>OX422221.1:220719693-223577193 GCA_949130495.1 Sambucus nigra | reverse complement strand
ATTCAAGTTGAGATACTAGAAATTTATTTTCATCCATTCTAAATTTCAAAAAATTTCCAACTAAGAATTTCTTAGATCTAGCACCTTTAGTGGCATGTTTCTTATCCAATTCATCATTTAATTTCTTAGCAGTAACATATGACAATTAAACATCATATAATTAAAGGTACACGCAAACTAGAATATAGTCCATAGACATGTAATATTTATGGTTCCAATCAAATTCTTCCTCGGAATTTGAAGGTCTTTTAGAATCAATTACATTTACTACCTTAAGAATTGTTAAATCAAACATAGTTTCATTTCCCATCTCTTAAAATTTTATTCATTAAACGATTCAGGATTTTCAGAATATTTTGTAATTGTGATAACTTGACTTTTGCGTATAAGTCGTTGTTGTTGAAAGCCAAGTTAGTCAAAATCCTCAAATACCTACAAAATATAACAACTCAAGTGTAAAGGTAAGTAAGGGTATCAATCCACCTCCTAGGGAGTAAGCTAAAGACAAATTCAATTGTAATTCACTTTTTATTTTCTTTTTGTGCTTTTTCACTTTTCTAATTTTTTTTTTATCTTTTTTGAATATTAAAACAATAGGGTGAGGTGATGATTTAAACTAAACTAAACTAAATGTAATATGATAATAACTAACTAGAAAATGACTAAAATGATAAATAAAGTCTAACACTAAAATAAAAGATAAAGTGAGGTAAATAATTGTGAGAACAATCAAGGAGTGGGATTACACCACAAATTTTAGTTATTCTAATTAATTAATATAATTATTTGAATTCTCCCAAATTAATATCAAAATTACAAACCAACTCTCGTTGCAAGTGTAATTATAATAGTAAAATTTTAGAATATTAAGTTTAACACCCCACAACTCTAGAAAAATAGATCACACTCCTTTTAATTAATCACCCGCTAGGATCGATCAATTAAAATTCATGTAAATCTTAGAAAATAAATTTAGAGTTGAAATTCAAGTTATAATACCCCACTTAAGAAACTCCTATCTCTAGTTCGAATCTAAAATGGGTATTATAATTAGAATTTCGATTTTCTCTCGAAAATCATTTACCCTCTCTCGAGACGTAAATTTAAGGGTGAGGGATGAAAATTAACATTCAAATGAAAATTTCAAGTAATCAAACTAATTAAACTAAAATAATATCAAATAAGGGTTTCACCCCACCCCTTGAAAGGGGTTTTACCCTAATATGGTATAAAATATGACAAATTAATAATTAAAGGCATATATAATAAAAGAGTAGAGAAAGAGAACAAATCTTCAACAAGTCTCCTTGAAATTGGCAATTTGAACTCTATTATCTTCCATTCAATTCAATTACTCACAATTAATTCTCAACAAATATCTAAAAAAATAAAAGGAAAAACTATTTACAAATTGGTGTTTATCTCTCTACAATTCTCTCTCTAAAATTCCTATCTAAAAAATTCTTCCCTCTAAATGGGGTCTTCTTCTTCAATTTATAATACGCATGGAGCTAGGGGTATATAGGGTAATTGGTATAAGTGTGCATGTGGTTTGGGTGTGTCATGTGAATGGGAATAAAAATTTGATATGGTGAGGGGTAATTTTGGGATAAAGGGTTAAAAGGGTAGTTGGGGGTATAATGGGAAAAAGGTGCTAAAGGAATTAAATGGGTTTATTAGGCACATGGGGAATTATTTGTTTTTTTGGAGTTGGAATGAAAGCAAGTCACGTTTTTTTTTACTTTGGAGAAGTGGATGAAATGGGAAATGGGTATTTGGGTGTTGGGTCTTGGTTTGGGCAGGCGCCGGAATCGGGTTTACACCACGAGTTCAGGCGGATTTAGGCAGAAGGACGCCGGAGATGGTAAGGGGCTTGCGGCGGAGGCGCTGGTTGCTGGCGGGGTTGGAGGCTGCAAGTTGAAGGGATGTGGGTTTCGTCGCCGGAGCTCGTGGCCTGCAGAGTTTCGGTTTGTTGATAAGGGTGGTTTAGAGGGAGAGTGATGTTGGTTTTTTTTTTAATGGAGGTGGGTGTTTGGTAATGGAGAGTTGATGAGAGAGAGAGAGGATGTGTATGTGGAGAAGATGAAGTAGGGGGTGTTGGTGTGTGGTGAGGTGTAAAGGATTATGATGTGGGTGAGGTGTATGTGAATTAGGTGAGGGTGAGAAGTAGCAGTGTGATTGGGTTATGGGTTGTTTTAGGTGTAATAGGGTGTTGGATAAGTTTGTGGGTATAGGGTGTGTCTTTGTGGGTGTATTTAATTTGAACCCCTAAAAATAACATTAAAACTAACTAATAAAATAAAACTATAAAAACTAAAAATCTAAAAATTAAATATCTATTCTAAAAATAAAATAAAGACTCAATAAAAAAAATAAAACTAAAAAGAAATAAAATAAAAATAAAAATAAAATCTAATAAAACTTAAAATTAAAATCCTAAAAAGAAAATGCAAAATCTAATGAAACTAAAAAATAAAAAAAATCCTAAAAATTCTAATCCTAATAAGATAAAATAAAATAAAACTAAAACTAAAAACTGATAAAAATCAAAATAAAGTAAAATTATACTAATAAAGATAAAAATAGAAAATAAAACCTAGAAAATACTAAATAAATCTAAAATAAATCCTAAAAATTCTAAATAAATCTAAAATATATTTTAAAAATAAAAATGACTCAAACTAAAAATCTAAAAAATAATAAAAGCGCACAAACAAACACACACGGGCTTTGGGGTAGGTTTAGGCTAGGTTTAGGCTCGGGTTTGGTAACGGAATTTGGGTCTTAACTCCATTTATGCGCAATTGCTTTGATTTAAATGCTTGAACTCTGCAACGCACAATTAAGCCTGCATAATTAATATTTAAGCACATAAGACTCAAATTGTCGAGAATTAGCAACTAAAGTACGTCTATTTGGGGTATAAATTGTACAGTTTTGGGTACTTATCAAATTGAATGATTCATAACAGTTTCCCTAAGAAACTAATTCCACTGTTAGATTGTTGGAATAATTATGCAGAATATGTGAAAAAAGCCGAATTCATAAATAATTAAATTAAACTAACTTATCGGTCGAGAATTATGTTGAGCACAAAGTCCAAAAGGTGAAATTTCCTTATGATATTAATGATGTCAGCCTCTTGAACAAACATCTCTCATGATTAAATGGTGAGATTTTTCCACCGACAGCAATAGGTAACCCTCCTGGGATACTTTTAAACAAAAAATCAATGAAAGAAGGTCATTGAAAAATATAAAAACTTTATGTTAAGGGAGATAGAAAGAATGACATTTTCATATATGTTTTGCAGATCAGAGGACTCGGATATATATGAATAAAGTAAAATATTGGAAAAATAGTTTAGCCACACTAACCCACTTTCATCTCCACTAACAAATAGTTGTGACAGACTAAAAGACCAAGTCAAAAATTAAAAACATGTTTATTTCCAATTGAGTTCATTTGTAAGTATTTGACTTATTCCCGAAACCAAACTCATTTTGAGTCATAGATAGAATTTTATATTGTCATAATCTCCACATAGTCTATGACGTGTTTGATTAGAAGATGTAGCGATAAAGCTTCAAAGACTATATCATGCCGAGGTTTACTGGTGCATATTTCTCGTCTTCAGTCAATTGCATTTTGAGATACTCTCAGGTATGAACGCATAATGTTTATGGGACTCGGAATATGTTTTAAAGGATGGACATTTGTTTATAAATGATTTTAAATGATTTTAAATAGTTTTATCTTCGTTTATTCTAAGATAATTATATTTTCGAGTCGTATGAAACCATATCTTGAGTTTTAGTGGTTTAAACGACATGTGATGTCGTTCGAACGACATCTCCCAATCGTTAGAACGACATGTGCATCTCGTTAGAACGACATGTCGACTTAAGTTTTTTTTATAAAGAGTTTTTCTCATAATTTCAAAGTGTGTGTAGAACCATATTCCAAAAAATAACTATTATGTTTTCTGCATAAGTTTTCTAAGGTTTCAAAGTTAAAAACCCTCCTTGGAGTTTAAAAGGTCTAAGCTTTTATATACAATTTCTATAGAGATCTTGTTTCCACCATCTGGGTTTATTCATCCATATTGAACAGGTTGTTCGTTAGGTTTTGCGGTGAAGAAATGGAGGAGTCCATGTTCCGAATCAGACACGGTTGCCAAAGCTACATCGATGGGCACCGAGGCATTCGTGGACGCGTGTACTTTGGACGAGTATCGTGGAAGGATTTATGCGTTGGCACTGTGGAGGAGCGGTTAAAATGAAGAAGAGCATCAAGGCGTGTGGGGATCGAATCATTGTGTAAGTCTGTCTATCTTCCTTTGTAAACTATACATCATAGTGATTGTCTCGCTTGGGTTGTCCAAGGTTTTTTCCTTAGTGGTTTCCTCGTACATCCGGCATTGTGAACTTTACTTTATTTTACTTGCTTTAATCATCTAGATGCATGTTTAGGATTAAATAAGATAAATTGGACTTAATTGAAATTGGTTCTTAAACTTGGTGCGTGTTAAAATTGGAAAAAGATTTTTGAAAGAAAAGTTACTTTTGACCTCCTTAAAGCACATTTGAGAAAAAGGGGACTAAAAATTGGTATGAGAGCTAGAAACATTTTTTTTGTGTATGTTGATCCCTTGTACTTTTAAGGATGAATTTTGGAGGTTATGATAGATTTAGAAATCCTGTTTTTGATGGCACAAATTATACTTATTGGAAAATGTGAATGAGAATTGCTTTGAATTCAATTGATGAGCGTGTTTGGTTAGCGGCTGAAAAAGGTTGGACACCACCGGTCACACGAGAGGGAGAGGCCACTAATTTAAAGCCCATTGAGTTATGGACTGAAACTGAACATATACTTGCACTTTAAAATTCTAAAGGTCTTCAAGTTATTTCCTCACATGTCACACCGAAAGAGTTAAATCGAATCATAACGTTTGAAACCTCAAAAGAAGCTAAGGATATTGTTGCACTTACTCACGAGGGACCTAGCACGGTTAGGGTGTCTAAACTTCAAAACCTCACTACACAATTTGAGACGATTAAGATGTTAGAGAGTGAGTCATTTGATGAGTTTTATGCTAGATTTTTTAACATTATTAACTCGTCATTTAACTTGGGAGAGAAAATACCCGACAACCGTGTCATAAAGAAAATCTTAAGGTCGTTGCCTAGTAGATTTGATCCCAAGGTGATCGTTTTAAACTCCTTGTGTATGCTTGAATCAACGAAACTAGAAGAGCTTGTGAGTGACTTATAAACTTATGAGCTTGACATATTTACCTCTAAGTAAGTGTCAAAGAAAGAAAAGGGCATTGCTTTGAAATCCCCGAAGGACGAGACTAAAGTTTCGAATGATAAGTCCGATTTAGATTTAGAGGATGTAGCCTTGTTGGCAAAGAAGTTCAAAAAATTTATTA
Source organism: Sambucus nigra (assembly GCA_949130495.1). Taxonomy (NCBI): domain Eukaryota; kingdom Viridiplantae; phylum Streptophyta; class Magnoliopsida; order Dipsacales; family Adoxaceae; genus Sambucus; species Sambucus nigra. The sequence continues at coordinate 223,571,756 of OX422221.1, read as the reverse complement.
AATTCCCAAAGCAATCGAAAGATTCCAAAAGACTTGAGAAATTCAAGAGCAACATGGTCGATCCTGCCCCTAAAAATAAGACTGTGTTAAGAGGGATGATTCGGATAGGTGTTTTGGTTGTGAGGGTTATGGTCACAAGGTAGCGGAGTGTCCGACTAGACTTAAGAAGGAGGGTAAGAAATTGATAGCATATAATGCCACCTTAAGTGATAGTGAACCGAAAGAGGGAGAGAATTACCCCATTGAGCGCAACTTTGTAGCGTTCATGGCATGGCATGTGAGCGACAACGATAAATCTTCCCATGAAGATTCTCATGTGAATGAAACTTACGAGGCCATTGAGCGTGAATCCCATATGATTGAGGGTGAATCTAGTGAGGAGGAGGATATAAATGTTGGAGAGTTGCAAGTTAACTTTAATGACTTGTATGCGAAAGCGGTAAAGGTAAAAAAGGCAAACTTGAAGTTGCAAGTTATGTTGAATAAGCGTGCCGTATAAAATAATGATGCATTGATTGAGGGTCTTAGGGCACGGGAGAAGACTTTTAGAGAGAAACTAGAATACGTTGAGAAAGGGAGAGATAGTCTTCAGGGTTTGATGGAGGCTTTGAAGAAATAGATTCCTAAACATGCAGCTAGATGAAAAAAGCAAGTAAAATAAACAAGTTCACAACGCCATATGTACAAGAAAACTACAAAGGGAAAAAACCTCAAACGGCCTAAGCCAGACAATCACTATGATGCGGAGTTTACAAAGGAAGACAAACAGACTTACACAACGACTCGATCCTACAAGCCTTGACGCTCTTCTTCACTTTAACCACTCCTCCACAGTTCCCAAACAGAAGTCCTTCTACGATACCTGTTCATAGCACACTCGTCCACAAATGTCTCAATATTTATCGATGTTGCTTTGGAAACCGTCTACGATTCAGAGATGGACTCCTATATTTCTTCATCGTAAAACCTAAAAAAACCTTTTGTTCAATAAGGATGAACAAATTGAGATGGTGCAAACAAGATCTCTATAGCAACAGTATACAAAAGCTCGAATATTTTAAACTCTAAGGATGGTTTTTAACTTTGAAAACCTTAGAAAACTTATGCAGAAAATGTATGAGTTCTTTTCTAAAATATGGTTTTACGCGCTTATCGAAATTATGAGCAAACACTGCCTTAAATAAAAAAAACTTAAGTCGGTAGGTCATTTGAGCGATATCTCCATGTCGTTCGAACGATATAGACATGTCGTTTGAATGAATTTTCAATGTTGTTCTAATGACAGTGAGATGTCATTTGAATGACTATTCATGTTGTTTGAAGTCTCTAAACACAAAGGGAGAATTCATACGACTTTAAGCAGTAGTTATCCCTGAATAAACGAAGATAAAACATTTTAAAATCATTTTAAACATTTTAAATCATTTATAAACAAAATTCCATCATTTAAAATATTTTTCGAGTCCCATAAACATTATGTGTTCATAACTGAGAGTATCTTGGATTGCAATTAGATGAAGACGATAAACGTGCACCAGTAAACCTCAGCATGATATAATGTTTAAAGCTTTGCCGCTACATCTTCAATACAAACACGTCATAGACTATGTGGGGATCATGACAATATAAAAATCTATTTATGACTCAAAACGAGTTGTGTTTCGGGAATAAGTCAAATACTTATAAATGAACTCAATTGGAAATTTTATCCTTACAAATCTCCCTCTTTGACTACTCCGGGATAGAACTCAAACAGTGAAATGCCTAAGCAGGGCCGTCAAGCCGTATGACACCTAAATCCTATCCTATAAAACCCAAAATAAAAAATTATAGGATAAGGACTAGTATATGTAGGTTCGGCAAGCATGAGATGTCTGAGTATGATGTAGACTTGAAATCTCGAATCTCTTAAGCATACCTAAACACATGATATGCACTAATAACTCGTGAATTATGGAGGAATAATGACATTAAAATACCAATATATAAATCAAACCAATTGTTAAACAATTGAGAAAATTAGGATACCAATTTATGTAATCTAATTTGTGCAAGTCAACAAGATACCAACAAAATATAAACATACATAACATGATACCTATATGTAAAGCCAAAAAGATCATATGTGCTCATCATCAATCACAATACTCCCCCTACATCACATACATCTCTCCCCCTTTTCGTCTCGAATAGACAATAAGTGAAAAGGATAAACAACCAATCAAATATCTAGAATGAAATAATCAATGAAGTATATATAGATAAACAAGAAACAGTAACTAATAATAATCATAAGATACCAAATCGTAGCTAGCAAACAGTCACAAAGAATGAAACATCAATCTAAGTAAAGATGTGACTAAACGAATTAACGCATTATATGAATAAATTATGAATAATCAATATCAACTGCATATAAACAACCCAGAAGTACCAAAACAGTAAAATATCATCATAAAAATGAAGCAGGTACGAAACAGGAGAATTCTAAAAAAAATCTTAAATAGGTCATTCGAATGGCAATGCCCTGTCCTTTGAACGACAGTACATGTCGTTAGAACCACGCATCAAACGACCTTAAACAATGCAAACTAGTAGCCTATCGTGATATGAAACCCATCTAACTACTTTCAAGCGACCTTTCTAACAACCTATACTGATAAAATTGATGCCTCAAAAAATGTGTCTTTAGAAACCAAACTTTGAATGACTTGGACATGTCATTCGAACGATGTCCAGAATTCATTTGAACGACTTCAGCAAATTTTGTATTCCAATTCTAAAAACAGATAAAAATTTCCCCAGTGAAAAAATTTCATGAAAATAGGTACTGTAGATACTAAACAGTGGCGAAACTGACTCAAAAAATAAAAATAAAATAAGTGAGTTTCATACTGACATAGTATCAATGTGCTCAAACATGGATATGAAATGAATCGGCATGAACTACAACAAATGAATCACAACATGAACACAATCAAGAGACGAAGAATCTCTAATTGATAGCTAAATGTCATCAAACTATGTTTTATCCATATGTGACAATTAATATTGAAAGAGTGCGCTTGCGTTCCAATAGAGATATTATTTAATTAAACGCAGTTTTTATCAATTAAATCCTAAACATGCAACTATATCTGACTGATTAAGATGATGAAACATGCAAGAACATTCAAACACGCATATGTGAGGAAAAATCCCCCAAAGGGGCAAAAATATTTATTTTCATTATAATATTGTAACATACAATTTCTCGGATTACAATGAAAATACAGTGACACAGAGTTACCCGCAGGTGTCGGATCTCTAGTCGGCGGATGGAAGTTTCCCTTTCCAGGAGGGCAGCAATGAAGAAGAAGAACAGTCTTCTCCACAAGAGTATGAACAGACACACGGATGTGTACTTGGGTTGCAAACGAATTCACAAAGGTTTGGGAAAGTTTGTGTGAATCAAAACATGAGTCTAGGGACTCAAAAAGGTGAAGACTTGAGATATTTGGACTCTCAAATTCGTCTATAAAAGTCTTGCAAAACAACTCCCCCGAAGTTGGTATTTATAGGGAAATACATGAAGAGTTCCACATTTTAAAAACTCTGAAAGTTTATCCAGCGTACAGGTACCCCGAACCGGTTTGGGTCTCCTGCGAACCGATTCGCCCTTCAAATCGGTTTGGCCCTCGATTCGGAAAAAATCGTTGGCCTGAGGAACTTAAACACTTAGCATTTTTCCTAAGTCTTTTTCTTGGAAATTTCTCTATTTTCAAAAGGCCATAACTTGTTCACCGTAGTTCGGATTGAGGTGTTGTTTCTTCCAGTATCTTCGTTGCGGCAAGCTCTTCAGCTTTCTAGTTTATCGATCCTCCAGACGATGGTTGTAAAATTACCAAAATGACCTTGAACTTCCATATCGTGCCTTATTTCACTGTTTTGACTTCTCTTGCGAACCACTTGCATTACGAGCCTAAAATCATAGAATGTGAAGTCGTTGAGGCAGATGTGGGATACTTCATGGAGACGATGAATGCTTGATTCTTGGAATTCGGATTGAGACCGTCGTGTGAGATCGTGTAGAGACGTGCCAAATGTAACGGCGTACGACATATACAAAGATAACGGACATGAGAAATATGTCCTTACAAATCTCCCCCTAGGTCTATGTTGGTACATACATAAAAAATCCGAATTATCAAATAACAAAATTGCCTATACAAATATATCCCTCCATGAACCCAAAACTGGAAAGATACAAATGAATAAGTCTTCATCGTTTGATCATCTTCAAATCTTCAAAACTTTCAAAGCTTTTCTCATGAGGGTGTGCAATTCAGTGATCATCAATGTAGTACCTACACACATGAGAAAAAGAAAAATACCAAGTGACGTATCGAGTTTGAAATGAGATAAACATATATACCAATAAATGATAAGCATAAGTCAAATCTCAAAACTCCCCCAAAATTCAAACTCCCCCAAAATAAGATAATTCTTTCTCCCCCTTTTTATGATGTCCCCAAATAGACAAATAAGAAGAATGAATCAAACAAGCAAAATCGGGGGGTCATGGTATTCAAAACAAAGCATCAAATAATATGGCAAATGTGCTCTTGCAAGGAGATGCTCAAACAAACTCTTCAGAAACTATTTTTGATTTTTCAAATTTTTTATACAAAAAATAAAAAATAGATACCATTTGAAAAAAAAATGATACAAAAAAAATACACCATGGATTTAAACTCAAACAACCAAGTCATGGAAATGGAATGAATGGGTGTGAACACATTCGATAGGTAAATCAACTCAATCAATCATATGTGCACGATGCATATGTGTAACCCTAACGAATGAGCATCAAATGTATCCTTAGGTGTAAAAATTTGTTGAATTTAGATGACATCGTCTTATGCAAATCATCAAATCAAAGTCAAAGTGATTTCCACACTAATAACGTCCAAAACTATGTAGCGCATATTCAAGTAATTCAAGGACGTACAAACTCGTTTTAAAATCTCCAACCAAACTCCCTCATATATATTTTCTTTTAGAGGTAATCTAAATTCTCAAACTTTGGAGAATTGGTGCAAAAACCTAAATGGACCATAATTTGGCATAAATTTCTTTTTATTGCCTTTAAATTTTTTTGGGCTCTTTTAAACCTCTTTGGACCCCGGATAATAAAATTCCTCCATTTTTTAGGTCCAATTTAACGGTGGCTTAGTATTCGCAAAGGCAAAATCAACCTTTCGCAGCCCTTCCCCCTTTTCAAACAAAACACACAAACTCACAAAACGGTTTTTATATGCACAATTTTTTATTAAAATTTATCGCGCTTGGTTTGTCTTAAGGACAGGATTGAAGTGAAAACACCCAACCAACATGTGATAAGACAAGAACAATAATCAAACAAATCCGTGCAAGTGTGCAATAAAGGAAAACATGAGTCAAACATGTAGGAAGTAACACCGAATTACATCTTAATGACTCCAAAAATTATAAAGCACAAGGATGAATTAACCTATTATCTCAAAACACTATCAAATAATCACATGAAAATAATGGAATGATGTTGTGACTTGGTCATCCTAAATCTCCATCAATAAACGGTGCAAACAAAATACAAAAATCTTTTTGGATTTTTCAAAAAAATTATCAAAAATATAATCTTTTTATATTTTTCACAATTTTTCCAAAAAAAAATAAAACATACAAAAAGTACATGTCAACACACTAGCAAATATATAACATGAAACCTCAACTAGTGTATGACAAACATGCAAACACAATCATCTATATGATATGGCAAGAGAAGAATCATGTGCAAGCAAACGAGAATTAACTTTTCTAAAATCTAGCGTATCCAAAAGTGATTTCCTAACCCAAATAGATGTGAAACGTCGTGTAGGTGATTTGGGAACCACGGAAACACTAGACATAAATTTCCTAGGACATTTTATAAGATCAAAACAAAAACGCCTAAGGTGACCTTTTCGATCACAATATGAACATGTGTAAACGGATGGAACGGCCCCTATGGGTTGACCTTTTCTAACATCCTGAAAATTGGTTGACCCTCTAAAACAAATAATGGTTTTGGCTTTAACATTAGAAGCATGAGAATAAGATGAGCCATTACCATCACTATCAAACCTACTTGAGTCTGTCAAATCATTTTTTAATTTCAAAATTTTTTACTAAATCAAAGAATTAGACTCTTCCAAATTAAGGAACGCCTTTTTTAAGTTTTCAATAATTCCTAAAAGCGTATCTCTCTCTCCCTCAATTAAAGCAAACTTTTTCCTAAGAGTCTTTTCACGTGCCACAAACTCATTGACTAAAATATTTTTCTCCTCTTTGGCACAAACACAAGCCATCGAGTTTTTAAGGTCCTCTAATTCTTTTTCTAAAAATAGGACCCTATCATCATTCTCCTTTTTGGCAATTTTCAAAGAATCAAAATCAATACACAAATTACCAAAGTGCTCAAGACAAATATCACTTTGAGTTTGGAACTCTTGCAAATATTCAATCTTAATTTTAAAGAGAGAATTTTCTTTTTCCAAAACTTTAATTCTTTTGCAAAGTTTCAAATTCAAACTTTTTAAATTTTCAGCATCGTCGTGATTTTTTTCAAAAATAGGCTCCTCATTAAATGGGCGTTCCATCGAAAAAATTATGATTTTTCACAAAACTGATTTTTTAAAAAAATCAATATCACACAAATTTTTGCGGAAAATAGGAATACGCGATAAATTAGCGTAACCCGCTCTGATACGAGTTTGAAAGAGTGCGCTTGCGTTCAAATAGAGATATTATTTAATTAAACGCAGTTTTTATCAATTAAATCCTAAACATGCAACTATATGTGATTGAGTAAGATGATGAAACATGCAAGAACATTCAAACACGCATATATGAGGAAAAATCCCCCAAAGGGGCAAAACCATTTATTTTCATTATAATATTGTAACATACAATTTCTCGGATTACAATGAAAATACAGTGACACAGAGTTACCCGCAGGTGTCGGATCTCTATTCGGCGGATGGAAGTTTCCCTTTCCAGGAGGGCAGCAATGAAGAAGAAGAACGGTCTTCTCCACAAGAGTATGAACAGACACACGGATGTGTACTTGGGTTGCAAACGGATTCACAAATGTTTGGAAAAGTTTGTGTGAATCAAAACATGAGTCTAGGGACTCAAAAAGGTGAAGACTTGAGATATTTGGACTCTCAAATTCGTCTATAAAAGTCTTGCAAAACAACTCCCCCGAATTTGGTATTTATAGGGAAACACATGAAGAGTTTCACGTTTTAAAAAACTCTGAAATTCTATCCAGCGTACAGGTACCCCGAACCGGTTCGGGTCTCCTTCGAATCGGTTCGCCCTTCGAACCGGTTTGGCCCTCGGTTTGAAAAAAATCACGGGCCTGAGGAACTTAAACACTTAGCATCTTTCCCAAATCTTTTTCTTGGAAAGTTCTCCATTTTCAAAAGGCCATAACTTGTTCACCGTAGTTCGGATTGAGGTGTCGTTTCTTTCAGTATCTTCGTTGCGGAAAGCTCTTCAACTTTCCAATTGACCGGTCCTCCGGACGTTGTAAAATTACCAAATTGACCTTGAACTTGCATATCGTGCCTTATTTCACTTTTTTGACTTCTCTTGCGAACCACTTGCATTACAAGCCTAAAATCATGAAACGTGAAGTCGTTGAGGCAGATGTGGGATACTTGATGGAGACGATGAAATGCTTGATTCTCGGAATTCGAATTGAGACCGTCGTGTGAGATCGTGTAGAGACGTGTCAAATGTAACGGCATACCACATATACAAATGTAAGATAACGGACATGAGAAACTTTGTCCTTACAAATATATTGAGTTTAATGAACTAAACGAACTACATGCACACAAATCTTGAATTTTGACAATTCTACAAATAATAGCGTCATGATACGATTTTTCAACATAAGTATTCGTGGTGCAAACCCGATTAAATTTCCAACCAAACTCCCTCATATATAATAATGATCATATTTGATTTTTTTCTTTTGAATGATCATATCAAACTAAACTAGTTTGGCCTTGGCTACTTTTTTCAATGGCACACTTTTTAGGCTTTTTATATTCTATGGGTCTTGGATACTTTTATCAATGCCACATATTTTTTACCCGATATATATGGTGACTTAATCGTAAAGGATATTAAACCTCTCATAACCCTTCCTCGTTTTTACTCATCATTTTTTTAATTAGCAAATCCTCATGGGTAAACGATTCTTACATGCACACCTCCTCCTAAGTCTTATTACGCACAGATGACAAAATTGATATAAGAACGTCTCACCAAAATCAAATACGTCTGATAATTCAAACATTCATATAAACTTGTGCATGTGTGCAAAGTTGGCATATACACAAAGTCGAATCCAAATGCAAATTAACTTCGAAACAACCACATTAGACAATGATTAGGATAATTCTAAGCATCTATAATTATGAACAAACGTCCTAGACATGTGGATAATGAAATGTTGGGGGTCCAAGCACACCAATATGTCACATCAAACATGAAAACTGAAGACACAAAAATAAATCAAAAAATCATTTTGTGTTTTTTCTAAAAATATTTTTGGCTAAAAAATAATGTCTTTTTGAATTTTCTCAAAAATATATAAACCAAAAATCTTTTTGTATTTTTTCAAATAAGAATCAAATAAATGAAACATATAATACAAATACATACACATGTCATAACACTAGTAAGATATATATCATGATGCAAAGACTAGCGTATGACAAATATTACAAACACAATCATCCATAAGAAATAACATGTGAAGCATCATGTGCTAGCATGTGAAAATCAACCAACGAAGCATTTAACATCTCCAAAATGGATTTCTTAACCCAAACAGGTGTATACCTAACATAAACGATTTTGGGAACCGATATGATACTATATTTAAACTTCTTAGGGTCTTGCCAAGATCATAGCAAAAACTCCTAAGGTGACATTTCCTACCACAATGCGAACGTGTGAAAACTCGATGAGGAATGGTACCTTTAGATTGACCTTTTCTAACACCTTCGGATGTGGTTGACGCTTTAAAATAAACTATGGTTTTGTCTTTAACATTCGAAGCACTAGAACAAGATAAGCCACTCCCATTAGTACTTGAATCGCTTAAATCATTTTTCAACTTCAAAATTTTGGACTCAAGAAAAGAATTAGACTCCTCAAACTTTCGGGACTCCTTCTTTAGATTTTCAATCACCCTTAGAAATTTATCTCGCTCCCCTTCAATGTCAGCAAACTTATCCTTAAGAGTCTTTTCACATGCCACAAAATCATTAATCAAATTATTTTCATCAACAAAAACCTTAGAATTTTTCAAGTCCTCCAAGTCTTTTTCTAAAACACGGACTCTATTATCACTCTCTTCCTTGGCCAAAATTAAATATTTAAAGTTATCATCCAAATACGTAAACTTATCACGAATGATATCTCTTACAGTTTGAAACGTTTGCAAATATTCAATAATATATTTAAAACGAGAATTTTCTTCTTCAAGAATTTCAATTCGTTTTGCAAACTTCAAATTCAAAAGATTTAATTCGTCACCAAACAAACAAAAAATAAGGATCTACATGATAAAGAAGTGTTACTAGCTCCGATACCAATTTGTAGGCCCTTTTTTATTTCAAATGTGCTTTAAGGATGTCAAATCAATTTTTCTTTAAAAAATTCTTTTTCCAATTTTAACATCCACCAAATTTATGAATCAATTTCAATTAAGTCCAATTTTATCTTGTTTAATCCTAAACATTCATATATATGACTAATGCAAGTAAAATAAACAAGTTCACAACGCCGGATGTACGAGAAAACCACAAAGGGAAAAATCCTCGGACGACCCAAGCCAGACAATCACTATGATGTGGAGTTTACAAAGGAAGACAGACAGATTTACACAATGACTCGGTCCCCACAATCCTTGATGCTCTTCTTCACTTTAACCACTCCTCTACAGTGCTCGCGCATAAGTCCTTCTATGATACCTGTCCATAGCACATGCGTCCATGAATGCCTCGGTGTCCGCCGATGTAGCTTTGACAACCATCTATAATTCGAAACACGGACTCCTCCATTTTTACATCGCAAAACCTAACAAAACCTTTTGTTCGATAAGGATGAACAAACTAAGATGGTGCAAACAAGATCTCTATAGAAATAGTATATGAAAGCTCGGATCTTTAAAACTCTAAGGATGGTTTTTAACTTTGAAAACCTTAGAAAACTTATGTAGAAAACGTATGAGTTCTTTTCTAAAATATGATTCTGCACACTTATCAAAATTTTGAGCAAACATTGCCTTAAATAAAAAACTTAAGTCGGCAGGTCGTCCGAGCGATATCTCCATGTTGTTCGAACGATATACACATGTAATTTGAATGACTTGTCCATGTCATTGTAACGATAGTGAGATGTCGTTTAAACGACTGTTTATGTTGTTTGAAGTCTCTAAACACAATTAGAGAACTCATATGACTCTAAACAGTAGTTATCTTAGAATAAATGAAGATAAAACATTTTAAAATCATTTTAAACATTTTAAATCATTTGTAAACAAAATTCCATCCTTTAAAAAAAAAATCGAGTCCCATGAACATTATGCGTTCATACCTGAGGGTATCTCGGGATGTAATTGACTGAAGGCGAGAAACGTGCACCAGTAAACCTCCGTATGATATAATCTTTGAAGCTTTGTCGCTACGTCTCTAATATAAACACGTCATAGACTATGTGGAGATCGTGACAATATAAAAATCTATCTATAACTCAAAACAAGTTTTACCCTAGGAATAAGTCACATACTTACAAATGGACTCAATTGGAAATTTTTTCCTTACACAAGTCTAACCAAATTTTCACCCAAATCCATTATTTCATTTTCCTGAGTATTATTCATCCCACAAGTTTCACCCCGGATATATTTCAACCATCCCAAGGTAAATTATCAGGTATTAATAATTTTCCAAAAGTCCTAAACTCATTTACATGCATCCTAAACCAACCCGGAATCACCCTATTAGCAAAATCTATCAAAACAACCAAACTGGGCAACACAGGGCAGACGAACCAATTCGGCTTGAGGGAGAACCGGTTCACCCCTGATGTTCTGTCCAAAATGACAAACTTCAATGTATTTCGAAATTCTGCCCAATTTTCATCAGCCTAATTCAATATGTAAATCCAATACAACCAAAAATTCCCATTCTTGATTAATCTCAAATATGAATCTAACCATTTTTCATATTTAAATTCATATGTGCATCATCAATTTCATGGGATTCATTGGTCTAATCAAGAATTGTATAGTTTCTCAATAAAATCACTAGAATTCACAATTTCTGAATTTGTTCATTCAAGACTAGATCTTTCTATATGGATTCATATTCTCATATTTCATATTATATAATCCTATTTCAAATCTTATGAAATCATGTCCCAAAACCCATTTTTCATATGAATTCCAACCAAAACATATTTGTCACCAACTATAATATGAAATGAACTACATATATCAAATATTAACCAAGTTAACCACTTGCCTTAATAGGATTGTAGAGTCTGAATTTGTAGAGTATGAATTGCCTTTGTTGCGTGATAATCCTGGCCCCAAATAAACACTCCAAAATCCTCCCAACTCTTGCCTTCTCTTGATCACCCTTGGATTTTCCTTCACTTTTCTCTCTTCTTTATCTCTTAGACTCTTTGAATAACAATTTGGCTATCTTGTATCACCAACCCTTTCATTTTATAAGCCTAATCTCGAAATTAGGTTATAACCCTAATGTAAAATGACCAGTATAACCCTATGTTGGTCTTGGCTAATCTATAAAGCCTCCAAAACCTAATTACTATCCCTGGGTACTTAATTTTTACCATTTTTAGCCATTCTGGATTAACCATGTACTCGAAATCATCATCCAAGTCACCAATCATAATTATCCCATCTCAACCTAATATAACCCCACACGTATGTCCCAATTGAGTATCTATCAAATCCCATCATTTTTACCCACTTACAACATAATATAAAAATAATACCATTTCATTTATTTATCATGAAAGTAAATATACTAACACATAAATATTAATCCAATATTCGCTAATTAACATTTATTTGATTCACTTTATTTCTCAAATTAATTAAATTACGAGCACATGGGAAATTTATATATTCCTAAAAATATAGGGTGTTACAATTATTTTCTCAATTATTATAGGAGGTAGGGACTCTATAGAAATTTACAATCCCCAAATTCAAGATATATGATGGGAATGCAGATCACACTCATTATGTTCACCATTACCACTAAGTGGTGGCTTTGTGGAATACAACCGTGGGACCTCAATGATGATATTTGGGAGTCACATGTGTTATCTATTAAGTTTATAAATATGGTGGAATAGTTCACTATCAATCGGTAAACTCATTAGATCCTCACAAAGCATAAGTTCAAGTTGAATGATATCTTAGACTTTAACTGACTTCTTATTGTACTCCAAAGCATCTTTTTTATACTTAGTTTATTTATTTAATTCATGAGAGGGTTTTTGAATATATATATATATATATATATATATATATATATATAAGGAGAGGTTCAAAAGTGAACCAAAATAATGAACTTTTTAATGAACCTACTACGACATTAAAAAATTGATCCTTAATTTCTTGTTATAATTGGTCAGCGCTAGCGGCAATAAATAATTTTTACAATCCCCCCGCTGGCGCAGATCAACTACAACAAGAAATTAATGAACAATTTTTTTTGTCTTAGTAGGTTCGTTAAAAAGTTCATTCTTTTGGTTCACTTTTGAACCTCTCCCTATATATATATATATATATATATACACTAGTGTATGCTCGTGCCTGAAGGCACATAAAAAATTTCAAAGTACGTAATCGCAAAATGACGAATATTTTGTTCCCCAATATTCGTAGTCGAGAGACATATTTCTTATGACAAGACGCCACCACCAATGATAAGATCGTTTTATACAAACATAAACCACATAACCTTTTAAATTCCAAACATAAACCACATAAACCAATTGACTTAATGTACAAACATAAACCACATAACCTATTTAATCCTGGTGAGAAAGATGAGATCTGATCGAAAAAAGAGGATAAATTTGTGTTATAAGTACACTTGATTTACCAATGTTCTTTTTAACATAATATATGAGGAAGAATATTTTTTTTAATAAAAATGGTACTATCAGCTATGAAGTACAATTACAATTTACGTGAATACAAATGCAAAAGTTATTAATACAAATTTCATACTTCCACAATGTCAATATAGGGACGCTCCTAAAACGCAACTCACATATCCTACTAAGCTCTGCGAAAGAGTGGGATTCCACCAAAATGCACATACCATGTTATATATTTTTATCAATTCAACACAGAGCGAACAAACACATGGGGTACGAATAACAAAATAATGTGTATGTGCCTAAAGTGAAAACTAACCATACCGCCATTGAACAAAACTCGTCAAAACTAACCAAACCATGACCATACATATCAACCTTCTTAATACAACGTAACAATATAATTAGAAACTAACTTATGAATATTCCAATTGCATAACATTATAAATAAGTTCAAATAAATAATTTTGTTGTAGGTATGAATATACTAATGGAAAGATTTCGCTATAGTTCGGCCTAGAATATTGTTCAGTTGTGGGCAGAGTTGATGTCATATAACGATGTTTTCATAGGTCGGATATAACTTGTGTGTTATGCTCATCGCCGAATAGGTCATCGGTGCATATATTTACAGCCGACCTTGCCCGACCTTCGGCTTAGTGGATAAATGAGTTGTAATTTTTCCATCTTTTGACTTCTAATGACCACATGAGGAATCATATATGCACTACAATTTGTTGGTGCCTCACTCACATGTTTTCACTCTGACTGAAGATGCACCGTATTTGCTTTCACTTGGTGACCATGCCTCATATATCCTCCCTACCCAAGTATATCACTCACAGCATACCTATCACTGCAATATTCTGCTCTGCCTCATCTAGTATGCAGACCTGCTTCTGCTCCACTATTGCAGGCCTAATATTTCACCTTGGATTATGCTTGATGTTGACACTTAACACCTCAGTTGTTGGCCTCATAACAGACGTGGACACATCTGCACATCCATTACTATTGTTGAATGTGAAAACCTCAATGTACTTGTCAAACCAAATAATAACCCAACATTTAGAGTTTAGTAAACAATAAAATATACAAAATCAATATTTGAATTACTCAAAATTTAAAGGACGTCGCTGACCTATTTGAGGATACGACTGACCTGTTTAAGGATGCCATTGAACTGTTATACCAAAAAAGCAGTGTTTTAAAAGGCGCGCCTAAGCTTGAGACTCGGGAGAAATGCCTCTCCGTAAGCTTTTTATGCCTTATTCTTGGTAAAATCCTTAAGGCGCACTTTTTTCTAAAAATAACAATGTTTTAGTGAAACGATATCGCCTTTTAAAGACTTTTTTTTACAAACCGGACCATTATCTAATCCAAAATAATCAAATACTATTTTAATTTGCAAATATTCAGACATGTTTTTATGATATGTACAATTTTAGTATTTTAATAACCTTGTAATGGTTACAAAAATAATAAAATAAATTAAAAAGGCTTAACTCCTTTTTATGCCTAAGGCCCACCTAGGCTTCTAAGGATTATGGCTTGATTTTCACGCCTCAATCACGCCCCGCATTTTTTAGAACCTTGCAAAAAAGTAAAATGATAAGTATATAAGACCAAGATCTTAGGAATACTGAATATTAATCTTTAAAATGCAGCATAACAAAAGAAATATTTTGACATACATCCCTATAAAAGAACCTATGGATACAAAATATTTGTTGTTGAACTCTCTTCCCCATAGGGTAGAATGTTATCTATGGTTTCGAATAAAAAAGCAACACCATTAGTGAGATGAACAAAGCAATTTACCTTGTATTAGACAAACCTTATATTAGATGAAACTAAAACCATATAAAGCATTGGATTTCTCAGTAATAAACACAAAAGATGAAGAAATGTTTCAAAAAGAAGCTTTTGATAAAAAAATGAACAAAATAAAAAAAATACTATAACACTAAAATGAATAAATCAAAATGCTGGAAAAAAAACCCATCCCGGACAATGCCGATTCCCGTCAATCCAAATCTACGCTTCTAATGTCTTTGAATTACAACCAAGAAAATGGAGTATAAGTATGGGAAATAGTCTCAATCAATATTCAGTGAAGTTTCTTTTTTATCTATATTTACTTAAAGTGTGAATCTTGATATTTATATCATAAATTTGATGCTCTGAAAATTATCAATCCCCTAAAAAATTTATAGATAACCTAACAATTACTTTTGGGATGATACAGTTCTGAAAAAGAAGATACCTAAATCACCAATGGCCATAGTTCTAATTTTCAAATTCTAATGGATTCAGCATGTCTTAATGCCTTTTTTTTGTAAATAATCCCTTACATAGGATCAGTCCCAAATCTTGGTGCTAGGTTGTTAATTATAACACCTATAATAAAACACTTCTTGAAGATCTCATACAAACCATCCCAACCATGTTGGAAAAAATAAAAATAAAAAATCAGAATGAACACTGCTAATAATACCCAAAAAATTCATGGCACTCACACTTTTACTTCAAATTTGTCAAAATGTTGAAAAAAAACTGGTAATTCCAGTTTCACTGTAAATTTAGGCTCATTTTAAAGCGCACTCATTATGATCCGCATAAGGATTAGAAAAAATGTTTCACGTCACTAAAAGAAAAAATAATAAGTGCCACATACGAATTATATTTCTAAAGTTAGAATTGTGTTGCTAAATGGTATCGGCAACAGATTTCACTCTGTTGCCAGCTTGTTGCCCATTGCCTGTCTAGGAAACCCTTTGGCAACAGAGAAGGATTGTGTTGGCGAAGGTATACTTTTGGCAACATACAATTGTGTCACCAAAAGTATTTTTTAATTTGTCAAATTTATAATAAAAAATATTATTTATGTTGCCAAAGGTCACTCAACAGCGACAAAAATAGTTGTGTTGCTAAAAAGCAAATTTTTAGCGACCCAAATTATGTTGCAGAATGTAAGGTAAATGGTATAAAAATAACTTTCAGCAACACAGCTATTGTGTTACCAAAAGCTATACCTTTGGAAACGCATATATTGTGTTGTCAAAAGCTATACCTTTGGCAACACACTCTTGTTTGTGTAGCCAAAGGTATAGCTTTTGGCAACAAAAGAGTTGTGTTGCCAAAGGTATAGCCATTGGCAACAAAGCTCTTGTGTTTCCCAAAGCTATACCTTTGGCCACACAACTCTTGTGTTGCCAAAAATTACCTTTTGGCAACAAAAAAATGTGTTGCCAAAAGTACTATATTTTTATTTATTACCTATTATATTTCCATAATTAAAAGCACTTTTAAACCTGCACTTTTTTCATCAAAGCTCACACTACATAAAACATGCAACCTTATAATCCAAAATCAGATTGCGCATTTTTTATACAATCAAAAGTAATACAAAGTTCCACAATTTTCAACCAAATCTCGTAAATATGAATTACAAAAATAATATTTCATCACAATCTAAGTATAAAGGTACAAAATAAAGAGGCATATACCAAATAGTCCCTCGAACATTTTTTAATACACATTTAATCCAAGACTTTTTATTTTGCTCCAAAAAGTCCTTCACCATGCCTCTCGCGCGGACCTTTAAAAACAAGAGAATATTAGTTAAATGGTTATTTGAGGGACTTTTTGGTACAAAATAAAAGGCTTGGATTAAATGTGTATTAAAAAATATTTGAGGGACTTTTTGGTGTTTGACCCCAAAATAAATGCCTCTCAAATAAGAACATAATCAATCATAACACATCAAAAGATGTAAACATGATCTAACCTAATACATTAACACATCAAAAGATGTTAAAAAATCCATGTAAACTAAAACAACGATAACAATATGACTCCCCTATACTATAAGACACCGCAACTCCAAGCCACCACGAATATAATAACTCTAAGCAAATCCATCATCAACCTGCATAAGATACAAAAATAAATGACCACATGGATTTGTATAACTTCAAATGCAAGTATGTTTGACTTAATCAATTTGTAGGAGGGTAGTGAGACTGGGGTCTATAAATAACTGTAAATGGTGAGGCGTGACCCACTCCAATGGACGCCGTCTGCAAGGTTCCATGAACTTCTGAATCAACTTCTGATAAAACCTTCTCCTTTTGGTAAAAATGGAGCTCAAGATGGAACTCCCTCCCGACAAGAAGATGAACTTCCATAAAAATAATTGTAATTTTCTCAAGAGGAGCTCCTGAGAATAATGGTTGTTAATGGGGAGTGAAAGAACAAGGCACTTATCACTAGAGAGAGAGCAGGGAGAGAACACTAGGAAGTCTAGTGTGATTTTTGCAGAGTAACAGTACTATTCAGTTTTTTCTATATCCCTCTCATGATCTTGCCCAGGGGTCCTATTTATACTTGGGCACTAGGCTTGGGTTGGCACTTTTGGTGCTAAAACTTAGAGGATTGGTGAGGGACAAAGTCTGAGTGTACTATTTATCCCTACTTGTAGGCAGCTCTGCCTGTCCCCTCTGGAAAGTGTCCCCTGGTTCCAACCAAAGTTCAAAAGCAAATATGTCTTCTAATGGAGACAAAATATCTTATTTGCTAAATATCTTTTGAAACAGTAACTTTTGGTACAAACTTTGTAAACTTGAGGAGGGTCTCGAGGACCACCTCCTCTAAAATCTTTGTATGCTTAAGGGGGATCTTGAGGACCCCCTTCTAACATCATTTTTATTGAGAGGGGTCTAGAGGACCCTTTCCTTTAAAATCATTTTATAAATAGTTCATTTCTTGTGAGCAGCCAGCCCTTTGGCTGCTCACTTCACTTATGACTAAGTATGAGGTGTGTGAGGACTGGGCGACCCTAGGGTCTTCTTACTAGTATTCTCTCAATCCTATAGAGCTAAGTGGTTGATCTTGCTGAACATACCTTATCCCTCAGCCTCCAAGTCAAAACTCCCAAGAGATCCCAACTGGCCTACTTGAGCCCTGCTTGCTCAACTAGGCAACCTGTACAAGAAAATAAGTGTTAGTACTTCTATTCTTTTTCATGATGAGGGGTTGCTTATGGTAGACACCCCGTCGTCCTAACTTTTTTTGGGAGATGAGGGAGGAAGGACCTTGTGGGTCCCTCTTCTCAAATGTCATTTCTGCGGGGACTCTTGCGGAGTCCCTCTCAACTTGGGCTTCTGCATGGACCCTTGCGGTGACTCTTCTCAACTTGAGTTTCTGCAGGGACCCTTGCGGTGGTCCTTATCAACTTAGACTTCTTCGGTGACCCTTGCAGTGGCCCTTCTCAACTTGAGTTTCTGCAGTGACCCTTGCGGTGGCCCTTCTCAACTTGGACTTCTTCAGGGACCCTTGCAGTGGCCCTTCTCGACTTGAGTTTCTGCAATGACCTTTACGGTGGCCCTTATCAATTATCATTTTTATGGTGACCCTTTCGGTGGCCCTTATCAACTTGGACTTCTGTAGTGGCCCTTGTCGGGCACTTCTCAAATGTCATTTCTGTAGTGGCCCTTCTTAACTTGGACTTCTACAGTGACCCTTGTAGTGGCCCTTCTCAACTTGGACTTTTGCATTAGCCCTTGCGGGGCACTTCTCAAATGTCATTTCTATAGTGACCCTTGCGGTGGCCCTTCTCAACTTGGACTTCTGCAGTGACCCTTGCAGTGGGCCTTCTCAACTTGGACTTTTGCAGTGGCCCTTGCGGGGCACTTCTCAAATGTCATTTCTGTAGTGACCCTTGTGGTGGCCCTTCTTAACTTGGACTTCTGCAGTGGCCCTTACGGGGCACGTCTCGAATGTCATTTCTGTGGTGACCCTTGCGGTGGCCCTTCTTAACTTGGACTTCTGCAGTGACCCTTGCAATGACCCTTCTCAACTTGGACTTCTACAGTGGCCCTTGCGAGGCACTTCTCAAATGTCATTTCTACAGTGACCCTTGCGGTGGCCCTTCTCAACTTGGACTTCTGCAGTGGCCCTTGTTGGGCACTTCTCGAACGTCATTTCTGTAGTGACCTTTGCGGTGGCCCTTCTTTACTTGTACTTCTGTAGTGTCCCTTGCGGGACACTTCTCAAATGTCATTTCTACAGTGACCCTTATTAACTTGGACTTCTGCAGTGGCCCTTCTCAACTTTGACTTCGGCAGTGGCCCTTGCGGGGCACTTCTCAGATTTCACTTCTACAGTGACCCTTGCGGTGGCTCTTCTCAACTTGGACTTCTGTAGTGACCCATTGTGGGGCACTTCTCGAATGTCATTTTTGCAGTGACCCTCGCGGTGGTTCTTCTCAACTTGGACATCTGTAGTGGCCCTTGCAGGCACTTCTCAGATGTCATTTTTGCAGTGACCCTTACGGTGGCCTTTCTCAACTTGGACTTCTGTAGTTCCCCTTACGGGGCACTTCTCAGATGTCAGGTGGGTTCCCTTTTCCAATATGGCATTTCTGCGGTGGAGGGACCCTAGGGGTTCCTTCTCTAATATGTCACTAATGCGGTGAAGGGACCCTGGGGGTTCCCTCAACCTCATATTTTCTGTAAGCTGAAGGGGGGTCTTTGAGGGACCCTCACCAATAAATATAGTGGTCAAGCTTGAAACACCCTTTTACATTATCCCCTCATGCAAAGTGTTTTGTGTTGGGTAGACCAAAAGGCTTTATACGCCATTAATTCAATTTTTTATTTTGAGGGACCCTAGGGGCTTCTTTATCATTCCCCTTAGGGTCATTAAATGTTCTATCACTTTATCCCAAGTTTTATAGATGAGGCCACTTATAGTGGACCTCCTTATCTGGGTATCAACTTGGGCGGAGGGGTTACTCACGGTGAGCCCCTCATTCTTGGCCTTCTTTTATGGCCTTCTACTTTATTTAGAGGGGTTTCTCATGGTGAGCCCCTAGACCTTGGCCTTCTTCTATGGCCTTCCATCTTGGGTAGAGGGATTTCTTACGGTGAGCCCTCTCCCTTGTCCTTCTTCTGTGGCCTTTAATCTTGGGTAGAGGGTTTGCTCATGATGGGCCCCTCACCCTTGGCCTTCTTCTGTGGCCTTCTTTCTTGGGTAGAGGGATTGCTCGCGATGAGCCCCCCGCCCTTAGCTTGGGCGGAGGGGTTGCTCGTGGTGAGCCAGCCTTCTTCTGTAACCTTCTGTCTTGGGTGAAGGGGTTGCTCGCGGTGAGCCCCTCGCCCTTAGCCTTCTTCTGTGGCCTTCTATCTTGGGTGGAGGGGTTGCTCGCCGTGAGCCCCTCTCCCTTGGCCTTCTTCTGTGGCATTCTCTCTTGGCCGGAGGGGTTGCTCGCGGTGAGCCCCTCGCCCTTGGCCTTCTTCTGTGGCCTTATCTCTTGGGGAGAGGGGTTGCTCGCGGTGAGCCCCTCGCCCTTGGCCTTCTTATATGTCCTTCTATCTTGGGCGGAAGGGTTTCTCACCGTGAGCTCCTCTCCCTTGGCCTTCTTCTGTGGCCTTCTCTCTTGGGCGGAGGGGGTGCTCCCGGTAAGTCCCCGACCCTTAGCTATTTTCTATCAAACTTGCAATCTTAGGCAGGTGGAGCCATTCTAAGTGGATCCCCACACTCCAAGCTATTTTATTACTTGTTCACTTACTTGAGAACTTCTCAATATTAGCCCCCTCGTGCAAAAGTGTCTTATAATGTCGAGAGACTTGTGCGCGAAACTATCGTACCTTTTATTTATACTTGGCAGTTGCTCAAGACTGTGAGCGCTCCGATGCCCTTGGAGCCTTAGTTGCTAAACTGTCGCACCTTACATTTATACTTGACACTTGCTCAAGACTGTGAGTGCTCCGGTGCCCTTGGATCCTTTGGTGCTCATCTAGAGCACCTTACATTTATACTTGGCACTTGATCAAGACTGTGAGCGCTCCGATACCCTTGGAGCCTTAGGTGCTCAACCGGCACACTTTATATTTATACTTGGCACTTGCTCAAGACTGTGAATGCTTTGGTACCCTTGGAGCCTTAAATGCTCCTCTGGAGCACCTTATGTTTATACTTGGCACTTGCTCAAGACTGTGAGCGCTCTGGTACCCTTGGAGCCTTAAGTACTAAACAGTTGTACCTTATATTTATACTTGACACTTTCTCTATACTGTGAGCGCTCCGGTGCCCTTGGAGCCTTAGGTACTAAACTGTTGTACCTTATGTTTATACTTGGCCTCTGCTCAAGACTGTGAGCGCTCCGACACCCTTAGAGCCTTAGGTGCTAAACTGTCGCACATATACTTATATGTGACACCCCGCCTAATTAACCCCGGGTGATCAGTCCTAAATTAAGTTAGAACGGGTTTCTCAGTTGGATCATCCTTAGCATCACTGTCGTCTTTTTAATTACTAACCACCTAAGTGAGAAAATTTGACCGGTGCCAAGTTTTATCTTTCATTAACTTAAATGAAAATTCATGCGGAAAATAAAACCACACAATTAATCATAATTAATTAAAAAACCATACACAATTAAATGACTAACCGAATAAACCATCAGCCCAAAAATCCAACAAATATAAAATAAAAACAAGTAATCAATCTCAAGAAGTCTGACAGAAACTAAATGAACTGTGAGCGACATGCTCGAAATAACTGATAGAAGTCTCTACACTAGAATGAAAGAATGAGGCGTCTATCAAAACTCCCGCAACATCCACATATGCTGTAGCAACGGATTCC
Organism: Sambucus nigra; assembly: GCA_949130495.1. NCBI lineage: Eukaryota > Viridiplantae > Streptophyta > Magnoliopsida > Dipsacales > Adoxaceae > Sambucus > Sambucus nigra. The sequence continues at coordinate 223,549,877 of OX422221.1, read as the reverse complement.
CTGAAACAGAGTCAAGCCTGGCGTCCCTGTGGCTGGACACCTAAAAGGTTTTTTTTTTAAATTTATTGCAAGGGTTAGTACCCAAAAACATTTGAAAAACATTTAACAAATGATTAACTTGCAGTAATAAATAAATATGCATGCTCTCCATATTTTAGTTAGTGTCGCACTCCCTTGAGAACATCCTCATCCCTCCTCTAATGTGCACTACTAATGCCTTAAATAAATTCACATAGTTTTTCATCTTATGACTAGATAAATAATAAGGCCCTTTGCAAACACCCTACTCTAACCGAGTATACCTTAATTATGATTTTTAAGTTATTATCATCATTAACTTAATTAAATCATTTCCCTTTTTAATTTCTTATAACTTCCACATCTGTTATACAAATAATACAACTCATGCTTTATATTAATTATCCCGCATATAATTATTTACTTAATTATATACTCAGTCACATTACAGTATTCACAAACATACTAATATAACATTTAATAATAGTATTTTTCCCCGAGTAAAGTCTCACCGGGTAAAATTCCTCTAAAGTGCTATCCCACTAGGTATATTCACCTGACCTAGTTACCCCAAGTAAGAATTTCTCCCTAACTTAGTTATTACTTAAATATTGGAGGTGGTCATATTCATTTCCTGAAAGTGAGATGCCCCTCACCCACATAACGGACGCTATGACCTGGGATTATACTCGCCCTACTCCTCAAGCTAGGGGATTCATCCACTATGCGCAACCTCCCCCTATAGCACTAGAGAATATAATAATAATATCTATCACTGATATTAAAGCACACCCATATATATATACATATACTATCGCACACCGTATATATATATATATATCCCGGCTATACCATGTACTAAGTCCGTAAAACAAGCCTATTCCATTTTATAATGAGTTTGTGGCCCAACTCGAATTTTTAATTAATTTACACATTAATTTCTTTTGGTAACGCCGTAACCAAATATATCCGGACTTACTTTCGTGGCACGAATTAACATCACCCGAGTCTCAATCCCCGACTCTAAATTATTTAGCCTTTACCTAAATAAAATTTATATCTCGGTATTCCTCAACCGTTATTCCCGGACTTGTTCACTATATCCATATTTAATCCTTTCGAACAAACTTTCCAAAACTCAACCTTAGTGTGTCACACCTAATTTCTCCAATACCCAATAAATTTTTAAATTATGATGTCACATTAAGCCGCCTTTAAATTCTAATTAATTTTATTCACTATTAATTAGATTTTAAATCCATGTATTAATTACTCAACAATTTAAGGCATGGAAAAATGTTAAATTAAATTTTTCTACATATAAAGGAAAACTGGGCGAACTGTCAAAATTTCCGGACCATCGATCGATCGATGGTCCCCCTTCGATCGATCAATCGAGCGGGTCCTCGTATTCCTCGAGTTGGCTGTTTCAGCCATGGACGCCCACCCCCAAACCCTAGTTTCTTCTACACTGAAAACTAAGCGTTCCCATCGATAATAAACATCAAATACCTTATATGAAACCTCTATAAAGTCCATCAACATCAAAATTTCACTTTCTCTATTGTTTTCACAGATTTTGGGTAAATTTACGTTATGTCTTTAACCCATTTAAACATCAATTTCTTTCCACCAAATTCGTCTCTAAATCATCCGGTTTACACATCTTACCAGATATAAATACACAACCCAGATTATATATGATTTTCTAATCCATTTATAAATCGGATTCATGATTTACAAAACCCCATGTTTATACCCCTTTAAAACCCAAAACGAATTTCTATGATTACACACATCACATGAATATGAATTGAAATACACTTTACATGCTACAGCAAGTTAACCACTTGCCTTAGGGTTCGTAGAGTCTGAATTTGGAACCGTGAGTGCTCAAGGTTGAAGATGACTCCTTTATGCTCTCCTGTGATCCCCAAATTTGTCTTTGGTTGCTGTTAGGGTTTCCTAACCCTCTAAGTCCTTTCTCTAATTAATTCAGTCGTTCCCATGTTTCTTTTATTTTCTTAATTAACCTTAATCGCTTTTTTGCCTAATGGGCTAATCCCAAGTGACCCAAATGCCCCCGTGTGGGTCCGGCTATGCCTAAAAATGTCCCGTGACCCGTTTACTACCCCAGGGTACACTTCTCCGACTATCTCGGCCCATCCGGACTCAACCGTACACTCAGAATTGGCATCTGAATTAATTTCTAAAAAGTCCTTATTTCACACCCAAATTAGTCTATACCGACTCCCGGCTGAAATAAGTACATATCCCGTCATTAATATTCGAAATGACGTAAATACAATATTACTATTCACTTAGTAAATAAGTTTTTCTTAAATATTAACCATTCACTTCTCGATTAATATTTAAATAAAATTTCCATAATTAATTCAATTAAAATTACGACTCACAAGTAATTTTCAATTCCCGAATTAATTAAATATTTAATGCATGAAAATACGGGGTGTTACATACTCCCCCCCTTACAAAGGAATTTCGTCCCCGAAATTAGGTCATACCTGTGATGAAAAGCTCTGGATATTGTTCTCGCATATCCTCCTCTTGCTCCCAGGTAGACTCGTCAAAGTTGTGATGACCCCACTATACTCTAACTAGTGGAACAACCTTGGATCGTAACTTCTGCTCGCTATGGTCCAGATTAGCCACCGGCCTCTCCTCATATGAGATGTCTGGCTGTAAAATCAATTTCCTCGAGTGGAATGTGCAAGAAAGCCCTCTCGCTCCTGCGATATTTCTTCAGCGATGCTACATGGAACACGTCGTGTATCCGCTGAAGGTTCTCCGGCAATCCCAGCCTGTAGGCTACAGGCCCCACCCTCTCGATAATAGGGAAAGGTCCCACGTACCTTGGTGCTAACTTACCCTTCTTGTCGAACCTCATCACCCCTTTTATAGGGGACATCCAGACCAATACCTGATCCCCAACCTCTAACTCCACATGTCTCTGTGAAGCATCAACGTAACTTTTCTGCCTATCCTGAGCTATCCGAATCCTCCCTCGGATCAGATCTATCTTGGCAGATGTCTCCTGAATAATCTCCGGCCCCAATAGTTTGTTATCCCCCACATCTAACCAATAAGCGGGTGAACAACGTTTCCGGTATAGTGCCTCGAATGGTGCCATGCCGATCATGAATTAGTAAGAGTTATTATACGCAAACTCTACCAGAGGAAGATATTTCTCCCAAACTCCCCCAAAGTCTAATATGCATATTCTGAGCATATCTTCCAGCATCTGATTGACTCTTTCGGTCTATCCGTCAGTCTGTGGGTGATAGGTTGTACTCAAACGTAACTCCGTGCCCATGGCCTCCTGAAAACTCTACCAAAAGTGGGCCACAAAGATCTTGTCCCTACCCGACACAATACTTATCGGTACCCCGTGCAGCTTAACAATCTCTGCTATGAATAGCTGCACATAACGCATCGTCTCATAGTCTGTGCAAACCGACAGGAAGTGGGCCACTTTGGTCAACTGATCCACAATGACCCATATGGAATCGGGACCCTTCTGCGATGTCGGTAACCCTGTAATGAAGTCCATGGAGATGCTCTCCCACTTCCACACGAGAATTTCAAGTGGCTATAGCATCCCTGATGGTCTCTGATGGTCAACTTTCATAAGATGACACGTGGCACATTTCGAAATAAACTCTGCTATGTCTCATGTCATTCCTGCCCACCAATACTGCCTCCTTATATCCTGATACATCTTATCCCCACCGGGATGTACCGCGAATCTCGACCCATGAGACTCTGTCATAACAGCGTGCCTCAACTCCTCATCCTCTGGCACAATCAACCTTCCATTAAAGCGTAAGCCTCCCTCCGAGCTGATCGAGTAACCCTCTGCTCCCTCAGCTAGTAACTCGCTCACCCTATCCCGGCAGGTCTGATCCTCTGCCTGAGCCCTCACAACCCGCATAATGATCTCAGGTGTGATGGATAATGCTGACATACAAGCCTTGGCTACATCATCCTCATATCGAAGTTCTCTCCACTTTGCTTTCCAAACTTCTGATATTTCCCCAGTCGGTCTCCGACTCAATGCATCTGCTACCACATTAGCCTTACTAGGATGATACTGAATATCAAACTGGTAGTCTTCCACGAATTCTAGCCATCGCCTCTGCCTTATATTCAGATCCTTATGAGTGAAGAGATACTGAAGTGATTTGTGATCCATGAATAAAGTGAACTTCTCCCCAAGAAGATAATGTCTCCATATCCTCAAAGCAAAAATGACTGCTGCTAACTCCAGGTCATGAGAGGGGTAATTCCTCTCGTGGGGCTTTAGCTTCCTGGACGCATAAGCTATAGCCCTTTCCTCCTGCTGAAGCACACCCCCAAGTCCCTGTAAGGATGCATCAGTGTAAACCCGATACTCTAATCCTCCTTTCGGCAATGCAAGCACGGGTGCATATGTCAACTTGTCCTTTAACTCGTCAAAAGTTAATTGACAATGATCACTCCAAGTGAAAGGTACCCCTTTTCGGGTCAGATTCGTCAAAGGGCCCGCAATCTTTGAGAATCCTTTGATGAACCGCCTATAATAACTGGCCAATCCCAGAAAATTGCGCACTTCAGTCGGTGTCGTGGGCTGCCCCCACTCCCCCACCGCCAATACTTTACTCGGATCCACCGCAATACCCCGATCTGACACCACGTGGCCTAGAAACTGAACCTCCCGTAGCTAAAATCCACACTTACCGAATTTGGCATAGAGCTGGTGATCCAACAATGTCTGTAAAACTATACGCAGATGCTCTGCGTGCTCCTCCTCGGGGCGCGAGTAGATCAGGATGTCATCAATGAACACTATGACAAACTGATCAAGAAACTCCCTGAAAAACCTGTTCATGAGGTCCATGAACACTGCTGGTGCATTGGTGAGCCCGAATGGCATCACCCTGAACTCACAAGATCGATACCGCGATAGGAAAGCGGTCTTAGGAATATCCTCCTCTCGAATACGTAGTTGGTGATACCCTGACCTCAAGTCGACCTTAAAGAAGTAAGACGCCCCTCTCAACTGGTCAAATAGATCATCAATCCTACGCAACGGATACTTATTCCGTATCATCGCCTTATTCAGATCTCTATAGTCCACGCATAACTGTAGTGAGCCATCTCGCTTCTTTATAAATAATACCGGTGTACCCCACGGCGATGTACTCCGTCGAATGAAACCTTGACTCAAAAGCTGCTGAATCTGCTCTCACAACTCACGCATCTCTGAAGGGGCCATACGATATGGGGCCCGAGAAATTGGCCTCGTCCCCGGGTCTAAATTGATTATAAATTCGATTTCCCTGCTAGGGGGCAACCCTGGTATCTCCTGAAACACATCCTCAAAGTCTCTCACCCGTGGGATTGAGTCCAAAGGAATAGCCACCTCCTGTGAGGTTTCCTCCTCAATGTAATACAAGTGTGTGCGTGACCCTCCCTCAGGTAGAGGCATTGTTATCAAGAACATCTCCTGCCCTGGAATGGAGAACACAATGTCCCTCTCATAGTAATCCACCGTCGCCCGATAACCCGCCAACCAATCCATACCCAAGATGACATCGTACCCCTCCATATCTAACACTAAGAGGTCCGTTGCTAAACTAAGTCTCCCAATCAAAATATCCACACCCCGACAAATCGAGTGGATCATAGCCCCGCTGCCTACTGGCGACTCTACACACATCTGAAGACTACCCGCGGTCTCTAGTAGTCCGGCCCGTTTAGTAAAATTAAACTTAATGAATGAATGTGAAGATCCCATATAAAAAATAATACTACCCTCATAACCATGAATGAGAAACATACCCTCAACTGCTGGCGGTGCTTGTTGCGCTGGGGGATTGGGAACATCCCGGACGTTATACACACGCCCGTAGTGCATCTGTCCCGGCTGCGATGGGGCGGGTGCTGCTGTTGCTGCTGGCGGCATCTGCCCCCGTTGCCCCTGTTGGGCCTCATGCTGTTGACCTCTGCCCTTCTGTGGGCACTCCCTCTTGAAATGTCTTGGCTGGCCATAGACAAAATAGCGTCTCTGACCATCCCCCTGTCGTTGGCCCTGTTGGCCCTAGCACGGCTGGCCCTGGCCCTATTGGCCTCCCCTATTGTTCCCTTGCCCTGACGGCCCTGCAAAACCTACTGCTGCTGATTTGGGTCCGACTGCCCCTGCCTGAGCCCCTGTCTTCCCGGTCGAAATCCACCAAGCTTAAGCTTATTAGCCTGATTCCCTTGCTGACTGCCCATCTGCTGCTGAGCACCACTTGTGTCACCACAAGTAACTGCCTTGCCCTGTTGGCTCGGCTCCCCTGCTCTCTTGCTCCCCTTCGCATGGAAGCGATGATCCTGACAGTGTACAAGTGCGGAATTAACGACATCTGTATCCATCACCAACGCCGAATTCCTAATCAAATGTTGCCTGATCCACCAGGCTAAGCCATCCATAAATCTCGATTTCTTCCGCTCCTCATCGCTCACCTCATTTGGCACAAAGTTTTCCAACCGGGTCAACTCTTCCTCGTAGTCTGCCACTGATCGGTCACCCTGAACTAAATCACTGAATTTCTTTCTCATCTCAGTCTCTACTGCTGGTGGAAAGTATTTGCGGTCAAACCGCACCCAGAACTCTGCTATTGTCATTAAATCTCGCTCCTCGGCAGTGGTAACTGACTCCACTGTAAGGTTGCCCCTGATAGACGAAAGGTAGCAAGCATCTGTTTCTGTACTTCGGTACACTCCAGCATGCGCAGATGGTGCTGAATATTCTTCTTCCAGTCACAAGCCTCTACTACATCTGTGCTACCCCGAAACTCAGGTGGGTGACCCTGCTGAAAGGTCTCCCTAACTCTCTGCCAAGATGGTGGCCCCACTGGAGCCTGAACTGCTGGTGCCACTGGAGGCGGTGTCTGGGGCTGTGGAAAGTGAGCTGCCATAGCTTGCATTGCTATCTCGACCGCCTGGGCCACTATCACTGCCACTTGAGTAGTGGGAATCAACTCGGGTGGGGGTGGTGGCGGTACCTGTGGCTCCTGGTGAGCCTCCCTGACCTCATCCCTAGCCTCAGCCCTCGCCGTTCTCAGTCTCCTCGGTGGCATCTGAAATAGATTAAATCGTATAAGTACATAATTTACACAATAATATACACAGCAGAAATACGATATCTCACAAGCGAAAAATGAATCAACAGTCCTAATAATAGGGCTCTACAACAACCGAGTGCTATGCAGAAACGCAGAAAGCCGCACAGATCCTAAGGACACTAAAACCTGATGCTCTGATACCATCTGTGACACCCCGCCTAATTAACTCCGGGTGATCAGTCCTAAATTAAGTTAGAACAGGTTTCTCACATGGATCATCTTTAGCATCACTGCCGTCTTTTTAATTACTAACCACCTAAATGAGAAAATTTGATCGGTGCCAAGTTTTATCTTTCATTAACTTAAATAAAAACTCTTGCGGAAAATAAAATCACACAATTAATCACAATTAATTAAAAAAACATACACAATTAAATGACTAACCGAATAAACCATCGGCCCAAAAATCCAACAAATATAAAATAAAGACAAGTAATCAATCTCAATAAGTCTGACAGAAACTAAATGAACTAACTGATAGAAGTCTCTACACTAGAATGAAAGAATGAGGCGTCTATCAAAACTCCCGCAACATCCACATATGCTGCAGCAATAGATTCCCTGAAACAGAGTCAAGCCTGGTGTCCCTGTGGCTGGACACTTAAAAGGTTTTATTTTAATTTTTTATAGCAAGGGTTAGTACCCAAAAACATTTGAAAAATATTTAACAAATGATTAACTTGCAGTAATAAATAAATATGCATGCTCTCCATATTTTAGTTAGTGTCGCACTCCCTTGAGGACATCCTCACATGTCCTCTAATGTGCATTACTAACGCCTTAAATAAATTCACCTAGTTTTTCATCTTATGACTAGATAAATAATAAGGCCCTTTTCAAACACCCTACACTAACCGAGTATACCTTAATTATGATTTTTAAGTTATTCTCGTCATTAACTTAATTAAATCATTTCCCTTTTTAATTTCTTATAACTTCCACATCTGTTATACATATAATACAACTCATGCTTTGTATTAATTAGCCCGCATATAATTATTTACTTAATTATATACTCAGTCACATTATAGTATTCACAAACATACTAATATAACATTTAATAATAGTATTTTTACCCGAGTAAAGTCTCACCGGGTAAAATTCCTCTAAAGTGCTATCCCACTAGGTATATTCACCTGACCTAGTTACCCCAAGTAAGAATTTCTCCCTAACTTAGTTATTACTTAAATATTGGAGGCGGTCATATTCCTTTCCTGAAAGTGAGATGCCCCTCACCCATATAACGGACGCTATGACCTAGGATTATACTCGCCCTACTCCTCAAGCTAGGGGATTCATCCACTACGCGCAACCTCCCCCTATAGCACTAGAGAATATAATAATAATATCTATCACTGATATTAAAGCACACCCATATATATATACATATACTATCACATGCCGTATATATATATATATATATATATATATATATATATATATAAAAATATAAAAATATCCTGGCTATACCGTGTACTAAGTCCGTAACACAAGCCTATTCCATTTTATAATGAGTTTGTGGCCCAACTCGAATTTTTAATTAATTTACACATTAATTTCTTTTGGTAATGCCCTAACCAAATATATTCGGACTTACTTTCGTGGCCCGAATTAACATCACCCGAGTCTCAATCCCCGACTCTAAATTATTTAGCCTTTACCTAAATAAAATTTATATCTCGGTATTCCTCAACCGTTATTCCCGGACTTGTTCACTATATCCATATTTAATCCTTTCGAACAAACTTTCCAAAACTCAACCTTGGTGTGTCACGCCTAATTTCTCCAATACCCAATAAATTTTTAAATTTTGATGTCACACTAAGCCGCCTTCAAATTCTAATTAATTTTATTCACTATTAATTAGATTTTAAATCCATATATTAATTACTCAACAATTTAAGGCATGGAAAAATGTTAAATTAAATTTTTCTACATATAAAGGAAAACTGGACGAACTGTCAAAATTTCCGGACCATCGATCGATCGATGGTCCCCCTTCGATCGATCGATCGAGCAGGTCCTCGTATTCCTCGAGTTGGCTGTTTCAGCCATGGATGCCCACCCCCAAACCCTAGTTTCTTCTACACTGAAAACTAAGCATTCCCATCGATAATAAACATCAAATACCTTATATGAAACCTCTATAAAGTCCATCAACATCAAAATTTCACTTTCTCTATTGTTTTCACAGATTTGGGATAAATTTACGTTCAGTCTTTAACCCATTTAAACATCAATTTCTTTCCACCAAATTCGTCTCTAAATCATCCGGTTTACACATCTTACCAGATATAAATACACAACACATATTATATATGATTTTCTAATCCATTTATAAATCGGATTCATGATTTACAAAACCCCATGTTTATACCCCTTTAAAACCCAAAACGAATTTCTTTGATTACACACATCACATGAATATGAATTGAAATACACTTTACATGCTACAGCAAGATAACCACTTGCCTTAGGGTTCGTAGAGTCTGAATTTGGAACCGTGAGTGCTCAAGGTTGAAGATGACTTCTTTATGCTCTCCTGTGATCCCCAAATTTGTCTTTGGCTGCTGTTAGGGTTTCCTAACCCTCTAAGTCCTTTCTCTAATTAATTCAGTTGTTTCCTTTTTTGTTTTATTTGTTTAATTAACCTTAATCCCGTTTTTTCCTAATGGGCCAAGCCCAAGTGACCTAAATGCCCCCGTGTGGGCCCGGCTATGCCTAAAAACGTTCCGTGACCCGTTTACTACCCCCGGGTACACTTTTTCGACTATCTCGGCCCATCCGAACTCAATCGTACACTCAGAATTAGCATCCAAATTAATTTCTAAAAAGTCCTTATTTCACACCCAAATTAGTCTATACCGACCCCCGATTGAAATAAGTACATATCCCGTCGTTAATATCCGAAATGACGTAAATACAATATTACTATTCACTTAGTAAATAAGTTTTTCTTAAATATTAACCATTCACTTCCCGATTAATATTTAAATAAAATTTCCCTAATTAATTCAATTAAAATTATGACTCACAAGTAATTTTCAATTCTCGAATTAATTAAATATTTAATGTATGAAAATACGGGGTGTTACATTATACTTGGCAGTTGCTCAATATTGTGAGCGATCCGGTGCCCTTGGAGACTTAGGTGCTCAACTGGCACACCTTATATTTATACTTGACAGTTGCTCAAGACTGGGAGCGCTCCGGTGCCCTTGAAGCCTTAGGTTCTCATCTGGAGCACCTTACATTTATACTTGGCACTTGCTCAAGACTGTGAGCGCTCTGATGCCCTTGGAGCCTTAGGTGCTCAACTGGCGCACCTTATATTTATACTTGGCACTTGCTCAAGACTGTGAGCGCTCCGGTGCCCTTGGAATCTTAGGTAATAAACAGTTGCACCTTATGTTTATACTTGACACTTGCTATATACTGTGAGCGCTCCGGTGCCCTTGGAGCCTTAGGTACTAAACTGCTGTACCTTATGTTTATACTTGGCCTTTGCTCAAGACTGTGAGTGCTCTGGCGCCCTTGGAGCCTTAGGTACTAAACAATTGTACCTTATATTTATGCTTGACACTTGCTCATGACTGTGAGTTTCTCTATTTTCTGTGAGAACTTCAAGATCGAATTGCCTCATAGTCTGTGGGGTACTTTGCCTATGATCTGAGCAAGTTGTCATTTCTAAAGCTTTCCCTCTATTTGTTGGGTACTTGCATATAGGATGAGCCAAATTCAAAGTTTGAAGTTGCCCCTTTAACTGTGGGGTACTGACATATAGCTGAGCAAGTTATCATTCATGAAGTTGCCCCTCTAACTATGGGGTACTTGCATATAACTGAGTAAATTAAAATTTTGAAGCTACCCCTTTAACTGCGAGGTAATTTCATATAGGATGAGCGAGTTCAAATTTTGAAGCTGCCCTTTTAACTACGGGGTACTTGCATATAATTGAGCAAGTTAGAATCTAGAAGGTGCCCCTCTAATTGTGGGGTACTTGCATATAACTGAGCTGAAATTTGAAAACTTCCCCTCTAACTACGGGGTACTTGCGTATAAGTTGAGCAAGTTAAAAAAATTTCAAACTTTCCCTCTAACTGCGGGGTACTTGCATAGAGGCTTAGCAAGTTAATATTTTGAAACTTCCCCTCTAACTGCGGGATACTTGTATATAGGCTGCGCAAGTTAAAATTTTGAATCTTCCCCTCTAACTATGGGGTACTTGCATATAGGCTGAGCAAGTTAATATTTTGAAACTTCCCCTCTAACTGCGGGGTACTTACGTAAAAGCTTAGTAAGTCAAAATTTGGAAGTTTCCCCTCTAGCTGCGGGGTACTAACATATAGCTGAGAAAGTTAAAATTTTGAAACTTCCCCTCTAACTGCGGGGTACTTGCATATAAGCTGAGGAAGTTAAAATGTAGGAGCTACCCCTCTAACTGCGGGGTACTTGCATATAACTGAGCAAGTTAAAATTCTAAAGTTTTCCCTCTAACTGTGGGGGTACTTGCATATAAGTGGGCAAGTTAAAATTTTGAAGTTTCCTCTCTAACTATGGGGGTACTTGCATATAGCTGGGCAAGTTAAAATTTTGAAATTTCCCCTCTAATTGTAGTGGTCCTTGTCCTATGCCTATTCTTTTAGGACTTTTCTTTATATAACATTAGTTAGAGGAAGGGGTAAACCCCCCTCGACATTTTTTTAACATTTGATCCAAAGCATAACTTAGAAGGAGGTGAGCCCCCCTCAACATTTTTCCATTTTTTTTATCCGAGCGTAACTTAGAGGGGGGAGGGGGTGAGCCCCCATCAACATTTTATTTTTCAGCATTTGAACCAAAACATAACTTAGAGGGGGAGGGGGTGAGCCCCCTCGTCATTTTTCCATTATTTTTATTCAAAAATAACTTAGACGGAAAAGTGAGGCCTTCTCTGCATTTTTTACAACATTTGAACCAAAACACAATTTAGAGGGAGGTTGAGCCCCCTCATCATTTTTTTATTTTTTTGATTCAATGATAATCTAGAAGGAGGGGTGAGCCCCCCCTCAACATTTTTTCATCAAATAAGAGAAAGGAGATTTCCTTAAAGCTTTTTCTTTACTATGACTAGCTCGTGTCCTCCCGTCCTATTTTGTCTTTTGTCTTTTGTCTTTTGTGTTTTTGTTTTTTTTATTTTCTTTTTGAACAACCCTCTCAAGACTACTCTCTTGAACAGGTGGCACATGCCAAATTTTTTTTCATTCATGTCTTCTTTGTTGAAAGAAAAAAAACGCAAGGGTTATATTCGAGCAAACCTTTACTTCTATAAAAATTAAGCTGGTGATGTTGAGAGTCTCCCTCTTGATTAGGACTGATGTGCGAGGTCCTTTTTCCCAATATCTCTCCCTATATATATTAGCGCACCTTCTAATCTATTTTTTGATAAAATATGCTGAAAATATTTATGAGACGAGAGAGGCAGGAGAGAGACCCATCTTTGTATCTCGTTGGGAACACCCTCATTTTTTCTTTCTTTTTACATCCACTAAAGTAGACTTTTTCATAAAAGATATACCATTCCAGAGTCTGGTAGAAAATTAGAGCGAGTCCCCCAATATCTTTTCACGAGTGGGTGTCAACACACTCTCTCTCCTCTCGTTGTAACCTAGCAGCACATGGTGGAACCCCAAAACTTTGGAGTGGATTTTCAAGATACAAAAAAAAACACGACACATTGATCACTCAACCCCTGTTCCTCGTAGTCATTCAAATGGGTTCCTCGACGAGGTGATGAGGAATGTTGGATATGAAAGAAATCGCACTCTTCTGTTGATTCTTTAAACGCACAAGAGAAAAAAAAACTAAGAGAGGATATATTTGAAATCTCAACACAATTTCAGAAGCGATTGAAATTGTTTTTGCATTCTGTGAAGAAACCCTTTTGTCGACGCTATTTATTTTCATAGAAAATCTAGGGCAATTACTTGCAAGGGGTTTACAACAAGCAAATCAAGAACCACCTTTTCTTTCTATCAAATACGGCAGTGGTAAAGCCACATCTCTTATATTAAGATTGGTAAGGATTTTTTTTTACTGATCTTTAAGATCTGTGAGCAACGAATCTTTAAGAAATTGACCACGAGGTGCTAGTTCCTCGTTTCGTGTAAAAAAAAAATTTATAAAAAAAAATTTTATAATTTTTTTTTAAACACTATTTAATTTCAAAAAAATTCGGCAGAGTTTCCTTTGTTTATTCATGAAATCAAACATGTTTTAACATTAAAATAAACCCAACAATAACAAAACCCGCAACTAAACCATAAAAAAATCTCTTCCACCGACGTAACATCTAAAAATAATATATACAAGCCTGCACGGCCATAAAATTCATACAAGCGTAAAAATATAGTAAAACATTTAAAAGATCATAAAATAAACCTATCTCGGGGGTTAAAATAAAAAGTGAATATAATAACATAAGCTTAAGTATCCAAGTAGCTACAAACCTGGGTCCTCCGTATCCATTGACTTTTACATGTGTTTCAAATCCATAATCTAACTACACAAAATAAAAAATAAATTATTATCAATTCGACTTCAAAAGATAATAACAATTTATAATTTATAAGCAGTGCATATAAAGAAGTGATCGTTGTGTTTTATTAGAGCATTAACATGTCATACACCATATTGTCTGAAGGTTATAATTATCAACAGTTAACTGTTACAGCTATATATATAACTATCATATATAATAGGTATATGTTATATATAACTGAAGGTTATATATATACAACTATTATATATATAACATATAACTATTATATATATAATAGTTATATATAGAACTGTACATTTATGTATAACATCATCCTTTAGTGAGAATTTTAGTAAGCAGTTGAGAAACAAAAAGGAATTTTGTACTCGTGAAACCTCAAAGAAAATATTATCTGCAGAATCTGAGGCTATGGGTATGACAGAACATAATCAAGCACAGGAAGAGTTGGCAACAATTGAATCGAAAATACAAACATTGTTCTCTAATAGAGTAACCTCTGGGGAAAATAGTCCAAAATATATTTCTGAGAACTTTATATTGTGGGGGAAATTAATGGATGACGATATGATTTTTGAGAATGAAGCAGTTAAGGAGCTTACTAACCATCAAATGTATATTCATATATTAGTACATTTATGGCATAATTAAATATGTATACATAAAGACTCACAAATGAATAGATGTATATGCACAGAGGTATATTCAAATGAATCAAAGATGCACATATGTAAACGCATAGATTTATATGTAAAGATGCAAATATGTATAAAATGAATCAAAGTATGGTAAAATAATGCACTGTATAAATATCTGATAACAGAGAATAATAGTGTTATGTATACAGTGTACACTATCATGCTTTAAGGTTAGTCTGATAACAGAAGAGAAAAGGACCATTATGCTGTATAAAATGAATTAAAGTATGGCGCCGTAATTATGCTATATGTATGGTGCCATTATTCTCTTTGATTCATTTTATACATCTGTGCATCTTTGCATATATATATGTGCATAAAATGTCTACGACACATAGGAATTAAAGTATAAAGTTCCCAATCCAAGAATTAAATTATAAAGTTCCCAATCCAAGAATATATACAAAACTACAGCTCAACCAAAAATAAACTATGCCAAGGATGTAACAAGACTTCCAAAGTTTGGAAAGTCATAATTAATAGTGGGAAGCATCATATTACCTCATATTAGTTCATGTGATCTAAACAATACATTACGAACATGACACTATGTATTATATAACATTATTGCATGTCATCTATGAATTGTGTTAATCATGTCTTGTATTGTGTGTCATATGAGTGAAAAAATAAGAAAAAAGTTCTTAGAGAGGGCAAAGATAAGTTTATTAATTGGATTTTGAATTTCAAATCAAATTGTAACCTCTATTTGTAACTTTCAAGACCGAAACTCAAAAATGATATTAGTTTGTGTGTGCATATGCAATTAGTATTAAATCCATTAAATGATCAAATAGAAAGAATTTGATTCATCAGAGGTTCGATCCAGTAGAAAAATGCTTCATACTTGTATGTGTCATGCATTGTGTCATAATTTATGAATTGTGTTAATTGTGTCATACATTGTATGTCATCTATGAGTTGTGTTAATCATGTTGTGCACTGTGTGTCGTGAGGCAAAAACTTGATTTTCACCCTTAATGATGAATACACATTGTTATAATCAAACTCCCACGTTTAAAACACTACAACCATTCCACTAGTTTAAATATAAGCGAACAAAAAAACCATTTTCAAGGCTGTGGCATACCATTTTCAGTGGATGGATACTACATCAACCATTTTCAAGGCCGTGGCATACCAAAAAACAAATACCCCCTATTGTCTATATTGTTATCTTCATTTCATCAAACATCTTCAAGGCAGCACACAAATAAAATTCCATTGTTAGTTGGTTCTTTCCTCTTCTGTTATTAGACACCTCGAAAACTTGAAATGTTTGTACAACACCATTAGCAGTTGTAGTGCACATTTTGACGCCAAATAAACCATGTGGAAGATGATTTTTTAGAAGAGTTTTACCTACAACCCTTGCTTCCATGTAGGGGAAATTTGAACATCGCAAAATTCAATAGTATCATAAAAATAACAATTACATGCCGAATCATAACACAACCCCCAAATAGAAACCATAACATAATTGCAAGTTACAAATCCCGAATAAAAAATGCGTACCAACTTCTAGAAACCCTTTTTTCTAAAATCGCAAATCATATAACCCATAATTGAATAAAATGTGAGAGAGAACTAAGTGACACGACTCAGAATGTGTCTCTAAAGTGTGTACTCTTTAGGCTCAAGTGCAAGCCTATCGTTCAAGTAATAAACTGACAAGTCGGGTATCGATCTTCAGGGAAAAAGGACAACAAGAGTTGTGACGACGGGATAAGATTGAGGAATCCTAGCAATGACTCTAAAAAGAAAAGAAAAAGATTGATTTGGCTTTTTGAGATGGATTAACCTAAATGCAATTATGAAAATATAATGAAAAATGCAATTAACTAAACTATCTAGATTACGAATGAAGGAGTAAATTGGAACTTTTAACTAAATGATGATAAAACGGGATGGGAATACAATCCCCCAACCCTAGTGTAATGCAGTGACAACGTTGATCATAAATTTATCCGATTAATTCAAACCCGGAATTTAGTACTCCCAAGCATTATGTATACGAGGTTCAAGCCCGCGTCATACCTAATCTGAGGATGAGTAAATCGATATCGCGGTAATTACTCTCAAATTGTACTCTAAATCATCACGAGTACCCAGAGGCAAACGAGATATAAAGATCTACAACTCTTAAGAAATTACGCGATACGATTCAAATTAATCATTAAATTCAGCGGATCAACGTTATACACATGCACTAACACATCAGGTTGGGTTCATGCATCCCAACCTTGAAAAACCTAGCCGGACATGTTAAATTGTCTAATGCATGAAATAATGACGTTGCATGTGTAGGAATTCATGATGAAACTAGCTAGAAACATGTAACTATGTATTATGAATGCGGAAACAAGTTGAATCTAATGGGAAAACAAAGCATGCAAGAACAATAATAAAGAACAAGAATTTTGAATTAAAACTTGCAAAAACAAACCCGAAACAATGAATTCTTGAAGTAAGTTGTGCCCTTGATGTTCCTAGATATTTCTCTCCTTTTGTTCTCTCAAAAACTCTCTGAAAATAGCCCTAAAATCTGCTCCTAGGTTAATGCCTACGTTCCCCACAAGTTTTGGGGTGTTTTAAACCTAATAGGAGACTTGGAGATAACTCAGAATAAAATACAAAATTCGCGTGTCAGGTACAGCGAACCGGTTCGGAGGTACAGCGAACCGGTTCGCCCCTCCGAACCGGTTCGGGGTGGGGTTCGCATGTACCCTCCTGGCCTTGCTCTCAACACTTAGTTTTTTTCTGGTTTTTCTCTTCTTTTCTTGGATTTTTCTTCAACTTCAACTGAGCATAACTTTTCAACCGTAGCTCGGATTTGGGTGCCGTTTCTTCCAGTGTTCTCGTTATTCCGAGCTCTTCAACTTCCCAGTTGACTTCTTCTTCCGGATCGGGCTGCAAAATTACCGACATGCCCTTGAACTTGCCTTCTTAGCTTTTCTTGCACAGTCTTGTTTCCTCCTTTGCACTGCTTGCATAATTAACCTGTAAAACCAATAGGAGAAGCACGAAACACGCAATACTCGCCAAGAAGGTTAGAAGCATAAAATTGAATCAAATCCATATATGTTACATCATTCGGGTTCACAAAAGTACCAAAATTAGGGGGATAAATATACAATATTTATGCCCAATCAAACCCCCCTAACTTAGAACTTTGCGCGTCCCGAGCAATGTAAAAGAATGAAAGTAAGAGTTAAGGACACTTCAAGGACTTTATTGGGATAGAATACCACTTTCGCGGGCAAGCGATTGCATTTAGCGTATGCAACAAGCCTTTAAACCTCTAGGTTACCCTAGTAGGACGAGTTGTGTCTCGTGAGGGTTTGCAGTGAATATACCCACAAAAATCGACTCAAATAAAATTCAAAATACGCAAAAATTGTACAATTCAAACTTTTCCATAAAATAGTCATCATCAAGTCATATTTACAAGTCTCAAACCGTAGTGTGTGTGTGCGAAGCCAGAAATATAACCGCCAAGTTCCATCGATTGATCATTACGTTACTTATCCGAAAATTCATTTTGATTTCAATTTCTCACGGAATGCACTCACAAACGAATCTCTCGGATTATGGCTATTCTCTCGGCATGCGTGATATAAGGAGTAAATGTAATGGAAGCAAATACACGCATGCAATCAGAAAGACGGAAATTTTATGGTGAAGGGATCTCTTCAACGGATTACGGTTTTAAAAACGGGAACATCGCCTCTATTTCGCGCATTTAACCTCTTATATTATCTTTTGGTGTATTAATTCTCCACGCGGTACTCAATTTTCGCAATTTGGACTCGGTTAGGACTTTTTCGGGTTAAAGGTTGCATTGGGTAAAATGAAAATGGTAGGGAAGGTTGGAATTGGAAAAATCATTCGTGATGTCCGTTTGTGCATTTTCCGGGCTATTGCTCATTTTTTTTTCTTCTTTTTCTATATTTTTTCTGTTTTTCACTTCTTTTCTTTTCTCACTATTTTTGTTGAGCATATTTATTTTTTTCTCTTGCCCCTTTTTATGCACTCTTCGGACTCAAATTCTGGGATTTTTCAACTTTCACAATTCCGGGCCATTTTGGGTTTTTCGGGTTGTCAAACGAGAGGGAAAAATATTCGGATCAATTTGGGTTACAAAAGGGATAATTTTTTGCTACTTTTTTTTTCTGGCCAATATTTTTGGGTGACAAACGAGGGCCTACTTCATTGTCCAAAATACCAATTGCGTTACCATATGCGTTTCGAGGTGAATTTAAGTTTAGAGACTAATTTGGCACGATTTTCAAGGCAACATTGCACACATTTTTCAAAACCGATCAAATGAAAAAAATTGAGATCCTTGACAACTTATTAATCGCTAAAAAGAACTTTGAGTTAACAATTAACTCGGATTGATTTAAAATCTCGCAAAACGTGATAGGCTCGAATCTCACCGGGTTTGTTAATCTCCACATTTATTCGTTAAGTCGTCAATTTTCGCACAATTTCCATCTTTGGTCAATTTCGGCTTTGTGTATGTTGGGTGTTTACAATTTGAGACTACAATTTGACTTTTAATGAAATTTTTGAAAAATTTGAATTCCAATTTTTATTTATTTTGAACAAAAATATTTTTGGATTTTTCAAATTTTTATGATTTTTTTGGAACTTTTGGGCATTTTTGAAAATTTGTGAAGTTTTAGCAATGCGCACTTGTGACCCCCCCTAACTTAGACTTTTGCATTGTCCTCAAGCAAAAAGGACTAAAATCTAAATTAAGGCGAATAAAAAGTGCGGAAAAATAAAACAAACAAATATGAAAAAATGCAAGATTGTATTATAACCAAGAGAGCCTGTGTTACATAAGAAATGGGTAAACAACTGTGAACAATGTGCAATCCCTACCACCACTAACAATTAAACCAAAAGATAAAAACAATAAAAGCTCATGGGGGAGGTGGGTGGGAGGAGCTTGGTGCATTCGGGTCATAGGGGTCATAAAAGAAGGGGGGGGGAGGACCGCCAAAGTTGAGCTGGTGAAGATGGACTTGAAGTTGATACATCATCCGGGTGTCCCTTCGGTAGTCCGCTTGGTCTTGATTGTATTGGTTGATGAACCCGTCGAGACGGGCCTCAACCGCCGAAATGCGCCTATCGAAGTTTGCCCCCGGGGGCTCGAAATCGGAATCATCCTCCTCATCCTCGAATTCTTCCTCGTCTACATCCATCATCGGGTCATCGGGAGCTTCCTCGGCCACGTCCTCCTCGTGAATAGGACGGTCGGGGTGAGCCACGCGCATTTGGCGGTCACTTCGAGTTGTGGACGTGCCGCTTACGGGGCGAGGAAGTAGAATTTGGTTTCCGGGTTCATCCACTCCCGCATCCATCAAGAGCTCCGTAATGAAACGGGCGTATGGGAGTGCCACCTTGCCATTTTCGTCATAGGCGGCATTGAGGATATCCGCATAGAAGACTTGGGCAAGGTTGATGGTGCTCTCGGGGTTCAAAAAATAGTAGAGGAAATTGGCGTGACGGTACCGGACCACCGAGTCATTGGTGGTTTGGTGGATGGCACCACAAACAATGATGTGAGTGAAGCGGACCGTGGCGGCCAATCCACCAATGGGGAAGGTGTCGCGTGTCCATTCCGCCCCGGGTGCCATGCGGGCAACGCATTCGTCTTTTGTGTGTGGGGCACCATTATTGGGGTATTGGAAGGGCACGGGGAGGATCACCCCTTTGGCACGCATTTTGCGTGCAATGAGAGCTGCCGAGAAGGGAATGGTGATACCGTCGAGATACGCCTCGTGAAGTGTGGAAGATTTGCGAACCAAGGTCTCATAGAATTGACGAATGGCGGTATCAAAAACGTTATTGCACGTCGGGGCGAGGAAAGAGCACCACCCACGGCGGTCAAAAAGGGCGGTGACTTCGCCCGGAAGGGTGTCCCAATCCACGAAGCGCTCGATGTGAATGGCGCGCGTGGAGGAGAAGTAGATCTCGGACCAATGGCGTTCTTGGACGCATCGGAATACCCCCCTACCCGGGTCATCAAGTATGGTGGTCTCATCATATTTCCTTGGGCGGGGAGCGGGGCGGCGCGGCATTTTGATGGAAAAGAGGGAGAGAGAGGGAGAAAATATGGGAGAGAATAGAGTGAGGGAGAATGTTTTGGTGGGAAAAATGGAGGAGGGGTGGGGTGTATTTATAGGTGTGAAGGGGTGTGTTTTTGGTGGGAAATATGAAAGGTTGGGAAGGAGAAGGTGGAGGGAATGAATTGGGATGAATTTGAGAAGGAGGGAAGGATTTGGAGGGAAGAAAAACGTAGGGGGAAGAAGGGGAAAAGAATGGAGGGAAAGGGAATGAACTAGGAGAAAAGGGGGGAAGAATCTGGCAGGTACATGCGAACCGGTTCGGGGGTACAGCGAACCGGTTCGCCCCTCCGAACCGGTTCGGGGGTACAGCGAACCGGTTCGGGGGTACCAGGCTGGTCCAATCGAGGAAATTCACTCTTCTCTCCATTTCTAAGTGCTCTCTCATCCCCTAACTTGTGCATACGGCCCCTAAAACCCTTTTAGACCCTCGGGCTCTCAAAAACTTCCTCGAATACGACCTCGAAAAGCGTACTAGCACCCTCGAAAAACGTGCTAACCTATCTCTCATGCAACGCAGGCTCCGGACTCCTAACTAACCTATTTACACACGACTATTTTACACACAAAATCACCCCATACGCGTCGGGGGTGCGACGACCTCACTCGCTTAGCTCAATTGACCCCGTAAACAGGGTCCGACAACCAAATCGTGTCGACCTCATCCACAAACGCCTCTAGGTATGGCTTTAGGCGTTGTCCATTTACCTTGAACATGTTTTCCCCTTTTAAATCGTTTAGTTCAACAGCTCCATGGGGAAAAACGTTCTTTACCACGAACGGGCCAGACCATCGTGACCGCAGCTTGCCTGGGAAGAGGTGAAGCCGAGAGTTGTATAGAAGAACTTTTTTCCCGGGATGAAACTCTTTTCTTCGAATGATGCTATCATGAGCAAGTTTCATCCTCTCCTTTGAAATTTTAGCATTCTCATACGCATCATTGCGTAGTTCTTCTAACTCAATCAATTGTAGCTTACGAGCTTCACCGGCCTTGTCCAAGGCATAGTTCAATTGCTTAATTACCCAATACGCTTTATGTTCGAGTTCAACAAGGAGATGACAAGGTTTGCCATACACAAAACGGAAAGGGGACATTCCAAGCTGATTTTTAAATGCGGTGCGATAGGCCCAAAGTGCATCGGTCAATCTAAGGGACCAATCTTTCCGGGTAGGATTGACGGTCTTTTCAAGAATGTTCTTGATCTCCCGATTCGCTAGCTCGGCCTGCCCATTCGTTTGTGGGTGATAGGTCGTCCCAACCTTGTGGACGACCCCATACTTTCTCATGAGCTTCTCAAATGGCCTATTGCAAAAGTGCGTGCCATTATCGCTAATTATCGCTTTCGGTGCTCCGAAGCGAGAAAGTATGTGTTCCTGTAGAAACTTTATCACCACTTTGTTGTCATTAGTCTTAGTAGCTATAGCTTCTACCCATTTAGAAACGTAGTCTACCGCGACTAGGATGTATAGGAAACCAAAGGATGGGGGGAAGGGACCCATGAAGTCAATACCCCAACAATCGAATATCTCAATGATGAGTATGGGGGTAAGGGGCATCATGTCGCGTCGAGAAATGGCTCCCATTCGTTGGCACCTATTACATGACTTGCAAGCGTCATTTGCATCCCGGAAGATTGTGGGCCAATAGAGGCCGCATTGCAGAATTTTAGCGGCCGTCTTTTTCGCCGAGAAGTGGCCTCCACATGCTTCCGAATGACAAAACTGGATGACCTTTGGGATCTCGTCATCCGGTACACATCGTCGGATGATTTGGTCGGCGCAATATTTAAAAAGGAAGGGATCATCGTAAAAGAACATGCGCGACCAATTAAGAAACCTCTTCTTATCTTGCGGTGTCCAATCGGGAGGGACGGCTCCCGTGACTAGATAATTTACTATGTCCGCAAACCAGGGACAGGAAGAGGTGGCAAATAATTGCTCATCCGAAAAGTGCTCGTCTATGGGTATGGGATCACTAGGTACGCCGGACGAGAGCCGAGATAAGTGGTCGGCCACGACGTTTTCTACTCCTTTCTTGTCTTTGATGGAGAGATTAAACTCTTGTAGGAGTAGGATCCACCTTATGAGGCGCGGCTTGGCGTCTTTCTTTGTGAGTAGATATTTTAAAGCCGCGTGGTCGGTGAAGACGGTGATCGGAGAACCAATGAGATATGATCTGAACTTATCAAGGGCAAAGATTACCGCTAGCAACTCCTTCTCCGTGGTAGAGTAGTTGAGTTGAGGTCCGGCAAGGGTCCGGCTAGCGTAATAGATGACATGAGCTTGCTTATCTTTACGTTGGCCCAAAACGGCCCCAATTGCGTAATCGCTCGCATCACACATAAGTTCGAACGGTAGGGACCAATCCGGAACTTGCATGATTGGAGCGGACACGAGCATGTTCTTTAATTTATCAAAGGAGCTTTGGCATGCCTCGGTCCACTCAAACGGGTTATCCTTCATGAGAAGGTTACTTAAGGGTTTAGCGATGGCGCTAAAGTCCTTAATGAACCTTCGATAAAACCAGGCGTGACCCAAGAATGAGCGCACGTCTTTAAGCGATCTCGGTGGGGGAAGGTCAGCTATGACATATATCTTAGCCCTATCAACTTCTATGCCCTTGGATGATACTATGTGACCAAAAACTATTCCCTCAGTGACCATGAAATGGCACTTCTCCCAATTCAGCACTAAGTTCTTGTCCACACACCGGGTAAGTACTTTTTCCAATTTTTCTAAACAATGATCGAAAGAGGTGCCAAAAACGCTGAAATCGTCCATGAACACCTCGAGTCCTCTCTCGACCATGTCGCTAAATAAGCTCAACATGCACCTTTGAAAGGTCGCGGGTGCATTACACAAGCCAAATGGCATGCGTTTGTAGGCAAACGTACCAAAAGGGCAAGTGAAAGTCGTCTTCTCTTGGTCAAGTACATCTACCTCAATTTGGTTATATCCGGAATAACCATCAAGGAAGCAATAGTAAGGGTGGCCCGCAACTCTCTCAAGCATTTGATCGATGAATGGCAAGGGGAAATGGTCTTTTCTTGTTCCCGCATTGAGTTTCCGGTAATCAATGCAAACACGCCAACCTGTGGTGGTGCGTTGGGGAACAAGCTCTCCCTTGGTATTCTCAATCACAGTCATACCCGACTTCTTCGGGACAACTTGAATAGGGCTCACCCATTTGCTATCCGAGATTGGGTAGATAATCCCGGCATCCAATAGTTTGATGATCTCGGTTCTCACAACTTCTTTCATATTGGGATTCAGTCTTCTTTGCATTTCTCTAGAGGGTTTGACATCCTCTTCGAGATGTATCTTGTGGGTGCAAATCAAAGGACTTATCCCCTTCAAATCAGCTATACACCAACCAAAAGCACTCTGGTGCTTCCTCAGAATTCTCATCAATTTGCCCTCCTGCCCTTCGTCTAGGCTAGAGGAGATAACAACAGGGAATGTCTCATCCTCTCCTAGGTATGCATATTTGATATGGGAGGGGAGTTTCTTTAATTCGAGGGTTGGAAATTTTTCACTGGAGGGAGCCATATGTGTATCCCTCGGAGGTAGTTCCTCGAATCTAGAAACCCAATCAATCTCTCTCACGTCCTCATCCGACGCACTCTCATCGAGTAATTCTCTCAACCTTCCAACATCCCTCTCGGAGTGGGTAGACGTCCCCTCACACTCATAGTTCGTCGCTAAACATGACTCTAAGGCGTCGCCACAAAAGGTTGCCTCGAAGTACTCTTCTACTACCTCATCTATGAGGCTCACCGCGTGAAGATCATCTTCCTCCCCTGCATTTTGGGCTATGTGGAAGATGTTGGTTTCCAAGGTCATGTTCCCAAAAGTGAGCTGCATTCGCCCATTCCTTGTGTTGATGATTACATTAGCTGTAGCTAAGAAAGGGCGACCAAGGATGATGGGAACATGGTTTCTTGAGTTAAAGGAGGGCTCCGTGTCCCAAATGACAAAGTCTACCGGGAAGTAGAAAGTGTCAACTTGGACGATCACGTCCTCGACTATGCCTCGTGGAATCTTCACTGATCGATCCGCCAGTTGGAGAGTGACCTTTGTGGGCTTGAGGTCGCCCAAGTCAAGTTGCCTATAAATGGAGTAAGGAAGTATGTTTACACTTGCTCCCAAGTCAAGTAAGGCTTTCTCAATTTTATTATCTCCAATGATGCATGATATGGTGGGTGCACCGGGATCTTTAAATTTAGGCGGGAGATCATTTAGCAGAATGGAACTCACGTTCTGAGCTAGAAAGACGTTATTTTTAACTTTCATCCTCCTTTTTACCGTCAACAAGTCTTTGATAACTTTGCCGTAGGCTGGAATTTGTTTGATGGCATCAAGGAAGGGTAGATTCAGCTTCACTTGCTTTAGAACTTCTAGCACTTCATCACGTGGATTCCCTTTTTGAGTAGGAATCAATCTTCGAGGAAATAGTGCTGCGGAGGGTGGTTTCACTACCACCTCAGGCTCACTAGTGTCTTCCTTATCACTCTCGTCCAAGGGGACATCTTCGGCCTCTTTCGTGCCGGGCGAAATCTCCTTGTTTTTAGTTGTGTCGTGTGGAGGAGGTGATAAATCAACGACTCTTCCACTACGAAGAGTGGTCACTGCTTGACATTGCTCCTGATGTTCAGTGGATGTGGAGCTAACACTAGTTTGACCTTGGAGAGGTCGTTGGCCTTGGGCAGGGAATTTGCCCTTCTCATGAACACTCAACGAGGATTGTATCTTAGACAGGTTTGCATTTAGGTCGCCAATGAGACGATCATACTTGGCATTGGTTGCGGCCTGGCTTGCGATGAATTGATTCACAGTATCCTCGAGAGTTCTCCGCTGTGGCGGGATATAATTTCCATGATGTGGTGGTGCTTGCACATGTCCTTGCATGTGTGGAGCTTGTTGAAATTGTTGTGGAGGAGGAGGGGCAACATGCGAAGGAGGGTTCATTGCGGCATGTTGTTGCCCGTAGCTAAAACCGGGATGATTTTTCCATGAAGGATTGTATGAATTCCCGTGCGGGGCACCGAAATTTCCCTTAAAGCCTCCTATACCATTAACTTGCTCCTGTAATATTACTTTGCAGGCGGGTATCGTCGGGCATTCCTCAGTTGAATGTCCCGCCTCACAAATTGCACACACCTTTTTGATGGGATTCTTGATGGTTCCAACTACCTCACATAAATCTCGCAGTCCTCTCTCAATGGTGTCCAACCGACAATCCGACATAGAATTCTTATCTACGTGGAATAGACCGGATGTCGACGGAGCTGTGGTAGATTGTCGATTTCGGTTTTGAGCGTTCGGATCAGAGGTATCCCATGATTGGGTAGTCTCGGCGACATACCTCATGTGAAGATCAGCGTCATGGGCATCTAGATCGACAAATGGACCACTTCCCATTGTTTCAACAAGCTGTTTAGAATTAAGATTTAACCCATTATAGATAAAGGAGATGATTTGCGATGGATCAAATCCATGATGGGGGCACGAAGCCACTAACTCGTTGAAACGTTCATAACATCGATGGAAAGGCTCATTTTGTTGTTGCCTGAATGCTTGAATTTGAGCTTTTATAGAGATTGTTCGATGTGTTGGGAAGAATTTCTTGAGAAATTTAGACTGTAGCTCATTCCAGGATGGAATCGAGCTTGGAGGTAAAGATCATAGCCAAGCTTTGGCTTTATCTTTAAGAGAGAATGGGAAGAGTTTGAGGCGGATTACCTCTTGTGTGCAGGTTTGATCGTTGAGAGTATCACACACGTCCTCAAATTCCCTTATGTGGAGGTATGGCTTTTCAGAATCCATACCGTGATAATGTGGTAGCGTCTGGATCATTCCATTTTTGAAACAAAATTGCCCGGCATTATACGGGAGTATAATGCATCCCGGAGTGACAGTGCGCTCGGGATATAAGAATTCTCTCAACGGGCGGTACGGAGGCTCTTCCTCACCGGTAGTTGCATTACTGTGCTGCGACATCTCTCTCTCACTCGACGATTCGGCGTTCTCACTGGGTGTGCACGACGTGTGTCCTACGAAGGAGAAGGGAGTGTTGCTAGAGATGGAGTGTGACGGTGTGGGAGGTGGGATCCAGAACTGTGGGGCTTGTGGAGTGTGGGGACTGTCAGGATTATACTCAACAAGTGGATTTTCGTGAATGCTGGTTGGAGTATTATGGGGTGTGGGAGTGGCTTCAGAATTTTGCATTAAGTTCAGGAGAGATGATGATTGTGAATCTTTTTGGAATTTTATTTTTTTAATTTTTTTGGATTTTTGAATTTTTGGTCAAAGTTTTGGATTAACTCGATCTAATCCTAAGTCTACCTAATTCCCCGGCAACGGCGCCAAAAACTTGACACGACTCAGAATGTGTCTCTAAAGTGTGTACTCTTTAGGCTCAAGTGCAAGCCTATCGTTCAAGTAATAAACCGACAAGTCGGGTATCGATCTTCAGGGAAAAAGGACAACAAGAGTTGTGACGACGGGATAAGATTGAGGAATCCTAGCAATGACTCTAAAAAGAAAAGAAAAAGATTGATTTGGCTTTTTGAGATGGATTAACCTAAATGCAATTATGAAAATATAATGAAAAATGCAATTAACTAAACTATCTAGATTACGAATGAAGGAGTAAATTGGAACTTTTAACTAAATGATGATAAAACGGGATGGGAATACAATCCCCCAACCCTAGTGTAATGCAGTGACAACGTTGATCATAAATTTATCCGATTAATTCAAACCCGGAATTTAGTACTCCCAAGCATTATGTATACGAGGTTCAAGCCCGCGTCATACCTAATCTGAGGATGAGTAAATCGATATCGCGGTAATTACTCTCAAATTGTACTCTAAATCATCACGAGTACCCAGAGGCAAACGAGATATAAAGATCTACAACTCTTAAGAAATTACGCGATACGATTCAAATTAATCATTAAATTCAGCGGATCAACGTTATACACATGCACTAACACATCAGGTTGGGTTCATGCATCCCAACCTTGAAAAACCTAGCCGGACATGTTAAATTGTCTAATGCATGAAATAATGACGTTGCATGTGTAGGAATTCATGATGAAACTAGCTAGAAACATGTAACTACGTATTATGAATGCGGAAACAAGTTGAATCTAATGGGAAAACAAAGCATGCAAGAACAATAATAAAGAACAAGAATTTTGAATTAAAACTTGCAAAAACAAACCCGAAACAATGAATTCTTGAAGTAAGTTGTGCCCTTGATGTTCCTAGATATTTCTCTCCTTTTGTTCTCTCAAAAACTCTCTGAAAATAGCCCTAAAAGCTGCTCCTAGGTTAATGCCTACGTTCCCCACAAGTTTTGGGGTGTTTTAAACCTAATAGGAGACTTGGAGATAACTCAGAATAAAATACAAAATTCGCGTGTCAGGTACAGCGAACCGGTTCGGAGGTACAGCGAATCGGTTCGCCCCTCCGAACCGGTTCGGGGTGGGGTTCGCATGTACCCTCCTGGCCTTGCTCTCAACACTTAGTTTTTTTCTGGTTTTTCTCTTCTTTTCTTGGATTTTTCTTCAACTTCAACTGAGCATAACTTTTCAACCGTAGCTCGGATTTGGGTGCCGTTTCTTCCAGTGTTCTCGTTATTCCGAGCTCTTCAACTTCCCAGTTGTCTTCTTCTTTCGGATCGGGCTGCAAAATTACCGACATGCCCTTGAACTTGCCTTCTTAGCTTTTCTTGCACAGTCTTGTTTCCTCCTTTGCACTGCTTGCATAATTAACCTGTAAAACCAATAGGAGAAGCACGAAACACGCAATACTCGCCAAGAAGGTTAGAAGCATAAAAGTGAATCAAATCCATATATGTTACATCATTCGGGTTCACAAAAGTACCGAAATTAGGGGGATAAATATACAATATTTATGCCCAATCACTAAAACCATAAAACCATAATTGAATTAAATGATACATCCCAAACCATAACATAATAGAATATTGGTGACCATTTAGAAACAAAATCAGATACCCCAAAATACAAACATGTTGAGCATTTAGAAAGAAAACACCACATTTAAAGATAAGTCTGAACCGGATTTGCAAAGTAAATAGCATAAAAATTTGGTATTGAATCTGCAAAACATATCACCCAAAAAAATAGCTTCAAATTCATATATTGATGGGAAAAAAACATTGGTGGGAAAAGGATGAATAATAGTAGACCGTGAATAATAAAAATTGCAACCTAAGATTGAAAGATTAATAAATGAAAAAAAAATAATATCACAAACCTCAGGTCGTCCCATAGTCTATCAACGGTGAAAATTGGCGAATTTGGGTTACCAGTAGGTCAGCGGGAAGAGGGTTCCATATGAGTGTTCCAAAACAATCGATGACACAAACCCTAGGTCAAAGGAGAAGGATTGAAGGGGGTAGGGTTTCGTAGATGTGAGAGAGCGGGAAACACAATCAATTTTTTATATATAGTTTGATATAGTTTGGTATTATACATTTAAAAATATATATATAAAATACTTTTGGCATCACAATTTTCTTTGTTGCCAAAAGTAAGATATTTTTCTCAACACACTCCTATGTTGCCAAAAGTTATGTCATGTTTGGAAACAAACAAATATGATGCTAAAAGCTAAAATTTTCCCCCTTTTTATTTTGATAGTTTCCCGCTTGAAATTTTAACCTTTGGTAATAAGTTTTATTTTATGTTGCCAAAAGTACAACGTAAAATGGTTTTTTGGAAACATAATTAATATTTTGTTGCCAAAAGGGTATATTTGGCAACAAAAATAGCTTGTGTTGCTAAATATTGTTGCTAATGGTGCAAATTCTTGTAGTGCGTGTAGAGTAGATATAAATATAAATCAAAATGTTTTTTTATTTAAAAGCTTCTGTTTGATCTACGTATCAGGTGAAATAGTCTAAGAGAGTAGGAGGGGGAGAAATTGTCTAAGCTTCTGACAAATTTAAAAGCTTCTATTTGATTCAGCAACCATAATACACTTAAGTATGTCATCTCCAATGTATAAGGCAAAAGCATCTAAATCAGCATACATCCACATCAGAGAGGTAGAGAGTAAGAGAGAGAAAATGAGAAATATATTATACAATCCTTCATAAAATTAGTACCAAATAAAATTGAAAGCCAGTATGAGATTATATATGGTAAAATTGAAAGAGTATACTTGATCTGATCAAACAAACCAAAGATATATAGGCCGAGCTCTAAGATATGATTCCAAACTTTGTTAATCTGAAACACAATCTGTAGACTCCTTTTTCTCAAGTGTGCTTTAAGGATGTCAAAAATTATTTTTCTTTCAAAACTATTTTTCCAATTTTAACACGCACCAAGTTTGTGAACCAATTTCAATTAAGTCCCATTTTATCTTATTTAATCCTAAACATGCATCTAGACGATTAAAGCAAGTAAAATAAAGTAAATTTCACAACGCCAGATGTACGAGAAAACCACAAAGGGAAAAAACCTCGAATGGCCCAAGCCAGACAATCACTATGATGCGGAGTTTACAAAGGAAGATAGATAGATTTACACAATGACTCGATCCCCACAAGCCTTGACGAACTTCTTCACCTTAACCGCTCCTCCACACTCCCCATGCAAAAATCCTTCCACGATACTCGTCGATGGCATACGCGTACATGAATGCCTCGGTGTCCACGGACAGCGCCATTTTTTTATCGTAAAACCCAACTGGTGCAAATAAGATCTATGTAGCAATTGTATATGAAAGCACGAATGTTTTAAACTTTAAGGATGGTTTTTAACTTTGAAAACCTTAGAAAACTTATTCAGAAAACGTATGAGTTCTTTTCTAGAATATGGACCCACACACACTTTGAAATTCTAAGAAAAACTTTTTAAATAAAAAACTTAAGTCGGCATGTCGTTCTAACGATATCCACAAGTCGTTCTAACGACTGTGAGATGTCGTTCGAACCATATCACATGTCGTTTAAACCACTAAAACTCAAGATGTGGTTTCATACGACTCTAAACTGTAATTATCTCATAATAAACGAAGAAAAAACTATTTAAAATCATTTTAAACATTTTTAATCATTTATAAACAAATTTTCATCCTTTAAAACATATTCTAAGTCCCATAAACATTACGCATTCATACCTGAGAGTATCTCATAATGAAATTGATTGAAGACGAGAAACGTGTACTAGTAAACCTCGGCATGATATAATCTTTGAATCTTAACCGCTACGTCTTCTAATTAAACACGTCATAGACTATGTGGAGATCGTGACAATATAAAATTCTATCTATGACTCAAAATGAGTTTTGTTTCGGTATTAATTCAAATACTTACAAAAGGACTCAATTGGAAATTTTTTCCTTACAAATTTTAATATTCCTTACTTTTGAGTAATTTATTTTATATTAATTTACCAAGTGAGGTAATTATATAAAATATTGGATAATGGAGTAAATATTATTTTAAGCGATTTAAAAGATAATACTTACTAGATTTTACATATTTATTGTTAAGTGAATGTAAACAGCATCATGTTACGTTTTGTAGTGTTGTTGTGCTTAAAACGACATTTATGGTTTAAAATGAGCCTGGAATATGAAATGATTAATATTATTTCGGATGCCAATTTAGAGGGCGCGGTTAGTCCTGAAATAGTCGAGATAGTCAAAATAAGTGCCATGTTGTATTTTTGGGTTCCGGACACTTTTGACAGGTTATGACTTAATTATGTAGTTACGAGTCATTTTAATGGTGTATTAACATTTAAAGATGGGAATTAATGCTAAGTGCCCGATTAAGTCTTACAACCCCTCTTATTTCTCAAGTGTATGCTTCCTAAACCTAGAGATAAAGAGAGAGTAAGAGAATTTGGGGAAAAAGAAGAGAAAGAAGGAGAATTGAAAAAATTGGTCTTGATCTTGCATCTACCGGAAGAGAATCCGAGAATACAATCTTCAAGCAAGTTTCATACTTTCTAATATATGATTTAAGGTGAATAAAATGTAGTTATGGTTGTGTATTGGAAACAATTGAATAATTATGGGTTTTAATGAATTTTTAGTGTTTGAACCATCAAACATTATGTCAGATAGATATTGTGTTGATTATAGTAGTTAGTATTTATGTAGGATTGTTTTGATTGAATTATTGATGGATGGTGTGGGCAAAATGGGAGAGAAATGAGTTTGGAAAAATTGGGGTTATTAAACTCCATAGCCGAAACTGGGCATTCTGGCCCAGGAGAATCGATTCGCCCCTAGCGAATCGATTCACTAAAGGGGTAGGCTACAGGTCTGTGTTGGGCGAATCGATTCAGATTATCCGAATTGATTCGGCAGTAAGAATAATGTTGGGTCCTCTTGACCGAATCGATTCGGCCTATCCGAATCGATTTGTTTTCAAGACTGAATCGATTCGGCAGGGCGAATCGATTCAGAATTCCTGCTGTTTTAGGATAATTTTCTAACTTAGTTTGTAACCCTTTTCTTATAGGTTTAGGACCTAGGAAATTTCTCTTAGGAAGTAATAAAGTGTAATAAGGACTTATATTAGGTATGTGACCACACTAGATTAGAAAGGGGATACTTGGGCTTATCTCGAGGATTATTTAATAGACGTTAGGGTAGTTCTTTCTTGAGTAAACTAGTTTGAGACTAGGGAAGATTAGGATTATATAATTGTGGAAATTTAGAGACGTGATTGAGGTATACTATACTTGGTGGCTCATAGTAACGTCATTATTTCTCGGAGACTAATTTGGGGATTTATTAAACGTTGAGGTTTATAATGATGACATTAAACACTTATGGCTCCGGAAAAAAAAATGTAATGCATATTTTTAAATGGGAATAACATGTGAATGATTATTTTGCATATACACACCTCTCTAAATGCTATCATAAGGGAAGTTACGTGCATGAGGTGAAGTCCCTTAGCTAGTGAATGCATGGTGAATATAGTCATCGGCCATAGGATCGGTTATTATTATATTGTGTGATTATTGTTCAAAGTAAGGTAATTTCGGGTGTGGTTATGACTCACTGTCGAATGTATATGGCCGCTTCTCGACGTCGCGATGTAGGATGCCCAGGTTGTCTTGGTGATAGGCCCTGGAAGATGATAGCTATTTAGGGGCGCATCTAGTGGGGAAACCCGGAAGGATGGTCTTAGAATCGTTATATAATGTTATTATAACTATTCTTATTAAAATGGAAATTGAGATTGATGGTAAAGCATTTTATGAAATAAAATGGCTTCGAATAAGTTTCCTATTGAGAAAACGAACGGTGAAGTAAAATTGTGTAAAACTGAAATGGAATCTCAATAAGTATGATATTATCCATATTCTCATGCATAAATGATTATTGATTATTATCATTGATATTTCGCTAGGTTGTGCTTTTAGATTGAGAGGTGAGAATTCTTATCATTATTTGTGGAGAGCGAGACAAGCTTATTCATGATGATTAAATATTCATAATTGTCATGCACTTTATTCACTTGGTGATCATATTAAACCGGTCCCTGACCCGTTTATATCTCCTTTTTTTGCATGAATCTTACATTCGCCCAGGTGCTTCGCCGCAAGGTGTTACAGCTCTATCAAGTATCCCATAACATCCCCAAAGTGTTACAGCTCCAGGACACTGGGATAGAAAAGTCCTGGAGCTGTAACACTTTGGGGATGTTATGGGATACTTGATATAGACGCTTCCATCTTTTTGTATTCTAGTTATGATCGGTTACACATTCGAGCGTGTTGCCCAAGTTTTGTACTTGTATTATATAATGTGATATTATACTTTAATACTCGGTGTAACCTGTATGTAAAGGTCTGTTAACCGACAACTTATTCGGTAATTTAGATGTATATGGCTGTTGATCTAAATTGGATTCTTACCCACCTTCTTTTAAATTGGATTGTTTAAATGTTTTTCATTAACTTACGAAATAAATTTTGACAATCTATTTTCTAAAATAATTGGTGGTTATCTCGTATACTTATTGTACTACAGTGATGCAAAGAACGGACCATCTATGATTCCTGTAATTATTTGAGTATCGGGTTGGCCACCTCTTATTTTATTAAGCGGGTTGTAACTCAAATCTCCCCCTTTGACAATTCCAGGACAAAGCCAAAATGGTGAAATGCCTAAGCTGTAATACCCCGTTATTTTGAGGGTTATTTATGAATATTTTACAAGATTTCAGTTATATTAGTATTTTATTAATCGGGGATAAAATAATTTATTTTGGTTTGAAATCGAATGAAACATTTAAATTTAAATTATTTTTTGACATTTTGTAATGGCTTAAATATGTAAACTTGATAATTTTAAATTAAAGGGCAATATAGTAATATGCATTAGCTTAGTCTCCAAGCTAGGGTTTGAGAGAGCGGTTATATAAGGAATATTATGGTTGATTATAAGGAAAGGGAGATGAAAAAGAGAGGTTAAAAACGAAATCCAAAGAGGCAAAAACGAGTGGAATGAGAAGAGTCATTTTGGAGTGTTTTATATATTCATTTTGAGTGCCTTCGAATGAGATTTGAGAAAAACTCAAAACACATACCTGACTCAATTTTTCGTCTAGAATCCAAATCCTAAGTCGGATTGGTGATTCGAATAATTTTTGGATCTAAATTTTTTGGGTTTTCAAAATAGAACTATTTGGAGTTATCTCGTGTTGGGGCTAGAACATAATTTGATTATATTCGCAAGAGGAACGTGATGGTGCGATCAGATTTTGAGGATGATTTTTGTATGACGATTCATGCGATGATTTTGAGGTATGGGATTTTACACAATATGCTCCTAAATCTCGCGAGTATCTATTCTGTTGATTTCATGTTTAATTGAACTCATATTTGAATTGTTAAATTCTTTGAAATCTAGAGAAATAATTGTTTAATTATTTTGATTCATGTGGTATCATTATATTGTTATTGATCACGTTGTCATGAAATTTTAATATGGCACGGATGTTGGGCACCCGCCAAAATTCCTGCTTCCCGGGCTATGGCTTGATAAAGTATATGCGGATGGGGTGAGGCCTGGTGACCCATTGATGTGTTGTCGAGAAATTTATTGATAAATGCTACTGAGATTCGCATTTGATTTGAAAATTCGTACTTGTGTTGTTACGTTTTATTCACCGTTAATATATTGGTTGAGCATCTTTCCTGTCGTATTGTGTACTTCCACATATTTTCTTTTAGTTGGCAGGTTAGCGTGGATTTGAGCGCTATGGAAAAATTGGGATGATTTTAGCGTGGATTATTTTGAGCATAATATTTTTGGAAAATTTGTATTATTTTATTGTGTTGTATAGAGCATTGGTGATTTATATTATTTCCAAAGACTTTGTTGTACTGAATTTGAAGAATTGAGATTAGTGGTTTCGTTTATATTGTGGGATTTTTTTTTAGATGCTCTATACCTTGTTATTTGTGGATTTGATTATTTTTATGGACAGTAGCGCTCCGTTCGCTCTCCCCGGGCGGGCGAGCGAGGTGTTACAGATGGTATCAGAGCTTAGGTATACGATAACCCTTGGGTCTTGGGTATTGGGTCTAACATGCGGCTTAGATATGTTTTCATTAGAGATAGAAATTTTTTGAGGATGTGTTAGGCATTGTGGTGAGGATGTTTAGAATTAATTTGAGGACTTTAGTGTGTGATTTTTGGAAAAAAGAATCGAGTAGCATTTTTTTCGAGTGTTAGGTTTCATCGAATTTCGAGGACGAAATTCCTTTTCAAGGGGGGAAGTATGTAATACCCCATTATTTTGAGGGTTATTTATGAATATTTTACAAGATTTCAGTTATATTAGTATTTTATTAATCGGGGATAAAATAATTTATTTTGGTTTGAAATCGAATGAAACATTTAAATTTAAATTATTTTTTGACATTTTGTAATGTCTTAAATATGTAAACTTGATAATTTTAAATTAAAGGGCAATATAGTAATATGCATTAGCTTAGTCTCCAAGGTAGGGCTTGAGAGAGGGGTTATATAAGGAATATTATGGTTGATTATAAGGAAAGGGAGATGAAAAAGAGAGGTTAAAAACGAAATCCAAAGAGGCAAAAACGAGTGGAATGAGAAGAGTCATTTTGGAGTGTTTTATATATTCATTTTGAGTGCCTTCGAATGAGATTTGAGAAAAACTCAAAACACATACCTGACTCAATTTTTCGTCTAGAATACAAATCTGAAGTCGGATTGGTGATTCGAATAATTTTTGGATCTAAATTTTTTGGGTTTTCAAAATAGAACTATTTGGAGTTATCTCGTGTTGGGGATAGAACATAATTTGATTATATTCGCAAGAGAAACGTGATGGTGCGATCAGATTTTGAGGATGATTTTTGTATGACGATTCATTCGATGATTTTGAGGTATGGGGTTTTACACAATATGCTCCTAAATCTCGCGAGTATTTATTCCGTTGATTTCATGTTTAATTGAACTCATATTTGAATTGTTAAATTCTTTGAAATCTGGAGAAATAATTGTTTAATTATTTTGATTAATGTGGTATCATTATATTGTTATTGAGCACGTTGTCATGAAATTTTAATATGGCACGGATGTTGGGCACCCGCCAAAATTCCTGCTTCCTGGGCTATGGCTTGATAAAGCATATGCGGATGGGGTAAGGCCTGGTGACCCATTGATGTGTTGTCGAGAAATTTATTGATAAATGCTACTGAGATTCGCATTTGATTTGAATATTCGTACTCGTGTTGTTACGTTTTATTCAACGCTAATATATTTGTTGAGCATCTTTCCTGTCGTATTGTGTACTTCCCCATATTTTCTTTTAGTTGGCAGGTTAGCGTGGATTTGAGCGTTATGGACCAATTGGGATGATTTTAGCGTGAATTATTTTGAGCATAATATTTTTGAAAGATTTGTATTATTTTATTGTGTTGTATAGAGCATTGGTGATTTATATTATTTCCAAAGACTTTGTTGTATTGAATTTGAAGAATTGAGATTAGTGGTTTCGTTTATATTATGGGATTTTTTTAGATGCTCTATACCTTGTTATTTGTGGGTTAGATTATTTTTATCGACAGTAGCGCTCCGTTCGCTCTCCCCGGGCGGGCGTGCGGGGTGTTACAGATGGTATTAGAGCTTAGGTATACGATAACCCTTGGATCTTGGGTATTGGGTCTAACATGCGGCTTAGATATGTTTTCATTGGAGATAGAAATTTTTTGAGGATGTGTTAGGCATTGTGGTGAGGATTTTTAGAATTAATTTGAGGACTTTAGCGTGTGATTTTTGGAAAAAAGAATCGAGTAGCATTTTTTTCGAGTGTTAGGTTTCATCAAATTTCGAGAACGAAATTCCTTTTCAAGGGGGGAAGTATGTAATACCCCGTTATTTTGAGGGTTATTTGTGAATATTTTACAAGATTTCAGTTATATTAGTATTTTATTAATCGGGGATAAAATAATTTATTTTGATTTGAAATCGAATGAAACATTTAAATTTAAATTATTTTTGGACATTTTGTAATGGCTTAAATATGTAAACTTGATAATTTTAAATATAAGGGCAATATAGTAATATGCATTAGCTTAGTCTCCAAGCTAGGGTTTGAGAGAGGGGTTATATAAGGAATATTATGGTTGATTATAAGGAAAGGGAGATGAAAAACAGAGGTTAAAAACGAAATCCAAAGAGGCAAAAACGAGGGGAATGAGAAGAGTCATTTTGGAGTGTTTTATATATTCATTTTGAGTGCCTTCGAATGAGATTTGAGAAAAACTCAAAACACATACCTGACTCAATTTTTTGTCTAGAATCCAAATATGAAGTCGGATTGGTGATTCGAATAATTTTTGGATCTAAATTTTTTGGGTTTTCAAAATAGGACTATTTGGGGTTATCTCGTGTTGGCGTTAGAACATAATTTGATTATATTCGCAAGAGGAACGTGATGGTGCGATCAGATTTTGAGGATGAGTTTTGTATGACGATTCATGCGATGATTTTGAGGTATGGGGTTTTACACAATATGCTCCTAAATCTCGCGAGTATTTATTCCGTTGATTCATGTTTAATTGAACTCATATTTGAATTGTTAAATTCTTTGAAATCTGGAGAAATAATTGTTTAATTATTTTGATTCATGTGGTATCATTATATTGTTATTGAGCACGTTGTCATGAAATTTTAATATGGCACGGATGTTGGGCACCCGCCAAAATTCCTGCTTCCCGAGCTATGGCTTGATAAAGCATATGCGGATGGGGTGAGGCCTGGTGACCCGTTGATGTGTTGTCGAGAAATTTATTTATAAATGCTAATGAGATTCGCATTTGATTTGAATATTCATACTCGTGTTGTTACGTTTTATTCACCGCTAATATATTTGTTGAGCATCTTTCCTGTCGTATTGTGTACTTCCCCATATTTTCTTTTAGTTGGTAGGTTAGCGTGGATTTGAGCGCTATGGACCAATTGGGATGATTTTAGCATGGATTATTTTGAGCATAATATTTTTGGAAGATTTGTATTATTTATTGTGTTGTATAGAGCATTGGTGATTTATATTATTTCCAAAGACTTTGTTGTATTGAATTTGAAGAATTGAGATTAGTGGTTTCGTTTATATTGTGGGATTTTTTTTAGATGCTCTATACCTTGTTATTTGTGAATTTGATTATTTTTATCGACAGTAGCGCTTCGTTCGCTCTCCCCGAGCAGGCGGGCGGGGTGTTACATAAGCTAGGCCGTCAAGCCGTCTGACACCTAAATCACATCCCATAAAACTCAAAATCAAAAGTAGAGGACAAGGACTAGTATATGCAGGTTCGACAAGCATGAGCTGTCTGAATGTGATGCAGTCTTGAAATCTCGAATATCTTAATCATATCTACACACATGAAATAGACAAATACCCAGTAAAGTACGGAGGAACATTTTATATAAAGATACCAATATGTAAAACAAATCATTTGTTAAACATATGAGAAAATTATGATACCAATTTGTTTAATCCAATTTGTGCAAGTCGACATGATATTAATAAAATATAAACATACATAACATGATACCAATATGTAAAGCCACAAAGATCATATGTGATCATCATTAATCACACTACTCCCTCTACATCACATACATATCTCCCCCTTTTTATCTCGAATAGACAGTAAGTGAAAAAGATAAAAAAATAATCCAATATCTAGAATAAGAATAATCATTGAAGCACATCTTGATGAACATAAAATGCCAACTAATAATAATCACAAAGTACCAAATCGTAGCTAGCAAACAGTCACAATGAATGAATAATCAATCTAAGCAAATATGTGACTAAATGAATCAATGCAGCATAATAATCAACACGTGAATAATCAATTTCGACTGCATGCAAATTATCCAAATGAACCCATGAGTATCAACACACTAAGATATCAGCACATATACGAAGTAGGTATAAAAGTAGAATAGAGGCTCAAAAATCAAGGCATGTCATTCGAACGACTAAGCCATGTCATTTAAAGTGTGGATCAAATGACTTAAAACAGTATGCCATCGTTCAATACATCTATCTAACAACCTTCTAATGACCATATCTGACAAAATCGACGCCTCAAAAAATATGTTGCGAGAAACAGACTTCGAATGACTTGGACATGTAATCGAATGAAGTCCAGAAGTCATTTGAACGACTTTATCAAAATTTGTATTCTAGTTCCAAAAATGTTAAAAGTTTTGCCCTGTGAATTATTTTTTTCATGCAAACAGGTACTGGAGATACGAAGCAGTAGAAAAACTGACTCGAAATAGAAATATAAAACAAGTAAAACAATATGAGTTCCATACTAACATAGTGTCAATGTGCTCAAACAAGGATATGGAATGAATGGGCGTGAACTATAACATATGAATCACAATTTGAACACATCGAAACGATCAAGAAGCTCTTATTGATAGATGAATATCATCAAACTTAGTTTTATCCATATGTGACAATTAATATATTGAGTTTAATAAACTAAACGAACAATATGCACACAAATCTGGAGTTTTGACGATTACACAAACAATAGTGTCATGATACGATTTTTCAACATAAGGATTCGTGGTGCGAACTCGTTGTTATTTTCCATCCATACACACTCATATATACATATTTTTCTTTTTCTATCTCTTTTGAGGTTTCTATTTTTCTTAACTTAGAGAAATCCCATTGGCCCAATTTTGGCATATGATTCTTTTTATTGACTTAAATTTTTTTGGGCTCTTTTGAACGGTGGCTTACCCGATGAGAATATTATTCTCTCGTAGCCCTTTTTCGTGAACACTCATCATATTTTCAATTTAAGCATTCTAAATCCTCATGGTAAGGGTTTCTTACATGCACACCTCCTCTTAAGTCTTATTGCACATAGATGACACAATTAAGATAAGAACATCTCACCAAACTCAAATACGCATGATAAGTCAAACATTTATATAAACTTGTGCATGTGTGCAATGATGGCATATATACAAAGTCGAATCCAAATGCAAATCAACTTCAAAACAACCTCATTAGATAATGGTTAAGATCATTCTAAGCATCTATAATTATGAACAAATTTCATAACCACATGGATAAATGAAATGATGGGGGTCCAAGCACACCAATATTCCACATCAAACATGAAAACTCATGACAAAAAAATAAATGAAAATCTTTTTGTGTTTTTTAAAAATTATTTTTTACTAAAAAAAATCTTTTTATATTTTCTCAAAAATATAGAAACAAAAAAATCTTTTTGTAATTTCAAAAATTTTATCAAAATAAAATCTTTTTGTATTTTTCAATAAGAGTTAAATAAATAAAAAAATATAATACAAAGAGATACACAAGTCATAACACTAGAAATATATAAATCCCGAAGCAAAGACTAACGTATGACAAACATGGCAACACAATTATACTTTAGATTTAGCATTGGAAGAATCAAGTGCAACCAAATAAGAACTATGAAGTTTAATTCCTAAAGTCTCTAAGTCTGATTTCTTAACCCAAGTAGGTGTGTAATGACACATGGGGGTTTTGGGAACCGAAACAATTTTATTCTTAAACTTCCTAGGAGCATTTTTAAGGTCATAACACTAACGCCTAAGGTGACCCTTCTTACTGCAATGAGAACAAGTGTAAACATGACGAGGAATGTGACCTACATGTGGACCTCTCCCAACGTTCCTAGTCGGATCTCTCACACGATTAGTATTGGCTTTGGGAATAGGTGTAACGCGATCCTCAAAGTCTATACCACACTTATCATCCTTGATTTGGACGGTGCCTAAAATCCTATCTAACTTTTTCGATGTAAACTCCAAATCAAACTTCACCTTACTCAAGTCTCTCAATCTCCCCTCGAGCTCACTAATCCTAGACTCAAGAAAATACCTAGACTCTTCAAACATTGGACTTAATTGAACTTGGTTCATAAAATTGGAAAAAGAATTTTTGAAAGAAAAATTATTTTGACATCCTTAAAGCACATTTGAAATAAAATGGGGCCTACAACATGGATAGGGTGGCTGGGAATGGCTAAGAACCCATAAGTGTTATTTTAAGGGTGAATTAATTAAACAAGTGACTATTTAAATAATTTGGATTCAGGATTAGACTAGGGAAGTATAGGCTAGTACTACGAGTAATATGCCTCGGGGTTTATGTATATATGCGATTATAGAGAGAATATACATATTTATGATTATATCTGTGTGTATAATATATTTATATGAAACATACCTACACTAGGGGGAAGTTATCGATGGAGGTTACGCGTTGTGGGCGGTCTCTCCTAGTGAATCCCAATAGGTGTAATACTAATCTCCAGGGTTATAGGTCTGTGCATGACCTCCCTATGTGAGTTTGGAGTCCAAGTGGTGTAATGTGATATGGTTATGACCCACTGACTCAAGATATGAACACCTCCAATTATTTACGCTTTGGATTTGGTGGTGCGATTATGACCTTATGGATCAAAATGAGATGCGTGTTCTCTATAGCTTGATAGCATTCTAAAGCTTTATTTCCAGTGAGATAATACTCTGAAGGATTACAGTAATCCATATATGTATGTATGTATGTATGTATGTATGTATGTATGTATGTATGTACGTACGTATGTATGTATGTATGTATGCATGTATGCATGCATGTATACTTGATGTGATATGAAAATACATATATAAATGTGAAGAAAATATATAAGAGCATAAGACATTCAAGTGTAAATAGTGAATTAATAACTAGTGAAAGTTATGTGAAATGGATTGATAGATTATATTTGAGAATTATAATTACATAGAGAATGTGAAATCTAATTATATAAGATACGCGTGACATGGGTAACGTATGGGACTAAGGTTTACATTGACACCGGGCTTGATAAATAGGTTATTAGTAATCAATTGGATTTTCGACAATGATGCTAAGAATGAGCCAACTGAGATTCCTATTTTATTTTCGTAGGGGGCATGCCACCCATTATTTTAATAAGCGGGGTGTCACAGATGGTATCAAAGCATCAAGTTTGGGTGTTCTCAAGATCTGTGCGGACATACTACGTTTCAGCGTTTCTTTCTCTTTGATGTAGAGCCATATTGTGATTTACGTTCTCCTACTATTATGTATAATTGAAGTGAATCTTATAAAAATTCGGTATAGTTTTAGATGCTAACCAGGAGAGGATGACAGACCCGAGCCGTTGGAGGGGACAATGTAGGAGAGGCTCAACAGGATCCATAAGTGCCACAGGGGACCGTGACAATTGTAGAGGTGGCTAACATCATTGCTCAGGCATATAATGCCACTATGACTGCTATGGCTCAACAGTTTCCACAGGCTCAATCACAGCAGTCGGTGGCACCGGTCGTCCAGGCCCTCCTAGGAACATCCGTGTGGGAAAGAGTGAGGGAGGCCTTTCAAAAGGGGCATCCACCAAAGTTTTAGGGAAGTACATATGTAGTAATCGTCAGTTAGTGGAAGAAGGACATTCATCATCATCTTCGTATAATGTAATGCAGCAATACTCAGAAGTAAATACTAGTTCCGTTTAAGTTAGTGGGTGCAACACTACAGTGGTGGGAATCGATGACTACGTCCGAGGAAAGGGACACTATGTCCATAGCAGAGTTTTGGGTGCGTTTTGACCATATATATTTTTATTTAACGATTCAGACTGAGATGCATAAGAAGTTCCT
Organism: Sambucus nigra; assembly: GCA_949130495.1. Classification (NCBI taxonomy): domain Eukaryota; kingdom Viridiplantae; phylum Streptophyta; class Magnoliopsida; order Dipsacales; family Adoxaceae; genus Sambucus; species Sambucus nigra. The sequence continues at coordinate 223,507,057 of OX422221.1, read as the reverse complement.
GGATGTTGAGCAGGAGGGTCGTATAATGGTTAAGTATGAGAAAGAGTTCACCCATCTGGAAAACTTTATACCTGAGGAGGTAAACATTGAGGAGAAAACAAAGTTGAAATTTATGGATGGATCAATTAGAGGATCAGAAAATATTTACTGGGTAACCCGACGTTGACGACGTACACTGATGTCATTTATGTCGTATTATTACGCAGTAAGGATCACCATTTCTCTATGAAGGGTAGCAAGAGATCAGGGGAGTCTAGTGTAATACCCCGTAATTTTGAGGACTTGGAATTTAATTAATTTGGGAGAAATAAAATTTATTTGAATTGGAGAGTTTTAAATTTGGCAATTGAAGTTAAAATTTGAGGATGTTATAAAGCATTTCTGATGATGATTCTGAGTGCACGATTGATCCGAGATGGGTCAAGATCGTCAAAATGACTGTCCTTGGATATTATTTGGGTTCCGAAATATTTTTAGTTAGTTTAACTCGATTTGAAGTAAAAGAGTCATTTAAGTTGGGTATTTTGGAGATAAGGCTTATAAAGCCTACGTGAGATAATAATCTCATTTGTGAGATTGAGAAAGCCCTAGAGAGAGAGAGAGAAGAGGAAAGGAATAAGAGAAAGAGGAGACAAGCTTGGAGAGTCCGACCAATTCGTTATTTCGAGGAAGATTCAGCCTCTACAACTTTGAGGCAAGTGATTAAACTTTCTAAATAATCTATGTGTGTAATTTATTTCATGATTTGTGGACAAAAATAGGGATTTGGGGTTAATATGTTAAAACCTAGATTTTGGGTTAAATCTTGCATTTGAGGTGTGTGTATACGGATTTGAGGTTGTATAATTAGTTGGGTTGATATATATAATGAGTTTTGATGTTAGAAACATGATTGGGTTGAAGATTGATGGTTGGAAGACGATATAGTTAGATTTTGGAAATTTGGGTCTTGAAGAAAATAAGCCATTTCGTAGCTTGCTAAACAGGACGAATCGATTCTCCCCCTTATTCGAATCGATTCAGAATGTTGCAGGCCTACAAGTTTTTAGGACCGAATCGATTTGCCCCTTATGCAAATCGATTCGGCATGTAGCAGACTTACAGGTCCTTTGGACCGAATCGATTCGCATACTAGCGAATTGATTCGCTTTTAGGACCAAACCGATTCGGATTGGGTCGAATCGATTCGAATATATGGTTGTTTGTTTTTTTAGAGTGAGTTTTACTCCGTTTAGATTGGGTTTATCGATTAGGAACATTCTTATATGATGGGAGAAACATGTTTTAGAGGTTTGTTGGGGAGTTTCTTATATGATGTGATCTTGGGGACATATCGAGTTATTTGGGAAGGTATAAATTGGAGTTGTCGCATCGACTTAGTGGGGAACCATATTAGTGACGGGAATCCTACTTGGAGATTAGACGTAAGATATTATATGATGTGATGTTGGGGGCTCATCGAGGTGGTCATGAAGGTATGACTTGGAGTTGTTATGTTGACTTTTGTGTTAAATCCTCCAAATGACGGGATTTTTATTTAGATATGATAGGGGATTAATGAGAGAGAGAGAGGTCGTGTACCCTTAGTAACATTAAACTTAGGGATTTAATATTAAATGCGATAATGTCAAAGGTTCATATGAGTAATTGAATCGTAATCTGAATTTGGAAGGATTTAATGTATCATCGAATAATAGTTGTGTTCGCACTTACAGCCTGGATAGTTATTATATTTATGTGCCTTCGTATATAGATGGTGTGTGTATGAAAATCATTATATATGTTCGATTTTGAGATAGTATCCTTAATGTTGGTTAAATTGGGAGACTATTCATATCATAGGCGTAATGGATGAGTAAGTCTCAAGTGAGGGATCGTATAATGAAATGAATTGGGAGGGTATGCGTTATAGCGTCGGTTAAGATAATGAGAGTTATATACCTATAGCGGAATTCATTACTTTTATACATAAGGATGGGAGATAGTATGTATATATATATATATGGCGTGAATATATACCTTGTGTGATAGTTTGTATATTATGATGTGATGGCATGTATTTCTAGTGTGAATGATATATATACTTATTGTGTGAGCATACCTAGCACGTGCTATCATGGGAAGTTGCGCGATGTTGGTGAGGCCCCTGGCTTGAGGAGCAGGGAGCGTATAGTCCCCAGGTCATAGTCGTCCATTACTTATTGCGTGATTTTTTTTCTGGGTGAGAAGTCTTGGGTATGATTCATTCTCACTTTCAGATTCGGAATTATGACCGCTTCCCATACGATGTGTTTTGTTTGATTACCAAGGCGGTGTGATAATAGTCTGGTGCCCGGGATAAAGTGAGTAATTCCTGGAAGATGATAGCATTGTGAAGTATATTTATATATTCTATTCTGGATATTTAAATGCACGCTAAGTGTGTTATGTGTACGTGCTTGTTAGGGTTGAATGATCGTGTTTTATAAATAGAAATAATTTTATATAAACCCTAAAGGTTCTGTGCGATATCTTATTTGTGTACTTAGAGATAGTTATTTTTCATAAGGAGCTGAGGTTATATGGGTTGTGTATTAAGGGCATAATGGATCTCGATGATAAACATTGTCAAGGAGTAGTGTATTGGGGGGATTCCTTGTTTGGATTTCGCTTTGCGAGACGCCCCATGCACGAAACGTAGAGCAATGTTGGGATTGGGGAGAAGTTTAGTCCTTAGTACTCGGATTCAAGTATTATAGCGAAACAATGCTTTATAGGAATAAAAAGATGAAGTGTGACTATTCTGATGCTAATAACTTGTTTAAGTTAATAATTAGAAACCGATGAATTCTGAGAAAGATATAGGTATGTATAATTTACATAGATATTAATGTATAAGTTCGGGCGTAAACTTAGGATAGAATAGAATGAGAAGATTTCAGGTTATATTTTAGATAGTGGGTTAGCAGGTGCAGTCTATGCGTAGATTGAGATTGAATTGTCCCTAGTATGTGTCGGGTAGCTTAATTGAGGTTTAGGTGCATACGTTTAGGTGCGCGCTTTAGATGAGGTGTGAGTTAGAGTTCCACGAGAGTGCGACTCCACTTTAAATCTTGGAATTGCGCATTTATAATTATTATGCATTTTAATGCACTTGCTAAAATGTTTTCACACCTCGGGCTCTGGCCGATTTATATCTCTCTCTTGCTATACATTGTATTATAATATATTATAGGTGTCCTACCACAAGGACACCAATGATGCTTTTCTATCCAGTGTCCTCAGAGTTGTAGCGGATGCGGACTGTTGCGGAATTTTTGTTATTGTCGCTTCTCATCTTGTGTAAATCTAGTTAAGGATTCATTTTGTATATCGGGTTATATGTAACACTTTTATATTTCTATCCTCAGGATGTTGTATTGTTTGTGACCCGACAGCATATTCGGGTATATTTATTTTATTGTACTTATTATGTTTTATATGAGTAATTCCTTTTATTGTGGTACGTGTGTATATTTTCAGTTTTATTAGTTACTATATTGTTGGTATGATGTTCATTGTATGTTTTTAAAATTTTTGGCATCCGCTTATTGTAGTTTTGGGTAGTTAGCTATGTTTATTTAGAATCGTCAGTAGATGCTGAGAATGATCCACTTGAGATTCCTAATTTATTTTAGTATAGGGCTGGCCACCAGTTATTATTTTAATCAGGGTGTCACATCTAGCCAGTCAGGGAGGATAGGTGGTTCCACAGTAGAAGACTGGTGGGTAACAGGAGCAGAATTCCTACTCGAGGGATTCGACCAAAAGATTCCATTCAGTGGGTTTCAGATTAGATGGTAGTGTGTTTAGACAAGTTCAGTAGGTCCCACAACGTCACTAAGAGCATCATGTTCCTCAGGGCCAGCAAGGCCAAAGGAATAATGGGAGTGGCTAGCAGGGCTGAGGCCACCAGGCCAACGACCAAGACAGCCCCGACAGGGCCAGTCGGGACAGAGGCAGGGGGATTTCACAAGCCAATTTTTCTGTGGGGAGATATAACACAGGATGAGAGATTACCCATAGGAAATAAGGGTGCTCAGTAGGGAGAATAGTTGCAACAGTTTTTGAGCCAGTTCAAACGTGAGTATTACGTCTAAGAACTAGGTAAATAGCCAGTGCCATTAGAAATTGAAGGTACGATCTTTATCCATGTGCATATGGGATAAGTTTTGTGTGACACAAGTGTGTCATAGTATTTTGTTAGCACTAGATTCTCACATGAGATGGGTTTAGTGGATGTGTCGTTAGTATTACTACTGTAAGTATATATTTACCATTGAGTAGCGGGGCTCTCTTTAGTTCCATCTAGAGGGGAGTGGATGTAGACACTGAGAGGATATGTTTTAATGAATCTGATCATTTTAGAGAGATATGTTATGCGAGTATGATGTTATCATGGGTATGGACTGGTTAACGATGGTGGACTGTTATAGTAAGACTATCGTGTTAACTGTTCTAGGGCGGGATGTGTTATTTGTGCAATGTCTTACCTAAAAGATCGTCGAACCGCATATATATATATTATAAAGTAGAAGAGACTTTCGAGAGTATAGTTGTCTCATTATATTCAATCATGATGCATAGGGACTTTAATGATAGGATTCAAAGTATATTAGGTTTACCGTAAAATGGAGAGATTTATCACGTTATTTATTGGGTAGTGCAAGCGCAATATTGTAAAATACCTTTAGAGATGTGGGAGTTAAAGATCTGACTTATATGTCTCGGGGCAGGATATTGAGTGTTCCGATCATATGTTTGGGACAAAGGATCTCAATGACTGATAATACTGAGTGATAGTGCATCAGGGGAGTTCCTTAGTTAGATTTTGTTTGCCATACGCTCCACGCATGAACCTTAATAAATGTCGGGTGTTGGGAGAAGTTATTAGGTGCTAGGGCATCAGTTTTGAACATTAATCATTTTACATGTGGAGAAAACACTTTGAGCTAAGAGATATTATACTATATAAGGCCAGTAGAGCCGAGTAGTGTGGTGTAGGAAGCAATGAGGAAACATTTGCACCACTAATTGATAAGTGGTATAATATCGATAAAAATTGAATTTCGATTAGTGGGGTAATAGAGCATACCTATATATATAGCCACGCCAAGCATGCGGAGTCGAGTTTGGGATATGCATGGGGTATAGGGTGTATGGGCACCCTGGTTAGTTCGATTTACAAATCGTTCGAGATCAGGGGATGTACTAATAAATGCGTTGAACCATATGCCAGTGGGGAAGTAAAAGCAGAATTGGAAAAGTAAGATGGACTGAACTTTGTTTGAGGAAGAAGATAGTCCTTATATGTATACAACAAGGAGAACTATCACACCCGAGATAGGTTGAAAGACTATGGAGACATGGATAAAAGATATCTCTTAACAAGGGAGGGTCCAACCATTTTAGGAAGTAGAGAGGAGTCTTACTCAGTCAAATATTAAGGGTGGATTATGCATAAATGGGATGCTGATTTTTACCAGGCGAAAAGGACCCAGGATGTGTGTAGTTTGGGACCAGACGCATTAATCACGATTTTGGAATGCCTCGTGAAGGGGAGTAAGATGAACTATGTGACATGGGATATAGAGCACGTAGATCGGTGAGGAGTTAGACATAGTAAAGTTGTCTCCAAGTGTACCACTTGTAGATGGAAAAAGGGTTGTTCGAGGCGATCATCCAAAATTTTACAATCATTGGTGATTCCAATGACATAATGAATAGGTAGACTGATGGAGTTCATTATTGAGGTTACCAATATCACGGAAATATCAAGATTTCCTTTGGATTTATGGAATTTGTCGATCGACATGGAGCAGTTATTCAATTTGGGTGAGTTACACCATCAGGTAGTGTACCTAACATTTCATTAAAGAAAAGGGAGGAGTCGGCCCAAGGTGTTGTCCAACATTGTTAGTGAATCCGAAAGAGATACTTGAGTCCAACCTCTGATAAGGATTATCAGGATCCAATGGGGACGAAGTTGCATTTTGAGCAAGGCGTATTATCTATAGACCGAGGAGTAGACGATAGAGGTGACTAAAATATTATAGAATACGAGGTATACATATTCTGGAATTTTAGGTAAAAGCGAGGAATATTATCGTTGGTAGAGTTGTGTGTAATGACTCATACCAATGTATTATTGGCAACATTCACTTTAAGGCTTTGGACGTAAAAAATTATCGTTTACCCTCTGGTTGGTTAGAGGTGGGAAATAACAAGCTGCGCTGGCCGGAAGTAATTTAGAGTCTGTTGGCAAGGATTGAGTTAATCAGAAATTATTTCATATAATTCAGGAACGTCGTAAGAGTTACGTCACCACAAATTGAAGTTTTTAAAATATGACATGAGTGGTCAAGTGTTGTTGTGGGTGTCTCCTATGAAGGGAGTTATATGATTTGGACAATAAGGTAAGTTGGCACCTAGGAAAGTGGGGCTTTTCTCCAGTATTGAGATAATAGAGCCACTGGTATATATGCTCATTTTATTAAAGCATTTTTAGCAGGTTCACGATAGTTTTGCGTATCGTTGTATAGGTGATACTTTAAGAATGATGGAGCATATTTGAACAGACTTGTCACTAAGCTTGGGCCATAGCGAGTAGGCCTTCAGTCAGAATGGTACCACTACTGGGTGTATAAGGGAGGCAGAAAAATATTATCATGATTTGATTTTGAGTACGATTGAATATCATGCGGTTAGGATCTGATGCTTTTAATACCAAGAAAATCTGAATTTCGAGGACGAAATTCCTTTGTAAGAGGGAAGTATGTAACAACCCGTATTTTGGAGAATATTTAAATTACACGTGTGCTCGTAATTTAATTAATTTGAGAAATAAAGTGAATTGAATAAGTGTGAATTAGCGAATATTGGATTAATATTTATGTGTTAGTATATTTACTTGTGCCATAAGTAAATAAAATAGTATTATTTTATATTACGTCGTAAGTGGATAAAAATGACAGTATTTGATGGTATCTTAACCACGATACATGTGTGGGTTTATATTAAGTTAAGATGGGATAATTATGATTGGTGATTTGGATGATGATTTCAAGTGCACGGTTAATCTGAAATGGATCAAAATAGTCAAAATTAAGTACCCGGGGATAGTAATTAGGTTCTAGGGGCTTTTAGACTAGTTGGGACCCACATAGGAGTATACCGGTCATTTTAAATTAGGATTATAGCCTAATTTTTATATTAGGGTTATAAAGTAAAAGGGTTGGTGATAAAAAACACATCCACTTTGTTATTCCAAGAGTCTAAGAGAGAAACAAGAGAGAAAAGTGAAGGAAAATCAAAGGGTGATCAAGGGAAGGCAAGATTTGGGAGGATTTCAGAGATCTTTTTGGGCTAGGATTATCACACTACAAAGGCAATTCATACTCTACAATCCTATTAAGGCAAGTGGTTAACTTGCTTAATATTTGATGCATGTAGTTCAATTCATATTATAATTGGTGAAAAATATGTTTGGTGTGGGATTCATATGAAAAATGGGTTTTGGGACATGATTTCATAGGATTTGAATTAGGATTATATAATATGAAATCTAAGAATAGGAATCCATATAGAATGATATTGTCTTGAATGAAAAGATTTAGAAAGTTGTGAATTCTTGTGATTTTATCAAGAAACTATACGATTCTTGATTTGAATAATGAATACCATGAAATATATGATGCATACATGAATTTAAATATGAAAAATGGTTATATTCATATTTAGGATTGACCAAGAATGGGAATTTTTAGTTGTATTAGATTTACATTGAATTGGGCCAATGAAAATTGGGTAGAATTTTGAAATACATGGAACTGTGTCCTTTTGATCTAAACAGGAGGGGCGAACTGGTTCGTCATCAAGTCGAACCGATTTGTCTACCATGTGTTTCCCAATTTGGTGGTTTTGATGGATTTTTTCTAATACGGTGATTCCAGGTTGGTTTAGGATGTCCGTAATTGAGTTCAGGACTTCTGAAAAATTATTTGAATCCTGATAAATTACTTTGGGATGGTTGGAATAAATCTGGGATGAAACTTGTGGTGTTTAGGATGAATAATACTCGGTAAAATGAAATAATGAATTTTGGTGAAAATTCGGTTAGACTTGGATACATGATGGTTATGAATGGCTAAGTGTTCAGAAGTGTTATTATAAGGGTGGATTAATTAAATAAGTGACTATTTAAATAATTTAGAGTTGGGATGAGACTCGAAAAGTGTAGGATAGTGCTACGAGTGAAATGCACGGTTAGTCAAGTTTTATGTATATATACGGTAGAAAGACACACACACATACACACACACATATATATATATATATGTGTGTGTGTGTGTGTGTGTGTGTGTATGTATGTGTGTGTGTGTGATTATATCTGTATGAATGATATATTTATATGAAATATACATACTCTAGGGGGATGCTATCGTGGAGGTTGCGCCCCGTGGGCGGTCTTTCCTAGCGAATCCTAGCAGGTGTAGTACCGATCTCTAGGGTCATAGGACTATGCATGACCACCCTATGTGAGTTTGGAGTCCAAGTGGAGTAATGTGATATGGTTATAATCTACTGACTTAAGACTGTGACCGACTTAAGTTATGTTTAAGCTTTGGGTTCGGTGGTGCGATTTCAACCCGACCCAGGATGATCCCTCCAAAGCCTGGAACACCGTTGCAACTCTACCTTACGTCTACCACCAGGTCCATCGGAGCACTCTTGGCACAGGAGATTGATGGGCAAGAAAGACCAGTCTACTACTTGAGCAAAATCATACATGGACCAGAGGCAAGGCACAGTAATGTAGAGAGGCACTGTTTAGCCTTAGTGTTCGTAGCGCAAAAACTTAGGCATCATATGTTATCTTTCACGATTCATATTGTGATAAGGTGTGATCCAATTAATTTTTTATTGGCAAGAACTATCTTGATTGGAAGAGCAGCTAGGTGGTTCCTTATCCTCTCAGAATATGACTTAAAGTGCGTAGTTCCTCACGCAATCAAAAGCCAGGCGTATGCGAACTTGTTGGCAATCTTCCCATCTGGAGTATTTGAATCACCCCGAGGGAACATCCCGGGGGATAACTTGCAAGCAAACTTTCTGGAGGCTGACCTTGAAGAATGGACGATGCAATTTGATGGTTCTTCGACATAAAAGAAAGGAGGGGTAGGGATTATTTTCTCTAAAGGAAAGGAGGAATTTTGCCTTTCTTATAAATTAGATTTCCCTTGCTCCAACAACGAAGCAGAGTATGAGGCGTTGGTACTTGGGTTAATAGAGGCCCTTCGAAGGGGCATTCGTTCACTATGTATCAAAGGTGATTCAAACTTGGTAATTCAATAAGTGAACGGGGAGTATGCATTGAAGCACCTCAGCCTAGTGCCCTACAGAACGATTATCCAACGGCTGATTAACTAGTTCCATCGGGTCAAGATAAAAAGACATCCTAGAACGATGAACCGACATGTTGACGCCTATGCCACCATTTCACAAAAACTGATTATGAAGACTGATATAACTACTGTGGTGATCCAACGAAGAACAGCCCCATCGGTGATGCAGTCAATTCTACCTATGAAGGGAGATTTAGATTGAAGAGGCAAGATCAGAAAATAGTTAGAGGCTGGGGAAGGTAAGATGGAACTAGGATAACTAGCGCAGTACTTCATGAATAATAGTAGATCAGAAAATAGTTAGAGTCGGGGGAAGGTAAGGTGTGTTGGCCCAGAAGAGGCAGAGCAAAGACTGAGGAAGACACACGAGAGCTACTGCGAAACAACAAAGATTGCTTTGTATAGGAGAATTCAAAGGGAAGGATACTTTTGGCCAACGATGAAATAAGACACAGTTGAGTTACAACGGAGGTGTGATAAGTGACAGCTCTTCTTTCAAGTAGCTGAATGTCACTTCGTTGAGGCTCAAACAGAATGGAGGCAGCCTTACATTGACTTCATCAAAGACGGAGTTATTCCTATAGAAAAAATAGATGCGATGGGACTCAAACAGAGGTCCCCATGAGGATACTTAAATAGGCCGTTAATATGCATCACGAAAGAGGAGGCGACTGAAGCGTTGAAACAAGATCACTATCAAACTCACATAGGGGGAGTAAAGCTATATGATCAGCTAATGATTTTTGGGGTATTATTGGCCAACCATGGAGAACGACTCTATTGAGTTTGTATGAAAATGCAAGGTGTGCCAGCTGCATGGGAATATGATATATGCCCCTTCGATGAATCTATATTCTTTGGCCACTCCTTATCCATTCCACACTTTTGCATTTGATCTGGTAGGAGCGATACATCCTTTATCAAGAGGAAAGATTTAGATACTGGTGGCAACAGAGTGCTTTATAAAGTGGGCTGAAGCGATACCCCTCAAGTGAGCAACGACGGGTGTGGTGGTTAACTTCATCAGAGAATAGTGACTTATCGCTATGGGATCCCAAAAGTCACCCTCTCCGATAATGGCACCCCCTTCGTCAATAAAGAGGTAACGATGCTCACTGACAGATACTCTATCGCCCATCATACTTCAACAGTGGCATATCCTAAGGGAAACGGGCGAACTAAAGCAACTAATAAGACCTTGGTCAATATTTTGGCCAAAATAATGGAAGATTTCCCAGGATCATAGGATGATAAGATCCCAACAGTGTTGTGGGCCTACCGAACGACCAAGAGGAAACCCACAGGAGACACATCGTTCTTCCTTATGTACGGAGCTGAAGCAATCCAACTAGTAGAGTTGGAAGTTCCTTCCGCTCGTTATGTCATGCGAAGTAGCATGCTCCCTCAAAGTATACACGTACAGTTGAAGGTGTTGGATGAGCACAGACAATGCGATGCAACACTTCCAAATGTACACGAAGCAGCTCTGAAGGGCATATGATAAGTTGGTGAGACCAAGGAAGTTCGTAGAAGGAGATCTCGTTTTGAAAGTAGCAGTGAAGCACATCAAAGGGCTTCCTCTACCTAAGTTTAAAGCGAATTGGGAGGGACCTTTCATTGTGAAGGAGGCTCACGATTCAGGTTACTGTTTGATTTCAAAGATAGAAAAAGATAAATCGTTCAAGATTAATAACAAATAGTTAAAGGTCTATCATGTATAAGCGAGTAGCCTTAGGAAGGTGATGTACAGTTCTCATGAATATACAAGACAGTTTTGAAGGTATGTTATTTATTTTAATTAAAGTGCAACAAAAAATTATAAAACTCTACTTTTCTTTGCAAGAAGTTACAACACAGAGTTAATAAGAAAACAAGATAAACTTCTCTTTCATTCATAAATTGGGAAGTGTATTATAAAATTGGGAACTACTGCCCAAGAATTACATGAGAAGAAAAAAATAAAAATGTGAACAAGTGTTGGGGGGTCATTGGCCTAGGAGGAACCATAAGTCTGGGACAGAGAAAAAGTCCCCAAGCAAGCCCGAATAAGCTGCCAAGCATGTCTGCTGGGCGCTGATAGATCCGTTCAGCCTCATTTAAACTTGAGCACGCTTGATAAGCAATTTCTTTTATTTTAATATTTCCATATGAAGAGCTTCCTCGATATCTTCCACCTCTCGATTTACAGCTTGCAGTAGAGGTACTAACTCAGTCAGTCTTGCCTCTTCAATCCGTTGAGCTTCCAAGTGCTTCTACAGCAGCTCCCTCTGACTTTCTAACTACTGACTCTTCAAAGTTTTCAAGTGTCTTGAATTGGAATCCATCTCTGCCCAACTCCTTTAAATAGCCCAAGAATTGATTAAGGAGGGGCCTAGTGACATTTGCAGTGGGGGTATTGACAAGCTCAACAATAACGATTGCCATGCTCTGAAGCCTATGGCTCATCACTAAAATGTTTGAACGGAGGCAATCAACAGTAAAAGTATAAGGATGGTGAGTAGCAATTTGCTTTATCACTAAAAGATGGCAGGCAGGTATTTAAGGTGAGCGGTGAAGAACTATGAGGCAAAACTCGTGAGGATCCAGTGCAGGCAAATGAAGCTCACAGCCAGAGCACCCATCGTGGAACCTTAGTTGTATGACTTGACTCCTCAGATACAGCTGGTTTTGGATGAGGTAAGGCGACAAGTGAAGGATCTGGTCGAGATTCCTCTTCAACGCGAAGGGGCTCCATAGCAACCTGAGGGCAGATAAGGTAAATATTGAGTTCGATGAAAGAAAAATCTTAAACAAGTGGTTTTCATTGTTAAGTCACCGTTACTGGTGGAGTTTGATGAAAAATATTAACAAGTGATTTTCATTGTTAAGTCACCGTTAGTGGTGGAGTTTAACGGAAAATCTTAACAAGTGGTTTTCATTGTTAAGTCACCGTTACTGGTGGAGTTTGACAAAAAATCTCAACAAGTGGTTTTCATTGTTAAGTCACCGTTACTGGTGGAGTTTGAACATTTTAAAAATAATATTCTTCTAAATAAAGATATTGCACATTGCTAAGATAAAGGATAAACACCAAAACACGAAGAGAAAATGGTGAAATACCTCGGCAACTGCTGGAGCAAGGACGGGATATATGAAAGAAGCTATAACGGTGGATATCGTGGTGAATAAGTTCATGTCCTCAGGAGCCTCTGTAGAACCCTCATCTAGACGAACCTCAGCCAAAGGGACCTCAACACTTTATGGATCTCCTAATTTAGCAAAAGGAACTAGGACCAAAGTTGGGAGAGAGATTGAAGAGGTCGTTCGATCTTCCAAAGATACATCAGCCCATGTAGAGACAGAAGAAGCACCAGGGCAAGTAGATGAGCCAAAAGTAGACTTAGAAATGGGTGGCGTCCTAAGGGATAACGGCGGGATCAAACCTGTAGAAAGCTACAAATACAAAGCTAAGTGTTAGGCGCCCGGAATGACATGAAAAGTAAGGGCACGTTGTAAATTTAACTTACCCCAGCGATATGGGCTAAAGGGGACAACGCAGCGATGGGCTTTAATAGTGGAGGCTGAAGAAGGACATCTTCTAACGAAGAAGCTAGTAATGAAGAAACTGAAACCTGAAACACAACAAAACACTTAGAAGACACGTCAAATAAGGAAATATAGAAGAAAGATATACCAACCACTTAGCATTTATTACCTAAGGAGAGCTTGGCAAAATTGGAATCATAGCCAAAGGAACCACCAGGCAAGAGGGTGAACTATAATAAGCTAGGGGAGTCTCCTCTGGATGAGAGAAAACCTCCACAGACTCAACGAGTATAGTATCCCTCTTAACAGCCTCCTCTGCACGAATGAAGGCCGAACTATGCGAATAAGTAAAACCTATCACGAGAGAACGGGGAGGAGATAATTTGGTCATAGAAGCACCAAAGCGTCCTTCCATGAAAGTATTGATGGGAGAAGAAGGCCTTTCTTCATCAGCCTCCTAACGAAAATAAGAAAGAAAGAACAAGATTCAAAAAAGAAAATATAATTCACTAAGCTATAATGACTAAGTGTGGGAAGACTAACCTCGTGCTCAGAAGAAGAGTGTAATGGTACGACAAAGGGCGAAGTTGGAGGAGAAGAGTGAGGAGAAGACCTCTCAGTGAGATCAGCTACAACCGCAAGGCTATCATCAACTGATATAACTGCATCAGGAGAAGGATAACCTCCAGGAGTAGGGGTAACTACTATGGGTTGCACTATAAAGGCTTGCCTTTTACTTGCCTTGGTTACCAAAGTTTTCTTCCTCTTACCAAAAGTGCCAGTACCTGAAGGACCATGGGAACCCCTTTTTCTTCGCGAAGTCCCTTCAGTAGGATCCACCACGATAGTATGAAATGACTCAGGAGGAGGAACTGATGGTGCATAGTGTCTAAATATCCGTTGAAGCCGTTCTACCTCCTTTCTAACTGCCTCTCATATTTCCTCAGGCACATCAGCTTTGGGAGGATCAAAGGTAATGGGAAAAGCATCTATAGGGGCTTGGGACTTGCGTGGGGACTTGGGCTTTGAAGAGGCCCCACTCATGGTCTTTCTTGCCTTTTACGAAAGGGGTTGCAAGGGATCCTCACTAGAAGCTACATCGGAAGAAACACCTCCAGCAGGGGGTTTAGGCATTGGAGCTTTCTTGGCCTTGGCTGCAGCAATGGGGATTATTGGGTAGTATGGAGGCAGTTCGCTAGGAGGATCATTTGGTGTTCGGCTGAGAGGGAACTCAATTCCCAGAACGAAATTCTCCTTTAGCCCCAGCTCCAAAGGAGGAAAACTCTGTACAACAGGGTAAACAGGGAGACTTTGGATGAATTCGTGAATTTTACTATCTGTTTTGCCCAATACTTCAGCGCAAAATCACTAGTTACATCCCCCTTCCTAGAAAGTGTAGGAATGGTAACATGACCACTTATGGCTGAGCATATTGTGGAAGCAGTTGACACAATGTAAAAGGCACATGCCTCAAGGAAAGATGCCCCTGGGGTGATAATTTTGAAACACCGACGGAGGAACCCCTTGGTCATACCCAAACTGATGGCTATAATGGTTGGGGTTGTAATGTTCAGATGTATAACCCCATTTAGTGTAAGAGGGCAAATAGCTGGGAGTCAAGGCCAAAACGATGGCAAAAAAAAGGATCCTCCACTATAAAATCCTCTGAAGTGGGCCCTACCACCCTGGGTACAGGACCGAAGAAGTTCCAAGTATGGGCAAAGGAATCTTCACTATAGGGCCTCATCACGAAGTAGCTTGCTTTGTAAAGATGCCCAGAAGCTCCTTTCTACTCTGTTTCTTGTGAAAGCAAAAAAGGTAATGGGGCTTGATGATTTCCCCAACACGAAGGGGAACGCGGTTGGCAAATATCTCGAGAAAACGAAAGTAAAGAAAACCTTTCAAAATGATGGCATTGGCAAAGTTAGCCAAGGTATATCTGCCCAAGGACCATTCCATATCCAGATGGGTACTGTCCAACCATATATATAGTGACCCTAAGGCCATGGCTGCCATAGAAAGCTTATATCCTCTAGACAAATGGACAGACAGATTAATCAAGTCCCTACGTGGTTGATAATTGGGTTTGCCAGGCAAGACAAAATGAGAAAGAATCACAAGTATATAGGCTGGTAACTCAATAGATGTACCTTTACTGGGGCCAAATTCAGTAGTGGGGTTAGTACGATAGAAGTAGTTTATGAGGGGAGTGAAGGTAGCCTTATTATAAGTACTGTGGTGACAATTATTATGCAACACAAATAGATAAGAGAAACGCAACCACCAAGCAAGAATAAGGAATATAAAATGCCAATCACACAACAAAAGATGTACGTGGTTCAGCAAAGGTGCCTACGTCCATGGTGGCGCAGTCAGTATTATTTTTGTATACTCCGGAGAGTGATTACAAAGAATACGATGTGTCCTTTTCCCCGAACCTAGGGTTTATTATATACATGTTCATTTTAGTAAGTGGGGGTGTTGGACTCCCCCGCGTTTTCCATCTCTTCCTAGAATCTCTCTTAATGGGAACATGGGAGGAGACTGAATTATAATCAGTTAAGATATGGAGGGTCTGGACTTTGGGCCGCCACAATTGGGCTACTCGTCCAGGCCCATCATTCTAATTTCGAGTACCCATAAGTGCCCCTAAGTTTGTTGGGCCATGCTTTGGGCTCAATAAATTTAAATGATTTGTCATAATGGCTCCTTCGTACATCGTGCAACTCTTCCCAAAGTTTGAGGATTGATTCTGGTGGCACCCTCTTCGTGGTCTGTGCACTATGATTAGTAACATTTAAAGGTTTTATTCAGAACAGTCGTCGTTCCAAGCTTCCCAGTACTCTTCTATTTTTTGTGAGCTCTAGCGATTCACGTTCTCTTCTCTCAGTATCCATTCTTATTGCTTCCTTTTCATTTGGGCTTGTGATTCTTCATCGTTCGAGTCGAACTTTCATCTTGTAAGTCTCCTGTGCCTTCTCTTTGTATTTTCTCTTTGAATTTGTAGTATTCTAGGGTTTTCCAATGGCAAAGATAGGTAATAGGTCGGTGTCTGAGTTTAGGAAGTTCTATAATATCCCGAAGTGGGTAGAGGTTGAGTGTGCCTCCCCCCTAAAAATGTTAGAGAGATAGAAGGTGTCCATTGGATTCATGTCTTATTGCTTTCCCAAGGGGGGCTTACTTTTCCTCCCAACAATCTGTTCTTGCACTTCTTTGGTTATTTCAATATTGTTCCTGCACAGTGTTCGCCCAATGTGTGGAAGATAATTAATGGTGTTTATAGAATAAATTAATTATATGGTACCAAGTTAGGGCTCGCCGAGGTCTGCTTTTGTTATTCTTTTTCTCAAACCAGTTCTGGTGTTCTCTATCTTAAGGCCAGGAGTCCTGACAGGTTATTGGTAGTAAACCTACCTGATTCCCATAAGAACTATTGCCAAGAGGCCTTTCTTGCTAGAAATTGGCAGTTTTCTCCCCAGTTTGAGGGGTCGAGGTCTGATAGGTTCTCAGTTCCCTTTTATGGGGAAGAATACATAGGTAGACTATGCTTTGCCCATTCAATTTCTTTACTGATTTGTGATCTTTCTGATTTTTCTTATTTTTTCTTCAACGAGGTCGAAGAACTTGGAACTTGCTCTCAGCGAGGTTCAGATTTCTGAGTTAATCAAGGCCTGGAATATCAGGGAGCCTTTAGCCGACGGCGAGTATCCCCGGTCTGCTGCTTTCCTGCTCGAGTACAAAAATATCGGTTCCAGCTTTATAGCGAGGCCGGTAGACAGTATCCCTGAATTCGACACCTCTGAAGAGACTGTTGTTGATCCTATCCAGTTGGATGAGGAGGAGAGCAGTTCTGAGAGTGATGTTGTAGGTGGTATCGAAGGCAATTTTAGTGAGGGGAGCTCCAGGGGTGGTAGCTCTTCTGATTCGGAGGGAGTTCCTGAAGCCCGAGATTCTTCGAGCACATCCAGTAGTTCAAGCGAGAAGGTGGTTCCTCCCAGTAAAAACTTGATCCGGGACGATGACAATGATGATCACGTGCTCCTCGCTCAGAGGTCAAAGAAGAAAAAAACCAGTACCGGGGCTGTAGCCACTGGCTCTAGGCCTTCTACTCAGGAGAAGGAGAGGAAGAGGAAAGATAAAGAACAGTTGAGAAAGAGAGAGAAAGAAGGATGAGGAGAGAAAGAAGGCGGAATAGAGGAAGAGGATAGAGGAGAAGAAGAGAATAGAGAAAGAGAAAGAGGAGGAAATAAGAAAGATGGAGTCGAGGACGAAGGCTGTGCAGGCCTTGGTTCCTGTGTTCGCACTGCCCGAGGGGGCCTCAGTTGCTATTTCTCCTTAATTGGCCCTTGCGCTGCTCGAAAGGGCAGTTCTTCCTGCAGATCACCAAAGGGCGTTGGGGTCTGATCAATTAGCCCTTCAAGCTAGTCAGAGGCTAGATTTGGTAAGATCTTCTCCTTTATCTAATGCTTTAATAAATTTCCTCACTTCCTTCTTCTGATGTCTTCTTCTTCTTACAGTTTGTGACCGACTTCGCCGTGCTCTATCGTTCTCGCGATGAGCTGGTGAAGAGAAATGGAGAGCTAGAGCAACAAAATGCTTCCTTGAGGCTGAGGGGTACAGAGCTCGAGGCTGGTCTCAAGGTCGTTGATGCTGCTCGAATATCATCCGATCTGGCTCTTGCTAATACCAATCGAGGGAGGGACGCAGCAATTAAAGAATTAGACGAGCTACGATAAGCTTATGACCTGGTTTGCTCGAGCAAGTTAGCTGTCGTGGAGGAGAACAGGGTGTTATCCGAGGAGCTTAAGAAGGAGTCTGAGGCGATCACTGCCAAGGAAGACTCATATAATTCTAGTTGGGCTGCCGCATACGAGGATACTGAGGTTTAGATAGGCTATATTAGCCGTATGAATTTCAAGAAGGGCTGGAACAAGGCCCTCTTAGCTGCCGGAGTGGATGTTGCGTCTCCTCTGTTCGATGAGCACAACCCAGGGCCGAGGCCAGTTGTGGATGAAGTCCTTTCCCCAGCTATCGAAGGTGCTGACCCTGTCTCCCAAAAAATTTCTGCTGACGTTCCCCTTGTTATGGTGACAGAGGTTACCCCTGCTAAGGGGAGTGCTCCTGCTGATGCTGATAAAGGGAAGCAGTTATCGACTTCTGGGCAGCCTGAGGTTGCTAGTTAATTTTTACTTCTAGGACTACCTTGTATTTTTGCTTTTTCTGTTTGTAATTTTTTCTTTTTGCTGCTCGATGTAATTTGACCCTTATCACTGAAATGAAAAAGGTTTCTCATTCCCTTAGTGTGCTGAATGAATATGTCTTTCCTTGCTCTTTTATGCCTTGTAGTTGATCGATGCAGAAGAGTTTATTCCTGCCACCTCTCAATTGGGAAGGACTCTTGGTCCCAATGCAAGTCCTCAGGTTCGCCAAGCCTTTATTAAGCTTTACAAATCTCTTAGATCAAGGAATCATAAGTATAAGGATTAGTCTGAGCTTGTGGCCAAGATGAAGGACAGGCTTCAAGAGATGGAAGAAGTTGGTGCTTCAGTCCAAGAGGAGGTGAATACATTAAGGGAGAAGCTTCTAGATGCTTTCGAGATCAACCAGGTTGGGGAGGTTCTTCAGCAGGAGAACGAAGCTTTGAGGATAGAGGTCTCGCGACTCAGGGAGCATGCGACGAGCACTGCTCCTATAGTATTACGAGGTTCCTCCTCATTGCGAGCTAAAACTGGTCCGGGCGATGTTCCTCCTGTGCTGCAAGGCCCTACTCCTCCAACCGTTTCGCGAGCTGGCAGGAACACTAGGGGTTCAGCTAGGGAAATGGAAGCGCTTCATGGTGATGTCCAACGAGTGTATATGATTGCTGCTGGGCTCCAGAGGGATGTCACTCGGTTGAGGCACTTGTTTAAGAAAGGACCTCGACGAGTATGGGCCGATGGTTACAATCAAGGTTGACTAGATGCTCCAACGAGGCTGATAGAGTTTGAAGAGCTCGCCTTCATCAGGGGGTGGTTGAGTGCCTTGAGGGAGCTGCAAGTCCCAAGGAACTTAATGCTCTGGTACCGTCATGAGATCTCTCCTTCCACCCTGATGCCTAATCCCTTTCGGAGAGATGATCAATGGATCCCCATCGATGCCATCCCTCGACAGTTATTGGAGTCGAATGTGAATGAAGTTGAGGAGGAGCTAGTTCCCCATCCTGATGACGGCCAAAGAGCTCAAGTGGATGATTACCTTGCTCAGAGGCCTCATCCTCATTAAGATTTTGCCAGTAGTAACTTTGTATATTTTATATTGAGGTGATGTAATGTGAATGTTTTGGGCGAGCTCGCCGACTAAACATGTATTGCAATTGTTGTAAATACGATGAATTAATATAAAATTTATGTTTTGGGCGAATTTGCCGACTAAACAAGTTGTATTATCTTTTTCTCATCTTTGTTCAATAATCTTGAGCCTCTCTTAGCTAACTAGATTTGCATGTTTGCATTATCAAGTAAGTGTCCTTCCAGTCCAGTATGCCAATGAGATACCATTCTGCCCCACTTTACCTTTTAGGTTGTGTCGTCACACTCACTTAGGCCTAAGTGTGGTAATTGGCGAGGACACACCTGGTGTTGGATGCTTTATCCGATCAGGATTTTATTCAACCAAACACTGTTTCGTGACTAATTTTGACTTGGCCATATTGCCTAAGGATCTCCTGTAGGACTTCATATATTGCCAGGGCAATGATAAAAGAGGTCTTTCGTGTTTCATAATGAAAACCTGAGGAGGGTTATTTCCCTGATATGATGTGATGATCAGTGTGCCTTTCACTTGGAAAGGGTGTGTGAGTTGTAAAGTCTATTCATTGATAGCCCAAAAAATGCAAATTAGTTGACTGATGTTTCGTAGAATGCAACTGCCAAATGAATTTTTATTAATGATAAGGGAATGAACTTCCAGTTTCACAATCAAAGATCAAAAGAAGAATCTAGAAATAGAATTTCTTAAGATTGGCTGTATTCCACGCTCGGGGTATCTCTCTTCCCTCCATCGTTTCCAAGTGATAGGCTCCTTGCAAGTCATCTCTAGTTATCTTGAATGGTCCTTCCCAGTTTGGCCCTAGGTTGTCGTCTGATGGTTTTACTGTGCTGCCCAGGACTTTCCTTAGGACATAGTCCCCAACTTGGAATGCCCTTGTTAGAGGAGGACTTAGAGATAAAGCGGTTTAAGGTAGTGAGCATACCGGTGAGTTTTTGTACGTCCCGGATTGTTCGAGGAGGTTGTACCCTATTTATTGCATCGATCTGGTCTGGGTTAGCCTCGATGCCTCTCTTACTGACCAAGTACCCAAGAAATTTTCCTGACTGGACACCGAAAGAACACTTGCTCGCGTTAAGTTTCATTCAGTACTTCCTGAGGATTTCAAAGGTGCTTGACAGGTCTGAGAGGTGTTCTTCTTTATTTTTGCTTTTAACGAGCATGTCATCGATGTAGACCTCCATGGTGTCTCCCATCTGGTCCTTGAACATCTTGGTGACCAGCCCCTGGTAGGTTGCCCCTGTATTTTTTAGCTCGAAGGGAATCACCTTGTAGCAGTATAACCCAACTGTGGTGATGAATGATGTTTTGTCTTGATCTGGGGTATACAGAGGGATCTGATGATACCCTGAGTATGTGTCCAAAAAACTCATTCTCTCGTTAGCTGCAGTGGCGTCTACCAGTTGATCAATTTTTGGGAGGGGGAAACTGTCTTTAGGGCACGCTCTGTTGAGGTCAGTGAAGTCGATGCAAGCTCTCCACTTTTCGTTACTTTTTGGAACTACTACTGGGTTGGATAACCACTTGGGGAATTGTACTTCCCATATGGATCCTACATCCAGAAGTTTTTTAACTTCTTTTTCCACGACTTTTGCCTTCTCGGGTGCAGTTCGCCGTGCCTTCTGCGCGATTGGTTTGAAGGAGGGATCGACGTGCAGTTGATGACAAACCATACTAGGATCAATTCCGAGCATCTCGTATGGTTCCAATGCGAAGACGTCTATATTGTTCCTAAGCAAGGCCGTCAATTCCTTCTTCTCTTGACCTCTAAGAGAGGCTCCGATTAAGAAAATCCTGCTATCGTCTTTGTCTCCAGCTGCGACTTCCTCCAGGTCTTCGATGACCCGTTCGGAGGGGAGGAGCCTGGTCTCCTCTACTCCGGGTCTTTCGTACTTTAATTGCTATTTCGAAGGTATCAGACCTTCTTGTTCTCAATTCTTTCGTTGGACTTGTCGGCCTTCTTTTCTGGTTTTGGGCGGATGGCCGCTATGAAGCATCTTCTACCATCGCTTGATCGCTATGGATCTCCATTACTCCTCGCTCGGTCACATACTTGAGCTTCTGGTGGTAGGTCGAGGAAACTGCCTTCATTGCATGTAGCCATCCTCGACCGAGGATAGCCTGGTATGGCGAGTCAATATTGACCACCAAAAATTCGATCATTTTGGAAACATTTCCTCCCTTACTGGCAGCACGATCTTTCCTAAGGGCATAGTCATCTTTCCAGCGAAGCCAACTAAAGGGACGGTAGCCTCCTTTAGGTCGGCGATGCTTAGTTTTAATTTTCTGAACAGGTCGAGATACATCACCTCGGACGAGCTTCCTTGGTCGACGAGCAATTTATCGACGTCATAGTTCGCTATTCTTAGAGTAATGATCAAAGCATCATGATGTGGGGTTCTCACCCCCACCAGATCTTCATTTGTAAACACAATATGCTTACTATAGTCGACGTCATCTGCTCGTTGACGCTTTCCTGACTGTATTTTCGCTGGATCAATCTGAAAAGCTTGCATCATTGCTGTAAGCTTTTTTACCTCCATGCGAGCTGAATTACCCTGAATCTGTTTAGCATCGGATGCCCTATGAATTACTGCAAATTCATGGCCGGCATCGTCTTTGAGTATGTTGTCAGACCTTGCTTCTCTATGGGTAGTAACTTTCTCTGCCTTTTTCTCCATGAATTCGTTCAGGTGCCCGAATTGGGCCAGCTCTTCGAGGTGGGACTTAAGAGCTTTGCAATGCTCAGTCTTATGTCCTCCCTCTTTGTGAAATGCGTATCTCAGCGCATTGTTCCTCTTCGAGGGATCTCCTCCCATCTTCCTGGGCCACTTGATGAATGGCTCGTCTTTGATTTTTATGAGAATTTTATAAATTGGTTCTTTGAGGACGATGTTAACCGCCAGAAATGCTTTCGACACATCATTGTTGCCTCCATTTTTGGAGTCATTTTTTCCCCATTCTTTCCTCCTTTCTTCGGGTTCTCAATTTTGTCATTGCCCTTGGCAGCGAGCTTAGTTCGACCGTTTTCCCCTGTACTGAGGCGGGTCACATCTTCCACCTTGGCATATTTCTCAATGCGGGCCATTAGGTCGTTGATGGTCATGGACTCTTTCTTCGTCAGGGATTGGTACAGAAGGGAAGAGTTGGGTAGCCCAATTTTGAAAGAGGCCACTGCCACTTGCTCTGAACAGTCCTCGACCTCGTTGAACAACTCCCAGTACCTCTTTGCGTAGTCTCGGAGGGTCTCTTGGGGCGTCTTTTTCATTATTAGCAGAGCATCCATCCTTTTGGTATGGGAGCTGCTAGGAATGAATCGGGCCGTAAAGAGCTCGGCCAGGGATTTGAAACTCCTTATGGATCGGTGGGGGAGCCTTTCGAACCATTTCTGCACCACGTCATGCAGGCTCAAGGGGAAAATTTAGCACATTAGTGCGTCTCGATGGTTCCAGAGGGTCATGGCCTGCCGGTACTGTCCAACGTGATCAATGGGATCAGTCTTACCGTCATAAATTTTGAACCTTAGAATAGCAAACTTCTTGGGGACTTCTTCTTCTTCGATTTCCCTCGAGAAAGGTGATTTTATCTGAGGTTTGAGAGCTCGCCTAGCGAGTTCTTGGGTCGATCTGGTGCCGTGATGGGCAGGGTGTTGTTCCATCTCCCTTCGGACCAGACTTCGTATGTTCTCGTTGCTGCGATATGGGCTTCTGTGACTGCGAGCTAGTCGCAGTTGCTCGAGCAACCCGTCCTCTGACTCGTCTCCCTCAACCCTCTGGGATCCGCGCCTAGGGCTCCTTCTTCGGCTGCGAGACTTGCTTGCCTGAGGGCTAGAAGTGTGATACAGACGTTTCTTGGTACTACAATGGAGCTTTCTCTCCATCATTTCCAATCTTCTTTTGAGGCGAGCGTTCTCAGCCTCGTGCCTGCGAGAAGACTCCCTCTGCTCTTGGTGCCTAGCCTCGTATGCATCAATCAGTCTGGATATCTGCGCGGATCTCGCTGGTCCTTGGCTTTCTTCTAAGGCTGGCCTTTCTAGGCGAGCCCTCTGATCTGAATGCCGAACTTCAGACATAATCCTGCGAGGAGCAGGAGGTTCTTAAATATCTCCTGCCTGGGGAGCATTACTACTGTGATCAGACATTTCGAACTCCTTTTTTGGTGTGGGCTTTCTCAGGGAAGATAAACGTTCCCACAGACGGCGCCAATTGTGGTGACAATTATTATGCAACACAAATAGATAAGATAAACTCAACCACCAAGCAAGAATAAGGAATATAAAAAGCCAATCACACAACAAAAGATGTACGTGGTTCAGCAAAGGTGCCTACGTCCACGGTGGTGCAGTCAGTATTATTTCTGTATACTCCGGAGAGTGATTACAGAGAATACGATGTGTTTTTTGCCCCGAACCTAGGGTTTATTATATACATGTTCATTTTAGTAAGTGGGGGTGTTTTGCTCCCCCACGTTTTCCATCTCTTCCTAGAACCTCTCTTAATGGGAACATGGGAGGAGACTGAATCATAATCGGTTAAGATATGAAGGGTTTGGACTTTGGGCCACCACAATTGGGCTACTCGTCCAGGCCCATCATTCTAATTTTGGGTACCCATAAGTACCTATACACCTCCTATAAATCTGATCTAAGTCTGCTCGGGCCTTTTTCTCTTTGGCGTCCAAAGCCTCATCGTGATAAGCCAAAATCCATATGGGCTCAAGCCCAAGCATCTCACAAACGTCCTCAAGCATAATGGTGAACTCTCCCAATGAAACAACAAATGTGTGAGTTGTAATGTTCCAACGAGAAACCAAGATTTGAAGAGCAATATTATATTTGGAGAGAGTGAACTCCCCAAACCAGGCAGCTCGATGGAGACCAACCTTGGAAAGAGTGTCAGAGTAAGTGACCTGCATAAACGAGTTCTAAGCAGCAAAGTGGGAGGGGGAAGCATCAGGTCCTTTGAAATCAATATGGGACCAAAGGAAGTCACCTCTGTCAAGACGGAACCTCATAGTCCCCTTTAGAGGAAAATAACCCCAAGAAGTGGAATCTTGGTCTCATCACCCAAAAGGAAATTACTTGGCACTTAGAGTGCAAGTTTTAAGAGCGCCCTGAAAATCATCTTCCTCACCAAAAATGGGGGAGCAATGATAGAAGTGTAGCTATTATTGGCGCGCTGCCACCAGGGCAGTGGCATCTAGGGCGGAGAGCAACAGGGGCAAGGGTTGTTGCAGGCAGAGCATTAGTTACAGGCATGTTGTGAACACTTGAAGAAGCTATGACATGTAGTAATGAAAGAAGAAAGCTTGATAGGAAGGAGATAGGGACGAAAATGATGGAGTATGGCCACAGGAGGCAGTGAAGAAGACGTCGAAGGAAAAGAAACCAGAGAAAAGCTTGGTAACAATGGAGGTTTGAGGAGTTTCTCTCTATAAATGCTCTGAGGGTTGAAGAAGATGAAAGGAATGTGAATAAAGAAAATGGCTAAGTGTTTGAATAATAGTCATTTGAAATTCGTAAGTTGGCTTTTGAGTTCCACACTACCGGACGTGTAAAGCCGCCCACAATCATTTCAAATGGACACGTGGAACTTCGGGGAGTGTCATGACAGTTGAAAAGATGGCACCACATCATTAATGAAGTGACATATGGGGATTAGAAAGGGTTCCTTTCAAAATAAGTTATGATTTTGGTGCCAAAATTTTTGTCAGACATATCGGATGTCCCACAACACAGAGGCTGTTATCACAGTTTAAAAAGCTACGATGTCCCCTTGCCACAGGTCCAAATAGGGTTTCGCTGTGACTTAGGTACATTGAGGAGAATTTTTCTTTTTTGAACAAGATGAAATGATATTCGCCAAACTTCAGGTATCTTGGGGAGAAGTCACTTACAAGCATAGTTCAAATGATCACGATGTCACCTCACTAACAGTCCAAACGCAGATAGCTTTGACTCAGGCCACAAAGACAATAGGGAGGATTTATACCATTAGAGGCAATCCTAACGAGACAATACCTTCAGATTGGGAGAATTTCATTCGCAGCGCTTTGGTCCAGGTACATCGGGAAGAATTTTACTTTTTCCTGAAAATGATAACGATAGAAGTTGCACGAAGGGGCAAATATAGGGGGCTTGAAGATAATCTCGAGATTAGAGATAATCCCCCTAGCTAATATAATAGACTCAAGGGATTAAGGCAACGATGTATCTCAAGCGATGCAGCTCAGTAAGGCATCTCAAGCGATGCAGCTCAGCAAGGCAGCTCGAGCGAGGTAGTTCAACGTGACAGCCCAGGGAGATCTTCCAGCGAAGAAACTGGTCGAGAGAGCTCATCCTTTAGTTTTGTTATTTTACTTAGTCTTGTTGTATCTCTTGTTTATACTGACTATGAGCTGTAACGATTATAATTTTATTTAGTGTGAGGTCAAACGGTACTCGCGAGAGACCAGGCCTAGCAGGGCCTGGGAGCTTTCATGCTCTATTGAATGACCTCGTCGTGGGAACTTTAAAGGGACTTGGTTTGGAGGATTGAAAAGTGAGGCAGCATTGGGGCTTATCCTGACCATCTTAGATACACCTGGTAAAACATCGAAGGGCCCGTGATCTTGGAACCTTGGGCGGAGCAACCTTGAGTTCCATCGTGCGTTGAGTTGTGAACCAAATAACCCTTTACTTAATGTCATATCTACTTTATGTGATGTCACTAGCCAACTAAGCAATGTCAAATCTGCACTAAAGTAAACCACCGTGGTATTTAGGGTTGTCAGACAGTTAGTGATCCACCTCTGTGACGACAGCCCCCTGACGCACAGTGGTTAGGCAAAATGCATGTCTTGGAATTTAATGCTCATGACATGGATCTAACTAGTCCATCAGGCATTTAATATTTGTGACATAAAGTATGAAGGATGTCTTTCACAGTTGTAGAGGACTGAGGTATCTCGGCAGTGGTGTGTGGGGTATTTATTAGCCTCAACCACTTCTAAGAGAGAGAGAGTTCTTTCTAGAGATTATTGGCTATAGAGAGATTATCATTAGAAAGAAGTTATTGCAAAACCAGAGCTCTTACTCACCCACTATTGTCATTTACCACGAAGCTTTTAACATCTGACTGAAGACCTTTGAGTGTTGATGTGTTTAGCTGCCTTCCAAGATGTATATAGGGTTCTTACCTCTCCCTCCCTCCAAATGAGTTACTTCTGAGTTCATTATTATATTTTGAGTTATACACGAGAGATTTGTGAGTTCAAACTGAGTTTATCTTCACTAGGTTATGATCGTGTGTATTGTAATTAATCAAGAGTATTCTCGGTTAACTTGTCATTAGTGTACTCAAAAGGGGTTACGCCTCCATCTAATATAAACTACCCTCTTACACCATTCTCATAAACTCAAGTTTAGAGTGTGGAATAATGAGCGCGATCTTGAGCCTCCAGACTCTTGACTAGTTATTAATGTAGACCTCCATAGACTTGCCTATCAAATATTTTAAAAATTGAGTTTACCACCCTTTGGTATGTAGCACCTACATTTTTAGTTCAAAAGGCATTACTTTGTAATAGTAAGTACCTTTATCAGTGATGAATAAGGTATTTTCCTCATCAATGGGAGCTATTTTGATCTGGTTGTAACCAAAATAAGCATTTATTAAGGAAAATAGCTCGTAACCAGCAGTAAAATCCACCAAAGTATCGATTCAGGGCGATGGTTAACAATCCTTTGGACATGCCTTATTGAGACGAGTTAAGTCCACACACCTTCCCCACTTCTTATTAGGCTTAGGGAACCATACAATATTGGACAACTATTTCGAATATTGTGCTTCCTAGATAAAGTTGTCCTCTAATAGCTTGTTGACCTCTTCGACTGTAGCAATATTTCTTTCAGGATAAAAAAAAGTCTTCTTCTGGCAAAATCATCTTGTGATTTGGGTCCATGATGAAGTGGTGGACTATGACCTCATGATCTACTCTAATCATGTATGAGTGTTCCCAGGAAAACACATCTTTATTTTTTCTCAAGAATGGGGTTAACTCTTCTCCAAGAGAGGAGCTAAGGCCAACTTCGATCTAGACAACCTTTGTTGGTCTGTCCTAATAATGAAAATGGTGGTGAGAGCCTAAACAGGTTCACCTGTCTGTTACTTTTCTTCATTTCTTGGATCCAAGGTGTCCACACTCAGCAATTATATGTACAAGTTCTCGTGTAGGAGCTCAGATAACTTGGTTGGGGAGGGCAAAGCCTCTACTTAGACTTCAATGTTGTAACAACCCGCGTAATTTTGGGCTATTTTAATTAATTTCTGGAAAATAGAGGAAAAATAAAGTTTTTGATAAAATTATTTTTATTGCTCAAATATGTTGAGTGTTATTTTTAAAGGCGAGAATTTCAAACGATTTCGAAATCGGAGTTAAAACGGATTTTAAAATGATTTAAAAATATTTTTAACTCTTGGAATTCTAAGTCGGCGAACATTAAGTAATTTTCAAGAGTTGTTTTGACTTCCAACTCTTCATTTCTTTGTCTTATTTAAAGGAGTCTTTTGGTTTCCAACTCTTAATTTCTTTGCATTATAAAAGGAAGTCGTGGGCAACCCTTTTAACCTACTTGTGGCACAAATTTTGGCAGCAAATATATTTTATATTCCTCTTCTTTTTATTTACACATTGGCCCTTGAGATTTGTGAGTTCCAACCTTAGATTAGAGGTGTTCTTGGGGCTATTTTGTTGGAGGTTCTTGGAGGAGCTTTTGTAGATCTTTTGAGTTGATCTTGAGGATGTGATCATTGGTTTCTCATCATGGTTTGAGGTATGGAGTTTTACACAATATGCTCCTTTAAATCTCTCGAGAGTTTATTCCGTTGATTTCTTATTAATTGAACTCATATTTGAATTGTTAAATTCATTGAAATCTGGAAAATAATTGTTGAAATTATTTTGATTCATGCGGTATCATTATATTGTCGTTGAGCACGTTGTCATGAGATTTTAATATGACACGGATGTTGGGCACCCGCCAATTTTCCTGTTTCCCGGGCTATGGCTTGATAAAGCATATACGGATGTGGTGAGGCCTAGTGACCCAGTTAAAGTGTTGTTGAGAAATTATATTGATAAATGCTTTGAGATTTGCATTTTGATTTGAATATTCGTACTCGTGTTGTTACGCTTTATTCATCGTTAATATAATTGTTGAGCATCTTTCTTGTCATATTGTGTACTTCCCTATATTTTCTTTTAATGGCAGGTTAGCGCGGATTTTGGGGCGCTATGGAGATTGATTTGTATTATTTTGATGTATAGAGCTTTGGAGATTTGTATGTTATTTTCGAGTTAGTTGTTGTATGCAATTCTAGAGATTTGGTATTTAATTTGAAGAGATTGAGATTTGAAGTTTCTCTTTTGTTGTTGTGGGACTTAGATTCTCTATACCTTGTCACTTGTGGATTTTGATTTATTTATCGCATTAGCACTCCGTTCGCTCTCTCCGGGCGGGCGGGGTGTTACAAATGTCTTCGCCATAGCTTTTTGGAACCTCTGATAGTTTTTTCACTACTCCCAGAGCTCTCTATTTCTCTCTCATGGAAGTGTTATAGAATTCCATAGCTTTCTTTTGATCTTCATAAACCTCTCCCACACCCATGGGGGTTGGGAACCTCATTATCATCCTCCTGGTGGACACGACGACATTAAGCTCATTGAGCGAGGGTCTTACCATAATCATATTGTAAGATGAGGGTAGGTCTACCATTAGGAACTTATTCCAGATAGCGAAGTAAGCATTAGTTGGAGCCAATTGTAAGGGGGAGATCGAATAGGTTGACATAAGTTTAAGTAACAAAAGGATATTTTATTTTCACAATTCACCCCTCCTTACTTTTACAATTTTTGTTTGGGATCCCCGATATTGCCTTTTAGGTGGTGTTGTCACACATATCCTTAAGTCTGACACCAATTTGGTGAGAATGTACTTGTTAGTGCGATAATCCCCTCATTAAGGGTTTTCCCAATTTATCATCTAAGGATCACTCACATGCATTTTTAATTTCTTGGGCAATATTTTTTTTTATCTTTCATATAAAGTTATGAAGGTCTTCTTTCTTAGGGATATTTATTTACCTATCTTTCTCGCGAGACTTGCCTCAAGGGGGGTATTTACGTGGTGTGCAGTATTCCTTTGCAGGTTGCGAGTCTTTCTCGCCCGAGGGCTATGAGTGAGAGAGACCTCATGATGCTTGTGTTTTTCCTTACCTATTTCATGCTCCAACTTGTCCGTTCTTATCTTGCTGTAAGCGAGCAACCTCTCTTGTTCGCGGAGGTGCTTCTCGTAAGCATCGATAAGTTGTGAAATTAGGTTTGGACGTGATCTTTCTTTATTTTCATTACTTTGTTTCCATTGGGACGATAATGAAAGCCTTCGCCCATTACAGTTGGACCACAAATCTAATCGCAGGGGACATGTGAGAGGTGTGTTCACTCTCGTGATCATTATGGGGTTTCAGATACTCTCCTCACGTGTTGGACATGACATAATTGGGTGTTAGCTATTGAGACTGAGGAAATATTACTTCCCATGGACGTTTATAATGATAAGTGAAAAAATTCTATTATATATGCTCATATTCAACAATCACATAAGTAAAGAAAAGATAATATGATGATGGGAGAAATAAGTGTCACACACACATAAGAAGATAAGACGTACGTGGTTCGTAAACGTGCCTACGTCTACTCGGTGTTCTTCTTTTATTTAATAATTCACAAAGTGTTTTAACAGAGTTTTTATAGTGCTAAAAAATTACATACCCCTCACTAAAAGGCTTAATTCATATTTATAGAAGGCAGGGGGATAGTCCCTAGTCGTTTTGGACTCGTTTGTGTTGATCATGATCAACAAATATCCATTATATTCTCCTTGATATTAGCGATTATAACTAATGGTTCTTATCATCTTTGTGAGTGGGATTCACATTACTCCTCACATGCTCAAATCTTCTTTTCCCCACAGAAGACTCTACTACCCACTCTAAATAGTCCTCTATTTTAATGTACATTTCCAATATCTTCGAGCATACTCTTAGAGTCTCTTTCATGGATCCTTATTGATCAAGATCAATTAATCCATTTTCTTTGTACGAAATCCACTGTTAATGAATCTTGTCACAAACAATATTTCTATCTGCTTAAAACTCTTCATTGACCTTACATGTAATTTCTCAAATCATTTTCGGGCAATGTCTTCTAAGTTATAATAATAAATGTTGCATTTGATTGCCTCATTGTATTCCACAAAGTCACTTCTTAGTGGCATTGGTGAACATAATGAGTATGATTCGTCTTCCCGTCATATAACCTAAATTTGGGGATTGCAAACTTCTCTAGAAGCCCAACTTTCTATAATATATGAGTAAATAGGGAACTCATATGGTTGATTACGACTCTCTTGGCCAGCTCCCTAATTATGTGAGCTTTGACTTGGGCTGCCCTCATTTCTTATTCCTTCTAAATAAAAGCCAAATGTCTTCTTTGGCATTCCATATTTTATTAATGTAATCGAGACTTCTTTCCTCATGTCATATGGGCTATGGTGGCCTTCTCCCTTGCCTTTGAGGCCGGGTGCCCTTCTTATCACTTCTTACTTTGGCATCGTTTTGCTTGTTTGAGGTTTAAAAATATGAACACTTTCTCAGTGCTTGTGCTCCTCTTTCCCGAGCTTGCATTCCATCTTTTCCACACTACTAACTCGAGTTTGTGAGAAGGGAACAACTCATTTTCCATTCACGATGCCAAACATACAAGAAAATATCCATGTAATAAATATAAAGATCTCACATCCCAATAAAATTATAATAAGAAAGAAATCACACCTAAACATACGTGATATGTAACTTGCCTCCATCCATTTATTTTTTTAAACAAATTCCTAATATAAAAAAACATAAAACTTTAAATACACCAAAGTGGTCACCAACCAATTCTTCCACCTTTTTTAATCTTCAAAAAAGAAAGTGGTGAAAAATTGAATGTCTGCCTCCAATATTTTCAAGCTTTTATTTAACTTATGATTACACTAGTGACAAGTCCCTATCCCCATCCAAAGTACACGAGGAGATGCTATTTGTGTGTAACTAGAATTTCTCTTACTCTTCACGTGCTCATCATCAACTTATCATGTGATCCACCCTCTCCGCTAATCATAGCCGTTGTACGGCCCACTCATCATCCATCTCTCTCACACACACAAACACACATAAACACGCACAAACTCATTGAGCTAAAAATCACTTTTTTTTGTAATTGTTGTATATGTAAAATAGAAACATGGGCTGTTTTCAGTCCAAAACAGCCAACGTTCAATCCCCAGACAAACAAGCCCTTCCTCAACCTCAACCAGATCTAGGTGGGTTTCATTTTTTTTACATTTCTTCATTTTTTGACATTTTTATGTTTAGAGATAAATATGAGTTTGTTTTGAATGTGTTGAAGTTAAAGTGGAGCAGTTGGGTGAAGATGAAGTTCCCACATTTAAAGAGTTCGGCTTAACGGAGCTCCGAACAGCAACAAACGGGTTCAGTAGCGAGTTGATAGTGTCGGAGAGTGGAGAGAGGGCTCCTAATGTTGTTTACAGAGGCAAATTGAGGAGTAATCGGGTTGTCGCTATTAAGCAGTTCTCAAAGCTGTCTTGGCCCGACCCGCAACAGTTTGTGGTAAATTAAAATTTTTTGACTTTGTTATTTGGGGTTATTATGGTCTTTTACTGTTTTTGGTTTAGATTGTAATGGGTCTGTTTATGACAATTTGAATAATGATTTTTGAGCTGTTAGAGCAAAAAAATAACAATAAAAAATGCTTAGGACTTATTTAAGTATATATATAGTAAATGGACCAATTGGTTTAAATCCCTTGATTTATTAGTTCTTTCTTTGGAGAATATTTGATTTATAAATTTTCCAAAAGGGTAGAGTTGTTGAAAAGTGCATATACTGTTGGAATTTTTCAAAATATATTATTAATATTGTGTAAGTGAGTTTTTATTTGGATTAAATACCAAAAAACTCTCATATATTTTTTAATACACATTTAGTCCAAACCTTTTATTTTGTACCTTGGTGAAGGACTTTTTGGTGCAAAATAAAAAGTCTTGGACTATACATGTATTAAAAGAAGTTCAAGGGACTATGTGGTATATGCCCTTTTTATTTTGGGATTTTTAAATTGGGTCTTCTTGTAGAGAGAGAGCTAAAGAAAATGGATGTAAATGAGGTGAGTGTGGTTTCAAAGTCGCACATAGAATCTTTATAAGAAAATTTTATAGTCAAAGATGACTAA
Source organism: Sambucus nigra (assembly GCA_949130495.1). Classification (NCBI taxonomy): domain Eukaryota; kingdom Viridiplantae; phylum Streptophyta; class Magnoliopsida; order Dipsacales; family Adoxaceae; genus Sambucus; species Sambucus nigra. The sequence continues at coordinate 223,474,472 of OX422221.1, read as the reverse complement.
AAGACAAGAGACTATGATGTGGTGCCTCACAAAGAAACTTTACAAGAGGGTGTATAACTAAAAGAGAAAAGATGACTATTAGTCTTATAGTCGAAAAGGCTATGATATGGTGCAAAGCGCCACCAATCATGACACGCGGCATGCGTTCCCGCAACTTGCGAAAGTGCGCTTTGATAGCGCATTTGGCATTTTGCATGGATCGTACGATCGAAAGAATTTCGAAGTGACTGTTCATGAATAATCACTAAAACGACTATAAAAAGAGTTCCAGACCTCTGTTTTGAATACCGAAAATTGCTTGGTTCTCCTCTCTCTGTCCTCTAACTTTTGGCTTTATCAGGTTAACATTTCAGAGTGTTCTTAGTTTGATCAAACCATATATAGTTTGCATTAAAAAGTAACATCACTGCATTGTATCCTGAAAGCAAATTTCTATTACAAACTCCGTTGTGTACTCGACTTTCATCCGGAAGAGAAGAAATATTGCCTAAAAGACAGTGTTTTTAGAACGTGCCTTGCAGTAAGTTGGATTCATTATTATTTTTTTCTTTATTCCTTTCATTAATTTCCAACGGTTTTAGGCAATATTCATCTAAAAATAAATATGGAAGGAATGGTGGTACAATATATCCAAGTTATGAGTCAAGATTTGGTTCACTAGATCGTTTTAATGGCGAAATTCACCCGTTGACAAGAGAAAATCATGTTCTTTCTCACATCTCTCAAACTTGCGTATATTCTTGATGATGGACTTCAACCTCGAACCCACACCCGAAGATACTAAAGATATCAAGCAAAAACGTGTGAAGAGGAAAAATGGCGAATTTATTTATCAAAGACACATTCTTGATGCGCTATCTCAAACTGTCTATAGTGCACATTGGATGATTCCTACAACAAAGGAATTATGGAAGGCATTGGAGAATAAATATAAAATATGAGGAAGCGAGTAATCGTAAGTTTCTAACTTTTAACTATATTAATTATAAAATGTCTAATGATAAATCTGTCGTTGCACAAGCTCGTGAACTCCAACAAATAGTCGATGATCTTAAAGCCGCTGGAATATATCTTCAAGATGAGTTTCAAGTGGGGGTAGTTGTTTCTAAACTTCCTTCCGCTTGGGATGGATTTAAGAAGAAAATTAATTATGATGAAAAAACACACAATTGAATCCCTTCTTCGCCATCTTCGTATTAAAGAAGATTCTCGTATTTGGGAGAAGAAGGATGATCAAAGTAATAATCATTCCAAGGTTGGTTGAGGATAAAAACTTCAAGAATACCAAAGATTCCAAACTTAAAGAAAGGAAAGATTCAAATTTCAAGAACCAGGGTGCAAATAACAAGAAGAAGGGTAAATGCTACTTCTGTGACAAAACGAGTCATTTTGCTCGAGAATAATGACCTAAAAAGAATACATTTAAAGGAAAATAAGTGACAAGATAACCAACAATGTTGAAGATCTTATTGAAATGGTTTGCGAAGCAAATTTTTTGGATAATGAAAGTGGACGGTGGTTAAATACCGGCGCAACCATTCATATCTGCAAAGATCGTTCCCTTTTCAAAACATATCAAGAGATTGATGGAAAAGAAGTCAAAATGGCAAATAACCTCCACAACCAAAGTAAATGGAAAGGGCACAGTGGAATTGAAATTGACGTCTAGGAAGGATGTTACTTTGATTGATGTACTTCATATACCAGAAATATATAAAAATCTTATGTCTGGAGACCAACTCAATAAGAGATGTTTCAAACTTGTGTATGAGTCGGATAAGCTTGTACTATCCAAGAATGGTGAGTTTATTGGCAAAGAGTACTCTTGTAATGACATGATCAAATTTAATATAATAAATGATATTAGTTCAGTTTATATGGTTGAATATATTTCTTTATAGCATAATAGATTAGGTCATGTTAATTATAGAATATTAGAAATATGACTAATTTAGAATTAACTTATGATTGTAAAATTGGCCATTACGATAAATGTGAAATTTTTGCTCAATCGAGGATGACTAGAAAGCCATTTAAATCTATTGAGAGGACATATGAAATGCTTGATCTTATACATAGTGATATATATGATATGAAGAGTAATGTCACTAGTGGAGGAAATAAATATTTTTTAACTTTTATAGATCATCATCATCCTTGTCTTAATTCCATTATATGAGGTTGGCACATGGATTCTCCCTTTTTCCATTCTAATCTATTATATGCATTATTATCATTCATGTTTAATTCCTTAAGGTCTCTCCTAATAATTTCTTCCTACGATAGCTTAGGGCGACCACTTTTTCTTCTACCCTCTATTTCTAACAACCATCCTCTTGTTATAGGGGCATCTACTGGTCTACGCAACACATGACCATACCACCTAAGTCAACTTTCTCTTAATTTATCGCTAATGGGAGCTAATCTTAACTTTTCTCTCACGCATTGGTTTTTAATTTTGTCCTTTCTAGTAATTACTATCGTCCACCGGATCATCCTCATCTCACTAACATGGAGATTTTGTTAATGTTTTTTCTTTAAACTTTTATCGATGATTATTCTAAATATGCATATACATATTTACTTAAAAGTAAAGATGGAAATTTTTGATTTTTAAAGACGTTGAAACTCAACTGATGGAAATGGGCCATTTTTAGGGATTATTTGTCACTTTTATTTTATATTATTTTGTTATTGTATTTTCCTTTGTTAAGTATTTAGAGGTAAGGAGTAGTAATGGCATTTTTATAATTAGGGTTTTAGTTTGGAGCCTAAGCTACTCTTACTTTTTAAATACCCACATATAGTCTTCATTTGGGGACACTCTCCATTTTGAATATAAGAAAATTTTTCATTCTCTCTCTAATGTTAAGGTTTGGTGGATTTCTTTTAGCCATTGACGTGTACTTTACGTCAAATTGGTATCAGAGCATGTCGCTCCACATTGGTGTTTGGTGTAGCGATGTATTTTTGTTATCAAAATCGTACGCTACAGTCAATGGCTCCAAGAAGATCCAAACAACTATACGAAGAGATTAAAAAACGAACGGGAGAGTGGGTACAATCATAACAACAAATTTATACCCATTTCCAAAACCCTAGCCTTAACCCTAAAAATCCCATCCCATAACCTTTACTCTGCCCTACCCTCTATCAACCCCGCTGCCCCGAGCCCTATTGTCACCGGGCTGCCCCGGAAAAGGCCGGAAACCCCTGCCAAGGCAGGCAGCCTGTCAAACAGAGGCGGGTCTACATTTTTTTCCTCGCCAAGACACTCCCTACCCCATTTGAACCACCCCTCTGCCTTCCCTACCTTATAACGACCAACCCACTTCCCTTCGTCACCCCCACCGACCAAAACCATATACCCCACCCATGTTTCGACCATTCCCCTGTCCAAAAAAACCCTCGACCCTCCTCGACCAGTCCTAGTGGCTGCTGACCATCCCTGCTACACCTAGGGCTGTCAATGGACCGGATCTGGACCCGGACCCGATCCGGACCCGACCTAAATTAACGGATCTGAGCAAATTTTATAGACCCGATTATCCGATTACCCGATTAGTTAATGGATCGGATCTGGATATACATGACTCCGATCCGATAAGGACCCGACCCGAATGTGTATATATATATAATATAATAAATATATATATATTTATATATAATATTATATATATATATAGTCTTACATATAGTTACTAAATATATATATAACTAACTTATATATATGTAATATATAACTTATATATATTTATGTAATATAAAAAAATAGTTAGTTTTTATAATATAAAATAGTTTACATACATAATATAAATTATATTATAAAAACAGTTTATATATATATAAGTTATATTATAAAAACAGTTTATAAAAACAGTTAGTTTTGTTTATAAAAACAGTTAGTTTTATGTTTTATATTATAAAAACAGTATATAACTTATATATAAATAAAAAAATAGTTTTATAAAAAGAGTTTTTTATTATAAAAAACAGTTATATATATATATATTCGGGTCGGGTAATCGGGTCGGGTCTCCGGGTCCTTAACGGATCCGGGTCTGGATCCATTTTCTGAGACCCGTCGGGTAATCGGGTAAGACCCGATCCGCTAAAAATATACCCGGGTCGGATCTGGATATACCCAGACCCGATCCAGACCCGATCCGTTTACATCCCTAGCTACACCAGTGCCCCTTTTCCCATCCTGTCCAAACCCGAAACCCTACCCCAACCACTCGTCGACCCCACAAAAGCCCCTGAACCCGAATTAAACTCTAACCCCCCTCAACCCCGAACCCTCCAACCCACCACCCATTTTTCAAATCCCAATCATAAAAAAAATTACGTTTCCGCCCCAATTAAATCCCGCGGCTCAATTCAAGATTACCGACGGCTAGTCTAAGATTGGTTGCTCCACTAATCATTCTTTCCCCCTCACTCACCCAAGCGGGTCTAATCAACGATAAAAACTGCCCTCCCACGACGGGTGATTGCAAGAAAGATAGGAATGAAAAAATTGGATCGAGTATTGGGGATTTTTTTGACATTTTTGTCGAGGATGTTTTGGTGACTCGCACGCAATTTCGCGAGCCAAATACATTTGATTTGGGGGATTTCTTCCCAATCTTTGGGAATGGGGATGATGATTTTGATGAGGTTAAATCGAAGGTTATCTCTCTTGGGTTGATTTGGAGATCGGAGGTGATGTTGTAGGTGGTGGATATGTGATTTCATTAGTGGAAGCTTTTGATAGGCGCTCGGATGAAGTTTTCCGCTGCTTGGCATTGAGAAGGTTCATCACGGGGATCTTGGGCCGAGATTTTGTTGGTCTGCCATGTTTGGATATTGTCCCTATTCTCCATGGACTTCTTGTAAGCCGTTACAAGGGCGTTTCCGAGCGCGGCTCTTCTTCCTCGTGCGGAGCTCTTAGATGGTTGCCTTACTTTCTTATCATTTCATCTCCTACGCTCAAGGACGAGCTTTTCGAAGCCGGGGAGAGTGATGGAAATGGGATCTTTTTAGGGATTATTTGTCACTTTTATTTTCTTTTGTATTTTCTTTTATTTTGTTATTGTATTTTCCTTTGTTTTACTTTAGTATTTAGAGTAAGGAGTATTAATGACATTTTTGTAATTAGGACTTTAGCTTGGAGCCTAAGCTACTCCTACCCTTTAAATACCCACTTGTAGTCTTCATTTGGGGACACTCTCCATTTCGAATATAAGAAATCTTTTGATTCTCTCTCTAAAGTTTGGATTTGGTGTATTTCTTTTAGCCATTGACGTGTAGTTTACATCATCAACAAAATCGAAAAATGAAAGTTCTACGATCCGATGGAGGTGGTGAATACTATCTAAATGAGTTTATTAAATTTTGTAATACTCATGGAATAATCCATCAAGTTACGGCACCATACACACCGCAACAAAATGAAACAGCAGAAAGGAAAAATAGTATTTTGATTGAAATGATAAATGCAATGTTAACCAGTTTTGGGTTGTCTTTGTCTATGTGGGGTGAAGCATTTTTATCTGCATGTTATATTCTAAATAGAGTTCCATTAAAAAACAAGGATATTACACCATATGAATTATCGTTTAATCGTAAACCTAATCTTAAACGTCTTAAAGTTTGGGGTTGTCTTGCTTATGTAAGAAAACTCAAACCTAAGAGACCCAAGTTAGAAGAGTATCATTACACTGACCCAGTTTCCTACTCGCCTAATAAGACAAGGCAACAAAAAGTTGTACATTTTGCCCTGGCGGGACCCACAACAACAAGGTATAACACTTTTATGCAGGCGGATATGGAAAAAGGGTAGGAAAGTGGGTTCGCCTAGGTTTATGTAAGTTAGAAAATAAGACTTACGAATGTGCTTTTATTGGATAAGAAGAGTAAGACTTGTAGATTTCTGAATCTTGAAACTCAGGAATTTATTGAGTCGATGGATGTGCAATTTTTGAATATCTAACAAATACAAGTACTTTGAATCAAGGATCGGAAAAATAAGAATTCGACTATTGATGCCTCACCTTTGAATGTTTCATCATAACCAATATCATTTTTGAAATCAACGAATGACATTGAACTAAGGAGAAATAAGAGACAAAGAACTGAGAAAGACATTTATACATGACTTTGTAATTTATCTTATTGAGGAAGATGTGAATGAAACTAAGAACAAAACCAAATTTGTTCTTACTGTGGAAGATGAACTGACTACATTTCATGAAGCTGTAACATCTAGGGATGCCATCTTTTAGGAATAAGCAATCAATGATGAAATGAACTCAATTTTCTCAAATCAAACTTGGGTTATTACAGATCTCCCCCAGGGTAAAACCAATTGGATGCATATGGATATTATAAAGGAAATTAAATCCAGATGGTTCAATTAATAAATTTAAAGCAAGATTAGTTGCTAAAGGTTATAAACAGAAACATGGAATTGATTATTTTGACACATATGCACCCGTTGCAAGTATAACTTCCAGATGGCTTTTAATATCTCTAGCTTCTATTCACAATTTAGTGGTTCATCAAATGGATGTAAAAACATCTTTTCTAATTGGTGATTTAGAAGAAGCCATCTCCTGCTATTATGATTAAGTGTGATAACCAGGTTACAATGTACAAGATTTCAAACAAAACCTATAATGGGAAATCTAGACACATTAGTCTAAGGTACTAAATTTTGAGGCAATTACTCAAAGGAGCAATTACAGTTGATTATTTTGAAACGAATAAGAATTTAGCATACCCTCTGATAATAGGTCTTGTTAGAGAGATGATATATATCACCTCAAAAGGGATGGCACTAATGTCTATGAAATAGACTGACTATATTTTATGGGAACCCAACTTATGTCTTGAAAATTTAGACAAAGTTCAATGTGGTACTAACAATTTAAATGATAGTTATCGAACACTAGGAACTTATATGTAAAAGTCCATTCCTATGTGCCTAGTGTTGCTATTCAGCATGATAGAGGATGAAGGTTACTTCTTAATAAGTCATATAAACGTGACTCGCAGGATCACTGAAGTTGATTTACCTATATGAGTAATGAAAGTATGGCCACTTTCTATGGAACTAAGATCAATCCTAAAACATTTATGAAATCAGAATAAGCATAAGGCCACAAATGTGCGTGCTAACAGAACACTCTTCAACAAAGAGATCAATATGTGTAATGGTTTCGGCTCGTCTCAAAGGGTCATTGGTTCAAGATACGTTCACCACAGCACCTTCATGAAGCTTTAAATTATTTTCACTAAGTGGAAGTTGAAGTTCGAAAGGCACTTCTCATTTTTGTACTAGATTTCAGTGAAAACGCCAAAAGGATTGTTATTGTCCTTATACTCTTGTATCTGCGATTCCTTATAATAAAAGTATTCTTTCTTATTTATGTGTATTTTGAAATGGTGGGGAATTGTTGGAATTTTTCAAAATATATTATTAATATTATTAAGTGAGTTTTTATTTTGGGAATATAATTGAGTATTAATATTGTGTAAGTGAGTTTTTATTTTGGGGATTTTATATTGGGTCTTCTTGTAGAGAGAGATAGCTAAAGAAAATGAGTGTAAATGAGGTGAGTGTGGTTTCAAAGTCCCACATAGAAACTTTACAAGAAAGTGGAAGGGTATATAACTAAAAGACAAAAGATGACTATTAGTCTTATAGTCAAAGAGGCTATGATATGGTGCTTTACGGTGGTGCAAAGCACCACCAATTGCGATACGCGGCACGCATTCACGCCATGTGCGAAAGGGCGTTTGGACTACTTAGGGCCCATTGGGTGCTTTTATGACGCACTTGGCACTTCGCATCGTCGCTCGGAGCGTGAGAGCCTAAAGTTTTGTCTAAGTCAACAAAATCGACGGTTGTGGTTAATCGATGTGATCAAATGATGTTATAAGCCAAGCGGGTTAATCTGAATCATTGGATTGACTCGTGGCGATTCGTAGGGTACGTCCATTCGCTTACGATAAGACGTCGAATCTGGATCGTACGATCGAAAGAATTTTGAACAGACATGATTCAGTCGCGCACTTGAAAGGAGGTGACTGTTCATGAACAACCACTAAAATGGCTATAAAAAGAGTTCCATGACTCTGTTTTGGACACTGAAAATTGCTCTGTTCTTCTCTTTTCGTCCTTTACCTTTTGGCATTATCAGGATAACATTTCAAGAGTGTTCTTGGTTTGATCAAACCGTATATAGTTTGCATCAAACAAGTAACATCACTGCATTGTATACTGAAGGTAAATTTCTACTACAAACTCCATTGTGTACTCTCGGCTTTCATCCGGAAGGGGAGAAATATTGCCTAAAAGACAACGTTCATAGAACGTGTATTGCAGTAACTTGGATTCATTTTTTTTTTTATTCCTTTCATAAATTTCCAACATATACTAATGCAAGGCCTGAAATTGGAAAATAATGATTTTCTCTTGTTCCTGTTGTCTTTCAGTTGGGGGTGGGACTTCCTGTTTTTGGGTCGACACGACTAACACGATTCTTGTATTTAACACCGAATTAAACATAACTAAACACGATTAACACGACAAGACACAACTCGTAATTTTCATGCGAAGACGACTTATCGTGTCAATTTCGTGTCGATACTAAGATTGCCTCCCTTACCTTCTCATTAGGGCCTGTCCATCAAGGTGGCAGTTACTCCATGCTGTCATATGGCTGAAAATTCGCTTGCATCTGAACTCCAATTATCATTAATTTCGGGTGGTCGTGTCGGGTGAATTGACCTCGTATGATAGTGTTATTGGCTAATGAGTCCCTATTTGGCAAAGTACTTTGTAGAGTCTTGAGAGCCAGTAGTATGAAAGAAATGACCATAGGAAGGAGTGCATCATGACATCGTAAGGTGTCTTTCTCAAAGGAATTAGCTGGTATTACAAATGCCTTGGAAAAACTGCACGAAAAGAGTAGTAAGGAGTGAAACAACAAAGACACTTCCCAACCTAATGGTATAATATGGTAGGCTAACTCACACTAGCTGTTGTACGTCACTAGGTAATAATTGGAACTGGTTTTGTGAGAGTTACCGTTGGCACTCACACCTAAAAGTTATCACTTCATTCCAATTTAACTTCAGAAAACGTTCTATTTAGCAAAATGTCTCAGTTGACCATTTAATCCATCGGAGTTAACTGTGAAATAACCATGTATCAGTAAAAGAGTAACACAGTACTTGTTAAGGATATTGTAACCATGATTTTCAGTTATTTCTTAGTAGTGTCCTTTCTTTCTTGACCATCATTTTTGAGTTACTAATGTGTCATGATTGTCTCGATAAATTATTTACTGGTGCGTATATTAAATTTTTTAAAACTATTTGCAGGCAGAGGCTTCTGGAGTTGGCAAGGTTCGGCATAAGAGATTGGTGAATCTGATTGGATGTTGTGCCGAGGGTGATGAGCGTCTATTGGTGGCAGAATACATGCCCAATGATACACTCTCGAAGCATCTATTTCACTGTATGATCCTATTATCTCTTGCTGTATTTATGGATTCCTAAACGAACTTAAAATAGAGTATTCAACCCTAGTCAATGACATTCTATGCATGTGCATTTGAGGCCATCTCTAGTGGTCATTTTCATCAAGTGAGATTTCTATATTTCTAATGCAAAGCAGAAAACCTCTCTCCAATGGGCTATACATATATCTATGCTTTTCTGTATGACGTGGTGGATTAGTAACATAGAAGATTTCTATCACCATTTCCACGTGTGGAAATTGTGATAGACGGTTTCTTTTCTTCTTTATATATATATATATATATATATATATATATATATATATGGATGAGTTGACTGGACAAATATAAGATGAGAACAAATACAAGATGAGATGCCATGGTGTATGCTATTTGCAGATGATATTGTTTTAGTGGATGAAACTAACACGGGGATTAATGCTAGGTTCGAATTATGGAGAGAAACTCTAGAAACGAGGATTAAAATAAGCAGAACTAAAACATAATATATGGAGTGCAATTTTAGTAGTAATAGGATGACAAATGGAGATGTGGTGAAATTGGAGGGTCAAAACTTAAGACATACCTAGAAATGATGATTTTCGTTATTTAGGCTCGATTATCCAAAAAGATGGAGATATTAGTGATGATGTTACTCATATGATTAGAGCAGGCTGTGTTAAAGTGGAGAAGTGCTACCGACGTTTTGTGTGATATGCGTATACCTTTGAAGTTAAAAGGAAAATTTTATAGGACGGCCTATGGGACAGAGTGTTGGGCAACCAAGAAAAAAATGTGCAGAAAATGAGTGGCGGAGATGCAAATGCTAAGGATGGATTTTTGGTAAAACTCGAAAGGATAAAATTAAAAATGAACAAATTCGTGAAACGATAAAAGTTGCTCATATTGAAGATAAATTGAGAGAAAATCGACTTAGATGGTTTGGACACGTCAAGCGTAGATCAATGGATGCTTCCGCAAGAAAGAGTGATTTAGTTAGTATTGATGGTAACACAAGGGGTAGAGGTAGGCCTAAATTGGTTTGGCGGGATATTATAAAAAAGGACATGATATCACGTGGTTTAACCGAAGATATTGCGCTGGATAGAATGGAATGAAAAAATGGAATTCATGTAGCCGACCCCAAATAATTGGGAAAAGGCTTTGTTGAGTTGAGTTGTATATATATATATATATATATATATATATATATATATATATATATATATATTGTGTGTGTGATGTACTAATACAACGATCCCTATCATAGGTGTGTGAGTTGGTGCACAAAATTAATTTAAACATGTAATAGGTACAAGTTATACTTGGAAAAATGGGTTGTGATATTTGTTTTGCAAATACCAAGTTATAAAGAAATCATTCACAATACTACTAGAGAAAAGATACATTCATATATCAAAACTTCTGGATCATATATATTTTATCATTCATATTTCATGATTTCATAGTCGATAGAACATCTACTGGTGTAAACTACACGTCAATGACTAAAAGAAATAAACTAAACCCTAATTTTTAGAGAGAGAATCAAAAGATGTCTTGTATTTCAAGTATTGCAAATGTGAATACAAAAGAAATTACAAGGGTATTTATATGGGAGGGATTACTTGCTAATAAAGTAATTAGCTAAAATGACTAAAAGGACAAACTAAAAAGAAAAGAATGCCTAATTAGTCCCATACATGCTTGGAGACTAATTAAGGAGGGAAATTACCTAAAAAGAACTAAAAATAGAAATAGAAATAGAAATAAAAGGAAAATAACAATGGAATCTCATCACTCTGCTTCCCTCAAAAAGAGTTCGTCCATGAACTCAGAGGGGAAGGCCTATAGAATCTCCCTCTAAAATTGTAATCAATGCATGGCCAGGAAGACGCTTGGTGTCATCAAGGTACTCCGGTGTCTGATCCGTCACTAAAAGGGTCCTTCGACGTGGAAGAGAGCAATCTGAAGCTCGATATCCCACTTTGCCGCAATTAAAGCAACGGAATGTGGGAGGACCTGAATGTGTCGCAGCGGAAGTACTGGTGGCTGGAGTAGTGGTAGACGATGCCGATACTATAGGAGGAGCAGAAACCAACGAAGGTGGAGGTCGGGGTGCTGGAGGAGCTGTAGGCACTGCATGATAGGCCTCGACATTAATAGCATACTCTAGTGCCTTTAGAAAGGTCGGTAACTCTCTCAACCCAAGATCCCCCTGAATATGTGGTCGGAGCCCCAAAATATAGCTGCTAATCCGTTGATCCTCAGTCTCGAGAAGGCGAGTTCTAGTGCAAAGGAGCTGAAGCTGCTCCGTGTAATCTACCATTGAGGACGTATCTTGTTGGAGGGACTGGATGCACGCAAAGATGTCTCGCTCGTATGTCGGAGTTATAAAGCAGGCCTGAAGAGCCGCCTTGAGGTCGAGACAGTCCTGAATGGGAGGGAGTACTGCAGATCCTGTAGCTATCCTGTAGTAGCAAAGATCATTCCTCCAAATTTGGGCAAAACCCTGAAATTTGGTGGCGGCTATTGTAGTTGAAAACTGTCTCCATAGCAGCTAGCCAATCGATCATATTATCTGGGGAGAATCTACCATCGAACAGAAGAATATCTATGCGTATATCTCTATCAAGACTCCGAGAAAGTATTTGAAGCGTTAATGAAAGTGGGTCTCCATCTTGATGAGCTCCTATACCCATCACGTCACCCGGCACAGGTGCAACAGTGTAAATCGGAATCGGTGGCATCTGGAAAGGTGGTGGTTGAAGAGGATGAGTATATGGGACCATGGGAGGTGCTGGGGGACCGCAATGGGGGCATGTGCCGATCACATGGCCATGCTCTCCACAATAGTAGCACTGGCGGGGGCACAGTGGTACCAAACGAGGGCCACCGGGTGGGGGGGAATCTAATCCAAGACACTACGGCGGGTATCTCCAGCGTCGGTGGATGAAGAAGAATTGGTGTATGGTGGGAAGGTGTGTGATGCGATGGTGGAGGAGGTGGAATATAGGGGTGTGGGTGATGATGTAATGGTGGGTGACATGGTATATGATCGGAAAGGGGTAAGTCAATGGGCCCCGGAATTCTCTCATGAAAGGTGTGAGAGTCGAAACCAAAGGGAGTGGTTGTTTGGACAAACGGATCAAGATTTCTGAGTGGCGTGGGGCAAAATTCCGGTAGTCGGCCGAGGAGACTAGATTCGAGCCCATAGCAAGTGGTTTCTAGATTTGAGTGTGGCCTAGGGTTTCCGGAATGATTGGAAATTTGAAGAGGTTCAAAAGTCTTATTTGTTTGAAGAAATTCTGGCTGGAATAACCCACTTAGGGTTTCGGCTTCTTGTTTGGAGTAAAGGCGTCACCCATCGGGTTCCGAATGGCCCTTGAGCAGATCAAGGTATTCTGAGTTGTCATTGTGGATTGTTGTGACAGATGTGGAGATGAGGTCGGTAGTGGGACAAAACGGAGTTGCTGAAATGTTGTTGTTGGTCGTTGCGTGTGGTCGGCTGATGTAATCAGCCTTCGTACTGGGATCGAGGTCTCCTGAAATCCCCATGGACACACAGATTGGACCGTAGCTTTCTCGGGGGTGGGCCGACCCGAACCTGTTGCCCTAGCAGGTGGTCCGATCGAGGGTCTTCAAGCAGATCGCCGACGGGAATAATAGAACCTGCTACGCGAGCATGTGGGGGGTTGCCACAAGCTGTTTGGGTCGAATCTTCTCGTAGAATTTCCTTTTCGGGCATTTGGGTGGGGTTTTCCTGCGAATTTTTGGTGGAGTTCAGAAAATTGTTGTAAAAAGGCCTCAAATTGTTCATGTTGCTTTTGAACTATTTCTTCCATTTTGCGATCCATTTGTTCTTTCAATTCTTGCATATCTTCCAATTGGGTCTTGGATTTTCTTTGAGCCATTACGAGTAGTGTACGATTTGTTGATACACTTATACACACCGATACAAACTAACACACGAACACCGATGTTTGGAGCGACACCCGCTCTGATACTAATTTTGACGTAAGCTACACGTCATTAGCTAAAAGAAATAAACCAAATCCTAATTTTTAGAGAGAGAATCAAAAGATGTCTTGTATTCCAAGTAGTGCAAAAGTAAGTACAAAAGAGATTACAAGGGTATTTATATGGAAGGGATTACTTGCTAATCAAGCAATGAACTAAAATGACTAAAAGGACAAACTAAAAATAAAAGAATGCCTAATTAGTTCCAAACATGCTTGGAGACTAATTAAGGAGGGAAAATACCTAAAAAGAACTAAAAATAGAAACTAGAAATAAAAGGAAAATAACAACGGATTCCCATCAGCAATGTATAGGATCACACACATTCACCCCTAATAACATTGATAAACACGACACGCTCACGTAACCCACACTCGCACTCACAAAACACACACATGCAATTTGGCAATAGTTTTTTTTTTTCGAATTCCGATTTGATTTTTTCCAATTTTGGAATACAACCAATTTTTCAATTTTTTTTGGAAAGAAATAATTTTGAATTTCCGATTTTTCCTAATTGATTTTTCCAAAACTATGACAATCCAATTTTTCCAAATTATTTTCGATTTATTCCAATGTATTTTCCAATTTTCGATTTTTTTTCTTCATGTTTTTCGAGGCTTTGTCATATCCCACATTGGTTGGGAAAGGATGAGGGTTCCAAACTATCACCTCTCCTCCTATCTCTACATAAATGGTAAAACGGGTCAATCCTCGTGTATTTACATGTTGGATCAAACCTTTTATCTTTACTTTTTCTTGAGTGAGAATTTCAAGTTATCGAAAATTCTAAATTTGGTTTTTGAAAATTTGGAATTTCCATTTTTTAAATTTTTTTTTAGTATATTTGTAAATTTCTGATTTTCGAATTCGGAATATTTTTTTAATTTTCGGAAAAATTCAGATTTGGCAGTATTTATTTTATTTCGAAAAAATCATAATTTTTTCCGAAGAGGATTTTCTGATCTGGCCAAAAGGTTGATACACTCGTGCAAAACACCCAAAAATAAAAACAAACACGTGTAAAATCGACATAAATATAAGATCAATGTTGTAAAAAGTGAGGGACAGGATAAAAAACGAGGGACAGGTTCACGGCATTTTAGCTCGGTGAGGCATAAGCTTTGACCAAGTGTGATCTTCGATCTTAAATCTTGGGGAAGAAGTCTCAATGTACCAAGCGGAGGTTAGAATGCATACCAAAGCACCTCATCCCTTTGTCTTCCACCAAATGAGGAATGCCTCTTCCATCATGCCTTCCTTAGTGCCCAAATGCGAAGGGTTTGTTCACGAGACGATTATAATACCTCCTGTTGGTGTGATTACCCCCGCCTAATGCATTATCTATCCTTACTTGGGGAAGCCCATAAAGCCACATTCGCTTAGCTACAGGAAGGCTATGGATAGTCTAGATCTCGATTCCTTGACGGATTTGATCGAGGTTGCTTGCTCGAAGAGCCGACACCAAAATTGGGTCAGGGCCCCTGAATCAGACAAAGGTTCCTCCCTTACATCGTTAAATGTCTGGGGCTTCCAACGGATCTGCACACTTAATGACAAATTCCGTATTGTAAGAAACGACCTCAACGGCGCTCCCCCAGTGCATGATCAAGAGAGAAAAGGGTTATCAACAGGTGATTGGCCCATCACGATAAACCTAGACCTTATTACAACAGTGGGAGAGGTCTCCGACGGAGCATAACCCACCTCAGTCCTTTGTCCCAAACCTCGACGAAGCTTGGGCCCACTTGTGTATGATTGATACAGTTCAATAGCTCATAACTGCAACCTCAAACTCAGAAAAGCTCGCCAAGAACCAAGCAAGGCTTCATAGACCAATCTGGCGGGTTGATAGAAAGTACATACACTATCATACCAAACCCCCCACCACTTGTAGTTCGTCCTAGTGCATTAAATGCCATTTAATGCACTAAATAATCATCACCACTCACCTGCAACTCGTTCCATCAAAACTCGACCCTACTACTGTATAAAGAGTGCATGGGGAAGGATGTGTGGGATCGAATTCAAGTGATGATTCAAGATAACAAGTGTTATAGACTTAACCTTTAGCTCTTGCAAAGAGTCTGGACCACTTCCGCTTCCAACTCCTGTATTTGTATTCTATTAACCGCACTTAGGCTGGGGTGGCTTAGCTTTTTTCAGTCTTGTGAGTCCTATGTGAGTTAAAAGTACTTAGACGAGCCAATTATTTGTTTCCTAAGAGCTCTCTACTCATCACAAATACTTCAAACTTCATATATCATCTTAGCTTAAGTTTAAGACTGGTTGACTTTGTATTATTCACCCTCATATTGAATATACTCAAGATAAGCACATTAAAAGTGGACGTAGGTACCTCAACAAAGGTACCGAACCTCTTTACATCCGTGTGTCTTTGTTAGTTCTAACTTAAGAACACCTCCTCCTTTAAGGAGGTACATTTGGTGAGGCTGAAGTCTTGACTGATTTCAGCACCATGAAGTCTCGAGTTAGACCAATTTTAACATAAAATCAGTAAATATTAATGTACTCAGCAAAATATTGTATCCTGACAATTAACACGAGGTCCATGATCAATGTCACCAATACAATATATATGTAGCATCATCACATCGTTACAAAAAGGGTCCATAATCCGTGTTAGCAACATAGGAATAAGTGTAGCATCATTACATAAGTAATCCATAATCAACACCACGAACACAAAATAATGCATCAAGATTAAATCATCACAAAAAAGAACTACTATAAATACAGTAAATGTGATAAATCATAACAGACTATGCATATAAATAAACATAATTATAACATAGTAATATGAATACATCATCATCATCATCATAATAATAATAAATAAATGAATGAATAATAATAAAATGATAGATTATATATATTAGTCATATCGTAACATAATAATAACAATTTAACATAATAACCAAACAATAAAATTGAAACTGAATATATGTCAATCAAAAACAATAAATTAAGTATGAAATGAGGCTCAAGCCTCGACGTTCTTGAGGCAAAATGCCTTTAGGCATCCGCCTCGATTAATTGAGGTGTAAGCTTTAATCCATCCCCATGAGGCTCAAAGCCTCACGACATTTAGTCACCGCTTCGCCTCAAGGCGCGATTGGACGATTTATAAAATGTTGCACATGCAAATATCCGCACGAAAAAATTACACACCGCTTAAACATCCCGACGGATCACCCACCCACACAACCATCTTAAAACGCCCTCCCGGTAACCCACCCACTAGCCCACCATGAAGGAAGGGAGAGATGATATCATACATAAAAAGACCCACTATAATGAATTTAGAAACCTCAAAAAACCACCATGAAGAGAGAGAGAGAGAGAGAGTATCTTACTCTTGATGAAGGTGGTCCAGTATGACTCATTGTGATTTGACTTTGGCGGTTTTGACTTTTTGGCTTGGCAGAGAGTTATTGGTGAGTGAGTTATTTGTATGAGGCAGAGGTTTGTGGGGGGAGTTGTTGTTATCTTGAAAGTTGTGGGGTAGTGATACAAGGAGAGTGGGTAATTTGAATTAAGGTGGGAGACTGTATCATAGAGGAAGTGCCATGTGAGTTTCTTTTGTCAACTTGAGTGTGCAGATCATCCTTATATTAATTATTAATTACAATTGTTCCATTAATAAGGCACAATCTAAATGGTTGGATGACTCGCTTAAAATTAATCTTGGCCTCCACATAAATAAAATCCTTTATTATTTATTATACAAATATACGCACACATATTTTCTCTTTGTTTCTCTATTCCAAAGCCTCTCTCTCACCCCTAATTTTAATTTTAATTACATGATATTCACAATTTAACCTATTCAATTATTATTGTAATATTTTCTAAACATGAATCCTAACATTATTGTATAGATACAAAGGGGAAAAAGTATGACATAGTTCTTGTCTTATCTGGATATTTAGAATAATTGTCTTGGTGAGAATTGTTGTTGTTCTTACAAATCCCAATTTGATACTTGTTAATCTTCAAACTCTCCTCTTCCAAGCTATCATCCCACCTTGATTCTTCACTTCCAAATTTAGCCTCCCACTCTAGCCTCTCCTCATACTTTTAGGCTTAGGTTAAGAAGATAAAATAAGGCTAGGATAGGTTAATCTTCTATTTAAATAACAAATAACAGTTTTTGTCATTTAACTTCCCTATAATATTACCTGGACCTCCAAACTCATTTCAAGCAATGTTATAAAAGGCACGCCTTAGTGTGAGGTGCAGGGTAGTCGCCTCACAAGTGAACCATGCGAAAAAATCGTCTTTTTTGAAAATTTTGACTAGTTTTGCAGCGCATCGGAATTATACAGTAGCCAAAGAATATACATAGAAATATATTTTAAATTTGTATATATATATATATATATATATATATATATATATATATATCAACGTTCTAAAAAACGCGGGGCGTGGAGGCCAAGCCTTAAGCCTTAGAAGCCTAGGCGGGCCTTGGCGTAAAAAGGCGTGAAAAGACGTTTAGGCCTTCTTAATATATTTTAATATTTTTAAACCATAACAAGGCTATTAAAATATTAAAATTGTACATATTATAAAAATATGTCCGAATATATGCAAATTAAAATACTATTGGATTATTTTGGATGAAATAATGGTCCGGTTAGTAAAAAAGTTCTTTAAAAGGCGATATCGTTTCACTAAAGCATTGTTGTTTTTAGAAAAAAGTACGCCTTAAGGGTTTTACCAAGAATAAGGCGTAAAAAACTTAAGGCGAGGTGTTTCTCCCAAGCCTTAAGCCTAGGCGGGTTTTTTAGAACAGTGATATATATATATATATATATATATAGAGAGAGAGAGAGAGAGAGAGAGAGACCTACATCACACCTAGTTCTAGGTTCTAAAAAATATTTTTTTCCAAATTTTTTATTTTTCTCTTGAAATTAACCTTTCAATCAACCCATGTTCAAAAAATTAGGTCAAAATATATTTTGTAGCTATTTTTAAAAAATCCACAAAATTCTGCTAGCACAGACCCTTATAAATAAGGTATTTTCAGCAGTTTTTTGTTTGATTTTTTTCAAAATAGCTATAAAATAGCTACAAAATGTATTTTGACCAAATTTTTTGAACATGGATTGATTGGAAGGTTAGTTTCAAGAAAAGAATAAAAAAATTGAAAAAAAAGGTTTCTTAGGGTTTAAAAATAAAGGTGATGTAGGTGAGCCTTCTCATATATATATCATACTAGCGGAATGCCCGTGCCTGAAGGCACGGCGAAAATTTCGAAAGCACGTAATTACAAAACGGTGAAAATTTTCGAAGTACGTAATTACGAAACGACAAAAAAGAGTAATTTATAACAATTGGCCATAATCTCCTTTGTTTATAAACTATTCACCCTGCTTAACAAACAACAAATAGTCCAACAACATTCAAACAATCTTAAATTCATCAAACAAATTCACATATAATATAAAATATACAATATTCATCAAATAAAATCCCATTGTGTCTCAAAAAAACAGTGTCAAAGTTTTAAAAAAATTGGGCAGAGTCTCCTTTGTTTATTGGACTATCCACCCTTCTCAAGGGATAACAATAATAAAAAAAAAAATAAAAAAAATCGCCTAACAAAAGCCCTGTATTAGCCCCATAGCATCTCCGTGGCAGCCCCATAGCGTCCTTGTAGTAGCTATTACCATAGCAGCCCTGTATTAGCCCCGTGACAGCTCCGTAGCAGCCGCATAGAAGTCCCGTAGCAGCCCAATAAAAGTCCCGTAGCGCAATAAAAGTCTCGTAGCAGCCCCATAGAAGTCCCGTAGCATAAAAATTAAGTCCATGTTTGATTGGTCTTGGGCTAAAACCTGAAATGAAAAGAAAAAAAATTAGTTTGTTCCCCAAAACATTGTACGTTAGCTATATACGATATGGGGTGGGGTGGGGTGGGGGGAGATACACATCAATCCGAATTACTAAGAAAATTAAAAACCTAATTCAAAAAACACATTTGTGTGCGAGTGTGATCTGTGTGTATCATCTTGAAACTACTTGATTTCAATGTTCCCAAGCAACCCTGAAATCATCTATATGAAACCTTAAATGTAAAAATGAAAAATAAAGAAAAACCAATCCAAGTAGGCAATATGTAAACCTCGATCCGCTTTCTTTGTTTTAAAAAAATAAAGTGTCAAAGTTTTAAAAAAATTGGGCAGAGTCTCCTTTGTTTATTGGACTATCCACCCTTCTCAAGGGATAACGACAAATCCAAGAATATAAAAAGAAAAAAAAGCGCAAGTTTTGTCGTAAAAAGATCCATCTTATTCTTTTTACATACCGTAAGCTTTGTCGTAAACTTCTCTGTGACACTTATTCTCCCAAGTATGTCTATACATAACCATCACGGTGATCTCTATATGCACCTGATAATTACAAAGAACCAATGAGAATGAAGTTGGACATTTTTATTTATCTTTACAAAAACAAAAGAAAACACAATTCCCATGTATTAGGGGGCACTAAAGAAACGGCGAAGGTTTTCCATTGTTGGTCGTATTAAAGTGTGTTTCTATAATTACTACGACTTTAGTAAAAAAAAATCATTTCATGAAACATAACAGAGCAAATATTTGGCATATGTAGACATGTAGGTTAAAATATGAAGTGAAACTAATTGGGGGGGGGGGGGGGGGAAAGCAATATTACCTGTGATCCGAATCAATGGAATATAAAAGGAATTCGAATTGGACCTGAAAATGACAATTAGAACGAAGATCAACTGGATTCCCAACACTAAATAATTCAATAGTCATACACAACAAAATAAATCAATTTAATCAACGGTACATTTTTCTTGTCTAGAAAAGACTGTAATTAGAACATAGGAAAAGACACTAAAACTTACAGAGTTCAGTAACAAAATAGAATTTAATCAAGGGTATTTATTTTGTTCAGTAACAAAAGCATATATGCTGCATATATATATGCAAGCATATATGGCTGCATATATGTAGATATATGCAAGCATATATGAAGAATATATGGATATATGATTGCATATATGCATATGGATATATGAATACAGTGATAAATAAGTAAGCTCGATCAAAAAATGCTCGATCCAGAAAAAAAAAATAGAAAAAGGAAGATCTAAACGAATTTAGACCTGCTCGATCCATATATGAGTATGCATATACACATACAATATGCTGCATATATGCATACAGCTTCTGCATATATGTAGCATATTTGTTCATACGTGATGATTGATGCGGAAAATACCTCTTAGCAAGATTGATTCATATGAAGAGGGGCTTCTTCTAGCAGTATCTGCTGCCATATTATAAGAATAAAAATTAGATCAAATTTATAGAAAGAACGCTAATTTATATAGGAATGACAATTGATTCGATCAAATTTATAGAAAGAACACTAATGTATATAGGAATGAGAATTGATTCGAAGCAAACAATATATCGAGTCGTTACTCACCAAGTAATTATAAAAGAACTTCCGGGTAAACGATGTTTGTTGTTGAATTTCCTTCGTCATTTGGAAGGAGGATCGAGATGCGGTTAGCGCTCGTGCAACGTGACAAAGCGACGTACAACTGGCCATGACTGAATACTATTTAGCGAGAAAATCACCCCCCCCCCCCCCCCCCAAAAAAAAAAAAAAAAAAACCTCAAAAATATGCAAAAAACAATATCAGCTAAAACAAAACTATGGGAGAACATCAATATATGATATTCATGTGAAACCAACATTACTTAACCGAACACTACTCCTTACCCAAACATAATTTTCATACATCAAAAGTCATATTCAACTTCTGTGATAAATTCAATTACTGATTCTGTTACTTCCTTGAGCACGGCCATTCTATCTATCTTCAAATTCTCCTCAGTATTTTGGTCCCTGCAATTAGTGCGCCCATGTCCAGGGATATAAACTGAAAACAGACGGTAAAATAGTACAAATTTTAGTACCAATTCCGACAATCATATGAAAGTCCTCTTCATACCTTTTGGAATATGAATATGAATATGAAATTTAGTACCAATTTCAACAATCAAACCCAAACATATACAGTACACACACGTGTGAAGGCACGACGAAACATTCCAATGTACGTAATCGTAAAACGGGTAAAATTTTGAAAATGCATAATTGAAAACGACAAAAATTTCTTTCCCCGACAAAACGAAAGTGTAATTTAAAAAAAATGACGCGAAACCCACCATTATGTAACATCACGTATAATACAAAAATATTGTTTACGACGCGAAAGTATAAATATTTTTAAAAATTTGGACAGAATCTCCTCTGTATATCGGACTATCCACCCTGTTAAAAATAGATTCCAACAAAAATAATACTGTTATAATATCCCCAAATTCTCAAGAATGGAATGCAGAGAATTAAATCCAAGAATTAAATGCTTATGTCCATCCAAAACCATTATTAACAATCAAGTAGGATGTAATGAATCAAGTAGGATGTAAAGAAAAATAGAGTTCTTTTATACATGCTCAAAACGAAACAAAATTAACAATCAAATGCATTGCATCTACCTTAAAATGGTTGATGCAATATTCACATATCCTTAAAATGAACTACATCCTTAAAATGGTTGATGCATAATAGGTGAGACAAATAGCTCTATAGTTTATACTAAAACACATAAAACATTGAAAAGCCCTAAGAATCTAAACCTAACAAATGAATTTGTATAAACAACCCCAAACATTGAACAAACCTAACAAATGAAATTGTGGAGAGATGAACCAACCTCATTAGAGCTTCCACTGTGTATACCTCTTATAAGTTAAACTATACCTGTTTGAAGTTCAAAAAAAAAATCTGGGTAACAAATCAAAATTTCAAAAAACTCATTTGAGTTTTCGCTGTCTATACCTGCTATAAGTTCAGCTATACTTGTTTCAAGTTAAAAAAAAAAAATCAAAATTTCAAAAAACCCCAAATGTCTTCAAATCTATGGTTATGTGTGTGACAGTGAGCGAGTGCACGTGTGTGGGTTTCGGAGATGGAGGGGGAGGGGGAGGGGGAGGGCTGGAGATCAGAGAGGGATACCGGAGAGGGAGAGGGAGAGGCGGCGGTGTGTCTGTGTGTGAGATTTGTGGGTGAATGCGTGTGCGGGTTTGTGTGGGTTTGTGGGTTTGTGCGTGAGTGGGGGAGAAGGAGGAGGGGAGGGGGAGGGCTGGAGACCATAAAGGTATACCGGAGAGGGAGAAGTGGTCGGCGTGTGTGCGTGTGTGAGATGTGTGCGTGTGTGGGTTTGTGCGTGTGTGAGATGTGTGCTTGAGTGGGGGAGGAGGGGGTGGGGGAGGGGGAGGGGGGAGGGAGGTTACCTGTAGGGGGAGGCGGAGACCGTAGAGGGAGAGGTGGGCGGCTGTGAGAAGAGAGAAGGAGAGGTGGGTGCTGTGAACATAATTGAGAGAGGGAGAGAATGAAGAGACGGGGTAGGGTTCGGGGGTGAAGGGTTTTTTCTTTCATTTGCCACCTCACAATGGATACAATCCTACGTGGCACAATCCCACACCATTAGATCGCCCAAAAAAATGCGATCTCAACCGTTAATTTTTTGGAACAGTAAAACACCCCCCTCTCATATAATATAGATGCATGAATTTGAATATATACAATGATTATTGTAGCAAATTTTTGCGTAATATTTTTAAATGTTACTCAGTTTTATACCTACAATAGCATTATTTTTTCTTTGTGATATTTCTATTATTTGTTTTAGGAATCATATATTAATTGCACAAAATATTTTTGCATGTAATATTTCTACTATTTGTCTTACTGTTAGCAATCTTTTATTTATGTATTGAACTTCAAAGAAATGTTAGTAATATTAAAAGTGTAGGGCTTTAAAGTATTTTTACCAATGTTCATGTGTAAACTTCTGAATTGTTATGATTATTTAGCGTATTAATATTTTATATATCGTAATGAACTTTGATTGGAAATGTCTTTTATTTATGTATGAGAATTTAAGGAAATGTTAGTAATGTAAAAAGTTAATCAATATTAAATGTTAGTAACTTAAATTGCAGTGTATACTTGATTTGTAGAAAAAACCCATAAAAACGTCTAGGTCCGCCTAGGCACCCATCTCACGCTCGCTTCGTGCCTCGCCCATTTTATAACCTTGATTCCAAACATGTCTGAACTTACTCCAATGGCATTCTTTTGCTATTTTTAACATTATTTATGATCACAAAAGCCCCCAAAATTCCAATTCAAACACAAACTCATCTCAAGTCTAATTAAATAAAAATTAGCACTATGTTATAAATATTTATTTTGATTAAGCTACACCAAATTAATTAGTGATGATGCTACTCATAGGATTAAAGCAGGTTGGGTTAAGTGGAGAAGAGCTACCGGCGTATTATGTGATAGGCGTATACCTTTGAAGTTAAAAGGAAAATTTTATAGGACTGCCATTAGACCCGCCACATTATATGGGACAAAGTGTTAGGCAACCCAAAAAAAAAATGTGCAGAAAATGAGTGTGGCGGAGATGCGAATGCTAAGATGGATATGTGGTTTTAACTCGAAAGGATAAAATTGGAAATGAACAAATTCGTGAAATGGTAAAAGTAGCTCCAATAGAAGATAAATTGAGAGAAAATCGATTTAGATAGTTTGGACACATTAAGCTTAGACCGATGGTTGCTCCCATAAAGAAGAGTCATGTAGTTAATATTGATGGTAATACAAAGGGTAGAGGTAGGCCTAAATTGATTTGATGGGGTATTGTAAAAAAATATGATATCATGTGGTTTAACCGAAGATATTGCACTGACTAAAATGGAATGGAAAAATTAGATTCATGTAGCCGACCCTATAATAATTATGAAAAGGCTTTGTTGAGTTGAGTTGAGTACATAAGGATTATTAATCCAAATAATTAACACACACAAATGACACCAACTTAACATGTCAATCTTAATTATTTAATTTTTCCAATTATATTAACATGTCAATTTTAATTTCTTATATAAATTTATTTATTTACTTATTTTTCACAATTAAATTGTGTATTTAAGATCCCATGTATTACATTCTTCCCTGCTAATAAATAAATTCGGTCTTCGGAATTCAAACATACCAAAGAGCTCTGGATACTTTTTTCGTATCTCTATCACTCCCACTCCCAGGGCTTGTTGTGGTGACTATACAGTCTAGAATGCGAAAAGGGTCTCTGCTCATTATACCTTCCCCAGATTTATATATTGATAGGTAAAATCATCCCTTAAAATTTTTCTTAGCATCGATACGTGGAATACACGATGAATCCACTGCAAATGATCTGGTAACACAAGACGATAGGCTACTAGATCTACCTTATCAATAATCATAAAAGGATCCACATATTGGGGTGCAAACCACCTCTTCTTTTCAAATCTCATAAGGGAGACCCCGTAGAAGTACTTGATCACTAACTACAAACTCGAGATGACATTTAAGCTTATCCGCGTAACTCTTCTGACTACTATGGGCAATCGATCTCTGATAAGGGCTACCATCTTGAGGAAATCTAGTCCCAACAACTTGTTCTCTTGAATTGCCAACCAGCAAACCAGTGAACAACAAGGGCGCCCATACAAAGCTTCGTAAGGCACGATACCTATCTGATGATTTTTATTGTAGGAGAACTCGATCAATGGTAGATATTGATCCCAACTGCCATTGAAGCCCAATATACATGCCCTCAACATATCCTTAAAGATCTGATTAACCTGCTCCATCTTTCCGTTTGTGGGTGGTGAATGACTCAAATTAAGATGTACACCCATCGCCTCCTACAAACCGCTCCAGAAGTGAGATATGAAAGTAGGGTCACACCATATCCATTAACACCCAATGTAGTTGTACTATCTCTAGGATAAAGAGTCGGGGCGTACTGCTTGTTTGTATAATCGGTTCGTATCTGGAGATAATGCTCCACTTTAGTCAATCTATCAACAATGATAAAAATGCGTCGTGCCCTCACTTGGACATCAGCAATCTCTCTCCCTCCCCTCTCTCTCACACACACACACACACACACACATTTCTTTCTCTCTCATTTCCATCTCGTTAGCTTTTGTATGTGTATGTAAAACATAGTGGGGAAGGGTTGGGACAAGAGGGCGGGGTGGATGGTGAGTTGCTGTTGGAGGGGTTGCAGGGGGTGGGAGGGGTTTTGGTTGGCAGGGTGAAGGAGGTTACAAGTTGCAGGGACAAGAGTGAAGGGGGCTGCTGGTGGAATCATATCATCCAAGATCCTCTATCTCATCCCACCCAATGTCTTCCTAATCTCGCCATGACTGCTTTATTGATACATCCGAAACATCACATCTCTCCAATATTAATCCTAATTCCCACTCATAATAAATCCCAAATTTGATGAGAGGATGCCAATGTCATCCCCCTTATCACCAGACCACCCCATGGTGATCAACGTGGTTGTAATTGAAAGGGGTCAATGGAGCGCCGGTCAAGAGAGAAAGAAGTGAAATACGTATATATTTATAGAGAGAGATGCTCGTCACCAAGATCATTTAGTTATGAGAATAAAGGTAGAGTGACCCATTTACCCTTTTAATTGGGGTCACATGTAGCTCATGTGACTAATTCTGTTAAAAATTTGACAGGAAGCTGGCTTCAGGGCTATGATGAGTTGTGGGGTTAGTATAAACTCACCCCACAAGGTAAACATTGTTTTTACATTAAAAAAAATAGTTGGCAGATTATTTTTTTTTCCTTCTGTGTTGTAATGGTATGGTGTCTAGTGAATTAAATGTCTTCTTTAAGTCTTTACTTCAAAATTGGAATTCATAAGGTTATTTGTAATTGGGATAGGATATGATGAAGGACTGATGGCATAAGAATCTGAGACAAGATAGGGAGACAGTCTGGAATGTTGTCTTTGCGCCTCCTCTACTGGGTACCAAAGGAATGTAATAGAAGGATATTTTAGGTTTAAGAGTTCAACATGTGTGAATAAGAAGATATTCTTTCATACTATCTTCACCTGGAACTCCTATACTGATCCCGAGGATTATGTTTTTTGACTGTATACAGTAGATAAGAGTAGGGTTAATCTGACTAGGTTGGACCCAATAAACCAGCCTACTAAACCTTGCCCTTTTGTTTTTATAATATGTAATGCAGATTATATGACCCAGGTAGTATGTTTTCACATGACTAGTCCTCTGACCAAATTGGTGTTGTAGAAGCATCTAAAAAAAGCTCCTTGTATTTTGCCGATGCCATATTGCTATATATATATATATATATAAATCACTTCAGTTAAATCTACCATATTTTTGTAAGTCATTTTTCTATTTTTCTGAGAATGTATTAAATTGTGAAAAGGAAGAAACTTTCTGAAGTGACAGCACATAGTAAACTAACTCATTTTTGTAAAGTTGATTCTGTGCTGTATGCACATTTGGAATTTGTTTGGTCATTTGGTTTGCTCCGTTACATTTAGAATGTAAAGCATGATGTTTCTATCTGCAGTATTTTTTCTTAATGATTAAGATTTATTGGGGGTTCAAATTTGATGTGTTCTTTTCTGTAATGACTGCATAAATTTAATTGGTTGCTGTAGGGGAAAAACAGCCACTGCCGTGGGAAATGCGTGTGAGAGTTGCATACCATATTGCACAAGCTCTTGATCACTGCAATACTGAAAATAGGAAAATCTATCATGATTTGAATGCATACAGGATTCTTTTTGATGAGGTACACACTTAAACATGACAAGTTATTTTGTGGTTTTTGTATTAAATTTTTTTCATATATGAAGGATTTGTGGAATACTATATGATTTTGGAGAATGCTAAAGCCCCTATGTGTATGGAAATATGGATGGTTCCCGAAAATTTAAATTTAAATTTCTTCAAATTAGATTTCTCTTGGTCACGAATTAATTCAAGTTCAAATTTGCACAACCCAACTTTAAACACACTTAATTCAAAATTGAATTAAAGTAAACTAAATTACCCAAATTAATTAAGCACAAATTAAATCCAATTTACTGATTAAACTGATTTTATCTTGTTAACTTAAGCTTGCATCTAGGTGTGAATTTGCAAGATAAAATACACAACCACAAAGCCCGATGTATGAGGAAAACCCACAGTGGAAAAACCTCGAACAACTCAACCACAAGTCCGCTAAGTACAAAATTACAAAAGGACACGACCGAATACTTACACAACGACTCGACGCCCTCGCAAGTCTTGACGCTCTTCATTTCTTCAATCTCCGCCTAGTGACAACGCAGGAATCCATCTACGTCATGTAGTCCACCGATGGGGCACAACTACCGTCACACGTACGGAGTACACCGTATGTACTCCAACGAGTATGGGATCCTTTGCAAAAAACGATTCTCAATAATGTAGAGAGTGATAAACCCCGTGCCAAAAACGTGATCGCAAAATATATATGTATGTTGAAACTTAGATCAAAACAATTGGGTGTAAACTTGGTTTGTAAACCGTGAACTAAGAAAAAAGACACTCTTGGACTTTTCTAAAGGTTTCTTACACTTAGAAGATGGAAAAATCTCTTTAAAAACTGATATCCCTCACTACATAAATGGTTGGAAAAAGGTATTGGGAAGTTAAGAGAAAAACTGCTTCAAAAAACTGACTTTTTGAAAAAACTGCTCTGGTCGTTCGAACGAGAATCAATGTTGTTCGAACGACATAGCCATCTAGTTCGAACGACATAGAAACGAGACTTCTAACGAGAAGTCAGGGCAGACCAAAAAGGAACCTCGTTAGAAGTCATTCGAACGAAGCCCAAATCTCGTTCGAATGACCTGAAAAAATAAAAATATTTTTCTACAAAAAATATAAAGTCATTTGAAAATATCTAAACACCCATTAGTTAAAATTTCCAAGGCTCCAACAAAGTATATTCATTCATACCTGAGAGATCCTTGAAACTTTGGTGACGAAACGAGGCACGAAACACGGCATGTGATGTATTCTCTTTGACTTGACCACTACATCTTCAACAAAAATGTCATAGGATTGAAAGGTCACTAGCTCAACTTTTATCCAATGACTCAAAAAATTTTGTTCGGAATTAAGACAACACATACAAATGGACTCAATTGAAAATTTGTTCTTACAAATCTCCTCCTTTGGCTATTCCAGGACAAAACCAAAAATAAAGACACCTATGGGCCGTCAAGCTCATCGAAAAGGCTCAATCCCAACTCAAAAGGAAAAAGTACATACGCTTGGCTGATACATACTCTAAGTAGCTTTGCTTGCTTTAAAACTTTGTCCCACGGTTGAAAACCTGTACTCTTTAACACACCATAAAATGCATAGAGAATATAATAATATAAATTTTGTAATAAAATTCTCCCCTTTGTCTAACAAGGTGTACCTAAGAAAGAATTTCTCCCCCTAAGTTAGATATCCCCAAATGAAAAGAGTTAGATACAATTTCTCCCCATTTTTGTTCAGTAATAAACAAAGATTAATGTGGATAAAATAATTTATATCTTCCTAGTTAAATCAATTCTCCCCTTAAATGAAACAAGGGATAATCATAAAGGAAAAAACAACTATATCATGCAATAGTGTATAGTGATACAAGAACAACAAAGTAACTTGGTGGTACAAGAATAACTAATCCACATAAAGAACAATAGATACCAACTATGATGCGATAGCAAAATGATACCAATTAGAATGTACTAAAATAAGTATGGATATCAATAAAAAGTCGCAACAAGAAAGATATGGATATGAACAAATAGCATACAAGGACTAGATGCAAAAGCAAAGATTCAAACAAATGATACCATATATATAAATATGAAAAGATATCAATAAAGCATAACCACATATATATAGGTATAAGCACCACACAAGATACTAAAACATGATAAGCTTTCCACACTCATATGGCATAAATGTGTCTAAATAATCATGTGGTGAAAGGAGTAAAGGAGTGTGAATTGGATACAAAAGAACTATGACCTAATCATTTAAACATGTTCAAGGAGTTTTATTTGATCGCAAAACTTTATCAAACTTAGATTTAGCCTCATGTGACTAGATAAAGTGAACTCAAAGAATAAACAAGCACAATGTATACAAGCCTAGAATGTTGATGATTCTACAAATCAAAAGAGTCATGACAAGATAAGTATAACTAGTATTCATTGTGCAAACCTGTCGATCTTCAACTAAACACCCTTAAAAGATAAACATATTTTCTTTTCTTTTCTTTTCTAAATTCTTTTGAAGTTATTTCTTTTGAAAGATCTAACAAACTAAACTATGTTGGCCTTTGGCAATTTTTTTATTTTTATTGCCTTCAATCTTTTCATTAGGCTTTTGCCACGCAAAGGATATTTGCTCCTTTCGTAGTCCTTTCCCGTGCACTCTCACTTATTTTCAATTCAAATAAAGCTCACGTGCCACGGTTCTTACATGCACAAATCCCCATAGTCACAAAACTTGTAGATGACAAAATTGATGGGAGAACATCTCACTTAGCTAAAATATAATGTGTGAAGTTAAAGTTCAAAAGAGCTCGTGCATGTGTGTGAGGAGACATATACAAAGAGAATCCATTAAGCACATCAAAGTCAAACTACCCCATATAAGCATGGTAAAAAATAATTTAAGCATTGAAATTCGTAACCACAGGTTCTAGCCACATGGATACGGGGAATGATATAGGATTCAAACACAAGGATATGTGACACAAAATGTGTAAAACTAAGATACACAAAAAAATCTTTTTGAGTTTTCATATTTTTAAACGAACTCTAAAACAAAAATAACTTAAAAGGAGAAATAAAATCTTTTTGAATTTTTCAATAGGACTCAATAAATAAAAAATCAAAATACAAAAGATACACCCGTCATAATTCTAGCAAAATATATAAGATGAAGCATAGACTAAAATATGACTAACCAACATACAACTAGCAAGAATATATCATGAATCACAACTAGTGTATGTGAACAGAGCTAGCACAATCAAGCTTTAGATCTAGCATGGGAAGTATCATGTGCGAGCAAATGTGAATCATAAAGTCTATCATGTAAAGCCTGTAAATCAGATTTCCTAACCCACATAAGTGAAACGTGACTCCCTCGGGTTTCGGTGACCTTGCCTAGGACCGTTTCTAAGATCGAAACAAAACCTCCTAAGGTGACCCTTCCTACCACAATGTGTGCAAGTGAAAGCACGGTGAGAAGTACTACCTAAGGGTTGATCTTTTCTAGCGTTCCTAATTGACTCACTCAAACGTATGGCATTGGCTTTGTTAGCGGAAGCATTTTGAGTATCGAAGCCAATTCCACCCTTGTCATTTTTTATTCGGACAATGCCTAACATTTTAATCAATTTTCGAACCTAAACTCCAAATAAAACTTGACCCGACTCGAGTTTCTCAATTTACCTTCAAGCTCCACTATCCTAGACTAAAATAAACTCCTAGTCTCTTCAAAATCAAGAAGCTCTTTCTTCATAGCCTCCATTAAACCTCGATGACTATTTCTCTCACCTTCAACATACCCTAGCTTCTCTCGAAGAATCCTCTCAAGTGCCCTAAAATATTCAATTAACATACTTTTATCATAACCTAAGGCACAATCTTTCATCCTAGCTTTCAACTTCAAGGGCCCTCAATGAGGAAATCGGGTCCCTCTTTCAGTTCACTATCACTAATGATGACATTATATGCAATGGATTTCTTGCCCTCCTTTCTTAGTTTAGTGGGACACTCGGCTCCCCTATGATCATAACCCTCACAACCTAAACATCTATTCGGCTCGTCCCTCTTAAGATCATCATTACGATTTTTAGGGAGTTTCTCGACTTTGTTAGACTTCTCAAATTTCTATAATCATTTTTAATTTTTTCTTTATCAAACTTAAGAAATTTTCTAAGCTTTTTAGCAAACATAGCCATATTATTCGAGTTGATGTCAAATTCATCATTCGAAACAGGTGTTTCCTCCTTCCAGGCTTTCAAAGCAATGCCCCTATCTTTCTTCCTGACATTCTTGGAGGTAAACATGTCAAGTTCATAGGTTTGTAAGTCACCTACAAGCTCTTCAAGTTTCGTCGAGTTTAAAGTGCCTAAAGAATTCAAAACGGCCACTTTCGGATTGAACCTTTTGGATAATGACCTCAATTTTTTTTTTATAACACGGTTGTCGGGTATCTTCTCTCCCAAGTTAGAAGACGAGTTAACGATATCGGACAATCTCGTATAGAACTCATCGAAGGATTCACTCTCATCCATTTTAATGGTTTCAAATTGAGTGGCTAGGTTTTGGAGTTTAAAAGCCTTAACAACACTTGTGCCTTTTATGGTTGAGTTGAAGTATGTCCCAAGCTTCTTTAGACATTTCACTATTCATAAAACGGCGGAACTCCTCCGGTATGACCGCACTAAAAAGAGTATTTAAAGCACGAGAATTGTAATTTGTAACTTATGCTCATTTTCACTTCATCTTTCTACGGGTGTAGGAACACAAACTTCTACTAAACACATTGATGGGGGCCACCCTCTAATAATTGCTGGCCAAACCCGCTCATCTAACGACTTAAGTGGGGACCTCATACACACTTTCCAGTACGCGTAGCTTAAACCATCAAATATAGGAAACCTCAAAAATGATAAATTTTCCATATTCAAGCCTAAAAGGATCTAACACGATAATTTAGTGAACCTGCTTTGATACCAATCTGAGAATGCTAAAGCCCCGTGTATGGAAATATGGATGGTGCCCGGAAATTTAATTTTTAATTTCTTCAAATTAGATTTCTCTTAGTCACGAATTAATTCAAGTTCAACTTTGCACAACTCAACTTTAAACACACTTAATTCAAAATTGAATTAAAGTAAACTAAATTACCCAAATTAATTAGGCACCAATTAAATCCAATTTAGTGATTAAATAGATTTTATCTTGTTAACCTAAGCATGCATTTAGGTGTGAATTTGCAAGATAAAATACACAACAACAAAGCCCAATGTACGAGGAAAACCCACAACGAGAAAAACCTCGGATGGCCCAACCACAAGTCCACTAAGTACGGAATTACAAAAGGACACGACATAATACTTACACAACGACTCGACGCCCTCGCAAGTCTCGACGCTCTTCATTCCTTCAACCTCTACCCAGTGACAATGCAAAAATCCACCTACGTCTCGGAGTCCACCGATGGGGCACAACTACCGTCACATATACGGAGTCCACCGTATGTACACCAACGAGGGCCCGGAATTCTTTAATGTAGAGAATGATAAACCCGGTGCCGAAAACGTAATCTCAAAACATATATGTATGTTGAAACTTGGATCAAAATAATTGGGTGTAAACTTGGTTTTTGTTTTGAAAGTTAAATCATGAATTAAGAACAAAAATACTCTTGGACTTTTCTAAAAGTTTCTCACACTTAAAAGATGGAAAAGTCTCTGCAAAAACTGATATCCCGCACTACATAAATGATTGGAAAAAATAGTGGAAAGTTAAAACTGCATAAAAAAACTGACGTTTTGAAAAACTGCTCCGATCGTTCGAGCGAGAATCAATCTCGTTCGAATAACATAGCCATCTCGTTTGAACGAGATAGAAATGAGACTTCTAGCGAGAAGTCAGGACAGACCAAAAAGGAACCTCCTTAGAAGTCGTTCGAACGAAGCCCAAATCTCGTTCGAACGACCTGGAAAAAATAAAAATATTTTTCTACAAAAAATATGAAGTCATTTTAAAATATCTAAACAAAAATCTAAACACCCAATAGTTAAAATTCAAGACTCCAACAAAATATATGCGTTCATACCTGAGAGATCCTTGGAACGTTGATGACGAAACGAAGCACGGAATACGGCATGTGATGTATTCTCTTTGACCTGGCCGCTACGTCGTCAACAAAAATATCATAGGCATGAAAGGTCATTAACTCAACTTCTATCCTGTGACTCAAAAAGTTGTTCGGAATTAAGCCAACACATACAAATTGACTCAATTAGAAATTTATCCTTACAAATTTGTAGGCTACAATTTAATGCTTCTATTAGATATTTAGCATCTTGTTATTACCATATCTCATGGAGACGTATTTACGTCTTGCAAAATACTGCTGCCGTCAAACTTTGCATATGAAAGAATTGATTCATGTAAACTGTAGCAATCATATGCTAATACAATGACAATCATACTGTATATGTGCAGTGATAATTCCTGTATCTCAGTCCTGTTGCTCTGAAATGAAGTAAACATCAATGTATTCCTTCAGCAAATGAGAGTTGTAATGGTGGGGGAAAAATAAGGATATTTCTTAAACAAGCAGGGATAGCAACAGTCTAAATTTTCGAAAAAGGATATTAGCCTTGATCATAGTGTTTTGTTTTTTTGTTAGCATATGAAGGTTAAAATAGGTTGAACAAAATGTTGCCCAAAACATATCCACAGAAACCTGATGGGGAGCTGGTAGAGATTGGAAAAAAAATGCAATAAATAGATTACCATTTAGAACGACCCTATTAATTTCGCAAATGACAGGTAATGAACGTAGAACCCAGGTTCCTCAATACTTTGTTTTCTATTAAATCAATTACATTGCAAAGCTGTGTTGGTGATGAACTTACATAAGAGTTCTTTTTATTTTATATTATTCTAGTAGAAAAAAAATTGCATCTATTAACCATATTCCCCTTCTTACAGTTATTAACTGTCTTAAAAATTCTTGAAAGCAATCCTCCACTCATTATTTTGAACATGATATGACGTAAACTATGCGTCAATGACCTAAAAATCAAGACACTTTGATTTCTAGAGAGAGAAACAAAAGAATTCTTCTATTCAAGAATTGAAAAGTAAAGTACAAATGAGAAAACTAGTCTATTTATAGGAGCTGAATTACTTGTTAATCAAGTAATTAGCTAAAATGACTAAAAGGGCCTACTAAAAATAAAAGAATACCTAATTAGTCCCAAACATGCTTGGAGGCTAATTAAAAGGACTAAAAATAGAAATAAAAGGACAAATAAAAGGAAAATAACTATGGATTCCCATCACTCTCCCCGGCTTCAAAAAAGTTCGTCCTCGAACTTGCAAAATTGGAGAATTGCGTGAGAAGTTCCAAAAAATGTGCGCAAAACTGGTGAGGCAAAAATATTTTTCTTGAAAATTTGAGGAAGGGTCATTTTTTTTTTCAATTCTTGCTTCAATCTTCATCATCTTCCTCTTGCCTCTCGTGTCCAACATCAAGATAGCATCCACCCGGGTCAAAAACCATTTTCTTGGCCTCAAACCCTAGTTCTTGAACTTGTTGGAGGGTTTTCTTGAAGCTGGAACTATAGGGCAGCAGCTTGGTAGTCAAGTCAGGGGGTTTGGGACGATTTCCAGGGTCGGAATGACCTCGAGGGGTCTTTTGGGCTAGTAATTCTATCTGAACAGCAGTGTTCGGGGTTTTATTTGTGTCGGTTGAGCAGCAGTTAGAGCGTATAGGGTTTGGATGATGTTTTTGGTAGGGAATTGTGGTGTAGACACCGGAATTGGGAAGATCTACGGCTGAAAGAAGGGGGTCGATCACCGGGAGGGTGGTTCGACCTAGTTGAGACACCAAGGGCTGCCGCAGGAGGTTTACCAGCAGAATCTTGAGCAGGGGTGTGCACTTTTTGCACCAGACTCTGATTGGGGGGTTGAGCACGCTGTTGGCAGTGCTGATTTTGCAGCTCGTTGGTGGGATCTTGCAGTTTATCGGCGGCAGAAGGCTGGGTGGCCTTCTGGGTGGAGGTCCGTCCTAGATTGGGGCAGTCACTGCCTGGGGCAGCTTCGGGATTATTTGCAGATGAACTAGGGTTTTGTAAATTTGTCAAAAGTTGAAAAATGGCATTCATTTGTTGTTTCAATTCACCTTGTCTCTCCTTCAATTCTTGATAACTTTCTCTCAATTCTTGACGGCTTTTTCTTAACTCCTTATTGATCTCAACTTGAATTCGCATCGTCTTCTCCATAGCCTTTGAAAGTAGTGCACGATTTGTTGATACTCTACACACTGATACACACGAACATCAATGTTTGGAGCTTCACCCGCTCTGATACCAATTTAACGTGAACTACACGTCAATGACCTAAAAATCAAGACACTTTGATTTCTAGAGAGAGAAACAAAAGAATTCTTCTATTCAAGAATTGAAAAGTAAAGTACAAATGAGAAAACTAGCCTATTTGTAGGAGAAGTAATTAGCTAAAATGACTAAAAGGGCCTACTAAAAATAAAAGAATACCTAATTAGTCCCAAACATGCTTGGAGGCTAATTAAGGAGATAAAATATCAAAAAAGGACTAAAAATAGAAATACAAGGACAAATAAAAGGAAAATAACTATGGATTCCCATCACGATAAATTTATTTACATATACAATCTTGTAGCAAATTCATCATACATTTATATCTTGTGATGTTAACTGAACGATCTGGTTCTTGCTAAAGTTGAGTTGTTCTTATATCAGGATGGTGATCCTCGATTATCTAGTTTTGGTCTTATGAAAAACAGCCGAGATGGGAAGAGTTATAGCACCAATCTTGCTTATACTCCGCCTGAATTTTTGCGCACAGGTATATCCATACCCATACGTTTCACATTCTCTGAGTAAATCATTTTATTTGACTTTTGATTATCTTTTGTACCAAGCTATTCTTTCAAAGTTGTGCGAGTGGGCTGTTGGGGTGAGAGCTAGATGACAAGCATATCCTCCGTATAATTTAGCAATCATAGGTCATAGGTCATTGATCATAATGATAATTTTAAGGTTCATTTGGCCCTTTTGGACAATGGTCTCCACTATTTTCAAATATTGGACTTTGGGATCCAGTTGCACCTTTTGTGAAACTTTTGTGAACAAAAATAGCCATGAAAATCTTTAAAAAGTATCGCAAAAAGTGAAAATGAACCCCAAGTCCAAAGAGTTGACAATTTTTAACATGCTAGGAAGGTCAGTATTTTGTATTTTGGCTCATGACAATCTCTAAAAACTGGAAGAGGATTTTCTATTAGGGTTGTTTGATTGGCATTATAATTTTTTTCCCCAATGAAAAATACCACTTTCTACTCATTTTTTGTTTTAAATTTGCGGTGATTGTTTTCACATTAATTTCATGGAAACAGACTACCAGTAGTTCTAAATGTGTCACGTGCTCCATCTTGTCCTTATACAACAATCACTGTCATGAGTCACAACTGAATCGATAAATCTACTATGTGCAAGAGTAATGAATGATAATTATGGGTACATTAACTCCAAAACTTAGCTGATAGTAACTTTTATTTTATTTTATTTTCTTTCTTCTAGCAGAGGCAATGCCATCTATATATGTATATATATGTGTGTGTGTATATATGTATAAAAGATGAAAGAAAAATTCCTATATAAATGTGCTTCAGATTTAAGTTTTTAAATTTTTTTATATATGGGTATATGTATTATAAATGATGAATGATTAGATAGAAGCGAGATTGATCAAGGCGGTTCACTTTCACTCCATTTTAATGATAAGAATTACATTTCTCAGTTTTGAATTTGAACCCTCGCCACGGAAGTATGGCATCTCACTAAACAAAGCAATAAAAGGCTACATTGACTTCAACTCTTCAACCATTTCATTAATGTGAGAAAATAATTGAATACCTTATATATATCCTAAGGAGGATACTTAGGAGTAATCTATTATATCGCATGGCAATTAATCTACTAATTGATCTACCTTAGGACTAACCGACTAAGCACTTGTACTTACTAAGGAGGCTGCTTCTATCCCAATCAAGTAAAACTTTAATTTAGTAGAAGAATATCATAAAAAGTCTTTTTAATATTATCACAAATACCCGAGTATGATACTAACCACATTGCATGTTACTTCCACAAGATTTATCACATTTGAAATTGACTTAAATTAACCGGTTCCCACAATTGATACGGGTATGCCACCTCGCTTATTTTATGCTACCAGAGTTCCAGTATTTCCATTGATTGGCGAGATATATATGTTATGATTGTGAGGATTGGAGTAGAAATACTGTGACAGTTCGGGAGTTTTCTTTCACTTTTTTTTGTTG
The DNA here is from genome assembly GCA_949130495.1 of Sambucus nigra. Taxonomy (NCBI): domain Eukaryota; kingdom Viridiplantae; phylum Streptophyta; class Magnoliopsida; order Dipsacales; family Adoxaceae; genus Sambucus; species Sambucus nigra. The sequence continues at coordinate 223,436,800 of OX422221.1, read as the reverse complement.
GTTAGTTGGTGTGTGGGTGGGGGGTGGGGATGTAACGCAAAATGACCATAAAATGGGGGTTAATTCAAATACACCCCCTTCTATTTTTTTCGCCTTTTTGGGATAAGAAGCTTTTATTAACAGTTTCACTGCATGCTTGTTTAGTTTATTGAGGTCAAACCATTTCTATCAAAACATCTGAAAGTGATTCATGGCATTTATAGGTTAAAAATTTATTTCCACTCCATATAATTTGTTGCATAATCTTTGCAGGCAGGGTCATTGCAGAGAGTGTGATCTACAGCTATGGGACTGTTTTGCTGGATCTTTTAAGTGGAAAGCATATCCCTCCAAGCCATGTACTATACATTCTATCACATATAGCAACTCAATTGTTCTCCTCTCCTTTTAGGCTTGTTTTTCTTCTCTTTTTCAGCTTAATTATTTTTTACCTTCATGTTTCAAAACTATCATGACCAATTTCTTCAATGTAATTAGGAGCTTATATAAGAAATAACAAGCATGCAAAACAAATTCGAACCTTTCGGTAGTAACTTTTTTGAACTTGGCTTGATTTTTCCATTTCGGAAGCAAGGGGTTTCTCAAATTAGCTAGTCGGGGATTAGGATAAAAATTTGGCCCAAAGTTTTTCAGCCTAGTGAACAACCTTAATTATCTATATGGTCGAATTCCCGAAATTATCAAGGGTCCTAGCCAAATGTGTTCCCTATAAGGAAAATAAAAACACAAACTGGTTTTGACCAAATTACTCTAGTACGTGTTGAAGCTAAGCTGGGTGAGGTAATATGTTTTAGACTCAGTTTTGTGGAAACTTGCCTAAGCTTGTCCACATCAGCCATATGTGCAGCTTCATTGTGTTCGGCCCTATTCTGAGGAAGGAAAGATTAGCCTCGCATTATAAGTAGATAACACTTGTTTATTTAAGTATTTTGGATAGCCAAATAAAGGTTCTCTCTCAAATAAAACTTGTTTTTGCCATGTATCTTATATTAATAATTAATAGATTGGTAATTTTAATTACAACTTTATGAATAGTAACAGTATATTTTGTTGGACAAAAAAATTATTACTAAGGCTGACAGAATCTATACTGGAGAAAAATCACGCAATACAGAGCAGCCCCCCCCCCCCCCCCCCCTCTCAAAAAAAAAAAGAGAAACAGTACAGTTGATCTTCTGTAAATAGGTTCCCCATCATCCACACCAATACAAATGTAAATAGGTTTTAATTAATGAAATTTATTGAATAATTTGTATATTATTGTACCATTTTTGCAGAGTCCTTGTGTGTTTTAATTTCATAGTCAACAATCTATACAAGTGCTGCTTAAATTGTGTTCTATTGAAGCTGGTCAATTATTTGTTTCTCTATTCCTCTTTTCTCCAGGCTTTGGATTTGATAAGGGGGGAAAATGTGTTACTGCTCATGGATTCATCCTTGGAAGGACAATATGCAGATGAAGATGCAACTGCAATGGTTGAACTTGCTTCAAAATGTCTCCAGTACGAGACTAGGGATCGGCCTGATATCAAGTTTCTTCTTACATCAGTGGCACCCCTTCAGAAGCAGAAGGAGGTTAAATATTTTCTTATACTCCCTCTGTCCCAAATGAAGAGTCCCTACCTTCATTTTTGTATAAATTAAGGATACACTCAATCAATGGCCATGATCAAAACTTGTTTACTATCGTGGAATTTGGTTCGTTGATTATGTACAAAAAAGGAAAGTGGACTATTTGTTTGGGACGACTCGAAGTGGAATAGTGGACTCTTAATTCGGGACGGAGGGAGTATACAATAATATATCTTTAATGTTTCTGATAAAAAAATAAGAATATTGATGATTTATATAAGTTGTATTGACATTTCATTGACATTGGTGTTCCTAGGTTGCATCATATGCTCTTATGGGTCTAACAAAAACTCCAGCAGTGCTGCCAACCATGCTTTCTCCTCTTGGAAAGGCTTGTGCAAAAATGGACCTTACTGCTGTGCATGAGATCTTGCTTAAAACCGGTTACAGAGATGAAGAAGGGGCAGAAAATGAGGTTGGATTTATATTCTTCAAAATTTTATTTATTTCATTATTTTGGAATTGATTTTATCTCATTATTTAGTTTATGTAATATGATCTCTATAAAAGCTATCATTCCAAGAATGGACACAACAAGTGCAAGACATGTTAAATACAAAGAAGTTTGGAGATGTTGCATTCAGGGACAAGGACTTCAAGAGTGCAGTTGATTCTTATTCTAAGGTATGTACCTCATGTTTTAAACTGATTCATTTGCAGTATATGTGGGTATATATATTCTTGAGCCCTTTTTAACTTTTCATTAAATGATTCGCTAAATACTACTATTTAAATATCAAAGTGATTCTGATGTAATCTAAGGTGCGGAAGCGTAAAAGAAGAAGTTATCTACACAACAACAACAACTTGGAAAATGGAGGAGGGTTTCTTGTTTCTCTCTCTAAGCTTTCAATCTCAAAATGGCAAAAGTGATACAATGAGGGGCTCAATAGCTATTTATACTAAAAGGATGCAAAAGAAAAAAAATAGAATAAATGCTAAAAAGACGACTATATCTCTATGCTCGTGCATCATTCTCCCCCCTTGAGAGGAATTCATATATGCGGAGTATTGGCGAAAGAAATCGGGATCAACATGCTGCAAGGTAGCCTTAGTAATCCAAGAGTCTTCTGCCTCAGGGTGTCCAACCCAACGGACCAAATAGCGTGTGTAGTCGTCCGATGTAGAAGAGACAAATGTTGAGTCAAGTATACCCTCAATACGGTCAACATGGGAGCGAACTGGCTGGGTCGATGATGAGGGAAGAGGGATGAGAGGAGAATGGGTGCCTCTGAAAGGAGAAAGGTCCGCCACATTAAATGTGCGATGCATGCGAAACTCCGGAGGAATGTCAACCTCATAGGCATTCGGCCCCACATGCACAAATAATAGGAAAAGGTCCAAATCGTCGCATAAGAAGCTTGTTGCCTTTGCCGACACGGTGTGTTTTCTGGAGGTCTTGACGTCCACATTAATGTACATTAGCCGCCTCTTTGTAAGAAGCGTAGATGGTCTGAAGACGAGTACGGATATCGGCCTGGATGGATGTCAAGTGGGTCGCAAACTCCTCGGCGGAGGGACACATAAGAACTGTCGAGGGTAGCTCAATGAGGTCAATGGGCATAGTTGGGGACTGACCCAACACAATTTTGAAAGGGGAGAAACTTGTAGAACGGTTGACTGCATTGTTGAAAGTAAATTCGGCTGGAGTAATCACAATGTCCCACCTACGGGGGTGCTCAGAGGTCAAACAATCCAAAAGGTCTCCTACACTCCTATTGACCACCTTTGTCCGTCGGTCGGTCGGTGGATGAAAGGCAATCGAAAACTAGAGCTCTGTCCCTAATAAGCGCCATAAGGTACACAAAAAATATCCCATAAAACGTACATCGCGATCGGATGTGATGCTGCGGGGAACGCCATGTGAGCAGACAATCTCTCGGAAGTACAAGGACGCGACATGAGAAGCATCCGTCGTTCGAGAACACGGAATGAAATGAGGAATCTTGGAAAATCGGTCAACAACTACCATGATAGAATCATGTCCACTGGAAGTTCGGGGAAGGCCCACAATGAAATCCATCGAAATGTCCTGTCACGAGCGCTCAAGTATTGGCAGGGGAGTGTACAAGCCATCATTTGAGTGCTGGCCCTTAGTCGTCTGACAGGTATAACGTCTGATAAAGGCATTAGTATCCCGCCTCATAGTTGGCCAATAAAAATGGTCTCGTAACAATGCATGGGTGCGTGTCTGTCCCAAGCGACCTACTAAGTCACCCCCGTGAACCTTAGAAATAATCTTCTCCCGTAAAGAGGAGGAAGGAATACACAAAGCTGTCCCACGATGTAAAAACCCATCCTGTAATAAGTACTCACCCGATGCCCCTTTGCCCTGCTGGTAAGCGGCATAAATGGGTCCTAAATCCACGTCCGTCGGGTAGAGATCTCGAATCTCATCGAATCCAAAAACCTGACTCCGCAAAGTCACTAAAGCATGAGCACGCCGGCTAAATGCATCCACTACCATGTTCTCTTTCCCAGGTTTGTACTGAAGGTAGAAAGTGTAACGCTGAAGATAGGCCGTCCACTTGGCGTGCATGTCGCTAACACGCTCTAGCTATGGAGGAATTGCAAGGATTCATGGTCGGATTTGATCACGAACTCCTTATGTAGGCAATAGGGGGACCGAAACTTCACGGCTTTCACAACCGCATAGAACTCCAAGTCATAGGTAGAATAGTGTAAAGCCGCTCCTGTCAATTTCTGGCTAAAAAATGCAATGGGCTTCCCATTCTGACTCAAGACAACACCCGTCCCCGTCGTGCAAGCATCGCAAGATAACTCAAACAACCGATCAAAGTTCGTCAAGGAGAGGATAGGAGCAGTCGTCATCAACTCCTTGATACGTGTGAAGGTCCGCTCGGCCTCCTCAGTCCACCTAAACTCGACGGTCGAAGAAGTGCTCATCAAATTCGTGATCGGAGCCATAACGGTGCCGACCCCTGATATGAATCGTCGATAAAAACCAGCAAGCTCATGAAAACTGCGAACCTAAGTCACTGAAGTGGGGGTAAGCCAATCCATTATCGCCTGAATCCACCCGAACGCCATCTTCCGATACTACATACCCTAAGAAAGTCACTGATGGAACCATAAAAGCACACTTTTTCAATGTGAGGAAAAAACGTTCGGCTCGTAAAACCTCCATAACTTGAGTCACATGTCTTAAGTGTTCCTCCTCGGACCAACTATAAATCAAAATATCATGAAAATAGACCACAACGAACTTACCCAAGATTGGACGCAAAATCTGAGTGATCACCCTCGTGAACGTGTATGGGGCGTTGGATAAACCAAAAGGCATCACCGTCCACTCGTAAAGGCCATCTTTGGTTTAAAATGCTATCTTCCATTCATCACCCGGCCTCATACGTATCTGGTGGTAGCCACTTTTCAAGTCTAGCTTAGAGAATATCGTCGCCCTATGGAGTTGGTCCAACATATCCTTAAGCCGAGGAATTGGGAACCGATGTTTCACCATGGTTTTATTAATGACACGACTATCCACACATACGCCATCTCCCGTCCTACTTGGGTGCTAATAGTGCGGGGACTGCACAAGGAGACATGCTCTCCCCAATATACCCCTTGTCACACAACTCGACGACCTGTCTCTGTAACTCAGCGTGCTCCGTAGGCGACATGCGATAGTGGGAAAGATTGGGGAGCTGCACCCCAAAGATGAAATCAATAGCATGCTGTATATTCCGGAGAGGAGGAAGATCATCTGGTGGGGTGTACACATCACTAAAAGAATCCAATAAACTCTGGACACACGGTGGAACAGAAGTCTCCGGGGTGGTGATGGGGTTAATAAGAACATAATACAATCCTGTCTCTGCGGCCTCAATGGCTAACTCCTCATGTGAAACTACTAGAGCAGAAGGTCGAGACATCATAAACGGTCGCATGGGGCGGAGGAGAAAGTCCTTCCCCTCATATGTAAATGCATAAGTATAGGCCCGGCCATCATGTATGCTACGATGATTAAATTGCCATGACCTCCCCAAAAGAAGGTGGCATACTCACATATATACCACGGTACATAGAACCTCATCACAATAGTCTCCGATGGAAAAAATCACTCGACACTGTCGGCGAGGAGCTAGGGTGGTTTCGTTTTCCAACCACCCAATACGACACGGAGTAGACAATGATTCGGTGGGAAGGTTGAGCTTTTTTACCATATCTTGCGCAGCCAAATTATCACTAGCTCCTCCATCAATAATCACCGTGCATAATCTCCCCTTTGAGGTGCATCGAGTTAAAAAAATACTTGATCGGATCCAAGTATCATCATTAGGCGGGGATGTCTGTAGATCTACGGGCGTGGTTACCATTACGGTGTGCATATTGACGGTAGAAACTCCCACACATTTCGCTTATTCATGGCAAAATGACTCTCGCCGTCGACAAATAGATTGAGCGGAGGGTAGTGGAACGTGGGGTGGAATAGGAAGGATTCCTAGGGAAGGACATCCTTTGTAGATGGGATCGAGTTGATCATTTGGTTCTTTGGTGTGTGGTTTAGGGTTTATAGGGTGACGATATGAAATTGGGGTTGAATCGGGGGTTTCGGATGGTTGGCTAGGGCTGTCGGGTTGAATCGAGGGTAAATTGGGGTTAGTCGGGAGGTTTTGGAGGTTCAGGTGGGTTAATTGACCACCGGCGACTGCTTTGGGTGGAGTTCTTGGTATTCTGGCTGGTTGGGGTGGCGGTCGGTAGCCAGTAGGGCTGTTCGACCTCCGGTTCTTCATTCTGGTTCGAGAATCAATTTCGGGTGAGTCGGTTAGGGTTTTTGGGCAACATGGTTTTGAATTGGGTAGGGTTTGGATTGAATCAAAAGGTGTATCATTGAGTTTAGGTCTTGAAAGGTTAGGGTTTCTTGAATTTTTAACTTCTAGGGTTTAGGGGTTCATGGAAAAATTTGGGAATGTTTCGCGATTCGTCCGGATGAATATCTGAGTCTCAATCTTCGATGAACATCTCTCAATCCAAGAGGAAACGAAGCTTTGATACCAATTTGATGTAATCTAGGGTGCAAAAGCGTAAAAGAAGATGTCTACATAATAACAACAACAACGACAACTTGGAAAATGGAGGAGGGTTTCTTATTTCTCTCTCTAAGCTTTCAATCTCAAAATGGCAAAAGTGATACAATGAGGGGCTCAATAGCTATTTATACTAAGAGGGTACAAAAGGAAAAATAGAATAAATGCTAAAAAGGCGACTATATCCCTATGCTCCTGCATCATATTCACCCATGATTTGGGATTTGGATAACTAGGGATGCATTATTAACCCTACATTGCATTTTATAATTCATGGCTGTTGGTACAAATATGTGATATTTGCGTTTGAGCACGTCATCATTAGATGATAAGAGTGTGATTTACATAAATTTATATGAAAGTCATCTTGTTCGAAAATACCGTTGTGTAGAAAAGGGATGACTAGGGAACTTTTTATACAAGAATATAGTGACTCTTTGGGTTAATAGAGGAATGTAGGCTAGCACAGATCCCATATTGGCTGCATGTCTGGCATGTCCAGTACTAGCTTTTGCCCGTGCCACTGGCACTATCTAGTTCTAAATCCAATAATAAGAGATGATTGCACGCCCAACGCAATAGCGCGCAATAGCGTTTTGCGAATCAAAAAAGCAACGCAATCTGGGTTGCTATTTGGGATGCTGGAATAGCGTGCGCAATCGAGCGCTATTTGGCGCAAAAGTGCGCAATTGTGCGCAATCGGACGCTACAGGTGCGCTATCGGAGCTTTTTTTTTAAACCTCATGTCTTAACAAAACGATGTCGTTTTGGTAAGTACATAGGTTTAAAAAAAAAAAAAAAAAAAATTCTTCACATTTCAGCAGCTATCGAGGCTCTCTCTTACCCGATCTCTAAAAAAAAAACCTAACTCTTCACATAAAACAGCTCCGACCCAGCTATTTGAGTCTCCGGCAGCTATGCAGCTTGTTTTTCCCCACTTTGGCGTACTTTCTTTCCCTGGAATCATTTCAGCTTGTGTTTCCCCACTTCGGTAGGTCCGACCCAGCTTGTTTTTGCCCACTTCAACCCATTTCAGCTTGTTTGGTTCACTGATTTACTCATTTACTTTGGTAAGTATTATTTTTTATGTTAGACATAATTGCTTTATTGATTTACTTATTTTTTATGTTAGACATAATTGCTGTACTCATTTACTTTGGGTTCACTAATTTACTCATTTACTTTTCTTTACTCATTTGCTTTGGTAAGTATTATTTTTTTATGTTGTAGTAGTACTTTTGATCTTTGATTGTCCTATGTTTGGAACAATTTGGTCCTATTAGTGTGTTTAATTTCGAATGTTGTAGTACTTTATGTCTTCATAACTATATTTGAAATGATTTGGAGTTACTCTTTGAGCTTATTTATTTATTTATATTTTTTTACATGTTTTTCAAATTAAAAATCTGGAATGCACAAATTGCTCGCGCGATGCGCGACGCGATTTGCGCGACGCGATTTCGGAACCACAACGCGATCCCCTACGCGACCGCGATTTAAAACATTGCCTATAGCAGACCATTTTCACACATTAATTACATTATACAAAGGGCCACTTACGGATTTTATTAGTCAACTATCACATGTACTTCGTATCTCTTATTAGTATCAAAACGGAAAAGTCTGTATCAAGTATTGTATCCCAAGTATTATTATACCCAAAAAATATAATATCCTCGCGTCTACATTTTCAACTTCTGTGGTGAGGTCAACCAAATCATTGCAGTAAAATAAGCCAAACATTTGAACAAATACATAAACTGCGCATCAAATTAAACCTATCAAACAAAGACATAGATGAAGATACTAAACACTGGACTTTGAACTCATTACAAACCTTCTCTTGATACACTTTGCTTCCGAACACCACCTCTCTATACCTTCCTTTATTCTCATGTCCTTTTTTCTTAACTAAAGATCATACCAAACTTCACCTTTTTCATTCACCAACTTTATAAACACGCATCCTGTTGTTCAGCACATGAATATATCATATAGCTATGCCAAATGGCACTGTTAATAAACTGATCAGATCTTGCAGTTAACAATTAGAAAAATCAAATTAAAGTTTCATTAAATCCACATGAATTCCATACCTTTGCTAACATATGTGACGCTGTAAAATGTAAGAAACAATGTTGGAACATTACAGAAGAGTAATTCCCACGGCTAATTGAGTATTGAATGGGAAATCTGAAGAGAACTAAACTCAAAGACACCAAAATATTCAAAAGGACCGTAAATACAAAGGTACCTCTATATATTTTTTGTTGTTTCTCTGCCCCAACCTCTGTTTCAAGAGAACCATGGTTTTAGAAGTTCAATTTGATAATAAAGAACCAAATATGCTTGGAGGAGTATTAAATATTTATAAATTCCCCAAATAATAATAGGGAAAACTCATAAAAATAAAGTAATAAATGAAGAAATAGGGACGTGCAGCTGATTTATTTTTCAGTTCAGAGATCCTTAAAAGTGTAGAAATAGAAGTGATATAAAATACAAAAAATTACAAAACCAGAAGTGGAAATGCGTGAGATCTCCTTGAAGCGAGTAAGCTTCAACAAACCTTGATTTGGATGGATAAAACTTCACACAAACGCATATATATAGTTCACACACACACACAGAGAGAGAGAGAGAGAGAGAGGGAGAGAGACTTGGAGAAGTGGGATTACTTTGAAATAGTTTCAGAAGTACCTAAACTGACTAGACAAACAAACAAAGAATATCATATACTTATACACAGGTCTCAACAGGCATAAAACTATTAGCAGTTCATATTCCCAAAATCATTTATAGATTACAGATACAACCTTCATTGTTTATTATATGAAAATCCCAGAGTCTGATGTACAGCAACCCTGAAAAATATTTACAGAGCCTTGATTTATTATATATCCAAGTTTTCTCTCATTAGGTGGCCACCTAAATCTTGAATTAAGAACACAAAAATTATATAAATTAGTACAGCTAGGATACAAATAAATCAAAATTCAAGACACCTTGAATATGAAAACCTCCAAATTTTAAGATAAGCTACCTTTAACATGATAGGTTGGAGGGAGAGAACATGCGGTAAATTCTAAAATCTCAACTCGAAATTAAAGAAAACCCTAAATATGAAAAATATGAAAAACCGAAATTTCAACTAAACCATCCCTTTAACACGTTGGGTTGAAGAGGAAGATAACATGATCCGAGTGAAATATACAAAAAGAAAATTGTTAGATCTAGAATAAGATAGACTTAGAGATAAGATACGAGATCTAGAAACAAATAAGAGAGAGAGAGAGAGAGAGAGAGAGAGAGAGAGAGAGAGAGTACCTTTGCTGGTGTTGGCTGGTGGTTGTCATTGAATGTCGATGGTAGTTTTTGGCGATGGTCGATGGTGAGAATGGAGAGTAGCAGCAATGGAGGGTGGAAAGAGATCAACTGACTCATGGACCGGTTAGGGAGAGAATTTTGAGGTGCATGCAGAGGTGTGCTTCATTGGAAATCATGAAAGCTATAAGTTGAAATGATAGAAAGCTTTGGGGGGATAATGTTAATTGGGAATGTGATCTTGACTGTTCTTTTTTTTCTTTTCATTTTGGATCCAATTCATCTCGACCCTTGTTGTGCTTTTACATTCTTACAATTCAAAATCTTCCCTATCATATTATATAAAAAATTTTACGTGTCATCTTTTATTGTTCTCTTGAGTTATGTTCCCATATATTTTCTTCTCTACTAATAAGAAAAAGTATAAGTAGGTGTTTTTATTTTATTTTATATAAGTAGGTGTCACCTGCCGCAAGTGGAGATGTTTACCCTAGTGGTTTGACAAAAGGTCTTGTATTTTGCAAGATTTGGGTGAAAGGCCTTTTGTAAGGATGTTTGGAGCGGCATTTTCATGAAAATCCTTTTATTTTTGCCAATATAGCAAAATGCCATTATGTCTAGAGATGCTCTGCGTTAGGTTTGAAATCTAACCCACTTCTATGCCTCCTGTGTACATGTAAGGTATACATGCACTTGGGTATATACAATATTATGAAGCTTATATGTAAACATTTAAAGTTGTTAATTGATGTTAAGAGGGTTGAGCGTTTGTTTGGTTCGAGTTTGTGTTTCTGGAAATTCCAAAATGGTAAATTTATGTGTGAAGTCTTATAATTCATATCAAAGAGTTTGAAACAATACGTCAATTCTTTTTGTAAAATGCGAACATTACATGTGAAGTTACTAAATTAAAATTCCTGAAGAAACGTGAAGACTTGAAACAAACGAGCAGTAAGGTGGTCACTGGTTTTCGCCTCCTAAGTCTGAATTTGTACCATTCCAACTTAAGATGTACGAAATAATGTTTGTTTTTTGAAAAAAAATAAGAAGTGAACAGTATTTGCCTCTGAATTGTTACTTCCATTTAGACACAAAAAAACAAACTTATTTTTCAGATTCAGATTTCAGACTTCAAGAGGAAAAACAAAAGCAGCCTAAGTCAAGTAAAGCGAGACAAGCCAAGTTGAATCAAAGTATGTTCAGGAAAATCCTTTTCTCAAAAGCCTACTCTTATGATGAAGGGTACTATGAGACAAACTGGTGCTACAAACTTGGTTCCTAAAATTGTGTGATTAGCTCTCTTATTTTTTCTAATATAATATGTGCGCACTTAAATATTTACTTTCCTACTCGACAAATCAGTTCTTGGTCAAAAAGGGGTATAAAGGGTCGACTTTCTTTTGCAACATATTTATTATATATATTGATCTTGTTCGTCGACTTTACTCTGTTGACAATTTATTAAAACTGTTGTATGCCATAAAGATTATTGCTGGAAATGCAGTTGGTTTCGATGATGTCTGTCCCTTCGGGTACCATATTCGTGAGGCGGGCCCTCGCGTACTTGATGATTGAACAGGCAGAACTGGCATTAAGGGATGCAATGCAGGCTCAGGTATGCTTGCCCGAGTGGCCCACAGCCTTCTACATGCAGGCTCTCGCCCTCTCCAAGCTTGGGATGGAAACCGATGCCCAAGACATGCTTAATGATGGTGCCTCCTTTGAAACCAAGAGGCAAAATAGCTGGCGCAACTAAATTATATAATCATCAATTTGGTTGCATTGCACCCCCCAAGTATAAAATAAATTATCTCGGCTTTATTTAGTGTTATTTAATTTAAAATGCCGCAGTTGAGGAGGTTTGATGTGGGTGAGGGTTACGTGAGGAGTTGATATTCACACTTTGTTGTAGACAAACGGTTCCATACACAAAAATGTATAAAAGCAGTCAGTTCTAGTAGAACAGTTGTGGAGACTAGTTATTTGTCAGTGGCATTTCTCTTTTGAGTGAACTTATTATTGTGTTAAAAGAGTAATTGTGGCATGCAAATTGGTATAGAACTTCTCGTCCATTGGGGATTTAGTGCACGGGCAGAAGTTCTCTCGTCTAATCAGACTTCTCGTACCTCAATATTAAGGACCATTAGACACTAGTACCGCCTTGTGTTTAGTATCTAGTTAAATTCAAGGGTGAATAAACTCTCTAGAAAATCAGGAAAACAAATAATACAAGACGTGAAGAAAACTAGAACTAAAAAAAAGGGGTATATACCAAATAGTCCCTTGAACATTTTTTAATACAAGATTAGTTTGAGCTTTTTTATTTTGCTCCAAAAAGTCCTTTACTATGCCGCTGGCGCGGCGCTTTAAAGATAAGAGAATAAGGGAAGGCTTGGACTAAATGCGTATTAGAAAATGTTTGAGGGACTTTTTGGTATTTGATCCTAAAGAAAATGCCCCAATTAAAAATATATTCTGCTATTTATAATAGGTCACGTGCATGGTACATGCTCGTGAAGTCTAACTAGAGAGTGATGGAAGAGGGAGAGGTGCTGAAGGCTACACAAATATATTGGTGACAGGTACTATAGTCTAAACAACCTATTATGTACATGGCCGGCTCTGGCCATGTGCCAAATGGACAATGACACATGATCCATTTTAGAGTATGCACCTATATATGTATATTATAGGGGTCCAAAAATATTGTGTATATTAAAAATGTCAACTTTTAAAATAAGTTTAATTTTTTAGGGTCCATTTTTTTAACGATCCAAAAACAATTTTGTACAAAGAATTATTCAACTACCCAAAAATCTCATCCAACTAAAATGGGCCCCTAAAAAATAAGTTTAATTTTTTAGGGGCCAATTTTAGGTATTTAATATCTTTGTACAATATTTTTTAGAAGGGTCTTAAATTGATTTTCGCACAGGGCGCTCTCAATCTTAGGGCCGCCCTGATTATGAAGATATTGAAGTCTAAAAGACTAAAAGACTAAATGAGCTGTGAATATTTGTGCAAAATCTATCTTTTTCAAATATGTAGTCTCCTTTGAGGTCCAAGTATGTGGATCAATTTTTTTAAATAGTAAAAAAAAATGTTTTTGAGTTGATTTTTTTTCGTGAAATTAGTTCAAAATGATTTTTTTTTTTGCTATTTTAAAAAAATGGGTCAAAATTTGTTAGTTTTTAAATTGCTTATAGAATGAAATATTTTGATCAATTTTTTTAAATTAGCAAATAAAAATTCATTTTGAGTTTGATATTTTTTGTGGGTTCCTTGAAACATTAAAATGCCATAAAAAACCAACTCAAAAAAACTTTTTTTTTTATTATTAAAAACAATAGGTCCGCAAATGAGCGCCCCCTCCCCCCCCCCCCCCTCCTCCTCATTCAAACGCCTTCTCTGGTAAGGGCTTAAAAATAAGTTTGCACCGTACGGATTCTTTTTTAAAAAAAATACACTTTTTTTGGTTGATTTTTTTTTTGTTGGTTTTAAACATTTTAGGGTACTCATAAAAAAATAAGACTAGAATGATTATTTTTGCTATTTTTAAAAAATGACTCAATGTTTGACTTTTAGTAATTCTAGACTAGATTGACTTAAAAAGTCAGCTCGGAGACTCAAATGCCCCTAAGTTTTTACCAAAACTCCAAATTACCAAGTCATTAATTAAAATTTCAAACTATTCATTTAATTAGCTAGAAAATTACCAATTTCATTTAAAACAAATTTTTTTATTTAATTCAAATTCTAACTTCATAATCCATTTAATTAATTAAATTTGATTAAAAATATATGGGGTATTACGGTGAGGATTGTGTGTTATAAATGTACGTACTCATCACACTACAAACCTAGAGGGTGAATATGTTTGAATGCATCTTATGACTAATTTTTCAATTTCAATGATTTTGCTTGCAAATTCCAATTACTAAACACAAGTTTTACCAAATTGATTATTAAAGCCTTGATTAATTTAAACAACAATGTAAATAGGTTAATCTAGATGAGAAAACTAGATCTAACAGAACTATTTCAATATAGCAAATTCAGTAGTTTCAAGTTTGATATAAGTAATGCGTGTGATAAAATGTATGCACATGAATAGAAAACATAAACAATCGATGACACGACAAGGTTTATGAGGAAAAACCCCTACCAAGGGGTAAAAAAACCTCGACACACTCCAATTTTCATTTATACTTGAAAATATGTTTTATAGAAGGCAAGAAGATACCATTTACGCAGTCACTCTCGTGTAGTTACCTATGGACCTTGTAACTTTCTTCCATAGATGATGAAAATTCACACCGAGCTATACGATGTGTATGGAGAAGTACACCCTCTTCTTTGAAGTTAACGCCACACTCCAATAAACCAAAGTGCTTCCTTTTTTAGATCTACTAAGAGTATGAGATCATAGCAATTCAAATGTAGAATGATGAATTGATATGTGTTAGTGAATATGAACCAAAATACTCTAAATTCTCTCTTAAAAGCATTGATGAAGTATAAATCTAAGTTATATCAATTTTGGAGGGAATAAATGAAATTGGAATAGAGCAGTAACGAAAAAATTCTCTTAAACTAGAAAATGCTCACATACATGTATTTAAGTTATGAGGTTTTCAGACCTAATGAAATATGAGAGAAACTGCCCCTTTTATAGAAGATTTTCACTACCAGACACCGCCGTGCAGACGATTCCAATCATTGTGGAATCTTATCCAAGGTTGTACGCACGGGTACATTTTGGTGCCATGAGAAAGCCACCACTTGCATGAGCTTAAAACAAAGCCGTGCGAACGTTTAAGGCTACACTCGCCAAAAAGATTTAACTTTGTTCAAAACAAAGGCCAACACGCAAATATATTTTCTAAAAATTTTTGAGACAATTTTAACCCTCGTTCCAATTTTTTTTATCATCCTCACACATTTTAAAAACATTTGTGCACGTGTGTGTTTAATCATAGATAATTTCAATCTATTATGAATGCATGACAATAGAAGTCTTTAATGAGCAGCTTGCAGAATCTTCAATTTTCATAGGTACCGCCTCACTCATTCGAATCCAGTCTATGTGAATTGAAAGACAACGACTCAAAAATGTTTCATGTATCATCATGGGAACTAGCCAATTAATATTAATTACAAAATTACATTTTCATACAATCTTCCCTACTAATAAAAGAATGTTACCCTCGAAATTGATTAAAGTATAAACACAGCAACGCAATCCATACAAATATCATAGGCTCATATACGTCTACCTAGCCCATGTGTCATCCAGCGACGGAGCCAGGAAATTAGCTTGGGTGGAGCAGAACCCATTGACGGGGGTTTAGGGGCGCTAGCCCCTGAATTTTTTTTAGAGTTATTTTTACGTTTTTACAAATATTTCATTGATAATAATTTATTTAATAAATCAAATAACCCCCTGTACTAGTTGTTTTGAAAAATACTCCCTGAATATATTTACAAAGCTCCAAATACCTCGTGTAAAACTAGTATTTTCGGTAAATTTCAAAACTATTGTAATAACTTTAAAAAAAGTCAAAAAGATAATGCATTAAAATAAAACAAATAAAAAAACTAGGTTCAACATCATTTTATAATTATTCAAATTTTCTTCAACTAAAAACATAATTTTAACCAAATATTTAAGTCATGGCAAGCCTACTTTTTAAAGGTTAGCTTGCTTTAACCTTTGTTTTCAATAGCCCTTATTTATAGAAAGTGATAGTAGCAGGTGGCAGTATCCTCGGCGATGTGGGACTCTAAGAGACATCAAGGCAGTAGCTTATACATATCTCATCCTATATAAAAAAAAATAAAAAAAAATTCTGAGTGGAGCACGTGCTCCTCCCAGTACAATTCTCCCTCCGCCACT
Source organism: Sambucus nigra (assembly GCA_949130495.1). Taxonomy (NCBI): domain Eukaryota; kingdom Viridiplantae; phylum Streptophyta; class Magnoliopsida; order Dipsacales; family Adoxaceae; genus Sambucus; species Sambucus nigra. The sequence goes on along the minus strand of OX422221.1, from coordinate 223,420,897 downwards.
GGTATCATCATAAGATAAAAGTAAGCCTCACATATGGCTCACATAGTATGTCACGATTGGGGCGCCCATACACCCAATCCAATGTGCACATACCACATAAGTAATGTTTACATATAGCTCTCTTATATATTTAACATAACTATAAAATAATGTACAAAACTACCCCACTAGCCACATCTCGTCTCCTCTTTAGGTTACCCCAACTGTGCTGCAGGTGGTGCCATAACACCCTGAACGTTAGGATTCCTAGCAGCTCAATGTCCTATATCTCCACATGAAAATCAAGTGCCTCTAAAAGCACCAAACTGCCTACCTGACACATGCTCTCCCTATCGTCGTTGTCCCTAGGGAACTTGCTTTACTCCATTTCCCTATCGAAGGGACTGTTATTGATATGGCCCCGTTTGAGGCTTATTTCATGGCCACTGCCCCTGATGGTCTTATGATCCAGACCAGTCTTGGTCCCATTCGGATCACATGACTCATTCCTCTTTCCTAACTTTTTTTGGTAATTCACTTTCTCTTGCTAAATCATCAGTGCGACATCCACCACCTGAGCATAAGAGGTGCATGCCAAATTTCCCATGAAGACCTTCTTAATAGAATAATTCAAACCATTTATAAAAAAAATCTTCATTTTCTCCTCCGTGTTCACATCCTCCGGTGAAAACATAGAGAAATTAGTGAACTACTTCTCATACTCAGTAATATTCCTCAAACCATGCTCCAAATTTAAAAAGTATCTCTTATTCAAGATCCTAATATCATAATGATACTTCTCATCGAACTTCATTATAAAGTCCCCGCAATTTAAACGATCCTTATCCTCAGGTGTGGTCACACTCTTCCACCATTTTAAAACATCTCTTGTCAGCTTAAAAGTAACTAACAGCTTAAAAGTAACTAACACATACTTCTGTACATCAATGCAGTCCACCATCCTCACATGCCTCTCTGTGTCTCTCCTCTACTAGTGAGAGACCTTTGCAAAAGTGGGAGGATTTCCCTTGCTGAAGTTGACCCTCGCACTATCCCATGATGACGTGTGAAACTCCCTGCTCATGAGCCCATTAGGTTGCCAACCTCTGTCTACCCATATCAATAACCTCCATAGTGGCCTCACTAATGATAGCCACTAACTCATCGGCTCCTAAAAGAAACCCATGCCTTTCTTAACCCGAGGTACCAGAAATCGAATCAACTCTCTTAGCTCCAGCTCTCATAGTGTTCTCCATTTGAAAAGATATAAAAAAAATATATGTTAGACTCAAAGCCTAAAGAGCAAAATCAACAAAACATATCAAATATAGATATGCAAAAAACTATAATACACTCATAGCCCCCGAGATTTAAGACCATGCTATGATACTGATGGAAATACCATGGATATTTTTCTATCAAGAATGTAAGGCCCCTATACCAAGATATGTTTATTGTTATAATTAAAACACCACTCTTAGCATGTGACAATCTATGAGACATTTACCTTTTAGATATGATAAATAAACCATCCACAAGAATAAGATCCGTCATCATGCTGAAATTCCAATAATATAGAAATTCAAATGATATAAGAAGTCATCAATAATAACCTCTCTAAATAAAAACCATAACCATTGTGGACTCTAAGGATCAACAAAATATAAATACAATTGCCTCATAAAATAAATGTCTGGAAAATAAACTAAACTAAGCAATAAAATAAATCCCCAACTACACGTCCCTCTAATCTCCAAACTATGCAATTAAAAACAACTTAACCTGAAATGTTAGTCAACATTAATATGTTAGGGACCACTGCAAGAATACTAACTACGTTTTCTAATCAGGGTTACATGAACCCAATCATAAGCACTGGATAAGATAAATATCACAATATAAAATTTTAATTATCAATTAAGAAATTTGTGTAATGATGCGAGTAATGTAAACTACGAGTGCGCAATGATCTAATGGAGATAACTTATTAAATTCATATGACAACCCACACCAATTTTAATTCTTTTTACGCTAGAATATGCAACTAGGTGATTATTGCATAAAATGGTAAAACATGCATTCAAACCAAAAAGATATTTTTCAGGAAAAATCCCATTCAGACAAAACCTTTTATTCACTTTATAAAATTTACAAACCGTAACTTATAAATTTAGTAAATGAATCTACACCGTTTTGATGAATCTCCTGCAGGTGACTTTCTTCTTTAATAACTATGATCATCACAAGAATCACACAACCATAGTCTTCCTTCAGCAATGATTCCCACAAGAATCACAAGATAAACAGTGGAGACGCCTTCTCCACAAGAGTAATTTTGGTATGGAATTGTGTGTGGGTTTCAAAGTGGATTTACAACTATATATAGTAGTGATGATTTGTGAATCAAAACATGTTTTCCCTTTTTAAAATATGAGACTTTTTGCAGTAGATATGTATAAATCAAAATTGTAAAAATCTTGCAAAAAACCTACGCGAAGCAGGTATTTATAGGAAAACACAAAAATCGAGGTGGCTCCAGTCGTTCGAACGAGTTTGATGTTTGTTCGAATGAGATCAGCTCTTTGTTAGAACAAAAACAAGTTTTTGTTCAACGAGAAGCCTTTCTCATTTGAACGTGCTTCAAACAACCTTCTAACAACTTGAAACAATACGCCGTCGATCGATGTTTGCTTGATGCAGACTTCTAATGAGAACTCCCTTTCGTTTGAACAAGATTTCCATCTCGTTTGAACGACTGTGGTGAAAAAGTATTTTATTTTAAGTTAAAAAATGCTTCATTTTAAATCAAATAAAATAAAAAATAACTCCCAATATAATTATAAATAAACTTCGAATACAAAATATAAATTTACCATCATTAGGTGGAGTAATGGAGCAAGATAAAGATGAATATGATGCACGTTGAAGATGCACATTGGAGTTGCTGGATATTAGGATCTTTGACACTTCGTGATGATCGTGATGACATGATGCAGAGTAACGGGATATGCCGTACAGTATGTAGCATAGATACTAGGGACAATGTTTGAAATGTTGCCCTTATAAATCTCCCACTATGTATATTCTAGTACAAACATAAAAAAATTTGAATTACTAAAAAAAATTCTAAGACAAACATTATTCTAATACCCTCCCCAAACCCACAAATGGAATGATATCAAAATACATAAGTCCTGAAATCTTCAACATCTTCAAATATCAAAAGCTTCAATTTTTTCCACTTTCTATTGATCTTGTTTTTAGGAACTTTATCTTAAGTGTACTTTGCATATGCTTATCAAAGTGTACCTACACACAATAGACAAAGAAATACACGTGACACAATAAAGAGTTTGAAATATAAAATGATGATCACAACTTATGTCTCCCCCTATAAATTAAACTCCTACTCCCTCATAATTCGTTCTCCTCTTTTTTATTTTGTCTAAAATAGACAAGGAAAAGAAAAATAAATTAGAGTGTGTCATAAAAATCGAAGAATATCATAAAAAATATAAGGCAATAAGTATCGACAATGATAAACAAAGAAAAACCAAACCAAGCCAACTATTTTTGACTTTTTCAAATTTTTATAAAGAATAAAAAATATACAAGTACAACATACACCATGAACTAACACTAAGATAACCAAGCCGTGAAAGCATAAGGAATGGGTGTGAAAAAATTCGATAAGTAAATCAACTCAAACAATCATAACATATGTGCACGATGGATTTGAGATATTCCTAACAAATGTACTTGAAGTCTGCCTTAGTTTTTACGCGTCGTTAATATTTTAGGCTCTTTTCTTTGTAAATGGTGGATTTTCACGCAAAGTTAACATGTCTTTGGTAACCCCTTTCCATTGAATAAAATATACCAAATTTACCGGAAAGATGATTTTCAATTTTTTTTTTAAATCCAGGCAATGGTTCTTACATATGATATATTTTTCATTTTAGGCGAAATTGAAATGAAAACACCTTGACCAACATGTGACTGACAAGTGCAAAAATCACATAAATCCGTGTACGTGTGCATTAAAGGAGACAATGAGTCAAACATGTGAAAAATAATAGTCTAAATACAACTCAATGACTCTAACACATTATAAAGTGCATGGATGAAATAATGTCGAGTCTCAGAAAATTATAAAAAAGTCACGTAGATAATGAAATAATATTGTGACTCGGCTAGCCTAGATGTCCATACATACAACGTGTAAACAAGCTACAAAAATCTTTTTGTGTTTTTAAAAAAAAATTATAAAAAGAAAATCTTTTTGTATTTTCCATAAAATATGGAAAAAGAAAAATATAAATACAATGATTGAACTCACTAGTAATAGGGATATATGATATGAGCATGAAAAACAACCTGGTTTAGTAAACAAGTCTCAACCTCAATCCTTAGGCCCGTAGGAGCTCTCAAAAGGAGATGACATCCTATGAAATTCCTCCATCAAAATTAGTGAAGTTTTGACTAGATACTCGCTCTGGAAAACTTTCAAAATAAAAAATGTGATGTGCAGGAGCATGTGGAGTAATATGTGTGGGGGTGCATGTGGGAACTCGGGTAGTAGCATATCGTGGAAGATACCTATGAGACACTCTCCCTAACTTAAGGTAAAATTCCTTAAGTTGACCTGCTTGTTTACAACGGGAACAAACGTACACGGTCTTGGGTTCACCTCTCTCAAAACATCTTGGTCGAGCTCTCCTAGGTGGGTTTGATCGAGGGACATATGGATCTCACACAAACTCGGGAACCAACTCGAGCATAACATGGGAAGTGGACGCACCATCATATTCTATTACAAGCCTCACAATGTTACCTAAAGCGGAATCGAGGAACATTTTTTCTACCTTCTTAAATGTGTTTTCTAAAGTAACCTTGACCTCCTGGGCACATTCGAGATCTTTCTTGAGTTAGGATACATGGGCTTCAAGTTTCTCACGAGTCTCCAACGAAGATTGAAGATCTCCCGTAAGACTAGTCACGGTGTTGGTCAAATCACTCTTTCATGGCCTAAGACGATCAACTGCTCACCCAAAGATATGGTTACCTTCTCAATTTGACTCACCGACGTCTCACACAACGTCAAAACTTTCACCTCTCTCTCCAAATCTAACACCCTAAGAGACAAATCCCTATTAATGTTTTTCTTCTTCAATGTCTCGATGTAAATATCACTAAAATCCTTTTGGAGACCACATTCTCCTTCACTCAAAGTACCATCCTCACTCTCACAATCTCCTAAATGACTCGAAACATCCTCAACGCTTTCATGTTTAGATATGTCCTTATCGGCGTGGGACAAACTAGAAGTACTCACGTAACTAGCCATGAATTCAATGCACGGTTCATGTGGTGATTATCCCCCTGAATCAATTGACTCGATGTCACTATCGCTACGAGTGACTTTATTTGCAATCTCCTTACCCTTTCTCTTTCGCATAGTGGGACACTCATATGGCTTGTGCCCTTTACCTTCACACTCAAAACACATTATCTCTTCCTCTTTCTCATCGTTACCTGGATCTCATTCTTATTTTTATTTTTCTCAATTTTTTTATTGGAAGAATTTTCTTTGGAAAATTTGAGAATGTTTTTAAATTTGTTTGCAAACAAGGCTAAGCCATCAACATCAAAATCACCCTCAGATTTAGACCACAAACTCTCTCCTTTTTCTTATTCTTATCTTGAGTCTTTAAAGCTACCCCTATATCTTTAGGTTTAATTGTTTTAGGGAACATATATAGTCTGAAGGTCTCCTATGAGTTCTTATAACCTAAGAGAGTCTAAAATCCTTAAGGAGTTAAGAACCGTAACCTTAGGAATAAATCGAGAACGAAGTGATCATATAATCTTTTTAACAGCCCTAGTCTCAGGAATTTTCTCACCCAAATTAAAACTAATGTTTACGATGTTCGACAACCTAGCATAAAATTCCTCAAAACTTACGGACTCTAACATGGTGATGATCTCAAATTGGGTTGTCAAATTTTAAAGCTTAAACGCCTTGACACCGTTGGTACCTTTAGGTATCAACTGAAGGATATCCCATACTTTCTTAGACGTAATGCACGTCATGATGTGTCGAAACTCGTTAAGAGTGATGGATCCAGAAATCACACTAAGGTCATGGGAGTTGAAGGTACTCCACTTAAGTTCATCATCGGTCCAGGAGATGACATGTTTAGGACTCTCAACATTATTCATATTGATTATGGGTGGGACCCATCCTCTTAATATAATAACCAAACCCTCTCATCTCTAGCTTTTAAAGAGGATCTCATTGGGCATTCCAATAGGCATAGTTCGATCGGTCAAAAATTGGCATCCTATTATATGAGTTATCTATAAAAAAATTTGCGATTTAAAAAAAAACTGATATCACAGAAAAAATTTGCGAAAAATCAGGATCTCACGATAATTTGGTGAAACCTGCTTCGGTACCAATTTGAGAATGCACAATGATCTAATGGCGGTAACTTATTAAATTCAGATGAAAACCCACACCAATATTTAATTCTTTTTGTGTTAAAACATGCAACTAGGTGATTATTGCGTAAAACAGTAAAACATGCATTCAAACCACGAAAGATAGTTTTTAGGAAAAATCCCTTGCGGGCAAAACCTTTTATTCACTTTATAAAATTTATAAATTGCAACTTACAAATTTTATAAATTAATCTACATCGTTTTGATGAATCTCCCGCAAGTGACTTTCGTCTTCAGCAACTATGATCCTCTCAAGAATCACACAACTACAGTCTTCCTTCAATAATGATTCCCGCAAGAATCATAAGATCAACAGTGGAGACGCCTTCTCCACAAGAGTAATTCTGATATGGAATTACGTGAGGGTTTCGAAGTGGATTCATAACTATATATGGGAGTGATGATTTGTGAATCAAAGGATGTTTTCCATTTTTAAAATATGAGACTTTTTGCAGCAGGTCTGCAAAATTGAAATTGTAAAAGAATTGCAAAAATCCTACATGAAGAAGGTATTTATAGGTAAACATGAAAAATCGAGGTTATGCCAGTTGTTCGAACGAGTTTGATGCTCGTTCGAATGAGATCAGCTCTTTGTTAGAACAAAAATAAGTTTCATTCGAACGACAAGCCTTTCTCGTTTGCACGCGCTTCAAAAGACTTTCTAACGACTTGAAACAGTACGCCCTAGATTGATGTAGACTTCTAATGAGAATACCCTTTCATTTTAATGAGATTCCCATCTCGTTTGAACAACTATGGCGAAAAAAATGTTTTATTATAAGTCTAAAAATGCCTCGTTTTATATCAAATAAAATAAAAGCAACTCCCAATATAATTATAAATAAATTTTTAACAAACAATATAAATTATACCATAATTAGGTGGAGTAGTGGAGCACGATGAAGATAAACATGATGGATGCTGAAGATGCATGTTGGAGTTGCTGGATATTCACATATTTGACACTTCGTGATGATCGTGATGACGTGATGCAGAGTAACGGGATATGCCATACAGTATATAACCTAGATACTAGGGTAGTCTCTGAAATGTTACCCTTACATAAACTACAATGGCTACCCATATTTCCAATTACGCTTCTTTCAACATTTATTATCTTTTCTTCAATATCATTTAATAATTTCAACAACACTATAGTCATCTAGTCTTTTATATGACTATGCCCATACCATGGTGAACCACTCGTGGCTCAACAATAACCACCACATCACTATAGTCTGACTGTCCATAATGTTACTTGCACATACTGTGATATATATCCACATAATTCTCATCACTATAACCAACATGCCTAGGTCTTGTACAAACTATAGTATCCAACCAACACTAGAAACCACACATATCATGACGCACCCATAAAATCGTTACTATAGCTAGTTTTTCTTGGTCTTGTACATATTGTCATAGCCATGTATCACCCCGTAATTTTAAAACCGGTAATAATTTAATTTATTTCGAAATTTGCAAAAATATTTTTTTTTGGATTTAATTATTTTTAGCAATTTAATATGTTGGATTTTATTTATGAAAAATAGGATTTTAATCGGAATTCAAATCGGGGAAGAAATTGGATTTTTATTTATATACATGTATTTTTGGGCGAACTGGGAACTCGACCAAGATCTAATCGATTCAGCCTAGAGGGCGAATCGATTCGCCCTGGGCAGTGTCGGCAGTTTGCTACTTTGTTAGAGTTTGAGTTAATTAAAACTCTTAATCCTTTTCCATATTAAATTTTCTCGGGGTTAGACTTTTCTAAACACCTTTCCACCAACTTTTAAACCATAATTCTTCCACATCTTTACCACCTTTCATCTACAAACCCTAGCCCAAATTTTATCAAGATTTAATCCAAGTTTTGAGGGCTCTAGCGGTGTTTTCTCAAGAATGTTAAAAAATGAGTCTTTATTAATTTTTGAGAGGAACACAACCATCTAAGCATAATTTTCAATCGACTTTTTTATCGGCATGAATACTTATATTCTCTCTCTTTAGTATTGTGCATTTTAAATATCGCCTAAACCTTAATTTACACACTTTTCTTAAAATATATTAGAAACCTTAATTAGAGAAAGTGAAATCTATTTGGGATTGTTTTTATGAAAACTCTTAATATGATTTAAGACTCATAGCCCTTGTGTGCTTAGGGTAGATATTTGGACTCTTGTTATTATGGGTGTAAGTGCATGTAGAAAACCTTAGTGATTTTATTTAAATTAAAAAGAGAATTGTGCAATCACATAAAATTATGTTGGTGTGATAAAAAGGAAATTTTGTTGCGTGCGCCGTATACTTGCATAATGTGGAAATTATATTTGTTGCATAAAATAAATTGTTTTAATTATGAAGATGGATTGAACGAATTAAATTAGATTTGTTTGTGATCCTAGGAGAAATTTGTAGATTTGTTGATAATATGTCATATGCAAATTATTGATTTAATTATATTTATCATCGCGGGGACGACGGTATTTTGGGTAGTTATGTAACTTTTAGGTATGAGACTAGTGGGTATGCCTTAGTTGTAGTTGACACTTTCTAAGTACGGGACTAGTTAGTGTAGATTTTTACGGACGGGACTAGTGGGTATGCCTTAGTTGTGTCGTTCTGTTGATTCGATAGTCTAGGCGCGAGACTAGAAGAAAATTAATGATAGAGATTTATCCTATATGATAGGGTATGACGTACTTCTGTTTTAGAGACCTCTAGGTATGGGACTAGGGGTAGGTTGGAGGATTTATGCTCTATAATAGGGTGGGGTTAATATAAAATAATGAGAAATTGAGAAATTTTCAATTAATGCCTAAGATACTAAACACGTATTAAAATGGATAGGCGTCGTTAATAAGTGCAGGACTGATAGAATACGGGTTGGCTGGCTATTACGACGTGGGTGTGCGTTGGCATCATCAATAAGTGCAGGGCTGATAGAATATGGGTTGACTGACTATTATGGTGTGTCATGCGTGGAACCTCGTCAATAAGTGTAGGACTAACGAAATTAGGGCCGACTAGCTATAGCGAGGAGAATGCGTGTGGTGTAAAACTTTAGGCGGGCCCAACTAAGTGCAGGACATACAGTAGGGTCGGCTGGCTATGAAGGCGGCGCTATAATAATAATAATAATAATAATAATAATAATAATAATAATAATAATAATAATAATAATAACAATAATAATAAAATGATAATTAATCGATTTAAATAAAGATGGTGACTTTATCATAATTATCGGATTGTGATAAGATAAGTGGGACTTAAACTTTTGGGGTGGTAAAATTGTGTAATTAAATGATAGTAGTTTATTTTACTCGCATGTTAATAATTATCTCGTTTAAATTAAAATACTCTATTGTGATGTTTATCATGTATAATGCTACTGTCTGGGTTCATGGACCCTAATTGGGGAGAGTAGCTAGTATTCATGCGGTAGGCTCTGACCCATTGCGTTGACCAACATTTCAGGTATAGCGCTAGAGTAGCTGCATATGAGTGATTGGAGATATTTTTTGGAGGTGCAGCTGGAGACTTATTTTTTTTGATGCTTTAGTAATTTAGATTTATTTTTCATTCCGTCGTATTTATTATGAGACCTTATTTATGGATTTAGTGGGCCAAATTGGTTCCACAGTTATTTACGATTTATGTCAAATATTCAAAGATGGATGATTTCATTTGAGGTTTATATTTATTCGGAGTTGGATTTATCTTGGAGATTAGCATGGTGATGGATTTTAATATTACCTGACCGGTTATATTTATTGGATCAATCTGATTATTATCTTGTGGAATAATTTTAAATGTCTCATATATCTATCACATGCTAAAATGGTATTTAATTTAGTAATGTCCAGCGTAGTCTTGGTGGCGTCTGACGCCAGAATGCTCGGGGTGTTACAAGCCTGCCCACACCCTACACATACCATTAGGGACGTGTAAGATCCAAACCAAACCGATGAAATCAACCGATCCAATTCAAACCAATCCAATCCAATTGAAAAACCAACCTCAATTGGATTGAATTGGATTTGGTTTTTCAAAAACCGTCCTTAATTGGACCAGTTTTGGTTTTGTATATGTAAGAACCGATGAAACCGATCCAAACCGACTATAAATAAAATATGGTAAAAATGAAACTTGTGCCCTAATTTGATTGGTTATAATATTTTATTAGTTTGTAATCTTATACACCTTAGCAGTTATATTAAATTAAATGACCAGTGTTAAATTTTATTACATTAATTTTGATGGATTGGATTGGATAAGTTGTAATGGATTAAGTCCAAAGACAATCTTTTTATTTAATAATGCCTAAGATAGAGGAATAAAAAATAATTAAAATACCAATCCAATCTAACCTAAATTGGATTGGATTGGATTATGAATTTAGTTCAGATTGGATTCTCTGAAAGTGAAAAATCGACTACAATTGGATTCGATTCGGTTCTCTTCAAATAGGGAAATTTTGAAATGATGCACACCTCTACATAGCATAATTCCCATAGGAATCCCATCAAAGTAACCAAGCTTGTAAGGCCCTAAAACATGATTAGGAAGGTTAATACATGATTAATTATAACTTAGGAGTTATAAGTTATAGATTGGTTATGTGTGTTAAACATGTTAATTATCATGTTTAGGGGATGCATGCTCATGCGATATATGTGTTGTTTACATTAGGTGTTAATTGAGCTTATGATCGGGGATACCATGTTTAGAACATATGATTAGTTATGCGATTAATGCATCATAAATTATATTTTTAATGCATTATTATTTTTATAAAAGTAAATAAGGGCGTTGATACGAAATTGGTAATGTTTGGTTGCCATATGTGAAAGTTTTGAGATTTTCGGTAAATTGCTACTTTCCTGTTCGAAGCACAAATTAGGCGTATTAGTTTATGATTTTGGGAAAACATAAATTATGAAACTTGTAGATATATGAATTAATATTATAACACAACAAACGGTGGGTTAAACGGAGGCTCGTACAAGAAGTTATAGCAAAAGTACGAAACAAGGGAAAATATGTCCATTCCTTAAGTGACAAATGTCTTATTAGCACACCATGTGCTATTTTTTGATTGGTTAGAGGGTGGGTGATGGTTTGGACGACTTAAACTTCATAAAACATCCCCTTTGTTCAGCAAATGCAGCCATGAACAAGAGTTTTCCCTAAAGAGAGAGAAAGAGAAGAAAGTTAAAGGAAGAAATCTTTGAATTTTTTTTTATAAATCAAGGAATCCTCGTAAGGTAATTACATCTTTATCAAAGTTGGTCACATGGATGAGTTCTATACTTATAATGTTTTTATTTTTGATTTGGATATATATTTTAATGATACCCATATTGCTGAATTGTGTTGGAACAAGGATGGGTTAAGAACATAAGTTAGAACTGGAGCTAGGATCGTAAATGCATACTTTAAAGTCCTAAATTTACATCATCTTTTCGTAAATCATTTTAATTTAGAAAATTCATTATTATGATGTATATTTCTGATAAAACATGTTTATTATATTTTTCCATGAATTATACTCAAGGTCAAGGTTATGTATGCTTAAAAATGTTAAGTTATGCCTTAATGTTGTATTTTGACCTAGTTATGATAAAAATGGTATAAATCATGGAATACGTATTGGAATTGAGTGATTCAAGTTGGAGAGTAAAATATAATCATGCATGTATAACATATCCGAAAAATATATAAAAATACCAAGGAATGAACTCTTGGTGATAGTTTGAAGTCTTGGTTTAAAATCTGCCCTAAAGGAGCAAGAATGCATACCAGGTGTTTGACGTTTTGCTCGACATAGAAAATGATCCCTAAAAATTATGAAACATTAAATTTGTATTATTCAATGTGTTTACTGATATTGGGTGGAATATCATGGAAATTTATGTTGTACAAAAATTATGAGAATTCCATGAAGTTGAAGTTGTGTTGTTGTTTTTCTTGAGAAATGATTTGGAAAAGGCTGTAATAAAGTGGGCATAACTTTGTCTAGCAAATTCGTAATTAAATTCTGTAAATTGTGTTAGAACCCTAATTAATTGGGTGTTATAGAAATGTGAAGTGTCATATTTAATTCCTCCTTAGTTATTTCTGATTGACCAAATGATGTGATGTATTACTGAGTTTGATGTTAATCGGTGTATTCAAATACTAACGACATTGACTTGTTAGGTGGGGAAGCAGCTAATACTACCATACCAAGGAAGTAGTTGGTATTAATCTTAGAACTAAATCCAAGGTGAGTGACCTTCCTTATGAAATATAAATGCTTATAATTTCATATGGAAATGTGTAGTTGAACACATGTGTTAAAATGTTTATGGGAGTGATGTTGTATTTATGAAACATATGCATATGATTAAAAATGTTAAGAGATGTTATATAATGATATGGACTAGTGAGTCCTTTATCTAATGTTAAGGACTGTGGTGGTTCCTACGAGATGTGGTGGTCCTGTTAATCCAACTTAAAGGTTTGTGTACTCGGGCCTAATAAAGGGATGTGGTGGTCCCTAATAACTGTGGTGGGTTAATTGGACTGTGGCGGGTCTAGGCTTGCGAGAGTTTCACAATTCCTGTTGGGCTATAGCATTAGAACAAAATAAAAATGGTTATTCAAATTGGTTATATGTGTGGTATGTGGTCATTCACTAAGCCTTTATAGCTTACACTCCTGTAATGTTTTGTTTCAGGTATGGTTATAATTTGGAGTTCACTGCCAAGTTAGGACCTTAAAACGGGGGAGTGACGGATATTTAGTATGGTTTGAATATCAGGATTTATTTTGTGTAATTATTAAACTAAGGATCTTGGTTATGTAAAGTTATGTAGTACTTATTAGTTATAAGTAAAGGCAGCTATGTTTTCATCTACACATACCTTTGGAAAAAAAATTCTTATGTTATTTTTCCTTAGAGATTTAAATTAAAGCATTGTTTAAGCCAGTTTATCTCTAATTAAAAGGATGAGTTTAACAAAATTATGTCGGGGCGCGACAACTTGGTATCAGAGCCAGGTTATTTGGTTCTGGAAAGGGTGTGGGGGTCTATATTGGCAGTGGACACTAGAAAGTGAGTTTGTTATGCACCTGGATTTTGACTAACAATGTTAATATTAAACTGCTGCTATTATATTTTGTTTAAGTTAATTATATTGCAGTGAGTGATGAATCCACACGAGCCGTATGATAGAGCAGAGGGTGAGGCATCCTATGTACCTAATAGTCAGCAAGGACATAGACCTATTGAAGTGGATGAACTAGAGGTGCAACAACAACCTGTTGATGACGTGGGAAGAATGACAAATTACATGAGAGGTTCATGAAGTTAAATCTGCCAGCATTTACTGGGACTACGGATCAGTTAATGGCAGAGGGGTGGATTCTAAAAATGGAAACAATATTCAAGGTGATGGAAGTGCGAGATGAACAAAAGATTTTGTTAGCAACCTTTAGATTGGAGAATGATGCAAAGTTATGGTGGGATGCTACAGAGAGGTTACTTACTATGATTGGGGGAGTAGTGCCAGCAAATCCTCCACCAATTACATGGGAGAGGTTTGTGAAGGTGTTCTTTGAAAAATATTTCTCAAGGCTTTATAGGAAAGAGAAAGAGGAAGAATTTATCACGTTGAAACAGGGGAACCGAACAGTGGTAGAGTATGAAGCTTTATTTATATCCTTATCTAGATTTGCACCTGACTTGGTGAGGACGGAAGAAAGTAAATGTGATCGGTTTCAAACCGGGCTGAGTGTAGAGATAAAAAACATGGTTGCTAATATGAAGATCATAGATCATGTGGACTTGGTTGATAGGGCCATGGTGTCAGAAAAGTCAATGAAAGAAATGAAAGCTGAACACTCGAAGAAAGCTAGACATGATGTTATAAGATCATATGGATGGGAGACGGAAACCTCAACTCAGAGTGTAGCACGAGGAGTACCTAAGGGACAAGAATTTAAAAATAATAGAAGTGCACGTGGAAGATTTCAAGCTCGAGGTGGAAGGACTGGGATGAATCGGTCAGAAAATGCATCTGTGTTGGTGCCGAGGGCCATATTTTGTTATAGATGTGGTGGTCAAGGGCACATGTCTCGAGAGTGTACAATAGCTGAGACGACACTTTTATGTTTCCATTGTCATCAACCGGGGTACTTACGCAAGAATTGTTTAGCGATGGGATGTACAACGTCAGTTGGGAGTGTGGCAGTAGGAGGTAAGAGTTCTACACAGAATGTACCCAGGGGAGGTAGAGGAGGCATATCGCAAAGTCAAGGCCAAGGCAGAGTGTTTGCACTGACACAACAAGATGCACAAGCTATGACTAACGTAGTGACAGGTACATTTCCTATTAGTGATAATTATGCTTATGTGTTGATAGATCCTGGTTCTACACATTCCTTTGTGTCTTTGCTTTATCTGTTGCATCTTAATAAACCACTATCATCATTAGATTCTGGTTTAGCTATTGTTACTCCACTGGGGGGGGGGTTGGTTTTTATTGAGAGAGTATATAGGGAGTGTGTGGTGCGAGTGGGTGAAAAAGAATTACTAGTTGAATTATTACCTCTCGATATGCGCGACTTTGATGTAATACTGGGTATGGATTGGTTAGCCTCATATCATGTATGTTTGGATTGCTTTAAAAAGGAGGTAGTGTTTCGATTACCGGGTGAACCTGAATTTAAATTTATTGGGGAACGAAATGTCACTCCAACATGTTTGATCTCTGCTACAAAATGTTATGAACTGCTAAGGAAAGGATGTGAGGGTTATCTTGCTCATGTGGTGGACACACGACAAGAGGCTGGAAAACTATCAGATATACCAGTAGTTAATGAGTTTGCAGATATCTTCCCAGAAGAACTCCCAGGGTTAGCACCAGATCGTGAGGTGGAATTTTCGATTGAGTTGGTACCAGGAACTGCACCAATATCTATTGCACCATATCATATGGCACCTGCAGAATTAAAAGAGCTAAAGATACAGTTGTAAGATTTGTTAGATCGTGGTTTTATAAGGCCTAGTGTATCACCGTGGGGAGCCCCAGTATTGTTTGTGAAGAAGAAAGATGGAACCATGAGGCTGTGCATCGATTATCGTCAATTGAATAAGGTGACTATCCGTAACAAATACCCACTACCCCGCATTGATGACTTGTTCGATCAGTTGCAAGGAGCCAAAGTGTTTTCCAAGATCGATCTCAGATCCGGATATCATCAATTGAAAGTAAGATATTGTGACATTTCTAAAACTACTTTTCGTTCCAGGTATGGACATTATGAATTTCTTGTCATGCCATTTGGGTTAACAAATGCACCGGTCGTATTTATGGATTTGATGAACCGTATATTTCACCCATACATGGATTCTTTTGTCATTATCTTAATTGATGATATTTTGATATATTCTCATAGTAGGGATGAGCACGAACACCACATGCGTATTATTTTATAGACCTTGCGAGAGAAGCAGTTGTATGCTAAATTTTCTAAATGTGAATTTTGGATAGACAGGGTAGTATTTTTGGGGCATGTTATTTCTGCTGATGGTATTTGTGTTGATCCCAAGAAGGTTGAAGCAGTAATGAATTGGGAAAGACCAACTAGTGTGACAGAGGTGCGTAGCTTTTTGGGATTGGCGGGCTATTACAGGAGGTTTATACCGGGGTTTTATTCTATTGCATTGACATTAACTAAGCTTACCAGAAAGGAGAACAAGTTTGTGTGGAGTGGCAATTGTGATGAAAGCTTTGAAAATTTAAAGGGTAAGTTGACATCAGCTCCAGTATTGACTATCCCAACGGGTATAGAAGGTTTAGTTATTTATAGTGATGCCTCGTATCAAGGACTCGGTTGTGTGTTAATGCAGCATGGAAGGTAATTGCTTTTGCTTCTCGACAGTTAAAGATACATGAACGCAACTACCCTACACACGATCTTGAGTTGGCTGCCGTAGTTTTTGCATTAAAAATCTGGAGACACTACTTATATGGTGTTAGTTGTGAAATTTTTACTAACTATCAAAGCTTAAAATACTTGTTTACACAAAAAGACTTGAACTTGAGGCAAAGAAGGTGGATGGAACTTATAAAAGATTATGATTGCACGATACATCACCATCCAGGTAAAGCTAATGTTGTTGCTGATGCTTTGAGTAGAAAATCTCTAGGCATAGTATCTTGTATTTATTGTATTTGAGTTGACCTGCTGAGAGAGTTAGCTTTAATGGGGGTGGAATTAACTTTGAATGAGTCTTATGGAATAGTGGCACATTTAAATGTTAGACCCACGTTGATAGACTGGATAAAACAAGCACAAGCAGGAGATACAGAATTGGAGAAAGTTAGAGATAATATGAAAAAGGGTAAAGCAAATGAATTTTCTATTCGGGATGATGACATTGTTATGTACGGAAACCGTTTGTGTGTACCTAATGTGCCTGATTTAAGAAGAACAATTTTAGAGGAAGCCCACTGTTCTTTATATGCTATGCATCCAGGGAGCACGAAACTGTATAGAGATTTGAAACAATGTTATTGGTGGACGGGAATGAAACACGACATTGCAGATTTTGTTGCTAGATGTCTAGTTTGTCAACAAGTGAAGGTGGAGCATCAGAAGTCAAGTGGTTTACTATAGCCCTTACCTATTCCTGAGTGGAAATGGGAGCATGTTACTACAGATTTTGTTATAGGTTTACCAAAATCATCACGAGGGTTTGATTCTATTTGGGTTGTCGTTGATAGGTTGACTAAGTCTGCACATTTTCTTCCTGTTAAAACTACTTACTCCATGGATAGATATGCCAAATTATATGTGGATGAGATTATCAGATTGCATGGTGAACCTGTTTCTATTATTTCTGATCGAGATCCTAAGTTTACTTCTCACTTTTGGCCTAGTTTACAACAAGCTTTGGGGATTAAATTGAAATTTAGTACAATTTTTCATCCTCAAACTGATGGGCAGTCAGAAAGAATGATCCAAACACTTAAAAACATGTTACGAATCTGTGTGTTGGAGTTCAAAGGGAATTGGGATGAACACTTGCCACTAATAGAGTTTGCTTATAATAATAGCTATCATTCGAGTATTAATTCGGCTCCTTATGAAGCTTTGTATGGGAGAAAATGCAGAACTCCAGTGTGTTGGACTGAAGTAGGAGAACGAAAACTTCTTGGGCCAGAAATTGTACAACAGACTACTGAAAAGATCAATGTTATCCATAATCACTTAAAGGTGGCGCAAAGTAGACAGAAAAGTTATGCGGACAACCGAAGGAAAGAATTGAAATTTGAGGAAGGTGATCGAGTATTCCTACGTGTTTCTCCTAGGAGAGGGGTTATGAGATTCGGGAAGAAGGGAAAGTTAAGTACCAGGTACATTGAACCTTATGAGATAGTGAAACGGGTTGGAGCTGTAGCTTATAAATTGGCGTTACCACCAGAATTTTTCCGGATACACGATGTTTTTCATATATCCATGTTACGTAAGTATGTGCCCGATCCTTCACATGTGTTTATCTCACAACCAATAGAGCTTCAAGATGACTTAACCAATGTGGAGGAACCAATTGCTATTGTAGATCGAAAGGAGCAAGTGTTACGTAGTAAAACCATTTCACTAGTTAAAGTGATGTGGAGAAATCGGAATGTGGAGTATGGCACTTGGGAAGGGGAGGATAACATGAAGAAGTAATATCCTCATCTATTTGGTAAGTTTCTTATGCGTTAAATTTCGAGGACAAAATTTTTATAAGAGGGGTAGAATTGTAAGGCCCTAAAACATGATTAGGAAGGTTAATTACATGATTAATTATAACTTAGGAGTTATAAGTTATAGATTGGTTGTGTGTTAAACATGTTAATTATCATGTTTAGGGGATGCATGCTCATGTGATATATGTGTTGTTTACATTAGGTGTTAATTGAGCTTATGATCGGGGGTACCATGTTTAGAACATATGATTATTTATGCGATTAATGCATCATAAATTATGTTTTTAATGCATGATTATGTTTATAAAAGTAAATAAGGGTGTTGATACGAAATTGGCAATGTTTGGTTTCCAAATGTGAAAGTTTTGAGATTTTAGGTAAATTGCTACTTTCCTGTTCGAAGCCCAAATTAGGCGTATTAGTTTATGATTTTGGGTATGAAAGTTGTAGATATATGAATTAATATTATAACACAACAAACGTTGGGTTAAACGGAGGCTCGTACAAGAAGTTATAGCGAAAGTACGAAACAAGGGCAAATATGTCCATTCCTTAAGTGACAATTGTCTTATTAGCACACCATGTGCTATTTTTTGATTGGTTAGAGGGTGGGTGATGGTTTGGACGACTTAAACTTCATAAAACATCCCCTTTGTTCAGCAAATGCAGCCATGAACAAGAGTTTTGCCTAAAGAGAGAGAAAGAGAAGAAAGTTAAGGAAGAAATCTTTGAAAAAATTTCTATAAATCAAGTAATCCTCGTAAGGTAATTACATCTTTATCAAAGTTGGTCACATGGATGAGTTCTATACTTATCATGTTTTTATTTTTGATTTGGATATATATTTTAATTATACCCATATTTCTGAATTGTGTTGGAACAAGGATGGGTTAAGAACATAAGTTAGAACTGGAGCTAAGATCGTAAATGCATACTTTAAAGACCTAAATTTACATCATCTTTTCGTAAATCATTTTGATTAGAAAATTCATGATTATGATGTATATTTCTGCTAAAAAATGTTTATTATATGTTTCCATGAATTATACTCAAGGTCAAGGTTATGTATGCTTAAAAATGTTAAGTTATGCCTTAATGTTGTATTTTGACCTAGTTATGCTAAAAATGGTATAAATCATGGAATACTTATTGGAATTGAGTGATTCAAGTTGGAGAGTAAAATGTACTCATACATGTATAAAATATCCAAAAATTATATAAAAATACCAAGGAATGAACCCTTGGTGATAGTTTGAAGTCTTGGTTTAAAATCTGCCCTAAAGGAGCAAGAATGCATACCAGGTGTTTGACGTTTTGATCGACATAGAAAATGAGCCCTAAAAATTATGAAACATTAAATTTGTATTATTCAATGTGTTTAATGATACTGGGTGGAATATCATGGAAATTTATGTTGTACAAAAATTATGAGAATTCCATGAAGTTGAAGTTGTGTTGTTGTTTTTCTTGAGAAATGATTTGGAAAAGGCTGTAATAAAATGGGCATAACTTTGTCTAGCAAATTCGTAATTAAATTCTGTAAATTGTGTTAGAACCCTAATTAATTGGGTGTTATAGAAATGTGAAGTGTCATATTTAATTCCTACTTAGTTATTTATGATTGACCAAATGATGTGATGTATTACTGGGTTTGATGTTAATCGGTGTATTCAAATACTAACGACATTGACTTGTTAGGTGGGGAAGCAGCTAATACTACCATACCAAGGAAGTAGTTGGTATTAATCTTAGCACTAAATTCAAGGTGAGTGAACTTCCTTATGAAATATAAATCCTTATAATTTCATATGGAAATGTGTAGTTAAACACATGTGTTAAAATGTTTATGGGAGTGATGTTGTATTTATGAAACATATGCATATGATTAAAAATGTTAAGAGATGTTATATAATAATATGGACTAGTGAGTTCTTTATCTAATATTAAGGACTGTGGTGGGTCCTACGAGATGTGGTGCTCCTGTTAATCCAACTTAAAGGTTTGTGTACTCGGGCCTAATAAAGGGATGTGATGGTCCCTAATAACTGTGGTGGGTTAAGTGGACTGTGGCGGGTCCAGGCTTGCGAGAGTTTCACAATTCCTGTTGGGTTATAGCATTAGAACAAAATAAAAATGGTTATTCAAATTGGTTATATGTGTGGTATGTGGTCATTCACTAAGCCTTTATAGCTTACACTCCTGTAATGTTTTGTTTCAGGTATGGTTATAATTTGGAGTTCACTGCCAAGTTAGGACCTTAAAACGGGGGAGTGACGGATATTTAGTATGGTTTGAATATTAGGATTTCTTTAGTGTAATTATTAAACTAAGGATCTTGGTTATGTAAATATATGTAGTACTTATTAGTTATAAGTAAAGGCAGTTATGTTTTCATCTACACATACCTTTGGAAAAAAAAATTCTTATGCTATTTTTCCTTAGAGATTTAAATTAAAGCATTGTTTAAGCCAGTTTATCTCTAATTAAAAGGATGAGTTTAACAAAATTAAGTCGGGGCGCGACAAAGCTAACATAGGTCACACACGTATAATGTAGCCAACGAACTTACACCCGCATATATAATGACACCAGAATTCCATCAAATCTCTAATACCCGTTACTATATAGTGCATTACTTATTTTCTAATAAATTATATTATGTTCTCATTATTTATCACATATCCCTAAATCACTTGGGCATCATTAACCAGATTTATCCCTAGTCCCATACCTAGAGATAACCACAATCACACATATTTCCTAGTCTCACACCTAAAAAATATCCCAATCCTTAACCATTACCTAGTCTCACACTTAGGATAAAATCAAAATAACACATATCTACTAGTCACATACCTAGAGATACCCAAATCCATTAATATTCCCTAGTCCCATACTTAGTAAAAAACCAAACATAAAAGTGAGCATTCTCTAGTCCAATGCCTAGAGAACATCAACTATAAATAATATAAATCCAAGTACAAACTAAAGTACATAAATCGATAATTGCAATGATGTCATTATTTTAATATATTCCAAATCTAACTATTACATTCTCTAGGCCGAGGTCGTAATCTTTTATTCCATATTTATATAAACTTGATGACATGCAAGATAAATAATTTATATCTTATGATTTACAAGTTTTACAAAATATCCTAACAAGTTATTAAAATTCAATATCCTAATTCAGGTGACATTTCATCAAATCAAAGCATAAAATGGTTTAAACATGAAAGTTAGCAATTTTAAACAACACATGTCAATGTTTTAAGAAACATTCATCACCTATTTGATTTCATAAGCCTTAACATATTTTCAAGATTCATAAATGATTTAAAATGTACAATGGTTAAATTTCCAATCTTAACCAAGTCAAATATTATAAACATTTAAGATTTTGAATATTAAATCGAATTCTATAAGCTCATGAAAGCAAATTCTTAATTTAGGTATCATTTTCCTAATTAAGTTGCTAATCATATTTACAAAGCATGCATAATTAGTGTTTAGGAAACATTTAAATCAATTAATACTTAAGGAGAGATATATTCTTGACTTATGAAAGTATTTTGAAAATCCAAATACCACAAGTTATTCCTCTTTTAAAATCTCTAATTTATCTTATCTGGCCTTCTTCAAAATCCTAGTGCAAAGCTCACAATTTAAGGGTTGAAATTTTATAATGGAGTTTTGGAGTTAAAATATATAAGTATCTTTAGGTTTTGTTTTAGGCGAAGATTTGTAAAGCGTATACAAAAATAAACCAAGCATCATTTTTATAAGAAACACAAGCCCCCCCTCTCTCTCCCCACTATAACGGTGGTACCTACTTGCTATAGTGGTAGTGCACACCCGATATAGTGGTGGTAAATCCACTATAGCAGTTACAAGTCCGCAACTTATCCCCTCTCTCTTTCTCTCTCTCCCTCTCCCTCTCGCCTCTATTTTCCAAATTTATTTAGGTTTCTTTTAATAAAGCTCCATAAGTCTCAAACTCTAAACCTATTAGTATTCTACATACTTTTAAAAATTCTTATCTTGTAGTGCAAGCAAGTCCAAAAAAACTCAAATACCATTATATTTTTTTTACCCAAACTCCAAATTATCAAGTAATTAATTAGATGATCAAATTATTCATTTCATTATCCAGAAATACCGTATTAATTGAAAATAAATATTTTCTTAATTAATTCAAATTCCAATTTCATAATCCAAAGAATTATTAGCTAGAGGATTTATCCTATGCTTGCTTTATAGTCAATCATTTTCTATCTACCATAATTAATTATAAATTACCTATTGAAGATGGGTCGGGTTCACATCCTACTTCCTTCTCAGAATTAAGGGTGATTTTTCATTTCAAATGGCTCCCAAGTCATGAAGACCTTTGGTAACTTTAGCTCTTTGGATAAAAAAGTGGGATTTTTCTATAAATAAGGTATTTTCATCCGCCTATGATTGAGCTATGGTTGTGAGGTGATAAAAAAATGAATGAATCCCAGTGTGTAGTGCATTCATAACATCTCCATCTAAGGCTTCTAGTTGAGAGACATAACATCAGTCTTCCCTAAGTTCATTGTCAAAGTAAAGCCATATAATTCTTCAAATGGTAGCATGACAAAGCTTCGAAGAAGCCTTATAGATTTTGGAGGTTCTAATTACTAAAAATGAGGAGATGTGTAACTTGGATGAGATGTTCAAGCTACTGTTCAACACTGCTGGCAAAAATTTCCAAAGCTTGAACTGGGGCCTTAGACATAATATCACGTAGTTGGTTATGGAAGGCCATCACCTCATGTGGTGGCATGAAGTTTGACACATCCAGAGCTGAAGGATTAGCCTCTTCCTTAGGATATGATTATCTCAATGGTGAATCTCGTAATCCTATAACATCTTCAAGAACTAATGGGAGGGCAGGAAGTATTGGAGCATTACCATCAAGACTAAAATCATCCATAAGCTCTTTCCCCTTCTGAGTTGGGGTTCCAGCATGAGAAGGATTGAGAAGGGAAGTATAAAAAATCTCTAAGACTATTTCTGCCTCTATAATTAAAATCAAAGTGGGATTAGTTAATGAAGCAAGAACATTATTTGCCTCATTTATCGTCTTAGGGACTGGGGATGCTGGGGGAGATGTTCTAGGATCTCCAATTAAAGTGGGTTCATCAATGCTATATGAAATATGACCTGGAACTATAAAAAAAAAGAAAAAAGGTAGTTCGAAGTCAAATTTATTAGTCTAATGATAATAAAAATTGATGAATTGCTTCAGAAGTGGATTACCTACCCATTGATCCTGGTGCTCAAGTTTCTCTGCTCTTATTTTCACATGGGTTTTCTTATGAATGATGAATGTGTCAAAAATGGGATTGATGAAGTGATAATAAGATTTTTAGAAGAAGAACTTGACATATATGGTCTAATAGAGTAACCTCTCATACTTCTTCCTTATTTTCCCTCAAAATTTGCTCTTCCAAAGACACCGTTTGCTCAGGGGTTAATTTACTCTTAAGTGAAGATTCTATATCTTCTAAAAGAATATAAATTGGTCTAGTCAAGGCCAATACAAATAAAAAATAACTAGAAGAAATAGATAAATCCTTATTAGAGGAAAAAGCTTCACAGGCTCTGTGACTGTGGGCGATGGTTTCAGATAGAACTAGATGTACTTGGACCATTAATCCTTAAGAAACTAATGTTACCCTAACATTGAACCCAACTTCTGTAATGCAAAAAATCTTTGAAAATTGTGATACTTAGCCATGACGTGCAAAATAACTTCCTTTGAAAGCTGAACGATCTTATGAATCACATAAGGATATGCTTGGATCCTCATTTGGACATGAATGGATTGGTAAAAACCAAATTGCCTAAAAAATTGGGTAGGCAAGTATATATCTCCCAAATATCCTTATGTGACAAATATCTAAAGTAGTGGGACCCTCATCCCAAAATTGAATTTGAAGCAATTAAGACCTGAATTCTAAAAACAATTGGAACTTGTGCTCACACATGGGTCAATCTCAATGTCATATAAACTAAGACAGCTTAAAAATGCCAGACCTGTCCATATCTAATGCCTTGAGAGTCACCTTCCTACTCAACATTTTGGACCAATCAGGTGAAACCCTAAACTTGAATGTATGGAGTACTTGTAGTTTAACAAGTTTTTGAAAAGAAAGGGTATGGTCCCCAAACCTACGATACTACAGAGACACATGCAATGAAAGCTCTTGTGAAAAATAGGGACCCATATGTAACACTTCGTAATTTTGAGTAATTATATTTTAGCATTTAATTACACATCTGCACGTAATTTAAATAAATTGAGAAATAATAAGAATTTAAAAAAATATTATTTAGCGAGAAAATAATTAATATTTATGTGAATATATATTTACTAGGGTGATAAAGTAAATAAAATTATGTCAAATGGTATTACATTGCAAGTGGATAAAAGCGACGAGAGTTGACGGTATCTCAATCGGGACGCACGTGTGGGGCCGTGTTAGGTTGAGATGAAAAATTTATGATGGGTAACTCTGATGCGGATTTCAAGTGCACGGATGATCTGGAATGGGTCGTAATAGTCAAATTTAAGTGCTCCGAGGTGGTAATCGGGTTTTGGGGGCTTTTTAGACTAGTCGGGACCTGCATAGTGGCATACGGGTCATTTTACGCTTGGGTGATAACCTAATTTCGGGTTTGTAGTTGTAACAAGGGACATGGAATGATAAGGGGCAGACACACTATCATTCCAAAGGTCTAAAAGAAAGATAGGAGAGAAAAGATAAGGTAGAATCAAAGCGATCTCAAGAAAGGCAATTGAGGAAGGATTTTAGGAACAATTGCTTTGCTAGAATCATCACAAAACAAGGGATTCAGACTCGACTATAATTTTTAAGCAAGTGGTTATACTTTCTTAATACTATATGTATGTATATCAATTCATATCATGGTTGGTGAAATTAAACATGATTTTGGGTGGGATTTATATGTTATGAAAATGGGTTTTTGGGAAAGATTTCATGAAAATTGATTTGAGTAGTATGTCATATGAAATACGAGAATGAATCCTATATAAAATATGGAATCTTGATTAAAAATATGAGTTTGAATGAGAATAAGTGGGATCTTAAATTATAAATCTGGAAAAATAACGTGAATTGATATTAGAATTAAGGTGCGAATTATTCTAGAAGACTTGATGATTAAATCCCATGATTGAGAATGAGTTTTTGGTGAATTGAATGAATAAAACTCGTACCCTTATGGTTTTTATTGATAGGGTAGTGTAAATGGGTGTTGGGATGATTATTGGGACTGAATTGGGTTGATAATCTAGGTAAAACTTCGTAATGTGTATAACAGCCTCGTCTTGGCCAATTCCTAGGGGTGAATCGGTTCGTCCCTAGCTGAACTGATTAGGATGCCCTGCTCGGCCCTGCTTGTTTTGCTTAAATGGTTTTGGTGATCAATTTGGTTCTGGATTGTTCAAGGATGTCCGTAGATGAGATTAGGACTTTTGGAAAATATGTAGAAATATTATTAAATACCTTGGGGTAGTCGGGATAAACCCGGGGTGCGAAATTAAGGGTGTTTAGGACGAACGACACTCAAAAAATTAAGTAATGGATTTGGTTTGGAAATTCGGTTGGACTTGGGATACGGTTTGGTTGGGAATGGCTTAGTGTCCATATTTATTATCATATTAGTGATTCAATTAATTAAGTGATTATTTAAATATTCGGGAGTCGGGATTAGACTCGAGGAATATAGGCTAGTGCTACGAGTGACATGCATGATTAGATAGGTTATATGTGTATATATCTACGGGTATATATATATATGATTACATATGTGTTCTTGATATATGTGAAACATACGTACTCTAGGGGAGGCTATTGGTGGAGGTTACGCGTAGTGGGTGGTCCTCCCTGTGTTGACCAACAGGTGTGGGATCGATTTCGTATGTTGTAGGTCTATTTCATGACCACTGTTAGTGATTTTAGAGTCTAGTGGGGTAATGTGGTATTGTTATGATCCACGAATGTATGATTATGACCACTTCCAATTTTACGTTTATGATTTGGGTACAGTGGCGCGATTCCAACCCGGTGACCTAGGTTGAGGCATATATCACTAGAGCTTGATAACATGCTAGAGATTTGCATCCATGAGGTAATGCTATGGGGATTCAAGTTATACGTATATAGCGAGTGATATATATGTATTTATACTACATGTGATATCGAAATAAGTATATAAGTGTGGAGAAAATATATACGGGTTCATTATACTAAGGTGTGGATATTGAATTAATAACTAGAGTAAAGTTATGTGAAATGAATCGGTAAATTTTAATGGAGAATTATAGTTTTAAAGCGGATGTGAAAGGTAACTGAGAATTTAATGTACAATAATGTATACAAATGATACAGGGTAGCGTATGGGGATAAGATTACGTTAATATTAGTTACGTAGGGTAGCACAACTAGGGGTTTAACATACATGCATTAGCTGTGCACTATAATTGAGGGGTGAGGATTATCTCATGAGAGTGCGAAACCAATTTAATATGGAAGATTTCATCACATATTTATTATTGCATTTTAATAACTTGAAAAATATTTTCAAAAGCTTTTGGGCTTTGACCCGTATCCAAATATTTTTAAAATTTTTTAGGTGTCCAGCCACAGGGACACCTG
Source organism: Sambucus nigra (assembly GCA_949130495.1). NCBI lineage: Eukaryota > Viridiplantae > Streptophyta > Magnoliopsida > Dipsacales > Adoxaceae > Sambucus > Sambucus nigra. The sequence continues at coordinate 223,393,947 of OX422221.1, read as the reverse complement.
CCATAATTATTCTTTCCAGGTTCACGGAGCTGCAGCAGTTGTGGATTCTTGTAGGGATTTGACTAGTCGCGTCTATCTTGAGATTCTAGATAGGATTTATTCAGTTGTTATTCGGGAATGTCGCCCATTTTTCAGACTTTTATTTAGTTTAGTGGTGATGGATATGTGTACTCAATTTATACCGTTGGTTTATTCAGGTATGTAGATTTTTATACTTATTCCAACATTCGAATATTACTTGTGATGAATGTGTCATTATTTATTTGAAATGGTTTGTGAAGAATGGAAGGTTATTAAAATTTTATTTAATCGAGTTTTAAAATTTGACACTGGGCTGAAGAGGATATTAATAACTAATTTAATTATTCGACAGTGATGCTAAGAATGAGTTAGATGAGATTCTTATTTTATTCGAGGAGAGGCTGGCCACCCTTTATTTTTATGAGCGGGGTATCATAGATGGTATCAGAGCATCAAGTTCTAGTGTCCTTAGGATCCGTACGAACTTATTACATTTTTCAGTGTAGCGTTCTTTGATATAGAGCCCTGTTATTAGGACTATTGCATTCATTTACATTCATTTGATGATACATTATATTGATTGTAGACTTATCCAAATTGGGTCTAGTTTTAGATGCCACCCACGAGAGGACAACAGACGAGGGCCATTAGAGGGGCTAATGCAGGAGAGGCATAGTAGGAGCCATAGGTGGCACAGGGAATAGTGACAACTGCAGAGGTGGCTGATATCGTTGCTCAGGCAATTAATTCCGCTATGACTGCTATGGCACAACAACTTATGCAGGATCAATTGCAGTAGCCAGTGGTACCGGTCGTCCAGACCCATCAGGGACCATCAGTATAGGAGGCCTTTCAGAAAGGGAATCCACTAGAGTTTCAAGGCAATGCGGATGTGGTAGCTTCCAGTCAGTGGAAGAAGGACATTCATCATCATCTTCGCATGGTTAAGTGCAGCGACAATACAAAACAAATAGTGGCTACGTTTAAGTTAGTGGGTGCAACACTACAATGATAGGAGTTAGTCACCACATCTGAGGAGAGGGATACGATGCCTATAGCAGAGTTCTAGGTGTGATTTAACTGTAAGTACTTTCTTTTGGAGATTCAGACTGAGATACATAGGAGATTTTTAAATGTTATAAAGGAGGGCCGATATGTGGCCAAGTATGAGGAGGAGTTCACCCATCTAGATAATTTTATTCCCTACTAAGTGAACATTGAGTAGAAATAGTTACTAAAATTCATGAATGGACTTAGTTGGAAAATTCAACCATACTTGCTGGGTAACCCGACACTGAATATGTACACAAAGGTCGTCAATGCCACATTACTATACTCTCAGAACCATCGCTTTTTATATGAAGGGGATCAAGAGAGCAGGAGAGTCTTGCCAGCCGGGCAGGACAAGTGGCAGTGGTGCTAGTGGGGTGTCACAATAGTAGACTAGGAGACAGAACAAAAGAGTTTCTCAACAGGAGGATCCAACTAAGAGATTTTAGCCACAAGGGGATTTAGACCAGATGGCAGTGGCTTTATTATTGCATGATCATTTAATAATAAAGTCAAATACCGTAGCATGCGAGGAGGCAACCTCTCTCTCAAATAAGTCATGGAACCTTTTTTTTAAAGGAAAAACATCCCTATATTATTTAATTAAACTGGAGAAATAGCCTCCCCAGAGTGGCACTTACAAGAGACAAGCTAAAATCGAGGAAATTTATGGAGAACTTGACAACATAAAAATGATGCTATACAAAACCCATTGTAAATCTAAGAATAAAAAACTCTAACATAATGACATTCAATAGCATCTTTTTTTGACACACCCCTGACCACCCTAGGTAATTATGGAAGATATTTGAAGACGTTTCCTTCTTAAAGATCAATTCCAACATTTGCCAATTTTTCAGCCACCATATTTGATTCTCTATAACAGTGCTTTAAAGAAAATTTCATTTGAGATAGCATAGCTCTGATATCCTTAACAATTTTAAAGAATTTCCAAGGAGGTTTCCATGAGTTACCTATGACTTTCACCACCATCAAAGAGTCAGATTCAATGAAGATATTAACAATCTTGAACTGTAAACACAATTGAATCCCCTTTTGTAAGGCAAGAAGCTCCACCTCTGAGTTTGTTGCAAGATGACCTGGATAAGAAAAGGCAAACATAAAGTTAACATTTTAATGGGAAATTCAAGCCCAATTTGAATGGGCCATATCTTCTAAAGAAAATATTTCCACGAGGCACTTTTATACCCACCGATCTTGATGAAGAAGAAATGGAATACACAGTCGACCTCGATCGCCTAAAAATGTTCTATCCTTGATCAAACTCTAATTGTGCTACACAATTCTCACATTTATTCTATTATTAAAAAAAAATTCTTGTCTCCCTCTATCAGAACTATGTAGAACTTGATCCTCTCCCAATATTTTTCAAAACACTACAAACTCTATTATCCCAACAAAGGTATGTAGGCAACCCATAAAATGACTTTGGGTGCGGTCCTCTCTTCTTATCTTCTATCAAGAGGCATGCGTCTCTATTGTCATATTAACCGAAAAAGGGATTATGTATGCCTTAGCGATTAGTATATATAATTCAAAGATTAATGAATCTTTCACAAAGGAACTATAATATACATTCAAATTTAACATATATTTCATAAAAAGCACATTTTATTCAATGTACATAACATCACATACATCTCTTTCCAACTCATACGTCAACATGCTAAAACATATCCAAGAATAACACACCAAAATGAGAGCTTCACAAAAATTTCCATCGATTGCTATAAAGGCTTGACTCATCATCACTAACTTATGAACAACCACAGTATTTTCGATTCTAGATTTGTATGTACATGTTCAATTACGATGGTACATCCTGAAGATCTTACCAGGGACCATTGCACCCCCTACCAGTACCTCTAGGGCAACAATCCACATTTGACCGGAATCCTCTGCACACACCTTCAAAACCATTTCCCTCTACGGTAACTTCAAATTATCCCCTGAAAGCACTGAATCCTCACCCAAATAATGGGTCCGATGTTGACTAGGAGTACATCATTGCCATGGACTGCCTGAAGATATCCTCAAAGACTTAGTCAGGTCCTCTATCTGAATAAAATTATTTATACAAGGAAGGATTATCTTCTCCCTACCCACTTGGTTCAAGATTCTCTAAGAGAGATAAAAGGAATACCAACGGAGGCCCACAAGCTAGACATATTGTTAATCATCTAGTTGCAGCATAGGTATCAATTCACCTCATCATAGCAGAGACTAATGCAGAGAATTGGCTCGATTACCTATGCACCAATCATCTATAGAATCACCAAAGTCTATATAAGGCCTAAGGAAGAAGTTTTGTGTACTAGGTGAATGAAACGGAGGGGGAAAAACTAAAAAACTCTCTACCAACCACATGTATAACGTCATGGGGATCCCCACATAAAGGTTGAAGAATCCCATCCCAAGTACTCAAGACCATTAAACTTCTCTGCCAGGATAATAACAACAAGATTGTAATGATAACACATTTACAAGAGTATAACAATAACTTGAGTGTCCTAACTCTTTCCATCCGTCACCAAAAGAAAATTGCCAGTGCCTAATACCATTGCCCCACCATATGTTGCGGATTGAACACCCTGACAACGTACAAACTCAAACGTCGTAATGAGGATAATTTCTCCCCCATGCACTAGTTATCGAGAAGTAGAAGGATAAATTAATAATAGTTCATCTAACAACTCCCTCGAAGAATGAGAAAACTCAACCATAGTAGGCAAAACACGTGGCTAAATTCCCATTATAGTAGAAAAATCATCATAATTTGGATACACCTCATCCAACCTGAAGATGAACACATGGTCCTCAAGGTACAAGAATTTCAGAGTTACCTCTAGAAGGACCCATTTGATTAAATAGTTACGTCATAAAGTAACCGGGTGCGGGTTGAATGCTTTATAATCAAATTCATATATTGACATAACCACTAAGTAATTAAGATCTGTAGGGTAATCTTTAGTCATATGAATGATCATTTTAAGAGATGTTGCTAAAAATAAGAAAGAAAAAATGGAGAATATTAGTGATCCTAAACCCACCTTAAGCCCTCTTTTATAGACACATTCTTCTATAAAATTCAAGGCATCTAAGCTACCAAAGTTAATGCGATAATCAGTGTACCAATGTTGCATAAAAAAGGGTAACAAAGGCTAAAAATCTAAGTACTTCACACTGATATGTTGACAAGTAGGCCAGGGGCCATGTCATCCAAAACACCCCAATTTTAGTGAAGTTGAATTTTCCCTTTTTGTTCCCCTTTTTCCCAGATAACCCTCCACTAAATGATTTTCCACCTAAAAGCTTCCCGGACAATTCTTTATCAAAAATACATTATATATGTTTTCAATTCATAAAACCCAGTAGTGAAAAATTAAATGTGCATCAAGAGTAAGACACTAAATCAACATAATAAAATACAAATGCATGATTATATATATATATATATATTCCTTTTTGAGTTTTTCAGATATAAGGTAAAAGAATAAAAAGAGAAAGAAAAATTGCTAAGACGTAAGCAATCAATGACTATAACGAGGGTTCTTATCATGATGACAAGAGGTGTATGCCCTAATACAAGAGCTGGAGGAAGGAACATAGTCCTTAAAGACCACTGGAGCAATACAGGCATGAGTTAGTACCTTTATTTATTCCTTTACCAAAGCCATACAATTTTGGATATCCGTATTAGGTTTTTTATTCATTAAATAATGCAAAAAAAATTATTATTTGTTAATAAAGTTGTTGTCTTGAGCTTATATTGAACTGAGAATCATATATGTGGAACACCTTATATTTGTTTGTAAATATATTGTTTATGTTGGATAATCATACTTAGTAGGAATTCTAGTGTGGGAACAGAAGACCTTAATTCCTGTTCTAGCGTGATTCAATAGTTCAAAGGTTAGATAGGAGGATTGATATCCTATTGGTAAAACCGCGAGTGCAATCTCAGTAATCTGTCTTGTCTACGGGAACCTGTCTCATGATTTAGGAAATTGTCTAATTGTTCAAGGAGGATTGCATGCGTATATCAGGAATGTATTGAACAAGACCAACACTGAGATTCAAGTTTAGATACTAACTCTATTAGAATTTTACAATCTCAAGATTTTATTAGGGTGCACAAAATATTAATCCCCAGGATTATGAAGATCGTAGTATTTACATGATCATTGCTTTGATTTTCCAATGGGTTCAATATGATTTTATATTGGGCCAATAAACCATGTAAGTTGGGCTATGTTAGTGTGAATATATTCGAGATCATACTCCTAGAGAAATCCATGTCTTCAAAGTATTATGGAATTTTATAACCCCTTGACAAACTTATAAGATTTGTTTCTACCAGTAAACGTGACCATTGGATTTATATCCGGTAGAGTATCAAGTAAGTTGATTTTGAGATCAAGGAATAAATAAGATGTTGGTGTAGGTTGATTAGCAGTCAATTAATTTTACCAAGAGAGTATTATACAATTAACATGGGTAGTTACATTATGTACTATATAACTTTGCAGACAAAGGCCTCTTTTATTATGGTATTTTTTTAGATAATTAAATAAGAATGCATTTTTACTTATTTAGTGAAAATAATTATAATTAAACGGAAAAGAAATAAATTATGGGTTATAATTTGAAATTTTAATTTTCATTTGGAAGCCAACTTTAATTATTTTTATTGGGTCCCAATGTAAAACCTAATTCTTTTTTATCCCAGAATTATGCTTGTCATTTATTCCCCTTAATTAACTAAATGAACCTTTTTATGTGCTTTTGGAGGAGTCCATACTTGGTCAAACTCTTCCCACCACATTTTTGGGTTGAGTAGGATAAATAGGAGTCAACTAAGGACGTGGGAGTAAGTGCAACACAATTAGAACGTGTAGAGCTAGCAAGTGAGAAAAGAGAAAAAAAGTTCTCTAAAAAATTCTTTAAGTTTTGATTTCAAAGGAGAAGACCACTCTTCCTAATAATATAAAGGATCATACATTGGAATATTAGAAGCATCATCCATATTCTTCAAATTGACTCCATTTCAGGACCTTAGGAATGATCCACAAAGGTATGGAGTCTAAACCCTATGTTTTGCCTGAAAACCTAGTTTTGTAATCTTTTGAATCAAAGAACAATCCAAGATCATTGGGAAATAATTTTAAATAAATCCATTAAATCCCTTACCCAAGAAGTGGATGTAGTATGTGAAGAAAAATAAGAAAAAGAGAATCAATATGCGAATAAATAATGGAAGTCAGAATGAAGAAATCAAAGAAGAAGGTGAATAAACTTACCCCTAGTCGACAATCCTTCGCCAACATAGGAGGAAACCCTTTTATATCTGAATGAGGTAAATGTGGAACCTCTACCATATCCATACATTCCCCTGCATATATAAATAGGGAAACCCATACTCATGTAGGTTAGGAGGATCCACTACCCTAGCACCACTGCCCGAGGCCTGACTCGATGAACCATGCACTATATTTCCTCCCGTCCTAGTCTATGAAAGTGGAGCTACATCCACATCATAGATCGAGGGTAACACCAGCTAGCTCCTCATAAAATCAAGGTAGTCATGCAAATTGCAATGCCATCATATTCATGTATACATAGTAATGCTCTCCTTATTGGGATTTTAGTGTTAAAACCACACATACTATTTACTTTTCAATAAATATTGTCAGTTTATTTTGAAATAAGAATCACGTTTATGAGAATGACATGTATTTATTCCTTAAATATATTATACAAATGTCGTTCAATTGTACTCGATAGAAATTACGACGAGTTAGGTTCGGCTTGATCTTAGTAGATCGGACATTCGGTTCAAGTAAATTGGATAATTCACTACCTAGATAGGGAGTTAACATCCAATAAGAATGGTTATGGTTCAATCCTAATGGATTATCTCAAATTGGAGGAACTTGTCTAATTCTTCGAGAACTTGTGCGATAGTTCCAAAGATGATTAAGATCAATACATCCAGAAATGCATTAAACATGACTATCTGTGAGATTTAAGTCTAAGGAATGTCTTGATTGTAACACCATGTATTTACGAGGATATAGAATTTAATTACTTTGGTGATATAGGATTTAATTAATCTCGAGGATTTAATTAAATTAGTTAATTAAAATTTAATTAATTCGGGTTATTTTTTTTAAAAATTCACATATGTCGTAATTTGAGGTCGAGACTGGAGAATTTTTGTAAAGTGACTCGAATGACAATTATGAGTGCACGGTTGACTTCTAATATGTTGAGATAGTAAAAAAAAAGTACCCGGGGGTAGTAATTGGGTCTAGAGGCATTTTAAGCATAACCGGGATCACACGGGGGTGTTCTGGTCATTTGGGCTTGGCTCATAGGCTTAATATCGGGTTTAGTAATATAAAACCTACATTAGGGAGTTTCTGGTAGACACAACTCAATAAGAAAACCCTAGTTTTGTAGAAGAGAAAATAGGAAGAAATTGGAAGAGCTTTTATAAGCCAAACCAAGAAGATGGGTGTGTTTTTCGTCAAATCTTTGTCCACATCAAAGGATATCAGACCCTACGAATTTATTCAAGCAAGTAGTTAAAATTGCTTTCATTTAATTTGCAGTATTTTGATTCATATCATGGTGGGTGTAAATCGATTAAAGGTGGAATTTATATGGTGTTACGAATTGAGACATCCCTCCCAATTAAATACCGTGTGATCAGTCCTTTATAAAATTTAATACAACATATCCGGTTGGTTCATTCTTAGCATCACTATCTAAAAACATTTTTATTTATTAATCACCTAATAATTAATTAATCTAGTGTCAAAATATTTAACCCAATAATTAATGTCAATTAAATTATACCGTTTAGTACATTCACCAAGCTCATGAATAGATAAATAATGAATAAAACACTATCTAACTAAATATAGTAAAACTAGAATAGTCATCCCAGTTAAAAGAATCCCAAACCATAAAACATTATGAAGATAAACCCAACTGAATACTGAAATAAATGAGTACAATGTCTCTCTGACATAACTAAAATGAGAATGGGCGACACATGCCCTAACTGGAAAGAGTAAATAATAGAACTGGGATGAAAGATGTGGAGGCATATAAATGTGAGGACCTGCAACTCCCACAATAGTTGCAACACATCAAGAGGTCCGACAGTCTAAGCTTGACGTCCCTGTGACTGGACACCTAAAAATAATTTCACAAGAAAAAGAGATTCTGCAAGAGATGGGTCAGAGCTCGAGTGTAAAATATTTTAAAACAGTTTAGAAAGTATTTAAAATGCGTTAAAACAAATATAATACACATGGTAGCTTTTCGAGCACTCACTTGAGATTCTCACCTTTCAACTATTATGCACGCCTAACACACCTCTAAACCGTTCTAGTCATTGTCATCACCTAAATGGATTATAGACATAAACCTTCTAACTAACACCCATGGTAATAACCCATGTTTCCCCAATACTATAATTATTAAACGTTCTTGCATTTGATATTATCGTAAGAGTTTCACAATGAGGTTAAGTGTTCGCATACTTAAGTCATTTAAGAATCCATTATCTTCTTTATCTACAAATTTAACGTAGTATATAATATCACAAGTATATATACATAATCATCACTATATTATATATATACTAATACGACACCACTAGACTCAGCTACGGTGTATGCATACTCTGCTATCAATTCCCGATACATCTCGTACTAAATAAGAACTTATGATTCATAATCACTCACAACCATAGAAATACAAATCACACATATCTGGAGGCGAACATAGTCCTAAGACTTTGAGTTACACACATACCTATGCACTCAAAAGACCGTTCAATACCTTTTTTCACACAAATTGAAAAAAACCAAAGTTCGATGTTCTGAGGCACAAGTCTAAATCCCCCCGAAGGATCCTCAAGATAAGACTGTCACCCTCACAACCTCCCGCCATAGCAAGCAGCGTAGCTATGTCATACACATAATAAATAAAACATACAAAAAGTATTCGTCTCACACACACACACACACACATATATATATATATATATATATATATATATATATATATATATATATATATATATATATATATATATTCATAACACAATTATAGGTATACTCACGTGCCATATCATAATTCTCATACGTAGTATATTATTATCCCAAATATCCTACGTTTACTTGGATAAAAGTTTCACTATTTATCGTGCACTCTCAAGTATTCCTTCACCACTCAAAGTGTAGACATTATTCTACCCCAAAATATTAGTAGGTATTCACTTTGTCCTACTAGTCTTAACCATCTTTGCCCTCAAATTATCGTAACCCGTATTAATCTCCGAATTAGGTAATTCCCACACGTTAACCTAATTACGTTTGACCCTAAATACACCATTATGAGATCAAGCCTAATACCCAACCTAGGCCTATTGGTCCTCTAATACATGTCCAAGTATTTTAAAATAACTCCCATAATCAAATCCCAAATAAATTTCTAACTAGTTTAAACAAAAGGAGGAAATTGGCCAAAACTGGGCAACCGAATCGATTTGCGTGGACCGAATTGATTTGTCTTGTCAAATCGAGTTGGCTTCGACCGAATCGATTCGTACGTACAGGTCTGGAAAATCTATACTTACGTTCTTATGAATTTCATCAATTTCCAAATCCATATCTTGATTCTAATCATCCCAAACACCAATTCCACGTTACTAAATGTTATACTAACATTTATAAACAAGTTTTAATGATTATAGATCACAATTTCATCAAAGACATCAATTTATTTAGGTTTAAGTTAAAAATAGTCATTATGAAGCCTAGGTTGTCATCTTCTTCAATAGCTTCCAAAAAAACTCAAATTCGTTCATCAATTTAAATCAAATTTCGGGGTTAATCATATACCTATCGTGGGGAATCAATCCTACATAATTATCAGTGTTTAATTATGATTTAATTATTCCAATTTCATCAATTTCACATATGATTCATAATCAATTTCAACCCACACTAACATGGGTTATATTATTGCTCCAATTAAGTAAGATTTAAATAGTTGCCTTTTGTAAATAGATCTGATCCGTTGAAGGAGACACTGGATTTGTGTTCCTCCTCCTCCGATCTATAATCTGGCGGTGGTGGTGATGCTAAGCGGTGGTCTTAGACTTTGACTCTTCTTCTTGTTCCTCCTATGGTCCCTATGTGGATTTCTTCTAATTCTCACGTAGTTTAACCTAACCCCCTTTTTCCCAATCAGATATAACCCTATGGAATTTCGTAGGTACTATTCATCCAAAAATGCAACTTACCAAAATGTGTCTTTAATTATCACAATCGTCGTATTTCTTACTCACAATAATTCCCATAAATTCACAATCATATATTACTTGATTCACGCAGTAATATTCAATATAATTATCATTAATAAACACTAACCTCTCGCTAGTTAATATTTATTTAATTCGGATTAATTATAAATAAATTTTCCCATATTTAATTTAATTAATCCAATATTTAAAAAAGTGAAAAAATACGGGGTGTTACATACTCCCCACCTTACAACGTTATTTCGTCCCGAAATTCGAAAAATAAAGGTATACCTAGTAAAAACAACTTTGGAAATTTTTTGCGCATCTCATCCTCGTGTGCCCAGGTAGACTCATCGATATTATGATGTCTCCACTGAACATATACTAACAGTACTACCTTCAACCTCAGTTTCCTCTCACTATGGTCTGGGATAGCAATTTACCCCTCCTCGTATGAACTATCAGGCCATAGATCAATCTCCTCTAAAGAAATATAAGTGTGGGCCAACTCATCCTGAAGATATTTCCTCAGCGAAGAAATGTGGACTACATCGTGAATCCTATGAAAATGCTCGGGTAACCCAAGTCTGTAAGCCACTGGCCCAATTCGCTCAATAATAATGAATGACCCTACATTCCTCGGCGCCGACTTCTCTTTTTTCCCAAATCGAATTATCCCATTCATAGGAGATACTAAAAGTAATACCTAGTCCCCCACACTGAACTCCCTGAAGAACCTCTTGGCATTTGGTGTATCTCTTCAGTTTATCCTGAGAAACCCGTATGCGACTCCTAATCCTCTCAATCCTTGCTGACGTATCTTGAATCAATTCTGGCCTGAGTAGCTTGTTGTCCCCCACATCTTAGCAACAAGAAGGAGAACTATAAGGTCTACCGTACAACGCCTTAAATAGGGCCATGCCAATAGTAAACTGATAGGAGTTGTTGTACGCAAACTCCACCAGTGGAAGGTACTGCTCCCAACCTCCCCCAAAATCTAGAATACACATACGTAACATATCCTCTAGCATATAATTAGTTCACTCGGTCTTCCCGTCCATCTGCGGGTGATAGGCCGTACTCAAATGCAACTCAGTTCCCATGGACTCTTGGAAGCTCTCCCAAAAATGAGACACAAAAATCTTGTCTCGGTCAGACTCAATATTTAGGGGCACCCCGTGTAATCTCACTACCTCTCTAATTAAAATATGTGCATACCATATCGTAGTATATTCCGTCCGGACTGGAAGAAAGTGGGCTACCTTCGTCAACCGATCCACAATTACCCATATCGAATCGTGACCTCTCTGATAAGTAGGCAACCATGTAATGAAATCCATGGAAATGCTCTCCCATTTCCACATAAAAATCTCTAGCGGCTGAAGAAACCCTGTCGATTTTTGATGGTCCACCTTGACTAGCTGACAGGTGGCACACTTTAAGACGAACTCAATAATGTCTCTCTTCATGACACTCCACCAATACTACTGTCTCATATCTTGGTGCATCTTATCCCCTCCGGGGTGTACCGTAAATTGAGATCAACGCAACTATGTCATCACTGTATGTCATAGATCCCCCTCTCTAGAACAACTAGACGCCCATTGAAGTGAAAGCCCCCATCTAAACCCACAAAATAAGACTTAGCTCCCTCGGCCAGGAGGTGTACAATCTGATCCCGGAAGAATGGATCTGTTGCCTGAGCCTGCACAACCCTCGTGGCTATCTGAGGTGTAACTGTCATAACGGACATAAATGACTGTGAAGCTAAATCCTGGTATCCTAACTCCTTCCATTTTTTCTTTACACACCTCATTCACCTCACCCACTGGCCTCCGGCTCAACGCATTAGCTACTACATTAGCCTTCCTCGGGTGGTACTGGATATCGAACTCATAGTCCTTCACAAATTCAAGCCACCTCCGCTGAAGCATATTTAATTCCCTCTGAGTGAACAAGTACTACAGTGACTTTTGATCTGTGAACATGCAAAATTTCTCCCCCAAGAGATAATGTCTCCAAATTCGAAGCGCAAACACGACTGATACTAACTCCAAGTCGTGAGTGGGGCAATTCCTTGCGTGAGGCTTAAGCTTATAGGAAGCATAAGCTATAGCCTGATCCTCCTGCTATAACACTCAACCAAGTCCCTATAATGATGCCTCAGTATAGACTAGGTACTCCACTCTCGGCTCGGGCAGTTCTAGAACCGGTGCTAAAGTCAGATTTTCCTTCAGCTCATCAAATGCCAACTGACACACATCATCCCAAACAAATGGCACACCCTTACGGGTCAAATTAGTCATCGGTCCATTAATTTTTGAGAACCCTCGGATGAATTGTCTATAATACCCGACTGACCCTAAGAAGCTACGCACATCTGTCGTTATCATGGGCTGTCCCCACTCCCTCACCGATGACACTTTGATCTGCTCCACTGATATCCCCAACTCAGAGACGATATGCCTCAAAAATTGAACTTCCTTCAGCCAAAACCCAAATTTCTCATACTTAGCATACAACTGATGCCCGGGTAATGTCTGTAGAACCCGATGCAAAGGCTCGACATGCTCCTCCTCAATCTTGGAATAAATCAGGTTGTCATCTATGAAGACAATGACAAACTGATATAGGAACTCTCTGAACACCTTGTTCATTAAGTCCACAAACGTTAGTTAGCCCAAATGGCATAACTCGAAACTCGTAGGACACTACACAAAAAATAGCAATTTGGCACACCCTGATATTAAAAATTTGGCACTGTTTTAAATTGTGCCAAATTTTGGCACGGTTTAATTACAATTTGGCACACTTTAAAACAGTGCAAAATTTTTGCACTGTTTTAAAGTGTGCCAAAGTTAAGAAAACTTGACTAGCGTATATACCTTAAAGTTTTGGCACACTTTATTTTCCCTCTTCTGTCTCCTCCCTCATCTTCTCCCCCGCTCCCCCCTCTCTCTCGACCAAAAACCCAAGCCCTCCCCTCTCATTCTCTCTGTCGCTGCCGTCGCCCCTATTTATCCTCGCGTCACCTCCCCCCTTGGGTTTATCGGCTGCAGTCTCCCCTATTTTTCGGTGTGGTTTCATGTTTTTTTTATCTAGTGTTGTGGTGTCCCTTCCGGCGACCTCCTATTTTCCATTTCTTGGTTTGGGAGTTCCGATCTTGAAGGGGTTTCAGGCCTGTGTTTTTGGCAACATCGTTTTTTTTTTTGCTGTTTTGGGATCTTGAGTTGAGGTAATTTCTTTCCTTATATATATATATATATATACTCTAGAATTAAATCTAATATATACTGATTTATATATATATATATATTGATTTGTTATATAAAATAATTTTATTTTATTTTATTTTATTTTAAATCTAATTTGATTTAAATTGGAATTAAAATCTGAAATTGTTTGGGTGTTTGGTTTGGAGAGTTTATTTACACCCATTTCAGTTTGTGTGTACACTTTGTTATCAAAACTTATTTTTTTTGTGTCACACATTTTTATTTATTTTTGATTTGATTTATTTGGGGATAAAGATATTTGGTTTGTACCTCTAACTAGTTATACCCTTTAAGTTGATCTTTTGTAAAAAAAAATCATCTTTCCTATATATATATATATATATATATATGTGTGTGTGTGTATGTGTGTGTGTGTGTGTGTTTTGTGAACAATATATGAGTTGAAGTATTTGTGAAGCTAAGACTTTGAATAAATTGTATAGTTTCTAATTGTGGGTCTTGATTAGTTTTGAAGTTATGTTTTGTTTTTATATGCTAAAAGAGTAATGGAATCATTTGGGAGTTCTATGGTTTGTTAGTGAATACAAATATCTTTTAATAATGTCTTATCATTTGCATCAAGATATGAAATTTATGGCATGTGGAGATAACTTTTCAATAGTCCAGTTTAGGAAAGAGAAAGCCATGTGCAACTAACATTTGCAGTCTTGGAGTGGGTGATATAGGAGGTGATTGTGTTTTCTTGGCAAGATCTGATGGGGGTGATGGGATTTCCAAGCACGTGAGGTGATTGTGTTTTTAAAGGCCCACTCAGGGCACACTCCCTCCAAGGCTGTTACCGCCCCTCTGAGGTATTTCTTATATTAATTTTTGGAATGGGTTTTTTGTTTTGCAACAAAATGCATTTTTTTGACACAAAAATGGTTCAATGTGCACAAAATGAATTTTAGGGCATAATAATCTCATATTAATATTTAAGTGTTTAAATGATGATTGTGCCTGCTCATGTTTGTGACATTATTAATGTGCACATAGAGGGGTAAAGCTTGGATAGTCCAATTGTTAGCTGTGGCCTGTTTCTCGCTAGCAACAAAAATGGAGGAGATTGAAGGGCCTCCCATTGTCGATTTATAGGTGAGAGAAAAATTAATGTGAATATTTATTTATTTCATTATATATTGAACCATTTGCCTTTTTGATATGTTCTTATATGTAATGGACATATGGATTTTTGTGAGTAGGTAGGAGATCCCAAGTTTTTATTTGAAGGCAAAACCATACAAAGAATGACGCTTCATATTTTGAGCACCTTGAATGGAGATCCCAAGTTCTTTCATAGACTACTTTCTTAAAAAGATTAACCATGATCGTCTTCCACCACAATCTTTGATCTATAGATCAATTCAATACATCTTAAGCACAATCGAAGGTAGATTATTCACTATAGGCACAAATGTGTTAATTTATATCGATACATATCCATATAATAAAGCATAATATAATGCGTGTCCTAATGGCACGTAATGATACCCAATTATACTCATAAAAGGGACATGTTATCAATTTCACACACGTGTGTGTATAATCATATATGGGTATTGTAATATTAAAGAGTTTGATCCAGTGCTGGGTGGGAATTGAATGCAGGTATTGGGGAGGTTTGGAGATTAAAAGGCCAGCATAGGCTGCCAGTGATTTGTTTGGTTTTGTTTTATAAAGGTTCAACTCATGCCAGTTCCATCCAATCTTAATCAAGTTACTACATGTAACTATTATTTAGTACCCATTTATTAACCTTTTAAAATGCAATGTATTATTTCTACTCAGCATTTATAGTTTGTCTTTTTCATTCTATATTTGATCATTCCTTTTAAAGTTTGAAAATCACTTCATGCATACTTTATGAACTTATTTAGTTAAATTAGTGGAAGGGATTTGCTGGTGGTTTGGTTTTGGAATTTGCTGTTGCTGTTGAGTTTATTTTAAATGTAAAAACATGTTGAATTTAACGAATAAACAAATGAAACTATGTCAAAATTTTCTAAAATCAATAAACATTCTAAATTGATTAAAAACATACCGTTAGAGGATGAAAACCCAAAACAACCTCCAAACAACCCCAAAGAGGCACGAAAACCTCGTACGGGACCAGTGTAACTTGTACAAACTGACCACGTAGTCGCGGGTCTCTCGGTTTGAGAATATGATGATAATTTCAAAATATGTCGATTTGACTTGAAAACCAGCCGTTGAAGGGGGAAAACCCAAACCAGCCCCCAAACGGCCCCGTAAGAGGCACGAACACCTCGCACGGGACCAATGTAACTTGTATGAACTGACCGCGTAGTCGCGGGTCTCCCGGTTTGAGAATATGATGATAATTTCAAAATATGTCGATTTGGCTTGAACATAAGCCGTTGAAGGGTGAAAACCCAAACCAGCCCCTAAACGGCCCCATAAGAGGCACGAACACCTCTCACGGTACCAATGTAACTTGTACGAACTGACTTCTTAGTTGCGGGTTTCCCCGTTGAGAATATGACGATAATTTCAAAATATGTCGATTTGACTTGAAAACAAGCCGTTGAAGGGTGAAAACCCAAACCAACCCCCAAACGACCCCGTAAGAGGCACGAACACCTCGCACATGACTATTGTAACTTATACGAACTGACCGCGTAGTCAGAGGTATCCCTATTTGAGAATATGACGATAATTTGTAAAAATCAACACTTAAAACTTAAAAACAGGTCGTTAAAGGATGAAAACCTAAACCATCCCCCAAACGTCCCCATAAGAGACACAAACACCTCGCACGGGACCATTGTGACTTGTAGGAAATTACCGCGTAGTCACGGGTCCCCGATTTGAGAACATGATGATAATTTGTAAAAATCAACCCTTAAATTTAAAAACACGCTGTTAAAGGATGAAAACCCAAACCATCCCCCAAACGACCCCATAAAAGGCACGAACACCTCACACGGGACCAATGTAACTTGTACGAACTGACCGCGTAGTCGTGGGTCTCTCCGTTTGAGAATATGACGATAATTTAAAAATATGTCGATTTGGCTTAAAACTAAGCCGTTGAAGGGTGAAAGCCCAAACCAGCCCCCAAACGGACATGTAAGAGGCATGGACACCTCGCACGGGACCAATGTAACTTGTAGGAACTGACCGTGTAGTCACAGGTCTCCCGATTTGAGAATATGATGATAATTTGCAAAAATAACACTTAGACTTAAAAACAGGCCGTTAAAGGGTGAAAGCCTAAACCAGCCACCAAACGTCCCTGTAGGAGGCACGAACACCTCGCACGGGACCAATGTAACTCGTAGGAACTGACCGCGTAGTTTCGGGTCTCCTGGTTTGAGAATATGATGATAATTTGCAAAAATCAACACTTAGACTTAAAAACAGGCCGTTAAAGGGTGAAAACCCAAGCCAACCCCCAAACGACCCCGTAAGAGGCACGAATACCTTGCACGGGACCAATGTAACTTGTACGAACTGACCGCGTAGTCGCGGGCCTACCAGTTTGAGAATATGATGATAATTTTAAAATATGTCGGTTTGGCTTGAAAACAAGCCGTTGAAGGGTGAAAGCCCAAACCAACCCCCAAACGGCCTCGTAAGAGGCACGAACACCTCGCACGGGACCAATGTAATTTATACGAACTGATTGCGTAGTCGCGGGTCTCCCGGTTCGAGAATATGACGATAATTTGCAAAAATCAACACTTAGACTTAAAAACAAGCCGTTAAAGGGTAAAAACCCAAACCAACCCCCAAACGACCACACAAGAGGCACCAACACCTCGTACGGGACCAATGTAACTTGTACGAACTGAGTGTGTAGTCGTGGATCTCCCGATTTGAGAGTATGATGATAATTTGCAAAAATCAACACTTAAAACTTAAAAATAGGCCATTAAAGGGTGAAAAACTAAACCAGTCCCCAAACATTCCCATAAGATACACAAACACCTCGCACGGGACCAATGTAACTTGTAGGAACTAACCGCTTAGTCACGGGTCTCCCAATTTGAGAATATGACGATAATTTGCAAAAAATTAACACTTAAACTTAAAAACAGGTCGTTAAAGGGTGAAAACCTAAACCAAGCCCGAAACAGACCCGTAAGAGGCACGAACACCTCGCATGGGACCAATGTAACTTGTAGGAACTGACTGCGTAGTCACGGGTCTCCCGGTTTGATAATATGACGATAATTTTAAAATAAGTCGATTTGGCTTGAAAACAAGCCGTTGAAGGGTGAAAACCCAAACCAACACCCAAACGGACCCGAAGAGACCAATGTAACTTGTAGGAACTGATCGTGTAGTCACGGGTCTCCCGATTTGAGAATATAATGATAATTTGCAAAAATAACACTTAGACTTAAAAACAGGCCGTTAAAGGATGAAAACCTAAACCAACCCCCAAACGTCCCCGTAGGAGGCACGAACACCTCTCACGGGACCAATGTGACTTGTAGGAACTGACCGCGTAGTCGCGGGTCTCCCGATTTGAGAATATGACGATAATTTGCAAAAATCAACACTTAGACTTAAAAATAAGCAGTTGAAGGGTGAAAACCAAAACCAACCCAAAAATGGCCTCGTAAGAGTCACGAACACCTCGCACGAGACCAATATAACTTATACGAACTAACCGCGTAGTCGCGGGTCTCTCGGTTTGAGAATATGATGATAATTTGTAAAAATCAACACTTAGACTTAAAAATAAGCCGTTAAAGGGTGAAAACCCAAACCAACCCCCAAATGACCCCGTAAGTGGCACAAACACCTCGCACGGGACCAATGTAACTTGTACAAACTGATCACGTAGTCGCGGGTCTTCCGGTTTGAGAATATGACGATAATTTGCAAAAATCAACACTTAAAACTTAAAAATACGCCGTTAAAGGGTGAAAATCTAAACCGGTCCCCAAACATCCCCGTAAGAGACACAAACACCTCGCACGGGACCAATGTAACTTTTAGGAACTAACCATGTAGTCACGGGTCTCCCAATTTGAGAATATTACGATAATTTGCAAAAATCAACACTTAAACTGAAAAACAGGCCGTTAAAGGGTGAAAACCGAAACCAAGCCCAAAATGGACCTGTAAAAGGCACGAACACCTCGCATGGGACCAATGTAACTTATAGGAACTGACTGCGTAGTCACGGGTCTCTCGATTTGAGAATATGATGATAATTTCAAAATAAGTCAATTTGGCTTGAAAACAAGCCATTGAAGGGTGAAAACCCAAACCAGCTCCCAAACGGACCCGAAGAGGCACGGGCACCTCGTACGGGACCAATGTAACTTGTAGGAACTGATCGTGTAGTCACGAGTCTCCCGGTTTGAGAATATGATTATAATTTGCAAAAATAACACTTAAACTTAAAAACAAGCCATTAAAGGGTGAAAACCTAAACCAGCCCTCAAATATTCCCGTAGGAGGCACGGACACCTCGTACGAGACCAATGTAACTTGTAGGAACTGATCGCGTAGTCCCGGGTCTCCCAGTTTGAGAATATGATGATAATTAGCAAAAATTAACACTTTAGACTTAAAAACAAACTGTTAAAGGGTACAAACCCAAACCAGCCCCCAAAAGACCCCGTAAGAGGCATGAAACCTTGCACAAAACCAATGTAACTTGTACGACATGACCGCATAGTTGCGGGGTCCCGGTTTGAGAATATGACGATAATTTCAAAATATATTGATTTCGCTTGAAAATAAGCCGTTGAAGGGTGAAAACTCAAACGAGCCCCCAAACGGCCCCGTAAGAGGCACGAACACCTCCCTAGGGACTAATGTAAGTTGTATGAACTGACCACATAGTCGCGGATCTTCGGGTTTGAGAATATGACTATAATTTTAGAATATGTCGATTTTGCTGGAAAACAAGTCGTTGAAGGATGAAAACCCAAACTAGCCCCCAAACGGACCCGTAAGAGGCACAAACACCTCGCACGGGACCAATGTAACTTGTACGAACTAACCGCGTAGTCGCGGGTCTCTCGGTTTGAGAATATGACCATAATTTGCAAAAATCAACACTTAGACTTAAAAACAAGCCGTTAAAGGGTGAAAACCCAAACCAACCCTCAAAATGACCCCGTAAGAGGCACAAACACCTCGCACGGGACCAATGTAACTTGTACGAACTGATCACATAGTCGCGGGTCTCCCGATTTGAGAATATGACGATAATTGCAAAAATCATCAGTTAAAACTTAAAATACGTCGTTAAAGGGTGAAAACCTAAATCGGTCCCCAAACATCCCCGTAAGAGACACAAACACCTCGCACGAGACTAATGTAACTTGTAGGAACTAACCATGTAGTCACGGGTCTCCCAAATTGAGAATATGATGATAATTTGCAAAAATCAACACTTAAACTGAAAAACTGGCCGTTAAAGGGTGAAAACCTAAACCAAGCCCAAAACGGACCCGTAAGAGGCACGAACACCTCGCATGGGACCAATGTAACTTGTTGGAACTGACTGCATAGTCACGGGTCTCCCGATTTGAGAATATGACGATAATTTCAAAATAAGTCGATTTAGCTTGAAAACAAGCCGTTGAAGGGTGAAAACCCAAACCAGCCCCCAAACAGACCCGAAGAGGCACGCGCACCTCGCACGGGACCAATGTAACTTGTAGGAACTGATCGTGTAGTCACGGATCTCTCGGTTTGAGAATATGATGATAATTTGCAAAAATAACACTTAGACTTAAAAATAGGTCGTTAAAGGGTGAAAACTTAAACTAACCCCTAGACGTCCCCGTAGGAGGCACGAACACCTCACACGGGACCAATGTAACTTGTAGGAACTAACTGCGTATTCACGGGCCTCCCGGGTTGAGAATATGATGATAATTTCAAAATAAGTCGATTTGGCTTTAAAACAAGTCGTTGAAAGGTGAAAACCCAAACCAGCCCCCAAACGGACCCGTAAGAGGCACGAACACCTCGCACGGGACCAATGTAACTTGTAAGAATTGACCGCGTAGTCACGGGTCTCCCGATTTGAGAACATGATCATAATTTGCAAAAATAACACTTAAACTTTAAAACATGCCGTTAAAGGGTGAAAACCTAAACCATCCCCCAAATATACCCGTAGGAGGCACGAACACCTCGTACGGGACCAATGTAACTTGTAGGAACTGACCGCGTAGTCCCGGGTCTCCCAGTTTGAGAATATGATGATAATTTACAAAAATCAACACTTTAGACTTAAAAACATGCCGTTAAAGGGTGCAAACCCAAACCAACCCCCAAACGACCCCGTAAGAGGCACGAAACCTTGCACGGAACCAATGTAACTTGTACGAACTGACCGCATAGTTGAGGGTCTCTCGGTTTAAGAATATAACCATAATTTTAAAATATATTGATTTGGCTTGAAAATAAGCCGTTGAAGGGTGAAAACTCAAACGAGCCCCCAAACGGCCCCGTAAGAGGCACGAACACCTCCCACGGGACTAATGTAACTTGTATGAACTGACCGCATAGTCGCGGGTCTCTCAATTTGAGAATATGACTATAATTTCAGAATATGTCGATTTGGCTTGAAAACAAGTCGTTGAAGAATGAAAACCCAAACAAGCCCCCAAACGGACCCGTAAGAGGCACAAATACCTCGCACGGGACCAATGTAACTTGTACGAACTAACCGCGTAGTCGCGGGTCTCTCGGTTTGAGAATATGACGATAATTTGCAAAAATCAACACTTAGACTTAAAAACAAGCCATTAAAGGGTGAAAACCCAAACCAACCCTCAAAATGACCTTGTAAGAGGCACAAACACCTCGCACGGGACCAATGTAACTTGTACAAACTGATCACATAGTCGCGGGTCTCTCGATTTGAGAATATGATGATAATTTGCAAAAATCAACACTTAAAACTTAAAAATAGGCCGTTAAAGGATAAAAACCTAAACTGGTCCCCAAACATCCCTGTAAGAGACACAAACACCTCGCACGGGACGAATGTAACATGTAGGAACTAACCATGTAGTCACGGGTCTCCCAATTTGAGAATATGATGATAATTTGCAAAAATCAAAACATAAAATTTAAAAATAGGCCGTTAAAGGGTGAAAACCTAAACCAAGCCCAAAACGGACCCGTAAGAGGCACGAACACCTCGCATGGGACCAATGTAACTTGTAGGAACTGGCTGCGTAGTCACGAGTCTCCCGATTTGAGAATATAACGATAATTTCAAAATAAGTCAATTTGGCTTGAAAACAAGCCGTTGAAGGATGAAAACCCAAACCAGCCCCCAAACGGACTCGAACAGGCACGAGCACCTCGCACGGGACCAATGCAACTTGTAGGAACTGATCGTGTAGTCACGGGTCTCCCAGTTTGAGAATATGATGATAATTTGCAAAAATAACACTTAGACTTAAAAATAGGTCGTTAAAGGGTGAAAACCTAAACCAGCCCCTAAACGTCCCTGTAGGAGGCACGGACACCTCGCACGGGACCAATGTAACTTATAGGAACTGACCGCGTAGTCACAGGTCTCCTGGTTTGAGAATATGATGATAATTTGCAAAAATCCACACTTAGACTTAAAAACAAGCCGTTGAAGGGTGAAAACCCAAACCAACCCCAAAACGGCCTCGTAAGAGTCCCGAACACCTCGCACAGGACCAATGTAACTTGTACGAACTAACCGCGTAGTCGCAGGTCTCTCGGTTTGAAAATATGACGATAATTTGCAAAAATCAACACTTAGACTTAAAAACAAGCCGTTAAAGGGTGAAAACCCAAACCAACCCCCAAAACGTCCCCGTAAGAGGCACAAACATCTCGCCCGGGACCAATGTAACTTTTACGAACTGATCACGTACTCGCAGGTCTCCCGATTTGAGAAAATGACAATAATTTGCAAAAATCAACACTTAAAACTTAAAAATAGGCCGTAAAAGGGTGAAAACCTAAACCGATACCCAAACATCCCCGTAAGAGACACAAACACCTCGCACGGGACCAATGTAACTTGTAGGAACTAACCATGTAGTCACGGGTCTCCCAATTTGAGAATATGATGATAATTTGCAAAAATCAATACTTAAACTTAAAAACAGGCCCGTAAGAAGCACGAATAACTCGCATGGGACCAATGTAACTAGTAGGAACTCATTGCGTAGTGATGGGTCTCCCGATTTGAGAATATGATGATAGTTTCAAAATATGTCGATTTGGCTTGAAAATAAGCCGTTGAAGGGTGAAAACCCAAACCAGCCCCCAAACGGACCCGAAGAGGCACGGGCACCTCGCACGGGACCAATGTAACTTGTAGGAACTGATCGTGTAGTCCCGGGTCTCCCAGTTTCAGAATATGATGATAATTTGCAAAAATAACAGTTAGACTTAAAAATAGGTCATTAAAGGGTGAAAACCTAAACCGGCCCCTAAACGTCCCCATAGAAGGAACGAACACCTCGCACGGGACCAATGTAACTTGTAGGAACTGACTGCGCAGTCGCGGGTCTCCTGGTTTGAGAATATGACGATAATTTGCAAAAATCAACACTTAGACTTAAAAACAAGCCGTTGAAGGGTGAAAACCCAAACCAACCCCAAAAAGGCCTCGTAAGAGTCCCGAACAACTCGCACCGGACCAATATAACTTGTACAAACTAACCGCGTAGTCGCGGGTCTCTTGTTTTGAAAATATGACAATAATTTGCAAAAATCAACACTTAGACTTAAAAATAAGCCGTTAAAGGGTGAAAACCCAAACCAACCTCCAAAACGTACCCATAAGAGGCACAAACACCTCGCCCGGGACCAATGTAACTTTTACGAACTGATCACGTACTCGCAGGTCTCCCGATTTGAGAATATGATGATAATTTGCAAAAATCAACACTTAAAACTTAAAAATAGGCCGTTAAAGTGTGAAAACCTAAACTGGTCCCCAAACATCCCCGTAAGAGACACAAACACCTCGCACGGGACCAATATAACTTTTAGGAACTAACCATGTAGTCACGGGTCTCCCAATTTGAGAATATGATGATAATTTAAAAAAATCAACACTTAAACTTAAAAATAGGCCGTTAAAGGGTGAAAACCTAAACCAAGCCCAAAACGGGCCCGTAAGAGGCATGAATACCTCGCATGGGACCAATGTAACTTGTAGGAACTGATCGCGTAGTCACGGGTCTCCCGATTTGAGAATATGATGATAATTTCAAAATAAGTCGATTTGGCTTGAAAACAAGCTGTTGAAGGGTGAAAACCCATACCAGCCCCCAAACGGACCCGTAAGAGGTACAAACACCTCGCACGGGACCAATGTAACTTGTAGGAACTGATCGCGTAGTCATGGGTCACCCGGTTTAAGAATATGACAATAGTTTGCAAAAATAACACTTAGACTTAAAAATAGGCCGTTAAAGGGTGAAAAAATAAACCAGCCACCAAACGTCCCCGTAGGAGGTACGAACATCTCGCACGGGACCAATGTAACCTGTAGGAACTGACTGCGTAGTCTCGGGTCTCCCGATTTGAGAATATGATGATAGTTTCAAAATATGTCGATTTGGCTTGAAAACAAGCCGTTGAAGGGTGA
Organism: Sambucus nigra; assembly: GCA_949130495.1. Classification (NCBI taxonomy): domain Eukaryota; kingdom Viridiplantae; phylum Streptophyta; class Magnoliopsida; order Dipsacales; family Adoxaceae; genus Sambucus; species Sambucus nigra. The sequence goes on along the minus strand of OX422221.1, from coordinate 223,369,667 downwards.
AAACCCAAACCAACCCCCGAACGGACCCGAAGAGGCACGAGCACCTCGTACGGGACCAATGTAACTTGTAGGAACTGATCATGTAGTCACGGGTCTCCCAGTTTGAGAATACAATGATAATTTGCAAAAATAACACTTAGACTTAAAAATAGGTCGTTAAAGGGTGAAAACCTAAACCAGCCCCTAAACGTCCCCGTAGAAGGCACGAACACCTTGCATGGGACCAATGTAACTTGTAGGAACTGACCGCGTAGTCGCGGGTCTCCTGGTTTGAGACTATGATGATAATTTGCAAAAATCCACACTTAGACTTAAAAACAAGCCGTTGAAGGGTGAAAACCCAAACCAACCCCAAAACGGGCTCGTAAGAGTCCCGAACACCTCGCACAGGACCAATGTAACTTGTACGAACTAACCGCGTAGTCGCAGGTCTCTCGATTTGAAAATATGACGATAATTTGCAAAAATAAACACTTAGACTTAAAAACAAGCCGTTAAAGGGTGAAAACCCAAACCAACCCCCAAAACGTCCCCGTAAGAGGCACAAACACCTCGCCCGGGACCAATGTAACTTTTACGAACTGATCACCTACTCGCAGGTCTCCCGATTTGAGAATATGATGATAATTTGCAAAAATCAACACTTAAAACATAAAAATAGGCCATAAAAGGGTGAAAACCTAAACCGGTACCCAAACATCCCCGTAAGAGACACAAACACCTCGCACGGGACCAATGTAACTTGTAGGAACTAACCATGTAGTCACGGGTCTCCCAATTTGAGAATATGATGATAATTTGCAAAAATCAATACTTGAACTTAAAAACAGGCCCGTAAGAGGCACGAATAACTCGCATGGGATCAATGTAACTAGTAGGAACTCATTGCGTAGTCATGGGTCTCCTGATTTGAGAATATGATGATAGTTTCAAAATATGTCGATTTGGCTTAAAAATAAGCCGTTGAAGGGTGAAAACCTAAACCAGCCCCCAAACGGACCCGAAGAGGCACGGGCACCTCGCACGGGACCAATGTAACTTGTAGGAACTGATCGTGTAGTCCCGGGTCTCCCAGTTTCAGAATATGATGATAATTTGCAAAAATAACAGTTAGACTTAAAAATAGGTCATTAAAGGGTGAAAACCTAAACCAGCCCCTAAACGTCCCCGTAGAAGGCACGAACACCTCGCACGGGACCAATGTAACTTGTAGGAACTGACTGCGCAGTCGCGGGTCTACTGGTTTGAGAATATGACGATAATTTGCAAAAATCAACACTTAGACTTAAAAACAAGTCGTTGAAGGGTGAAAACCCAAACCAACCCCAAAACGGCCTTGTAAGAGTCCCGAACACCTCGCACCGGACCAATATAACTTGTACGAACTAACCGCGTAGTCGCGGGTCTCTTGTTTTGAAAATAGGACGATAATTTGCAAAAATCAACACTTAGACTTAAAAACAAGCCGTTAAAGGGTGAAAACCCAAACCAACCTCCAAAACGTACCCGTAAGAGGCACAAACACCTCGCCCGGGACCAATGTAACTTTTACGAACTGATCACGTACTCGCAGGTCTCCCGATTTGAGAATATGACAATAATTTGCAAAAATCAACACTTAAAACTTAAAAATAGGCCGTTAAAGTGTGAAAACCTAAACTGGTCCCCAAACATCCCCGTAAGAGACACAAACACCTCGCACGGGACCAATGTAACTTTTAGGAACTAACCATGTAGTCACGGGTCTCCCAATTTGAGAATATGATGATAATTTACAAAAATCAACACTTAAACTTAAAAATAGGCCGTTAAAGGGTGAAAACCTAAACCAAGCCCAAAACGGGCCCGTAAGAGGCACGAATACCTCGCATGGGACCAATGTAACTTGTAGGAACTGATCGCGTAGTCACGGGTCTCCCGATTTGAGAATATGACGATAATTTCAAAATAAGTCGATTTGGCTTGAAAACAAGCTGTTGAAGGGTGAAAACCCATACCAGCCCCCAAACGGACCTGTAAGAGGTACAAACACCTCGCACGGGACCAATGTAACTTGTAGGAACTGATCGCGTAGTCACGGGTCACCCGATTTAAGAATATGACAATAGTTTGCAAAAATAACACTTAGACTTAAAAATAGGCCGTTAAAGGGTGAAAACCTAAACCAGCCACCAAACGTCCTCGTAGGAGGTACGAACATCTCGCACGGGACCAATGTAACCTGTAGGAACTGACTGCGTAGTCTCGGGTCTCCCGATTTGAGAATATGATGATAGTTTCAAAATATGTCGATTTGGCTTGAAAACAAGCCGTTGAAGGGTGAAAACCCAAACCAACCCCCGAACGGACCCGAAGAGGCACGAGCACCTCGCACGGGACCAATGTAACTTATAGGAACTGATCATGTAGTCACGGGTCTCCCAGTTTGAGAATACGATGATAATTTGCAAAAATAACACTTAGACTTAAAAATAGGTCGTTAAAGGGTGAAAACCTAAACCAGCCCCTAAACGTCCCCGTAGAAAGCACGAACACCTTGCATGGGACCAATGTAACTTGTAGGAACTGACCGCGTAGTCGCGGGTCTCCTGGTTTGAGAATATGACGATTATTTGCAAAAATCAACACTTAGACTTAAAACTAAGACGTTGAAGGGTGAAAACCCAAACCAACCCCAAAATGGCCTCGTAAGAGTCCCGAACACCTTGCACAGGACTAATGTAACTTGTACGAACTAACCTCGTAGTCGCGGGTCTCTCGGTTTGAAAATATGACGATAATTTGCAAAAATCAACACTTAGACTTAAAAACAAGCCGTTAAAGGGTGAAAACCCAAACCAACCCCCAAAACGCCCCCGTAAGAGGCACAAACACCTTGCTCGGGACCAATGTAACTTTTACGAACTGATCACGTACTCGCAGGTCTCCCGATTTGAGAATATGACGATAATTTGCAAAAATCAACACTTAAAACTTAAAAATAGGCCGTAAAAGGGTGAAAACCTAAACCGGTACCCAAACATCCCCGTAAGAGACACAAACACCTCGCACGGGACCAATGTAACTTGTAGGAACTAACCATGTAGTCACGGGTCTCCTAATTTGAGAATATGATGATGATTTGAAAAAATCAATACTTAAACTTAAAAACAGGCCGTTAAAGGGTGAAAACCTAAACCAACCCCCAAACGGACTCGTAAGAGGTACGAACACCTCGCACGGGACCAATGTAACTTGTAGGAACTGACTGCGTAGTCACGGGTCTCCCGATTTGAGAATATGATGATAGTTTCAAAATAAGTCGATTTGGCTTGAAAACAAGCCGTTGAAGGGTGAAAACCCAAACCAATCCCCAAACGGACCCGTAAGAGGCACGAACACTTCACACGGGACCAATGTAACTTGTCGGAACTGACCGCATAGTCACTGGTCTCCCGATTTGACAATATGATCATAATTTGCAAAAATAACACTTAGACCTAAAAACAGGCCGTTAAAGGGTGAAAACCTAAACCAGCCTCCAAACATCCCCATAGGAGGCACGAACACCTCCTACGGGTCAAATGTAACTTGTAGGAACTGACCGCGTAGTCCTGGGTCTCCCGGTTTGAGAATATGACGATAATTTGCAAAAGTCAACACTTTAGACTTAAAAACAAGCCGTTGAAGGGTGAGAACCCAAACTAGCCCCCAAAAGACCCCGTAAGAGGCACGAAACCTTGTACGGGACCAATGTAATTTTTACGAACTGACTGCGTAGTCGCGGGTCTCCCAGTTTGAGAATTTGATGATAATTTCAAAATATATTGATTTGGCTTGAAAACAAGCCGTTGAAGGGTGAAAACACAAAAGAGCCCCCAAACGGCCCCGTAAGTGGCACGAACACCTCCCACGGGACCAATGTAACTTGTACAAACTGACCGTATAGTCGTGGGTCTCCCAGTTTGAGAATATGATGATAATTTCAGAATATGTTGATTTGGCTTGAAAACAAGTCGTTGAAGGGTGAAAACCTAAACTAGCCTCCAAACAGACCCATAAGAGGCACAAACACCTCGTACGAGACCAATGTAACTTGTAGGAACTGATCGCGTAGTCACGGGTCATCCGGTTTAAGAATATGACAATAGTTTGCAAAAATAACACTTAGACTTAAAAATAGGCCGTTAAAGGGTGAAAACCTAAACCAGCCACCAAACGTCCCCGTAGGAGGTACAAACACCTCACACGGGACCAATGTAACTTGTAGGAACTGATCGCGTAGTCTTGGGTCTCCCGGTTTGAGAATATGATGATTATTTGCAAAAATCAACACTTAGACTTAAAAACAAACCGTTAAAGGGTGAAAACCCAAACCAGCCCCCAAACGACCCCATAAGAGGCACGAACACCTCATACGGGACCAATATAACTTGTACGAAGTGACCACGTAGTCCTGGGTCTCCCGATTTGAGAATATGATGATAATTTTCACTCCTATATGTAATTTTTTAGTTTGAGTAAGATTTTTTTATAAATGACTTGGTTACTAATATCGTATCTTTTTTGTATCCTATTTTTTTGTAGGATAACATTTTATCGTTAGCATTTATTCACGGGTAACACACAGAGAACTCAATGGTTTACAACAAGGGGTTTATTCATGATTTTATTTTTTTGTGTTATGGTTGTGCGGCTTTTGTAGTTTTATTGTAAACTTTTATAGCCATGCGGGCTTTTCTAAGTTTATTTTTTATATTTTGTGGCCGTGTGGGCTTTATTTTATCCAAGTTTTATATTAGCAGGTTTTAAAATGTCCAAAAAATAGAGGAAAATCTGCCCAATTATTTTTGGTCTGTGAACTTAGGACTTGTAATATTTTGAAGTTTGTATGAACATTAGTTTATCAACAACGTGCAAGATTTGCAATTTGTGAATTTTCTTGTTTTCAAATATTTTTTTTTTCTTTTTGTAAAAAAATTTGGCATAGTTCAAAATCGTGCGAAAAGTGAATCAAATTTTGGCACGGTTTTGAACTGTGCCAAAAGTTTTTCAAACTGTGCTAAATCTGGCATAGTTCAAAACTGTGCCAAAAATATCAAATTCTGGCACGGTTTAAAAGTGTGCCAGAAGTGTTCCTGTTTGGTCAAATCTGGCTCACTTTTGAGCCGTGCCAGAAAAAATGGCGATTTTGGAACACCTGATTCTGACACAGTTCAAAACCGTGCCAGATTTGATCTGGCACAGTTTTAAACCGTGCCAGGTTCCTATTTTTGGTGTAGTGGGACCCATATCTCATTAGAAAGGTAGTCTTAGACACATCATGCTCCCTGATCTGTAACTGATGGTATCCCGAACTCAAGTCAATCTTCGAGAAATAGGCCGCTCTTCTAAACTGGTCGAATAAGTCATCCATGCGAGGCAACATATACTTATTCCATATTGTGACTTTATTCAACTCCCGATAATCCACGCATAGTCGCAAGGATCCATCCCTCTTCTTCACAAATAAAACTGGGGAACCCCAAGGTGAGGTACTCCTATGGATGAAGCCTTGTCCCAATAGCTTCTCAATCTGGTCCCGTAACTCCCTTTTCTCCGTCGAATCCTAATCAACGGTAGTCCCGATATATCCTGAAATACATTAGCGTACTCATGAACAACAAGGTTCGAATAAAGGGGAATCATAACTCTCGTAGAGGTCTCATCCTCTGTATAAAATAAGTGAGTGGATGAACCTCTCTCGAGGTGAGGCATCGCCACTATAAACATCTCCTGCCTAGGGATGGCAAAAATAATACTCCTACTAAAGTAATTGATCATGGCCCAATATGTGACTAGCCAATCCATCCCACTAATAGCGTTGTAACCAGACATGTCTAAAACATGCATATTGGCTGGCATAATAAGACTCCCAATCTTTATACCCACACCCCGGTATATAAAGAAAATCATCGACCCATTACCCAATGGCGAGTCTACATAAGTCACTGTACTGTCGGCCGTGACTAATAACCCTGTGGCCCGTGCAAAACTAGTGGCTATAAAAGAGTGCGAGGCTAGACCCCGTGTCAAACAAAATATGCCCTATAGACCCATGGATAGCAAAGATACCCTCTACTACGGGTAGAGCCTGTGGAGCTACTGCCTGGCGGACATAGTAGACATGCCCATACTGTAGCTGTCTTTATTGAATCGGGGCTGCTGGGATGGCAGGAAAATCTGGAACAGGCGCTGGTGCTGGGAGAGCGGCTAGGAAGATCGGTCTCTGAAGCTCCTGGTGTGCACCCTGTTGTTGAGGATACTTCCCCTTGTTAGGGAAATCAAATCATTTGTGTCCAGTCTTGCCACAAGTGAAACATTTACCTACGTAGTTACCTCCCCTCTGCCCCTGTTGGCTTGGACCCTGCTGGTCATTGCCACCTCTCCCTTAGCCCTGATAGAACTGCTGCTGGCCCTGGTGCCCCGACTGTCCCTGTTGGACCTGATGGCCCTATTAAACCTGGTGGCCATGTCTAAAACCTCCCTGTCCATGAAAAAAGCCCCCTGAACTGATCCTTTTAGCAGAATCCCCCTAATGGGAACCCTCCTCAATCTGCCTCTATTAACTATGAGTTACTGGTTCCCCATTGGCACTATTCCCACCTGTCATACCCTGTTGGCTGGACTCACCTCCTCACTTGCTCCCCTTAACATGGAAGCGGTGATCCTGGCAGTGTAGTAATGCAACATTGAGTACATCAGTATAAGACTACAAAGAGAGGTTACCCACAATATGCTGTCGAATTATCTAGTTCATGCCATCCATAAACATCTGAATTTTCTTCTCTTTAGTAGGCACCTCAGCTGGTACCAGGTTTACTAGTATCGTAAACTCATCCTTATATTCTGCTACCATCTTCCCCTCCTGGGTGAGGTCCAGTAATTTTCACCTCATCTTAGTCTGGATGGCGGAAGGAAAATATTTTTTATCAAATCGCACAAAAAAGCCTTGAATCGTCAAAACATCACGCTCCTATGTGGTAGTAGTGGACTCCCACAACTGTAATGCAAACCTAACAAGATTAAAAGTAGCTTGTATCTACCTCTACACCTCCATGCACTCAGACATCCTCAAGTGTCGCTGGATATATTTCTTCCATTGGCTCGCCACAACCACATCTGAACTCCACTGGAACTCTAGGGGATGTGCCTTCTGAAAGGCATCTTTGACTCGCTCCCAACCATAAGGGAACGCATGTACGGGTGATGGCTCCACTTCCTGTGCCTATGGTGGGGACCACTGAACCATTGCTAGTGCTGTATTAACTGTCTGAGCAACGATGACAACAACCTCTTCAGCATTCATTGTACCCTGAGTCTGAGCTGGTTGTGTCTTGGGTTGGGAATTTATGGCCCTCGGTGCATGTCTAGGAGGCATCTGAAATGAAAAAAGATTTGGAAATGCACAATTATTTAAATCTCCAATAGATGAACACGTAATCACATAATCAGGAATGCAACAATCCTAATAATAGGGCTTTATATAAAATAACGCTAAGCTGAAAGCATAATAAGCCGTACATATCCTAAAAGACTCTAGAACTTGATGCTCTGATACCACCTGAGACAACCTTCCCAATTAAATATCGGGTGATCAGTCCTTTATAAAATTTAAAACAGGATATCCGGTTGGTTCATTCTTAGCATTACTATCTAAAAACATTTTTCTTTATTAATCACCTAATAATTAATTAAGCTAGTGTCAAAACATTTAACCCAATAACTAATGTCAATTAAATTAAACCATTTAATACATTCACCAATCTCATGAATAGATAAAGAATGAATAAAACAACATCTAACTGAATATAATAAAACTAGAATAGTTGTCCCAGTTAAAAGAATCCCAAACCATCAAACATAATAATGATGAATCCAACCGAATACTGAAATAAATGAGTACAATGTCTCTTTGATATAACTAAAATGAGAATGGGCAACACATGCCGTAACTGGAAAGCTGAAATAATAGAACTGAGATGAAAGATGTGGAGGCATCTAAATGTGAGGACATGCAACTCCCACAATAGCTACAGCACATCAAGAGGTCTGACAGCTTAAGCTTGGCCTCCCTATGGTTGGACACATAAAAATAATTTCACAAGAAAAAGAGATTTTGCAAGAGACAAGTCAGAGCCCGAGTGTAAAATATTTTAAAACAGTTTAGCAAGTATATAAAATGCGATGAAGAAAATATAATACACATGTTATCTTTTCGAGCACTCACTTGAGATTCTGACCTGTCAACTATTTTGCACGCCTAACGTAACTCTAAATCGTTCTAGCTATTGTCATTACCTAAATTGATTATAGACATAAACCTTCTAATTGACAACCGTACAAATAACCCGTGTTTCCCGCATACTATCATTATTAAGTGTTCTTGCATTTGATATTATCGTAAGAGTTTCACATTAAGGTTAAGTATTCACATACTTAAGCCATTTAAGAGTTCATTATCTTATTTAGCTAAAAATTTCACGCAGTAGATAATATCACAAGTATATATACATAATCATCACTATATTATATATATACTAATACAACACCCCTAGACTAAGTTGCGGTGCATGCATACTCTGTTATCAAGTCCCGATACATCTCGTACAAAATAAAGATTGATGATTCGAAATCACTCACGAATCGTAGAAATACAAATCACACATGTTTGGAGGCGAACACAGTCCTAAACCTTTGGGTTGCGCACATACCTACACACCCAAACGACCATTCAATACCATTGTTCACATAAATGGCAATCCAATATAAGTCCGATATTCTGAGGCACAAGTCTAAATCTCCCCAAAGGCTCCTCAAGATAAGACCGTCACCTTCATAACCTCCCGCCATAGCAATCAACATAGGTTTGTCATACACATAATAAATCAATCATACAATAAGTATTCGTATCACCTATATATATATATATATATATATATATATATAACACAGATATAGGTATATGTGACACCCTGCCCAATTAAATATAGGGTGATCAGTCCTTTGCCAAATTTTAAAATAGGATATACGGTCGGTTCATTCTTTGCATCATTGTCGAAAACAATATAATCCATATTAATCACCTATAATATAATTAAGTTAAGTATCAAAACATTTTCCCTTTTCAATAAAACCATTTAACCACAACATTCCAAAAGTAAATTATAAACCATTCACCATGCATAGGAATAATGAGTACTGAACAAGAATTTAATACTGAAATTAAATAAGACTGGGTAAAACCTCCCAGTTCAAAACTCCAAACCATAAAAGAAACTAAATACAATATCTCTGATAAAAGACTAGAAGCGGGCGACACATGCCCTAAATAGGAAGTCTAAGAGAAACTGAATGAAAACAATAGATTGCGTCTACTGCAAGGACCTATAACTTCCACAATAGCTGCAACACGTCTAACAATCCAATATCTTATTTTGGTACCCCTGCGGCTGAGCACCTGGAATAATATATATATAGTAAAAGAGGGAAAAGATGCAATAAATGGGTCAGGGCCCGAGGTTTAAAAAATGATTTAGTAAATATTTAAAACTGGTTCTTAAAACAAGTCTTTTATTCATGTTAGTTATCGAATTCTGACATGAGCTTCTGACCTCTCATCTATAGTGCACACCTAACGTACATCTAATCTTCCCCCTAGTTATACCACCCAGTCTAACTAGTCTGAAGTCATTCTAATAGTACCTATACTCACTAGTAGTATACCCGTATCGCCCATATAAAATGCTTTCAAATTAGCCTATGTAAAACAGCTAATTAATATGTTTTCTCATTTTCATAATAAATCAATTATACTCTTAGGATTTATTTTATATATCAACATTTTCATATCTACTAACTATACAAAGTAGAATGATTCTCCAGTTTACGTATATATACATATAGTCACATCTTCCCTATATATATATATATATATTCTAATAGTACGCCCCCGGGCTAAGACCCATTAGCGCAACTAACCATAATAATACTGCACCCCCGGATTATCATCCATTAGTGCACCTATAACAATAATCTTGTACACCCGGGTTATCACCCATTAGTACAGTTATAGTAATATTCTTATACCCCCGGGTTATCACCCATTAGTACACTTAACAATGGAATCCTTGCACCCCTGAGTTATCACTCATTCGTTCACCTAACAATAAGATTCTTTCACCCCCGGGTTATCACCCATTAGTGCACTTAATAATTATATCACATAATAGGCATACAAACATCCTATTATAATTTATAGGTATTTATCCAACCTACATATATACTTCTCATACGTATTTTAAATCTCAACATTACGTATAGTATAAATATTTAGATTACTACCTCTCTCGTTATCTCCGAGGTACATTCTCTCAATACCGAAATATTTAAAGTATTATGTCTCACATACTTTTTCCAAAATTCTGTTTTGTTTTAGTTTACTATCGGTCATTTTCTCTCACTCCAAGAAACTCGGTAAACCTAAATTTGGACTCGAAGAAAAATTCTTGAATTTTCCCCTATCGCTCGAACCAGATGACATGTCATTTGAACGACTGCCACGTGTCGTTCAAGCGACTTCGCGCGAGATTCCACTGTTCGTCTTCCTACCCAGATTTTCAGCGTTTCTCACCATTTTAGAACATAAAAACCTCTAAAATTAAATTCCCAACACCTCATCATCAATACTCATAAACATATCAAATTATAAGTCATTCCTAACATCCTAGGATCCATAATTCATCATTAATCATCATAATTATACAAAAACCCCAAATTAATTCACATAAACCCTAGTTTCCAGAATTTCAATTAAAGAACCTAATCAACTCAGATTCGTTCATATATACATGATTCAATTTGGTAGTTTAACCTCTACATACATGAAGGAATATCAGCAACTACTTAACCTATCCTCGTTTCATCATTTAAACTCAAATTTTCACCCAATTAACATGTAAATCAATGGTTAATTACACCTACTCTAACATGAGTATGATTATTGCTAAATAAAGCAAGTAATAAACACTTACCTTAAATCGAAGGTCTGAATTCTTTGGTGATGTTGGTATAGACGCGTTCCTCTCTTCTCAATCTACGCGTTGGTAGTCACGGTTGTGCAAGGTGGTGCATATTGAGCATTCCCTCTGGGAAATTGGTTCTCCCTCACACCCTTTGTGGCCGTTCTTGATTTTTGTATATCTTAACCCTAATAGAACTCCCATAGCTGATATAATTATTCTCTAATTTTCGTCCATTTAATTTTCCCAAAAGTCCAAATTATAAAACTACCCCTACGAGGTGCCGATTTGGCCTAAAATCTCCCGGAGTCTTAATAATATACCCGGGTAGAGTTTTCTGACTATATCGACCCTTTTGAACTCAACGGTGCACTCGAAATCATCATACGAGTTACATAAAAATAATTTGTCTTTAAATTCCATTCAATTAGTCCCGACACGACTCACACGCGTGTCAGACTCAAATTACCAAACTATCGTATTATTCCCTTTCGATAATTTATTAAAGTGTATAGTTCCATATTACATATCACACGATAATATTAACTCAATAAGTATTAACCCTTAGCATGCTAGTTAATATTTATTTTTAAATCTAGATTAATTAAAAATTAAATTCTCACATTTTAATTCAATTAATCCCACTATAATAATTACTCCCATAATTATTTAAATCATAAAAAATATGGGGTATTACATACTTCCTCCCTAATAATGGAATTTCGTCCTGAAATTCGGAAAATAAGGCATACCTGGTATGAATAAATCTGGATATTTCTCACGCATATCCGCCTCACGCTTCCAAGTAGACTCCTCCACATTGTGATGCTGCCATTGCACCCGAACAAGTGGAACCTCAGTCTCCTCTCACAATAATCTAGGATAGCCACCGGTCTCTTCTCATATAAACCGTCACCCTGTAACTCAATCTCCTCAATCGCGATGTGAGTGTGTTCTAACTCATCCCTAAGATACCGCCTCAGTGACGAAATGTGGAACACATCATGGATACGATGCAAGTGTTCCGGTAACCCAAGCCTATATGCCACTGGTCCGATCCTTTCAATAATAGGGAATGGTCCTACATATCTCGGAGCCAATTTCCCCTTTTTTCCCAAATCTCATTACCCCATTCATCGGAGATACTCTCAACAAAACTTGGTCCCCTATGGCAAACTCTCTGAAGGACCGCTTAGCATCGGCGTAGCTTTTCTGCCTGTCCTGCGCTACTCGTATGCGACCTCGAATCATCTCGATTCTTCTCGATGTGTCCTGAATCATCTCTGGCTCTAGTAGTTTGTTATCCCCCACCTCTAGCCAACAAGTTGGAGAATGACAAGGTCTACCGTACAATGCCTCGAACGGGGCAATGCCAATCATAAACTGATAGGAGTTATTATAAGCAAACTCCACCAGTGGAAGGTACTGCTCCCATCCTCCACTAAAATCAAGGACACACATGCACAACATATCCTCGAGCATCTCATTAGTGCACTCAGTCTGCCCATCGGTCTGTGGGTGATACGCCGTACTCAACTGTAACTCAGTGCCCATAGCCTCATGGAAGCTCTCCCAAAAGAGAGATACAAACATCTTGTCTCTATCCAACAAGATATTAAGAGGCACACCATGCAGCCTCACTATCTGTGCAATAAATAGCTGAGCATACTGTTCCGCTGTGTAGTCTGTCCTGACGGGCAAAAACTAGGCTAATTTTGTCAATCGATCCATAATAACCCATATAGAATCGTTCCCCCTCTGCGAAGTGGGCAACCTGGTAATAAAATCCATGGAAATGCCTTCCCATTTTCATGTAGGAATCTCCAACGGCTGAAGTAAACTTGGTGGTCTCTGGTGGTCCACTTTCACTAACTGGCAAGTGGTACACTTAAATCCGAACTCTGCGATATAATTTTTCATTCCGCTCTACCAATACTGTCGCCTCATATCCTGGTACATTTGTCCTCACTGAGATGTACCGCAAATCGAGACCCATGCGACTCTGTCATCACTGCACGTCGAAGCTCCTCCCTCTCTGGAAAAATGAGTCTCCCATTGAAACACAAACCGCCCTCGGAGCTTACCGAATACGACTCGGCTTCACCAACTAAAAGCTGTCTAATCCTTTCTTAGAAAAAATGATATGTCACCTGTGCCTGAACCACCCTCGTCACTATTTACGGTGTGACCTTCATAACTGATATGAAGGACTTGGCAACTGCATCCTGGTGCCCCGATTCCTTCCATTTCTCTTTCCACATCTCGATTGTCTCATCTACCGACCTACGGCTCAACGCATCTGCAACTACATTAGCCTTCCCCGGGTGATAGTGTATCTCGAACTGATAATCTTTTACAAACTCAAGCCACCTGCGTTGACGCATATTCAACTCTTTCTACGTGAACAAGTACTGCAGTGACTTGTGGTCTATAAATAAGCAAAACTATTTTCCTAATAAATAATGCCTCCAAATTCGAAGCGCAAACACGACTGCTGCCAGCTCTAAGTCATGGGTGGGGTAATTCTTCTCGTGAGTCCTAAGATTTCGGGAAGCAAAAGCTATAGCCTTCTCCTCCTGTTGGAGTACTCCCCTAAAACCCTATAAGGAGGCGTCCATATAAAACAGGTACTCAACCCCTGCCCTGGGAAGTGCTACTACCGATGCTGATGTCAGCTTATCCTTCAGCTCATCGAACGCCAACTGACATGCATCATCCTAAACAAACGACACACCCTTATGAGTCATATTCATCATCGGACTTGCAATCTTCGAGAATCCTTGAATAAACCATTTGTAGTACCCGACTAATCCTAGAAAACTCCGCACCTCCGTGGGTGTCGTGGGTTGTCCCCACTCCCTCACCGCTGACACTTTTCTAGGATCCACAGATATCCCTCTCTATGATACAATGTGTCCTAAAAACTGTACCTCCCGCTGCCAAAATTCACACTTCTCATACTTGGCGTACAACTCATGCTCTCATAAGATCTGCAGAACCATACGTAAGTGCTCAAAATGCTCCTCCTCGGTGCGGGAATAAATAAGTATGTCATCTATTAAGACAACGACAAACTGATCTAGGAACTCTCTGAATACTCTATTCATCAATTCCATAAATACCGCTGGGGCGTTGGTTAGACCAAATGGCATAACCCTGAATTCATACGACCCATACCTCATCATAAAAGCAGTGTTAGCCACGTCCTACTCCCTGATGCGTAGCTGATGGTACCCGAATCTCATGTTTATCTTCGAGAAGTGGGCTGCTCCTCTCAGCTGGTCGAACAAGTCATCGATGCGAGGCAACAGATACTTATTCCGTATCATGACTTTGTTAAGCTCTCGATAATTAATACGAAGTCATAGGGACGCATCCCTCTTTTTTATAAACAAAACTGGGGCACCCCAAGGTGAGGTATTCCTATGGATGAAACCCTGTCTCAACAACTGTTCTATCTACTCCCGTAACTCCCTCATCTCTGCTGCAACTATATTGTAAGGCGCATGTGCTATCAAACGAGTTCCCGGTGTTAAGTCTATCACAAACTCGATCTCCCTACTCGAAGGTAACCCCGATGTATCCTAAAATACATCAGAAAACTCGCAGATGATCGAAATTGAATCGAGTGGAACCACTACTGTAGAGGTCTCATCCCTTATATAAAACAAGTGGACGACCCTCACTCAGAACAAGGCATCGACACTAAGAACATATCCTGGCCCGAAATGGTGAACACAATACTCCTGCTGAAGTAATCAATCATGGCCCTATACTCGACTAGCCAATCCATTCCGATAATGGCATCGTACTCAGACATATCTAACACTAGCATATAAGCTGTTAAAATCAAACTACCAATCTCTATGCCTACTCCCCGGTATATGAAGAAAATCAGCGACCCACTACCCAACGGTGAGTTTACACATGTCACTGTACTCTCTGCCGTACCTAACATCCCAGTGGTCCGTCCAAAGCTAGTGGCTATAAAGGAGTGTGATGACCCCGTGTAAAATAAGATACGACCCAAGGTACCATGGATATAAAACTTACCCTCCACTGCGGGTGGTGCCGGAACTGCCCCTGTTGCATCGGAACTGTGGGCAAAGCTGGAAATGGAGCTGGTGCTGGTAGGGTGGCGGGAAAAATAGGTCTCTGGGGCTCCTGGTAAGCACCCTACTGCCGAGGAACTCTGTCCTTATCGGGTCACTCCTGTTTCTTATGGCCAGTCTTGCCACAAGTATACCATTTCCAGATGAAGTTTCCCTCCCCCCTGTCCCTGATAACCTCATCCCTACTGGTCGTTACCACCCCTACCTTGGCCCTGCTGGCCCTACTATCCTCCTTGCTGTTGGCCCTGGTGGCCCTGCTTCCAACCCCCATGACCATGCCTGAAACCTCCATAACGAAACCTCTTAGCAGACTCTCCCTATTGGGAACCCTACCTATGACTCTGCTCAACTGGTGCCCCACTAGCACTGCCTCCCCCTGTCTTGCCCAACTGGTTAGGCTCTCCCCCTCGCTTGCTTCCCTTTGCATGGAAGCGGTTGTCCTGATAATGCAACAAGGCTGCATTTAGAATGTATGTATATGAGTGTAGGGAAAGATTGCCCAAGAGATGATGGCGTATCCTCCAAGTCAAGCCATCCATGGACATATGAATGAGGTTCTCCTCAGTAGCCACCTCATCCGGTACAAAGTTTGTTAATCGTGTGAACTCCTCCTCGTATTCCGCAATTGTTCTCCGTTCCTGGGTGAGGTCCAAAAGTTTTTGCCTCATCTCAGTCTTGACGGCGGAAGGAAAGTACTTGCGATCGAACCGCACCCAGAAGTCACTGATCGAAATCAACTCTCGCTCCTCAGTAGTAGTAATGGACTCCCCCCACTGTAAGGCTGCCCCTCTTAGCTTAAAGGTAGCCAACACTTGCCTATGAACCACAGTGCACTCATACATACGAAGGTGTCGCTGTATGGCTTTCTTCCACGGACTAGCAATAACCACATCCGAACTGCCCATGAACTCTAGGGGACATGCCCTCTGAAAGGACTCTCTAACTCTTTCCCATGTAGTGGGAAATGGATGCACTGGAACTGGTGCTACTGCCTGAACCTGGGGTGGAGCCTACTGCACAACCGCTAAGGCTGCATTCACCGCTTGTGCAACTATCCCGACAACCTCTGCTGCGTTCATTGTCCCTTGAGCCTGTACTGCAGGTTGCTCTGGCTGGGCCTGTCTGTCTCTTGGCACACATCGAGGAGGCATCTGAGCCGAGAAAGAATTTTATTAGTCCACAGTTATTACTAAATCTCAAATAGCTGAATACGTAATCGTAAAATTAAAATCACAACAGTCCTAAAAATAGGGCTCTATATCAAAAGACGCCAAGCTAAAAATATAGTAAGTCGTATAGATCCTAAAGGACTCTAGAACTTGATGCTCTGATACCACCTGTGACACCCCGCCCAATTAAATATAGGGTGATCAGTCCTTTACCAAATTTTAAAACAGGATATACGGTCGGTTCATTCTTATCATCACTGTTGAAAATAATATAATCCATATTAATCACCTATAATATAATTAAGCTAAGTGTCAAAACATTTCCCTTTTTAATAAAACCATTTAACCACAACATTTCAAAAGTAAATTATAAACCATTCACCATACATAGGAATAATGAGTACTGAACAAGAATTTAATACTGAAATTAAATAAGATGGGGTAAAACCTCCCAGTTCAAAACTCCAAACCATAAAAGAAACTAAATACAATATCTCTAATAAAAGACTAGAAGCGGGCGACACATGCCCTAAATAGTAAGTCTAAGAGAAACTGAATGAAAAGAATAGATTGCGTCTACTGCAAGGACCTACAACAGCTTCCACAATAGCTACGACGCGTCTAACAATCCAATCTCTAATTATGGTACCCCTGCGGCTGAGCACATGGAATAATATATATATATATATATAGAAAAATAGAGAAAAGATGCAATAAACGGGTCAGGGACCGAGGTTTAAAATATAATTTAGCAAGTATTTAAAACTGGTTCTTAAAACAAGTCTTATACGCATGTTAGTTATCGAATTCTCACATGAGCTTCTCACCTCTCATCTATAGTGCACGCCTAACGTACATCTAATATTCCCCCTAGTTATACCACCCAGTCTAACTAGTCTGAAGTCATTCTAATAGTACCTATACTCACCAGTAGTATACCCGTATCGCCCATACAATACGCTTTCAAATTGGCCTATGTCAAACATCTAATTAATATGTTTTCTCATTTTCATAATAAATCAATTATACTCTTAGGATTTATTTTATATATCAACATTTTCATCTCTACTAACTATACACAGTAGAATGATTCTCCAGTTTACATATATATACATATAGTCACATCTTCCACATATATATATATATATATATATATTCTAATACTACGCCCCCGGGCTAAGACCCATTAGCACAACTAACTATAATAATACTGCACCCCCAGATTATCATCCATTAGTGCACCTATAACAATAATCTTGTACCCTCGGGTTATCACCCATTAGTACACTTATAATAATATTCTTGTACCCCCAGGTTATCACCCATTTTTACACTTAACAATGGAATCCCTATCACTCATTAGTGCACCTAACAATAAGATTCTTGCACCCCCGAGTTATCACCCATTAGTTCTCTTAATAATTATAGCACATAATAGGCATACAAACATCCTATTATAATTTATAGGTATTTCTCCAACCTATATATATACTTCTTATACGTATTTTAAATCTCAACATTACGTATAGTATAAATATTGGGGCTTTGTAAATTTAGGACCTATTGTAATATGTATTTTGGAAATAGGACAACAAACATTTTATTTATGGTTTTAGTCCCTGTTTTTGAATAAAGCCGCTGGCGCGGACCCATATTCATAAAATGTCAACCAATCACAACATGCCACGTGTCCCTTTAATTTGAAAATAGGGACTAAAAATGGAAACAAAATGTTTGTTGTCCTATATCCATAATCAATATTATTTTAAGTCCTAAAATTACATAATCTAATAAATATTTAGATTACTATCTCTCTCGTAATCTTCAAGGTACATTCTCTTTATACCGAAATAATTAAATTATTATGTCTCACATACTTTTTCCAAAATTCTGTTTTGTTTTAGTTTACTATCGGTCATTTTATCTCACTCCAAGAAACCCGGTAAACCCAAATTTGGACTCGAAGAAAAATCTCAGAAATTCCCTCTGCCGCTCGAACTAGATGGCATATCGTTTGAATGACTGCCATGTGTCGTTCGAGCGACTTCGCGCGAATGCCATCTCGCTCGAACGACTTCGCGCGAGATTCTACTGTTCGTCTTCCTGCCCAGATTTTCAGCGTTTCTCACCATTTTAGAGCCTAAAAACCTCTAAAATTAAATTCCTAACACCTCATCATCAATACTCATAAACACATATCTGATTATAAAGTCATTCCTAACATCCTAGGATCCTTAATTCATCATTAATCATCATAATTACACAAAACCCCCAAATTAATTTATATGAACCCTAGTTTCCAGAATTTCAATTAAAGAACCTAATCAACCCAAATTCGTTCATCAATACGTGATTCAATTTCATAGTTTAACCTTTACATACATGAAGAAATATCAGCAACTACTTAACCCATCCTCGATTCATCATTTAAACTCAAATTTTCACCCAATTAACATGTAAATTAATGGTTAATTACACCTACTCTAACATGAGTATGATTATTGCTAAAGAAAGAAAGTAATAAACACTTTCCTTAAATCAAAGGTCTGAATTCTTTGGTGATGTTGGTATAGATGCGTTCCTCTCTTCTCGATCTACTTGTTGGTAGTCACGGTTGTGCAAGGTAGTGCTAATTGACCCTTCCCTCTTGGAAATTGGTTCTCCCTCACGCCCTCTGTGGCCGTTCTTGATTTTTGTATATCTTAACCCTAATGGAACTCACATAGCTGATATAATTATTCTCTAATTTTCGTCCATTTAATTTTCCCAAAAGTCCAAATTACAAAACTACCCCTACGGGGTGCCGGTTTAGCCTAAAATCTCCCGGAGTCCAAATAAAATACCCGGGTAGAGTTTTTTTTACTATCTAGACCCCCCCGGACTCAACGGCGCACTCGAAATCACCATACGAGTTACATAAAAATAATTTGTCTTTAAATTCTATTCAATTAGTCCCGACACGACTCACACGCGTGTCAGACTTAAATTACCAACCTGTCGTATTATTCCCTGTCGATAATTTATTAAAGTGTATAGTTCCGTATTACATATCACACACTAATATTAACTCAATAAGTATTAACCTTTGTCATGCTAGTTAATATTTATTTTTAAATTTGAATTAATTAAAAATTAAATTCTCACATTTTAATTCAATTAATCCCACTGTAATAATTACTCCCATAATTATTTAAATCATCAAAAAATATGGGGTATTACAGTATACTCATGTCCCATATCATAATTCTCATATGTAGTATATTATTATCCCGAATATCCTACGTTTACTTGGACACCAATTTCACTGTTTATCGTACGCTCTTGAGTATTCCTTCACCACTCAAAGTGTAGACATTATGCTACCCAAAATATCAGTAGGTACTCACTTTTTCCTACTGGTCTTAACCATCGTTGTCCTCAACTTACCGTAACCCAAATTAATCTCCAAATTAGGTAATTCCCTCACGTTAACCTAATTACGTTTGTCCCAAAATACACTATTATGAGATCAAGACTAATACCCAACCTAGGCCTAATGGTCCTCTAATACATGTCCAAGTATTTTAAAATAACTCCTATAATCAAATCCCAAATGAATTTCTAACTATATTAAATAAAAGGAGGAAATTGGCCAAAATTGGGCAACCGAATCGATTCGGCGTGGACCGAATCGATTCGCCCCTACAGGTCTGGAAAATTTTCACTCATGTTCTTACGGGTTTCATCAATTTACAAATCCAAATCTTGATTCTAATCATCCCAAATATCAATTCAACGTTACCAAATGTTATACTAACATATATAAACAAGTTCTAATGATTACATATATAATTTCATCAAAGACATCAATTTATTTGGGTTTAATTCACGAATAATCATTATGAACCCTATGTTGTTATCTTCTTTAATAACTTCCATACAAACTCAGATTTGTTCATCAATTTAAATCAAATTTTGGGAGTAATCATCTAGCTATCACGGGGAATCAATCCTACATAATTATCAGCCTTCAATTATGATTTGATTTCTCTAATTTCATCAATTTCACATATAATTCATAATCAATTTCAACTTACACTAACATGGGTTATATTATTGCTCCAATTAAGCAAGATTTAAACATTTTCCTTTCATAAATAGGTCTGATCCATTGAAGGAAATGCTGAATTTGTGTTCCTCCTCCTCCGATCTATAATTCGGTGGTGGTGGTGGTGCTAAGCGGTGGTCCTAGCCTTTGACTCTCCTTCCTCTT
The DNA here is from genome assembly GCA_949130495.1 of Sambucus nigra. Taxonomy (NCBI): domain Eukaryota; kingdom Viridiplantae; phylum Streptophyta; class Magnoliopsida; order Dipsacales; family Adoxaceae; genus Sambucus; species Sambucus nigra. The sequence goes on along the minus strand of OX422221.1, from coordinate 223,349,095 downwards.
CCTCCTATGGCCCCTCTGTGACTTTCTTCTAATTATCACAAAGTTTAACCTAACCCCTCTTTTTTCAATAAGATATAAACCTATGGAATTTCGTAGGTACTATTCATTCAAAGATGCAAATTACCAAAGCGCCCTCCCGGGATGTCGATTTTGCCTAAATTGCCTCGGGACCCAAACTAAACCCTCGGGTAGACTTTTCTAACTATCTCGACCCTTCCAGACTCATTGGCACACTCAAAATGAACATACAAATGCCTTATAAATAATTTACTTTTTATTCCATTAATTTAGTCCCGACACGACTGCCATGCACGTCTTGTCTTAATTACCGTCCTGTCTTAATTACCATAATTATCGTATTCTCACTCGCGAAGATTCTCATAAATTCACAATCATATATTAATTTATTCACTAAGTAATATTTAGTATAATTATCACTAATAAATACCAACCCTTATCTCGCTAGTTAATATTTATTTAATCCGAATTAATTAAAATAAATGTGCTCCTATTTAATTTAATCAATCCAATATTTAAAAAGCATACAAATACGGGGCGTTACATACTCCCCCCCTAAGAACGGAATTTCGTACCAAAATTCAGAAAATAGAGGTATACGTGGTAATAATAACTCTGGATTTTTTTGCGCATCTTATCCTCGCGCTCCCAGGTAGACTCCTCGATGTTATGATGTCGCCACTAAACACGTACTAATGATACTACCTTCGACCTCAGATTCCTCTCGCTACTATCTAGGATAGCAACTGACACCTCCTCGTAGGAACTACCGGGATGTAGATCAATCTCCTCTAAAGCAATATTGATTGTGGGCCAACTCATTATGAAGATATTTTCTCAACGTAGAAATGGGGAATACATTGTGAATCCTATGCAACTGCTCGAGTAACCCAAGTCTGTAAGCCATTGGCCCAATCTGCTCAATAATAGGGAATGGACATATATACCTCAGTGCCAACTTCCATTTCCTCCCAAACCACATTATCCCTTTCATAGGAGATACTTAAAGCAATACCTGGTCCACCACACTGAACTCCCTGAAGAACCTTTTGGCATCGGCATAGCTCTTCAGTTTATCCTGAGCAACCCGTATGAGACTCCTAATCATCTCAATCCTTGCTGACGTATCTTGAATTATTTCTGGCCAGATTAGCTTGTTATCCCCCACCTCTAGCCAATAAGCAGGAAAATGACAAGGTCTACCGTACAATGCCACAAATGGGGCCATGCCAATAGTAAATTAATAGGAGTTGTTGTACGCAAACTCCACCAGCGGAAGGTACTGCTCCCACCTCCCCCAAAATCTAAAATACACACACGTAACATATCCTCTAGCATCTGATTAGTCCGCTCGGTCTGCCCGTACGTCTGCGGGTGATAGGCCGTACTAAAATGCAACTCAGTACCCATGGCCTCTTGAAAGCTCTCCCAAAAATGAGACACAAAAATCTTATCCCAGTCGGACACAATATTTAGGGGCACCCCGTGTAATCTCATTACCTTTGTAATAAAAATTTGGTCATACTATGCCATGGTATAGTCAGTCCAGACTAGCAGAAAGTGGGCTACCTTAGTAAATTGATCCATAATCACCCATATCGAATCGTTATCCCTTTGAGAAGTAGGAAACCTTGTGATAAAATTCATGGAAATGCTCTCCCATTTCCACATAGGAATCTCTAACGACTGCAAAAACCCTGCCGATTTTTGATGGCCCACCCTGATAGGTGGCACACTTTGATATGCCGCTCCACCAATATTGTCGCCTTATATCCTGGTACATCTTATCCCCGTCGGAGTGTACCTTAAATCAATATCCTTGCGACTCTGTCATCATCGCATGTCGTAGATCCTCCCCTTCTAGAACAACTAGACACACATTGAAGCGCAAACCCCCATCTAAACCCATAGAATAAGACTCGGTTCCCTCCACTAGGAGCTGTACAATCCGATCCTGGCAAAATTAATTTTCTGCTTGAGCCTGCATAACCCTCATGAATATTTGGGCTATAATTGTCATAACTAACATGAATGATAGGGCAACTACATCCTGGTATCCCAACTCATTCCATTTTGCCTTCCACACCTCATCCACCTCACCTACTAGCCTCCGGCTCAACGCATCAGCTACTAGGTTAGCCTTCCTCAGGTGGTGCTGGATATCGAACTGGTAGTACTTCAAAAATTCAAGCCACCTCTGCTGATGCATATTCAAATTTCTCTGAGTGAACAAGTACTGTAGTGACTTGTGATCTGTGAACAAGCAAAATTTCTCCCCCAAGAGATAATGTCTCCAAATCCGAAGTGCAAACACGACTGCTGCTAACTCCAAGTCATGAGTGGGGTAATTCCTCTCGTGAGGCTTAAGCTTACGGGAAACACAAGATATAGTATGGAAAGTGAGAGTCAGTCGAACGACAGGGGGAAATTCTAGGCAGTTCCATTCTTTTTCCTTGTTTTATTTTGGGATTTTTCTTTTAAGGATTTAATTAAAGAATAATTAAATGGAGGTTAATACCTAGGATATTAGGAGATGATAATTAAGGAATATTAACATTAATAAGGGTGATAAACTTATTAACGGGACTTTGTACGATAAGTCCTAAAAGGTTAATATACGGATCAAGTTAGGGAGTCCGCGCATTTTTGTTGAGTGACACTATATTGGTGAAATTAATGGAGGTGAAATTAATTTAATTAAGGATCAGATGTTTGACTCGAATTTTTTTAGGCTAGTACGATGGGAGTTAGGCACGGGTTAATCGATTAATTTATTTAAGATATATATAAATTATCGAATTTTAAATTTAATGAGAGGTGTTAACGTTAATAGTGGGTGTTTGTGTATCAAATTCTAAGGGGTGAAGATACCAACCAAATGGGTGAGTCTGGGTATTGTATGTGACACCCCGCCTAACAAAATACCGTGTGATCAATCCTGTATCAAATTAAATAGGAATGTCATGTGGTTTCATTCTCAGCATCACTGTCAAAAACCATTTAATTACTAATAACCTATTAGACCTAGCGTCAAATTTTAAACTTATGAATCTTTTTAAACTTATTGCATAATTAAAACCATTCACGCACGAATATAATCAACAAATGGAATGAATAAATAAATAATCGATAACTCTCGGCGAACATAATATAACCATATCGAACGAAATGCTGGAAATAAAATAAATTACACAATTGGGCCATATACCCGAATGTTACACAACACCTCCTATCTAGATCACAAGGATAGAGGTGTCTAAATAATCCCTGCCAGCATCCACAGCTGCTGCAGCAATAACGTTCGAAAGAACAGTCATCCAGGCATCCCTATGTCTGGACAACTAAAAAGTATAACATAGAAGAAGAAGAAGAAAAATATATACGGCTTAGAGCTCGGGTTTTGAAAATATTTTAGCAAGTGCTTAATTTACTTTAATATTTAAAATATGGTCCTCTCCATATTTAAACTAGTGTCGCACTCACATGAGATACCATCACCTCTCATCTAACAGTGCACACCTATCGTATGTATTTTAAACCCCCAGTTACGCTACCCAGCTAACTATCATCTCATAAAACTTCCAAGTCACCAAACGGTATCTCGTACCCCGCATAATAGAAATATTATAACCTATCGCCCGAGCTTATACATATAATCTCTCATTTAATTTATCCTTACCTTATGAATAACTTTCACTAGTTATTTACACTATTCACATTTTATTTTTATCATCTCGTATATAATATTCTCATCATTATATACGTATATTACATTTTATATTCCGCATTTTATACTCCCGGATATCGGAAATTAACACATATTTCTTTCCTTATTTTAGTCCATATATATATACCATACACTACACCAAGTCTGCACTATTGTCACGGTTATTGACCTTGACAAGTTGGACTTGTCAAGGTCAATGACCGTGACAATTCGGGGCGAGACAACTGTTTTTGTCACGGACGTACCACGGTCATTGACCGTGACAAGTTCATTAGAATTATCACAGTCGTGTCACGGGCTATGACCGTGACAAGTTTAGTCACGATTATTAACCGTGACAAAGCCTTGACCCTTTTTAAAAAATTGTCACGGTCAATAACCGTGACAACTCTGGGAAGAATTTAAAAAAAATCTGCTGGGCAGTATGGCACTTCCATTGCCCAACAGTATATTTGTACCTGTTATAGCAACGTTGTACCTGTTCAAACATCATATATCCAAACAAACTAAAGATAATGCAAATATATATTCAAAATAGAAACAATATACATGACGATATAATCCAAATATAATTAAAATGTACCAACTTAAAAATAATGTCACTACATATCTGGGATAAATGTGAGGAGGTGAGTAGGCCACATGATATACGAATTCACATACCCACTAATATACATCGTGCCGCATTATTCGCGCAACCACAATAGGGAGTTATCCTTCCAGGGTATCACATGCGTGATAAGCACTTTGGACTCTATCTCTTGAAGCGCACGTCCATGAACTATTCCACCCTGGGCGATATTCGGGTTCCTCAACCCCCGCCCTATCTGCTGGCCATCAAATACGTCCAATATGAACACGCTCGTCCAACCAAGTGTCGACATCGGTATGGGGAAGGGAGATAAATAAGGAAGTGGATCATCGAAGTACGCACGTGTCGATGATGAAGCAGCGAGGTCCACATCCTCGTCATCCCGCGCCTCGTTCTCCCGCACCTCCTCCTCCTCCACCGCCTTCTGCTTACCTTTCCCCTTACGGTCTCCGCCCAATGTACGCTTCATGAATGAGTACATATCTTGGACCGTCGCCTCCAAACGGGACAACTTCGCGTCATGTGAATCCACTGTTCGAGCCAACCCGGTGTCGCTCGTCTCCAATCCGATGATCCTAGATTTGGCCACCCTTGAGCTCACCCCCTTGTCCTCCCCTTGCGATCAGAGCCAAGCACTTGGTTGAGTACGTCTGTGGACAAAAACGCCTTGTCGACATCAGACTGCGACTCATTCACTTCCTTAAGCTTTGCCTGAAACGACAAAAAGCACATGATTAGTAAAATAAGTAAACTAAAAAATTATAACGTAATTAACAAAAAATAAACTGTTGGATTACTTACAATCGTGGCCATGACGCTCGGGGACACCTCCTTGTCCTTCCCCTTCTTCTTTCGAAGAGCCACATAAGTATCGAGCCTATGTGGCTTACCCCCTGAAATAAAATAAAGTAAAATTAGTATCGGCCCCGCAAAGTAAAATAATGAAGAATAATATATTTCTGTAGTTATAGAAAAATTAAATCTTACCTTCATCCTATGCTCCACCTCAGCGTAAGACGTCCGGCCGGAGTAGTGCACGTCTGTCTTTTTTGCCCGATTTTCCCTCCCCGATTGGCGAGATGCCAATTGTCGATCCTCGATCTCATTGTCAATGAACTTTTTCCATTGTGCCAATGAGATCGGCTCCTTGGGCGGGACGGATCCACGCCATTGGATAATAGACTCTCGTGTTTTCCCAAAGTACCGTCTCCGCATATTTTTCTTTCACGTCTTGTGTTGCCCCCTCAACTGCTCCAAGACGGAATCGCGTAGCTTTGGATCCAAGTTGACTTGTTCTTGTCCAACAAATACAATGTTAGTTGCGAATACATATAAATATAAATATAAATATAAATATAAATATAAATATAAATATAAAATGAAATTGAAATTGAAATTGAAATTGAAATTGAAATTGAAATTGAAATTGAAATTGAAATTGAAATTGAAATTGAAATATAAATATATTACATGTAGTGTCGCCCAAACAGCTAACTTGAGCTCATATGACACCTCCTTCCAACTCATAAACCCCGGGCCGATGACCGTTTTTAGAAACTCGAGGGATCTCGCTAATAGCTCCTATTTGTTCTCGATGGTAATCCTAAATTTTTCATATTTGGGGAGCTTAGGGGCCGAGGAGCCCTCGTCGCCTACGCTACCACCGAGCCCAGACGACATCATCATAAACAGCATCATCATCTTCGCCTTAATACCTGAAGGAGACATTTGCTGTAAAAAAATGTTATTAGTACAGATAAAAAAAATGTTATTAGTACACATAGACACACACCCCTACCCCACCCCCACCACACACACGCACACGTACACGTACACGTACACCCCCCCACCCCCTCCCCCCACCACACCCCCTCCCCCCTCCCCCACCACACACATATATACACACACATATACACATAAATATGTCTAAATTAGTTGAAAACATCTAACGTGGAATAGATGTAAAGCATGAAATTATTATTATATATATTATATATGCACGGAATAGATGTAAAGCATGGAATTATTAGTACACATAGACACACCCCCTACCCCACCCCCCATCCCTGCCCCCACCCCCACCCCACCACACACCACCACACACATATATACACACACATATACACATACACACATAAATATGTCTAAATTAGTTGAAAACATCTAACGTCGAATAGATGTAAAGCATGGAATTATTATTATTATATATATTATATATGCCGGAATAGATGTAAAGCATGGAATAGATGTTATATATTATGTCCGTTCGAATGCCTCGAAATAAAAAATTCCAAAATTATTTTTAAAACTTGTTCCTAGATCCCAATACTTCAAAAGGTAAATACACAACCCAAAAAAATTCTTCAATACTTCAAAAGGTTTTTAAAACACATTTTATGAAAACAAATGATATATCAATCTTTAGTCCTTAAGGTTCATCTGACCTAAACTATAGATTGTGTCTCACTCATAACGAACCAAGTCTATTTAACTTGATAGACTCAAACGTTTTGATACATGAGAGAGCCAATTTATATATAGTACAAATGTTTACATTTTCAATAAGACTTTTGCCAACATTTAGTGAACAATAATGGTTATTTCGCTTTTGTTTGTTAAATACTAATCTACTAAGAATTTGCCGACATCCACGATGAAAAAAATTGGTAGGAGAAAAATGCTACCAATTCAATGTTTTAATGGTGAAGGAAAGTTCAAAATAACCTGCCTTATTAAAAAATAAATATCTTTCAACAGAAAGAATGCATTGATTTCTTTAACTGCAAGAATAAAAATTCTAGAATCACTTAGAAATAAAATCACAACGAATTATTTTTTATCTTTAACCATAGTCAAAATATCGTAATCTTCCCTTTGAAATTAAAATTAGACAAAAATTAATCTAAATTAGCAACAACATATTAACATGTGACTTGTCTAATTTGAATGAAAATGAGTTAATGTTTATATACATAATCATCAATATTAATCTAAATTAGCTTATACCCATACAAGGCTAATATTGATTCTATGCTCACCCCCACCCCCACCCACCACATACACACACAACCCCACCCCCACCCACCACATACACACACACACACACAGAATAGCCCCCTGCCCCACCTCCCTCCACCCCCACCCACCACACATATACACACACACACACAACAACCCCCTGCCCCACCCCCTGTCCCACCCCCCACACGCACAGACACACACACACGCACATATACACACACACACAAACATATATATAAATGGAAGAGAGAGAGAGGAATAAACCTGAAAGTAGAGAGCGAAAGAGAGAGAGAGAGCAGCGTAGAGAGAGAGAGGGAGGGAACGACGGGAGGAAAAAAAAATAAGGGGTAAGGGTTTATGCTGTAGAACTTGTCATGGTCGTGTCAAGGTCAATGACCGTGACACAAAACGCGTGTTTTTTTATCACGGTCAATGACCTTGACAAGGGTGGCCGGTTGAAAGGTGACAATTTTGTCATTTTGGTGTAGTGATACACATCAAGTATATCCATACATATATATCACACACTATATAAGTGTAACATCCATCCCTCAAAGCTATAACTCAATGGATACAGTCTCTCAATGCTATCATCTTCCATGGAATTACTCACACATCATCCTGGGTACCAGCGGTCTGAATCTCACACTGACTTGGTATAAACCAAATATCAATGTAGGGGAAGCGACCATAGTTCCTCACTAAAAATAAGATTATTCACACCCAAGACGTCTTACCTATGAACCTCACACACGGTTAATACTAGATGCTATCACTTGGGGACTATACGCTCCTGCTCCTCAAGCCAGGGTCTCACCCACATCGCGCAACTTCCCAAAATATCACTAGAGGGGTATGTTTAACATAAATATATCATTCACACATAGATATATTTAAAATCACATCATATATATACTGTCTCTATACCCGTATATATATATATACACACATCATATCCGGCTATCCATGCCTATATCTCGTGGCATTAGCCTATAATCCCGAATATATCAATTCGTATAGATTAATAAGTATACACACAAGTTATTTTAATCCCAAGTATTCACTCACTTAAGATCAAATTCTCACATTCTTTATTTTCGAATAGTAGCTTATCACTCTAACTAGTATTCTTATATCATCCTACTCGCACCTTAGGATTTACTTATATATATATATATATATATATATATATAGTCGAAATATATATCATACACGCATAATATGTATGTACGAACCCGCCGAATAATTCCTCGAATGTCATTCATCCCAAACATTCCTAAATTTAAACTCCGGATCTTTCCCACCAACTCGAGACTTATATACATCATGCATTTACTCTTTTAGAGGTTCTCACACTATATTTTGGATCCCCTAACATTTATCTCCAAAAGGAATTCGTCTCCAATCCTTTTTAGGCCAAGAAAACCCTTTTTGATTTTCTGTCAAAGCCGGACCGATCCGGTGGCTAAGAAAAATGAACCGGTCCGATGATAAACGAATCGATTCGGTAAACCCTAAAGACGAACCGGTTCAGTCCCTACAATTTCAAAAGTTCATCTTCTCCAACTTCAAAAATTCATTCTAATCTCATCCAACTCAATTTCTAGGGTTTCTAACATCACCCAACATCAATATATATATACATTATGATTTACCTAATACAACAATTAATTTATGGGATTGCTTAATGTATTTAAGAATTAAACCCTAATTCTTATTAAACCCACCATTTTCCTTTCTTCCTATTTTCTCTCCAAAGATTATACCATTAACATTCATTTGAACCTAGATTTCATAAGAAGTTAATATCACAACAATTTATATGAAATCAATTCTCAAAAATCCATTTTTGTGCAAGAATCCCAAACCCAAAATCTTATACTTTTTATCACCAACTATAATATGAGAAATAAGCACACTTAATTTATTAAAGCAAGTTAAACACTTTCCTGGTTGGAAAAATCCGAAGATCTCATGCCGGAATCCTTCGGAGCTTGGCCCGAGTCTCCTCTTTTCTTCCTTCTTTCTTCTTTCTTTCTTTTATTTCTCTTTCGATCTTTATCTCGTGGATTATAAGAGAGAAATGAGGTTTTATCCCTTATCAAACCCAAAATGGACTCCTATACACCAATGTGAGTCCCTACTAATCCTGGATGTCCTCGAAACCCAAATACTACCCTCGGGTACTCTATTATGACTATGTTGGCCCTTCCGAGACCAACCGTGCCCTCAAAATCTCCATTCGAGTCACTTATAAAAAATTCACGTCTTAAACCCAACACATTTCCATACGTGTTTTTCAGAAAAATAACATCACCTATCACTTTTATTCACCTGTGACATAAAATATAATTATTTCATCATTTATTTTAAATTCTCAAATTATTAAATTACACCTACTCATGTAATTTAAATATCCATAAAAGTATGGGGTATTACATTCTCCCCCCTTACAACATAATTTCGTCCTCAAAATTTGGAGAAAATCGGCACTAAGGTTCAGGATCTTCGACAGCACCACGTCCTCTAGTACCCAAAATCAAATCACACCTCGATAATGGTACAATCGCTCCACTATTCACCTGCTAGTGGGTCCCAACTGTATAAAGGCTTAACCACTATAGCTTCATCTTTATAATAAGCTTGTTCAATTATCTTCATACCAATATACTCCATCACTCATAAGCTCCTCACCTTAATAACGACATAGTACACATTGTGCTTCAACCAACGAGATCCAAATAAAATGAGCCTATAAATCACCGGATCTATTGCCTTAATATTATTGGAAGGCCGCACATCATTAAGTGCGATCTTCCCATGTCCAATCCCGACACAAATATCCCATCTTGAGAAAAACCATAAGAACATCGAACCACTCTAATCGGTGCTTCAAATCTCGTTTCATGGCGACGTAACTCTTACGACGCTCCAAATTCATCCTAATACAATTTGTGGTTAATTCCCCTCTTGACAATGGACTCTAAATCACGTCCAATCCAAAAGTCTAGTTATTCGATCACCTTTAAACAGCCAGAGGGAGAATAACCAGGTTTTTCCACACAAAACCTTAATAGGCACCTCGCCCACAACAAACAGGTACAAGTGGCTACACACAACTCTACCAATCGGTAATTTCTTCTCATAATTATCCTACTATGCTTTTCTTCAATTACAAGTTAGGCTAGTTGCAGAAGTAAGCTAACCACAGTGACTCCAGAATTTCATTCATACTGCTTTACTAGTTGTTAATCACCTCCTGTCTACTCATCGTGCCATAGGTGACACGATTTGCCCAAAACAAAATATTATCCCCACTACTTTCCAAAAATATCTATCGGAGGTGGGGTTCAAGGTTATCATCCCGATTTACAATAATTTTGAGCGGCACCTTGCACTAGTGCATTCCTCCTTTACTATCATGTCAGCCCGTTCCAACAATGAAATTATCGACTTGATACAAAAGTTCGAGTTGTCCATCCCGAACTAACCTATTTCCATCTATGAGTGATGCACCCAGAGATATTTCACTATGTCTCGCTCAACAACGACTTCTACTTATAACGTCTCACATTAAGTGGTACCTATACTCCTCTTCTTTCCCTGGGTATCAAAAGTCTCGGCCTGTGCGCTTTCCTCCATAAAGTGAACTTCTAAGATCTTTATACCTTATTGACATCACCATTCTATTTACGAGCAAGTCACTCTCAATATTCAACCGAGTAAAACTCTTCTCCACTTTCTCACAATAGTTGGATTTTTCTCTCCTCAAGAGATATCCTTTTAAATGGCTTCTCACAGCCTTTTAACCCATCTCAGGTGTGCCAACTCTCATTGCACACATATACTTGGATTATCGTCATTCTCACATGACATTCAATCCATCATACCATTTCATCTTTATTTATGACTGCCACACAGGCTTACATTCCACACATTTATTCCCACGATCTCTTATCTTAGACATTTTGAAATTAGCTAACCAGGGCGCCCATACACCCTATAATCTGCGCATATTGACATAAACATCACACACCTCTCGCTCGTAATACATATTACCCCCCGGATTCTCAGCATGGCTATGACACTTGGGTATTCTAAATCACCCCATAAATTGAAATTTTAATTCTCATTGACATCGTTCCACCTTTCAACTCGTGGTGAAAAACTTCAGTGCTTCGTCACAGCGCTACTGGCTTCACTAGCCTTAAATCAAAATATAACTTTTAACTCGCAGTTATAACTAGATACTTGTATAATAACCAAGGTACCAGACTCGTTTATTAAAGACCAAACATCTCCCCACTTCCAACGATGCGCTAAGTTTCATGTGTGGGACGTATCGCAAAGCAAAATCAAAACAAGGAACCCCCCGATACACTACTACCTTGCATTATCGGAACATCAAAATATGTTATGGCCTCAGTCCATAGCACTTACCCTCAAACTCCTGTCCCTTGACACAATAGTATACTCGTCCACTTTATGTTACACAAGACCATGTATATCACGGTTCTCTTACTATCACTAGTTTCATAGCACAAATAAATCATGAGCTATGTTTCTCTGCTCGATAAAAGCCAATATACCCTGAATCACATCAGTAAACGTCCCTACTCACCGTGATCAAATATAACCAGACAACATACATATAGAAGTCTACTACATATTATATCGTGACATATATACACATATATATAGGCTCAACCCTATTCCATTGACCCAAGATTAAAAGGAAAATGGAAATAATAATAAATGTGTAAAGTACTAATGTAAATTCCAACTCTTCTCATTTACAATATAAGTCTCATCTTGCCAAAGGGATACACCGAATCCCACCAAATTTATCCATTTAATTATACTATGAACAATAATCCAAAATGTCCTAGGGTCTAACATCTCCCATTTCCCGACATTTGCTGCTTTCGTGCGTGGGAGGTCCCGCAAAGAAAAATCCAAACAAGGAACCCTCCCGATACACTACTATGCATCTCTATCGATTATTGAGATCTATCGGTCCAGGACCTAAGTCTAATAATGTGTTTAAATCAATTTATATGGCTCCGCAGGTTTACTCACTACAGGTGATACCTAGCAATATAAATCATATCTAGGATACATTATACTCATATAACACATCACTAAAATGAGTAATCTCAATAAAAATATACTCTCACTGTCTACACTCGCTAAATAACAGGAAATACATACACATAATAATGTTATCAATAAAGCCACTGAACTCATCTCACACGCGAATCTGGCACTAATCAAAATACTGTGACTCGTTCGTGTCACATAAAGCATACCTCATTCAACTGAGAATAAAACTCATATTTCTACCTTGCCAATCACCCTAGCTGCTCAAATGGTTCTCAGACATGACATGCTTGTCTGAACTGAACCAAGAACTATCTTAATGATTGCCCCCACTAGGCACCATACTCTTATCCCTTTAGTCACTTTGGTAAAAATCAATGGATGTGGTCTTACCCCCATATAATATATCTCTCCATATAATCCATTTATCTTTGTCCACGCTTACTGTATTAGGGTTTTCATCCTCTATGACCTTGGTAGCCTCAATACTGATGGCCACCCTCATTGTTCCCTTAGCTCCACTGGCCCTAAGGAACACACTGCTGGCCTCAATAGCCCTGGACGAATTCACCATAACTTGGTAAGATTTCAACTATCCTAATCATTTAAATGGGTCCCTTGATGGGTCTCCCCCTTGTAGTGATTCACTAACACTATTTCACCCAGTCTTACTCTCCGACTAAATCTTTAGATTCTTTTAGCTCCCTTCACAAAGAAGCATTAACATCTCTACTGACAAAACCCGACATTGTCACCATCTGTATCGACCGTTCAAGCAGAATTTACCTTAAGTGCTAGAAACTCCTCTCGCGAGTCCATTACCCACTTAAGAATTTTCTTTTCCACTGCACCTACTACATTCGGTACAAAATTCACAGATCATTAAAATTCATTTTCGCAAATGGACCTCTGTCTGGCTCTTCCTGTGATGAGTTCAGAACACTGTTCGCATCTCCTTCTTAATAAAGGATGAAGGAACTTGCGGTCAAATCGTACCTAAGATCCTTCCATTGACATAATATTTCGCTTTTCAAATGCGGTGATCTAGTCTCACCATTTTAACTCTGCTCCCACGTGCTAAGAAAAAGTTTACCCTAATTTTTATTTTCGGGTATACTACATTTTTTTATATACCAAAGCCTCTGGATATCTTTCTTCCATTGGCTAACACACACAATCTTCGCATTTTTTAAAATTCCAACGCGCGATCCTCTTCAAAGACCCCTCTAACTCTTTACCTTTTTTACCCACACTGGGTGAGTCTAGTTTGGCACCACTTTCTGCTATAGGGGTACTTGAAAATTTTATGCTGCACCCTAGCAGTCCTTACAACCCCAACTTCTCGATCAACAATATGGGTGACCTCAACCACGGTCATCGTCTACCAAACATTTTACAACTTCGACTGAGCCCTGCCTCCTACTGTTCTCACACGGCCCTCATGGGTCATCCGTCATAGTTCGGCTCACGAAGGATACTCGAACGCAATTAAGATTAACTAAATATATACACTATAGCAGGAGAGCGAAGTGTCACCAAAAGAATCAACAATCCCAAGCATATGGCTCTATATCAAATAAAAAGCAACGCTGAAAACGTAGCACGTCTACACAGATTCCTAAAGACACTAGAAACTGATGCCGTAATACCACCTGTAAGACCCCGCCTAATAAAATACCGGGTGATTATTCCTATATCAAATTAAACAGGAATCACATGTGGTTTTATTCTCAGCATAACTATTAAAAACTATTTAATTACTAATAACCTATTAGGCCCGACGTCAAATTTTAAACTTACTAATCTTTTTAAACTTAATGCACAATTAAAACCATTCACGTAGGAATATAATCAACAAATGGAATGAATAAATAAATAACAGATAACTCTTTGTGAACAACCTTGTTGAATGAAATACTGGAAATAAAATAAATGACACAATTGGTCAATATGCCCGAATGTTACACAATACCTCCTATCTAGATCACAACGATAGGGGTGTCTAAATAATCCTTGCTATCATCCACAGTTGCTGCAGCAACGTCTGACTTGAAAGAACAGTAATCCAGGTGTCCCTATGTCTGGACACCTAAAAAGTATAAAATAGAAGAAGAAAAAGAAAAATTAATATGGGCCCGGGTTTTGAAAATATTTTAGCAAGTGCTTGATTTACTTTAATATTTAAAATATGGTACTCTCCATATTTAAACTAGTGTCGTACTCACATGAGATACCACTCACCTCTCATCTAACAGTGTGCACCTATCGCATGTATTTTAAACCCCTGGTTACATTACCCAGCCTAACTAGTGTCTCATAAAACTTCCAAGTCACCATACACTATCGCGTACCCCGCGTAATATAAATATTCTAAGATATAGCCCGAGATTATACATATAATCTCTCACTTAATTTATCCCTACCTTATGAATAAGTTTCACTAGTTATTTACACTATTCACATTTTAGTGTTATCATCTCGTATATAAAATTCTCATCATTATATACGTATATAACATTTTATATTCCAGATTTTATACTCCCGGATATCAGAAATTAACATACATTTCTTTCCTTGTTTTTGGTCCATATATATATATATATATATACACACTATGCACATCAAGTATATCGAAACTTATATATCACACACTATCTAAGTATAACAACCATCCCTCAGAGCTATAACTCAATGGATGTAGTATCTCAATGCTATCATCTTTCAGGAAATTACTCACACATCATCCTAGGTACCATCGGTCGGACTCTCACACCGACTTGGTATAAAACAAATCTCAACATAGGGGAAGCGAACATAGTTCCTCACTAGAAGTAAGACGAATCATACCCAATATGTCTTACCGTTGAACCTCACACACGGTTAATACTGGACGCTATGGCCTGGGGACTATACGCTCCTGCTCTTCATGCTAGGGCCTTACCCACATTTCGCAACTTCCCATGATATCACTAGAGGGGTATGCTTCACATAAATATATCATTCGCACATAGATATATTTAAAATCACATCATATATATATTGTCTATATACCCGTATGTATATATATATATATATATATATATATATATATATATATATATATATAAAATAAGGAGCAATGGTGTTTTCACTATTCATAAGTTTGGAGGACATTTCATGGTTCAGATCGAAGCCAACAAGACACTAAATGGAGGGTGAGATCAATATTTACATAATAATATTATGTACCTCACTATATCTTATTTTATACTCTAATTTTAATTACAGTTTTATCCCAATAAAATTTACTTTCCTCCTCATTTTAGTCTTAAAATTTTACTTTAATTCAGATATAAGGGTTATTTCCGTAACACAACACAAAAAAAGGTACTGTGATAGTGACATAACGATTAATTCTCTCCTCCCTCACGACAAAGTTATAGCTCAAATTTCATTTCTCCTCTATTCTGTCTCACTCTTTGTCCTCTATTTCTATGTTCAATATTTTGAGATCTCAGGTATACTCTCTCTCACCATATTCTTCTGTGTTGAGATTTTTTTGGTTCGAAATTAGGGTTTTGTTTCTATGTTCTTGATATTTGGTTCAGATATATAGACATTTTGGTTGATCTCTTTCTTATTGTAGTGTTTTGTTGTTTGAAATTTATTACTTCAAAATTATAACATGTTGTGTTCGACCTTTTGGTTGCCTGGGTTTGAAATCTTGGATCTCTCAGGTAAAATCTCTCTCTAATTTGTATTTTAAATTTTTAGATTTTTGGGTCTGATAATTTAGGGTTTAATCTATATTAGACACTACAAATTTTCCAATTCAACCATTAGGGTTCATTTTTGTCTGTGTTTTGGTTCATCAGGTACTAAGTAGGTGACTCTAATGGTTTGGATTTTTGGTGTTCAACATAAGTTAGGTATACTCTTTTTCTCTCTCTCGCTCTCTGTGTGTGTATAATTTAGGGTTTGAACATATTTAGACATATTTTTCCTCTTGCCCATTTTTATGTTTGTTTATTCAAATCCATACCTATAAATCCAGCCTTCTTGATATTTTTGTATTCTGAATCACTAATGTTTTGTGGTTTTCTATTTGACACAACTTTTTTTTTATAAACATCTGATATTGTTATGACTTAGACTTAGTTTATGAGTTTGATTTTTAACACTATCACCATCTTTCAATATGAGACACTACCATTCCATAAACCCCCATCAATGTGCCATAGAGCACACTCTTACAATCACAAACCATCTTAATAACACTTTCATCATTCTTGATTTTTTTCCCTATATCTAATGAAGGTTATTATATTCTAATTTAACCCTCCTTATATGAAAAGAATGTCAAATCGTAGTTTTCAAATCCCATATGATGTTTATATATGATTTTGTTCATTATTTTTAATTTTTTGTGGGTTCCTCTGCTCAAATTCATATGGCATTCACAACTTTATTTCAAAAATCTATAAATGTTATTAATATGAAGTTAAGGTGTTTGACAATATGTTGAAGTGAGTTTATTTTTTATTTCAGTGAGCATTGATCAATATGAAGTTAAGGTGTCCTTGATATGAAGTTAATGTGTTTGACAAAATCAAAGGTGTTTGCCAAGATGTCATTGATAGATTGGGTATGTGTTTAGTTTATAATATCATATTGTTTGCATAATTTTAAGGACATTTTTAGTGGATCTTAGAATGGAAAAATTGTTAATTTAGTTATTATAATTTTCTCTCATTTTTCATTTGTAGATAGTCTAATTTTGTTAAAGTCAAGTTTCATTCTTGATAGATTTCTAGGACTACTGGGAGAATTTTTTTGGTGTCCCACCACTCTAATGTAACTGATATCTTGGTTAGGGCAAATGTCAAACGTGATGCGTTGTAATATTTTTATGAACACCAAATAAAAAACGCCCGGGATTGGAGACTGATCTCATAAACAACAAACTAACACTGGAGATTGGCGACTGAGATGCTGAAACTTGGAGTTTTTGGATGAAGAACGAGGAATGAACATATGATTATATTTTTACACGAGGTATATTTATCTACTTCCATTTCTCTTTGAGGAGTAGAGCTTTAATGTTCCTAAAAATGTGCATTCAGATGTTTTTACTTTCTTAAGGTACATCATCACTTTTTCAGCGAGCATAATAGTTTCTTTGATTTGTTTTGTTTTATTATGTATTGTTGTTTATTTAGAATTTTGCAGAAAGATTTTGTTATTCCCTAATAAATATTCTTCTATATCAACTTTTCTCTTTCATGGGGAAAGTGTTTTATCTGTCTAGGGGAAGTATAACAGTAAATACTCTTCATTATCTTCTTCAGGTTCTGTGGCACTACTACTTGAAGGCTCCGATCTACTGCTGGTGAGTTTATCATCACAACTTGCGTTACCTTCGACATCTGTATTAATTTCTTCAAGTTGTTTGGTAGTGCTTGATAGATTTGAGGTGCTCACTCTTGCTGAGTTAGTGACTTGATCCAAGTTGTGCCCATTCATAATAAATTGGGTGTTGTCAGTAAATTGACATGCTTCATGGGTAACATGCTACTGAATGATGGTGGTGGATAATCTTGGTTATTGAGAGTCGTGAATCATTGATTGAAAGATTCTTCAAAGAAAGTATAATTTTTTCTTTCATGGTTGTTTAGTTATAGAAGATTTCTACCTTTTCTAACTGATATTGTAAAAAATGATTCAGGTAATTTCATTGCTATTGCTCCAAACTGATACTTTTCTAAATATATCAATTTCAATGTTTTACAAAATATGGATGGTGATATTGAGGCCATGTTTGCTGTAAAATGAATTTGATGTGTTTTTTCTCTGTAGATATTTCCCAAATTGAGATGGTTGAAGTGGGGATTTCAAGTGTTATTTTGTAAATAGATTCTTCAGGTTCTGTGGCACTATGGTTGGAAAACTCAATTTTGGAGTAGCTGCAAGCTAAGGAGAACCTCTTCTTGCTGGTGGAGAAAAAGGCATTGATACGCAGTGCCAAATGCACATATAAAGATAAATCAACCACTACGTGGGTGTGGGGGTCACGGGGAGGATATAAGGCACCGAGTTAATGAAGATGTTCAATCTCGCCATAAAATTGACAAGATGTATGCTTCACATACCAGCCAATCAATTAAGAAGATTGACAATATGTATACATCATAAATGCATATATACATATTCTCCTTAAATGCATACGTCAGAGCCATTGTTTGGCAGACCAAAATATGTATTCACCGGCCAATCAATTGACAAGATTTATATATATATATATATGCAGACCACAATAAAAGCAGGATCATCACGTGCCCATTGGTTCTTGGTTTGTTTGAGCCTTATAACAGTGTTTGTAAACAACATCACATTCCCATTGGTTCTTGGATTATGGGATTTTCTTAATAAAGGGCGTGTTTTTATATTATTGATGCATTGATGTTGAATGAGATCAACTATTGTTTCAGATGTTCATATACTAAACTGATGTTTTTACATGGATTCGGATATAGGATGTCACTGTGGGCATAACACGGTGGTCTCGATTAATGTTTTGAACGGCCTGAGAGCCTCAAATGCACGAGATGGATAAGTTCACTGGTTGAGAACAACTGGAAACTATATGCAAATGATTAAGAACTTGATCAAACATTTATTGTTGCTGCGAAAAATCCACTTCTCAAGTACCAAGTCAAAGTTGATCAAATAAGCAAGGAGAATCCACTTATGTATTATGCTATTACTCTGTTCTTCCCGCTACTTTTCCGATAGGAGGCTGACTTTGGATTCATGTTGCTGGTAAAGTTGCAGATGCAGACACTATTAAATCCTTGAAGTCACAATTCTTGGCTGCAACAAGTTGAAAGACATTGAATGGATTTTAAGGCACGTTCCCCACAGCAGCACCAAGTTCCATATATTTCATGGCCGTATGTTTGTCTCGAATATGGTAGCACTAAGTTCAGTACCCAAACCTATACATATACTATTTTATGTTGACTAAAGAGATATTGTATCGACTAAAAAGCTAATTTTTAGCAACACAACATGATCATCTCATTTTTTGTTCATAATACTACAGATCACCGATATTATATATTCTTTTCTTCTGAATTAAGTTGCAACTTTCAAGTCTTTAGTTGCCATTTTTATGCAATTATATGTATGTTTTCTTCTGAATTATATATATGTTTTGTATTTCACTCGGCGTGTGATGGAAACTTCAGTGACGAATCCTAGAAGTTATATGTCTAATGTGGTGTTGAAAACTAGCTGTTACTATTTTCTCTATTTTTTTCCTTTTCAATCCAAGTAGTAGAAATGGAGGGTCTGGAAATAGAAATTTGTAAAGATTGTTAAATGAACATTTCTTATATTACAACCTACTTATTCCCAATTCCATTATTCCTTCAGTTCATTCCCATGGATGTACATTTAGTTATGTTGATTATCATTTTTTTTGTATTATATGATGTGTGGCTAAGGGTACGAGTTATCAATTGGTGATCCATCAAATCATTTTTTTGTATTATATCATAACATTACATGATAACAGAATCAATTTTTGATTATCATTTTTTGTAGTGTTTTCTAAAATTTGGGATTTAATGTTTCTACTCTATTATCTACTACACAATTGGTTCTGTTATCATGTAATGTTATGAATCCAAAAACTTTCCTATCAACAAAAAGATGAATTCTATGGGGTCTCTTTATCTATTTCTAAATTTTATTATTGTATAGTGATTAACTGTATGATGGGTACAAACTTGAATTATTTTTCACGTGTATACTATGCACATATATATAATTACAAGTGAAATAAATCCTTTTAATATAGAAAGAAAAATGATAAAAGTTATAAAAAAAGTGTTATTGAATTTACCGAAAATTCTTCAAGACTATTATGCCATGGTGTTGACACTAAACATTTTTCGTGAATGAGGTACACATTTTTTCGATAAGTTTAGTGGTGCTCAAATAAAATTACATAACGTAAAATTGTTTACAATTATATGTTTTAAAAAACTTTTTGACTTAAAAAAAACTTTCAATTTTTTAAACCAATATTTCAGTACCATAGGTTGCTTAAAAAATTGTTTATCTTTTGCGAACTAGATACATACGTAATCCTATCAACAATGTACACTTTCGAAAATTAACGTCGTGCCTTCAGGCACGGGCATACCCTAGTGTGTTTATATATATATATATCCATGCCTATCTCTCGTGGTATTAGCCTATAATCCTAAATATATCAATTCGTATAGATTAATAAGTATACACGCAACTTATTTTAATCCCAAGTATTCACTCACTTAAGATCAAAGTCTCACATTCATTATTTTCGAATAATAGCTTATTACTCAAGCTAGTATTCTTATATCATCCTACTCGCACCTTGGGACCTACTCATGCATATTGGACATATATATATATATTCTACCCATATATAGTCGACATGTATATTCTACATGCATAATATATATGTACGAAACCGCCGAATAATTCCTTGAATGTCGTTCATCCAAAACATTCCTAACTTTAAACCCCGAATCTTTCCCACTAACTCGAGACTTATATACATCATGCATTTACTCTTTTAAAGGTTCTCGGACATTATTTGGAATCCCCTAACATTTATCTTCAAAAGTAATTTGTCTCCAATCCTTTTTAGCCTAAGAAAACCCTTTTTGATTTTCTGTCAAAGCCGGACCGATCCGGTGGCTAAGAAAAATGAACCAATTCGGTAACCCCCCAAAATGAACCAACCTGGTCCCTACAGTTTCGAAAGTTCATCTTCTCCAACTCCAAAAATTTATTCTAAAACTCATCCAACTCAATTTCTAGTCTTTCACCCAACATCAATCAATATATATATATATATATATATATATATATATATATATATATATATATATATATATATATATATATATATATACACACACACACTATGATTTATCCAACACACCAATTAATTTATGGGATTCCTCAATTTATTCAAGAATTAAACCCACCATTTTCCTTTCTTCCAATTTTCTCACCAAAGATTACACCATTAACATGGATTTTAACCTAGATTTCATAAGGGGTTGATATCACAACAATTTATATGAAATCATTTCTCAAAAATCCATTTTTATGCAAGAATCCCAAACCCAAAATATGATAGTTTTCATCGCCAACTATAATATGAAAAATAAGCACACTTCAATCATTAAAGCAAGTTAAACACTTGCCTGGTTGGATAAATCTAACGATCTCATTCCAAAATCCACTGGAGCTTGGCCCGAGTCTCCTCTTTTTTCCTTTTTATCCCTTTTCTTCCTTCTTTGTCTTCTTTCTTTCTTTTCTTTCTCTTTCTCTCTCTCTCATGGCTTATAAGAGAGAAATGAGGGTTTGTCCCTCATTAAACTCAAAATTGACTCGTATACACCAATGTGAGTCCCTACTAATCCAAAAAGTCCACGGAACCCAAACACTACCCCTGGTTACTCTAGTATGACTATCTCGGCCCTTTCGAGACCAACCGTGGGCTCAGAATATCAATCTGAGTCACTTATAAAAAATTCACGTCTTAATCCCAACATATTTCCGTACGTGTTTTTCGTAAAATTAACATCACCTGTCGCTTTTATTCACCTACAACATAAAATATAATGAGTCCATCATTTATTTTAAATTATCAAATTATTAAATTACACCCACTCATGTAATTTAAATATCCATAAAAGTACGGGGTATTACATTATAGTTGGGTGACACTACTTAAATAAAAAATAATTAATGTGTGATTAATTAAATTACGAGTCGGGATATGAACTTGGGTATTTTTGGGCTAATGCTACGGGTGTTAGGTTTGGGTTAGCCGGACGTTATTAAATATATGTATACGGATAGTGTTATAGTATATATATATATATATATATATATATATATATATATTTGTGTGCTTTATAAATATCAGTTTGAATGATATTTATAGGAATACATACCCCTCTAGTGCTATCATAGGAGGCTGTGCGATGTGGGTGAATCCTCTAGCTTGAGGAGTAGGGAGTATAATCCCTAGGTCATTGCGTCTAGTATTTATATGTTGTGATTTTTTCGAGGTGAGACATCTTGGGTATGATTCAGTCTCACACTCGGGGAATTATGACCGCCTCCGCTACGCTTATTATTTTTTACTCAAGATCGAGAGTGAGTCCGACTTAAGGTGGCTAGGTTAGAGTGAGAATGCCTGGGACATGATATCATTTTAAAGAAAGCATCCTATGAGTTATTACTTGATAATGGATGGTTATATTATACGCGACATGTGTGTGAATGTTGTA
Source organism: Sambucus nigra (assembly GCA_949130495.1). Taxonomy (NCBI): domain Eukaryota; kingdom Viridiplantae; phylum Streptophyta; class Magnoliopsida; order Dipsacales; family Adoxaceae; genus Sambucus; species Sambucus nigra. The sequence continues at coordinate 223,326,300 of OX422221.1, read as the reverse complement.
GTACACCAGTAAGTATATAATATGTGTAGATAATTATATACGGGATCAATACATTAGTGTGAATGTATTTCCTATATCACTAGTGTGAAAGTTATATGAATTGAAAAGGGATTTCCTATATAACTAGTGTGAACGTTATATGATTCAATATAGTTGAACTGATTAATAAGTTAATGAGTAAATTACTTAATAATCAAAGTAAGAATACTCGGGTTAGAATAGTGCAGTGGAAAGAGGTGTGATACAGCTAGTTAGGTGGGGTAGTTTAACTAGGAAGGTTAGAAGGCAAGTGTTAGGTGTGCACATTAGATGAGGGATGAGTTATACCTCAAGAGAGTGCGACACTAGCTTAAATATGAAGAATTTGATTGCATATTTAATTATTGCAATTTAACTGCTTTCTAAATATTTCTAAATATTTTACTTGGGCTCTGACCAGTGTCAAATTTTGTTTTCAAAACCTTTTAGGTGTCCAACCACAGGGACACCCAGTTTAAGGATTCTATTCAGGGATGCACAGCTGCAGCTCATGTGGAAGTTGCAGAACTTTGCTATAGACGCTTTGTTCAATTATTCCTAATCTAGGATCTTTACTTCAATACTCATTTGGGCATGTCGCCCTCAGATTTGGTATTCAGTCATGCATTTGACCTTGTGTATCCAGGTTATTATTTCAGTATACTGTTCTATTTTATTGTTAAACCAATATTCATTTGGTCATCATTATTCATATTATTCAACCGTGTTGGATTCAGTTACCAAGTTGTGTGAATGGTTCAATTATTATTTATTTCCGCATGTTGTTAATTATTGCAAGATAAATTTTGGCACCGATCTAATTAAATTACTAGGTGGTTAGTAACTTTAAAAATGTTTTTGACAGTGATACTAAGAATGTGCTAAATGAGACCAACATTATATTTTGATCACGGGCTGGCCACCCGGTATTGAGTAGGCGGGGTGTCACATTGATTATTGTTAGGTAATCTATCACCATTTGAAAATGGTGCATAAATACTTAATCTCAAAAGTTATGAGGACCGGAATGCTTGTGTAAATGTCACTTTGATTGCTATGGTGCAATATAATTTTATGTTGTGTCAAATAATCCCCTCACATTAGGTGACAATTGTGTGAGTAAGTCTAAGATCATAATTCGTAGGTATCCACATCCAGGGGATACATTGGATTATGATACCCCATTGATATACTTATATATTTTGTTTTTAATAGTAAAACCCGATCGATAGATTATTTTATAATCCTAGTGGAGTAGAAAATATTTTAAGCCTGAGAATGAAGGAATTTATTAGATGTTTGTTAAAATTTGTTAGCGAAAAATTATTTTTACCAAGCGGGTATTGAACGCTAAACATAGGGAATCATACTATGTACCATAATAAACATTGCAAATAAGAGATCTTTATTTCGAATGATTTAGAGATAGTTAAAATGGAGTGAAATCGTGATTATTTAGTGGAATTAATCGCGGGTAAGTAAAGAAAAGAAATAATTAAGATAATTGTAATTAGGATTTTTAACTATTCAATTGGAACCCAATTTAATTATTTGTCTTGGGTCCCTAGTATAGTTCAATACCCAAGTAATTGACTTCAAACTCTCTAGAAAACCAAATTGAATAAAGCCCATGCCCCATACCTATTTATACTGGAGTAAGCTAGGGTTTTGGTTAATGGTCCATTACGGAGGGGTAGATTGTGAGATAAAACACTATTAACTTTTTTGTGAAGTGGTAAGGAGAGAGAATGCCAATTCTCTTACATTTCACAATGGTGTCATCCCATGAGTGATCACATATAAGGATTACTTTGTATGGATCATTTAATAGAAGATTCGAGGCTCTCAAAGATTTATTGCAAGGTTTTTGGAGTCCTTGTAAGGAAGCATGCTTTTCATCTTCTTTAAGCATTCTCTCCTCATACGAATCACAATAAGATTCGCCATGGTATTGTATTTTAGATGCTAGGTTTAATCTTTAAACCTAGTACTTATTTTTCTTTCCATTTTATGATCTTTCTAAGGTCTGAGTCATCTACTTTTTTCACATTTTAAATGTCAATCCTAAGTTATATTACTAGCAATTGGTATCAAATCCCCGGTTGAGAAAGCTCCATGTTGTCCATCATGAAACCTTAGTTTTTGCATGTTGTACGATTGTACAATCTTGTGTATGGTATCGTACTAACATGATTTTACAGAGATTATATTTAAATCCCTTCCATTTTGTTCATATATGTTAATTTTTTGTGATTGGATCCTACGATGGTTTATTTGTAATTATCTTTTACTCCAAGATTCAATATGGTTGCAATCATTATATTTTTGTAATTATTTCTTTATCGATGTATTTGGAGATGTTGGAAGAGGGTTGTAATATTTATTTATAGTTATAGTCATGTATTTACATGTATTTGGGTATTTCACAAAGTTTAGTGAAATTTCATGAAGATCCGGGAAAGTTATGAACGTTTTTGCATGTATTTCCGGTAAGGAAGACGAAATTGCTATGATACATGGTACTATCGATTCTAGGGCATGGATGGATCATTCTGTAGTAGTATCGAATCAATTCAATGATCAGGGAGGATCTATCCAATGCTGGAAGATTGTGAAATGAAGGTTTGGTTGGTGTTTTTTTTTCGATTGATTTTCGTGGTGTTTCTTCTTACTTCATCTTCCCACACTAGAGATGATTATTTTGAGTTGTTTATTACATGAAGAACTCCAAGATTTGAAAAGTTTTACTTCTAGGAGGATTCTTGTCCAAAAAGAAGCCTACTTTGAGTGTGTTGCTTATTGTTCAAGACTTATATATGAAGAAGGATTCTCGGCCATGGTAAATAAGGGTATTTTTGTCCTTATCATTTTATTTTCTTTATTCAATTATTTTATATTTGCATGTTATCTCTTTATCATTATGTCGCATAATTTGGCATGCAAATTGGTTAATTAGGAAATCTCATTTTATTGACAACATGAATTTAATTTTGAAGAGCACGTGTTTTTCTACAAAATCAAAATTATTTATTATTTTATAAATTGAATTTATTGCAATAATTCATTTAACTGTATAAATTGAATTTTGATATTTAGTTTTTTTTTTAATTTAAAAATGGTTTTATTTTTTGAAAGATTAAAATAGTGAGATCGGGTAATTTAATTTGTATTTGTAAATTAGAAATTATAGAGGATTTAGTTCGTTCTTTTATTATTGAATGAATAGTTTTGCAAATACCCTCAAGTTCAAAATGTTAAGTGGGATAGGGGTTTCCACATAAGCCCTGAAGTCTCCATGGGTGTTCTAAGAATTATGATGTGATTTGTTCCTCGTTTCAGTTTAATCTGGCCCTCCATTGTATGGATTTAATCGGTGCATCCGACATTCTCAAAATTATTAAGTGATAAATCATTGAAATGGTAGTGAATTCCTTTCTCATATCTAGGAAGTTTTACACGAGAGGGTTTAATTTCAATGAACTAACTGATGGTCGACACTTAAACAAGATTAATGATATCTTCCCCATCAGAGTCACTGTCATTAGGAGTGATACCAAAAGTCGTCGGCTATTCATTATGTTTGACAAAAGGTCATTGAACTATCCAAATATCATAATGAAAGATGAAAATCTGTTTAGTTTAAGGTGCTATGATTTAATATCCCATCGAGAAATCTCATACCATATAGGAACTAGGATGTCCGACAGGATTATTTTTTAATTGGAAGTAGAGGAACCCACTTAAAAAGTTAATCATATTAATTCTCGTATCTCAATTGGAGATTTATTTTTTCAATTTAATGATTCTAATATTCCAAAAATTAATTCAACTATCTCTAATTGTTTTAGTCTTAAAGTTTTAACTGGAATAAGTTTTAAGGACTGAAAATGCAATTGGACTTTTTTATAACTTAAGGGAATAATAAACTTATATAACCTAAGATTCCCATCTAGATTTCAAAATTGTGATGTGATCGATTCATCGTGTTAGTATTTGGATTTCCTCCCTATCAGAAGGAATTGATAATGTAATCATGGTGATTTTAAAATTTAAGGTAGCTCTTTTAAATTAAGTGTTACAAATATTCAGTCGACCATTGGGGAAGTTCTAAAAGGATTTTTAATTTTAAAAGATTTACCAATGTGAATTTATTCACTTGTGCTTCTTTATGACACTCAAGTTATAGTAATGTTCTTGAAATGATTCCCTTCATTCATTGAACAAATAAATTTTTGGATTACGCATGGTGGGAAAAACCTGTACCATTTCATAATTTATGAGTGAGGATTATCGGTAGGCAATAGATGGTGTTAGTTGTAGAGAAACGCTTAACTTCTTTCCCTAATGGTAAGTACAAGGTTAATGCTAAGTCGCATATACAACGGCTTAGGGTTGAGATAGTTCATATTCTTTGGTGGTATTGAAAATAGCCAAAAAGCAAGTATTCTCTCTACAAGTAGTTCGAAATTTGATAGCAATAGTTTTAGTTTTTCTTACTTTATAAGGAAAATGACAGAGTAATGGTTTATCTCTTAAATGTAAATTCATGATTTATGTTACGATCTACGACACCTTGTATGTAGACTTGAGAACCATAAACCTGGACTAAAATTCCTTGCAATGGTTCTATGTAATCGAGAAACTACATAAAAAGAGATGTTCCTAATTCTAGGAAATTTGAATGAGTAGTACGAAATATTTTTGGATTATCATTATGACATAAAGATCATGTAGGTAAATTTTTTAATGTATCGGGGTTTTAGAAACCTCGGTTTCGATTTTCAAATTATTTTTAATAGATATTCAATTTATTTAAATTTGTTTTTATCAAAATTGGGATATCTTTTATTAATTTTGATACCCTGGAAAATTATTATATATAATAAGGTTTGTCTCACTAATACAACTAAAGATAGTAATATGAATAATACTTACGGACAATCATTAAAGAGAGTTTCTTGTAAGAGAATGATTTATACCCATGTTCTCAAAATAGGACTAGATTATCTTATTTTGTTGACAAAATATAATTTTTAGTCTTGTCCTTGAGGTCCTTCTCGCAAAGCGTCATGAAAATCATTCAAATGCACGTCCTCATCCTTCAGGCATATCCTTTTATACCACTATTAGGAAGGTAAATGAACACTTAGACTCATGCACATTTTCCCCACACTAGTTTTTTTTATAAAATATTTTTGGTGTCTGTTTGTGTGCTTGTTCTATATCTTTGTACTTTTTATTAAATTCAAAATAAAATTCCTTTGAAAATCTTATGTTTTGCATTTTATTTGGCTACCGTGTCTCTATTGCGGAGCTACCGCTATAATGAGGATTTCCTTCCCTGCAATAACAAATGGCTCCTCATTGGCCTCACTAAGGTACTGAGATTTATCTTCAGGCTTGGCTTGTATTTTTATTGATGGTTTGCCCCAATGAGGATGATCCCCACTGTAGCGATGATCTAGTGAGAAGTGTCAGTTTGGCGTAAAAAGATCCTTTTTGCATTATATTATGTACACGTTCCTCGGTACTTATGAAACTAATAGGTGACAATGCTTTTCTTACTTTTTGCATCTTTCCACTTCATATAACTCTACAACTTACCTATTTGTCCCTCGAAGCTTCTCTTACAAGCTTATGTTCATACGTAAATAATTTGTAACTTCATTTTATTAGGTAAAAAAATAAGCTTGGAAAATGTGATTATATGGATAAAATGTCTTTTCTACATCTTTCTTGCCACTAGAATCGTTTTAGTAGACAACAATATTTTTTTAAGATAAAAACTTCCTTTTGTGTTAAATCTTGTATTATTCAAAGCTTTAAATTTTGTTTTTGTCTTCAACATATTCTTGAGCTAAGTGATAAGACAGATAAACAAAACAAGTAATCACATAACAACTGAGGAAAAATCCCTTTTCAGTGCAAAACCTTTATATTAGCACTTTAGAAATTTTACAAGACAGTCGAAAATACAACTTGATATAACTCACAAGTATAACGCGTAGTCCTCGTAGAATATCTAAAGAATACTACTCGTTCCCGAGCAATCCACAGGTGGCAGCCCATCCTTGGTATCCACTGATAAGCCTTTAGACTTCAGTCTTCAGATGTGATCCTTCCGAGCTCACAAGTCAACCGTAGAGATAATCTTTCCATAATGAGTATAATTTAACTAAGGTTCAAAACTGATTCACAAAGTATATTTCGAGATGTGTTTGTGAATCAAAAGTGTTTTGGTAAAAAAAATATTGAAAACTTTTGTAGTAGATATGCATAAATCATTTCGGCAATAGTCCCATGAAATTTGGAAATGAAAAAAATATTTATAAGTCGTGCATAAAATTCGAGGTGGAGGCTCGTTCAAACGAAAATAAAGCTTGTTAGAATAAGAAAGACATTTTCTTTGAACAAAAAAAGAGTTCATTCAAAAGAGACTCCAATCTTATTTGAACCAGTTTCTATCCATCTTCAAATAATTCTAACAAAAGGCCCTCGTTAGATGTTCGTTTGATATAAGATCAAACGATCCTTCTAATGACAAGGCAAAGTAGTTCGAACGAGAAGCTAATCTCGTTTGACTGAGGTTAAAAATTTATTATTCAAATTTAAAAATCTAGCCCCGGTTTTAAATAAAAATAAACATCCCATATAAATATTATAAATTATTTTAAACAATAATTGATTTATACCTTTATGGGATGTAGGGAAGTCTTCAATCTTGGAGTCAGTTTGTCGTGACAGTACGTGACGGTTTGTAACGGGATACGCCAAATGTGCTATGGAGAAAATAAAATGAAAAAAATAAGCTTAAGTTCAACTATTTTCCCTTACAAATCTCCCCCTTTGTCTATTCCGGTACAAAACTATACAAGCGTAACCTAAATCCTAATTACATAAAAATACCCTTTAAATGACAAAGATAACCTAATACCCTTTCCAACCTTAGAAATTGAACGACATAAGATTATTTGTCTTCTTGTGCTTCTATATCTTCTCATCAATACCTAAGGGAATCTACACACATGAAGCAAATAAAATACTCCATTATGCATCGAGTTTGAAATAGAAGAAAAACTTATAATGCAATAAAGAAATCTCCCCCACAAATCAAACTCATCATTAAGTCAACAAGTCTATCTCTTAATTTTTTCTCTCCCTTTTTGTCCGAAATTGACAAAGGACTAACAACATAATCATTAAATCAAATTATCACGTATAAATGAAGATATCATCACAAAAGATATAAATAACACACATGTAATGATAATCTCAAAGGCTTACATTCAACAGCTATTTTTTAATTTAAAAAAAAATTCAAGTATAAAATTTTACAAATATAACACACCATGAAGAAACGCGCAAATACCTGAATCATGAAAGCAGAATGTAGGGTTGTGAACATATTCCATAGGTTAATCAATGTAGACAAACATAACACATGTGCACAAAGGATTGAGACAACACTAATGAAAGATCTCAAAGTCTACCTTAGGTGTAAAAATGGTGAACTCATGGGAAATTGACTTAATCTAATCAACAAATCAAGACTGTAAGTGATTTTCACACCAATGACGTCTAAAATTATGTAATATTTTTTTTAGATTTATATAGTTTGCGCGAACCCATTGATGTTCGACTTAACTCCCTCAAAATCTCACATATAACAATAATACTCTAAATTATTTTGAAGAAATTAATGATCCTTTGTAGAGAAGCATCAATGTTCAAACAAAATTGGCCTGACACTTCCATTTTTACGCGCCTCTAATCTTTTTAGGCTCTTTTCATTGCAAATATGGGATTTTAATTCAATGACTTTGTCTTTTGTAGCCCATTTTCATACTTCATATATAACAATTTTAACGGAAAAATGATTTTCAATCCCAACAATGGTTCTCACATGCAAAACTTCTTATTATCTCGTTTTTCACATTGGGTTCGTCTTAAAGAAAAATTGAGATGAAAACACTATGATTGACATGTGCTAGGTAAGTGCAATACTCAAATAACTTCATGCTCATGTGCAATAAAGTGACAATGAGTCAAACATACAGGAAGTTATCACCATATCACATCTTAATGACTCCACACATGATTAAGCACATATATGAAATGATGTCACGTCTCAAAGCACTACAAAATAGTCACGTGGATATGGAACGAATGGGTGACTCGGACATCTTTATTATTTATCCATTTAAGGTGAAAAAAATACATAAATCTTTTGTATTTTTTAAAAAAAATTTCAAAATAAAATCTCTTTTTTCTTTTTTAAACTTTTCTTAAAGGAAAACGAAAATCTTTTTGTATTTTTCAAAAAAATTTAGAAAAATAAACACTTTTTAGATTTTTCAAAAAATGTCAAAATAAAAAATATAAATACAATGATAATACACTCTAGCATTAGGGATATGCGATATGAGCATGAATAACACCCTATGCTAGACAACAACTCTCAACCTCAATCATTAGGAGATGACATGTTAAGAAATTCCTCCATCAAATTTTGTGAAGTCTTGACTAAATACTCTACTTTCTTTTGAAAACTCTCAAAATATCTCAAGGGATGTGTGGGATCATGCAAAGTAACATGTTTTGAAGTGCATGCGAAAACACATGTGGGAACTCATGTGCAAGCATACCGGGGAACATACCTATAAGACACTCTCCTTAGTTTAAAACAATACTCTCTAAGGTGACCTCTTTGTTTGTAATGGGTAAAAATATAAATGGTCTTGGGTCCACCGTTGTTAAAATGTCTTGGACGAGCACACCTAGGTGGGTTAGGTCAAGGGCCATAAGGATCCAAAACAAACTTTGGAACCAGTTCGGGTGCGACATGGGAAGTGGATGCACCATCATAACCTATTCTTTTTTGAAAGGGATAAATAATCGCAAGGGTGATTTTCAAAAAAAAATTTCAATACCAATTTTAAACACAAAAGAGAATTTTAAATTGATTTTATCTTTTTATCCTAATCATGCATCTATGGTGATAAAACAGATAAATCAAACAAGTGAATATGACAAGGCCAAATTTCAGGAAAAAATCCTCGCAGGGAAAAAACCTTTTATTCCACTAATAACTTGTAAATCGTAAACAACCTTTTATTCCACTAATAACTTGTAAATCGTAACTTACAAACTTACAAGTGAAATACAACAATGAATTTTCTCGAGAACTCATAAAGACCGCAACCTTCAAATCTATAACGATTCCCTCAAGAACCACAATGGACCGCAACCCTCCGTCAACCTCAGCCTTCATCTTCAATAGTGAATCCACGCGGACATCATAAGTCAGCAATGGAGTGCCTGTCCAAAAAAGATGTATACAAGAGATACAAAATTTTCTAGGGTTCGAAATTAATTCACAAGAACAATATTCTAGAATGTTTTGTTGTGAATTAAAATAAGTTTTTTTCGACACAAAAAGTGAAGAACTTTTGTAAAAAGATATACAAAAAAAGTTCCATCAAAAGTCTTAAAAAATCTGATGATAAACTAAGTATTTATAAAAACTTTTAGTCGGCGGGTGGTTTGAACGATTTATGATGTTGTTTGAATGACAAAGAAATGTAGTTAGAAAAACTTTCAATGTCATTCGAATGACATTGAGATGTCATTTAATGTCCTAAGAAATAACCTAAGAAACGATGTAAGAAAAATAAAACAGTACAATGTCATTTGAAACAATGAAGAAATGACCTAAGAAATGACATGTGAATGCCATTTGATGAACAAGGGAAGGAACGACCTAAGGAACGACATTCAATCTTTTTGAAAAAATAAAAAAATTGTTTTTAAAATGCCCTATTCGTTTTTGATAAAAATTAAACATTGCAAATATAATTCCAAGAATTAATTCAAACTCTAAATCGTTTAATACCTTTTGGGATGTCGGGAAGTCTTCAAACTTGGAGATACTTGAGTTCGTTTCTTCTTGACGGTGCGTGACGATTTGTAACGGGGTATGCCAAACTAGTTTAAAACTATGCTATGAACAACGTTGGAAAACATGTTCTTACAAATCTCCTCCTTTGGCTATTTCGGTGCAAAATAAATAAATAATACCAAACACAAAATTAAATTCAAAATCTCCTATTACAAAGATTCTAATACCCTTACCAGCCCTAGAAAAGAATAACATAAGTCTCTTTGTCTTCAAAAACTTCTTCTTCTTCCCTTTCAAACTTTGTCTTCATCCGCGTATCGTGAATTCCTCTTTAAGTACCTACACGCGCGAGACAACAAACAATACCCTCGTGATGCATCGAGTTTGAATTAAAATAAATCTCATGAATAAATACTCCCCCATAATTCAAACTCATCAAAAACTCCATTTTAATTTGCTCTCCCATTTTGTTTTTATCCGAAATAGACAAATAGACAAAGAAATTGAAACAACAAACATTAAGAGGAAAGCATCACGAAGAAGAAAAGATATCATCCCATAAAGATATAAATCAAGCACGTGTAATGAAACTCTCATAGGCAAACAAATACGAATTATTTATGAAAATTTTAAATTTTTCTCAAAAAAATGCAAATTTCACAAATACAACAAACATACCATATATAATATCTGCAAAATATATCACAGAAAATTAGGCACACATATATAGGTATAAACGACTACAAATCATGAGACAAAACACATAAGCTTTACGCACAACGAATCGTCCGGTAGTTCTTACTTTCCTTACCTTCTTTCTTACACTTAATCCGATCAATAGTCGAAGGAAAGAGAAGGGCTTTATGCAATTCTCTCACATTCAACTTCATGAAAAGAAAGTTACAGAGTTACTTGACAAGGAACTGAAAGAGCTCAAATCTCTCCTTAGCATATATACGTTCATTTCGAATTTCTCAGGAAGATGCCAATCGTTCCTAGCATAGTATTAATGTGTCCAAACTTATGGGATGGAATGGATGGGTGTGACCTAGTAACAAAATAATTATAACCCAAATACTCAAATATGTTCAAGAAGTTCTAATTGACCGCAAACCTTTATCAAATTAAGCTTTAGCCTCAAGTGAAAAATAAAGTTGAACTTAATGAACATAACAAGCACAACGCACATAAGCCTAGAATATTAATGATTCTACAAATCAATAGCATCATGACAAAATAAGCATAGCTAGGATCCATTGTCATTGTGCAAACCCGTCGATATTTCCATCCAAACTCCCTCAAAATGTAATTCTTTTATTTTCTTTTGAAAGAAGATATCAAACTAAACTATTTGGCACCTTTTTCGCATATTTTTATTTTCTACCTTAATTTTTTCCTGGGCTCTTTTGAAACGTTGGCTTTCACGACGAGTTAATTATACTATCGCAGTCTTTCCCGTGTATACTCATAATTTTTTCAATATTAAACAAATCCTCATGGGTAACGGTTCTTACATGAACAAATCCTCTATAGTCAAATAAACATGTAGATGAAAAAATTGATAAGAGAACATCTAACCAAGATCAAATATACATTATAAAGTAAAAATCCAATAAGCTTATGCATGTGTGTGTGGAGGAGTGAACAAAGTTTAATACATTAAGCAAATCAATTTTGAAACAGCTCCATAAACATGGTTAAAATCAATCTAAACATCTAAACTCATAACCAAATGTCCTAGCGACATGGAAATTGAGGAATGAATTGGATCCAAACACACCAAATGTGTAAAACGAAAATACACAAGAACCAAAAATCTTTTTGAATTTTTCAAAAATCAAAATCTTTTTGTATTTTTCAAAACCAAAAATATTTTTATGTTTTTCAATATGGCTCAATAAAAGAAAAGTATAATACAAAAAGTACATATGTCATAACACTAGCAAAAATATATTATGAAGCACAACTAGCATCAATGATATGAAATAGCTTGTGACACATCATATGCAAGCATGTGAGAATCAACAAATCTAGCATTTATCATATCCAAAATATATTTCCTAACCCAAACCGGTGTATACCTAACTCGCGGGGTTATGGGAACCAACATGACACTATTTTTAAACTCCTAGGACCTCTCCCAACATCAAAACAAAAACGTCTAAGGTGACCTTTCCTACCACAATGTGAACATATGTAAACATAAGGAATGTTACTTAAGGTGTGACCCTTTTTAACATCCTCGGTTTTGGTTGAACCTCTAAAACAAATAATAATTCTGGCTTTAAAACTCGAAGCATTAGAAACAAGTGAGCCATTACCATCGCTATCAATATTACTCGAGTCTTTTAGATCAACTTTTAACTTCAAATTTTTTGACTAAAGCAAATAATTAGACTCTTCTAATCTTAGGCACTCCTTTTTCATATTTTCAATCATACCTAGAAGGTTATCTCTCCCCCCCCCCCCCCCCCCCAATAAAATCAAACTTATCCCTAAGAGTCTTCTCACATGCCTTAAAATCATTAATCAAAATATTTTTATCCTCATGGGAACAAACACAAACACTAGAATTTTTCAAGCCATCTAATTCTTTTTCTAAAATAAGGACTCTACCATAAATCTACTTTTTGGCCACTTTTAAAGATTTAAAGTCATCATATAAAGCACCAAACTTCTCATGAATGATATCTCTTTGATTTTGAACAGTTTTCAAAAGTTCCAAAATATTTTTAAAATAATTTTCAAGAAATTCAATTCTTTTGGCAGACTTCAAATTCAATTAAGAATCCATCGAGAGAAAAAAACAAGCACAAGAGAGAAGGATAAATAACCATTGAAAAATCACGTAAACAATATCAAACACAATAACTTAATGCAACTTGCCTTGATACCAATTTGAGAATGTGAGTAGTCAAAAGGTATCAAATGGAAAAACTTTTTAAAAACTTAGGATCACTCGATAATTTGGAGTAACCTTCTCTGATACCAATTTGAAAGGGAAAAATAATCGCAAAGGTGGTTTCCAACAAAATTGTAATACCAATTTTAAATGCAGAAGCAAATTTTAAATTGATTTTATCTTTTCATCCTAATCATGCATCTATAGTGATAAAACAGATAAATCAAACAAGCAAATATGACAAGGCCAAGTTTCAAGGAAAAAATCCGTGCAGGGAAAAAATAATTAATTCCCTAATAACTTGCAAATTGTAAATCACAAATCGCAACACAAACTTACAAGTGAAATAAAACAATGAATTCCCTCAAGAATTCATAAAGACCGAAACCTTCAAATTAGCAATGATTCCCTCGAGAACCACAATGGACCCCAACCCTCCATCAACGTTAGCCCTAATCTTCAAAAGTGAATCCCTGTAGGTATCACAAGTCAGAAATGGAGTGCCTCTCCAAAAAAAGGTGTATGCAAGAGATACAAAATTTTGTAGGGTTCTAAACTAATTCACAAGAACAATATTGCAGAATGTTTGGTTGCGAATTAAAATAAGTATTTTTTCAACACAAAAAGTGAAGAACTTTTGCAAAAAGATATGCAGAAAATGTCTTAAACAATCTGATCATAACACGAGTACTTATAAAAACTTTAAGTCGGCGGTTGGTTCAAAATTTTTGATGATGTTGTTTGAATGAAAAATTAATGTCGTTAGAACAACTTTCAATGTCGTCTTAACGACATTGAGATGTCGTTTAATGGCTTAAGAAATGATGTAAAAAAACAAAACAGTGTAGTGTCGTTTGAAGCAATAAAGAAACGACTTAAGAAACAACCTAAGAAATGACATGTGAATGTCATTTAATGAAGCAGGTAAGTAACAACCTAAGAAACAACGTTAAATCTTTTTGAAAAAAATAAGAAAATATTTTTAAAAAGCCCTATTCATTTTTGATAAAAATTAAACATCCAAATATGATTCCATGAATTAATTCAAACTCCAAATTATTTTATACCTTTTGGATGTCAGGAAGTCTTCAAAGTTGGAGATTCTTGATTTCGGTTCGTCTTGATAGTGCATGCCGATTTGTAACAGGATACCCCAAACTAGTCTAAAACTATGTTATGAACAATGTCGGAAAACATGTTCTTACAAATCCCCCCTTTGGCTATTCCGGTACAAAATAAACAAATAATACCGAACACTAAATTAAATTCAAAATCTCCTATTACAAAGATACTAATACCCTTACCAACCCTGGAACATAATGGCATAAGTCTCTTTGTCTTAAAAAACTTCTTCTTATTCCCTTTCAAACTCCGTCTTATTCTATGTATCTTGAATTCCTCTTTAAGTACCTACACACATGGGACAACAAACATATATCACTAAAATTTCAATACCAATTTTAAATGCAGAAGATAATTTTAAATTGATTTGATCATTTTATCCTAAACATGCCATTATGGTGATAAAACAGATAAATCAAACAAGCAAATATGATAAAGCCAAGTTTCAAGAAAAATTCCCCCCAGGGCAAAAACCTTTTGTTCCACTAATAACTTGAAAATTTAAACTTACAAACTTACAAGTGATATACAATAATGAATTCCTTCAAGAACTCACAAATATTGTAACCTTCAAATAAGCAATGATTCTCTTGAGAACATAATGGATCGCAACCATCCGTTAGCCTCAGCTTTCATGTTCAGCAGTGAATCCTTGCAGGTATCATAAGTCAACATTGGAGTGCCTCTCCATAAAAGGTGTATGCAATAGATACAAAACTTTCTAGGGTTCTAAACTAATTCACAAGAATAATATTGCAGGATGTTTTGTTGTGAATTAAAGCAAGTGTTTTTCAATACAAAAAGTGAAGGACTTTTGCAAAAAGATATGCAGAAAATGTTCTGTCAAAAGTCTTAAACAATATGATCACGAAAGATGTATTTATAAAAACTTTATGTTAGTGGGTGGTTTGAAAGATTTTTTGATGTCGTTTGAACGATAAAGGAATTTCGTTAGAATGACTTATAATGTTGTTTGAATGACATTGAGATATTGTTTGATGGCCTGAGAAATGACCTAAGAAACGACGTAAAAAAACAAAACAATACAATGTCCTTTGAAGCAATGACGAAATGACCAAATAAATGATAAGTGAATGTCGTTTGATAAAGCAGGGAAGGAACGACCTAATATACGACATTCAATCTTTTTGAAAAAATAAAAAATTATTTTTAAAAATCCCTGTTTGTTTTTGATAAAAATTAAACATCCCAAATATAATTCCATGAATTAATTCAAACCCTAAATCGTATAATACCTTTTTGAATGTCGGGAAGTCTTCAAACATGGATATTCTTGAGTTCGGTTTTGTCTTGACGGTGCATGACGATTTGTAATGGGATACACCAAACAAGTCTAAAACTATGCTATGAACAATGTTGGAAGACATGTTCTTACAAATCTCCCCCTTTGGCTAATCCGGTACAAAATAAACAAATAATACCGAACACCAAATTAAATTCAAAATATCCTATTACAAAGATACTAATCAAGTCAACATTTGTTATTACTCCAAACTGGTGTCTAATTAAGTCATCAAGGATTTCAATGCCAAGGATGATAGGATGGAAGCCTTCCTCACATTTATACTCAAGTTGCTTATGAAATTAGAGCAAGTTCACATTTAGTAGTTCCCTGGGGGCACAATAATCACGTCGATGCTTTAGCATCCCTAAGATCAGCAGTGGAGTCAGATCTCAGGAGAACAATCGAAATGGAATCCCTCGCCAAATCCAGTATTCACGATATATCAACCTCAACCACGTCCTCTCTATCGATAAAGGTCCCAATTGGATGGACAACATCATAACATACTTGCAGAATGAAATACTACCAGTCGAAAAGAAATTGGCCCATCAGGTCAGAGTGAAAGTTCCTTATTTTTACTTGGACAATGGGGGGAAGCTTTACAAGAGATCCTTCACTGGACCCTACCTCCATTATGTGCACCCAAAGGGCATCGAGCAAGTTCTTTACAAACTTCACGATGGAATATTTAAAAGCCATGCAGGAGAAAGTCCCTCGCATTTTGAGAAATCAAAGAAGGCTACCGATGGCCGTACATGTAGAGAGATGCAAGGGTTTATGTTCGTAAGTGAAAAAAGTGCCAATAATTCTCTCTCATGGTCTATCATCGGCTAACGACCTGAGTCTCTCACCATCCCATGGACATGTGCACAATGGGGTTTTGATATCGTAGGACCACTTCATACCACACCTGGGAATCAAAAGTACTTGCTAGTCAGCATAGACTATTTCACCAAGTGGGTAGAGGTAGAACCACTGGCCAATATTAGAGATGTGGATATAATAAGGTTCACATAGAGGAACATCATAACATGATTTGGGATTTCAAGGACCATCATACGATTTCATGTAATATTGGAGATGTGGATATAATAATTTTTACAAAAATAGATGTTCCTCTATGTGAACCTTATTATATCCACATAACATGATCTTTCACATAACAATTTTTTTTTTTGGTTATCATTTGGCCAATATTAGACATGTGGATATAATAAGTTTCACAAAAATAGACTTGACTCGCAATAATTATTCTTTCTTTATTTCTACGATTTCATGATCTTTCACAATAACTCAAATAGCCAAAATGAGTCTTTATATAATCCGTGACCTTTCTTGATGACTTGAATTTCCTAAACGAATATGTTTCTCTTTCTAAAATATTGTTCTCTTGGATAATGATTCAATTCGCCAAAATAAGTCTTTCTATAATTTTGTTCTCTTTTAGAATGACTCAACTTTAAAAAATGAGTCTTTATCTCTTCTTATGATTTTGTTCTCTCTCGTTTAACTGTGCCTTTCTCTCTTTCAACAATTTCATTCTCTTAACGATGACTCAACTCACTAAAACGTATCTTTCTTCAATTTTGTGCCATTGTGTGATGACTCAACTCTCCAAAACGAAATTTTGTGGCCTTGTGCAATGACTTGACTCACCAGAATAAGTATTTTTATGATTATGTGTTCTTACACAATGATTTAACACGCCAAAATATATCAATAATGATTCCGTGCTCTTGTAAGATGACCCAATTCCTTAGAACAAGTTTGTCTCTCTTCCTATAATTACATAACACGACTCACCAAAACTAGTCTTTTCATGATTTTGTGCTCTTTCATGATTACACGACTCACCAAAATGAGTTTTCCTACTCGACGACCCAACTCTCCAAAATAGGTTTCCACATATTCCATGCCCTTGTATGATGACGACCCTATAAGAGTATGTCTAATAGTCATGTTGTTCCCCCAGGACTAGATTGTCTTATTCTGTTCCCAAAATATATTTTGAGTCTTGTCCTTGAGCTCGTTCTAGCAAACAAAAAATTCAAATCATTCATAGAACATTCTCATGACACCATATTTTTTGTATACCACTTACACGAAATGTAAATACACTTAGAGAATCTTTTGCACATTTTGTCACAAAATTATGTCTTTCATAAAATTCATTTTTCTATGTGTGTTTTATATGTCTTGTTTAAGCAACAAATGTATAAAATGAAAAAACTATTTTTGATTTTTTTTGTTTGATTAAATAAGTTAGGCTTTTCTTGGGTCACCCCAGTAACCCTCCGACGAAGCTCATATTCTCCACAATGAAAGCCTTTTGTTTCCCGCGCATCTGACTGAGGATTTTTGTCTATTTTACCATAACTTGGCTTTGCCGAAGCATCACAACACCAAAGAATATATTCATTGGAGGGAATTTACAATGAATGACCATACACTAGTGCCAAAAATATTCCTTTTAAAAGATTTTGTGTATTGTTTATAGTAACTCATGATAACCAAAGATCCTGCCATATCTTTTCACTTTTACATCTTTTCACTTCATAGGAAACGTCCACCTTATCAATTTATTCCCCCAAGCTTCTATAGCAAGCTTGAGAGTATATTTACATGGGTTCAGACTCTCATTTTTCCTTGAGTTATTTTTGGATTTCACTTATCTCAAAAATATATTGTGAGATTTACGAGTTAGGCACCTCTTTAAAAATGCTTTCACTTTGGTTTTTTTCACACTGCCTAAAAAGTGGTACTACGATTATTGGAGGCTTATTAACCTTGCTCAAAGATTTATAACGCGAATTTGTTCTTCCACTTTAAAAGGTGGATTGTTGTTTAAGGTATTTAAACAAACATTGGTTGCGACCATGACCATTGGTGGTTATGAAGTGTGCTCTAGATGTTTATGCATTCTCATGGTTGAATATATGGTATGAAATAGAATTAGGAGGAAGTTATGCATTAGGGTTGTAAGACGCAGTTCCCCTCTGTAAGCCTTACCATAGTTCATTTTTTGTTATGTCGACTCGAGATTTTTTCCCATTGTGGGTATTTCCTCATATGCCTTGGTGTTGTGTTGTATTTAAAAAATTTTTGCACTTAGATTAACTCACCTAATATTTAAGATAAAACTTAGTGTAATATACTTGGTAAATAATTTGTCTCAATTTTTATTATACTCAATAAGTAATTCAAGGAAAACCTTGCCACTTTTTACACAAGTGATTTTAATTGGGTATGTTCTGTCCATCTTGTTTTTAAGCACACGTACTCTCAACTCCGACTTGCCTAAACAATTTTCCACGTGTTTCGTTCCCTTGAATGATGATCCGACTATCCAAAATGAGTCTATTCACATATTTTGTGCCCTTGCACGATAATCTAACTTAGTAAAATCAGTCTCCCCGTATTCAATTCCCTTGCACGATGATTAAACTCCCTAAAAATGAGTCTTTAACCACGAGTTTGTACCCTTAAAATATTACAGACTTTTCATCCAAGACTAAAAATTATGAACCAACAAACCTCCAACCACGAGATGGATGGACGATGGTCGTAAAACGAGAGTGTCTTTTGGTAACAATGTTCACTCAGAGATGATCTCCATTGTTCAGGGTCTTTATAGACATTCCATTTAGATCCATCATAACCTTCTAATAAGCCCAAAAATGTCATAAAATTCATGTAACGAGTTGTGAAAACCCAAGGAAGAATCCTAAATGGACAAACAGGCAGACAATTAAGGAACCAACCCTAAAAACTATGTCTAATGATCATTCCTTAAGAATTTTTCCATGATCGACTAGTATTCCTGAGGTGGACCGATCAAGCATGCTTACCTGGTTGTTTGATTATAAATAGAGGTATCACTAACTAGTTTAGTGAGAAATAACTGTACCACATAAATGTTGTCTTTCGATTTAATTATTTTCTCTAAAGAATGGATCTTAAACTCTCTTCCTTTTAATTTTAAACCCTCATCAACCAAACTTCTATTTTTTTACCTAAAAACCCTTATTCGTTACCCCATTTCTCATATAAAACCAAGAATCCAATACATACTCTTTCTCTTCTAACAAATCTCCTAATCATAAAAGAATCTTCAAATCTACTTCTTAATTCGATGATCTCAAGTCAAAACACCACCAAAATGAAAAAGAATTCGTTTGACATCACATCTACATTTACTTTAGAAGGCCAAATATAAAAGGAGTTGCTCACCATCTTCATATTCATCTTCTCAACTTTCCAATTTTTTAAAAGGTTATATCCAAACTGTGTTGAGTTTGATTCTGCCTACAACAAGTACATAGGTGTAATAGAGTATCCACTCCTAAAGCTTATGTCATATCTTGTAAATATTTATATATATGAATATTAAAAACCCAAACAAAAATCTTCAAAACATTGAAATACATAAATATAGGTTAGAGGATCACAAGATTTGGAGATTCAACCAAATATTTGGGTCTTAATGTTAGAAGTCTCAACACTCTTCCTTCACCAAAATAGTTTTATGAGAAAATCGACTTTACTAAATCACCTTTCATGAACATGAACCTTTTACATTTTCAAATCTAAACATGTTTCACTCTAGAAGAGTAAGAACAGTTTTTTATGATTGTTCATAGCATAGATTTAGTCTAGTTTGGCATATCCCGTTACAAATCATTTCTAGGATTGTTCGTAGTATAGATTTAGGTTAGTGATATGCCCAAAGTGTACCCTTATACTTAGGGTCACTAACCTCGACCTGTCTCACAGCCGAGTTGACAGGAAGCTTACAACAACCATAAAAAAAGGTTGTCTTCTGCAAGGTCGGCTCCTCATTGACCAACCTTGGTTGACCATCAGCTGAGGCCAATAGCATCTTATGAGCTCAAGCTATTGCCAACATCGTACCCTGCCTCAGTCGACGTTACATCCTACCTCATACCTAACCTCGGCCAGTGTCCCAGGCTGAGGTCATGCTGATGATTGACAAAACAAAGCAATATCGGACTTCCCCAACCTCATACTCATCCAGGTTGAGGTTATGATAGATAATATCACTAGTCCGAGAATGGGCGAGCACATGGAAGACTTGGATCACGTGAGCAAATCAGTTATAACTAAATCATTCCCCTCACGTGAGGGAATATTTGGTCATCATTCCTTACATGTGGCCTAGTCAGGTGTCCACCTATGATTAGTGTATTCAACCCATGCATGCTCATAGCATGCTTGGGGGTACATTACACCCCCCATGCACTATAAATACATATCTTCTCCTACCTCGGAGGAGATCCAAAAATAAAACCCTAGCAGAAACTTTGTTTGTATACACAGTAGAGAGAGAAAGTGAGAGATTGTAGCACAGACCATTAGTGCCCTCATTTTAGTGATTCTTACCCACACACTCATAGTGGATGTAGGCCAGATTGGCTGAACCACTTATATATCGTTGTTTCTCCTCTTCTCCTCATCTCCTTCTATTAAGATGTATACTCTTGTGTTGCCATTGTTATTACTAGCTTGAGCTTATCAACACCTCATCTGGTGGTGCTATTTACGGTATCATTATTTTGGCATCGTTTGTGGGAAGGAGAAGATATATCTCTTCCTTCTTCAACCTTGGCCTCATCGAGGACTCTGGTGGTGCAACAGTCCTCCCCCATCGCGTGGAGATGCTTCACCATTGAAAGACATCCTTAAAGGTATCAAGCTATCTAGTGTTTTCATTTATAAGCTCTCTAGTCTTTTTCATAGCACCAGAGTTACCACCTCCACCATCAGGTGTTGGAGGGACCAGCTCTAGCCAGCCACCATCCCAGTTTGAAATCACTGAGGTGGTAATAACCTTGAAGTCCTTGGCTATAACTCAATAAGCGATGCAGGAGAAATTCGCCCAGTTAAGCCAAAACATAATAACGAGACCACTTGGGGTCTAACCAAAGATGATTACTCCGGCAGCTACTCAGTCACATCATGAGGCCAGGGGACCACCCCAGGCACTGCGAAAGGACCTACCTACTCCTCAATGATGGAGGGATGTTGCTGACCCTAGGCATTTAAGCCTTTACCCGAGGATAGGTACGATGACATTAGGGCAGATGATGCTCTGGCAGACTGTTGGGAGCCGTATGAGATCTCAGACAACACAGTAAGACCTGTTCAGTAGAGTAGAGGTTGTCAGAGTTGAGCCGTGGTCATTATGAGAGACAAGATTGTGATGCACGCCAAAGAGGATCATCTTTTGATCGCTTAAGTAGAGGGTCATCCTTTGAAAGGCTCAGCCCAGTTAATTATATGAGGGAAAGGCTGTCCAGATCAAGAAGTCTCGCTGGCTCTATAAGGGAAATAGGTGACTTTCATCCCTATAATGGCCGACCCCCACATGGTTGAGACTGTGGTCAGGGGGAGGTCAATAGCCGACGTTGTGCAGTAGCTGGTGAACCCTCAGCTCACCCTTTGGAGGTGGCTAGTGACAACCTTGGCCAAGTCGACGTTGCTAAACCATGTAATGACTCTATTCAAAGGCTGGAAAATAAAATTGGAGATCTCTTAATTTTGTTTTTACCCCTTACAGAGGGGGTATATAGAGGGTTCACCTTTTATGGAAAGGATTGTCAGTTTTCTAACTTGGGAAAAATTCAAACCTCCCGTGGTAACACCCATGTATGATGGAAGTACTAACCCAATCCACTATATTAAGATGTATCAATCTGCAACTGACATCCGTTCTATCTCAGATGAGATAAGGTGTCGAGCTTTATCGAGTACTTTGACTAGGGCAGCGCATGTATGGTTCACCTATTTTCCCAAAAATTCAATAGCAAACTTTAAACAGTTGGATGAGCGGTTCATTTATAATTTCTATTTTAGGGTAAGACCTCACAAGAAGACAACCCATCTGCTTTATGTCAAACAAGGGAATAATGAAATCCTGATAGATTACATTGCGAGGTTCAACAAGGACAATATAGAGGTAGAATATTACGAAGAGAGTATAGCCATAATAACTCTCATTGGGGGTCTGCAGAAAGGAAAGCCCTTATGTAAACTAGACGAGGATCCTCGTAAGTCAATGCCAAGTTATCGGCAATAGCTGGAAAGGTCATGAACGCAGAGGAAGCTATGGCTGCAAAATACGAGGATGAAAAGAGGAGCAACAGTGGAGGCAAATTTTAGAAGAAAAACAAAGATGGTAAGAAAAGAGCTACAAATGATAAATTTTCAGACTACACTCCTTTAATTGTAAGCTGTGAACACATACTCAATGAAATAAAGAATGATAGATCTTTAAGATGGCCAGAGAAGCTGAGAGCTCCTCCACATAAGAGAAACAAAAACTTATGGTGTGAGTTTCATCAAAATCATGGCTATTTGACCGAGAAGTGTTTCGCTCTGAAGGATGAGATTGAAAAAATGTTGGAGTTTGGAAAGCTCAGAAAGTATGTGGATAGTAGAGCTTCTAAAGGGGAAAGAGACAACCCTAAAAAGAAGAGAAATGATAAATGTCGGGAAGATGCCCCTGCCAGAAGATCTGATGCCTCAGATGATGATGATGACCCTGACCTCCCACCAAAGGACGACAATGTCCCAGTAAAGAGAGTCAATATGATATATTTTAGTGTGAACACTATCTATGGAGGACTAGTAGGGGGTGGCTCAGAGGTAGCTGATCATAAAGCTCATGTGGAAGAGGCCAAAGTAGTGACAAAAATCGAGGTTGTGAACTTAGCTTCAACATAGGTTAAACGTGAGAAGAGAAATAAGGTAGATATGGACACCCTCGTAGTCATCTTCTCACGACATAATTTCAAGGGTATCTTAGCTCCCAACGATGACCCTTTAGTCATCACCACAAGGGTGCATGGGTGTGAAGTTCAGAGGATCCTTGTTGATGGGGGAAGTTCTACAGACGTTATGTTCTAGCCCTATTTCAAAAGCTTAGGCCTCAGCAGAGCTAGGATTTTCCCTTATTATCATCCCTTGATTGTCTTCAGTAATGAGAAGGTCCATCCATTGGGTATATATGAGATGGATGTGAGACTGGGAGATGAATGGCTTAAGAGGTTGACCAAAAAAATAAATTTCTTTTTGATGGATGAAAATGTCTTCTCATCCTATAACCACATCATGGGACGAGCGGCCCTCAGGGAATTTGAGGCCGTGCCTTCAACGGTCCACCAGATGCTAAAATTCCCGACCCACTATTGGGTATAGAAGTACAAGGTGACCAAATATTGACACGCGAATGCTACTTTAACTCTGCTGAAGAGAGAGAGGCTCATAAGAGGGCAACAACCACTTACAACATTGACACCCTTGACCCTAGAGACGAAACAAAGCTTAAAAAGGGAGAGGTTGCGAAAGAGGTAGAATCCATCGTCCTCAATGAGGACGAGCCAAAAAAAACCATCCAAGTTGACAGATCCCTAAGGCCTGAGATCAAGGAGGAAATAGTGAAGTTGTTACGGAAGACACATAGTATTTTTGCCTAGAGCCATGCTGACATGCCAGGCATTGATCCTGAAATTATATGTCATAAACTCAATATTGTAGAGGATACCAAGCACATCAAGCAGAGAAGAAGGATATACGCAAGAAAAAAGTATGAAGTCATCAGAGACAAGGTTCAAAATCTCAAAGAGGCCAAGTTTATTAGATAAGTTATATACCCTGAGTGGATGTCTAACGCTAGCATAGTGCCTAAAGTTAATGGGAAGTGGAGGGTGTGTGTAGACGTCATCGATTTAAACAGGTCATGCCCACAAGATAGTTTTCCCTTTTCTCGTATAGATCAGATGGTGGATGCCACCGCAGGACATGAGCTTATGAGCTTCATGGATGCATATTTAGGGTATAATCAGATCTTGATGGACTCTGCTGACTCAGAGAAGACAACCTTTATTACAGACAAGGGGACCTATTACTATAAGGTCGTGCCCTTCGGTTTATAGAATGTAGGGTCTACATACCAACGTCTTGTAAATAAGATGTTCGAGGATCAGATAGGCAAATCCATGGAGGTTTATGTTGATGACATGCTGACGAAGAGTCTGAAGGCCGACACTTATGTGGCCGACCTTGAAAGAACTTTTAATACCATGGACAAATACATAATGAAGCTCAACCCGGCCAAATATGTCTTTAGGGTCGGAGTTGGAAAGTTTTTGGGCTTCATCATCAACCAAAGGGGGATAGATGCTAACCCTGAGAAGATAAAGGCTTTGGTGGAAATGAAGACACCTAGAATAATCAAAGACATTCAGAGCCTAACCGGACAAGTGGTTGCACTTAACATGTTCGTCTCTAGAGATACAGATAAATGTCTTCCTTTTTTCAAAATTCTTAGAAAAGCCTTCAAATGGAATGAGGAATGTGATAAAGATTTTAAGGAGCTGAAGTCCTACCTCCGATCCTTTCTATTACTATCTCGTCTAATTCAGTGTGAGAAGATATATGTATATTTAGTTGTCTAAGATTCATCCATCAGTGATACAATAGTAAGAGAAGAGGATGGAGTGAAGAGACCAGTGTACTTCAATAGTAAGGCACTCCAAGGGTCTGAGTAGAAATACCCCAGATGGAGACGTTAGCCTATGCTTTAATAAATGATTCCAGGAAAATAAAGCCATACTTCTAGGCTCACTCCATGATCGTCCTCACCAATTCACCACATAGATAGGTCCTCAAGAAGCTTGAGATGTCAGGAAGGCTAATGACCTAGGTAATCGATGTGGGGGAGTAAGATGTTGTTTATCAACCTAGGGTTTCCATCAAAGGGCAAGCTCTCATAGATTTTATGGATAAGTTTACTTGGGATGAAACTGAGGTTGAGAAGAATTATGAGGCTGCAAATGAGATAGTAGAGAGAAAAGTCGATCAAACTTTGGATGAAGACGAGACAAGTACTGTCAGATGAAGAACAGTTGAGAATGAAGAAGAGATATACCTCTTCAAGCAGGGGTCCTATCAGAGGGTAACTTCTCTTCAAATGAAACCATCTGGAATCTCTTCGTTGATGGGTCGTCCTATGAAAGTGAAAGTGGAGTAGGGTTGATAGTATCAGTACCAGATGGTACAAATGTTGAGTATGCACTAAGGTTCAACTTTAAAGATTCCAATAAAGAGTCATAGTATGAGGCATTAATAGTAGGTCTCTCTTTGGCAAAATCCCTTAGCGTCCGCCAGCTCCTAGTCTACAATGACTCAAGATTAGTCGTGAACCAAATCTTGGGGGTATATGAAGCCAAAGATGAAAGGATGGCCAGATACCTGAAGAGGGTGAGATAGATGCTAGAAAGATTCAAGGAATTAAAGATGAAGAGGATACCTCAGCTAGACAATAGCCGAGATGATGCACTCACGAGGTTGGCCTCAGCAACAAGAACAGTCATAAGGAGAACAGTACCAATTAAGATTTTGCTCAAGCCGACCATCGAAGAAGAAGAGGTTGATAAACCTTGCTTAAATCTGAGTTTGGGGGCCTCATAAATGGACCCTCTTATCAAATACACCAGAGAGGGAGAACTAACAGAGTCAAAGTTAAAAAGGAGAAAGCTAAGTTTCAGAGGTTCTAAATTCTCTATTGTAGGAGGTGTCTTGTATAAAAAGGGATTCCTACTCCCTCTCCTCAGATGTTTCCACCCTTCATAGGTTCCACACATCTTTCACTATGTGCATGAGGGATCTTGTTTAAGCCACATAGGAAGGAGGCTGTTGGATAAGAGGATAATCACTCAGGGGTACTGGTGGCTGATCTTGGCCAAAGATCCAGCTGTGTATGTGAAGAAATGTGATAAGTTTCAGAGGTTCTCCACCATTCCCCATTAGCTACACCAACCTCTAACTTCTATCAGTTTCCCTTGGCCGTTTGCAGTATGGGGCATTTATTTGGTAGGACCCTTGCTAAGAGATGTAAACAACTATCAGTTGTTAATAGTGGCAATCGATTATTTCTCCAGATAGGTAGAGGCCGAGCCAATGATCATAATCACTGAGTAGAAGACTTTTCAGTTCATCTAAAAGAACATCATATGCAGGTATGGACTTCTAAACACCCTCATCTCAGATAATGGAACCCAATTCAAGAATGTTTCCTTAAAAAAATACTGCGAAAGGGTAGGGATCAAGCAATTCTTCTCTTCTCCTGGCCGACCCCAGGCAAATGGTCAGACCGAGGTCACAAATCGAACAATCCTTGGTGGGATAAAAAAGAGGATGGAAGAGGCCAAAGAAAGATGGATAGAGGAGGTATATGCTGTTCTTTGGTCTTACGGGACAACGATGAGGACACCTACAGGGGAAACCCCATTTATGTTAGCCCATGGCTCAGAGTCTGTCATCCCAACAAAGATAAGGATCCCCACTCACAGAGTCCAGACATATGACCCTCAAATGAATGGGGAAGAGAGAAGACTTGATCTTGATTTGATTGAGGAAAGAAAAGAAGATGCAGAGATAAGACATGTAGCCTATCAGTAGAGAACTACGAGGTTTTATAATCTGAGGGTAAAGTCAAGGCCGATAGTTCAATAAGCTCCATCCCAACTATCATGGTCCTTATAAGGTCATTGATGAGGTCATGCCAGGTACCTATCGGCTAAAAAATCTTGAAGGAGATCCTTTCTCCAACCCTTGAAATGACTATCACTTAAAGAAATATTACTTATGATGTTGTAATTTTTATTATCATTTTGTAATACATGTATCATTTTATAGAGAGGATGTTAATGAAAAGATAGCAATGTTGTGCTGATACTTTTGTTACAATGTATATGAGATGAAACATCATTAACTTGGTGACCTCAGACCATTAACACCATTTAGTGGTGAAAATATAAGGTGAAACATCATTAACTTGGTGACCTCTAACCTTTAACATCATTAATTTGGTGAATTATGAGGTGAAACAACATTAACTTCGTGACCTCAGACCTGTAACATCATTAATTTGGTTAATTATGAGGTGAAACATCATTAACTTGGTGATCTCAAACCTGTAACATCATTTAGTTGGTGAAAATATGAGGTGAAACATCATTAACTTGGTGACCTCAGACCTTTAACATCATCTAGTTGGTGAATTGTGAGGTGAAACATCATTAACTTGATGACCTCATATCTTTAACATCATTTAGTTGGTGAAAATATGAGGTGAAACATCATTTAGTTGGTGAATTGTGAGGTGAAACATCATTAACTTGATGAACTCAAACCTTTAACATCATTTAGTTGGTGAGAATATGAGGTGAAACATCATTAACTTAGTGACCTCAAACCTTTAACACCATTTAGTTAGTGAAGATATGAGGTGAAGCATCATTAGCTTGGTGACCTCAGACCTGTAACATCATTTTGTTGGTGAAAATATGAGGTGAAACATCATTAACTTGGTGACCTCAGACCTTTAACATCATTTAGTTGGTGAATTGTTAGGTGAAACATCATTAACTTGATGACTTCAAACCTTTAACGTCATTTAGTTGGTGAAAATATGAGGTGAAACATCATTAACTTGGTGACCTCGGACCTTTAACATCATTTAGTTGGTGAAAATATGAGGTGAAACATCATTAACGTGGTGACCTCAAACCTTTAACATCATTTAGTTAGTGAAAATATGAAGTAAAACATCATTAACTGGGTGACCTAGGACCTTTAACACCGCTTAATTGGTGAAAATATGAGGTGAAACATAATTAACTTGGTGACCTCAGACCTTTAACATCATTAATTTGGTGAATTATGAGGTGAAACATCATTAACTTGGTGACCTCAGACCTGTAACATCATTTAGTTGGTGAAAATATGAGGTGAAACATCATTAACTTGGTGACCTCAGACCTTTAACATCATTTAGTTGGTGAATTGTGAGGTGAAACATCATTAACTTGATGAACTTAGACCTTTAACATCATTTAGTTTGTGAAAATATATGGTGAAACATCATCAACTTGGTGACCTCAGACCTTTAACATCATTAACTTGGTGACATCAGACCTTTAACACCATTTAGTTGGTGAATTATATATGTCTGTTGTTTGTTACTTGCTTTTATTCCCATTATCCAAATTTTGTGATATGGTGGATAAATGAAACATCGCCGACATGAAATAGTAAAGAACAAGTAAAGGAAAGCAACACAAGTGAAGGAAATGGAATCACATTCATTTAAAACAAAAAAGTATTACACCCCAAGGGAAGAGGTTACAGTTCATTAAATAAAAGTTATATAAAATGCTTCATAAAAGTTTAAACAGGCAAAAGATACGCTCAGAGTTCAACTTCACCCTCGGTTTCAACCGACCCACCAGCAGCAGGATTGTTTGACTCTAAAACTTGATTAGTAGCTTCAACCCCCTCATCCCGATGCCCAACATCCTCGGTCTTAGTCACCTCAAGCTGGCTCGTCTCGGCTAGGCCACCCTCTTCAACCTACTACAAGGACTTAGTAAGTTGAGTATTTCCAAAGTCGAGGAAAATAAAGTCCTTGATCGACAGACTACCAGAACTTTCTTGCTTCATGGAAGCCCATCGGCTGGTTACCTTTATGCCCCTCTCTAGATACTCGAGACTGAAACTGATAAACTTATCTGAGACTTGGAGCTCTTGGACGAATTTCTTTGAGACATCCTGGACAACAGCGTCGACCTTGGATTTAAGGCTCTGATCTTTGACCCTTAGAAGCCTGGGCATGATCAATCTCCATCTTAGCAATCTTAGAATCTATCTCCTTTTGACCCCGCTTCAGGTCATCAATCTCCATCCTGAGGTTCGCTTCAAGCTTCTCAGCATCCTCTCCTTTCTGAATTAGAGGCAGCCTCTTCAGAGTATATCTAGCCAAGCGGTGGAGAGAAACACCCCCCCCGTGAAAAAGAGGTCAGACACATTAGTAAGAATGACTGGCTAAAGTAAGAGAGAACATTCGAAGAAAAAATGCAAATGAATACCTGAACGACCCTATGAATAGAAAACTTGGCCAGCAGAGGTACGTCCAGTGACTACAGGAATTATTTGTCATCTGGGGTAATCATTTGGCCGAGGGCATTAGAAGCCTTAGTGATATGACCGATGCTGCTATTTCCGATCTTCAAGGCTGAGAGACGAGCATCCAAAGACTCTTCAGTAGAAATGGTGATGCCACGATCCATGGATGGAATTTTGTGAAGTTTCGTATGTGGAGGGTCGGTCGTAGCCTTCCTCTTGTTAGTTGTGTCTTCAGGGGCCTTACACTTCTTTGTGTGGGCAGGGGGTAGTACAGTCTTGCCACCACACTTCTCCAGCAGTTTTGTGATGCTTGGAGTAGACATATTCCAAAGGTCTTCAAAAATGCCCTTTGGTCTCTCTGTAAAAATACAAATATCAGAGTCAGAAGATCAGACACATGAAAGTATGAGACTGGACTTGGTTAAAAATGTTTTGTTCTAGAATACTTACGAAGCTCAGCCAAGGGTCCACTCCCAAGACCTATCTGAGACAAATAGTAAGGGGTCATCAGATGCTCGTATCTGATGATATTTCCATCTTCACCCTGACTACGAAGGTCCTCAATTCTTTTACAGTTCTCCTGGATCAGTCCATGATCGATTATGGCAGAGACATAGACCTTGTCCCACCTAAGTGGATTCCTTGGAATAGACATTCCACCAGCCTCATTAGGGCCAAATTACCAAGCCCCTGAGGTAAAGATGAACCTAGGCTTCCAGTTGTGGTTAGAGGTTTGGGTCACCAACAACATCTTCTTCTCAAACTTCCTGGCTATGAAGTGATAGTATCCAGGATAATTCTTAGAGAACGAGGGTATGTATCAAGCTAAGAATACCCTAACTAGAAGGTCGGTATGATGAACCACCTTTCATCAAATGATAGCCCCAACCAAGACCCTCCAAGCATTGGGGGAAAGTTGAGAAGGAGTAAGGTTGATATGAGAGAGGATAGCTAGGATAACATGGTGGATTGGAAGATGAAAGCCGAGTTTGAACATCTTCTTATAGACGCAGAGCTCTCCCTCTCAACCGTCGAAGGCCCTCTCATCCTTCAAGGGTCTTCTTAAAGTAATAGATGAAGGAGTGGTATATATATGTCTGAAGATAAGAAGGTCATACTCAGTGATAGAAGTCTCAGGATCATCAACCTTAGAAGTGTCAAGTACACTCCCTTCATCGTCATCATCATCATCGTAGCCCTCAACGGTCTGAGGATGGGTCTCAGAGGGGGCTCCAAGAAAAGCTGTTAAAGGAATTGCCTCAATAGGGGCATGGAAAGCTACACTAGGTTCTAAGATTTCTATGGAGGGAGACCTACGAGAGGTGCTAGCATCTCGGTGAGACGAGGAACGATCAGAAACCTATGCTTCTTCAGATATTCCACTTCCCTTGGGAGATTAATCCATAGCCTCTTGGAAAGAGTCTACGGAGTCAGTAGCCTTAGAGGTGGACATAGGGTCTGAAGAATCTGACTCAGACATTGGCTCAGGAACCTGAGGAACTTTAGTAGGTTCAGTAGGCTCAGGGTATATGACCTTAAAAGGTGGAGGAAAGATGGGTCTGAGGCGAAAGGACTTATCCCTACAAGCTTCTGCTTGGGATAACTCTATCTGTCTAATCTTCTCAAAGGTCTTCTCGTGCAGAGTTGGAAACTCTTCAGTAAGCTTATAAAAAGGTCTGAGCATATGGTGGATGACACTACACTTGTGGGAAAAAAATCAAACTATAAATAGGTACACAACTTATGCTACCTAAACTAAAGATCAAAGGTTAGAAATTGAAAGGTTTCAAACAAGAACACCAAAAACACCCTAAGTTAGGTCACCGGAGACGATGACCGAAAGGTCACCAAAAAGCCTAAAAGAGGGAGTTTCATGGCTAAAACAACCTCAGAGTAGCCCAATATGGCTCCAGTGCTACCCAACCACTGCAATGCTAACCTTACAATTACTTGACAGTGGTGGAAACCCTCACCGAAAAAGGGAAAAGTTACCAAAAAACCAAAAATGTAAATTAAATAGCCAAAAATGAAAAGTTTGAAGTTGAAAAACAATACCTGGAGGAGTTCGAAGGAAGGAAGAAGAAATTAAAAGCAAGAACCTTGAGTTCCAGCAAAGTTTTGGGGGTTTTGAGGATAAAGTTGCAGAAAGGCTATAGGCTGGAGAGCTAAAGAAGAAGAAATAGAATGAAAAGAAAAAAGGGTTTAAATATCTTTGCAATGATGAGGCATGAATATCGAAACACTCATCATTACCCTAGAAAGTCTAAAAGATGCCGTCAGAGCTGTCATGCCTTAGGGAAAACGCTAGCCAATTCAGTGAATGACACGTGTCTAAGGCACCACTCCAAAACCCAAGACATCAAAACGTCCCTT
Source organism: Sambucus nigra (assembly GCA_949130495.1). NCBI lineage: Eukaryota > Viridiplantae > Streptophyta > Magnoliopsida > Dipsacales > Adoxaceae > Sambucus > Sambucus nigra. The sequence goes on along the minus strand of OX422221.1, from coordinate 223,294,695 downwards.
CATTAACCCGAATCTTATACCCCCTCAGTCACCTACTCACATAGAAGACTAAGGGCTAGGGGATGATTGATATACCCAAAGTGTACCCTCATACTCAGGGTCAGTAATCTCAGCTTGTCTCACAGCTAAGTTGACATGAAGCTTACAATAACCATCAGAAAAGTCATCTTCTGCAAGGTCAACTCCTCATTGATGAACCTCGGTCGGCCAGCAATCTAGGTCAACAACATCTTATGAGCTCAACCTATTGCCAACATCGTACTCTGCCTACGCCGACATTACATCCTGCCTCATGCCTAACCTCATACAGTCTACTAGGTCGAGGTCAATACTGATGATTGACAGGACAAAGATGAAACACCCCGCCTAATTAAATACCGGGTGATCAGTCTTTTATACAATTAACATCAAGGTGGACGGTTGGTTCATTCTCAGCATCCTTGTCGTAAAATAATATTTCCAATTTGAACACCCTAAATAATTAAGCTAAGTGTCAAAACAATTTAAAGTCTTATTTTCATTTTATTGAATTCCAATATGAAAACCTTTATTAATAACCAACAGTTTAAGAATCACATAAATACCAACGATGGCAATTAACACACAAGAATTAAACCATCTAGATAATCCAAACCAAGTTTAAAAACCATAATTGAAATCATCCTGACAATAGTTAACTCCCAAGGAGTACTGAATGCTTGAAATATAAATGAATATAAATCTCTGACAAATCCAAACGGAATAGAAATTCGGGCGACACATGCCCTAACTAAGAAGATCTAAAGTAAGGACATAATCAATGATGAGGTCGTATAAAGTAAAGGCCTACAACTCCCACATAAGCTGCAGCACGTCCAGTCAAGAGAAGCTATGCATAGCACCCCTGTGTATGGGCACTTGTAATACATACATATATATACGAGAGAAAGAGAAATAACAGGAAACGGGTCATAGCCTGAGTGTAAAACAGTTTAAAACAGTTTACTAAGTATTTAAAATTCTTATCGGCTAATGTGACAACTATGTTACTATGCGACACTCTCTTGAGAATTCTCACCTCTCATCTAGTGTGGACGCCTACCATTCTACTGATCTCATAAGGCTATTTAACTTATTCCCATGAAGTTTATCTCGAGAAATACTAAGGCCATGATATTTAGTTTTAGAAAATTAATCACTTCCATTTTCTTACGTTATTTAGAACCACTCAGTATCGTTACAAAATTCATGAACACTAGTTATAAAGTTGAAGCATTTATTCATTACTTAACTACCTATACACACAGTAGAAGGTTTCCATATATATAAAAATATATATATATATATATATATATATATATATATATATATATATATATATATATATATATATATATATATATATATATATATATATATATATATATAAAATAAAGGAGGAGGGACTTTTGCCACATCATACAATATTTGCCACATCATATAGCCACGTCATATAATTTTGTACACAAAATCTATTTCAAACCTATCTATAAGTTCTGACTGCCACGTCTTAAGTTGCCACGTCATAGATTAAATCAGACGGGTTTGTATCTGGAGGAGGGGTTTTTGAATCCTATGGTTTAAAATCTTCTACCTCGAGCCTCTCAATCTTGAAAGAGCTGATTTTGTATCTAATATATGCCACGTGGAACAGTCCACCTCGAGCCTCTCAATCTTCTACCTCGAGCCTCTCAACATGTATTACTCCAATATTTGGCGTGTGCAGAGAGATATTGAAACCTCATTATTTGAGCTTCTTCACTTATGAATGCAGGAGCTTCTTAAATATATTTCTTCTTCACTCAACATCACCCAGACCTGTTATTTTCGTTTTCATTTTTAACGTTTTTATTTTTGTTTTTATTCTAACATGTCACATAATAATTTTTTTTACAGGTACTAATGATTTTGGGAGTTTCAACAACTTTATTGGGTTTCATTATCTATCATTGAAGGATTCAAATAACATTTTGGGGGGTTTCAAATATAGGTTTCGTATGAACCGATTTGCATCTTTGTTGGAAGGTGTCTCTTGGTTAAGGTAAAAAAATCAACTCTTTCATGATTAAGGTAAAAAATCATCTCTTGGTTCTTTGTTTTAAATTTTTTGTTTTTGCTTCTCTTTGTTGGAATTTTTTTTCCACGTTTGTGAGACCTCACCATCCCGCCTATCCGTCTCTCTGCCTTTTGGTTTCTCGGGTCTAGAAGGAGTTTGGGTGGGGCAGAGGTTGTTTTGAGTTCTGGTTAGACAGTGGGTGGACCGGGTTGGGGTTGGGATTTAGACCGGTTTAAGAAATCAATGAGGTTGAGTTAAATGGGTTTTGAGCCACGGGTTTGCTGGGTTGTAGCGGGTATGAGTGGTGTTTTTTTTGCAAGACCTCTCTCTCACTCAGACATACCCTCATAGGTACAAAAAATATCTACAAAAACAATGTTTTTATTGTTCTTATTACTGATGAATATTGTTTATTTGTATTTATATTCAACTAATAAATATGTTCGGATGTGGTCTTGGATAGATGAGGGAGAGGAAGGACAGTTGGGACCAGCTGGGTATGGACAGAGATATGGGTTTTCCTTAGTTGTGTCATGTAATTCTAATTTCCTGATTATCTTCTTTAAAACGGCGGTTTGTTTCTCATTATCTTCTTTAAAACGGGGGACTTACATTGAAGGGCGGTTTGTTTCTGATTTCCTTCTATTATTTTTTTTCGATTATCTGATTTTCGTTCTCTGATTTTCGGCTCAGATTTCTGGTGTCTCTCCGGTGCTGATTTTTTCTTTCAGATTTCTGGTAATGAGTTAGCATCAAAATTTGACTGCTTTGATTATGTCAGTAGCACTTTGTGTATGTTTTTTTGTTGCAGAAAATATCATTTGTGTTGGGGAGTTGAGTTTTTTTCCAGATCTCCGATGATGATTTTTTTTTCCAGATGTGAGATCCGCGGTGATGAGTTACAAACCCATTTTTGACTGCTTTGTGTATATTTTTTGTTGCAAAAAATATCATTTTTGTTGGAGACTTCAGTTTTTTTTCCAGATCTCGGGTTTGTTATCAACAGTTCAATAATAATAGGTTAATATATAATTTACAAAAAAATGTATTTTAATTTATTTATTCCTAAAAATTGTAGAAATCAGTTTTTAAAAGTTTTTTTATATAATAATTTACATTTTTTGAAGGTACGGAATTGATACAGATTTTTATATAGAAAACAAATTTACACCATATATCGTTTGGCTCGAGTGAAAAGTATTCTGCTGACAAACACATAAATTTAATCCACTTTCTCATGCTTTAAGTACTATAGTCTGGCAAAGAAAGTGTGGCTCTAAGTTTCTTACCAAGAGAAAGAAAAAGAAAAATGAGTACAATTCCCAATGTTGTTGAATGTGAGATGACCACTCAATGTGTTGCATGTATTATTTTGTTGTGTTGGTAACAACTTAGAGTTTCGTGTGTACAAATTGTTGACTGAATTAGGGGTGATAATTCGGATTAACGGGTCGTGTTTTGGGCTGACACGACACGACACAGTTTTTTCGGATACGAATTCGTATTTTTTTTAGTTGACACGAACACGATCCTAATAAAAAATAACACGGAACGACATGGTAATCATAATTTCTAAAATTCACGCCTAAAAAATACGATAACACGAAACGACACGACTCATAATTAAGACACGAACAAGATACGATATGACTTTGGGTAAAAAAAGATGACACGAAAACGATACGTTGTGTCAATTTCGGGTCGTTTCATTTCATGTCATTTTTTTGTGTTGTTTCTAAAATTGTCATCCCTAGATTGAATGCTGCTCATACCACCACAAAAAGGATGCTCTACCCTAATGGGAAATCGGGTATCGCAAACAAATCAAGAAAAATTTGCTAGGGCTTTGCCTTAGTAAAAACATGGACAAGATACAAACATAACATAATGTGTCGATTCAATGTCATTTTTTTGTGACGTTTTTTAAAGTCGTGTGGTTTTCATTTTTATTGTTATGAAATGTAACCCAAATTGGATCCATGAAAAACAAAATACAAATGTGAAATAATTATTTGTTGTGCCATCGACATTAGTATAACGAAGTGTTTAATTACTGATAATTAAACATGGATCATTACGTAATATCATGTTTTTTAAACTGAATCAGCTGTTGTACAATTGTGGCTTCAAAATATATTTAATGTCCAAATTTTTTTTCCATATTCAATGTTTTTATGAAAATGTAAGATGCAATAGACATACACTAAATTAGATTCACATACGTGCAATTGCCACGGGTGCAATCGTTATTTTTTTTTTAAATGCCCACATTGAATCATTGTGTTGATATTCTTTTTGTTTATAAATTTTTCAATTACTCTAAAAGATTAAAACTAATAATTTGAAGAATTAAAAATCAACAAAATGCACAAATACTAAATCAGTTGTGATTATTTATGATCATGTCATTTTAGTTGTTTAAACCTCTAATCCAACAATCTCCTTTGAAATCATGTGTACTTGAAATATCATATTCGCACCTCTTAAATTTTAATGACCATAAAATTATATGGTTGTGATGTGTTGAACCCGGGATAGAATTAAGGTAGTGCCATTGATGCGGAATGTGAATTGTTGGCTACATGGGAACAAACTTATCTCGAAAATAAATTTATCGTCATGCCATCGACACGGATATAAAATATCACGTGAACAAATTTATTACCATGCCATCGGCATGAATACATTTTGTTGGTAACGATAGGTTAATGCGCAGGGATAAAATTATTAGGGGGTTTGGTCCCCAGTGGTATAAGGCGGCCACTGGAACAATTTTTGGAGTTTATTGAGTTTGGTCCCCAGTTCGACTCTCGACGCAGTCAAAATAATGCTTGCCAGTGGAAGCTACTAACAACGAGCTGAGATTAGTTGATATGCGCTTAAAAGCTGTTCCGAACACCACATGCCGATTGGAATTAGTCGAGGTGCGCTTAAAATCGCGAGAGGGGATTATCGTCGTGCCATCGGCACGAGTACACCCTAGTATATATACATACTATCGGCACCCCATATAAAATCTATGGTGCTGACATACTCTCCTATCAAGTCCCTGTATCACTCATACTAAGGAAAATACTAGTTCGAAATCACTCTCGAACTGTATTAACACAATACACATACAAATGGAGGCGAAGCATAGTTCCAAATCCTAAGAGGTCAACAGATACCCTCACATCTCTTAGAACATATGACTATCATTTTGAGATAACATGTATTTAGGATACTATCTTTTAGGGTACGAGTCCATATCCCAAAAAAAGTCCAATCGAGATAAGACTGTGCCAGCGCAGAAACCTCTGTGATAGCAAGTAGCGGGTATGATTTTTACACAGATACATAATATATTCACAGTCACATAGTCATATATATAAATATTCACATTTTCAAAATTAGGTGTGCCCATGACCCATAATTATAATTATACGTTTTGAACACAAATTACTCAATTATCTCGCATAATGGATTCATTTCGTTTATTCTCATTTATAATTTATTTCATACTTACTTCTCATCTCTCGAAGTATTCTATCTAACTAAGTATAATTTCAGTAGTTATACCCTCACTTACCTTCTGGTCTAAATCCTTTACAAGTCTCAATCTTTTAGTAAACGTACACACAATTTCCTATGTACGAATAACTCCCCGTTACCCCATAATTTCATTCCTTATTTAATTTTACTCAACTGAGTCTACCTAGACCCTACTGGTCCTCTTCATGTCCCATTATACTATTTAAAAGATATTCAAGGGTTCCCACGTATTTTATCTGGACTAAACAAAAAGGGGGAAAATTTGCAGTTTTCCAGGGGAGATCGATCGATCGAGGAAAGGGGGTCGATCGATCAACCAAGCAGTCTTGCCCAGAATCTGCAAAATCCAACCTACGGGTTTCATAAAAACTCTTCTCCAAAATACCATTATTGATCCCCAACTTCCAAACAAGATTACTAACAGTCATATATACCTATATACATGATTTCCTGCGTGAAACATGTCCAAATTCATCAAAGGTAATCGATTAATGGGCTAAAATTAACATAATTATCAAGAACCCTAATTTTCCATGAAACTTCCTTTTTTCTAATTATTTTCCAGATTTCTTGCTTCTAAATCCATACAAATCCATGGGTAATCCTCTACATGTGATTGAGATGTCCAGAATATATTTAGTTCCTCTAAAACATGAGATTTAAAGTCTCTAAATTATCAATTTCTTCCATAAAGCATGTTCTTAACAATCCTAAACAAACATGGGTGTAACACTAACTAAAAACAAAGTAAGATAGATACTTTCCTAAAATTCAAGGATCTGATTTGTTGATGAAAAACGTATGGTTGTGTTCCTTGTCGTGCAATCTACGTTTTGGTGGTGGTGGCAGTGTAAACGAGTGAGTTCTAGGCCTTGGATTGCTTAGACCCTCCACCTTCTTCTCTAATGGCTATTCTTAGATTTTGTGTTTGTTAACCTTATGAGACAACTCCAAATGACTGATATATCATGGGAAATTTCATGGGTTTAATTACCCAAAAATAGAAAAATGTCTATAATACCCTCCCGGGATGGCAATTAGGCCTAAAAATGCCCTGAGACCCAAACTAAATCCCTGGGTACACTTTTCTGACTATCTCGACCCTTCCGAACACTTTGGCATACTCAAAACAACCATACAAATGAATTATAATATATTCACTTTTATAATAATAATTTAGTCCTGACACGACACAAGCGCGTCCCAACTTATATTTCCATAATTGCCATTTTATTCACTCGTGACTAGTTTTATAAAATCAATCTTATATATTACTTTAATCATCTAGTAATATTCAACAAATTCACAATTATTACTAACTCACGTCGCGCTATTAAATATTAAAATAATTTTTGGATTAATATTAAATTACTTTCTCAAATTAAATTTAATAAATCCTTAATTTTAAAAGCTATAAAAATACGGGGTATTACATATTTCCCCCCTAATAAGGGAATTTCGTCCCGAAATTCAGAAACTAAGGCATACCTGGTAAAAATAATCTGGATATTTTTTGCGCATATTTGCCTCGTGCTCCCAAGTGGATTCCTCTCTACATTATGATGATCCCATTGGACTCGTACAAGTGGAACTACCTTCGACCTCAATTTCCTCTTGCTATGGTCTAGAATAGCCACTGGTCTCTCCTCATAAGAACTATCGGATTGTAAGTCAACCTCCTCTATCACGATGTGAGTGTGGGCTATATCATCCCAAAGATATCATCTCAACGACGAGATGTGGAATACATCGTGAATACGGTCCAAATTATCTGGCAACCCCAATCTGTATGCCACGGGCCTAATTCTCTCGATAATGGGAAATGGGCCCACGTATCTCGCAGCCAGCTTCCTCTTCTTCCCGAATCTCATTACTCCTTTCATAGGAGATACACGCAATAATACTTGGTCCCCTACGCTAAACTCTCGAATGTATTGCTTCGCATCGACGTAGCTCTTCTGTCGGTCCTGGGCTACCCGAATGCGACTCCTGATAAGCTCAATCCTAGCTGAAGTATCATGAATCATCTCTAGTCTGAGCAGCCTATTGTCCCCCACCTCTAGCTAACAAGTGGAAGAACGACAATGCCTTCCATACAATGCCTTAAATGGGGCCATGCCGATTGTGAACGTATAGGAGTTGTTATAAGCGAACTCCACTAGTGGAAGATAAGGCTCCCAATTTCCTCCAAAATCAAGGACACACATGCATATCATATATTCTTGTATCTGATTGGTATGCTCTATTTATCCATCTGTCTATGGATGGTAAGCTGAACTAAATCTCAACTCAGTACCCATGGCCTCCTAAAAGCTCTCCCAAAAGAGCGACACGAAAATCTTATCTCTATCAAACCACTATAACCCATTTGGAATCGTGACCCCACTATGATGTAGGCAACCCAGTAATGAAGTCCATGGAAATACTTTCCCAATTCCACGTAGGTATATACAACGGCTGAAGTAACCTTGGCGGTCTCTGGTGGTCTACCTTTACCATCTGACAAGTAAAACATTTTGATACGAACTCAGCAATGTCCTTCATCCCACTCCACCAGTACTGTTGCCTCATATCCTGGTACATCTTATCCCCTCTGGGAATTACCACAAATATAGACCCGTGTGACTGTGTCATCACTGCATGATGTAAGTCTTCTTCTTCTAAAACCATCAGTCTTCCATTAAATCTCAAACCCCCATCAGAGATCACTGAATAGGATTCATCACCCTCAGCTAAGAGCCATACAATCTACTCCTGGAAAAACATATTTGTTGCCTGTTCCTGTATCACCCTCGTGACAATCTTTGGTGTGACTGACATAACCGATATAAAGGAATGGGCTACCGTATCCTGGTGAGCCAATTCTTTCCACTTCTCTCTCCATACTTTCACTACGTCACCTTCCGGTCTACGACTTAACGCATCAGCAACTACGTTAGCCTTCCCCAGATGATACTGTATCTCTAACTGGTAATCCTTCACAAATTCCAACCACCTGCGCTGACGCATGTTCAACTCTCGCTGAGTGAACAAGTATTGCAGTGACTTGTGGTCTGTGAATAAGCGGAATTTCTCCCCCAACAAGTAATGTCTCCAAATCCATAATGCAAATACGACCGCTGCTAGCTCCAGGTCGTGGGTGGGGTAATTCCTTTCATGAGGCTTAAGGTTACGAGAAGCAAAAGCTATAGCCTTCTCCTCCTACTGAAGTACTCCTCCGAGTATCCGTAAAGAGGCGTCAGGTACACCAGGTACTCCACTCCCAGCTTAAGCAAAGCAAGAACTATCACCGAAGTCAACTTATCTTTCAGCTCATCAAAAGCCAATTGACAGGCATCATCCCAAACATACGGTACTCCCTTGTGAGTCAGATTCGTCAACGAACCCGCTATCTTCGAAAAGCCTCGAATTAACCTCCTGTAGTACCCAACTAACCCCAAGAAATTATGCATCTCTGTCGATGTCTTGGGCTGTCTCCACTCCCTCACTGCTGACACTTTGCTTGGGTCGACTGATATCCCCAATTTCGACACAACATGCCCCAGAAACTATACTTTCCATAGCTAAAATTCTCATTTATCATACTTAACATACAACTGATGCTCTCGTAGAGTCTGAAGAACCTGTCTTAAGTGCTTTGCATGCTCCTCCACAGTCTGTGAGTAAAGCAGTATGTCATCTATGAATACGATGACAAATTGATCCAATAACTCTTTGAACACTCGGTTCATCAAGTCCATGAATACGGCGGGAGCATTTGTTAGCCCAAACGGCATGACTCTGAACTCATAGGATCCATATCTCATCAAGAAAGTAGTCTTCGACACATCCTGCTCCCTAATCCGTAGTTGATGGTATCCCGATCTCAAATCTATCTTCGAAAAGAAAGTTTCTCCTCTCAGCTGGTCGAACAGGTCATCGATTCGAGGCAACATATATTTATTCCGTATCGTGACCTTTTTTTTTTTATTATCAAAGAGGGATGGAACCCCCACACATTTTATAAATAAAAAAGGAGAAAAATCCTCTCCAAAGATTACAAACCCAAACAAACTTGAATTCTAGAGGTTGGGCCCAATACTTTAGAAAGAAAGCGATAAATATGGGATTTTATCATAACCCCATTACATAGAGATAATCTTGAAAATAAATATGGGTATTTATCTTATCCCCATTTACATCTTTTTTATTCTATGTCTAATTTGAGGAGTGTGCATTCTATCCAGCTGAAGTAATCCGTTAACCAATCTAGGGAGACATCTATAATTCCAATACAGAGAATCCATGATGTTAATAGAAGCCCGCGAGGATAAATGATCAGCAACTGAGTTTGATTGTCTCTAAACATGATTGGATGTCACATATTTAGAACATTGGAGATCTTGAAGCATCTTTTTAGTTTGCCAAGGAGGTTTAGCCTTTTTCGATACCACATCTATCAAGAACTTGCAGTCGGATTCCACTATAGCTTTTTGAATATTTAATTGAGATATCAATTTCAATCCTTCAACTAAAGCCAAACTTTCAGCAAAAAATGAGGATTGTGTTCCTATAGATTTTTCAAACCCTACAATGAAATCCCCGTTGGAGTCTTTAATCACCCCTCCAATACCACTATTTCCAGGATTACCTTTAGAAGCTCCATCAATGTTTAACTTAAAACCCCCACTTGGGGGATTAGTCCAATCACATTTCATAATCTGTACAACCTTAGGTTTAACTTTGACATGGAAATGGTTACTAATATGAGAATTTTCAGGGCTAGGAGTATCATATAGATTTAAATTTTGGAGAATGGAAGATGCTAAGAAAGTTATTTGATTAATAATGTAATTAACAGAAGATTTTGAGTTTTCAAAGACCAATCTATTTCTAACCTTCCATAATTCCCAAAAGATAATTTTAGGAATTATGGAGAAAAGGATCTTTTGAAAATCTTTTTTATTTTTAATCATCCACTAAGATAAAAGCATAGCCCTGCAAGAAGTATTGTTAGGAATAATTTTTAAAAGATGACAAAAATAATTCCAAACTTCTTTAGCTATTTTACAGTCAATCAAAACATGCTTATTGCTATCTTCTTCGGCTAGACATTCTCTGTAAACAGGAGCAAGTCTTATACCAATTATTTGAATTTCAATCTCAAAAGGCTCATTGTTGTTTAATAATTTCCAAATGAAGTTAGAAATTTTAATGGGACAATCTTTAGACCAATTTATTTTCTAAGTGAGAGAAGTTGGATTATTCTTTCTACATATTTGGTATGCTTCTTTCAATGAGAAATCTCCAGTGAAAGATGGGATCCATATTTGATTCTCAAAGTCAATATGTTCATCATCTATGCTAGATATGACTTTAATTCTTCTAAATGTAGTAGATCCAGTATTAGAAATCATTCTACTCTGATATTTAGATCTCATAAAAGAAGCCCAAATACCTTTATCAAATAAAAATTTCCAATACAATTTCATACTAGAAGCATTGATAATATCTTCCAAACTTCTAAGGTTTAATCCTCCTTCTTCAAATGGAAAACACATGTCATGCCATTTAGACCATTGGTAAGGTTTATCTTTATTAACACCTCCCCAATAAAATTTAGAAAAAATATTATGCAATCTTTTTATAATAATTTTAGGGGGTCTAAGAACAGAAATGGTGTGAACTGGGACAGATAAAAGGACACTTCTAATCAAAGTGGCCCTACCAGTTTGAGAAATCAACTTAGACGACCAAGAATTGAGTTTCTCTCTAATTTTATTCATAAGATCTGAAAATTGAGATAGCTTATTTCTCCCTTTATTAATATTGCAACCAAAGTATTTCATAGGAAGATTTTTAATAGATAAACCAGAATTGGTTCCAATATTATATCTTATAGACGGGGAAAGTTTTTTTATCAACAATAATAGAGCTTTTATAGATGTTTATAGTGTGCCCAGAAGTTTCTTCATATGTTTTAAGCAATTTATTAATATCTAATAAACTTTTCTTATTCCCATTGGAAAATATTATAATATCATCAACATAAGTCAACTGAGATATCAATTTACAGTTCCTAGGATGGGAAAAAGGAGTAACTTTATCATTTATGAACAAATTATCAATATTCCTACTTAAACATTCGGCAGCTATAATAAACAAGCTAGGAGACTGAGGGTCTCCTTGTCTAAGCCCTCTAAAAGATTGGAAAAAATATTTACTTTGCCCATTTATGGATATAGAGAACCAATTATTAGAAATTAATCTCCAAATCATATCAATGAACATTTCATTAAACCCAAATTTTCTCAAATCTTGACATAGAAAAGGTCAGTACACTTTATCATAAGCCTTATACATGTCTAATTTAATAATAGCATTATGACCATGAACTTTTTTTCCTAAAGTTTGAGCTAATTCATGAGCCAACAGAATGTTGTCATTAATACTTCTACCTTTGACAAAACCAGATTGGTTAGGAGATATAATAATAGGAGGAACATAATCCAATCTCTCATTAAGAATCTTAGATATAATTTTATTAGAGAAGTTACATAAACTTATAGGTCTGAATTGCGAGCAAGGAGAAGGAATAGTTACTTTCGGGATAAGGACTATGTTAGTAGCTGACCAACTTTTGGGGATTTCAGCTCCAACAAAGAAGGAATGAATTTCATTTATCAAATCATGTTTGATTATATCCCATAATTTTTGATAAAATTCTCCACCATAGCCATCAGGGCCGGGAGAGCTAGAAGGATCCATAGTTTTTATAGCAGTAAAAATCTCTTCTTTAGATGGGAAATCAGTGAGATTTTTATTAATCTCTTCAGTAATAGATTTATCAATAACACTTAAGAAAGAATTATTAGTATTAATAAGATCAAATTTCCATATGTTTTGAAAGTGAGATATAAACATACTTTCAATTTCCTCCTGTTTATCAATCCAGTTATTTTGGGAATCTTTCATCTTAGTTATATTCAACCCTCTATGACTGGTATTTACAGAAGCATGGAAAAGCTTTGTATTCAAATCCCTATGTTTGAGCCATTTTTTATTACTTTTTTGGAACCAAAAACTTTCCTCCCTTTGTAAAGAGATATTCAATTTGGCTCTAGTTTCAAAGAATTCAGTTCTAGAAGATTCAGAGGGATTATTTTCAAAAGCCTGTTCCTTAATCATGACTTCATCTTCTAGATTACTGACAGATTGAAAAACATTTTTAAACACTTCTTTATTCCAGACTTTAAGTTGAGCTTTAATCTTTTTGAGTTTAATAGAAAATTTATTCATTGGGGAGAATGAATATCACAGTTCCAAGATTCCTGAATGATATCTTTCACATTGGATTGAATACACCACATAGATAGGAATTTAAATGGTTTAGGCAGGTCTTCAGAAGTACTTTTAATAGACATAAGAAGAGGACTATGGTCAGAGCATGTCTTATGTAAGTGAGCTATGGTAGATGATGGAAATTTATTAAGCCAATGTCTATTGACAAGGCCTCTGTCTAGCCTACAAAAAATAGTACCATGAAATCTATTATTGGGCCATGTAAACCTAGATCCACTGTAACCAAGGTCAGTCAGAGAGCATGTAGTAATCATGTCATTAAAATCCTCCATAAATTGAAACTCTATATCATTTCCACATATTTTTTCATCCTCTTTCGCAACAACATTAAAATCTCCTATGATAAGCAAAGGAAGATCAGTGTATTGGGAAGTTAACTGACCAATATCATTCCATAAACTTCTTCTTTCAAGAGCAGTGCACTTGGCATATATTAATACCAGGAGAATGGAAGAGTTTAAGTACTCTAAATCCACTTTGAGACAAAGTAATTGATCAGTGTTATAGGTAAGATTAACTTTTAAGTCATTTTTCCAAAAGAACCAAATTTTATTAGATATATTAGAAGCACTATAAGGGAAATTCCACTTTAGTTTATATTTTGATATCTTGTCAATGCTAATCTCAGTGAACCATCTCTCTTCTTTACAAACAACACTGGAGCGCCCCAAGGCGAGGTGCTCCTACGAATGAAGCCCTGGCCTAACAACTGCTCTATCTGATCCCGTAACTCCCTCATCTCTATTGGATCCATACGCTATAGTGCACGTGCTATCGATCGAGTACTTGACATCAAGTCTATGACATAATATCTCTCTCGACTGGGGGTAGGCCCGGTATCTCCTAAAATACATCCAAAAACTCACGAAGGACTGGAATCGAATATACGGGAATCACGATCTCCTTAGAGGTATCTTACTCTATATATAATACAAATGGGTGGATGATCCTCCCCGCGGGTGAGGCATCGCCATCAAAAACATCTCTTGCGCCAAAATGGCAAAGACAATACTCCTACCGAAATAATCTATCATGTCCTTGTACGCCGCAAGCCAATCCATGCCAATAATAACATCGTGCTCATGCATATCTAACACTAGCATGTCTGCAGGTAAAATCAAGCTACCAATCTCTATATCTACACCCCGACATATAAAGAAAATCAATGACCCATTCCCCAGTGGTGTACTATGCATGTCACTGTACTCTCTATCGTGTATAATATCCTTAAGGCCCGTGCAAAATGAGTAGCTATAAAATAGTGCGATACCCCAGTATCAAATAAAACTCGGCCCATAGTGCCATGTATAGGAAATATACCCTCAATCGCGGGTGGTGCCTGAGGTGCTGCTGCCTGGTGGAAATTATAGACACGTCCATACTATAATTGCCCCTGCTGAACTAGGGTTGATGGGATGGTTGGTAGAGCTGGCGCTGGGAGGGAGGCTGGAAAGAGTGGCCTCTGTGGCTCATTACGGGCACCCTGTTGCTATGGGGCCCTATCCCCCTCTGGACAATCCTGACGTTTGTGGCCATTTTTTCCACATCCAAAACATCTACCCCTGAAATTACATCCCCTTTGTCCCTGTTGACCACAGCCTTATTGGCCATTACCACCACGCCATTGGCCTACTGGCCCTGCTAAAAACGTTGTTGGCCCTGATGGCCCTACTGCTGATGGTGTTAGCCCTGCTGGCCATACTGACTAGATTGGCCCTACTGTCCCTGTTTAAATCCCCCAAATCCATGTCGAGAATCACCTAATCAAAGTCGCTTGGCAGGGTCCCCTGATGGGAACTCTGCTCACCGTGACGAGTCTGACCTTGGGTTGCTACTACCCCACCATTACTACTGCCCCCTGTCTTGCCCTACTGGCTAGACTCTCCTGCTCGTTTTCTCCCCTGTTGATGGAAGCGGTGATCCTGACAATGCGACAAAGCAGCGTTAAGTATGTCCATGTAAGTACTCAATGATAGATTGCCTATGAGGTGCTGACGAGTCCTCCAGGCTAATCCATCTGAAAATAATAGTATCTTCTTCTCCTCAGTGGGTGCCTCATCTGGAACTATAGTGAGAAGTCTAGTGAACTCCTCCTCATACTCAGCAATGGTCATACTCTCCTGCTTCAGATGCAGTAACCTCCGCCTCATCTCATTCTGCATGGCGGATGGGAAATACTTACGGTCAAACCATGCCCAAAATTACTGAATCGATATACTGTCCCTCTCCTCCAAGGTAGTGGTGGACTCCCACCACTGCAAATTGGGACCCATAATCTTAAAGGAAGCCAGTAACTGTCTCTGCACGTCGATGCACTCATACATGTGCAGATGCCTCTGGATATCCTTCTTCCATTGGTTGGAGATTACGATATTCGAACTACCCAAGAACTCTGAGGGATGAACCTTCTGAAAGGCATCCCTGACCCACTCCCATATAGTGGGGATCTGTGCTGTCACTGGCGCCACAACCTAAACCTGGGTGGAGCCTACTGCACCACCGCTAATGCGACATTCACTGCCTGAGCAACGATGGTAGCTACTTCAGTTGCATTCATCATTCCATGAGTCAGAGCTTCTAGTTGCTCGGGCTGGGCATTCTTGTCTCGGGGTGCGCATCTCAGAGGCATCTTAAACGAGAAGGAAATTTATTAGTCTACAGTTATAATCAAATCTCAAATAGCTGAAGACGTATGCGAAAGTATAAGAATACAACAGTCCTAAAAATAGGGCTCTAAATCAAAGATGCTAAGCTGGAAACGAAATAAGTCATACAGATCCTAAAGGACACTAGAACATGATGCTCTGATACCACCTGTAGCACCCCGCCTAATTAAATACCAGGTAATCCGTCATTTATTAAATTAACATCAAGGTGAACGGTTGGTTCATTCTCAGCATCACTATCGTAAAATAATATTTCCAATTTGAACACCCTAAATAATTAAACTAAGTGTTAAAAAAAATTTAAAGTCTTATTTTCATTTTATTAAATTCCAATATGAAAACCTTTATTAATAACCAACAGTTTAAGAATTACATAAATACTAAGGATGGAAATTAACACACAAGAATTAAACCATCTAGATAATCCAATCCAAGTTTAAAAACCATAAATGAAATAATCCTGACAATAATTAACTCCCAAGGAGTACTGAATACTGGAAATATAGATGACCATAAATCTCTGACAAATCCAAACGGAATAGAAATTCGGGCGACACATGCCCTAACTAAGCAGATCTAAAGCATGAACAGAATCAATGATGAGTTCGTCTAAAGCAAAGGCCTGTAACTCCCACATAAGCTGCAACACGTCCAGTCCAGAGAAGCTATGCATAGCACCCCTGTGGGTGGGAACCTGTAATACATACATATATATACGAGAGAAAGAGAAATAAGAGGAAATGGGTCATAGCCTGAGTGTAAAACAGTTTACCAAGTATTTAAAATGCTTACCGGCTAATGTGACAACCATGTTAGTATGCAACACTTTCTTGACAATTCTCACCTCTCATCTACTGTGCACGCCTACCATTCTATTGATCTCATAAGGCTATCTAACTTATTCCCATGAAGTTTATCTAGAGAAATACTAAGTCCATGATATTTAGTTTGAGAAAATTAATCTATTCCATTTTCTTATGTTACTTAGAACCAGTCAGTATCGTTACAAAATTCACGAACACTTGTTATAAAGTTGAAGCATTTATTCATTACTTAACTACTTATACATATAAGAGAAGGTTTCCATATATATAAGTATATATATATATATATATATATATATATATATATATATATATATATATATATCAATCACTCATATAATATATATATACACTATCGGCACCCCACATAAAATCTATGGTGCTTACATACTCTTCTATCAAGTCGCTGTATCACTCATACTAAGGGAAATACTAGTTCGGAATCACTCTCGAACTGTATTAACACAATACACATACAAATGGAGGCGAAGCATAGTTTCAAATCCTAAGACGTCAGCACATACCCTCACATCTCTTAGAACATATGCCTATCATTTTCAGATAGCCTGTATCTAGGATACTATCTTCTAGGGTACGAGTCAATATCCCCATAAAGGTCCAATCGAGATAAGACTGTCCCGATGCGGAATCCTCCATGATAGCATGTATCCCGGGTATGATTTTTACACAGATACATAATATATGCACAGTCACACAGTCATATATATAAATATTCACATTTTTCAAATTAGGTGCACCCACCACCCATAATTATAACTATCCATTATTAACACAAATTACTCAATTATCTCGCATAACGGATTCATCTCTTTTATTCTCATTTATAATTTATTTCATACTTACTTCTCATCTCTCAAAGTATTCTATCTCACTAAGTATAATTTCATAGGTATACCCTCACTTACCTTCTGGTCTAAATCCTTTACGAGTCTCAATCTTTTAGTAAACGTGCGGACAATTTCCTATGTACGAATAACTCCCCGTTACCCCATAATTTTGTTCCTTATTTAATTTCACTCAACGGAGTCTACCTAGATCCTACCGGTCCTCTTCATGTCCCATTATACTATTTAAAAAATATTCAAGGGTTCCCACATATTTTATCCGGATTAAACAAAAAGGAGAAAAATCTGCGGTTTTCCAGGGGGGATCGATCGATTGAGATCGATCGATGCTCTTGGTCAATGGATCGATCAAGCAGTTCTTTCTCAGAATCTGCAAAATCCAACCTACAAGTTTCATAAAAAACTCTTCTCCAAAATACCATTATTGATCCCCAACTTCCAAACAAGATTACTAATAATCATATATACCTATTTACATGATTTCCTACGTGAAACATGTCAAAATTCATCAAAGGTAATGAATTAGTGGGGTAAAATTAACATAATTATCAAGAACCCTAATTTTCCATGAAACTTCCATTTTTATAATTCTTTTCCAGATTTCTTGCTTCTAAATCCATAAAAATTCGTGGGTAATCCTCTACATGTGATTGAGATGTCCAGAATATATTTAGTTCCTCTAAAACATGAGATTTAAAGTCTCTAAATTATCAATTTCTTCCATAAAACATGTTCTTAACAATACTAAACAAACATGGGTGAAACATTAACTAAAAATATAGCAAGATAGATAATTGCCTGAAATTAAAGGATCTGATTTGTTGATGAAAAAGGTAATGTTGTGTTCCTTTTCGTGCGATCTACGTTATGGTAGTGGTGGCGGTGCAAACGATTGAGTTCTAGGCCTTGGATTGCTTGGAAAACTCTCCACCTTCTTCTCTAATAGCCTCACTGAAGATCGAGAACAATCTATTAAAGATGGAGAACACTTTGAAATGAAAATTATCGATTAACTACCGAGATGGACCAGATTCCTCTTGCTAAGGACGCTAGTTTAGATCAAGGATGGGATGAGGCGTATTCTGATGTCCTGACCCTGATTGCCTATGCTCGAAAGGTGAGCTTTAAAAGGGATGGGATTAGGCCTTAGTAAAAGTTAGAGTCCCCGCTGAGTTTGAACTATTGGTTAGTACTGGCTAGGTCTCCCCCCCTCGAGGTTAAAAAACATCCTTCCACAGTACCCCTGCCAACTAGGTGGAGGAGGAAGTGGCTGGGGAGAAGGGAGCTAAGGTAGGAGACCAGATGAAGAAGTGAAGCCCGTAGTATCTAGATTTTTTCACTTTTTGCTTCTACTTTGTACTCTTTTTTATTTTCTCTTAGTGCTAGACTCTAATGGCTCTGCCTACTTTTCTTATTAATTAAAATAGTATTTTCATTTCTATGACTACGCCATTATATGCATTTCCTGATAAATTATTGCTTTTTCTTTCTTGATATTATAGCCTGATGTCGAGGATATTCCTTCTCACAACAACTTAGACAATGTGCTTGGGCGAGATGCTGGTGCGTAATCTTTCCGAGCATTTTTTACTGCCTGTAAATCTTTAAGAAAAAGTATTGAGCCCAATAAGAACCGATCGACCCTGGTCGCCAAGATGAAAGACGACCTTAAAGACTTGGAAAGTTTGAGTGCTTCTATGTAAAAAGATAAATATGGCTTGAAGTTCCAGTTGGCTGAGTCCAAGGATGTGGGTGAAGTTGGCACTCTAGTCCGGTCAGAGAATGATGAATTGAAGAAGAAACTTGTTGAAGCTAAGGATCAAGTTTAAAGGAGAAATATCATGGTGATGGGTCTAAGTCATGATAACAAGAAGCTTCGATATTTATTCAAGATGGGTCCCCAAGCGGACTGGTCAGCCGGTTTTGATGAGGGTTGGAAGGGTGCCCCAATGATATTATAGGAAGCTCAAAACATTGCCTACAAGCAAGGTTGGTTGAATGCCCTCAAGGTTGTTAAGGAACCCTAGGACTCTCAGGTCTGTTACATGTATCAAGTTAAGAGCCAATTATGAGCCTTTTACTTAGCAAACAGTGTAAAGTAATTGACTAACTTAATAGATTTAAGCAATATATGGAAAGAAAGGACTTTATTCATAATAGGAATATTTCAAAATTGAAATTTGCAAAAACTAAGTACAGAAAAGTAAAAAGAAGACTAAAAGTAGAACTTCTTGAGGTTGTTCGCATTCCATGCTCTCAGTATCTCTGTCTTTCATTGTTTCTAAGTAATAGGCTATCTATAGATCATCTCTGATTGCTTTGAATGGTCTCTTTTAGTTGGACCCCAAATTTTCGTCTTACAGTCTTACGATGATGTTGAGAACTTTTCTGAGGACGTAATCTCTTACTTGGAATTTCCTCAAATTCACCCCCTTGTTGTACTTCTTTGCCAACTATTATTGGTATGAGGCTAACTTGATCGTGGCTGGCTCTCTTGGCTTATCAAAAAAATCAAGTTCAGCGCATAGGCAACGTTGTTCAGTCCTTAGTTGGCTACCCTTATACGCATGTCCGGGAGGTTTGCTTCAAGTGGTATGACATCTTTTAATCCATATATGAGTATGAAGTGTGTTTCCTTGAATAGTCTTCTAGGCATGGTAAGATAGGCGCAAAGAACATGGAAAAGGTCGTCCACCCAAGCACCCTCCTCTCTTTCCATCCCTTTTTTAAGGCCATCAAGCATTGTTTTATTGTAAGCCTTCATTTTGCCGTTCCTTTAGGGGTTTGCTACCTCACTGAAGTGGTGCTGGACTTTATGCTCATCGTGTAAGTATATTTGTTGTTTGAATGCCTGATCACGTTTTAAAAAAATTATTACTATTTTTTTATTATCTATAGGGTTCTTCTGCAGTGTCCCCATGTGGGCCATAGTCCAAATATCCAGCTTAGGGATTTCCATAACATAGAAGTGTTCTTATAGACATATGAGGTTTTTCCTGAGAAGATCAGGGAGATTATGAGTGGGATGGGATTTAGCCTTTTCATGGAGTCCTTCGTGACAATGTGGACTATGTCTATAGTTCTAGTTCTTATAGAGAGGTAGTGGGATACGATGTCCACCATTCACTTGACTATGGGTGAGATGACACCCATTCCACTTAATCTTCATGCGCGGAAGTAATTTTAATGGGGGGTATTTATGTTGACGATCCCTCATCATGATAGATTATCATACAGGATAATTAAAGCATCGTTAGGTTTTGTGTCCTCCACTCATTTAGGGGCTACCTGGTATGTTCCATCACTCAAGGAATATATGCGAGGCCGTATATAGTATTTAAGGGATTACCTCATACAGGTTCCACGGTTTACCCCAATCTTCTTATTATACTTCATGGTTCATACAATTTATGCATCATATCATAATGACACCCATTATAATCTTCTTTTTTCCCTTTACTACTTCAGCTACATCAGATAGTATAAATAGTGTAGATCTACTCTGGGCTTGTTACATGACTACATGGGCATTTTTTCTCAGATTTTAACCTAGAGTCCAGTGACCTATCATGTATTCTAGGAGGTATGATTTATGTTATTGCATATCTAATCATGTCCTTTCATTTATATGCTTATGGTTTCTGTCTTTTTCATAATTATGGGATTTTGAGGTTTTTAGTGTCCATTGGGTAACTTTGAAGGAGGCTGATGAGGACAACTAACAACTATAAACACAGTGGAGGCAAGTTGATCTTCGGCCTAATGCTTGATCATATTCTCAGGACGAGGTGTGGCCTTTGCTGAATGGATTGACCAATGAGGCGATGTGTATTCTTCTTTTGACTTCGTCTTTTATTACTATGTATGTCCTTTTGACTTTGTTTTGATTTTGTTTTCTTATCATATGTTACATTATTACCATGGTACATGTTGCATGTGCATTGGTTACGGGGTGGGATGATCGTTCATAAATCATATTGATTCATACTCTATACAAATAGGCCACAATCCTTTATTTAGGGGAGATATTTGGGAGGTAGTGGCCTTAGTTCATGCTTAGCATCTTGAGTGGCGCTTTCGATAGGTATGAGGGAGCTACATTCGATTTCTAAGAACAACCTTAAGGCTTAAAGCAAGGGAGTTCCATCAGTGAATGCATACTTTTATTATATAACCCCTACTCCTTTTTCATTACGAATACGTTTATACATTCCATTTTGACTTCAAGTGAGGGTTAAGGCTTGAGAGAGGTGCCTTCAGCAACGACTTCAGTCCCATCTTATGAAGGATCTTCTATTGGTGCAAAAATGATGTTTAGATAATCTTAAACTCCACCCTTAGTGATACGGGTGCCTGACGTATCCTTCCAGTATACGAGGGACGATGGAGTTCATTATTAAGTTTTCGTTCCACCATCATCACCATTATTCATGACGCCGGAGGTAGTTTAGGTAAGTTTGAGTTTATTTCCATATATTTTTAACTCATCATATTTTCGTTTAGATTGTTATTTATGCCTTTATCTTTATCTCGTAGTCTTACACCGTGCCTCATGTTATCATGGAGAAACAATCATGCTATGGGTTTATACTTAGCCTTCATCCATAGGACGTTGCAGGAGTCGGGCATGGATTGTCCTATTTTCAAAGATTCTTTGGAGTTATTTCATCCTGGTATTTTTTTTCCTTCGACTAATGGAATTCCTCCAATAGACATCTTGAATTATTTGCGTTGGGTGAGTTGGTAGACAAGTGCTCCTTTTGTGGTACATATGGGAGGTCTCATGATTCATAAGGGTATGGCCATGGTGCGGTTGGATTCGAGCGGTGATGACGAAGAGGTAGGGGATGAAAATATTCGTAATATGTTATGCATTGGACATGGGGTCATCTACCCGAGGGTGAATTATTATAAGATATGATTTTTTTTCTTTTTTTCTTTTTTGTTTTGTTTAAGGATTTAAAGGGGATTGTCCTTTAGTTCATATGAAATTTTATTTTACAAAAACTATTTATTAACAAAAATGGATTTTTTGGATAAGCAAAGTTGGCATGAGACAAAATAAGACAACTTGGGGAAAAGTTCTTTTCAAAGACATCAAACATGTTGGCGACCGATATATGCGGAGTAAAAAAGTTCAACCCTTGAATCTTCGATTAATCATACAATAGATAGTGCAAAAAAACTATGGATAGTGAAAAAAACTATGTTTTAACACCAAACCTAGGGTTGCTAAACAATACCTTTGGGGATCGAGTTGAAATATGATATAGAGAAAGGTATTTGGAGAAGATGAGGGGTTTTCGTCTTTTGGTTCATTAAAAGATTTCTTGATTGATCTGAAATGCTTGGATATTCCAGTATATGATCCTCCCAAAGCCAGGTAGGTGTGTGGGCACCTTTGTAGAAGAAAACTCTTTTGAGTGAGATATGGACATCTCTATTGGCATATTCATAAAAAGGTGAATAGTGTTTCGTCTCCCCACTCTCAAACTCTAATAATGAATTATGAAGAAAAAAATACGAACTTAAACACACACACACACACGCACACATATATTTATATACAGAGAGAGAGAGAGAGAGAGAGAGAGAGAGAGAGAGAGAGAGAGAGAGAGAGAGAGAGAGAGAGAGAGAGAGAGAGAGATAGAGTATAAGTGGTGGGCTTGGGCCAAACTAGGTCTCTTGAGAATCTTGTCCTGACTACTTAAGTATATTGACTATACTAAGGACCCAAGACAAATAATTAATTGGATTAAAAATAACAACATGAAAATCCCAAATTACAAATCTTGTAATTTATTTCCTTTATTTATTTAATCATAATTAATTCCACTAAATAATTATTATTGCATTCCATTTTAATTATCTAAAAAATCAATCGGATATAATGGGGTATTATTTGTAAAGTTTATTATGGTACATAATGTACTTCCCCCACGTTCAGCTTTTGACACTCGCTTGGTGAAATAAATTTTCCGCTAATTAATTGTAACCATCATCTAATCATTTCCTTGATCCCCAGACTTAACTTATTTTTCTACTCCATCGGATTATAAAATAACTCACTTGCCATGTTTAATTAAAGGAAAAGAAATCTTATAGGTCTATCAAGAGGGTGTCACAATCCAAGATATCCTTGGGACGTGAATTCCTTCGAATTATGATCTCAGATCTACTCACATAATTGTTACCCAATATCCATAAATCTTTTGATCCAATAAAAAATCAGATTGTAACCATAAAATTAAAGTAACATTTGTGCAATCATTTCAATCTTCACAACCCCCGCGATTAAGAATCTATGCACCCTTTGAAAATGGTGAGAGATTACATTAGTCTACTCAAGACATCTTCGAGACTTAAATCTTATGAATGGTCTTATTCAATACATTTCTAGGTATATCAGTCACAATCCTCTTTCCAACTATCATAAAAGTTCTCGAACTATAAGATAGGTTCCCGCGATTTGAGATAAACCAGTAGGGTTTTACCACATCCGTTCCGATAGAATATCAACTCCTTATCTGAGCTGTGAATTTTTCAATGGATCTAGAACTGGAATCTCGACTTCTATGATCAAGTTGAACCTAATTAACCAAAATTCCTACTAAATACATTTGACCAACATATCAAATAATGTATTTAAATAACATAAATATAAAGCATTCTCACAAATATTATTCTCATAGAAAAGTGAATAAGATAATCCTTTTATTAATAAACAAAATGTCACTACATAATTTTATGAATACAACCCCAACAAAACATTCATAATGATTTCCCATTGTTGCAAATTAGTGCAATAGAATGCAGTTATGTACTACATACCTACAAGAACAAGATCACATAATATTCACGTGTCAACTAGGACAAATTGGTCCTTGACAGCTCCTTTGTCCTCCCTATAAATAAGGAGTGACTTTGGGTTTAAAAGATAAAGCCTTAGATTTCCTTGCCTCCTAATCTTATTAAACGATTCTTTTTCTTCTTTGTTATCTTTGAAATGGCTATTCCAAACTCTGATCTTGAAGTTTCTTTTAGTCGTGAACTTGGGTATTTTATT
This sequence comes from Sambucus nigra, assembly GCA_949130495.1. Classification (NCBI taxonomy): domain Eukaryota; kingdom Viridiplantae; phylum Streptophyta; class Magnoliopsida; order Dipsacales; family Adoxaceae; genus Sambucus; species Sambucus nigra. Next base: position 223,270,327 of record OX422221.1, on the reverse strand, counting down.
CACACTTTGATGAGTGGTTACTTTTCAAATTGGAGCATTATGGTTTGATTCCTTTATTGTATTATAGGGCCTTCACCATATATTGGAGTTTCCTGAAGGTTGTCACTAGTTTCTGGCTCCTAAAAGACCATCTCTTCCACTTTTCTTTGGAGGAAGTTTTTTTCAACTTTTAAAAATAACTATGGTTTGATTAGGTTTGTCGTTGATCAAGGTATTATGGAGACTTAATCCATTAGGTGGAGTTATTCTCTTTTTAGTATGTTGTAACAATATTATATAACAACCAACGAGTTTATTGTGGACGAAGGTATTAATCATTTCATGGTGATTGCATTATTCTTCTATGATGTTCCCAGACTAAGGTATAGAGGTGGTCATCAAGGTGTGTTGGCATTACACTTGGTGTCCCAATATATCTTTGTTATGGTTTCTACTTCCATTAACCTTTATTCGGTTGATGTGGCTCGGCAAATAAAGGAATGAAAAGATCGGGTGCCATTGATTCTTGTTGAGATGATCAACGGTTTATCTGTTTATTGTTCTCTAGAATGTTTGTTTCTTTGGGAAAGACTATTGATTTTGTACATGTATTTTCCATAAAGGTTGATCTTGTGCAAGGATTTATTATTAGTCCACTACCATCCATCTGACTCTGTTTCACATGAGCCAATTCTTCACTTCATGAAGACAAGTAATAGTAGATTTGTTTGTTCTTTAACTCCATTCATTTCCATATTATCTAGCTTTTTTTGTAGTGCGGGATCGTGGTACCTCATCTATTTGTGGGTCATTTTACTTACATTCGGCTTCGTTCCGTGTGTTTCACATCCTTATTCCTTGCTCAATGTGTGATGCATCAGTATGATAGGAGGTTCCTCCTCGTGTAGGGTGGTTGCATCTGGTAGGCCCTCTTTAGCCCTACTTGGTAAGTAATTTTTTTTACCTCTAGAGGAGCGATATTTTTATATTTCTTCATGAACTGACAAGTTTATCTGTCACTATAGTGACTCATCTTTCGAAGGAGTACACCTTATGACTTTGGGAATTTTGCAAGGATGTTGTGTCTCTTAGGGAATTGGGTCTTCATTGACTATTCAGGTTGTATTCCCTTTGGTTGGGGTTGATTCGTTGTATTACTGAAATACAAAATCGAGTTGAAACCCTTTTTTTAAAATGTCGGGGTAAAGCGAGCAATAGTCAATGCAAGTAGTGGATCATAAGATATGTCAGTTGAGATATAGTAATATTCATCGATAATTACAAATAATAACTCCCTTGAATATCCTTATGTGTTTGTAAGAGTTTGCATTTTGTTATTATGAAATAATGATGGTGAATTTAATTTCCACTATATTATTATAAGAGAGTTTTATTTAAATGAAAAGTTAGTTTGTCTACAGTCTTTAAACCTTTCTTTATCATCCCATCACCCTATGACTCATTTTCCAGTGACCTATAATTGGATAAAGTGAAGGAAATAATCCCCCCTTAAATGGTTTTGGTCCATTGACTAGACCCCTAAGGTTTGCTTATGCACGCCCATCACGTAGAAAAGATGTCGCAAACTAGGAAAAATGACTCAAATGCTCGAGAGATTTTTTTATATGGAGGATCAGGTCATACATAGTTTTTGATGCAAATGCATTTGTTTTGTCTTTTTTCTTTTAGACACAATATTTATTTTGACAATCCATATTGTTTGGTTTAGCTAACTCCACTCCAACAAGGTCGACCAAGAGGGATAAACCTCCTGAAAGGATCTTCTTTACGTGAGAAGGACCTATCCAATTACGGTAGAATTTTCCTTGGGTTTCCAGTATGGGTTTGTATAATACCCCTCCTATTTTAATCACGGGTGATCAGTCCTTTATCAAAATAATCTGGAATCTCATTTGGTTCATTCTTAGCATCACTATCAAAAATCTTTTTAATTTCTAACCACCTTTGTTAAATTAAGATCGTTGTAAATTTTATCTTTCATTTATTAAACAACATACGAAAATTAAAATAATTAAATCAAATCACCCACACAATAATAGTCTGATCAATGATAGATATATAAATAAGTATGACTGAATAAACAATAGGTTCCTAAAACAAATCCAAATATAAGTCTCTAATAATAAAACTGAATGTGAATAAAGTTTGATAAATAAACTAAATAACTAAATAATCTGAAGGGGAAATACACCCAAATGAAATACTAAAGAATATCCTATTTAGAAATGATTGAACTGAAGCGTCTAAAGCAACTCCTGCAAGTCTCCACAAGTGACGAGGCTATGCATCCTTGGATAGAATCATCAAGCTTGGCGTCCCTATGGTTGGACATATAAAAGGTTTTGAAAATATTTTGACCCGGGTCAGATCCCAAGAATGCAGTTTGAAAATATTTTTCAAGTGTTTAAATCAGTTATTTTTTACACATGTTAGTGCCACGTAGTCTCTCTTGAGATCCTCACCTCTCAACTAATATGCACGCCTAACATACTCTATCTAGCTATGCTATCCACCCCAACTAGATAACGTACCTAAATGTCTCAATATGTATAAATCCCTCATATTACAAATACAACACGCTAGCACGATCTCAGTAATCGATATTACCCCCGTATTATTATTGAGTCAATTAATTCAGTTTCTATACTTAAATACTTTTATATAAACACAACCTATCAGTTCTGCTATCACACATAAGTAGATATATTTCACTTGTATATATTTACCACAGATATAATATATGCAACTATAGTATCCCCGGAATGACCCCTCATGATGCTGGCATACTTTGCTATCAAGTCCATGTACCTCTCGTGCTAAATCAAGGATTATTGGTTCAGAATGTCTACTCAAAACCAAAATTAGTTAACACACAATGGAGGCGAACATAGTTCTAAGCCCGTGGGATACGCACATACCTAACATATCCAAATGACACGTCAGCCCCAGTAATACACTACACATAGTGATCCACACTAAGTTCCATGCTCTAGGGCACACATCCAAACTTCACTGGAATCGTCAAGGTGGGATTGACCTCTGTGCAGAAACCTCCTGATAGTAGGAAACATAGCTATATTCACACACATAACCAAATCACAACTATAGGTATTCACACAATATATTTGCATATTATTCAGTGATATACACACAACCCATCATAATAACCCGTACGTAGTATATAACTCTAAAATACTTAATCAACTAATTATAACCTCTTCTCATATAATCCCGAGCATCACTCGCTACCCGAAGGGTCCTAGTTACCCCTGAATTAATATTAGTAGTTAATACTTATCTATCTTACTGGTATTTTTATTAGAATACCGTTTAACTTTCCCGTAGCTGGGTTTATAATTTCCCAATATGTGACATAGTAGGTGGACTCTCGTTGATATATGTCTCAAACCTTACACTCATTAAGACTAAGCCAGCCTCAACCACGTGTCTACAGACCCTCCCTAAGTCCTTACAATGTTAAAAGATCATTATTAAAATTTTGGATAAATCGAGGTAAATGAAAACTTTGCAATTAAAACAAGTCCCAATTTCATTAGCCATCGATTGATCAAAGAATCTGGTAGATCGATCGATCGATCGAACCTAGGTTTGACAACTTCGTCCTAGTTGTGGTGGGGGGATGATTTCTAACTTAAATAATATATCAAATCCGTACAAATTTCATTCAAGATCCGATTAAAACTCCATATCCGCAAAAACCCTAGTTTTAGTATTTCTCATGCATAATCATCTATTTACCTAGATTTCTCCCATTTTAATTGTCACATATAATCTGATTTTGTGTACTCTACATATGTTGATTGATTCTACATGCAATCCTACCCAAAATTATGGATTTTATTCATAAATCTCCCAAGAACATTATAAATTTACACTAAATCCAGAACTCGACACTACATGGGTATGATAACTCATAAAATCATGCAAGATAAGCATTTTCCTTAATTAGAAGATTGATTTCATTTTTTTAAGTGATGAAAGTGTTCCTCCCTTTCTTTCGATCATGATTTCGGTAAAAATGTGGATGAATTGAGATGTTTCACCACCAAACTCTCTTTTCTACCCTACTAACGGCCTCTCCTCTCTTCTTTTTTGATTCTTAGGGTTTGAGATATGGTATGATGTTGACCCAAATGAATAACCCTAGGTTATTAATCCTACTTCCCAAAAATAGGCTAATAGTTCAAAACCAAATGACCCGAGTACTCCCGTGGAGGCTTGGTTATGACGAAAAAAAGCCCTAAAACCCAATTACAACCCTTGTGTACACTATTCTAACTATCTCGACCCATTCGGAATCAACCGCTACCTTAAAATATCCATCCGAGTCACTCTACAACAAAGTCCTATCCTGACCTCAATTAGTCTACACAGGACTTCCGATTGGGATATAATGTTGCCATGTCACTACCATTTACTAAGACGTAAAACAATTATTATCCAATAAACATTAATCATTATCTATCCGATTAATATTTAAATGCACCCATAATATTAAATTCCATTAAATTATGTCTCACGTGTAATATAAGATCAATCAAATTAATTAAATTTTAAATACTTAGAAATACGAGGTGTTACATACTTACCCCCTTACAAAGAAATTTCGCCCTCGAAATTAGGACGTACCTGTTGTGAATAACTCTGGATATCCTCCATCTCCCACATTGACTCATCAATAATGTGGTGCCCCCACTCAACTCTAACCAAGCGTACCACCTTAGACCGCAGCTTACACTGACTATGATCAAGTATCGCCACTGGTCTCTCCTCATACGAAATATCTGGCTGCAAGTCGATCTCCTCTGATAGAACATGCCAGAAGGACCTCTCACTCCTCTAGTATTTCTTCAACAATGACATGTGGAACACATTGTTAATTCGTTGTAGCTACTCCGGTAGTCCTAGCCTATATGCCACTGGTTCCACCTTCTTGATAAATGAGAATGGTCCCACATATCCCGGTGCTAGCTTCCCCTTCTTACCGAATATCATGACCCCCTTCATAGGAGACACCTGCACTAGCACCTAGTCACCAACCTCAATCTCTACATGCCTCCTATATGATCGACGTAAATATTTTTCCTGTCTTGAGCTATACGGATGCGCCCTCAAATTAGCTCGATATTGGTAGTGGTGTCCTAAATCATCTCTGGCCCCGGTAAAATATCTTTATCTACCTCTAACCAGTATGCGGGCGAATGACAAGGCCGATCGTATAGTGCCTCAAATAGTGCCATACCGATGGTGAGCTGGTAGGAGTTATTATATGCAAATTCCAGTAAAGGAAGATATTTCTCCCATCCTCCCCTAAAGTCAAGTATGTACATCCTCAACATATCCTCAAGCATCTGATTAACTCTCTCTATCTGCCCATCTGTCTGTGGGTGATACGCTGTACTCAAAGGAAAATATATGCCCATCGCCTCCTAAAATCTCTTATAGAAATAGGATACAAAGATCTTTTCCAGATCGAATATAATATTAATTAAAACCCCCTATAGCCATACTATCTCAACAATGAATAATTGTACATGGTGACTCGTCTCAAAATCCATGCGAACCGGTAGAAAGTGGTTCGTCTTAAACCAATCCATTATCACCTAATGGAGTCATGACCCCGCTGTGATGTTGATATCCTGAAAATAAAATCCATATAGATACTCTCCCACTTCCACAATGGAATCTCGATTGGCTACAACATACCTGTTGGTCTTTATTGGTCTACTTTCACTAGCTGGCAGATAGTACACTTTGAGACAAAATCCACTATGTCCTGATTTATCTCTGACCACCAATGTTTCCTGTGCATATCCTGGTACATCTTATCCCCCACAAGGATGTACCATAAATCTGGACCCGTGAGACTCCAACATCATTGCATGTCTTAAATCCTCATCCTCTGGAATAAAGAATCTCCCATTAAAATGTAAACCACCATCTAAACTGATCGAGTACGACTCCGCCCCATCAGCTAACAACTACTAAACCCTATCCTGGAAATACTGATCCCCTACCTATGCTTTCAGTACCCTCATAACAATCTCGAGTGTGACAGCTAATACGAACATACAAGCTCTGGCAATCTCAACATAATGATGAAGCTCTCTCCACTTAGCCTTCCAAACCTCCACTATCTCCCCAAGAAGTCGTCGGCTTAACGTGTCTGCCACCACGTTAACCTTCTCAGGATGATAATAAATATCAAAATGGTAATCCTTTATGAACTCCAACCAATATTCAGATCCTTTTATGTGAAAATATACTGGAGAGATTTATGGTTCGTGAATAAGGTAAATTTATCTCCCAACATATAGTGGCTCCAAATACTCAAGACAAAAATACCCACGGCCAAATCTAAGTCACGTGTGGGCTAATTACTCTCTTAGGGCTTGAGCTTATGAGATGCATAAGATATAGAACTCTCCTCCTGCTGTAATACACCCTCAAGTCCCTGTAAGGATACATTAGTGTAGATACTATACTCCACTCCTCCCCTAGGCAGTGCTAGTAGAAGTGATGAGGTCAATTTGTCCTTTAACTCATCGAAGGCTAACTGATAATGGTCGTCCCAAATAAATGGCACCTCCTTGCAGTCAGATTCGATAGTGGAACCACAATCTTTCAGAAACCCATAATAAAATATCTATAGTATTCTGCGAATCTCGGTCGGTGTCATGGGATGTCTCCACCCCCTCACCGTCGATATCTTACTCAAATCAACTGCTATACCCTATCAGACACAATGTGGCCTAGGAACTGCACCTCGCAAGGCCAAAACCCATATTTCTCAAATTTAGCATACAATTAGTGAACCTATAGTGTCTGCAAAACCATACACAGATGCTCGGTATGATCATCCTCATAGCCAGAGTAAAATAAAATATCCTTGATGAACACAATCATAAATTGGTCAAGGAACTCTCTTAAAATAGGTTCATAAATTCCATGAATACTATTGGCTCCTTAGTGAGCCCGAATGGCATCACCCTAAACTCGTATGACTCATACCTTGTTAGAAATGCAATCTTAAGAACATCCTCCTCTGTGATGTGCAACTGATGATAACCGAACGTCAGGTCTATCTTGGAAAATTAAGTGGCTCCCCTTAGTTGGTCGAACATATCATCAATTAGAGGTAGTGGGTACTTAATTCAAATCATGATTTTTGTTCAACACCATGTAATTAATACACAACAAAAGTGATCCATCCCTCTTCTTGTCGAACAACACCGGCATACCCCATTATGATGTACTTCGTCTGATGAAACCCTACCCCAGGAGTTGATGAATCTTATCTCTTAACTCCCTCATCTCAGATGGGGACATGCAATACGGTGCTCGGGATATAGGACTTGTACCAGGTGGTAAGTAAATAATAAACTCAATTTCCGAGCTAGGCAATATTTCAGGTATATCCTGGAATACGTCCTCAAAACTCCCTCACTATTGTACTCGAGTATAACAAAACAACCACCGCATGTTGGGTCTCCTCATCATTGTAATTCAAATGTGTGATCGACCCTCCATCAGGAAGAGGCATTACAACAAAGAACATCTCCTACCATGGGATTGAGAACACAATAGTCCTCCCAAAATAATCCACCATCGCTCGATATCCAGCTAGCCAATCCATACCCAGAATGATGTCATACCCCTCCATATCTAACACAAAAAGGTTAGTTACTAAACACAATCTAGCCACATCAATGTTCACACCCCTACAGATAGATTGTATAAGCGACCCATTACACAACGATAACTTCACACACATAAGAAGACTACCAACTGTCTCTAATAGGCCGACAACTTATGTGAATTTAGTCACTATGAAAGAGTGTGATGCCGTAGTACCAACTAGAATCCTACCCTCAAGCCCATGGATAATAAACCTTCCCTCTAATACTGGTGGTGCATGTGGGGCTTGTTGTATGACGGTATCACGAATGTTATAAAAATGTTCGTATTGTAACTGTCCCGGCTGTGGTGAGGTAGGTGGGGCTAGTGCTACAAGTGGCCTCTGTGCCTATTGCTCCTAAGGGGAACCCTGCTGCTATGGTACTCTACCCTATTGTGAACAATCTCTCATCTTGTGGCCCGTATGTCCACAAATAAAGCACTGTCCTGTGAACTCTCTCTGCCTTTGTCCTTAATAACCCTGACGGTGCTGACCCCGCTGTTGGCCTTGATGGCCTCGGCTCTATTGGTCTCCCTCATTGTTCCCTTCTCCATCACGGCCCTAGTAATTAGGAACCTTTTTCTACTGAGGACCCTATTAGACATTCCTATAACCTCCATCTGTCCGATAGCCCCATATCTAAACCTCTTGTCCTGATCCCCCTATCGAGAATCCTACCCCCGGTGTCTACCTGACTATTTCTGTTATTGCGGTGCTCCACTAACACTGCTCCCTCCTACCTTCCCCGACTGGATAGTCTCACCTCCTCTCTTCCTTCCCTTCACATGAAAGCGATGGTCCTAGAAATGTAAAAGTGCGACATTAATGACATATGTATAAGTCACCAATGTATGGTTACAATCAAGTTTGCCTAATCCTGAAGGCTAGCCCATCCATAATCTTCACCTTCTTCCTTTCCTCATTTTTCACCTCGCCTAGCATAAAATTATCCAAATGAGTGAAATCCTCCAAGTACTTGACTATTAAGTGATCACCCTGAGTCACCTCACTAAATCTCTTCTACATATCCATCTCAACGGTTGGCGGAAAGTATTTTCAATCAAATCACACCCAGAATTCTATAATAAAAATCGTGTCCCTCTCCTCCATGGTAGTAAATGCGTCACACCAATGTAACATTGCTCCAACCAACCTAAAAGTGGCTAACATTTCCCTATGCACATCGGTAAACTCAACCATGCACAGGTGGCGCTGAATGTCCTTCTTGAGAACACACTATATATTGACTTACTTGAGTTTATATATATATGAGTTCCAACTAGTTTAGATATTGAGACAAAGTAGGTTTGTTTTTATGAGTTGCTCCATCTTACAAAGGTTCAAGAAGATTGAATAATTCCATTCCAACAAAACCTTAAGATCAACCTAAAGGGAAGTTAATTCCACTTATAACCATTTTAGGACACTTGTACTGCATATTTTTTATTCCTATCTGCATATGTGGTTTTTAAACACTTAAATTATTTTTTTAAATCAATTTAACTCATTAAACAACATTTTAAATAATTTTTGGAATTATTAAAATTTGGTTTTTAAAAGTGTTGGGGGTTAAAAATTGTATTTTATAAAGTGTTTTAATTCAACAGAAGTTAGCTTGGGTAGGATCTCAAAGAGCTAGATACTTGAGGGGGAGTTGGTCAATATTTTCAAAGACGCATTTTACAACCATTTTACACCATACACGTGTTGGGTCCTGAGTGTGTTATTTTGTGTTTTCTACAAGACACATTCCCCTCATTTAATCTCAGCCCTTGGATGATCTTTATCAACACCTACATGTGTTTATTTGCAATTTTAGAGTTACCTAGTTAACCAATGCGATTACTTTTTTAGCACCGCTTGTTTTAGACCATTAGATTAACATCCAATAAATCAAATTCAATCTTAGCCGTAGGATTGCCCAAGTTATTCAAGATTCTTCAAATGCCTGTATAAAAATCCATTGAGTCTCAACCATTTGAGACTTTTGGCTTTTGTCCAAACAGAGAAAAGAAGCGAGAGTAGAGAGAAAAGATAAAAGGGAGAAGAGATAGAGTAGATAGAAGAGAGAGAGAGATAAAAGAAACCCTAATCTTCATATCCTCATACCTCTGAGTGATATCCCTTCACCAAAACACCATAACCTTCAGCATTTCATACATCAGAAACCTAAACCTTGAGAGTTAGATACATTTTAGGGTTTCTGTGTGATTGGTGTTGGGTTTGTTCGATATTTCAAGACATCTTCAAATCTAAGTTTCTCTCAGAGCGCATCTCTAAGAAAATATCGAGTTTAAGTGTTGAAACCTGAGATTTTATAAAAGAGAATATCATAATCTTATTTTTGTTTATTCTTTTTTTGGATCTTCAAAAGATTTTGAAAAATAATCTTCTTTTTCTTCAAGGTCAAAGCAGATGCTTAAGACGTTTGTGTCTCTTGAATCATATTTCACATTTTGTGAAATAAAGTTGTGCAAAAATGAAAAGAGACACATATAACATTGGATAGTTTTAAAAGAACGGTTGTTTTTCAGATCTAATCTTGATAAGAAGCTTATTTGACAAAATAGTATGAATAATACTTTGCATGTCATATATAACCTATTGATTCATAGGATCTTGTCTGTATAAATAACTTGAGAGGGTAAGTTGCATAAATCTGCATTTAGTACACCTCACATACACATTCTCATACACGAACACTTAGTCACAGTGGTTCTGGTTGAGAGACTTGGAATTTGTTAGAGTTGTTGGAATCAGAATCCAAAGAAAAGGAGGTCAAGGAAAAGGCAAAGAAATAGCAAGAAAAGATCATTTGTTGTTAGAAAAACTTTGGAGTGGAGTAGATCATGTAGGTATAACTCTGAACTTAGATTTAGGATATTTGTGTGTTTGCTTAAGTGTTGTAACCTGATTCTTTATTTCAGTGGATTTTTTATTTTGTGTCGTAGGAGGCACCGTGGTTGTTTCCCTTGATTAAGGGTTTTACCATGTTAAAATTCCCGTGTTATTTAATTTGAATGTTCTTAATTTCTGTTGGGATTGGTACTTCATGTTGAACTTAGTAGATGGTTTTTAATTTCTAAAACCTTAGGTAATCAACTACCAAATCTAGATTACATATTCAGAAAACAATTTTGAACACATCTTGTGTTGTTTATTCGAAAATAGTTTTGTCCAAAAAGTTTATTCAGAGTTTACTCAACTTATAACATTATGTTATTAATCAAGTAAACAAGTTTTTCACTTCTTCCACTGGAATGCCGCAATCAAAATTAAACTACCCTGGAACTCGGTGGGTGGCCCTTCTGAAAAGTCTCTCTAATTCTCTGCTAATTTGATGACCCTGAGTGGGTCTGGACAACCGGTGCCACAGGCTGGGGTGGCTACCAGGCCTAAGGAAAATTGAGAGCCATGGCAGTCTTCGCTGCATTAACTGCCTGCTCCGTAATCTCTTCCACCTCTTCTACCAATCATGATCCCTGTGGTTGCTGTGGCTGCGGTGCTTGGGGATCCTATTGAGCCTCCCTCACATTAACCATAGCCACTACTCGTTCTCTCTTAGGTGGAATCTGAAAACAAATTGAATTGTGTGAGTTCACAGTCAATACAAATATAACGGCAGAAGAACAAAATCTTAAATTCATAATCGTGAATGCAACAATCCTTATAATAAGGCTTTACCTCAAAGAATGCTACACTAAAATCGTAGTGAGTCGTACAGATCCTATGGACACTAGAACCTGATGCTCGAATACCATCTATGACACCCTGCCTATTTTAATCACGGGTGATAAGTCCTTTATCAAAATAACCAGGAATCTCATTTAGTTCATTCTTATCATCTTTGTCAAAAAACATTTTAATTACTAACCGCCTATGTTAAATTAAGACGGTGCTAAGTTTTATCTTTCATTTATTTAACAACATTCAAAAACTAAACTAATTAAACCAAATCATCCACACAATAATAGTCTGAACAATCACACGAAAGATATATATAAATTAGTGAGACCGAATAAACCATCGGTTCCCAAAACAAATCCAAATACAAGCTTGAAATAATAGAACTGAATCTGAATAAAGTCTCATAAATAAACTGAAGAACTAAATAGTCAGAAGGGAAAACATTCCCAAACGAAATACTAAAGAATCTTATATTGAGATATGAATGAACTGAAGCATCTAAAATAACTCCTGCAAGATCTAAAAGTGATGCAGCTATGCATCCCTGGATAGAATCATTAAGCTTGGTGTCCTTGTGATTGGACACCAAAAAGGTTTTTAAAATATTTTGAAAATATTTTTCAAGTGATTAAATCAAAACTTAAATCAGTTATTTGTTACACATGTTAGTGCCACATACATTCTCTTGAGATCCTCCCCTTTCAGTTAATGTCCATGCCTAAAATACCCTATCTAGCTATGCTACCCATCCCAATAAGATAATGTACCTAAATGTCTCAATAGGTCTAGCTCCCTCGTATTACACATACAACACGCTACTATGGTCTCAATAATTGATATTACCCATGTATTATTGAGAGAGTATGAGCGTGCGTTCAAATGAGAAAATTATATATTAAATTCATTTTAACCCAAACAAACCCTAAACATGCAACGATATGTGATTGAATAAGATAATGAACTAAGAAAGAACATTCAAACACATGCTTGTGAGGAAAAATCCCCCAAAGGGGCAAAACCATTTATTTTTATTATAATATTGTAACTGTACAATTCGGATTACAACGAAAATACAAGTGACTAAGAATTACCCTCAGGTGTCGAATTCTGTAGTCGGCGACTGGAGTTATCCCTTTCCAGTAGGACTGCAGTGAAGAAGAAGAACGGTCTTCTCCACAATGGTATGAACAGCAAAAGTGCGATCCTGGGTTGCAAAGTGATTCACAAGTGTTTGGAAATTTATGTGAATAAAAAACCTAGAGTCTTGGTACTCAATAGGTGAAGACTTAAAGTTTTTTTGTACTGTAAAAATCGTGTATGGAGTCTTAGAAAACCACTTCCCGTAGTGGGTTTATAAAGGAAACATTTAGCCTAGAAAATCTGACCACGATCTGCTGAAGATTATCCCAGGCGGACCGGTCCGGGTCTGAGGCGGATCGGTTCGGGTAGGCGGACAGGTTATTTTTATTTCTAGCTTCTTCGGTTCGCTTGCAGTCCGGGGTGTACTGGCTTTTCAGCAGGCGGACCAGTCTGGGTCTGAGGCAGACCGGTTCGCAGGCGGATCGGTTCTTTTTCCAGGGCGGACCGGTCCGGCCTGTCAGACTTTGATTCCTCTTCTTCTTTTGATATTCGGATCCGTTGATGACTGTATGAATCTTTGAATTTCTTCAATGGTGTAACGGCGTACGACATAACAAATTGATATTGGACAAAAAATATCCTTACAAATCTCCCCCTATGTCTATGCCGGTACAAACATAAAAAACAAACATCCGAATTATCAACCAACTAAAAATGCCTATACAAATCTACCCTTCCATGAACCCAAAACTGGAAAGATACAATCGAATAAGACTTCAACGTTTGTTCTTCAACTCTTCAGGAATCTTCAACGCTTTTCTCATCAGGGTGTGCAATCTAATGTTAATCCATGTAGTACCTACACACATGAGAAAAAGAAAAATACCAAGTGATGTATCGAGTTTGAAATGAGATAAACAGATATGCCAATATGCTAAACAACTCAACACTACAAAACTCACTCCCCCTTAATGTGATAATTCTGTCTCCCCCTTTTTATGATGTCCCCAAATAGACAAATGAGAGAAATAATGCAAACAAGCAATGACGGGGTGTCATAAGGAAATACACAACTATTTTTTTATTTTTTTTAAAAAACAAAATCACGCCATGAATAAACACAAAGCAACCAAGTCGATGATAGCGTTAATGAATGGGTGTGAACATAATTCGATAGGAAGATCAGTGCTTACAAACATGACATATGTGCACGATGAATATTGAATATTCCTAGCGAATGAACTCAAATGCTTCCTTTGGTGTAAAAGAATGACAATATAAGATATATTGACTCAATCATATCAACAAATCAAGGCACAAAGTGATTTTCACACCAATAACGTCCAAAATGTTTTCATACTTTTTCAGTACTGTTAAGGAAATGCAAATCCGTTTAAACATTTTCCAACCAAACTCCCTCAGATATAATTTTGAATAGAGGCTTTCTAAATTCTCAAACTTTGGAGAATTGATGGTGAAACCTAAGTGGCCCATATTTGGCATGAATTGCTTTTTATTGCCTTTAATTTTTTTTTGGGCTCTTTCAACCTCTTTGGACCTCGGATATTAAAATTCCTCCATTTTTAGGTCCTTTTTAATGGTGGCTTTTGCGCAAAGAATAGATGATTACCTTTCGCAGCCCCTCCCCGTTATACAAAAACACACAGTCTCACCAAAATGGATTTTTACATGCATTCCAATCTTGTCAAGTTTTATCGCATATTGAAGGTTGTTTAGAAAGAATTGAGATGGAAAAACTCAAGCCAATATGAGATAGACAAGTGCAATAATCAAATATAGCCATGCATGTGTGCAATAAAGGATATATGAGTCAAACATGTAGGAAGATATCACTAATTACATCTCAAAGACTCCAAACAATGTAAAGCACATGGATGAAATGATGTAGCCTCTCAAATCTCTATCAAACAGTCACATGGATATATGGAATGAAGTTGTGACTTGGCTATCTTAAATTCTCATTCATAAAAGGAGAAAAAACAGAAATCTATTTGAATTTTTCAAAAATTTATAAAAATAAAATCTTTTTGTGCTTTTCTTAAATTTTTTTCTTAAAGGAAAATCTTTTTGTATTTTTCAAAAGAAATATAAAAAGAAAAAATAATAAATAAATAAATAGCTGTACAACTAAGAAATGGTACATATAAAACAGACTAGCAATAGGAAGCATATGATATGAACATGAAGAAGCATCCTATTCTAGACATAGACCAACCCCTCAGTCAACTGTGCAAATTCCCAAAGACTTCCTAAGAATCTCAAATCTAAGGGTATCTAAAGGTTTCGTGAAAATATCGGCTAACTGACGGTCGGTGGGAACAAAACTCAGGGATACGACTTTCTCCTCAACTAGCTGTCGTATAAAGTGCTCACGTATCCTGATGTGCTTGGTGCGCGAATGCTGGACTGGATTGCGAGATATGTGTGTCGCGCTTGTGTTGTCATAGGAAATGGTCATGGTGTCCTGTGAAATCCCATAATCCTCCAGCATTTGCTTCATCCACAAGAGTTGCGTGCAACAACTCCCGGCGGCTATGTACTCAGCCTCCGTAGTGGACAAAGAGATGGAATTTTGCTTCTTGCTCAGCCAGGAGACAAGAGCAGAACCAAAATAGAAACACCCACCAGAAGTGCTCCTACAACCATCTACATCCCCGGCCCAATCGGCATCTGAATAGGTAGACAAACGGTCATCAGTATCAAAAGAATACCAAATACCGTATGAGAGAGTCCCACTCACGTATTTAATAATACGTTTTAGAGTAAGTAAATGTGACTCTTTTGGGGACGCCTGATATTGCGCACAGACTCCAACACTAAAGGCTATATCGGAACGACTGGCAGTCAAGTAGAGAAGAGTACCTATCATACTCATATACAAGGTTTTCTCTACATCCTTGCCTGAAGTGTCCTTACTAAGCTTGGTAGTGGTACTCATAGGTGTACATACATTCTTAGCGTAGTCTAAACCAAATTTCTTCACTAGGTCTCTAGCATACTTGGATTGGGAGATGAACATCCCATCCTCTAGCTGACGAACCTGGAGACCAAGGAAGAAAGTAAGCTCACCAACCATGCTCATCTCAAACTCACTTTTCATCTCTTCTTCAAAGTGATGAGCATGTTGAGAGCATGTGGATCCAAAGACTATGTCGTCCACATAGACCTGGGCAACCAAAATAGCACCGTCAGCTCTCCTGATAAATAACGTCATATCTACTCCCCCTCTCTTGAAGCCACGAGCTAAGAGATAGGAAGTAAGCCTCTCGTACCAAGCACGGGGTGCTTACTTCAAACCATACAAGGCTCTCCTCAGATAGTAGATGTGCTCCGGGTGTTGTGGGTCTTCAAACCCTTTTGGTTGTTCCACGTAAACCTCCTCCTGTAGAATGCCATTCAGAAAGGCACTCTTGACATCCATCTGATATAACTTGAAGCGCAGATGACATGCGATGGTGAGCAGAAGACGGACGGACTCAAGCCTCGCAACAGGAGCAAATGTCTCCCCAAAGTCTACACCCTCTATCTGTGTGTAGCCTTGAGAGACCAACCTAGCCTTATTTCTGATCATGGTACCATTTTCATCCATTTTATTCTTAAAAATCCACCGGGTACCTATCACATTAGTCTCACTAGGTCGAGGGACTAGTTCCCAGACATTATTCTTTTTAAACTGAAGCAACTCTTCCTGCATAGAAGATATCCATTGTTCATCCTTGAGTGCTTCTTTATAATTTTTGGGCTCGACGTTGGACGTGTAGCAAAAGTGGCTAACGACGTTCTCTAGTTGAGCACGAGTCTTGACCCCAAGAGTGGGGTCACCAACAATGGCAGAAGGGTCATGACTCTTGTGAACCCAAGTAGGTGTATCCCTTAGCATAGGAGTAGGGTCCATAGAGTGTGTGAGAGGGACAAGTAAATCACTGTCAGAAAAGTCCTCATCCTCACACTGAAGGTTAGGATCAATAACCGTCGGAGGTTCGCCATCTTGCACGGTGACGTTTATTGATTCCATAACCTTAGAGCTCTTCAAGTTAAAAACCCGGTATGCTCTACTAGTCGATGAATATCCTAGCAATATTCCCTCGTCGCTCCGGGAGTCAAACTTTCCTAATTGCTCTCTATCCCGTAGGATGTAGCATTTACTCCCAAAGACACAGAAATATGCAAGGTTGGGCTTCTTGCCAGTCCACAACTCATAAGGAGTCTGAAGAGTGTGTGGACACAAATAAACCCTATTCACCGTGTAGCATGCAGTAGACACTGCCTCTGCCCAAAATCTCCTAGAAACTTTACGACCTAGAATCATAGATCTAGCCATCTCTTGGATCGTTCTATTATTTCTCTCAGCAATCCCATTTTGCTGAGGAGTTCTCACAGCAGAAAACTCATGTTTAATCCCGAGGCTATCACAGTAAAGATATACCTTTGCTTCTGTGAATTCAGTGCCATTGTCACTATGCATCCGATTAATAGTGACATCGTGTTGATTTTGCAGGACATGGCACTTGGTCGTTAAAAAATCTAAAGCATCGGATTTCTCTCTCAGAGAACCTACATTGGAGTACCTGGAGAAATCATCTACCATCACTAGGATATACCTCTTACCACCTAGACTCTCGGTACGAGTGGGACCCATAAGGTCCATGTGTATAAGCTCAAGAACACGAGAGGTGGTAATGGAATGCAACTTCCTATGGGGACTACGAATTTTTTTTCCCATCTGACAGGGTCCAAAAACCGTCGAAGTTGTCCTTCCAAGAGATGGTAAGCCACGTACTAGGTCCTTTCTAGCTAAGCGAGTGAGACCTCTAATATTTAAGTGACCTAAACGTTGGTGTCACAGATCCATAGGAGTGATCGTGGCGCTGTTGCAGACAAGCGAGGATGTGGGCTCAGTCCCATAGCAATTATCCTTTGTCCTCACCCCTTGCACTAATAGTTTACCGGCTTGATTATAGACCTTACAAGTGTCCCGGTCAAACTTTACTGCAAAGTCATCATCGCACAGCTGGCTAATGCTGAGAAGGTTTTCTTTCAAACCTTTGACGTACAAAATATTTTCTAGCTTAGGAAAACCAGGTAACTCGATAGTACCTCGTCCTATAATGCTAGACTTGCTCCCATCTCCAAAGGTGACTCTGCCGTCCTGATAATCTTCAAGAGATGTAAAAAATGAGGCATCACATGTCATATGTCTGGAGCACCCACTGTCAAAATACCACTGTGAGGTATTATGTTCTTTGAGAGCAACATGAACAACAAAAGCCTTTTTATCTTTCTTAGGTACCCAAGAGGTGGTGACCTTTTGTTTGCCTTTGTTGTTGTTGGTTTTAGCTGGAATGTGAGAAGCATTCACTAGCGGCAAGGACATCCGTCGAAATTCTTCCATCAAACTCTGAGATGTGGCAGCTAAGAACTCAACTCGCTCTCTCAGACTAGAAAACTCATTATTATGACGTGGTGGAGCAGTAGTACGTTGTGTCTGACCCATATTATAGCAAAAATCTCTGAGGTGGACTTTTCTTTTGCAATAAGTACAGAAGAACACAGTCAAAGGCGGGCCTTGTTTTGCTTTTATTGGTCGAACTCTCCTTTGAGGTTTTTGAGGATGACCATAAGGAGTAGTAGTAAATTCAGGAACTGGACCAGGTGCAATTTGAGAGGTGGAGCCACCATCATACCCAATTCCCTGCCGATCACTAAAACCTAAAGCGGGACCGAGGAGAATCTTTCCCATCTTCTCAGATCTGTCCTCGATTTGTACCTTGACTTCCCTTGCTTTCTCAAGATCATGAGTCAGCTGGGCAACAAGGGCTTCAAGTTTCTTTCGAGTCTCCACGGAGGAATGGAGCTGACTCGTAAGACTAGCCACTTGTTTAGTCAAGTCCCCTCTCTCTTTCTCAAAAACACTCTCTCTCTCTCTAAACAAACTCTCTTTCTCGACACAGGCAGATTCTCTCTCTCTTAGGGAGGTGAAGGTGGAGGACTCTCTCTCTATCTCCTTTCTTAAATCTTCCTCTATGGTGGTGATCTTAAGAACTAGCACTTTGTTACGTTTTTTGATTTTAAATGACTCAGAATATAACTCAGCATAGGCGCGTTGAATATCACTCTCGCTCTCACTTGAGTCATCCTCCCCCTCACTCACATAGTTCTCACTGTCGAGGTGTCCCTGTGAATCATCATCCTCATCGTTGTGAAGAGAACTAGGAGTGCTCACTGGACTGGCCATGAATGAGGTGAAGTTACACTCATGCGGCGATTCATCTCCTGAATCCACCGTCTCGACCTCACTGTCGTCTCTTAGAGTAGCATTAAGGACAGCTTTCCCTTTTTCTCTATTTAGACGAGTGGCACACTCAAAAGCTCTATGACCCCTACCATCGCACTCAAAGTATCTTTCACTTTCTTTCTTAGGAGGATTTTTGGAATCTTTTTCATTTTTCTTTTCAAACTTATTTTTCTCAAATTTCTTTTTATCTTTAAAATTGCCATTTTTCTTAAATTTGAGAATCCTCTTGAAATTTTTTGCAAAAAGAGCCAAATCATCTAAGTCAAAATCACACTCAGAATCTGACGTGTCAGTCTCTCTCTTTCTAGATGACTCTTCCCTCTTTCTAGCCGACCCCTCACTCTTTTTCTCTTTGACATTAAGTGCAATTTCCTTATCTTTAGACCTAGCAGTTTTAGGGAACATATCAATTTCATAAGTTTGCAAATCTCCAACAAGTTCTTCCAATTTTAGCGTATTTAAATTGCCCATAGAATTTATCACAGTGACTTTAGGGATAAAACACTTAGGCAAAGAACGAAGAATCTTTTTGACAACTCTAGCATTAGGAATATGTTCACCAAGATTAAAGCTAGTATTAACAATGTCAGAAAGTCTAGCATAGAAATCATCAAAACATTCAGTCTCATGCATGGTGATGGTTTCAAATTGAGTTGTCAAATTTTGCAATTTAGACTCTTTCACAGCATTTGTTCCTTCATAGGTGAGTTGTAAAACATCCCATGCCTCCTTTGACGTGGTTCACGTCATGATACGTCGGAACTCATCGTGAGTGATGGAACCGGAAATAGCACTCAAACCTTTAGAGTTAAAAGAAGACCATCTAAATTCATCTTCAGTCCAAGAGGTGCCAGGTTTTAAATTAGTTGCGTTTTCCACACTGACGGAGGGAGGTGTCCACCCTCTTTCAACTAAAATCCAAACCCTTTAATCTATGGCTTTCAAAGCCGACCTCATTCGGGCTTTCCAATAAGCATAATTTGTCCCGTCAAAAATAGGTAATTTATTATATGATTTCTTCATTTGAACACGCACTTTTCAAAAATCAAAATTTTTTCAGAAAAATGATATCTTAGAAAAGATTTTGCGGAAAATAGGAATACGCGATAGATTAGCGTAACCTGCTCTGATACCAATTTGAGAGAGTATGCGCATGCGTTCAAATGAGAAAATTATATATTAAATTCAGTTTAACCCAAACAAACCCTAAACATGCAACAATATGTGATTGAATAAGATAATGAACTAAGCAAGAACATTCAAACACATGCTTGTGAGGAAAAATCCCCCAAAGGGGCAAAACTATTTATTTTCATTATAATATTGTAACTGTACAATTCGGATTACAATGAAAATACAAGTGACTAAGAATTACCCTTAGGTGTCGGATTCTGTAGTCGGCGACTGGAGTTATCCCTTTCCAGTAGGGCTGCAGTGAAGAAGAAGAAGAACGGTCTTCTCCACAATGGTATGAACAGCAAAAGTGCATTCCTGGGTTGCAAAGTGATTCACAAGTGTTTGGAAATTTGCGTGAATCAAAAACCTAGAGTCTTGGTACTCAATAGGTGAAGACTTAGAGTTTTTTTGTACTCTAAAAATCGTGTATGGAAGTCTTAGAAAACCACTTCCCGTAGTGGGTTTATAAAGGAAATGTTTAGCCTAGAAAATCTGGTCACGATCTTCTGAAGATTATCCCAGGCGGACCGGTCCGGGTCTGAGGCGGATCGGTCTGGGTAGGCGACCGATTCTTTTTATTTCTGGCTTCTTCGGTTCGCTTGCGGTCCGGGGTGTACTGGCTTTTCAGCAGGCGGATCGGTTCTTTTTCCAGGGCGGACCGGTCTGGCCTGTCAGACTTTGATTCCTCTTCTTCTTTTGATATTCGGATCCGTTGATGACTGTATAAATCTTTGAATTTCTTCAACGGTGTAACGGCGTACGACATAACAAATTAATAATGGACGAAAAATGTCCTTACAATTATTAAGTAAATTAATTAAGTATCTCTACTTAATTACTTTTAGATAAACACAATCTATCAGTTCTACTATCACACACAAGTAGATATATTGCACTTGTATATATTTAACACACATATAATATATACAAATATAGCATCCCTGGAATGGCCCCTCGTGATGCTAGCATACTCTTCTATCAATTACATGTACCTCTCGTTCTAAATCACGGACTATTGGTTCGGAATGTCTCCTCGAATCCAAAATCAATAAACACGCAATGGAGGCGAACATGATTTTAAGCCTTTGGGATATGCACACACCTAACGTACCCAAATGACATGTCGATCTCACTAATACACTACACATAGTGAGCCGCCCTAAGTTCCATGCTCTGGGAAACACATCCAGAACTTACTGGAATCATTAAGGTGGGATCGCCTTCGGTGTGTAAACCTCCTGATAGAAGGCAACGTAGGTATGTTCACACACATAATCACATAAAAAACATAGGTATTCACGCAACCTATATATGCATATTATTCGGTGGTATACAAACCCATCATAATAACCAGTATGTAGTATATAAGTATCGTATACTCAACGTAATAATTATTACCTCTTGTCATATAATCCCGAGTATCACTCACTACCCGAAGGGTCCTAGTTATCCCTTAATTAATATCAGTAGTTAATACTTCTCTATCCTACTTGTATTTATCTTAGATTATCGTTTACCCTTCCCATAGCCCAATTTATAATTTCATTATACGTGACACAAACGGTGGACTCTCGTTGGTCTAAATCTCAAATAATATGCTCATTAAGACTACGTCGGACTTAACCATGTGTCCATTGACCCTCCCTAAGTCCTTACATTGTTAAAAGATCATATTTAAGATTTCCAGTAAATCAGGGTAAAGAAAAACATTACAATTAAAACCAATCTCAATTTCAGCAGCCATCGATCGATCAACGAATCGGGTCGATCGATCTACATTCATGGGTAGATCTATCGATCGAACTTAGGTTTGAAAGCTTTGTCCCACTTGAGTTTTTCTCACTATTCCACATCTCAGATACTCACGTATCTTTACCAAACTCCCAACTAACATAACCAAACACCATATATATATGCGGGGATGATTTCTAACGTAAATCATGTATCAAATCCATATAAATTTCATCCAAGATCCAATTAAAATCCCATATTCACAAAGCCCTAGTTTTAGTGTTTCTCATGCATAATCATCTATTTACCTAGATTTCTCCCATTTTAATTATCACATACAATCTGATTTCATGTTGTCTATATATATGGATTCATTCTATATGCAATCCTACCCACAATTATGTATTTTATTCATAAATCTCCCAAGAACATTATCAATTTACACCAAATCTAGAACCCTACACTACATGGGTATGATAACTCATAAAATAATGCAAGATAAACAGTTGACTTAATTAACAGATCTAATTTCCTTTTTGTAAGTTGTAATAATGTTCCTCCCTTGATTTCGATCACGATTCCGACAACAAATATGGATTAATTGAGATGTTTGACCACTAAACTCTCTTTTCCCCCCCTCTAATAACCTCTCCTCTCTTCTCTTTTGATTATTAGGGTTTGAGATATGTTATGTTGCTTCCCAAAATGACTAATAGTATGTTTAAAATCCTATTTCCTAAAATTCTAACGGGCCAAGCCTAAATGACCTGAACACTCCCGTGCGGGCTCGATTATGACTAAAAAGTCTCCGGAACCCATTTATTATGCTCGGGTACACTATTCAAAATATCTCGACCCATTAGGAATCAACCATGACCTCGAAATCTCCATCCGAGTCACTCTACAATAAATTCCTATCCTGACCTCAATTAGTATACATGCAACTTCCTGTCAGGATATAATGTTGTCACTTCACTATCACTCGCTATGACGTAAAATAATTATTTACTATTCACTTAGTAATTATATCTCATAAAAATTTATCATTCTATCTCGGATTAATATTTAAATCCACTAATAATATATTACGTCACATGTGTAATTTAAGATAAATGGAATTAATTAAATTTTAAAATACTCAGAAATATGGGGGGTTACAGTTTGGTGAATTCATTTAGTACTAGTCTCCTTACTACACACCTCGATAGTTGACTCTTTCATTGAGTTCCCTAGCGATGTGTTTGTGATAGCCACAAATGTGATATTGATCTAGTAGTCAGCATTTTTCTAGTAATGCTAATTCCTAATATCATTTTTTCATCAACCCATCTCCAACATTTTGATTCTCTATCATTATCATTGGATAAGGAAATTCTATTTCTATTGGAAGTATAACCTCCATCCCATAGACGAGGTAATATGGGGTGCTCCAATATTTTAATTGAGTCTAGTCATACCCATAATGCGTATGGTATTCAAGAGGCCCAGTTGTGGAATTTTTTGATCATCTTGTTCTATAAAACCTTCAAACTCTTATTGGAAGCTTAGACGACGAAATTAGTTAGTGGAAAGTAAGGGGGGGGGGGGTTGTGCCTCTGGATAATATATTCATTTAGGATTTCTGCAACTTGGGCTTAGAAATGCACCTCCTTGCCTGATATCAGTTAAGCGGTACAATATACCTACAGATGATGTTTTTGAATATGTTTGAGCTATATTTTTCTCATTTAACATTTTGTCAAATTTAACTTTAACCTAGTTGGTAATAGTCGATGACTATAAAAAAGAATTCATGGCTATTAGAGGCTATCAGGATCGCCTTACCAATGAACTCAATACCCCATGTTAAAAATGGCCATGATGACAACATATTTTAATGTTCCTTTAGAGGAAGATGTTGTAAATTTGAAAATTATTATTATTTAGGGAATTTCTGAATGTATTTTTTGAAGTCATGCTAAAGAGTGATCCAATGGTACCTTGGCGGATGGTAATCTTTTCTAACATGTGGTCTTTCATGTGAGGACCAGAGTCCCCACCATGGACCTCCTTAATTATGCTTTCTTTAGTGTGACATTATGGGTGGGTTTTGTTAAGGTGTCTCTTGTATAGTTGACCCCCACACAAGGTGAATTGTGAGTCCCACCATAAAAGTGATATATTATCATTCTTGTTATATCCTTGAGGGTATTTTCATCCTGGATAAGTTAATGTCATGATTATAGGTTTTTTATATATGACCAGGGCCATGTAAATCTCATAAGTGAATCGAGATAATTTGTGTTTTCACATATCCATTATCAACTTTCCCATCTCGTCCGTGGATATCAACCATTAAGGATAGAGTAGTTAAGGTGTCAGTTAAGCTCTTTTAAGCTCATGAAGGGTAAAATAATTGAACATCCTCAAGCAGAAAGTTCATTTCTTATAGATACTAAAGGTAGGATAATAGTTTTTATTATTTGATTTTCTAGTGTCCCAAAATTTGACTAGATAATAAGGGTTGAATCCCCAAATATGTCTATCCATTATATTCCTTTGTCATGGGTTATCTTCAATCTAATGATGAATTTTTTATATTTAGTGATGTTGTTTGGGTCGTCGAAGCTCAACTTGATGTCGTAGTTTTTCATTTGTGAGATTAACAACATTCTGATGTTCTGCCCTTTCTTATTGTCTACTTCGTAGACATATACCTTCCATTTGTACTCATTTTGATTTTTTGTCCCTATTATATCTTCATTTGAAAAACGGGCAGTGATCCCCTTTTTATTTTCCAAAGGGAATTCAGTTATATAATCTACAATGATTTTCTTCTTTATTTCCTTTTGGTGAACATACACGATGCCAAATTTAGTGAGTAAGAATAACCATTTGGATATTTTACTTATAAGTACAAGGTTTTCAAGTAAGTACATTAAGGTATCCATTCAGGAGATTAATTTTAAATGTAAGTTTTTCATTACCCATATGACTGATAAACATGACTTTTTTAGGGTCATACATATTTCTTCACATGTGTTTAATTTTTTATTGGCATATTATATGGAATTTTCTTATCAAGATTCCTTGACATGTTGTGCTAGCATGTCTCTGGTCGTTGTGTTAGTGAATGTGGTGTGTTGGAGGATAAAAAATCCAAATCGAAGTGGGGAGATCACACATGGATTAATCAAGTATTGTATTACTTTATCGAAATACTGCTAACATAAAGAATTACATATTTTGTGGAGTCTTTGTGCGGGAGTTTTAAAATAAACTCACATATATAGGTTAGCTGAGAGATGAACCTACTGATATATTGGAGGCATTTAGAAAGCCCCTGACTTCCTTTTCTATTCAAAGGGTAGCATCTCAAGGATGGATCTAACTTTGTCAAAATCTACTTAGATTACCTTTTCATTGACGAGGAATCCCAAAAATTTCCATTTGGTCACTCCAATGATGCAAGTCTAAGGATTTAAGGTTGTCGAATACCCTTCACGCATCATAGACTTGATGATCATATCTTCCATGTATACCTCAACTTATTTGTGCATCATTTCATGCTTTAAAGTGGCGGATTCTTTAGTTGCCTCCAAAGGGTAACGACTTTCGCCTCTTTGGTGGAATCTGTAATACAAGATTGCTTCACACCCCTCCAACTTACAACTCCATCCCCTAGGGTAAACACATATCCAAAGGCAAAAATCCTTATCTGATTGAAAATTAGTTCTTTATACCTAAAACTTATAAGGGTATTGGACTTAATTCTTCTTAGCGTTCCAATGGCATAAAAGATATTTGGTCTTATACGTAATATATCACATGATGTGGCGAAAATCGAGCGTCCATATAGACATGTCAATTATTGTTATGGGCTTTCCACCATAATAAAAAAAATAAACTATTAACTACACTCACATGGAGTATAATGGCGAGTCTGGGTATCGAAAATCCATAAGGAATGTTAGACGGACTTTAATTGATTTATTACTTCTAAAATAAAAATGTAAAAGGTGATGGTGGCTTAAAAGGAAAAAGGGGAAAACAGGAAATAAAACTAGATAAGAACATTAAAAAGGGATTAGGGTTATATCCCCATCATGAGATAAACAATACGTGAAAAAGAATTTTGGTTCGAAAACATTTGACCGAGCATATTCAATTAATTGTAAACATCAAATGTGAAAAATTAATTCAATAATGAAGGATTAAACATTTGACCGAAAATGGTCAAACATGGATTAATTTTTCCATACCACTATAAACACTCACGTTGTGTGACAAAGAAAGTTAAACGCCTAATATTCCAACTTTAATACAGGAGGGTTCAATTAAATGCATTTTGACCCAAAACCTGTATTTCAAAGCTCGAGACCCATTAATGGAGGAAATATAAACCCAATCCTTAAACTAGATAAAATACCTAAATAAAGCAAGAAATAAACATAATTAACCAAAGTAAACAACAAATTAACCAAAAAAAACTAAATACAAGGCAAGTAAATGAAGAACAAAATATGAAATAAATGAAATACAACTTAAATTAAATGGAAGGGAAGATAAATAGTAACTTACAATACAAAAAATGGGTTAAAACCCTAAAGAGAGAAGATTCCAAAGAGAAAACTCTAAAACTTACTAAAATGAATCTTTTATATACTATAAAATACACTACATACATTAACTATTGCTGATTAAATGGGCTATCCACGTGGCATATGACTCCTCTTTCCTTTTCAATCACCAATAATCACTTAAATACTCTCACTTCGTTATCTCATTACCGTAAGAAATACCTAGCGTTCAATACATAAATTCTTAACAATTGACAGCCAAATGATAAGTCTCTTCATCTTCCCACCTCTATCCCTTAATTTCCAGTTCGTGTTTACTTTCTCTCTCTTTCTATACTCCTCATCATTATTTAGACTCTCACGTGAATTGTTTTGAGAGAAAACGAATTGTTTTTTTACTCAAAACCTGTACAACTCTTTCATCTCCTCGAGGAAACCAAATGGCCAACACATCTGTCTTCCATGTGTTAACGATCTATATCCCCTCTTTTATTTTATTCTATATTTTAGGGGGAAATAATAATCATAGGATATATGAAGAGTTTTTGAGATTTTGGGGGAATAAAAAACCTTCAAATTAATAATACATAACCTCCTATCTATCTTAGACATCGATTTCTCCCTCTCTCCACACCCTTCCTTTGATACCTCCATCGTCTACCAACACTCTATCAAGAAATAAGAGTTTTATGTTTTGTGGTTCTGTTCGAGTTTAGAAATGGAGTAAGAACTCCAGAGGAGGGTATTGTGGGTGAGACTGAAGATGAGGAAGTTACAGGGGGTGGTACAGCGGAGGAGGATAGTGGCGATGGTGGTGACCTTAGTTGGGGACATACGGGAGTTGGCGGTGGAGTTTGAGGCATAGTGGAGGAGGTCATCGAATATGCGCTTGGGTAGTGGGGAGAGGGTGGCGGAGATGGTAGAGGAAGTGGTGGTGAAAATGGTGGTGATGAGGGTGAGGGATAAGGTGAATGTAAAAAAGGAGAGGAAGACGAGGAGACATATGCGGTGAGAAGGTGGTTGCTTATGGAAGAGAATAAGGTTGGTCTTCATTTATTGGGAGAGGTAGTAAACAGAACAGGGATGGAAAATAGAGAGAGAAGTTCTAGAATTAGGGGGGACACAGATAACGAGGTGAAATGTGTACGGTTATACTCAAATAATTTTAGATGCAGTTGGTAATGTGTATTGAATTTTGAATGCAGATGTGGGGCTGAAATGTGGGGTGGTGCGCTGGAGCCGTGATATAAAAAACCATGAACGTGTCGGATCGAAGTAATTCCTATTTTAAATGAAAAATCATGCAATTTACGTCTGTCTGATCTCCCGGAGATACTCGCATGTTTGGTGAAGCTTATTATAAGGAAAGGTTAATCACAAGGTTATGGTGTACCTGTCTTTACTTAAAGGCCCTCTTCGGTGGCCTCCCTTTTAAGGGACCCTTTTATTCTCCCTGTTATTTATAATTATTAAGACCTATATTTTGTTGTCAAGATGATTCTTGTTCCCTTGAGTTGCCACCCGAATCGCTGAACCAATAATTCTTTAATGTTAAAATTGGAAGTCTACAAAGTTTTATTACACAATGAAGCGTTATACTAAAAAAGTAAAACGATTGTTTTTTTATTATGGGAATATCAACTGTTCCGTTAATAAGGAGGGAAGTGATGGATCAGATCTACATACTAATCAAATCATATAACTAACATATAATATGGTGTATCATAGTTAATGGTACTCCGTATAGAATCCCTACATGTTGACCTATAAGTTGAGTACTGAATTTGGTTATTTTAAAATCATCTCTCACTTTGTATCTCTACTTGAAAAAACTTGTTTACAAGATTAATAACAAAATATTTATAAGTTTAGTAAACTCCAAAATAAACTCGTTGAACGAAACTCTTTTCAAAATGAACACTAGATGTGTTAAAACAATTTTTCTGAATATGTTTTATGGATTCGTTAGTTTGATAACCTTGAGCTTGTTAAAATAAAAACATTCAATTAAGTCCCGAGTACGATATTGTTCACCAAAGTAATTAAGAAGATTCAAGCAAATTAACACACTATTTTTAACGTGGTAAAACCCTAAAATTAGGGAAGCATCCACGGCTCCCTCTACGGAGCAAAAAGAAAAAGTCCACTAAAATCACAACCAAGTTACAACACTAAAGCATGCAACTAAGAACCAAAATACAAGAACATAAAACGTACCTACCCGAGTTACCCCACTCTTAAAGGCATTCTTTATTGATTTGTTCTTATCCATGCAGCTTTTGTTTCATCCTTGAACCCTGGATTTCAGTAGCCGAACAAACAAAATACCTCACCAAGAACCACAACTCCTAGTGTTCATGTGAGAGTGATAGTGTTTGTGAATTAACTAAACATGCAAAATGCTTCTCACGGCTCTCAATCAATTACAAGCAATACCTATTAATTACAAGCAACTTCTATATACAATGCAATTAATCTCAAATATACTTTTAATTCAACACTTCGAAATTTTCAGATTTGGAATAAAAAATAATTCAAACCAAATTTTGTTTCAAAATTATTTATCACCAAAATATTTCACCAATTTGTTTTTTGAAACAAAAAAAATAATTCTCAAATCTGAATATTCACCACAACAACAAGTCTTGAGTTTCAAATTTATTTGAAACTATGTTCTTGGAAAAAATAACAACAATAACACAAAAAAAATTTCCAAGAACAAACACACAACAATCCTAAAAAATATAGTGTGCTAAAAATGATCCCTAAGAGGTACAGGGTAAGATGGTACATAAATCTGACTTGGTTCAAAATCCGGCGAGTTTTCCGACGACAAAAACTCCGGCGAGTTCCCTCTTTCTATTTTCGTCCAGCGGTACGGCTCCGGTGATGTCAATTCCAAATAAATCCTTTTATCACGGTCTGAGAAGTTTCGGTTTTATCAGTCACTGACTCGTCTCTTTCTCCTGTTCTGAATCTGGCGACAGAAGGTCTGGTGACACGACTCCGATTGGACTTGGTTTCTGCCCGGAGGTATAGCTCCGGCGGCGTCAACCCAGTGACGGAAACTCTCTTCCTCTCTCAATTCTTTCTGACGACGGCCTTCTCGTCTTTCTTTTCCTCTGCTCCGACACCGGTAGCGCCCTCTTCTCTCTCTCTTTCTTTCTGGCGATGGCGACAGCACCGATCGCGGTTTTTGACAGTCTCGATTTCTCTCGGTCTGATTCCGGCGACCTCGGTTTGCTCCGCCAGTGACGTGACTCTGTCATGCGTTCTCTCTCTCAATTTTCATCTGGCTCTGACGATAATTTCTCTCTCTCTCTCTCAGTTTGATTTCTCACAAGTAAAGAATGGAGAAGAAGTTGAAATGTTTCTCTCTCTCTCTCTCTCTCTTGTTCTATTATCAGCCGCCACTTCTCTTCTCTTTTCTTCTAAAATAACCAAAAACAAAAAAACCCTAAAAGATATTATATATGGAACTAAAAGGGTTTGTTAAAAATAAAGGGTCTAGATCTAATCTCCAAGATTTAAGGGTGTAGAAAGAAGGTGGATAACTAAATTTGATTGGCTAAAGGGTGTTCACTAGGATTGAGGCACTAAAAATATGGTTCATACATAACCACTCAATCTAGGGTCACAAATGAGTCTAACCACCTAGACACTAAAGAAACACAAAAAGCCTTATTAAAAAATAACACACATGTGTTTTTTAAAGTATTGGAAAAATTAAATTTTTCGACTAAAAAAAATATTAGCCAATTAAAAATTGAACCAATCAAATTTTTATCAAAACAACTATTCTTATGTTACCCTCGAATATATTTTTAAAATCATATTTCAATTAAATGAAAAAAAATCATTTTAAATGATTAAAAAAATATTCAAATGAATTTATTTTTTCCAAAAAAAATATTTGAAGCAACAACACCACCATATAAAATATGCACACATAATAAACATGTCTATTCAGTGTATGTGTCCTAATTGTGATTCAAGTGTCGTACTTACCTCTTTGTGTCGCATTGGAAAACTTGGACTGGGATGCTTTTGATGAAGCTTGATGCCTTTTTGAGATAGAGTAACTCGGAAAAATCTAATCCTATTTTGTCTCGATATCCAAACTAGTTGGAACTCCTATATGGAACAGACTCAAGTAAGTCAACCATATAGTGTGTTCTCAACCTCCCCCTTTGGATATTGGAGACAAAATTCCCTTGAGTATCCTGAATTCGTGGGTGAAAATGAAAAATCCTAGATTTACTATACAAAAGTCTCTATCTACCCATTCCCATCCTAGAACCAAAAATAAGATAAGAAAATACATTACTCAACTACAATACAGACCAATACCCTAATAAATAGGACAAACTATACGATCGGGTCTGAAAAATGCCTGAAAAAGATAAACACTCAATGGCATATTAGTTGAGTTAGTACAAGATAAGATGTACATCGCAGCATAGGTTCTCAAGTTTTTCTCCCCCAATTTTGCTCAAATATACAATGGGGTAAAAAGACATAAATCTGGAGAATATGATATAATGCGACAACACAAACAATAACATATGCAAGGGAAGATACAAGGGTCTCATACGTTAAACAGATATTAGGAGGCGTCTTTTGTCATTTGAGAAACGACCATGCCCTAACTCCTCAGAAACCAATTATTAGCCTGCAATTACCGAGGATATGGATGAAGTGTTGAAATAAGTAAGAACTATCATACTAGTAGCATTACGAACATATGCATATCGAATATCATCAACAGATTTAAAATTCTTCCTAAGGTATACATTATCAATGATATGACAAGCCATTTGAACAACTTTGGTAAAAAAATACTTAAGTAGAAATTTCACATGTAGCTTAACCTTAGCCATCTCATGTAAGGTTCTATCTTTCCTATCAGTGATGTCGTTCTGCTGAGTTGTCCTAAGCCCACAAAATTCATTTTTATAGCCATTGCCTTTACAACATTTTGAACACCCAAATTTTTAACTTTCTTATGAGAGGGGTTACTTATTTTCCCTTCCTGACGCGGACCACATATAGGATAAAAAGAATTTTTGATTCTAGGCAATCCTCTAATAATTTTTGGGGAACTTTTCTTACAAAGATTATCAAAATTTGTATGTCCCAATCTATTACAAGATTCAGACTTAGGAAGGACTGTGTAACAGTTATCCTTATTTCTATTTCACGTTAAAATACAATTTCCCTTTTCATAAAAATTTTTGCAATCAGTTTTAGAAAAGGAAACGATATGCTTGGAATCACAAAATTGAGATATACTAAGCAAGTTAGCTTTGAGACCTTTAACTAGGAGGACATTATTTATCATGGGGAGACCTTCCTCACACAATGTTCCCTTATCTATGATCTTAGATGAAACTCCATCACCAAACACGACACTACCTCCAAGGAAGTTTGTTTTGTTTGTTAATTTAGTTTCATCTTCGGTCATATGTTTAGAACATTCGGAGTCAAGATACCATCCAAACGAAGTGCTTGGTGCCTTAATAGAAGATATGACAATGTTGCACATGAGCTGGGGTAGCAAGTCATCTTTTCTAATCCAAATAGGCCTAGTTTTAGCAATTTGATTGGCCTTTGATTTAGAAAAGTTTTGATTGGTCTTTGTAAATGATTTCTTCTTAGTTTTAGGTCCTCCTTTCTTTTTATAGTTAGAGTTGTGAGTGGTCTATCTAGGGAGAACATAAGTATTCCTACTCTTTCTAGAATAGTTAAAGTTCAAATAAGTATGTGTATACACTCTCTTTTGAAAACATTCGGCAATGGAATGGCCGTAGACATCATAGTATGAACAGTACTGACGTGTGGAGGACTTGACTTTATTACTAAAGTCTTTGAAGATTGGTTTATCTTTAATAGGAATGGTCGTCCAAGTGTCTTTGGCTTTGGGTTTCTGATAATGATTTCTAACGGGTGGACAGACGTACTTAGCCGGACCATTAGATTTTGGTTGTTGAATACAATCACTTTGTTTAGCCTTAAAGACATTTTTAAAACAATTTTCTTTCTCAGTGTTTTGAGGATTCTGGCCTTATTTTACAAAAACAACATTTTCGGGAGAAACATTTTTGCTAGTATAAACTTTTTCTCCAAATCCAAAACCAGATTTATCGTCAGAATAAAACTTGCTTCCTACAACAATTTCTTCGTAGGACTTAGCTTGAGTTTCAAAGTTTAAACATTTTTTAAACACATTTGAAACTTTTTGCTTAGATTCTTCAAGTTCTACCAAGGTAGACTTGTATTTTTGTTCCAAAATATTATTATTCTCAGAAAGATTTTCTATTTTTGTAGAAAATTCTTCAATTTCAGTCTCATGGGCAACACATTATGCTGTAAAATCTTCAGCATTCTTCCTAATAGTCTGGTTAAGTAAATCAATATGCTCATTCAGAATCTTAACCGTTTTATCAAGACGAGCACTTTTCTTACGCCTTTTCGTGTATAGCTCTTAAAGATCAGGAAAATCATCATCAAAATCACTAAGTGTATTGTGTGAAGTGTCTCCTATTTCACTCATTTCATATGTGGAACTCACACACACTTCAGGTTTAATGATAATGCTTTCAATTTGACACACCCTTAAGTTATCAATAACAATGTCATTTTCATCATCAAAAGTCACAATATTTTCAACAGCAGATGCAATAGTAGGAGAAATAGAATCATAAGTAGACTCAATTTCATCATCATCACGGTATATGATCCTAGCATAGAAAGCCATATAGGACTCATAATTATGGGTTGACTCATTTTCATCTTTATCATAATCACTAGAGTCGTCCCATGTCTTACACAAATTAGCCCTAGTATTGTTGGTAGGCTTATTTGGACATTTATTAGCGATATGTCCCAATTTTCCACATCTATAACATTTGACATCTTTCATGTCTATGTTAGGTCTGCTATTGTCATAGGTTCTTTTGTTGTCATATCTTTCACGAGGTCTATGATTTTGATTACCTTGATAATTTTGTTTGCCCTTTTTATAGGCTAAAGCATTTCTGAATTTGATAATATTTTTTAAATGCTTTCTCATAAGAGCTATTTGATTGTCAAGGTGATCTAAGTCACAGTCATCATTCAAGTCAAGGTCAAAGTCTAAGGGGCTGACTTTAGGTGAAGTCAATTGTGATGAAAACACAACATTAGGTCTAGTGAGTCTCTTGTTACGGGCAATCAATTGTTTTTTGAACTCTAACTCCATCTCAATGGTTCTTAATTTGCTACTTAGCAATTCCGGAGTTAGGTTTGGGTCATTCCTTTCCTCTATGGCATATCTCTTATTGTCAAACTTAGCAGGTAATGACATAAGAATCTTTTGAACGATTTCTTTTCTAGTATAGGTTACACCATTTGCATGTAATTTTGTAAAAATGTCGGTTAACCTAATGTAGAAATCATCAAAGGATTCATTGTCATCCATAATCATAGTATTGTACTGTTGGACAAGCATTTGAGCTTTTCCGGCCTTAACTCGCTCATCACCCTCATTTGCGGTGACTAGAGTGTCCCAGGCCTCCTTAGAAGTAGAGAAAATAGATGTACGTTTAAACTCATGCTTGTTAATGGACATAAAGATAGCATTATTGCCCCTATTATTATCGAGAGATTTCTTTTTCTCTACAATAGTAAATTCGCTAAGAAGTTTCTTAATTCTTGTGGGATCAATATCAGACAAAGACTTAGTTGGATATTCATAACCATTTTCAATCATATCCCAAACATCATCACCAAGTGTTCCTTGAATGAAAGCAACCATTCGTACTTTCCAATACGAAAAGTTGTTTCCATCAAAGAGTGGTGGTCGGGAAAGGTTTCCAAACTTCTCAAATCTTTCATCCATATTCAGAATAGGATTTAGAAAAAAAATTCTGGAGTTTCAGGATCAAAAATATCTTTTGATAAACCCGCTCTGTTACCACTTGAAAAAACTTGTTTACAAGATTAATAACAAAAAAGTTATCAGTTTAGTAAACTCCGAAATAAACTCGTTGAACGAAACTCTTTTCGAAATTAACACTAGATGTGTTAAAACAATTTTTCCGAATATCTTTTATGGATTCGTTAGTTTGATAACCTTGAGCTTGTTAAAATAAAAACTTTCAATTAAGTCTCGAGTACGACATTGTTCACCAAAGTAATTAAGAAGATTCAAGCAAATTAACACGTGATTTTTAACGTGGTAAAACCCTAAAATTAGGGAAACATCCACGGCTCCCTCTACAGAGCAAAAAGAAAAAGTCCACTAAAATCACAACCAAGTTACAACACTAAAGCATGCAACTAAGAATCAAAATACAAGAATAGAAAATGTACCTACCCGAGTTACCCCATTCTTAAAGGCATTTTTTCTTGATTTGTTCTTCTCCACGCAACTTTAGTTTTATCCTTGAATCTCGGATTTCAGCAGCTGAACAAACAAAATACCTCACCAAGAACCACAACTCCTAGTGTTCGTGTGAGAGTGATAGTGTTTGTGAATTAACTAAACATGCAAAATTCTTCTCACGACTCTCAATCAATTACAAGCAATACCTATTAATTACAAGCAACTTCTATATGCAATGCAATTAATCTCAAATATACTTTTAATTCAAGACTTCGAAATTTTCAGATTTGGAATAAAAAATAATTCAAACCAAATTTTGTTTCAAAATTATTTATCACCAAAATATTTCACCAATTTGTTTTTTGAAACAAAAAAATTAATTCTCAAATCTGAATATTCACCACAATAATAAGTCTTGAGTTTCAAATTTATTTGAAACTATGTTCTTGGAAAAAATAACAACAATAACACAAAAAAATATTCCAAGAACAAACGCACAACAATCCTAAAAAATATAGTGTGCTAAAAATGATCCCTAAGAGGTACAGGGTAAGATGGTACACAAATCTGACTTGGTTCAAAATATGACGAGTTTTTCGATGACAAAAACTCCAGTGAGTTCCCTCTTTCTATTTTCGTCCAGAGGTATAGCTACGGTGATGTCGATTCCAAACAAATCCTTTTATCACGGTCTGAGAAGTTTCAGTTTTGTCAGCCACTGATTTGTCTCTTTCTCCTGTTCTGAATCTGGCGACAGAAGGTATGGTGACACGGCTCCGATGGACTCGGTTTCTGCCCAGAGGTATAGCTCCGGCGGCGTCAACCCATCGACGGGAACTCTCTTCCTCTCTTGGTTCTTTTTGACGACGGACTTCTCCTCTCTCTTTTCCTCTGATCCGACTCCGGTAGCGCCCTCTTCTCTCTCTCTTTCTTTTCGACGACGACAGCAGCGATCGCAGTTTTCGGTGATCTCGATTTCGCTCGGTCTGATTTCGGCGACCTCGGTTTGCTCCGCCAGTGACGTGACTCTGGCACGCATTCTCTCTTTCGATTTTCGTCTGGCTCTGACGATAATTTCTCTCTCTCTCAGTTTGATTTCTGACAAGTAAAGAATGGAGAAGAAGAAGTTGAAATGTTTTTTTCTCTCTCTCTCTCTTATTCTATTATCAGCCGCCACTTATCTTCTCTTCTCTTCTAAAAAAACCAAAGACAAAAAACCCTAACAGATATTATATATGGCACTAAAATGGTTTGTTAGAAATAAAGGGTCTAGATCTAATCTCCAAGTTCTAAGAGTGTAGAAAGAAGGTGGATAACTAAATTTGATTGGCTAAAGGGTGTTCACTAGGATTGAGGCACTAAAAATATGGTTCATAGATAACCACACAATCTAGGGTCATAAATGAGTCTAACCACCAAGACACTAAAGAAACACAAAAAACCTTATTAAAAAACAACACACATGTGTTTTTTAAAGTATTGAAAAAATTAAAATTTTCGAATAAAAAAAAATATTAGCCAATTAAAAATTGAACCAATCAAATTTTTATCAAAACAACTATTCTTATGTTACCCTCGAATATTTTTAAAATTATATTTCAATTAAATGAAAAAAAAAATCATTTTAAATGATTAAAAAATATTCAAATGAATTTATTTTTTCCAAAACAAATATTCGAAGCAACAACGCCACCATAAAAAATATGCACACATAATAAACATGTATATTCAGTGTTTGTGTCCTAATTGTGGTTCTAGTGTCGTACTTACCTCTTTGTGTCGCATTGGATAACTTGGACTGGGATGATTTTGATGAAGTTTGATGCCTTTTTGCGATAGAGTAATTCGGAAAAATCTAATCCTATTTTGTCTCGATATCCGAACTTGTTGGAACTCCTATATGGCACATACTCAAGTAAGTCAACCATATAGTGTGTTCTCACTACTTATTCCATCTTTTAGTTCTCTTTAATTGTCCCCCTTCCTAATTATTTGTTTATGGTCATATTTGATTTATCTTCTCATTATCCTGACCTTCCACATCCGAACTCTTAATCACAAATATCAATTCTTTCTTCCATTAATTTCATAATAACATCTTCCTACATTTGCACCTTTTCTCTACCCATTGTGTTAAATATATCTAGCCCTGTCTCCTTTAAAAGTATTATTGAATAACTAATTCCTCCATTTAGCACTGGCTTGAGGATTTGATGCGATCTTTTTTGTAAGGTTTCTTCACAAAGTGTGGATGAAGGTTTTAGATAAAGAATGGGTCCTTTAACATAGACAACTCATGTTATATACTATGTCATTTTGGTTTGTATTTGGGTATAAATGATTCTTTATTTTTTCTACTTCCATCCATTAAAGCTATATTTGTACATTTATTTATAATTGATATTGGTATTTTTTTCATCTACCAAAATCTCCACTCTTTAGATATTAATTTATTTTTTCTACTTTGGTAGTTGGTTTGCAAGTTGTATATTCAGGTGCTTTCAAAAGAGGTATCTTTAAGTAATTTTGACATAAAAAGTCGTAAAGATATTATAAGCACGCTAGAGTTTACAATTTCATTCAAACTTATTTCATTATTTTTTTATTTAGTTATGTTCTGCACATTGCACTTTTCCCGCGCATCGAGCGGGCTTACAACTAGTTATATAAAAGATGTCTTACAAATAATACAAAGCCCAAGTTATATACTAAGTTACAAAAGAAATAAAGGAAAAAGAAAATAAAAAAGAAAGAAGCATTGGAAGAGTGTAGGATCCGGTGTTCTGCTTTTTGGAAGCCTTAGTCATCACATGGGACAAAAGGTTCTTTACAAATTTGTCTATAATTTCTTCGTCCAAAATCGAAACGACGCGCCGGTTGCTGTCACGCGAAGCTAACTCAATGAAATATGCTTTTGTGGAATTACACTACGCCAAAGATGAAGTATGAAATGATTAAATTTCCCTTAAAGTTGAATCACACGATGAAACTTCCTCGAAAAACAACCAATTCACACTCTAAGCATTTCGATACCTACAAAAGCTCAATTATACCGTCCAAAACATACAAACATAAAAACTAAAGGTTTTCTGGTTAACGAGCATAAATATAGGCATAAGGAATACAAAAGTGCTAGAATTCATAAAGATAAAGGGAATAAATACATAGTATTCGTGTCGTATCACACCCCTACCTTAAACATAGCTAGTCCCTAGTATTTTTTTTTAAAATGGGATTCATATCTCACATTTTAAAATTAAAGATAACAACAGGGAAAATCCCCCCATTAGTGGCTTACAGCAAGTATTAGCAATATGATCCCTATGCTTGAAAAATCCTTTAAAACATCAAAACAAAAGCTATTTTTAACACCACTGAAAGGAAATATACGAAAAGCCATCTTAATCTCTCCACAAATGAGATTAATAATTGAAGACTCCTACATTGGCAAACCCTCAAAGTTGGATTTGTTCCCCGTACACCATAGATACTAACAAATGAAAGATGGAATAAAACGACATAGAATGCCTCTAATCTTTTCACCATTTGAATTAATCCACTAATTCATCAATTTGCCACTGAAGTTGGATGATGTAATCCTCAAACTAAGAATATTCAAAAAAACATTTCCAAATAGATTGAGCAATAGAGCCACTCCAAAAAAGATGATCTATATCCTCTTCACAAGCATTAATAAGACATCTAAATTTTGAAGCTAATGAATGTGAAGACTTTTTATGTACTCATCTATGAATACCTATATGCAGTAACTACGACATAAAAATTGAAATCTTAGGAACAATCCTCTTATCCCATATTAGAGAAAAAGAACGTTGAACACGTACTTTCTCCCTCATTAAATGCCAAGCGAATTTGACAGTAAATTTACAATCATTCATCGAGAGCCATTTCCTAGTATCATTATCAACATTATCTGAGAACTCCTCCCAAACATATTGCATTAGCTTCCATACTTGAGATGAAATCGAAGTAGACTCTATAAAATATTTAGCTTCGAATTTTTTATATTTATTATGCTTGAACTGAGACCATAGGGGTGTGGAATTAAAAAAATTCCACCATAAGTTATGAGAGTAAGAAAGAGATAGATCAAATATACACCGTAAATTTAAGCCACTTTCTTCTTTAGTTTTGCAAATGTTGGACCACTCCACCCAATGAAATTTTGATTTGTCATCTTGTTTACCCCATAAAAATCAAGCCAATAATTTATTTATATGATTAAGAACCGCACTGGGAGGGTTGATGGCAGCTAGAAGGTGTAGGTGCATAGATTCTTCCACTGATTTGATGAGAGTTAATCTTCTCGCTTGAGAAATATTTTGGAGATTCCAGAACTTAAGTTTCACCACCAACTTGTCAATGTAGAGAGCGAGATAACAATTCTTTTTTCTTTCATAAAATAAAGGAATCCCCAAGTACATGATCAGAAGATTTTTGTTCTTAAAACCTATAGCAGCTTCAATAATCCTTCTCGCCCTGTAAGACTCGTTTCCCGAGAGATAAAAGGAACTTTTATTGCAATTCACCACTTGTCCTGATACCCCTTCATAATCCTTCAAAAAATCCATGAATTTTTTTTAGGGACCTCCGATCTCCATTAGCAAAAATTAGGCAAAAAAAGACAAAAAATAATAGGATAGCGCCAATTTAGAGTAAAACGTGAAATTTTCCCATCTTCCATCATTGTTTGAACCCCTCTATTGAGAACTTCCGCGGAAATTACAAAGAGCGTTGGTGACAACGGATCCCTTGTTTCACCCCTCTATTAGACTTAAAAAATCGCATTTTTTTCTATTAAAAACAACCGAATACCAAAAAGTCAAAATAATCCTCCAAATCAAATCCATAACTGTCTATGAAAACCCAAAATTCCTGAAAGTTTATAATATAAAAAGCCACAACATTCTATCACAAGCTTTCGACATGTCAAGTTTAATGATAAGGTTAGAACCCCGCACACTCTTTCTATAAAAGGACATAAGTTCTTGGTCCAAGAGCACATTTTCTAGTATGGATCTAGCCTTAATAAAACTTTATTGAGACAGAGATATTATTTTTGGTAAAATGAGACCCAATCTTTTTGCCAATAATTTTGGAAGATAAATTACACAGACTTATTGGGCGTAAATCTCCACAATTTTTAGGTCAACTAACTTTAGGTATCAAAATGATATTGGTGGATGTCTAACTAAACGGGAGAACATCATCGATGAAAAATGACTGAATGGCTTGGACGAGATCATGTTTAATAATCTGCCAACAACATCCAAAAAAACACCAGTAAAGCCATCTGGGCCTATAGCCCAATATCCATTCATCTAAAAAATAGCTTCATGAATATCTTCCAAATTCGGAACACCACTCAACATCAAGTTGTCATCTTCTATAACTGAGTTC
The DNA here is from genome assembly GCA_949130495.1 of Sambucus nigra. Taxonomy (NCBI): domain Eukaryota; kingdom Viridiplantae; phylum Streptophyta; class Magnoliopsida; order Dipsacales; family Adoxaceae; genus Sambucus; species Sambucus nigra. The sequence continues at coordinate 223,230,293 of OX422221.1, read as the reverse complement.
GAAATACATCCCCATATCATCTCAGCGTTATTAGTAGGAATAGTAGTAGGCCTACAGCCTGCATGAACCGTAGCGGGACTGTCAAAGGGATTGTGAGTATCCATGGAGGCAGTAGAAGGTCTACATCCTACATGACTAGTAGTGGGACTGCCAAAGGGATTGTAGTTAATCGTGGACGTAGTATCAGGTCTAAAGCCTATATGGCAGATATCAAATGACTTGTTGCAAAGAAGTGTTTGAAGGGATGCAACGAAAGAGTTCTCAACCTCGAAAATATCTTCAACCCATTGACCATCATCGTTTTGAGTACGTGAAAGGTTAAGGACAATATTTTTCTTCTTAATAATAACATGGAAGAATTTTGCGTTGGAGTCCGCATCAATCGCCCATTTAAATCTTGCCTTCTGTATCCAGTACTCTTCCTTAATTTTTAAGGCCTGTAAATAATCAAATTGAATCTTATAGAATTTAAGTATGTTTCCACTTATGGATTTGCATCAGTTCTACTTCACACCTCAACATATCGTCTTTAACTTTTCTCGCAACTAAAAAAAATCAAAAATTTTAGTTCTAGACCAGATTTTAAGAAAAGATTTAACCCTTTTGAGTTTTTCCACAAAAAAACAAGGGGCCTACCCTTCACGTCAAAACACCAAGCTTGCTTAACCACCTGAAAGAATTCATCATCTTTGGTCCACAATGGCAGATATTTGAAAGGTTTAGGCGAAGAAAGATTATTTTATTTAAGTTTGAGAAGTAAAGGACTATGATCCAAATTTCCCTGTGAAGGTGATCTACCAAACCAGAATATTTCAAATAAAACCAATTAGAGTTACCCGCCACTCTATGAAGATGAGCCCAAATTCGTGCGTTACCCTCACGATTGTTACACCATATAAAATTCGAACCGTTGGAAGGAATTTATTGTAAACCCACATTGCCAAGAGATAAATTGAAATCGAACATAGCTTCCCAATTCACCCATTGCCTCTAATCTTTTCTTCAGAATTCGCCACTATATTTAAATCTCATCCCATAATCCATTTCATATTATCGATAGTTGAAAAGGAATCAATCTCCTCCCAAAAAGTCAATCTCTCTCTCCGCGTACATTTAGTATAAATATTCGTAAATAAGAAAGGAATTTTACAAAAATATTGCTCAACCAAAGCGATAATGATTGTTCACCATTGTTTGCTAAATTCACTGTCCAATTTTTCTTCCAAATGATCCAGATTTTATTAGAAGTATTAGCATAACCACCCGAAAAGTTCAATTTCCTAAACACTTCATCAATGTTAGTCTCCTCAATCTTTGGCTCTAATAAAGCCAAAATAGTAATCAAATAAGTACGGATGCGGAGTTTAAGTCTACATATAAAAGGGACATTTCCCACTCTCTGAGTATTATAAAATAGAAATTGCATCATTTGGAAGATTTAAGGTTCCAAAATTTAGTCAATTTATCACTTGACCGCATTTTTGAGAAGGTTGGTTTAATGGTTGAGTAGTTATTTCTTTCTCTTTTCTTCTTTACCACAAATAATTCTACATCCATCAAATTATCCTTGTCAAATCTTAGAAATTTCTTGGATAATGGAGTTTTCGAGTCAGAAGCATATAGAAGAGGCCAATTTTCCAAAAGCGAGTTACCAGTTTGCATTTTAAGTGCTCGAGGAGATAGACCATAATTCTTTTATGTAATTGGGTCTGTGGTTACCTTCTTAATCATTGGAACATTATCCATATCAAAATCTCATTTCTCTAACGAATTTTCTTGTAAAACTCCAATCGAAACATTAGCAGAAGCCTGGGCCGTTGATCTGAGTATATGTTAACTGGTGATGTTGAAATTTCACCAACTTCCAATATAGTGTTATCAATGTTCAAAGGCGCAAAATAATTGGAGGTCATCACCTGGTCTTTCTTCTTAAAATTCTGTAATTTAGTTTTTGAATAGGAAGAGTCTTTGGCCGAGACCATCTGAAAACCATCATCGCGACTCGTATTGGTTTTAAAACAAGTTGATTGAATTGTTTTAGCTAGAGAGAGAGATAACGTTTTAGATGAACCAACACGATCTTTAATGAAATCTCCTTTATCCATCTGTTTCTACTACACTTTCTTGACCTTCTGATGAGTTTGAGAAATGTCCTTATCTTTGACTAAAGTTTTGGTGACGTTATTATCCTCTCCATCCTTACAGTCCAAATTATCATGACCCAATTTTGAACAAATAGAACAATATTGTGGGAGGTTATCGTATATAATGTTCTACCAAAAACCTTTATCAGAGGAACCAATATAAATCCATTTTGGGAGACGATTTAAAACATTAACTTGCACACAAATTCTAGACATGATTGGGCGCGTGAGGGTCCCTATAGCCTCGCCAATCTTGATAGGGTTACCAATGGCATTACCAATTGAGAAGAGAGTCATTTTGGAGAAGAAGTGCACCAGGAGAAAAAGGGAGATTGACCCAAATAGGAAAATAGGGGCTATCAACGTTGGTTTGGAAATCTGGTGACCATTTCAAAATATTCATGGTAAATCTATGTATATACCATAGATCTCACAACCACATATGCAAAAAATCTTCCCCACAATTTAAGAGCACTAAGACGTGCCTGGAGTCCAAAAAACCAATTGTGAAACCTGATTTGAGAGAGAAACTCAGGAAGGGTATCCTTATGGTTTCAATATAAGGTCATCCATGGTTAAATTGGCTAATCAAAGAGAATTTGAATGGGGTTACCAACGTAGCAATCTCATTTTTAGAAAAGAATAATGCAACTTCTCCCTTGTAAAGAGCAGTTGTTTTAAAGAATTTTTAGAAAGAACATTGACTTTAGGTGAAAATACATCAGTGAAAGATTTGATGGAGTATATATCCATAGGTTTGGGATCCGATAAAGGGTTATCAGACGGTAGAGATGGTGGTTCAGAGGTAGACAAAGCCATAGAAAGTAGTTATAAAAAGGAGAGGAAAAACAGTTATAGGGAAAGGTATCATATTTACAATCTATAATATACTCACGTGGCCTTTACCATTCTCCACTAGTCCTTAGTAATGAAACAAAATAAAACCAATCCAACATAAGGTGATGAAAAATGTAAATAAGCATAAAAATATAAATTCCATTTTTGTAGGGAACACGATTGCATCTAGCATATGCAATAAGACGTTAAGCCCCTAGGTTACCCTAGTGGACAAGTGTTGTCTCGTGAGGGTTTTTATGGATGAAACTCACAAACATCATAGTTTACTCAAAATGTATGCCCAACCAACATGCAAAAATCCCAACAATAACGAAAAAGGTTTAAAACATGTCATTAGCAAAGTGAATGAATTCAGACAAATGTCTGTATTATTAACATTACAGAATGAACTTCGTCGAATTGAAACCTTAAAAGTGGAATAGTGAGCACATGCAAGGTATCAGTTGGCAAAACTTTTATAAACCGGATAAGAATGCGAGGTAATACAAGGTACATGAGGGCATAAAGAGCAAATGTAAATGGAGACTAGGCCACGCACATGTCACTGGTGAGGAACACTATATAAAAAATGAAAAACATGTAATCTCAATGAAAGATACTGTCATTAAAGGATGCAAAATGTATTTTGACATATTATCTAAACTATTTAAACTTTTGAATAAAATTCACCCTACACATAGGACTTTTATAGGGTTGTAATGTAGGTTTGGGGTTGAGGTTAGGAAAGGAAAGGATTATTTACGAATTCAAAGGTGGTTGGGTATGAAAAACATGGGATAATAGAAAATTATGGGCAATTTCAAAATTAAAAAATGATTTCCATAACAAGCATTGGATATGAAATTGGAGAGCGACAAGGATTATTGAACACTATATATATCATATACAAACTTTCTCTTTCTCTTTCTTTTCTTCTTTTTCTCATATTTTTCTTTTGTTTTCTTTTGCTTTTTCACTTTTTCTTTTCTTTTTCACTTCTATTTTAATTTAACTCTGAGGGATAATTGGTGTCCCTTCGCTAAAATGCATGCCTCCTAGAAAATAATAATTCTCTTTGAATAATGGATGGCATGTGTAATGTGTAAGAAATGAACCATCGCCAATTAAAAAATTAGTAGGGTAATGGGGGATTTGGATATTAAGGGGTATATGACCAAATTAATCTCGGGAAAATTAAAATCACATCCCCAAGGTTTTTCAATTGCAAGGTTGGGTGGGGAAGTTCAAGTGAATATCCCATGAGATGAAGCATCTCAAAATAACATTCCGTTCAAGAATCAGGTCAAAGTCCTCAATACTTTCAACTCATTCTTGTGATAAATATAATGGTTCGATAATAGTGGGGAACCAAGGATATGAAGGACCTTCAACCTCAAAAGAATTGGAAATATTAATAAGAGGTTGAAATTCGAAAGTGTTCGGATCACTCTCAAGTATTTCTTCCTCAAAAAGGGGTTGAGGTGAAACCGAAGTTTCAACCTCAACCCGACTTTGTGAAGAAGAAATAATCTCATCGAGTGGGACATTTATTTCTAAAGACCAAACTTTAAGACTCTTAGATTGGTCATTCAATTCCTTGAAAGATAACTCATGATCAAGCCAACAAGAAGACATGACATCTTTTTGGGAGGTTTTCTCATATCTAGATGACTCCCCACTTTCCAAAGTTTCTTCCCAAGGTGATGAGGGATTACTTATAAATTCTTGAATTCCGAGCTCAAGTCATTCATTTTCAAGAATTTATAGGCATTCTCGCATAGTCTTGGGAGTGTAACCTGGAAAACTATTCTCATAATAATTAATATTATCCAAAATGTTATGGGGAGATATTTTAAATAACTCAATTCAAAAATGCGCCGAGCACCAAAATTTCAAGGTTCTATAAACAATTTAGCACAAGTCGGAAAGAAAAAAAAACAAAGAATACAAATATAAATAAAAAAATACTAAGAAATAATAAAAGAATCGCAATCTATAACAAACACTCCCCGATAACGGCGCCATTTTGAAGTGGCAAAAACCGAGTGTTCATGTAAATATGCCAATCGTTGCCATTGGATTCCAACCGTAATACAAAAAACCTAACTTTAATTGCACTAAAATGGAGTATAGCAGCTAGTCCGGGTATTAAAAATCCACATGGAATATTAGACAAACTTTAATTGATTTATTACTTTTAAAAATGTAAAAAGTGATGGTGGTTTAAAGGGAAAAAGGAGAAACGAGAAATAAAACTAGGCAAGAACAATAAAACGGGATTAGGATCACATCCTCGTCGTGGGCTAAACAATGCCTAATAAGGATTCTGGTTTGATAATATTTAACCGAACATATTCAATTAATTATAAACATCAAACATGAATAAAATTAATTCAACAATGAATGATTTAAATATTTAATCGAAAATGATCACACGTGGCTTAATTTCGCAATATATCTATAAAGATTCACATTGTGTAACAAAGAAAGTTAAATGCCTATTATTCTAACTTTAATACCTGAGGTTTTAATTAAATGCGTTTTCACCCAAAACCTAGATTTCAAAGTTCGAGACCTATTATTGGCAGAAATATGAACCCAACCCTTAAACTAGATATAATACATAAATAAAGAAAGAAATAAGCCTAATTAACCAAAGCAAACAACTAATTAACCAACAAAAACTAAATACAAGGCAAGTAAATGAAGAACAAAGGATGAAATAAAGGAAATATAACTTAAATTAAATGGAAGGGAAGATGAATAGTTACTTACAATACAAAAATGGGTTAAAACTCTAGAGAGAGAATCTCCATAAGAGAAAACCCTCAAACTAACTGAGAACGTGTGTGCTTGCGTTCAAATGAGCTACTTATATATTAAACACCTTTTAACCCAAACAAACCCTAAACATGCAACAATATGTGATTGAATAAGATGATAATCTAAGCAAGAACATTCAAACACATGCAATTGAGGAAAAATCCCCCAAAGGGACAAAACCATTTATTTTCATTATAATAATGTAGGCTATACAATTTCGGATTACAATGAAAATACAAGTGACTAAGAATTACCCTCAGGTATCGGATTCTGTAGTCGTGGCTGGAACTATCCCTTTCCAGTAGGGCTGGCGGCTGGAACTATCCCTTTCCAGTAGGGCTGCAATGGAGAAGAGAATGGCTTCTCCACAAGGGTGTGAACAACAAGAATGCATTCCTGGGTTGCAAAGTGATTCAAAAAGGATTGGAAATTTGTGTGAATCAAATACCTAGAGTCTAGATGCTCAATAGGTGAAGACTTAGAGCTTTCTGTACTCTGAAAATCGTGTGTATAAGTCTTAGAAAACCACTTCCCGTAGTGGGTTTAAATAAGAAGTCTCGGGCCTTAAAAATCTGGACACGATCTGTTGAAGTTTATCCCAGGCGGACCGGTCCGGGTCTGAGGCGGATCGGTTCGATATACCGGATCGGTTCTTTTATTCTGAGGCGGATCGGTCCGTTGATGATCGGATCGGTTCGCTTCCAGGCTTCATCGGTTCGCTTGCGGTCCGGGGTATACTGGCCTTCTGACAAACAAGCAGATCGGTCCGGGTCTTTAGGCGGACCGGTCCTGTTAGCCGGATCGGTTCTTTTATTTCAGCAGATCGGTCCGGCTGTCAGACTATGATTCCTCTTCTTCTTTTGATATTCGAATCCGTTGAATCTTGAATCTCGAATTTCTTCAATGGTGTAACAGCGTGCGATATAATACATTAATAATGGACAAAAATGCCCTTACAAATATCCCCCTATGTCTATGCCTGTACATACATAAAAATAAAAATCCGAATTATCAAACAACTAAAAATGATGCCTATACAAATCTATCCTTCCATGAACCCAAAATTGGAAAGATACAATTGAATAAGACTACAACGTTTGCTCTTCAATTCTGCAGGAATCTCAACGCTTTTCTCATCAGGGTGTGCAATCCAATGATAATCCATGTAGTACCTACACACATGAGACAAAGCAAAATACCAAGTGACATATCGAGTTTGAAATGAAATAAACATGTATACCAATTTATGAGAAAACTCAAACTTTCAAAACTCCCCCATAATAAGATAATTCATTCTCCCCCTTTTTATGATGTCCCCAAATAGACAAATGAGAGAAAGAAATCAAATAAGCAAGTGCGGGGTGTCACTAGGATAAAATCACACCATGAATGAACACAAAGCAACCAAGATGATGATAGCGTAAATGAAGTGGTGTGATCAAATTCGATAGGAAAATCAATGCATACAAACATGACATATGTGCACGATGAATATTGGATATTCCTAGCGAATGAACTCAAATGCTTCCTTTGGTGTAAAATAATGACAATATAAGATATTGACCCAATCAAATCAACAAATCAACAAATCAAAGCTCAAAGTGATTTTCACACCAATAACGTCCAAAATGATTTTATGCTTTATCAGGACTTTCAAGGAAGTGCAAACACGTTTAAAGATTCTCCAACCAAACTCCCTCAGATATAATTTTGAATAGCGGCATTCTAAATTCTCAAACTTTGGAGAATTGATGGTGAAACCTAAGTGGCCCATATTTGGCATTAAGTGCTTTTTATTGCCTTTAAATTTTTTCGGGCTCTTTTAACCTCTTTGGACCTCGGATATTAAAATTCCTCCATTTTTTAGGTCCTTTTTAACGGTGGTTTTTGCGCAAAGGATAGATGATTACCTTTCGCAGCCCCTCCCCGTTATACAAAAACACACAGTCTCACCAAAACGGTTTTTACATGCATTCCAATCATGTCAAGTTTTATCGCATATTGTACATTTTATAGACAGGATTGAGATGGAAACACTCAAGCCAATATGAGATAGAAAAGTGCAATAATCAAATATAGTCGTGCATGTGTGCAATAAAGGATATAGGAGTCAAACATGTAGGAAGATATCACTAATTGCATCTCAAAGACTCCAACCAATGTAAAGCACATAAATGAAATGATGTAGCCTCTCAAATCTCTATCAAACAGTCACATGGATAAATGAAATGAAGTTGTGACTTGGCTACCTTAAATGCTCATCCATAAAAGGTGCTTAAGAAAACAAAAAAATCTTTTTGGTCTTTTTCAAAAATTTTCTTAAAATAAAATCTGTTTGTATTTTTCAAAAGAAATATAAACAACAAAAAGAAAAAATAAAAGCTGTACAACTAAGCAATGGTACATATAAAACAGACTAGCAATAGGAAGCATATGATATGAACATGAGAAAGCATCCTATTCTAGACATAGACCAACCTCTCAGTCAACTGTGCGAATCCCCAAAGACTTCCTAAGACTCTCAAATCTAAGGGCATCTAAAGGTTTCGTGAAAATGTCTGCTAACTGACGGTCGGTAGTAACAAAACTCAGGGATACAGTGTTCTCCTCAACTAACTGACGAATAAAGTGCTCACGTATCCTGATGTGTTTTGTGCGCGAATGCTGGACGGGATTACGGGATATGTGTATCGCGCTCGTGTTATCACAAGAAATGATCATGGTGTCTTGTGAAATCCCATAATCCTCCAACATTTGCTTCATCCACAAGAGTTGTGTGCAACAACTCCCGGCGGCTATGTACTCAGCCTCTGCAGTGGACAAAGAGATGGAATTTTGCTTCTTGCTCAGCCAGGAGACAAGAGCAGAACCAAAATAGAAACACCCACCAGAAGTGATCCTACAACCATCTACATCCCCAGCCCAATAGGCATCCGAATAGGCAGATAAACGGTCATCGGTATCAAAGGAATACCAAATACCGTATGATAGAGTCCCACTCACATATTTAATAATACATTTTAGAGCAAGTAAATGTGACTCTTTCGGGGACGCCTGATATCGCGCACATAATTCAACACTAAAGGCGATGTCGGGACGACTGACAGTCAAGTAGAGAAGACTACGTATCATACTCCGATATAAGGTTTGCTCTACGTCCTTGTCTGAAGTGTCCTTACTAAGCTTGGTAGTGGTACTCATAGGTGTACGTGCATGCTTAGCGGAGTCTAAACCAAATTTCTTCACTAGGTCTCTAGCATACTTGGATTGGGAGATGAACATCCCATCCTCTAGATGACGAACCTGGAGACCAAGGAAGAATGTAAGCTCACCAACCATGCTCATCTCAAGCTCACTTTTCATTTCCTCCTCAAAGTGGTGAGCATGCTGGGAGCATGTGGATCCAAAGACTATGTCGTCCATATAGACCTGGGCAACCAAAATAGCACCGTCATCTCTCCTGACGAATAACGTCATATCTACTCCCCCTCTCTTGAAGCCACGAGCTAAGAGATAGGAAGTAAGCCTCTCGTACCAAGCACGGGGTGCTTGCTTCAAACTATACAAGGCTTTTCTAAGATAGTAGACATGCTCTGAGTGCTGAGGGTCTTCAAACCCTTTTGGTTATTCCACATAAACCTCCTCCTGTAGAATGCCATTCAGAAAGGCACTCTTGGCATCCATTTGGTATAACTTGAAGCGCAGATGACATGCGATGGCGAGCAGAAGACGAACGGACTCAAGCCTCGCAACAGGAGCAAATGTCTCCTCAAAGTCTACACCCTCTATCTGTGTGTAGCCTTGAGCGACCAACCTAGCCTTATTTCTGATTATGGTACCATTTTCATCCATTTTGTTCTAGAAGATCCACCGGGTACCTATCACATTAGTCTCACTAGGCCGGGGGACAAGTTCCCAGACATTATTCTTTTTAAACTGAAGCAACTCATCCTGCATAGCAGATATCCAATGTTCATCCTTGAGTGCTTCTTTATGGTTCTTGGGCTCGACTTTGGACGTGCAGCAAAGATGGCTCACAACGTTCTCTAGCTGAGCACGAGTCTTGACCCCTAGAGTGGGATTGCCAAAAATGGAAGATGGGTCATGACTCTTGCGAACCTAAGCATGTGTGTCCCCTAACACAGGAGTAGGGTCCACAGAGTGTGAGAGAGGAACAAGTAAATCACTGTCAGAACAATCCTCATCCTCACACTGAAGGTTAGGATCAATAACCGTCGAAGGTTCGTCATCTTGCACGGTGACGTTTATTGATTCCATAACCTTAGAGCTCTTTAGGTTAAAAACCCGGTACGCTCTGCTAGTCGATGAATATCCTAGAAATATTCCCTCGTCGCTCCGGGAGTCTAACTTTCCTAATTGCTCTCTATCCCGTAGGATGTAGCATTTACTCCCAAAAACACGGAAATATTCCAGGTTGGGCTTCTTGCCAGTCCACAACTCATAAGGAGTCTGAAGTGTGTGTGGACACAAATACACCTTATTCACCGTGTGGCATGCAGTAGACACTGCCTCTGCCCAAAATCTCCTAGAAATTTTACGACCTAGAAGCACAGATCTAGCCATCTCTTGGATCGTTCTATTATTTCTCTCAACAATCCCATTTTGCTGAGGAGTTCTCACAGTAGAAAACTCATGTTTGATCCCGATGTTATCACAGTAAAGGTCTACCTTTGCTTCTGTGAATTCAGTGCCACTGTCACTACGCATCCTGTTAATAGTGACACCGTGTTGATTTTGCAGGACACGGTACTTGGTCGTTAAAAATTCTACAACATCGAATTTCTCTCTCAGAAAACCTACAATGGAGTACCTGGAGAAATCATCTACCATCACGAGGATGTACCTCTTACCACCTAGACTCTCAGTACGAGTGGTACCCATAAGATCCATGTGAATCAACTCAAGAACACCAGAGGTGGTAATGGAATGTAACTTCCTATGAGGACTACGAATTTGTTTTCCCAACTGACAGGGTCCACAAACGGTCGAAGTTGACTTTCCAAGAGATGGTAAGCCACGTACTAGGTCCTTTTTAGCTAAACGATTAAGATCTCTAACGTTCACGTGACCTAGACGTTGGTGCCACAGATCCATAGGAGTGATCGTGGCGCTGTTGCAGACAAGTGAGGATGTGGGCTCAGTCCCATAGCAATTATCCTCAGTCCTCGCCCCTTGCACTAATAGTTTACCGGCTTGATTATAGACTTTACAAGTATCCCGGTCAAACTTTACTGCAAAGTCAGCGTCGCACAGCTGGCTAATGCTGAGAAGGTTTGCTTTCAAACCTTTGACGTACAAAACCTCTTCTAGCTTAGGAAATCCAGGTAACTCGACAGTACCTCGTCCTACAATGCTAGACTTGCTCCCATCTCCAAAGGTGACTCTGCCATCCTGATAGTCCTCAAGAGTCATAAAAAATGAGGCATCACCTGTCATGTTTCTGGAGCACCCACTATCAAAATACCACTGTTAGGTATTATGTGCTTTGAGAGCAACATGAACAACAAAGGCCTTTTTATCTTTCTTAGGCACCCATGCAGAGATGACCTTTTGTTTTCCTTTGTTGTTGTTGGTTTTACCTGGAATGTGAGAAGCATTCACTAACGGCAAAGACATCCGTCGGAATTCTTCCATTAAACTCTGGGACGTGGCAGCTAAGAACTCAACTCGCTCTCTCAGACTACAAAACTCATCAGTATGACGTGGTGGAGCAATAGTACGTCGTGTCTGACCCATGCTATAGCAAGACTCCCTAAGGTGGCTTTTTCTTTTGCAATAAGTACAAAAGAGTACAGTCAAAGGCGGACCTTGGTTTGCCTTTCTTGGTCGAACTCTCCTTCGAGGTTTTTGACGATGGCCATAGGGATTCGTAGTAAACTTAGGAACTAGTCCAGGTGCAATTTGGGACGTGGAGACACCATCATAACCAATTCCTTTCCGATCACCAAAACCTAACGCGGGGCCGAGGAGCATCTTTCCCATCTTCCCAGATCTGTCCTCGATTTGAACCTTGACTTCCCGTGCTTTCTCAAGATCATGAGTCAGCTGGGAAACAAGGGCTTCAAGTTTCTTTCGAGTCTCCATGGAGGAATGGAGCTCACTCGTAAGACTAGACACTTGTTTAGTCAACTCCCCTCTTTCTTTCTCTAAAACACCCTCTCTCTCTCTAAACAGAATCTCTTTCTTGACACAGGCAGATTCTCTCTCTCTCAGGGCGGTGACGGTGGAGGACTCTCTTTCTCTCGCCTTTCTTAAATCTTCCTCTAAGCCGGTGATCTTAAGAACTAGCACTTTGTTACGTTTTTTAGTTTTAAATGACTCAGAATATAACTCAGCGTAGGCGCGTTGAATATCACTCTCGCTCTCACTTGAGTCATCCTCCCCCTCACTCACATCGATCTCACTGTCGAGGTGTCCTTATGAAGCATCATCTTCATCGTCGTGAAGAGAACTAGGAGTGCTCACTTGACTGGCCATGAATGCGGTGAAGTTACACTCATGCGGTGACTCATCTCCTGAATCCACCGTCTCGACCTCACTATCGTCACTAAGGGTAGCATTAAGGACATCTTTCCCTTTCTCTCTATTCAGACGATTAGCACACTCAAAGGCTCTATGACCCCTACCATCGCACTCAAAACATCTCTCACTTTCTTTCTTAGGAGGATTTTTGGAGTCTTTTTCATTTTTCTTTTCAAACTTATTTTTCTCAAATTTCTTTTTATCTTTAAAATTGCCATTTTTCTTAAATTTGAGAATCCTCTTGAAATTTTTTGCAAAAAGAGCCAAATCATCTAGGTCAAAATCACACTCAGAATCTGACGTGTCAGTCTCTTTCTTTCTAGACGACTCTACCCTTTTTCTAGCCGACCCCTCACTCCTTCTCTCTTGGTCTTTAAGTGCAATTCCCTTATCTTTAGATGTAGCAGTTTTAGGGAACATATCAATTTCATAAGTTTGCAAATCTCCTACAAGTTCTTCCAATTTTAGCGTATTTAAATTACCCATAGAATTTAGCACAGTGACTTTAGGGATAAAACGCTTGGGCAAAGAACGAAGAATCTTTTTAATAACTCTAGCATTAGGAATATGTTCACCAAGATTAAAGCTAGTATTAACAATGTCAGAAAGTCTAGCATAAAATTCATCAAAGCATTCAGATTCATGCATGGTGATGGTTTCAAATTGAGTTGTCAAATTTTGCAACTTAGATTCTTTCACAGCATTAGTTCCTACATGGGTGAGTTGTAAAACATCCCATGCCTCTTTTGACGTGGTGCACGCCATTATACGTTTGAACTCAACAGGTGTGACAGACCCAGAAATAGCACTTAGACCCTTAGAATTAAAAGATGCCCATTTAAATTCTTCATCAGTCCAAGAAGTGTCAGGTTTCAAATTGATCACACTATCAACAGTCACGGAGGGAGGTGTCCACCCTCTTTCAACTAAAATCCAAACCCTTTCATCTATGGCTTTTAAAGCCGACCTCATTCGGGCTTTCCAATAAGCATAATTTGTCCCGTCAAAAACAGGCATTTTATTATATAATTTCTCCATTTGAACACGCACTTTTTTTTAAAAAATCAATTTTTTCAGAAAATTGATATCTTAGAAAAATTTTGCAGAAAATAGGAATACGCGATACATTAGCGTAACCTGCTCTGATACCAATTTGAGAACGTGTGTGCTTGCATTCAAATGAGCAACTTATATATTAAACACCTTTTAACCTAAACAAACCCTAAACATGCAACAATATGTGATTGAATAAGATGATAATCTAAGCAAGAACATTCAAACACATGCAATTGAGGAAAAATCCCCCAAAGGGGCAAAACCATTTATTTTCATTATAATATTATAGGCTATATAATTTCGAATTACAATGAAAATACAAGTGACTAAGAATTACCCTCAGGTATCGGATTCTGTAGTCGCGGCTGGAACTATCCCTTTCCAGTTGGGCTGGCGGCTGGAACTATCCCTTTTCAGTAGGGCTGCAATGGAGAAGAGAACGGCTTCTCCACAAGGGTGTGAATAGCAAGAATGCGTTCCTGGGTTGCAAAGTGATTCACAAAGGATTGGCAATTTGTGTGAATCAAATACCTAGAGTCTAGATGCTCAATATGTGAAGACTTAGAGCTTTCTGTACTCTGAAAATCGCGTGTATAAGTCTTAGAAAACCACTTCCCGTAGTGGGTTTAAATAAGAAGTCTCGGTCCTTAAAGATCTGAACACGATCTGTTGAAGTTTATCCTAGGCGGACCGGTCTGGGTCTGAGGCGGATCGATCCGATAAACCGGATCGATTCTTTTATTCTGAGGCGGATCGATCCGTTGATGATCGGATCGGTTCGCTTCCAGGCTTCATCGGTTCGCTTGCGATCCGGGGTATACCGGCCTTCTAACAAACAAGCGGATCGGTCCGGGTCTTTAGGCAGACCGGTCCGGTTAGCCTAATCGGTTCTTTTACTTCAGCGGATCGGTCCAGCTGTCAGACTATGATTCCTCTTCTTCTTTTGATATTCGGATCCGTTGAATCTTGAATCTTGAATTTCTTCAACGGTGTAACGGCGTGCGACATAATACATTGATAATGGACAAAAATTTCCTTACACTAACTAAATTGAATCATATAAAAGATGTCTTAAAAATAATACAAAGCCTAACTTATATACTAAGTCACAAAAGAAATAAATAAAAAAGAAAGAATCGTCGAAAAACTGTAGGACCCGGTCGATCGTGGCCACAGGACCGATCGATCACGGGTTAGGTTTGAAGTCACTAGTTTTCTAGTAGGCTAAATTTTGGAATGCCAGTAGATCAGGGGCTCAGGGATGGTCAATGGGTCCTTTATTTTTTTGTAAGCCTTGGTCATCATATGGGAGAAAAAGGTTCTTTACAAATTTGGCTTTAACTTCTTCATTTGAACTCGAAATGACGTATCATTTGTAGCCATGAAAAGCTAGCTCAACAAACTATGCTTCATTAGAATTCAACTCAACCAGAGATGATGTACAAAATGACTAAATTTCCCTTGAAGTTGAGTCAAACATTCGAAAAGGAACCAATTCACACACTAAGCATTCTAATACCTATGAAAGATCAATTATACCTTGAAAATCATATAAACATACAAAATGTAGGTTGTCTAGTTACCGATCATAAATATAGGCATAAGGAATACAAACACAACACCAAAATGGGTTATTAGTAACACACTTTTTTTAGGATTACTAACACTACTAGAACATTAGTGTGGGTAACATTCTTTTATAGTTAGTAATAATTTGTAAGTGTTACTAAGATATATTTAGTATATTAAAAATTAAAGGAAAAAAAAAACTAAAACGAAAGACGCGCTTACCCTAACTTCTCAAATCGACCTGCTAAAAAAACCTCTCTCTGTTGCGGACCTTATTTCACCCTCTATCAGACATGCCGTCAAATCTACCTTCTTTGAAAAAAGCCTCACCTTCTCTCTAAAAAAAACCTCCTCCACTTCTAGAAAATCCTCCCAATGGAGATTTGAAACCTTCTCAGGCCGTTGTTCGTCCTTCTTCTCAGACCATTGGAAGCCTTTCCTCTATCATTCTTCCCGTATCATTCACAATTTTGAAACCTTCTATGGTAAGTATATGGTTTGATTCGTAATTAGATTATTCTCTCTAATATATCATGGGTTGATTTGTAACTTTGAAACCCTAGTTTTCCAAAACTAGGGTTGTTTTTTTCTATTTTGTATTCTCTTTTTAGTTCATAATATTTGTATTTTGTATATAATTTTTAATTTTGTTTATTTTGGAGCAAAATGTAGAAGTAGGTTTGAAATTGACACAGTACAAGTCATAGTTGAGGTTTTAATTTTGGCTTAAGTAGTGATTCTTAGTCACCATGTTTACAAGAGGAATTCCATTGAAAAACTTGTGAATCTTATCAATAGTATATAATGTTAATTATTTTTACTTTTAATCAGTCTACTATTTAAAAGTAGCTCAACTGTTTGAAGCTTATATGTCATATTACCTCAACAATCCTCCCTCTAGGTAGCATTGGTCGAAATCTTTTCCGTTTTTCTTCGACAGAGCAAATAGTATTCTGAAATGATTATTAAGATGCATTTTCTTCCCTTGAAAATCTATAACTCTTTTGACTTGTGCAGGTTATATGGATTGAGAACATGGAAGTGCCTAAATTGAATTGGCAAGATAATATTAACGTTGGTATCATCAATTCATACTTCGCGTTCTCTGCAAAGCTTTCGAACACTCGTATGGAGGTTGAAGCAAACTTTCCTCAGAAGAGCAAATACTTTTAAGATGGCTGTGGACCCAACAAGTATGCTACAGGGTGCTTATTTTATTAAATAAGACCATACTTATCACAATCACTAAGTCTTAGTGTAGCATAGCCCATTTATAATACACTCTGCATTGATATTTGTTATCATGTTACCAAATTTGGTAAGTAGTTTATCTCTTAAAATAATTTAACTATGAGCTAAAAAGGAGAAAACGGTAGAAAGAAAAGGTGTGTATGGTAAACAAAGATTCTCTTCAAAGGTATTATAGCTGGGATAACTGCACACTGGTGAGTAAACATTTCTAATGTTATTCGCCTCCATTCTCTATAAAGACTATGAGGGAGATTAAATGTTGATAAAAGACTTTCATTACTATAGTAGTGATATGTACACATAAATAAGAAGTGTACTTATTCTACTTGAGTGATTCCCACCTTTGTATGGAATGTCAGACGTTACCCCACTAAGATGTGAAAACTTGACAGTGAGGGAAATATATCGAGTAAGAATTATGATATGCGTCACAAAAAATATTATCCAAACCTCCTCCAAAATAGTGATTTAATGCATTGCCTTATGTTTGTGTAGTGCTAGAAACTCGAGAGGTTGAAGCCGTTGTGGAAAATGTTCTTCTACTTCCAACCCATCGATGTTAAGGTCTCTCTCTCTCTCTCTCTCTATATATATATATATATATATATATATATATATATATATATATATATATATATAGTGCATTTGTATTAGTTGTGTGATTTTTACTTGCAATGATTTTTGTTTTGATCTAATGCCTTTGTGTAAATTTGGGATATCGAATTAATGGTGATGATGAGTGTGATGTTTCTTCGAGCATATTGATTCTTACTTATTTGTTGATGTTCCCTTTTTTGCTTGTTATTTATATAATTAAAAATTTGTCATAATTACGGTCTCATAGAATGAAAATGTGTCTGTGTGTTGTGTTACTTATCTATTTTGGTATTGCACATTAGAGAACTATGGTTATTATATGACAGAGCTTCTGCTATGCTGCTTACTTATTGTACATTAGATAACATTATTACTGTGTAACATTTGCTCTGTTGTTTACTTAGTGTTAGATTTTTGAAACTAAGCTTTTTTATTGATCTAGACACAAATATTTTGTTCAATTTTTTGCTCTCTTGTTTACTTAGTATGGACAAGGAATCGGTATGAATGAAAGATACGTCTTCTAAGCACTCTTTTATTCAACTAATGCGTGGAAAATGTTTATTAAACTTTTTCTCTCTTCATCACACCTTTATCTCTCTTCATCTCTTCTTCACACCATAAACAAAAACAAAACATGGCCACTGCAGTCAGTGCTGCAGTCTCTCTCCCATCTTCCACATCTTCTCCTCTTGAAACCAGAACCTCCATCATCTCACGTGAAAGAATCAACTTCATCAAGGTTTATATGGGCATGATTGTTATTATTATTATTAAAAGTAATTACTCGGGGTTGTGATATGGATTTTTGGTTATGCAGGTTCCATTGTACTACAAAAATGTATCTGTTAATGGGAAATTGGGATCCATCGGAGCCCAGGTCACAATAGAGGCTCCATTCAAGGTTGAGAAAACTCCAAGAAGCAAGATGTAGGTGTGATTGTCAACAAGTTCAATCCCAAGAATCCTTACACTGGTAGGTGCCTTCTCAACACCAAGATCACTGGTGATGATGCTCCCGGAGAAACTTGTCACATGGTTTTCAGCACTGAGGGTATAATGGCCTTTAACCCTTTTGTCTTCTTTTATTTTTTAAAATATCATTTTTTTAAAGTTATTTTGGAATTGATTTGTTGATTTGGGGTGATCAAGAGAAGTAACCTACAGAGAAGGTCAATCGATTGGGGTAATTCCTGATGGTGTTGACAAGAATGGGAAGCCTCACAAGCTGAGGTTGCACTCAATTGCTAGCAGTGCCCTTGGTGACTTTGGGGACTCCAAAACTGTAAGCTTTTAATTGAAAATTTATATTTGGTATTGCAGTTTTATTTTGGACATATTATCTTCACTGGATTATGAATTTATAGACTGCGTATGTTAAAAATAGTCTATATCATCTAACAAAATGGGGCATTTGTATCAAAATTTTATCACACTTAAAATTGATAATAAGTTTTGAGGAATTTCTTTATGTGGTAATTATTTCAATTGCATGTTTTATGGTAGCACCTTTTTAATTTGAGGTGATAAGTTCTACTTACTCTGTTGCATGTTTTATGATAGCACCTTTTCAATTGCATGTTTTATGGTAGCGCCTTTTCAATCATAAGTAGCCATATTATTTCAATTGCATGTTTTATGTATAAGCATTTACATGTTAGCCAAACTTAAATTTGGATTGACCCACAGGGCATTCGAGTGCATGCAGTTCCAAGACTAGTTGCAGATTATGAATAGATTTTTGATGATTATTTTGTTTGCATTCTGCACGTGTTCTTACTATTTGTGAGAACATGAGTTTTTTCTTGCGAGAAGAGACAAAAGTTGGGGTTTAAAACTGCTGCATCTGGCATCTGGCATCTGGCAGGCTTAAGAAGCAACAGATTGTCTCTCTCGACACTCAAGGACTCGACTATTATCTGTGGTCCTATTAGTATTTTACATATTTATTTCTTTTTCCTCAATGCTTGTTCTTTTTGGTTTTATTATAATTCCTTTGTATATCTCTTCATACAAGCTGGTGTACATTTTATGGTACATTTTTATTTTAAACCTGTAGCTTCTACAAAGAGGCAAATTCCAATTAAAGCTCAAGTCCTCATTGTATTTTTCTTCTTCTGAGCCATAACCAGTGATTTGTATTTTAAACTTATAGCTTCTACAAAGAGGCAAATTCCAACCATATGGACGTAAATAGTCCACATTTGGGGTTTATACAGTGTGTGATAACAAATGATTCCATTTTAATTATATCACACGTGAATGTACTAACCCAGCCTAAGAATGGATTCATATAAAATTATTGGATTCCGTTAGAAAAAAATTAATGACAAATTACTTTTTTTAAACATTCTTTGTAAAAAATTCATCTGAAATAGTGCATACACAGTATCCTTATTATTTGAGTAATACTTCTTTGACTCTTGATGAGGACTCGAAGTATGGGCTTCCGTTGTCATGAATGATATAATCTTATTGTTAAATATCCTTATGATGCAGTTCAATGATAGAACAAGACCCCACACACAAATCAATGCGCTATTTGCATTATTCCCCTATGTTGAGTGCTATCAAAGGTCTATAGAATTACTCATTATTTAGTTTCTAGTCGGTGAAATTTATTTTTGGGGCTAGTGATGCAGGTCACATTGTAAAATATGCAAGCATTGGGGATTTCATTGAGGATAAAGTTCCAAGTTTGAAGCATTTCATGAGTAAAGGAAGTGATAATTAAGAATATAACGTAGAGTCTCTAGTAGCTCTTTCAAAAGCCATGCGATTGCTTTAAAGGTGATGGTCAGCAAGATTTTCTTGAATTATTATAGTCGTAAATAAACCTTTTTCTTCATGTGTTTGCTCTTAGATTAATTAACTTTTACACCACAAGTATGAATTCAAGAATAATCATGGTGAATGGGTCACCACAGTTAAACCTGATTTGGGTAATGGAATATCAGAACGGGTATGGGAAGCCCTTGGGGCAGCAAAAGAAGACACTAACATCTTCCACTCCATAAAGATGGAATTAGGTGCTGCTCTTACTGCTCTCTTAGGGGTACTCTCTCTCTCTCTCTCTCTAAACCAAAATCAGTGGTGTTATATTCATTCAGACATTAAGAAGATTTTTTTTGTCATACTTCATACAGTTTGATGCATCCTACTGGATATGAATTATTTGAGACGGTTATGAGCCTCAAGTTATATGTAATTGGAGGACATTTGAGTTGTGGATGCTTTGGGTCCTATTAAACAGTCAGTGTCCAAGAATTTGAGAACACTATCTTCCTAGTGTGTTTGATTAGCGTTACATTTTTTCCATGAAAAATACTTATTTTGTTCTTGTTTTCTTGATGGAAAGTGGTGTATGACTACATTTGGCAGCGATATATCCGATTAAATAAGAGGAAACGATTTAACAAAACAACGAAAGAGATACATTAAGCTAAAAAGGAAAAAATTAACCAATTATTAACTTCCAAAACCTCTTATGAATAGTTTCTTAAGGATTCCTAGTTAAACTAGACTTAACTAAGAGGAGATAGACATAAAAGAAGATAGTTACGAACTAGAAAATTCATAACTTAAAATGAAGATAAATAGCTAACCTATTAAGAAAACCAAAACAAACTAAGACTCCCGAACCTTATCCAAAGCAACCGCTCCGTCCACCCCTATCTCCCATGCGTTGTGCATCACGCTGACTTTTTGAAAAGCTCGTCCTCGAGCATTAAAAGGGTATCCCAATTGCCTCTGATGGTACGTGAAAACGGGTGATCAAAACTTGCGCTTTTGCAACTTTACAATATTCTCCCATCCTGATCCTTCTGTCGACAAGACTTTTTTTTTCTTTTTTTTCCCGGGTACTCCGAAGCCATTTGACTAAATACCCCACACTCACAGCACTACAAATTAATAGCACGCACGATAAATCTTGCTTGTTGCCATAGTTGTGGTGGTACTTGCACTTTCCCCTTCAATTTTGGCTAGCTAAATTGAGATTATCTTCCACCTTGCCTACGTATTCGAAAACCATTTTCAGTATTGCAATTTCCCCAAGATACATCTCTGACTTGGTACTCATATGAAGACCAATAATATAGCATCTTCTTATGCTCTTCAGACTCATTCAACTGGCCCATGTGTAAAACAGATGAAACTGCTCGCTGTAGTCCGTGACGTACTAGGTAGTTGCCGTGCAAGTTTTGTGTAGAATCAGCAAAAGACAAAAGACGTTTCTCTGGTCGTGTTACCCATCGATAGAGATGTCTTCTTCCTCTTCATTTAATGTCTGGTCGGGCCAAAAGCCAGGGCCTATGTACTCTGGTAGCCATGGAGGAGCCGCAGGATGGTTACGTGATGACGTCGTGTTCCCCATGATCGTATATACTTATTGTTAGAGGTAATTCACATTCTCCACCATTTCTTTGACGGATTGGTTCCTTGACTATCTGACTGGCTGATCAATCTTTTTTTGTCTCTGACATAACTCTCGTTTTTGCAATAGTCTCACTTAGTATTCAATACACACCGACTGAAAATACACAAATACCAAAAGCTTACTCAGCTCTGATTCCATCTGATGTGAATAACCGGAAGTGATTTAGCAAATCAATGCTAGAGATGCACAAAGCCAAAAGATATAATAATTAATCAATGAATAACTAATGAGCAAAAAACCTATTATTTATAGACTCTTGAGGAGTCCTAGTTAACATAGAATTTAATAACTAAAAGAAGAGGTAAGTAGCTAATTAATTAAGAAAAAATAAAATAAACTAAAACTCCAATCTCTGATCCAAAGCATGCCCCCTCCCCTCTCTTTCTCTCTCTCTCATGTGCCTTGCATCATACGGGAGGTTGAGTAAAAGCTTTATGATAGAGGGTTAAGTGACAAACATGTAATGTTCAAGGGAGTTATTGTAAGACTCTATTTTATTCTTTCCTAAACTCTTAAAAATTCAAGTTGGTATCAATAGATCAATTTTGTATTACAACCATTACATGTTGAGAGTTTTTCATTTAGTACATTTTAACTCCTGTGTTATATATGTTATTTATTTGTTTAGTTTACGAACATTAATCATATGCAAGTTATTCTCGCTAATAATTTTTTTTGCCTCCTTTTCCACTGTTATTAATCTAATATCTCCTACGAGCTGCAAAATAGAAGGCGTCATTGGTTAGAATATAAATCTCATATTGAAAAATCAAAATGTTCCATCATAGTATAGATTATGTTATTATAGCATATTATTTCATGGTCAAATTACTCAAAACCACCTAATATAATTTGTCCACATATTTAGCTCAGTCATGCAGACACGAGGGCGCTTATTGATAATTTTAAATCCTATAAAGTCTTGAACCATAGTATGTAATATCCCGGGGCCTCTCCACTCATCCAATTGGTTGTTTGATTCCCCACCTTAAATAATCATCATCATGATCCATGGTTTCAATTTCCTCCCTTTTATGCTCTTTTTTTTCCATGAAAAATAACTGTATAGGATTGTGGCATACTCGCAATCCCTTCCGTTCCTGGGCCTCCACCAAAAATACAAACAGATCTATCTACACTGGAAACATTTCGTGTCAGGGCTTTTAGCTTGTTGTCCATTGCTGGGGTATCTGGAATTTAAGTATATATTATTCATAATTTTCATCCTCTATCACCATAAAATTTATAAATTGCCCCTCTCTCTCTCTCTCCTTCCCTACCTTTAGATTATATATATATATATATATATATATATATATATATATGTGTGTGTGTGTGTGTGTGTGTGTGTGTGTGTCTTCATCCTCTATTAGCATATAATTTGTACAATTCATCAGAATTTGGTTCACTCTACAGGTGAGCATACCACTAGGGATGTACGATAATCTTCCCATGGCAGTTTCTTTATTGGCAAAACATGGCTCTATTAGGTTCCTACTGAACATTGTTGAGACCCTGTACAACACCCTAAAGGAGCAGGTTGAAATTGCTGAGATACTAAGTTACTGAATTCAGTTTCACCAGTGATATATGGCTATAAATTCCATTTTCTAATTCATAATATCATCTTTCACAATTAGGTGAGGTTTTCATCTTTCACAGTTAGGTGAGGTTTTAACTAATAGAATGTAGTCCAGATTCTTTTATCTAATATGATGTGGTCCAGGTCCGTGATTTCGGTAAGGTATTTGGACCTCATCCAAATACTCTTATTCATCGAATGACCGGATTCAAAATGCTCCCATTCACCAATGGACTTTTTCGTATATCAAGAAACTATGTGGACTTCACTCAATTAATAATGTTTACAAGGGACCTTTCTCTAACTTTCTAATTTTTTTTCTAATATGTCCATTATTCCATATTTAGACTTAAATACAATTTTAATTTTATTTTGACTTTCCCAAGTATCCGTGAATGGGATGTTAAAATTTTATTTTTGGACACTGGGCTCTCTTTTAGTTCAATACCTTAATTTGAGAATCTGTACTTTGGTCTCACTCTCTCTATGGACTGTTTTTGTGTATGGACATTTATATATCTGTACACACACACACACACACATATATATATATATATATATATATGTACATCATCATCATCCAATGTATAACTAATTATGTCTTCAGTACATTGAATTAGAACAATACTGATTAATCAGTATTGCTAAACAAAGGCAGAAACCTAAAGAAATCAATCCAAACAAAATCTCATTCCTCTCATTTCTCAACAACTTCAGAAATCTCCTAACTGAATTAATTGGTATTTTTCTTATTGTAACTTCTAGTTCCTTTCAATTATAGTTTAATTTGAAAAGATCTTGATGTTCTAATATTTATTATCACCTGCTCAGATTCTTTCTTCCTCTGATAACTGCTCTTATTTTTTTGTTTGAAGGAAGAATGATGTCTCATTTTATATCGAGAGAATTTTTTAGAACAGATCCAGAAAACGAGGTTACTTATTCTTTCCTAATAGATATATAAATATAAATAAAACTCAAGATAGATTTAGTGTTCCTTTAAAATTCACCCTGTAAGAAATTGATAATTGGACGTTAAGAATTAAGGGTCGGGGTTGTTCCGATGGGTTAGTTATGGCTGCCCAAGACCTTGGTTATTTTCTCTCTGAGCTATAAATTCTTGTGAACTATAAAGGCCTATAATATTAAATTCGTATGTGTTTTGTTTGTAGATTTCTTGGATGGGAGTTTGTCGGCGTATCATTTCCGCAGAGGATTTGGTCCTAGAGCACGCAACTGGCTTTTTTAGTTTAAGGTAAGAAAAATTCATTGCAGTGGTCTCACAGATACAACATTGCAAAGATGTTATTCAAGCTGGACAAATAAGAAAGCATCCATTCCTATACAAGACTTGATAATATCACCTTTTTGATATATATCTATTCTATACTTCATATTTTTTTTCATATTTTCCATCTAATTTCTTGCACGCCTAATATGCATATCTGTAATAGTTCACAGCTGAAACAAAGAAAGCATACGCAAGTTCACAATTAAAACAAGAATCAAAACTTTTGTAACCTTCAACCAATTCACTTCACATATAACCAGCCTATTACTCTTCCACAACATTCGCCAATTCATACTCCACTAGAGATAGGTTGTTATCCTCTTTCACTATAAATTTATTGGTTTTGTGACCTCGACATGCCCCCATTTGTTAACTGCTAGCCTCATTGACCCCCTTAAACATGTCAATTTTCTTGTTTAGAAGAATAATAGTGGCATCCCCTTAAATATCTCCCTTATGAATCATCTTCACATTTATATCCCTGAGGTATATGCTAAATTATTTTGTTTCTTAACCAGTCGTAATGATTTGCAAATAATCAGTTATGATTGATTTTTGTTGTCTGATTTTCATGGGTCTCAGCTGTTTCCAGACCTGAATAAGATTGTGTTCTTGGACGATGATGTTGTAGTACAACGTGACTTGTCATTTCTATGGGAGTTGGACCTCAATGATAAAGTTATTGGTGCAGTTTTCAATGTTTCAGAGGTAGGAATTACTCCCATCAATTCAATCTTCGGTTTGGGAATCGGTTGTTTGGTCTCTTGTTAACGAATCAATGAGAGAAGAAATTCCAGTTTCATTAAAACAGAGGAAAAGTGGTGAGGAGTTGGCAATCACAGCGTGTTTTGATGATATGCTTATTACACTACACTAAAAATGCTAATCTGACACGCTTAGGCAAGGAGAATCTGGCACGGTTTATTCATTATCTGGCACGGTTTAAAACAGTGCCAAAATATAGCACAGTTTTAAACCGTGCTAAATATGGGTACGTTTAATTAAAAGAATAAACCCCCCAATTTTTAGTCGGACCAAACTCATTCTCACCTATCTCTCTCTCTCCTCAACCTCAATCTAACCTAAGCGTCTCTCTCTCTCTCCCCGATCGTCATTCTCCGAGCCCCGATCCATCATCCTCCACACCTCCATCCACAAAACCACGGAGCCTCCATCATCACCGTGGTGCAGGCGGAATGGGTCATTGAAATCGGGCTCGCTCTGATGGAGGAAGGGTCGGTATGGTTTAACCATTAATTCTTGTTAAGATGGATTTAGAGGGACAAAGTTGTTAGGTCGCAATCATTTCTGGTATGTTCGTTAACTCTTACGGGGTCTCTGTGTGATTTTGATGATTTAGATTCTGCTAATATTTACAAGGCATAATGATCGAATAACTCTTGGGTTTGATATAGTCGGCAACTTTCTCGGCCAACAATTCTAGGTGACCTGAGTTGGATTAAATTATGGTTGGAGCCGAGTTTGATTCAATTTTGGGTATGCCCATTTTGGGTAAGTTCTGGGTAAGTGTTCGGTAAGTTCTGATTTTTTAAGTACCAAGTTCATTTTCCTTTATATATTAGCTCTCTTATAAACATGTGGACACATTTTCCTGCTGTTAAATATTTGATTCGTTACCAGTTCTATTTTTGGTTTTGTTGTAAGATAACATTCCTCGAGTAACTATTTATGTATTGGATTTTGTTCTTTAGTATTTTATTTCATTATGCAATACTACCCGTGTGTTTTCTCAAAATGTTTTCTTAGTTTTTCTAAGTTTGAAAAAGGTTAGTAAGATATTTTTCTGATGCCTATTACTAAGTTAAGGAAGCTTTGTATTTTACGAGTGGTTTTTTTATAAGGGACTTCCAAAATAACGTGGTCCAAGTTGAGTCGTTGATACAGAGATCGGAGATGGAGGAATGGTCACGATCGCTGTTGAGAGAAAGGTCTATTCCGAGCAAGTCGATGGAGGGTGGAGTACTCAAATAACTAGGCAGTAAGCCCTGCCGGGGATTCGCAGGTCAGACCCGTATTTGCTGATCCAAGAGATGGCCTCTTTCTGTCAAGTTTGTTTCTTGCCAAAGGTGCACGTTACCAGTACCCCCATTGTCAGTCTCTCTCTCTCTCTCTCTCAAATGGGAATGAATTATTTATTTTTTTGCTTAGTTAATTATTTCTTTTATCTTATTACTAAAAAAATCAGTATTTGTTTTAGCTTAGGTGTTGTGGTCATCATTGAAAATTGTGGTAATTTTGGTGTAGATAAAATTGGTCTTGTTGTGATTTGTGCTCATTTTAGTTAATTTAGTAATTTGTTTTTTCATATACAAACAGTATTTGTATTGTGAATTGTAATATTTATGAAAATAATATCTTCTTCATGTTTAGTTTTCTCTCTTTGTATCACCCCTTGCGTTATATGAAATTCAAGGAGCTCTACCTTGGTGTGTGTGCTGGGAATCGGGGAAAGAGCCATGTGTGTGTGTGAACTAGATTTGTTTATTTATTATAATTGGATGAGATGTCAATTTTGTTCAATTTATGAGTATCATGATATGTGCATTATTGAAACTAAGAGTAGCAGATTGTGAGCACATGTTCTCACGTGGACTGTTGTTTTCTTGATATACAATTTGAAAGGAAGAACATTAAAGAAAAACAAATGTGGTTGTGTGGATCCTTTATGGGTTTTTCATGTTTAATTATATTCATTCTTCTCAAATTTAAGCATATAATGACATCTACAATATTGAGAATGAGTTTATCACATATTGACGACATCTTACTGCAATTAGTTATAATTTTTTGTGAAGGAGGAATCATAATTAAGGGTTATTATTACAGGAACCTTCATCTGCTCAGTATATATTGTAGCAATACATAATGCCTTTTTGGATTTATTGGTATGACTAAATACATAATGCACGGGACCATTGTAACCTATAGGAACTGAACGCCTAGTCCCGGGTCTCTCGGTTTGAGAGTATGACGATAATTTACAAAAATAACACTTAGACTTGAAAATAGGCCGTTTAAGGGTGAAAACTTGAACCAGCCCCCAAACAATCTTGTAGGAGGCACGAACACCTCGTACGGGACCAATGTAACTTGTAGGAACTGACCGCGTAGTCCCTGGTCTCCCGATTTGAGAGTATGACGATAATTTGCGAAAATCACACTTAGACTTGAAAACAGGCCGTTAAAGGGTGAAAACCCAAACCAGCCCCCAAATGATCCCGTAGGAGGCACGAACACCTCGCACGGGACCAATGTAACTTGTAGGAACTGACCGTGTAGTCCCGGGTCTCCCGGTTTGAGAGTATGACGATAATTTGTAAAAATAACACTTAGACTTGAAAACAGGCCATTAAAGGGTGAAAACCCAAACCAGCCCCCAAACGACCCCGTAGGAGGTACGAACACCTCGCACGGGACCATTGTAACTTGTAGGAACTGACCGCGTAGTTCCGGGTCTCCCGGTTAGAGAGTATGATGATAATTTGTAAAAATAATACTTAGACTTGAAAACAGGCCGTTAAAGGGTGAAAACCCAAACCAACCCCCAAACGACCCCGTAGGAGGCACGAACACCTCGCACGGGACCATTGTAACTTGTAGGACTGACCGCGTAGTTCCGTGTCTCCCGGTTAGAGAGTGTGACGATAATTTGTAAAAATCACACTTATACTTGAAAATAGGTCGTTAAAATGTGAAAACCCAAACTAGCCCCCAAACGAACCCGTAGGAGGCACAAACACCTCGCACGGGACCATTGTAACTTGTAGGAACTGACCGCGTAGTCCCGGGTCTCCCGGTTAGAGAGTATGATGATAATTTGCAAAAATCACACTTAGACTTGAAAACACGCCGTTAAAGGGTGAAAACCCAAACCAGCCCCCAAATGACCCCGTAGGAGGCACGAACACATCGTACGGGACCAATGTAACTTGTAGGAACTGACCGCGTAGTGCCGGGTCTCCCGGTTTGAGAGTATGACGATAATTTTCAAAAATCACACTTTCTTGAAAACAGGCCGTTAAAGGGTGAAAACCCAAACCAACCCCCAAAAGATCCCGTAGGAGGCACGAACACCTGGCACGGGACCAATGTAACTTATAGGAACTGATCGCGTAGTCCCGGGTCTCCCAGTTTGAGAGTATGACGATAATTTGTAAAAATAACACTTAGACTTGAAAATAGGCCGTTAAAGGGTGAAAACCCAAACCAGCCCTTAAATGACCCCGTAGGAGGCACGGACACCTTGCACGGGACCATTGTAACTTGCAGAAACTGACCATGTATTTCCGGGTCTCCCAAGTAGAGAGTATGCCGATAATTTGCAAAAATCACACTTAGACCTGAAAACAGGCCGTTATAGGGTGAAAACCCAACCCAGCCCCCAAACGACCCCGTAGGAGGCACGAACACCTCGCACGGGACCAATGTAACTTGTAGGAACTGACCGCGTACTCCCGGGTCTCCCGGTTAGAGAGTATGACGATAATTTGTAAAAATAACACTTAGACTTGAAAACAGGCCGTTAAAGGGTGAAAACCCAAACCAGCCCCAAATGACCCCGTAGGAGGCAAGAACACCTCGCACGGGACCAATGTAACTTGTAGGAACTGACCGCGTAGCCCCGGGTCTCCCGGTTTGAGAGGATGACGATAATTTGCGAAAATCACACTTTCTTGAAAAATAGGCCGTTAAAGGGTGAAAACCCAAACCAGACCCCAAACGATATCGTTGGAGGCACGAACACCTCGCACGGGACCAATGCATCTTGTAGGAACTGACCGCGTAGTCCCGGGAAAAATAACACTTAGACTTGAAAACAGGTCGTTAAAGGGTGAAAACCCAAACCAGCCCCCAAACGACCCCGTAGGAGGCACGAACACCTCGCACGGGACCATTGTAGCTTGTAGGAACTAACAGCGTAGTTCCGGGTCTCCCGGTTAGAGAGTATGACGATAATTTGTAAAAATAACACTTAGACTTGAAAACAGGCTATTAAAGGGTGAAAACTCAAACCAGCCCCAAACGACCCCGTAGGAGGCACGAACACCTCGCACGAGACCAATGTAACTTGTAGGAACTGACCGCGTAGTCCCGGGTCTCTCGGTTTGAGAGTATGACGATAATTTGCA
This sequence comes from Sambucus nigra, assembly GCA_949130495.1. Taxonomy (NCBI): domain Eukaryota; kingdom Viridiplantae; phylum Streptophyta; class Magnoliopsida; order Dipsacales; family Adoxaceae; genus Sambucus; species Sambucus nigra. The sequence continues at coordinate 223,201,012 of OX422221.1, read as the reverse complement.
AAAATTACACCTAGACTTGAAAACAGGCCGTTAAAGGGTGAAAACCCAAACCAGCCCCCAAACGACCCCGTAGGAGGCACGAACACCTCGCACGAGACCATTGTAACTTGTAGGAACTGAGTGCGTAGTCCCGAGTCTCCCGGTTAGAGAGTATGACTATAATTTGCAAAAATCACACTTAGACTTGGAAAGAGGCCGTTAAAGGGTGAAAACCCAAACCAACCCCCAAAAGATCCCGTAGGAGGCACGAACACCTGGCACGGGACCAATGTAACTTATAGGAACTGATCGCGTAGTCCCGGGTCTCCCAGTTTGAGAGTATGACGATAATTTGTAAAAATAACACTTAGACTTGAAAACAGGCCGTTAAAGGGTGAAAACCCAAACCAGCCCTTAAATGACCCCGTAGGAGGCACGGACACCTTGCACGGGACCATTGTAACCTGCAGAAACTGACCATGTATTTCCGGGTCTCCCAAGTAGAGAGTATGCCGATAATTTGCAAAAATCACACTTAGACCTGAAAACAGGCCGTTATAGGGTGAAAACCCAACCCAGCCCCCAAACGACCCCGTAGGAGGCACGAACACCTCGCACGGGACCAATGTAACTTGTAGGAACTGACCGCGTACTCCCGGGTCTCCCGGTTAGAGAGTATGACGATAATTTGTAAAAATAACACTTAGACTTGAAAACAGGCCGTTAAAGGGTGAAAACCCAAACCAGCCCCAAATGACCCCGTAGGAGGAAAGAACACCTCGCACGGGACCAATGTAACTTGTAGGAACTGACCGCGTAGCCCCGGGTCTCCCGGTTTGAGAGGATGACGATAATTTGCGAAAATCACACTTTCTTGAAAAATAGGCCGTTAAAGGGTGAAAACCCAAACCAGACCCCAAACGATATCGTTGGAGGCACGAACACCTCGCACGGGACCAATGCATCTTGTAGGAACTGACCGCGTAGTCCCGGGAAAAATAACACTTAGACTTGAAAACAGGTCGTTAAAGGGTGAAAACCCAAACCAGCCCCCAAACGACCCCGTAGGAGGCACGAACACCTCGCACGGGACCATTGTAGCTTGTAGGAACTAACAGCGTAGTTCCGGGTCTCCCGGTTAGAGAGTATGACGATAATTTGTAAAAATAACACTTAGACTTGAAAACAGGCTATTAAAGGGTGAAAACTCAAACCAGCCCCAAACGACCCCGTAGGAGGCACGAACACCTCGCACGAGACCAATGTAACTTGTAGGAACTGACCGCGTAGTCCCGGGTCTCTCGGTTTGAGAGTATGACGATAATTTGCAAAAATTACACCTAGACTTGAAAACAGGCCGTTAAAGGGTGAAAACCCAAACCAGCCCCCAAACGACCCCGTAGGAGGCACGAACACCTCGCACGAGACCATTGTAACTTGTAGGAACTGAGTGCGTAGTCCCGAGTCTCCCGGTTAGAGAGTATGACTATAATTTGCAAAAATCACACTTAGACTTGGAAAGAGGCCGTTAAAGGGTGAAAACCCAAACCAACCCCCAAAAGATCCCGTAGGAGGCACGAACACCTGGCACGGGACCAATGTAACTTATAGGAACTGATCGCGTAGTCCCGGGTCTCCCAGTTTGAGAGTATGACGATAATTTGTAAAAATAACACTTAGACTTGAAAACAGGCCGTTAAAGGGTGAAAACCCAAACCAGCCCTTAAATGACCCCGTAGGAGGCACGGACACCTTGCACGGGACCATTGTAACCTGCAGAAACTGACCATGTATTTCCGGGTCTCCCAAGTAGAGAGTATGCCGATAATTTGCAAAAATCACACTTAGACCTGAAAACAGGCCGTTATAGGGTGAAAACCCAAACCAGCCACCAAATGACCCCGTAGGAGGCACAAACACCTCGCACGGGACCAATGTAACTAGTAGGAACTGACCGCACAGTCCCGGGTCTCCCAGTTTGAGAGTATGACGATAATTTGCAAAAATTACACTTAGACTTGAAAACAGGCCGTTTAAGGGTGGAAACTCAAATCAACCCCCAAATGACCCCGTAGATGGCACGAACACCTTGCACGGGACCACTGTAACTTGTAGGAACTGAACGCATAGTCCCGGGTCTCTCGATTTGAGAATATGACGATAATTTGTAAAAATAACACTTAGACTTGAAAACAGGCCATTAAAGGGTGAAAACCCAAACCAGCCCCCAAACGACCCCGTAGGAGGCACGAACACCTCGCACGGGACCAATGTAACTTGTAGGAACTGACCGCGTAGTCCCGGGTCTCCCGGTTTGAGAGTATGACGATAATTTGCAAAAATCACACTTAGGCTTGAAAACATGCCGTTAAAAGGTGAAAACCCAAACCAGCGCCCAAACGATCCTGTAAGAGGCACGAACACCTCGCACGGGATCAATGTAACTTGTAGGAACTGGCCGCGTAGTCGTAGATGCAATTTTTCTACTATATGCAATTTTTTTGCTTGAATATGATTTTTTTAAAAATGACTTGGTTACTAATATTGTATCTTTTTTGTCTTATTTTTTTTGTAGGATGACATTCAATCATTAGCTTTTATCCACTTGGAATGCACGAAGAAGTCAATGCTTTACAACAGGGGGATTGTGTATTTTGTGTCGTTAATATTCAGGATTCTATTTTTTGTGTTATGGCGGAGCAGTGTTCAGTAGTTTTATGGTTTATTTTTATGGCCGTGCTGGCTGTAGTAGTTTTATTGTTGACTTTTATGGCCGTGAGGGCTTTATATGGGCAGATTTTATGTTAGCAGGTTTTGGAATGCTAAAAAAATAGAGGAAATTCTGCCCAATTTTTTTTTGATATGGGAACTATTAACTCTTGTAATTTTTTGAAGTTATTGTCGACTTTTATGGTCATGTGCTACTTTATATTGGTATTAACTCTTGTAATTTTTTGTAGTTTGTATGCACATTAGTTTATCAACAACCTACGATATTCATAATTTGTGAATTTTCTTGATTTTGTTTTTGCAAATAATAAATATTTTTCCTACCGAATTTGGAATTTGCAGATTTTCCAGATTTGTTTCCTATTTTTTTTTAATCAACTGAAAAATCTGGCACGGTTTTAAACCGTGCCAAAACCGTGCCAATGCATAAAAATGAGAAGGCTTATAAAACAATTTGGCACGCTTTATAATCGTGCCAAAAGCGTGCCAGAAAATAGACAATTTGGAACGGTTTTGGCGTGTGCCAAAAGCGTGCCAGATTTAACATCCGGCACGGTTTAAAAGCGTGCCAGATTAAAAAACTGGCACAGTTTAAAAGCGTGCCAGTTTGGGAAATCTGGCACGGTTTTAAACCGCGCCAGAAAATCTGGCACGCCTGATTCCAGCACGGTTTTGAACCGTGCCAGATTGCGTCTGGCACTGTTTTAAACCGTGCCAGATTCCTGTTTTTGGTGTAGTGTTATATATATGTTTTTTACAATATTTGTGCAATTAATTTTGCTGTTGGATAATTTTTTGTATTAAATTAATTTTGTATGACCAAATGTTGATATTATAACTAATATGATAATTTTATTTTATTTGATAGAATGTCATTTTTGGATCCTCATCAAGCTTCTAGCGTTGCGGGTTGCGGCGTTGATGACGATGATAACATAACGGACTTCTTTTTTTATATTTCATTTGATTGGTTATAATATAAAAATATCTCATTTGTGGATGATTGTATTGGGATGTTATATTAGATGATTTTATTAAAATAATGTAACTTTCGGGACGATTGTAATATGATGTTTCATTTGTTTGGTTTAACTTTCTCTTGTAAATAAAGAGTGGAGGCTTATATAAATGTAAATGTTGAATATAATACCCTTGTTTTTGTGGACTATTTTTGTATATGTTCTTAGGATTTAAATAGTCTGATAAGAATAATTGAATTTGTTTAAATTCAGGATATTGGATCTTGATTTTTTTTTTTTTTAAATATGTATAAATATTAGTAACAGAACTTTACCGTTACTAATTCAGCATTTTACCGTTACTACTAGTAACAGAATTTTACCGTCACTATTAGTAACAGAATTTTTCGTTACTAATTCTGAATTTTCCGTTACTATTAATAACAAAATTTTCCGTTACTAATTCTGAATTTTACCGTTACTATTAGTAACAGAATTTTCCATTACTAATTCTGAATTTTACCGTTACCATTAGTAACAGAATTTTCCGTTACTAGCTTCGTGCCCCACGCCTTTTTTCTAACGGAAAAATTGTGTTACTAATATTTTTAGTAACAGTCAAATTGTGTTACTAATGGCGTGTTTTGGTGTAGTGAAAAGTTCTAGTATGCATAAAGATAAATGGCACAAATACGCAACATTCGTGACGTATGATCACACATGAGGTTTCCAATCGAAAAAACATTAGATGAATTCCTCATTCCTTTTATGGGATGTCCATACAGCGTGATTCCATACTTGAAAGGAAAAAAAATTCTTGGAATCTCGACTATAATCTTGTGAGTAAAATATCGATATAAGTGATTTGGGATAATCCTAGCATACCTTTATTGAAAAATAAATTTCCTAAAAGGTTTTGAGAAAAAACCCAATAGTTCCATTGTATAGATGCTCCATGTCCCCATCATATTAATGGTGTATGTTTTTCCCAATCTGTGTAAGGTATTCGTCGTGTTTGGCATGTAAGAGGTACCCCTAATGATTTTAATTTTTGTTTAGGTATATTAGGGATTTAAATTTTAAATTATGAGTGTCTTAGTCTACATACTCATATAAAATGATATAAACATCGAATTGTACACAAATAATAATGGTAGTCAATGAAACATAAGATAATAAGGTTTATTGAGAGAGAGAGAGAGAGAGAGGGGGGGGGGGTGGGGGGAAGGTTGGTGATGTAGGTCATGGTAGGGGTGGGGTTAGGATTAAAATGGTAGAAGTGGTGGGGTTAGGGTTAGCTCAATTTGAAAAAATAATTAATGGATAGAATAGCTTAAAAAATAAATTTTGAAAACCTTTTCAAGTTCGAATTTTACGTGTAAATTTACTATAGATGAAAAATATACGTTTCGAATAAAAATTCTCATGGTTTTTTGTGTGGCATTAGGATTTTTTTTACGGGTCTTATAAGAGAACCTTTTTACAATTATTTTGTTTGAATGTGTCTTAATAACTAAATAGTCATTAAAATAGAAAAGATTATGATACTTAAATATCTCTACTGCTCAAAATACGCTAAAGTTTATAAAGTACATGGTTTACTATTTTACCCTTCATGTTTTTCAAATTACCACCATGCTTAATATCACATTACTACCCATCTCTTTCTAAGCATTTGTATATTGTAATAAATGTTTTGTTAAGAAGAACCCTTACTCTAAAACGTATATCTACCTCACTATCAATTCTTTGTCTCTCTCAAGCACATGCAACACTCAAATCGAAATGCCACGAAAGACCCTTATATCATGGCATTTGGATTGCCAAATACCTTTGCATTTATTGAGAAAATCCCATGTCATCCATAATATGTTTCTCCCAAAACAAATGAAACTTCCATTTGAGGTATTAATGATGCCCCATTTTTAACTTTTTGTATTGTATATGTATATTATATACATATTTGATTAGATGATTTTCTTATATCGAGGGTTTAGTTTCTTTGAATTTTTATTTTTAATGAACTAATTGATTTCTTACATTAAAGACAAATTTACCTTTCAAGACAATACAATATTATTTCTTTTACATGAGTAGAGAATTATTTGTAGGTTCATTTATTTTGGATTCTATTAACGTGTGACTTTTTACTGATTCATTTTTTAGCCTTTAATGACCTAACAATATATGTTTTTCTTTTACATAAATGGAGAATGTGAGTGATGCCCACAAAAATTGAGAGAAAGGAGAGAGTTTAAAAACAAGCAAAGTAACAAAAATAAAGAGTGATTAACATTAGGTAATGAGAGAATTCAAAGTCATATACATTTCCTATAAATGTCATTTTTTATTTGTAGAATCCCAAATATAACTCTTTTTACATGAGGATTGAGTTGTGTTTGTTGATTTTTGTGTACCCAATGGTTTGTGTGTGAACTTGGATCAATAAAAATATAGATGCATTGGTAGGATATAATAAGGAGAAATTAATTTAAATAAATATAAAAATAGATGGAGTAAAACACAATGGTTCCCGATGTTGATTCTCTTTTTTGGATGAGTTGTTTATGTTTTTTCTTAAATGCCATAAATATCAAAGAGGAAAATAAAATCTTATTTCATCTTTGTAATGCATTCATTTGATCTAACTATACGGTCACATGTACGCAACTAGCTAAAAGTCTCTGTTCGATTTCATTTCCATTTTTTATGGTCATTTGTCAAATATAATTCCTATTTTTTTATTAGCATTTATGAAAAACATATATGTATCACGTGTTACATTGAATTGGCACTACCAAATTCGAATGCCCTAGGCCCTATTTTAATTTTAATGGTTTATTCTTATTAATATTGGAATTATATGATTTGTATTTGTATTTTTAGGCTTATTTATTGACATATCTTTTAAAAAATGTATGTGAATTCTTATATTAGTCAACTAGTAATAATGCCTACTAAATTTTATATTATATTTATCATTTATGTAATTGTAAGTTATAACTAAAAATGATTTGATGGTTGATAATTATATTAGATCACTATTAGTAGTGAGTATAGTGGGTAACATACTTACTCACATTATATAACTTACCAATACAAATCGCTAAAAATATATTATTTCACTATTAGAATAATCGAATATAAAATATTTATTCCGTTAGCACTTAGAAGTTTACTAACTCACGACTGATTAAATAATTATTTAAAAAATGTCAAATGATTATGTGAAGAATTTGCTGACTTATGTTTACAATAAGGTTTACTTATGCTAAGAAATCTGGCAAACATAGTATATATTTTTTAACAAGCTCATAACGTTCGTAACCCATTAAGAATAAATCTTTACTGAAACTAAATGTATTTTATTATAATCAATATACAATGGTCTCTCTCATTATTGTGATCGAGGCCTTTATAAGTTTCTCAATTTCAGCATTCATCAAATATAAAAATATAGTAATTTTTTTTACATTATTCATCAAATCCATTGCTTAAATGCACGTTTAGCCGCTTAAAAATCAAAGAAATTAAGGATGATATGTACCCAACTATCAAACGACGTAAGTACATAATGTAGCTAAACAAAATATCATTTTGTTTTATTTTGATTAAGACTTGTACATTATGTTTCAACTTGTAATGCATGTCTAATATTCATTCATCCATGAGAATGTTGAGTTTATATTAAAATGCTTCCATGTCATTTGAAGGTTTCTTTATTTCACGAATTAATCATTTGGTTTGCCCATACGATGCATCATATTACAAACAACCCTCATAAATGTGGCTTTCCATGATGGTTGTGCACCGACTAGTCTATCAAAAGGACAAAATGGTGAGAAACCCATAAATTTTTGTGAGACACACCAATTGTACTACCTTTATCCAAATTCTTCATAAGTGAATCAAACTTTAAAGCGAAACTTGTGGACTCGCTCACAAGTTTCTATGTTGGACTTGATTATTTAAACCCACCCAATAGATAAATAGTATTGCATGGTGTAATTTCTAGTAAAAGTATATATGGTGCCTCATAGAGCAAGAGAAGAACATGAATGCGAGGAATTAATCTCACATATTCAATTAGACATTAATCAGGGGCACATTTAGTTGTGACCCCAAAATCACAAAATACCACTAGACATAGGGTTGTAATTGGGCAGGGTGAACCAGGCTTAGCTATGCTCAAACTCGGCTCACAATTATTTCGCGCTTTCGGGCATCCGGTTAGGAGGGCCTAGGCACAAACTCATAAAGGCATACCTGAATAAATTGATTATTTTTTTTATTCTATTTCCCCATGAAAGATTTACAAGTTTCTAATATATAATTCCTAAAGAAAAGAAAATTTACATATTTATTTAGAAAGGCAATCGAGACTAAAGGATCATTCTACAACTTGAACTCAAAATGATGATTTATTTATTGTTTTCAAACTCAATACTCACACTATAATGATGTCATTACAATAATTAATATAAATTAATTCTAAAAAGGTTAAAAAGAATATTATAATTTTTTAGTATCTACTGGAATATAATTATTGAGTGAAAAATCTAAAAACATTTTTATGAATTACTAATAACCTTTGTTTTTATCAAGTTATATATATATATATATATATATATATATATATATATATATATATATATAGAGAGAGAGAGAGAGAGAGAGAGAGAGAGTAATAATAATAATAATAATAATAATAATAATAATAATAATAATAATAATAATAATAATAATACATATATACATATTCTTTTTCGGGTTTTTCCACATGTGGCTAAAGCTCAGCTCGAATATAATTCGATATTGAAAGTTTAGCTCAAGGTCACCTACAGATCAAAGCCATATTAATCGTATCAAATAGACGGTCTTGGAGCTTTCCCGTTCCAATTGACATTCCTAAACACTGTTGCTTTTAGCCAACAAATATTTTTCTCCACTTAAGTATTAATGATAAATGAATAAAGAAATGAAAGATCTAAATACATGCATGCTAGGCTTTGTTTCAAATGATACATGGGAAAAATAAACAAAATAAGTAAAGTGAATAAAATAAAGGAAAAGTTATATTCCCATGTTTGTTTATTTAACAAAAAAATTACAAGAAAATTATTAAATAAGCATTACACACACACACACACACACACACACACACACACACACACACACACACACACACATATATATATATATATATATATATATATATATATATAGAGAGAGAGAGAGAGAGAGAGAGAGAGACTATCACCTGTAAGGATTCCTTATGGTATAGACCCTGGTACATACTATATTTTTAAAATAGTAAAAAAATGAATTTTTTTATGAAACTTCATGGATATGATCTTCATGGTGGGAAGATCATCTCCAAATTTTTTCATAAAAAAATTAAATAAAAAACCGTCGAGATGAGGTGATATGTAAAAAAATAGTATAATTATGCATTTTTGACCATTGAAATATTGACAACCATATCAACAACGTTTTGATTGAATTTTTTGATGAAACTTCATGGATGTGATCTAGATAGTGAGAAAATCATATCCATGTATTTTCATTAAAAAAATCAATCATTAATGCATCTGGCGTCGACCAAACATTTCAACGGTTGAAAATGCATATTTATACCATTTTTTTACATATCACCTCATCTCAATGGTTTATTAATTGTATTTTTTGACAAAAAAAATCGGAGATGATCTTCTCAGCGTGGAGATCATATCCATGAAGTTTCATTAAAAAATCATTTTTTTACTATTTAAAAAAATGGTATATAACAGAGTCTGCACCATAAAGAGTCCTTATAGGAGACTTTCTGTATATATATATATATATAGGCGTTCTCCGATGGATCCATTTTAACAAGTCCAAACAATAGTAAAAAAAATGGTTGATATTTTTTGGGTTTTTTAAATAGTTATAGTTACAGTTTTCAATTGAAATAAAAGTATAATTAATATAATAAATATCCACAAAATAGAAACATTACAGAACATGAAATACAAACTAAGAATCATATTTAATTACAAAATATCAATGTAATAATCCCCATTTTCTCATGTAAAGGTTGACCAGACGCGATACACCGAAGATGGGGCTTGTTTGTCAATTAATATCATTCTCGTCATCAATATCATATGGGGAATATATTAATAGACCATAATTGCGTTTAATTTAATATCCCAATTATAATAAAATCCAATAAAGCATCAAACGTATGACAAATCCAACATAACAGTAAATATCTCAAACTGACATAACGTAAATAAATTTTGGGCTTATGTCCATACAATAATCCCAAATAAAATAAATAAATTGAAGTGGAGTAGTACCTAAACTAGAATCAATAAGACTGCAAGGCTAATATGCCCACAGTCCTGTTATCCCGATCTAGGAGCACCTGGGCAGAGAAAACATTCAAATTTGGGTCAGTTCCCTAGAATTGCAAGAATTAACTTACTTATTTTTATGGTGAAAAAGTAGAGTTAAATCAAAGTGAGCGTTCCCATTTCCAGTATCACAAATAATATATCTCACCCCTCATCTAGGAATAGTGCTATTCGAATACCCACCCATAACTAGATATGGATACAAAATTCAGTGCAATGAATAACATAATTATGAACTTAACAAGGTAACGGATAGAAACGACATTTAATTACTTTCAAATAATTGTTTTCCAATTTATCCCTGACATACCACCCATGAGGAGATAAGATGTAATATCATTCATTCCACATAGTATTGGGTCTATGTCTTTAGTTCACAATATTAGTCTCGGTAATTCTTCCATTTATTTAGTTTAATTTCATATACGTCATGATATATGCGACAATAAGGCATCTACCTAAAGTGTCTCGTATGTCCTCAATTGGTGAGTCCCTAAGAGTATCTTTTCCAAAATGGATAAAATAAAACATAAGCAAGAAGGGTGGTCCCTACGCAATACCCCAATTCACGGCCCATACCCAACAATGACAAAGGATCCTAGCATGTACATGAATAACTTGTAGATGGCGCTGCTACGTAGTACCTATAAAAATGACCTACACAACGTCTAGCTCACTTGTGCCGACGTGTGCAACAACCCCGAATGCGCGAAACCCCAAACCAATAAGACCATCCACGAACCTAGGTATGTCACAAACAAAATATAAATACATATTACTATATGTAAAGGTAATTATACAAACCATTACCCCATAAATTAGTCCTAGCTATCATCTAGGCACCCCCCGTAAGAATCCTCATTTAATAATTAATCTCCATTTAATTTATTAAATGACCATTTGTAGGGGGCTTGAAGATAATATCTGAATTAGATAAAGCCTCCCCAGTTAATAGAAGAGACTCAAGGGAAGGAAATAACATGAAGGCAGTGAGACAGCTCAGCGAGGAAGCCCAATGACACAGCCTAGCGAGGAGATTGGCCGAGAGAGCTCATCATTTATCTTCTTTTTCTTACTTAGTTAAATTGTAACCTTAAGTAACATTGATTGTAATTCTATAATGATTATAGTATTTAGTGTGAGGTCAAATGGTACTCGCGAGAGACCATGCCTGATAGGGCCTGGGAAAGCTTACATGATGTACCGAATGACCTCTCCATGGGATCTTAAAAGGGACTTGGTTTGAAGGATTGAGAAATTAGAAAACATTAGGGCATGTCCTGACCATCTTAGACACACATGATAAAACACCATGATACCTTTCATCGTGGAAGCTTGTAAAGAGTAGCTTTGAGTTCCATTATATATTGAGTTTTGACCCAAACAGTACCCTACCAAATGTTACATCTACTTTAGGTGATGTCATTATCCAGCTAAATCACTATGGTATGGGGGTTGTCAGACAGTTTGGTGAGTCACCTCTGTTGTGAAAGTCCTCTACACACTGTGGTTGGGAAAAAGTCATGTCTTAGAATTTAATGTTTATGACGTTAGACTGGCTGGCCCATTATGCATTTAATGTTTGTAATGTAAAGTGTGAGGGGATGTAATTCACAACTATAAAGGACTGGGGCATCTCTTGAATGGTGTAGGGGGATATTTATTGGCCTCAACCACTTCTGTGAAAAGTATTTCTTCCTAGAGTTCAATATGGAGATATATTACTAGAGAGAGAGAATATACTAGAGAGAAGTTATTAAAAACCAGAGTTCTTACTCACCCACCATTGTCATTTATTGTGAAACTTTTAATAGATAAACTAGAGATCTTTCAGAGGTTGTTAGTTTGTTGGCTTCCTACCAAGGTGTATCTAGGGTTCACTTCTCTCTCCCTTTGAATGAGTTACTTCTGAGTTTCCTTTATTATTATTTGAGTTATGCACAAGAGACTTGTGAGCTCAATCTGAGTGTTGATTCTATATATATTGTGTGTTGACTTGTATTTATTGAAGGGATCTTCGATTATCGTTTATCACCATACCTATAGGGGTTACAACTCAAATAGTATTACCATACTCCTATGGTTTAAGGGGACTAACCTCTTACATTTGGCGACTCTGCTGGGGATGTATTCTTTTAAAAGTATGGTGAAATATAATGTTAATCGTACCATAGATTTTGATACTATCCATGGTAACTAAGAACAAGCTATGAGGGAGCTCAAGACTTCCAGAGATAGGGTTCCTCGGGTGGAGGTTCCCCTTATTCAAACGGTGACAGAAGCCCCAATGATGACACAAGCTTCTAATAGTGCCGTGTTAGGCCAAGCACAAGTGGCCCTTCTCATGGTCAAGTTTTATGAATTCTTACAGACTCCCGTAGTTCCAACGACTTTGGGAGGGGGATTTGACCCCAGCTCCTTTATAACACCAATGGCGACTCCGATAGCCCCATCAAGTGCATCTCCAATGGGAGCTGGCCCAACGAATACGATACCCACACCTATCCCAATGGTGGGTATCCTAAGTGTGGCAGGTTTTCGACCTGTGGTAAGTACGCTACATGTGAAAGGTATTCCACATGTAGTCCCTCAACCCATTTCTCTAATGGCTGAGAAAATTCCTGCATCTGCCTAGGAAGAAATAAGGAAGAAGATACATAAGGAGATTTTAAAGATGATATCAAATTCTTCAGAGTCAGCCAACGAGGTAGCATCAGTCTACGATGATTTTTATACTCCTTACCCTCATGAATACAACAGAGAACCTTACCCGAAGGACTATATTCCTCCTATATTTGATAAGTACATAAGGAAGGGAAGAAACTCGAAGGAACATATCAAGTGCTTCATTGAGCATCTGGGGGCTCATTACAACAATAAGAAGATAAGGTTGAGGGATTTTTCCAAATCCCTAACCGATAAGGCTTACACTTGGTACTCTCACATTGCACCAAAATATGTCTCAAAGGAAATGCATGTTCTATTTGTCCATAGGTTCTTTCTGGCAGAAGATGAGTTCACATTGACCCAACTAGGCAGGCAGAAGCAATGGCCGGGGGAATAAGTGGTAGCGTATGTTTGAAGGTTCAGGGAAAGGTCCCTCAATGTAAGAGGAGAGGCCAAAGAGTCCAAACTACTTCAGCTTTGTGCTGAAGGTTTCCTCCCAGAGTACAACTGTCACTATAACACCCCGTATTTTCGAGGATGTAGAATAAAATTGATTTGGTTATATAGGATTTAATTAATCTAGAGGATTTAATTAAATTATTAGTGAATTGGCATTTAATTAATTCATTTTTTTAAAATTACACGTGCCGTAATTTGAGATCGAGGTTGAATAATGTAACACCCCATGATTTTTAGAATGAGAAATTAAATTTTTGGGAAAATAAAATTTAATTTAATTGGAGAATTTTAAATTTGGGAATTGAGGCCCAAAAATAAAGGGCATTTTAAAGTATTTCGGATGATGATTTTGAGGGTACCATTGATCCCGGAAGGGTCGAGATAGTCAAAATGACTGTCATTGGGTTTTATTTCGGCTCCGGAATATTTTTAAGTATGTTTGGCTCGAATTGGAGTAAACGAGCCATTTAAATTGTGTATTATCATTTAAAATTGGGTTTATGTTTTAAAGGATTAGTGGCTTACGGATGAAGCCATTTCTCATTTGAGAGAAAGAGATAAAAAGCCCTAGAGGGAGAAAGAATAAGAGAAAGAAGAACAAAAGAAGAGATAGGAAGAAAAACTTGGGATTTCCGGCCCAAACGCGACATCGAGGACGATCCAACCTCTACAAATCTGAGGCAAGTGTTTAATCTTGCTAAATAGCTATTTGTATATTTCATTTCATAATTTGTGGGTTAAAGAAATGGATTTTTGGGTATTAATGTCAAAACCTATAATTTTGGGTTTAAATCTTGAAATCAATGTGTATACATGGGTTTGATGACAAATAAATTGTTGGGATGAAATGTAGGATGAGTTTACATACTAAGAATATTATTGGGTTAAAGATTTGGGGATTTGGTGATGATATTTGGGTGTTTGAGGATTTAGGGTTTTGGTTGAAAAATGGAAATCGGCCAAGGCAACTGGTATGGCCGGCCGACCGCGGTCTGGGGACCGGTCGACTGCGCCTTAAGGGAAAAGCCTACTGCATTTCTTCGTAGGCAAAATTTGGACCCGCGGTCGACCGGGGGTCTGGGACCGGTCGACCGGTCCCCTGTTCTTAGCCCAAAATTTGGGATTTCTTTCTTCCCTTTTCTTTTGGAGTTTATTCTTAGGGGCCTCCTTAATGAGTTGTTTTATGAGGTTTTTCTAGGATGATTTCTACCCCTTTTTGGTTGGGTTTATTAATTTGAGGTTTTCTCTTATGAATTAAGAGATACTTTGGAGACTTATAGGGGGTCTCTCACTTAGTATATGATGGTGATGACTTCTTGGAATAATTAGAGAAGAATATATCCACGTATGTTGTGAAATTTCTAGGACGACATTTACGTTAAATACTTATAAGGATAGGATATTGTTAAGATACAATTTGGGGCCAAATGGAAGAGAGTGGTCGCATACTCTTAAAGAGTGAGGGGTCTCATATCCTTAGAAATGTTTAATCTAAGGAACAATTGATAATGCGATAGGAGTAAGTGTTCCTGAGATTTATTTGATCCATAGGTGAAATTGGGAACGTTTGGGATCGTTCTATCGACTAGAATAAGCGGTGGCATAAATTCTAGTTAGGATAGTTTACATGTAATTGTGGGGATATGACCATTGAGATTGAAATGAGGTTGGAATAATTTGAGGTTTTAGACTATTAAGTCATGTATGTGCCTATGGTTAAATAGTAATAAAGGAAATTATGTACTTTTGAATATGGATGAAATGCATAGTGATGGATTCCTACACAAAATTTCGGGTGATAACCCTAAGGTTGAATATATATGTATATACAAATACATATGATTTTGGGAGACTTTTCATCATTGGAAAAATGATTGAATATGTTTCAAGTGAGAGTTTTTATTCACATATCGAGATAAATTAAATGAGTTGTGGTGACGGCTTGTATATTGAGGATTATGTATACTTATAGCCGAATTTATATATCTCATACTTATGAACGAGAATAAGTTATATATATGGATATGTGATTACATGTGTATATATCTATAGAGATATGAATTATGGATATATATTTATGTTGTGGTTACACATGGTATGGACATTTAAACCGTATATGATGGTTTAATGTTTAATTATATGATTGGATCATATGGATGTATATATATTATGCATGTGAATGATATATATACTTATTTGGTTAAGCATACCTCGCTCATGCTATCATTGGGAAGTTGTGCGCGTAGAGGGTGAGCATCCTGGCTAGAAAAGCAGGGTGTGGATATTCCCCAGGTCATAGTCGTCCCGTGTGTTATTATATGATATATATATGTATTTTTGGGATGAGACGTGGTGGGTATGTTTCGTCTCATTGCCGGTTAGGAGCTATGACCGCTTCCTGGGACGTCGTGTGCGTGTTTACCACGAGATGGGTGTCGTTTAGTCCCACCATGGTGGCCCCAGCATTGCTACTTGAGCCGGGCACTGGGAAGATGATAGCATTGATGCAGTTTATCGGCGCTATATATAGTCGGGTATTTATTTGTGCATGGCCTTTGTACATCATATATGGTATGTATACATGGTCATGGGATTGGATGATGGTGTGTATATGTATATGGTTAGAATGAAATGCCTATATATATATATATATATATATATATATATATATATATATATATATATATATATATATATATATTTATATATCCTATAGATAAAAAGGATATGGTATCGTTGTGGAGTACATCTTGGATGATTATGATGTACTAGATGATTGGGGGATTGATGTATCGCATTTAAGGAACATTTCGGTTACATCATCCCAAGTATATTATTGGAGATTGTAGATGTTTTCATATTGTAGTCTAAAATTGAGTAGTAGTAGTAATAGTATTAGTAGTAGTAATAGTAGTATTATATGATATGTACGGCATTATGGACCTCTATGATCGACATTGTCAAAGAGTAGTGTAACAGGGTGGTTCCTTGTTTGGATTTCGTTTTACGAGACACCCCACGCACAAAATGAAGTACATTTTTGAGAGTAGAGAGAAGTTCTGTCGATATTTATGTGTGGCATAATGGATCTCCAGGATCGACGTTGACAAGGAGTAGTGTAACGGGGTGGTTCCTTGTTTGGATTTCGCTTTGCGAGACACCCCACGCACGAAACGCAGCGCAGCGTTGAAATTGGAGGGAAGTTGTGTCAATAATAATTTTGCATGCTTATTAATTAAAAATTTAAATCATATGTTCTACCCAAATGCATATTGGGTAACTTATTAAATTAAAATGGTTAAAGTATAAACCGGAATCCACTAAGCCTAATAAGGCACTTATGATTGAAAATAAATACTTATCTGTGGTTTAAAAAGGGGGTGGATTCTTAGGTTATGATAGGAAGGTAGATCTCGTGGGTATAGGCTAGGCCTATGATAAGTTAGGTGGTCCTAATAAATTGGGGTAATTTAACTGATAAAACTTGAGGACGCGAATAGGTGCGCGCCTTTAGATGAGAGGTGAGTTGGGATTCCACGAGAGTGCGATTCCATTTTAATTATGAAATATGTGCACCGATATTTATTATGCACGGTTAACACACATGCTAAATATTTTCACAACTCGGGCTCTAAACCGTTTACTTTTCTCTCCTGCTTGTATATATATATATATATATATATATATATATATTACTACAGGTGTCCTACCGCAGGAATGCCGGATGAGTTTCTATCCAGAGTCTTGGGAGCCGTGATAGGTGCGGACTGTTGCGGGATGTATCTTGTAGTCGCCTCCTACTTAAAAAAAATTCTAGATAGGATTGATGTTGTATATCGGGTTTGTACCCAAGGGATATTTATATACATGTTTATATTTATTCCATTTCAGTTATTGTATTGGCTGTGACCCGACAGCTTATTCGGGTCCGCTTCTTTGTAGTATATTCAGTCGTAGTTATTTATTTCATTTTATTCTAGCATTTCATTTCTTATAGTTCTTCTTGCATATTTCTCTTATTTATCAGTAGTTTATGGTGTTGGTTTGTTAGTTGTTGCATGTTTTAAATTATTCTAACATCTCACTTTTATGATATCGGGTAGTTAATCCTATATTATATTGTACCGGCAGTTGATGTTGAGACTGGACCATCTGAAACTCCTGATTTAATGTAGTATAGAGCTGACGACCGGTTATTATTTTAAGCGGGGTGTTACAGATGGTATCAGAGCATCAGGTTTTAGAGTCCTTAGGATCTGTGCGAGTTTTCTGCATTCTTCTGTTAACGTTCTTGACATAAAGCCCTACAGTTAGGACTGTTGTGTTCACTGCGCTGTTTTCTTCTGTGAAGTATATTCACTTGATTGACGTTCTGATAACAGTTGTTCTTGTTTCGTTTCAGACGTCGCCTAGATTTTGTCGTATGATAGGATTAGAAGTACAATACCCGTAGCATATTTTGGGTACACTTTAATCGGGGGTATTTGTTTTCCCCGATTCCGGAGGAGATATTGAGGAGATTTCTAGCAGTGGCGTGAGTCGATTTATCGATAGTTGAGTAAGAAAGGAAAATTTACTCGAATAGTGAATCTTGGACTTAGTAAAGTAAGTCTGAGGAGAGGTTAGTGTAGTACTTGGGAAGTTTAGGTTGAGAAACCCGTTAACCTTTGTTAGGAAACCTGATGTTGGCGACTCTTACCGAGGTGAGGAAGGTGTAGTTGTCCCAATATCAGGAGTATTACCTTCTGGGAAGAGGGAGAAAATTTGGAGACTCGATTTCGTGAAGTAGGACTGAGGGAGTTTTTGATTGCCGCAATTGCATTTTGTACTTCAAATGGTTAGGAAGGATTTTGAGAAAGATGTTTCTCTTGTGGAGAAATGGGTTTAGGAATAACGATTGTCCTGGAAGGAGTAGAGGATTTTAAATAAGGATCCACGGATGAAGTAAAAAAATTGGAGTTTGTTAAGTAGTGGTTATAAGACGATTGTCTTATGGGTAGGTTAGGGCGCATAATTGTAGTGTTCTAACGAATGGAGAATTTATTTTGTGGAAAGGTGTTGTTGTGATGTAGAAGAATTTTCATACTTGAGTAGTTAAAGTCTAGTAGGTGTATGTTGAGCGGATAATTTAGCTCATGGTTGTACTAGTTTGAGGACTAGATAACGGTTAGAAGTATTGTATTTATTGAGGCCTTGTGTTTTAAACATAAGGTGTCTGTTTGGCGTGTCGAAAGACGCGGAATATAAATTATATCGTATTGTTGTATAGGCCCTCGGGCAGTATTTAATATATGAAAATATTTTTATAAAACTTTAGTTCTGGTTCAACTAATCTCAATTCCTGACCTAGCTACACAGTAGTGTATTGGGAGGGTTCCTTGTTTGGATTTCGCTTGCGAGACCTCCCCCGTACGAAGGCAGCTAGCGTCAGGAATTGAGGAGAGTTCAACCATTGGGAATTTTCAAACTTTTATATATTTAGTATGTTATTATAAATATTAATGCTGAGGGTTATGTTATGATTTGAGGCTGATGGAGCCTCGTTAAAATTCTTCGAGTGGAAGCTCGGGTACGGGGTGTATGGGCGCCCCGGGGTAGTTATTCGTTTAAAAAAAAAATCTATATGGTTCGACGTGAGAACTATAAAGGATCCGTATAGTGATCCTAAGAGTTGATGTAGGACTAGATGATGTTGAGGTCCTAGGCATGTCTTAAATTTCGCGGACGAAATTTTTGTAAGGGGGGAAGATTGTAACACCCCATGATTTTTAGACTGAGAAATTAAATTTTTGGGAAAATAAAATTTAATTTAATTGGAGAATTTTAAATTTGGGAATTGAGGCCCAAAAATAAAGGGCATTTTAAAGTATTCCAGATGATGATTTTGAGGGTACCATTGATCCCGGAAGGGTCGAGATAGTCAAAATGACTGTCATTGGGTTTTATTTCGGCTCCGGAATATTTTTAAGTATGTTTGGCTCGAATTGGAGTAAACGAGCCATTTAAATCGTGTATTAACATTTAAAAATGGGTTTATGTTTTAAAGGATTAGTGGCTTACGGATGAAGCCATTTCTCATTTGAGAGAAAGAGAGAAAAAGCCCTAGAGGGAGAAAGAATAAGAGAAAGAAGAAGAAAAGAAGAGAGAGGAAGAAAAGCTTGGGATTTCCGACCCAAACGCGACATCGAGGACGATCCAACCTCTACAAATCCGAGGCAAGTGTTTAATCTTGCTAAATAGATATTTGTGTATTTCATTTCATAATTTGTGGGTTAAAGAAATGGATTTTTGGGTATTAATGTCAAAACCTATAATTTTGGGTTTAAATCTTGAAATCAATGTGTATACATGGGTTTGATGACAAATAAATTGTTGGGATGAAATATAGGATGAGTTTACATACTAAGAATATTATTGGGTTAAAGATTTGGGGATTTGGTGATGATATTTGGGTGTTTGAGGATTTAGGGTTTTGGTTGAAAAATGGAAATCGGCCAAGGCATCTGGTATGGCCGGTCGACCGCGGTCTGGGGACCGGTCGACCGCACCTTAAGAGAAAAGCCTAATGCATTTCTTCGTACGCAAAATTTGGACCCGCAGTCAACCGGGGGCCTGGGACCGGTCGACCGGTCCCCTGTTCTTAACCTAAAATTTGGGATTTCTTTCTTCCCTTTTCTTTTGGAGTTTATTCTTAGGGGCCTCCTTAATGAGTTGTTTTATGAGGTTTTTCTAGGATGATTTCTACCCCTTTTTGGTTGGGTTTATTAATTTGAGGTTTTCTCTTATGAATTAAGAGATACGTTGGAGACTTATAGGGGGTCTCTCACTTAGTATATGATGGTGAGGACTTCTTGGAATAATTGGAGAAGAATATATCCACGTATGTTGTGAAATTTCTAGGCCGACATAAACGTTAAATCCTTATAAGGATAGGATATTGTTAAGATACAATTTGGGGCCAAATGGAAGAGAGTGGTCGCATACTCTTAAAGAGTGAGGGGTCTCATATCCTTAGAAATGTTTAATCTAAGGAACAATTGATAACGCAATAGGAGTAAGTGTTCCTGAGATTTATTTGATCCATAGGTGAATTTGGGAACGTTTGGGATCGTTCTATCGACTAGAATAAGCGATGGCATAAATTCTAGTTAGGATAGTTTACATGTAATTGTGGGGATATGACCATTGAGATTCCAATACTTGAAATGAGGTTGGAATAATTTGAGGTTTTAGACTATTAAGTCATGTATGTGCCTATGGTTAAATAGTAATAAAGGAAATTATGTACTTTTGAATATGGATGAAATGCGTAGTGATGGATTCCTACACAAAATTTTGGGTGATAACCCTAAGGTTGAATATATATGTATGTACAAATACATATGATTTTGGGAGACTTTTCATCATAGGAAAAATGATTGAATATGTTGCAAATGAGAGTTTGTATTCACATATCGAGGTAAATTAAATGAGTTGTGGTGACGGCATTTATATTGAGGATTATGTATACTTATAGCCGAATTTATATATCTGATACTTATGAATGAGAATAAGTTATATATATGGATATGTGAGTACATGTGTATATATCTATAGAGATATGAATTATGGATATATATTTATGTTGTGGTTACACATGGTATGGACATTTAAACCGTATATGATGGTTTAATGTTTAATTATATGATTGGATCATATGGATGTATATATATTATGCATGTGAATGATATATATACTTATTTGGTTAAGCATACCCCGCTCATGCTATCATTGGGAAGTTGCGCGCGTAGAGGGTGAGCATCCTGGCTAGAAAAGCAGGGTGTGGATATTCCCCAGGTCATAGTCGTCCCGTGTGTTATTATATGATATATATATATATATATATATATATATATATATATATATATATATATATATATATATATGTGTGTGTGTGTGTGTGTGTATTTTTAGGATGAGACGTGGTGGGTATGTTTCGTCTCATTGCCGGTTAGGAGCTGTGACCGCTTTCCGGGACGTCGTGTGCGTGTGTTTACCACGAGATGGGTGTCGTTTAGTCCCACCGTGGTGGCCCCAGTATTGCTACGTGAGTCGGGCACTGGGAAGATGATAGCATTGATTCAGTTTATCGGCGCTATATATAGCCGGGTATTTATTTGTGCATGGCCTTTGTACATCATATATGGTATGTATACATGGTCATGGGATTGGATGATGGTGTGTATATATATATGGTTAGAATGAAATGCATATATATATATTTATTTATATATCCTATAGATAAAAAGGATATGGTATCGTTGTGGAGTACATCTTGGATGATTATGATGTACTAGATGATTGGGGGATTGATGTATCGCATTTAAGGAACATTTCGGTTACATCATCCCAAGTATATTATTGGAGATTGTAGATGTTTTCATATTGTAGTCGAAAATTTAGTAGTAGTAGTAATAGTATTAGTAGTAGCAATAGTATTATTATATGATATGTACGGCATTATGGACCTCTATGATCGACATTGTCAAAGAGTAGTGTAACGGGGTGGTTCCTTGTTTGGATTTCGTTTTACGAGACACCCCACGCACGAAATGTAGTACATTGTTGAGAGTAGAGAGAAGTTCTGTCGATATTTATGTGTGGCATAATGGATCTCCAGGATCGACGTTGACAAGGAGTAGTGTAACGGGGTGGTTCCTTGTTTGGATTTCGCTTTGCGAGACACCCCACGCACGAAACGCAACGCAGCATTGAAATTGGAGGGAAGTTGTGTCAATAATAATTTTGCATGCTTATTAATTAGAAATTTAAATCATATGTTCTACCCAAATGCATATTGGGTAACTTACTAATTAAAATGGTTAAAGTATAAACCGGAATCCACTAGGCCTAATAAGGTACTTATGATTGAAAGTAAATACTTATCTGTGGTTTAAAAAGGGGGTGGATTCTTAGGTTATGATAAGAAGGTAGATCTCGTGGGTATAGGCTAGGCCTATGATAAGTTAGGTGGTCCTAATAAATTGGAGTAATTTAACTGATAAAACTTGAGGACACGAATAGGTGCGCGCCTTTAGATGAGAGGTGAGTTGGGATTCCACGAGAGTGCGATTCCATTTTAATTATGAAATATGTGCACCGATATTTATTATGCATGGTTAACACACTTGCTAAATATTTTCACAACTCGGGCTCTGACTCGTTTACTTTTCTCTCCTGCTTGTATATATATATATATTACTACAGGTGTCCTACCACAGGGATGCCGGATGACTTTCTATCCAGAGTCTTGGGAGCTGTGATAGGTGCGGACTGTTGCGGGATGTATCTGGTAGTCGCCTCCTACTTTAAAAAAAATTCTAGATAGGATTCATGTTGTATATCGGGTTTGTACCCAAGGGATATTTATATACATGTTTATATTTATTCCATTTCAGTTATTGTATTGGCTGTGACCCGACAGCTTATTCGGGTTTACTTCTTTGTAGTATATTCAGTCGTAGTTATTTATTTCATTTTATTCTAGCATTTCATTTCTTATAGTTCTTCTTGCTTCTTTCTCTTATTTATCAGTAGTTTATGGTGTTGGTTTGTTAGTTGTTGCATGTTTTAAATTATTCTAACATCTCGCTTTTATGATCTCGGGTAGTTAATCCTATATTATATTGTACCGACAGTTGATGTTGAGACTGGACCATCTGAAACTCCTGATTTAATGAGGTATAGGGCTGGCCACCCGTTATTATTTTAAGCGGGGTGTTACAAATAATTTAGTTAAGTGACTCGAATGGCAATTATGATCCCATGGTTGATTCCAAATAGGTCGAGATAGCCGAAAAAGAGTACTCGGGGGGTATTAATTGGGTCTCAGGGAATTTTTAGGCATAACTGGGCACATATGGGTGTGTTTGGGCCATTTCAATTTGGCCCATAGGTTTAATTTCGGGATTAGTGGTATAAAATCTAAGTTGGGGATTTTATGGTAGTCACAACTCCATAAGAAAACCCTAGATTTGTAGAGGACAAAAGAGGGACAATTGGGAGAGCTTTTAGGAGCCAAACCAAGAAGAAATTGGAGAGTTCTTCGTAAAATCTCTGTCTACAACAAATGAATCAGACCCTACAAATATATCCAGGAAAGTAGTTAAACTTTCTTTCAATTTATTTGGAGTATTGCGATTCATATCATAGTGGCTGTAAATCATAATTGGTTTCAAGTGGATTGTTGAATGAAAAGGGTTTCTAAGAATTGAGTAGTTATGTAAAATTAAAGTTCAAATAAGGAGATATCATGATTCAGTGTTGTAGAAATTTAAAGTATGCGAGGAACCCCAAAGAGGGTGTGAGTGAATTAGGACAATGGAACCCAATTGTAGAAAATAATCTTGTTGAAACTCGTGGAAACCCCAGACGTGGAAACTTAGGATTTTGATAAATTATTGATGTTTGAAGGTTATTTTAAGGATTAAATCCATTATTAGATGTGTGTATTAGGTTAGTTTTAACTGAGTCAAGGTGGGTGAAGATTTAGAAGCTTGTTTGAATTCGTTAATGGAAGAGAGTGGAACAAAGCAGAAGAAGTTATCAGCACTGCGTCAAATGACTTTGCAAGTCATTCGAACGACATTGCAAGTCATTGAAATGACGGTGGAAGTTATTCAAATAACATTGGTATCTCGTTCAAATGAGGTTGATATATCGATCAAACAACCTTAGGTTTTGGTCACGGGGATAGATCTTATCGTTATGAACGTGTGGCTGCCAGTTTCATATTTTTCTGATTTGTTTTAAATTAGTTATGCTTTTGTTATGAAAGGGTGTCTAAAATCAAAATTCTTTATGAGAAATCAAATCTGGATTATTTAGGGATGTCCGTAGATGAGTGTAAAACTCTCGAAAATATTAAGGAACACTATTTTCACCTTGTAATTGGATGGGAATGAATTCGGGGTATGGATTTAGGAGTGTTTAGGATGAACAACACTCGAAAATATATGAAGGGATTCGAATGGAAATTTTGGATGAAATAAGGATACGGGCTGGATTGAGATGTGCTTAGTATCTTGAATAAAAATATGAATGTAAGTTAATACTTATATAATTAAGAGTCGGGGGTTGTAACTCGAATATTTGTAAGCGGATTGCTACGGGAGTTTGGCACGGGGTAGTCGGTTTAATTTATTATAGAGTTATATAATAAATTATTGAATATTAAATATAACAAGGGGTGTTAAAACTAAATTGTGAGATTCTATGCAATAAATTTTAAGAGATGAAGATACGGACCAAATGAGTGAGTCTGGTACTGTAGTTGGGTGATACAACTTGAATGAGAAATATTAATGTGTGATTAATTGACTTATAAGTCAGGATATAGACTTGGGTATTCTTAGGCTAGTGCTACGGGTGTTAGGCACCGATTAGCTAAGCTTTTAATAACTATGTATACGGTAGTGTGGTAGTATACATATATTTGTGTGCTTTATAGATATCGATGTGAATGATATTTATAAGAATACATACCCCCTAGTTCTATCACAGGAGGTTTCGCCAGATGGGTGAATCCCCTAGATAGTGAATGCAGGGCGAGTATAATCCTCAAGTCATAGGAGTCCAGTATTTATATGTTGTGATTTCTTTTCGGGGTGAGACGACTTGGGTATGATTTGGTCTTACAGTCAGGGAACTATGGCTACCTTCACTGCATTTAGTTTTATTTCACTGATTCAGGGAGGTAACCGTATCGGGGTGTTCAGGTGGATGAGTATACCCGGGGTGATAGCATTTTAGAGAAACATCCGATGAGTCCTAACTCGGGAGGATAAATATATACTTGGTATGCATGTGAATGTTGTAGTATACTAGTATCTATATAATATGAGTATATAATTATACATGGGATTAATATATCAGTGTGAATGTATTTCTTATATAACTAGTGTGAATGTTAGGTTTCTTATATAACTTGTGTTAACATTATATGATTTAAAATAGTTGATAAGATTAATAACTTAATGATTAGATAACTTAATAATCAAAGTAAGAATACTTGGGTTAGAGTAGTGGAGAAAAAACAGGGGTGATACAGCTAGCTAGGTGGGGTAGCTTAACTAGGAATATTAAAAGGAAAGCATTAGGTGTGCACATTAGAAGAGGGGTGAGTTATACCTCAAGTGAGTGCGACGAAAACTTAAATATGAAGAGTCTGCATGCATATTTAATTATTGCAAATTAACTGCTTGCAAAATATTTTCAAAACGTTTAGTTGGGCTATGTCCCGTGTTAAAATCTTTTACAAGACATTTTAGGCGTCCGACCACAGGGACGCCAGTTTGAGGATTCTATCCAGGGATGTGCAGCTGCAACTCATGTGGAAATTGCGGGACTTTGCTATAGACGCTTCATTCATTCATTCCTAGTATAGGGACTTTACTTCAGTATTCATTTGGGAATGTTGCCCTCATGACTTGTATTTAGTTTATTTATTTAAGCTTGTGTATCTAGCTTATGATTTTAGTTTACTGTTTTATTTCATTATTTAACCGATAGTTGATTCGGTCCTCTTTATTTATATCGTTCATTTGTGTTGGATTTCGGTTTCCAGTTTGTATGATGGCTTAATTGTTATTTATTTCTGCATGTTGTTTATTAATGAAAGATAAAATTTGGCATCAGTCTAATTAAACTACCAGGTGGTTAGTAACTTTAAAAAGTTTTCAACACTGATGCTGAGAATGAGCCATATGAGACCAATGTTATATTTTGATCATGGGCTGGCCACCCTATATTTTAGTAAGCGGGGTGTCATGGTCACCTCATAAATGAAACGCGCGAAGGGACTTTTGCAGCATTTCTTAAGGCAACAAAGAACATATCGTTGGACGTACGATCAAGCCCAGTCATGGTGCTTGTGATGTTTAGGAAACTTCTACAGCCCGTTGTGGCACGTGTCCAACCCCCACGAGTGGGGTACGTCGATGGAGGAGAGGGGGCCAAACAACCAAAAAGGGATAATAAAATGAAGTTCGATAAAGACAGAGAGGGTCCACCACCATTACCTTGTATTGTTGAGGAGGTTGTCAGTTGGTACAACGCTATGGTGAAAGGGGGGGGGGGGGAGTATATGAACCCAAGGTCATTCTATCCATGGAGCCAGACGCAGAGACAAGAGCTGATCCCAAATATTTCCAGATCCATCGAAAGGTTGGTCATCCAGCCACAACCTTCTTCACACTATGGAACATCACAATAAAACACATTAAGACAGGGAATCTGCAGATCCCTCAGGAGAATGTCAATAATAACCCCCTGATAGCACATGGGACTAATTTCATAGTTACTTATGATGAAGAGGACTAATGAGATGCGAGCGAGTTGGAGATCGAACAACAAGAGTTTGAAGAAGCATCGGAGGATTGTACCACAGGAATGGCCAACATAGTGAATGCTTACGATGAAGCTAGTGCCATATATGTGGAAGATGTATACAATCTGGATAATGAAGTGATATACCATGGGCTAGAGTACCATACTATATCTCAATCACTAAAGTTCGCATAGTTCTTCGACCAAGTGGGGATGTCGAAAGAAAGGCGACTAAAGATAACACAAGCGATCCTCAACATTGCACGGAAAAATGCAATGCCGTCATGAGGGTTATTTGGTTTTGGCTTTTATTTGGCAGTTATCAAAATCAGGTAGAACAAGGAGGTATGGGTTTGAAGAAATGGAAACGGGTCTTGGATTTTATGGTGATTTTCTAGTTGAGCAGGTTCATTGGGGTAAGATCGTTTGGAACGAGTTAAATGGGTGACTTAGGTCCAGGTTTTTAATAGGGTTTGGGGTTCTCGGGTTCAGGCAGCGGGTTCTAGTA
The DNA here is from genome assembly GCA_949130495.1 of Sambucus nigra. Lineage (NCBI taxonomy): Eukaryota > Viridiplantae > Streptophyta > Magnoliopsida > Dipsacales > Adoxaceae > Sambucus > Sambucus nigra. Next base: position 223,173,947 of record OX422221.1, on the reverse strand, counting down.
TGGCAGATATGGTTCGAGTTTGAACTTATCGGGTTGGTCGAAGCTAGATCTAGGTTTTATGGTTGTTGGCATTGTCGATTAGAAATAACAAGTTATTTCTATTTTGATATCTAAAAAAGAATTGATTTCATTCAACGTTTGATTCAAAGAACTGTGCTTAGCCCCCCCGTTCATGAAACGGCTCTGCTGCAATGGATGGCAGAGGGTCCGTAGTACCCGAAGCACTGGAGTGATCCAGTAGCCGGGAAGGCGCCTAGAAGTGCCTACTACTACACCACACTACACTTGGCTCTACATATTTACAGAGCTAACCCCTATCCAGTGCTTGGCAGAGAGGGTTCAGACCTGTTCGAAGATGGGAAAGAGGTTGTTATGGGTTAGGGCAGAGGTTGGATTCAAATCAGGAGTTAAAGGGTACCGGGTTTTGAGGATGTGGGCATTGGGTAGTCACAAGGCTTCGGATGAAAGGGGGTTTCGGGTCTTCAATTTTTGAATTGTGGAACCAGGTTTGTGGGTTTTCGAATATGAAAGGTCTTAAGTTAAAGTTGTAGTTTGGTCATTGTTTGGTTATTGCCCAGTGTTTGTTAAGGTTGTTGGGTGTGATGATGGAGGTGAGGAGAGAAAAAGATGATGGATGAAGAGGATGAATAACAGGTGGGGGTATTAGTGTGTGGTGAGGTGTATGATAATAGGGTGGGTGGGTGCGTGTTTAATTTGCTACATAAAAGAAAAATAACACAATCTAACTAAAAAATAAAAAATAAAACTAATAAAAAATTAATAAAAATAAAAATAAAAATCTATTAAACCTAAAAATTAAAATCCTAACAGAATGTAATAAAATAAAAGAAAATATAAAATCTATTAAAACGGGAAAAAAAAGAAAAAAATTCTAATAAAATAAACCTATCCTAATAAAATATTAATAAAACTAAAATGATAAAAATAAAAAATAAAATAAAATAAAAATAAAACACACACCTATATAAAAATAGTCGATGGACAAATAAAACCTAAAACTATACAAGACTCAAAACAAAATATAAAATAAATTCTAAAAATTAAAAATAACAAATAAAAATCTAACAAAGTTAAAATCTAAAAGGTACAAACTAAACACACACGAGGCTTGGGATGGTCTGGGATCGGTGTAGTTTTAGGTTTGGGTTAGGGGACTGGTGAATAGGTATGGGTGTGGCCATACCGGGTGATACCAGGGGGAGAGAGATAGATCACCTCTGGAAGGCTGCGCTACGATCTCACACCCCTTTTTGAAAGGTGCTTCGGTCGTAGTCGGTGGGGGTAAATGTGAAGAGATGGAGTCACTAGCCTATTTTTCACAAAATAGGCAAAAGAACATGTTTCCACTTCGATAGAGTGTCATCAAGGACAAACTGATGCATACGAAACTAGTAGTTCGAAGGTCTGGGGGCTAAGTTACGGAATAGGAAGGTGTTAGGCACCCATCCCACCCTTTTGGTCTCTCATGGGCTAGTGTTATTATTTTCCTTTTTATCCCCATGAAGCGTGTATGCATGTTTATATAATGGAGATAGGTATCATTTAACTCATACCATGGACAAGGTAAAGGGAGGTCATCCATATGAATGTTCCCAAAATAATATATGTAGAAAGTATGATTTGTGCATTCATCACGATATTGATCATTATTAGGAAACGATAATATGTGTTGGATGAAAAGCAAACAAGCATGGTATACATATAAATATGAAAATAGATGATTTAAGAAAATTTTGGGATATTGAGAAAATTGGAAAATTGGAGAATTGGACTCGAGTCTCGAATTTTAATCCGTGATGCCTACGCAGCCTATAAAGGCATCAAAGTCCATGTAGTTTGAATGTAGTATAGGAGTGGGGTTTATCCCATAGATCCGAACGAAAGTTTAATATATGTGTATGTGTAGAAAATGTGTTTCTTGGTTCTGAAAAAAGGTGCGATGGATAATTTCGTTCGGAATTTACGGGTGTAACCCTGTTTTATTTGTTTTTGGGATTTTTGTAGAAAATAAGGTGTGTGAAATATAATAATAAAAGTGTAGATATTAATGTGTATGGACAAAAGTAAGAACTAGATTATGGATCTAATGTTTATTATGCAAAAACAAGGAATTTAAAGAGAAATGGAAGGAATTGGACCTTCTTTGAAGCCAGATCTTTGATCTTGGATAAACTCCCTTCAGTGTTGATGAATGTTGATGAGAGAGAAGGATATTTTGCCAATTTTGGTATGAAAAGGATGGTAATGTAAGCTTGGATGGAACTTCACATGTGGAACTTCGTTGATTTCGAGCGAATGTTACTGAGATCACTGATGCTGATGGATCTGTTGTCTTCTTTCCAGAAGTGAGGTCATGGCCTCTATTTATACGGCCATGGGGTGCCAATTGGCCTACCCCAGGGGGTGACGATTGGCATGTGATCCCAAACATAGTGCCGATAGGTAGGGATCTGGACCTGCCAATTGGCAGTCCCTTGTAATTTTGCTTGAAAAAATGATCATAGAACACAAACTGTTGATCCGAATCGTGCACGGGGCATACCATTAGAAAGGTACTTCAGTTACCTTGAAGAGTCCTTTGGACAACTACCGAGTTTAGGAGTTGACTTTGGGTCAAATGTGGCTCAGAAGCGCACGTCGATCTTTTGGACGGGAGATTATTGGATGAAAATGGATCGTTCGTCCGCATGGTAAGTCAAAATCATGTACGGGGTGTAAATTTGGAAAGGTTAGAAGATTTAATTCGACATTCCAAATAGTTTTGCTTGGTTCGAGAGGTTGACCTTGGTAAACCGGGGCTCAAAATCTCCTGGTGACCTCTCGGAGTAAAATGGATCATTCGTCCATACTGTAGGTCAGAATCGGGCATGGGGTGAATGTTGGAAAGGGTATTCATTTCCCTTTAAAGATTCATTCAGTCTCACTCGAGATGAAAAGTTAACTTTGGTCAAATGGAGTCCGGGAGCGCCCGGTGGCCTCTAGATCGATTTTCAAGGGAAAATTGATCATTCGTCTGAACGGTTATGCTTTTTTGTGCACGAGGCACACCGTTAGAAAGGGTATTTGGTGCCCTTAGAATATTCAAAGGGATTTGGCTCCGATGGTGAAGTTGATTGTGGTCAATTTGTGGCCCGGGAGTGCCTAGTGACCTCCGAATCAATTTTTGGTAGTAAAATGATCCGTTCGTATGAACTGTTATGCCGATTCGTGCATGGGGTGGACCATTGGAAATTGTATTCAGAGACCTTCAAAGATTGAAAGAGCTTTCACTCTGACGATAGAGTTGACCAGAGTCAGATGGGGCTTGGGGGCACCCGATGGGCTCTAGATTAGTACTCGGAGTAAGACCTAGGGTTTAGAGTGAGGTGGGGAGGTACTAGGGACCTAAGGGGAGTCTTAAGGGGTCCTAGAATGTGGTTTCTACAACGGGGATTAAATTTCTCGCTAAATAAGCGAAAATTTGCCACAATCATCTTGAAATAAAGCTTTTGTAAATGTGAATGCGTACAAGCCTATAAAACAAACAAATATTATTATAAGTCCAATTTTATCGATAACTAGAGATCAAAAAGAGACTATTTGGGGTATAAAATATAAACTTTTGGGTGCTTATCAGTAAGATATTCAAATTTTTAGCACGATATCTGTGACTTTTGGTAAAGCACCTACCACATAGGTATTAGTATCACTTTCAAATCGCTATATTCTTTTATCTTTATAATTACACTAATATTGAAAGTGATCAAAATCAATGTATGTACTCTGAGTGGAGGATCGACTAATTCGGTATGAGGGTGTTTAAGGGGAAATTTTTAGCATGACTTAAATTCGAGAGGAACTTAGCATGTTAAGGTTTGATGATACTTAACACGATTCTGAACATGATATGACCCAAATATAACCCAACACACTTGAGTTTACCACTCTACACGAAATGAGTATTGGGGTTTTAACAATCTTAGCTCAAATTTAGGTATCACTGAACCAAAAATTGAACCTAATGTCAACTAGATAAACTAAACAACTGAAATTAACTATTTGTTCATTCATTATTTATATCATTAATTGGTAGGAAGCATGAAATTCTAAGAAAAAATAGATATATAAGAACTCAGCGAGGACCCTTACTATGTACTCACATTAATTATTAATTATTTTGACGAAAATATAATAGAGAAAGAAAAATCCTTTTTGATTATATCTATAGTAGTGTGTATAAATGCACTCTTCCTCGATTTACATAAAATATCTCCTCGAGTAAAGAACCATCAAATATTTTTTTTAAAGTCATAATTGCCCCCATAAGATCAATATAGAAGCCATAAAAGAATATTTAGACATATATGATTGCATATTGGAATTTATTATGACATACAAAAATAATAAAAAAACAGAAGAACTATCCTAGCTTATAGACATTAGCAAGGTTCTAAAAAACGGGGGGAGTGATCGAGGCGTGGAGGCCAAGCCTTAAGCCTTAGAAGCCTAGGCGAGCCTTAGGCGTAAAAAGGCGTGAAAAGGCATTTAGTCTTTCTTAATATATTTTAATATTTTTTAACCATAACAAGGCTATTAAAATACTACGATTGTACATATCATAAAAATATGTCTGAATATATGCAAATTAAAATACTATTTGATTATTTTAGATGAGATAATGGCCCAGTTAGTAAAAATATTCTTTAAAAGGCGATATCGTTCCACTAAAGCATCGCTGTTTTTTTTTAAAAAAGTGCGCCTTAAGGGTTTTACCAAAAAGAAGGCATAAAAAACTTAAGGCGGGGTGTTTATCCCAAGCCTTAAGCCTAGGCGGAGCCTAGGCGTTTTTTTTAGAACACTTGGAATTAGTAAGCAGATAGGCTTGTTCGTGCAACTTTCAAAGTCGGAGTGACTTTATCCCATAACATAGTTTTGGTGATTAAAATCTAGAACTCATGAATCACGAGATATAGTACTACAAACTTTAAAAGTATAAAAAAATAATATAATGTTCAAAACTACCTACAATTCACAAAGAAATGTGACCTCATCATGGATACAAGTGAAATACTGGTCCAAACTTCTAGTAATTTATCATAGAACGAACTTAGATGTTTGTTCATTCATTTTTTAGATCTTTAATTATTAGAAAGCATGAAATGCTAAGCAAAAACACACCTTCAAGAACTCGTCGATTATATATTCTCATGCATACAAATATCCATTTGTCACACGTTTCAACATATTTTTCTAGATCGTCATTGGAAATATTTAATTTTGGTACTACGGAGCCACATCCATCTAGTTTGCTTCTTCACTAATGAGCATGCACAAATATTTTTAAAAGTATAATGAAAAAAATGTTTTTTAATCACTTTATGACATTCTAAGTTGAGGACTCATCAAACTTGACTAATTATGAATCAATGCAAGGGGTGTCAATTGGTCAGGCTTGTTTAATATAGAAAGAATGTGGGTTTTAAAAATGAACGAGAAAGAACATCTTATACTTATTACGCAATATAAACCCACTAATTTAAAGTCTATGAAAAATTGGAAAATCAATAATAAAATTGGGTGAATAATCCAAACAAATTAAAATATTTGAGAAAAAAGATTTGACTTGTATGAAAATAATTAGGCAGTACAATTTTCCTTCATGCTCTTATTTAGAGATCTTCTCCTTTTACATTCAACACCCTTCCCTTTTTTCTCCTTTTACATTCTTTTTTATTCCTTTTTTTTCCAAATACTCATCAATGTTTAAGATAAATCTGCTAAAAATAAAAATATCACCAACATAGATTTGTATTTAAAATTTTCTCCATCTGAATTGAACTTTGGGAGAGATATTCGCTAAAAATGCAAATACCCTCTATGATGGGTTTTCTCCTTTTACTTTATATTTTTTTCTCTTTTGCAACATGGTGGGTTGAAAATGGAGTTGATATGGAAATGGGTGATATGGTATATGGTGATGATATGGAAAATGAAAGGTGTATGGATGAGGATAAATGTATCATAAAATGGAATTTGGTTAGTGTATGGGTGAGAGTGTGGTGATCTGGATAAACTTTAGGACACATTCTTATTACAACTCGAAAATGATGTCGTTCTTAGTGATCAAGCCAAAAATTTAGTGAAGAATAATGAGATCATATAACGATTTAAGTGCGAACCCAAAGGATGCTAAATCAAATTGTGACTCGGAGATTGAGTAAAACTCTCTAAAAGGATGAAAGGCACAAGTATCACAAGCTACAACCTCAATTGGCCATCCTTAAGGTTTTATTGAGAATTGTAATACTTTTCAACACTAAACCGTAGTGACGTGATAAGTGCACAAATTTTGTTGAGTCTAGAAATTCATGGTGCAAAAATTCCTTCGTACGTATTGCATGAGGTATTTAGAGAAAAAATATCCTCTAGCTTGTTTCCGTGACTTAAAATATGGATGATAAAAATTCATGTCAATTAGTGACATGAAAGAAACTGCAGGAAAATTTTAAAAACCAGGTCTTGAATTTTTATTCTTTTCAACAGAGGTACGATTTTGATAAAATTCCCCACCCCCCCAAAAAAAGGAAAATTATCCTCGATGTTAAATAAAAGGGTTTTTAAAATTGAGACCAGAAGGGAGGAAGGAAATTACCATAATCAACCACTAATGAAGTGTATCAGATGTAGCCAAGAAGAAGACTGAATAAGTGATAAGATAAAAATGTGTGCAAGTCTATAAACATGGTAAAACATTGGGTGGTGTGAAATACGACCCCCAGACAGGATGAGACTCATACAAGAAATGGTGAGTTGCCTCCCGATAGCGCTAAGTTTAATATCTTCAGCCAGACCGAAGGGAACTCACCCTAAGGATTAGAACTATGAAAGTGTGGATGGCATAAAAATGGGGTGATGAGAATCACTCCTAAACAAGACTTAAGCGTGAGTCTTATTGTATAATGGCTAAAACGGTCAATTCACTTGTATGGCAAAGTGTATCACACGATGAAAAGCATACGTGGACCTTGGGTGGGTGGGGATAAGTGACAAGGGTGAGGGTGAAGAAGCACCAATCACGACCTTATTTTTTTATTTTTAAAATGAAGCCATGCAGTACTAAGTACCAAGTACTTGGAGGTTAAATGCAGAAGTTACTCATCTTAACTAACTTACTCAAATTTGCCATGTTGAGGAATTCAGAATCGTTGTCTTCCACGCGATTTCCCCATTACACAGGACTCTTAGTGGAACTACGCATAACCCTCGGCCATTTACACATGACTAGGGACCATAGTTTTTTAATCACATGGAACACGTCCCTGCCACCTATCCACTTCATCTAAATGGAACATCATTGTTTTATTCCATTGACATGTTGAGTTCATCTAATTTTATATAGGTTTATTGTTTAACAAATATTATACAAAGGTAATTACATTAACTTGTTAAGTACATGATACAAAATGCATGACGTATCTTAACCTTCGGCACTATGTCTGCCAAATGATGTTTCATCACAAGATAAGACTTGAAAGGAAATTGACTTACATTCTTCTGATCATTTAGCCTTGTATACCTTTTCATTTGCTCATTGACCTATTCACATATCCATATATCTGTATCCTTCGGGTTAGTCACTATTATCAAAGTGATTTAGTTGGAACACGACCACATAAAAGAAAATAATAGGGTAAATTTCAAGAAACCCATGAAATATCACATAAGTTGGGCATCCATCCCTAAACTATTTACCATTCGCAAAAAAGTGTGTGAGAGTTATTTCACTTATGCCCCAATTTTTATGTTGATTTTGGTTTGATCCCAACTATTTTCATTTCTTGAACTTTAGCGCCAAAAGCCTTATATAAACACACTTTTTGTGACGCTTTGTGAGAATATCTTATGACGCTTTATGAGTATCTCGAACACTTTATGGTGTCAAAGTTTAGGAACTTAAAATAGTGGGGTCCATCAAACTTGATATAGGAAAACAAATGAGGACCTTATGATCGTAATCAATCAAAGCACATATAACAATAATGGGCTATCTGTCAAAATCTATATTGAAAGTTTAGGAGTAATGAGCATCTCAAATTCAAGAACTCTAACTAGACATATAACAATAATGAATTTGCAAAGAAATACTGAATTTCCAAAAATGATAGGTAAAAGAGTAAGCATATGTAAAATACAAATTAAACATCTCAAAATACGTATTGGAGGGGAACAAAATACTTTAATCATAATCAATTAAATTCAAAAAAAGAATCATATTCCCATGGTTAGAAGTCGAGCCAAAATGGTTATCACATCCCAATACATACAGTCATTAACTAAGGACTAGCCATGTAATCCATACCCACCAAAAAAATCGAAACTATTTCCTAAAAAACTATGTGGAATTTGTTGTACTTTCCTCAAACTAAATCATTTACACATAAAATAATGAAACCCATTAGGCATAAACACAAATCCACTAAATGACAACAAATTTCATAAGATAACAATGAAACATTCACTTAGTTAGTAAGATTAAACCGATGGTCCTCAAATCAATATTCTCAATAATTAATTCTAAAAAACTATAATAAAAATAATAGTGGTGATTTCTAACAGAAAAGCTTCATTAATCCTCATCCAACTAATTAAATTGGAGTTCTAGAGAAATAGTACCTAAACCCTAAATTCATGTTCTTACCATATACAGAAATAATCAAAATCAAGTAAGATACATATTAAAACTAGATGATTATTAGGTATTAAATGGTTTTCAATAGATATCTTACCACCGAAATGAGAGATGGTGACAGTAGTTACCACTGGGAAGTTGAAAGAGAGAGAGAGAGAGCGAGAGAGGAAGAGAGAGAAAGAAAGAATCGGTAAAGATGCTTATGGATAGAGGAAGAGAGACAAAAATGGGTTATGAATGAGGGGAAATGAGGGTTTTAGGGTTGAGATTAGGAGAAAATCTGATTTGGGGGAAGGAGCTGAGCGGGGTTCATGAAAATGAGAAAGAAATGGGATTTGGTAATATGATGGAATATATAGTAAATGAAAAATAAAACCGCCTTATAAAGGTTTAAGGGACAACGTTTTAGGGACGGATAATTATTGTCATATATAACACTCTTTTTTTTGTATTATTTGATATATATATATATATATATATATATATATATATATATATATGTGTGTGTGTGTGTGTGTGTGTGTGTGTGTGTGTGTGTGTGTGTGTGTGACAAGTATTATAGTCATCCTAAATAATTAGCTTTGGGGATGGTTGTGATTAGACGTCTCTAATATATGAGTCCAAATAAAGCCTTTTTGTAGTGAATAGTACTAAATTTAAAGAATTTGTGGTGGATAGATATTGTGATGGAGTGGTCATCAAACACTAGTTTTCAATCGTTTATACTCCTCGACAAAATGGGATTGTTGAATGGAAGAACTAGATGATTTAAGAGATGGCTAGTCCATGCATTTTGGGATACACATGCCTAGACATTTTTGGGCAGAAGCGATTAATACCACATGCCAAAAAGTGAATCGGGTATATCTTCGTCAACATACATTACACAGTCCATATGAGTTATGGACAGGGAAGAAACGCAACCTATCGTATCTTTGTGTCTTTGAGAGTACTTGCAACATCTTGAAAGATGGAGACAAATTAGGTAAAATCGACACCTGAAGCTATGAGGGGATATTTTTAGGTTATTCATCATTAAGTAGGGATTATAGGGTGTTTAAATTTGCAATCTCTAAGTTTATGGATTCAATAAATGTCATGATTAGAGACAACAAGCCGCCGATGTCATTGATCCTGACCCCAAGTATGAGGATGATGCACCCCCCATTGATGATCATATCGTTCCTCGTACCACCCCAGTGGACCTCACTTTTAATTTAGAGGATCCATCCTCTTAATTTATAAGGAGGCTTTATACTTGGTGATCCCACAATAGGTTAAGAGTCGCACTTAACTTGATAATTTGGTTAGCTATCTTTGCTACACTTCCTTAGTCGAGCCTAAGAATGTGAAAGAATCACTCAAGAGAATTTTAGGTTCTATCATCCTAGGGATCTTGAGTGCCTCTGTCACTTTTTTTGTTGCATTCCCTGATTACTTTAGAGATTTATCGTTCAGTATTTGCACTATGTATGTAAGGACATAATTTTATAAATGTCCGAGGTAGAATCTAGGAATTTTCTGTTTGTCCTAGATCACAGTTTGTATGTCTGATACCGCTACATTTGGCACGTCATCACAATCATCCACGATGGCCTTTATCCAAATTCATGCATCCATCATCTTCTCACGTGCATCATGCTACATGCAACATGATGCTCAACCGTTTCCCATTACTCCACTATGCAATATTGGTAAAATGATTTATTGGAGTTGTTTATATTTGCATAAATATTTGGGAATTTTTTTAGAAAATGTTTTTTCAAAGTCAGAATTATTTTTATCAAAAGCAAAAAAATTTCAAAGTGTAGAAGTGGAGTACCTCGGTCGACGAGCTCATTCAAAATAGCAAGCACCGTCGTTCGAGGGAGATCAGCATCTCGCGCTAAGTCGTTCGAACCACACGTGTCCTTCGTTCGAGCGAGATGCCTATCTCGTTTGAGCACCTCCGCTGCCTCAATTTTTGTATAAATACCAGTGTACATTTTACACATTTTCCACAGTCTTTTCAAAACACGATTTCTGCAAAAAATTGCCCAGAAAACAGACTTCACCTTTTTAATGTTTTATACCCTTTTTGATTCACAAATCCATTCCCATATATTTGTGTGAATCTTTAAACCTTAAAGAGGATTGTTTACTCATTGGTAGTAACTTGTGGGGATAACTCTACAACCGGAGAGTTGCGTGCTATTGTGGAGGGATTCCTTACGGAGTAACATATGGAGAAGCCATTTCTCTTCTCCACTGCTACCCACTTGGAGTTCTTGCGGGAGATTCCAGCCGATACATAAAAATCGACGCCTGAGGGTATTTCTTTGTTGCTCTTATTTTCATTTTTATTCGTGTAACCGTTTTTAGAAATTATAGTGAAAATAAAAAGGTTTTTCCCCTTTGGGGGATTTTTCCTAAAATTGTTTATTTTTATCTTGCATGCTTTATTTTATTTGATAAATCATCTAGATGCATGTTTTAGGGACGAACTAAAATTTGGGACTAATTAAAATTGGATTTTATTTGAGAAGTCATAATATTTCCATTGTAGCGATTCTACAAATTTGTATCAGAGCCTGTTGCACTAAGTTATTGTGTTTTGATCCTGATTTTTCACAAAAATGGCTTTTGGTGCTTTTGATGATTTTCGATGTCAACTTTTTGAAAAGATTAATTGAAAAATTCACATGAACTCTTGTTTTAAATCTTTTATTGAAAACGACTCTGAGAGGTGTCCTTGTTGTGAGGGTGTTGATCACACGTTAAATGAGTGTACCACAAATTTAAAGAAGAAATTGAATAAACTGGCATCTCATGTTTCTACCCTTAGTGATAGTGATTCAAAAGAAGAAGTCTTTTATGCTTCTAGGCGAGAGGTTCCCATACGTGTGATTAGTGATGATAGTGAGGGTGATGGGAGTGAGGATGAAAGTGTAGATGAGCGTGAGTTGCAAACTGCTTTCAATGAACTTTATGATGAATATTTGAAAACGAAGAAAGAAAATTTGAAATTGAAAGCTCAATTGAAAGAGTGTGCCTTAAAAAATAATGATTTTTTAGTTGAAGAACTTAGGGCACATGAGAAAATTTGGAAAGAGAAGCTTGAGTACGTCGAGGGTGAGAGAGATAGTCTTAGAGGGTTAATGGAGACTATAAAAAATGAGCTTTTAGAGTTTGAGGATTCTATACGTGTACTTGAATCTAGGATGGGTGAACTTGAGGTGAAATTGAAATATTCAAGTAAAGTGAAATTTGATTTGGAGTCTAGGTCTGAAAAACTTGATATGATTTTAGGCACCGTCGAGATAAAAAAGGATATGGGTGGGATTGGTCTTGAAAAATATGTTGCACCCATTCCCACACGTGTGAGAGAGCCCCCTAGGATTGTTAAGAAATAATCACTTAAGTTTGTTAGGAAAGAGCCCCCTAGGAACATCGTGAGAGAGCCACCTAGGCAAATTCGGAGAGAGAAACCAAGAAATTTAAGGAGAGGGCCACTTTTAGGTAACAATCACTACCCGATTTACACTTACACACATTGCGGTAGGCAAGGTCATCTTAGGCGTTTCTGCTACAAGATTTTGAATGGATCTAGAAAACAAAAAAAAGTCACACAGTTCCCAAATGCCCACACTCCGTTACACATCAATTTGTGTTAGAAAATCAGATTTAGAGGCTTATGGTCTATTTGTTCATGATTCCCGTTTACTAGCACATGATTCTTCTCTTGCCATATCATATAGATGATTGTGTTTGCATGTTTGTCATACACTAGTTATGGTTTCATGATATATTTGCTAGTGTGATGACATGTACTTTTTAAAAAAAAAATTTCTTTTGGAAAAATATGAAAAATACAAAAAGATTTTATTTTGATAAAATTATTTGAAAAATCCAAAAAGGTTTTTGTATTTTGTTTGTACCGTTTATGGATGGCCACATAGGATGACCGAGTCACAACATAATTTCATTTTTTATGTGACTATTTGATAGTGTTTTGAGACAATTGGTCAATTCATCCATGTGCTTTATAATGTTTAGAGTTATTGAGATGTAATTTGTTGTTACTTCCTACATGTTTGACTCATGATATCCTTTATTGCACACATGAACGGATTTGTTTGATTATTGTTATTGTCTTATCACATGTTGGTTGGGTGTTTTCACTTCAATCCCGTCCTTAAAACAGACCAAGTGCGATAAAACAAGACAATAAAAGTGTGCTCCTTTGAACCATGTTTGTGAGGTTTTGTGTGCTTTGTTTCAAAAGGGTGAAGGGCTACGAAAGATTATCATTTATCCTTTGCGATTAAGCCGCAGTTTCATTGGACCTAAAAAATTGAGGAATTTTAGTATCCGGGGTGCAAAGAGGTTTAAAAGATCGGGAAAAATTTAAAGGCAATAAAAAGAAATTCATGTCAATTATGGGCCAATTAGGTTTTTCACCAATTCTCCAAAGTTTGAGAATTTAGTTTATACACCTCAAAAAGAAAATATATAAGAGGGAGTTTGGTTAGAGATTTTATAATGGGTTTGCACGTCCTTAAAAATCTTGAAAAATTGCTACATAATTTTGGATGTTATTGGTGTGGAAATCACTTTGAGTTTTATATGTTGATTTGCATAAGACGATGTCATCTAAATTCAACAATTTTTACACCTCGGGATAATTTTGATGTTCATTCGTTAGGGGTACACGTATGCATCGGGCACATATGATTAATTGAGTTGATTTACCTATCTAATGTGTTCACACCCATACATTCCATTTCCATGACTTGGTTCTTTGAGTGTAAATCCATGGTGTGATTTTTGGTATCTTATTTTTGTATGAAAAATTTGAAAAATCAAAAATAGTTTGTGAAAGTTTTTGAGACATACCTTTGCATGCGCATAGCTTGATCCATGTTTGCTATGCATTTTGTCGTGACACTCCATGTTTTGATTTTTTCTTCTTATTTGTCTATTTGGGGACATCATAAAAAGGGGGAGAAAGAATTATCATGTTATGGGGAAGTTCTTGCACTATGGGGGAGATTTGATTTATTAATGCTTTATTCTTATATCATTTTAAACTCGATGCGTCACCAAGGTATTTGCTTTATCTCATGTGTGTAGGTACAAATATTGATGATCATTCCCTGATGAGAAAAGCTTTGAGAGTTTCTGAAGAGCTAAAAATTTGAAGAAGCTGAAGTTTAATTGAAGACATATAGTTTAGAATTCTCGTTTTGAGGGTTTAATGGGGATATTATATTGTATGTCATTTGTTTTATAAAGATTGCATAATTCGAAACTTTTATGTATGTACCGGCATAGACATAGGGGGATATTTGTAAGGACATAATTTTATAAATGTTTGGGGTAGAATCTACGAATTTTCTATTTGTCGTAGATCACAGTTTGTATGTCTGATACGGATACATTCGGTACATCATCACGATCATCCACGACGGCCTTTATCAGAATCCATGCATCCATCATCTTCTCATGTGCATCATGCTACATGCGACGAGCCGGTCAGCCGTTTCCCACTACTCCACTACGCAATATTGGTAAAATGATTTATTAGAGTTGTTTATATTTTCATAAATATTTGGGAAATTTTTCAGAAAATATTTTTTCGAAGTCTGAATTATTTTTATCAAAAGCAAAAAAAATTCTAAGTGTAGAAGCGGAGTGCCTCGGTCGACGAGCTTGTTCAAACGAGCAAGCACTGTCGTTCGAGCGACACGTGTACTTCGTTCGAACGAGATGCCTATATCATTCGAGCGCCGCCTTGACTTTTGTATAAATACCAGTGTGCATTCTACACGTTTTCTCAAGTCTTTTCAAAACACAATTTCTGCAAAAAACTGCCCAAAAACAGACTTCACCTTTTAAAGGTTTTATCCCCTTTTTTATTTACAAATCCATTCCCATATATTTGTGTGAATATTTAAACCTTTAAGAGGATTGTTTACTCATCTGGAGTAACTTTTGCAGAGAACTCTACAACCGGAGAGCTGCGTGCTATTGTAGAGGGACTCCTTACGGAGTAACTTGTGGAGAATTTGTTTCTCTTCTTCATTGCTTCCCACCTGGAGTTCTTATGGGAGATTCCAGCCGAGACATAGAAATCGACGCCTGAGGGTATTTCTTTGTTACTCTTATTTTTATTGTAATCCGTGTAACCGATTTTACAAATTATAGTGAAAATAAAAAGGGTTTTTCCCCTTTGGGGGATTTTTCCTAAAATTATTTGTTTTATCTTGCATGCTTTATTTTATTTGATAAATCATCTAGTTTCATGTTTTAGGGTTTAACTAAAATTTTGGATTAATTAAAATTGGATTTTATTTGAGAAGTCGCAATATTTCCGCTGTAGCGATTCAACAATGTAAGACGACGATCGATTAGGAAGTTTTGCACCATTGTTCTGGAATAATGATTCGAAGAAGACCGAGTGTATAGCAAGGGTTCCTTGTTTGGATTTCCTTAATGAGACATCCCATGCATGAGGTTGACTTCGGTCAGGAGTTATGGACATTTGGGTGTAAAACCTTTAGCAAGTGAATAGTGTATGAATCAAGGAGAAATATTTTTAATCACTATCGGTAAGGACATTAGATGCATGGTTTTGAAGACCTCATCTATGTGACCATGTGGTATCCGGTATAAGGAGGAGTTAGACTATCTTTCTCTCTGTACACCGACATGGATTGATATGGAAATGAAGAAAAGTTGTCCGCAATATCCCCTTTAATGCAATAAGTCGTTACTTTGAGTTGGCACAACCCCAACATGAAGGGTTTGGCAGGTTTTATTGGGTAAACTATTAATGACCACCTAAATTTAAATGGTGGTAGTTACCTTCCTACATCAGTAGGACCACTAAAAATACATAACGGATAGAGTTCCAAAGATTTTAAAAATTGAAGCCAAAGTAGGACAAATAACTAGAGACGGTATAGAGTGAACCCAAGTATGGAAGAGCACACTAGAAAAAGGAGCCACATATGGGGAGAAGACACCAAGGGGGTTCTAAGATTAGACAACAAGAATGTTTACGTCCAGTAAAGTTAAGTAAATAATTATCAGTGGGGTCACAACCAATGAGAGAAGACCCAACGAGGAAAAAGTTAGTAGTGACAACTATAAAGTTAGGGTCAATAAGGATGCTTATAGAGAGGTCGTTTAAATAGTTCCTTTAGAAGAAGGCGATGAACTTGTGGCGAGTGAGAACACTTAGTTAGTAGAGGCTGTAGAATGACTTGTGTTCTTGAGAATACCACCGGGAGATGGGTACAATTATATTTAGGGGCTTTTACTATCTAGTCCTTGAACTAACAATTTTGGACAAAAAAACCAGGCCCAACAAATTTTAAACGATTAGGTTCAACATATAAATACCTGGAAATTAAAACAAACACGCACTATTTAGAAATCGAAGCACCAAAAACACTGTATTCTCTCTTGAATCAAAACCTTAATTGTACCATCTCTTCTATCAAAACCCCAAAACAAATATATTTCTCAATCAAATTTTGGTCAACAACAACATATAAATACTCCTGATCGAAGAGCTAAAAACTCTCTTCGATCAAAACCCTAACTCTCTTCAATCAAACCCTAATCGTTGAAGTTCTACATTTTTCATTCTAAATCAAATTATTCCAAACACCACTAAGAAGTATGTATACATTCTCTTATCACCTGTTTGTCCTTGTGTATTTTGTGTTCTCATATGTATAAATTTGTAGACACATAGACTGATGAAATCACATTCTTCTTCTTCATCATATGACAAAATATATTTGTTTCCCTCATTTTAATTGCCAAACACACTTTTTGCATGTTAGATATATGTATTTCATCATTGTACTTTTCCTCATGTATACATCATTTATCGAGGATTTATCAAGGACTAGGAATATATACATGATTGGAATATGTATATGTAAAAGCCCTATTTTGCATGTACTATGTGTATTTTGCGTGTACTATCAAAAAGTACACGCAAAATACACAGAGTAAACGCACATTGAAATTGAATTTCTCAATTCATTATGCGTGTACTTTTATGTTTTATACGTGTACTCTATAAAATATATATTTCAAATCCATATTTGATCAATCCTATGTTATTTTGGTCCGTGCCATCGGCATTTGAATGATATTCCATGAGTTTGTAAGAAGTATTATTATTTTGTTAATATTTATGAGTATTTTTGGTCCGCGCCAGCTGCATTTGAATGATATGTTATTGGCTTATAATCAGTATTATTGCGTGTATTTTTTTATTTTTTGCGTGTACTTTGTTGAAAGTACACGCAAAAAATTCATAAAGTACACGCACATTGAAATTCAATTTGTTCAATCCAATATCCATATACTAATGTGTATTATAAGTGTTCTATTTTGTATTTTTTTGTTATTATTTAGGAATCATATGATCAAGCATGTTCAACTACAAAATTGCTGCTTGCACGTTCGAAGATCTTAACAATACAAAACCTTTCACATTGACAGTCAATAGTACTAATGTTGACGAAATTCATTTTCCCCTTCACATCAATGATAGAGCTAAAAGGTTACTTGGTTTCTACTACTACTATGAAGACATTTACTGCACTTTTGATGTGCAACATCTTCAAATAACTGAATCGAAAGCGAAGGATTTAGTTGAACGAATTGAGCAGTATTGCTTAAGGGTTTTTGATAATGTTGGAGCTTTTAGCATTCAGCTATTGTATCACTTCTTTACTAAATATGTTAGGAATAGAGAATCTTGATTTTTGACTTGTCGAACAACCTCTGTTAGGTAATACCATGAAACTGACAATATATATTATCACCTTTAGCATGTATTTTTTTGAGACTTGTATAAATTGTTTGTGAGAATATTTCATGTACTTTTGTTAAATACGCTTGTATTTTATTGTTTTAGTCTATGTTTTATTCTAATTAACTTGTATTTTATTTTTTGTACATATCATTATAGGTTAGTAATTTAAATTTTGTTTGTAGATCAATATAATGGGGATGAAGATGAAGGCAAAAAGAGGAAAGAAACAAAAAAAAGAGCAGTTCTCATGATAGTTCTTCATCCAGTTCCAGTTGTAGTTCTAGTGTGGCATTGAAATCTAAACGTCCTGCAAAGAAGAATGACCAATATCGATCAAATATTGTTAGCTTTCTCCATGATTTCCATCAGATTAAAGATAAAATGAACAATAGCCATATTGAACTTCTTAAGAAGACTTCATTTTGGGAGCTTTTCAATGCCTACTACAGTGAGAAAGTAGTAGAAGTGGACCACAAGAAGACGGATAAAAATATTTTATCAATTATCGAGCTGTACAATACGGAAACCAATAGTTTCCATATGGAGAGTAGGATTCCAATAATGACAATAGATATAACTGAAATATTTGGCATACCCCTGGTTGAGGGTTTAAAATCAATAAAACTGAAAAAGCGACCGAATACTGCTCAAAAATCGGGATTACAAGCACGATACTTTACAAAAAGAATAGGAAAGTACACGCAGTTTTTCGAAAGAACACGTTAAAATTACACACAGTTTTCCTAAAGTACACGCAGTTTTATTTCATAGTATTTTTAATGCAGTTTTATTTGATATTAGAAATATTACAGATTACATGTATTATTTGATTAAAAATAATGCAATTTTATGCAAGTATTGCTTATAATGTAACATTCTTTTTGTATAATAGGAAAACAATAATAAAATCCTTAATGATGAAATTTCGGAGTTGAATAAAATGCTTGATGAATCAGCATTGAAAAAAACTAATCAGGTATCTATAAAGTACAATAGATATATAGTACACACTTTACTTTCTAAAGTAAACACAAATTATGTTGAAAGTACACGTGTATATTATAAATTTTATAAAGTACACGTATTTTATCATACATGCGTGTATATTATAAAATACACGCATGTATTAAAATATAGGCGTGTACTTTATAAAATACACGTAAGAGAAAATGAATCATTGTTTCAAAAAATGCTTACAATCCAACATTCCTTGTTAAATATATCAGGTAAACATTAATAAAAAACTCATGGACGAAATTTTGAGTTTGAAGATTGAACTAGCTTCAAAGACACTTCAAGGCACCCCCAAAATATCCAAAACAAAAGGTCCTCTTACTAGAGGACAGAAGAAAAGAAAAGCTAACGGGGAAATCGAAAAGCATGAACCAATTAAGAAACAAAAAGAGTCAAAGCTGAGAAAAGACCGTCTAACAATAGCTCAACAAATGAATGAAACTCACTTCAAGCTTGAAGAAATCAAAGTATACAAATATCTCGATGAAGCTTCGAAGAAAAAGATTGAAGAGTTTATTCAAAAGGCTGAGCCAGGGTAAAGTGTATTGTTTTATGATTTATCACTTCGCTAATTTATATTTTTTTGGGTGCAAAAGAATAAAGTTATTATTATTATACAATTTTTATTGATTATATAAAATGCAGGGAATTTATTTTCCAAGGGCTGGTTTCGTATGTCCCATGGGAAGATTTTGTTGAAGTCCTCAACAATCAAGAAATTTCAAGCCAAGTATGTAGTCCAAATATTACACATCCATTAAATTTCAACATTATTATTTCCTCACCATTTTATATTGTGTGGAACTGATAATACTTGCCTTTAGTGAAGTATTGAGGTTTAAATTGTGAGAGGAAGGGCTCTCCTACTCACACACTTTTTCTGATTATTGTTAGGTAAGTACAATTAAATCGAAAGTTTTGAGAAACAAAATTTTAGTTTTTTTTATTAACACAATGTCTATAATTTTTATTCAGATAGAAGCTTGTAGCAAAAATGAAGTCAATAAGAAGAGGGAGTTATACAGAGATTTTTTGAATACTTAAGCACTTGTAATAATTTTTTCATTGTACTAAGACATAGTGTAGGACATTTCACATTACGTGTGATATACAAAAAAGAAAATAAAATGGTCCACATGGATTCCCTTTGACCGAATGAAAAGGAAAAAAACACAATATTCTTCAATGATGCAAAAATATTTGTTAGTGCCTAAACTTAATTAGTAATCTTACCTGTACTTATATTATACACGTGTACACGTGTATAATATAATGCGTGTACTTTGTATTAGTTGCACATAATCACCAAGATTATTAAAGTACACGCATCATATTTTAAAATACATGTGAAATGAACCAATACAAATTGCGTGTACTTTAATATTATGCGTGTACTTTTAACTCTTTAGGCAAATACACGCATCATATTATAAAATACACGTGATGTGAAAAAATAAAATATGCGTGTACTTTTAACTCTTTAGGCAAAGTACACGCATCATATTTTAAAATACACGTGTTATGAAAAAATAAAATATGCGTGTACGTTAATATAATACGTGTACTTTTCACTCTTTAATCTTCATATACTCTTTTATTTGTATACACTAAATATTTGTCTTCTTAACATTTTTTAGTCTTCCAAAAAACACTGTGCCTATTGAACACTGAAGCAGAAACAATAAAAATTAATGGTTTCAAAATTCAGAGGAAGTTTGATGAAGGTACACCAAATGAGTTTACATTGAATGATGATCCATTGACAGAGAAAGAAAAAAGGACAGGAAATTTCTTGCTGGAAAGTGCTCTCAAATTTGACCTAATAAGAGATCATAAATGCCCTAAACAATATAATGGGTAAGAAAAACTTCATTTCTAAAAATTTCTAATTTGTATCTTTTCAAAAAATTTCATTCACATCATACTAATTTGTATATTTATTTTATTTTAATTTTAGGGTTGACTGTGGAGTGTTCTGCATGTACTACATTTGAAAAAATTAGCAAAAATAAGGAAATGAAAAAATTATTTCAAGACCCTGACATGCTAAAACAAAGAGCATATGTACTCGAGGAAATTCTTCTATCAAAATATTTCTTCCCCCGAAAGGAGAAAAAACTTCTATAAATCATATTTGTAATTTGTTTTGTGTTATATTGGTTATTGTTTACAATATTTATTACACCAAAATGGTTTATTTTCGTTGGCGCGGACCATAATCCACGTAAGGTTTGGACAAATAATGCACCTGAGTGTTATAAAATAATGTACACGCATTTTTCACGAAAACTACAAGTGATAATTACTAAGTACACCAATGAATTCTTCAAAGTACATGCAATGCCACTCCCTGAGGGAGGATCGCGAACTCATTTATATTATATTAAGGAGGAGACCTCACATGGGATTGTCGTTTCTCTAGACTCAATCCCAGTTGTGAGGGATTTTGAGGATGTCTTTCAGGAGATACCAGGGTTACCACCCAGCAGGGAGATAGAGTTCATTATTGACCTAGCATCGGGGATGAGACCGATTGCCAGAGCCCCGTATCGCATGGCTCCCTCGGAGATGTAAGAACTGAGAGAACATATTCAACAAGTGTTAGGACAGGGTTTCATTCGACGGAGTACATCGCCATGGGGTGGGCCGGTGTTATTTGTGAAGAAAAGGGATGGTTCACTTCGTCTGTGTGTAGATTACAGAGAGCTGAACAAAGTGATGATACGTAATAAGTATCCGTTGTAGAGGATTGATGACTTGTTTGATCAGTTGAGAGGGGCTGCATACTTCTCAAAGGTCGATTTGAGATCGGGTTACCACCAATTGTGCATTCGTGAAGAGGATGTACCTAAGACTGCTTTCCTGTCGCGGTACGGGTCATACGAGTTCAGAGTAATGTCGTTTGGGATAACTAATGCGCCTGCAGTATTCATGGATCTCATGAACAGGGTATTCAGGAAGTTTTTGGATCAGTTTGTGATTGTATTCATAGACGACATTCAGATTTACTCTTACATGAAGGAGAAACACGCTGAACATTTATGAATGGTTCTACAGACATTGCGGGACCATCAGTTGTACACAAAATTTGAGAAATGTGGATTTTGGCTTCGGGAGGTTCAGTTGCTAGGCCACATTGTATCTAGCAGAGGCATTACTGTTGACCCAAGTAAGGTATAGATGGTGAGGGAGTGGGGACAGCCCACGACACCGACCGAAATTCGCAGTTTCTTGGGGTTGGCCGATTATTATCGTCGCTTCATCAAGGGGTTCTCAAAAATTGCCGGACCTTTGACGAACTTGACTCGGAAGGGAGTTCCCTTCGTATGGAGTGACAGTTGTCAGTTAGCATTTGATGAATTAAAGGACAAGTTAACATCAGCACCCGTTCTTACCTTGCCTAGGAGCGGAGTGGAGTACCGAGTCTATACTGATGCATCCTTACAAGGGCTTGGGGGTGTGTTACAGCAAGAAGAGAAGGCTATAGCTTATGCGTCCCGAAAGCTAAAGACACATGAGAATAATTACCCCATCCATGACCTCGAGTTTGCAGCGGTCGTCTTTTCATTAAGGATATGGAGACACTATCTTCTTGGCGAGCAGTTCACTATATTCACGGATCATAAGTCATTACAGTATTTGTTCACTCAGAAGGATCTGAATATGAGGCAAAGAAGGTGGCTTGAATTCGTGAAGGACTACCAATTTGATATACAATATCATTCTGGTAAGGCTAACATGGTGGCAAATGCGTTAAGCAGAAGACCTACCGGAGAGTTGGCAGAAATTTGGAAGGCAAAGTGGAATGAACTTTGAAACGAGGATGAGATAGCTAGAGCATGCATGGCAGTTTTAGCTATCACTCCCGAGAGTGTCATACGGGTAGCGAGGGCACAAGCGAAAGACCCATTTTGTTAGGACAAAGTACGACAGTTACTGGCCAAGGGGGCACAGTCCTACTCCATCAGCTCAGAAGGCGGACTACGGTTCAATGGTAGGATGATAGTGCCCGAAGATGATGATTTGAGGCATGCCGTAATGACGGAGTCGCACAGGTCAAAGTTTTTAGTACATCCAAGTGGGGACGAAATGTACCAAGACATGCGACGATCATACTGGTGGTCAGGTATGAAACGAGGCATTACAGAATTTGTCTCAAAGTGTGTTACATGTCAACTTGTGAAAGTTGACCATCAGAGACCTTCAGGGATGCTACAACCACTGGATATTCCCGTGTGGAAGTGGGAGAGTATCTCGATGGATTTTATTACTGGGTTACCAACATCACAGAAGGGTCACGATTCCATATGGGTGATAGTGGATTGGCTGACTAAGGTAGCTCATTTCTTATCGGTTCGTACGGATTATGATACGATGCGGTACGCGCAGCTATTCATTTCAGAGTTTGTTAAGCTGCACGGAGTACCTATTAATATTGTGTCGGACCGAGACAAAACATTTGTGTCACATTTTTGGCAGAGATTTCAGGAGGCCATGGGCACCGACTTACGGTTGAGTACGGTGTATCATCCACAGACGGACGGTCAGACTCAAAGGGTAAACCAGATGTTGGAGGATATGCTAAGGACGTGTGTCCTAGATTTTGGTGGAGGTTGGGAGACATACCTTCCTTTGGTGGAGTTTTCTTATAATAACTCTTACTAATTAACTATCGGCATGGCTCCATTCGAAGCACTTTACGGGAGGCCTTGTCGTTTGCCCGCCTGTTGGTTAGAGGTGGGGGATAATAAGCTATTGGGGCCAGAGATGATACAGGAGACTTCCTCCAAAATAGAGTTGATTCGAGGACGTATTTGAATAGCTCAGGATAGGCAGAAGAGTTATGCTGATGCTAATAGGAGACAGGTGGAATTAGATGTGGGCGACCAGGTATTAATTCGAGTTTCTCCTATGAAAGGGATTATGAGGTTCGGCAAGAAAGGGAAATTAGTGCCCAGATATGTGGGGCCGTTTCCTATCATTGAGAGGGTGGGACCGGTAGCTTACACATTGGGAATCCCTGAGCATCTTCAGAGAATACACGATGTGTTCCATGTGGCATCGCTGAAGAAATACAAGAGGAGCGAGAGAGCCTTCTTGCACATTCCACTGGAGGAGATCGATTTGCAGCCGGATGTCTCGTATGAAGAAAGACCCGTGGCTATTCTGGATTATAGTGAGTGCAAACTACGATCCAAGGTGGTACCCTTAGTGCGAGTACAGTGGGGACATCACAATATGGATGAGTCCACTTGGGAACGAGATGAGGATATGCGAGAACAATATCCAGAATTATTCACAGCATGTATTTTCTAATTTTGAGGATGAAATTCCTTTTGTAAGAGGGTAAGTATGTAATACCCCATAATTCAACTTAATTAGGAAAATACGTTTTATTTAAATTACGTGAGTAGAGTAATTTAATGCGATAAAATACGTGTTATTTAAATTACGTGAGTAGAGTAATTTAATGTGATAAGTTTTATTTAAATTATGTGAGTAGAGTAATTTAATGTGATAATTTTTACTTAAATTATGGGAGAAGAGTAATTTAATGTGAGTAGTAAATTTTGATAGTTGATATGTACGGTCTAGTGATTTTATGGACGTACCGGAGTTATCTCAACCGAGTATCACGCGTAGACAAAAATTGAAGATGAGATTAGAAAAATATTTTTAAGAGACTCAAAAGGTAATTTAGAGTCCACAGATGTTTCCAAAAGGGTCGAATTAGTCAAAATAGTGTACCCGAGGGTACTAGTTGAGTACCGGGTCATTTTCGGGCTAAACCGGGACCATTCGAGGGCATTTTGGTCTCTTTACATTTTTGGGTAAGTAGACCTACGAATTTTGAAACCGTAAATCAGATTATAAGAGTTGAGGCTAGGGTTAGAAAGAAATAAAATACACCATAGCCATTAGAGAAGAGAGATAGGTAATTTCCTAAGGCAAAAGAAAGAAGGAGGGGAAATTCTAAGGAGATTTCATCACAAATTTGTTAGGAAGGAGGATTAAAGGATCAAAATCATCAACCATCATCAACAACCACGAAAGCAGACCCTACATATCATAAGGCATGTGGTTATTTGCAAAATAAATTGAGTTATAATACCCATATTTAAGCTTGATGAAGAACATGGTTTTTATGGTATTTTTCGGAATAAAACACATGATTATGATCCATGATTGATAGGGATTGCATGTAGAACGTTTTTGGATTTCCAAATATTCTGATATCATAGAAAACTCGATGATTGAATCGAACTAAAAATCTGGAATTGTGATGAAAGATGTAAAGAATGTATTTTTAGGGTTCTTGAATATTAGTAAGATTTTTAGTTAATTTGGCCAAGATTTATAATGATTTTGTTGTTCTAAATCGTTAGTAATCATCCCAGAACATGTAGGAATGATTAGAAATTGTTGGTTGCAAATATGGTGGATAATCAAGAGAGTAGATAGATAAAAATGGTGAAACCCGCATGTGGAAGATGAACTGGGTCTGTCACTGCGTGATCGATCGATAGACCCTTGAATGTCGATCGATCGAGCAGTCGATCAATCAACCATATCCCATCGATCGATCAACCCTGACTGAACTGTAGAAAATTTTATGAATAAATTTTCGTGTAATTACCGTCTCTTAATGGGAACCTTAGTGATGATATTTTACCTATGAGGAGACTTAATAAATACCAGTAGGTGTACCGTTAGGTTTCTTCATAAATTATTGAGTGGGAATTTTGGAGAAATGGATCGATAGCCGTATGTTGGTATTGTGGGAATTTAGCTACGGAAAGAGTAAGAGTAAATTCTGGTAAAATACCAATAGGTTAAAGTTAACTTAACTACTGAATTTAGGGAGGGGTAACTACAACCCTTAGAGTTGCGTGAATACTCGAATAATTACAATAGTAAAATAAATTGTAAATTAATGAGTACGGTGAATATAAGTAAAATATATTACGTACGGGCATGATTTGTTAGGTCGGGTGTGTACCTACTAAGTTATATAAAAGTTTGGATTGAGAGAATATTACCTAAATTAATTATGTTAGGGTCGATGAGATATTCCGAACTAACATAAAGTTATTATATGTTTGGGGTCGATGTGAAATGCCGAACGAAACCTTAAACTGGTGTCGCGATGAAAGAGTCCCGAACCAGAATATGTGTATATAAATATATTTTTTAAATAGTTGGGGTCGATGGATAATTCTGAACCAACTCTTACTTGGGGTCAATGAATCATTCGTAACCAAGAGTCCTTTATGTGTGGTAAAAAGGGTATGTTAGTGATAACTGATATTAAATACATGATTGTGTGATAAAATGTATCCTATGTGCAAAATCTACAGATTGAGAATAGTAGATAATGAACTGAGTTGTAAATATCTTAGTAATAATTTATAGCGTGATGTAATTATTACAAGAATAAGGATAACGAGCAATAAATAAGTTACCTACGCTTGTGGGTAGTATAACTAAGTGAACTAAGTGTCCTCGTTAGACATGCACTATAGAAGAGAGGTGAGGAAGTTCAAGGGAGTTGTGCGAAATCTTAATATGTGTAATCAATAACTCAATTGTGATAACTTCTTGCAAAATATTTTCAAATGTTTTGAGTACTAACTCTTGCTATGTAAAATTTTTAAAAACATTTTAGGTGCCCAGCCACAGGGACAACCAGCATGATTTCATTCCACGGATTTGGGAGCTGCAGCACGTGTGGATGTTGCAAGGATTGTTTAGACACTTCCTCTTTTTCAGTTCTAGTACAAGATCTCAGTTTTAGTATTCTTAGTTGGTACATGTTGTCCTATATTTACTTCTACAGTTATTCTGATTTTGGATTTTGAGTGTCTTTTATTGGCCGTGGTTTTTGGCAAGACTTTATCTGCATTCAGTTATTTATGCAACTGTTTTATATTTTACTAGAATTTATTGTGTTGGTTTGGATTAATTGTTCTGTTTAAAGAAAATAAAATTTGGCACTCGCTTATTTTCAGTTAGGTGGTTAGTAAATTAAAAAGATTTCGGCAGTGATGCTAAGAATGAACCATTTAAGAAACCTGTTTAAATTAAAATAAGGCTTGATCACCCAAGGTTTAATTAGGTGGGGTGTCACAACATTCACGTGTACTTGACATGTACTATGCGTGTACTTTAGTTTGTATTCAATATAACATCATCATCATCAAAGTACATGCATAAAAATGAAAAGTACACGTGAAATTAACAAAAACGTTCACGTGTACTTGACATGTACTATTCATGTACTTTACTTAGTATTACACATAACATCATCATCAAAGTACATGCATAAACATGAAAAGTACACGTGAAATTAAGAAAAACATTCACGTGTACTTGACATGTACTATGCGTGTACTTTACTTAGTATTACACATAATAAGACATATCATGAAAATACATGCAGAAAAATAAAAAGTACACGTGAACTAAAACAAAGACATTCAAAGGTATTTTATATTTTTATGCTTGTATTTTGATGATATGGAATGGAACAAACAAAATGTCAATGCAATACACAAAATAAAATATTTAGAATTAATTTAACATTGTTCTCATTCCTTGAAGTAGCTGATAATATTGTTCCACGGTAACGGCTCTTTAAAATGGCACCATCAAGAAATAAAACAAGTCTACAGTATTGAAATCCATAAATACATCCTCTAAACATTACAAATATTCTCTTGAATTTTTTACTCTCATGTTCCACGTCAAGGATGCAATGCGACCCATGATTATACGACAATATAAGGTCACGATAATTATTCATTAATGCATAAGAAACCTTTTCATCACCATGTATATCAACAACAACCATCCCTTTCGCACGCCATGCATTTTTATAAGCTATATCAAGACCATAATTCTTCTTCATATCTCTAACTACATCAATTGGTCTCAATAGCGGGCTATCTCTAAGATCATCAGCTACCAATGTTGAAACCAACTTGGAGGCTATCATTTTGGCTGACGGACTACGAAAGACACCTCTACATGTATGCTCATTATTCATTGCACGTATGTAAAAGTATCCATTTATTGTAGATAATGAAGCATGAATTCTCCACATGCAATTCTCAGTAGTCTTTTTAGAGGATTCAGCCGTCACTCGAGTTTTATCATTCTTCAAATACATGTACTTGAACCCAACCTCAACGGCATACTTTCACAATTTATCCCGAAATTCCACTACACCTCCTTCAAAACACTACTGCTCATGACTTATATAAGTCCTTCAATCATTTGAAAGATACACTTTCGACTTACTTGGCTCCACACCTCCAAGATAAAAGTCATTTTCAATGCAACTATTAAAATCAATTGCAGTGCTTGATGATAAAGACTCTAACCTCTGTGTATTTGTATCACCACTGTCAATCAACCCATTCAGGACATGTATTACTTGGCAATGGTAATGAATCACTGGCATATATCCAAATGAAATTAGCTTTCACAATCAATTGGGACCGCAATATACAACAAACATCGTTGTCACAAACCAACATGAATCGACATTCATCACCAAATGAATACCTCAATGAAAAACTCCCACTTCTCAAATTAGTAAACCTAATACATAACTCATTACATATGAAATCTAATTAGCTATCTTCAAATATTTCAATACAAACCATATTATCCAAATAACAACACCTTGCTATTACACTACTTACCATAATGTCCTGCAGTAAAAGAGAGACGAAAAACATTTACTTCAAGGTTAACAATTCTAAAAATGTGTGTAATAATTTAATGCATGAAATATCAAAATATTTATTTATAATTAATATAAAATTACAGGCACTGTTTAAAAACCTATACATGAAGCAATAAAGCTGACACATATTTTCAAAAAAATAATCACGTCTACTTTATAAACAGTGCGTGTGCTTTGAAAGCTGATATCGAACTGGTTATTTCCGTTGGTGCGGACCTATATCAATAAGTGATTCAATACCAAATCAAAATCAAGGACTCTTAAAATTAAAATGAAACATCAATAATATTCATTCAGCACATTCAACTAACAATTACAAATATTGATAAATATAACTTATATATGAAGAATCCAAACATAAATGCATAATAAACACAAAATCAAAACATATACATATATAACATATAAAAATCTATTCAATCAAATGAATGAATATTACAATGAGTCTCTTGAATCAAAACAAAGGACATACACTTATTGTAATCGATCAAAAATAGAAAAACCAACTGCTGATAAAGATAGACTTACAAATGATAGAGCCAAGTGATACAGGTAGAGTCGATTAAGAACACTGTAATCGATTATAGGACAGACGAAAAAAGCATAAGATTGATGTTATTTTCTATTTCGAAGAATAGTCGTTAGTTGCAGAGAAAACTCCAATAGCCGATTAGGTTTATGGTTTTTTTAAATTGGCAGTATTTATATGTTGGACCTAATCGTTTAAAATTTGGTTCACCGTTTTTTTTTGTTCAAAATTGTTAGTCCAAGGACTAGACCGTAAAAACCTATTATATTTATGGCTCATGCAGATGAGTCTGACTTAGACATCAAGGAATTTTCATTATTTTCTAGTAGTGTATTTAATATTATTATGATATATATATATACACACACACTATCGCTTTAATTTATTTCTATATGGATGCCCAACAGGTGGAAGATTACTTCACGATTTTACCATAGAGCCGCTTTATTGATCTAGACATGTGATCTTATAATTAGCATAATTTATCTTTGAGTAGTAGCTATATGTATTACGCTTATGTTGATTACTAAGGGTAGGCTTCTTCGATTGCCATTTTAGGGAAAAAATGTTTCTTATAGTTATGCATGAGCCAAGGTAAAGTCTAGCTCATACTTATATTACATTAACACGACTTCATTTGAGGAGGACACCATATTGTTAAACTTAATAGAGTTTGTCTAGGAGTTTATAGACATATTTGATGAGGTAATAGGATTACCAACAGTAGAGAGATAGACTTTTGTATAAACTTTGCACTGAGTACCAGGCCCAATGTGAGGGCTTCGTACCTAACAACTTTATTAGAAATGCGGGAGCCTAGTGAACAGGTTCAACACTTTTTAAGCCAGGGGTCATAAGGGGAGTACTTATCCATCGTGAGCCAAGTTTTGTTTGTAAAGAATAAAGACGGTTATCTCGATTATGTGTGAATTATAACAAGCTAAACAAGGTCATGATACTTGTCACCTGTCGATGACCTATTCAACTAGTGAAGAGTGAGTCTTTTATCTCCAAGGGTGACATGAGCTCAAGGGATAACTAGTTACATATTCACGGGGATGAAATTTTGAAGACATACTTTTTTGTACGATATGGATCATTTGAATTATGGATCATGCCGCTTGGAGTGACTAATATGCCAACAGTGTTAGTGAACATGACAAATTTCATGTTTTGATCATTATTGGATCAGTTCATCATCGTATATATTGATAACATCTAATCATGTGCTCTAATGAAGGAGGGACATCTAGAAAAACTATGATTAGTTTTGCAGACATTTTGGGAACATAAGTTTCACACTATGATATCTAAGTGTAGGTTTTGTCTTTAAAAAGTACAGTTCTTGGACCATGTTATATCAACAATTAGTATTTCAATATATCACAGCTCTACAATTACAGATTGGGGATTTCCCATGACCCGTACAGAACTTAGGAGCTATTTGGTTTTTGTAATGGCGTTACCAAAGTATTAACGATGTAAGTTTTATTATTTAGTAACTGCTAGTATTAACGGTGTAAGTTTTGCAAGAGCCTTAATAGAAGGGGGAGCATCGATAAACATCACGCCCATCAGTTCCTTCCATGCATCCAACATTACTGAGGCAAGGTTGATACCATTGCCTTTGGTAATTTATGGTTATGATAACCAATCCCCCAAGTCGATTGGGTATGTGAATTTTGGAATTGTGATGAGGAACTTCACTTTACACAATAAATTCCATTTAATTGAGAGTACTACTTCTTACCACCTTTTGATAGGAAGGGTGTTGATTCACAATCATGGGATAGTCCTTTCGATATATCACCAAAGTAAAAAGTCAAACGTGAAAGGGACTGAAATTGTTATATGTGTAACGAAGAAACCCTTTGCCATTAAAAAATCTCACCTGGTGGACGCAACGTTCTACACAGAGCTAGAGGAAGATGCCAGGGTAATAACGAGAAGAATGGAGGGAGGTAGAGTTATCTCTATCAGAGAACGGATGGGGCGTGTAAATGATCGAAGAAACGAGGGAGCAAGAAGAGGACAAGTAGCTGAGGAGGTTCATCATGCTAATCCTAAACCTTAGAATATGTCGAAGTAACTCAGAGATAGAATGAGGTCCATAATGGACTTAATGGAGCACAAAGTCCAATGACAAAGTGTGATGAGTAGGTTTTCTCGACAAAGACTGGAAAAAACTTCAAGGAAAAAGAAATGTAAGGGAGTGGTAACAGCCAGAAGACAATGCCAGAAGAACATAAGAGAGGATGGGAAGGTGATTTATCTCCTCTAAAGGCGTGAGTGGTCAGTTGAATGATTTATTCTATAAGATAAAGAAGTGGCTAACTCAGTGTATGAGTATTTATTAGTAGACCAACAGGGACAATGTATGGTTATAGAAAACTCTAATATATAAGAGTTTATAGAATAAGTAGGAGAAGAGCCAGAGTATATAACAGATTAACTGAAGCCAAAAGTGCAGGAACTGGAATAGATGGACTTAACCAAAGAAGGAGAATACCCAAGGCCCATCATCATTTCAAAAAATCTGAGCGAAGAGAAATGAAGGGCCCTGGTTGAGCTAATTCATGAGTACATAGATGTTTTTGCATGGAAGTATGTAGAAATGAAGGGGCTAGATAATGTAGTAAGTTGCCACAAGCTTAACATTATGACTTCAGCCATACCGGTGAAGCAAGACATAAGAACTTATAAGCTTGTGTTGGACCTGAAAACCAAATAGGATGTGGAACGGTTGCTAGCGGTGGGTTCATCAAACTGATAGAACACCTACTTTGGTTGCTGAGCATTATCCCTGTGGGAAATAATGATAAAAATAAAAAAAAATATGTGTGGACTTCAGGGATTTGAATAGGGCATGCTTGAAGGATGAGTTCCCTCTGTCCTCTATTGATAGCTTGATCGATGCAACTGTCGAGCATAAAATGTACAACTTTATAGATGGGATCATGGGGTACAACCAAATTAAGATGGACCCAACTGATGCATAGAAAACAACATTCAGAACCCCATTAAGCAATTTTATGTACAAAGTGATGCCTTTTGGGATAAAGAATGCCGGGGAAATGTATTAAAGGACACTGATGGCCATTTTCTATGACTTATTTCATAAGTTTTTGGAATTTTATGTGGATGATTTGGTCATCAAATCGATGAAGGAGGAGTCCCATATGGATAATCTGAGGAAGGTATTCATCCGATATACAAAGTAAAAATTAAAGA
This sequence comes from Sambucus nigra, assembly GCA_949130495.1. NCBI lineage: Eukaryota > Viridiplantae > Streptophyta > Magnoliopsida > Dipsacales > Adoxaceae > Sambucus > Sambucus nigra. The sequence continues at coordinate 223,141,912 of OX422221.1, read as the reverse complement.
GGAACCCGTTGAAGTGTGATTTCGGGGTTACAAGTGGAAAGTTCTTGGATTTTGTGGTATTTCGGCTGGGAGTACAAATAAATCAAGGTAAGCAACGAGCAATTCTGGAGATGCCATGTCCAAAAACAATAAAGGAGCTCAAGATTTTCCTCGGTAAAGTATCCTACCATAGGAGATTTATTCCAGGGCTATCCGAAATAACTCATCCGCTGATGAAGCTGCTGTGAAATGGCACAAGGTTCAAATGGGAGGAATCTCACCAAGAATATTTGACCAAGTTGAAGAAATTGCTCACTACTCCACAAACGATGATTCCTCCCAGAGTAGGGATATTGTTGCAACTCTACCTCACATTTACTACGAGGTTCATTGGAGCTCTCTTGGTGCAGGAAATTAATGGGTAACAAAGAATAGTATACTAAACGAGCATGATCATACATGGACCAGAGGCAAGGTACAGTTGATTAGAAATACATTATGTAGCCTTGGTGTTTGTAGAATAAAAACTTAGACATTATACGATATCTTTCACAATTCACATTGTGATAAGATGTGACCTAATTAATTTTTTGTTAGCAAGAACTATTTTGATTGGAAGAGAAACTAAATGGTTCCTCATCCTTTCAGAATATGACTTAAAATGTATGGTCCCTCACGAGATTAAGAGCCAGGCGTATGAAAACCTATTGGTAATTTTCTCATCTGGGGTATTTGAGCCACCCCAAGAGAGCATTTGAGGGGATAATTTGCAGGAAATTTTTTTGGATGCCAACTTTGAAGAATGGACGATGCAGTTCGATGGTTCTTCGAGAAAAAAAGGGAGGAGCAAGGGTTATCCTTTCCAAAGGGAAGGAAGAAATTTTCCTTTCCTACAAGTTAGATTTCCCTTAATCCAAAATTAAAGTTGAGTATGAAGCCTTAGTACTGGGGTTTCTGGAAGCCCTTCAAAGGGGCATCCGTTCACTGTGCATCAAAGGCGACTCGAACTTGGTGGTTTAACAAGTGAACGGGGAATATGTGTTGAAGCACCTCAGCATGGCGCCTTATAGAACGATCATCTAATGGTTGGTTAACTAGCTCCACCAGGTTAAGATAAGAAGGCATCCTAGAATAATGAAAATACATGATGATGCCTATATTACCTTTTCTCAGAAAGTGACTATAAAATTGACACAACTACTGTGGTGATACAACAGAGAATAGCTCCCTTGTTTTTGCAATCTATCTTACTAATGGGGGATCATTCGGATTAGAATGGCGAGATTAGGAAGGAGTTGGAGTCTGGGGAAGGAAATATGGAACTAAAATAGCTAGCGCAGTACTTTGTCAATCAAGGGAATATCTACTTTAGGAATATGGGATGATGGCTGTCAAGATGCATTGGTCCAAAAAAAGTAGAGAAAAAGTTAAAAAAGACACATGATGAACATTGCGAAAAACTAAGATCCCTTCGTACAGAAGAATTTAGAGAAAGGGATACTTCTGGCTGACGATGAAGCAAGATGTAGTAGAGTTACAACGAAGGTGAGATAAATGTAAACTTTTCTTTTAGGAAGCTGAATGCCACTTCGTTAAGAATCAGACAGACTGAAGGCAACCTTACATTGAGTTTATCAAATATAGATTTGTTCCTAAAGATAAAATTTATACAATGGGACCCACAGTTCTACGTTCAGGCGGAGAAACTCTATCGCAGATAATACATCAACAGGCCATTAAGATTCATCATGAAAGAGGAGGCAACGATAGTTTTGAAGCAAGCTCATGATCCATCTCACATTGGAGGGGAAAAGCTATGTGACTAGTTAATCACCTTGGGTTATTATTATCCAACTATGGAGAAGATTTTGTTGAGTTTGTATGAAAATGCAAGGTGTGCCAACTACATGAAAACATGATCCATACTCCTTCGATGTACTTACACTCTTTGGTCACTCCTTACCCATTCTACGTTTAAGTGTTTGACATAGTAGCGGTAATACACCTATCTTAGAGGGGAAAGATATGGATACTCGTGGCAACAGAATGTTTCATGAAGTAAGATAAGGTGATACCACTCAAAAGAGCAACTGCAAGTATGGTGGATAACTTTATTATAGAGTACATTATTTGAGGGTTTGGTATTCCAATGGTTATCTTCTTTGATAACGGGATCCCGTTTGTCAACAAATAAGTAAAGATTCTTATAGACAAATACTCCATCATCCATTATACCTCAGCGGTGACATATCCTAAGGGCAAGGGTCAAGTCGAAGCAACTAACAAGACCTTGTTAATATCTTGGCCCAGGATGATGGAAGACTTCCCATGGTCAAGGGATGACAATATTCTAGCAGTCCTGTAGGACCATTGAATGATAAAAATGAACCTTACAGGGTATACGCCATTCACTCTTGTGTTTGGAGTCGAAGAAATTGTGTCGATAGAGCTGGCAGTTCCTTCGGTTCGATATGCCTTGTGAAGCAGCATGCTCCCTCAGAACAAACATATAAAATTGGAAGAACTGGATGAGCAGAGGGACAATGCGATGCAGCACTTCCAAATGTACATGAAGAAGCTTTCCAAGGCATGTGATAACTTGGTAAGTCCAAGAAAATTTGTAGATAGGGATTTGGTTTTAAAGGTAGTAGCGAAGCACATTTGGGGTCTCCCATTACCCAAATTCGCTGCGAATTAGGAGGGACCCTTCATTGTAAAGGAGGATCACGATTCATGTTACTACTTGATCTGTAAAATGGAAGATGTCTTATTTAAGCGGGTAACCTTAGTTATAAATTTATTCTTATTTTATAGTTATGTTGCAATTCTTTGTATGAGTTATTTATTTTTTAATGAGATAAAAAGAAAGAGTTTGCTTGTAAATTGTAAGAGTTTGAACTTTGCAATAAATAGAAGCATTTCAACAAAGTAGTTCATGATAAAAAAACACTATTTATTTAATTGATATACTCATAAGGATTAGAAAATTAGAAACTATTTCCCAAACATTTGAGAAATAGAGAAAAAATTAAAAAAAAGAGGGGACTTTAGCCCAGAAGGAACAACGGGCCAAGTTGGGAGAAGAAATCTTCAATCAGGCCCAAACAAGCCTCCAAGTACGTTCTCTAGGCATTAGTGAAACCTTCAATCCTAGTCTTCACTTGAGCTCATTTAATCGACAAGGATTCACGTTCTTGCTTGGCCTTCGATAGAGCTTATTCGAAAGCCCTCACTCTATCTTTAGCTACGACTAATAGAGGGGCCAAATTTGATAGCCTCTTTCCTCATACCATTGGCCCTATACATATTTCAGATAGAGTTCTCTTTAGCTCTCCAACATTATATCTTCAAAAGATTTTAGTGGCTAATCACCCAGTTCAGCTGGAAACAATCCTTGGTCATCTCCTTTAAGCTTCCCTCGTGATGATTGATGAGGGGCCTGGTAAGATTAGATGTTTGAGTATTGACAACCTCAGCAATAATGATTGCTAGAACTTAGAGCCTATAGCTCATCAACAACACATTTGAATGCACACAGTCGGTGGTAAAGGTTTAAGGGTTATTGGTGGAAATATATTCTTTTGCGAATATTGGTGAATAACCATGAGGCAGAACTCGTGAGGAGCCATGTTCAGTGGAGGAACCTCACAAACTGACTCACTGTCAGCTAGAAAGTTTGTAGTTGACCCACGATCATTATGGCTTGAATCCTTAAAAGGGACTATTTTTTGATGTGTGGATCACACTGAGCTGACCTTTCGATAATAACAGGCCCCCTCACAATCTGCAATGCGATAAAGAATAATGAGTTTATGAAAAATCGTAGCTAGTGGTTTTCATTGTTAAATCACCGTTATAGGTGGAGTTTATGAAAGATCTTGACAAGTGGTTTTCATTGTTAGGTCGCCATTATAGGTGCAGTTTATGAGAAATCTTAACAAGTTATTTTCATTGTTAAGTCACCGTTATAACTGGAGTTTATGAAAAAAATTAACAAGTGGGTTTCACTGTTAAGTCACCATTATATGTGGAGTTTATGAAAAATCTTAACAAGTGGTTTTCACTGTTAAGTCACCGTTATAGGTGGAGTTGATGAAGCATTTTTACAAGTGGTTTTCATTATTAAGTCACCATTTTAGGGGAGTTTACGATAAATCTTAACAAGTGGTTTTTATTGTTAAGTCACCGTTATAAGTGGAGCTTGAAATTTATTTTTAATAAGTATGTTTTCATTGTTAAAGTTACCACGAAGGCCTAGAAAAAATACTTATGCAAAAAGAGGGAGAAAGCAACAAAATACCCCAAGTATGTCAAAAGCACTAACGATGGTTGGAGAAATAACTCATAGGGAAAAAACTACTGGAGTAAATTCACCATCTACCTGAGCCTTAGAGGAACCTTCAAGAATCGGAACCTTAACCCTGGGTGACACACCTTCATCATAAAAAATCACAATAACTAGGATAGGGGAGGGGTCCACAAAAATTATTTGAACTTCCAATGGGGCATCAACCCTCACAAGGTCCGAAAGAACACCTGGGTGAGAAGATGATCCAATGATAGTTTAAGGGACCTGAGGGGTCCCAAAGGGATATTGAGGAGTTAAACTTAGAAAAAGCTTCACACCGTAACAAAGTGTTAGGCATAAGTAACACAACATAAAACTTCAAAAAAACACAAGGAGGGAGCTTACCTCAGTAATATTGATGATGGGAGAAAACACAATTATAGACCTTACTAGAGGGAACTGAAGAAGTGACCTAGCAAGATATGTGACCAAGTCAAAAGCAGTTACAACCTAAAGGCCAAAGAAAATGCTAAGTACAAAATTAAATAGGGAGAAAAGGTAGTTAAATGATAATCAAGATATAACCTCTAGATGGCTGAAAGAACTAGAACACCGTCAAGAGGAGTTTCCTATGGTTGAGGAGAGGATCCAAGGGATTCCCCAGAGGCATTAGCCCTCCTGGAAGCGTCATCTACATGACAAGAGGTAGATCAGTGAGAATAAACCAACCCATATATGGGAGAACGGGGAAGAGATACATCAACTAAAGTGTTCCCAAATCGTCCTCCCATGAAGGGGCTCACAAGATGAGAAGGCCTTTCTATTTAAATCTCCTCCACAAACAGAACCAATTTTGGCCAAGTGTTAGAAAATACACCTCACTAAACTTGAAATAACTAATTGTTGGAAAATATACTCCTTACTCCGGAGAAGAGTGGGATAATATGACTATGGGAGATGTAGGAGGCAAAGGAACTTGCGAAGATCTCTCAGTTGGATCATGTTCAGCATCAAGGTTGTCATTAAAGGTAATAGCCTCAGCGAGAGTTGGAGAAGGAGAGTCCCTAGAGGCAGAAGCAACAAGTGTTAGATGCACCTCATAAGCACCACCAGCAGAGGGGACTGTGGAACTTTTTTCTAGTTGTTTCTCTCTCAGAAGGATCTACTATGATGGTGGGAAATGCAATGATAGGGGGAATGAATTAAGTATGTCGTTTAAACTCATTTTGTACCTGTTTAAACTCGCGCGAACTGCCTTTCAGATTTATTCCTATCTTTCCTCAAACATAGGAGGGGGAACGTAGACAATGATAAATTTATCCACGGGGGTTTAAGACTTAGGATGGGACTTAAAGCTTGAAGAAGTCCCACTCTTGGAAGTTTTGGTCTTCTTGGAAGGAGATTTTGAAGGCCCCTCGCTAGAAGCACCTTCAAAAATGATAGTTTGGTTGGGAGTGGGAGATTTCTTGGCCTTAGGTGTGGTAGTGGAGATCACGGGGAAATAGGGAGGCAACTCGCTCGAGAGATACTTAAGAGTGCTTCTCAGAGGGAACTCAACGCCAAGAACAGAATTGCCTTTGAGGCCGAGTTTCAAAGAAGGAAAAGATAGAACTGGGGGATACACTGGTGGGCTTTGAATGAACTCGGTAATTTTGGCAAGCTGCATCAATTAGTACTTGGTTACAAACAAAGAAGTCACATCCCCCTTCCTTGTAATACTTGGTATGGTGATTCACCTAGTGATTATCGAGCTAATAGACCAAGCGACAAAATAGGTATTGAAAGAACAAGCCTCAGTAAAGGTGACCTTGGGATGGGACATCTAAAAAACTGGGCTAGGATCCCCTTCATCGAAACAAAATTGAAAGCTACATCGTTTGGGGTTGTAATGCTTCGAAGTATATCCCCACTCAGTGTAAGAAGGTAAATACACTGGAGAGAACAGAAGCACAAAATTTAGAGAGGGATCTTCAACGATAAGGTGTACAATAGTTGGTTGAACCATTCTTGCTTAATATTGGAAAAAAACCCAAGCATGGAGGAAAATTTCTTCACAGTAAGGCCTCATGACAAAAATACCAGGCTTGTTAAAAAAAGGGCATTATGTCCTTATGGCTTTCTTTTTTATGGTGACTGTATAGTGGTGGGGATTAATGGATTCCCCAGGGTAAAGATGGATGGAGTTGGTTGCTATCACAGGAAAATGGGTGTAGAGGAAACCAATTAGGAGTATGGTGTTGGCGTAACTGGCTAGGTTATATCAGCCAAGGGACCATTCCATGTCCAGATGGGTCCTGTCCAATATGTAGAGGAACCTCAAGGTCATAGCTTCTAGAGGAATCTTGACACCTCGGGACAAACAAATGGAAATGTTGATGAAGTCCCTTTGGGGTTGGTCATTTGGTTTCCCAGGTAGCACAAAACGAGAATAATGATAAGTATGTAAGCTGGCAGTTCCAAGGATGTACCTTAGCCCTTACCAGCAGCAGAAGAATCATCCTTCTTAGAGGGATCTTGGAAGAAATAGTTGATTATAGGGGTAAAGGTATCTTTGTTAGAATTACCTATGCACCTTTGGCATATCTTATCTAACTCAGTAAGAGACGCAACTTCTTCGGTGTCTAGGGCCTCATTAGAATAAGGCATGGAGCCTATGGGCTCAAAACTTAGAAGTTCATAAAGTTCCTCTAAAATTATGGTAAATTCACCCTACGCGTCCATAAAAGTGTGGGTGGTGACATTCCAGCGAGAGACTAAGACTTGGACTGCAGAGTTGTGTTTGGAAAGAGTGAATTCACCAAACCAACTGGCCCAATGGAGCCCAACCTTTCGAAGAACCTCCTGGACCCTCAAAATCAATTTAGGAACAAGGAAATTCATCTCGCTCAATGAAAAAATGCAAAGTCCCCTCTAGAGGGAGAAAACCCCAATCTTCTTCATCTTCATCTTCATCACTAGGCGTTAAGCTATCATACTTGGTATTTTGAATGCATGTTCTACAAGCGTTGGCATACTCATCACCCTTGCCAAAGATTAGTAAATGATAATAGAATAGAAGTTGTTCCTGGAGAGCTGCCACCAAAGCAGTGACGTCTAAAGGGGAAGTGGGGGCAGTAATGGTGGTGTCAGGCGGAGCACTGGAGGAAGGAGCAATTGGAGAGCTTGAAAAATCCATGAGATATAATCGGGCTTGTAGAGAAGAAAAGGAGGAGTAAAAATGGTGGAGTAATAATGATTGGAAGAGGCTGAGATGACATAGGAATAAGAAACAAAATAAAACCTTCAGTAACAATGGCGGATAACACTGTCTCTCTCTCAAATCTCTGCAAGTATATAGGCAAACAAGGAGATGAAAAAGAAAAATGGCCAAGTGTTGAGAAAAAGGCTTTTGAAAATCAAGTGGACATTTGAGTTTCCCACAAAGGCACATGCCAAGACATCAAAATGATTATAAGTGGACACGTGCCACTTTGGGGCATGCTTTGACAGTTGGAAATATAGGCTCACGTCATTAATGAGGTGACATTTGGAAAAATATGTATTGCTTTCAAGAGAAGTTAAGTTTTGGCGCAAAATTTTTTGAACCATAAAGAGTCCTTACGTTGAAAACCCAAACTAAGATAAAACGGGTTGAAGAGGCATCCGGAAGACTATCAACATTAGAGGAAAACTCCACGCAACACAGTTCAAAAATTTCACAATGTCCCCCCGTCGTTACTTTTGGCTCAGGTACATCGGGGAGAATTTTACTTTTTGAACAAGTTGAAACGGGTAAAAATAACGGATAAACAAAAACAACGAGAACACTTTCCACTAGGGGCTATCCAAACGGAAAGGTCTCCTCATTAAAGGTTCACTCAGTGGTCGAACGAAATAAAATAGATAGGTGATAATTTAACCTTTTTAATCGTCAGAACGAATGATTGCCAGTTTCCTCAGATATTTTGGAAGAATTCTAGTTTCCTCAGATATTTTGGGAGAATTCCAGTTTTCTCCGATATTTTGAGAGAATTCCAACCACCAGGGAAGAAGACATAACAATTAGGATATATCAACAGAAAAAGTTACAATGTCCCCTTGCCATTCGCCAAGAATTTGCAGAGCCTTGGTTTAGGAACATCGGGGAGAATTAAAAAAAAATTCTAGTAGACATAAAGGCAGAAGTTGCAATTAAGGAAGAGATGGAATTTTTTTTTCTCTCAACAGGGCAGTTCATCGGAGTGAGAAGTATTTCGTGCAGACATGTCTTGTTATCACAATAAATCTCTACACGAAGGGAAAAGGGGGGATTGAAGAAAATCTCTAAATTAGAGAAAGCCTCCCAATTAATAGAAGATACTCAAGGGAAGGAAGTAATATGAAGGCATTGAGATAACTCCTTGAGAAAACTCAGCGTCGTAGTGTGACACCCCTCCTATTTAAATATCGGGTCATCAGTCCTTCATAAAAATAAAACAAGAGTCTCATTTGGTTCATTCTTAGCATCACTTTTGAAAACGTTTTAAATTACTAACCATCTAAGTTTTAAATAAACTGTTGCCAATTTTGTTTATATTTTATTAACACAAAAACATGTGGAAGAATAATTACAATCACTAACCATCCACGCATTAAGAATATAAATCCAACACAAGGTAAATACTAAATAAAAATAATACCGAATAAACCATCAATTCCCAAGTCTAATATAAAGTACATCAGAAGAATATAAACCTTAGTATAAAGTCCAAACTCAAATAAAAGAAATGCCCGAACGGGTAACACGCCCAAATGAAATAAGTGAACTGCATCCTACTCTAGGAATGAAGTAACTAAAGCGTCTAATCCAAATCTTGCAAGCATACACAAGTGTTGTAGCTCCGCATCCCTAGAATAGATCATATAGCTTGGCGTCAGGGGAATACCCACCATAGGTCTAGATGGGGAGGTTGCCCCAATTTAAATTTAAAAAAATAGGGGAATTTTCTTGATGATCAAAGGGTTGTGATGATTTTGGCAGTCAAAATTTTAGTCTTCTTGGATGATTAAGCTTGCTAGTTGTGGGATTTTCTTGGTCTGTTTTTTTTACGATGGATTTGCTCGTTGATATGGGTCCGTTGGAGCTATTTTTGAGTTTTCTTCATTGGGCCTGAGAATGGCTCTGTGTTGTTCAATGATTTTCTTTGTCTTATAGGTTTGGTGTGTTGAGAGTTTAGTGATTATTGGTTTAGTGGAGTGGAGTGGTATTGTCAATGCAAATGGTTTTACACATGGTTTCATTGCTTCGTGTTGGCTTCTGATTGGCATTTTGGGAGGTGTTCAACACGTAAGTTAGCCATTTAGCTATTTAGCTATTTTGAATAAATGTTAAAATAAATTTTAACTATTTAACTATGTATTTTTGTTGTTAATTTATGTTTAAATAAATGTTAAATGTAATTTTAGTTTATAAAAAATGTTGAATGTATTTTTAGGCACACTATTATAAATTAACTTATTTTTATTAACTTATTGTTGTTAACTTATTGTTATTAATATTAAAAATTAACTTATTGCTAATTTTGGTATATACTTATTGGGGGTAAAAAATTGTTGGAAAAAAAATAACTCTAAGAATTTGTATAAAATGCAAATTAAACTTGAATTAGTCCTAAAAAAATGTAGTATATACTTTAAGTAGGAGTCCAAATTTAGTTAATTACTACCTCAAACATTTTTAAAGTTAAAATTTGAAAAAAAAAACAGTAAAAAAACCTAAGAAATCGGCTCGGGGACTTCTGCCCCCGAACCCTTCGTCTGAAATTTTTGCCCCACTTGACTCAAATTCCTGGATTCGCCATTGCTTGGCGTCCCGGGGGCTGGACACCTAAAAGGTTTTAAAAATATTTTATAAGACGGGTCAGAGCCCAACGCATTTGAAAATATTTACCAAGTATCTAAATTACAGTTTAAAATCAGTTATTGATTTCACATGTTAGTTCAACGTATTCTCCCTTCAGTCCCTCACCTCTAAGCCAGTGTTCATGCCAAATGTCATCTACCTAGCTATGCTACCCAACCCAACTAGGTCTCATTAATAATTATTTCACCATTAATAGTTTTGGCTCTCCTGTACTGCCCATACAGTACACTTATCGAATACTAATATTTAAAATTACCCGCATGTTATTATTATACCATATTATCATTTCACGTATGTCGTCATCAAACCATTTTATTAGGTTTCTCCACTTAATTCATCTTTAGATATACACTATCTAACTTTACTACTATCAGACACTAAGTAGCTTATATCGTAATTAAATCACTTTTAGATTATATACTATATATCCTTCCTACATTAAACACAAGTAGGATAAATCACAATTGTATATATACATATCACACATACCATATATACAACTATAGAATCTATGTAATGGCCCCTTGTGATGTGGCATACTCTTCTATCAAGTCCATGTACCTCTCGTACTAAAATGAGGAGTATTAGTTTGGCATATCTCCTCGAACCCAAAAATTAAATACCAAACGATCGAGGCGAACATAGTTTTAAGCCTTTGGGCTACACACATACCTAACGTACCCAAATGACCTGCCAGTCTCACTAACACACGTTACATAGTGAACCACCCTACGTTCTATATCCTGAGGAACAAATTTATACCTCCCTGGAATCGTCAAGGTGGGAATGCCCACTACGTGGGAACCTCCGTGATAATAAGGAGTGCAAGTATGTTAACATACATAAGAAAGAACATAATAGGCACGTAATATATCTCTTGAATACTCACATACTACTCATTATACGAATATAACTCTCCACCACATTTTCTCGAGTATTAATCTCTACCCTAAGGGCCTTAGTTACCCCTTGACTAATACGAGTAGTTAATATAATCCTACTCTACTTATCGGGATCATAGGTTCACTCATCTATTCGTGATTCGTTCTTATTCTCCCGAATTCATTCGCATTACAAAGTATGATCGATTGACCTTAGCCTTAATTCTTCTCGCTTATATCTAAGCTTTAGTCCTAACATTTGGCTTACTAGTGATCCTTATATCCCTCAATATAATTTAAAAGTATCCTAAAAGTATCCCCGATACTTATTCACATAACCAAGGCTTAAAAAGGAAAAATATCCAAATATGTGAAAAACGAATCGATTCGGCCCTGACGCGAATCGATTCGCCATAACAAGTTTTTATCTTCTTCGTTAACTGTTATGATTTTTCACCATGGAACTTCCACAAAAATCCATTAAACTTCTTCAAACTCCAAATCAACCTAACCAATAATCTATTATAGGTGTAGGGACACCTTTGGACGTGATTAATACCTTAAATCCTCAAAAATTGAATTGAAGTACAAATAAAAACTATATATGCACTAAAAACCTAGTTTCTCATTTTTTTCAACTCATTTAATCCGAAACTCAGATTTCCTCCATTTTTAACATCACAAATAATCTGATTTCGTATTACACACATACATAGGTTCAATCTACATGCAACCCTACCCAAAATCATGTGTTTGAATCATCAATTATCCAAAAACCTCATTTAAAATAATCAAATATAAGACCCTAGACTACATGGGTATTATAACCTTTTAGAAATAAGCAAGATAAACACTTGCCTTATGATATGAAGGTCTGATTTCGTTTATGATATGATGGTGTAGATCCCTCCTCGATTCGATCATGATTCCAAAAATTAGGCTTACGGGCCAAGCCCAAGTGATCCGAGCACTCTCGTGAGGGATCGGTTATAATTAAAAGGGCCCTGAAACCCAAGTACAACTCCCCGGGTACACCATTCAAACTATACCATTCGAATTCAACCATGACCTCGAAATTAACATCTGAGTCACTCTACAAAAAATTTCATTTAGTCTACACGCGACTCCCTGAAGAGATTCCACATAGTTCCATCGATATTACTCGCTATGGCGTTAATAATTGTCATGCAAATTATTCCATCAACAATAAATTCTTATCTCTCCTAAAAACATTTAATTCCATCAAATTATGACTCACCTATAATTTAAAATTAAACCCAAATAATTATTTAATTAATTAAATTCCAATTACTCAGAAAATACAGGGTATTACATACTTCCCCCTTACAAAGGAATTTCATGCTCGAAATTAGGATAAGCCTGGTACTCAAAGTTTCGAATATATTCTCGCACGCAATCTGTCCTTTCCAAAAATCAAAATCGTTTTGTTGTTCCCACTATATCTCTACTAATGGTATCCTCTAGTCCAACGGTCCCCACTTACTATTCATTATAGTGGATAATTCGCTTTAGTCATCTCGTACAAAAATAATTCATCATTTAATCTACCAATTCACCTTAGCACCTACGCGAAACTTTTCAATTATGTGTCATTTTTGGTCACTAATACGAGCCTATCTACTCACTGCTAAAGTATTTCCTCTACCGGGAAAAATTACAATATCCTAATGTGTTAACTCTTTTATTCATTTACTCTTATTATACATATAGTCCCACATTTTTCGATTGTGGATGATGCTAAAAATCAAATTAACGAGGGCACCCATACACCCTATACTCGTGCATCACTGCATAAATGAAATGACCGTAATATACTTGTTTTAATCTAACCTTCGTGTACTAGACATGATCGTAAAGTAACGTTATACTCAACCACCCGATTAATTACAACTTACTTATTATCTAGGTTGCCCCACCGATCTACTTGTGGTGTAACCATTCTACTCTGGTTTTCACATCATAATTATACGGCTCTACCAGCCTTAAATCATTATATAACTATCAAATCTCAGTTATAATCACATATACGCACAGGAACTAAGGTACTAATCTCATGTCCTAAAGACTAAACTTCTCCCAACTTCTAACGTTTGTAAAGTTTCATGCGTGGTTTGCCTCGCAAAGGGAAATCCAAACAAGGAACCCGCCTAATACACTACTATCTAACATTGTCCGTCAGTGAGATCCGTTAGGCCCTCAGCCCATAACACCTCCCCCCAAATTTCCGTCTGCTAACATAAAAAGTCTACTTTTGGACATCTTGTCATTTATCCCAATTATTATCTCATCTCAATTTCTATGAACCTAATCCCTACTGTGGTCTTCTAGCATTTTTACATTTCTCTCTATAAGTTAAAATTGCCCTAAAATATTTCTCATGAATTATCCACAATTTCTCAATTCTGGGCAAACTAAATCAATACCCCCGGTGGCCAATCGATTCGCCTTTCCTAATCGATTCTCCCTTAGGCCGAATTGATTCGAAATGTAGCAGGTGCCTTCTTCCTTTTATAGCTATTATGATTTTTTACACTATTCAACTCCTCAAACTTTCATACTAACATCCCAATTTCTAAATTAACATAAGTAAACATATATATATATATATATATATATATATATATATATATATATATATATAGATGATTTCTAATGTAATCATGAATAAAATCCATAAAATTTCATCATATAGTCAGATTTAACACCTAATAATCATAAATCCTATAGTTTGTGTTCTTCATATAAATTCACTAAAAACCCAATTTTAATCCATGATTCAATTGCCAAAATTCTTGATTTTTTTTTCTCCATGTAATTGTATTTATTCTACAACAAATACTACTCCAAATTATAATTTTACTCATCAAATTATAACTATAGCATCAATTGTTATTAATACAAGGTTCCTATTCTACATGGACAAACTATATCTCTCTGCTTGACAAGGAACACAAATCACCCTGAATCACATTAGTAAAAAGTCCCTACGCACCAGGATAAAATATAACTAGACAACATATTCACAGAAGTTTACGATACAATACAATTTGTATATACATATATATAGGCCCAACCCTCTTTCAGGTGATGCCTCGCAAAACAATATAACTCACCCTGGAATAACAAGCACGATAATCTTATCACACAATCTACAACCATTCAAACCATCAGTATACAGTCACTATACATGTTCATAATAAGTGCTACTTTCTTAACTCTCAAAATTATCAACTCATAACATAAGAATTATCTTAGTTCCCACACCCGCACCCCTACAGGTGTCATCGAAATGTCCCGCTGCCCAACGGTAAATTCATTCCTAATAAGGCTAATACCGCTCATGCCCCCACTAAACTTGACCCATGATCGAATTATAGTGTTAGCAATCATATATTTTGATGCACCCATGCCACCCGAACTAATCCCGTACTCACAAGGATGAAAAAAAAATATTACCTCCATTTGCTATCTCCTTGTCTGATCGTGGGGTCCCTGAATGTAACTCTCGCGCCAAAATTGACCCACGATCTATTGCAATTGTTCTATATATAGGATATCATCATGTACTTTACCTATACCTAACCTTGGACAATCCCTTCTTTTATGACCTATACACCCACAAGTGAAACACCGGTCCAAAAATCTCTCTGCCTCTTATCACGGTCTTACTAGCCTCCCCCCTTGTTCTCTTGGCCCTAACAACCCTGAGGAAAAGGATGCTACTGTTGCTAAGGACTCTACTGGTACTGCCTAAACCCACTTATCCTCAGGTTGGTACACTCTGGGCCTAAATCTCATAACCCGATTCCCCTTCGAAAATCTCACTCCTCCTATTGTTGTACCCCACTGACATCATTCTCATCTACTTTCTCAATGTGACTAGTGTCACTTTCTCACCGTGGGCAAGTTTAATATTGAGACACCCTGACTAATTAAATACCGGGTAGCTACTCCTTTATTAAATTAATACAAAATGCCAAGTTGGTTCAGTTCATAGCATCACTGTCGAAAACATTTTAATGCTACTAACCACCTAGTATTTAAGAAGTAGGTTGTCCATTTTAATTAAAATCGATTAACATGCAATAAATGAATTATGAAAAGTTAACATAACCAACAATACAGTCAAAATAGAATAACCATCCATTAATAATGAGTCTGGAGGAAAACTCCTCACAACAAACCGAATTCCGAAATAAATAAATACAAAGTCCGCATCACTAAAATTAATTACAACCCAAAGTCTGAAATAACTGAATAAGTAAAATGTCTCTAAAAGGAATGGGCGACATGCCCAACAAATGATAAAAACTGATAATGGAGTCAAGATCAGAAATGGAGGCGTCTACTGTCAAGGTCCTGTAACTTCTACAGCAACTACAGCACGTCACCTGAATAGAACTCCTATGCATGGTGTCCTTGTGGCTGGGCACCTAAAAAGGTTTTTACAAAAATAGATTTGAAGCAAACGGGTCAGAGCCTGAATGTGAAAATAATTTAAAAATATGCAAGTGTTTAATATCATTAAACAGTGAATATAAAGTACATGATAGTGTGTACACTCACATGAGTTCCTCACCTCTCAACTAATTGTGCACTCCTATCGTACCCATACCCATTTCTAGTTGCTCCCATATCTATCTAGTTCAATGCTAAATCTAACATTTCTATATGATATCCAACTCAAATCTCAACATCTTCTATTTAACAGAGTATTGTACCTTATTACACAGTTTCCCCACTTTAGCATTACAATTTATTTAAAATCGTACATTTCCACTTTACAAACTGTAGCTATTATTTATACTCACAATTGTTCACGATAACTCATTTCAATCAATAGTATATTATTCTCACCATAAATATACAATACTAGCACCCTGAGGCTAAGCTGCTGTGCTCACATACTCTGCTATCAAATCCCGGTACATCGCGTACATGAGGACCACGTATTCTGAATCTCTCAGGAAACGTTTCATTAACAACAATCACAAAACAATGGAGGCGAACATAGTTCACATCACATGGGTCACGCACATACCTACGATCCCATGATCAGCAGACTTATTAACTTCTCAATAAGCCCTTCTCTGACCTATGTCCTCGAGGTACCAATCTAAATCCCCCCCGTAAGCACACAAAGTTTAGATGGCCCTAAACGAACGCCAACCTCCCATGATATCAAGTACGGTAGGTATGTCATACACAGATAACTACATATACTAAGAATTATCACATCTTAGATATTACAATATTTTGTTAGTGGTATACTTCTCATTCTTATACCAACACTTAGTGTTATACAAATCACAAGTCCCCGGTTTATATGTATTTAAGTTATCAATTATTCTCACTTCGTGATTAGTTACTCGCTTCCCAATCCACAAATGTCATCCGGTTCAAGACACTATTCTAAGTTTTACTCCTCAATGTACCCCAATCTCCCAACTATACCCACTAGTTACTAAGGGAAGGTTATATCATCATTTAAATAAGTCTACGGGATACTAGAAATCAACTCAGGCCAAAAAGGCCATTATGTCAACTCGTTAGAAATCTTGTTCGAACGAGTTCATTCGAACGAAGGTCTTCGAACGAAAAATCAACTCATTAGAAGTCATACTGTCATCTCGTTAGAAGTTCGTTCGAGCGAGGACGTTCGAACGCCTGGGCAGGTCTTCTAACGAGATGGCAGTTTCAGCCCAGAAAATTCCCAAATCCATTTTTCTCAATTCTTCTCTCCTCTAAATCCACCCTAAGGCCATCCAAATTATGTTTTAACGTATATAAACCATTTATAATCACCCTAGATCATTCCTTAACACATTTAAGGGGTCAAATCTTACAAATTATCATGGAATTACTATGAATCTTCAAATATATCTCCAAACCCTATGAACATGAACTCCTAATTTTCTTATGTCTAATGACTCATCATAAATCCATTTTTAAATCATCATATGTAACTATTCAAGTATTAGATCAGTCCATTATCATACTACATGCAAATCCTAACCCAAATTCAAAGTTTCTCCAACAAATTTCATGGGTTTTCTTCCAAACGTTCAATAAAAGATAATTCCTACACTAAGCATGGAAGACATATTCAATGCATTAAAAATACTAAATCACTTGCCTTAGATTGTTCTTCAGAATTTGATGTTGAAGGTTGAAGGTTGAAGGTTGAAGGTTGATCTCTCCCCTTTCTCTACAGATTTTCTCCTAAGGTTGAAGATGGTGGTTATGGGTTTTCTCTTGGGAACCTCTTCCAACTCTTCCTATAACTCCCGTAGCCCTCTAACTTGTCAAATGATGGTAATGGGCGTAGTGGGTTACTAAATAATGTATAATTAACTCTTAAAATTCGTAGGCTTTAATTCCCAAAATTTCAAAATTACCAAAATACCCCTTTAAGTTGCCGGTATGGCCCAAAAATGCCCAGGGACCCAAACTAAACCCCCAGCTAGTGTTTTCTGACTATTTCGACCCTTCCGAACTCGTTGGCACACTCAAAATGACCATTCGGTTGATAAAAGTAAAATTCACTTTTTAATTCAAATAATTTCATTTCTGACGCGACTGACACACGCGTCCCAACTAAATTTCTCAAATTATCGTATTTCAGTGTCATGACAATTTTAATATTTTCAATATTCATATATTGCCATATATACACAACATAATCAAATACCAACTCACATCTCGTTAGTATTTATATCCGAATTAATTCTTAATTAATTCACATTTAATTTAATTAATCCCTTTAATAAATATCAATAAAAATACGGGGTAATACAAATATTTTTGGATCTTCTCTCCTAAATAGAACATCTCTAAATGACATCCCCCCATATCTGGCCCCACAGGACATGTAGGGGTGTCCTTCTCTCGGACTTGGTTGTCTTGTCCCCGATTGCTACCTCCTTTGTCCCTTTGACTCTGCTAGCCCTATGGAATTTCATGCTCGCCTTGATGGCTCTGACTGAATCCACCGTCACTTGGTAAGACTTACATTGATCTTAATCCTTTAAATGGGTCCCCTACTGGGTATACCCTCCTGTAGTTCTTCACTAGAATCGTCTAATCCAATCCTCTTATTTGGCTAGATTCTCCACCCCCTTGACTCCATTCTCATGGAAGCATTTATACAAATCTGTAAAAGTATGACCTTGACGACATCGACACTAGTCATCCTATATGGATTTTTCATACATGTTTTATTATTCTACTCACGAGTACATTCTCCATCTCCCCTTCATCTAGTACAAAGTTCGCTAAACTAGTCAACTTCTCTCTCATGGCCAGCCTCTATGTTGCCTATTTGATAAGTTTCAAAACTTCATTTGAATCTCTATTCGAACAACAGATAGAAGGTCTTACGGTCAAACTGTATCCAAATTCCTTATTTAATTCCATATTTGCTTCTTTATATATGGTGATTGACTCTCATCACTCAACGTTTCTCCTATAAGCTAAACTTTTTTGCCTAAAATTAAATACAGTGAATCGCTACATTCCCCCCTGTACAATTTCCTTTAGGATCTCTCCTTCCATTATCCCATTACACTTATTCTCTCCCCCGAATCCTTATAAAAGTCTCTTCAAAAGCGTCTTCCTGACTGCCTCCCTTTTTCATCCATGTTGGTTGAGTCTCAACTTGCACCACTGTTATCTACGATGGTGCTTGGGGAAAAACTATTATTCTCGAGTTTTTATCCTATTGTCACATGTCTGAATAATAATCATGGCGACTTCTATCATGATTACTATTTCCAGAATACTATACGTCTTTTGCTGAGCCTCATCTCTTGCAGTCCTTCTAACGACACTCGTTGGTCGTCCTATATTTTTATATGAATGACATCAATTACACTTAATAGCAGTATAATGTAAGTCTCATACATAGAGGAATACAACAATCCTATAATAGGGATCTATATCAAATAATGCTAAGCTGAAATATAAAAAGCCACCTAGATACTAAGGACACTAGAACCTGATGCTCTGATACAATCTGTGACACCCTACCTATTTAAATATCGGGTGATCAGTCCTTCATAAAAATAAAACAAGAGTCTCATCACGTTCATTCTTAGCATCAACATAGAAAATTTTTTGAATTACTAACCACCTATGTTTTAAATAAACTGGTGCCAATTTTTTTCATCTTTTATTAACACAAAAACATGTCGAAGCTAACCATCCACGCATTAATAATATAAATCCAACACAAGGTAAATACTAAATAAAAATAATACTGAATAAACCACCGGTTCCCATGTATAATATAAAGTACATTAGAAGAATATAAACCTCAGTAAAAAGTCCAAACTGAAATAAAATAAATGCCTAAAGGGTAAAAATGCCCAAATGAAATAACGAAACCGTATCCAACTCCAAGACTGAAGTAAATGAAGCGTATAATCCAAATCCTGTAAGCATCCACAAGTGTTGTAGCTTTGCATCCCTGGAACATATCATATAGCTTGACACCCCTATGGTTGGATAGTTAAAAGGTTTTGAAAATATTTTGCAAGATGGGTCAGAGCCCAAAGCATTTGAAAATATTTTGCAAGTATTTAAATCACAGTTTAAAATCAGTTATTGATTGCACATTTTAGTTCAACGTACACTCTCTTGAGTCCCTCACCTCTCAACTAATGTGCACGCCTAACGTCATCTACCTAGCTATAATACCCAACCCCGCTAGATCTCATCAATAATTATCTAACCGTTAATAGTTTTGGATCCCCCATACCACCCATACTGTATGCTTATCGAATAGTAATAATTATCAATACCTGAATGTTATTATTATACCATAGTTATCATTTCACGTATGTTGTCATTAAACCATCTCATTAAGTTGCTCTACTTAATTCATCTTTAGACATCCACTATCTAACTTTACTACTATCACGCACTAAGTAGCTTATCTCATAATTAAATCACTTTTAAATATATACACTATCTATCATTCCTACGTTACACAAAAGTAGGATAAATCACACTTTTATATATACTTATCACACATATCATATATACAATTATATCATCTACGTAATGTCCCCTTGTGATGCATCATACTCTGATATTAAGTCCATGCAACTCTCATACTAAAATAAGGACTAATGATTCAGCATGTCTCCTCAAACCCAAAAATCAAATACCAAGCGATGGAGGCAACCATAGTTCTAAGCCTCTAGGCTACGCACATACCTAACGTACCCAAATGACTTTTCGTGCCCACTAACACTCAGCACAGAGTGAACCTCCCTAAGTTCTATGTCCTGGGGAACAAATACAAACCTCCCTAGAATCGTCACGGTGGGATGGGCCATTGTGCAGGAACCTCCATGATAGAAAGTAGCGCAAGTATGTTAACATACATAAGAAATCACATAATAGGCATACACACAACTTATCCATATATCGCATATTGGCATACACACAACCTATAATAAAATTCATATAGGAACACCCATTCTATCAATATAATTTGTATAGTTATGCACTTACCCTATATATCCTTCGTACAGGTATGGACTCACCCTATGAACATAATCTGTATATGTATGCACTCACCCTATAGATCTAATCAGTATAGTATACACTCAACCTATAAATATAATCTGTATGTAATATACCTCTCGAATACTCACGTACTACTCATTATACGAATATAACTCTCTATCGTATTTTCCTGAGTCTTATTCTGTAGGGGAAAAAAATCTCACCCATCGGGGGGTGACAATTCATCACAATACAAGTATAAAAGTAAATACGAGAGAGACCAAGATTTACGTGGTTCGACCATGAATGACCTACGTCCACGGGGCAGCTGGTGTGTTTCCTTAGAATGATCAGAGAGTTTTACATGAGAGTGATTCTCTAAGTTCTAATCCCCCTTTTACAATGGGGGGTGTCCCCTTTATATAGAGTTAGGGGTTACATTAGGGTTACAAATATGGATGAGTTACAAATATGGATGAACCCTATCTTCGTGGAATTTCATTCCAATCAGATACTGCTCCTCGATCTTCTCATTTATTAAGGACTTTAGTCGTCCCTATATTGCTGGCACGTCGCCATCTTCACCGGGGTGCTCCCCACACGTCATGTTATTCTGTAGGCATATATTTTGTCCCCACAATAGCCCCACAGGGTGAAGTTCAGCTGAGTTGATTATGAGATGAGCTGGGAGCTGGTCCACAATCTCTTTAAACGTATGTTGTTGGTGGTGTGAACTGGGCTGGCATTCTTTGATCTGTCGTTCAACTTTTAAGCCTTCTTTGGTTGATCTTATCGCCTTCATAGGTTTTTAGATGAATGCTTGGGTTGAGTTGAGAGGCGTTCAATCGATATGGGAATCAGACTCGAGAGAGTCAAGCTGCCTACGTACCCTCTTGGGATCAGGTCGGACGTAGTTCATTGTTTGTTTTATTGTATGTCCCAATTTGTGAGGCTGACCACATGCCTGTTCAGAATTTGTTTGCAGAGGCTTTATCGAGCGTGCATCAAGTTTAGG
Organism: Sambucus nigra; assembly: GCA_949130495.1. Classification (NCBI taxonomy): domain Eukaryota; kingdom Viridiplantae; phylum Streptophyta; class Magnoliopsida; order Dipsacales; family Adoxaceae; genus Sambucus; species Sambucus nigra. Next base: position 223,120,334 of record OX422221.1, on the reverse strand, counting down.
GCGTCTCCCTGTATTGTGGTATCGTGTGGTCCATTTGTTGAGGCCGACCACATGCCTATGTGTCGAGCCTTGCTCGAGCATGTACCTAGTAGGGGTAAGACCCTACCTTAGGTTTTTCAGATCGTCCAATTGGAGAGTTCAACCACAGGCCTATGCATCAAGCCTTGCTCGAGAATGTACCTAGTAGGGGTAAGACCCTGCCTTAGGTTTTTCATATGGTTCAATTGGAAAGGCCGACCAAAAGCCTATGCGTCGAGCCTTACTCGAGCATGTACCTAGTAGCTGCCTTAGGTTTTTCATATGGTCCAATTGGAGAGGCTGACCAAAAGCCTATGCGTCAAGCCTTGCTCGAGCATGTACCTAGTAGCTACCTTAGGTTTTTCATATGGTCCAATTGGAGAGGCCGACTAGAAGCCTATGTGTCGAGCCTTGCTCGAGCATGTACCTAGTAGGGGCAAGACCCTGCCTTAGGTTTTTCATATGGTCCAGTTGGAGAGGCCGACCAGAAGCCTATGCATCGAGCCTTGCTCGAGCATGTACCTAATAGGAGTAAGACCTTCCTTAGGTTTTTCATATGGTCCAATTGGATAGGCCGACCAGAAGCCTATGCATCAAGGCTTGCTCGAGCATGTACCTAGTAGGGGTAAGACCCTGCCTTACGTTTTTCATATGGTCCAATTGGAGAGGTCGACCAGAAGCCTATGTGTCGAGCCTTGATCGAGCATGTACCTAGTAGGGTTAAGACCATGCCTTAGGTTTTTCATATGGTCCAATTAGAGAGGCCGACCAGAAGCCTATGCATCGAGCCTTGATCGAGCATGTACCTAGTAGGGGTAAGACCCTGCCTTAGGTTTTTCATATGGTCCAATTGGAGAGGTCGACCAGAAGCCTATGCGTCGAGCCTTTCTCGAGCCTTTCTCGAGCATGTACCTAGTAGGGGTAAGACCTTGCCTTAGGTTTTTCCCATAATTTAATGTAATACCAATTACGTTTGCATTTTTCCATTTTCTAATGCCTCGCATGTAAATATCTGCGTATTTTACCTTTTAGGTTATGCCGTCACACTTCCTTAGGCCTAAAAGGCGATGGAAAAAATGCACCTGGTTTGAGGGTCATCCACCCGTTCAGGATTTTAATCGACCAACATAGTTGGCGACCAACCTGAGTTGGATTTTTGCCTAGGGATCCCCCGTAGGGCTTTTATTATTGCCTGGGCAACTCGTGAGGCCATTTGTGTTTGGAGATAACAAAGGTCTATAGACGTACTTAATTTAGTGGGAACAAGCAAGAAGGCCATTGTAACTAAATCAAGCTTGATCATGATCGTCATTTGAAAGACTAATTCCGGTGTTAACCATATTGGCATCTGTCCTGAGTTGACCTTTTTTATTTTGCTTTAAATGTTGTAGTTAATCTATTCACGTGTCATCGCTTCTATGGAGCCCCCAATCGGGCTGTGAAGAGAAGGCTGCCCGACCGTCCATTGGGTCATCTGATCTGTATAACCGGGATAATAAGTGTGCCCGATCTCTCCTCGAGGCTTCGTTTCTTTGAAGAGTATCGCGTTGATCATTCATCGAGCTGGATATATTTAAGGATTATCTTGATCGTATAGCTTCACGTATTGTATCGTTCCTTGGGGCACACTTGTTCGCTGATTATGCATGGTGGTTCCAGGAGGCCATGGAAGACTCCATATAGCTCGTGCACCTAAAGAGATTGATAAGAGTTCAAAGCATCCTTGTGCAGAAATGCGTTGATCTGATATGGCGTTCAAGAAATATTGTTCCTCTGGAGTGGATATCTTAGTGTTGATGATGCGTTAATTCGTTGCTTGGGGATAGTCGATCACCGAGGGTTATCTGACGATGTTGCTCGATACATTCAGGGTGGTCTAGTGTTGTTATCAATATATCTTACTCGTTGACTGTGATTTTGCTGGATATATGACTCCTTACAGGTTGGATTCGTCTTTGTTTATAAATATAGTTGATCGTTGCTCTTTATGCTGCTTTATGTGTTATTGGATCTTTGTGGTACAGATCGACCAACTTTTCATTCGACGAGGTTGAATTAAATAAGAACGGTATTTCCCAACTATTTATTAGAGCTTGAGACGTGATCACACAATGTCAACTATCCATCGAAGATGAGGGACCATCAAGGTAAAGTTGCAAAGGACCTAGTAGATGTCGTGAACGATCCATGCTCGAGCATCTGCCGGAGTGTTTATAAGATAAATGATGTCTGGGTGCTTATCGAGGCAAAAACTATAGAGGATATGGTAGATATTGCGGGTGATCCATGTTCAAGTATCCGTCGAGGTAAAAAGGACCGAGCAAGTATTACGAATGATCCTATAATGTTAGTGAAAAGTAACTTTCCAATAAATGTATTGTCGATCATTAATCGGTTGTGCCAACCATCTGTTGGGACTAAATATAAGAATTATCTTCACCAACCATTTGTTGGGGATAAAATGCGACATGTGTGGCAAATATCTTCTGGACTAAATATATGGAAATATTTTATTGAGCATTTGCTGAGATGGACCTTGAATATGCCTAATCAACCTTCAGGTCAATAATTATGGAGCCAGATAATCAATACTAAAATTGAAGAAATATCAACGTCCGAGCATCCATCGGCTATCACAAATAATGTTGCCCAAGAATTTGTTGGGTCCAAGGTGGCGTAACGTGCTCGACCATTCATAAGAGTATTAACTAAATAAGTGGTGCCTGGGTTGTCTGCCAGGGCAAGGTTATATATGTCCAAGTAGATATAGAGAGCGATCTGTGCTCGAGCATCTATCGATGCATTAATAAGACTTCCAAGAGCCTAAGATTGTGTCCGAGTATTCTTCGGGATTGAATCTTATACCTTTATAAGTTAACAAGTTGCTCGACCATTTGTCGAGGCTAATTCAAATAGAATTTATCTTGCAATATGATGTGCATCTATTCGAGCATGTGCCGAGTAAAATATTCATAGTATTAAATGAATGACATGAATGATCCCATTATTTTTGTGATAAAATCTCACGAGGATGGCCGTGCCCGAGCATCCGTCGGGGCCACGCTAAGTATGAGTAAAGATATTACACCGACCATTCATTGGTATAACCAATAATAGATAGATGGCAATATTGAAAATTAAATGACCGGATAAATGACATGAGTGCTCTTTAAGTGCGCCCCAATATTTATGTGGACAAAATAATTGTAATAGAGTCGAATGAAAGATGCAAAATTTATCAAATATATCCAGATGTATGGCATAGGAGTTAATTTGGAATTAAGTTGGTTTCAAAAAATTGTTTTCACAAAAAATTTGTGTAGTGGCAATTAATTATTTTTCTCATGTGAAGTATAGAGTATGGATAGCCCCCTGCTAACAAATTTATGATGATAAAAATCGTGAGCATAATTTGTGAACAAATAAAGTATTATGAGATGAAAACGAACAATGTACAAATAAATGTGTGTATCCATCAAGTGGGGTTGTGCTAAATATAAGAATTATCCTGACCAGCTATCCATTGGGGATAGAGTGTGACATGTGTGGTAAATATCTTCGGGACTAAAGATATAGAAATATTTTGCCGATTATCTGCCCACATGAATCTCGAATGTGCCTGACCGTCCTTCAGGTTAAGAATCATAGAATCCGGGCTTCAGTCGGAGTAATAATAATTTTGCCCAAGCATTTCTTTGGGACTTAGGTGTTATAGTGTGCTCGACTATTTGTCGAAGCATTAATTAATGGTGCCTGGATAGTCCGTCGGGGAAAAGTTATAGGATACCAAGTAGATATAGCGAGCAACTCATGCTCGAGCATCTATCTAAACACCGATGAGATTTCCAAGGACTTAAGATTGTTGTCGAGTATCCGTCAGGACTGAATCTTGTACCTGTGGAAGTTAGTAAATTCCCCGACCATCTGTTGAGGCTAAATCAGATAGAAATTATCACAAAAATGATATGTTCAATAAAGTATATAAGATATGCATCTGCTCGGCTATATGCCGGGTAAAAAATTCATAGTAGCGTATGAATGTAACAAATGATCCAATGATTTTTATCAATAAAAATTCTACTGAGATAATTGCGCCCGAGCATCCGCCGGGGCTGAGCTAAATAACCCATTGTTGTAGCTGAATGACAGTATTGAAAATTAAAATGTTCCAATAAATGACATGAGTTCTATAAAAGTGCCCCCCCCCCCACTTATTTATGTGAGCAAAATAATTTGTAATAAGGTCGCATAAAAAAGTGCCAACTAAAATCGTTGTACACGGTCCCTTAAAATAATTTTATTTTTACAGAGAACCGAGCAATGCAAAGATTAATCAAATATATTCCAAGTGTAAGACAAGGATTAATTTGGAATTTTTGCAAACTATTTGAAGCTCAATAGTGAATACAAGTTTGGTTTCAAAAATTTATTCTCACACAAATTTGTGAAGCATGAAAGTATAGGGAGGTATACTAAAATCTTCTAAAGTGTAAGTTGGCCTTCAAATAGATCTGGGAACCCAATCCAAGAGTTACTGGGCTCGTGTTTACCAACACGCACTAAATGTGTTGAGATGAGATTGCACCCGTTGCTGATCGCCTTTGCTCACCGACCAGATGGGGCTGAGCCGATGATGCTCGATGGCCAAAAATCACGACAACAGGTCGCCCGAGGCTCCATTACTGGTCGATCGCGAACAGGTCGCTAGGGGTTCGTCGGTAGCTCATCGATAGTTCGCAAACAGGTCGCCAGTAGTTCATCGGTAGTTCGCCAATAGTTCACAAACATGCCACTAGTTAGTTCGCTGGTAGCTCACCCGTAGTTCGCCGGTAATTCACAAACAGGTCACCAATTAGTTCGACGGTAGCTCGCCCGTAATTCGCCGGTCAGAGATAACGGTCTGGCGACCCTGATTCCCAATCATCTTTTTTGGAATAATTGTTGTGTGAATGTTGTTTCGCCGAGGTTCTTCGTTAGTGGTATATGAAGTTGTGTGGTCAGATAGGCTTCTGGTCGCAGACTAAAATTTTATAGTTGATCGAGGATCGACGTGGCCGAACAGTAGATCGGCGAAGAGTTTAAAAGTTGGTCGGTGAAAGGTTAATAGATGATGCGAGCTGAAGGAGTGAACCCATCCCATCAGATCATGGGTCTCCCAAGCTCCCCGCCGCTTCCAGATAACGAGATAAGAGGAGTTGCCAAAAACTCATAAGTCAGCAGATCATAACGCATGTCGCCGGAGATGAGATGCTGATGCTTGTAGGTTGCCCAAAAATTTTACGGCATGAGGAAATCTTGCGTGTCTCAGTTTGGTGCGATTTGTTTGGATGGAGATAAAAATTGAAGGACTGTTCGTGTGGTCAGAATCTTTGCATCTTTCTGAAAACATGTCCGTTGAGACAATTTCCTTCCATATGTTTCAAGATCTCTCATGAGAGAGAAATTTTTAGACGGTTACCCAGCCCGGAAATTTTGGATATGGGAATCAAGATATAATGTAACCCACTAGCCCAATAAACAAACGTGTTTGACCAGGATAGAGTCCAGATATTTGGAGTCTTCATAGACACCTCTGATAACGAATTACCTATGAAACAAACAATGAAAAATGTCTAGAATCAAATCTGTTGTGCAGATTTGCAGATAACAATTAAATATAAGATTTGTAATTATAACTGTATGCAAAATCATGTATCAATGAAATGATATTTGTTCAAAACAAATAATTATATATGAAACACATAACTGCTCGTGCACAGATCAAAAAGGAAAAATTATCTTTTGATTATGTGCGCAGTGTAGGCACCATTGTTCTTGAACGTAAACCTAGATCTCTTCTAGCAAGAAGGGGAAGGCCTTTTGTGCCGTTTCCCACAAACGGCGCCAATTGTAGGGGCAAAAAATCTCACCCATTGGGGGGTGCCAATTCATCACAATACAAGTATAAAAGTAAATACGAGAGAGACTAAGATTTACGTGGTTCGACCATAAATGGCCTACGTCCACGGGGCAGCTGGTGTGTTTCCTTAGAATGATTAGAGAGTTTTACATGAGAGTGATTCTCTAAGTTCTAAGCCCCCTTTCACAATGGGGGTGCCCCCTTTATATAGAGTTAGGGGTTACATTTGGGTTACAAATATGGATGAGCCTTATCTTCGTGGAATTTCATTCCAATCAGATACTGCTCCTCGGTCTTCTCGTTTATTAAGGACTTTAGTCGTCCCTATATTGCAGGCACGTCACCATCTTCATCGGGGTGCTCCCCACACGTCATGCTATTCCGTAGGCATATATTTTGCCCCCACATATTCTCTGCCTGAGGTGCCTTATTTACCCATTGATGAATATCAGTAGTTAGTACAATCCTACTCTAGTGGTCGGGATCATAGGTTCACTCATATCTTCGTGATTCATTCTTATCTCCCAAACTCATTCACATTATAAATTATGTTCGATTAACCTTAGCCATAATTCTTCTCACATATGAATAAGCTCCAATCCTAACATTTGGCCTACTGGTGATCATTATATCCCTCAGTATAATTTAAAAGTGTACCAAAATCCCCCCTGATCCTTATTCACAGAATCGATACTAAGAAAGGAAAAATAGCCAAATATGGGAAAACGAATCTATTCGGCTAAGGAGCCGAATCGATTCGCCGTAACAGGTCTTCATCTTCTTCGTTAACTATTACGATTTTTCACCAAGGAACTTCCTCAAAACTCCATTAAACTTCTTCAAGCTCCTAACCAACCTAATGTAACAACTCCCATTTTCTCACGTAAAGGCTGGCTGGGCATGATACGCCGAAGATGGGGCTTGTCAATTAATTAATACTATTCTCAGTACAACGTAATGTAAATACTGTTATTTAAAAGTTTTGTACTTTAACCTTATGAATATCTTGCTTATAATGAATAAACTCAAACTGATAAACACCCAAAACTGTACATTTTATACCCCGAATAGACGTACTTTAGTTGCTAATTCTCGGCAATATGGGTCTTATGTGCTTAAATGTTTATCTTGTAAGTCAAATGTACATTGCGGTGTTCAAACGCGTATTTTAAGGCAAATGTGTGAATTATGGAGCTAATTACCCTTGTCCCGTACCCTAGCCTACCCTAAACCTACCTAAACTTGTCCCGAGTCGTGTGTGTTTGATTTGTTCCCTTTTATATTTTATTTTATATTTTTAATTTTTAATTTGAGTCATTTTTATTTATAGGATTTATTTTAGATTTATTTAGAATTTTTAGGATTTATTTTATATTTCTTTTAATTTAATGTTTTTTATTTTTTTTTATTTTTTTCTTTTATTAGGATTAGTTTTTTTTAGGAATTCATTTATTTATTTTTAGTTTTATTTGGATTTTCATTTTTTTAGGTCTTTAGTTTTTATTAGATATTTAGTTTTATTTTGTAGGTCTAGTTTTAATTTTAAGTTTTAGAAATTTATTTGTTTTACTTTTATTAGTTTATTTTTTTTGGACTTGAGTTTTTATTTTATTAAAGTTTCTGTTTTTAGTTTTTATTTTTATTTTTTTAGAATTTAATTTTTAGTTTTATTAGTTTTAGTTAGATAGTTTTTTTTTTTGGGTCACAAAATAAACACGCACACAACCCGTCACCCCCTAAATACCCTATACCATACATACACCCAAACACATTCACTCACCCTCACCCACATTCCCATACACCCACCTACACACTAAGCCCCCACCCTTCATCTTCAACATCAATCCCAATCTTCTCTCTCACACCCACCATTAACAACCAAATCACACAACTTTTCCAATAACAAAAATCAACCCAAACCCGGATTGAACCCAACTGGACTTGCAAAAACCGAAACCCACCTTCCAATCTCCACCCGTCGAAAACCTTCCATTCTATCGATACCAACCCGCCACCTCACCTTACCCAACCCGCAATCCAAAATCCCAGCCTTACCTCCGGCAGGAACCAACTCACCCCTCCCGAACCGAAATCGTCCAACCTCCAGCCATGCTCAAACCCGCTGCCTAAAACCGATTCCACAAACACTCAACCCGATCGCAAACCCCATAACTAACCCGAATCCAACTCAGGACCTCTGAACCACTTCGCAACCACGACCACCATCTCCAGTCCATCCTTAACCCAGTTCTAACCATCTTGGGCCATACCTTTCCAATACCCAATATACCCTCCAATCCATTTGTCCCAAAGCCAACACGATTTTCTAGCAGCAAATCTCAAAACCCGGATAGCCAACTCAAAAACTATAACCCATGAAACCCCCAAACCCATTTGAAAACCAAAAACCCATTTCTAAGCTTCCCACGATTTCCACCTGGTAACATTTCAAACGCCAAACAAATAAAACAAATTTCCCACATGTGTAAATACCCCAATATACACTCCAACTAACTTAATTCCCCTTTTCCAAAAATAACCCTCACACCCCTTTTTAACCATATCACATTTTGTCACCCAATTCCCTCACCCATATACCTTCCTTACCTCACACCTTTGCCATGCACATGTGCAATCCCAATTATCCAAATTATCCCTAGCTCCATGTTTGCCATGTATAAATAGAAGACTCAAGACTCCATTTGAAGGAGGCGTTTATCATATCGATTCTAGAGGGAGTTAGAGATAGTTTAATGTAGAAAATAAATTAGGATAAACACAATTTTGTAAATAGTTTTATTTTTTTATTTTTGTTAGATATTTGTGAGGTTAAATTTTGTAAGAGATTTAATTGAGTGATTATTTAATTGCAAATCACTTTGATGCTCAATTGGAGGGATGTAAATTGCAAATTCAAGGATTGGAGTCCAATTTCACTCAAATAGATTTGGTTTGATTGTTCTTCTCTTCTACTTTATTTTATGAGACTTTTATTGTTTGATTATCATGTTTAATATGATGTTAGGCTAAATCCCCTTTCAAGGGGTGGGGTAAACCCTTATTTGATATTATTTTAATTTAATTAGTTTGATTACTTGAAAATTCCCTTTGAATATTAATTTTGATCCCTCAACCTTAAATTTACACCTCGAGAGAGGGTAAATGATTTTCGAGAGAAAATCGAAATTCTAAGTTATAATACCCATTTTAAATACGAACTAGAGATAGAAGCTTCTTAAGTGGGGTATTATTCCTTGAATTTCAACTTTAAATTTATTTTCTAAGATTTACATAAATTTTAATCGATCGATTCTAGCAGGTGATTAATTAAAAGGAATATAGATCTATTTTTCTAGAGTTGTGGGGTGTTAAACTTAATATTCTAAAAAGTTTCTATTAAAATTACATTTGCCACGAGAGTTGATTTGTAATTTTGATATTAATTTGGGAAAATTCAATTAATTAGTTAGAATAGCTAAAATTTGCGGTGTAATCCCACTCCTTGATTGTTCTCACATTTATTTACCTCACTTTATCTCTTATTTTTGTGTTAGACTTTATTTTTCATTTTAGTCACTTTTTAGTTTGTAATTTGATCTTTCATCTTAGTTAGTATTATTTCACATCCTCACCCTAATTGTTTTAATATTTGAAAAAGCTAAAAAAATAGAAAAAGAAAAATTCCAAAAAGAAAATAAAAAGTGAATTACAATTGTTTTCCCCTCACTTTACCCTCTTGATGTGGATTCATACCCTTACTTACCTCTACAATTTAGATTGTTATATTTTGTAAGTATTTTGATTAGAGGAGCTTTTCAAGCAACGACAAAAAATACTACACCGAAAAGTTTTTTCTAACACAAACCAACACCAAGTAAATAATAAATCAAACATCAAGTGAAAACCACAGCTCCCTCATAATGTAAAAAAATAAATAATCTCGGGGCTTTTGACCTTACAAATGTTTCCAAATAAAATAACTGAACTCTGGCAGAAAAGCACCTAGTTTAGAATCAGTAATCTAGAAAGCTACTAAATATGAGAGATCGCAAGACTGCTACAACAACAATCCCACTATCCTTGTCTAGAAATAACCTGGGGGAAGAACATTCAAATTTCGGTCAGCGCCCGAGGTGCGCAAGAATTCACTTATTTAATTTATGATGCAATAATACAGTCAATGCAAAATAAATATCCCCCTTTTTCACTCACATGCCTTTTAACACCTCACCCCTCATCTTAGTGTGATATTAAACGTATCCCAATAAATCCCAAGTAATGACTTATGACATCGTCTCAAATTTATAAAATTGGGTATATCAATAATTAATTATTTAAATGTAATCTCAACATTTTAATTGCCAACAATCATTTATCCCAGTCTCATACGTTTTACATATAAGGCATAAGCATCTATTATGCATTATAGGGCCAAGAATATCACCATTGTGCACATTCTTAGACAATTAAATTTATTCCATTTAAGTCCGGGTATTTATTCATATATGTCCTTCCATAGATTTAACACACAAGGGAATCTAACGTTAGTGTCTAATTCGTTCTTTATCGGCAAGTTCAGAGGAATCCCTTATCCTAAAAGGACATCACAACACACACATAAATTGGGGGCTGCACGTACACAGGTTACCTGTACATGGGCCATATCCATCGGTGACACAGGAACAGTCAGCGTCAACACCTACCTCTCGTAGATGGTTCCTCCACGTAGTACCTATATGACCTACACATCGTCAAGCCCCATCTGTGCCAACGTGTGGTACCTGGTCCGAACGTACGAACCCCCGAGCCAATAGGATAATCCACTAGTATATCCATAATAGTACATATTATTATCCCATATAATATGCATATGGAATTACTCAATAACTACCATAAATAGTCCAACCACAGTCCACGACATTTTTCATTTATTAATAATTTATCATCTAATAAATTATTAATTCCTTCCTAGAAAATAATTACTTAACCATCTAGTTGTTTGTAATTATTATCATTTAAATGTGGGCCCAATATTATTCTATCACTAATTATAATTTCCCCTTTTTTTTATATATAGATGTTACTCCTAAGAGTAAGCTAAAAACCTTTATAACGAAATCAACCAAGAAAAGAAATAATCCAACCCAGGCCCATGCTTAGAAGGAATAACCTGCCAAACACTCCTTAGCGTCGCTCGAATGAGGGGCATGGTTGTTCACACGACATCACATGTCGTTCGAATGACATGTCATGTCGTTTGAACGACCTCCTTCTTATTGTCCACGCTTCGTCCTTCTCAAATCTTTCCAAATTGAATTTCTAAAACCTAAAAATAGTTTCGGACTCAACACAGTTATACCATATTTCTAAGAACATAACCCAAAATTTATGTCGCTAAATTCAATAATTAATCATCTGTCAAAGGTTTATATCATTTAGGCAGTCTTTTGGTTTCCAATTAAATTTATTTCACAATGAGGGTATCCAATAAGGGATCTACATCACAAATTTCATTCCATTAATTAACATTGATATCTCTACATCAATTCATCAAAATATCCCAAATTTTACTACAAAAATCCTACGGATTCTACCATTAATTTCAGATTCACGATACCTAATTTTTGGGACAAATTTTACATAAAACTCAATCCTCAATAGGTATTGTTGATCATCAAATCAATCATATTTAAACCTAATTTCAGGAAATTTAAAGGGGTTATTACATGCATCAAGAAATAAATTGGAAACATAAATAAGCAGGAGAATTCTTGCCTTAAAATTTGTAGGAGGAAGCCTCTTGAAATTTCCTTAGTTTTTCCTTTATTCTTACCCCTTTTATTCTCTTTTTGTTATTTCTCCCTTCCTCTCCCAGAACTGTTGTTTTAGGGTTTTTTCTAATGATAGTAGGGGAGTGATTTACCCCCTTTTAAACACTAATTAAACCTAAATCCCGAATTGGGACTAAAACCCAACTTTTGGATCCCCAAGCGGACCCGAATCCATAATCCAGCAAGCCCAAAAGTCCCCCAACTCATATACCAATAACCTAGGATCATTTTTAAATATTAATTCCCAAAACACGTCCCAATTATTTCTATTTTACTTTGACATTTTATTATGTTCCGACGACATGCGACTGTAAATTTATTTATGTGTGATTTTTTTTCACTAGTAAGCCGATTATGTCCAATTGAATTTTATATTTATATAATCATGAATAAGTGTTTATTTAAATTAAAATTTACTTGTTTAATTTAAATCCTCCCAATTTCAGTTATTCTTAAAATAAATTCCAATTTATTAAATTTATTTATGTCGTAAAATTTTATTTTGAAAATTTACGGGGTAATACACCTAACCAATTGGGACAATTTTGGACGTGATTAATATATTAAATCCTCAAAAATTTAATTCATGAATAGATCAAAACTAAATATGCGCTAAAAACCTAGTTTCTCATGTTCTTCATCTCATTTAATCCGAAACTCAGATTTCCTCCACTTTTGACATCTCATATAATTTGATTTTGTATTACACGCATACGTAGGTTCAATCTACATGCAATCCTACCCAATATCATGTGTTTGAATCATCAATTGTCCAAAAACCTCATTTAAAATAATCAAATATAAAACCCTACACTACATGAGTATTATAACCTTTTAGAAACAAGCAAGATACACACTTGTCTTATGATACGTAGGTTGGATTTTGTTTATGAGATGATGGAGTTGGTCCCTCCTCGCTCCGATCGCGATTCCGATAACTTTTGTGAATAAATCAAGGTGCTACACCTCCAAACTCTCTTTTCTTCCTCTCTAGTGGCCTCCCACCTCTTCTCCTTTGATTATTAGGGTTTTATATATGATATGTTGATGCCCCAAATTAGGCTTTAAATTCCAATTCTCGAAATTAGGCTTATGGGACAAGCCCAAGTGACTCAAATACTCTCGTGTGGGCTCGGTTATGACTAAAAAAGCCCAGGAACACAAGTACAATCCCCAGGTACACTATTCTAACTATCTCGATCCATTCGGAATCAACCGTGATCCCGAAATCGACATCCAAGTACTTCTAAAATAATTTATCATGTAGTCCTTAAATAGTCTACACGTAACTCCTTGGATAGATTCCACGCAATTTCATCGATATTACTCGCTACAATATATATAATAATTGTCACACAAATTATTCCATCAACAATAAATTCTTATTTCTCCCAAAAATATTTAGTTCCATCAAATTACGATACACGTACAATTTACAATTAAACCCAAATAATTATTGAATTAATTAAATTCCAATTACTTAGAAAAATGAGGTATTACAGGTAGCTCAGCGAGGAAGCCCAGTGACACTGCCAGTGATCATATCAGCCGAGAGAGATCATCCTTTATCTTCTTTTTCTTACTTAGTAAAATTGTACCCTTAAGTAACTTTGATTGTAATTATGTAACGATTGTAGTATTCAGTGTGAGGTCATGCAGTGCTCGTGAGAGACCAGGCCTGGGAGAGCTTACATGCTCTACCGAATGACCTCACCATGAGAACTTCAGAGGGACTTGGTTTGGAGGATTGACAAGTGATTCGGCATTGGGGCTTTTCCTAACCCGCTTAGACACACCTTGTAAAACACCAAGAGACCTTTCATCGTGGAAACTTGTGTGAAGTAGCCTTGAGTTCCATTGTATATTGAGTTTTGACCCAAACAGTCCTTTACCAAATGTCACATCTACTAAAGGTGATGTCATTAGCCAGCTAAACACTATCCAATTCGTACTTGAGTAAACCACTGTGGTATTGGGGTTGTCAGACAATTTGATGAGCCACCTCTATTGTGACAGTCCTCTAACACACAGTGGTTAGGAAAAAGGCATGTCTTGGCATTTAATGCTTATGATGTAGGACCGGTTGGCCCATTATGCATTTAATATTTATAACATAAAGTGTGAGGGGATGTCTTTCACAGCAATGCAGGACTGATACAACTCGAGAATTATATGGGGGGTTATTTATTGGGCTCAACCACTACTGAGAAAATTATTTCTTCCTAGAGTTCTTTCTAGAGATTTATTTTTAGAGAGAGAATATACCATAAATAAGTTGTTACAAACCAAAGTTCTTACTCACCCACCATTGTCATTTATTTTGAAGCTTTTAATATCTAAACCAGATATCTTTCAGAGGTTGTTAGTGTGTTGAATGCCTTCCAAGTAGTATCTAGGGTGCTTACTTCTCTCTCCCTTTGAATGAGTTTCTTCTAAGTTTTCTTTATTACAATTTGAGTTATACATGAGAGACTTATGAGATCAATCAGAGTGTTGATTATATATAATTTTGTGTGTTAACATGTATTTATTTAAGATCTCTTATGTAATTGTTTATCACCATACCTATAGGTGTTACACCTCAACTAATATTACCATACTCCCAAGCTTCAAGGGGACTACCCTCTTACACTATTAAATAATTAGCACCATTAACCAACGAGTTAATTTAAATTTCTTCCTTTATTAACAACACAGACTTTTAATTTATAATGAATTATATGACTGTCCAAACATAGTTTAACCAACTCGTATGAACCCCTAAAAATCAGACCCAGCGATGGACCCCATGCCCAGACCCACCATAAGCCGAATCGATTCAGACCAGGAGGCGAACTGGTTCGCCCCTAGTCGAACCAACAATTTTGCCCATATTTTTACTAAATTCGAAAATCCTCTATTCATCCAAAACAAGATCTCTAAGGCTCCCTACTCAATATAAGTTTGGATTTGAGTTTCCAAAATGTTATTTTACCTCGCATGATCATTTATTACATGAACAAATATCAAGAACAAGCCCGTATTATTAGAATTAAGATCACAACTAAGTTTTGCGTATTTTGAGATTTACATACCCATAAATTCCTAATCTCTACTACATGACTTATCATCTCAAATCCAGACCTTTAATATATTTAATGGTTCTCCAAGAGTAGTAAGTCATAAGAATTCAAATAGGTTTCAAGATCATGAATTTCCCAACAATAGTCCATAATTTCTACCAATCCTAATTTCTAGTTTCTTCTAACTTACTTCTAAATTTCAAACCATCATAAATAAGATTTAATTCGTCGGTTAATTACCACAAATCCTGTATATTCAGAATTATGCATGGAAATACATCATAATGATTTAAGAAGCATTTTGGAAAAATAAAAGTAAGCAAGAAAATTCTTGCCTTAATACCGTTGGTTGATTTTTTAAATTCCCCTTGAGTCTCTCCCTTTAATTCCTTGTTGTGACTTTTTGCCTTCTCTCTCATAGTGGTGTAGGCTAGGGTTTTTAGACGTAACTTCCACGGAGTTATTAAATATCCTAATATAGGCAACTAGCTTACTAATCCCGAGTTCGGTTTATTTCCCCAATTTCGGAACCCCAAATGGGCCGAACCCATAATTAGACTAGCCCAAAAGTCTCCTAACTTATATACCTATACTCCAAGACCATTTATAAAGGTTTAAAATTCCTAAACGATCCCATATGATGTAACACCCCACCTAATAAAATACCGGGTGATCAATCCTGTACTAGATAAAAACAGGAATCTCATATAGTTCATTTTTAGCATCACTGTCGAAAACTAATTTAATTACTAATAAATTATTAGGCTAGCGTCAAATTTTATTTAACAAATATTTTTTTAACCAAACCAACTAAATAAAACATTCACAAAGTTTACATAAATGAAACTGAAATGAAATAAAATAACCGAACACTCGGTACAACATAATACAATCAAATCGAATGCCGTACAAAAAGGCGGTAAAATAATAAATGAATACAGTTGGGGTATCGTCCGGAGTGTCTATACAGTACCTCTTATCTAGATCACAAGGATATAAGCTTCTAAAATAAACTTGCATGCATCCACAGCTGCTGCAACAAACGTTTGACTCGAACGAATCATCATCCAGGCATCACTGTGTCTGGACACCTATATATACATATATGGCAAGAGAGAGAAAAATAGAGAAACGAGTCAGAGCCCTAGTTTTAAAATATTTTAGCAAGTGTATAAATGCCATATTTTAAAATATGAAAATCTCTCATATTTAAATTGGTATCGCACTGTCATGAGATACCCCCTCACCCCTCTTCTATAGTGCACCCTTAACGTTATATACTTAGTCTATTGTAGCTACAACTACCCAAGCTATTTAGAATATAGTGCTCGTTTGAACTTATCTACACGTCTAAGTTCTCGTACCACCCATAGTGTACTAAGTTTCATTAACACCTCTCAAATTGTTAATAAATTTCCAAGTAACATTTCACATATGTTAGTTTCTGATTTGAAAGTTAAGTCTGACCACTTAACCTTATTAATTAAATGCTCACTATCTAATATTACGTTTTGCCCATTAAGCTTTCTCCGCTTAAGTTAATAGTTAGATGTACTCACTTCATCTAATTATCGACTACTTCATCCTAGTAGATTATTCATATAGTATATATTTCACACACAATATAGACTATATGGATAATTGGCCCGGTCTAATCATCGACTCCAATTATACCAAATTATTTATCTTTTTGATGAATGAACATCATATAATCATCTACCATTATACCGAGGTAGATTGTTTATATAGTATGTATTTCATACACAATAATTATCTACTACTTCATCCTAGTTTATTATTCATATAGTATATATTTCACACACAATATAGACTATAAGGATAATTGGCCCGGTCTAATCATCAACTCCAATTATCCCAATTTATTTTCCTTTTAGATGTATGAACATCATATAATCATCTACCATTCTACCAAAGTATATTATTTATATAGTACGTATTTCACACACAATAATTATCTACTACTTCATCCTAGTAGATTATTCATATAGTATATATTTCACACACAATATAGATTATAAGGATAATTGGCCTGCTCTAATCATCGACTCCAATTATCCCAATTTATTTGCCTTTTAGATGTATGAACATCATATAATAATCTACCATTCTACCCAAGTAGATTATTTATATAGTATGTATTTCAAACACAATATATACTATAAGGAGTATTGGCCCGGTCTAATCCTCGACTCCAAATGTAAATGAAATAATAAAATATTGGCTCGATCTAATCCTCGAATCCAATATCATATAGGCACTGTGGGTATTCACCCAACCTAAGTAAAAAATTTATAGGTATTCACACAACCAAATTATTCATACATGTACGTAATATATTTCTCTCTAATATTCACCGTACTTGTTTGCTTTACAAATTTATTTCACATTCGTATTTATTCGAGTATTCCCTCTACTCTTTATTGGCTCGGGCTCATACTTCGATCACCAATTTTTATTTAGTATACTATAGGTATTCACACAACCTATATATTACTATGCATCAATAGGTGTTCACTCAACCGAATAATACGCATTAGTACGTAGTATATATCTCTCACATATTTGTCGTACTATTTATCTTACGATTTATCTCACTATCGTATATATAGGAGTGTTCACACAACTCTAAGGGTACTAGTTACCCCTTGTTATATCAACTCAGTAGTTACCCTTGTTAACTTACTGACCCAACAATTTAAGCTCGCTCACATTTTTTCTGTAATTATATTTATATCATCTTGAATTAGAATATGTTACATTCAAGCCTATGAATTTCCACTTTAATTCTCTCACAAAATTAAAGTCCAACACTCAATCATAGACTTACTTCCATCATTATTCCAGCAATATATTTCATCAAGGTCTCAAACACTTCCCCTATAATGTTTTTAGCCATTTGAGGCTTAAAAAGAAAAATCTCACATTTTCTGGCAGCCGAAAACGAATCATAATTTTTTTGGCAGATTAAACATCCTCTAGTAAAATTTAGATTTCTCCCTCTATAGAACTCCAATTGACCTGGTTCAAATATCATTACAAATATAACTTCAATACCTTTCTTTTAATCTATAAATGAGCATCTAATTCAAATCATACAAAAAATGGCATGCATTTGAATTCTCTCCAAAATATCTGTAACTCAGCTGTTCTGGAAGCTTAAATACCTTGCACTAAAATAACTATAACTCAATCTACATAAGTCCAATTGACCTCATTTAAAGATCATTAGAAATAAAACTTAAATACCTTTATGTTCATCTATAAATGAGCATCTAATTCAAATCATACAAAAAATGGCATGCATTTGAATTCTCTCAAAAATTTCTAATTTGATTCCCGAGCTAACGATTTCAATCTCGGAACTGCTTTCTTAGAAAAATTAATATAAATCGAAAATAAATCATAAAAATATGCGGTTGGTGCCCACGCAACCATATCGAAAAGATATACAACTTTTATCTTTAACCAAGGACTGAATCGATTCTCCTCCTGGACGAATCGACCCCACAAGCTACTTCGTTACTGTTCACTATCTTCTCCAAATTACAAATCTCCATTAATGCACTTCCAAGCTTTTTATCTTCTCTCCCATCATCATCCAACCTCAACCAACAATATATACACGCATAAAAAGGGTTCCAATCATCCTAGAACCCATATCCAATAATTAATTTCGATTAATTTCTAAGTTTCCCAAATTTGATATTATCCGGGGTTTATTCCTTAATCTTTCGAAAAACCCGTTTTGATTCATGAAACCTCATCCCAAAAATCTTTATAGTTTTACACACTAATTATAATATGAAAAATAAACATACTAAATTAATAAAGCAAGTAAACACTTGCCTCGTGAATAAAATCCAACGACCCCCAGTCGAATCCCGCGGAACTTGGCCGGAAATTCCCTTCTTTCTTCTCTTCTCTTTCTTCTTCTCTCTTCTCTTCTTTATCTATTATCTTTCTCTCTCTTAGGGCTGAAATGTGGGAGAAATGAGGGTTCTCACCTTATTAATATTGAAATTTGGTGAATACCCAATTGTAAAATGACTCGTGTACTTAAATGTGAGTCCCGACTAGTCCAAAAAGCTCTCGAAACCCAAACATTACGCTCGGTACTTCATTTTGACTATTTCATCCCATTTGGGATGAACAGTGCACTCGAAATTATCTTTCGATTCATTTAAAATATACCTCTCATTTCTCACCTCAAAATGGTCTACACGGGACTCCCAGTGAGATAAAATAAAATACGCACATATCACTCGCTATGCCGTATATCAAAATCCACCATTATTTACTATTCACGCACATAGTAAATCTCGTAACATAATATTAATAAGTCTCTAGATCTCGATTAATATTTGATAATCACTTTTATTATTTAATATATTAAATTACGTCACACATGTAATTTAACTAAAACTTATTTATCCAATTAATTTTTCGAATTAATTAAATCATAAATACGTGGGAATACAGGGTATTACATACTTCCCCCCTTATAAAGGAATTTCGTCCCCGAAATTAGGACAATGCCGATACTAAAACTTAGGATTTTTAAAATCACAAAGTAGAAAGTTCCCCAAGTATGCTCATATATATATATAGTCTCATCATCCCTATATAGTTACACTAATCCTTCACTTTTATTAAGACCACTTGGCGCAAAGCATTTATTATTAATTCCATATTTACTAGTTTTACATAGTAGAAATATTCACAAATCCATATATATATATATATATATATATATATATATATATATATACTAATCCTGCACCCTCGGGTTAACACCCATTAGTATACATAACAATAGAGTTCCTGCACCCCCGAGTTATCACTCATTAGTGCTCTTAACAATAAGATTCTTACACCCCTGGGTTATCACCCATTAGTGCTCTCAATAATAATATCACATAATAGGCATACACACATCCTATTAAGATTCATAGGCATATTCCCAACCTAAATATACATTTCTCATACGTTATTTTATTCTCATCGCTACGTATAGTATAAATATTCAGATTACTATCTCTCTTGTAATATCCAAGGTACATTCTCTATACCGAATAATTAAAATATAAATTCTCATATACTCCTCCAGAATTCGGTACTACATACAACCCTTCTTTCCTTGGAGTATGCTAACATTATAGTCATGCGCAAGCCACCCTTCAACACTCGTTCGAGTAAGACTCCGTTCTACTTTCTCACAATAATTTGGTATCCGTTTTATCAAGAGGTACTCTTTAAATGGCTTTCCACAACCTTTCAACCCATCTCAGGTGTGCTAGCTCTCGTTGCACATATATGCTTGAATTATCGTCATTCACACACGACATTCAATCCATCATACCATTTTAACCTTATTTATAGCTACCCCACAGGCCTATATTCTATACATTCATTTTCACGTCCTTATATCTCAGACATCTTTGGAACTAACTAACCAGGGTGCGCATACACCCTATCATTCGTGCATATTTGCACAACCAAAATATAATCGGTCCATATCATCTGTTCCCATAAAAAAACATGGGTATTCTCAATCACCCCACTAATCATAATATAATTTTGCTCGACATCGTCTCACCCTTCAACCTTTGGTGAGAGGAAAATTTGCAGTGCTTTTTCAAGGCACTACAGGTTTCACATACCTTATATGCATAATATCTCTCAGTTCGATGTGTTCTATCCACACGTAAAATGAGTAACAACTACAGTGTTAGCCCTTACCCTAGATCCAACACATCTCTTAACTCTCGCATCTCTAAAGGAGTGATATAACAATGTGCTCTTTCTATCACTAAGTACTGAGCGTTAAACAAAATAACGAGCTCAATCTCTCCGCTCGGCTATAACCCAGTGTGAAACGTGAGTGGACCGATTATGTGTGTGTTTTCAACAAAACCAATTTTTCTTTGAAAAAGATTATCCTACTTTTAATTATGCACTAAACCAAGTTGTGAAAACCCAATTCTTACTTTAAACCAATTTTATCTTGATTAATTGTAAACATGCATCTAGTGATTAAAGCAAGTAAAGAAAAGTACAGAATACTCACAACGCCGGATGTACGAGGAAAAAAACCAAAACGGGAAAACAACCTCGGACGGCCCAAGCCAGACAATCATTATAAATAATGGTTTTACAAAGACAGATTAGTCTTACACTAAGACTCGATCCCCACGGGTCTTAACGCTCCTTCTGATCTTCAACCGTTCTTCATTAGTGCCCACGCATAAATTCTGTCTTCCACGATCTCTGTCCACAACACACGCCTCCACGTATGTCTTGTTGTCCACCGATATGGCTTTGAATCGTCTACGATGTCGAACACGATGTCCATCACTTCTTCACCGTAAAATCCTTTGTGTTCAATGTGTAGAACAAACAACTTTGGTGCAGCAAGATCACGTAAACATATAAGAATGATAACTCGGATCTTTGCGAACTCTAAGGATGTGTTTAAGACTTTTAAACCTTAGAAAACATGTGCAAACAATGTTCTAGTTCGTAAAACTCTTTTCCAGAAAGCACACTTACGAAATTATAATGCAAACACAGTTTAAATAAGATTTAAATACTGCCTCAAAAAATGTGTCGTTCGAACGACTTAAGCATATCGTTCGAACGACATTGTATCTCGTTCGAACGAGATCCAATGTCGTTCGAGCGACAGCGCGAAAGTTTGACTTTCTTTGACTTTCAGATAAAAACGTCTCTTAACACAGAGATTCAAATTAGTCAAACTCTATTTTGAGCTTATCATCATAAAATGAAATTTAAACCATTATAACACATTTAAAACATTTAAAAACATTTTTCTTTATAAAAAATACATCCTTATCTTTTATAAAATAATTCCGAGCACCATTAATTATACGCATTCATACCTGGGTGATCTCATAATGAAATTAACTTTGAAGACGAGTAAACTTGCACCAAATAAACATCGGCATGATTATTTCTTTGAAGCTTTGCCGCAACGTCTTCAATTTCTTCAATACGTCATAGACCAAGTGGGATCGTGACAAAATAAACATCTCCCTATGACATATTACAAACATAGTTTTTTTCACGAAATTAAGTCAAAACAATACAGGGACTCAATTGGAAATTTATGTCCTTACACCCAATATACCCTGAATCATATCAATTTAGTCCCTACACATTGGGATTAACTGTAATGAGACCTCTATGCTCTCCAAAGTCCCCAACAAAATGTATCATATGTGCGAGCTCAACCCTCTTTCAGGTGAGGAATCACCAAATGGCACATCCTGCCCTGGAATAGCGATCATGATAGCCTTGCACTAACGGCCCACTACCGCTTTAACCATTATTGACTAGTCTATATCCAGGAGAATATCATACTCGTATAACACATCACTAAAATGAGTATTTCTAATATAATCCCCACTAAATCCATACCCTCTCCTCTATGGATGAATTCAATGATAACTCCGTTACACAACGGTATAATATGTACACAAAATAATGTATTAATATATCTACTAGTCTCATCTCACATATGAATCTAGCATTAATTAAAATATCATGACTCGCTCAGTCACACAAAATATACCTCATTCGCCCGAGGCTATAACTCATATTTCTACCTTGCCAATCTCCTTGGCTACTCAAACGGTTCTCGGATATAACACCCTTGTATGAGCCGAACCCCAAAACTATCTTAATCATTGCCCTGCTAGGTACCATACTCATGTCCCTTTACTCGCTTTGGGCAAAATTATTACGTGTGGCCTCACTCTCCAAATAAAAATATCTCTCGATAAAATCCCTAATATTTGTGCCCACACTGGACCCCCGTTGTCCCTTTAGCTCCGCTGGCCCCAGGGAACACACTACTGTCCTAACCAGCCCTAACTGAATTCACCATCACTCGATCAGAATTCAATTATTTGCATCGTTTAAATGGGTCCCCCACATGGGTATCTCCCCATGGTGTTTCACTAGCACATTTACTTCGAGTCTTACACCCTGACTAATTTCACAAATTCTTTTAGCTCCCTTCACGTAGAAGCATCAACGTCTCAAACATAATAGAGGTGACTTCGACTACGGTCATCGTCCCCAAAATATATTTTACAACACCAACTGATCCCCACCTCATGTTGTTCTCCTAACGACCCTCACCGGTAGTCCTTCGTTGTTCGGTGTACCATACCCAATCGAACTCGTATATGAAACACATCAACTATACTTAATAGTAGGATAATGTAAGCTGCATACGTAGAGGAATACAATAATCCTATGATAGGTATCTATATTAATCAAATGATACGCTGAAAATGTAGCAAGTCGTACAGATCCAAGACACTAGAACATGATGCTCTGATACCATATGTCACACCCCGCCTAATAAAATACCGGGTGATCAATCCTACGCCAGATTAAAATAAGAATCTCATATGGTTCATTCTTAGCATTACTGTGGGAAACAAATTTAATTACTAATAACTTATTAGGCTGGCGTCAAATTTTATTTAACAAATCTTTTTTTAACCAAACTAACTAAATAAAACATTCACGCAGTTTATATACATGAAACTGAAATGAAATAAAATAATCGAACACTCGGTACAACTTAATACAACCAAATCGAATGCCACACAAAAGGCGATAAAATAATAAATGAATACAGTTGCGTTATCACCCTGAGTGTATCTACAATACCTCTTATCTAGATCACAAGGATAGAAGTGTCTAAAATAAACCTACTTGCATACACAGCTTCTGCAGCAAACGTCTGACTCGAAGGAATCATCATCCATGCATTCCTGTGGCTGGACACCTATATATACATATATAGCAAGAGAGGGAAAAATAGAGAAATAGGTCAGAGCCCAAGTTTGAAAATATTTTATGAAGTGCATAAATTCCATGTTTTAAAATATGAAAATCTCTCATATTTAAATTGGTATCGCACTATCATGAAATACCCCTCACCCCTCTTCTATAGTGCATGCCTAACGTTATATACTTAGTATATTGTAGCTACAACTACCCAAGCTATTTAGACTATAGTACTCATTTGAACATATCTACACGATTAAGTTCCCGTACTGCCCATACAATACTAAGTTTCATTAACACCTCTCATATTGTTAATAAATTTCCAAGTAACATTTCACATATGTTAGTTTCTGATTTGAAAGTTAAGTCTGACCACTTAACTTTATTCATTAGATGATCACTATCTAATATTATGTTTTGCCCATTAAGCTTTCTCCACTTAAGTTAATAGTTAGATGTATTCAGTTCAACTAATTATCTACTACTTCATCCTAGTAGATTATTCATATAGGATATATTTCACACACAATATAGACTATAAGGATAATTAGCCTGGTCTAATCGTACTCCAATAATTCCAACTTATTTATCATTTTGATATATGACCATCATATAATCATCTACCATTCTACCCAGGTAGATTATTTATATAGTATGTATTTCACACATAATAATTATCTACTACTTCATCCTACTATATTATTCATATAGTATATATTTCACACACAATATAGACTATAAGGATGATTGTCCCGATCTAATCATCAACTCCAATTGTCCTAATTTATTTGCTTTTTAGATGTATGAACATCATATAATCATCTACCATTATACCCAAGTAGCTTATTTATATAGTATGTATTTCATGCACAATAATTATCTACTACTACATCCTAGTAGATTATTCATATAGTATATATTTCACACAGAATATAGACTATAAGGATAATTGACCCGGTCTAATCATCGACTCTAATTATACCAATTCATTTGCCTTTTAGATGTATGAACATAATATAATCATCTACCATTCTACCCAAGTAGATTATTTATATAGTATGTATTTCACACACAATATATACTATAAGGAGTATTGGCCCATTCTAATCATCGACTCCAATTATCCTATCATTTACATTGGCCCGGTCTAATCCTTGACTCCAAATGTAAGTGAAATAATAAAATATTGGCTCGATCTAATCCTAAACTCCAATATCATATAGGCACTGTAGCTATTCACCCAACCTAAGTACAAAATTTATAGTTATTCACACAACCAAATTATTCATACATGTACGTAATATATTTCTCTCTAATATTCACCGTACTTGTTTGCTTTACGAATTTATTTCACTTTCGTATTTATTCGAGTATTCCCTCTACTCTTTATTGGCTCAGACTCATACTTCGATCAACAATTTTTTTTAGTATACTATAGGTATTCACACAACCTATATATTACTATGAATCAATAGGTGTTCACTCAACCCGATAATACGCATTAGTATGTAGTATATATGTCTCACATATTTGTCGTACTATTTGTCTTACGATTTATCTCACTATCGTATATATAGGAGTGTTTACACAACTCTAAGGGTACTAGTTACCCCTTGTTATATCAACTCAGTAGTTACCCTTGTTAACCTACTAACCCAACAATTTAAGCTCGCTCACATTTTTTCGTAATTATATTCTTATCATCTTGAATTAGAATACGTTACATTCAAGACTATGAATTTCCACTTTAATTCTCTGACAAAATTAAAGTCCAACACTCAATCATAGACTTACTGCCATCATTATTCCAGTAATATATTTCATCAAGGTCCCAAACACTTCCCCGGTAATTTTTTTAGCCATTTGAGGCTTAAAAAGAAAAATCGCACATTTTCTAGAAGCTGAAAACGAATCATAAATTTTTTGGCAGATTAAGCACCCTCTAATAAAATTTAGATTTCTTCCTGTATAGAACTCCGATTGACCTGATTCAAAGATCATTAGAAAGATAACTTAAATACCATTATTTTCATCAATAAAATATAATCTAATTCAAAATCATAAAGAAAATGGTCTGCATTTGAATTCTCTCAAAAAATCCGTAACTCAGTTGTTCTGGCAGCTTAAATACCTTGCACTAAAACAACTATAACTCACTCTACATAAGTCCAATTGACCTCATTCAAATCTCATTAGATATATATCTTCAATACCTTTCTGTTAACTTATAATTGAGCATTTAGTTCCCATCATATAGAAAATGGTATGCATTTTAATTCTCTCAAAGTTTTTTGATTTGATTCCCAAGCTAACGATTTCAATCTAAGAACTGCTTCCTTAGAAAAATCATTATAAATCACAAACAAATCAGAAAAATACGCAATTGGTGCCCAAGCGACTGCATCAAAAAGATCTAAAACGTTTGTGTTTTGACCAAGAAATGAATCGATTCTCCTCCTGGATGAACCGACCCCACAAGCTGCTGCGTTACTGTTCACTATCTTCTCCAAATTAGAAATCTCCATTAATGCACTTCCAAGATTTTTATCTTCTCTCCCATTATCCTTCAACCTCAACCAACAATATATACACACATAAAAAGGGTTCTAATCATCCTAGAACCCATATCCAATAATTAATTTCAATTAATTTCTAAGTTTCCCAAATTTGATATTATCTGGGGTTTATTCGTTAATCTTTCGAAAAAACAGTTTTGATTTACGAAAAATCATCCCAAGAATATTTATAGTTTTACACACCAATTATAATATGAGAAATAAACACACTAAATTAATAAAGCAAGTAAACACTTGCCTCGTGGATAAAATCTGACGACCCCGAGTCGAATCCCACGGAACTTGGCCGAAAATCCCCTTCTTTCTTCTCTTCTCGTTCTTCTTCTTTCTTCTCTTCTTTCTCTCTTCTCTTTCTCTCTCTTAGGAATGAAATGTGGGAGAAATGAGGGTTCTCCCCTTATTAATCTCGAAATTGGGTGTGTACCCAATTATAAAATGACTCGTGTACTTAAATGCGAGTCCCGACTAGTCCAAAAAGCTCTCGAAACCCAAACATTACCCCCGGGTACTTCATTTTGACTATTTCGGCCCATTCGGGATCAACAGTGCACTCAAAATTATCTTTCGAGTTATTTAAAATATACTTCTCATTTCTCACCTCAAAATGGTCAACACGTGACTACCAGTGGGATAAAATAAAATACGCACATAACACTCGCTATGCCGTATATCAAAATCCACCATTATTTACTATTCACGCACATAGTAAATCTCGTAATATAATATTAATCAGTCTCTATCTCTCGATTAATATTTAATCATCACTTCTATTATTTAATCCCATTAAATTACGTTACACATGTAATTTAACTAAAATGTATTTATCCAATTAATTTTCTGAATTAATTAAATCATAAATACATAAGAATACAGGGTATTACACATGACTCCCCGTAATGTGTCCCGGTATTTTTATACACAATTATATTTTTATAATTGCGTCACACGTCATTTATAATTTTTTTACTACAAATGCATTTATTTTCCATTATAAATATTAATATAACTAAAAAATCAACCACACACGATTTCGAAATAATAACAAATTACTTGTTCGCAATTAATAAATTAAGATCACCAATTTAATTTAATTTCAACTAATTTTTAATATTTTCCAAGAATATAGTTTCATTCATTATAGAAAACAATATGGGGGTGTTACAATCAATAAATTGTGTATTATTATGAATAGTTACGGCTCAATATATTATTATTATTATTATTATTATTATTATTATTATTATTATTATTATTATTATTATTATTATTATTATTATTACTAGTAGTAGTAGTAGTAGTAGTAGAAGTAGTAGTAGTACTAGTAGTAGTATTCGTGGATTGGGCTCCTTTACCGTAATGGAATAACTCTATTAGGTAGAGTTATGCAAATCTTAACCATTCATTTGGAAATGGATGATCACAGTTGTACCACATCACACTATTTTATAAAATGAAGAAGTTTTTATTTATTTTTATATAAAATGAGTTAATCTCGACATTTTATGTTGGAATAAAAGGTTGAGATGATCACTATACCATGTAGAGTTGTCATATAATTTTTAGAGGAGTCGGATAAAATATTGGCAGGTGATGGTGATGGTGGCAATAGTTCTGGTGGTAGTAATAATAATAATAATAATAATAATAATAATAATAATAATAATAATAATAATAATAATAATAATAATAATAATAATAATAATAATAATAACAACAACAACAACAACAAAAATAATAATAACAACAACAACAATAACAACAACAACAACAACAACAAAAACAATAATAATAATAATAATAATAATAATAATAATAATAATAATAATAATAATAATAATAATAATAATAATAATAATAATAATAATAATAATAATAATAATAATAATAACAACGATGATGATGATGATGGTGATGATGATGATGATGATAATGATAATAAATAAAGAAATTTACAAGGTACTATGCTTTCGTTTCCTTTAACTTTTCAATAAAAACAAATATTTATATATAAGGGCGTTCGCGGTACGGTAAAAACCCATACCGTATTATTTTTTATCGAAAATTAGTGGTAATGGTTTACATTTTTTACTTACCGAAATCGAACTACCCAAATCGAAATTATTGAATTTTTTGTGATTGGTTTTGATTTTAAAATTTTAAAAACCGATTTACCGACTATACCGTACCAAAATAAAATACCGAAATTAATGTACTGAAAATACCAAAATGATACTATCAAATTTACCAAATTGAAAATATAGAATTAAATCAAGCAAGAATACCCAATGGCTGAAACCAAAAAAAATCACATTTATTTTATAGGTTCTTTATTTTTCTTTTAAGTGGTTAACCCTTTAGTAACCCTTGGATCAATACAAGATTTTGCAGTCCTTGGATCATTCATAATGCAACTTATAACAAGACTAGGGTTAATGATTCATATTCAACACCACAACTTACGTCTCTATCTCATCTCACAAAATAACACATTTTCCTTTCTCCTCCCTCAAAGAATCCCTATCAACCCATTGTCCCGTCGATTCATCCTCACCTTAATTCACTTTTTCGGTAATACTTCACAACTTACGACAAAATTATGTATGTTATTTTTTCTATTTTTTAAATAAGCATATAAAAAGGTTTAGGTAAGTTTTATAAAAAATTACCATGATGTACTGAGTAGTACCAAATTTACCGTAAAGAGAAATTTATTGAAATCTATCTTATTTTTCAAAAAATTGATTTTACTCTAAAAAATAAATTTTATCGATGTACCACATAGTTTGATTTTGATTTATGGATTGGTGTACTGGCTAGTAAAATTGGTAATTTTGTTTTGACGATTTCAAATTTGGTATAGTTTTGATATGCTTCATTTATCGATAAACCCCTCTCCCTCTCTCTCTCTCTCTCTCTCTCTCTCTATATATATATATATATATATATGAAATGGCTAATATAGTCCCTACTCCCGGGAAAGATTTAACAAGAGCCACTATTTGGGCTCAGATAAGTCACGGCTCCATATAGTTAGCATGGCCGCTTCCTGGGATTAAACAGGTCGCAACACTCTTCTGACTTGCTGTTGCCTGGGGTCAAACAGGCCACAACCCTTACTCATACATGACAGTTTCCAGTTGTCCAGGTTTTATAAGGATTCCTCATCTTTTAGACTAATCTATACGTCACGTGTCCTAAGCACATGACACCACCCTTATACCTCCTATAAATAAAGGTGCTCACCTCATAATTGGAGAACCGGGAAGAGAATTACTTGGCGAAGCCCTGCCAAAATCTCCACACTCTCTCTCTCTATAGAGCTACACCCACCTGCCAAAATCTCTACACTCTCTCCCTCTATAGGCCGCAGACAATACATAAATTACCTTGCAGTTCACATTTGGTCTACTCGGATTCATTATACTCATGTATTCTCTTCTCCTCTCTTACTTGTATGCCTCTTTAAGCCCAATCATATTGTATTATACAACACATATAATGAGAGTACGACAAAAAAGTGGATATAGGCTCATTTTTATCGCCGAACCAGTCTATATTTTATTTTCCTTGCCTTATTGCCTACTTTACTTTTATTCTATACTTGATATGATGATTGAGAACGACTTGTGTCTGATTTTTCGTATCATCATTTTTGGCACCGTCTATGGGAAACCAGGTATTTTAATATTTTTTTTCTTCTTATTTACAGTTATAAATGCCTTAATTTATTTATGGGGATCCCCTGGGTCATTATCCATGGGTGATATTTTGGTTATAGAGCCCTTGTATTTTTGTACAACCCGGTGAGGGGATTATTCTTTTTCAGATATGTTGATTGGTCTTCCTTTTTATGACCATAGATCTGCTTTCTATACCCCGACGATGTTACCTTACCTAAATGGTGTTGAAAAACACAAAAGGTGGTGGCCTCCTAAAGGTGGGTAACTAGGGGAGAATTCTATTAACTTATTTCTATCTTTTATGCCTATAATCTAGGGCTTATTACCAAGTTGGTGCTACTATCACACCCAAAGGATGTTTTTCCCTTCATAAATTCCTAGTGAGCACATACTGGGTATATTCTATGAACTAATCTCAGGTTTTGAGCCTATTTTTTGGATCACACCCTTCGCTGCCATATGAAGGATACGGCCATGCAGTTTTATTACCAGAATGTCATAGTATTCCTAAGACAGTTGGGTCTTTACAACTTCTACAATTCCTGGGAAATTTCCTTTGATATGACCACGTAAGTACTTGCATATGTGCCTCAGGCCACGACCATAGCAGAATAACGTTGCAGATAGCAAAAGACTGCATAAATATTGTTATGTTTAGTTTTTCCTAAAGTCCTTGGCTTCTCACCATTATCTGGTTAATCTCAGAATATATATTTATAAAAGACTAACACAACAGAAGCCATGGAAGGAACCTTAAACACAATCACAGAGCAGAGTGAAGAGGTTGCCTTGTTGTTGAGCTACATTGATCACCTATATGACTTTCAATACACACTCCAAGACCATGTTAACTTCCTAACATAGAGAGTTCTGACATTGGAGGCCGTGGCCTTATCCTCAACAAAAATCATAACAACAGAAGCTCCAACCTTTAATTTCATAAAAAAGGCAACGACAGAAGCAACAATGGTTGATGCCAAAGTTCAGCAGAGGAAGCTAGACTAGCCAAAGATAGATAAAGACTATGAGACCTACACCCCACTGATTTACAAAATTGAAGACATTTTGGAGCTCATCAGATAAGACAAATTTATTCGTTAGCCTAAGAAGTTGAGGTCCCCTCCTTATAGGAGGGACCAGGACAAATGGTGTAGTTTCCACAACGATCATGGACACAACACTAACAATTACTACGCTTTGAACAACGAGATCGAAAGGCTCATTAGGAAAGGAGTGCTTTAGCGATTCCTAAATGATGCTTAGGGGATGGAGTCAATTCCTCGGAGGCTGTTTACTAGATTCTAGCCTTGTTTTCCACTTGTTCCCATTTTCCTCCTCTTGAACTCTATATGTGAAGCGCTTCGTAGCTATATCTCCCAGACTATTGTATTCTTTTTAAGTCAAAATATATATATATATATATATATATATATATCTTTTGAATGAATGGCAATTGTTAGTCATATATCAACTCTTGCTTTCTTACATAAAAATCTAATGAAAGATCTTCCTCTTAAATATATTTAATGGAAAGTGATTACCAACTATCCCGGAGATTATTTTCTTATTTTGAGAAGAAAAGTCTATTGAGGAGACGACCTTGATTGACAGTTTGCACCTCTCACATTGCAAGGACACATGGTCTTACAATGCCCGTTCTTATATTTTGGATGATTCGATTAGCCACGGGGCTTAAAATGTCCATTCTTAGCTTCGAGATGATTCAATTAGCCACAAGAGCTCATAATACCCATCCATGGATGGCTTGATATATATATATAATTATAGCCGTGGCAGTCTTGATAGTTCCCCGAGAAACTTTTGAGGATAATGGGCAAGGAACGCGAACCAGGGACACATTGTTTTGAGGTACACGAAGGAATTATCAGTCGCCAACAAATCCAACAATCACTGTAATTTTCTCTCAACGTTTTTGTGAAAAATAGATGAGACAAAGACTTAATTGTTTGTAACACGTGAATTTGAGGTTTGAAAAACTAATCAGAAGAATTTGACTATAGCATATACAAAACGTATTAGTGCAAGCAGCTACAACATTTAAGTTTTATTATAAAGATTCACATTCAAGATAATAGAAAGCAACAGGTAAAGGTTTCATCAACCTTATAATTATGGCTACATTCATCAAAGTCTTTGAGTTGTGACCTCTTAGGCCAAAATCATTTTTATGAAAGATAATATTCTTACAAAATAAAATAAAATAAAACTTTCAAGCATTCAATATACTCAAGATGGTGAATAAAAATTAATATGCATACAAGTATTGTGGTTACTAAATAGTGATCAAGGGCTGCATCCTTTACAAAAGTGGTCGCAACCCTGAATGATTACAAAGATGTTTAATATTCAGTACTGCACGGAGTATGGGGGAGTTACAAAAATTTGATTTTCAAGTCATTATAGAAAGAGATATTACAAGGAGTAAACTATGAAGCTTCATAATCTTCCTCATCTTCAACATCATCGTCTACCGTTGTCTCTCTTTCCTCTTTTGTCATGGCCGCAATCTCCAGCTGCTTGGTTCTTATGACACCCCGACTAATTAAATACCGGGTAGCTACTCCTTTATTAAATTAATTCAAAATGCCAAGTTGGCTCAGTTAATAGCATCACTGTCGAAAACATTTTATTTTTACTAACCACCTAGTATTTAAAAAGTAAGTTGCCAAATTTTAATTAAAGTCTGATTAACATGCAACAAGTGTAAAAAGAATAATAACACCATTCACCATAATGAAGTAAATAGAATAATCGTCACATGATATAAATGAATCTGGAGGAAAAACTCCTCATAACACAATCCCATAACTGAAGTAAATAATGAAATACTGAATACAGAATGAATTCATGCCAACGTCTGAAAAACTAAAATGGAAATGTATCTAATAGAATTTGGGCAACATGCCCTACAACTGAGGAATACTGAATGAGGAATCCAAATGATATAAGCGTCTAAAAGCAAATCCCTGTAGCTTCCACAAGCAGCTACAGCTCGTCATCCAAATGAGAATCCTATGCATGGTGACCTTGTGGCTGGGCACCTAAAATGGTTTTACAAAAAGATAGATTTGAAAGCAAACGGGTCAGAGCCCAAATGTGGAGATATTTTAAAAACCTGCAAGTGCTTTAAAAACATTTAAAACAGTATATGCAAAATACATGTTAGGACGTGCTCTCACATGAGATACTCACCTCTCGTCTAACTGTGCACTCCTAACGATCCTGTACCCATTCATGTGTTATCTCATAACTATCTAAAGAGTTTCTAACACTTCTACTCGGTTCACGTTATAAGTTCCATCATTAACAATTAAATAGAGAGTTCTACTTTAATTCTCGAATTCCCAATTATTAACAAAACCATTTATTGATAAAAGTTCCCTTTTTATCTTTTCAAAACATTACCATAACTATACTCACAATTTAACATAGTAAATTCCTTCTCATTTAACCGTATATTATCACATCATAAATATACAATACGAGCACCCAAAGGCTAAGCTGCGGTGCACACATACTCTGCTATCCATCCCGGTACATCACGTACATAAGGATCACGCATTCCGAATCTCTCAGGAATCGTTCAGATAACAACATCACAAATAGTGGAGGCGAACATAGTCACCATCACATGGGTCACGCACATACCTACGCTCCCACGATCAACAGACTTATTAATATCACAATAAGTTCTTCTATGACCTATGTTCATCGAGGTAACCAATCTAAATCCGGGCAACACAAGGATAAGAAGGCCCTAAGTGAACGTAAACCTCCCGTGATAGCAAGTATGATAGGTATGTCGTACACATAAAGTTATATACTAAGCATTCACACATCTTAGATACCTCAATATTAATAAAGGTATACTCTACATCATTATACCATTATTCCAAATTCATCTATTTCAAGTATCCCGATAATATATAAATTAAATAGTCGACACGTCTCACGTCGTAATTTCTTAAACTTAAAACTTATCTCGATTAGACTATTAAGTCCCCAATATTCCCACATATAAAATCTTTATACCTAAGGTCTTTACTTCTGCCCCAAACCTTATTTCATCAGATTATTCAACTTTGCACTATTAGCCCAAATATTATCTCACATAACGAATTTCATTAATTTAGAATAATTCCTCAAATTAAATTCCAATTAAGGTCCAATCTCATAATCATGCCTACTGGTCTTCCTTAAGGTTAAGGGTATTCACAATGTCTCCAATAATATTATCCAAGGGTTAACACCATTAAAATTCAATTAAGGAAAACTTTATTCATACTGGGAAGGTCGATCGATCGACCTTTACCTTCGATCGATCGATGGTGGTCGATCGATCGACTGATGAATGTCGATCGATCGATTGCACCAGGTCTGTTACGGACTGCTTCGTTTTGCAGTTACAGTTTCATCCCAAAACTCCATTTTTAAGCATGAAACTCCAAGACAAGGTTACTATAACATTATACTATCATCCTACAACAGTATAAACATTCTAAGTCCCATAATTCATCATTTAAAGGCTTAGTTTAGATCAAAACTACATCAAAATAATTTCCAGAATTCTCCCATTCAAGAACATCATTAAACTTCTTCTAACTCCATTTTTAAATCATCAAAGGTTCTGTTTAGAACATAAATTTCGTCCGGAATATTACTACATGCAATTCCTAACATATATCCAAGATTTTAACTTCCAATTTATGGGTCTAAATCATCTCCCAAGAATAATTTCGAAAATTCCTAAACATGAAAATATATCTTGAATCAAATGGGTTTAAATCACTTGCCTTAATTAATCTCTGAATTTGGTGTTGAATCTTGAAGTTAAGTCTGTCCTCTCTCTATCTTTCTGCAGAATTCTTTCCTTCTCTCTCTCTCTCTCAAGCTCTTCCTAAGGTTGAGGACAATGGAGGTATGGAGGTGTGTTTTGGTTTTTGGTAAGTTGGAATGGTATATCAACTTCTCCCGTAGCCCATATTGTCACATAGTGTAGTTAGTGGGTTAAGTGGGTTAAAGAAATAGTCATATTGTAATTCCAATTTTCGTCACTTTTTAATTTCCAAAAATACAAATTACCGAAATACCCTTTATGATGCCGGTATGGCCCAAAAATACCCCGGGACCCAAACTAAACTTTCGGCTAGTGTTTTCTGACTATCTCGACCCTTACGGACGCGTTGGCGCACTCAAAACGACCATACGGTTAATGGAACTAAAATTCACTCTTTAATTTAATAATAAAATACCATGACGCGGCAGTCACACGCGTCTCAACAAAATTCCCAAATTGTCGTATTCCAATCACTTGACAATTTCAATGTTACCCATATTCATATAATGCCAAGTATACACATTATAATAAAATACTAACTCATATCTCGTTAATATTTTTATCCGGATTAATTTCCAATTAATAAACATTTATTTCAATTAATCCCCAAAAATAAATATAACATAAAATACGGGGTATTACAGTTCTCTCCTCTGCTACAGCCTTCAGTTCCGCCATGCATTCCAAGTGCTCAACATCTCTGATCCCCAAAGAAAAGATTTATTCCTTTGATTGTGGAAAGTTTTTAATCACACCATGTGACAAAAATCCTAAATGTCGTGGAGATAAGCATTATTTTTGGTCAGAAAGAATTCATTTGATTTCTCAAAGGCTACCACAACATCGTCCGCAGCTTTTATCAGGGATGTGGCATGGGTGTACTCCTTCTATTTTAGGGATGCAATATGATCATTATATTTCTACTGGAGTGAGGAAGTGCTTCTCTGCTCTAGGTGATCATTTCTGCTGAAGATGGTTAAGTTTATAATCAAAATAGGTGGCTTGCATTGAAGCCTCCTTAGCCTTAGCCTCGACATTATGAAGGGATTTTGTGGCCTCAGAGAAATTTAGCTTGGCCTCATCTTTTGAATTGGTGGTAGCCTCCAAATTTATTTTTGCCAGTTCAAGTGGTGCAATAGATGATTTATTTCCTACCTCAAAAGAGGTGGCCCTGGAAGTCTCCAAGTCAGTCTTATGAACTGACTCCGCAGCTCGGTTCAACTTAAATAGGCTTTTAAATTTTTCCCACTAGGATATAACAACGTCCAAAACCCGATTTTTTTAAAGGGTGGTTAGTACAAAAGAAATAACTAAAAGGTTGAATAAAATAAAGTGCTTATCCGCAATAAACTGTGGAGGGTATATTCCTCCAAGTCTTTATAGTCAACTTTTACAAGGCATTTAGATTTAATATTTTCTGCTACTTTTCTCATTCTGCTGACCACCCTATCAGTTGTATCCCATGAGGAATTGGGATTAAGTTGCCTTAGTTGGGGATACGAATAACCATTAGGGCCCACTCTTTGCCTTCTCTAGGGAGTTGGCAAGTTGGTATTAATTTCCACAATGTTCCGCAGTGGAGGATGAGGATATATAAAAATGGAAACATGCAGGGTGTTGTGCCCACCATGAAAGTCCCAAGGAGACATTATTCCTGCCACAGTAAGGTGATTAATAATGTCATCATCAAACCGCTTCTCCCCTACCATAGTAACATTATCAGGGGCTGCAAACTTCTCTACATGGGGGACTACTCAAATCTCTGCCATAACAGATTACTACAGAGGCTCAACAGTTGGTTCATTTGTAGGGGTTGGCTCCTTTTGATCCCTCTACCTCTTTTCCCCTTTTTATGCGATTAAGGACCGCATCTTCCTCATCCATTTCTAATAATTGGGCCGCCAGAAGATAACGATCAATCTCCTCACCTGAAATAATAAACAATTGTTAAAGATGTGAAGAGGCCACAGAAAGAATATTAGAACTGAAATTTGACCTTCCGCATTCATCTTCTTGGGAATTTCCTTGGATGCAAAGTGTTGATGTAAAAAACTAGATTCGATCTAATTATTTTAGTCACAGATAAAAATGGATAAATAAATAAGACAATGGATTTTTAAAGTGGTTCATCCTTCTGAGAATGGCCTACGTCCACTGTTTTTGTATTACTGATTGTTTGCCTGTAATTCTCAATAACGAGTTTATTGAGAGATTCCTTCTCCCCTTATAATGAGGAGGTTACAATGTATTTATAGCCTTGAGGTTGTACTTGTGAAAGGACAATGCACTGTTATCTAGTAGACATATACATCTATACGATAATAATGAGCATTTAATGCGCAATTGTCTTTTTTATTCTCTTGATTTGGATGCTCTGCATGCTAAGTAGCTCGGACCGCTTAAGTTGCTCGGTACGCTTGAGTTGCTCGGAGCTCCGAGTTGCTTGGGGTGCCTAGGTTGCTCGGTACGCTTGAGTTTCTCGGAGTGTATAAGTTTCTCGTTGAAAGTATTCATACTTTTCATGTGGTTGACACGCGTCTTCAAGTGATTGGTCCATGTCAGCAAACTAAATTTGGTATCAATAGAAGCCCCCAATGTTTTACAATTTGAGGTTGAAGAAAAGTGTGGAACATTCTGCTTGAAAACTGCTTAGATTATTGGTTTTTATGGATTTAAGGAAAATTTTCGTTGTATATAACTCCTTTTTGAGCGCATAGTATCAGGCTTCATAAATATTTTGAATTTTCATGGCCACTTCGATATTTGTGCCATTTTCTTCTTTTAGCCATCGAAAACGCAAACGTCTTCCCTTGTAATCATTGCCTTTCTCTATTCCCGAGGTAAAGTATTTAAGCGCTGCATAAATCCTATCGTCTTTCACTTTTCAAATCTATATCTTTGAACTCTTAATTTTCTCTCTATCTTGTGCATTTGTTCTTTTCGTCGTTCATTGTCAACTGATCTCTCTTTTTTCTGTAAGATTTTCTTTCCTCTCCTTTATTTACTTTATTCATCATGGTTTATCTTATTGAATCGCTGGACAAATTTCGGTCTGAATTTCCAATCCCTTCATGGGTTATTTTGGAAGAACTTTATGAACCTTCTGATTATTTTTCCTTAGTTGAGGGACATTGGTTCCCAAGTCTTTTTATAGCCGAATGTGGCTTTTCTTTCCCGCCAAATTCCTTGTGTTTGGAGTTTTGCCAATATTTCGATATTGTACCTACAAAAGTAGCTCCAAATACATGGAGGGTAGTTAATGGAATTCATAGGTTAAATCAACTTCATGGGACTCGATTAGGGATTCCAGAGATTATGTATTGGTATAGATGGGTTGTTAGTGATGCCACATTCTATTTAAAAACTAGGTTTTTGAATAGAGCTTTAGTTTCCAATCTTCCTGATGCCAATAGGGACTATTTTGATCATGGGGTTGTGATGAAAAATTAGCAACACCCTCCATTAAATAGAGATGATGTATACTAAGGTCCCAGGTGTCCACCTTATGGCAATGGGATAGGTTGTTTTTATTTTTTGAAATCTTATTTTCTTTGTGTTTGATAAAATGTATCAGTGACATTTTTTTTTGTTTGTTACAGTTGAGAGTAAAAGAAAACCTCTAAAAGATACTGATGTTAATATAAAGAATTTAAAACTTATCTGGGGTTTGCATCAATCTATTGCTGGGGAGCATATTAGATCTGTTTATTACTTGTTGCAATCCAAAATCTACACCTCGTCTTTCATTGCTCGTCCTCGTACAGTAGTGGTTGATATTCATCAGATACTAGCCTCTGAGACTAGTGTGGATGGTTCTTCTTCTGAATCGAATATTCCTATCACTGATCTGATGAAGAAGAGAAGAGCTCCTGCCTTTTTTGACAAGTCTTCCTCTACCACTGGGGAGTCAAAGAAGAGTAAACAAGATGTCCCATAAGAAGGGACAAAGACTATAGATGTACCCTCTCCCACTGCTGCCAAGAAGGCTGGCGAAAATCCCCCTGTGCCTCGGAGTAAGACCGTTGTTATCTCTCCTTCGAGTGATGTTATTGTCATATCACCAATAAAGACAATATCTTTAGTTGAAAATGATCTTGCTCCTCTGAGGAGATTAAAAAGAAGTTATTCTGAGAGACCTGTTGAACCTATCTCTCAACCTTCAAATATTGAAGGTAGTGTTCCAGTTCTTGTTGCTTCGAGCTCTGCTGTTAGCTTGGTAAGATCCTGGACTGTTCCAGAATCTCAAGGTGGTTAAGACACCTTTTCTTGCGAGAAACTTACTACACTGGCTGCTCAACACATTTCTTTAGTAAGTATCTTTAGCTTAACCCCTTTATTTTTTAATACTATGTTCATGTATTGACTTAAAGTTACTTCTTTTTTTAGCTTGTGATGTGTTTCAATAGAATTTTGAAGAAGGATGAAGCTATTAGGGCTTTAAGCTCCTCGGGTGGAGTAGAGGAAGATTTTATTGGGCTGACCCAATATTTAAAAGATTCTCGTTAAAAGTACGAGGAAGGTAAAGGTGCTTGGGATAAGCAATTTAAGTCCGTTGAGCTAGACCGAGATCAAGCTATGAATTCCTCCAAGGAATTAGAGAAGAAGTTGAAGGAGTTTGGACAGAGAAACAAGGAGCTTGAGGTTAAGCTTAAGTCTACTAAAGATA
Organism: Sambucus nigra; assembly: GCA_949130495.1. Classification (NCBI taxonomy): domain Eukaryota; kingdom Viridiplantae; phylum Streptophyta; class Magnoliopsida; order Dipsacales; family Adoxaceae; genus Sambucus; species Sambucus nigra. The sequence goes on along the minus strand of OX422221.1, from coordinate 223,080,900 downwards.
AGGTTGTTATACTTCAAGATGTTGAGCGACAAAAAATGGAGGTGGAAGAAAAGATGAAGTCTACCGAGGAGCTCCTTAGGGAAAGGACCTCCTCGGAGAAGGCAAAAAGGAAAACTGCAGTTAAAAAATCATTCAGCGCTGGTTGGGACAAAGGCTGGGACAAGGTCCTGGGTTTGATGTATTCTCAAATGGAATATACCAGAGTCAAATACTTTAGGGATGGATGGGTATCAGCCTTAAAGGAGATGAAGGTTGCTTAGAACTCTGAATTATTTGGCCCTCATCCCTCTCCTGGAGAAGAGGAAGAAGATGAAGTAGCTTTAGATGAATCTTCCTTGATGACATGAGAGCATGTCCCTATTGTTTATACTTATCAATCCTCTGAGCAAGTCCAACCATCCAGTAAATCTACCGAGCAGCTGCCCTTGTCCTTTGAGCAACCAACCCCTTCATCCAAGCCATCTGAGGAAGTCGTTGGAAATAAGGAGGTGGTGTAAAGTTATTTGGGTCTTTTGTTTTGTTGTTTTTGTGGATGTAATCCTGAACTTTGTTTTCCCTTATCATGATGAATAAAATTTGAACTTCAGTTGTTCGTCTTAAATTTCTCTCTTGTTCTGCTCGCACCCTTGTTGATTTTATGTTTTATTTTATCTTTGCTAGTTTATGGCCAGTATGGAACTTTTATCAGATCATGATTCAGAGTTGATGAAGAAATGAAATGACTATTTCAAAGATGGTCATGCTGATTTTACTGAAGCTCAAATTATTGATATCCTTGGTTCTGATGCTTCTGAACGAGCAGTTAAAGCTTACCAATACTTGAAGTGCTTACTTGATCGTGTTATGGCCAATAATGTGGCCTACTATAAAATGATTGAAGACCTTCAAGGAACGATCGAGGAACTTTAGCAATAATATAAAGAATCCACTACCCTTTTGCATCAAGGATACGAGAAAAAATATAAACAATTGAGTGCTGACAAAGGGTATGACAAATTCATCTCTTCTCATGAGAAGAAGGAGAGTGTTTCGAAGCTTGAAATATAAGAGCATAGGCATATCGCCAAGTTATTGGAGCAGGAGAACATTGCTTTGCAGGAAGAAATAAAACAACACAAATCTGCTTCTTCTTCTTCGGGAGACTTCGTCCCAGTAAATGATGATGGTTTTTTTATTTTTGGAAGTAGAAAATGCTAACTTAAGGGATGAGTCAAAAACCTTAAAACGAGCTAGACCCTCCACATCTACTCGTGGACGAGCAAGATCTTCTCATGGATGATCAAGGGCTGGTCGAGTCACCATTGAATAAGCGATAACTCAACCAGCTTTAGAGAATCAAGCCGTTCAGTTGATGGCAAAGAACCAAGCCTTGGCAGAAATGTCTAAGAAAATTCTGACCTTCATCGAACAACTCTCTAATCAAAGCTCTACTCTCGAAAGTAAAGAAATTCTAGTGAATAAACTCCACGAGCAACTTGATAGGTGAACTTATCAGTTCCACAAGTAGCCCTGGGAATTTTGGATGGCTGGGTATAACGAAGCTCTGTACCATCTCGATGCTCGGTTGCAGTAGTCAAATAATGAGGGATATAAGCATGGGTGGTTGAATGACTTGTGTCTGCTAAAATTGGAGCAGGGCCACTACTTATGGGATTATTATGATCCTGGAGTGCTCGATTTGGCCGTGCCTCCTTTTAATCTTAATATTAGTTGGATTCCTTCTCGTACAATTCCTCAATGCTTGATTTTCAAGTATCTCGGCGATTACAATCTTCATGCAAACTTTGAGATATCTCGCCCAGAGTACTTGCTTGATCGTCCCTCCATAATGAATGTTAGAATGATGCGAGATGTAACTTTATAAATTCTCCTTATGCATTAGATGATCCTCCAGCTAGGGTAGAACCTGTTTCAAAAGGAGAGGGGAAGAAACCCATAGAGTAGGAAATTCTTATGTAATGAATCAGACTTTTCACATCATATATAATTTTACTTGATTTGATTGAAGAAATTTTTAGTCTTTTGCCATTTTATTTTCTTCTAAATAATTTGTATAATGTCCTTGTTGTTGGTTGGTAAATATATATGTATGTACTATACCTATCCCATTTGTTGTTTGATTATAGTGACTTGTCACTCTTTGGGCCTAAGCAATGGAATGATTTTCATCCCATGTTCCTACTTAGTTGTAGTAATCTCGTATGGATTACCTTGTTGCCTAGACAGTGGATTCCCCGGGAGGTCATCCAGCTTCTTTCCTAGTTTGGTACCAACTAACCGGAGTTGGTTGTATTGAGTTCCTGACCAACCGGAGTTGATGGTAATTGAGTTGTCGACCAATCAGAGTTGGTGGTATTAAGTTACCGACCAACTGAAGTTGGTGGTAATTGAATTTCTGACCAATCGGAGTTGGTGGTATTAAGTTCCCGACCAACCAGAGTTGGTGGTAATTGAATTTTCGACCAATCGAAGTTGGTGACATTAAGTTCCCGATCGATCGGAGTTGGTGGTAATTGAATTACCGACCAATCGGAGTTGGTGGTATTAAGTTCCCGACCAACCTTAGTTGGTGGTAATTGAATTGTCGACCAACCGGAGTTGGTGGTATAGAGTTCCCGACCAATCGGAGTTGGTGGTAATTGAATTGCTGACCAACCGGAGTTGGTGGCATTAAGTTCCCAACCAATCGGAGTTGGTGCTAATTGAATTGCCGACCAACCGGAGTTGGTGGTATAGAGTTCCCGACTAACCGAAGTTGGTGGTAATTGAAATACCGACCAATCAGAGTTGGTGGTAATTGAATTGCCGACCAATCGAAGTTGGTGGTATAGAGTTCCTGACCAACCGAAGTTGGTGGTAATTGAATTTTCGACCAACCGGAGTTGGTGGTTAGTGGTATATTGCTCTGAATTTGGATTTGTGTAGTGTGTAAAAATAATATTTCGAAAAAATTTCAACAAGAAAGAAAATGGGTGAAACATCACTTTATTCATATTGAAGAAACTGCATTACATAGGAATTTAAATTACTGATAATACTTGCGCAGATGCTCTGCATTCCATGCATTCTTGAATTCTTCTCCTTCTAAAGTTTCAATCCTGTATGTCCCTGGACGAACAACTTATGTTACTCTGTAGGGTTCATGCCGGTTGGCTTCCAGTTTGTTATGATTTTGGATCATTTTTTTCAGCACATAATCCCCTTCCTTCAAATCACACTTCTTAGCTATTTTATTGTAGAACAAAGTTGTTCGTTGTTGATATGATGCATTCCTGATTGCTGCTTCTTCCCTAACTTCTTCGAGCATATCCGGGTCTAATCTTCTCATCAATTCACTGATATTAGAATTGAAATTAAGCACCCTATACGTAGGTAGACCCAATTCAGCGGGTATGACAGCCTCACTCCCAAATTCCATCATGTATGGGGACTCTCCCGTTGCTATTTGTGGTGTGGTGCGATAAGCCCACAACACAGATTGTAGCTCGTTAATCCAATTTGCCTTTGCATCATCCAGTCATTTTTTAAACTATTCAGTAGCGTTCTGTTTGTCACCTCAGTTTGCTCATTGCTCTGAGGATAGCCTGGTGCAGAGTGGATCTTTAGTACATTGGATTGATGAAAATATACAACAAACTCCTCGTTGTCAAACTGGGTTCCATGGTTAGTAATGAATGCATGTGGGAGACCATATCTGCAAATAATATTTTTCCAAATAAATTGATAGACTTTATCGTATGTCATATCAATGAGAGGCTCAGTTTCCACCCATTTAGTAAAATAATACACAGCAACCACGAGGTATTTGAATCTACCTCTGGTCGTTGGAAGTGGCCCGACCAAGTCTATCCCCCACATGGTGATTGGACAAGGGGACGTGATGGGTGTTAACAATGCTTGGGGAGTTCTTTGGATGGAGGAAAAATATTAACATTTATCACACTTCTTGGTATAAGCTACGCAATCAGCTCTCATTGTTGGCCAGTAATACCCCTGCATTGTTATTCTTTTTAAAAGCGTCTAACCTGCTATATGGCCTCCACAAGACCCTTCGTGAACCTCTTCGATCAAATTTTTCACTTCGAAGGGATGGACGCATCTTTGTAGCCCTGCTATAACTACTCGTCTATATAAAATTCCACTGGTCAATACATAACGAGTATCTTTAAACTTCAGTTTCTTGGCTGCGAGTTTATCAGTTGGTAAGGCCCCCTCTTCAATATAGGCCCAAATGGGGTCCATCCAAGATGGTCCCAAGTCAAGGGAAATGAAGTTCATCGTAAAATCTTCGTCTATGCTCCGAGCAGCCATTATTTCTATTGGGATTATTCTTCGTAGCTCGGTGCGTGTGGCTGATGCTAATCGAGCTAGGGCGTCTGCTTTTGCATTCTCCAATCTCAGTATTCTAATCAACTGAATAGCAGTAAAACTCGATACAACCTCCATTGCTTTTTCATGATACTTGATCCTTAACCCTCCTTTTGCTGCATACACCCCCAAAATTTGATTTACGATTAACTGGGAATCACTTAATACAATGACCTGTTCTGCCTTCATGGTTTTGGCCACACTTAGACCCACAATCATAGCTTTATATTCGGCCTCATTATTAGAAGCTTAAATTGAAAGCACGAAGCATACTCCATAACAATCTCATCTAGACTGCTTAAAATAATTCGTGCTCCACTTCCTGTAGTGCAAGAAGAGCCATCCACATACATATTCCATATGGGTACTTCATTATCAAACTCTTGGTCAGAAAGAGCTCCTTGGTGGAATATTTGATGCTTCCTTTTGTCTTCACCCAACACTTCTTACTGCTCGTTGATTATCTTCCCTTGATCGTTCAAGGATGGAGGTTGGTAGGGGGTTAAATTTAATGATCTCGTAATATCCACAGGTTGGTCTGTAGTAAACTCATGTTCTTCGGAGGTATCAAATTGAGTAAACTCTGCGATAAAATCCACTACTGCCTGCCCCTTAAGTGATGATCTCGGATTATACACTATATCATATTCACCAAGTTCTACTGCCCAGTACATCAATCTTCCTGATTTCTCCGGTTTATGCAGAGCCTGTCTCAATGGTATATCAGTATACACCACTATAGTATGGGCTTGGAAGTATGGCCTCATCCTTCTACTCGCATTGATTAGTGTCAGTGCCAACTTCTTCAACTTCGGATATCTGATTTTTGCTCCTCGGAAGGCCTTGCTGGTGTAATAGACTGGTTTTTGTACTCCGTCCTCCACTCTTATCAACGCCGAGCTAACTTCATTCTCTGAAACTGCTAGATACAAGTATAGTCTTTCTCCCATCAGTGGTCTAGATAACAATGGAGATGTCCCCAGATATTTCTTCAATTCTTGAAAGGCCTCCTCGCATTCATCATTCCACTCAAAAGTTTTTCGGAGTGTTTTGAATAATGGGAGACATCTGTCTGTTGCTCGTGACACAAATCTATTAAGTGCTGCAACTCGCCCTGTGAGGCTTTGCACTTCCTTCTTCATGGTTAGAGGTCGAAGCTCCAATAGATCCTTGATCTTTTCAGGGTTCACCTCATTCCCTCGTTGGTTAAAAATATATCTGAGAAACATACCTTCTCGTACTCCGAATATGCATTTTGTGGAATTCAACTTCATTTTATATTTCTCTAGTTGATCAAAGGTCTGACCTAACTCAACGAGATGATCAGCAGCTTTCTTGCTCTTCGTCAGCATATCGTCAACATAAACCTCCATGTTATGACTGATATTCTCTGCAAAGACCTTATTCATCAGCCGCTGATATGTTTTAAGTCCAAAAGGCATAACATTATAGCAATAAGTTCCCCTTGGGGTGATAAAATGGGTACTTTCCCTATCCTCAAGTTTCATTTTAATCTGGTTGTAACCAGAATAAGCATGCATGAAACTTAACAATTCGTGCCCCGAGGTAGCATCCACTAGCTGATCAATTTGGGGCAAAGGAAAATGATCCTTTGGGCATGCCTTATTAAGATCGGTGAAGTCTACACACATCCTCCACTTGTTATTTTTCTTCTTTACCATCACCACATTTGCTAGCCAATCAGGATATTTGACATCCTCAATAAAAAAGACTTTTTGTAGTTTCTCCACTTCTTCCTGTATAGCTTGGTTCTTTTTAGGATTGAACACTCTTCTTCACTGTTTTACTGGCTTGATTTCCTTGTTCACGTTAAACTTGTGACATAGGAAACTCGGGTCTATTCTTGGCATGTCTGCATGACTCCATGCAAAAGTCTGCTTTCTACGCCTTAGAAATGCTATCAATTCCTATTTTATCGATACATCTAGTGATGCACCAATTTGAGTTATTCGTTATGGATGCTCGTCGTCCAGAATGATATGTTTGGTAGCCTTCATGATCTGGCCCTTCACGAGTCGAGACTCGTCTCTAGGGTCTAACGTTTCAATCTTTGCATCCTCTATTTCATCCACTTGATAATTAGTAGTCTTCTTCCTGGAGTCTTCAAATTCCTCCTTTCCGATAGATGAATAGTAGCATTCCCGAGCTACTTTTTGGTCGCCTTTCATAACTCCCACTCCAAAATTGGTTGGGAATTTTAAACATTGATGTACAATAGATGGTACTGCCTCAAACTTCTTCAGACCTACCCTTCCCATGATGATATTGTAAGTCGACTGAATATTTTTATCCATTATGAAGAAGCGTACTCTTTCTGTTCGACAAGCAATGTACCAATAAGCATATCCAACTTAATCGTCCCAAGTGAAAAAACCTTTTCGCCAGTAAAACCAAGGAGGGGCCTATGATAAGTCTCTAATTGGGCTAACTTCAGGTTCAAACTATCAAAGCATGGGTAGAACATGATGTCTGCAGAGATATTATTATCCACCAGCACCCGTGAAATCACCACTTCTTTCATTCTAATTTTGATCACCAACGGGTCATCATGAGTATATAATACACCTGCCAGGTCATTTTTAGTGAAACCAATGACCAGTTTGTCCTTATTCACCTTCCTCGGGTGATCATCTTCAACTAAATTTATTCACTGTATGTACGAGCAAGCTTGAGCCTCATTGAGGTAAGATTTCCTCTTCGCAGTAAGATCTCCACCTGTAATAACATTACATTCAAACGATCCAAAATGGATTGAAAATACCTCACGCTCTGGCTGTCCTGGTCTTTTAGGAAGGTCGAGATCATCTTCTTGATCATCATCGTGGTCTCTCTTCTTATCTTCTTTTGCTCGATGGGGAGATTTAGATCTTGGCCTTCCTCGGTCATTGGTCTTCCCACCATTTTGGCAATTAACATACTTAGCCAATTTTCCTCATCTGATGAGTGCTTTAATTTCATTTTGTAGAGCTATGCAATGTTTAGTCGTATGACCATGGTCATTGTGGAATTTGCAATATTTGGACTTGTCCCTTTTGTCAGGATCTGCCTTTATTTTTGTTGGCCAGGCTAGCTCCTCACTGTTCTTGATCTCCTCCAGAATGTGATTTATATCTACCTTCAAACGTGTATAATTCCCAAATTTCCTCATCTTCTCCAGTGCTTGCTTTCCTTTCGACTGCCTGCTACCACCATTGTTCTTCTGATCCTTTTTTTTTGTTTTACCATCTTCCAACTTCGTCTCCTTAGTATCTGCATTTTTCTTTGCAACTGTGGCCTCCTAGGCATTCATGATTTTAGTTGCTTTTGCCATCAGCTCTGCCATAGTCCTAGGCGGATCTTTGGCCAAAGTGTAGTACAACTTAGCTGGCAATAGTCCACTCATCAGGGCAGTAATTGTTGTTTTCTCCTCATAATCAATAACTTTAAGTTTCTCATTATTGAAACGAGTAATATAGTCCTTGGTGATTTCACCTGCCTTTTGTCTAACTCTTAGTAAGTGTGATACTCGTTTGACTGGTTTCTCTCCAAAACAGAAGTTCCCGATAAAGAGCTCTACCAGTTGAAAGAAAGTCGCAATCTTTCCCCGATGAAGGTTGTTATACCATATCTGAGCTGATCCAATAACAGTTCCTGAAAATGCCCTACATCTCATCTCATCTGGAACTGCATAAATATCGACAGTAGCTTAGTATTGTTCTATATGAAGGACATGGTCAGTTTTTCCATCATATTTAGGTGTCACCGTAGGAGCTTTGAATTTTGATGGTGTGGGAAAGTCCACAATTGCTTGTACAAATGGTATTCCTTGGATAAAAGTTCTTTGTAGAGGACTTTTGGCCTTAGCCATTTCCCCTAATCTATCCTCCAATCTTTGAATTGAGCCCTTCCATGCATCTTTTCCCACCTCGGTCCTATTTGTTCGAGCAACTGATCTTACTGAGTTTTCCTCATGGGATCGAGATGCTGGTCGTGATTGGGCGGAGCATTCCCTTAGATCGAATGGTCGTAGAGAATTCCTTGACGTAGTCCTAAGTGGACTTCTATTACTTCTAGGGCCCAAATGATCAAAAAGAGAGACTCTACTCAACCTTTCTAGAGCGCTAGTCATTTCTGGAGATAGAGTGATGTTTCGTTGAGAATCTGTAGCTCGTACCGATGAAGTCCGACCAGGTTGATAAGAAGGATCATTAGATCTCTCAGTACGATATGATTCGTTGCGTCCAGATTGAGATACTGTGACACCCCGCCTAATTAAATACCGGGCAATCACTCCTTTATTAAATTAAAATCAAGGTGAACAGTTGGTTCATTCTTAGCATCACTATCGTAAAAATAAACTTTTCCAATTTAACACCCTAATTAATTAAGCTAAGTGTCAAAACCATTTTTAACTTTTCTAACCAAATTGTATTTTTAAAGAAAGACTTATTTATTTAATTATTAACCACATTTTCAATAAGTAAGAATCATACAACAATTATCCTAGAACATAATCCAATTACTTTAAACATTCAACATCCAAAATCCCAACATTTAAAACTAAATGTAAAACATACATGCTGAATAAATCCCAAAGTAACAGTACTAGAAATAACTGAAATACAAATGTCCCAACAGAACAGATAAATAGTGAAAAGGGCGACACATGCCCCAATGACTGAGAATCATAGGAGTGGAATCAAGTGTATGAAATCGTCTAAGCAAGTGGCCTGCAACTCCCACCTAAGCTGCAGCACGTTCCTTCCAAGGGATCCTAAGCAAGACGCCCCTGTGGCTGGGAACCTGTAGTACATACATATATATACAAGAGAGAGAGAGAGAGAGAGAGAGAGAGAAAAATGGGTCAGAGCCCGATAGTGTATATGATTTAAAAATTGTTTAGCAAGTATTTAAATTGATACAGGCCAATGCAACAACATATTAGTGCGACACTCTCTTGAGGGAGAAATTCTCACCTCTCTTCTAATGTGCACACCTATCGCACTAACCTTCCCAGTGGTCTATCTCATCACATACCACTCTATACTTTCCCAATGGTTTAACTTATCTTAGGTTATTCGCAGGATTCAAAATTTAACGATTCAATTGTTTGAAAAGAATATTTCAATTAGTAACCAAAGTTCTCATTTTAACTTTATTAATTAATAAAGTATTCCAGTGTCATATTATACTTTCTCAAAACAAGTATTTAGAGTTTGAGTCATCAACCATGTCCTACATATCAAATCACAGTAGGTAGTTCCAGATTTAAGGATTTCATATATATATTAACTACTCGTAAGAATATATATATCATAACAGCACCCCAAATAAAAACAATGGTGCGGGCATACTCTACTATCCAAACCCGTATCACTCGTATTAAGGGGAATACAAATTCGTAATCACTCTCGAATTGTATTAACACATACACAAACAATATTGAGGCGAAGCATAGATTCCAAGTCTCTAAGAGGATGGCACATACCCGCGTCTCTTAGGACCGTCTGAACTATCGATTCGATAGCCTGTACCAAGGATATCTAGCTTCTAGGGTACAAGTCAATATCCCCCATAAAGGTCCCATCGAGATAAGACTGTCTCAGCGCGGTAACCTCATGGATAGCAAGTAGCGTGGGCATGTTTTCACACATAGCTAGTATATGCATACACAATCACATAACTATACTAATATTACTATATCAATAATGGGTATATTCTCAAACCCCATAGTTACGACTTTTATTTATCATTATTTAATTATCACGTATAACCGTTCACATCTTACTTTAATTTTGAGGAACCTTTCCACTTACTACATAACGCTCAGGGATTCTATCCTCCCAAGAATAAATTCAGTAGGTATACACCTTTGTCCAAAAGTAACTCTCTTACGGGTCTCTCTCTTTAAATCATAAATTCACCGACCCTTATGTAATTATCCCAAAATACAATCTTTGCCCGACATCAAGGGTCCCAAAATCTATTCACATGTCCTACTGGTCTTCCCTATCTCCCAAAACATTTTATTGAGGATGCTCAAGAATTTTCTCACCATAAATTGAATTTAACTCATTTAAAAGGAAATAGGAGTCTGCCAGGAGGGGTCGATCGATCGAGGTCTGGGGCTTGATCGATCGAACCTTCAATCGATCGAAGCTCTGGGCTCGATCGATCGATGAAGCAGGTCTGCAAAATCTTCAGAATTACAGTTACGAGTTTTATCTTCTAACTTACACCCAATCCGTATTTTACAATCCCAAACGTCTCAAAATTTGTACTACTAACATCCTAACATGATATCATACATTTCCTACGTAAAGCATGTCAATTTATGTCACTAAACATGGATTAATCATGCCATAATTCATTTAAATATTCAAGAACCCTAGAAATCTCTAAATCATGGTTCCAATCTGTTTTTCCAGAAATTTCTTCTTATAAACATCATAATTTCATGGTTAAATTCCTCTACATGGCAAGGGTTTCCAGAATTATCATTTAAACCATAACTACATGCGATTCCTATCTCAAATATTCGATTTTCTTCCATAAAACTCATCCTAATCATTCCTACACTAATATAAAAGATGCATCAACGAAATAAGTAAGATAAACACTTGCCTGGGATTTTTGGTGTTCTGATTTGCAGATGATTTTGGTCTGGTTGCGTAGTCCGTTGTGCGATCTACGCGTTGGTGGTGGTGGCGGTGCAAACGGATGACTTTGGGCCTTGAATTTGGCCTTGAGAGCTCTCTCCTTCCTCTCCTATGGCCGTTCTTGTGTTTGTGATTTCTAAACCTAGCTGACTAACCTAAATGGTTGATATAGATTACTGATTTTCGTGGGTTTAATTACCCATAAATGTGAAATGTCCAAAATGCCCTCCAGAGGTACCACTTAGTCCTAAAAACGCCCCGAGACCCAAACTAAACCCCTGGGTACACTTTTTTGATTATCTCGACCCTTCCGGACGCGTTGGCGCACTCAAAATGACCATACGAACGACTTATAAAATATTCACTTTTATTTTTCACTATTTAGTCCCGACGCGACACGGGCGCGTCCCGACCCAAATTTCCAAAATTATCATTTTATTCACTCGTGACATTCAATATAACCAATATTACATATTACTTTGCTCATTAGTAATATTCAACAAATTTTCCATAATTACTAACTCTCGTCACGTTAATAATTATAACATAATTAATTTCCGGATTTTTATTAAATAATTAACTCACATTAAATTTAATAAATCCCCAAATTAATATAGCATAAAATATGGGGTATTACATACTTCCCCCCTAATAACAAAATTTCATCCCGAAATTCGGAAAACAAGGCATACCTGGTAAGAAAAAATCATGATATCTCTCGCGCATATCGGCCTCGCTCTCCCAAGTAGATTCCTCCATATTATGATGCTCCCACTGGACTCGCACAAGTGGAACTATCTTCGACCTCAATCTCCTCTCACTATAGTCTAGGATAGCCACCGGTCTCTCCTCGTAAGAGCTGTCAGGCTGTAAGTCTATCTCATCTATCGCAATGTGAGTATGGGCCATATCATCCCGAAGATACCGTCTCAACGACGAGATGTGGAATACATCGTGAATGCGATGTAAATGCTCTGGTAGTCCTAATCTGTATGCTACCGGCCCAATCCTCTCGATGATGGGAAATGGTCCCACGTACCTCGGGGCCAATTTACCCTTCTTCCCGAACCTCATCACTCCTTTCATATGAGATACATGCAGTAACACTTGGTCCCCCACATTAAACTCCCGGAAGAACCGTTTCGCATCGGCGTAGCTCTTCTGCCTGTCTTGGGCTACTCGAATGCGACTCCTGATCAACTCAATCCTTGCGGAGGTTTCCGGAATCACCTCCGATCCTAGCAACTTGTTATCCCCCACATCGAGCCAACAAGTGGGAGAACGATAAGGCCTGCCATATAAAGCCTCAAATGGAGCCATACCAATCGTAAACTGATAAGAGTTATTATAAGCAAACTCTACCAGTGGAAGATGTGGTTCCCAACCTCCTCCAAAATCAAGAACACACATGCGTAGCATATCCTCTAGCATCTGATTAGTACGATCTGTCTATCCATCTGTCTGTGGGTGATAAGCTGAACTCAACCTCAACTTAGTACCCATAGCCTCCTGAAAGCTTTCCCAGAAATGTGAGACGAAACTCTTGTCTCTATCTGACACAATATTCAGGGGCACCCCATGTAATCTGACAACCTCAGCAACGAACAACTGAGCATACTGACTCGTGGTATAGTCTGTCCGCACCGGCAGAAAATGAGCCACCTTGGTCAAACGGTCTACAATCACCCAGATAGAATCGTGGCCCCGCTGTGATTTAGGCAACCCTGTAATAAAATCCATGGAAATACTCTCCCACTTCCACGCGGGTACTTCCAATAGCTGAAGTATCCTGACGGTTTTTGATGGTCCACCTTCACCAGCTGGCAGGTAGAACATTTGGACACGAACTCAGCAATGTCCTTCTTCATCCCACTCCACCAGTATTGCCTCCTCATATCCTGGTACATCTTATCTCCTCCAAGATGTACTGCAAATCGGGACCCGTAAGACTGGGTCATCACTGCATGACGTAATTCTGCTCCTTCTGGAACCACCAACCTCCCATTAAACCTTAAACCCCCATCAGAACTAACAGAGTAGGACTCAGCACCCTCAGCTAAGAGTCGTACAATCTGCTCCTGGCAAAACGGGTCTGTGGTTTGGGCCTGTATTACCCTCATAACAATCTTGGGTATGACTGTCATAACAAATATGAAGGAACGGGCTACTGTGTCCTGGTGTCCTAACTCCTTCCACTTCACTTTCCAGATGTTTGCTACCTCGTCTACCGGTCTACGGCTCAATGCATCAGCAACTACGTTGGCCTTCCCCGAATGATACTATATGTCAAACAGATAGTCCTTCACAAACTCTAACCATTTGCGCTGTCGCATATTCAGCTCTCGCTGAGTGAATAGGTACTGCAGTGACTTGTGGTCTGTGAACAAACGGAATTTCTCCCCCAATAAATAGTGCCTCCATATCCTCAATGCAAAAATGACCGCTGCTAACTCCAGGTCATGGGTGGGGTAATTCTTCTCATGCGGCTTAAGCTTACGGTAGGCAAAAGCTATAGCCTTCTCCTCTTGCTGAAGTACTCCCCCAAGTCACCGTAAAGAGGCATCGGTGTAAACCAGGTACTCCGCACCCGACTTTGGTAAAGAAAGGATTGGAGCTGAAGTAAGCTTGTCTTTGAGCTCGTCGAAAGCCAATTGACAAGCGTCATCCCAAACATATGGTACCCCCTTGCAGGTCAGATTCGTCAATGGACCCACTATTTTGGAGAATCCCCGAAAGAATCTCCTGTAGTAATCGGCTAACCCCAAGAAACTACGCACTTTCGTCGGTGTCATGGGCTGTCCCCATTCCCTCACCGCTGACACTTTACTCGGGTCAACTGCAATCCCCTTCTCGGAAACAAAATGCCCCAAGAACTGTACTTCTCGCAACCAGAATCCACATTTCTCGTACTTAGCATACAAATGATGCTCTTGTAGAGTCTGAAGAACCTGCCTCAAATGCTCAGCGTGCTCCTCCTCGGAGTGGGAATATATCAAAATGTCATCTATAAAGACGATGACAAACTGATCTTAGAACTCTCTGAATACTCGGTTCATTAAGTCCATGAATACGGCTGGAGCATTTGTGAGACCAAATGGCATCACTCTGAACTCGTAAGACCCATATCTCGTCAAGAAGACAGTCTTTGAAACATCCTGCTCTCTAATATGTAGCTGATGGTACCCCGACCTCAGATCTATCTTCGAAAAGAAAGTTGCTCCCCTCAGCTGGTCGAACAGATCATCGATTTGAGGCAACGGATACTTATTCCGTATCGTGACCTTGTTCAACTCCTGGTAGTCCACACACAACCTCAGTGAACCATCTCTCTTCTTCACAAATAGAACTAGAGCGCCCCAAGGTGAGGTACTCCTGCGAATGAAGCCCTGACCTAATAGCTGCTCTATCTGATCTCGTAACTCACGCATCTCCGCCGGAGCCATACGGTATGGAGCGCGTGCTACAGGTCTAGTATCTGGCAATAAATCTATAACAAAGTCTATCTCTCGACTGGGGGGTAGGCCTGGTATTTCCTAAAACACATCGGAATACTCATGAACAACTGGAATCGAGTCTAACGGAATCACAACCTCCTTAGAGGTATCCTCCTTTATATAATACAAATTAGCGATTGAACCTCCCTCTGGGCGAGGCATCGCCACTACAAACATCTCTTGCCTCGGAATGGCAAAAACAATGCTCCCACCGAAGCAATCAATCATGTCTCTATAAGCTGCGAGCCAGTCCATACCGATAATAACATCATGCTCATGCATATCTAAGACTAACATGTCCGCAGGTAATACCAAACTACCAATCTCTACGCCCACTCCTCGGCATATAAAGAAGATAAGCAACCCAATCCCCAGTGGTGAGTCTACACACGTCAATGTGCTCTTTGCTGTGGCTAACAACCCTAAGGCCTTCGCAAAATGCGTAGCTATAAAATAATGAGTCGCCCCAGTATAAAAAAACCCGACCCATAGTACCATGGATAGGAAACATACCCTCAATCGCGGGTGGTGCATGTGGAGCTGCTGCCTAGTGGACGTTATAGACACGTCCGTACTGTAACTGCCCCTATTGCACTGGAGCTGCTGGAATGGCTGGTAGGGCTGGCACCTGGGCTGGAGCTGGGAGGGAAGCCGGAAAAAGTGGTCTCTGTGTCTTATTACGGGCACCCTGCTGCTGTGGGGCCTTATCTCCCTCCGAACAATCCTGGCGCCTATGGCCGTGTCTACCACACCCAAAACATCGGCCTTTGAAGTTACCTCCCCTCTGACCCGGTTGACCACGACCCTGCTGGCCGTTACCTCCCCTCCACTGGCCCTGATGAACACGCTATTGGCCCTGCTGCTGACCCTGCTGTCGGTGTTGGCCTTGCTGGACCTGATGATTAGGCTGGCCCTGCCTATAACCCCCAAATCCCTGCCTGGAATCACCTGAACGGAATCGCTTAGCAGGGTCCCCCTGATGGGAACTCTGCTCGTGCTGACGAGTCTATCCCTGAGATGGTTCCCCACTAGCACTACTACCCCCTGTCCTGCCGTGTTGGCTGGACTCTCCTGCTCTCTTGCTTCCCTGCAGATGGAAGCGGTGATCCTGGCAATGTAGTAATGCAGCATTGAGTACATCAGTGAAGGTACTCAGAGATAGATTCCCAATAATACGCTGACGGATCCTCCAAGCTAACCCGTCCACAAACAACATAATCTTCTTGCCCTCAGTGGGTGCCTCATCTGGCACGATGGTGAGAAGTCTCGTGAATTCCTCCTCATATTCAGCTACGGTAGAATTTTCCTTCTTCAAATTCAGTAATTTCTGCCTCATCTCAGTCTGCACGGCGGGTGGAAAATACTTGCGGTCAAACCACTCCCAGAACAACTGAATAGGGATCGTGTCCCTCTCCTCCAATGTGGTAGTGGACTCCCACCACTGCAAAGTGGCCCCCACTAGCTTAAAGGAAGCCAACAACTGTTTTTGCACGTCGGTGCACTCATACATATGGAGATTCCGCTGGATGTCTTTCTTCCATTGGCTTACTGTGATGATATTTGAGCTACCAGAGAACTCAGGGGGATGTGCCCTTCTGAAAAGCATCCCTAACCCTCTCCCATGCAGATGGAAGCTGTGCTGGTACTGGCGCCATTGCTTGAATCTGGGGTGGAGCCTGCTGAACCACCGCTAGCGCGGAATTCACCGCTTGAGCAACAATGGCGGCTACTTCATTAGCATTCATAGTGCCTGGTGCCGGAGCTGCTGGCTGCTCGGCCTGGGCACGCCTATCCTTCGGTGCATGTCTCGGAGGCATCTGAAACGTGAAGGAGTTTATTAGTCTACAGTCATTAACAAATCTCAAATAGCTGAAGACATAAACTTGAAAGCAAGAATACAACCATCCTATAATAGGGCTCTATAGCAAAAACGTTAAGCTGAACGCGAAATAAGCCGTACAGATCCTATGGACACTAGAACCTGATGCTCTGATACCACCTGTGACACCCCGCATAATTAAATACCGGGCGATCACTCCTTTATTAAATTAAAATCAAGGTGAACAGTTGTTTCATTCATAGCATCACTGTCGTAAAAATAAACTTTTCCAATTTAACACCCTAATTAATTAAGCTAAGTGTCAAAACCATTTTTAACCTTTCTAACCAAATTGTATTTTTAAAGAAAGACTTATTTATTTAATTATTAACCACATTTTTTATAAGTAAGAATCATACAACAATTATCCTAGAACATAATCCAATTACTTTAAACATTCAACATCCAAAATCCCAACATTTAAAACTAAATGTAAAACATACATGCTGAATAAATCCCAAAGTAACAGTACCAGAAATAACTGAAATACAAATGTCCCAACAGAACAGATAAATAGTGAAAAGGGCGACACATGACCCAATGACTGAGAATCATAGGAGTGGAATCAAGTATATGAAATCGTCTAAGCTAGTGGCCTGCAACTCCCACCTAAGCTGCAGCACGTTCCTTCCAAGGGATCCTAAGCAAGACGCCCCTGTGGCTGGGCACCTGTAGTACATACATATATATACAAGAGAGAGAGAGAGAGAGAAAAAAACGGGTCAGAGCCCGATAGTGTATATGATTTAAAAATTGTTTAGCAAGTATTTAAATTGATACAGTACAATGCAACAACATATTAGTGCGACACTCTCTTGAGAAATTCTCACCTCTCTTCTAATGTGCACACCTATCGCACTAACCTTCCCAGTGGTCTATCTCATCACATATCACTCTATCCTTTCCCAATGGTTTAACTTATCTTAGGTTATTCGCAGGATTCAAAATTTAACGATTCAATTGTTTGAAAAGAATATTTCAATTAGTAACCAAAGTTCTCATTTTAACTTTATTAATTAATAAAGTATTCCAGTGTCATATTATACTTTCTCAAAACAAGTATTTACAATTTGAGTCATCAACCATGTCCTACATATCAAATCACAGTAGGCAGTTCCAGATTTCAGGATTTCATATATATATATATATATATATATATATATATATATATATATATTAACTACTCGTAAGAATATATATATCATAACAACACCCCAAATAAAAACTATGGTGCGGGCATACTCTACTATCCAAACCCCGTATCACTCGTATTAAGGGGAATACAAATTCGGAATCACTCTCGAATTGTATTAACACATACACAAACAATATTGAGGCGAAGCATAGATTCCAAGTCTCTAAGAGGATGGCACATACCCGCGTCTCTTAGGACCGTATGAACTATCAATTCGATAGCCTGTACCAAGGATATCTAGCTTCTAGGGTACAAGTCAATATCCCCCATAAAGGTCCCATCGAGATAAGACTGTCCCAGCGCGGTAACCTCGGGGATAGCAAGTAGCGTGGGCATGTTTTCACACATAGATAGTATATGCATACACAATCATATAACTATACTAATATTACTATATCAATAATGGGTATATTCTCAAATCCCATAGTTACGACTTTTATTATTATCATTATTTAATTATCACGTATAACCGTTCACATCTTACTTTAATTTTGAGGAACTTTTCCACTTATTACATAACGCTCAGGGATTCTATCCTCCCAAGTATAAAATTCAGTAGGTATACACCTTTGTCCCAAAGTAACTCTCTTACGGGTCTCTCTCTTTAAATCATAAATGCACCGACCCTTATGTAATTATCCCAAAATACAATCTTTGCCCGACATCAAGGGTCCCAAAATCTATTCACATATCCTACTGGTCTTCTCTATCTCCCGAAACATTTTATTGAGGATGCCCAAGAATTTTCTCACAATATATTGAATTTAACTCATTTAAAAGGAAATAGCAGTCTTCCAGGAGGGGTCGATCGATTGAGGTCTGGGGCTCGATCGATCGAAGCTCTGGGCTCGATCGATCGATCAAGCAGGTCTGCGAAATCTGCAGAATTGCAGTTACCGGTTTCATCTTCTAACTTACACCAAATCCATATTTTACAATCCCAAACATCTCAAAATTTGTACTACTAACATCCTAACATGATATCATACATTTCCTACGTAAAGCATGTCAATTTACGTCACTAAACATGGATTAATCATGCCATAATTCATTTAAATATTCAAGAACCCTAGAAATCTCTAAAGCATGGTTCCAATCTGTTTTTCTAGAAATTTCTTCTTATAAACATCATAATTTCGTGGGTAAATTCCTCTACATGGCAAGGGTTTCCAAAATTATCATTTAAACCATAACTACATGCGATTCCTATCTCAAATCTTAGGTTTTCTTCCATAAAACTCATCCTAATCATTCATACACTAATATGAAAGATGCATCAACGAAATAAGAAAGATAAGCACTTGCCTGGGATTTTTGGTGTTCTGATTTGCAGATGATTTTGGTGTGGTTGCGTAGTCCGTTGCGCGATCTACGCGTTGGTGGTGGTGGCGGTGCAAACGGATGACTTTGGGCCTTGAATTTGGCCTTGAGAGCTCTCTCCTTCCTCTCCTATGGACGTTCTTGTCTTTCTAACCCTAGCTGACTAACCTAAATGGTTGATATAGATTACTGATTTTCATGGGTTTAATTACCCATAAATGTGAAATGTCCAAAATGCCCTCCCGGGGTACCACTTAGGCCTAAAAACTCCCCGAGACCCAAACTAAATCCCCGGGTACACTTTTCTGACTATCTCGACCCTTCCGGATGCGTTATCGCACTCAAAATGACCATACGAACGACTTATAAAATAATCACTTTTATTTTTCACTATTTAATCCCGACGCGACACAGGCGCGTCCCGAGCCAAATTTCCAAAATTGTCATTTTATTCACTCATGACATTCAATATAACCAATATTACATATTACTTTGCTCATTAGTAATATTCAACAAATTTTCCATAATTACTAACTCTCGTCACGTTAATAATTATAACATAATTAATTTCTGGATTTTTATTAAATAATTAACTCACATTAAATTTAATAAATCCCCAAATTAATATAGCATAAAATACGGGGTATTACAGATACCTCCGGGAATAGCGTTCGCCTAGTTTGTGGAGAGGGTAAACGGGTATTTCTTTGAACACTTCGTTGTCCTGATTGGGCCGGAACTCCGCCTTGAACAATTTGTATAAGTTGTCGCCTGGTTTCTTGCATGGCCATTCGGCCTTGGGCTAAATTAGCCATTATGCCAGCCAGATCTCGAACATTTGGGGGAGTAGATGGATTTGGAGGGATTCCATCGTTTCGATTACTGGATTCCGGATTATCGACCATTGATGATGAATTGTTTTGGTGAAAAAAGCTAAGTACAGTCGTTTCCCACAGACAGTGCCAATTTGTTGATGTAAAAAACTAGATTTCGATTTAATTATTTTAATCACAGATAAAAATGGATAATAAATAAGACAATGGATTTTTAAAGTGGTTCAGCCTTATGAGAATTGCCTACGTCCACTATTTTTGTATTGCTGACTGTTTGCCTGGAATTCTCAATAACGGGTTTATCGAGAGATTCCTTCTCCCCTTCTAATGAGGAGGTTACAATATATTTATAGCCTTGAGGCTGTACTTGTGAAAGGACAATGCGTTGTTATTTAGTAGACATATACATCTATACGATAATAATGAGCATTTAATCCACAGTCATCTTTTTGATTCTCTTGATTTGGATGCTCTGCACGCTAAGTAGCTCGGACCGCTTAAGTTTCTCGGTACGCTTGAGTTGCTCGGAGCTCTGAGTTGTTCGGGGTGCCTAGGTTGCTCGGTACGCTTGAGTTACTCGGAGTGTATGAGTTGCTATTGAAAGTATTCTTATTTGCCATGTGGTTGACACGCGTCTTCAAGTGACTGGTCCATGTCAGCAAACTAAATTTGGTATCAACAGAAGCCCCCAATGTTTCACAGTTTGAGGTTGAAGAAAAAGGGTGGAACATTCTTCTTGAAAATTGCTTAGATTATTGGTTTTTATGGATTTTAGGAGGGACCAGGCCAAATGGTGTAGTTTCCACAGCGATCATGGACACAACACAAACAATTACCACGCTTTGAAGAACGAGATCGAAAGGCTCATCAGGAAAGGAGTGCTTTAGCGATTCCTAAATGATGCTTAGGGGACGGAGTCAATTCCTGGGAGGCTGTTTACTAGATTCCAGCCTTGTTTTCTACTTGTTCCCATTTTCCTCATCTTGAACTCTATATGTGAAGCTCTTTGTAGATATATCTCCCAGACTATTGTATTTTTTTTAAGTCAATATATATATATATACACACACACACGCGCATGAATGAATGGCAATTGTTAGTCATATATCAACTCTTGCTTTCTTACTTAAAAATCTAATGAAAGACCTTCCTCTTAAATATATTTAATAGAAAGTGATTACCATCTATCCCGGAGATTATTTTCTTATTTTGGGAAGAAAAGTCTATTGAGGAGACGACTTTGATTGGCAGTTTTCACCTCTCATAACGCAAGGACACATGGTCTTACAATGTCCGTTCTTATATTTTGGATGATTCTATTAGACACGGGGCTTAAAATGCCCATTCTTAGCTTCGAGATGCTTCAATTAGCCACAAGAGCTCATAATACCCATCCATGGATGGCTTGATATATATATAATTATAGTCGTGGGAGTCTTGATAGTTCCCCGAGAAACTTTAGAGGATAATGGGCAAGGAACGCGAACCAGGGACACATTTATTTGAGGTTCTCGAAGGAATTATTAGTCGCCAAAAAATCCAACAATAACTGTAATTTTCTCTCAAAGTTTTTCTGAAAAATAGATGAGCCAAAGACTTAATTGTCTGTAACACGTGAATTTGAGGTTTGAAAAACTACTCAAAAGAATTTGACTACGGCATATACAAAACGTATTAGTGCAAGCAGCTACAACATTTAAGTTTTATTATAAAGATGCACATTCAAGATAATAGAAAGCAACAGGTAAAGGTTGCCACAACCTTATATTTATGGTTGCATAAATCAAAGTGTTTGAGTTGTGACCTCTTATGCCAAAATCATTTTTACGAAAGATAATATTCTTGCAAAAAAAAAACAAAAAAAAACTTTCAAGCGTTCCATATACTCAAGATGTTGAATAAAAATTAATATGCATACAAGTATTGTGGTTACTTAATAGTGATCAAGGGCTGCAGCCTTTACAAAAGTGGTCGCAACCCTGAATGATTACAATGATGTTTAATATTCAGTACTGCAGAGAGGATGGGGGAGTTAAAAAAATTTGACGTTCAAGCCATTATAGAAAGAGATATTACAAGGAGTAAACTATGAAGCTTAATCATCTTCCTCATCTTCAACATCATCGTCTACCGTTGTCTCACTTTCCTCTTTCGTCACGGCCGCAATCTCCAACTTCTTGGTTATCTTCTCTTCTTCCGCCTTTAGTTCGGCCACGCATTACAAGTGCTCAACATCTACGATCCCCTAAGCAAGGATTTATTCCTTTGATTCTGGAAAGTTTTTAATCACACCATGTGACAAAAATCCTAAAGTTCGTGGAGATAAGCCTTATTTTTTGTCAGAAAGAATTCAATTGATTTCTTAAAGGCTACCACAACATCATCCGCAACTTTTATCAGGGATGTGGCATGGGTGTCCTCCTTTTATTTTAGGGATGCAATATGATCATTATATTTCTACTGGAGTGCGAAAGTGCTGCTCTGCTCCAGGTGATCATTTCTGCTGAAGATGGTTAAGATTACAATCAACACAGGTGGATTGCCTGGAAGCCTCATTAGCCTTAGCCTCGGCATTATGAAGGGTTTTTGTGGCCTCAGAGAAATTTAGTTTGGCCTCATCTTTTGAATTGGTGGTAGCCTCCAAATTTATTTTGGCCAGTTCAAGTGGTGCAATAGATGATTTATTTCCCGCCTCAAAAGAGGTGGCCCTGGAAGTCTCCAAGTCAATCTTATGAACTGACTCCGCAGCTCGGTACAACTTAAATAGGCTTTTAAATTTTTCCCACTAGGATATAACAACGTCCACAGCCCGAATTTTTTAAAGGGTGGTTATTACAAAAGAAATAACTAAATGGTTGAATAAAATAAAGTGCTTATCCGCAACAAACTGTAGAGGGTATATTCCTCCAAGTCTTTATAGTCAACTTTTACAAGGCGTTTCGAGTTAATATTTTCTGCTACTTTTCTCATTCTGCTGACCACCCTATCAGTTGTATCCCATGAGGAATTGGGATTAAGTTGCCTTAGTTGGGGATACGAATGACCATTAGGGCCCACTCTTTGCCTTCTCTAGGGAGTTGGTAAGTTGGTATTAATTTCCACAATGTTCCGCAGTGGAGGATGAGGATATATAAAAATGGAAACATGCAGGGTGTTGTGCCCACCATGAAAGTCCCAAGGAGACATTATTCCTGCCACAGTAAGGTGATTAAGAATGTCATCATCAAACTGCTTCTCCCCTACCATAGCAACATTATCAGGGGCTGCAAACTTCTCTACATGGGGGACTACTCAAATCTCTGCCATAGCAGATTACTACAGAGGCTCAACAGTTGGTTCATTTGTAGGGTTTGCCTCCTTTTGATCCCTCTACCTATTTTCCCCTTTTTCTGCGATTAAGGACCGCAACATCCTCATCCATTTTTAATAATTGGGCTGCCAGAAGATCACGGTCAATCTCCTCACCTGAAATAATGAACAGTTGTTAAAGATGTGAAGAGGCCACAGAAAGAATATTAGAAGTGAAATTTGACCTTCCGCAGTCATCTTCTTGGGGATTTCCTTGGATGCAAAGTATCCCTGTTCAATAATGGAGGTAGAAGTGACTGGTTCAAAAAACTTCTTCTTGAATCAGCTAAGCGGGTTGCGTCATCAACCCTCTTCTACTAACTGTCTCTAAGTTTCAGGTTGTTAATATTTGCAACCTGAGAAAATATGAAGTATTAGTATGAGACAAAAGATTAAAATCACAAGGATTAGCATGGGTCGTAGACAATGCATACCTTTTTTAGAAGGACATCCCCATGTCCGCAACATTCTAATGATTTTTCCCTTTCTGTTTCTTCGGGGAAAATTTCCCAACTGTCCTCAAACACAAAGAAGTATTTTCATTTCTAGTTTTTAACACATGTAGTCATGTCAGTATACAAATATCTATCCCCGCTCCGTAGGGTGAAATAGTAATACCATGGGAAATCTTTGAAATTTTCCTTTGGAGTGTAAAATTGGAAGAACTCCGTGGGCATGATATCTTTATCAAAGTGATTCTACCAAAGCACCAAACCAATAAGGATGTCCCTCCAGTAGTTGGCACAAGAATAGGAAGTTGTGGCACTAGAAGGAAGGCATGGAGAGGAAAGCAAATGCCATTAGGAACCACGAAACATGACCTTTGTTTCACGGAAGGAAGTGTGAAGATTGTTCCTTCAGGAAACTCAAAAGTCACGGCAACATATGCAATCCAGTCATCACTCATAATACACCTATAATTGAGTACGATGGGGGCCTTTTCAGAGGACTGGTCGTTGCCAAAAGCCTCAATAGGGGGATTTATAGTTTTAGGTAGGACATTCGTTGTCCTAGAAATCCTTACAACCACTACTTCAATAGGAGAATTATTACTGGAGCTTGTATCCTCCTCCATAATGTCTACAGCCTCTCTAGCATCCCTACAATTTAAGGTGTCCGTAGAGTCAGAATCAATGATGATGCTGTTGGGGAAGCCTTTAAGCAGACAGGGCCCAATATCCTTTAAAGGCTTTACAGATGGAATCTCGGGAGGAGAATTGCCAAAATAAGACTTCCATAAGTCGTCCAGGAAATCTTGAAGGTTCCAACTCACAGGGCCACAAAAAAACCTAAAAAATAGAAGGTCTCCCCAGTTAGATGCCCCAACCACCGTGGTTAGAAAATCCTTGTAAGGACACAAATTTTAAATTGAGTCCCTTATAGTTTTGTCTCAATTCCGGACAAAATTTTTTGTGTCATAGGATAGTGTTCAATGTATCTATTTCAAGCTTATTATGAGTTTGTTGAAGACGTAGCGGCCAAGTGTATAAAGCTTCATCAAAATGCCAAGTTTAAGTGCCTCGTTTCTACGTCATCAACAGTGGTTCTATGCTTCCAAGGTATGAATGCATTACATATATATATATAGGAGCTTGGAACAGTATAATGGGTGTAGGTTTAATTAAAACTATTATTTATTTATGGGTGTAGGTTTAATTAAAACTATTATTTATTTTCAGAAAGATTTAATCAAAACTTTAAATAAAGTTTATAAAGTTTCTGGGCTTAAAATGAAATTTCTAACATTCTGAAAGTTCTTTCGAACGAGATTGATGTTCGAACGAGATTTCCAACGAGATTTCTAACGATTTCATTTTTTAAAGACACTGGAACTTCATTAGAATGTCGTTAGAAGTCCGTTCAAACGAGACTTCGTTCGAATGACAAATCTCGTTCGAACGAGATTTGGAGGGAACAGTTAAATGGCAGTTTTTGACGGTTTTCACCCACTTTCCCATTATCTTTCCCCACTAACTTTTGACTGAATATCTAAGTGCGGGAACCAACTTTGGAAAGTTAACTTTTTCATACACATCTATCTCCAAGAGAGAGTGTGAGAGCAAAGGAGAAAAAAATACTTCATGTTTCAAAGTGTCTATTTTTCAAAGAAAAATTCATTTACACTTTAGTTTTCACCCATATTGTTTAATCCAAGTTTCAATATATATACATCTTGCTTGGAGTGTTTCGCACCGATTTTTCATCTACCGTTTTGAAGAAATGTTTGGGTTTGCTTCTAAATCCCACAAAGAAGAAGAAGTTTGCGTTTATTTACCCACTTGGAGAAAGGCTCCTTGTTCGGGTGATTGTGACCATATAAAGTCTGATCGGTGGATTATGAGACCGCGGTGGATCTCCGTGGTTATTTGCTAGGCAGAGGTTGATACAAGAAGACACTTCGGGTCCTTAGAGGGATCAAGTCGAGTTTTTTAATTCATCTTGCTTGTATTTACAAATTTTGTACATAGTGGATTTGAGGCTAGGGCCGTCTGCGGTTTTTTTTCGTTGTGGGTTTTTCCTCGTACATCGCGGCGTAGTGGTTTCATTGTTTATTTTATCTTGTGCAAACTCACCTAGAACGCGTGCTTAGTTAATTCAAGATAAAATTTCATTTTAATCACTACATGTTTAATTTGGTGTTAATTTAAATATTGGGTAATGTGTAATTAATTCAAGTCATTTAATTTAATTTGGTAAAATTTAGTTTGGCCTAATTTGGAAATATTGAAAATATGACTTAGGCAAACTTCTAGGACTTGGGATAAATTAAATTGGTTTAAGTGAGATTAACATAAGTGTGTGTTTTTATCTTATTTCACATTGTTTAATTTTAATTTGTAAAAGAAATTAAAATTTATAATTTGTTTAATTGAACCATCATCTACCATCTTACGCTTCTGCATCTAAAAAAAGGAAATTACGTTTGAATGTTCAATTGGGGAGACCTAGTGTTCCAACAAGTGGTATCAGAGCTTTGATTGAGAAAATCTCTCGCTTTCAAATTGGTATCAGAGCCGGACCGCTAATTTATCGCGTCAATGATACATTTTTCGGCTTTTACAATTTCTGTGCTCCTTGTATTTTTAGGTGGTTCAATTTTTACTCACTCTCAATTTTTGTTTTGTATCTCTCGATGGGACATCTTAATGATAATTTGTCCATTTCTAATGTTAATGAAGTTTTTTCTATCCGAGAGGAATTTAATGAGATTAATAAGTTTAATGAAAAATTAAGAGAATTAAATTTGAGATTTGCAAAAAGAATTAAATTTCTTGAAGATGAAAATTCTTGTTTTAAAGATAAAATTAAATTTTTGGAAACCTCCCTATCTCAAAAAGATATTTTTCGTGAAAAGCTCATGGACATAAATCACAATTTTAATATTTTAGAAATGTCCAAGAAAGAGAGTGATTGTCGAGAAAAGACTCTTAGGGACATGTTTGCTCACATTAAGGAAGAGCGTGATAACCTTCTAGGTGTAATTGAAAATTTAAAGAAGGAGTTCCGTAAAATTCAGGAGTCTAATTTATTACTTGAGTCCAAAATTTTAAATATGAAAAATGATTTACAAGACTCGAGGAGTTGTAGTAATGGTTCTAGCACATCTTGTTCAACTGCTTCCGTTGCTAAAGCTAAAACCATTGTTTGTTTTAGAGGGTGAACTTTATCCAAGGACTTTAGAAAAGGTTAAACCTTGGGTAACATTCCTCGTGTTTACACATGCTTGCATTGTGGTAGGAAAGATCACCTTAGGTCATATTTCTTTTATCTTAAAAGAATCCCTAGGAAGTCTATGTCTAGCATTTCATTAATTTCCAAATTCCATCTTTTTAAATATACATCTATATGGGTTCGAAAATCATTTTTAGACGCGCTAGTTATTAGATTCGTTGATTCTCATTTACTTTCACATGAAACCTTCCTTGAAAAATCTAAAGGTTGAATGTGTTAGTTTTGATTTCATACTCTAGCTTTTTGTACTTCATATTATAGCTCCTTGCTACGTGTATGCATGTGTAGTCATTTTCTAGTCATTACTTTATTTCATTTCTCATGCTAGAAATCATGACTTGTTTATCTTTTGTATTATATTTTTTTGTTTGCATTAAATTAAAAATACAAAAAGATTTTTGTTTATCATTTGGGTTTTTATCTCTTGGAAATTTAAGCTTAATGAAAAATTCAAATGATTTCTCTTTGTCTTTTGAGTATATATTTTTTTTGGTTAAAAATTTCAAAAACTCAAAAAGATTTTTTTTTGTGTATTTTAGTTGGACGGACACACTTTATGTGGCATACGCTTGTGTTAGAATCCCATCTTTTTCTCTCCCATGTGGCTAGAACTTTTTGTTTAGATTGTCAATCCTTATTATGTTCTTTACCATGCTTACATGGAGTGTTGGATTTTGTGTTGATTAAATGGATTCTATTTTTATATGCCTCTATTCACACATGCACAAGATCATTTGAAATTTTAACTTCATATGTATATTTGAGCTTTGTGAGGTGTTCTCCTACCAATCTTGTTATCTACATATTTGTGACCTAGGAGGACTAGTGCATGTTAAAATCCGTTGCACGTGAGATTTTTGAGAAATAAAAATGATAAATATAAATATGCACGGGTAAGGGCTCCAAAATGATTTATTATCCTTTGCGAATAGTAAGCCACCGTTTACTTGGACCTAAAAGAAATACGTGGTCCAAAGGCCTAAAAATAGAATTATGGCATTAAAAAGAAAAATAATTGCCAAGGCCAATTTTTGTTTGATATATATATATATATATATGCTTATTGAGGGATATTGGATGGTATATCAACGATTTGCACAATATCCGTTTATCCTAGTTGCGCTTTGAATGTCATGACTCTATTGGTTTGTAGAATCATCAACATGTTAGGCTTGTATGCATTGTGTATGTTTGTTCATTGAGTTCAATCTATATTGTCACATGAGGTTATATTCAAATGTGATGAAGTTTGCAATCAATTGAGAACTCCGTGAACATGTTTTAAGTGATTGGTTCTAAATTTAATTGTTGGTAGTTCACACCCCAACACTTCCATTTCCATATGACACATTTTTTCCATACGAGTGTGAAAAACTTATCTTATTTTGTGTCATTTGTGTGTTTATATCTATATGTGTGTACTTATGCTTATCTTGTATCTCTTGTGCATACATATATATGATATTGTGTTTATGTCTTTGCCATGTTTAGCTAGTCCATGTATGCTTCAATTCATAATTGGTACCTTGTTTGTTGCGTAGTTTGTTTGATATCACATGCTTAGAATTTTATTTGTCACGTTGGTATCATTTGTTGTCACATCATAGTTGGTATTCATTTTTATGGATTAGTTATGTTTTTGTTGCCCATATGCTTTCACGTTCTTATCACTTTATGCATCATGTTTAAATTAGTTTTATCCTTTGTCTATTCCTGAACAAAACGGGGGAGAATGATGATAGGGGAGAAATGGTATGTAATCCTATTGTTATCGTATCCTAGTTTAGGGAGAGTTATCTTAGGGGGAGACGTCATTCTAAGTAGGTCATTTATTTTGATAAAGGGGAGAATTAATTTAGGGGGAGCCTTTATTTAATTGCATTTAATATTTTGATATTCCCTATGCGTTTAATGTGTTTGCTTAAGTGTGCAGGAATTATCTTCTAAGTGGCAACTTTCACCAGCAAAGATTTTGATCATTTGGGTTGTTTGAGTCAAGCATTGTATTTTTATTTTGGGTTTGACATTTTTGTTAGTCTAGTAGAGCTTGACGGCCCTTTAGGATTTTTGTTTGTTTTTGTCCCGGAATAGCCAAAGGGGGAGATTTGTAAGGACACAAATTTCAAATTGAGTCCCTTGTAGTTTTGGCTCAATTCTGGACAAAATTGTTTGTGTCATAGGATAGTGTTCAATGTATCTATTTCAAGCCTATGACGAGTTTGTTGAAGACGTAGTGGCCAAGTGTATAAAGCTTCATCAAAATGCCGAGTTTAAGTGCCTCGTTTCTACGCCATCAACAGTGGTTCCGTGCTTCCAAGGTATGAATGCATTACATATCTATATAGGAGCTTGGAACAGTATAATGGGTGTAGGTTTAATTAAAATTGTTGTTTATTTTTAGAAAGATTTGATTAAAACTTTAAATAAAGTTTATAAAGTTTCTGGGCTAAAAATGAAAATTTCCAACTTTCTGGAAGTTCGTTCGATATGTGGTTCGAACGAGTTTTTCGTTCGAACCAAATGTCATTCGAACGAGTTTCCTAACGAGTTCCCAGTTTGGCATCTATAACTTCGTTCGAAATGTCTTTCGAACGAGATTTCCAACGAGATTTCTAACGAGTTCATTTTTTAAAGAC
Source organism: Sambucus nigra (assembly GCA_949130495.1). Classification (NCBI taxonomy): domain Eukaryota; kingdom Viridiplantae; phylum Streptophyta; class Magnoliopsida; order Dipsacales; family Adoxaceae; genus Sambucus; species Sambucus nigra. The sequence continues at coordinate 223,051,436 of OX422221.1, read as the reverse complement.
ACTGGAAATTCGTTAGAATGTCGTTAGAAGGCCGTTCGAACGAGACTTCGTTCGAATGACAAATCTCATTCGAACGAGATTTGGCGGGAACACTTAAATGGCAGTTTTTAACAATTTTCACCCACTTTCCCATTATCTTTCCCCACTAACTTTTGACTAAATATCTAAGTGCGGGTACCAACTTTGGAAAGTTAACTTTTTCATACACATCTATCTCCAAGAGAGAGTTTGAGAGCAAAAGAGAAAAAGAAAAAGTTCATGTTTTAAAGTGTCTATATTTCAAAGAAAAATTCATTTACACTTTAGTTTTCACCCATATTGTTTAATCCAAGTTTCAATATATATACATCTTGCTTGGAGTGTTTGGCACCGATTTTTCATCTCTACCATTTTGAAGTGACATTTGGGTTTGCTTCTAAATCCCACAAAGAAGAAGAAGTTTGCGTTGATTTACCCACTTGACGCAAGGCTCCTTGTTTGGGTGACGGTGACTATATAAAGTCCGATTGGTGGATTTCGAGACTGCGATGGAGCTCCACGGTTATTCGCTAGGCAGAGGTTGATACAAGAAGACACGTCGGGGATTAAGAGGGATCGAGTCGAGTGTTGTAAGTCATCTTGCTTGTATTTGTAAATTCCGTACTTAGTGGATTTGAGGCTAGGGCCGTCCGAGGTTTTTTCCCGTTGTGGGTTTTTCCTCGTACATCGCGGCGTAGTGGTTTCATTGTTTATTTTATCTTGTGAAAACTCACCTAGAATGCATGCTTAGGTAATTCAAGATAAAAATTGATTTTAATCACTACATGTTTAATTTGGTACTAATTTAAATATTGGGTAATGTGTAATTAATTTAAGTCATTTAATTTAATTTGGTAAAATTTGGTCTGGCGTAATTTGGAAATATTGAAAATATTACTTAGGAAAATTTCTAGGACTTGGGTTAAATTAAATTGGTTTAAGTGAGATGAACATAAGTGTGTGTTTTTATCTTATTTCACTTTGTTTAATTTTAATTTGTAAAATAAATTAAAATTTGTAATTTGTTTAATTGAACCATCACCTACCATCTTACGCTTCAGCATCTTAAAAAAAGGAAATTACATTTGAATGTTCAATTGGGGGGCCCATTGTTCCAACAAGTGGTATCAGAGCTTTGATTGAGAAAAGCTCTCGTTTTCAATCCTCTTAGAGGTCGAGACAAATATAAACAATAGCCAACTAGTTTTAAAGGCTAGAACCAATTGATTTATGCATGAATAAAGCCAAAAATTACAAGAACAAATCCTACAGGCTGCATCTAATTACTGTAAGGACCAAAAATAAGAACTTTTTTATATTCAAGTTGCAGACTGCATCCAAGATAAGTAATGATAAGATACCTTAGTAAAGTAGCACAAGCCATACTATCATCCACGACCAAATACACAAACATATAATTTCGATGAAGTACATGTTTGCAAAGATTGAAAACCTATGTTTCTAGGGTTTTGGCCAAGAACATGTTCTTGGTGTTCTTGGCAAAAAACAAATTCGAAATTGGGTCAAGGTGTGGATCAAAACCTAGAAAATTTAAATTTTGATCCTACAGTCCAATTCAAACACCTCAAGTTACCCAACTTACATCTACCCAAAAATACAAAAATGGCATTAGACAGGGGATAAGGATTACAACATGTCTTAAATCCAGAAATCCAAAATTCACATATCCTTTATGTTTTATCAATGGTGTGAAATGCTACTAGTCTTACTAAACGGTTCATCATCATCAAACCCTAGTTTCTACAAATAATTTAGAGACCAGAACCAAGTAAAAGGGTTCTCAATATAAATTTAGAAATACAAATTCGTAAGATATACAGAAGATACAATCAGTGTGTTCTTGAAAAACTAGATTAGAACGACAGATTACAGAATGATGAAATGTTAATAAAAAGGTTACCTGGAAACGGATGAGAAATGGAGAGCCACTAGCTTCTCAGCTTCAACTCTGCCTCAAACCAACTTGAACCACTACTAAACACTCGTCAAAATCTCTAAGATGAAATTAACAGAACTTCGCTCTCGATGTGCTCTCAATATTTAGAAAAGGTAATGATCCGCACGACCAAAACTCATGTATATAAGAGGGAATGGGAAGGTTAAGCTCCACTTTATAACACGACTTTGCACCACGGCTTTGCCGCAGAGGATTTAACAAGAGCCACTGCCTAGGCTCAGGTAGGATGCGACACCATATAATTATCATGGCGCTTCCTGGGATCAAACAGGTCGCGACACTCTTTAGACTTGCTGCTGCCTAGGCTCAAACAGACCGCAACCCTTACTCATGCACGACAGTTGACAATTGTCCAACTTTTAGAAGGATTCCTCATTCTTTATACTTATCCTACGTCACATGTCCTAAGCACGTGACACCACCCTTATATCTCCTATAAATAGATGTGCTCAGCTCATAATTGAGGGACTTAGAAGATAATTATCCGACGAAGCCCTACCAAAATATCTACACTCTCTCTACAGAGCTACACCCACCTAGGGACTTATCAGGCCACACTCGATACACAAACTTCCATACAATTCACATTCGGTCTACCCGGATTCATTATACTCATGTATTATTTTGTCCCTTCTTACTTGTATGCCTCTTTAGGACCAATCATATTGTATTGTACAACACATATAATGTGAGTACGATAACAAAATGCATGTAGGCTCATTTTTATAGCCGAACCACTCTATATTTTCTCTTCCGTTCCTTATTGCTTGCTTTATTTTTATTTTATACTTGATATGATGTTTGATAACAACTTGTGTCCGATTTCTCGTATCATCAATATATGTATATATATATATATATATATATATATATATATATATATATATATATATATATATATATATATATATATATATATATATATATATATAGTATTGATCTTGTGTGGACTATTCCGCATTTTAATAGTGTGGACTAGACATCGATCGCCTGATGGTGAGCCCAGAAAAGAGGGAGAGAGCGCCTATAATTTAGGCAATAATTTCTGGGCTCAACACTAGGCGACACATGTCCGATCCACACTGATAAAAAGCAGAACAATCCGCACAAGAGAATTATATATATATATATATATATATATATATATATATATATATATATATATATTTTCATGAGACCTACATCTATCCTGATATCCAAAAGCATTAGTTCTAAGAAAGTAATTTTTCTGGACATTTCATTATCTTTCCAAGAAAATCAAGCGCAACCTTAAGTATGCTAACCTTTATCACTATCACGCCCAAACAAGTGGATTTAACATGTTTTATAAATTGTTTCCCTTTTTAAATAAAGATGCAACTTGGTGTTTCTCCCATGAAAGGTGCCACAGGACAAGTTTTCAGTCAAGGTTTTTTTTTTTGCCTTCATTTTTAGATAGATATATTTTGTTTATTATATATTGTGCAGTGGGAGTGATAAGCATTCAGAGAGATAAGAATCGTCTATTAATTGAATAAGAGTTATTGCTTTCCAAGTTCCTATTCCATCATTTAAAAGATGAACTGCATCTCAAAGTTTAACCAATTCATATATATATATATATATATATATATATATATATATATATATATATATATATATATATATATATATATATATATATATATGTTGTAAAATGAAAGTCAACAACTTAAATTTCAATGATAAAATATATGTTCATATATGTGTGCAGTGGTTACAACTTAAAATGCAGTAGTTTATTCTATAACTTCCATTTCTTAACGTCTCCCTTATTGTTTGTTTAATTTTTAAAAGGTTCATGGGCAAGTTGCAAGGTTAAAAATATATTTTGGGGGTCACCACTTATCACAAAAATGATAAGAGAAGAAGAGAACTGAGAAAACTAACGATGGCAAAAACGTGTTCAAATGAATGGAACAATTTTTCGTCACTTTTAGCAAAGCAATTGTGGATACTAAGTAAGAAATGATATGCACCAACTAAGTCTTAAGTAGTGAATATGTGTAAATGTCTTTGTAGCACATCACCGACGAGAGTTAATCTTGAATTATATTTGATCAATATATCAGATTGTTGATTATTATTATTATTGTTATTATTATTATTATTATTATTATTATTATTATTATTATTATGAGCTTATCTTAATTATTGTTGTTATCTTTGGAGTTGGGATGGTTAATGGCTCTCCCCAGAGTTTGTAAATATAAATAATCCTCTTATTTTAATAAATACTACTTTTAATAATAAATTATTAAATGTACATATATGCAAAATTAAATAACACATAGATGCATGTTTAGAACTTAATTGAATGTTCTTACTTGATTTTATCATCATCGATCACACATAGATGCATGTTTAGAATCTAATTAAATAACTTCCTTATTTGAACACAAGCGCACTCTTCTCAAATTGGTATCAGAGCTAATTACACAATGTTACCGTGTAATTTTCCCCAAATTTTTTCTAAGATATCAATTTTCTGAAAAATTGATTTTTTTTTTAAAACGAGTGTGTTCGTAATGGAGAAGTTATATGATAAAATTCCAGTTTTTGATGGGACAAACTATGCATATTGAAAATACCTCATGAGATCTGCATTAAAAGCCATTGATGAACGTGTTTGGATTTTGTTTGAAAGAGGGTGGACACCTCCCTCCGTCACTCTTGAAAACGTGACCAATTTAAAACATGTTACTAAATGGACTGAAAAAGAATTTAAATGGTCATCTTTTAATTCTAAGGGTTTAAGTGCTATTTCTAGGTCTATCACACCTGATGAGTTCAAACGCATAATTACGTGCACCACGTCAAAAGAGGCATGGGATGTTTTGCAACTTACCCATGAAGGAACTAATGTTGTGAAAGAGTCTAAACTGCAAAATTTAACAACTCAATTTGAAACAATCACCATGTTTGAATCTGAATGTTTTGATGAATTTTATGCTAGACTGTCTAATATTGTTAACACTAGCTTTAATGTTGTTGAACACATTCCTAATGCTAGAGTTGTTGCCAAGATTCTTAGATCACTGCCTAAGCGTTTTATCCCTAAAGTCACTATGTTAAATTCTATGGGTAATTTAAATACGCTTAAATTGGAAGAACTTGTAGGAGACTTGTAAACTTATGAAATTGATATGTTTCCTAAATCTGTCAAGTCTAAAGATAAGGGAATTGCACTTAATGCCCAGGAGAGAAAGAGTGAGGGGTCGGCAAGAAAGAGGGGAGAGTCATCTAGAAAAAGAGAGACTGATACGTCAGATTCTGAGTGTGAATTTGACTTAGATGATTTGGCCCTATTTGTTAAAAATTTCAAGAGAATTCTCAAATTCAAGAAAAATGGTAATTTTAAGATAAAAAGAAGTTTGAGAAAAATAAGTTTGAAAAGAAAAATGAAAAAGATTTTAAAGATCCTCCTAAGAAAGAAAGTGAGAGATGCTTTGAGTGTGATGGTAGGGTCCATAGAGCTTTTGAGTGTGCTACTAGGCTGAACAGAGAAAAGGGCAAAGTTGTCCTTAATGCTACCCTTAGTGATGACAGTGAGGTCGAGTCGGTGGATTCTGGAGATGAGTCACCGCATAAGTGTAACTTCATCGCATTCATGGCTAGTCATGTGAGTACTTATAGTGCTCCTCACGATGATGAGGATGCTTATTCACAGGGACACCTCGACAGTGAGATCGATGTGAGTGAGGGGGAGGATGACATAAGTGAGAGCGAGAGTGATCTTCAACGCGCCTACGCTAAGCTATATTCTGAGTCATTTAAAACTAAAAATCGTAATAAAGCATTAGTTCTTAGGATCACCGCTTTAAAGGAAGATTTAATAAAAGCGAGAGAGAGAAAGTCCTCCACCTTCACTACCTTAAGAGAGAGAGAATTTGCCTGTGTTGAGAAAGAGAGTTTGTTTATAGAGAGAGAGAGTTGTTTTGAGAAAGAGAGAGGGGACTTGACTAAACAAGTGGCTAGTCGAGTGAGATCCATTCCTCCGTGGAGACTCAGAAGAAACTTGAAGCCAAGCTTACTCATGATCTGGAGAGAGCACGGGAAGTCAAGGTACAAATCGAGGACAGATCTGGGAAGAAGGGAAAGATGCTCCTCGGCCTCGCTTTAGGTTTTGGTGATACGTAGGGAATAGGTTATGATGGTGCCTCCACGTCCCAAATTTCACTTAGACCAGTTCCTCAGTTTACTACTACTCCTTAAGGCCATCGTCAAAAACCTCGAAGGAGAGTTCGACCAAGAAAAGCAAACCAAGGTCCGCCTAAGACTGTGTTATTTTGTACATATTGCAAAAGAAAAGGCCACCTCATGGAGTTTTGCTATAATATGGGTGGGACACGATGTACTAAGGCTCCACCACAGCATACTGATGATTTTACCAGTATGAGATAGCGAGTTGAGTTTATAGATGCCCCATCACAGAGTTTGATGGAGGAATTCCGACGGATGTCTTTGCCGTCAATGAATGCTTCTCACATTTCGGCTAAAACCAATAACAACAACGATAATCAAAAGGTCACCACTTCTTGGGTACCTAAGAAAGGTAAAAAGGCCCTTGTTGTTCATGTCACTCTCAAAGAACATAATACCTCACAGTGGTATTTTGATAATGGGTGCTCCAGACATATGACAGGTGATGCCTCATTTTTTACTTATCTTGAGGATTATAAGGATGGTAAAGTCACCTTTGGAGATGGGAAAAAGTATAGCATTATAGGATGTGGTACTATAGAGTTAGCAGGATTTCCTAAGATAGAGAATGTTTTGTATATTAAAGGTTTGAAAGCAAACCTTCTTAGCATTAGCCAGCTGTGCAACGCTGACTTTGCCGTAAAGTTTGATCGGGATGCTTGTAATGTATATAATCAAGTCGGTAAACTTTTAGTGCGAGGGGTGAGGACAAAGGATAATTGTTATGGGACTGAGCCCACGTACTCACTTGTCTGCAACAGCGCCACGATCACTCGTATGGATCTGTGGCACCAACGTCTAGGTCATGTGAACAGTAGAGATTTAACTGGTTTAGCTAAAAAGGACCTAGTACGTGGCTTACCATCCGTTAGAAAGCCAACTTCGACGATTTGCGGACCCTGCCAGTTGGGAAAACAAATTTGTAGCCCCCATAGGAAGCTGCATTCCATTACCACCTCTTATATACCTGAGCTTATTCACATGGATCTTATGGGTCCTACTCGTACTGAGAGTCTGGGTGGTAAGAGGTATATCCTCGTGATGGTGGATGATTTCCCTAGATACTCGATTGTAGGTTTTCTGAGGGAGAAATCTGATGCTGTGGAGTTTTTAACGACTAAGTGTCGTGTCCTGCAAAATCAACACGGAGTCACTATTAACAGGATACGTAGTGACAATTACACTGAATTTAAGGAAGCAAAGGTAGATCTTTACTGTGATAGACTTAGGATCAAACATGAGTTTTTTGCTGTGAATACTCCTCAGCAAAATGGGATTGTTGAGAGAAAGAATAGGACGATCCAGGATATGGCTAGATCTATGATTCTAGGTCATAAGGTTTTTAGGAGATTTTGGGCAGAGGCAGTTTCCACTGCATGCCATACGGTGAATAGGGTTTACCTACGTCCACACACACTTAAAATGCCTTATGAATTGTGGACTGGAAAGAAACCCAATCTTGCATATTTCTGTGTTTTTAAGAGTAAATGCTACATCCTACGGGATAGAGAGCAATTAGGAAATTTTGACTCCCTGAGCGATGAGGGAATATTGCTAAGGATATTCATAGAATAGTAGAGCGTATGGGTCTTTAACGTGAAGAGCTCTAAGGTTATGGAGTCAATAAACATCACTGTGCAAGTTTACAAACCTTTGGCGTTTATTGATTCTAACCTTTAGTGTGAGGATGAGGACTTTTCTGGCAGTGATTTACTTTCCCCTCACCCACACTTTGTGGATCCTACTCCTGTGTTAGGGGACACACCAACTTGGGTTCGCAAGAGTCATGACCCTGCCTTCATTGTAGGCGATCCCACTCTTGGGGTCAAGACTCGTGCTTAGCTAGAGAACGTCGTTAGTCACTTTTGCTACACGTCCAAAGCCGAGCCCAAGAATCATAAAAAAAAACTCAAGGATGAACACTAGATATCTGTTATGCAGGATGAGCTGCTTCAGTTTAAAAAGAACAATGTCTGGGAACTAGTCCCCTGACCTAGTGAGACTAATGTGATTGGTACCAGGTGGATTTTTAAGAATAAAATGGATGAAAATGGTACCATAATCAGAAACAAGGCTGGGTTGGTCTCTCAAGGATACACACAGATAGAGGGTGTAGACTTTGGGGAGACATTTTCTTCTGTTGCGAGGCTTGAGTCCGTCCGCTTACTACTCACCATCGCATGTCATCTGCACTTCAAGTTATATCAGATGGATGTCAAGAGTGCCTTTCTTAATGGCATTCTATAAGAGGAGGTTTATGTGGAATAACCTAAAGGGTTTGAAAACCCTAAGCACCCGGAGCGCGTCTACTATCTGAGGAAAGCCTTGTATGGTTTAAAGTAAGCACCCGGCGCTTGGTACGAGAGGCTTATTTCCTATCTCTTAGCCTGGGGCTTCAAAAGAGGGGGAGTTGATATGACGTTGTTCTTCAAGAGAGATGACAGTGCTATTTTGGTTGACCATGTCTATGTGGACGACATAGTCTTTGGATCCACATGCTCCCAACATGCTCATCACTTTGAGAAGGAGATGAAAAGTGAGTTTGAGATGAGCATGGTTGGTGAGCTTACTTTCTTCCTTGGTCTCCAGGTTCGTCATCTAGAGGATGGGATGTTCATTTCCCAATCCAAGTATGCTAGAGACCTAGTGAAGAAATTTGGTTTAGACTCCGCTAATCATGCACGTACACCTATGAGTACCACTACCAAGCTTAGTAAGGACACTTCAGGCAAGAACATAGAGCAAACCTTGTATTGGAGTATGATAGGTAGTTTCCTCTACTTGACTTCCAGTTGTCCCGATATAGCCTTTAGTGTTGGAGTCTGTGTGCAATATCAGGCGTCCCCGAAAGAGTCACACTTACTTGATCTAAAACATATTATCAAATACGTGAGTGGGACGCTCTCATACGGTATCTGGTATTCCTTTGATACCAATGACCGTTTGTCCGCCTATTCGGATGCCGATTGGGCCGGGGATGAAGATGGTTGTAGGATCACTTCTGGTGTGTGTTTCTATTTTGGTTCTGCTCTTGTCTCCTGACTGAGCAAGAAACAAAATTCCATCTCTTTGTCCATCGCGGAGGCTAAGTACATCGCCGCCGGGAGTTATTGCACGCAACTCTTGTGGATGAAGCAAATGTTGGAGGATTATGGGATTTCACAGGACACCATGAATATTTCCTATGATAACACGAGTGCGATACACATATCCCGCAATCCAGTCCAACATTCACGCACAAAGAATATCAGGATACGTGAGCACTTTATACGTCAGTTAGTTGAGGAAAAAGTCGTATCCCTGAGTTTCGTACCCACCGACCGTCAGTTAGCCGATATTTTCATGAAACCTTTAGATGCCCTTATATTTTAGAGTCTTAGGAAGTCTTTGGGGATTTTCATAATTGACTGAGGGGTTAGTCCGTGTCTAGGATAGGATGCTTTTTCATGTTCATATCTTATGCTTCATATTGCTAGCTTCTATCATGTGTATTATTACTTTTCTTTTCTTTATTTTTTTAGAAAATACAAAAAGATTTTGTTTTGATACATTTTTGAAAAATCCAAAAAGATTTTTGTATTTTATTTTTACCTTTTATGGATGAGCATTTAAGATAGCCAGGTCACAATTTCATTTCATTTATCCACGTGACAGTTTGATAGAGATTTGAGACACTACATCATTTCATCCATGTGCTTTACATTGTTTGGAGTCTTTGAGATGTGATTAGTGATATATTTCTACATGTTTGACTCCTATATCCTTTATTACACACATGCACGACTTTATTTGACTATTGTACTTGTCTATCACATATTGGCTTGAGTGTTTCCATCTAAATTCTGTCTATACAACTAACAATATGCGATAAAACTTGACAAGATTGGAATGCATGTAAAAACCATTTTGGTGAGACTATGTGTTTATTTAAAAACGGGGAAGGGCTACGAAAGGTTCATTTAGCCTTTGCGATTCTAAGCCACCGTTAAAAAGGACCAAAAAAATTGAGAAATTTTATTATCCGGGGTCCAAAGAGGCTAAAAGAGCCTGAAAAAAATTACAGGCAATATCAAGCAATATATGCCAAATATGGGCCATTAGGTTTCACCATCAATTCTCCAAAGTTTGAGAATTTAGATCGCCTATATTTAAAATATAAATGTGAGGGTGTTTGGTTGCAGAATATAAACGGGTTTGCACTTCTTTGAAAGTCCTGAAAAAGCCTAAAATATTTTTGGACGTTATTGGTGTGAAAATCACTTTGAGCTTTGATTTGTTGATTGGATTGAGTCAATGCCTCATAATACCACCTTTTTACACCAAAGGAAGATTTTGAGTTCATTCGTTAGGAGTATCCGATATTCATCATGCACATATGTCATGTTTGTATGCATTGATTTTCCTATTGAATTTGATCACACCCCTACATTTACGTTATCATCGACTTGGTTGTTTTTGTGTTCTTTCATGGTGTGATTCTTTGTTGTATATTATGTGCGAAGAATTTTGAAAAATACAAAAATAGCAGTTTATTCCCGTGTGTCATTCTCCATGTGCATTCATTTAGGCTTCTCATATCTGTCTATTTAGGATCATCATAAAAATGGGGGAGAAGAATTATGGGGGAGAATTGTTTTGGTGTTTGGTTGATTTACGAATGATTTGCTTAAGCTTAATTGATCATCAATTTTTGCATATCATTATATTTCAAAATGTTGCTTGTCATGGGTATTTTCTTTATCTCATGTGTGTAGGTACAACATTTCTCATTAGTTGACACGCGACTAAGAATGTGTCTCAGAAGTGCGTACTCTCTAGGCTCAAGTGCAAGCCTGTCGCGTTAGTAATAAACTCGGTAAGTCGGGATCATATCCATAGGGAAATAGGACAATGGAATTGTAACGACGTTGGACAGATGAATGAATCCTAACTCTGACTCTAAAGAAAAAGGAAAAGATGATTGGTTTGAGAATTGACTACAACTAAATGCAACTTTTTTGAAAATATTTATTCAATGCACTAAATTATGAATGGAATGCAACTATTCTAAGTTACCGAAAATACTAATGATGAATGATTTAAAAATTCGAACTATGTGATGAGAAAAATAGGAAAGGAATACAATCCTCTAACCCTAGTGTATTGATGGTATAAAACTAATCGTAAATTTGAATGATTAATTAGACCCAAAATTTAGTACTCCCAAGCATTACGTATATGAGGTCTAAGCCCGCACCATACTTAATCAAAGGATGAGTAAATCGGTATTGCGATAGTGACACTCCAATTACATTCTAAAGCATCCCGGTTACCCTGAAGCAAATGAGATCCAAAAGTCTACAATTGTCCCATTTCTATGCAATACGATCGTCATCAAATCATTAAATTTAGAGGATTACTTTTATACACATACAACTACCACATCAGGTTGGGTTCATGCATCCCGACCCTTAAAAGTCTAGCCTACCATGATGAAATTAATGAAAATGATTTTTGAATTGCAAGAAGTCATGATTAAACTAAGAAAAAATTAAAGAAGGATGTAAACGGAAAATTAGACAGAGGAAAGTAATCACTACTCTTACCAAAGCACTGAAATCATCAACTAAAAGTACTTGTAATCACAGAAATCTGAACAATCTTAAATCTTAGAATTAATATTATAATCTATCTTCAAACTAGGGTTTTGCTGAAAACAATGGAAAATTAGATAGATTTGTCGTCCTTAAAATGATAATAACTCGGGTTTAAATACCCTACAAAACTCCAAGAGTTTTAGCTTAACTAGGACTCTCTATTAGAGGAGGAGTAAAAAATAAAAATTCGACAGTCGGACCGGTCCGGTCCTCCTTCGGTTCGATCTGGTTGGAATCCAGATCGGTTCATTTATTTCTTGACCGGATCGATCTGGTATGGATCGGTTCATTTATTTTCCTTCAGCTTCTATCCGTCTTTGGTCCGGGGTTCTCTGGAAATTGGCATTTCCGATCGGTCCGATCCGGATCGGTCCAAATTTATTTTGACTTTTTCTTTAAGCTTTGACTTCTCATAACTTTCACACCCTGAATCCAATTGAGGTTTCGTTTCTTCCTATGTGCTCGTGAACTTGATATATTCAACTTTTCTTTCGATGCCTTATCCGAATTCCGGGTAAAAATTACAATTTTTCCCTTTTGACTTTCCTTCTTTTCTTTCTCGATTCTTCCGGTTTCTTTATTTATTCATTGACATCAAATACTTGCAAACTTAGTACGCAATACCAGAAACTCAGTGTACTAGAATAAGTCAGTAGCAAGATTATGAGATAAAATCAAATCAATTACGTTGGTCGAGGTGCTAAAAGTAACTAAATTAATGGGATAAATTTGGAAGAATTTATACCTAATCAAGTTGATTACACACCCTGATGAGAAAAGTTTTGGAAGTTTCTAAAGAGCTGAAGATTTGGAAGACATGTCATTTAGTAATCTCAGTTTGAGGGTTTAATGGGGATATTATCTTGAATATCATTTGATTGCATAATTTGAAATTTTATGTATGTACCGCCATAGACATAGGGGGAGATTTGTAAGGACATAATTTTATAAATGTCCGGGGTAGAATCTAGGAATTTTCTATTTTTCCCTAGATCACAGTTTGTATGTCTGTTACCGCTACATTCGGCACATCAACACGATCATCCTCGATGGCCTTTATCCGAATTCAATGCATCCATTATCTTCACGTGCATCATGCTACATTCGACGTGCTGCTTAGCTCATTCCTACTACTCCACTACGCTTTATCGGTAAAATGGTTTATTGGAGCTTTAATATTTGCATAAATATTTGGGAAATTTTTTTTAGAAAATTATTTTAGAAGTCTGGATTAATTTTTATCAAAAGCATAATTTTTTTAAGTGTAGAAGCGAAGTGCCTTGATCAACGAGCTCGCTCAAACGACGTTGACTGTCATTCGCGCGAGTTAGGCATGTCGCGCGATCTCATTCGAACGACATATGTTCTTCGTTCGAGTGACATGGCTATCTCGTTTGAACGAGCCACCGCCTCAATTTTCGTATAAATACCTGTACACCTTCTACACAATTTTTCAAGTCTTTCTACAGTCTCAAAATTCTGCAAAAATAGTCCAGAATAAGACTTCATCTTTTTAAGGTTTTCTAAACCTTTATGATTCACAAAACCATTCCCATATATGTGTGTGAATATTTAAACCTTCAAGAGGATCATTTACTCATCTGGAGTAATTTATGAGTAAGCCATTCTCTTCTTCATTGCTTCCCTACTGGAAAGGGATAGTTCCAGCCGACGACATCAAAACCGACACCCGAGGGTACTTTTGTGTCACATATTTTCATTGTAATCCGTGTAAGCCGTTTTCTTACAAAATTGTAGTGAAAATGAAATGTTTTGCCCCGTTGGGCGATTTTTCCTCACTTGTGTGTGTTTGAATGTTCTTACTTGATTTTATCATCATTAATCACACATAGATGCATGTTTAGAACTTAATTAAATAACTTTCTTATTTGAACACAAGCGCACTCTTCTCAGAATTTATATTGTGTTTGTAATTCAAAAAGATCAATCCCCTAATTTCACATCAAAAGTCAGTCCAAAGATACAATTTGTCAACCCTTATGAGAAAATCATGATTACAAATTTTAAATCATTATCAATATGACCCTTAATTTAGGTTCGACTTGGGGAAACCCAAAAATCAAATAATATAAAATCAATACAAATAACACTAAGATGCATATCTAATACTAAGTCCAATTTAAAAAATCTTATTAGGATGAAAAAGTAAGAACTTACCAAAGAGATTGTGCTTCCATACCATGAATTGACAAAAGGAGCTTCCGAATTTCCTACGGAACAAATAATACAAGGAAACATAAATTTGTTATTCAGTAATTCACTTTAACAATCTAAATAATGTTTTTATTATAACATTGTCATATAGAACAAAGAAAAAGAAAAAAAATTGGAATCCAATTCTCTAAGACAACTCAAGTCCTACAAGGGTTCCCTACTATCTCTATCTCTCTCCAACATTAATACTTTTAGAGGGAGAATGCATGAAACTATTTTATAGGGACGAAGCATGAAACTGTTACTTCTTTATTTATGCTCTATTCAAATCGCGTCATGAAAAGAACAACTTTTTACTAAAAAAAATTACAGAACCCCAACTTTATGAAAACTAAACTCTGATAATGGTGGGGATGGAAAGACAACATAAAATGTACTGTAGTGAGGTAGAGGAAGTTTTATTTTCTAGGTTTTCAACATAAAATGTACAAAACCCTATTTTCCTTTATTTTTCAGGTTTTCCTCATCTTCTTCATCTTATTGTTTCAATATTTTCTTTTATGAGTTTTTCCCCCACATCCCTCATCTAGGTACCTGAAATCGACAGCATATGCCATTTTCAACTATAGTTTCCATATATAAGATAAAAGGGAGAGGATATGTCTGGAAGTATAACTAGACGGATGCCATGAAAAAATCTTAGGGTTCCCGAGGTTATTGAATAGTAGAAATGGTTTGGTTTCCGTCATTTGTATTTATGCGAGGCTTTTGATTAACAATGTTTAGGATAATAAACAATCATATATATTAAATGGTCATTAACACCTCTAATACTATCGTATTACAGTTATAATATAGATATCTAGGGAAGTTTTTTAATTTCCCATACGTAAAAACACAAGAACGTGATATTCTTTTAGAAAAAATAAGGGGCTCTAATCATCTCTTCAATTTTATTATCACTCTAGAAAGGAGAGACCAACAATAATTCCATTATGCCACCTAAGTTCATTACCAATTTTACTTTAATTCAATTGTACTTATACTGACTCTATTTACATATTAGGAGTCCATTTAGTGTTATCATTTGTTTTCTCTTACCCTAATGAAGAACTATATTTCATAACCCAAAAGCCCGATGGGTCTTAGGATGGCTTTTTAGTGTTTTTACTTTTGTGTTGTTAGTGTTGTATTATTTATATAAAAATATGCTATAATTTTGTATTAGTTATATACTCTGCATCTCGATCTTCTGAAGATATATTTCTAAGAAAAGAGGTATTTATGACTAGGGGTGTGCAAAAAAATCGATCGAACCGTCGAATCGACTAAACCAAATTGAACTGATGATTGTAGGATGATTTATTATTAAGGCCGTGTCGGTTCAGTTTAAGTGGGATAAAAATAGATAACTTCAGTTAGGTTTTCAGTTTGGACCACATAAGACCTAGATAGAACTGAACCAAACCGCTCTACTTATTATATAATATTAGATATATTTTTTACTATTAATTAATTATATAATGTAATGTAATAAAATATAATTGAATGTTTATGAGATTAATTTAACTAAAATAAATAATTAAAATTATGAGAATATAGCTTCATTTATATTGATTTATATATGTTAACGTATTTCAGTTATAGTTATTTATATATGTTAATTTAACTGAACCATTTTTGAATAAAACTTTTGAACCATTTTTTAAATTTGTTAAATATAATAAAATAGTGTTAGTTAAATTTAAATGAAAAATAATTAAAACAAAAATGAAAAAAAATTAAAAAATACCAGCCTTATCAAAATCGGTTAAACCAAACCAGCCATGTCAATATCATCCCTATCAAAAATCGACAGTCAAATAAAACCAACCCTGTCAAAAAATGACATTGTTTGTTTCGGGTTCGGTTGAAGTTATTTGAAGACTAATAAAGTTGGTTTGGCTTAAAGAAAGGCTAAATATCGAATCGATCGACCCGTGCACAACCTTATTTATGACCTTTATGTTTTTTTATTGCTTTTTGTAATTATTTTTATTCCATTATTTGACCAATAATGTTCATCAAATCCATGATTTTTTTTTGAGTTACAGGTAATGTATACACATCCATTTCAATGTTTAGTTTAATAACTTCCTCTAAGTGGTCTCAAAAGAGGTACTATTCCATTCTCACTAATTTCACGAATTATAGATAAGATGAATCAAGCCACTAACATCTGTCATATGGTAAACCACCGCCTCGTAGGTCCCCCGATTGATTCTTCCATAGAGGCTAAATATAGGCAATTACTCCTCCCCGAACACAGCTTACATATTTCATTTACTGTGCTATCCAAATAGCAACTCTTCTAAAAATCTCACTCAAAAGGTATTGAGTTGGAATCCCATTCTAACTAAGGATTCTTGTGGTTTCAGAGGATCGAGCTACAAGAGAACCAGGAATGGAGAGCTTTCCCCCCCTTTTTCTTCAACTCTTGGGTCATAAGAATATTGGTTTTAAGAATGAGTGATTGCCCTTCTTCGAGACTTATTGCCTAATCTGGAAGCGGATAGCTAATGCGTTACACTTATTGAACAGGGTTCTATGGTCGGTCCGTGACCCCTGGATACCGAAGGCGTCCTTGGGGTGATCTCGTTGTTCTGACGGGGTGGACATGATGGGGTCGGTCCATGGGTTTTCCTTCGTTTTGCCGCATCCTTTCATTTTCAAAATGTCTTAAATATTGGTTTGGGTTTCGTAACTTCTTTGTTGATGATCCCTAATAATGTTAGGGTGATTATGCGTAACAAAAAGTGGAATAAGGGTCCTTGATCGTAGAAGTAAATTAAATAACAATATTTACTTTTTCATATGTATCTTGGATGAAATCAACCAGTAACCATTGGCAATTTTGGATGTATCGATTTCTTATGGATTTTGGTTCTTTTTTATTCAAATTATAGGAATTTATCTTCTTTCTCACATTCTTGACTACTCACTTTACTAGTACTCATATTGTTGTGTTCTCACACTAATAGGTATTAAAAATTACTTTTGGGGCTAGTTTGGTTCTACGTTTGGAAATGGAATTTAGGATAACTAGAATCTAAATTTCTTTTGTCAATAATTTCAATGTTTGTTTTGAAATTTGATGTGGACTTGGAATTTATAAAGATTATAATTCCCACAAAATTTGGATTCTCCTTCCCCCTCTAAAAAAGGAGATTCTCGAGAATTCTAGCTTACTTCTGTGGTGAGATGAAAAAAACCTCACACACGCCTTATCTCTCACACACATACACTTTATCTCTTTCTCTCTCATACAAACACACATATACACTCTGTCACACATAAAAAACACGTTCACATATACACACTCTATCTTTTTCGGACGCAGGAGCATCTTATTTATTTTAGTTATTTTATGTCATTTTTTGTTTACTTAATTAATTAGGGCATTTTAGTCTTTTGATTCATTGTGCTTATAAAAGGCCTCTTAGTTATTTAGTCTTCATTATTATCATTATGTTTTAGAGAGAGTTCAAAGAAAGAATTAATGGAGATTTCTTGTTTTATTACTTTATTTATGTGTGTGTGTGTGTGTGTGTGTGTGTGTAATTGACATGTGTATATTGCGATGATTTTATATCAAATGTAGTATCAGAGCCAAGATTTTCCTGGGACTGTAATGGAGAATGATTGGGACTTGGGTTAGAGAGATATACCTTTAAAAGGTGTTAAAACAAGAAAAGAACCCGCAGCATGGTGGGGTGGCCATCGCTAGAAGTCGTCGGGGAGAAGCTAATGAAGTCGTGCTCATTTATGTTGGTATTAAGGTCGCTAGAACCCTAACTTCCCAAGCTCGTACCTCGACCAAAAGCTTTGTGAAGAAGAGTGTTTTGAGCTTGACCACTATATTTTTGGGTGAGGGTCCCCTAAATACCCCCTCCTTAGTCCCCAGGAAATATGAGGATGAGTAACCCCCAGGTTCCCTTAATCGTAAAAAATCCATATTAGTGAAGGAAACCCCAGGGTTCCTCGACCGTAGAAAATCCATATTGGTGAAGGAACCCCCCAGGGTACCTCGACCGCAGAAAATCCATATTGGTAAAGGAACCCCCAGGGTCCCTCGACCGTAAAAAAATCATTTTGGTGAAGGAACCCTCTGGGTCCCTCAATAGCGGAAATTCATATTGAGAAGGAACCCGAGGGTCCTAACATAAATTCATATTGAAAAGTAACCCCTCAAGTATTGATAGAAATTCATATTGAGAAGGAACCCAGGGTCCCGACAGAAACTCATATTGATAAGGAACCCCCAGGGTCTCGACAGAAATATATATTGAGAAGGAAACCCAAGGCCCCTCTATGAAAGAAATTCATATTGAGAAGAAACCCAGGGTCCCGATAGAAACTCATATTGAGAAGGAACCCCCAGTGTCCTGGAAGAGATTCATATTGAGAAGGAACCCCCAGGGTCCTGACAGAAACTCATATTAAGAAGGAACCCCAGGGTCCCGGAATAAATTCATATCGAGAAGGAATCCAACCTAGGGTCCCAGTAGAAATTCATATTGAGAAGGAACCCCCAGGGTCCCGACAAAAATTCATGTTGAGAAGGAACCCCACCCAGGGTCTCGGCATAAAATTATATTGAAACGGAACACCCACAGTCCCAATAGAAATTCATATTGATAAGGAACCCCACCCATGGTTCCTCAGCTGCATAGAATACATATTGGTAGGGAACCTAGGCCCCCTAACTGCAAAAAATGCATAATTGGTGAAAGTACACCCAAACTCCCTCGACTGCAGAGAATCCATATTGGTGCGGGAACCTAGGCCCCCTGACCGGAGAAAATGCATAATTGGTGAACTGCACCCAAAGTCCCTCGAATGCATAGAATCCACATTGGTGCGAGAACTTAGGCCCCTTGACCGCAGAAAATGCATAATTGGTGAAAGTGCACCCAAGGTCCCTCCACCATAGAGAATTGATATTGGTGCAGGAACATAGGCCCCCTGACCACAGAATGGGCATAACTGGTGAAAGAGTATCCAATGTCCCTCACCCCAGAGAATTTATATTGGTGCGGGAACCTAGGTCGCCTAATCGCAGAAAATTCATAATCAGTGAAAGAGAACTCAGGATCCTTCAAATATAAAAAAGTCATATTGGTGAAGGAACCTCCAGGGTCCCTCAACCAAAATATGGTTCCTTCACCAATATGATTTTTTTACGGAACAATAATAGCCACTCCCATATTTTGGTAGCCTCCAGGGTTGCTCATGGTAGCCAAAATATGAGGGAGTGGCTACCATGAGCAACCCCACATCATGAAAAGTCATTCTTTTAAGGAACAACAATATTAACACTTTGCTTTCTTGTACAGGTAGCCTAGTTGAGCAGACATGGCTCAAATAGGCCAGTTGGGATCTCTTGAGAGTTTTGGCTTGGAGGCTGAGGAACAACGTTTGTTGGGCAAGATTTACCACTTAGCACTTTAGGATTGAGATAATACTAATAGAAAGACCCCATGAGTCACTCAAGACCACACACATCTTACACTTAGTCATAAGTGAAGTGAGCAGTTGAAGGGATGCCCATAAGAAATAAGCTTTTACAAAATGATTTTCTTATAAGAGAGGGCTCCAAATGCCCCCTCTCAAGAAAATATTATTTTAGAGGGGAGGGGTCCTCAACACCCTCCCCTTTAAGATTGATAATTTTAGAGAAGGAGGTTCTCAAGGCCTCCTCTCTCAGGTTTAAAAAGTTTGTACCATAAGTTACCATTTTAAGATATATACCAAATCAGATATTTTGTCTCCATTAGGATACATATTTGCTATTTGACTTTTGTTTGCACCAGGTGGAACCTGTCTGAGGAGACAGACTGCTACACACAGGTATGTACAAATGGTACATTTTAGACCGTGTCCCTCACTAACCCTCTCAATTTTGGATCCCAAAAGTCCCAACTCAGCCCTAGTGCCCAAGTATAAAAAGACCCCTGGGCAAGGTCAAGAAAGAGAGAGAAAAACTCAATTGCAAAGTTACTCTATCAAAATCACACCAGCATCTCTCTAGTATTATATCCATGCTCTCTCTCTCTAAGTGTCGAGTGCCTTATTCTTTCACTCCCCACTGATAGCCATAACTCTCAAGAGTTCCTCTTGAGAAAAGTTACTATTATTGTTGTGAAGTTCATCTTCTTGCAGGGAGTGATATCTAGCTTAAGTTCCATTTTTACCCGAAAGGAGAAGGTTTTTACTAGAAGTTGCTTTAGAAGTTCTAGAGAACATTATAGACAGCATCCATTAGTGTGGGTCACGCCTAACCCTTTCCATTTATTCATAAACCTAGTATCACTACCATCCTACACTTTGTCTTTTTGCCTAGGAGGTATCCTCACTTCCATGCAAAAAGAAGGTTTGAATATTTATAAGCAGCTAGTTTGGAAGGCATTCCATCTATGAATGGAGCTCAAAATGGCCAGACCACTCAAAGGGATGTGGTGGTGATCGGACCTAGAGTGCCTGCTCCTCCGGGAGGGCAGACCAGATCACTGGCAGTAGCTCCGATGACATGTACGAGTCTCGTGAGTATGTTTTTAAACTTATTGAAGCAAAACAATGTAAACCTATCAAATTTGGGTCAAGGCTATGTAACACCAGCAACTTCCCCCTCTAGAGGGGTAGCCACCCCAGTTGCAATTACGGTAGAGATGATTTCGCCATGGAAGGTGGTGCCAGAGCAGGTTATGGCACCATCAGGCTCACCAGCAGCCAAGAGCATGAGTTTGGAGGAGTCACCCTCCAAGGCTGTCACCATGGAGGAGGTGAGGAGGTTGATTTCCTCCTCTCAGAGGTGAAGAAGCTGCACAGTAGAAGCAAGAAAAAAATGGGGTGCACGTAGATGCATGCCCAAATCCCTCGCTAATATCAGAATGGTAGGCGAGGAACCCTCAAATGTCATAACAGTAGGCGAGGACCCCCTTCGGGGTCGAGGAACCCACCTCGACCAACGGTGATCTCGAGGAACTCCTCATGATTGAAATCATTGTCGAGGGACCCAAGGTGGTTGAAACACCCCATGATCAATACCTTAGGAGAAGTACCCTCAATCACAAAATGCCTAGTCGAGGAACCCATGTGGGCAAAACCTCAAGTGTGGAACCTGTAGTTTCCCTCACAGAGCGAGGGACCCTTTAAAATCAAAACGACAGGCGAGGAGCATCCCAAGTTCAAAAACATAGTCGAGGAACCCATCGCTTCCATGATAGTAGTAAAGGAACCCTTCGAGGTTAAAGCATCAGGAGAGAAACCCTTTGTGGTCAAGGAAACCCAGCATTGTTAGAAGTTATAGCGAGAGAGGAACCCTTGTGGGTAACGACTCTTGCGAGGAACCCTTAACTAATAATCCACATGAAGGTTTTCGTGAGGAACCCTTAATAATGTCAATCCCAAATGAGGGACCCTCAAAAGAAATACCAAACGAGGAACCCTCAAGAAAATGACACCCAACAGCAACCATAATAGAGGAATGACCAATAGTACCTTCAAAAGAGGAACTCACCTCATCCAACAATGATCATGAGGAACCCTTGATATTCGAGGAAAACCTCAAACACACAAGCAAGGAACCCAGGATAGCCCTTGGCGATCATGAGGATCACTGAAATGAAGAACCCGTGCCACCCCCTTATGGTGGTGAGGAACCCATGAATGATATGTCCAAAGTTGATGAAATCCCTAGAGAGGAAAGCCTTAGACTTAAACCAACAGTTGAGGAACCCCTGGTAAAAAAAAACCTCTAATGAGGAACCCACCACGTCTGAAGTAGCGGAAGAAGAACCCCCAACCATAAACGTAGCAGATGAAAAAGTCTGCAAAAGTAAAACATCTGGTGCCATAATATGCTCCAACGAGGAACCCCTCGTAACCACACTAGCGGTCGAGGAACCTTCCGTCATAAGAGACTCGAATGAGGAAATCTTCTCACATGGAAATTTAGTCGAGAAACCCAAAGAGAGAAACGCTCCTAATGAGGAAACTGGTGTATTGAAAGTAGAAGGTGAAAAGCCTCAGTTGCAAAGTCACGAACGAGGAGCCGAACCCCAAAATCAAGCGAGGAACCAGTAGTGATTGGAGCTTCCTGCGAGGAACCCTCTATGCCAAGAGAGACCTCAAATTAACTTTATGAAGGAATAAGATAGAAAGCGGTGAGGGACTCTTAGAGGTTCTTAGCCCAAAACTCAATCCATCGTCAAGAGCCTCCCTATCCAACAGATCCTCGAAAGTTAACTCGTCAGAGGAGTAAATCTTTGGTCGCAAATGACCCATAGAAATGACGTCATCTAAAAATGGGGCGGAAGAGACGGTGACAATGGAACCACCTGGGGCGGTGGTTATGATAGTGGTAATGGTGGCCACCACCGTGGATATAGAATTAGAGACAGACAAAGAGCCTATAATGATGGGAATAACGATGGAATCAACATCTGAAGAAGCTTAGGGCGATGATGAAGCCATTGATGGTGTTTTGGAAGTATACTCGATTTCAATAACGGCACAAAGTATGAGGTATAAACTATACTTTCTTAGCAATTTTTAATGCTTATAAAATGTCAAGTTATCCTATATAGGCCATGCTGCTTATGAATTTTTACTTGTTATTATTCCTCCTCCTAACAAAATAGGACAACAGGTGTGAGAACACAAAAAATATTTGGAAAAGTATAAATTAAAATATATAAAAGGTACGATAGTTTAGTACCTAAAGCTCCAAGGGCACCGAAGGGCTCACAGTTTTGAGAAAGTGCCAAGTATGAATATGAAGTGTGAAAGTTTAGCACCTAAGGCTCCAAGGTCACCGGAGTGCTCACAATCTTGAGAAAGTGCCAAGGTATGCCAGACTAATGTTTTCTCTTTCTTAAGAGAATGGTAGAACCTATACTAGACTAGAAGATGGTCCATGACATGAATGTATTTACTCATTATACTTTCGGGGATATCCATCCATCCTAAGGGAAAAGTATATTGAGCAAAGTCCTTACGGACACAACAGACAAATTGTTTTACACCAGACCAGCGGGAGGTTATCCTCCTAGTAATAATAATAAACAAAATTTGCTAAATTTTTTTATTATTGTTCCATACATATTTATAGCCTAGAGAACAAGTCCTATCCTCTGTTCTCTAAAAATAGAATTTACTTGACTAGTTTTAAAAAAATAGGGAGAAGCGGGACTACCCCCCCCCCCCTAAATTTGTTTTTTTTTCTAAGACAAAAAACGTTCCTAATAAAAGTAGGAGATAGACTGCTACACACGGGTTCGGACAAATGGTACATTTCAGACCTTGTACCTCACCGACCCTCTCAATTTTGGTGCCCAAAAGTGCCAACTCAGCCCTAGTTCCCAAGTATAAATAAAACCCATGGGAAAGGTCAAGAAAGAGAGAGAAAATTCAATTACAAAGTTACTCTGTCAAAATCACACCAGAACCTCTCTAGTATTCTCTCCTTGCTCTCTCTTTAAATGCTTAGTGCCTTGTTCTTTCACTCCCCATTGACATCCATCACTCTCAGGAGTTCCTTTTGAGAAAAGTTACTATTATTGTTGTGAAGTTTATCTTCTTACAGGGAGTGAGCTCTAGCTTGAGTTCCATTTTTGCCAGAAGGAGAAGGTTTTACCAGAAGCTTCTTCAGAAGTTCTTGAGAACCTTGCAGAAAAAGTCCATTGGAGTGGGGTCACGTCTCACCCTTTCTAGTTATTCATAGACCCTAGTCATACTACCCTCCTACACTTTGTCTTTCTTCCCAGACCTGCACCACTTCCGATAAAAAATTAATTGACTAACCCCTCCCCTATAAATCCCTACCAACCATCCCTTCACCCACCTCGCTTCTAAATCGGGCTTCCCCTACTATCTGAACCCTCCAAATCGCTCCAGCCAAAATATGAAACCCACCCTGACCCTATTTGTCCCCGTCCTAACCTATCCCTCCAAACGGTGACCTAACCCGATGGAACCCTAGCCGAGTTAGCTATTAAAAGTTTGTTTCCATTCATGGGTCACTCATTAGGCCTCAAACCCATCAATCCTATAGTTCCCATTTGAGCATGCGCCTCCATTTATAGTAGGTGCATAACCCACATTCAAAACCAACTTTGTTTACTAAACAAACCCTCCAACACTCTACTCCCACTCCTAAATGCCCCAATGTCCAACCATACCATGGTTTCACCAAACTCTATCCCCCTTAAAACTACCCGAAACTAGGCCCTCATACTCCCCTTTTCCCTCGTGTATAATTCGGTCATGGCAATAACAGATCATTCACAATGGCATAACTTGTTCTACACGTAGTATTGTGAAGGTAAAGTTATGTAAAATTATAATCGACGATGGATCTAGTGTTAATTTGGTATCTCAATAGATGGTGGGTGGGTTGGGTCTTCTTATGGAGTCGATCGAGAACTCATGTATGATTGATTATTTTGGATCCAATGATGAAAAGTTCGTAACGAGAAAATTTTGAGTACTCTTCACCATTGCTTCATATTCAGTTGAAGTCGTATTTATGGTAGTTGATATGGACATGCAATGCATCCTTTTAGCCCCTGGAAGTTTTATCATACTAGCATGCATAATGGTCTTGCTAATAAATATTCATTCATGCCTTAGGGTCGTAAAGTGGTTATTGACTCCATGTCGCAGCCCAGACTCCCCATCGCACTTATGTCCCTGACCTCTAAGCATTTTCTCCTTATCAATGACATCAAGTAGGGGTTATATTATTCCCTTGTTAGCGCCTTGGTCCTCACACCGACTAGTGTTCTACAGGGCCTTCATGACATCTTGGTGTCATTCTAGGATGTATATACACCGCCCGATTACTTTCCAGTATTAAACGACATACAATATGTGACTGGTTTTATTTTGGTAACCTAGTTACCCAACCTCCACATTACAGGATGTCAAATTATGAGCATGCTAAACTAGATTGACATGTATCAGGGATATGAGACCATGGCTTTGTACGGGAGTGTATATCCCCTTGTGTTATGCCTTATTGACGCCGAAGAAGGATAATAGTTGGTGGGTGGGTGTATACAACCGAACTATGAATTAAATCACATTAAAGTACCATTTTCCCATGCCAAGATTTGAGGATATAATTGATCATCTTCACGGGGTTATTTTTCCAATATTGTTATATAGAGTGGGTACCACCATATTTGCATGAGGCCTAGAGATAAATGGAAAATTACCTTCAAGATGAAGAACAAATTATATGAGAGGGATATTATGCCCTTTGGGTTGTCCAATGCCCCGTCCACAATCATGTGTTTTATGACATAGATCCTCTATCCTTTTGGGGGAAGTTTGTTGTGCTGTATTTTGATGATATTTTTATCAAAACTCGAGCCAATAAGGAGCACATGGACCATATCAGATATCT
This sequence comes from Sambucus nigra, assembly GCA_949130495.1. Lineage (NCBI taxonomy): Eukaryota > Viridiplantae > Streptophyta > Magnoliopsida > Dipsacales > Adoxaceae > Sambucus > Sambucus nigra. The sequence continues at coordinate 223,025,959 of OX422221.1, read as the reverse complement.
TTTAGAGGTTCTTCGATACGAGAGTTTTTATCTCCACCTAAAGAAGTGTCATTTTAGGGTGTCAGAGGTTTACTTTTGGGGGTATATTGTCTCGAGTGAAGGAGTATGGGCTAAAAATAGAAGGTTTGGGCTATCTGAGAGGTAACTAGGCCCACCACTACCTCCCACGTCCACGGTTTCCATGGGTTGGTCATTTTTTATCGACTTCTCATTGATCGATTTAGTTTTATGATCTCCTATTACTACATTGATGCATGTGCCCATAACTGAGTTTGTTCGAACTTATAAGGCTGAGGCGACATTCCATCTCATCAAGTTTAGGATGACATCATCTCCCATTTTAGCCTTGATATACTTTACCCAACTATTTGAGTTAACTTGCGATGCTAACAAATTCGATATTAGTGTAGTACTTAGTCAAAAAGGTTACCATGTTCCTTAATTTAGCCAGAAAGTTATCGATTCTGTTAAAAACTATTATGCCTATTATAAGAGGGTACTTTAGTCATAGATAGATGGAGGCGTAACCCCTTTGAAGTATGGTGATGATAAGATAATTGGACAAAGCCTTGGGTTAATGATAAGACATACAAACACAAACCTTAATGAAGATAAGAATTAGTTTAAACTTGCAAATCTCTTGTGTATAACTCAAAAAAGTAGTAAGGAAACATAGAAGTATCTTAGCTAGAGGGAGAGAGAAGTAAGAACCCTAAATACACCTTGGTAGGCATAAAAACACACCAAACACCCTCAAGAACCCCTGTCAAGTATTAAAAGCTTCTTAATAAATAACAATGGTGAGTGAGTAAACTCTCTGATTTTGCAATAACTCTTTCTGATGCCTATTCTCCCTAGCAATAACTCCTTAAACTCTAAAAGATCATCCTCTCCTCAGGGGTGGTTGGGGTCCTTCCATAGCCCCCCACGCCATCCCCGAGGCAACTCAGTCATTAAAGACTATGAAAGACATCCCTCATACTTTATGTCACAACATTAAATGCCCGATGCACTAATTGTCTCCACGTCATAAACATTAAATGTCAAGACATGCCTTTTGCCTAATCAATGTATGTCAGGGGGCTGTTGTCGTAGAGGTGGCTCACCAACTGCTTGACTGCCCCAAATACCATGGTGGTTTACTCAAGTGCATGCCTGACATTGTTTATCTGGCTAGTGAAATCACCTACAGTAGATGTGACATTAAGTAGAGGGTTGTTTGGTTCATAATTCAATGTCTGATGGAACTCGAAGATGCTCCGTCCGAGGTTCCACGGTCAGGGTCCTTCGGTATTTTACCAGGTTTATCTAAGATGGTTAGGACCAGACCCAATGGTGCCTTACTTCTCAATCCTCCAAACCAAGTCCCTCTAAAGTACCCACGGTGAGGTTATTCGACAGAGCATGAAATCTCTCCCAGGCCCTGCCAAGCCTAGTCTCCCGCGAGTACCTTTGACCTCACACTAAAACTCTTTATTATTCTCGTTACATGATTACAACCGTTATAGCTTACAGTCATGATAAACAAAGGTACAATATGACTAATACAATAAGCTAAAATACAGGTTATCACACTGACCTGCCTCGCTTGAGCTGCCACACTGAGATGCCATGCTGAGCTGCCACGGTGCCTTAATCCCCAAAACACTGTTAATAATGTGGAATTACTTCTAATCTCAGCATTACCTTCAAGCCCCCCTATATTTTCCCCTTCGTGTAGATATTTGTTGGAGCAAGAAATGTTTGCATGAAACTTCTCAAACCGATGAACCTTCTTTGTGTGTTAAAATTCATGCATCCTTTCCTTCGTTACAACCGCAATGTTATAATCTCCAAGAAAAAGTAAAATTCTCCCTAATGTACCTGAGCCAAAGCACTACGGCTTGTTGGGGCTTTCACGAAAGGACATCACCATTTTTTCCTTATACTGTGCCTCAACCGTTCTTGCTTTATTATTTGAAATTCTCCTGAAAGGCTTGCTAAGCTTCCTAAATACTCGTTTTGATTTTTGGCAAGTTAAATTATCCTTTTTAATGCTTTGCTATCTTCAAAAAAAGTAGGAATTCTCCCCGGTGTAACTGAGTCACCATTTGAACAACGTTTGAACTAGTGACGAGGGGACATCGTAGCTTTTTTTAACCGCTAGGGCGGACATCGGTTTCAATGGGCCTTATTGGATATGTCTGAGAAAAAAATCTAGCGCCAAAACTGAAACTTGCTAGAGAATGCAACCTCTTATGTTCCCTAGGCGTCGCTTCATAAGTGAGGTGGCTCTGTCTTTTCAACTGTCAAAACACTTCCTGAAGTGCCACGCGTTAATTTGAAATGATTATAGGTGGTTATGCACGTGCGATGGTGGGAAACTCAAAGGACAAGTTTTAAAAACTTCAAACGTCTCTTTATACTCCAAAACCCTTCTCTTTTCCTTTATCTTCTTCAAGATCCCCGATTTCTTAGAGAGAGAAACTCTGTGCAAACTCCATTGTCTCCCAAGGTTTTACCTAGATTCTTCCTTGTCTCCTCTTTTACGCCACCTCTTATTATTGTGCACCTCCCTCTTCATTCCCAACTCTTCTTTTAGTGAGCTCTTTCCTACTTCTGTTGTCTGCAACGGCTTCTTCAAGCAATACTTCCACGCCTACTACTAGCGTGCCACCTGCCACCTATGGCGCTACCGTCGCCTCAAGCGCCACTTCCCTGAGTGTTACTCGTCAGGAGCAACTACATTTCTATCGTCGGGTGCCTATCTTTGGTGAAGACGATAAGTTTTCCGACGCATGCAGAATTTGCCATTTTTCTTCCAAGTTTGACCCATTACTGTTGGGTGATGAAGAGATAGGTTCATCAAAGTGGGTCTACCTACCCCCAGAGGGGACTTTTCATTTCTGTTTAGATCATGGTGACTTCCCTTATTCTCAAATTGACTTCGAGGCACCTGGGGCGTCGCCAGATCATTTTCGTACTTGGCACACACATATGCAGAGTTCTCACGTTGCTACTCTTGCTAAAGTTAGGCTTCCTCGCGCATTCTGGTTTGGGGAGTTGACCCTCTCGAAGCATAATACGGAGTTACAAGTGTTAGTCTCCCGATGGAACATCACAACCCACACCTTCTTCGCTGCATGGGGGGAGTTTACCTTTATGCTAAAGGACATCTTTGAACTCCTTGGGTTTGAACCCATGGCTGAGTTCACTTACCATGATGAGGCTTTGGATGGCGAAGAGGCTCCTGATCGAGCTAAGTTGGACCGGATCTGCCGTAGTTGCACTGGTTCATCAAACAAAGCTACATTTACTTCCCTCATCAACTACTTTTTCGAAGCTCCCACTCCGAAGGATGCTAATACTGCAACGGGCCGAGGTAGAGGCATATATCTGGAATTACCGGCCAATAAACTTGTGTTGCTCTCACGATTCTTCCTAATCGAGAAGCCCAACGATCAACCTAGGAGGGACCTGATAAATATCTTTGTCCGTTTGGCCAGGGGGTTCAACCTTCCTCTAGCCTCCATCGCCTTGGGGTCCCTCTACACCTGGTTGGATCATACCCATATTGACATGGAACGATCACTAAGCCATTACAACTTGGCTAACTTTACCAACACTATTATCCTAACGGGCTTCCTTTACACTAATTTTCCTGCTATTGCTGCGAAGTCAGTTTTTCTTCCCATGAGTGAAGGTATCAAGCCCCCACGCCTCCTATGTTTCCACAAGAAGCAGAGCCGAAAGGAGATAATGGAGGTTTTTGATTGCCTAGACTCCTTCGTGATGAGGCTATATAGTGAGTCTACCTTTGCCCATAGTTGGGACTTCTTTCCTATTGAAGCCATAATGGTCAAGTTCAATCTCGTTGTAGAAGATCCGTCGCAAGCCATAGTGCTTATTTTCACTCCTGGGTTTCTCCCCTCCTATACTGAATGGCGATATGCTTCAAAGCCTTATAACCTAATAGATGCAACAGGTGGTTCAGGTTCGATTAGGGGGCCCCTCGGCCTGTGTTCCAGGACAACCACCCAAAGGACACCTTTGCTGAAGCCTGTACTTTCTACACTATAGCCGTGATGCTTGGTGTGACATCCACTATTGATGGGAAAGTCACCCTTCCTAGTGCTACTAGAAAGGGAGACGTATCCACTTATTTTTCCACTAAGTTCCATTTGGAGCAGTTGGCCATAATCCGTGAGTACATCTAGTCCCCTCCTCAAGATCCCTCGGTTATTTCCTTGTCTTCTTCTGAACTGGGTCTAAAGGGGAACTCCATGCTTGGGGTTGAGTTCCTTCTAAGACAGACCCCCAAAGATCCCCCCAGTGAACTTCCCCATACTACCCCATGATCCCTATTGCCATACCCAAACCCAAGGCCGTTGTGACCCCCAAACCATCTATCCCCATGGCCGAAGATGCCACGAGAGAAGGGCCTTCTCAGCTACCTGCTAAGAAGGCCAAGAAATCCAAGACCAAGAAGTCCAAGGCCCAAGGTCAAATGCAAACTCCATTGGAGGCATTCCCTATTGCCTTCGTTTCCCCTCCCATGTCTCCGAAAGTAGCTGAGGATCTTAGGAGGCGGGTGCAAGATGAAGTCAGCAGAATACAGGCTGAGTTCCAACAACGCGCTATCACCGTTCCTCCTCCAGGTGCGTTTCCCACGATCGTGGTTGATACCAGTGAGCCATCAGTAAAAAAGAGAAGAAGGTCGAGGGTGCCTGAAAGTGGTGAGGCAATGATCTCAAGGAATAAAACACTGGGCACCAAGTTCGAGAAGAAGCAAACACGTGAGAAACCTACATCACCCACTCCTTTTGCAGTTGCTTCTTCACCACCTTCACCAGTGGTCATACCCCCTCGTTCTCCCTCTGGATCTGAGGTATGTGTGTTAGTTTTGTTATCATTCCTCTTTTCTTAAGGTAGTGCCTTTACTTATTGCTTGATAACTTAGGTGCAGGGAGTTAAAGAAGTGAGACCCAGCCCCCAAGTGAGCCATTTTGTGGGGGGACGTTGCAGTGCCCCTCCATCCCCTGTCGCCCTTCCATGTTCTCCCTTAATAGGCCTCACCTATTCTCGTCGTTCATCGTCCCATCGGGCCAAATATGCCGCCACTGGTGCTACTGAGATGTCTGACCAACCTGAGGCAACCGTCCATCCTCCTCTGAGTTACCCTTAGAGCGAGAGGTTCCTCTGCCCCTTGTTGTGGTCGAGGAAAGTGTCTCTCAGGTAAATTTCTTATCAAGTCTCTCATCTTTTATTTATTTATCCCCTTGCTTTGTTTATCATTTTTAACATGTTGGGCTACTTTAGGTGGAGGTGGCATCGTTGATAGCTAACATTCTCCTTCCTCCTGTATTGACACAACCCCTTACTGCGGTTCCTCTTTTCGGTTCCATAACGGGGGTAAGTTAGGCGCATTTCTGGCTCATATTCTTGTGCTTACTCCTTGTGTCTAACACTTGGCTTTATATTTGTAGCTTTCTCCAAATCTCTCTCAACCTTTTGCTTTGCGTGGCCTTTTCCCTTCCTAGCCCCAGTTTGGTGTTACTGCTCTCGTTGGGGCATCTCTTGAAGGTCCAACATCTCCTTTCGATGATGCGCCCATGTTGGCCTTAGTACCATATGCTGGCGAGGGGAGTGTGCCTACCATTGATGCTTTTGCATCCAAGGGCCCCGTTGAGGCTGCTGAGGTACTGAGCCCGCCTCCCAAGGTTTATATTCTTATGGCCCCCGTAGTGACTCCCAATCTCGCTCCTACTGCTGCTAAGGTACTTCACTAGTTTTGTCTGTATGTCTCAGTTTCTCGAACTTCAACTGTGTTTGTGACTTAACAATGAAAACACTTATTAAGTTTTTTTTCATAAATTCCACCTATATTTGTGGCTTAACAACGAAAACTCTTGTTAATGTTTTTTCCATAAACTCCACCTGTAACGTTGACTTCACAACGAAAATACTTGTTAAGATTTTTCCATAAACTCCACCTATAACGGTTACTTAACAACGAAAACACTTGTTAATATTTTCCATAAACTCCACCTATAACGGTGACTTAACAACGAAAACACTTGTTAATATTTTTCCATAAACTTCACCTATAACGGTGACTTAACAACGAAAACACTTGTTAAGATTTTTTTCATAAACTCCACCTATAACGGTGACTTAACAATGAAAACACTTGTTAAGATTTTTTCATAAACTCCACCTATAACGGTGACTTAATAACGAAACACTTGTTAATATTTTTTCATAAACTCCACCTATAATGGTGACTTAACAATGAAAACACTTGTTAAGATTTTTTCATAAACTCCACCTATAACGGTGACTTAACAACGAAAACACTTGCTAAGATTTTTTCATAAACTCCACCTATAATGGTGACTTAACAACGAAAACACTTGTTAAGATTTTTTTCATAAACTCATTATTTCTCCTACCTGTTCTCAGGATTATCCACTAGTTCCTTCGCCCATTGCCTCGCCACATCGTGAACCTGTCTCCTCCGAAGAATCTAGCCATAACGATCAAGGTTCCACGAAAGGTGCTACTAAGGAGAGCGAATCTAGGTGAGAGCTTCCTCTACCCGACTTGGCTCCTCCCGCCTTCTGCCTAATGGTAGTCCAAAGTTCTCCCCAAATGCCTACCAACCACCATTTGGTCATCGAGAAACTTGTGATCTATCATCCTAAGACCTTCACGGTGGACTTCCTACGTTCAAATATCTCAGTTATGAGACATAAACTTTAAGGCATGGCCACTATTATTTCTGAAATTGCCAACACTCCAACTGCGAACGTGACCAGACCCCTCCTCAACCAGTTCTTAGGCTATCTGAGGGAGTTGGGTCATGACGGGTTCCGTTTTGACTGGCTCATCGCATATTTGAAGACTTTGAAGATCCAGCGGTTGGACAGCCAGAGCGAGCTCTTATGAAAACATCGGGAGGATCAGAGGGTCGAGGAAGACAAGTTGACCGAGCTTGCACCTCTTTTTGAAACCATTGATAAAGAGGTGGAGGACCTCGAGGAGGCTTGCGCACGGCAAATTCGAAATGAGAGAAACTCCTGATTGAGCGCATACAGGAGGAGACAAGGTTAGAGGTTTCTATCAATGACCAATGATCATGCCAAGTATCTTCTTCGGGCCTTCCTGGAGATTTTTTATCTTCTCCAGATCTGTGGTTTCTCCTGGGCCAATGAGTTTTTTTATATGTATTTTTCTTCTTCTCATGTAATTCTTGGGCGATAGCTCCCAATTTTGTAATGTACCAAAGTTCATGAATGGAAAAAGATACTTATTTTCTTATGCCATTTATGTGTTATAACTGTTGACTTTGATTGTGAATTTCTATAATTCTTTCATCTCTTCTTAAGTTATAGTAAAAAGAACTTGTTCACACATCATAATAAAAATGAAGAACTTGTGCATTCATAACAACCAATTACATCAGTGGTCAAATATAACTGCCTACACATGATAGACTTTCAACCATTTATTGTTAATCTTGAATTGTTTGTCTTTTTCCATCTTAGAGATTAAGCAATAACCTGATTTATGAGCCTATTTTATAAGAAAGGGTCCTTCCCAATTTGCTTCAAACTTGGGAAGAGGAAGCCCCTTAATGTGTTTCACTACCGCTTTCAATACGATGTCTCCCTCCATAAACTTCATTGGTCTCACCAAGTTATCATAATCCCTAGAGAGTTGCTTCGTATACATTTGAAATTACTGCATCGCATTGTCTCTGTGTTCGTCCAACACTTCCAACTGCACGTGTTTATTCTGGGGAAGCATGTTACTTCACAAGGCATATCAAGTAGAGGGGACTTATAACTCTACTGGGAGAATCGCCTCGGCCCCATAAATAAGAGAGAACGGTGTATACCCCTTAGGCTTATTTTTAGTCATCCGATAGGCCCCTAAAATAGCTAGTATCTTATTATCCCAAGATCCTGGGAAGTCCTCTATCATTTTAGACAAGATATTGATCGAAGTTTTGTTAGTCGCCTCGGCTTGACTGTTTCCCTTTGGGTATGCCACCGTCGAAGTGTGATGGACAATGGAGTATTTTTCTGTGAGCATCGTTACCTCTAAATTGAGGAAAGGGGTTCCATTGTCTGAAAGGATAACCTTTGGGATCCCGAAATGACAAATGATGTATTCCCTGATGAAGTTTCTCACCACTCCTCCTGTTTCCCTTCTCAGTGGTATAGCCTCAGCCCACATCGTGAAGAACTCCGTTGCTACTAGTATCTATATCTTCCCCCTCAACGAAGGGTCCCCTACTAGATCAAACGCCTAAGTGTGAAAAGTATAAGGCATTGTCAGGGAGTGTAGGTCTACCGATGGGCATGGATCATATTTCCATGAAGCTGGCAAGCCTTGCACCTTCGAACGAACTCAGCAGAATCTTTCTCCATCATTGGCCAATAGTATCCCAGAGTCATCAACTAGTCATATAACTTGGCCCTCCTATATGAGCTGGATCGTGTGCCTGTTTGAGAACCTCGACTGCCTCTTCCTTTGTGATGTAACGCAATAGCCTGTTGAAGTATCACCTTCGATAAAGTTTCCCCTCTTGAATGTAGAATCTCGGGGCCCTTTGTTTGAGTCCTATCGCATCAATTTTCTTCGTTGGGACAACTCCATCTTTAATGAAGTCAATATAGGGTTATCTCCAGTCAAGTTGAGCCTCCACAAAGTGACATTCAGCCACTTCAAAAAATAACTGGCATTTATCGCACTTCTGTTGTTGCTCTGCCGCATCCTATTTTATCTTAGGCCAAAAATACCCCTCTCTTTGCATTCTTCGGTAGAGTGGTATCTCAGTCATTTTGCAGTGTACTTCATGCATTTTTTTCAATCTTTGCCCTGCGTTTTCTGGACCGATGCATCTTGACAGCCATCCTCCTGCATTTCTGAAGTAAAGGTTTCCCTAGTTATGAAGTATTGGACTAGTTCTCTCAGCCCCGTCGCTCTTTCCTCGGATTCTAATTGTCTTTTTATCTCTCCCCTCTAGTCTGTGTCCTCCTCCATCGGTAATATCGATTGTACTAACGAAGGATCTATTCTTCCTTGGATCACGGAGGTAATTGTATCGCTCCTAATGGCCATCTTCTATTCAATAGGGGCATAGGCGTCAGGAGCGCTTCATCGTTCTGGGCTGCCTCTTAATCTTGGTTTGATGGAACTGGCTGAGGAGCCTCTGAATGATTGTTCTGTATGGTGTCAGGCTCATATGTTTCAACACGTATTCTCAATTCACTTGCTGAACCACCAAGTTTGAATCCCCCTTGATGCAAAGTGAATGGATCCCCCTTCGAAGAGCCTCTAGCAATCCCAACACCAATGCTTCATATTCTTCCTCATTGTTATAGCAAGGGAAATATAATTTGTAAGAAAGGCAAATCTCCTCCATTCCTTTCGAGAGAATAACCACTGCTCTTCCTTTCTTTTCTGTTGATGACCCATCAAACTGCATTGTCCATTCCTCGTCCACTGCGTCTAGATGGTTGGACTGCAAATCGTCTCCTAAAATATCTTCCTTAGGTGGCTCGAATGTTCCTGAGGGGAAAATATCCAACAGATCAACGTATGCCTGGATTTTGATTTTGCGAGGAACCCGGCACTTCAAGTCATATTCAGATAGGATCAGGAACCACCTAGATGCCCTACCAATCAAAATTTTCCTTGCTAGAAAATACTTAACAGGATCACGCCTAGTTACAATATGAATTGTAAAAGATAACATATAATGCCTAAGTTTTTGTGCTACAAAGAATAAGGCTAAACAATGCCTTTTTACGCTACTGTATCTGACTTCTGGTCCATAGATGATCCTTCTGAGGTAATAGATTGGCCATTCTTGCCCGTCGATCTCTTGTGCCAGCAAATCTCCCATGGACCTCATGGTGGACATGAGATACAGCTGCAACGATATTCTTGCTTTTGGGAGAACCATAGTCTGTGGTGAAATGAGTAGTTTCTTCAGCCCGTCGAGAGACTCTTGGTGAATCGCCTCCCATTTGAACTTCGTGCTCTTTCGTAACAGCTGCATTAATGGATGTGTTACCTCGGCTAACCTAGTCACAAATCTCCAAAGGTAGGAGACTTTACCGAGGAAACTCTTCAGTTCCTTCGCCGTTCTTGGATACGGCATTTCTAAGATTGCCCATTGTTTGTCCTGGTCCATTTGCACCCTTGTCGATTAACCACGAAGCCTAGGAACTTCCCACTTGTTACTCCAAAAATACACTTTAATGGATTCATCTTCAATTTGAACTTCCTGCAACGGGAAAATACCATCCTCAAATTGCTCAGATGGGACTCCTCCTTCCTCGATTTGATGACCAAATCATCCATATAAAATTCCACAAATTTATGGAAGAAGTCATGAAAAAAGGCCATCATTGTCCTCTGGTAATTTTCCCCAGCGTTCTTGAGTCCAAACGGCATCACCTTATACATGAAGTTGCCTAATGGGTTCAGAACTCCATTTTCTCTGCATCCACGGGGTCCATCTTGATCTGATTATACCCTACATACCCATCCATAAAGCTGTACATTTCATGACCTATCGTTGCATCTATCAAGCCATCAATGGAGGGCAGAGGGAACTCATCGTTGGGATAAGCTCTATTCAAATCTCTGAAGTCCACGTAGATCCTTATTTGGTTCTTATCTTTCTTCCCCCCTGAGATAATACTGGATAACCAAAGTGGGTGTTGTATCTATGTGATGAACCCTGCCATTAGTAAGCGTTGAACCTCATCTTTGATCTTCAAATCTAGCTCAGGCTTGTACGTTCTCATTGCTTGTTTCATTGGAATGGATGAAGGCATCACGTTCAACTTGTGGAAGCTTACTTCCTCATCCAGCCCCTCTATTTTTATGTATTTCCACGCGAAGACATCTATAAACTCCCAAATCAATTCAACCAAGGCCTCTCATTTATGATTGTTGAGATCCTTCGAGATGAAGATGGGTCTTGGATCTTCTCCTTCTTTTTGCCAGGCTCAATTGCTCCAACTCTTGTGCCTGGGGCTTTAGCTGATTTTCCATGTAATCTGGTTCCTCGGTGACTTCTTCCATGAATTCCTGTATGCTAGAATTGTCTATCACCATGCACTTCCCCCATTGATTTACCAAAAAACATTCATATATCAGGTCAACCTCATCCTCAGCTTCTTCAGCTGCCCTCTCACACCGTTACAATCGATACACCACCTTTCCTTCCTCGGTAACGACCTTCTTATATTGCTTGCTGGTAGTGGTGATCGCCTTCCTCTTCTTCTCTCTAGAAGCTTCAGCCACTCTTTCTCCTGAGAACTCGCTCAGCATGCTCTCTTGTTGAACCTCATGATCCATCGGGTCCACTCTGGGCCTCATTCTGTCTTTAAGCTACTTTGAGATGCCTTGGGGCCGAGGGACCACCTGGTGAGCTTCTTCAGCTATTTCCCTTGTGCTACCCGTAACCTCCTTCTTTTGCTCGTTTAAGGGCCCCATCCTTTCTCTAATCGAGGGAACCTATGCTCCCTTTATTCTTCTTATCAAGACCCGAATATCTTCCTCTAACTCTGTGTAAAACTCTGCATCCACTAAGTGAGCCTCCTCAGCAGTGAAGGGCCTCTTTGTAGCCCTAATGGTCACCTCCGTGCCCTTGACATTTTCTTTCGAACATTGGTGGTATATAGAAGGAACTAGGCCTTGGTTGTGCATCCACACCCTTCCTATTAGCTGATGATAGGAAGTTGCACTATCTATTATGTGAAACTTGATATGGGAACTCAGATTTCCCAATACAATCCCAACATTAACATACCCAATGGATTTGGAAGATTGATTATCATAACCCAAAATCACCATGGGCATGGGAACTAACCTTTCTTCTGGAATATTGGTCGCGTGGAAGGAGTTGATTGGCATGATATTGATGGAAGTTCCCCCATCCATAAGAGTCCGTGCAAAGCTAACTTCATTGACACTGGCGGTCACATACAACGGTCTATTATGAGGGAATCTTACAGTCCTATCGGCATCGCTGAAGGTTACCTCTGACGAAAATCTCCTTACCAACATGGCCATGGGTCCCTTCCATCTCAGCGAAGGGATTGCGTTCTTTCTCGTAATATCAAGTATTGCCTAGGTCATATCCAACCTACTCTCCTTCGGTACCCCTACCTAGTCGAAGAACCAGGTGAACTTCGGGGATTTCAAAACTGCACAATATTCTAGAACTGGGTCTACTTCTTCACCTTCAACACCATACACTTCCTCCATATCATTGGCACTTGCTTCGTCATCAGCCAACACCACGTTAGCAATTCCCCTCTTACAATCTTCCAGAGCTTCTTTGTACTCTTCTCGCCTCATCGTGGACTATCTTCCTCCTCTCTCAGCCTCTTCATCATAGGCCACCATGAGATTGGCCCCATGCGCCGGTAAGGGGTTGTTGTTGACGTTCTGTGGAGGGATTTGTAATGTCCCTGCCTTTATATACTTGTCGATGATTCTTTTTAGTGTGAAACAGCTCTCGGTTGGGTGTTGGATCCTCCGATGAACCTGGCAATACTTTGAATTCGCCTTCATTGCCGCATCGGGCTCCCTAGTGGGAATGTCCTTTGGCTCATAGACCGTTCCCCCTTGGACCATCGCGTTGTAACAGCTGATAGCTTCTTCCACTGCACAAGGCAATGGTGGTGGGTCCTTCCTATCTCTTTCAAACTTTTTTCTTATTGTCCTTCTTTGATGCTTTGCCCCTATCTCCCCCTTCGGTGTACCCTACCCGTGGAGGCCGAGACCTCCCCCCCCCCCCCCCCACCCCCGCGGGTAGCATTGGTTGCCTAAACATCATGGGCACTACCACCGGATTGGGCCGCACCACCAAGGAGATGTTCCTCGCTTCCTTTAAGAATGCGGAGGAGGTCCCCTCGTACGTCTCATTGATAAGATGGAGGATTTACTCAGGAAGAAGCCCCTCAACGCAGATGTGCAACAACTTGGATTCTCCCGCTTCCTCCCTCACGTCGAGGGATCTTTCCCTGAACCTTCGAACATAGGCCACCACTTCTTCCCAGGATCTTTGCTTCTCCCTACCAAGTTGAGTCAAGGTGAATTCATCTTCTGCCAGGAAAAACTTCTGGACAAATAATACATGGATGTCTTCCCACGTAGAAATGCTATTAGGAGTCAAATGGGAGTACTAGGTGTATGCTTTATCGATTAGGGATTTGGAAATATCCCTCAACCTAAGCTTCTTATTATTGCAATGCGCTCCTAAGTGTTCAAAAAAGCGCTTAATATGATCCTTCGGGTTCCCACCTTTCCCTATATATTTTTCAAAGATAGGGGGAATATAGTCCTTTAGATAGGGCTCATCGTTGTACTCCTGAGGATAAGGTGTTCAAAAGTCATCATAAACTGAAGCCACCTTGCCAGCAGATTGCGAGGAAGCTTGCATAAACTTCTACATATCTTTTCTCATTTCCTCCATGGGCGATGCCACTGAATGGGGCCACGGGCTGAGTGCCCATTTCAATCAGAACGAACGCTACAGGTGGTTCCGTTGAAACTCCTTAGGTTCCCACTGTTGGATTCATAATAGAGGGTATGCTTGCTGGGATTTTTCCCACAACACCTGCGCCTGGTGGGGTCGTTCGAGCTACCCCTGGTGTTACGAAATCATTAGCCTCCAATCCTCCTAGCATAGTTCAAGCTATTGGAGTTTGCAAAAACTTATAAAACTTTCTCATGAGGATCACGAACTGAGTGGGTCCCAACCCCGCACTTGTGGACGCTTGTGTCACCCCTGGAATGCCTGTTGTCGCCTGAACCGGAGGTACCTCTATTCGAGGAATCCCATCCCTTAGAGACTCCAGTTCTCTCGCAGCCTGTTCTTCATTATGTTGAATATCATCAAAGTTGAGCCTTCGAGTAGCATTATCTTGTGCCATACTCCTTACTTAGAAGAATGCCTCTCCAGCGGAGTCGCCAAATGTAAGAGGGTACTTTAGATCATAGATAGATGGAGGCGTAACCCCTTTGAAGTATGGTGATGATAAGCTAATTGGCCAAAGATTTGGGTTAATGATAGGACATACAAACACAAACCTCAATGAAGATAAAACTTAGTTTAAACTCGCAAATCTCTCGGGTATAACTCAGAAAATTAGTAAGGAAACTTAGAAGTATCTTAGCTAGAGGGAGAGAGAAGTAATCACCCTAGATACACCTTAGTAGGCAGAAAAACACACCCAACACCCTCAAGAACCCCTGTCAAGTATTAAAAGCTTCGTAATAAATAACAATGGTGAGTGAGTAAACTCTCTGGTTTTGCAATAACTCTTTTCGATGCCTATTCTCCCTAGATATAACCCCTTAAACTCTAAAAGATCATCCTCTCTTCACAGGTGGTTGGGGTCCTTAAATAGGCCCCCCACACCATCCCCGAGGCAACTCAGTTATTAAAGACTATGAAAGACATCCCTCCTACTTTATGTCACAACATTAAATGCCTGATGCACTAGTTGTCTCCACGTCATAAACATTAAATGTCAAGACATGCCTTTTGCCTAACCACTGTATGTCAGGGGACTGTTGTCGCAGAGGTGGCTCACCAACTGCCTGACAGCCCCAAATACCACGGTGGTTTACTCAAGTGCATGTCTAACATTGTTTAGCTGGATAGTGACATCACCTATAGTATATGTGACATTAAGTAGAGGGTTGTTTGGTTCATAATTCAATGTCTGATGGAACTCGAAGATGCTCCGTCTGAGGTTCCAGGATCAGGGTCCTTCGGCGTTTTAGCAGGTGTATCTAAGATGGTCAGGACCAGCCCCAACGGTTCCTTACTTCTCAATCCTCCAAACCAAGTCCCTCTAAAGTTCCCACGGTGAGGTTATTCGATAGAGCATGAAATCTCTCCGAGGCCCTACCAGGCCTAGTCTCTCGCGAGTACCGTTTGACCTCACACTAAAACTCTTTATTATTCTCGTTACATGATTACAACCGTTATAGCTTATAGTCATGATAAACAAAGGTACAATATGACTAATACAACAAGCTAAAATACAGGTTATCACGCTGAGCTGCCTCGCTTGAGCTACTATGCTGAGATGCCATGCTAAGCTTCCACGGTGCCTTAATCCCCAAAACACTGTTACTAATGTGGAATTACTTCTAATTTCAGCATTACCTTCAATCCCCCCCTACACCTATGATTTGGAGTTCTATGCATTATTGCAGGCTATTAATAATTGATAACCTTATTTGATTCATTGGAAATTTTCCATTAATTTGGATCATAAGGCCCTCCCTCTCATGAACTCCTAGAATAAGGTCAGCGATCGAAAAGACAAATGAACTAGTTTTTAGTAGCAGGTTACCTTCCACCTACAACACAATCCAGATAAAGAGATCCCGATTGCGAAGGAACCATGTAAAAGGTATCAAGCATTAGTCACCATTCAGGCATTGGTCTTTGATTTGTCTAAGATTTACATTTTGTATCCAACAGGCAGCTTTTTGGGCCTATTATTAAGGGATTTTCCCATTATGATTGCATTTAGGGTGATTACTTGTTGCATGTTAGGTATTTATATTGTGGAACTTCATTATGCATCCCTACTTATTCCCTATGGTATAAGATCACCATAGAGTTCCATGGCGGGGGACTAGTTGGCCATTTTGGTGTCACTTGTACTTTAACTACACTTCATGAGCATTTCTATTAACCTACCATGATAAGGGAGAGTAATATCCATGTTCGAGATTATTATATGTGTAATATAACAGAAGGTAAACATACTAATACGGGGCTGTATACACCCCTACCCATCCGTAATCAACTCTGGCTTAATGTTTCTATGGACTTTATTGGTGGGTCACCCAAGATGGGCAAGAAACATGATTATGTGTTTGTGGTAGTTGACAAATTTTCTAAGATTACCCATTTTATTCCATCGTCATGGAATTCAGATGATTAACATGTTGCCACACTCTACTTTCATGATATTGTTCATTTAGACAGAGTACCGATGAGTATTACATTTGATAGGGATGTTCATTTTATGGGAGACTCTTGACAAAGTCTATAAAAATTGTTGCAATACACACATAAATTTTTCACATATTTCCACCCACAAACTCATGGTCATACCGATATGGTCAATCGGAGTTTGGAAAATCTTTTATGGTGCTTAGCTACTGAGTCACCTAAGGCTTGAGAGGTGGTTCTTGCTTAGGTAAAATTTTCATTTAATAATTTCGTTAATCGTTTTACTTATATGTACCCTTTCCAAATTGTTATTGGGTATTTTTTATTATTGCCCATTGACCTTATCAAGACACCACCTAAAATGGCAGTGAGCCCAAACCTCCATTAACTTTACTGCCAAGATGTTATCCATTCATGATGAAGTACAGACACAATTACAATGTATGTAGGCTTCATACAAGGAGTATAAAGATTCTTATCTCCAGTCCATTCTTTTTCATTATGGGGATCTTTTGATGGTATATCTTTAGTGTGAGAGTCAGGTTGGCAAGGCCACCAAGTTATAGATGCACAGATTTAGTTATTTTCCCATTATTCATCACTGCGATGATAATGAATATGATCTAGCCCAACCCGAGGGTTTATGGACACATTCCACATTTAATATGGCCGATTTAACCAAATTTTGGAGTTCACATGTTCCCCGAATTCCCCTCCATGTGGACCCGATTGAGCCAGATCGCTCTTATGTTGATCGTCTCAAGGGTATTTTGGTCTCCGAGATGAGTATGACACCTATGGGCCCCCTTGTCCATTATCTGGTCTGTTGGTTGGTAAAACCTGAGAATGATGATTCATAGATTACTGAGGCCATGTTTCAACATGTTTACCGTGACTTCTATGACAATTTGTAGGAGGATATGATGACGTTTCATAGAAGGGGCTTCATAAAGGGGGAGAGTGATGCATGAGCATCTTCTTTATTTTAGTACTTAATGTCAATTATTTTGTTCACTTAATTACTTAGGGTATGTTTGTCTTTTCATTTCTTATCCTCGTAAAAGGATTCCTGATTGTCTAGTTTTTCTTAATATCATTATGTTAGATAGATAGATAGATAGATAGATAGATAGATAGATAGATAGATAGATAGATAGATAGATAGATAGATAGATAGATAGATAGATAGATAGATAGATAGATAGATAGATAGATAGATAGATAGATAGATAGATAGATAGATAGATAGATAGATAGATAGATAGATAGATAGATAGATAGATCGATAGATGGATAGATCGATAGATGGATAGATCGATAGATAGATAGATAGATAGATAGATAGATAGATAGATAGATAGATAGATAGATAGATAGATAGATAGATAGATAGATAGATAGATAGATAGATAGATAGATAGATAGATAGATAGATAGATCGATGGATGGATGGATGGATGGATGGATGGATAAATGGATAGTATGATATATATATACATATAAAATACATACATACATACATACATACATACATATATATATACATATATATATATATATATATATATATATATATATATATATATATATATATATATTTGTGTGTGTGGGGTGTGTGTGTGTGTGTTTGGTGACAAGAAGTCTCAATGCAAAATATAAGTAAATGAAATCACCAGAAAAATAAAGAATAAGAATAATCATCATAACACACAACACAATATGTACATGGTTCGAAAAATTGCCTACGTCCACGATGGTGCTCTCAGTTTGTATTTCTCTTTTCTTTATAGGAGTATTTTCTATTACATACCCTTTGTCCCCGGCCAGGGGTACAATATATATCTCAAAATTAAGAGAGTGGGCATGTTGGATACCAACACGCTAACCCTCTATCCCTTGAATATCTCCTTCGAGATTTTAGGGATAGAATGGGTCATCTCTTATTAACCATATTGAGGCTTTTAAGTTTGGGTCGGGCGCTCCCTATTTTTAATAGGGCTTGGTCCAGCTACTCCTTTGGGCCTACAAAGAGGGAAGTGGTACCCACAATTGCCCGTAAAATGTTTGGGCCACAATTTGGGCTCAAGAACTTTAAATAATGACTCTTATTGTGTCCGTATGGCACTGTTATGAATTATGTGAGGTTTGGGGAGTGAAGCATCTTCTCATTAAGGATTTGGGCGATAAATCTTCTTTGGTAGTGTGAACCATCATTAGAAGGGTTTAAATTACTGAGTTGAACCGATCTTTGGCATTGCTTCATAATCTCCAATTCTTGAAATGTTCCTTGCACTCCAGTCTCCCCTCTTGCTCCCAGGCTCTGTCTTCCATCGTCTTCAAGTCATCCTTAACTCTTTGTCTCTCTATGCATGTGGCTTTTCATCGTCTCAGGATGAATCTCATTTTGTAAGTCTCCAAACTTATTTCTCTTTCTTTGTTGTTGCTATTAGGGTTTATTTATGGCCAAAATAGGTAATAGATATGTGGATGAGTTTAGGTAGTTCTATAACATCCCCAATTGGGTGGACATTGAATGTTCCCCTATTCCTCATAATATTCGAGACATTGAGGATGGTAATTAGATTCACGTTCTCTTGTTGTCTCGGGGGTATAACTTTTTCCCCCAATCCCCTATTTTTACACTTATTTAGTTATTTCTACATAGTCCCTGCCCAATGTTCTCCAAATGTTTGGAAAATTGTTAACGGCGTACATAGGATCAACCAGCTTTATGGCACCAAATTAGGTCTCACTGAAATTTGTTATTGTTATACCTTTTCTCGAACGAGCTCGAGTCTCCTTTATTTGAAAGCTAGGAGTCCTTATAGGGTGTTGGTAGTCAATCTACTTGATTCCCATAAGGATTATTTACATGAAGTCTTTATCGCCAGAAACTGGCAGTTCCCTCCCAAGACCGGGGGGACTAGGTATAGGGGACCTACGATTCCCTTCTTCAGGGAGGAGTACATAGGTAGATATTTTTCTTGTATTGATTATTGATTTCCTGTTAGTGTATTCTTTCTCTCATGTTTTCTTATTTCTCTTTTCAGTGAAGGCAAAGAATGTTGAACCTACTTTTCGTAAAATCCATCCTACTGAGCTACTCAAAGCTTGGAGGATAAAAGATCTTATAGTTAACGATGACCATCCAAGGTCGGATGAGTTCTTGTTAGCATATAAAAACATAGTCTCTAGCTTCATCGTTCGACCAGTTGACAGCATTCCCCACCTTAAAATCCCAAAAGAAGTTACTGCCGAGCCAATTCAGTTAGACGAGTAAGAGAGGAGCAGCTCCATTGGTGGCAGCGTGGGAGGTGACAGAGGTGGAGCTGAGTGTGATTACAGTGAGGAGAGCTCGAGTGGTGAGGGATCTTCTAGTTCAGAGAGTTCCAACGAGGAGGAGAGTTCCAACGAGGAGATTATGGCTCCCCCTAGGAATATTTTAATCCAGGATAATGATTAGGATGATATTGTTATGGCTCTCAAGATGAAGAAGCACAAGTCTGGGAGTGGGGACACTGCCACTGGCTCCCAAAATGTGTCCCATAAAAGGGAGAGGAAGAAGAAGGAGGAGGCATTGATGAGGGAGAAATAGAGGAAGAAAGAGTAAGATAGGAAGAGGGTTGAAATGGAGAAGAAGGAGAAAGAAGAATAGAGGAGCAGAGAAGAAGCAAGGATAAAAAAGGAACAGCCCTTGGTGCCCGTGTCTGCCTTGGCTAAGGGGGCTTCCGTCACTCTTGCTCCTCAGATGGCCCCGGTAGTGCTTTAGAGAGAAGTCTTGCCAGCATATCTCCAGAGGTCATCAAGCATGGGGACCAACCAGTTAGCCCTAAAAGCGAGTCAGGGGCTAGCCTTGATAAGTTTACTTTTACTTCTTTACTTTGTAATTTTCTTTCCCATACCTTCTTCGCTAAATTTTTCTTACTTCTCTGCAGCTTGTGTCTGATTTCACCGTCCTCTATCACAACCATAATGAGCTGGCGAGGAAAAACTATGAGCTACAGGCGAGCCTAAAAGCTGCTGGTGTCGCGAAAAAATCTTTGGATCTTTCCTTGGCTAAAGATACTAAAGAGAAAGAGGCGGCGCCTAAAGAGTTGGAGGAGCTAAGGAAGTCCTATAACATAGTCTGTATGATCAAGCTGGCGGTGGTTGAGGAGAATAAAGAGCTTGCTGAGAAGACGAAAAGGCTGGAATATGAGGTCTCCACCATCTAGGAGAGCTCTTAGAATGCTGGGTGGTTTGCGACATATGAGGATGTTGAGGCTCAAATCGGCTATTTAGTCGATCCAACTTCAAGAAAGGTTGGGATAGGGCTTTGATTGTTGCCGAGGTGGATGTTGATTCCCCTCTCTTCGATGAGCACAAACCTGGTTTGAAACCTGTTATAGAGGGCATGCATCCTTATACTACCAATTAAGGTGTTTCAGTTATTCCAACTACTATTGTTGATGCTCCCATTGATCAGGGAATGGTTTTTTTTTCCCTCCGAGATAGGTGCAAATGAGGTTGCTGCAAATAAAGGGGAAGAAGTCAGCATCTTTAAAGCAGACTGAGGTTATCAACTAGTCTTTTTAGGGGGCCTTTGTATTTTTTATATTTCTAGTGTTCTCTTTTTCTAGCTGATGTAGTTGTACGTGAACTATTTTGGTTTTAAATAAATGAAATTATGTTCCTTTTCATTTACTGATCTATTTATTCGCGATGCCTGTATGATTTGTAGCTTATCGATCCTGACGAGTATATCCCGGCCACTTCTCGCTTAGGCCAAATCCTTGGTACTAACGTGATCGACCAAGTTTGTCGTGGTTTTAAAAAAATTGCAAATCTCTGGGAGCAAGGAACCAGGATTATAAGGACCAGTCCGAGATGGTCACCAAATTGAAAGATAGGCTTACGAAGATGAGTGAGATCGGTGCCTCTGTTCAGGAAGAGGTCAATGCTCTTAAAGAGAAGATCTTAGAAGCATCTGAAATCAACTTAGTTGGCGAGATGCTCCAAAAAGAAAATGATAAATTGAGGCATGTTCTCTCCCGCTTGAGGGAGAATGCACTGAGCACAGTTCCATTTCTTATCCAAGGTTCCTCATTATCAATGACATAGTGAGCTGGAAACCTTCCCAGAAGTTCTTAGCGTGTGAGGGAGAATGCGTCGAGCAGAGTCCTGTTACTTACCCACGGTTCTTCATTATCGATGATACAGCGAGCTAGGAATTTCCCTAGTAACTCTCAAAGGGAGATTACCGAGTTCAAAGGGGATGTTACTCGAGGGTATGTGATTACGGCCAAGATTTAATGAGATGTTACTAGGTTGAGATAGTTGTTCAAAAATGGTCCTCGACAGGCATGGGCGGATGGCTACGAACAGGGTTGGACTTATTCTCCAACGAAGTTGAAGGAGGTCAAGTATTTAGCTTTCATAAGAGGGTGGCTGAGTACCCTCAGGGAGTTACAAGTTCCCATGAACTCTCCTCTCTGGTGTTGGAATGAAATCTCTCCCTCAACTTTGATGTTGAACCCATTCAGAAGGGATGATCATTGCATTCCTATAGATGCGATCCCAAGACAGCTACTAGAGCCGAGTTTTTACGAAGTCGAGGAGGAATTCGTTACTTACCCAGATAATGGCCGAAGAGCGCGAGTAGCTGACTACCTCGCTCAATAACGTGGTCCTCATTAGGGTTTGAATCACTTAGCATATGTAACTCTTTGTACATGTAATGATGTAATAAAATATTTATGTTTTGGGCAATTTGCTGACTAAACACGTGTTGTGTTATTTTTAACTTTATTGATCCCTTGTTAAGTTATCTTGGGCTCTTTCAACCGACTAGATATAACTTAGGCAGAGTTGGTTGTCGAATGAGTATCCCCTCAGTCCAATATGCTTTAAGTGTACCATTCTGCATTACTTTACCTTTTAGGTCGTGTCGTCACACTGCCTTAGGCCTAAATGAGGCAATGGTGAGGATAGACCTAGTATTGAATATTCTATTCGAGCAAGATTTTTAGGCCAAACAATGTTGGCGACCAACCTGGGTCGGCCATATTGCCTAAGGGTCCCCTGTAGGGCTTCATATATTGACAGGGGAAGCTAGGAGGTCATTCGTGTTAATTAGCAAATGCCTGGGGAGGGTCATTACATATCGACCCTGCTATTTTAACTAATTGCTTGTGATCTTAGTTTTTCATGGTAAGAGGGGAGCATGTAGCTTGGAAAGGTTGCATATACTAGAATGTAGTTGAGAGGACCAACACTTCATAAAATTCCAATGCCAAATAAATCTTATTGATTGGAGAAGAATTAAAAATTCAACATTAAGTTCGCAAAAATAAAAAAAAAATCTAGAAGTAGAATTTCTTCAAGTTAGCTGCATTCCAAGATCTTGGTATCTCCCTGTCCTCCAGCATTTCTAAGTGGTAGGCTCCCTGTAGGTCATCTCTTATCACCTTGAATGGTCCCTCCTAGTTTGGTCCAAGTTTTCCATCTGATGGTTTCACAGTGCTGCTAAGAACTTTCCTAAGGACGTAGTCCCCAACCTAGAATGTTGACTTTTTTATTATAGTTCTTTGCTAGCTATTTTTGGTAGGCTGCTAGTTTCACTAGAGCCAATTCCCTTCGCTCGTTGACTAAGTCAAGTTCAATGAGCAATGCTACATCTTTTTGGCCTTGGTCGATCAAAGTGGACCTCATGGAAGGGAGTCCAACTTCCAAGGGGATAATTGCCTCCATCCCGTAGGTGAGTGAGAATGGCGTCTCTCCAGTTGCTTGCCTTCGGTGGGTGAAGTAAGCCCATAAGATATGGGGTAGGTCATTTACCCATGCTTCCTTGTCTCGATTTAGACACTTTTTTAATCCATCGATCACCATCTTGTTAGAATCCTTGGCATGTTTGTTGCTCTGAGGGTATGCCACAGAGATGAAGTAGTGCCTGATCCCATGATTGTTGCAGAAACCTTAGAAGAGGCCACTCTCGAACTGGGTTCCATTGTCAGTAATGATAGCCCTGGGGATCCTAAAACGAGTGACGATATTTCTCCAAATGAATCTTATCATGTCTGCTTCTCTGATGTTTGTCAATGGCTCTGCCTCAATCCATTTTATGAAGTAATATATGGAGACCAACATATACTTTCAATTTTTGGCAGCGGTTAATAAGGGACCCACAATAACTATACCCCATTGGGCAAAAGGCCACGGACTGGTAAGTGACTTCAGGTCACTGGCTGGTTGGTGGGCCATGGGTGCATGCTTTTGGCATTTTTCGCACTTTCGAGCATAAATTCTAGCGTCTTTCTGCATGTACGACCACCAGTACCCTTCCTTCATTACTTGAAAGGCTAGCGACCTTCCTCTAATGTGACTTCCACTGATCCCCTCATGGAGTTCGCGTATGAACTGCTCAACATCCTTTGGATGAAAGCACTGAAGGTATGGGCCAGTGAAATATCTTTTATAGATCTTGCCCTCCGGAGAAAAGTGAAAGCGGTCAGCTTTAACTCTTATCTGCTAGGCGGTCTTCTTGTCGCTTGGAAGTACATAATATTTTATGGGATCCATCCAATTTGGGGATATTTCGATCTGGAGAACATGTTTTGGGTTTAGTAGCTCGGTGTTCTTGGTAATGCTTGGTTGTACAAGGAAATCAATCGGGATTGTCCACTTTAAGTCGGAGTTGATTACTGAGCTCAAGGGTGCTAGGGCATCGACATGGCTATTTTGCACCCTTGGGAACTGTTGGACATTTATGTGCTTAAAGTCAGCCATCAACCTCTTGACAGTGGCGAGATAGGCTTCCATCCTCTTATCTTTTACATTGAAATTGACGCTTATCTGGTTGGAGACAAACTGTGAGTCGCCAAAAACTTGTAGTTGCTTTACTCTTATCATTCGTGCTTTATGCAGTCCTGTGAATAGTGCCTCATATTCTTTTTCATTGTTAGATGCTTCAAATCTAAGCCTGATTCCTTTCTCGAGGACTGTATCCTCAGGGGTAACTAACACAATGCCTACTCCTACCCCTTTGGAATTGGAGGATCTGTCAACATATAATCTCCAGACGCTTAACGCTGGTGGAACTTCTCTCTGATGACTAGTCTGTTGTTCTCCTATAAACTCATAAATGAAATCGGTGAGGACCTGCCCTTTGATGGCAGTCCTTGGCTGGAACTGAATGTCAAATTACCTCATCTCGATCGACCACTTTAATAATTTTCCTGAAATGTCTGCTTTGATCAGGACTACTTTAAGAGGGTGGGATGTAAGTACGATGATGGAGTGGGATTTTAAGTAGTGTTTTAATTTTCTCGAGTCTACCACTAGTGTAAAGGAGAGCTTTTCTAGTGGTAGGTATCGCTATTCGGCATCGAAAAGAGTCTTGCTCGCGTAACAGGCTGGGTAATGGATCCTTTCTTTCTCGCGTACAAATGCAGAACTTACAGCATGACTAGATACTGCAAGGTAAAAGTATAAAGAATTATTCTCTTGAGGGATTACGAGCAAAGGTGGTCTAATAAGGTAAGATTTTGATCGATCAGGTATTTTCCCATAATTTCTTTAACAACTACGATTTCTTCAAATTTTACACCCCAAATCCTCCATTACAGCGTCCCAATCTCCCAAGTAAGTTTACTAATCATTAAACCAACATATCTATACAAGGTTTAACGTTCAAGAATCATCAAACTATCATAGAACATCATTTTCCTTAATTAAAAGTCATGATTTCACTACAACCCTAATACTTCACTATTTCTTCCATAATCATCATAATCCTCAATTAAATTTCGTGATTCATAACCCTTAACTTATAATTTCGTTCATCAAACATTTCCAGAAGAACAATAACATGTAAACCTACACAAAATCAATTATTAAGTCTCTAAATTCATATTTTTGTCATTATTCATTGTAAGGACACAAATTTCCAACTGAGTCCTTTGTAGTTTTGGCTCAATTCTGGACAAAAATATTTGAGTCATAGGATAGAGTTCAAGTTTATCCATTCAAGCCTATGACGTATTTGTTGAAGACGTAGCAGCCAAGATATTAAAGCTTCATCAAATGCTGAGTTTAATGTGCCTCGTTTCTACGCCATCAACATGGTTATATTCCTCATAAGGTATGAATGCATTTTAATACAAATAGGAGCTTGGAATATTTTATTTTGGGTGAAATTTTAGTTCAAAACTGTTGTTTATTTGTCAGAAAGATTTTATTAAAACTTTAAAATAAAGTATATAAAGTTTCTGGGCTAAAACAAAAAATTTCAACTTTCTCGAAGTTCGTTCGAATTGTCGTTCGAACGAGTTTGTCGTTCGAACAATAATGTCGTTCGAACGAGTTTGCCAACGAGTTCCCACATTAGCCACTGGAATGTCGTTTGAAGTGTCGTTCAAATGACCATGATGTTCGAAAAAGATTTCTAATGAGTTCACACTCTAACTTTGTTCAAAGGCTCATTCGAACGAGACTTCGTTCGAACGAAAATCTCGTTTCGAACGAGTTTTAGCGGGAACAGTTAATTGGCAGTTTTGAGCAGTTTTTTCCCACTTTCCCACTTCTTTCCCCACTAACTTTTTACCTGAATATGTAAGTGCGGGAGCCAAGTTTTTTAATAAAACCTTTTTCATATTATACAACCTCTAAGAGAGAGTTTGAGAGCTTCAACTTTCCAAGAAAAAGTTCATGTTTTGAGTGTCTAATTTTTCAAGAAAAAATCTTTTAACACTCTAGTTTACACCCATTGTTTATTATACCAAGCTTCCTTTATATATATACTTTTCTTGGAGTTTTGGCACCGGTTTATCTCTACATCCGTTTGAAGAGAAGTTTAGGTTTGCTTCTAAATCCACAAAGAAGAAGAAGTTTGTTTTTCTGCAGTATTCTCACATAGTGAAAGGCACCATGTGTGGTTGACGGTGTACCTATTGTCTCATTGGTGGATTCTAAGATTCCGGTGGAGTTCCGGGGTTGTCGACTAGGCGGAGGTGTTTGAAAGTGGTCAAGTCGAGGAAGTAAGTCATCTGTCTTGTAATTGTAAAACCATACTTAGTGGACTTAAGGATAGGGTCGTCCGAGGTTTTTTCCCGTTATGGATTTTTCCTCGTACATTGTGGCGTAGTGATTCATTGTTTATTTTATCTTGCTATATTCACCTAGAACTCATGCTTAGGTAAAAAGATAAAATTTGGTTTAATCAATACTTGTTTAATTTGGTGCTAAATTAATTTGGGTAATGTTTATGTTAATTTAATTCAAGTCATCACTTAATTTGGTAAAATTGGTTTGGCCTAACTTGGTAATATTGAAAATATGACTTAGGCAAATTTCTAGGACTTGGGTTAAATTAATTGGTTTAAGTGAAATTATAATTTGTTTGGATTTAATTTAATTTCACTTTGTTTAATTTTAATTTAAAAAGAAATTAAAATTTGGTGTTTAATTGAACCATCATCTTCGCTTCCACATATACTTAAAAGGAAATTACTTGTTTTGAAGTAAGTAGATTTTTTAAATCGGGGGCCTATTGTTCGAACAAGTGGTATCAGAGCCGGAGCGCTAATTTATCGTGTCAAAGATCCGTTTTTCGGCTGCCATAATTTTTGTGCTCCTTGTATTTTCAATTGGTTCAATTTTTACTTACTCTCAATTTTTTTGTGTATCTCTCGATGGGACGCCTTAGTGATAATTTATCCATTTGTAATGATAATGAAGTTTTTGCTATTCGAGAGGAATTTAATGAGCTTAATAAGTGTAATTAAAAATTAAGAGAATTAAATTTGAGATTTGCAAAAAGAATTAAATTTCTTGAAAATGAAAATTCTTGTTTTAAAACTAAAGTTGAGTTTTTGCAAATCTCCCTAACTCAAAAAGAAAGTTTTTGTGAATAGCTCATGGACATAAATCACAATTATAATATTTTAGAAATGTCCAAGAAAGAGAGTGATAGTCGAGAAAAGACTCTTAGGGACAAGTTTGCTCACATTGAGGGGGAACGTGATAACCTTCTAGGAGTTATAGAAAATTTAAAGAAGAAGTCCCGTAAATTTGAGGAGTCTAATTAATTACCTGAGTCCGAAATTTTAAAAATAAAAAATGATTTACAAGACTCGAGTAGTTGTGATAATGGTTCTAGCTCATCTAGTTCAAATGCTTCCGTTTCTGAAGCTAAAACCATTGTTTGTTTTAGAGTGTCAACTTTATCCAAGGACTTCAGAAAATATCACATCGTAGGTATCATTCCTCGTGTTTTCACATGATTTCATTGTGGTAGGAAATGTCACCTTAGGTCATTTTATTTTGATCTTAAAAAAAGTCCTAGGAAGTCTATGTCTAGCATTTCATTAATTTCCAAATCCTATCATTTTAAATATACATCTATATGGGTTCAGAAATCATTTTTAGACGCGCTAGATATTAGATTTGTTGATTCTCATTTTCTTTCACATGAAACCTCACTTGCAAAATCTAAAGGTTGAATGTGTTAGTTGTAATACCCCATAATTTTAAATGACTTTTAAAATGGGTTATATTTTAAATTAATGGATTAATTGGATTTTATTATTAATTAATTCATTCGGGTTTTATCCAGACGGTGGATATTAAAATGGAAGATTATGAATATTACTTAAAGATATTTAGGTAATATATGTATGAGATGTCATTGATATGACTGTATGATATAAATTCGGTAATTTATATTTTTAGTCAGACTCGGTATGGGACGTGTCGGGACTAGTTTATTAAATTAAAAAAAAAATTATTTTTCTATCGATCTAATAGAAATTTCGACTACGTAGTTGCGTCCGGAAGGTTGGAAATAGTCAGAAAAGTCTATTTGGATGTTAATTTTGAGTCTCGGGTCATTTGAGAATGAATAGACAACCCGAAAGGGCATTTTGGTCATTTTTCTAGGGGGGATGAATAGTGATTTCGGATTTGGAACTATTATAAGTATTGGTAGATTAAGTGTATGGGGGTTATTCATCTCCTCTTCACAAATAAGAGCAGCCATATTTCTAGAGAGAGTGTAAGAGTGCTTGGGAAGAGAAAAGCCACTTGGGAAGGAGAAGAACAAGAACCAAGGTTCACCACCACCAACCACAACCGGAGTTTGACCGGAGAAGGGACAACCAACTGAAATATACTACACCAAAGGATCAGACCTACAAGAAAGGCAAGTGTTTGATAATGGCAATTTAAGTTTGTATATTGTCCATGTTAGAATAATATGAAAAGAGAAGATTATTATTGTTTGGAAGAAATAATGGAGTATTAAATGGATTTCTGGAAAACTGAAATGATATAGGAATTAAACTCATGATTTAGGATGATATTAATCCACAAAAATTGTTATGAATCTGTTGAAGAAATTATGAAAACCATTGATGTGTTCTTGAAGATGATATATTGATAATTTCTGGAAATAAGGAGATAAACATGCTTTTTAATCCAATCCCTTGATGATTCTAGGATGTTTAGTGTACTGGAAATCGTTCATATATGTTGTCATATCATGTAGTAATAATTATAACTCATTTTGGAGGTTAATATGAAGGTTTGAATGAGTAAAAATGGTGAAACCCGTAGTTGCTGAAATGCAGAAAAACCAGGCTTGGACCTGAGTGATCGATCGATCGACCCCTACCTTCGATCGATCGACCTCCCCAGATTATGTAAAGTTGTTTCTTTTTAAATGTTGATTCTTATCCCAAACCTTTTGTGGATCTTTGGTGATTATTATTTGGATATTTTGGGACCTAGGAATATCAGTAAACCCTTGATAAGATTTGAATTAATTTGATTTGGATTCGAGTGATTTAAATGATGAAAATTATATTGAATGGAATTTCGGTTGCTAGATTCATTTGTTAAATTTCCAAACGGGGATGTATGAGGATTTAAAATAGGACCAGTAGGGGTGATTGAATATAACACCTGGGTATCCTTAAGTTTACAAGAGGGTTTAATCCTAAGTGAAAGAATATGTGTTTATAAGAGATTTGAAACTATCGGTTTTAACCTTAATTAAAAGGAGAACTAAACTCGTAGTAGTTCGGGAGAAATAATGTTATGGACCAGTAGGATATTAGTGACTTCTTACTGAATATAAGATGAGGAAAATCTTATTTGAATCTTGTGAGATGGGAGCTTAGAACACATTTGATTGAAAGAGGGTATGAGGTTATCCCGATTGCATAGTTAAAGTTTTCGGACCTCCTCGATCGACAAAGTTAAGTAGTAGTGTATTGGAGGGGTTCCTTGTTTGGATTTTGCTTTGCGAGACGCTCCGCGCATGAACCTTAACGACGTCGGTAGTGGAGAGATGTTATAGGATGCGAGGATAATTAAATTATGAAGGAAAGATATGATATTTTAAAATAGATATAATGCTACGTATGGGAAATATCTTAGGGTAGTGATAATTACCTTATTGATATTATATTATAGGTATGATAATACATATTTGATTGATTGTTGATTTATGTGTATGACATACCTAGCTTACTTGCTATCGGTGGGAGGTTTACGCGTGAGGGAAGTCATATCCTGATGAATCCATGGGATCTTTGATTTGTCGCTCGAGAACATAGGTCTATGAAAGACTTATCGAGGAGTTGATAAGTCCGTTGACTGTGGGTACGTAGGTATGTGCGTGACCCATGGATACGAGAACTATGTTCGCCTCCAATTTGTTTCTTATTGTTTGTGTTTCGTGGAATCTTATCGAACCTGTAGTCCCCTATTCGGCGACCTGCGATGATGGGACATGATAGCAAAGTAATGCATTGCACCACAGCTGTGACTCAGGGTGCCGTATTATATATGAATATATATATATATAATGGATTAAATGGTTACGTGAATATATTGTGGTTAAATCTATCTACGGTGATAATTGTAGATAACGGTGAATAGAACAAGATAATGGAATTAAGTTAATAAATGTTGATGCTTATAGAATTGAAAAGCTTAACTCATGTTAATGAGAAACGGTTCATATTAATGAGTAATGATTCATGTTAATGAGAAACTAATCATATAAAGAAGAAATGTAAATGCATAATAAGGTGACGTATGGTATGGGACATACGGGGATTATTATATGGGAATGGAATTATAATATGGAGACTAGAAAAGAGGAACCATTAACTACGAGGTTAATAGGAAACGTTAAGTGTGCACTCTAGTTGAGAGGTGAGAATTGCAAGTGAGAGTTGGATCTAACATGTACATAATAAATGCTTTATTGCACTTGTTAAATACTTATTGTTTTAAAAATAATCTACACATTCGGGCTCTGACCCGTTTCCTTGCATATTTTCTCTTCTATTGTATCTCTATATCAGGTGTCCAGCAACAGGGACGCCAACCATAGTTGATTTTGAAGAGCTATGGAGGTTTTGCTTAGACGCTTGTCATCTTTTTGATTCACAGTATTCTTACATAGGGCATGTCGCCCAAAGGATTTCAGTTATCATTTTCTGTCGGAGTTAAATACTATTGTATTTGTGTCTTTTTAATACATTTAACATTGTTGGGATTATTGTAAAGGATTTATATTATTTGGGAATGTTTATTCCAGTTGCATTTAAATTCTTTTGAGTTATTTATTGTGTTATCTGTGTTGTAGAATAAAATGTGTTGTGTTATTTTTAAACTGGAAATGGATTTTGTTAAATTTAAATTTGGAAAGTTTTTTTAACACCAGCTTAATTGGGTATTGGGTGATTTGTAAATGTTTTCGACAGTGATGCTAAGAATGAGCCAACTGTATATTCTGTTTTAATTTGGTATGGGACTGGCCACCCGGTATTTAATTAGGCGGGGTGTTACATTAGTTTTGTTTGCATACACTAGCTTTTTGTGCTTCATATTATATATCATTGCTAGGTGTATGCATGTTTAGTCATTTTATAGTCATTGCTTTATTTCATATCTAATGCTAGAAATCATGACTTGTTTATCTTTTGTATTATATTTCTTTTGTTTGCAATAAATGAAAAATACATAAAGATTTTTTTTTTATGAATTAGGTTTTTATCTCTTGGTAATTTGAGCTTAATGAAAAATTCAAATGATTTTTGTTTATCTTTTGAGTATATATTTTTATTTTTGATTAAAAATTTCAAAAACTCAAAAAGATTTTTTTTTATGTGTGTTATTTTAGTTTGACACACTTTATGTGGCATACACTTGTGTTAGAATCTCATCTTTTTCGCTCCCATGTGGCTAGAACTTTTGGTTTAGATTGTCAATCCTTAAAATATTCTTTACCATGCTTATATGGAGTAGTTCGATTTTGTGTTGCTTAAATGGATTCTATTTTTATATGCCTTTATTCATACATGCACGAGCTCATTTGAAATTTAATCGTCACGTGTTATATTTGAGCTTTGTGAGGTGTTCTCCTACCAATCTTGTCATCTACATATTTGAGCAGGACTAGTGCATGTCAAAATCCGTTGCACATGAGATATGTGTGAGATATAAAAAATGATAAATATAAATGTGCACGGGGAAGGGCTCTGAAAGGATTTATTATCCTTTGTGAATAGTAAGCCACTGTTTATACGTGGTCCAAAGGCCTAAAAATAGAAAATATGGCATTAAAACAAAAAATTGTCAAGGCCTATTTTTGTTTGATATATTCATTAAAATAATATATGCTTATTGAGGGAGATTGGATGGTATATCAACGGTCTGCACAATTTTCGTTTATCTTAGTTACACTTTCAATGTCATGACTCTATTGGTTTGTAGAATCATCAACATGCTAGGCTTTTATGAATTGTGTATGTTTGTTCATTGAGTTCAATTGCTATTGTCACATGAGGCTATATTCAAATGTGATGAAGTTTACAATCAATTGAGAACTCCGTGAACATGTTTTAAGTGATTGGGTCTAAGTTTAATTGTTACTAGTTCACACCCCAACCCTTTCATTTCCATATGAAACATTTTTGCCATACGAGTGTGGAAAGCTTAATTTTTTTGTGTCATTTGGTGTTTATATCTATATGTGTGTACGTATGCTTAGCTTGTATCTATTGTGTATACATATATATGATATTTTGTTTAAGTCTTTGCCATGTTTAGCTAGTCCATTTATTCTTCAATTCATAATTCGTACCTTGTTTGTTGCGTAGTTTGTTTGATATCACATGCTTAGAATCTTATTTGTCAATTTGGTATCATTTGTTTTCGCATAATTGTTGGTATTCATTTGAATGGATTAGTTATGATTTTTTTGCATATGTGCTTTAATGTTCTCATCACTTTATGCATTAATGTCTGTTTAGCTTGTTATCCCATTATATTTATCCCTTGTTTAGTTTAAGTGGTGTATTTGCTTTCATTGGGGAAGATAAGTTAATGTTTTGATTCTTTATCCTTTGTCTATTCCTGAAAAAAAGGGAGAATGATAGGGGAGAAATGGTATCTAATCCTATTGTAATCGTATCTTAGATTGGGGGAGATTTAACTTAGGGGGAGTCGCTATGTTCTTAGGTTGATCATAGTTGATAAAGGGGAGAATTAATTTAAGGGAAGTAATTATTTTAATTGCATTTAATATTTTGATATTCCCTATGCGTTTGATAGTTTGCTTAAGTGTGTAGGAATTCTTCTTAATGGCAACGTTCATCATCGGGAAAAAATATTGATCCTTGGGTAGTTTGAGTCAAGCATTGTATTTTTATTTTGGGTGGGACTTCTTATTAGTCTAGTAGAGCTTGACGGCCATTTAGAATTTTTGTTTGTTTTTGTCCCGGAATAGCCAAGAGGGAGATTTGTAAGGACACAAATTTCCAATTGAGTCCTTCGTAATTTTGGCTCAATTCCGGACAAAAATATTTGAGTCATAGGATAGAGTTCAAGTTTATCCATTCAAGCCTATGACGTGTTTGTTGAAGACGTAGCAGCCAAGATATTAAAGCTTCATCAAATGCCGAGTTTAATGTGCCTCATTTCTACGTCATCAACATGGTTTCATTTCTCCTAAGGTATGAATGCATTTTAATATATATAGGATCTTGGAACATTTTTCATTGGGTGAAATTTTAGTTTAAAACTGTTGTTTATTTTTCAGAAAGATTTTATTAAAACTTTAAAATAAAGTATATAAAGTTTCTGGGCTAAAACAAAAAATTTCAACATTCTGGAAGTTCGTTCGAATTGTAGTTCGAACGAGTTTGTCATTCGAACAATAATGTCATTCGAACGAGTTTGCCAACGAGTTCCCTCATTGGCCATTGGAATGTCGTTTATAGTGTCGTTCGAACGAACATGATGTTCGAACGATATTTCCAACAAGATTTCTAACGATTTCACAATGGAACTTCATTAGAAGGCTCGTTCGAACGAGACTTCGTTCGAACAAAAATCTCGTTCGAACGAGTTTTGGCGGGAAAAGTTAATTGGCGGTTTTGAGAAGTTTTTTCCCACTTTCCCACTTCCTTCCCCACTAACTTTTTACCTGAATATGTAAGTGCGGGAACCATGTTTTTTAATAAAACCCTTTTCATATCATACACCCTCCAAGAGAGAGTTTGAGAGCTTCAACTTTCCAAGAAAAAGTTCATGTTTTAAGTGTCTAATTTTTCAAGAAAAAATCTTATAACACTCTAGTTTACACCCATTATTTGTTATACCAAGATTCCTTTATATATATACTTTGCTTGGAGTTTTGGCACCGGTTTATCTCTACATCCAATTGAAGAGAAGTTTGGATTTGCTTCTAAATCCCACAAAGAAGAAGAAGTTTGTTTTGCTGCGGCATTCTCACATGGTGAAAGGCACCATGTATGGTTGACGGTGTACCTATTATCTCATTGGTGGATTCTAAGATTCCGGTGGAGCTCCGGGGTTTTCGAGTAGGCGGAGGTGTTTACAAGAAGACGCGTTAAGGCTTGAAAGGGGTCGAGTCGAGGAAGTAAGTCATTTGTCTTGTAATTGTAAAACAATATTTAGTGAACTTAAGGTTAGGGCCTTCCGAGGTTTTTTCCCGTTGTGGGTTTTTCCTCGTATATCGCGGTGTAGTGATTCATTATATATTTTATCTTGCTATACTCACCTAGAATGCATGCTTAGGTAAGAAGATAAAATTTGGTTTAATCACTACTTGTTTAATTTGGTGCTAAATTAATTTGGGTAATGTTTATGTTAATTTTATTCAAGTCACCACTTAATTTGGTAAAATTGGTTTGGCCTAACTTGGTAATATTGAAAATATGACTTAGGCAAATTTCTAGGACTTAGGTTAAATTAATTGGTTTAAG
This sequence comes from Sambucus nigra, assembly GCA_949130495.1. Classification (NCBI taxonomy): domain Eukaryota; kingdom Viridiplantae; phylum Streptophyta; class Magnoliopsida; order Dipsacales; family Adoxaceae; genus Sambucus; species Sambucus nigra. The sequence goes on along the minus strand of OX422221.1, from coordinate 222,991,690 downwards.
TGAAATTATAATTTGTTTAGATTTAATTTAATTTCACTTTGTTTAATTTTAATTTAAAAAGAAATTAAAATTTGGTGTTTAATTGAACCATCATCTTCGCTTCCCCATATGCTTGAATGGAAATTACTCATTTTGAAGTAAGTAGATTTTTTAAATCGGGGGCCTATTGTTCCAACATTCGTAAATTGACATCAAACCTAAACTCTCATGTAAAGTGTATGCTATAAATTATTACATGATACATCACTTTTCTGATTTGAAGTTTTTGATCCTTTGATGATGATAATGGTTGGTCTTCCCTCTCTTTCCGGTCACAAATCCAATGATGATGGTGGCGTATGGTGGTTATTTGGCCTTGGAACTCTCTTGAAACCCTTACTTTCTTCTCACGATGTTCTCTCTTGTGTTTAACAGTTAATGTACCTAATAAACCTAAGGGTTTGCTGATATACCAAACCTAATTTTCGTAGGTTACTATTCACCAAAAAATTGAAATGACTAATATACCCCCCTCGGGTTACTGGTTAGGCTAAAAAATGCCCCGGGACCGAAACTAAACCCTCGACTAGTTTTTTCTTACTATCTCGACCCTTTCAGACACGTTGGCACACTCAAAATGATCATCCGAATGACATAAAAATAAATTACTTTTAAATCCATTAAATTGGGTCCTCACACGACTGACACGCGTGTCCCAACTTAATTACCAAACTGTCGTATTTTCAACTCACGAAAATTTTAATAAATTCAATAATCATATATTACCGTAATCACTAAGTAATATACAACATTATCATCATAATCAAATACTAACTCTCATCCCACTAGTTATTTAAATACGAATTAATTTCCAATTAATTATCCCAAATTAATTTAATTAATCCCATAATTAAAAGTAATTTCATTTAATTAATCTCATAATTAAAAGCCATGCAGTTGCTTCGAATGAGCTACCTTGGTCGATGAGAAATCTATTGACGTCATAGTTAGATATCCTGAGTGTAACGATCAATGCATCATGATGTGGGGTTCTCACTCCCACCAGGTCTTCGTCTGTGGACACAATATGCTTGCTGTAGTTGACATCTTCTGCTCGCCGATGCTTCCCTCCTTGTGTTTTGCATGGATCGATCTGAAAAGCTTGCATTACTAATGTGAGCTTTTTCACCTCCATGTGAGTCTTGTTTCCTTGAATCTATTTGAGAGGTCGGACGCCGTGAATTACTATGAATTCATGTCCAATGTCTTCCTCGAGCACGTTATCAGGCCTTTGATTTCCATTGGCATCTACCTTCTTTGCCTTTTTCTCCATGAATTCACCCAAGTGCTCGGTTTTGTGCCTGCCCTCCTTATGGAAAGCATATCTCAGTGCGTTCTTCCACTTGGAAGGGTCTTGGGCCACTTGATGAACGGTTCATCCTTGATCTTTGTCAGAATCTTGTAGATCGGTTCTCTGAAAACTGTATTTACTGCTTGAAATGCCTTCAAGGCATCACTCTTGTTCCCATTCTTGGGGCCATTATTACCCCCATTATTACTCCCTTTATTTTTACCCTCATTCTTGTCACTCCCCTTACCAACAACCTTAGTGCGACCATTTTCTCCTGCACTGAGGTGGGTCACATCTTCAACTTTGGCATATTTTTCAATACGAGCCATCAAGTCGTCGATGGTTGTGGCCTTCTTCTTAGTGAGGGACTGGTGTAAGAGGTAGGAGCTGGGTAAGCCAATCTTAAAAGATGAAATGGCGACCTGCTCCGAGCAGTCCTCAACCTTGTTGAACACCTCCCAATAACTCTTCACGTAGTCTCTGAGGTTCTCCTGGGGCTTTTTTTTCATCGTCAACAAAGAATCAATCCTCTTCGGATGGGAGCTACTGGTAATAAAAAGAGCTGTGAAGAGCTCTTCCAGGGACTCAAAGTTCCTAGTGGATTGGTGGGGGAGTTTCTCGAACCACCTTTGGGCCATGTCATGCAAGCTCGATGGGAAAATACGGCACATTAATGCATCCTTATGGTTCCAAAGGGGACTGTCTGTACTGTCTGACATGTTTGATGGGATCAGTCTTTCCATCGTAGATCTTGAACCTGGGCATTACGAACTTCTTCGGGGATCCCTTCTTCTATCGCCTTTAAAAAAAGGGACTTCATCTGAGTCCTAAGAGCTTGCCTGGATATCTCTCTTGTCGATCTGGCACCTCGATGTGTTGGGTGTTGGTCCATCTCTCTCCGGATCAAGTTTTGTACATTATCGTTCCTTCGACACGGGCTTTTATAACAGCGAGTTAGTTATTGTTTCTCTGACCAGTCATCATATGACCTGTGTCCCTCAATTCTTTAATACCCATGCCTTGGGCTCCCTCCTCTGCTACGAGAACTGCTCACCTGAGGGCTAGGAGTTCAATAATGGCTATGCCTCATGTTACGATGGATTTCTCTCTCAATCTTCTCCAGTAACCTCTTGAGGCGAGCATTTTGGACTTCCTTCTTATGAGTAGCCTCCTCTTGCTCTTGGATTCTGGCCTCATAGGCATCGATCATCCTGGAAACTTGTGTACACCTAGCTGGCCCCTAACTTTCTTCTGAGGCTTGCCATTTTGGACAAAGCCTTGGGTTTGAGCGACGAACTTTAGATCTAATCCTATGAGGGATAGGTTTCTCTTGAATATCCCCCACTTGAGGGCCATTGCTACTGTGATCGGACACTCTAGGTTCTTATTGGTGAAAGCTTTCTTCAAGGAAGAACAACCGCTTCCCACAGACGACGCCAATGGTGGTGACAAAAAATCTCAACACAGATTACAAGAAAATTCAACCACAAAAAAAATAAGGAACAAGAATAAGAATAATCATAATCACACACAACACAAGATGTACGTGGTTCGGCAAATTGCCTATGTCCATGATGGTGCTCTCAGTTTGTATTTCTCTTTTCTTCATAGGAGTATTTTATGTTACATACCCTTTTCCCTGGGTTAGGGGTACAATATATATCTTAAAATTAAGAGAGTGGGCATGTTGGATACTAACACGCTAATCCTCTATCCCTTGAATATCTCCTTTGAGATTTTAGGGATAGACCGGGTCATCTCTTGTTAACCATCTTGAGGGTTTTAAGTTTGGGTCGGGCGCTCCCTATTTTAAATAGGGCTTGGTCCGGCTACTCCTTTGGGCCTGTAAAGAGGGAAGTGGTACCCACAATATATATATATATATATATATATATATATATATATATATATATATATATATATATATATATATATATAGATCGTGTAATACCTCGTAATTTTTAAGAATTTTAAAACAAGGCATTACTTAAAATTTAAATATGGGAAATTTAATTGATAATTATTTCGGATTAAAAGAAATATTAACTAGCGAGATAAGGGTTAATATTTATTGATGAGAACAATATTGAATATTACTGAGCGAATAAAGTAATATATGATGGTAAATTTATGAAAATTATCACAAAGGAGAAATACGACAATTACAGTAATTAAGTCGAGATGCGCATGTCGGTCGTGTCAGGGATAAATTAATGGAATAAAAAGTAAATTATTTATAAATCATCCAAATGGTTATTTCAAGTTGTTACAATGTGTCTAGAATTTGATATAGTCAGAAAAGTCTACCAAGGGGTTTAGTTTGGGTCACATGACAGTTTTAGGCCAAGCCGGCATCTCGGGAGGGCATTTCGATAATTTGTACTTTTGGAGTATCATTAATGACAAAAATTATAGGGATAAAATAGCTTGTACATGGTAGGAATTAGGGTTATCAATTGTTATCAATAGAGATGCCAAAGGAAGAAGGAGGAGGAGGGGTTTCAACGACTAGAACCTCCATTACTACACCATTTACAAAATAAACACCACCACCGCGTAGATAGGAGAGAGGGGACTACTTCTATACCATATTCTTCAAATGATTAGACCTTCAATCTTGAGTCAAGATTTTAAATTTTCATTTTTAGCGACAATTATGTTCATGTTAGTGTAGGTGAAAAGAATATAGATGAATTGCATATCAATTACGTGAAATTGGATGATTTGATTCATAAATTAGGTCTGAATTTAGATGAATTAAAATCCTTTCTTATATGTACATTAGAACCCTCGAAATTTGGATTTATAGTGATAAACGAATGTGGGTTAATTATGTTCTTGGATTGAAAGTTGTAAAATAGGGTCCTTAGAATAAAATTTGGGGATTTGGGATTTCATTAATGTTTATCGATGATTTAATGATTCTGGAGTATTAGAAATCATCCTTATATGTTAGAATAATGGTCGGAATTAACTGTTGGGACTTTGGGAATGATTTGTAGAGGTTTTAGGATACAAAATGGTGGGAAAACGCAAGTTCTTGACGTTAGAGACGAAACTGTCCAGGTCGCGCGAAGACGTCGTTCAAATGAGATGGAATCTTGCATGAACTTCACGTTTGAACGACATGTCTTCTCATTCAATCAAGATGCAGTCTCGTTTGAACAACATGTCAGGATTTTTGAAATTTTCTTTTTCTTCCAATATGTGCGACGTAGTTAATTCGGAAGAGATTAAATAATGTAGAATAAATTTAAGTATAGTGCAGAATTATTGGAGTTTATTTGGGTATAATACTTTAAGGTATTTGGAGCGGTGAATTATACTTGAAAATTATGATAAGAGAGAATATTCATAATTTAATAAATATATTGTAAGGAGTAATGAGAGTAATACTACGTATGAACTATAATAATTGGGTGGTGTGCATACCTAATGATCTTGATGGGTAGTGTCAATGCCTATAGTAATATTTTTTTATATGTATGACATAATTACCATACAAACTATCACGGGAGGTCTTAAAGAGAAGACAGTCATATCTCGATGAGCCTTCGGGAGGATTTTAGATTAGTTCCTCAGAATATGGAACCTAGGTATGGGATATCTATGATAATGATATTGTTAACGGTCATATGGGTGCATAAGTATGCGCGTAGCCCATAGGCTTGGAACTATGTTTGCCTCCAATATGCGTGATGAGTATTTTTATGGTTCGAGAGTGATTCTGAACCAATTTTCCTTATTCAGTACGAGATGTACTTGGACTTGATGTCAGAGTATGCACCCACCACAGCTTAGTCTAGGGGTGCCGTATTAGTATTTATTTATAATAAGCGTGATAAAAAATAAATACTTGTGATTAAATCTACCGTTGAATATGAAGATGATCACGTTAATGGAATTGAATCAATTATGTGAATACTTAACCTTATTGTAAAATTCTTACTTGGGATAGTAAGTGCAAAAACATTTAATTGTAATAGTATGTGGGGAATATAGGATATTTCTATGGGCTAGGGTTTAGAAGGTTTATAACTATGACCTAGTTAGGTGTGGGAAAAAGTATTAAATCGGTTTAGAGGTACGTTAGGAGTGCACAATAGTTGAGAGGTGAGAATCTCAAGTGAGTGCTCAAAAAGATAACATGCTTAAATATTTTCTTTACTGCAATTTTTAAATACTTACTAAATTATTTTAAAATCTTTTACACTCATGCTCTGACCCGTCTCGTACAAATCTATTTTATCTTGTACAACTATTTTAGGTGTCCATCCATAGGGGTGCCAGGCTTAAACCGTTGGACTATTTAACGTGCTGCAACTAGTGTGGGAGTTACATGCCCTCATATTTAGTTGCCTCCATCCTTGTCATCTCAGTTTCATGCTTAGTCATTTCATTTAGGGCATGGGTTGCCCACTTCTAGTTTCTATTTATGTCAAAGAGATATTGTACTCACTTTATTTCAGTATTCAATTCTTCAGTTGGATTGATATTATTATATTTGCTTGGTTTTGAGATATTTTCTGGAATGTTATTCTAGTTTCATTTGATTCAATTAAATGGTTTATCATTCATTATGTTTTTATTCATGAAAATGGTTAATGTGTTATCAATGTATATTGTTGAATTTTAATTAATGGATTAATTGTTTTTGACAATAGCTTAATTAACTATTAGGTGATTGATAAAAATAAATGTTTTGGACAGTGATGCTAAGAACGAACCAACTAGATACTTTGATTTAATTTAAGAAAGTACTGACCACCCAGTTTTTAACTAAGCGGGGTGTCACAGGTAGTATTAGAGCATCGGGTTCTAAAGTCTTTTTGGAACTGTACGGATTATTATTCTTCCAGCTTAGCATTCTTTTATATAGAGCCCTATTATTAGGATTGTTGCATTCCAATTTTGTACTTACGTCTTCAGCTATTTTAAGAATTATTGAACTGTGGACTTATAAATTCTTCCTCATTTCAGATGCTTCCTAGACGAGCACCACGGGCTAGAAATGCCCAGCCCGAGCCGTAGCTAGCTCTGGCCTAAGGTATAATGAATGTTATCGAGGTAGCCTCTATAGTTGCATAGGCAGTTAATGCAACACTAGCAGTGGTTCAGCAGGCCCCACGTCAAGTGCAGGAAGTGGCACCTTCCCCGGCACCTATGTTCCCTTCTGCTTGGGAGAGATTTAGGGATGCCTTTCAGAAGGAAAATCCTTCGGAGTTCCAAGGGAATTCGGATGTGGTAGCTACGAGCTAATGGAATAAGGATACCCAGAGGCACCTGAGGATGTATGAGTGTACGGAGGTACAAAAGTAGATACTAGATACTTTTAAGATAGTTGGAGAAGCGTTATAGTGGTAGGAGTCCACTACTACTACAGAGGAGCGTGATGTTATGACGATTCAGGACTTCTGGGTGCGGCTTGATCACATATATTTCCCTTCCGTCATTCAGGCTGAGATGAGGCAAAAATTACTGGACCTCACCTAGGAGGGGAAGACCGTAGCTGAATATGAAGAGGAATTTACAAGATTGACTAATTTGGTGCCATATGAAGTACCTACTAAATAGAAGGGGATTCGAATGTTTATGGATTGATTGACTTGGAGGATTATTTAGCCCCTTCTAGGTATTCTTTCCTTAAAGTCCTATGCAGATGTCCTCAATGATTCTTTACTACACTATCAGGATCATCGCCTCCATAATAAGGGGAGCAAGTGAGTTGAAGAGTCCATCTAGTAGCGCAGGACTGGAGGAGGTAGTGCCAGTGGGGCACCAGTAGCTCAGAGTCAACAGAAATAGGGGGAGTAGGGTTCCCAACAGGGGGATTCTTCTAAAACATTCAGATCAGGGGGTTTTAATTATGAACATGGAGGTTTTAGGTATGGTCACCAGGGTCAGCATGGCTAGCAGGGCCACCCGATCCAACAACAGTTACAGCAGGGCCATCAAGGCCAAGGGAGGGGTAGTAATGGCCAGTAAGGCAGAGGAAACTAGGGTCATAGGGGATAAAATTTTGCTAGTAGGTGTTTCATTTATTGCAATACTGGATACAAATGTCAGGACTTTCCGTAGAAGAATAAGGTCCCATAGCAGAAGGCGCTCATCAGGAGCCCGAGAGACCGATATTTCCCACCTTCCTCCCAGCACCATCACCAGCACTAGTCCCACCTTTGCATTCCATTCCAATAGTTTTGATTCAGCAGGGGCAACTACGGTATGACCGTATTTACAATGTCCATCAAGCTGCAGTCCCACAGTCTCCACCCATAGTTGAGGGTATGTTTTCTTTCCAGAGAACTATGGGGAGCATTTTATTTGACATGGTAGGTTCACATTCATTTATTTCCACTAGATTTGCACATGCTATGGGGTTATTAGATACAACGGATATTACTATTACGTGTTTAGACTCACCGTTGGGTAATGGGACATTGATTTTCTTTATATGTTGGGGTGTGGGCATAGATATTGGGAGTCTTATTTTTCCTTCCAACATGCTTGTATTGGATATGTCTGAGTATGATGCAATTATTGTCATGGACTGGCTAGTCACGTATAGGGCCACGATTGGCTGCTTTAGTAGGAGCATTATTTTCTCTATGTCTGGTCAGGAGATGTTTACAGTGGCGATGCCTCACCCCGTGGGAGGATCGTCCACTCACTTATATTATATCGAGGAGGAGACCTTTACCAGAGTTGTGATTCCCCTTGATTCAATTTCGGTTGTTAGGGAGTTCACCGACGTGTTTCGGGACATACCGGGGTTATCGCCAAGTAGAGAGATAGAGTTTATGATTGATTTAGTGCCGAACACTCGACCAATATCCCATGCATTGTACCGTATGGATTCTACGGAGATGAGGGAGCTAAGGGATCATATTGAGCAGTTATTGGTACTAGGTTTCATCCATAGGATTACCTCACCTTAGGGTACCCCAGTTCTATTTGTGAAGAAGAAGGATGGATATTTACGACTATGCGTGGATTATTAGGAGTTGAATAAAGTCACGATATGGAGAAATATCTGTTGCCTCACATTGATAACTTATTCGACCAGATGAGAGGAGCAACCTACTTCTTGAAGATAGATTTGAGGTCCATTTATCATCAGTTATGGATCAGGGAGTAGGATTATCTAAGACTGCAATTCTGACGACATATAGGTCCTACATGTTTTGGGTTATGCCATTTGGGTTGACCAATGCGCCAGCTGTATTTATGGAATTGATGAATAGGGTGTTTAGAGAGTTCCTAGATCAGGTTGTCAATGTATTCATAGATGACATCCTGGTTTATTCCCTTATCGAGAAGAAGCTCGTCGATCATTTGCGTCGAGTTCTACAGACAATCAGTTGTATGCTAAATACGAGAAATGTGGATTCTGACTACAAGAGGTTCAGCTTTTGGGGCATATCGTTACTAATTTAGGAATATCAGTGGACCCGAATAAAGTTTTAGCAGTGAGGGAGTGGGGACAGCCCACAACACCAACAAAGGTGCATAGCTTCTTGGGGTTAGCTGGGTATTACAAATGGTTCATCCGGGGATTTTTGAAGTTTCAGGCCCATTAACTAATTTGACTCATAAGGGTGTTCCATTTATTTAGGATGATGCATGTCAGTTGGCATTTGATGAGCTGAAGGATAAGCTGACTTCGCCACCATTGTTAGCACTCCCTAAAGCAGGTGTGGAGTACCTAATTTTTATCGACACGTCATTATAGGGTCTTGGTGGGGTATTGCAGTAGGAGGGTCAATCTATAGATTATGCTTCCCGCAAGCTTAAGCCTCACGAGAGAAATTACCCCACCCATTACTTGGAGTTAGCAGTCGTGTTTGCGATTTGAGTTTGGAGGAATTATTTGTTGGGTTAGAAGTTTTTCCTGTTCACAGATCACTAGTCACTACATTACTTATTCACTCAGAGAGAGTTGAAAATGCATCAGCGCAGGTGGTTTGAATTGTGAAGGATTACCAGTATCACCCAGGGAAGGCTAACATGGTAGCAGATGCGTTGAGTCGTAGGAAAGAGGGTGAGGTAGCCGAGGTGTGGGAGGAGAATTGGAAGGAGTTGGGACATCAGGATGTGATTGCTAGATCATCCATGTCAGCCATGAATGTTACACCCCAGATTATGACGAGGGTAGTACAGACTCAGGCAGCGAATCAGTTTTGACAGGAGAGGGTTAGACAACTTTTGTTCGGGGGAGAAGAGTCTTACTCGGTGAGTTTAGAGAGAGTATTACACTTTAATAGTAGACTGATTGTTCCTGAGGGGAAGAGTTACAACACGATGTGATGACAGAGTCGCATGGATCTCGATTTGCAGTATATCTTGGCGGAGATAAGATGTACCATGATATGAGGCGACAGTATTGGTGGAGTGGAGTGAAGAGGGACATTGCGGAGTTTGTCTTGAAATGTGATTCATGTAAGCTAGTAAAGGTGGACCAACAAAAGCCAGCATGGTTACTTCAGTTATTAGAGATTCTTATGTGAAAATGGAAAAGCATTTCCATGGATTTTATCACAGGGTTGCCTACTTCTCAAAAGGGACACGATCCTATATAGGTAATTGTAGATCGGTTGACTAAGTTAGCCCACTTTTTACCAGTCTGAATGGATTACACTATGGCACAGTACGCTCAGATTTTTATTTTCGAAATTGTGAGATTAAACGGGGTGCCCCTAGACATTGTGTCCGACCGGGATAAGATTTTTGTGTCTCATTTTTGGGAGAGCTTCTAGGAGGCTATGGACACCAAGTTATGTTTGAGTATGGCCTATCACCCACAGAAAGATGGACAAACTGAGCAGACTAATTAGATGTTAGATGATATGTTACTGATGTGTATTCTTGATTTCGGAGGGGGTTAGGAGCATTACCTCCCACTGGTGGATTATTCATACAATAACTCTTATCAGTTCAATATTGGCATGGATCCATTTGAGGTGCTGTACGGTAGGCCTTATCGTTCTCCTGATTGTTGTCTAGAAGTAGGGGAAAATAAGATACTCGGGCCAAAGGTGATTCAGGATACGTCAGTCAGGAATGAGATGACCAGGAGTCATATTCGGGTAGCTCAGGACAGGCAGAAAACCTATGTTGATGTCAAATGGTTCTTTTGAGAGTTTGCTGTAAGGGACCAAGTACTACTACAAGTATCGCCTATGAAGGGGATTATGCGATTTTAAAATAAAGGGAAATTGGCGCAAAGGTACGTTGGGGCATTTTCTATCATCGAGTGGATTGGGTCAGCTGCTTATAGACATGGATTTCCTGAGCGCTTGCATTGAATACATGATGTGTTCCATATTTTTTTGCTTAAACGATATCTCCAGAATGAGTTGGCTCGCACTCACATTACGCTGGAGGAGATTGACCTACAACCTGATAGTTTGTATGAGGAGAGGCCGATAGCTATATTGGACCATAGCGAGAGGATATCGAGGTCGAAGGTAGTTCCACTTGTGCATGCCCTGTAGGAGCATCATAATGTTAAGGAGTCTTCTTGGGAGCACGAGGATGAGATGCGCAAGAAATATCCAGAGTTATTTTTACTAGGTATACTCTTGTTCCCGAATTTTGGGACAAAATTCTTTTATTAGGCGGGAAGTATGTAATACCCCGTAATTTTCAAGAATTTTAAAACAAGGGAACAAGGGATTACTTAAAATTTAAATATGGGAAATTTAATTGATAATTAATACGGATTAAAATAAATATTATCTAATGAGATAAGGGTTAGTATTTATTATTGAGAATAATATTGAATATTACTGAGCGAATAAAGTAATATATGATGGTAAATTTATGAAAATTATCACGAGTGAGAAATACGACAATTACGAAAATTAAGTCGGGACGCGCATGTCAATTCTGTCGGGGCTAAATTAATGGAATAAAAATTAAATTATTTATAAGTTACCCAAATGGTCATTTCAAGTGTGCCAATGTATTCAGAAGGGTTGAGATAGTCAAAAAATTCTACCCAGGGGTTTAGTTTGGGTCATAGGACAGTTTTAGGCCAAGCCAGCACCCCGGGAGGGAGATTTGGTAATTTTTATTTTTGGAGTATCATGACATTACACTTTGTTTCGTTGGGGAATTAAATTTTTCACCATTTTTTTATTATGTATTTTGGAAATATTCGTCGTGCCTTCAAGCACGGGCATTCCGCTAGTGTGTGTGTGTGTGTGTGTGTGTGTATATATATGAGAGATGGGTGTTTGAGTAGTGCCAACAAATTAACGGTTGAGATCTAATTTTTTGGTGCGATCTAAGGGTGTGGGAATTTGCCATGTCACAACTTAAACATTGTGACATGGAAAAATTGAAACAACACACTTAGAAACCCGGACAAAAAGTGATTACCTCAAGCCCCTCCCATATCCCATCCACTTACACACTCTTACACAACCACTAATACACGAAATCGATATCTGGGAGATCTCTCTCTAAACCCTTCCATGCCATCTTTCTTCAACCGTGCGATCCGTAACCCTCATCTTCCAACTTTGTTCCATCTCTAGAGTTTCGAGAAACACCGTTACAAATCTGGTATTTTTCTTTCTGAAATCATTTTCGTTTTTGTTTTCATTTTTTCGCTTGAATAATTTCTTTTACACTTGAAATGGAGGATTTGGTTTTTTATATTTTTTTAGGTTTTGAAAAATTATATTTTTGGTGCGATTTTGAAGAACTGCATTAAGATCAATGGAGCTACTTTTTTTATGAGCTACCTTTTACGTGTGGGTTTATATTTTATTTTATGAGGTACCTTTTTTTTCCATACAACTAATTTTGATTTTATTTTGCAGATAATTTTGTGGGTATTATTCTAATTAGTTGCGTTTTACTATTTTGCAGAATCTCACTAATATTAGGTTTCAATATGCTGGAATATCTAACTATTTTGTATATCTAGAAATGTTTATAGTGGTATAGTTACTTTATAAATTGAATTTAGGTCTTTCTTTACCTTTATTTCAAAAGTTTATAAGAGAATGGGTCAGTATATAATTGGGGACAAAAGTTTAAAAGTGCCATTGGCTGACATTAGCTCTTATACTTTTTGCAATTTACAATTTCTTCGATAATAGAGTTAAAATCTTTATTAAAGACTGAGTTCAGATTTTAATGATGCAACTTCCATTCATGCAGGTAATTCATGTTTCATTCTGTTCATGGAACAACAAGGATTATCGATGCTTTTATGTAAAAAATTAGAGACTATATTGTACCTCCAAGGTATATTCCACTTTTATATTTATTTTAGTGTATTTATTTGAAGTTTTGTTTTAATAAATCCGAGTTTATTGTAGTGTTAGGGGGTTTGAAATGGTCTTTACCCTCTAACAGTTTTAGTGGGTAAAATATGTTTTAGTGGGTCTTATTATAGGATTTTCTTAATTAACCTATTATAAAGTTTTGGCCGTTGGGTTGGTGTAGTCTCATTTGCCCATTACTGAATTAGGCATATTTTGAAGATTTCATTAAACTGTCCAAATAATCATGTAGTTTATATTATAAAATTTGCGTTATCTTCTCATGTTTGTGGTTAATTTTATAATAGATTCAGACGTGGGGTTACAAGAACAAATTTTGTGTAGATGTGTATACAAATGGTTGTATGGATCTGTTAATTTTTGGGGTTTATTGTATGGTTTTAGCTATGGAATAAAATAAACTATCGAAGCATCGAATTATTACATAATGCAATGGTTGATCCAAAACAAATCGAATCTTCTCTATTTCTTTATTTAGCAACGAGGTAGACTAAGGTAAACGTTAATTTTTCTTTCTATATCATTTAGAGTAAATGTTCAGCTCTACTGCTGTATATAGTTATTTAAAGACGGGTTGAAATTTCCCACGGCAAGTCTCTACTATATTTAAGCCACCAACATCATTGTTGATTATCAAAGGTAATCTCTATCTATGGTGTATACTCCAGTGTTCCTATGAACTTATTGGACGCAAAATGCCTGGTATTATTTTTAATGTATTATATCATGTTTGTTAAAATGATGTGAATCAAACCTTTTGTAATAGTTATTGAAGGTTGCAGAGATGAATTAAATCACGCTTTTTGCACCAAACCTTTAAATTTTTTAACTATTATTTGGTTTGGTTTTTACATTGATCTATTAGAGTCATGTTTTTATATTGATCTTCTACTGAGAGAGTAGCTACAACGAAAATATTGCGACTTCTCAAATAAAAACCAATTTTAATTAATCCAAATTTTAGTTAAACCCTAAGACATGCATCTAGATGATTTATCAAATAACATATAGCATGCAGGATAAAAAAACAAACAGTTTCAGGAAAAATCCCCCAAAGGGGAAAAACCTTTTATTTTCACTATAATTTGTAAGAAAACGGGTTACAATCGGATTACAATGAAAATACAGTGACTAAGAATTACCCTCGGGTATCGGATTCTGTAGTCGCGGCTGGAACTATCCCTTTCCAGTAGGGCTGCAATGGAGAAGAGAAACAGCTTCTCCACAAGTTTGTCGGCTGGAATTTTCCCTTTCCAGGAGGGCAGCAATGAAGAAGAGAACGGCTTCTCCACAAGGGTTGAACAATAGCAAAGCTTGTGTTCTAGGGTTCCAAAAGATTCACAAAAGTAATTGGGATTTTTGGTGTGAATCAAAAAGATGTTTGGCACATCAAAAAGATGAAGACTTAGAGTATTTAGGACTCTGAAAATCGTCTTTTAAAAGTCTTAGAAAACAACTCCCCGAAGTTGGCTTAAATAAGAAAACTTTGAACCTAAAAAATCTCGAACAAATCTGGCCGAATTTATCCCAGGCGGACCGGTCCGGCTTGGAGGCGGATCGATCCGACCTCGGATCGGTTCTTTTATTTTTGGCCTCCATCGGTTCGCTTGCGATCCGGGGTATACTGGATCTGCAGCAAGCGGATCGGTCCGGTTGCGGATCGGTCCGGTAGGGGGCGGACCGGTCCGGTTTTCCCAGAAAAATAAAATCCTTTTAAAAACCTCATTTTGCTTGAAAAAACTTACTTCTTATTTTCATAAAAAACATTTTATAAAAATTTCCCAATACTAAATATGAACTTTAAGGAACGTAAAAACAAAATTTTACCAAGTTCATTCTCGCAGAGGCTATGATGTTGAAGACACTTTGATATTCGGATCCGTTGATGTAGATGCGATCTTGAGTTTCTTCAACGGTGTAACGGCGTATGGCATACAAATTGATAATGGACAAAAATGTCCTTACAAATCTCCCCCTATGTCTATGCCGGTACATACATAAAAAATATCTGAATTATCAACTAATGACCTATACAAATCTACCCTCCCATGAACCCTAAAGATGGAAAGATACAAAGGTATAAATCTTCATCGTTTGTTCTTCAATCTTCAACAATCATCAAATCTCAAAGATTTTCTCATCAGGGTGTGCAACATATTGATCTTCAATCTTCATACCTACACACATGAGACAAATCAAATACCACGTGACATATCGAGTTTGAAATGAGATAATATATGATAAAAACATAAGCAACATCTCAAAAACTCCCCCAAAATTCATACTCCCCCATAATATGATAATTCTTTCTCCCCCTTTTTATGATGTCCCCAAATAGACAAATGAGAAGAATGAATCAAATAAGAAAAATCGGGGTGTCACGATATACAAAAAAAATACACAAACTATTTTTATTTTTCAAAATTTTCATACAAAGATAGGATACCAATTTGAACAACTATGATACAAAAATCACACCATGGATTTAGACTCAAACAACCAAGTCATGGAAATGGAATGAATGGGTGTGAACATATTCGATAGGTAAATCAACTCAATCAATCATATGTGCACGATGCATACGTGTACTCCTAACGAATGAACATCAAAGGTATCCTTAGGTGTAAAGTTTGTTGAATTTAGATGACATCGTCTTATACAAATCAACAAATCAAAGTCAAATGATTTCCACACCAATAACGTCCAAAACTATGTAGCGCATTTTCAAGAATTTCAAGGACGTGCAAATCCGTTTTAATTCTCCAACCAAACTCCCTCATATATATTTTCTTTTAGAGGTAATCTAAATTCTCAAACTTTGGAGAATTGGTGCAAAAACCTAAATGGCCCATAAATGGCATGAATATCTTTTTATTGCCTTTCAATTTTTTCGGGCTCTTTTAACCTCTTTGGACCCCGGATAATAAAATTCCTCCATTTTTTAGGACCAATTTAAATGTGGCTTTTGCGCAAAGGATAGATAAATACCTTTCGCAGCCCCTCCCCATTTTACAAATAAAGCACACAAACTCACAAAACGGTTTTTATATGCACAATTTCCTTATCAAAATTTATCGCGCTTGGTTCATTTTAAGGACAGGATTGGAGTGAAAACACCCAACCAACATGTGATAAGACAAGCACAATAATCAATCAAATCCGTGCATGTGTGCAATAAAGGAAAGATGAGTCAAACATGTAGGAAGAAACACTTA
Organism: Sambucus nigra; assembly: GCA_949130495.1. Taxonomy (NCBI): domain Eukaryota; kingdom Viridiplantae; phylum Streptophyta; class Magnoliopsida; order Dipsacales; family Adoxaceae; genus Sambucus; species Sambucus nigra. The sequence goes on along the minus strand of OX422221.1, from coordinate 222,975,851 downwards.
ATTACATCTTAATGACTCCAAACATTGTAAAGCATGTGGATGAATTGACCTATTGTCCCAAAACACTACCAAATAGTCACATGAAAATAATGGAATGATGTTGTGACTTGGTCATCCAAAGTGTTCATCCATAAACGGTGCAAACAAAAAAAATCTTTTTGGATTTTTCAAAATTTTATCAAAATAAAATCTTTTTGTATTTTTCAAAAAAAATCAAAAACAAGAATTTATACTAAAAGTACAAGTCATCACACTAGTAAAAATATATCATGAAACCACAACTAGTGTATGACAAACATGCAAACACAATCAACCAAAAGATTTCACATGGGGTGAATCACGTGCAAGCAAACGGGAATCGTGGACAAATAAACCATAAGCCTCTAAATCCGATTTTCTAACCCAAATTGATGTGTAACGAAGTGTAGGGGTTTTGGGAATCGAATTTATTCTTTCATTAACCTTCCTAGGTCCATTTAAAAGCTTGTAACAAAATCGCCTAAGATGACCTTGCCTACCACAATGTGTGCAAGTGTAAATCGGGCGGTGTGTGTTACCTAAAGGTGGCCCTCTCCTCAAATTTATCGGTTGCTCTTTCCGAATTTTCCTAGGTGGGTCTCTCCTAATGATCCTAGGAGGTTCTCTCACGATGTTCCTATGGGGCGCCTTTTTAACAAACTTAGGTGCCTCTTTCTTAACAATCCTAGGAGTCTCTCTCACACGTGTGGGAATGGTTTCAACATATTTTTCAAGACCAATCCCACCCCTATCCGTTTTGATCTCGACTGTGCCTAAAATCTTATCAAGTTTTTCAGACCTAGACTCCAAATCAAATTTCACTTTACTTGAATCTTTCAATTTCACCTCAAGTTCACCTATCCTAGATTCAAGTACTCGTTTAGAATCCTCAAACTCTAAAAGCTCCTTTTTCATAGTCTCCATCAACCCTCTAAGACTATCTCTCTCACCCTCGATGTACTCAAGTTTCTCTTTCAAAATTTTCACATGAGCCCTAAGTTCTTCAACTAAAAAATCATTATTTTTTATGGCACACTCTTTCAATTGAGCTTTCAATTTCAAATTTTCTTTCTTTGTTTTCAAAGTTTCAGCATAAAGTTCATTGAAAGCAGTTTGCAAGTCATGCTCATCTACACTTTCCTCCTCACTTTTATCCACACTCCCATCACCCTCACTATCATCACTAATCACATGGATGGGAAACTCTCGCCTAGAAGCATAAAAAACTTCTTCTTCCGAATCACAATCACTAAGGGTAGAAACATGAGAAATCGGTTTATTCAATTTCTTCTTTAAATTTGTGGTACACTCATGTAACGTGTGACCAACACCCTCACAACAAGGACACCTCTCAGATTCGTTTTCAACAGAAGATTTAAAACAAGAGTTCGTGTGAATTTTCGAATTAATTTTTTCAAAAATTTGACATCGAAGATCATCAAAACCATCAAAAGCCATTTTTGTGCAAAATCAGGATCAAAACACAATAACTTAGTGCAACAGGCTCTGATACCAATTTGAAAACGTGAGTAGACAAATTGTATCAGAAAGTAAATCCTCGAAAAATCAGGATCACGCGATAAATTAGCGTAACCCGCTCTGATACCAATTTGAGAGAGTAGCTACAGCGGAAATATTGCGACTTCTCAAATAAAAACCAAATTTAATTAATCCAAATTTTAGTTAAACCCTAAGACATGCATCTAGATGATTTATCAAATAACATATAGCATGCTGGATAAAAAAACAAACAGTTTCAGGAAAAATCCCCCAAAGGGGAAAAACCTTTTAGTTTCACTATAATTTGTAAGAAAACGGCTTACAATCGGATTACAATGAAAATACAGTGACTAAAAATTACCCTCGGGTATCGGATTCTGTAGTCGCGGCTGGAACTATCCCTTTCCAGTAGGGCTGTAATGGAGAAGAGAAACGGCTTCTCCACAAGTTTGTCGGCTGGAATTTTCCCTTTCCAGGAGGGCAGCAATGAAGAAGAGAACGGCTTCTCCACAAGGGTTGAACAATAGCAAAGCTTGTGTTCTAGGGTTCCAAAAGATTCACAAAAGTAATTGGGATTTTTTGTGTGAATCAAAAAGATGTTTGGCACATCAAAAAGATGAAGACTTAGAGTATTTAGGACTCTGAAAATCGTCTTTTAAAAGTCTTAGAAAATAACTCCCCGAAGTTGCCTTAAATAAGAAAACTTTGAGCCTAAAAAATCTCGAACAGATCTGGCCGAATTTATCCCAGGCGGACCGGTCCGGCTTGGAGGCGGATCGATCCGACCTCGGATCGGTTCTTTTATTTTTGGCCTCCATCGGTTCGCTTGCGGTCCGGGGTATACTGGATCTGCAGCAAGCGGATCGGTCCGGTTGAGGGGCGGATCGGTCCGGTTGCGGATCGGTCCGGTAGGGGGCGGACCGGTCCGGTTTTCCCAGAAAAATAAAATCCTTTTAAAAACCTCATTTTGCTTGAAAAAACTTACTTCTTATTTTTATAAAAAACATTTTATAAAAATTTCCCAATACTAAATATGAACTTTAAGGAACGTAAAAACAAAATTTTACCAAGTTCATTCTCGCAGAGGCTATGATGTTGAAGACACTTTGATATTCGGATCCGTTGATGTAGATGTGATCTTGAGTTTCTTCAACGGTGTAACGGCGTATGACATACAAATTGATAATGGACAAAAATGTCCTTACATCTACAGCCTTTTTTTCTGGTGAAAATTACTGTTCTACAATTAACTGTTCTAAAATTTTGGGTATCACTCTTTGCTTTTTAAGAAATAGAATTTTAGGTTTTATAAGTTTTTTTATATATTGTACTTATATTTTTCATCTTTATATTGGTTTAGAGGAAGTCAATATACATGTTTTATTGTATCTGGTATACTGAGTTGTGTGATCCTTTTAGTCATTTTCTACTATTTTATGTGGTTATAGATCGTGGAGAGAATTTAATTTTGAATTAGATGTTTAATTTGGTATTAGATGTTAACGATAAACTCATAAATACATATTGTTCCCTTCAGACTATGAATTTTATAGTTAAGGAAGATAAGTTAAACATTGGACTCAGCTTGGATATTCAAGGCAATACTAAAGCAGTGGATTATTTAAAACAACAATTGAGGAGAGTACTCGGTTTGTATAGTTTATTTACTCATTCAATTATATTTTAAATTTTACAAACTTATTTTATTTTCATATAGTTCCTTGACTCATTCATCTCCTTAGTTTGTTCATTCTTACAATTAAAAAGTTGCATGCAGTGAAAAACAAAGCTTCCAGTTATGTACAAAATGGTGGTTTAAAATATTTGAACTATTATATCTATTTGATTTTTTTGAGCAGATATTACTCTTGCATAATTAATCTTCCACAATTCCAGGTAGTGAAAATTAATACTAGCTTTGAATTTAGAATTTTAAATTTTTCACGATTTTGGAACGCTGTTGCAGATATTACTCTAGCATAATTACTCTTCCCGTAGATATTAGATTTGTTGTTGTTATAGATATAACTCTTCCACAACTACTTCCACACGATCAAGTTTTGTTTCCGCTGCATATATTAGATTTGCGTAGTTATTTTTTATGTGTTTAATAATAGTAATCTCCAGTTTCCTATAGAATGAACCTTACTTCGCATTTTTTTATCCATTTCATAAGTACACTCTTTCTTTGAGTTTTGGGGTTTTGATTTATGTGGTTTTAAGTTGAAATAATGTTTTGTTAGGTGTAATTTATGGATATTTAATTCAAAGTTGGTCTTTGTTTTTAAGGATATTTAATTCAGTAATTTTCTATATTCATTAATCAAACATATATTCCTCTCATTTCCCTTTATTGATTGTATAATCAACTTTGCAGCAGGTACCACAACTTTTAGAAAACAAAGAATATTATACTTGCATGGGTTTAGACAATATTTTGGTTATGATTCAACCACCAAGTCACTAAATGGAAGGCCCAAATTAGTTTAGTACAAACCATAATTTAGAAGACGGTCAATAGCGTCGAGGATTCAGAGGACATAAGAATATCGGTATGGGGATTGATCTGGTATGTACGGGATTGTCTTTTGTGTAGACTATATGATGGTTAATATGCCTAATAGTACTACTGGAGTTGATGCATCTGAGGGACATTTTGATGATAACGCTGACGATTGGCTGCCCGTTGTTGGCCGTAGTACTCATAGATAATTTCTCATAAGAAAAACCATACGTGATATGTATTTTTAGAACAACTAATGATTTTCTTTTGATGATTTAGTATGTTTATTTACCATTCATTTTTCATGTAGTTGAATCACCTCGTTGATGTATAAATGATCAGCATTTCACATAACATTGATCCGCATAAAATTTCTAAATTGTATTTTGGAGGATGCAAGGCTCTCCATTCTCAGGTATTTTAATGATACATAGTTTGATTTGCTGGTATTGTTGTGGGCTATTGTATTCTGGACTACTGTATTATGGGATACTTGATCAAGTATTGTGGGCTAAGAGGTCTTTACTTGATCAAGTATTGCTTATGTATTATGGGCTACTCTATTATGATTTTTCCCTAATGTTTTTTTACAATTTTTGTGGTCACGTTTGTAATTTTTTTGGTACTGGATAGATGTATTTGATTTTTCTGGTAGTTGTTTCAATGAAGTGGTTGGGGTTTTGTTGCATTAGATATTTTTTTAAATCTGATTCATATAGATATTTGGTATTATATGTTCTGTATGGGTTGTACTAACTTCATTTCAATAGTATGATGATGTTGGATGGGCACCGCGAGACACCGCCAGGCAGGAGCAGGCTGATGTTGTAATATGAAGTATTTTTTTTTCATTCTATTAATACAACTAGATGGAGAATGTTCATTTCATTTTAAAATTCTTAATTAGTTTTTCCTATATGTAATTATAATTTGTTTCTTTTGATATGTAGGTACTCAGTGCTACAATAATGGACTACAGAGCATGTACCATGTTAAAGTATCCGACCATTAAAATTGAATAGAAAGAACATGATAGTTTTTTTGTACCATTATAATCAGTAGGAACTTTAAATTCATTTATTTCACTATTAGGTGAGGTTGTTTATACGAGGTCCAAGAAACTTTTATGGCATACATAAAAGAATTATTAGTATTGTTGATGTATTTATGTTATTTTATTTATTTATTGATGTATTGATGATATTTTCATAAATTTAAATTGACGACGAGGTTCAAAAAGGAATGTTAGCATTATTGTTGTTGGAGTTTTTTAATTTCATAACCAGCGTGTATAGTTGAATAAATAAAAGATATTATGTCCAAATTTCTTAAATAGACATGCGTGTAAAAAAAACCTTTTTTGACTTAAATTATTGACATGTGTATTTATGTATGCATATAAACGCGGTGTTTGCATGTATGTATGTAAAAAAATTCAAAAATTTTCCAATTTTATTAAACTAATAGGTTCGTACCATAGGTCATTTCAAAAATTGTTTATCTGTTGTGAAATAAATACGACGTATGATCCTCTCAACGACGTGGGTAGTTTTATAAACGTAGGAAACTCTTCAAATTTTTTAATTTCGGTAAACACTATATGTATTATATAGAATAGTTTAGAACATACATTATATACCATTTAATACTTTGTTTTATTGGGGGAACGAAATTTTTTTCGTTTTGCAATTACTTATTTTGGAAATTTTCGTTGTTTTGCGATGACGTACTTTGAAAATTTTCTCTGTGCCATCAGGCACGGGCATACACTGGTGTGTGTATATATATATACACGTTTGTCAATTTTGTTAAATTTTCATAAAACTGTATTTAAATACAAGTTTATCAAATGCACACCAATATTTATAAACACATAAAACGGCATATTAAAATTGTATTTAAAAACGGTAATTAAATCGAGTTTTTGGAATACGTAACCAAGCGGGCCCTAAAGTTTTGTAACATAATATATAAAAGTTTGGGGCTCCTCCACTCATTATCAAATGGTTTTAGGTTGGACTCTTCAATATTTAATATGGTTTCAGAAAAGACTATTAATGACCCAACGATCTGCACTCATTGTCAATTGATTTTTGATTGGATGCTCAAATATTTAAGTTTGTATTTATTCATGACTCGAAGACCCAATTGCTCCGCTTCATCCATTACAAATATGTTGATGTGTTAGACTGAAGTAAAACCATATGTGAGGGGCATGTTGAGATATAAAGTCCCACATAGAAAAATTCAAGGCTTGAACTAAAAAGTATATAATATTATGTAACCCCTCCACCCATTGCGAATTGGTTTTGATTTAATGCTTCAATATTTTAACATATTATTACAACATGATACTAATGATTTAACAATCCAATTGTTCCACGTCATCGATTGTCCACATGTCAGGCTCAAGTCACGTTACATGCGAAGGAGTATGTTGAGAATATAAATGTCCACATGGAAAGACTAAAATCTTACAACATGGTATATAAGATTATTGGTCCCTCCACCAATTGTCAATTAGTTTGGGGTTTGATGATTAAATATTTAATATAGTATGAGAGCAAGCTTTGAATGTCCCAACGACTCACTTACTCTATGTCAGCCAATATAAATACGTTCACATGTTAGGGTCAAGTGATGCCACAAATGAGGGATCGTGCTGAGAATATAGAGGCACACATCGAGTAAGTGAAGTTTTGCATCACAATAGATAATACCTCCATCCCAAATTAATAATCGATATATGAAAACGACAGTTTGTAAAAATTAACTCATTCAATGGCCAAGATGAAGACTTGTTCACTATCATGGAATTTGGTTCATTAATTGTATAAAAAAACGAGTTTATAAATTTGGGACGACTCAAAAACTAAAACATGATATTAATTTGGGACAGAGGGAGTAAAATCTTGGCCCCTCGACCTATCGTCAATTGATTTTGGGTTGAATTCTCCAACATTTAACACCTAGAAAAGTAAAGTAATGTGAAGAAAAAAATTATATTCCTGTTTGTTTAAGAAAAATTGTTTAAAAAAATTACAACACACACACATGTATTGTTATAATTTACGATTAAAATAAACAAAAATATAATATATTTTTTATTCAAATTATTAAAAAAGTATAATTAACTTAATAAACATTTACATAACTTCAACATTACAAAATATGAAATAAGAATAAGGAATAATTTTAATTGTAAAATATCAATAAATTACGTATTATTATGAACACTTACACGTGAAAATAGTGGTGGTGGTGGTGGTGGTGGTGGTGGTGATAATAAATAGATAATAAATAAACTTAGAATGCATATGCCCACGATTCCTTTAATTTTTCATTAAAATCATAGATAGCTGATAAAATGTGTAACAAAGTTTTTTTTAAAGAAAAAATTGCAAAAATGAGTTAAATTCGAAGAGTAATTTTCCGGCACATTTCATTTCATTTCCTTTCCGTTCCTTAAAATCAAATGCAACCTTAACTCTGGTCACGCTTATCACTATCACTCGCAAACAAACGGATTAAATGCGAGTTGCTGTTTCTCCCATGGTGGGTGCCACAGGATAAGTTTTCAATCGAGATATTTTATTTTGTTCATTAGATAGATTTGCAATGTTTATTATGTATTAAAGGGCCACAGGTGATACGCAATCAGAAAGATAAGAGCCGTTCACTAATTGAATACGAGCAAGATGCTATTCGATCACTTCAGAATTGAGCTAGATCTCAAAGTCTTTAGCTTACCAATATTATATATATATAATGACAGGCAACCATATCAACTTCAATCACAAAACATCTATTTGTAGTGGTTACACTGCAGTAGTTTATTCTACAACTTTCATTTTTAAACTCCTCCCTTATTTCTTTGTATCTAAATTTAATAAGGTGCATGGACATGTTGCAAGGTTAAAAAATATTTTTGGGTCACCAAAATCACAACAGAAAAATTGAAGAAGAAAAGGGACAAAACTAACAATGACAAAATTGGGTTAAAATGAGTGAAACATTTTTGTCAGTGTGCAAAACAAATGTTGACATTGAGAAATGACGCGCGCCAGCTAAGTTTTGTGTAGCGAATGTGTGTAATGTCTTTGCAGCTCACCTCCGATAAGATTTTACTCTTGTTTGATCAATTTATGGGATTATTTTTACTTCATGTTCATCTTGATTGTTGTTATATATATATATATATATATATATATATATATATATATATATATATATATATTAATGCTTTTGTGCAGATTGTCCTGCATGTTAACAGTGCGGATCGGACATGTGTCGCCTGACGACGAGTTTAAGAATCATCGCTTAAATTATAGGCGTCTTCTCTCTCTCGTCTAGGCTCACCGCACAGTCGCCTGAAGGCAAGTCTAAAAATTATCACCTAAATTATACACGCCCTCCCTCTTCTGCGCTCACCGCCAGGTGACACATGTTCAACCCGCACTGTTGAAATGCGGGACAATCATACATAAATAATAATATTCTTGTGGGGATTGTCCCGCATTTTAACAGTGCGTACCGAACATGTATCGCCTGGTGGTGAGACTAAAAATTATCGCCTAAATTATAGGCGTCATCTTTCTCTCTTTTGGGTTCACCTTCAGGTGACACATGTCCGGTCCGCACTGTTGAAATGCGGGACAGTCCGCACAAGAGCAGTACTATATATATATATATAGGGAGAGGTTCAAAAGTGAACCAAAAGAATGAACTTTTTAATGAAAGTATTAAGAGATAAAAAATTGATCCTTAATTTCTTATTGTAATTGGTCCGCGCCAGCGAGGGGATTGGAAAATTATTCATTGTTGCTCGCACGGACCAATTATAACAAGAAATTAATGATAAATTTTTTAATGTCGTAGTAGATTCATTAAAAAGTTCATTCTTTTGGTTCACTTTTGAACCTCTCCCATATATATATATATATATATATATATATATATATATATATATAACGAGAGAGAGAGAGAGAGAGAGAGAGAGAGAGAGACGTTGGACCATATAATATTCGCCGTTGGATATTTTTTTGGTAGATTAACCCATACAATCAAAGAGAAAATAGTCAAATTAGGGGACCATTTGATGGACGTTGATTTGTTTTTCTTGAAAAATATTAATTTTAGTTCACTTTTACTTTTGTGGTGCTCGATTGAAAATACATTTTATGAAGCAAATGATTATAAATATGAAAAGTGCTCCATAATTTTATTATTTTTTGAGAATTTTTTTTTATCCCACCTTTAAAAAATTAATTTCTATGAAAAACTTCAAAATTAAGACCAATTCACTCCTTTTTTTCCTGATTAATACCATGTATATTTTTTCCTGTGATTCTTTTATTACGCAATTGATGTGTTAGTATTTATAATTCACATGATCCCATCATAAATATTAATAAATACGTATTTGATACAAAAAATGGATATAAAAGAAGGGTGACAAAAAGAATGTATTTAATATTACTCTTTTTTCCCACTCATTTTTTTACTGCTTAAGAAAATAAAGTATGTTTCAATCATTTTGTAACTGAAGACACCCTAACAGAAAAGATTTCACGTAATTCATAGTGCATAGTGTACTTCTTTCATTTTTTTTCGGAATGTGTGTATTACATGTGTTAGGATTTACAAGACAGAAATCCTTACTTATATATAATTAAGGTGGTTAACAATTGTCATTAAAAAGATAACAAAAAATTCCAATTGTAGGGGGGAAACCAAGGGCTGTGAAAAATCTCTCAAGAACAACGACATGTGCGACAAAGTTGCCCAAACTTGGGCATATACGAGCTGTTGCTTTCCAAGTTCCTTTTCACCCCGAAAGGCAATTCCATCTCAAAGTCCAAGTTACCAATTTATATATTTGCAATAGTAGCTTATTCCACATGTTGTATTTTCTAAAGTTATCCCTTATTGGTTTGTTTGTTAAATTCTAATAAGGCACATGGACAATGTGCAACGTCCTTTAAAAAAATGGTTAATCGATTTTTCATGCTTCAAGGATAATTTAATTTAATGTTTGAATTAGTGGCGGATCTAAGAATTTCAAATGGGTGGCGCGCATCAAAGAAAAAGACGGGGGTTTGGGGGCGGCAGTCTCCGATTTTTTTTTGAAGGATATTCAAATATCTAAATAAAGTTACATCACATGTTTCGTCAATCAATATTGCAAATGGATCTCTACCAAGATTTTTTTTAATATTGTATTAGTAATCTCACTTGCGATTGCATTAACAATATCTTTTTGAATGTTAGGACATGTCAATTTATTATTACCCGGTGCATTTTTAACAACTTTGTTAACTAATGCATCTCTTTCGAATATCAAGAGAGTAGCAATCAATAAAAAAATTAATATTAGGAAATTAGACTATCAATTAAAAAAATAATTGAAACCCATCTTCAAAAAAATAATTGCAACCCATCTTCAAAAAATTAATTTCCATGTCTTAAAATTATTATTACGAACCCATCTTCAAAAAAATCAAACCCACCTTCATCACATCACAAGGAGGGACGGAAATCACACAAAATTGAAAGATACCTTCATCTCGCACTCACAACAACTTCAAATAAGTTAATGAAACAACAACTTCAACAGCACAAGAATTAAAGAAATCAGAAATAACACAAGATACCTTCATCTCACAGCAAGCAGAGGACGAAAATCGGAACAGGGGAGGCCGGAGCAAGCAGGTGGAACCGTGGAACAAGCAGGTGGTCGGAAGTTGGAGGACGGAGGCCAAAACAGGTGGAGCAACTTATTTAGGTGGGTTTTGAGCTTAGGGTTAGCCGTTTAGCTGCTCGAGTGTTTTGTGTTTTGGGTTTTGTTGCATCATCGTTTTGTGTGTTTTGTTATTTAACATTTTCTTTTTATAGTCTAAGAGGGTCACGTGCTCCTCACAATAACATTATAAGTTCGCCTCTGGTTTGAATAACCTTATCCATTAATAAAAAACTCAATATTGATTGTATTTAGGCAATAGTAATATTATCTCTACCAAAATGAATTGAGTGTCACCTAAGAGTAGGGATATCATGCACGCCAACATTTTATCGGGGTTTCTTTTCGATAAAATCATTTGAAACGCTTACATGATATTAGCACATCATCATCGTTTCTAAGGTATCAATCATTGCTGACGTGACCCCGCCATGTAAATTGTCTCATGTGTATAATTAATGTCAATACACTACACCACTAACCGAGAATGGTCACTGCAGGTTAATCATGGTACATGACCCTAACCAAATGGTCACAGCCTAGGATCGTGACCAAAGCCAAAAGTGCATGATAAAGACCGTGGCAGGAAAAGGGTGATATTATATTGTTATGGTCACGGCCATAGATCATGAACCTAATGGTCACGGTCTTGGTTCGTGACTACACTCGCGATTAAATGAGTGCCAAAACTCCCACCAAAAGTAGGTCACTGCCTTGGACCATAACCAAAAATGTGATAAATATTAGGGTTTCAGTTGAGATGGGTCACGGTCACAAGGCGTGACCGTTTTGAAATAGTCATGGGAGTTGGTCACGGTCCTGGGCCGTGACCCTTGAATGTAGCCATTTATTTTTTTTAACGTCACTAACCTAATCACGGTCCTAGACCGTGACTCTGTTCATGACGTGTAAAAAAATAAATGATCACCTCCTGGAGTCACAACCCAGGACCATAACCAGACCTTCTGCATATAAACACCCCCAATTAGTTTTTCATTTCATAATCTCTCTCTCTCTCTCTCTCTCTCTCTACTACAACAAATCCTCTCTCTCTCTAGCTCTGGGCACTCTCTCTTTCTCTCTCTGGTATCTCCGTTCACCCCTAATTAGTTTTACGTTTGTTTACATTTTGTTATATAAGGGTGTATTATGTGTGTGTGCATAAGTGTGGGTATAGGTTTATTCTGTAAGTGCATAAGTATGTGTATGGGTGTATTCTCTGTGTGTGTACTTTGTTATATGTTTGTGTATTTAAGGAATTATACATTTATGTGTGTGTATTTTGTTATATGTGTATGTATTTTTGAAATTACATGTCTGTGTAATTCAAATGCTAGATATCAAACAAATTACTGGTAAACGACATGAGAACACTACACAATAACACGACGGCACAATACGAAATTGATAGAATAAATTGCGTTTTTGTTGTGAGTATGAATTAGTGGGTTAGAGAGAGGGTGAAAGATGGATTACACCCATGCACATGTATAACACACTCACACGCACTTGTATAACACACACACACACACACACATAGACACACATGTATAACACACATTTGTGCACATGTATAACACACACGTGCGTGCACATATATAACACATACACATATACATATATAACAAAAGTACACACACGTACATGTATAATACACACGCGCACATGTATAACATATACACACTAAAGACACGCATAACAAATACACATACGCTAACATATATACCACATACATGTATACACACATGTGTAGCACATGCACGTATAACACATACACATACGCGCACACACACTTATATATATACTTACACGTCTTTTCTCCTCATTTTATATGCACATGCCATTGGAGAATAACAACTGAAGTTCAACTGATGCTAGGTGTTTTGCTTTATTAAGGTAACTTTACTTATCTTTTCTTTTACATAATATACCCTCATTACTATTTGGCTGACTGTTATAACTATGTATACGTGTTTAATTCAACTTCTACATATTGTTGGTTGACTATTGTAGCTATGTATATGTGTATAACATGTATAATTTAATTTTTACATATTTTGGTTGACTGTTATAACATGCGTGCTTTCTAGGTACTTTCTTTTACGTAACCCAAGTGCACATGTATAACGTATACATTTGATGGACATATAGTAATTTTATGAATAATCTAAATAAAATAAACTTAATATAATAAGTTAGTCTGCTTCGAGCCTTCATGATGCCATTGAAGATGATGACTTAACCCGAACTTTTGGAAATGGCAAAAGAGGATGGAGGAGAGGTATCAGATCACATATGCCAAAAGAAGAAAAATTAAAACACATTGCACCTCCCATGGATGATCTCTCTTCGGTAAGGAATCGAATATCGATCCAAGAGGCAAGTCAATCTAAGATAGATGGGGATGTGCAAGAGATTAAGAGTAACCTGGGAGTGTTGGTGGGTGAAATCGGGCACCTTATGTCCTTATTTACTCAATATTTTTTGCGAGACATACCTCTTGAAGGTTACCCCTACCATACTTCTCAAGGTTTCACCTTTCATCAGTCTCAAAGTTTCCTCTCCTAAATGCCAACTTTATCAACATTCCCCTCCCCAGTGCCTCCTCATTCCACATTCCCATCCCAAATGCCTCCTTTTACTGCAGTCCCTGGATCATCATTATCTATTAATGGTGACTATTGAGAGCAGTACTATATAAAGAACTTGTCCAATATCAGGATTATTGGCATATGCACACTCATTTTCTTGATTTTCATAACTCTTATTCTTAATATCCCTTTGAAGATAGGTGAGGTTTAGATACTGGTTGATAACATATATACCATTTGCGAAGAAGATCCTGTTCACATTGATAGCGAAGAAGGGCCCTTGCTGAAATACTATCATAATCGATTTATCACTTGGTCTGTTTATTTATCTGTCAATCCAAGTCGATAAATAATTTTTAATTTGAGAAAAAGTTGTAATATCTAGTTTAATTTGAATTATTTTAATTTTGTCACATTTGCGTTGAATAATTTGAATAAATGCGTTCTTGTATGCAACATGACCTTTGTTTCAACCTATTAATATAGGTGATTTAAATTATGAAGGTTATTTAATGGATTTACCACAATACAAAGAGTGGATGGGGTGGAATAACTGAATATTTAATAACCATGTAAAAGGCATATAAGAATTTATTAAATATACATATAAAAATATTAAAGTGATAAGATTTCGTGACCGTGGAGTTGAATTTACTAATGTGGGAAATTTTTTAAGACTGTAAGATATAGGCATACTATGGTGAAAAGAACGTACCTTATTTTCCAAAAGAATTATCAGTACCCGGTCGTGTAATGGAACCCCATTGAGTGGAAGTGGTACACGATTTGCCAACACATCTTCCTTCGACTGACTGCATTGATGATGCTTACAGAGTCCACAACCATCAAAACCACCAAAAAAGGAATAAAAATAATGTGTGTTATTACCAATTCAATAAACAAGTTGATGATAAATTCGTAGAAGATTGAGAATATATACAGTTGAAAGTCGAAGTGGTTTAACTATTGTATAAAGATTGTGATGAAGATCACTCGATATTATATGCAATAGTTGGTTTAAATAATTTGAAGAGTCAATTTGTTTTGTCGGGGAACATCGTAACCATAATTCTCAAATGGGTTAAAGACATTCTCCTAAATGAAAATACATTACTAGAAAATTATCCAAGTGTTGATGTAAAAAACTAGATCGCTCTAATTTTTCAATCACAGATAAATAAATAAGACAAAGATTTTTAAAGTGGTTCGGCTAGGAATAAAGCCTACGTCCACTGTTATGTTATTGCTGAGTGTTTGTGGAATTCTTGATTACAAGTTTTCTCAAGAAATTCCGGTCCCCTTGAATGAGGATGATACAAGGTATTTATAGCCTTGAGGCTGTACATGAAAGGGTCGATACATTAAATGATATACATATGAAAGGGTAATACATTTAATGCCCTTAGGCTTGTGCGTCAAGGATAATCATTTAATGAACCAATTGGACTGTTCGTTATCTGGCAATCAATGCTGTGGCCGAGATGCAGCTCGGACCGCCTTATTTGCTTGTCGTTAAGGAGTTCCTCGGAGCGTTGGAGTTCCTCGGAGTGTTGTGGTTCCTCGGGGTGTCCTTGTTGTTCGGAGCGAACATGAATTGGTCGGGGGGAAATAAACTTCCTCGTTGTTATTGTGCCATGTAGATTTACACGTGTCTTCTTATTATTGGTCCACGTCAGCAGATTAAATTTGGTATCAACAGAAGCCCCCAATGCTTCATGCTTGATGGTTTACTTGAAAGGATGGAGTATTTATTCTGCAGTGTTGCTCGGTGCTCGTGAAATTCTTGATCTACCTTCTTGATTTGTTGGACATAAAGGGAATTATCTCCTGGACGACATATGATGCCGCTTGTAGCTTATCATAATCTTCAAGTATGTTGATTGGTTTGCTAGCCGACCTACTGCATTCTATGAGCTAGTGGTGGACTTTGAAACATTTTCTTGCAACTTCTTCTTCGATGTTGGTCGAGACAGTAGTAGCAAAGATCTCAGTGATGTAGATGCTGATTTTAACTTCTACCTCTACTCGGGGGCGAGCAAGAGGTTCTCGGGGACGAGCAAGAGCTGCTCGGGGACGAGCAAGAGTTGCTCGGACAGACCATCTGTGATGAACATCAGAATGCTGAAATATCTTAACTTCATAAAATTCCCATTATGCTTTGGATGATCTTCCTGCTGGCGAGGAACCTGTTTCAAAATCAGAGGGAGAGAAACCAATAGAGTAGGAATCTCAATGTAATAGTTAGTACACAATTTAATATCAATGTAATAAATTTGCATAATTCATTTTGAATTCAGTGAAAGAATTTCATTTTTGTTCACAAATTTGAATTTGCTATTGTTTTGTAAATATCAAACACATTATTATTTGTGCTTGCATAACAATATTGTATGGTTCATCGACCAAAAAAGTTACAAGTATTAGTAATGTTGCTCGATCACTTAATAATAAAGTAATGAGTATAATTTATTCAAACTGTTTCCAACCAACCAAGGTGGATAAATAATGTTTGTCGACCAACTACAGTTGATGGGTTTTTATCCCCGACCAGCCATACTTGGTTTACTTTCAAATATAAAAATGTGCCCGACCAACTAAGGTCAATAATTTGTCCTTGTCGACCAACTACAGTTAGTGGGTTTTTATCCCCGACCAACCATACTTGGTACAGTTTGGAAAATTTTGTTCTTCAAAGAACTTTTTGTAATAATGTTACCTCCCGACCAACATGAGTTGTAATGTGAGAATATATAAAGTCTTACCAACCGTAGTTGATCATGCTGGTGTACACTTTTTGGCTCCTTAAAGCTTTTGGCTCTTTCGAGCATATTTTGGTTCCTTAGAACATGTCCTCCTAACCAAAGGAGGTTGGCTACTTATAGCACTTTTGCTCCTTAGAGCGTGTCCTCCTAACCAAAGGAGGTTGGCTACTTATAGCACTTTTGCTCCGTAGAGCGTGTCCTCCTAACCAAAGGAGGTTGGCTACTTATAGCACTTTTGCTCCGTAGAGCGTGTCCTCCTAACCAAAGGAGGTTGGCTACTTATAGCACTTTTGCTCCGTAGAGCGTGGCTCCGTAGAGCATGGCTCCGTAGAGCATGGCTCCTTAGAGCATGGCTCCTTAGAGCATGGCTCCGTAGAGCATGGCTCCTTAGAGCACTTTTTGTTGATCCTGTAACATCCACAGGTTGATCAGCGAACAACTTTTGTTTCTCGGGAGTATTAGGAATCCTCCCAACCATTTCTGCATTGCATCCTGTAACATCCACAGGTTGATCAGCGAGCAACTTTTATTTCTCGGGAGTATTAGGAATCCTCCCAACCATTTCTGCATTGCATCCTGTAACATCCACAGGTTGATCAGCGAGCAACTTTTGTTTCTCGGGAGTATTAGGATCAGTAAACTCTGCTACAGCTTGTATTAATGAATGCCCATGCCAATTTTTCCTACTTTGGGTATCTGATCTCTGCACCTCTTCCTTCGTCGTTGGAGATCGCAACTCTAAAAGAGCTTTGATCGTTTCTGGATTCGCTTCAACGTCTCGCTGGTTGATAATGTACCCGAGGAACATTCCTTCTCGTACTCCAAATGTGGACTTCGTCGGGTTAAGCATATCGTTGACATAGACTTCCATATTACAACTGATTTGCTCGGTAAAAACCTTGTTCATCAGTCGCTGTTATGTCGCTCTCTGTCTTCAGGTTTCATTTTGATCTGGTGGTAGCCAGAGGAGTAAGTATCCATGAGCAGCTCGTGTCCCGAGGTAGCATCCGCTGTTTTGTTGAGATCGGTGAAATCAACACACATTCTCCATTTATTGTTTTTCTTCTGCCCGACGAGGAGATCTAGATCTCTCTTTGGCTCGGTCTTCATTTCCTCTTGTGTAGCTTGATTCTTCTCGGGGCTGGATGCTCTTCTTCTCGTATGTCATGTCAATAAGTGGCTCAGCTTCTATCCACTAAGTAAAATAATCTACTGCGATGACGAGGTATTTGAATCTTCCTCGAGTCGTCGGCAATGGTCCAACCAAATCAATCCCCACATAGAAAATGGCCAAGGATAAATGATGGATGTCAATAATGTTTGTGAAGTTCTTCTGATGGAGGAAAAGCGTTGGCACTTGTCACATTTCTTGGCATAAGCTATACAATCAGCTCTCATCGTCGGCCAGTAGTATCTCTGCGTCATCACCTTTTGCAAAAGTATTCGACCTGCTACATGGGCTCCACAGGACCCTTCATGGATCTCTTTAATCAATTCTTTCACCTCGGAGGAATGTACACATCTTTGCAAACCTGCCATAATTCCTCGTCTATACAAAATACCATTAATTAATACATACCGAGCAGCTTTAAACTTCCATTTCTAGGCAGCGAGATTATCCTCCGGTAATTGTTCCTCCTCAATATATGCTCCGACTTTCTAATACTTCAATTGGTATCGTTCTTCGCAGCTCGGTACAAGTAGCTGATGCTAATCGGGCCAATGCGTCTGCTCTAGCATTCTCCATCCTCGGTGTCCTCACCAATTGAATAGCATCAAATTCTGTCAATAACTCCATCACCTTTGCATGGTACTTGACCATCGACTCTCCCTTCACTGCATATATTCCCATCATTTGATTCAATTAATTGAGAATCACTGAAAACAATTACTTGCCGTGCCTCCATGACTTTCGCCAAATGAAAACCTGCTATCATAGCCTCATACTCAGCCTCATTATTGGAAGCTTTGAATTGGAATCTCAAGGCATACTCCATGTCAATATCATCTGGGGTGTTTAAAACAATCCCTGCTCCACAACCAGCTGTGCAAGATGATCCATCTACATATAATCTCCATGTAGGTACCTCGTCTTCAAATTTCTGGTCTGACAGAGTTCCTCGGTGGAATACTTGTCGCTTTCTTTCATCATGTCGTGATACTTCTGAATACACCTCTTGAATTTCAATATACCTCCTGAACTTCAATATTCCTCCTGAACTTCAATATATCTCCTGAACTTCAATATTTCTCTTGAACTTCAATATACCTCCTGATTAGTCGGGGTTGAATTTGATGCTCGACTGCATGATGATATAAGAATGTGCCACCAAATGAACAAATATATCTGTAATAGAAACCCCCAACTGTGGAATGTGAACTTTGAATGAGATTTATTGACCAATACCAACCGGAGTTGGATTTTATCTACCAACCAGAGTTGGATTTTGTCTACCAACCGGAGTTGGATTTTATCTACCAATCGGAGTTGGTGGTAATTGATAATAAATGATGAAGACTTCCTCGGAGCTGACCAACAGATTGTTGGGAATAAGATAATATAAATGCTGGAGACTTCCTCGGCGCTGACCAACAGATTTGTTGGGAATAAGATAATATAAATGCAGGATACCTCCTCGGCGATGACCAACAGATTGTTGGGAATAAGATATAATAAATGCAGGATACCTCCTCTACGATGACCAACAGATTGTTGGGAATAAGATATAATAAATGCAGGATACCTCCTCGGCGATGACCAACAGATTGTTGGGAATAAGATATAATAAATGCTGGAGACATCCTTGGAGCTGAATAAGATATAATAAATGTTGTCCTCAACAGATTGTTGGGAATAAGATAATATAAATGTTGGAGATATCCTTGGAGCTGAATATATGATTATAAATATTTGTCGAGCTCCATGCTGAATATAAATAAGAATTATCGAACGAATGTTGTAATTCTCCTTAAAACTGAATAAGTATCTTGTCGAGGCATAATTGCAGAATGCCGAATAAGAATAATATTTTCCAGAACATAAGAATATGGCCGAGAACTTTGTTGGGCCTGCATATAAATAAGAATTACCCCGACCAACTATCCGTTGGGGATGAAATATAATAAATGTTACAGTTCTCCTCAAAACTGAATATGATAATAAGTATCTCGCCGTGCTCCATGTTGAGATGAATATAGAATATGAATCCCAATGGATATATAGAATAATCTGTGTTGGAGCAGATATCTGGGCTTGAATATAAATAAGAATTACCCCGACCAACTATCCGTTGGGGGTGAAATATAATAACTGTTGTAGCTTTTCCTCGGAGCCGAATATATATAGAGAGAAGAAATTTTTCGAGCTCCATGCTGAGATAAATATAAAATATGAATCTGAACGGATATAGAATAATTTATGCTTCAGCATTCGTCGGCATTGAATCTTGTGCCTGTAAAAATTAATAATTTGCTCTACCATATGTGTAGGCTGAATTGATTAGTCATGAGAATAATTTAATCATTCAATAAATATATGATAGGTATATGTTTGAGAAATAAAAATATTAATTTCAAAAAAATGAAATAATATATGTTGGCTGATATGTCGAGGTAAAACTGCCTGATGTCGAGCAATAATAGTTTCCAGAGGTTTAAGATTGTGGCTGAGCTTTCGTCGGGATTTAATATCGTCCCTATGAAATCTTAATAAGCTGCCCGAGCACCTGTCGAGACTAGATCAAATAATTATTGTCATGAGAATAATTATTCAGCCAAACAATATATGATGTGTATCAGCATAAGGCAATAAAAATTTCAAAATATGAAATAATATGTTTTATGCCAAATGTGTGTGAGATGGACAAATTATTATCAAATATGCATCATAAATAAGACGTAGAGTTTTTTGTAAAGTTATTTAATCTCCAACAACTAAACAGGTATAAGTTGCTGTTTGAAAATTATTTATCACTTGGTTTTAAAAATATTTTTGGGGTGATCATAAGTTAAAAAAGACTTAAGCCCCCTGCTTGTCCCCAAGCCGAACTCGTGTTTAAAGAAATATTAGGGGTGCTTAGCATTTTTAATACCCCAAGATTCTACTGGTGCCGACAAACAACATGGATGTTGCCGACCAACATTTAAGGATATCTCAAGTTATAGAATATATGGTTGGATGACCAGAATATCTCGAATCTTTAGATCAAAAAATAACATTCAATGTAAAATTTAAGCCTTAAGAATGTTAATTAAACGAATAAATATATAATCCACTAGATCATGTGATTTCGACAAAGAAACCTTGTGATGTGATGAACGAGGGGCCAAAATATCAAATTTGTTCCCAGTCTTGATATGGTCATGATTATTTTACTGATCCTCTTTTACAAGAGGTGGGTAATGATTTTTCAGGTGAGAGAAAATTATTTTTTATATTGATCCCTTCCTATTCCCAATTTGGAGAGATAAAAATATGGTCAATGATTAAAGTTATTACCAAATTTATATCAAAAATCAATCAATTTGACTTTATTGACATAGATGGAAGATGAACCAAATTAAGTGTATAATTCATAAAAGTGAATGCAAAGAGACTCAAACTTGAAGAGAGAGAGAATATATATGGGTCATGATTTCCATGAGAAGACTTTTCATTGTCTTTAACCTTTTCCCATTCTTTTATTAAAAATATGATGGGAATTTGAATAGACATCAAATATCTTACAAAATTTATTTCAAAATCAACAATGAAAATGATCAAATCTTATCATCGTCGTATATATTGGCATATGTAATCATTTAAAATATTTATTTCCAGATATAAAATTAAAACTTGAGAATCAAGCAAAGAATTATGATTTATGAAATCTACTATTTTTCAGATTTTTAAATAAGGATAAATCTAACAGTTATGATTAAAAAATCATGATATGCAACAATTTGCAGATAAAAATTGGACAATTAATTTATGTATATAAACATAAAAATCATGATCGAATCAAAAGATGTATGTATAATTGATTATACGTAGAGAAAATAAAAACTTAGCTTTTGGTGGAGAACAACGCTTGTAACACGTTCCCACAGACGGCGCCAATCTGTTGATGTAAAAAACTAGATCGCTCTAATTTTTCAATCACAGATAAATAAATAAGACAAAGATTTTTAAAGTGGTTCGGCTAGGAATAAAGCCTACGTCCACTGTTATGTTATTGCTGAGTGTTTGTGGAATTCTTGATTACAAGTTCTCTCAAGAAATTCCGGTCCCCTTGAATGAGGATGATACAAGGTATTTATAGCCTTGAGGCTGTACATGAAAGGGTCGATACATTAAATGATATACATATGAAAGGGTAATACATTTAATGCCCTTAGGCTTGTGCGTCAAGGATAATCATTTAATGAACCAATTGGACTGTTCGTTATCTGGCAATCAATGCTGTGGCCGAGATGCAGCTCGGACCGCCTTATTTGCTTGTCGTTAAGGAGTTCCTCGGAGCGTTGGAGTTCCTCGGAGTGTTGTGGTTCCTCGGGGTGTCCTTGTTGTTCGGAGCGAACATGAATTGGTCGGGGGGAAATAAACTTCCTCGTTGTTATTGTGCCATGTAGATTTACACGTGTCTTCTTATTATTGGTCCACGTCAGCAGATTAAATTTGGTATCAACACCAAGCTTGAAGAAAAGCTTGCAGGTTTTGGTTTTGAAGTAAAAATCTATTCATGCATGCAAGTATGATTGCATATTATACAACAACAACCACAGAGAGAATGATGAGTGACCTATACGTAGTGAGGCAAGATATGTGGCTTATGAGAATGGAAAAGACAATAATGCAAAATATTGTAAGTGCTCATAAGTTCAACATAAGGTTTTGAAGTATTTTCACCTTAGACCATGATTAAAATGATTTTTTATTGTACCCTGAATAGTATAGGCCATGACACGACATGATCGATGTGAGGTGGGTGGTAATTTCATGCGTCATCCGATTGATCCACTCATATAACAGCTTTCAAACGCATGACACCTTGAATTTTTAAATGAACCTCATAATGTTTGTCTTGCATTATCAAAAGATGGATTTAAATATTTCAGTAATTTAATCACAAATTAGAGTTATTGGTCTGTTCTTATGGTGTTTTTAAGTATCCCTTTGACAGTGTGCATGAGAAAAGAGTTCACATTATTTTCGTTATTGATAATCGGGTTGAATTCTCCCGACAACGATATTAATATTTACTAAGCCCCATTAATCAAAGAAATTAAAGAGTTGTAGGATAAATGTGTGACGGTGTTTGACGCTTATAAGGTGAAGAGTTCCCACTTAAAGTAATGCTGATGTGGACGATTCATAAACTTCCTGCTTATGGGAACTTTTCTTGTTGTAATGTTTATAGCTATTATGGATGTCCCATATTTGAGGAGGAGACTGAAGCTGCTTGTCTACATCATAGTGGTAAGATGAGTTATATAGATCTTCATAGATTTTTGTCGACCAATCATCCTTTTAGGAACGAAAAGTATAACTTCTTACCTATCAGTCATGAGCATAGGACGGAACCTGACCGACTTTCTCTTCAATAGATCGATGAAAAAATGAAGGTGCGACTATGATAACAAGTATGTAGGCAAACATCCTCAGTTCATAAACCTGAATTGTAAAGCTAGGGAGGATAACAACGACCCTAGTAAAACGAAGGCATGGTCCAGATGATCAATATTTTTTTACTTTTTATATTTTAAAGATGATTGTATAAGGCATGTAATTAATGTCATGCACACGAAGAAGATGTCACACCCCTCCTGATCCGACAGACGGGGTGGCTAGCCACCGCCGTCGAATCATGCCGGGTGCAAACTAAATTAATTACCATTCTCAGCATGTGACAGATATGAGACAATAAAAATCAATCCAAAAGATAAATGATAATCAATCCCAAATGATAATGACCAAAATTGTGATAAAAGAAATTCATCACATGCAATAATACTCCAAATAAATCCAATATCCAATAATTAATTAATAAAAATATGAATAATAAACCAACTATAAACACTCCAACTAAAATCCTCAAACAACTTTGGAATGGAATGGCCTAATAAAACCCAAATGAAGTCTCAAAATGAAATATGACGTAAAGTAGAGTCTGAACTAAATAAGGTAGTAAGTAAATAAACTCCAACTTCACCTCCAAACGATAATCTCCAAATAGTCCTATGCAACTTCTCCAAAACTTATCCTGAAAAGGTTAGTTAACGCATGAGGTCAGAGCCCCGAGCATGAATAACACTATTCCCCTCAAACAGGATCCTTGAATCCAGACAGTAGCATTATACGAGATAAATATTACAATAGAATATTTTAATTAAACGAAATATAATTAAACACGATAGAAAAAATCACTAACTACCCTCAGTAATTGTTATTCACAATGCACACCAATATGATTTTTAATAACTAAGGTCCATATTGTCAATTTAATTAAACTAACCAAATATCATTAAACTTATCAATTTTATTATTCATCGTGGTGCTCCCGCATATTTATTATAGCAGTCCTCCCGCCTCTGGTTTTACTCCCACCAAAGTTTTTACACTTCCCCTTGTCAGTAGCTTAAATGATCCATTTAAACCGTCGATCTCGCCCTATGACAAGGTTCCACACACGACACGACTTAAAACACCCACTGACCCGTTTAAACTGTCGATCCCTGCTCATTATGTCACCCAGATTTTATCACCCGTTTTTATCTTAGGCATTAATTCTCACTGGTTTACTTTATCAATTCACCCCACCCTTATTATCGATGTGAGATCCTCAAAATAACCCTTATTCCCATACCTAAGGGTACCCAAAGTACACATATGTCTTATCCTACATATAGGATGAATTACCAATATTTAGCACGTCCTAGTCTCGTGCCTAGGTTAGCGTAATGATGATAAAGCATAAAAACCTACACCACCACAAAATATAAAATCCACACAAATCTACACTAACTAGTCCCATACCTAGCAAGCATAAATTATAACCAAGGCGTACCCACTAGTCCCATATCTAGTAAGCATCATATAGTAGAGGTGAGAAACATACTACCCAAAGCCCCCTCATCTCGCGATGGCAAAAGTGATTGAAAGGAATCACATAATACAGAATTCATAGTCACAACACACCAATTTAATCAATAATGTCCCCATTTAATTTAGTTTAATTAACAACACCATCATCGCTTTCAATAAAATTATTGCCATTTATTAATGCTAAATTAATTAACATGCAATAATATTTCATATGTCATAATCGTTATCTTTTACAAGTCATCTGCTTTATAAGGGTGAACGCATCCCATTAACCATATAAATAACTCCATAAAATTCTACATGCGAATCTACACCCAAAACAATAAAAACCCAATAATCTAACCTATGCACCCAAGTGTTTCAAATATTAATTCATATTTAAAAGCTTTCCTAAAAATTGTCCCATAATTAAGTGGCCACTTTCTCTAATTAAGTTACTAATTAATTTTATCAAAGATACATAATTAAGGGTTTGGGCGACACTTAAGATGCATAATACCAAAGAAAGAGACTATAGTATTCATTCCTATGATTAAGATAAAGAAATTTTGATCACACGGTTGGATTCCTCTCGAAAAATTAGCAAAGAGTCGCTCTTGGACAATCTTGATTAAATCCCAATTAGGCTTTCAAAACATGTGACAAAACCCTGATTATGTTAGAGGTTGATGATTAAGGTTGAGAGGAAAGTATTAGAGAAGTGTTCTCTGGTGAAAATATGGTGAAAAAGTGATTATAAGAAGTGCCCCCACGAATTAGAATCATTAAATAGTTATTAGGAAACCTAACCCTATTAGAACTCTAATCAAAATACCGACCCAAACTGGGCCCGCCGACCCGACCGAATCGATTCAGCCAAGGGCGAATCCACCCAGTAATGCTAGTTTTATTATATAGGGAAAATTATTAAAAAATTAATAAAAATTCCATTTTAATTATGATTTTATTTCCTCTTGAAATTTTACTCTTATAATATTAAAACCAACATATTTAATTAATAAAAATCATTAAATCCAAAATTTTATTTTTCTTTAATATTCCAATAAATTAATTAATTGTCGATAATAAAACACGGGGTGTTACATATTTCCCCACTAGCAAAAGAATTTTGTCCTTGAAATTAGATGAATCATAAACGTCAAACATAAATTTGCACAACATAAAATAAGGATCACATATGCCTACCCATAGAATACCATGATTAGGCGCCCACACACCCAATCCTATGGGTACGAAATCCCCCGATCTCGAAAATACAATATATATATCCCCTACATATATAAGTATTTATATAAAAATAATGATTACGTACCATGACATTCCACTAGCCACGTCGTAGCTCCTGCGGTGCCTACTCATCATGATGTTGAATCAAATATCACCGCCCATATCCGGTTTGGTTTGGTGATGCGGACACTCCCTAACCACCACCTGATGTTGTCAGTGCTTCTGGCACTCCCTGAACACCTGTTGCTGCGAGAACTGGAGGCCTCAGTCCTTGTATTCCTTGACCTTGTTATCCTTGTGTGACTTGACCCTATTGGGCCTGTGACGCTTGTCCTTATTGTCCCTCTCTCTTGTAAATCTTAGCCGCCCAATTTCCTACCTTCCCACAGATAAAACATTCACCTTTAAAAGGTTCATAACATTTAGTAGTCCCTCGCTCTTCCCCTTGTCCGCGTTGTTCCTGATTGATTTTTTGTTTCTTCCATGCTTGGTCATTGCGACCCTTACTCTCTGCCCCTTGTCCATTGAACTCCTATATCTTTCCAAGCTTCTTTTGATAATTAACCTTCTCTTTCCATAACAACATGGTGATATCCACCACCTGAGCATAAGTAGTTTATGATGGATTCCTCAACACCATTTGTCTAATAGGCCAAGACAACCCCTTGATGAAGCATTACATCCTCTTCGCTTTAGTGTTAACCTCTTGTGTCACAAACATATATAGATTAGTAAACTCTAGTTCATACTCGATAATCGACTTCGATCCCTGCACCAAATCCAGGAACTCCCTTTTCTTCGCACTTTTAAGAGCATATGGAAAGTACTTATTGTTCAACTTAATCAAAAAGTCACTATAGTTCAAATGATCCCTATCATTAGATGTGGTGACACTCTCCCACCACTGTAGCACATCTCCAGTAAGCTTAAAAGTAGCCAATATTTGTTTCTGCAAGTTCGTTCAGTCCATAATTATCAAGTGCCTCTCCATATCTCTCCTCCACTGGTGAGCAACCATTGGGTTGGACCCCCCCGCGAAGGTGGGAAGATTGCCCTTAAAGAAGATGGTTCTCACCCTAACCTAAGATGAAATGGGTGTACCCTGCTGAAGCGCCTCTAAAGTCACCCATATCTTCCTCTCCATATCTATACTAGCTTTCACGACCTCATGCAAGATAGCCGTTAACTTCTCGACATCCAAAACAAACTGTTGCTGCCTCTCCTCGGTCACGAAACTAGAAACTGAATCATCTTCCTTAATCCTAGCTCTCAAGTGTTCGCTATCTGAAAAGATAGTAAAAAAATTATCAAACTCAAAATAACTAGGAATACAAGTCATTAAAATAAATCAAAGATAAGAAACGCGAAAACTAAAATGGACTTACAACTTACGAGACCAAAGACCATGATCTTATACCATCTGTCACATCCCGCTCGATCCGACAGATGGGGTGGCCAGTCACCGCCACTGAACCATGTTGGGTGAGAACTAAATTAAATACCATTCTTAGCAAGTGACAGATATGAGACAATAAAAATCAGTCCACAAGATAAATGATAATCAATTCCAAATGATAATGACCAAAACTGTGATAAAGGAAATCCATCACATGCAATAATACTCCAAATAAATCCAATGTCCAATAATGAATTAATTAAAATATGAATAATAAACCATATGTAAATACTCCAACAGAAATCCTTAAACAACTTTGGAACTGAATGGCTCAATAAAGACCAAATGAAGTCTCAAAATGAAATACGACAGAAAGGAAAGTCGAAACTAAAATGTAGTAAAGTAAATAAACTCCAGTTTCACCTCCAAACGATAATCTCCAAATAGTCCTATTCAGCTTATCCAAAACTTATCCTGAAAAGGTTAGTCAACGCACGAGGTCAGAGCCCTGAGCATGAATACACACTACTACCCTGAAATAGGTTGCTTGAATCCAGAGAGTAGCATTATATGAAATTAATATCACAATATAATATTTTAATTAAATGAAATATAGTTAAACGCGATAGCAAAAAATCACTAACTACCCTTAGTAATTGTCATTCACTATGCACACCAATATGATTTTAAATAATTAAGCCCCATATTGTTAATTTAATTAAATTAACCCAATATCATTATACTTCTCAATTTTATTATTCATCATCGTGCTCCGGCATATTTATTATAGTGGTCCTCTTGCCTCGGGTGGTGCTCCCACCAAAGTTTTTACACTTCCCCTCGTCAATGGACTAGCTGATCCGTTTAAACTGTCGATACCACCCTATGGCAAGGTTACACACACGACTCGACATAAAACACCCCCTGACCCGTTTAAACTATCGGTCCCTCCACATTATGTCGCCCAGATTTTAACACTTATTTTTATCTTAGGCATTAATTCTCATTGATTTACTTTATCAATTCACCCAACCCTTATTATCGATGTGAGATCCTTAAAATACCCCTTAGTCCCATACATAAGGGTCCAAAAAGTACATGTAGGTCCTATCCTACATATAGGATGAATTACCAACATTTATCACATCCTAGTCTCATGCCTAGGCGAGCGTAATGATGATAAATCACAAAAATATGCACCACCTTGAAATATAAAATCCACATGAATCTACAGTAACTAGTCCCATACCTAGCAAGCATAAATTATAAGCAAGGCGTACCCACTAGTCCCATACCTAGTAAGAATCCTATAGTAGATGTGAGCAACATACTACCCAAAGGCCCCTCATCCCCGCAATGGTAAAAGTGACAAAAACGAATCACACAATACAGAATTCATAGGCACAACACATCAATTTAATCAGTAATGTCCCAATTTAATTCAATTAAATTAATAACACTGTCATCATTTTCAACACAATTATTTCCATTTATTAATGTTAAATTAATTGACATGCAATAATATTCCATACGTCATAATCGTTCTCTTTACAAGTCATGTAATTTATAAGTGTGAACACGTCCCATTAACCATATAAATAACCCCCTAAAATTCTACATGAGAACCTACACCCAAAATCATAAAAATCCAATAATCTAACCTACGCACCCAGGGGTTTCAAAGATTAATTCATATTTAAAAGTTTCATAAAAATAGTCCCATAATTAAATGGTCACTTTCTCTAATTAAGTTATTAATTGATTTTATCAAAGATACATGATTAAGGGCTTGGGCGACACTTGAGATGCATAATACCAAAGAAAGAGAATAGAGTATTCATGCCTGTGATTAAGATGAAGAAAATATGATTAGACGGTTGCATTCCTCTCAAAAAATTAGCAAAGAATCACTCTTGGACAATCTTGATTAAACCCCAATTAATATTTTAAAACTTGTTACAAAACCCTGACTATGTTGGAGGTTAATGATTAAGGTTGAGAGGAATGTATTAGGGAAATGTTCTCTAGTGAAAATATGGTCAAAACTTGATTATAAGAAGCCCCCCCCCCCCCCCCCCCCCATGAGTTAGAATCATTAAATAGTTATAAAGAAACCTAACCCTATTAGAACTCTAATCAAATTATCGACCCAAACTGGGCCTGCCGACCCGACCGAATTGATTCGGCCAAGGACGAATCCACCCAGTAACACTAGTTTTAATATATAGGGAAAAATTATTAAAATATAAATTAAAATTCCATTTAATTCCTATTGAAATTCCACTCTTCTAATATTAAAACTAACATATTTAATTAATAAAAATCATTAAATCCAAAATTATATTTTTCTCGAATATTCTAATAAATTAATTAATTACTGATAATAAAACACAGGGTGTTATAGAAGAATGTTGCGAAACATCTGATAGGGACATGTCTAAGTGGATCTCACTCAAAAGATGGAGAGCGGGCACACCACGATCTACAAAACATGAAAATAAAGACGATTCCGACTAGTTAGAAAAGATCCTAGGCACGTTGTTCAACTTGAAGACTTCGACTGGTTGTTCCGGTAATTTATGGAGGATAGTAAGCTTCCAAAAAAATGATCTGAAAGGGTGAAAGTCTCACGACCGGCACGTCATCATTCAATTTATCACGATGTTGTTTAAGCATTTCTTCTCTGAGCACAAAGATCTATGTTGGCCAATTATGCAAATAAGTTTGTGCTTTTACCATACTTTGTGCAAATATAGTAAATAGAAAGAACATTAAAGCTTGGGAATAAACTTTAGCTGAGGCAATTTCTGTATTAGATAAATATTTTCCTTCTTCGTTCTTCGATATTAGCATCCACCTACTTCTTCATTTATGCGATGAGGATTTATTATGTGATCCTATTAGGTATTGCTAGATGTATCCTTTTGAGAGCTTGATGAAAAACCTCAAAGATTATGTTAAGAATACCCAATATATTGGAGGCTCAGTTGTTGAAGAATACATAATTATGAAATCCTCGTGGAGAATGAGTTATCGAGGAACCTTACGAGTTTGAGGATGAATTTCCCTTTGGGGACCCTAAAGAGGTGAGACATCTTATTTTTTCTTCGAATTGCAATATGAAATTGAAGATTGAAGAGAGTAAGTATCTACATAATTAACTAAATTATTCTTATTTGATTATATGTATTCTCTATATTATGGTCTAAACTCTATAATTTACCTTTAGGAAGTATGAAAATAAAATGGCCCAAAATTAGAGGAGAAATTTCATAATAAATGATTTTAGGGAATGGTTATCAAAAGAGGTAACTTCCACCTCTAATGTGGGTGGTTATTTATTCATGTAAAACACGCTTTAATAAAAATCCATTAATAAATGCAGCTTCTAAAAAGAGGTGATGTACCTTTAAGGCATGTATGCCTAGTAATAATTTCCACATTTCGTGCGAAATGTTTAAGAAATTACACACCAAAAATTTTATTTCGTCTCATATCCATTTGAGGAAAATCGTCTAAAGGAAAACAGTGGAATTGTAATTTTTGTCTCGACTACCTTTGTCACTAGCAAAAGCTATAAAAATCCAAAAGATACGGTGCTAACCTATTATGAGATTGTCCAACAAATCTTAGAACTAAATTATTTAGATTTCAAAAAAATGGTATTCTATTGTTACTAGGTGAAGGTGGAGGATACTATGGACGCTTGTAAAGTCTGTCATAACTTAAAAATTATCATTATAGATTTATCTAAAATGAAAAGTAAAGATTGCATGTAGATTAGTCTTTTACATTTTTTTCTTAATGAAGGTAAAGAAGTTATTCTAATCAAAGTGCATAAACGATGGAAATTGGTCTATTTTTGTGCATTTAACAAAGGGTATGACTACTCAAGCATATGCACTGAAGGCTCCTAAAGAGTTCTAGTCTGCTCTTGATGATAACCCTAATTTCAAGGATTTTTTAGTTAATTTAGAGGAAGATTGAGTATCAAAACATGATTTTACCCTTGATAATCCTATTTATATCATATTATTATATTGTCCCTTGACAATCTTATTTGTATCCAAATTATAACCTATTATGATAGTGGCGCTTTAGTTTGATTTATGAATGTTTAGATTGAATTATGGCTGTTTAGTATCATTATATGAATTAACTAGGATGACATTGTTCTTTATTTTCAAATGTCAACTCCATGGTTATAATATTGCTTAATTGTATATGAATTGATTGTTGAATACAATTTTTTAGGGAGGATGCCTAAAAATAAATGTTAGTTTTTTTATAAAATAGATACTATCACGACCCAAATCCTTGACCCTAATTTTTCTTTAAAAATAAATAAATAATGGTCACGGTCTTTATTTATTTTTTTTGAAAAAAATTTGGTGATCACGAATTTGGGTTGTGACTCAATTTGAACATTGTCCCACCCATGGTCATGGACCTGGGCTATGACTATGGGGTCACGAATTGTGGTTGTGACCATGGAATCAATATTTTCCCACTCTAGTCACGAATTTTGGTCGTGACCACAGAGTCATGGACTAAGTCTGCAACCATGGGCTTACTATTATGTCATAGGAGAGATCGTGACCCCCATTTCGGGTCAGTAATGATGTTCGTGACCACTATTTTTTATCAGAGTTAATGTGATCACGGACGAGGTTCATAAACATCTTCGGTATATGGTGTAGTGATATTTCAATGGCTAATGTCACTAAGAGATTATGAATGAATTTTGAAAATATATTGGCCTAATTCTTTTTTAAACATGAGTTTTTTTGTTAAATGTTGCTCATAAAAATATTATTAGGGTAATAACTTATCACGAAAATAGAAATGAAAAAACTAATGAAAGAAAAAATAGTAGTTTTTCATTATCTCTCTTTTGTCGTTTTAGTCGAGGGAATGGTTTTCTTCAATACTCCGTATGTGTTTTTAATCTTTAAAATTGCCAAAAAAACTTCAAATTTATTGGAAAGTATATTTCCACTTGTGTTAAGAGTAGTAAATTCAATTTTGTTTCTTCTAAGAAGAAATGATATGCACCAACTAAGCATTGTGTGGCGATACAGAGACTTTGAGCTCTATTAACAATTTGTTAGTTTGTATATGTATTTTAACGTGTAATTTTAATGCGCTTATTTTCATTATAGCTACCTTTGTAATGATTTAGATAATGAATATGTAGCATATGGTATGAGGATACACACTCAATAAAGTGATTCATTCATGCCCAAGATCCAAGATGATTAATAACCCAAAGAGATAACACTCGAAATATAATCCAAATGCAAAGTCATAAGAAATTTTAAAGAGAAATCAAACACACAAATAAAAATAATAAGAGATGTATATGGATCATCAATATGACTACATTCAAGGATAATGATGGCTTCCTTTCTTTGATTAAATTAACAAAGGGTTACAACTCTCAAACGCTCACAATCCTCTTAATGTGACGCTCACTTAAAACTCATTTCTACACATATATGAGCTCGTTCGTTGCACTGAACTCAGCTCCTTCACTAATCGCGAGATCTTAACAAGAAATTTCTCACTTTAGTGAAGCTCCCTTTAGTTGGTCATGTCTTTAGGCAGAATAGCAAAGTAGGTGTATTTTTAACCAAAACTCTATAAATCTCAATCTTGGTGAAAAAATTATATAACCCTTATGTATTAACCCATCCATCTAGGAATACTACTATCAATTAGCCCTGAAGGGCCTCAAAAATGTAGAATGTTGATAAAGTTAGAACAATGCTCAAACTTAACCATCAATATGACCTTCATCAACATGTTGGCAAGATTGGACATGAAAAGTTTGTTTCTTTCTTGTTGTTTTGATGATTTTTCTCTTATTTTTGATCCGTATCATTCTTGAACGTGTAGAGGAATATTTTCAGAGGTTCACTTCGTGAAAAAGTATTGTTTATGATGAATTATACCTTAATAAGGATTCTTTCTCTTGAAGAAGTCTACTTCAAAAATAATTCTTACTCTTGAAATTTTTTACTATAAGAAGTACTCCAGATCATGATTGAAATGAGATTTATTTCCTATTTGAATTCTAATTACATGTGATTGTGTTTTATTATAATTCTACCATACCACTCATGTTGATAACTAACATGTGTTAATTAATTGGTTAATTAGGAATCAACATTATTATTCATAACAAGCATTATTTATGTGACTGGCCTAGATTACGACTTTTTTGAATTTTTTTTATTAATATTATGTCATTAATTACCATAAAAATTAATTTTTTTGCTCCATAATATTATTTTAATTTACAAAATAGTTGGAAACTAAAATAGTGAGTCTGTGTAATTTAGTTTGTACAAGAAATTAGGATATTATCATCTATTTAATTGAGATTAGAATTGAATAAAAATATTATAAGTACCCTCAACTTCAAAATTTTAAAAATGACACGTGCTTCAAAATAAACCCCATGGTCTCCATTGGTAGTTTTAAAAGGTGATGTGATTAATTCTTCGTGTTAGATTGAATTTCCTCCCCAGTGGAGGGAATTAATCAAAGTATCATGCAATTTTAATTCTTGAATGATTATTCTCACAAAATAAATGGGAGTGTTTCCAATCACCTAAGGAATAATTTCTACACAAAAAAATTTAATATCAAATAATTAACCGATGACATTCACTTAAAAATAAGTAGTGATATCCTCCCCCAATGAAGTCATTGTCATTAATTGTGGGACTAGAAGTCGGTTAATTAATTCTGTTGGACAAATGTTTCCCAATGAAGTCACTGTCATTAATTGTGGGACTAAAAGAAGTCGGCTAATTAATTATGTTGAATTGGTGTTTTAAAACATATTTGGATAATAAAATTGAAAGATGTAATATATGCATAATTCATGGTGAAATTATTTAAGTTCGCATCGAGAAATTTCATATCTTAAGGTATTTAGGATGCTCGATGGGGTTAATTATAATTAGTGGCAAAGGGGAGCTAAATTAAATGTAATCAAAAGTTTAATTTCTTCCTATTTAAATTAAAAAATTTCAATGACGATTCTCATATTTAAAAAATGGGCTCAACTTTCAACTCACTTGGATGAGTCTTAAACTATAATGAATTTCATAGACTGGAAATGAAACATGGACATTGTTCTTACAACTGAGGATTATATATTTGTTTTAATTAAACCACGTTTATCCAGACCTGGTGATGAGGCATTCGAGTCAGATGGTTGAGATTAGTAGAAGTAGAAATACTAATTAGATGGATCGTAGATATATATTAGCCTTTATAACCAATGTATTTCAAAACAAACATCAGAAAATGTTAAGTGATAAGAATATGATTTTGAACCTCATGGAGATGTTTGAGGGTCAGAATAATGCTAAAAAACTTAATAATATGGCAAGGCTGGTACACATAAATATGGTTGATGGTACTCTTGTTAAAGACCATGTTCTAAAGGTAATTTCTGCCTTAACGGAATTAGATTTACTTACATCTGAAATCTATGGGGAAATTTAAATTGAATGTTTTCTCCAATCAATCCCGAGTCCTTTAAGAAGTTTTCCCTAAACTATTATATGAACAAGTTTGACTAATCTTTGTTGTAACTACTTAAATAACTCCATGATGTGGAGAATATCATGGAACTAAAGGGTGTTGTCCCATCTTCACACGGTCTAAAAATTAAGAATAAGATGGGGAACTATCAAGTACACCCTGTAGTAAAACAATTGTTAAACCTCGATTGGTTGGGAGATGACCAATAGACAAATGTTACATCTATAAACGGTCAGGACATTAAAAGAATCAATTTCGATCTACTATGCAAAATAGAGGAACAGATATGGTAATTTCTCTTTTATCATTGAGACATGTTTGTGGTGGTAGAGAAGTAAACTAAAAACATGCATTTCTATAATAATTTAGTGTGGATTTATTATTTAATAAATCAATTTTAATGAGAATAATGTGTGGGAAAATGTTTTTATTATTTTATATACTCTTTATGTATGTTATTTTTCATAGTATGTGATATGGTGTGTAGAGTACGACTTATGCACAAATGATCAAATCATCAGTTTTTTGGAATATAAATTTTCTCGTTTAGAATCTTAGAATGAGTTGGACACACCATCGGTAGGGTTATAACATAATATTTTAATTGGCCTATCATGATTACGGGAAATAATTAGTTTAAACCTTTTATGATATTTCACTTTGTGTGTATTAAACGTGACCACACTACCACACTAAGGTCATTATCTTTGTATTGATTTTATAAGATAGTGTACACCTCATGATTTTTAGGTTTATTCAAGCCTTTTAATCCTGAAATGCTTGAGGAAAATGTGTATTAGTTATTTATTACTATAAGAAGTTAATCAACATAAATTGTCAGTAATTCATTTCACTAAAGGGTATTCGTAACCTTGATGTGGAGAGAATTAAATAATTAGTAATAAGGAGTTCGAAATATAATTTTGGATTAAGGCTTGGAGTTACAATTATAATTATTTAGTGGAATTAATTCTAATTAATGTACTAGGATTAGAATTCAGATCGAATTAGGCTTTTATAGGTCCATTAGGATACACGTCTTTATCTCTTCTTAGGGACCATGTTGTATCCTATATATATGAACGTAAGTCTATCTTGTTCATACAAGTACGTCAATCTTAGTTTTCAAAATCATAAATTATAATTCGAGGGAGAGAGAGGTGGGGGAGAAAGGTGAAATAAGAAGGGAGAAGAAGTTGGTCACAAAGGAAGTGCCCACACGCTGTTTATGATAGTTCATATTGCGAATATGGTAGAAGATTGTGAGGTACATTGCGATCGTGTTCTCGATTAATCTACATAAAAAATTATTCATCCTAAGACGAGATCAAACTATAGAGATACCTCCAATAACTACTATCAGAGCATGATCAATAGACTATAGGGTAGCCTCTCCAATAACTACTATCAGAGCATTATTGATATAGTGTATAGGTTGAATGCGACCATGTTGTTCAATTGAAAAGATCATATATGTTCATGGTTCTTGGGTTGAAAGTAGAACTTATTAGGGATTGATATGCGCAAAATAAGATTTTTAACCCATTAATCTTCGAATGAATATGTAATTGGAAGAACAAAACTCAAACCTGAGGTTACGAAAACAATACCTTTGCGACCCGATTTTAACCCATATGGAGAAGGTATTTGTTAGTGATGATGTACTAACTTATGTTTCTCCTCCAAAATCTTTCTTGTGTTCACTGAAATGCTTTAATATTCTAGTATATGATCTTCCCAAAGCTAGGTGTAACACCCCATAATTTTAATGATTTTTATATTTGGATTAATTAAATTAAAATGAGAAATTATTCCGAGTTAAAATAAATATTAATTATCGAGACAAGGGTTAATATTTATTTATATTGACTATTACTTGGTGAATGAGTAATAAATTAATAAGAAAGTATTATGATTGTCGTGAGTGAGAAATACGATAATTACAGTATTTGAGTTGGGACACGCGTGTCAGTCGTGTCAGGACTTAATTTTAGGAGATAATAATGTAATTTATTATGGGTCACCCAAATGGTCATTTTGAGTGCGCCAATGAGTCTGGAAGGGACGAAATATTCAG
Organism: Sambucus nigra; assembly: GCA_949130495.1. NCBI lineage: Eukaryota > Viridiplantae > Streptophyta > Magnoliopsida > Dipsacales > Adoxaceae > Sambucus > Sambucus nigra. Next base: position 222,939,395 of record OX422221.1, on the reverse strand, counting down.
AAAAGTGTACTCAGCGGTTGGATTAGGTCCCGAGGCATTTTTAGGCCCAATCACCACCCTGGGAGGGCATTTTGGTCTTTTGGATTTTTAAGAAAAAGAGACCTACAAATTTTATAAGTGTATATCAGTATATATGTTGAGGAAGTTACAGTTATCAGTTAGAAAACCTAAGAAAGGCCATCAGAATAGGAAGGAGGAGAGTTATAAGGGAGTTATAAGGCTTTCTACACCGTTTTACACCACAACCACCACCGAAATGTAGATCGAGAGGAAATGAAGTCAACTAGACCACAATTATGCAAAAAATTAGGCCTTCAAATTGAGACAAGTATTTATCTTGCAGAATTTGGAATAGATATACCATCCATATTAGTGTAGGATGAATAATCTCTTGAATTCATGAATTTTAGACTTAAGTTAGGAGTTGTAAATCATATTATTGGGTAGGAATTGTGATATGTTTAATCCCTTTATGCATGTAGAATGAATTTGATGAATTAATGTTATCAACATGTGAAGAAATCCGGGTTCTTGTTGATGTTCTTTAAAAATTATGATAATCTAGGGTTTTGGGGATTAAATATTGAATTAATTGTATTTGAAGGAATTTCTTAATGATTTAATGATTCTTTTTCGTTAAAAATCAAATATACATATTACTATGATGTTGGGTACATTTGATTGGGAGTTTGGAATTGTGTAATTGTAGTTTTGAGGATTCCAAATAGTGGAATCCAATAACAATTAAAGGATAAAGACGATAATTGTTACACTGAATCGATTCGCCTCCTTGGCTAAATCGATTTGGAAAGTGAATCGATTCAGAACAAGGCCGAATCGATTCGGTTTCCCAGAATTTAACAATTTTCTCCCTTCTGCTTAGAACTAGTGGGAAACGATCGGGTTAACTTTTGAAGTAATTTTAAAAGATAATGGGTGATATTTTAATTACCAGTAGACCAATGTTGGGATTTTGACGTAGCCGCACTAAGATTAATTAGGCATGATTGGGTAATAAAATCTAATTCGGGGACCAATATCATGTCATGGGAATTGAGTGAAACTATGACATTGACCAGTAGGTTATGGGTGAATTACCTACAGAATGAATGGAATACTTCGATTAGTGAGGGATACTCGGGAATATACGCTAAGATGTATAATTGAAATTAAATAATACGTAGGATATTCGGGAGTTATATACACTACGTACAGGACATAAATTATAGGTTGGGTGATACCTATACTGATGTTAAATATATAGATTTTGTGAATACCTATTGTGTGAATTTTCTTATGTGAACATACCTAGGCAACTTGCTATCATGGGAGGTTCTGCGTCGTGGACAGTCTTATCCTGATGAGCTATTTGGGGGATTTTATCTTGTACCTCAGAACATAGAACATAGGGATTGAGCACCACTTGTGTGAATAAGGGTGTGACCGGTCATTTGGGTGCGTTAGGTTTGTACGTAGCCCAAAGGCTTCGAATTATGTTCGCCTCTAATTTATGTGAATTATATTTACGGTTTGAAAGTGATTCTGAACCGGGAGTCCATTACTTAGGATGTGACGTACTAGGGCTTGATAAAGAGTATGTCCGCATCATAGGTATCTAAGTAGGTATGTCGTATTTGTATATATTATAAGTGTGATGTATATATATATATATATATATATATATATATATATATATATATATGTGTGTGTGTGTGTGTGTGTGTGTGTGTGTGTGTGTGTGTGTGTGTGTGTAATTTATTCTACTGAGAGTGCACTAGCAAAAGAGACAGATAGTGATATCTAAAATAACATAAGTATGTGGAAACTTAACATCTAAATGAACAATTCATAATTGGCTAAAAGACATTGGAAAATTGTAATGTATTATATGGGTAATACTAGTGGGCACAACGAGTTGGTATATAGGAAGATACTTGGTTCGAACTAGTTACGCGGGATAGCATAACTAGGACGGTTTAGGAGTATACATTAGGTGTGCACAATAGTTGAGAGGTGAGGATCTCAAGTGAGAGCATGTGAAATTAACATGTATATAACATCTGCTCTTATTGCATTTTAAATACTTGCTAAACTTTTTTCAAATTGTTTTACTTGGGCTCTAGCCCGTTTCAAAATCAATTTTTGTAAAAATATTTTAGGTGCCTAGCCACAGGTAAACCAGGCTTAGGAGTTCCTTCATTTGACGTGTTGCAGTTGTTGTGGAAGTTGCAGGATCTTAGTAGTAGACGTCTCCACATTAATCAATGCCTACTTATCATCTATTTACCTTAGTCGGGTATGCCGCCCATCTCTAGCCAGTGATTATTTTCAGAGACTTGCACTTATTTTATTTCTAGTATTGACCTTGGATTTTAATTATGGATAGTTGTATTGGGATTTTCATTCGGAGTGTTATTACAGACATATTTATTCATCTCATATTTTATCGTTCATTACTATGTGTATGGAAATGGTGAATGTGATTTATCAGTTTAACTTGTTGCTTGTTAGTAAAAATATTAAAAATTTGATACCGGACTATTAAGGTATTAGTAAAATAAATTGGCTTTTGACAGTGATGCTAAGAATGAAACCATTAATGATTCCTATTGAATTTAATAATGGACTGATCACCCAGGATTAGAATAGGTAGGGTGTCACACTAGGTAGGTGTGTGGGCACCTTTTGAGATGAAAAGTATTTTTTTCGAGTGAGATATGGACCTCTCTCTCTTAGCATGTTCAAAAAAATGTGGATAGTATTTTCTCTCCCCGTCTATAGACCTTAATGATGAATAGGCAACTTGAAACCCTAGCTTACACAAATATATATTAGTATAAGTTACATGCTTTGGCTAAACGAGGCTTTCCGAGAGTTTGAGCCTACCTGCTCGAGTATTTGGACTATACTAGGGACCTAAGATACATAATTAATTTGGCTTCCAAATAAATACTTAAAATTCTAAATTACAGTCCCATAATATATCTCCTTTTTTATTTAATCATAATAAATTCCACTAAATAATTATTCATTCACTCCAATTTAATTATCTCAAAAATTGCTAAAACATAATGAGGTCTTATTTGCAAAGTTGATTGTGATGAATAATGTGATTCACATGTTAAGCTTATGATACTCAATTGGTCAAATCAACTTGCTGCTAATTTATTTTAATCAATATCTAATCAATTATCCTATTATCAGACTTAACTTATTTTTTTACTCCACTGGGTTATAAAATAATCCACTGATCGGGTTTAATTGGTGGATGAAAATCTTATAAGTCAATTAAGGGAGTATCGCAATCCAAAATATCTCCTGGATGCGGATTCCTACGAATTATTACCACGAAGCTACTCACACATTTGTCAACTAACTTGCAAAAATCTATTAACCTAATATAAAATCATATAGCACATATAGAAGTCAAATAAACTATTGTGCCAACATTTTAATCCTTATAATTCTTGGGATTAAGAACCTATTCCCCTTTTACAAATTGAGTGAGATTACCTAAGTTTAATCAAGAGATCCCTTAGAGTTAAACCTTATGGGTGGTTATGTTCAATACATTTCTGGATGTATTGGACATAATCCTCTTTAGGACTATTGAAGTTCTCGAACCATCATATATGTTCCCACAGTTTGAGATAAACCACTAACATTGTACATGCAACAATTATAATAGGATGTCAACTCCCTATCTTGGTTATGATTTATTAAATTGTTAAAAAAAATGGAGTTTCAATATTATGTGATCAAGTCAAACACAACTCACTAAAATTATTATTAACTATAATTGACCAATATGCATTAAAAAATAATTAATAAACATAAATATAAAGCATTTTCACAAAAATTATTATCATTTTAATATGAAGTATAAAATCATTTTATTGATAAAGAATAATGTCATTACGTGGTTTTAAGAATTAATCCCGAATAGATTTGTGCTACCATTTCTTAATTAGCGATATGGTTACGTATTTTTATTTTGGTTTTATTTGATTGGATCCCACTATGGTTTATTCATAGTTATTTTTTATTATGTTGGATGAATATATAAGTGATGTAGCATGTGAACTCCTATTGGGAGGCATTGTAACTATGTCATTTTCATTATATTTTGGATGTAGTATTGATGTAGAATGTGAAATCATTCATGGAGCTATAAGACCTATGTAATTTGTTATTTTTTTATGGTGATGTTATGCTGAAATTAGTGAAACCAAATCAGAGGTCAGAGGTAATTTTTGGTACATAAATCAGTTTTGTCAACATAAAATTATGAAATCTCGTACCATCCCAGCGTAGTGGCAACAAGAAGTGATTGAGTTCAAGGAGGATTGTTTTTTATCAACATCAAGAGGACTCATATCTATAATAAAGTTTCATATTGATCATATTATTTGTGAACTGTAGTTTATGTTGTCTACCTTCTTTATGTTTATTTATATATCTTTATTACTTATGTTTTAATTTATGGGTTGTTTTATGTTAAAAATTCCTTGACAATATGGATTATTAGGGTGGTTGGTAAAAGTTTTCTTATGGTTCATTTTAGATTCATTATTCACACAGGTGTCCCCCTAAAGGAGGAGTCTGTGTAATATATGATAGTCTAAAATTAGTTGATGGTATGCACTTAGAGATAAAATAATCGTAGGTTCCCCAAAGATGAATGTTAGTATTTTGTAAGACTAGCGTGTGAGTTTTTTTTTAATTCTATTTGTCATAGTCTTTATCTTTATGGTAAAATTAATTTTTTTTTGAAAAGTAGGTTACACAAAGAGATATATTATTCAAATGGTAATTGGGATCCTGACAAATTCTCTTAAAATTGGTAGAGGGGGTTGTAATTCTAGTTTTGAATTCAAAGGATTTTATGCCTTATAATAATTCATTTTATTATTTAATTCTCAATGTTAAGATGGGAAGCTCTTTCAATCAACTTGTTGTCATTCTCAAGGAAAATAAATTAAATAGACTTAACTAATTTGACTAGAAAAGGAGACAAGGACTATGAAATCAAGCCTATTTAATTTGTCATAGTCTTTTAATTTTACTGCTAAAGAGTACAAGTTTGTGTTCTATGGGACTTGTTCTAAATAACCTTATGAGGGGGAGACCGAAATGGAAACCAAGCCTTACCAGAAATGGATAAAGGCTGATGAGATGAAGCGATGTTACATTTATTCATCCATGTTAAATATTTTACAACATTAGTACTAGTCGATGACTTGTGCCAATGGCATGATGTTGAACCTTAAAGATGGTTTGGGGATTAGAATTATGCCTCAAGGTAAGTTGCCATGAAAATAACTCATCAAAACAAATATGTTTGAGGGGACCCTAGTAAGGGAACATGCTTTAAGAATGATGGCTCTTCTGAATGAACTTAAAATCCTTAGAGAAAAAATCAATGGGGAAACCCATGTCGATATTGCTCTTCACTCACTTCCTTTGTCCTTTAAGAAGTTTTTCCTGAATTATAGTATGAACAAGCTTTCTTAATCTTTAGCGAAACTCCTTAAAGAACTACAATAAGTTAAGGGTCTCATCAAGAAGTCTATAAATGCTTTTGTTGTTGAAAAGGTTATCCTTTTAAGCATATGTGCATGAAGAAGCAGAAAAGGCTCAGAAATAGGTTATGGTCCGTCAAGCAGCTAGTGGGCCTCATGTGGTGTGAAAAAGCTCAAGGGAAGGTGTTTTCACTACAAGTAGTCAGGACACTGGAAGAATTATTATTCAGTTTTCCTCAACAAATAAAATAACACGTGTATATTCCATTCACTTACCATTGAATCGTGTTTTGTGGTTTTTACAATCGGGACATGTTGTGTAAATACAAGAGCCATTAATCATGTATGCAACCCTTTATAGGGGTTCCAAGAAACTAGGTGGCTTAATGATGGAGAGAGTTATCTAACTATAGGATATTTTATGAGAGTAGTGATAGTTGTTGTCAGAGATATATATTTAAGCTTTAGTAGTTAAAGGAATTTTCTTTTAAAATATTTTCTTTACATACCATCCACTATAAGTGTGGCCATCTTGGCCCCTCACTGTCTCCAAGGCTCTTCTCTCATGCCTAATGAAAGGTGTTGCACGGGCTTCTATCGAGATGGGGGGACTATAATAGTTGTTGTCGACAATGATGTGAGGTGTGTGAATGTGTAAAGATTAGTGTCGTTGATCTATTTTACTCAAAATAGAACCATATAAAATGCTACTAGTATGTGGGAAATTAAATAAGATGTTGGTTCGGAGACTACATTACGGAATGTTAAGGTGTTAGGAACCCTTTCTACACTTTCGGTCTCTTATGGAAAACAATATATTATTCTTCTCCTAAAGTATGCGAACTTGTGTATAGTGAGTTAAATGTGCCATTTGGAAAAGTGTTTAAATATAAAAAAATAGTATATGCGCAAATGTGTGAAGTGTGTGAGGATCCAAAATCATCGTATCTGTATCATCCAACAGACGTGAACGAGTCGTCCAAAGGAGATAAACTAAATAAAAAGTGTGTAATTAAATTAAAATATGAGTGGGGTGTCGGATTGAAGAGTCACTATGTAAAAGTGAGCACGTGTCATGTTGAACCTCTAAGAGATAATAAACATAAAGAAGATAATTATAAAAGCTAAATGTGTGAAAATAAGTAAAATGTCACGGTTTACCAGTAAAATGTCATGGTTTACCAGATCAAAGCACCACTATGGAAAAGTGATCACACATGTCAAAAAACTGCTAAAAAGTGACAAACATAAATAAACTATCTATATTAATAAGATTAGCTATGTATATGACATGTAAATATGAGCATAAAAAAAAAATAAATAAAAATGACTCGAACTCCAAAGTGACTTTGGAACCCCCACACAGTCGAAAATGACATCAAAATCCACATACTTCGTAGGGTAAATCGGGTGGGGTTTAAAACCATATTCCAAATCTAAAGTTTCTGTCTTATTTTTATGAAAAAATGTGCAAAATATTGTGAAAGTGTGATAAAAGTGCAATAACCTTAAATTGGGAAATAGAGTATAAACCCTATTTTTTAGGTTTTTTTCTTTAATAAAAATAAAATTGAAGATATGTATAACAAAAAAGTGAGATTAGTGAGAGGATAAACAAAATTCAACTATGTATATGCTAGAAATGACAAATTATGTGAAATAATATATAGTTGGCAAAATGGAATGAAAAGGATTTAGACCTTCAAAGCTGCTTGAATTCTATTTTTTTGAAAATTTTGTAATATGATTTTTTAGTGTAGGTAGTTGTGGTGGAGTGGTGAGATATGGATGAGGTAAGGGAATATAGACGAAATTTTATGAAAGTGATCTAATGAATGCTGGCGCACTGATTCTGAGGCTGAAGTTCATGAATAGTGAGTTCAGGGTTTCTTTAAATAGGACACCCTAAAGGACAAAAAAGACCAGCTGCCCCCGGGGCGGCTGTCGACCGACATACAACCTGCGTGCCACATTAGTAAAAGAGGTCCATTATAACAGGAAAAAATCATTACAAAAAATATTTGTAACGGAATAAATCCGTTAGAAAATTGGCATCATTTATTTTACTAAAAAAAATTATAACAGATAAAATCCGTTAGAAATTTACAATTTGTAACATACTAAAATCGTTATAATTTATTTTTAAACAAATTTAGCAATGGTACACAACACCATCTGTTAATAACAAATTTACTAAATTGTAACCATTTTGACCCGTTACAAATATAGAATTTGTAACAGATAAAAACCATTACAAATGGGAGTGTCATATATTTGTAACATATGATTTTATTTATAATGGTTAAAGTCTATTAGCAAGGTTATTATATTTTGAAAAAAATATTAATTTCTCTTTAAATAAATAAATATATATACACTAGTATTAACTCGTGCTCAACCAATGGAAATGCAAAATCAGTGCCAACAAATTTTACTCAAAAAATAATTTTAAAACACACATGACAAAATGAATGAGACTACATTTCAGTGATATTAAACCGATTTGAAAACTATATTTCATTCAGAATTACTAAAAGTCCTAAAAGAAATGTAGTACAATATATACCATTAGGCTTTTAACCATATACTTGGAACGAAGTCTAACATCATCAAAGTTCTAAATATGTTATTCTTCCAAAAGTAGTTTTCAAGATATTCCTTGCAAAAGTAAACTTCATTCTCCTAAAAAGTAGTCTTCATATTTCCCAATAAGAATCTACTGAACAAAATCAACCTTAGTAAATGTGTAATCATAAATGAGTAAATAACATAAAATACTAGTACATTTACATGCCATTGACACACATGTAATTTTATTGAGTAATCGATACATAACAAACAACCATATTTACTTTTGTACTATTTGATGTGTTTGTACCTAATGTTGTTTTCAATTTTCTCCCTCAACATCCATTTTTATCTCAAAAAAGGAGTGTATACTAGTCAATTAGGTCAACCAAGAGTACGACGAGGATGCAGTTTGTTTAGACAAGTTACTTAGATACCGCTTGATGTGTATGAACCTAAACCTAGGCTACTAGGTGGTTGTTTCCATTTTTTGGCCCCAAATGTCCATTTTTAAGCCCAAAAAAGCGTACACTAGTCAACTAGGGCAACCAAGAGTTTAATGTGGACACGGTTAGTTTTGGAAAGTTACTTTGATATAGATTAATGCGTTTGTACCTAAATCTAGGCAGTTAGGATGTTGTTACAATTTTTGCCCCCTAACGCCTATTTTTAACCCTAAAAAGAATCATATATTAGTCATTTGGTCAACCGAGAGTCCGATGAGGGTGCGGTTAGTTTAGACAAGTTACTTTAGTATCACTTGATGTGTTTGTACCTATTTTTAACCCCCCCCCCCCCCCCCCCCCCCCAAAGAAGCCTATACTAGTCAATTTGGGCAACCGAGAGTCCTATGAGAACGTGATTAGTTTAGACAAGTTAATTCAGTATCTCTTTATCTATCTGTACCTAATTTTAGGCTACTAGGTGGTTTTTTTCACTTTTCACACCCCAACGCACATTTTTAACCTTGAAAAGAAGCAAATAATATTCAATTTAGCCTATCAAGTCTGATGAGGAAGCAATTAGATTCAACAAGTTACTTTTATATATCTGTATGTGTTTGTTTCAATTTTTAGGCATCTGGATTGTTGTTTTCAGTTTTCGCACTCCAATGCTTATTTTTAAACATAAAAAGAAGCGTATGCTAGTTAATTTGTCCAGTCGATAGCTTGATGAGGATAGATCTAGTCTAGACAAGTTACTATGGTTTATCTTGATGTGTTTATATCTATTTTGAGGCCGCCATATTGTTGTTTTCAGTTTTTGCCTCCTAATGCCCATTTTTAACCCCAAAAGAAGCGTATACTAGTCAATTTTGCCAATCGCGAGTTCAACGAGGATGAGGTTAGTTTAGACAATTTAATTTTGTATCACCTGATATGTTTGTATCTAAATCTAGGTCGTTAGGTTGTTTTTCTTAGTTTTGGCCCCCAACGTCCACTTTTAACCCCCAAAAGAAGCGTATACTAGTCAATTTGGCCAACCGAGGGTCCGATGAGGACACAGTTAGTTTAGACAAGTTAATTTGATCTCACTTTATGTGTCTGTACCTAAATATAGGCCTATACATTGTTGTTTTAATTTTTCACCCCTAATGCCCATTTTTAACCCCAAAACAAGTGTATAATAATCGATTAGGCCAACCAAGAGTTCGCTGAAGATGCGTTTAGTTTAGACAAGTTTTTTTGGTATCTCTTGATGAATTTGCACCTAATTTTAGGCCGTTGAGTTTTTTCTTAGGTTTTCACCCATCAACATCCATTATTGGATTCCTGAGTAGTCACCCCCGCCAGTTTACAAGTCGATATGTTAGGCGTTATTATGGACGACATCCTTTCTTGGGGAGAATGGTGTTTTTTTAATGTCTCGGTCACCTCTCCTCTTTCCATGATCGCGGGTGAGTTTTTCTCAATTGGGGGGAGTAACATATTCCTTGATTAATTTGTAAATTTTATGGATTTTTATTCAGGTTATATTAGGTTTTCTCTCTTTCAATTGTTATATTAGGTTTGGGGGAGACATTTCCTCTAAATGTCTTTAATGTGCCCTTTTTAGTCATTTTACATACTTATAATAAGGTCATTGTCCATTCATCATAATCACTCTACTTTTAGAGATGAATGAATAAGAAAGAGAGAGAAACATATTATTTCAAATGTTGTTGTGAAAATAATTCCTTTACATAATTTACAGTTTTATAAAATTATGAAAATAAGAAGACCAATTTCATATTATCTTACGAGGAGTGCATATAAGATAACTGGAATTTACCTTCATGCAAAAGGACACCTCAAGAGTAATATGTGGTCATATTTCTTCTCCTTCTGAAGCCTATATTTTTACTGGAGATGGACTTCAGTTCAGTATACACATATCTACATTATATACAGTTCTTGATTACTATAAGTCATTCACTTGTGAAAATAATTTTTTATTCTCAAATGTTGCACTATTTGCAATAAGAGCTTTAACTATTTCATCCACGGTCACACCCTATCAGCATGAAAGTAATTCGTTAGCCATATTATATGTGAAAACTAAGCAGGACATAAATTTGGAAACAAAAGACAATGGTGGACACAATTCACACAAACTAACTCCAAAAATTCTAGGTAGTAAAGTGGTTTAAAGACTAAGTCCTTAAGGCTGTTGAGATTAAGGTTGAGTTCGTGACTTAGTTAAGTATAAAAGGTTTAGGTGGCCAACTTACAAATCTCTCTAAAAAAAGACTTAATCAAGCAATTTTCAATGTCAAAAGAGCACCTATTGAGCATTCACTAAAAGTATAAGAACAATACAGTACATAAAAAACATCTTCCACTTTTACACTACTAGGGCTATAATATATAAACACTACAATACATGACCTTTTAACTTGGAAATGAAGAATAAAGCAAATAAAAACAATACTTGATATGTTTGGATGGGCATGTTTCACATTTTTTTAAACAACAAGGTTTCATACAAGAGGTAACGTTTGAATCTCAACTAGAATTGATGGTTATTCTAGAATTACCACGAGTTTAATACATGCACTTTTTTTAGGAGAAAAACTCAGTTACTTTTAACTTCATATAATGGACACCAAATCCATGATTAGATTAACTAGTTATGAGTCTCAAAAAGTTTAAATAGTAATAGGAGAAGTAGGAATTGGCATCAACCACATTATCTAAAGCTACTGTTACACACAAACATACCAAAACTACAAAATCGATCTCAACAAACTCTATTGCTGACAGTTTGATACAGTTACAAAAGTTGTGTGTTCCATTTCTTTATAGTAGTGTAATTATTTATTCCTTTGACCTATCTCCACGCTCCAATGGTCGGTTAACTTGATCAATATGCTATTATTTTAAAAATAAACGTGGATATGCTATTATTTTCTCTGTTGAATGTCTCGTTATATCTCTAGGCTCAAATTGAATGTCCACAAGGAAGTGTTCTACTTTTTAAAGTATTTTTGCCTTCAAATTTTCAACGTTTCAGGAAAACATTAATTCATCAGAGATGTATGACATAATTCTCTGCATAATTGTACTAAGAATAATTCAGATTTAAACAAAGATAATTCCATGCTTATCGCATATAGACCACAATTTGTAAGCCATGTAATAATAATACGTGCCTTTTATTTTCTAATACTTTAAGAAATTATCTACATTAAAATATACTAACTTCCTAAGTATTAGTATACTCTGAACATTATTGGAATGGACATTAGAATGTGATCTGTATCTGACATGTCTAGTTGGACATCCACCAAATAGCCTCAATGCTTTACATATATATTTTACACAAGCTTTTTTTTTTAATATCTTAGAGTAACCAGAGTTCTTAGGGAACCTATTTAATTCGTAATAACACCAAGACCTCTTATCAATGCATATCATTTAAAATACCATACTAACAACAAAGTCAAATAAACTTATATTAACTCAACATGTTATCATCAACATTTGGATCTATTGCATTATCAAAGGAGGTAAAATCAATGATGATAAATTATCAATAGACTTATCCCCTTATCAATGATGTAAAAGTGTTTTCATAAACATTTTACTTACCTCCTCATTTTAAGGGGAATTTTAAAAATATTGCAGTTCCAATGGGGTTAAGAGTCAAATAATATTAAATTATCATAGACTTACCTCCTACTAACAATAATTCTAACAATAATAAAAACAGGGGGTGTCACAAATTTTTCATAACTGATAGGTAATGTCAAAAAATCCATTTTTTTTCCTTTGGGGAGAAATCAGTATATTGAGTTCCATTTTACCAATGGCAATAGATATAGATGGAAGAACTAGTTTAACTAGGCCTTAGATTTCTTGACCTTAGCTTCTGTAATAGGGTTGATCTAGAAAGGCGGGAACGATTTGCCACCCTTGAACGGATGAAGCACTTCTAGTATTTCAATATCGTCCTCTTTTTGGTAATTCTACGAGATGCAACACATGGTCGTCTCTATTGATGTTAGGGTTGAATTTAATAAATGCAAGTATTTTTTCACCTTATCATTGCTCTTCTTGTCCCCATATCCAAAGACAATTGACACTATTTGATAGGGAAGTTGTAGCATTTTGTAAAACTCTTCAGATTTTTTTTTATCATTTCTTCAATCATGTCCCAGGACTCGTTGTTTAGGCTGGTACGAAAAAACTGTTGCAATTTTTGGAACTCATGAACTCACAAAAATTCCAAGAGTATCTTGGCCATGTGAACCAACTTATTTACATAAGCAAGATGAATATCTAGTATATCTTATCGAAAACCGTGGAGGATGTATCCAACCATCTATATGAGAAGAATAAAGCGATTGTTTAGCTGTAGCAATAAAATATTTGTCGTCTCCCTGATCGATTACCTTGTAAAATTCTTCATCAAATTAGGCTTATTGAGCACACTTAGCCATGATATCTTTTCTCATAAAGAATGGAGTCTATAATGCAATGTATCCTATTTTCTCCAAAAAATAAAGACAAAAATTGATGAGAGCTTGATTACGACGTACACCATCTCCTTTCAGATAGAAACCTTTACCTACCGTAACATTAGCTTTTTTTTTTTTCTGTAGCTCTAAGAAGCTTGACGAGATCAATGTGATTTTTCTTTTTTGTCTTCAATCGCTTCTCCCCCCCAACTTTGAACTATAACATTGTTCGCCTCATCTTGTCTAATCGAAACTTAATCATGCACAAGATTGCCAATTATTTCTAATTTTGAATACAATGTTATTCGGGCCTTCAAAATATCTATTCCTTTTTAGCCATTAATTGTTTGTTCTCCTTAGTATTTGTAATCATTGAGCTTGCATCTGCACCCAAACTTTTAAGTCTAGAAATCTTTTTATTGATCTTTTTGTAGTATTTTTGAAAACTATCGAACTCGAATTGACGTTGTCTCAATTCTTTGTGTAAAAAAATGACCTCATCCACAATATCCACTTTATTAAAATGGCGATGTTGAGATTATCGTATGATTTCGGGGTTGTTTCCTTTATCTTCCCTGAATAGATTTATGTCTAACATTATTCTCTTTTTTTTTGTTTACCAAAAAAATATTAGGGATGAGATGTAGGAGGTTGGAGATTTATGAGCTAGCAATGACTTGAGAATTGCATCATGAATAAAGAGTAACTTATTTTAACACAATAAACCAAAAATAATATAGGAATTAATCAGAGGCATACATGCACATAAATAGTTGAAAATTAAAGCTCCTCTCAGTGGTAACCAACTAACTAGAAAAACATCCTGAATCATCTATAAAATTATATCCTGATACATCCAATGAACATAATATATATATATATATATATATATATATATATATATATATATATATATATATATATATATATATATATATATATATATATAATACGTAGCAAATCATAAAAAACCTAAGTCAATTCAGTATTCACGATCCATTAATAAGTTAGAAATGTGGTGAGAAACACACTACAAAGCTCAACTAGATCACAAATATCCTTGGAAGGTACCTTTAGCACACCAGAAATGTGATGAGTAATGACCAAATAGGGAACAAGTTTGGACCAGAAATATAATGGTAGGAAATATGGACTTAAAGCATTATCCGACTCATTTATCAAATCTTGGGAGTAGAAACTAAGATATGTAAAATCGGAATCAAAACAATCATATCCAACCCTACAAGAACTACATAATCTAAAAAATATAACTTAAATCTCAATTCTAGTTAAACAACAAAAGTAGAGGTATATTTAAACAAACTCATAATAATTACATAATTATATAATGAACTAGTAAAGGGTTTTTTATACCAGACAAGAGAATGAGTGATAAAAGAGTTAAAAAAATATTGTCTACATTTCAACAAAGTAAAAATCCTAAAGTTAGATATCCAAACTTGATTAAGGGTCTGATTATTTTCTATCTTTTATTTTATCTCCAAATCATACCTTACAAAGATAAATCAATTTATTGTCTTATGTTGTGTTTAACCGAAATATGGTCAACTAGTATACAATTTGGTGAATAAAATCCATAATTAAATGAAATAATAGTTCTAACAAATAAGTAAGTAATTCTAGTGATCAAATAAAATTCACGGTCAACCATCCTTGGCCATAATTGATTACCATGATCGGGGGTTGGGAGTAGATTTTATGTTAAGGTTCAGTCAATTTAGAGATTATATACACTACACTACTATCACTATAATTGCTCATTTAATTTGACCTTTGGGTATGAAATTCAGGATTTTTTTGTAATCTTTCAACCTTAAGAGAGTCAAAAGTCTTATATATGTCGGATTGCATGCAAGACTAAAGAGTCCAACCAAATTGTCACTAAAGATTAAAATTCAAGACATAATAAAAAGAAAAATAAAGTGGTGGGAAAAGTTGTATGCTGACTAACCAATACAACTACTACATATAGGAATCTCAACATAGACAGAGCATTTCATGCAAATCAAATAAACCTATACGAATTTATTTAAAGTTAACATGATTTTAGACCAAAGATTTTCCCTTTTCACAAATGTCTCTCAAATGAACTTTAGAATGTAATAAGAAACAAAATTCTCCGCTACAAATTTTCAAAAGTTTTAATTAATAATCAAAAGGTTGTGTTAAAATTTTTAATGGTTGTATAAAAACGTACTAAAATTAGTAAACCCCCCTGGTTCAAGTCTCCATAAAAATTCCTCATTGATATTCTTTAAAGACCGAAAGTTATAGAAATCATCCTCAGAAGCAAAAGAATAGCTTTAAAAATAGTCTCATAAATGAAAATACATTAATCGATATATACATGTAATATAAAACAGGAAATATCTCTTCAGTTACGGTGTTTTCCCGCACATAATTATCCTTCGAAGAATGAAAGTTTATTGATTTAATCATCATAAGAGACTAGATTCATTTAAGAAAAAGAAGGTGGAATTAAAAAAACTAACATAATTACTGGCAAGAACCAAAATCAAATAATGTACCCGAACATGTTATCATTTTCCTATACCGCCTGAAAACCCTAACTTAAAACAAAATCCAACTATGTAAAAATAACAAAGATATGCACAATAAACCAAATTGAGTAATCAAGTAAAAGAAAGAAAAAAGATCATATTATTAAACCCTAAACAACAAGAATATATAAAAGCAATAGGGAATTACAAGAGTATGAGAGAGGTGGACGACGACAGTCGTCTGTAATTTTTGACATGAAATAAGTAAATTTATTAAATAATAATAAAATAAAACTCATCAAAATATCATCTGAATCTTCATTAATTATAATTTCTACACTAGCAAAACGTAGCTACAACTTAATTTAGTGACCTATACATAATGCCCTACTATGTAATGAAGATAAGAGATATTAAATGCATTTAAGATTCACAATTGTTTCTAATATAAAAATATGGAAGAGGAATCAAACCTCAACCATGATAACTATACAAAGAGAGAAATCATAGAGAAAAAATGGTGTTTCTAGACCCACAATCTACCTACTCAGCAATACCACTTTATAATATCACTATATATAAAAACATAACAAGGAAAACAATTTAGATACTATGGGTTAAGAAGATAAAATAAAGTATAATAATAGCAAAAAAATAACATAAATATAGAGAATATATTGAAATAACAAAAGAAAATACATAACTAGAAACACAATTTTGGCTCTTAAATTGAAAAGCTATTAGGCAATAAGAGGTAATTATCGAGATTAAGACAAATATAAAAAGAAGATGTACACCTTGATTTTTTAATCAGAAATATACAAGGATTTCATTAATATAAAAGACCAGAATAAAGGATATAGGATTAGTAGTCCTCGAGCTATTTTATATAGATACAAATGAAAAAAAAGAAAAGAAACAAAAGGAGTTCTTCTATACTGGACAAAGAAGCATCAATATATTTACCAATTCGAAATGGATATAATCAAGAAAATTATTCTTAATAATAATCAAACCTAACACCATAAGTTCTCCAAATAAAATGATATAACCAGTGCTATTGCATATCACAAACTAAAAAAAATATAGGATAAGAACACCCCTAAACAAATATCATTTTAACTCTACTAGTACATTGAAATCACAATTTTCTCTCCATAACATCAAAATTGGTCAAAACTTCAAAATCTGTATAAGTTTTTACAGAGTAGCTAAGCATTCAATATTTAGATTTTATACTAACTAACCAAAATTGGGAAATGTCCCCATCTTTTTCATGCAATTTATGAACTTGTACAAATGAAATGCATCAATTGGCTAAGACATAAGACCTAAAAAAAGTATAAAGTATGATATGGTCTCAGCTTTTCGGTACCCTGAATTATTAAAGTTTAGATGGGGTTGCTCATAAACTAGTTTTGAACAAAGTATTTAGGTTTCTTTGGAAGGATTTGAACCAAAGTTATCATAAGACATCATAAAAAATAAGTATCGATAAGAATATATATACTCAAACTCACAAAATAATGTTTCCATAAGTAATGTCACCTGAGAATGACAACACGACGATGATAGAGAATGGATAACGAAGAACGACAGTGGAGAATGAAGAACGATGAGGGAGAAAAAAGAACGAAGAACGACGAACATGGAGAATGGAGATATTTGTGAGGGGACAAACCACGATGGATGGAGATTCGCAACAGAGAGCATAGGGTGGTGGAAAATGGCGCCAATGGAAATGATGGGTAGAGATGTTGTGGGTGATAGAGGGAGGGAAAGAGGCAGATGGAGTGGTTGCAAGGTTTGGGAATTGGGGGTGTGGCCATCCCCGATCCTCGCAGAGAGGGATAAAGAAGGTATCTCCACAGTGAGAGGATCTTGGTCCCTCGCATCCCTCTCGAGAGCGCTTCGGCCATCGTCGGTGATGTGTGAGGTGAAAAATATATAGAGATGGAGTCTCTAGTCTATTTTACTCAAAACAGACAAAAGAAAGTGGATTCATCCCAAAGGATAGCATCAAAGACATACAAAACCAAAAAATGATTCGAGTAGGGTTCGGAAGCTAAGTTACGAAATGGGAAGGTGTTAGGCACCCATTCTGCCCTTGCGGTCTCTCATGGATTTGTTGTTATTTTCCTCTATTTCCCTGTGATATGTGTGCATATGTATATGTAATGGAGACAGGGATCATCAACTTGTATCGTGGAAGAGATAAAGCGAGTCATCCATAGGAATGTTTATAAAAGTAATACTAGAAAATATGATTTACGCGATTATCCTTACATTGACCGTTATAATCGAACGATAACTCGTATGGAATAATACGCCACAAAGAACAAATATATGTATATGTAAATAGGAGAGAATTGAGTTAAAGAATTTAGAAAAAAGGAAAATAGAAATTGAAAGTCTATAGAGGCATCAAAGTCCACGTAGTTTATGCGTAAAACTAGGGATGGGGTTGTGACGACCCACCTAATAAAATACCGGGTGATCACTCCTATGTCAAATTAAAACAGGAGTCTCATATGGATCATTATTAGCATCACTGTCGAAAATCCATTTAATTACTATTAACCTATTAGGCTAGCGTCAAAATTTTACTTAACTACTCTTTTTAAACAACTACAATTAAAACATCCACCCAGTTTGCGTAAATGAAACTGAAATAAAATAAAATAACCGAACACTCGATCAAAATATGATACAACCATATAGAATGCCGCGCTAAAAGGAAGTAAAAGAACAAATAAATGCAGTTGGGTTGTTATCCCGAATGTTTATACAGCACCTCCTATCTAGAATATTAGAATAGAAGCGTCTACGATAAACCTGCGTGCATCCACATCTGCTGCAGCAGACGTCTGACTCGAAGGAAGTGTCATCTAGGCGTCCCTGTGTCTGGACACCTATATATATATATATATATATATATATATATGATACAACCATATCGAATGCCGCGCTAAAAGGCGGTAAAAGAACAAATAAATGCAGTTGGGTTGTTAGCCCGAATGTTTATACAGTACCTCCTATCTAGAGTATAAGAATAGAAGCGTCTACGATAAACCTGCGTACATCCACATCTGCTGCAGCAGACGTCTGACTCGAAGGAAGTGTCAACTAGGCGTCCCTGTGTCTGGACACCTATATATATATATATATATATATATATATATATATATATATATATATATATATATATATAACAAGAGAGGGAAAAGTAGATAAACGGGTCAGAGCCCGAGTTGTGAAAATATTTAGCAAGTGCATAAATGCTTTATTTTTTAGAAAAAGGTTTTATCTCATATATAAATTTGGTATCGCACTCCAATGAGATACCCATCACCTCTCTTCTAATAGTGCACACCTAACGCACTTAACTTCTAGTAAAGCTACCCCGCCTAACTAAGCTAATTCACCCGTCTACTAGAAACCTCTACCCACGAGTACTAAGGGCTAAACTTCCCTCCATTATCAACACTGCGCTAAGTTCGTGCGTGGGGTGTCTCGCGAAGCGAAATCCAAACAAGGAACCCCCTGATACACTACTACTTGGCAGGGTTAATGGTAGAGATCCATTAGGCCCGTAGTACAAAATTAATGTATGTATATATACTATACAACGACATATATAACATACTTACATTAATATACATAATTCAATATTCATCCAGATAGTATCTCCCGGACTGAGGTTTACTTTACATTTATCTAAAAAATGTTTACCAATACTTTTACATTTCAAAACTTTCTATTTCCCTTCTTATATCAAGGAAATATATTTAAAGCAAGTTTTATTATCATAAAAATGCTTTACCGTTTCATAACATCCCATTTCCCTTCTTACATCCAGGAAATGTATTTAAAAGCCAATTTTATTATCATAAAAATGATTTTCATAACATATGCTTCCATTTCCCTTCTTCCATCCGGGAAGTGTTTCCGAAGCCAATTCATTTATTCCATTTCCCTTATTCCATCCGGGAAATGTATTTAAAGCCAATTCATTATCATGAATTGCTTTAACATATCTAAGACCGTCTCTCCGGGTTTCCCCACTGGACGCGCCCCTAAATGGCTATCATCTTCCAGGGCCTATCAAACAAGACAACCTGGGAACCTACCGAAATGTCGGGAAGCGGCCATATGCCTACGGGGGAGTCATAACCACATCCAGAATTACCTCACAAGTGCAGAAAACATATAATAATCGCTCACATGGCCTATAGGACTATATCCACCATGCATTCATTAGTCAGGGGTCTTCACCATACGCACGCAACTTCCCTTATGATAGAGATTTAGAGAGGTGTGTATCCATAAATTATCATTTATGAAAATCATTTCTTTTCCGTTTTGAAAACTTTCATTTATTCATTTTCAAAAGTCATTTTTATCATATCACATACATATTTTAATCACATAGTGTGTGTGTATATATATATATATATACTATATGTTCCTCCTTGAATATACACATAAATGGCCATAATTGCCAATCACCTATAGTGATGACCAATAATCCCGAAGCATTCCTTCACTTTTATAAATAATAAATACCTTATTCCCATATAAGGATTTATTGGATATCTCCAATTATACCACTTTACCCTAATTGAATATATATCTATATTCTCAATTTCATCCTAATCACCTCATAGGATTTTCCCAACAATAATTGATATAACTATGCTTTCTATACGCATAATTATATAGGCCTAAATGGCCACTGAAATATTCCAGGGAGTATGCTTTCCCGAACTTAAACTATGTCCGTTCCCCGGGTTATGCCCTACACTAATCCAAGGCATTCTCTTTAATCTAAAGGTTTATTTACCCTCAAAACCCTCATTTAGGAGCCCCAATATCATAACTAGGATTCTCCATAAAAATCCCAAATTGTATTTTAACTCCCCATACTCTTAAGGGTAGAAACTAGCAATTCTGACCAAAGCGAATCGATTCGCCCCATTTGCGAATCGATTCGGCCCCCCAATCCGAATCGATTCGGAAAGTGTTATGCAAACAGGTCCTTAATGGAGAATCGATTCGGTCTAAATCCGAATCGATTTGGCCCACTGCATAATCACAGATTCCCTTAGGCGAATCGATTCGGTCTGGACCCGAATCGATTCGGCTTGTTCGAGGGTCACTGTTTGGGCGATTTCTCAAACTCCAAAATACCCAAAACTCAATCCAATCTCTATTTAATTCATAACTTGGATTTATTACTACAAACCCAAAGTTTTCATATCTCCTCAAGTTCTTTAGAGGTCCTAACACTCCAGTTGAGAACCCCTAATATTTATCTCCAATAAGTTCTAACTAATGATTTCGATATCGGACAACTTTTCGTAGAAAATTCACTATAAATCCAAAAAAAATAGAAAAATACACGGTCGGCACCCACGCGACCGTATCGAAAAGATCTATAAATTTTTATTTTTTGACCAAGAGATGAATCGATTCGCATAAGGGACGAATCGATTCGGAAAGGCCGCTGCTACTATTCATCACCATCTCCAAAACTCCCAAACCTCCATTAATACACCACCAAGCTTTTCATCTCTTCTCCCACCAACATATAACTACACCTAACTATATATACACAAACGAAATAGGTTCTAATCATCCTAGAACCAAGAATCAACAACTAAATTCAAGAAATTCCTAATTTTCTCCAATTTGATATTTTTCGATTTTCAACCGTTAAATTTCCGAGAAAAACTCGTTTAACCCACGAAAACGCAACCCAAAATCTTTAGGGTTTGTTATTACCAAATATGATATGAGATTTATGCTCAAAATTAAATAAAGCAAGTAAACACCTGCCTCGTTGATATTGGCTGGAATCTCCCCTTTTTCTCCTCTTTTCTCTCCCCCTCTCTCTCTTCTCTCTCTTTTCTTTCTTTCTTTCTCTTTTCTCCCTCTCTACCTATTTATAAAGAAAGAAAAAGGGTTTAACCCCTTAAAACCCAAAAATGACTCGTTTACTCAATTACGAGCCCTCTTAACTCTAAAATTCCTCGAAACTCAATTTCGACAATCGAACACTCTTTTCCGACTATCTCGGCCATTCCGAGACTCACGGCGTAGTCAAAATTTCCATCTGAGGTACTTGAACGCAGATCACTATTCTAACCCATATAACTTAATGCGGGTTTTCTAATTAAAATCTTACCTTCTGTCGCTTTACTCAACGACGACATATTATTAAAATACCTCGACATATTTACTTAACCCCAAAAGTAAATATATCACCTATCGACAATCCTCAAATCCTTGAAAATCCCAAAAATTACTATTTCGAGAAAATCTCCAAATTCCAATTTATACCCAAATATGGAATTTAATTGTCTCCAAAAGGACGGGTTGTTACAGGGTTTATCCCATAGATCCAACTGGGGACTTCTCTTATGTGTGTGTATTTGTAAAAAGGGTTTTTAGTGTGAGTAAAGTATGAGAAGAATGTGAGAAAAGCATGAGAAAAGTGTGAGAATTCCCGTTTGGAAATTATGAGAAAACCCTATTTTTCTTATTTTTTTGGGTTTTATTTATATGAAAAATAAGAGATGTGCAATAATACTAAATAAAATAGTATATTAGGATATGTGACATGGAGAGAATAAAAATACTAAGTAATAAAACAAGTTAATGCGAATTTAGGAGAATTTGAGAAAGTTGGACCTTCTTGAAAATCTTGAGCTCGATCTTGAATGTTGGAGAGCAGCCCTTGCACTAGGATGATGATGACGTGTAGTAAATTAACCAAGTTTGATGAAAAATATGATGAAAAGTGAGGGTTGGAAAGGGATTTGGATGTAGAAATCACGTCGACTTCGAGAGAGGTTTTCTGAGTTCGCTGAGAGTGATGGATCTCAGATCTTGGTTTTTCTGCAATGAGGTTAGGCCCTCCTTTTTATAGGCCCAGGGCATTGCCGATCGACATAGGTCTGGTCTTGCCAATCTGTAGGTGTTTTTAGGCACACTGCTGATAGGCAGGATTTTGAACCTGTCGTTTGGCAGTCTATTTCAGATTCCTTTGCAAAAATGGTCGTAAAATGCAATCCGTTGATCCGAATCGTGCACAGGGCATACCGATAGAAAGGTACTACAGAGACCTTCAAAATTACTTGGAATTATCCCAAGTCTGAGATCTATCTTTAGGGCAAATGTGGCTCAGAAACGCTCGTCGATCCTTTAAACGGGAGAACGTCTGACGCAAACGGATCGTTCGTCTGCATGGTAAGTCATAATCGTGCACGGGGAGGACCGTTGGAAAGGTTAAGAGATGACCTTCGACATTCCAAAGAGTTTGACCTAGTTTAGGGAGTTTAATTTGGTCAACCGGGGCTCGTAAGCGTTTGATGACCTTTCAGAGTAAAACGGATCATTCATACGTACCATAAGTCAGAATTGGGCCTGGAGCAGAATGTTGGAAAGGGGTTTTAGTGCCCTTTGAATATTCATTCATCCTTGGTAAAGATGAAGAGCTAACTTTGGTCAAATAAAGCCCGAGAGCGTCTGGTGGCCTCCTGATCAAGTTTTAAGGGAAAACGGGTCATTTGTCTGCATCATAAGTCAGAATCACGCACGGAGTGGACTGTTGGAAAGGGGTTTCAGTGCCCTTTGAGGATTCATTCAGTCTCAGTTGAGCTGAAGAGTTTTACTTTTGGTCAAACAGAGCCTAGGAGTGCCCGATGGCCTCTAGGTAAGTATTCAAAACATGACCTAGATTTTTGGTGATGTAGGGGGTGGTAGAATGGGGTGTCTATAGAGCCCCTCTATGGGTGAGTTTGGAAGAAATGATAGATGTCGAATTGATACAGCATGATGCCTTTGAAAGAGGTCGATTCTGCGGACCTCATGAAACTAGGATGACCAATTTCGAGGGTCGGGGCTGATTTTGAGGGCTTAGGTTGTGATGACCAGTTCTGTGGGCTGAAGTCAATTCTGAGGGCTTAAATTGTGATGATCAATTCTACGGGCCGACGCCAGTTCTGAGGGATTAAATTTTAATGACCAATTCTGCGGGTCGAAGCCAATTATGAGGGCTTAAATTATGATGACCAATTCTGCGGGTCGAATCCAATTCTGAGGGCTTAAATTGTGATGACCAATTTTGCGGGTTGAAGACAATTCTGAGGGATTAAATAGTGATGAACAATTCTGCAGGTCGAAGCCAATTCCGAGGGCTTAAATTATGATGACCAATTATGCGGGTCGAAGCCAATTCTGAGGGCTTAAGTTGTGATGATCAATTCTGCAGGTCAAAGCCAATTCTGAGGGCTTAGGTTATGATGACAAATTCTGAGGGTCAAAACCAATTCTGAGAGCTTAAGTTGTGATTACCAATTCTGGGGGTCGAAGTCAATTCTGAGGGCTCAGGTTGTTATGACTAATTCTATGGGTCGAAGCCAATTCTAAGGTCTTAAGTTGTGATGACCAATTCTGGGGGTCGAAGCCAATTCTGAGGGCTTAGGTTGTGATGACCAATTCTGCGGGCTTAAATTGTAATGACCAATTCTGCGGGTCGAAGCCAATTTCGAGGGTTAAATTATTATTACCAATCCTACGGATCAAAGCCAATTCCGAGGCTTAAATTGTGGTGTTATCGGGGAACTCTGTCTGGGAAATTACCTCATGATTTTGATTTGAGCTGGGAGGCTGATTACTGGGGAAACTTTTGTGTCTTTCGAAGACTATACAGGGGAATAACTAATTTGATGCTGTAAATTCCATTGGGTAAGTGATTAGGTGGTCCAGGGTTTGGACGTTTTGCTCGGGGAAATTTGATACTTTTGTCGTAATGGTTTTTGGGGATTCCATTGGGGAATAAGAGATAACCTGAAGTTTGGGATACTTTAGGGGTCCTCTGTCGACGTTGTCGGGAGAGAGATTCACCTGTCTTTTGAGAGTTCTGCTGGGGAAGTAGGGGTTTCGCTTAAGGGTGTGTGAAATTTTCTTAGTGAAAATGTTCTAAATCTTCCCCGGTATTTTTAGGAATTTTTTGAGGAATTTTCAATTTTTTTTGGGTTTTTTGGGGAGCTTTTGTACGAAAATTTAAGGGAGGTGCCGGTCGTCATGGTGTGGAGGGTGCCATTTGGCAGTGGCATGGACTTTTGGACTGCCTCGAGAAGGTGGAAGGTCAGTGCCGATCGGTAGGTGGGGGTGCAGTACCGATCGACATGACCATTGGCTTCCCATAAAAAGGGGGCAGGTTCTCGTCATTTTTCACAGATTTTTGCCTTCTGTCTCTCTGTTATTTTCTTCTGCGAATCGTCTTAACATTCCATAACCTAGAAAATGGCCATTTTTTTAGCACTGCGATACACAAGGAGTGGTTAGCTATTGATGACTGGGTGAATGTGGAGTGGAGGGCTAGGGCACCTCTTGCTTTGGGGAATGAGAATTCTTTTTGATGCGTTTATGATGATTGTCGATGAGCGAACTTTACTGCGGGAGTCGTAGCTTCATCGCTCTTCTAGGGTGGTGAACCTTGGTGGTTATGTAAATACAAAATGACTTATTGCATTCTTTTTCTTTTTTTTTGGTGATTTCCCTTTTCTTTTTTTTTCTGGGATTTTGAAAAGGTTATTTTTCTTTGATAGTTTGATGTTTCTTTGTCGACTATGCGTGCCCGTGGGACGACGGGGCTTAAGGATGTTTGGGAGCACCTTCCACTTGTGGTGCGTTGGGTAGTATCGTCAGTAGGCTTTGGGAGGCTGGCATCTGTACTGGATGAGACGCCTTGTTTGACGGAGGTCTTATATACTTTGGGGAGAGGTCGTGGGACACTACCGTTACCTTCCATTTTGGCTTTGGGGAGATGACTGTGACTCCCATAGATGTGAAGCAGCTATTGGGGCTAGATTATGATGTAGAGAAGATAGAGGTGGGTCATTCTTTGCGGGTGAGGCCGAAGGTGGTGCGGGCGGCGCTAGGTGATGTGGGGAGGATAGTATCTGGGGACTCTATACGCTTGTCTCTGCTGAGGAATGTTTTGTTGAGTAGGGTGACTGATGTGGAGGACGGGAGGCAGGTGAGGCAGATGGCCTGACAGTTCATTTTGCTGGTGTTGGAGGGATTTCTGGTGGCGTCGAGCGGCGACGTTGTCCACTTGTGATTTTTTCCATACTTTAGGATGTTTTCGAACATCCATCTCTATGATTGGGGGAGCGTGACTTTGACGAACCTTTATTTTTCTCTAGATGCATTTAGTCGGTGCTGACGGTAGACTTTCATTGGAGCCACGTATCTTCTTGACGTATTCTTTAGTTTGTGCATTTTCCTTTCATGCATTTGCATTTTTCATGTGCGTCTCTTTTTTTTATTGAGGATTCTTATCTGTGGAAGACGTAGTTCTATGAGATGATTGGGTGTAATAATCAACTGATTGCTTTGAATGACGAGACCATTGGGGCCTTTTATCAGTTGTCTCGGTGACGGAAGGACAATCATTCGTCGAGGAAATATCTTTCTCTGGAGGTGGTGCGTCAGGTCTTGAATGGACCGACCAGAAATAGGGTAAGACTTTTTCCTTTTTCAGTCTGGATCTTTGTGTGCTCTAATTCCAACTTGACTTATATTTACTAGGGATTCTTCAGTTGACCTTTTACCCTTAGGGAATGGTTGTCATGGGTTCGACTGGGGTGAATGCGCGGATTAGGCATTTGCTGGCGCATGAGTTCGTCCACTTGGTATCTCGGGGAGAGGGTGGTTCGATAGATTGTTTAGGAGGAGGTGGTGGTGCCACCTGTGAGTCCCCCTATGTCTATGAGGTGAGAGTGGATGTTTTCGGAGGACGCGAGGATTGCGGTGATGATTGGCGAGTCCTATTTTTTATACACCGACACGGTTGTGTCGTATGATTATATGGACTTCGTGACGAGTTAGCTGATGGCGCCTAGCATATATGATGCCCTATCTTTCCCTCATGCAGGTTCTAGTCGGCCAATGGGTTCCTCCCACAGTGGTGGTGGTCTGTCGACATCTACGGTGGTGGCGACTTCGGAGGTTCCCTTTGTGCGTTTGCATACCCTTTTATACAACATTCGACGGGCTGATGGAGGGATGGTGCCTATGTTGCATCGTCCTCATGCGATGACCTGGAGAAGTTGGGCTTGATAGAGGGGGTTCTTCATCCTTTAGTATACCTTTATGTTCTTTTTTTTTCTTTTTTGGTTTCTTTCGATCTTCTTTGCTTGATACTGATTCTGCCTTTTCTTGCAGCAAGTCAGGGTGTCCACCACTTGGCCGAGGGACTGGATATCTTTGGCGACTTCCCATATTCGGGATATGGCTCCTATTCCTTCTTGCTTGGTATCGTCTGCCTCATTCGGGGAGGAGTCTGGTTCAGGTAGCGGTGGTGCGTCATCTCGCCGCAGGGTAAAGAGAGAGCATCACAGGGATGGAAGGTCTTTGAGAAAGAGAAGGGAAAGGGTAGGTGAGAGAGAGAATATGGGTTCAGGCTGAGTCCCATTATTTTTTTTGTTTTCTTTATTTCCTGAAAAATTGATCTAAGACAAAAAAATATCTACGCAATGTACTTTAGTTCTTCATTATCTTCTGTTTACCAAATGAATGAATGAATGCATATGCGCTTTTTACTTTGGTGCTGAGACCGTGAAAGGAAATATATATTTTTTTTGGAATTAAAGGAAAATTTTATTTAAAATGAGAAATTATATGAAGATGGAAGGGGGTTTTTAAATTCTGTTGAGAATATCAATTTATTTTTATTGAGTTTTATAGTTTTGATAAAAGAGGAAAAAGGGAAGTTTCTAAAATAGGAGGTTATTGATCGACAAGCCTCTTATCTTGCCTATCGGCAGGTCAGTCCTATCCCATCAATTCGAGGCTTTGATTGGTATCCTCTTCAGCCTTTGGTACCTTGTGGGGTAGTATGCCCTCCAATTTCTGCAAGGGTTGTGTCTTTTGTGAGGGTTTTCAAGTATAAAAAAGGTAAGGGTCGAGTGTTTTCATCACACCTTCACATTCTTTCTTTCTTATTCTGTGAGATGGATCTCCCTGGTAGTGTTGAGTTTTCCAACTATTACAAGACTTTGGAGGCGATGTGCTCCTATAACGTCGACTACGATGCTTTCAACATGCGTCAAGTCTCTTTATGGCGTAATCGATCCATAGAGTGGAACTTGCTTATGGCGGCAACTCAATTTTGGTACCCCGAAGACCATTATTCTTCTTTGGCTTGGAAGAAGTATGTCCGACTTATGAGGAGTTTTCTGCCATGTTGGGGGTAAATCCTAGTGTGGCGGCTACTATGCCTGAGTTTTTTCGGTCTCCCCGAGAGCTGTTGGCTGGACTTCATCGTGTATCTCCCATGGTGGGTAGATTTTTGGTTATTGGAGGAATAATTTCCCTTCTGGCGGTGCTGCGGTCTGTGTATTTGTAGGAGGTTGGTGATGCGGGATATGCTAGAGCCATTGCTTTGGGCTTGGTTTCGAAATTACTGCTGGTGACTGGGGAACTACTGGTGGATCCACAACTTGCAGCCATCACTTCCTAGATGTCATACTATCGCAATCCTGCGACGGTGATATTGGCGGAGACTTTGAATGGTCGGGATGCCTGGAGAGAAGGTCGTTCTGACTTTTTGAGGGGTAACCCTATGATGGTGTTCATGTGGTTGTCTAAAAGATTCCACCTGGTGACTCCTCCGGAATATCCTTTGTCGGTTTTGCCTAACTTATTTTTGCTCCATTTCATCAGTGTTGTCCTGGATATCGAGAGCTGGGAGAACTGGTTTGTGGAGCATGGGGATCTAAGTTTGCACTGGTTCGTGCCTTAGTGGGACCAACAGCTGCCTATTATGGAGCTGGGGGAATACCCGTACGTTCGGTTGGTTGGTCTCAGATATACCTCTTTATATTTCTCTTGGGTGGATTTTGCGCCAATTTGGCTGGGAGCAGGTCATGCCACATCTGACACTAGATTTCTTTTCGATAGAAGATCTGACAGAGAGTTTGCGCATGCGGCTTGGCTCTTTATGGGAGAGTCGGCGTCTGTCGACCCGTCCTTCTCAGTCTATTAGGAGAGTCTGGCACATCCCTGGGGATTATATAAAGTGGTTGTGGAGAAGATTAGTTAGCAAGATATTGGTACTGGAGATTGGACAAAGGTGGTTTGTTTTATCCGATACCGTGGAGGGAGGTGTTGTGGTTTTTTTTAGGCTGGTTTGAGCTTATCGGTCTATGGAGCATCTTCAACACTCTATTCAGGTAGGAGAAGCTTGGGGACCCCAGGATGTAGATGATGATGGAGTGTGCTCCTCTGGTAGCTGTGGGTAGGACTCTTGGGGAGTTTTTTTTCTAATGGGGAATAAATTTCGGAATTTATTTGACTTTTAGGAAGGTAGGGGGAAGGGAGTTACCCGTCCTTTTTCTTATGTAATCGCACTGTAATTTCTTATTAGTGAAATAAACAAGTTTTTGATCATACAAGTGTGCCTTTTGATGAGTTTTGTATTTTTGAATTACCTATACCGATTGCTAAGGCATGCATAATCCTTTTGTTCAAGTATATTTTACAATGAACTATCGTTCTCGGAGATAAGAAAAGAATATGATTTTGCGCAAAAGAAAGGTTCGCGCTCATGTTGGATACATGAGCTTCCTACGTACCTCTGGGGGTTTTGAAAAGTTTTAATTTTTTTGAAATGGTTTTGTAGAGGATCAACCCCACGTAGTTCTGGGTAGAGGGAAATAAATATTTTTTTTAGAATAGAACGGAGATGGGAAGAGTCGTAGTGCGTCGAGATTTTGGACTAGGGGTAAAATTTCTTGAGATAGTCCAAGTTAACTAGACGACCCATCTCTTCTCCATCAAGGTCAGTGCGCATAGCGGCACCTCCAGACAAGATCTTCTTTACAATGTAGGGTCCACTCCAATTGGGCTTGAACTTCCCTCTGGGGTCCCAAATGGGTTATATGATTTCCTTAAGGGATAATTCCCCTTCTCGAACACCTCGGTCCTTGACTCTCTTATTGAATGAATGCGCTATTCGGTGATGGTACCCTTGTATGTGATACAACGCTTTCAGTCTCCTTTCATCCAAGAGTGACACTCGTTGAGATGGTTTTGATGCCTGTCCTCCTCACTAACTTGGCTTTCGAGTATAATGCGAAGCAAAGGGATTTATAGCACAATGGGTAGGAATGCTTCCATGCCGTGGACCAGAGAGTAAGGGGTAGCCCCAGTCGAAGTTCGAATTTAGGTTCAATAGCACCATAGGGCATAAGGAATTCGGTCATCCCAATCTCGACAGCTTTCGATCATCTTACTGATGATGGCTTTGAGGTTCTTATTGGAGACTTTGACTGCACCGTTGGTTTGAGGTTGGTAAGGAGAAGATTTATGTCTCTGAATCCCATACTCGTTGACCACTTTTGTAACTTCTACCTCGAAGTGCAACCCGTTATTTGACACTAGTTCGTGCAGGACCCCATATCGACAGATGATGTTCTTCCTGATAAATTTGGTCACTTTCTTGGCATTTTGGAGTGCGTATTGATGATACTGGATATAGGACCACCAGTATGAGGTGTTAGTAAGCTCAAGCTAGCAATAACAATGGCAGTAGAGGGAGATGAGGAGAAAAGGAGAAATAGTAATATATAAGTGGTTTAACCAATCTAGCCTACATCCACTCTAAGTATGTGAGTAATTCCACTAGATGAAGGGACTAGTGACCATAGATACAATCTCTCAAGATTTCTCTCTCTACTATGTAAACCAACAGAGTTTCAACTAGGGTTTCCATTATTAATCCCTTTACAAGGTAGAGGAAGACCTCTATATATAGTGCTTGGGAGGTGTAATGTACCCCTCAAGCATACAATGAGCATGTGTATAAGGGTCGAACCAGTATGATAATGACGCCTGACTGATCTTATGTAGATAATGATGACCACAATATTCCCTCATGTGAGGGGAATGATTCAGTTGTAACTGATTTCCCCACTTATTCCAAACCTTACATGTGCTTGAATCTGCTCGGACTGGTGTCCCTGACTGATGTAACCTTGGCTTGGACGAGTATGAGGTTGGTAAAGTTCGACAGTGTTGCTTTGTCTTGTAAATAGCCATGATGACCTCGATCGGGAAGGCTGGATGAGGTTAGGCACAGAGGTGAGATGTAACGTCGGATCAACCAGAGTAGGATGTTGATAATAACCTGTCCCGCTAAGGCACTACTGACCTCGACTGCTGTAAAGCCGAGGTTGGTAGTAGAGAGTCGACCTTATAGAATATGACATTTCTGATGGAAGTTGTGAGCTTCATGTGAACTCGGTTGTGAGACAGGCTGAGGTTAGTGACTCAGAGTACAAGGGTGCACTTTGGGCATATCAATCACCCCTAGACCTTAGTCTCTTATGTGAGTAAATGATTGAGGGGTATGCTAGGCCAAAGCTGAGTTTCTTTTAGTCCCTTGGGGTGTGAAGTGGTTCCTTGACACATGTCACTCACTGAAGTGACTAACATATTCCCCAAGGTGTTGATAATTCTGACTGTGCCTTTTGGGTTTTCTAGGTTAATGATGGTGTGTTAGAATGCGTGCCCCATCATTGAGAAGGTTTAAAACCATATTTTCTTTCCTCATTTTCTTTTTCCTACCCATCTTCGCGCCTAAGATTTCTTTGCTGCAGAACCTCCATAGCCAAAGCTTGATCATTTTTCTCATTTTTTTCACGTGTCAAGCTTATAAGCCTTTGCCCTTCGTTGACCAGGTAACCTCTTTTGACCCCTCTTCTTCCATTTCTGGGTATATTTGCTTTTTCAGTTTTAGTTTTTCGGTGGTCTCATCTTTTTTTCGATGAATAAAAACCTCCATTTTTTGTGGTTATTGGGTTAGGCTTAGTGGGGTTAAGCATTTTTAGGTCATTCTAGGCTACTCCGAGGTTACTCGAGCCAATACCCCTTCCTTTCTTGCTTCTGGCGAACTTTCGGTCACCTTATTCGGTAACCTTCCCTTCAATGTTATGTTACTGTTTGTAGTTTGAGTTCTTCCTTTAAGTGTAGTGTCGTCTTCCTTATGCTCAGACCCTTGTACCAACTTATGGAAAAGTTACTATCTCTTCGTGACAAGACCTTTGAGAAGATTAGGCCGATAGAGCTAGCTCAAGAGGAAGCTCGTAGGGCTGAGGCCTTTCCCCTCAGATAATTTTTTCCTACTCCACTAAGGGTCATATACCTTGAGCCTCCAGAGCCTTCTGAGCTTGTAGAGGTTCTTGAGGATCCTATCCCAATGTTCGAGTCCTCTTCTTCAGACCCTATGTCAGCATTTGAAGCAGGCGAGTCTATAGACTCTTTTTAAGAGGCTATGGATTATTATCATAGGCGAGGTGAGGTTCCTGAGGGAGCCAAGGTTTCAAGCCATGCCTTGTCTCACCAAGGTTCTAGCACTTCACATAGGCCTTTTGATGTTGAAATCTTAGGGCCAAGTGTGGCAATTCCCCCTCCCATTGATGATATTCCCTTATCGGCTGCCCCTAGGGTTAAATTTTATCATAGGTTTCCTCGTGGTGCTCCTACACCTGCCTAGGTCGACGTTGCTAGGGATGGTGATGATGATGAAGGGAGCGAACTTGAGTATGAGAGTACATTGAACGAGTACGACCTTCTCTCTTTCAGGCATCTCTATTCCATAGATTCTTCAATCATCCTTAGGAAACCACTGAGGGATGAGAGGGCCTGCGATGGACGAGATGGAGAGATCTGTGTTTATTAGTAAATATTTAAGTTGGGCTTTCGTCTTACTATACACCGATCCATAAGAGATATACTCTCCCCGGGTTAATCGTGGACTTCTTCTTTTTGTTGGCATCGACCTTTGAGGTGTCGTCGCTCTTCTTTGTGTTAGGTGGAGGTACATTTTTACCACCCCTTTTCTCCATGAGCTTGATAAGGCCGGGAGGAGACATTTCCCAGAACTCGTCTTATATAACTATAGGGCACTCGGAAAAAGACAAGTCTCTTAGTTAGTCAGTCAGAGATATAAAATATAAGAGGTATAACTTGGGTAAGAAAAATTAAGACTTACGAATCTCTTCCAAGGGAACACCCCTTAAACCTGTCTGAGATAGGTCGTAGGGGGTCATCAGATGCTCATATTTAACGAGACGACCTTTCTCTTCTGATTTCAAAGGTCCTCAATGTTTTGTTAGTTATCCTAGCTAAGACCAGGGTCAGCTTTGGCAGCAAGGGATACCTTCCCCCATCTCAGAGGGGTCCTTAGAACCGACGTTCCAAAAGCCTCGTCTGAACCAAATTCACATGCCCCGAAAACAAAGAAGTACCGAGGTTTCCAATTGTGGTTTAAAGTTTGGGTAACTAAGAGCATTTTCATATGTAATTTCCTGGCTAGGAAGTGATAATAGTTGGGGTGATTTTTAGTAGACGAAGGAAGATAACAACCAACAACAACTTGAACTGGAAGGTCTGAATGATGAACAACCCTCCAAAGGACGATGACCCTAATCATAACCCTCCAGGCATTTTGGGACATTTAGGAAGGGACAAGATTTATGGTCGAGAAAGGCTCAGGCCAAGGATCGTGCCATACCCATTTCTACAGACGATGCCCTGGCTGCTCGTCTATCTCAGATCAAAATCTGAGATGGCTTTATCAGCCACAGTCTGAAGTCCACCGATGCTATTGGAAAAATAATGACTGAGGAAGACAAGCATTTTCCATGTGCATTGGATATCCCTTTATTGGCCGAGTTTCCTCTTCACAAGTCAATCCAGGCACCAATTTTTTGTTCATTTCCTCACAAGTGTAACATCGTCTTTTTTAAAAGTTATAACTCATACGTTTATACATCTGATCTTATTCTATAGTGTGTCTTATCCTTCCATCGTCTTGTTGATTGGACTTTGTAGAAGCTTCCCCTTATAGAGCAGGGTAAGAAAGATGAGAAGGTTGAGGCCTCTTTGAATGAAGAGGTTAAAAGTTTGGAGGGAGCCATCAAGGATAAGTACAACAACATATCTCAGCTAAGAAAGGATCATGATAAAGCTCTGAAGGCCAAGGATGAGGTTCTTCATTACAAGGTTGATGCTGCAGTTAAGGCTACTTTGGAAGATGCTGTTGAGAAGGACATCGAAGACTACAAGATCTCAGATGAATTTGTCAGCTGTAATACCCCGTAATTTTGTTTAATTAGGAAAATACGTTTTATTTAAATTACGTGAGTAGAGTAATTTAATGTGAGTTCTATTTAAATAACGTGAGTAGAGTAATATAATGTGATTAAATACGTTTTATTTAAATTACGTGAGAAGAGTAATTTAATGAGATAAAATGTTAGTAAAGATGAATATGACGATTAAAAAAAAAATTACTAAATGTGGGTAGTAAATTTTTAATGTTGATATGTACGGTCTAGTGACTATATGGACGTACTGGAGTTATCTCAACCGAGTGTCGCGCGTAGGACAAAAATTAAGGATGAGAGTAGAAAAATATTTAAGAGACTCAAACGATAATTTAGAGTCCACAGTTGATTTCGAAAGGGTCGAATTAGTCAAAATAGTGTACCCGGGGGTACTAGTTGAGTGCCGGGTCATTTTCGGGCTAAATCGGGACCATTCGGGGGCATTTTAGTCTCTTTACAATTATGGGTAAGTAGACCTACGAATTTTGAAACCCTAGATCAGATTATAAGAGTTGAGGCTAGGGTTAGAAAGAAAAAAAAATACACCATAGCCATTAGAGAAGAGAGAGAGACAATTTCCTAAGGCAAAAGAAGGAAGGAAGGGAAATTCTAAGGAGATTTTACCATAAAGTTATTGGGAAGGAGGATTGCAGGATCAAAATAATCAACCATCATCAACAACCACGAAATCAGACCCTACAAATCATATGGCAAGTGGTTATTTGCAAAATAAATTGAGTTATAATACCCATATTTAAGCTTTATGAAGAACATAGTTTTTATGATATTTTTGGGATAAAAACAATTGATTATGATCCATGATTGGTAGGGATTGCATGTAGGACGTTTTTGGATCTCCAAATATTCTGATATCATAGAAAACTAGATGATTAAATCGAACTAAAAATCTGGAATTATGATAAAAGATGTAAAGAATGTATTTTTAGGGTTCTTGAATACTAGAAAGATTTTTAGTAAATTTGGCCAAGATTTATAATGATTTTGTTGTTTTAAATCGTTAGTAATCATCCCAGAACATGTAGGAATGATTAGAAATTGTTGGTTGCAAATATGGTGAATTATCATGAAAGATAGATATATAAAAATGGTGAAACCCGCATGAAGAAGACGAACTGGGTGTGTCAGTGCTTGATCGATCGATCGACCATATCCCCTCGATCGATCGACCCTGGCTGGACTTTAGAGAATTTCGTGAATAAATTTCTTTTGATTACCGTTGCTTAATGGGAACCAGAGTAATGATATTTTACCTATGAGGAGACCTTATAATCACCAGTAGGTGTACCATTAGATTTCTTCATAAATGATTGAGTGGGAATTTTGGTGAAATGGACCAACGGGAGAACAATCGATTGAGCTGTATGTTGAGATTGTGAGAATTTAATTACGGAAAGAGTGAGATTTAATTCCAGAAAAATACCAGTAGGTTAAAGTTAACTTAACTACTGAATTAAGGGAGGGGTAACTAGGGCCCTTAGAGTTGCGTGAATACTCGAATAAATACAATAGTGAAATAAATTGTAAATTAATGAGTACTGTGAATATAAGTAAAATATATTACGTACGGGCATGATTTGATAGGTTGGGTGTGTACCTACTAAATCATATAAAGTTTGGGTTAATATAATTTTACCTAAATTAATTATGTTAGGGTCGATGTGACATTCCGAACTAACATAAAGTTATTATATGTTTGGGGTCGATGAAAAATGCCGAACCAAACTTTAAACTGGTGTCGCGATGAAAGAGTCACGAACCAGAATATGTGTATATATTTATATTTTTAAAAGTTGGGGTCTTTCACTGCTTGATCGATCGATCGACCCTTGAATTTCGATCGATCGAGCAGTCGATCGATCGACCATATCCCCTCGATCGATCGACCCTGGCTGGACTTTAGACAATTTTGTGAATAAATTTCTTTTAATTAACGTCGCTTAATGGGAACCTTAGTAATGATATTTTACCTATGAGGAGACCTTATAATCACCAGTAGGTGTACCATTAGATTTCTTCATAAATGATTGAGTGGGAATTTTGGAGAAATGGACCAACGGGAGAACGATCGATTGAGCTGTATGTTGAGATTGTGAGAATTTAATTACGGAAAAAGTAATATTTAATTCCGGAAAAATACCAGTAGGTTAAAGTTACCTTAACTACTGAATTAAGGGAGGGGTAACTAGGGCCCTTAGAGGTGCGTGAATACTCGAATAAATACAATAGTGAAATAAATTGTAAATCTCTTAGTAATAATTTATAGCGTGATGTAATTATTACAAGAATAAGGACAACGAACAGTAAATAAGTTACCTACGTTTATGGGTAGTATAACTAGGTAGACTAAGTATCCTCAATAGTTACATACTATAAAAGAGAGGTGAGGAAGTCCAAGGGAGTTCTGTGAAACTTTAATATGTGTAATCAATAACTCAATTATGATAACTGCTTGCAAAATATTTTCAAATGTTTTGAGTACTAACTCTTGCTGTGTAAAAATTTTAAAAACCTTTTAGGTGCCCAGCCACAGGGACACCCAGAATGATTTCATTCCAGAGATTTGGGAGCTGCAGCACATGTGGATGTTGCAGGGATTGTTTAGACGCTTCCTCTTTTTCAGTTCTAGTGCAAGATCTCAGTTTTAGTATTCTTAGTTGGGACATGTTTTCTTATATTTACTTTTACAGTTTATTCTAGTTATGGATTTTTAGTTGTCTTTTATTGGCCGTGGTTTTCGACAAGACTTTACATGCATTCAGTTATTTATGCAAACTGTTTTAGTATTACTAGAATTGTAATGTGTTGGTATGGATTATTTATTCTGCTTAAGAAAGATAAAATTCGGCACTCGTTTAATTTCACTTAGGTGGTTAGTAAATTAAAAAGCTTTCGGCAGTGATGCTAAGAATGGGCCATTTAAGAAACCTATTTAAATTGAATTAAGGCTTTATCACCCAAGGTTTAATTAGGCGGGGTGTCACATCAGCTTCGACTTTGAATACCTAGAGAGGGGTATCAAAGGGACTGGCAGGTGGGAAACCATGAAGGAGGGTGAGTTTGGGGCCTTGACTGCCTCAAACTTAGTTGGTCTCGGCTTTGGAGACCCTCGGTTCGCTCAGGCCTTGAAGGAAGTTAAAGAGGATAATGCTTCTCCATCCAAGACTGCTCCTCTCGAGGACACAGAGACTGAATACGCCACTCATCATAATGATGGAGTTAAAGTGACAAACATCGACCATGACCAGATGACTGCAACTATAGAGACATAGGCCTTTTTCTTATGAAGCTTTTCAATAGTTGTAATTTTGATTCCTCCTTTTATCTATAAATCTTATTTTTATGAACTCTGATAAAGGCTCTTGATACTCTATTTTGTAACTCTAAACCCTTTTTATGATAACCATTAGTTCAAATTCATCAGATTCTATTGCTTCATATGATTTTTTTCTTGAAGTTTATATGTTGGTGTTGCACTATAATTGCGATGTTTTACCTCTTATTTCCACCAATATAATGTTATTTGAGGCTTGAGGTCACCAAATAATGATGTTAAAGGTCTGAGGTCACCACATTATGATCTTTTACATCTTACATTTTCATCAAACTAATGATGTTTATAGTCTGAGGTCACAACATCATGGTGTTTTACCCTCATATTTCACCAAATAATGATGTTTAAGGTCTAAGGTCGCCACATTATGATGTTTTACCCTCACATATCACCAAATAATGATGTTAAAGGTCTGAGGTCACCACATTATGATGTTTTACCTCTTAAATTTTCACCAAACTAATGATGTTTAAGGTTTGAGGTCACCACATCATGGTGTTTTACCCTCATATTTTATCAAATAATGATGTTAAAGGTCCGAGGTCAGGACATTATGATGTTTTACCTCTTAAATTTTCACCAAACTTAATGATGTTTAATAATTTGAGGTCACCAAATAAATGATGTTTTACCTCATATTTTCACCAACTTAATGATGTTTAAGGTCTGAGGCCCCCACATTATGATGTTTCACCTCTTAAATTTTCACTAAACTAATGGTGTTTAAGATCTGAGGTCACCAAATAATGATGTTTCACCTCATGCCTTCACCATCTTAATGATGTTTTAAGGTCTGAGGTCACCAAATTATGATGTTTCACCTCATAATTGACCAAATTAATGATGTTAAAAATAATAAAAGTATTAGCACAACATTGATATCTTTTCATTAACATCCTTTGTGTAAGTTGGTACATGTATTACAAAAACATAGGAATAACTGCACCATCATATGTAATACTTCTTTAAGTGATCGTCATTTCAAGGGTTGGAGAAAGGTTCTCCTTCAAGATTTTCTAGTCGGCAGGTACTAGGCACAACCTCATCAACTACCCTATAAGGACCATGCCAATTAGGATGTAGCTTATTTTATTTTTTCCACGTCTTCTTTAGGACTAAGTCTCCCACAGCTATAGGCCTTGACTTCACCCTTTGATTGTAGAATCTCGTAGTTCTTAGCTAATATAATGCATGTCTTATCTCTGCATCCTCTCTTCTTTCTTCAATTAAATCAAGATCAAGTCTTCTTTCCTCCCCATTCTTCTAAGGGTCATATGTCTAAATTCTATGAGTAGGAAGTTCTACCTCTGTTGGGATTATAGCCTCTGAGCCATGGGCTAACATAAATGGAGTTTCCCCTGTTGGTGTCCTCATTGTCGTCCTGTAAGCCCAAAGCACTGCATATACCTCCTCTATCCATGTTACTTTGGCCTATTCCAACCTCTTTTCTATCCCATCAAGGATTGTTCGATTTGCGACCTCAGTCTGACCATTTTCTTGGGTCGTCCAGGAAAAGAGAAGAACTACTTGATCCCCACTCTTTCGCAATATTTTTCCAAGGATATGTTCTTGAATTGGTTTCCATTGTGTGAGATGAGGGTGTTTGGAAGACCATACCTACATAAGTTATTCTCCCATATGAACTAGAAGGTCTTTTGTTCAGTGATTGTGATCATTGGCTCAGCTCCTACCCATGTGGATAAATAATTAATTGCCACTATAAAGAACCGATAGTAGTTTATAGCTCTTGGCAAGGGTCTACCAAATCAATGCCCCATATTATAAATGGTGAAGGGGAGCTGATTAAAGTCATATGTTGGTGAGGCTGATGAGGGATGGTGAAAAACCTTTGGCACTTGTCACACTTCTTCATATATGCGGTTGCATCTTTGGCCAAGGTTGGCCACCAATACCCCTGGGTGATTATCCTCTTAGCCAACGGCCTTCCCCCTATGTGACTGGAATAATATCCTTCATGCACATTGTGCAAGATGTGTGGAACCTCTAAAAGGTGGACAAATATGAGGAGAGGAAGCAGGAATCCCTTTTTATATATGATATCTCCTATAATTGAGAATTTAGCAGCTCTGAACCTCAGCTTTCTCCTTTCTAACTTCGATTCTAGCAACTCACCCTCTCTGATGTATCTAATGAGAGGATCCATCCATGAGGCTCCCATATCAACCTCTTCCTCTTTGATGGTTGGCTTGAGCAGAATCTCAACTGGGACTATTCTCCTTATGTTTGCCCTTATTGCTGAGGCCAACCTCGCGAGTGCATCCGCTCGGCTATTATCTGGCCAAGGCATCCTCTTCATCTTGACTTCCTTGAATATCTCTAGCATCGTTCTCACCCTCTTCAGGTATCTGGCCATACTTTCATCTTTGGCCTCACACACCCCCATGATTTGGTTCATGACTAACCTGGAGTCACTGTGGACTAGGAGGTGGCCGACATTGAGGGCTTTTTACAAAGAGAGACATGCTATCAATGCCTCACACTCTGACTCATACTCTGACTCATTGTTGGAATCTTTAAAGTTGAACCTCATCGCATATTCAATATCGATACCATCTGGTGCTGACACTATCAGCCCTGCTCCACTTTCTCTTTCACAAGACGACCCATCAACGAAGTGGTTCCAGATGGTTCCACATGAAGATAATCTACCCTCGGTTAGGGATCCCAGTCTGAAGAGGTATCTCTCTTCTTTATTCTCAACTTCTCTTTGTCTGGCTTTGCTTGACTCAACCTCGTCCGAATCTCGGAAGACGTTTTTGTCTGGTTCATCTGGGGCCCCATGACTCTCCTCAACACCAGCCTCTTCCCAGGTAGCTAAAAAGTCTCCAAGTGCCTATCCCTTAATGGCAACCCTGGGTTGATAAACAATATCGTATTCCCCAAACTCGATAAGTCATTAGCTTACCTGACTTCTAAGGCTTATGGAGGACATGTCTGAGTGGGGAATCAGTGAGGACGACCATAGAGTGGTCTTGAAAATATGGATTCATTTTCCTAGAACCATGTATCAAAGCATAGGATAACTTTTCAATCCGAGGGAACTTTTACTCAGACTCTTGGAGTGCCTTGCTATTGAAGTACACTGGTCTCTGCACTCCATCCTCTTCTCTTACTATCACAATACTGATGGTTGATTCTGAAACTGCTAAGTAGTAGGGGAGAACCGAGTAGTACTTTATCTCTTTAAAAGCAATGTCACATTCCTCATTCCATTCGAAGGCCTTTTTATGAATTTTGAAAAAAGGAAGACATTTATCTCTCGCTCTTGAGACGAACTTGTTAAGTGTAGCAACTCTCTCGGTTAGCCTCTGAACGTCTCTGATAGTTTTGGGGATCTTTATCTCCAGAAAATCCTTGATCTTTTTTGGGTTATCCTCTATACCCATTTGGTTGGCGATGAATCTCAAAAAATTTCCTTCTCCTACCCCAAAGACACATTTGGTCGGGTTGAGATTCATTCTGTATTTGTCCATGGTGTCAAAAGTTCTTTCAAGGTCGGCCACATGAGTGTCATCCTTCAAACTCTTCATCAGCATGTCGTACACATAAACTTCCATGGATTTTCCTATCTGATCTTCGAAGATCTTATTTATAAGACGTTGGTAAGTATCCCCTGCGTTCTTTAGGCCAAAGGGAATGACCTTGTAGCAATAGGTCCTCTTGCCTGTAATGAAGGTTATCTTCTCTAAGTCTGCCGAGTCCATGAAGATCTGATTATACTCAAAGTACGCATATATGAATCTCACAAGTTCATGTCCTGCTCTGGCATCCACCATCTTATCAATACGAGGTAGGGGAAAGTGTCTTTTGGGCAAAATTTGTTTAAATCAGTGAAATCTACACACATCCTCCATTTCCCATTAGCTTTGGGCACAATGACAGCGTTAGACAACCACTCAGGGTATATGACCTCTCTGATGAACTTGGCCTCTTCATGCTTTCTAACCTCATCTCTGATGACATCATACTTGTAATACCCCGCAATTCTGCATAGTTAGGAAAATACAATTTTCTATTTAAATTACGTGAGTAGAGTAATTTAATGTGATAAAAATACGTTTTATATAAATTACGTGAGTAGAGTAATTTAATGTGACACGTTTAAATTAAATTACGTGAGTAGAGTAATTTAATGTGATGTAATGTTAATAAAGATTTATGTGACGATTAAAAATTTACTAAATGTGAGTAGTAAATTTTAAATGTTGATATGTACGACCTAGCGATTTATATGGACGTACGTGAGTTATCTCAACCAAGTGGCACACGTAGACAAAAAAATTGAAGATGAGATGAGAAGCATATTTTAAGAGACTCAAAATATAATTTAGAGTCGACAGATGATTCCGAAAGGGTCGGATTAGTCAAAATAGTGTACCCGGGGGTACTAGTTGAGTGCCGGGTCATTTTCGGGCTAAACCAAGACCATTCGAGGGAATTTTGGTCTCTTTACATTTATGGGTGAGGAGACCTACGAATTTTGGGACCCTAAATCAGATTATAAGAGTTAGAAGTTAGGGTTAGAAAGGAAGGAAATACACCATAGCCATTAGAGAGAAATAATTTCCTAAGGCAAAAGAAGGAAGGAGGGAAAATTCTAAGGAGATTTCACCACCAACTTGTTGGGAAGGAGGATTAAAGGATAAAAATCATCAATCATCAACAACAACCACGAAATCAGACCCTACAAATCATAAGGCAAGTGGTTATTTGCAAAATA
Organism: Sambucus nigra; assembly: GCA_949130495.1. Taxonomy (NCBI): domain Eukaryota; kingdom Viridiplantae; phylum Streptophyta; class Magnoliopsida; order Dipsacales; family Adoxaceae; genus Sambucus; species Sambucus nigra. Next base: position 222,897,566 of record OX422221.1, on the reverse strand, counting down.
AATTGAGTTATAATACCCATATATAAGCTTTATGAAGAACATGGTTTGTATGATATTTTTGGGAGTAAAACACTTGATTGTGATCCATGATTGATTGGGATTTCATCTAGAACGTTTTTAATCTCCAAATATTTTGATATCATAGAAGACTTGATGATTAAATCGAACTAAAAATCTGGACTTACGAGGAAAAGATGGAAAGAAGCATTTTTAGGGTTCTTGAATAATAAGAAGATTTTTAGTTAATTTGTACACCATCTATAATGATATTGATGTTTTAAATCGTTAGTAATCATCCCAGAATATGTAGGAATGATTAGAAATTGTTAGTTGCAAATATGGTGAATTATCATGGGAGATAGATAAACAAAAATGGTGAAACCCGTATGAAGAAGACGATTTGGGTCTATCACTGCTTGATCAATCGATCGACCCTTGAATGTTGATCGATCGAGCAGTCGATCGATCGACCATATCCCAACGATCGATCGACCCTGGCTGTAATTTAGAAAAGTTTGTGAATAACTTTCCTTTTAATTACCGTCGCTTAATGGGAACCTTAGTGATGATATCTTGGCTTAAAATACCAGTAGGTGTACCGTTAGATTTCCTCATAAATGGTTGAGTGGGAAATTTGGAGAAATGGACCAACGGGGAGATAATCGATTGAGTCGTATGTCGGGAATGTGAGAATTTAGTTAAGGAAAGAGTGAGAGTAAATTTTGGGAAAATACCAGTAGATTAAAATTAACTTAACTACTGAATTAAGGGAGGGGTAACTATGACCCTTAGAGCTGCGTGAATACTCTAATAAATGCAATAGTGAAATAAATCGTAAATTAATGAGTACGGTGAATATAAGTAAAATATATTACGTACAGGCATGATTTGATAGGTCGGGTGTGTACCTACTAAATTTTATGAAATTTTGGGTTAAGAGAATTTTACCTAAATTAATTATGTTAGGGTCGATGAGACATTCCGAACTAACATAAAGTTATTATATGTTTGGGGTCGATGTAAAATGCCGAACCAAACCTGAAACTCGTGTCGTGATGGAAGGGTCCCGAACTAGAATATGTGTGTGTGTGTGTGTATATATATATATATATATATATATATATATATATATATATATATATATATATATATATATATATATATATATATATATATATATATATATATATATATATATATATAAATAGTTGGGGTCAATGGATCATTCCGAACCAACTCTCACTTGGGGTCGATGAATCATTCCGAACCAAGAGTCCTTTATGTGTGTCAAAAGGATATATTAGTGATAACTAATATTTAATACATGATTGCGTGATAAAATGTGTTCCATATGTATAATCTACTGATTTAGAATAGTAGATAGTGAGTTGGATTGTAAATATCTTAGTAATAATTAAATAGCGTGATGTAATTATTACAAGAATAAGGATAACAAGAAGTGAATAAGTTATTTAATTTATAGAACATGAAATATGGATTCTTAAAAAACTGCGAATAGGTCATGGGGACTTAGTGAGGGGGTACATACAGGGGGTATCCTAATCTAGTTAACTGGGGTAGTACAACTAGGTGAACTAAGTACCCTCGTTAGACGTGCACTATAGAAGAGAGGTGAGGAAGTTCAAGGGAGTGTGCGAAACCTTAATATGTGTAATCAATAACTCAATTGTGATAACTGCTTGCAAAATATTTTCAAAATGTTTTGAGTAGTAACTCTTGCTATGTAAAAATTTTAAAAACCTTTTAGGTGCCCAGCCACAGGGACACCCAGCATGATTTCATTCCAGGGATTTGGGAGCTGCAACACGTGTGAATGTTGCAGGGATTGTTTAGACGTTTCCTCTTTTTCAGTTCTAGTGCAGGATCTCAGTTTTAGTATTCTTAGTTGGGACATGTTGTCCAATCTTTAATTTTACGTTTATTCTGATTTTGGATTTTGAGTTGTTTTTTTTTTGCCGTAGTTTTCGGAAAGACTTTATCTGCATTCAGTTATTTATGCGAATTGTTTTATTATTACTGAAATTGTATCATTTGGTATGGATTGTTTATTCTGCTTAAAGATGATAAGATTTGTCACTAGCTTAATCTCACGTAGGTGGTTAGTAACTTAAAAAGCTTCCGGCAGTGATGCTAAGAATGAACCATTTATGAAACCTGTTTAAATTAAATTAAGGCTTGATCACCCAAGGTTTAATTAGGCGGGGTTCCACAGATGGTATCAGAGCATCAGGTTCTAGTATCCATAGGATCTGTACGGCTTACTACGTTTCAGTGTAACGTTTGGTTGTATTAGAGCCCTACCATTAGGACTGTTGATTCAATATCCTCTTTTACATTATCGTACATCTGCTATTAAATTTTGTATAAACTGTATACGTATACAATTTGATCTTATTTCAGATGCCACCGAGGAGGGAGCGAGCGGAGAGGGCTGAAGCCAGAGATGAGGTGAGGGAGGCTCATTAGGAGACACAGGTGCCGCTACCACCACCCCCACCCGAGTTAATTTCCACTACTCAGGTTGCAGTGATAGTGGCTCAGGCAGTCGAGACAGCGATGAGGGCCATGGCAACCCATTTTCCTCATCCCCAAGTACCACCTCCTGTGGCACCGGCAGTTCCAGCCCCAGCAGGGCCATTTACTTGGCAGCGAGTCAGAGAGACATTTCAGAAAGGACATCCACCCGAGTTTCAAGGTAGTACCGATGTAGTGGATGCGTTCAACTGGAAGAAAAATATTCAGCACTTACCACCACCGAGGAAAGGGACACTATGGAAATTTTTGAGTTTTGGGTGCGATTTGACCGCAAGTATTTTCTTCCAGCAGTAGAGTTAGAGACAAGGAAGAAATTCAGCGAGGTAGTGTAGGGTGATCGCTCAGTTGCTGATTATGAGGAAGAGTTTACCCGCTTGGCTAACTTTGTGCCAAATGAGGTAAGCGATGAGGAGAGGAAGAAGTCAAAATTTATGGATGGCTTGACCTGGAGAATCAGACAACACTTGATCGGTAATCCAGCGTTGGTAACTTATACAGATGTCGTCAATGCCGCTCTACTACACTATCAGGACCACCGCTTTTATGCAAGGGGAAACAAGAGAGGTGAGCCTAGCCAACCGGGCAAAGTAGGTGGAAGTAGTGACAGCAGCACACCACAGTAGCAAACAGTGGGCCAGCTAGGGCAGGATTCCCGACAGAGGAACTCTACCAAGAAGTTTAAGCATGGGAGGCATCGATTTAAAAGATAGAGCCAATAGGGTCCCCAGCAACCAATTCCTCTGGGCCGACAGGGCCAAGGGAACCAAAATGGAGGACAGCAAGTCCAAGGTCGATAGGGCCAACGTCAGGGCCAACAGGGCCAAGGTCAGAGGCAGTTTCAGGGTCAGTGTTTCACTTGTGGCAGCAGGGTCACAAGAGTAGAAATTGTCCACAGCAAGACAGGGCACAACAACAGGGTGCCTAATAGGGACAGCAGGCTCCGTTAGCCCCAGCAGCAGCACAGGCCCCGCAGTCAGTCCAGATGCAATACAGACGCCTGTTCACCGTCCGTGATATTCCATTTCAGCCTGCACCTCCAGCACCGCCGGTAGTTGCGGGTATGTTTCCTATTCATGGAATTGAAGGTAGTATTTTGTTTGACACGGGGGTGACGCATTCGTCTATTACCACTAGATTTGCACTGGCTTCCGGCCTATTAGCGACAGGTGACAATAATCATATGTGCATGGAGTCACTGATGGGTAGTGGGTCCCTTATACATTCGATTTATAAGGGTGTGGAAATTATGGTCGGGAGATTGAGTCTAGCGGCGGACCTCCTAGTGCTGGATATGGAGGGATATGATGTCATCCTAGGCATGGATTGGTTGGTGCATTATAGGGCAATGGTAGATTGTTATGAGAGAACTATCGTGTTTTCCATCTCGGGACAAGAGATGTTCCCTGTGGCAATGCCACTCCCCGAGGGAGGATCGCGCACTCATTTATATTATATTGAGGAGGAGACGTCACATGGGGTTGTCGTTTCTCTTGACTCAATCCCAGTTGTGAGGGATTTTGAGGATGCCCTTCAGGAGATACCAGGGTTACCACCCAACAGGGAGATAGAGTTCGTTATTGACCTAGCGCCGGGGACAAGACCAATTTCCAGAGCACCGTATCGCATGGCTCCTTAGGAGATGCAAGAGCTGAGGGAACAGATTCAGCAGCTCTTAGGACAGGGCTTCATTCGACGGAGTACATCGCCATGGGGTGCGTCGGTATTATTTGTAAATAAAAGGGATGGTTCACTTTGTCTATGTGTAGATTACAGGGAGCTGAACAAAGTGACGATACGTAATAAGTATCCGTTGCCGAGGATTGATGACTTATTTGATCAGTTGAGAGGGGCTGCGTACTTCTCAAAGATCGATTTGAGGTCGGGTTACCACCAATTGCGCATTCGTGAAGAGGATGTACCTAAGACCACTTTCTTATCGCGGTACGAGTCATATGAGTTCCAAGTAATGCCGTTTGGGCCAACTAATGCGCCTGTAGTATTCATGGATCTCATGAACAGGCTATTCAGGGAGTTTTTGGATCATTTTGTTATTGTATTCATAGACGACATTCTGATTTACCCTCGCACGGAGGAGGAACACACTAAACATTTATGAATGGTTCTACAGACATTGCGGGACCATCAGTTGTATGCTAAATTTGAGAAGTGTGGATTTTGGCTTTAGGAGGTTCAGTTCCTAGGCTACGTTGTGTGAAGAAGAGCCATTATTGTTGACCCGAGTAAGGTATCGGCAGTGAGGGAGTGGGGACAACCCATGACACCGACCGAAATTCATAGTTTCTTAGGGTTAGTCTGTTATTATCGTCGCTTCATCAAGGGGTTCTAAAAAATTACCGGACCTTTGACGAACTTGACTCAGAAGGGAGTTCCCTTCGTATGGAGTGACTGTTTTCAGTTACCATTTGATGAGCTAAAGGACAAGTTGACATGAGCACCCGTTCTTGCCTTACCTGGGAGCAGAATGGAGTACCGAGTCTATACTGATGCATCCTTACAGGGGCTTGGGGGTGTGTTATAGCAGGAAGAGAAATCTATAGCTTATGCATCCCGAAACCTTAAGCCACATGAGAAGAATTACCCCACCCATGACCTCAAGTTGCCAGCAGTCATTTTTGCATTAAGGAGATGGAGACACTATCTTCTGGGCGAGCAGTTCACTCTATTCACGGATCATAAGTCACTTTAGTATCTTTTCACTCAGAAGGATCTGAATATGAGGCAAAGGAGGTGGCTTGAATTCGTGAAGGACTACCAGTTTGATATACAGTATCATCCTGGTAAGGCTAATGTGGTGGCAGATGCATTAAGTAGAAGGCCTACCGGAGAGTTGGCAGAAATTTGGAAGGCGAAGTGGAGTGAACTTCGACACGAGGATGAAATAACTAGAGCATGCATGGCAGTTTTAGCTATCACTCCCGAGAGTGTTATGCGGGTAGTGAGGGCACAAGCCGAGGACCCATTTTTTCAGGACAGAGTACGACAGATACTGGCTGAGGGGGAAGAGTCCTACTCCATCAGCTCAGAGGGAGGTCTACGGTTTAATGGTAGGCTGATAGTACCTAAAGATGATGATTTGAGGCATGCCGTAATGACGGAGTCGCACGGTTCAAAGTTTTCAGTACATCCGGGTGGAGAAAAAATGTACCAGGATATGCGACGATTATATTGCTGGTCAGGTATGAAACGAGACATTGCATAATTTGTCTCAAGGTGTGTTACATGTCAGCTTGTAAAAGTTGACCATTAGAGACCTTCAGGGATGCTACAACCACTAGAGATTCCCGTGTGGAAGTGGGAGAGTATCTCAATGGATTTTATTACTGGGTTACCAACATCACAGAAGGATTACGATTCCATATGGGTGATAGTAGATCGGCTGACTAAGGTAGCTCATTTCTTATCAGTTCGTACGGATTATGATACGATGCGGTACGCGCAGCTATTCATTTTAGAGATAGTTAAGCTGCACGGAGTTCTTATTAATATTGTGTCTGACCGAGACAAAATATTTTTGTCACATTTTTGGCAGAGCTTTCAGGAGGCCATGGGCACCGACTTACGGTTAAGTACGGCGTATCACCCACAGACGGACGGTCAGGCTGAAAGGGTAAACCAGATGTTGGAGGATATGTTGAGAATGTGTGTCCAAGATTTTGGGGGATGTTAGGAGCCATACCTTCCTTTGGTGGAATTTGCATATAATAACTCTTACCAATTCACTATCGGTATGGCTCCATTCGAGGCACTTTATGGGAGGCCTTGTCATTCGCCCGCCTGTTGGTTAGAGGTGGTGGATAACAAGCTATTAGGGACAGAGATGATACAGGAGACTTCCTCCAAAGTTAGAGTTGGTTCGAGGACGTATTCGAATAGCTCAGGATTGGCAGAAGAATTATGTTGACGCCAGTAGGTGACACGTGGAACTAGAGGTGGGCGACCAGGTGTTAATTCGAGTATCTCCTATGAAAGGGATTATGAGGTTCGACAAGAAAGGGAAATTAGCACCGAGATATGTGGGGTCGTTTCCTATCATTGAGAGGGTGGGACCGGTAGCTTACAGATTGGGACTTCCTAAGCATCTTCAGTGAATACACGATGTATTCCATGAAGCGTCGCTGAAGAAATACAAGAGGAGTGAGAGAGCCTTCTGGCACATTCCACTGGAGGAAATCGATTTACAGCCAGATGTCTCGTATGAAGAAAGACCCGTGGCTATTCTGGATTATAGTGAGCACAAACTACAATCCAAAGTGGTACCCTTGGTGCGAGTACAGTGGGGACATCACAATAAGGATGAGTCTACTTAGGAACGGGAGGAGGATATGCGAGAACAATATCCCGAATTATTCACCACATGTATTTTTCTAAATTTTGAGGACGAAATTCCTTTTGTAAGAGGGGAAGTATATAATACCCCGTAATTCCGCATAGTTGGGAAAATACAATTTTCTATTTAAATTACGTGAGTATAGTAATTTAATGTGATAAAAATACGTTTTATTTAAATTACGTGAGTAGAGTAATTTAATGTGACACATTTAAATTAAATTACGTGAGTAGAGTAATTTAATGTGATGTAATGTTAATAAAGATTTATATGATGATTAAAAATTTACTAAATGTGAGTAGTAAATTTTAAATGTTGATATGTACGGCCTAGCGATTTATATGGACGTACCTGAGTTATCTCAACCGAGTGTCACACGTAGACAAAAAAATTAAAGATGCGATGAGAATCATATTTTAAGAGACTCAAAAGATAATTTAGAGTCCACATATGATTTCGAAAGGGTCGAATTAGTCAAAATAGTGTACCCGGGGGTACTAGTTGAGTGCCGAGTCATTTTCGGGCTAAACCGGGACCATTCGAGGGCATTTTGGTCTCTTTACATTTATGGGTGAGGAGACCTACGAATTTTGGAACCCTAAATTAGATTATAAGCATTAGAAGTTAGGGTGATAAAGTAAGGAAATACACCATAGCCATTAGAGAGAAGAGAGAAACAATTTCCTAAGGCAAAAGAAGGAAGGAGGGAGAATTCTAAGGAGATTTCACCACCAACTTGTTGGGAAGGAGGATTGAAGGATAAAAATCATCAATCATCAACAACAACCACAAAATCAGACCCTACAAATCATAAGGCAAGTGGTTATTTTCTAAATAAATTGAGTTATAATACCCATATATATATACTTTTTGAAGAACATGGTTTTTATGATATTTTTGGGTAAAACACTTGATAATGATCCATGATTGATAGGGATTTAATCTAGAACGTTTTTAATCTCCAAATATTCTGATATCATAGAAGACTTGATGATTAAATTGAACTAAAAATATGGACTTATGAGGAAAAGATGGAAAGATGCATTTTTAGGGTTCTTGAATAATAAGAAGATTTTTAGTTAATTTGGACACCATCTATAATGATATTGATGTTTTAAATCGTTAGTAATCATCCCAGAATATGTAGGAATGATTAGAAATTGTTAGTTGCAAATATGGTGAAGTATCATGGGCGATAGATAAATAAAAATGATGAAACCCATATGAAGAAGACGATCTGGGTCTATCACTGCTTGATCGATCGATCGACCCTTGAATGTCGATCGACCGAGCAGTCAATCGATCGACCATATCCCATCGATCGATCAACCCTGGTTGTACTTTAGAAATTTTTTTGAATAAATTTCCTTTTAATTATCGTCGCTTAATGGGAACCTTAGTGATGATATTTTGACTTAAAATACCAGTAGGTGTACCGTCAGATTTCCTCATAAATGGTTAAGTGGGAAATTTTGAGAAATGGATCGACGGGGAGATAATCGATTGAGTCGTATGTCGGGAATGTGATAATTTAGTTAAGGAAAGAGTGAGAGTAAATTTCGGAAAAATACCAGTAGGTTAAAGATAACTTAACTACTGAATCAAGGGAGGGGTAGCTAGGACCCTTAGAGCTGCGTGAATACTCGAATAAATGTAATAGTGACATAAATCATAAATTAATGAGTACGGTGAATATAAGTAAAATATATTATGTACGGGCATGATTTGATAGGTCGGGTGTGTACCTACTAAATTATATAAAATTTTGGGTTAAGAGAATTTTACTTAACTTAATTATGTTAGGGTCGATGAGACATTCCGAACTAACATAAAGTTATTATATGTTTGGGGTCGATGTAAAATGCCGAACCAAACCTTAAACTGGTGTCGTGATGTTAGATCATTCCGAACCAACTCTCACTTGGGGTCGATGAATAATTCCAAACCAGGAGTCCTTTATGTGTGTCAAAAGGATATGTTACTGATAACTAATATTTAATACATGATTGCGTGATAAAATGTGTTCCATATGTATAATCTACTGATTTAGAATAGTAGATAGTGAGATGGATTGTAAATATCTTAGTAATAATTAAATAGCGTGATGTAATTATTACAAGAATAAGGATAACAAGAAGTGAATAAGTTATCTACGTTTATAGAACATGAAATATGGATTCTTAAAATACTGCGAGTAGGTCATGGGGACTTAGTGAGGGGGTACATACGGGGGTAACCTAATCTAGTTAATTGGGGTAGTACAACTAGGTGAACTAAGTACCCTCGTTAGACATGCACTATAGAAGAGAGGTGAGGAAGTTCAAGGGAGTGTGCGAAACCTTAATATGTGTAATCAATAACTCAATTGTGATAAGTTCTTGCAAAATATTTTCAAAATGTTTTGAGTACTAACTCTTGCTATGTAAAATTTTTAAAAACCTTTTAGGTGCCCAGCCACACGGACACCCAACATGATTTCATTCCAGGGATTTGGGAGCTGCAGCGCGTGTGGATGTTGCAGGGATTGTTTAGACGTTTTTTCTTTTTCAGTTCTAGTGCAGGATCTCAGTTTTAGTATTCTTAGTTGGGACATGTTGTCCAATCTTTACTTTTACAGTTATTCTAATTCTGGATTTTGAGTTGTTTTTTCTTCGCTGTGGTTTTCGGCAAGACTTTATCTGCATTCAGTTATTTATGTGAATTGTTTTATTATTACTGAAATTGTATCGTTTGGTATGGATTGTTTATTCTGCTTAAGGAAGATAAAATTTGGCACTAGCTTAATTTCACGTAGGTGGTTAGTAACTTAAAAAGCTTTCGGCAGTGATGCTAAGAATGAACCATTTAAGAAACCTATTTAAATTAAATTAAGGCTTGATCACCCAAGGTTTAATTAGGCGGGGTGCCACAATACTTTTCCCTTCAGTATACCCTTCTTCTCTACTTAATGGGATTGGCCTCTTCTACAACATTGAGTTTATGGCACATAATCTTAGGATCAATACCTGGCATGTCTATATGGCTCCAGGAAAAAATATTTTGCCTCTTCCTTAACTGCTTTACTAGTTCCTCCTTGACCTTAGGTCTTGGGGATTTCCCGACTTGGATGGTTTTTTACAGCTTATCCTTATCGAGGTTGATGTATTCTACCTCCTCTGTGGCCTCTCCCTTTTTTAGCTTTATTTCATCTTTAGGATCAAGTGTGTCGATGTTGTATGTGGTTGTTTCCCTCTTATAAACATCTCTCTCTTCTGCAGAGCTGGAGTAGCATTCTCTTGTCGACGTTTGGTCACCTTGAACTTCCCCTATTCCATAAGGAGTCGGGAATTTTAGCATTTGGTGGACCGTTGAAGGCACGACCTCAAATTCCTTGACGGCTACTCGTCCTATGATGAGGTTGTAAGTTGAGAAGACATTTTCATACATTAGAAAGAAATTGATTTTTCTAGTCAACCTCTTAAGCCATTTATCCCCCATACTAACATCCATTTCATACATACCCAATGGTTGAACCTTTTCACCGCTGAAGCCAATCAAGATATGATGATAAGGGACAAGCCTAGCTTTGCTGAGGCCCAGGCTCTTAAAATAGGGCCAAAACATAATGTCTGTAGAACTACCCCCATCAATGAGGATCCTCTGAACTTCACACTCATGAACCCTTGTGGTGATAACTAAAGGGTCATCATGGGGAGCTAAGATACCCTTGAAATCAAGTCGTGAGAAGCCAACCATAAGGGTTTCCATATCTACCTTCTTTCTCTTCTCGCACTTAACCTCCATAGATGCCAAGTTCATAACCTCGGATTTAGTCACTACTTTGGCCTCTTCCACATGAGCCTTACGATCATATACCTCCGAGCCACCCCCTGCTAGTCCCCCACATATAGTGTTCACAATGAAATACATCACACCGACCCTCTTTACTAGGGCATTGTCGTCTTTTGGTGGGAGGTCAAGGTCATTGTCATCATCATCTGAGTCATCAGCTCTTCTGGCAGGGACATCTTCCCAATATTTATCATTTCATTTATTTTTAGGGTTGTCTCTTTCCCCTTAGAAGCTCTACCATCCACATACTTTTTGAGCTTTCCAGACTTCAACATTTTCTTAATCTCATCCTTTAGGGCTAAATACTTATCAGTCAGATGGCCATGATCTTGGTGGAACTTGCACCATAGATTATTGTTTCTCTTATGTGGAGGAGCCTTCAGCTTATCCGGCCATCTCAGAGATCTATCATTCTTTATTTCATTGAGGATATGTTCGCAGCTCACAGTTAAAGGAGTGTAATGTGCAAACTTGTCATCTACAGTCCTCCTCTTTCCATCATTTTTCCTTTAAAACTTCCCACTACTACTTCCATTCTCATCCTCATACTTCGCATCCATTACTTCTTCTGCATTCATGACCTTTCCCGTTGTTGCTAACATCTCAGCCATAGACTTGGGAGGGTCTTCAGTAAGCTTATAAAGTAGCTTTCCATTCTGAAGTCCTCTAATAAGGGTTGTCATGGCTATGCTCTCTTCATAATCTTCTACCTCTAATTTTTCCTTGTTGAACCTCGCGATATAGTCTCTAAGGCTTTATTTCTTCCCTTGATTTACATAAAGCAAGTGAGTCATCTTCTTTTGAGGTCTTACCCTAAAACAGAAGTTAAGAATTAACCGTTCGGCCAAACCTTTAAAATTGTCAATTGAATTTTTAGGAAGAGACGTAAACTAGATATGTGATGCTCCAGTCAAAGTTATTAAGAAAGCTCGGCACCTCATCTCATCGGAAATTGAATAAATGTCTGCTGCAGATTGATACATTTTAATATGATGTACTGGGTTAGTACTACCATCGTACTTGGGAGACACCATCGGAGGTTTAAATTTGGCAGGGGATGGGAAGTTAATAATCCTTGCCACAAATGGTGAGCCCTTTGAGTACCCCCTATATAATGGGTATAGGCTTTTTATGAGGTTCCTTATGTTCTCTTTCAACCTCTGAATAGAGTCATTACATGGTTTGGCAATGAAGGCTCGGCCGAGGTTGTCCCAAGCCACTTCTAAAGGGTGAGCTGAGGGTGCCCCAGCTGCTACTCAACGTCGACAGTTGACCTCCCCCTGACCACAATCTCGACCATGTGGGGGTCGGCCATAATGAGGCCAATGATCACTAACTTCCCTTTGTGATCTAGCTATGATTCTTGACCTAGATAGCCTCTACCTCAGATCATTAATTGGGCCTAGCCTTTCAAAGTTCGAACCTCTACTTAGCGATCAAAAGCTCACCCTCTCTGTCGTGCATCACTATCTTATCTTTCACACTGACCTTGGCTCTGTTGTATAGTACGTATAATGTTTTTTGAGACCTCATACGACTCCCAACAGTTTGTCGGGGCATCCTCTGCCTCAATGTCATCATACATATCCTCAGGGCAATGGTTTCCTTGCCTCCCCAGGGGTAAACGCCTAGGGTCAGCAACATCCCTCCTACGTTGAGGAGTAGGTTGGTCCTTTCATTGTGACTAGGGTAGTCCCCTGTCCTCATGCTGTGGCTGAGTAGCCGTCGAAGTAATCATCTCCACTGAGTTCCAACCAAGGACTTCAAGGCTGCTGCTACCTCAACCATCTCGAACTAGGTTGGTGCCTGGCTGGAACTCGATCCTCCAGCACTAGATGGTGGAGAAGGTGGTGGTAACTCCGGTGCCATATTCTTGAGCTTTTGATGATAGGACTATAGATCTTGGAAACCTTAAGGGACCTCTTTAAATGGTGAAATAGCTCCACGCAAAGGGTGAGGCCTGATTCACAACCAGAGTCTCCGGTGAGGTTAAGCAGCAAAAGAGGAAGAGATGAATCTTCTCGTTCCCACAGACGACGCTAAAATGATGATAATGGAAATAGCACCACCGGTATGAGGTGTTAGTAAGATCAAGCTAGCAATAACAATGGTAGCATATGAGTAAATATCTAGTATAGGGAGGTGATAAGAAGAGGAGAAACACTAATATATAAGTGGCTTAGCCAATTTGGCCTACATTCATTATGAGTGTGTGAGTAATTCCACAAGATGAAGTAATTAATGGCCACAAATACAATCTCTCAAGATTTATCTCTCTACTGTGTAAACCTACAGATTTTCATCTAGGGTTGCCATTATTGATCCATTTACAAGGTAGAGGAAGACCTCTATATATAGTGATTGGTAGGTGTAATGTACGCCCGAAGCATAAAATGAGCATGTGTATGAGGATTGAACCAGTATGATAATGACACCTGGCTGAACTTACGTAGATAATGATGACCACAATATTCCCTCACGTGAGGGGAATTATTCGATTATAACTGATTTTCCCATGTGTTCCAAACCTTACATGTGCTTGCATATGCTCGGACTGGTGTCCCTAAATGATGTAACCTCCGCCTGGACGAGTATGAGGTTGGTGAAGTCTGACAGTGTTGCTTTGTCTTGTCAATAACCATGATGACCTCGGTCGGGAAGGCTGGCCAAGGTTAGGCATAGAGCTGAGATGCAATGTCGTCTCAAGAAGAGTAGAATGTTGATAATAATCTATCCCACTAAGGCGCTGTTGACCTCGGCTACTGCAAAGCCGAGGTTGGTAGTAGAGAGCTGACCTTGTAGAATACAACCTTTGTGATCGTAGTTATGAGCTTTATGTTAACTCAGATGTGAGACAAGCCGAGGTTAGTGACACTGAGTACGAGGATGCACTTTGGGCATATCACGTATGACTCAACTTCGACCCATTTAGTGAAGTAATTAATAGAAACTAGGATGAATTCATGCTCGTTGGAAGTCTTGGATGTAACCTTCCCTATGATGTCGATGTCCCAGGTGGAGAACGTCCAGGGAGAAGTCATGATGTATAATTCTCACGGAGGCAGGTATTGAGGGTTAGAAAACTATTGGCGTTTGAGGCATCTTCGGACATAGACGGTGCGATCCTGGGTCATGGTGATCCAAGTAGTAGCCTTTTCAGATGATCTTCTTAGCAAGAATGTGACCATTCATGTGGGGACCACATTCCCCGTTGTGTATCTTCTATATTATCTCTTAAATGTCAGCCCCTGCGATGCAGTGTACATGGGTTCCATCAAAGTTTCTTTTGAACAGTGCTTTATGACAGATGATGTACTGGGCGACCGATCTTCGTAGGGTTGCTCTATCTTTCTTGTTGGAGCCTTAGGAATACCTACCATCCTCGAGGAGGTGCCAGATATCATAGTACCAACAATTGGCTAGCTCAGGATCTTCTTTGGTGATGAGCTCAATGTCGTAGCACTAGGTTGGTTTGCCTTGCCTTTGAACTAAGAAGGGGGCATTATTATTCTTTTGGGCATGTCGACCACGGAGGCCAAGGTAGCAAGGGCATCAACTAGGTTATTATTTGCTTGAGGTGGGTTGTATAAAGTGATATCTTGAAATTGGTAGCCTAGTTATTCTAAGTGGGCATGGAAGGGTTGGAGTTTCTCGTCCTTGACTTTTCATTTTCTGAGCACTTGACTAATGATGAGGGCAGAATCCCCGTAGACACCTAGGCATTGAATACCTTTCTTGAGAGAAACTTTGAGGCTTACTATACACGCTTCGTACTCAGTTATGTTATTAGTGCAGGGGAAATCCAATTTGATAGTGACGGGAGAGTGGGATCCATTTGGGGCGATTAGAAGTATCTCAATGCCATATCCCTTTTTGTTGGCAGCTCCATCAAAGAACATTTTCCATCGAAGGTCGTCTTGAGCAGCGCAAAGGATGTTTTCATATTGGAATTCAGAGATCCAAACATCAGCTTCTTCCATGGGGTAATCAGTGATGTAGTCAGAGATGCCTCTTCCTTTCATGGCTTTTTGTGTGATGTGCACGATATCAAACTCGGCTAGGAGCATCAACCATCGAGCCATTTGGATGGATAAGGCAAGTTTCTGAAGCAGGTACTTGATGGGGTCCATTCGGCATATAAGTTTGATGGGGAAGGCGAGCATGTAGTGTCGTAACTTTTAGGTGACCCAAACAAGTGCAACACATGCCTTTGCCAAAGAAGTGTAGTTGACTTTGTACCCAACCAATTTGTGACTGGTGTAATAGATGGCTCTTTCTTTACGAGATTCTTCAAGGTATTGGGCTAGCAAAGCCCCAACTGCAGTATCGGTTATGGTTAGGTATATAAGTAAAGGTAGACCAGGCTATGGTGGCATGAGTACCAGAGGTTAGGTTAGATATTATTTGATTCAGTAAAATTCTTCTTGGCAGGACTCATTCCAAACCTTGGTTTAATACTTTTGGAGGAGTTTGAAGATAGGTTCATAGATGGAGGTTAGCTGGCTGATGAACTGAATGATGTATTGAAATTTCCCAAGGAATCCACGGACTTCTTTCTCTGATTGGGGAGGTGTCATATTAAGTATGGCTTTCAACTTGGTAGGATCTTTTTCTATCCCATTCTCACTGACCATGAATCCCAAGAGTTTCCCTTTGGTAACACCGAAGACACATTTCTGTGGATTGAGTCTCATATGATACCGTCGCAGTCGTTCGAAGAACTTTCGGAGAGCGAGAACATAACCTTCTCTAGTTTTGGATTTGATAATCATATCATCGACATAATCCTCGACTTTTTTGTGAATCAGATCATTTAGGATGGTTGTGGCAGCCCTTTGATAGGTAGCCCCAGCATTCTTGAGACCAAATGGCATAACAGTGTAGTAAAAGGTTCCCCATGGGGTGATGAACACGATCTTTTCTTGATGATCTGGGTGCATTTTGATTTTATTGTATCCGGTAAACCCATCGACAAATGACTTCAGAGCATGACTAGCTGTGTTTTCCACGTTCATCTCGATATTGGGTAGCGGGTAATCATCCTTTGGATAGGCTTTGTTCAAGTCCGGATAGTTTACACACATCCTAACTTTCCCTCTTGATTTCAGCACAGGCACTTTATTGGCTAGCCAGGTGGGATATTCGATCACGCGAATGAAGCCCACGTTCAACTATTTGACCACTTCTTCTTTGACTTTGAGCAACAATTCGGTGCGGAGCTTTCTCAAATTTTGTTTAACCGACTTGTAATATGGAAGAGTGGGGATCTCATGTTGAGCTATTTTAGTATCAATGTCGGGCATATCTTCATAGGACCATGCGAAGACATCTACGAATTCCTTTAGCAATTCTTCGAATTGTGCACACTCATGCTCGTCCAGGGTAGCCCCTATCCTAATCTCGCGTAATTGGCTACTAGAACCGAGGTTAACAATAACAGTTTCTTCTTCATTAACTTGAACGCGGTTATGTTATTTGTTATTAACCTTATTTAGATCAGTTAAGAATTGTTCATTTGTAAAATCATAATCATCAAAAGTTTGATTAGAGTCTAAACAATTAATGTAAGGCATAACAAGATACTCAAAATATTCATTTATTTCATTGATAGGAAAAACAGCATTGAGAACCTCATTAAAGGAGGTCTCAATTACATTAGAGCAAGGATATTCAATAGAAGAAGAGATGTGGTAAACATTGGGGTTAGGTGGTATTTCAACAGGTAGAACTGGCGCAGCATGCCAGTTGAGGAGAGGTGTATCAGCAGCTTTAATCAGGTGGGATGGATCCGGTGATGTAGTGCTTGAATGAACCATGCAGAGTGTTGGCCCCAGTGTCTGTAAGTTAAATGAATCCTCGGAGTCACTTACCTCATAATCTTTGGTATCTTTGATGAGTGGTTATACATGATGTTAGGAACTTTCGGCCAATATGTAGCTCTCTTAGAAAAAGATCTCCATTCCAGGCTTTATCTTCTTATATGTATGGTTATACTATGGTTCTGGAAAGCCGCAAAAGGGTAAGTCCTCGCCCTCTTTAATGAATCGTCCATATAAGGAGTCACCTGGGATAGTCTGGATGCAGTCTAGTCTTCTCTTTGGTTGAGATTGGCAGATAATTATGAGCTCTTATTCTAATGGTTGATACCCCAAACCATAAGGAGGGAAAGCTTTTTTTTAATACAATGGGCTCAATTATCCATTGTTGTCTTTGTCCCAGCCCTAATCCGGGCATGAAGTGCATGTTTTGAATATTTGAATCACATTGACGTTTCCATGAGGGTCGTATTCTGGACAAACCCTTTCTCTAAAATCGTCCCCTACCAGGAGTGGAAGTGTCTCAACTCATAATCCTGATTGGAGCATGTCATTTGACTCGTGCTATATCTTAAGGGTTGGATTGCTGGTACTTGCACTCTCAGTATTGTCGTCGTCGCCCAAAATGGTGATGACTCGTCCATCTGTGAAGAACTTAAATTTATGATGGAGCGAGGAAGACACACCCTTGATACCGTGGAGCCAAGGTAATCCAAGCAACAGGTTGAAATAATATGATATATCAATAACTTGGAATTCAACAACAAGGTTTATAGGGCCAGCCTCTATTAAAAGTTTTATGGATCCCATGGATTCTCGACGGGTATTATCGTAGGCACGTACAACAACGAAGGTTGGAGCGAGGTCACTTTCCTTCAGTCCTAGGCATTTGAAGGTTGTTGACATTCAAGGCGGATCCATTATCGACAAGAGAGAGTGGTATGATCTTCCCGATAACTTTGACGGAGATGTTGAGTGCATGATTGTGGTTTGGCCTAATTCTTAGGATTTATTCTTCGTAAAAGGATAGCATTCGGGTAGAGGTCAGGAATCCGACTAAATTTATCGCTTCTTCTGGTGTTGTAGAGGGAGGAACTGTGGGTTCAGTGAGCAACTTGATCAAAGCATTTTGGTGAAGTTGGGAAGACATGAAAGACCCCCATAGAGTGATGTTAGCTCGAGTTTTCTTTAGTTGATTAAGGATCTTGCTCTCCTCAAGGGTCATCTCTGTCATAAGAAGGTTTTCAAATCCCTTCCCTTTGTCATTACCTGGTAGTAAGCTTGGGATCTGGTAATGCCCTCCTGATCTGGTCATATGATTTACTGAAGAAGGGAAGAATATGAACCCTATTTTTTCATCAATCTCGGATTGTTCTGCCACCTTATTTATTTTTCTGAGGAGTTTTTCAAATGATATCATCCCACACATGTCGGCTAACGGGCCAATTTTTTATGAAGCTTGCTATCCATTTGAATCTTTGAATCCTTCCCCTATTCGGTGTCAATAATTCTGTCTTTCCATGTAAATTCAATGCATTCCACGACTTTAATGGCTTTTTCGTACAGGCCTTCCCATTCTACGAGGATAAGTAAGGGTGAAGGGACCAGGCACCCTTGTAACTTTAGAGTATCAAGTAACTCAACCATACTGCAAATATTGTTGGTTTTCCAGAATAATTCTGCCATGATCTGGACAACGTCATCTTGGATCACTTCATCAGTTAATACCACCCAACTGTCTGACTCTCGGGCCCATTTTCGTGCTTCTAAGAACAACGTACTGAACCTCTAGAAATCAATGATCATCTGCGAGGGCAGTTTCAGCCTGAACTCTAGGAGTTGGTTTAATACTTCTTATAATTCCATACTTCCATTTTCCGAATGGGTACGGACAACGATGCATGCTTTGGTAAGGAGTGACAATGCTTGATCAACGAGACTAGCAGGGTATACGAGGAAATATGGACAAGTTTGGAGGGGTTTGGGAGAGTATCTGGGTGTGATTTGAGTTGAGGGATCAAATTTTGGGTTTCCTTCTAGGAAGATGGCATTGGCATGATTTGGGAATGGGTTGTGAGTAGCGTTTGGCTTAGGATTGGATGGTGGGGCAATGTAACCCCGGTCAATTAGACCTTAGATTATGTTTCGAAGGTGAAAGCATTGGTTGGTGGTATGGCCAACAGTTTGGTGAAAGGCGCAATGGGCATCTGACTTGAAGTTTTTGGGAAGTGGATTTGGTAATAGACGGGGGTTCAAGGGTTTGATAAGGTTTCGGCTTAATAGGGCTTGATAAACATTAGAGAGGGGAGCATGGAGATCGGTGTATTCCTTTTGGACGGGTACATGGTGGATTTCTGGTGCCCATGAGGTGGTTGGTTGAGAGATGTTATTGATGGTTGAGACTGCAACATTGACAGGTTTATCATATTTTTTAGGAGTGAACTTTCCGGACACTTTCTTTGATTCAACTTCTGTTTTAGAAAGACCTTCCTCGATTTCTACTCTGGCTTCTCTGAGAGCTCAGAAGTGGGGATAGTATTATCCTCCCATGATTGCTCGGATATGGGGTAAGAAATTCTTCTTCACTATATTAACTTGTTCTTCCTCGGATGGCCGATTAGTCATGGTGGTTGCTTTTCCCTCCATCGAGCTATGAAGTTATTAACTGATTCCCCAGAGTTTTGTTATAGTAGATCTAAATCATGACGGGTGACCTCAAGCTCTTCGTTGTATTTGTATTGTGACATGAATTCTCGGGCTACATCCTCCTAGCTACGAATTCTGAACTCTTCGAGAGACAAAAACCATCGGAGGGTGATATCTTTCAAAGTTTGCTAAAATAATTGGGCCATCACTTCTTTGGAAGCCCCTATGAGAGTCATAGACTGGTGACAACTACGAAGATGAACAATCGGGGGGCCCCACTTCCTTCGAATTTCTCGATATTTAGCATTTTGAACTTCTCGGGTAACCTCGCTTTAAGGTAAGAAGACATGTGGGTATAGTCCATGTAATTTACAGAGATTCTGACTTGGTCGAACTTCTTAGTTAGCAACTTAAGATATTCTTTGACCTTATCCAACTCTTCTTCCTTTGGATCCGTGATCATTGGCAAGTTATCCCCAGGCTAGGCAAGGGTTGGCATAGGAAGCTGGGCAGGCGGCGACCCATTAGAAAGAGGAGCAGGTGGAGCATGTTGATACTCTTTGAGAACCCAGATAGGCTCGAGTGGACCCATATCACAAAGGAATAGGGCCTCGGGATCTTGAGGAACAGGAACCTAGTTTCGTTGCATCTTTCGAACCTCCAACACGAGTTGAGCTAAGACTACCGTCAGATCTGGCTCTACAACTGGTACTTGATCTATGTTCTCCATGGAAAGCGGATGGATTCCGGACATAGAAGAAGTAGTAGGGGAACGGACGGAACTCCGGGGTGATTTCACTGAAGACCGAAGCCAATAAAGAGCTAGGCCAAGGGCATGCAATTGACCTGAGAAGGCGTAAAATGGGATTTATTTTTGATAAAAAAAAGAATCAAAATATTTTTGACATTTTTTTCTTTTTGAGATTGAAAGACAAAATATTTTTGGATTTTTTATAAAGAAAGGAGACATATTTTTGGATTTTTAATAAAGAAAGGAGAAATATTTTTGGATTTTTGATAAAGAAAGGAGTAATGTTTTGGGATTTTTGGTAAATAAAGGAGAAATGTTTTTAGATTTTGATAAAGAAAAGAGAGATATTTTTGGGAGATGAGTCTCAACATGATTATTATAATTATTATGTTTTCACTTGTATTAAATTCTCCTAAATGTAAAATGAAATGCCAGACGGGACCCAAGCCCGAAATATTTGGGTTTGTAACATATGTAAAACTATGGTTAGACTTGTAACTGGGCACACGGGCAGTGTCCCATTTAAAAATGCGTGAAAATTTGGACGGTAGATCGACGTGGAATTTCGGCAGAGTTTCAGGTCAAAACTGGCAATCTAACATGTGTGTCCTCGGCTTGACAATTATATATGGGTATGCAGTTAGTTGGGTGAATTAGAAAGGGTTCCCTCCTTTTGCATGACTTCCGTGATATACGTTTTTGCTTTTGAGGAAAATTGGTATGTGTGGAGAAGCCATTTGATATACCAGAGTGTACGTGAATTACCTCACTATATACCTCATGGGGACGGTACATGTGAGATCGAATGCGATATACTCGGCATACGTGAACAAGTTCCCTATGATATACCTCCTGTCATGACTTCAGTCAAGCAGTACGATGAGGGGGAACTGTTCGATATACGTCGAAGGTACTTGTAAAATGGAAGGTGAGAGTCATATCGCTTAGGCTAATTGCGCCCAGCCAGACCAGCGCCCATCACGAAGTGACCCTCCATTGACTGGATAAAATTTGGTAAATAACAATTCTCTTTGGTGATGTTGTGTGAATCATGCATGATTCTCTTATTAGTATCTTATGATGAGAGTATCTTTCTTGATCATGCCCAATGGGGAACAAAGTACAAGTACCAATAGTATACAAAGCATGGATAAGTGATGTATGCAACATATGGATGTATGTGATCCTAGGTGCATGTGGTACGAAGTGTACATGGAGAATCTTCTACAAGTGTGTGAATAGAAGCATAAGCATGAGGTACATATGAAAAGGGGAACATGAAAAAATGGGAGTATATAAGAAAACAAAACACCTATGTAAATAGAGTCTATCCCTCTTAAACAACATCCCCAGTGGAGTCGCCACTGTGGCCATCCCCGATCCTCGTGGAGAGGGAGAAGGAAGGTATCTCCGCGGTGAGAGGATCTCGGTCCCGCGCATCCCTCTCGGGAGCGCTTCGGCCATCGTCAGTGATGTGTGAGGTGAAAAATGTAGAGCGATGAAGTGGTTGAAAGGTTTAGGAATTGGGGGTGTGGACATCCCCAGTCCTCATGGAGAAGAAGAAGGAAGGTATCTCCATAGTGAGAGGATCTTGATCCCGCGCATCCCTCTCGAGAGATTTGACCGTCGTCGGCGATGTGTGAGGTGAAAAATGTAGAGAAATGGAGTCGCCAGTCTATTTTACTCAAAAGAGACAAAAGAAAGTGGAGCCATCCCGAAGGACAGCATCAAAGACATTATGATACATACGAAACCAAAAAATGATTCGAGTAGGGTTCGGAGGCTAAGTTACAAAATGGGAAGGTGTTAGGAACCTATTCCTCCCTTGCGGTCTCTCATGGATTTGTTGTTATTTTCCTCTATTTTCTGGTGATATGTGTGCATGCGTATATGTAATGGAGATAGGGATCATCGACTTGTATCATGGAAGAGATAAAGCGAGTCCTCTGTAGGAATGTTTATAAAATTAATATTAGAAAATAGGATTTACGCGATTATCCTTACGTTGACCGTTATAATGGAACGATAAAGCGTATGGAATAATACGCCACTAAGAACAAATATATGTATATGTAAATATGTAGATAGGAGAGAAATGATATAAAGAGTTTAGAAAAAAAGAAAATTGAAAATTGAAAAAATAGGACCCGAGTCTCAAGTTTTACCCCGAGACGCCTACGTAGCCTATAGAGGCATCAAAGTCCACACAGTTTGTGCGTAAAATGAGGGATGGGGTTTATCGCATAAATCCAACCGGGGACTTCTCTTATGTGTGTGTGTGTGTGTGTGTGTAAAAAGGAGTTTCAGTGTGAGAAAGGTATGAGAAGAATGTGAGAATAGAGTGAGAAAAGTGTGAGAATTCTCGTTTGGAATTTATGAGCAAACCCTCTTTTTCTTATTTTTTTGGGTTTTATTTATACAAAAAATAAGAGATGTGCAATAATACTAAATAAAAAAGTATATTAGGATATGTGAGATAAAGAGAATAAAAATGCTAAGTAATAAAACAAGTTAATGTGAATTGAGGAGAATTTGAGAAAGTTGGACCTTCTTGAAGATCTTGAGCTTGATCTTGAATGTTGGAGAGCCGCCCTTGCACTCGGATGATGATAAGGGTAGTTAATTCACCAAGTTTGATGAAAAAGATGAAGAAAAGTGAGGGTTGGAAAGGGATTTGGATGTAGAAATCACGCTGACTTCGAGAGAGGTTTTTTGAGTTCGCTGATAGTGATGGATCTTAGATCTTGGTTTTTTTGCAATCTGGTCTGGCTCACCTTTTTATAGGCGCGGGTCATTATCGATCGACATAGGTCTAGTCCTGCCAATCGGCAAGTGTTTTTTAAGCACACTGCCGATAGGCAGGATTTTGAACCTGCCGTTTGGCACTCTCTTTCAGATTCCTTTGGAAATATGGTTGTAAAATGTAATCCGTTTATCCGAATCGCACACGAGGTGTACCTATAGAAAGGTACTCCAGAGACCTTTGAAAGTCCTTGGAACAGCTCCCGGGTCTGGGAGTTTTCTTTTGGGAAAATATGGCTCGAAAGCTATCGTTGGTCCTTTGGACGGGGGATCGTCGGACACAAATGGATTTATGGTAAGTCATAATCACGCACAGGGTGGACCGTTGGAAAGGTTAGGAGATGAACTTCGACATTCCAAAGAGTTTGACCTGGTTTGGGGAGTTGACTTTGGTCAATCGGGGCTCAAAAGCATTTGATGACCTTTCAGAGTAAAATGGATCGTTCGTTCATACCGTAAGTCAGAATTGGGCCTGGAGCAGACCGTTGGAAAGGGGTTCAGTGCTCTTTGAAGATTCATTCAGCCTTGGTAAATATGAAGAGTTAACTTTGGTCAAATGAAGCCTGGGAGCGTCTGGTGGCCTCCTAATCAAGTTTCAAGAGAAAACGGGTCGTTCGTCCGCATTGTAAGTCAGAATCGCGCACGGAGCAAACCGTTGGAAAGGGGTTTCAGTGCCCTTTGAGGATTCATTCAGTCTCAGTCAAGCTGAAGAGTTTGACTTTTGGTCAAATGGATCCTAGGAGCCCCCGATGGCCTCTAGGTAAGTATTCATAACATGACCTAGGTTTGTGGTGATGCAGGGGGTGCTAGAATGGGGTGTCTACAGGGGGAATAAATCCTTCACGACTTGCTTTATGTTTTTTTTTAATATTTTTTTCTTCCTTTTAATTATATATTGCAACGATTAGTGATATATTCCAATGGTTACATTTGATTTGTAACAATTTTTAACCATTACAAATTTTTAATAGATTAGATCCATTATAAATAGAAAAACAAATATGTTACAAAATAAGACTTTTGGTGTAGTGTGCCTACTTATAGGGTGATAAAAAAATCCATCATCTACCTACACGGAGGTCAAGTGTCTTATTAATAAGCCATCATAATCGAATTTTTAGCCACTAAATGAAACTCATAGGTCTGATTCGCACAGATTAAGGATCGTTGTAAAAAGGATTCAGATCTCTATGAAAGTATGTTAAGATATTCTAAGATCTAAAAGTTTACCAAAGTAAAATGGAGCTCGAAAAGCATCTAGTTGTTCTCTAGTTATGGTTTGAAGGAGGACCAGGGATCCTAGATTTGAAGAGACTTTATTTGGAACCTATGGAAGAGTTTGGGGGGTGTTAAAATAGGTTGTCTACAATAAGGTATTTTATTTCAGTTTCTATCATAGCCTTGTATTTGTGTTTAGTCTATTTTAATGAAATTTTGGTTATTAAAAAAAATAAATCTATTATTTGTTCACCTACATTAATGAATAGTCTTGGTCTTTTGAATCCTATATGTCCCATGCAACAAATTAATATTTTTCATGATTCAACTGGATCAAATTTAAAGAGAAATGAAACCTCCTTGCTGAACCAAATGTATATTTGGTACTTACACCCAGGTCATTAAAAATCTCATTAATTTGTGTTGGCTCAACTTTGAGATTCAACTTTCTTATACGCTCCTGCATTATTTTTTATTAAAATTTATTTTTTAATATACCTTAAATCATATATTTCCTATACTCATTTAATATATAAATTACTTTTTAATAAATATAATTTTTGTGTAGTATATGAATTGTCTTGTGTAATGTATAAGTTGTTTTAGGTAAATTACAAATTCATTTGTATTTTTTCTACGTATTTTCACACTATTATTTATGTGTGTTAATATCTTTATATATTTAAAATACTTTCAGCATGTATTATTTAATTTAAATATTTTCATTCATTTATGTGTTTAATTTTTTTATAAGTTAGCTTATATATATTTACTTTCAAAAATGCTTTTTTTTTATTTTGTTTTTAAAGGGTTTAAACATTTCCTTAAATAAACATATATTTATTGTGCTTATTAAAATGTTTTAACAAAAATAAAAACGGTTGCATTTGTGTTTTATTAGTGTTGTTTCTGGTTTATGACCATTTTTGGTTGGCTGGTAGTTATTTGCAAGCTCGAGGTCTGAGGGTTTTGGTCTTTTCGAGACCTATCCTAGTGTATATAAGCAGACTTGATTGTCTACTCTAGCTACCCTTTTAGAACTTATCCTCTTTGTAAAAAGATGTTGGTATCCCTGGCTTTTGATCTTCACTTTGTTATCCTCAGCCACCCTTATGCTGTTACGATTTTACCCCTGTTTGTATGGTGTATTTATTTACAAACCATGCCATGATTGGTTTCCCTTATATACCTTAGGATTGGGAATTTTGTTTTTTCTAGGGTTTGAGATTTCTTTTTGCGTCCAACATTTTATTTCTCTCTCTACTCTTTCCTTTATGATTTACATCCTTCCTACATTGTTGAGAGTATATTGTTTTTGGTATTCTTTGTTAAATTGGTACCCCTCTTTGTACTCTCACACCATTTGTGGTTTTGAAAGGTGTTTTGCTGTGTGTTTCTCAAAGCTTGTTGGCTGTGATTGAATTGTGGTTTAATTCACTTGTTTGAGTTGCCTGAGTTTGTTTGGGGTTGTAGATTTTTGGATTCTTATTGGGTAAAATCAACAAACCATGGGCTTGTATTAGATCGTACAAAGCGTGCCTATTTGGAGGTTGTGTGTTGTCTTAACTTTTGAGCTTGTTTTGTTTTTCTTCGAATTCTGCCAAGTCAGTTGTGGGCTTACTCTATGAGTTTTCCATATATATATATATATATATATATATATATATATATATATATATATATATATATATATATATATATATATATATATATATATATATATATTCATTTTTTTTGGTTTGGCACTGTTTAAATTGTGTGTGTGTGAGAGAGAGAGTTTAGATCATATCTGATGCATGTGTGTGTGAGTTTAGTTTTGATCTGCTGTTGCGTATGTGTTGATTTACTCAGTATTAACTCGGATCTAGCTCACCATTTAAATCAGTGTGTTTACTCGGACGAACTCAGTTTAACCTCGGACTGAACCTCAACTTAACTTTCACTTGGCTTTAACTGTTTTAACTCACCAATTTAACTATTTTGTTCAACTCGCTGATTTTAACACACCTGTTCAACTCGCTGATTTAACTCACCTATTTAAGTCGTTAATTCAGCTCATTTATTTATATCATTGTGTTTTAACTTGTGTGTGTGTGTGTGTGTGTGTGTGTGTGTGTGTGTGTATTTGTGTGTATTAAACTCAGTTCGTGTAACTCAGTTTTAACTCGTGCTTAACTTTGATTAAAACATATATATTTTTGATTTAAAATCATATTAATTTTTATGTGTATTTTGGCTTGTGCAAAAACCTATTTGGGAGTGTGTATTTGGATTTGTTCTTGTTTTTGTTGTAATAAAAAATTTGGTATTATCCTTGTTAACTAAAATAAGACATAACCTGGTGTGTGTTTACTCGCATTTTATAAACAAGATTTTTTTTTTCTAATTAAAACAAACCTTTTAAATTAAATTTGTGTGTTACGCAACTTCACGGGGTCTCGGGTTAGAGAGTGTGGTTGTGCGTGTGTTATAGTCTCTATTATCTGGGTGTTATTGGCCAGTCAAGTTGGATTGTATTTAGACTAGGCTAGGTGTACGGTATTGTATTTGCTTAGTTTAAATCATTGTAAATTGGTGGACTGTAATATGTAACTTATAATTGGTAATAGTGGACTTGGGTGTGTGAGTTGTCCTGGGACTAGGGACACGAGGTTTACCACCACGGTTGATTCGTCGAAAACAAATACTGAGTCCCTATCTACTTTTTCTCATCCCATTCTAATTATCTTTATTTGGGTAGCATCATCACAAATCTATTTTTATTTTTGTGTGTGTGTGTACAATGGTTTTAATTATCTTTTAAAACTAATTTTAAAAAGTTGGTGTTTTTCTTAAATTACTAATACATGTAAGGGTGGTTAGATTGTTTCAAGTGGTGTAAGAGCTTGAAGATTCACTTTATAAAAGTTTTTATTCCTCAAAGATCCTGAACTCTTTTTAAAATCTATCCTTTATATTTCTTTATAATCTTATTTTTACTATGGGCGACCATAATGGTTCTTCCGTACATCCTCCCTTGTTTGATGGTGACAACTTCGCTTACTGGAAGTAAGAATGGTTGCACACCTCCAACAATTAGGATATGAGGTATGAGATGTGATTGAAACTGATTTTTCAATTCCTACTCATTTAGTTGGTGATGATGATGCTCAAAATTATGTTAGGAAACCCCTTTCCAAATGGACTAAAGAGAAAAAGTTAAAGTCCCAACATAACAATAAAGGAAAAAATACTATCTACCAAGTGATGAATGAAACTGAATTTAAAAGGATTTCAGCTTGCACCTCGTCTAAAAAGGCGTGGGATATTTTAATGACAAATCATGAAGGAGACTCTAGGGTTAAAAGGGCTAAATCTTAAATGCTAGTTAGAATGCGTGATTCTCTTTTTATGAAAGATAATGAGAAACTTGATGATTTTTACCTTAAATTGCAAGATATTATTAATCAGTCTCATGCTAATGGTGTTGTTTATAATGATTCCGAAATATGTGATAAAGTACTTAGGTTTCTTCTTAAGATCTTTGATTTAATTTATCATACTACTGGGGATAATTTAAATAGTTACACCCCTCATCTTTTGTGAAGTAAAATTAAAACTTTTGAATTACATAACACTCTTAGACATGAACAAAGGGGAAAAGTTCTTGCATAAAGTATGCTGAATTTTTGTTCTACTATTAACAATTTAGCTTTTACTTCTTCCTTGTCTAATGTCGATGATTCTTCTATTACACTTGAGTCTTTGGACAAAGAAATTGATTTGTTTTCTAATCACTTTTAGAAGTTTGTTAAGTTTAGGAATAAGTTTGCTTCAAGAGAAGGTCAACCTAGCTTTTCCAATGCACCTCATGATAATTTCTTGGAAAAGAATTTTTTTGAAAACTCAGAACCTAACAATGATATCAATCATATTCAGTGTAAGAAATGCAACAAATTTTGAGACTAAGTTAATAATTCTTTTTCCAAATCAAAAGGGGAATCCTCTAATCATGCTCTTTTTTCTAAAACTTGGGAAGATATTTTGGATAGTGACAATGATGAAGTAGATAAAAATTTTATGGCCTTTGTATCATTTTGTGCTATTAAGCCTGGGGACATTTTTTATGGCTTATCTAATGTCTCCGATGAATCTGATTTACATGTTTATAATCTTGCATTAGATTTTGTGAATTTATCTCATGTTATTCCTTCCCATACTCTCATTACTTCCACAACTTCTTTTTCACATATTGTTCGTATTTTTGATGGTGTTGATAAATCTGATCTTGGAGACAATTCTCCCATTTTAGAAGGGTGCGTGAGTACAAATTTAGAAGGTTGTGTGAGTAATAATGTCGTTGATAACCCTATTGAGGACTGCACTAATTTAGTTCAAATTAATTGTAGGTTGATGTCTAAAAATAATGTTATAAACAATCAAATCAAGTCTATAATTGAAGAATCTATTTTTCACATATGAGAACTTAAAACTGATATTTCATTTTTGGAGAAAATAATTGTCATACTAATCAAGCTTAATCACTCTCTTGAAACTAGAAACAAGGAAATTTTATTTAAATTTGAAGAATCTCAAATTCAATTTAAGGCTATTTTGAATAAATATGATGAATGTAAAAAAGAACTAGAGGTCACTTTGAAAAAGTTACAGAGTTTTTGGAATGCCGGTGATGTGGTCAAGACTATTAATAAACATACATGTTATGATCCAACCAACTCTTATTCTGATTTTGTTCCTACGAAAGGCTTGGTTTTGAGGGAAGAGAATTTGATGTAACTAATTTTATCAATTCTAAGGAACAATTTTCGGATTCAATTAAGATTGGGCTGTCTTATAAACATCTTGAAAATGAGGGTTGCTCTACTTCTGCCTACATAGGTTTTTATGTAGTTTTTGTCATAAATCTGAACATTTAGAAAAATTATGTTTTAAGAAATCTAGACAGAATAAAACTCGTTTAGGCAAATTTAGGAAAATTTAGAATGTTGGGAATATTAAGACTACAAAACCTGCTTTTAAGTGTAAATTTTTTTCTAAATTTTAGAGAAATTTTGTTACACAAAGCTGAATTTAAATAACAATATTGAAGTTAAAAATTAGCACCATTGCAATACTTCCAAGTGTGCTGAAAGAAACAGTGTTTCATTGCAACTTTTGTTCAAAGTTTGGTCACTTAGAACAATTTTATTTCAAGCGTTTAGGTTTAACTAGAAAAAATGAAAAATGGTAAACTACATAACATTCCAGCTAATACAAAATCCAATGTTAGGCATGGTTTCAAATGCAATTTTTGTCTTAAAACGGTCCATTTATGACAATTCTGCTATAAGCGTTTAAATAGGCAACAAATCAGTGTTAGGAATATTGCCAGGATGCAATTAATGTCTATAAAGTCTGATTTGTTTAAGAATGGTTCCAAGTCTAACTTTAATTCTGCCCATTTTAAGACTACTTTTCCTAATGCCAAATCTAACTGGATTAAGAAAAATGACTTAGGTTGTCAAATGAGGAGTACCAAAATTTAAAACTAGTTTGTCTTAGTTTGTTTGCTGGTACATTTTATTTGAATGTTTTGTTGTACTAACTTTTATTTAGTAGGATTTTTCCCTAACCTTTGTCCCTTTGAGACAAACAACGGGAGAATTTGAGACTCTTTTATTGTGTTGTATTTTACAATTTTCTTGAGTCTTTTAGGATTTCTTGTTATTGTTGAGTTATGTACTCTTATATTTCTTTTAGGATTGAATGTTGTTAGTTGAGTTATATACTCTTCCAATTAGTTAGGATTCTTGTTGTTAGTTGAGTCATGTAATCTTTTATTTCTAGGAATCATATGTATAGTTGAGTTATGTAATTTGTGTTGTTTATTGTCTACGAGTCTAAGTTTAGTTTGTCTCAAAATTTTCCAAAGGGAGAGATTGAAAATATCATTTCTTTGTGTTGGCTCAATTTTGAGACAAAACTTTTTTATATGCCCCTGCATTATTTTTTATTAAAATCTATTTTTTTAATATATCTTAAATCATATTTTCCTATACTCATTTAATATATAAATTACTTTTTGATAAAAATAATTTTTGTGTAGTATACAAATTGTTTTATGTAATGTACAAATTGTTTGGGATAAATTACAAATTCATTTGTATTTTTTCTAAGTATTTTTACACTCTTATTTATGAGTATTAATATATTTATATATTTAAAATACTTTCAATGTGTATTATTTAATTTAAATATTTTTATTCATTTATGTATTTAATTTTTTTATAAATTAGTTTATATATATTTACTTTAAAAAATGTTTTTTTTATTTTGTTTTTAAAGTGTTTAAACATTTCCTTATATAAATATATATTTATTGTGCTTATTAAAATGTTTGAACAAAAATAAAAAAGGCCACATTTGTGTTTTATTAGTGTCGTTTTTGGTTTATGGCCGTTTTTGGTTTGCTGGCATTTATTTGCAAGCTGGAGGTCTGAGGGTTTTTGTCTTTTTGAGACCTGTCCCAGCATGTATAAGCAGACTTGATTGTCTACTCTAGCTTGACCCTTTTGGCCCTTATCCTATTTGCAAAAAGACATTGGTATCCCTGACTTTTGATCTTCACTTTGTTAGCCTCATTCGCCCTTATGTTCTTACAGTTTTACCCCTGTTTGTATGGTGTGTTTATTTACAACGCATGACATTGTTTGTTTCCCTTATATACCTTACGATTAGGGATTTTGTTTTTTTTAGGGCTTGAGATTTCTTTTTGCAGCCAACATTTTATTTCTCTCTCTACTTTTTCCTTTACGATTTACATCGTTCCTACATTGTTGAGAGTATATTGTTTTTTGTATTTTGTGTCAAATCGTTACCCCTCTTTATACTCATACACCATTTGTGGTTTTGAGAGGTGTTGGGTTGTGTGTTTCTTAAATCTTGCTAGCTGTGATTGAGTGGTGGTTTAATTCACTTGTTTGAGTTCCCTCAGTTTCTTTGGGATTGTACCTTTGAGGACTCTTGTTGGGTAAAATCAACAAAACATGGGCTTGTATTAGATCATACAAAGCATGCATGTTTGGAGGTTGTGTTGTCTCAACTTTCGAGCTTGTTTTTTTTTTCTTCGAACGATTCTGCCAATTCAGTCATAGACTTACTCTATGAATTATATATATATATTCATATTTTTTTTGATTTGGCACTGTTTCAATCATGTGTGTGTGAGAGAGTTTAGATCGTATCTGTTGCATGTGTGTGTAATTTTAGTTCAAATCTTCTTCCTCATGTGTGTTGATTTACTCAGTAATAACTCGAATTTAACTCGCCATTTAAATCAGTGTGTTAACTCGGACCAACTCAGATTAACCTTGGACTGAACCTGGACTTAACTTTAACTTGTTTTAACTCACTGATTTAACTCACCTGTTCAACTCGCTGATTTAACTCAACTATTCAACTCACTGATTTAACTCGTTGTGTTTTAACTCGTGTGTGTGTTAAACTCGATTCGTGTAACTCGATTTTAATTCATGCTTAACTTTGATTAAAAATATTTTTTTTGTTTAAAGTCATATTAATTTTTGTGTGTATTTTGGCTTGTGCAAAAACCTATTTAGGAGTGTGTGTTTGGATTTGTACCTATTTTTCTTTTAATAAAAAATTTGGTATTATCCTTGTTAACTAAAATTAAACATAACCTGGTGTGTGTTTTGTCGCATTTTATAAACAAGATAATTTTTTTGTTCTAATTAAAACAAACCTTTTAAATTAAATATATTTGTTGCGCAACTTCATCGGGTCTTGGGTTAGAGAGTGTGGTTGTGCGTGTGTGGTAGTCTCTATTATTTGGGTGTTATTGGGTTGAGTGATTGTCAGTCAAGTTAGGTTGTATTTAGACTAGGTTGGGTATACGGGCTTGTATTTTCTTAATTTAAATCATTGTAAACTGGTGGACTGTAATCTGTAACTTATAATTGGTAATAGTGGACTTGTGCGTGTGAGTTGTCCTGGGACTAGGGACACGGGGTTTACCACCATGGTGTGTTCCTCGAGAACATATATTAATTCCCTATCTACTTTTACTCATCCCATTCTACTTGTCTTTATTTGGAAAGCATCATCACAATATGTTTGTATTTGTGTGTACGTACAACGATTTCAGTTATATTTTAAAACTGATTTAAAAAAAGTTGGTGTTTTTCTTAAATAACTAATACACGTTAGGGTGGTTAGGTTTTTTAGTCATATTAATCTAAAAAGAATTTGTTGAATGGTAGCAAGTGGTTAATTTAATCTTATTAGAAGTGGAGACATTTCCAGTTTGTGACTCCCATTTAGAATGTAAAATGGCAAATAGGATGTTGTTGGCCAAAGGATATAAAGAAAAAGAACTGTTGGAATTGGTTCGATCTAATTTATATATGTGGGCCAATTACAATCCGAGTAAAAGGGGACTTTATGTATTTTATGACTTTAGTAGATGAACACTCAAGGTTCTAGTACATTTACCCTATTCACCATAAGTGTGAAGCCTTGTTTTTAGGGAAGTAGTGGAAAAGCATCAAGGTAAAAGTATCAAGATACCACAATCTGTTCATGATGGTGGGTACCTCTTAGAGGATTCTAAGCATTATCTAAATAATTAGAGGATCACATCGCATTTGTCCACACCTTGTATGCCTTATCCTATCGGTGCAGAAAATAGGAGGAACATGAATTATTTATATATGGTTAGGTCCATGATGAGTTACACAGACCTCCTAGATTTCTTTTGGGAACCTGCTTTAGAAATAATCATTTATTTATTAAAATGTGTACCTTCCAGATCGATCTCAATGACACCTAAGGAATTATCGATTTGGCGAAATCCTGGTATGCAATATATTCAGATCTAGGATTGCCCAACATATGTACTGAAAAAGGATCCTATTAAGTTGGAATCAATATAAGAAGTGTGTTTCTTTATTGGATATCCTAAGGAAACTAAGGTTCATTTATTTTATGATCCTAATGATCAAAAGGTCATTGTGAGAACCAATGTCTGATTATTAGAAGAGTATTGTATGATAAATCATACACCTATATGTAAAGTTGTTCTTAAATAGTTAAAAGGGAATAAACAAATTTCTTAATCACCATTAGTATAGGATGAAACAACACAACATGCTACCATTGGTGCACCAGTTAAGGAAATACCTCGTTATAGTGGGAGGATTATTAATCAAATAGAATGGTTTATGTTCTTGGGAGAATCTTATAATAAGCTCCCTAATAAATTCAAATCTGGTCCCTTTAACTATAATGTGGCTATATAAGACAACGAAGTAGATCTTTATCTTAAAATTATGAATTTTGATATCGAATTAAAGTATTCTAACGTATATGGAATCGTATAGATCCACCTAAAAGGATAAAACATATAAGTGGTTTTGTAAAAGAAAGAGAGAGGCAGATAGGAGGATAAATACCTTCAAGGTACGACTTGTTATGAAAATTGTTTAATCAGAAATAGGGCAATGATTATGCGGGAAACTTCTCATTGGTAGATATCCTAAAGTTCATATGGACAGTTTTATCCATTGTACCTCATTTAGATTATATAATTTGGTAATTGGATGTCAAGTATCCATTTCTTAATCAAAAGCTTGACAAGTGTATCTATATGGTACAGTATACAGTTTTGTAAAAAAGTTCTAAGAGCAAAAGTTGTAAAAGATTAAGAATTCCATTTATGGAATTAAGCAATGTTCTAGATCTTCGAACATTTATTTTGATCATGAAGTCAAATAGTCTAATTTTTAGCAATGTCTAGATGAGTCTTATATGCACTAGAAGTGCAAAGAAATGTAATGGTGTTTCTAATACTATACGTGGATGACATTCTTCTTATTGGAAATAATATTAGAGTGTTGTCTACAGTTATAGTGTGGTTACTCAACTAGTTTGATATGAAGAACTTGGGAGAAAATAGTCACTTCATTAGGGTCAGGCTTATATGAGATTGCAAGATCAGAATGTGGGGCTTATCACAAGGTACTTATATCGATTAAATTCTTAACAAAATTAGCATGCAAGATTCCAAAAAAGGGTTCCTCCCTTTTAGACATGAAGTCTCTTTATCAAAGGGTTAGTGTTCTAAGATATCTGATGAAATAAAGATGATGAAAGGTACCCCTTATTCTTAGGTGGTTGGGAGCCTCATGTATGATAAGATATGCACTAGACCTAATATCTACATTATTGTTAGCATGGTAAATAAATATAAGTCTAAACATGGGCAAGAAAGTTTGATGAGATGAGATTATATGCTAGTTTACTAGGTAGAGAGTATATTATCCATTGGGTACACCAACTCAGATTTTAGGTCAAATAAAGATTATAGAAAGTCTACCTTGGGATATGTTTTTACCCTAGGAGGTCAAACCATTAGTTGGAGGTGTGTCAAGTAATCATGTATTGTTAATTACACCATGGAAAATGAATATATGGAAGTATTCGAGGGGACTAAGGAAGTGGGATATCTTTGGAACTTCATAATTGATTTAGCAATGGTACCTTTATACAATCGGCTATTACAATTTATTATGATAATAGAGTTGTGGTTGATAACTCAAGGGAACCTACGAGACATGAGAGGGTAAAACACATCGAGTGTAAGTATCAACTCCTTTGAGAGTTAGTGCAATGAAGTGATGTCATAGTTACCAAGATTGCATCGGAGAAAATTGCAGAAAACCCTTTGATTAATAGCTTGTCATCCAAGACTTTTGATTCTCACAGAGAGGGAATGGGAGGGAGATTGCATCATGGATTTGAGTATATGTGGGAGATTATTAGAGCAGTAGACTAAAACCATACTTTATCATAATTAATGGATTCATTATTTAATATTTTTATTTTAATGAGAATCATGTGTTGGTTGCATCATTTTATATATTGTTGGTGTCTTTTATTCCGCATAGCAGGTAATCTGGTGCGTAGAGTACGACTTACACATAGAAGATCAGATATCCATCTCTTGTGGAATATAAGTTTTTTCATTCAAGGTCTTATATAGTGTTGGATGCACCATAGGTAGGGCTGCAGCATAATATTTTAATAGTTCAATGTTGATTATGGGAAATGGTACAATTTTAACTTATTATGCTAGTGCACTTTATGTATATTTAATTGGATAACCTTGAGGTGATTGATTGTATTTGTAGTGATTTTGTAAGACAATAAACACCTCATGAATATACGATTTACTGAAGACTCTTAATCTTGATATAGTTAATGGGTACGTTCACTAGTTATTTATTATTTAACCTAACGAGTGAGATTCATTATTAGATCAATAAGTTTGATAGGTTTATAGTGTTGATTAATGTACGGTGAAAGTATTTTAAGGATGGAATCAATGTCTTGGTGTAGAAATTAGTGATACCCCTTAAGATGCTTATAAGTATTATATGTGTCAAACACTATGGGGAGATTATGTTAATCTTTCACTGTAAATAATTGAAATTAGACCGATAAAGGACTTAATGAATTTAATATATCTATAATTTAATTTACTAATGGATATCCATAGCCTTAACGTGGGGAATATTAAGTAATTAATAATAAGGATCTTGACATATAATTTTGGACTAAGGAATTGAGTTGTAATTATAATTATTTAGTGGAATTAATTATAATTAATATACTGAGATTAGAATTCGGGTGGATTAGGATTTTATAAGATAGTTAGGAGCTACATCATTATTTTTTCTCATGCTTTCTAACCATATACTAAATATATGCACATAAGGCTCCATTGATTTCACAATTTCATCACTCTTAGAACATAAAAAATCCTAATCTAGAGTTTAGAGAGATACAAATATGAGAGAAGAAAGAAATAGATAGTAATGATGAAAGAGGAGCTCACATTTTGTACTGACAGCTCATATTAGGACTGTGGTACAAAATCATGGTGTACATTGAGACCATGTTCTTTATTAGCTGCATAAAAAATATTCTTGTAGATATGAGATCAAACTAAAGAGATATAGAAGGTAAATCCTAATTTTTTTCCATGTAGGGCTTTACATTGGGTAATGCTTTTTTGTAGTTCGATTTATATGTGTGATCAACAGATTTTCCAATATGTACTGCACTTGGTTCATTACGATTTCTGTGGTCATATGACTATTTGATCAATGGGTGGTTATGAGCAATTCATCACTCTCATTCATTATAAGACAAGTTTATGTTTACGTTATGCACCGTAAGTATGAAGTTTTTGATAAGTTTAAAGTGTACAAGGGTGATGTTAAGCTTAGTCATGGTAAACTAATTCAAACCATATGATCTGATCATGGGGGTGAGTACTACTTAGGAGAGTTTATAAATTATTTATTAGAGGGGGAGATTACACCCCAACTGTCGACATCGAGCACTCCAATGAAATGGTTTTGCGGAAAGAATAGACATGACTCCTTTGGATATGTTTATATACATGGTGAGCTATTCAAATTTGTCAGACACTTTTTGTGCTTCAACATTAGAGACATTTACTTATTTAATATACTTATTCCCTTCTAAATTGGTCTCAACAACTCCCACAGAACTATGGATTGGATGGAAGCCTAGTTTAGTACCAATTCGAATTTGGTGTTACCCAACACACTTATTGAAGAATGATCTATGCAAGTGGAACCAATTGCATTAGTATGTCTATTTATTGGTTAATCGAAAAGAAGTAAAGGTTGTATGTTTTATAATTTATGGACCAAATGATCATTATAAGCACTAATGTCTCATACTTAGAGGAATATTATATAGTGTAATATAAAGCTAAATGTAAGTTTATCTTACAAGATATAAGAGATAAAGAACAAATAGATGACTCTGAACCACAGGATGAGATAGAACCTAATATCAATAATACAATACCTAGTAATAGGAGGAGTATTACTGATAATCAAGATACACATGTATATTATGTAAGAACACAACTGGAGCTACGTTATATTGGGAGAGTTAAATGACTGACACGTTAGTGTACTTAGGAAAACAAGTTGTTAAGATCCCATAAAAGGATGAATCAAATACTGTGAACTACAATGAGGCACTCCAAGACAAAGACTATAAGATTTAGATTAAGGCTACATATACCTTAATGGATTTGAATCAAGTTTGGGAAGTCATAGAATTATTAAATGGGATAAAACTCATTGGATGTAAGTGGATGCGTGAAAAAAGGGGTAGTTAGGAAGGTGGAAATCTTTAAGGAAAGATTTGTTACAAAAGATTTTACTCATTTTCATAGGTAGCCATGCGAAACTCTATTCAGATTTTTTATCCATTATGGTTCATCTCGATTATAATATTTAACAAATGAATGTCAATAGTACATTCTTAAATGATAGTATTAATGAGTGAATCTATATAACGCAACCTAAGGGATCCATAGCAAGTACTCGAGTTATAAAAGTGTGAAAACATAAGGCTTCTTTTATGATGTTAATCAAGTGTGAAGGTTTTAGAACATTTTGTTTGATTAGGCAATCAAATAGATTTTGATTAATTCTCAGATGAAACTTATGTGTTTAAGAATCACGACGAAAACATGGTGGTATTCAAGGGACTTTATGTGGATGATATCCTCCTAATTAGGAATGATGTGGGTGTATTGTCCATCAACAAAGTGTGGTTGTTTGTCTAGTTCAATATTAAAGGTCATAGGGAAAGCTACTCACATCATATGGATCAAGGTTTTACGTGATCAACAAAATAAGACGTTGGACTTATCCCAATCAACTAATATCTACGATGTGCTCATAATGTTCAACATGCAGGATTCAAAGAAATGATTTACTCCTTTCAGGCATGTAATCACTCTCTCTAAGGATTAGTGTTCTATGTATACGATTAGATATCTAATTTCCATTAGAATGACAACATATTTCAGTCTAGACTAGGTGAGGAGCACTATAGTGCAATAAAGCACATTCTCAAAAACCTCCAATAACTAA
The DNA here is from genome assembly GCA_949130495.1 of Sambucus nigra. Taxonomy (NCBI): domain Eukaryota; kingdom Viridiplantae; phylum Streptophyta; class Magnoliopsida; order Dipsacales; family Adoxaceae; genus Sambucus; species Sambucus nigra. The sequence continues at coordinate 222,859,616 of OX422221.1, read as the reverse complement.
AGATTACGTGTTTGTTTACTTAACAAACATACACACATAGAGATTATGTGTTTATTTACTTAACAATCTCTACACACATTTTGGTAAATCTCTCTCTCTCTCTCTCTCTCTCTATATATATATATATATATATATATATATATATATACACACACACACACACACACACACACACATACAAAAACATAGAGATTGTTGAATTGTTTGGGATTCTTAATTTGTTGTTAACTGGTTGATTTGAATATTTAGATGGCCATTGAGTTGATTAGCCCTAAGAATTTCTAATATATCGCATTATTATTTGCATTGTTGTTTTGGATTCTTGAATTATTGTTGACTAGAGAATTTGAACATTTAGATGGTCATTAGTTTGGTTGGCCCTAGGAATTTCTAATATATCGCATTATTATTTGCATTGTTGTTTTGGATTCTTGAATTGTTGTTGACGGGATTTGAACACTTAGATGGCCATTGAGTTGGTTGGACCTAGGCATTTCTAATATTTGGGGTTGTGATTAAACTGAATATAAATAAGATATAATTAAATTACATACAGTGTGCATAGATACTAGCCTTCTAGTTCTTATGCGTACGCATTCAATACCCTTATACCCATTCGAAAGTCATTACCCCTGTAATAAAATCTCTCGAATTGTCCCATTTGGACAGTTTGGGACTGCATAGTATCCGTATAATAATATTCTTAGTGTCTTAAACTATTTACGTTGGGGGGAAGTTCTTATGTCGTATCTTAATGTTCTTTGGGTACATACTAGATGATGCGATGTTAAGTGTTATTTCAATCGATAAATTGATATAATACTTACACTTGTGAATTTATGTCGTGTACTTGGAGAACTATGTGGACATGGTGCTGGATTTTACTCAAATTGGAACAATGTTCATCAGATGTTAAGTATATTACAGAAATATCCGGTCTTGAATGGGATAGGACCACTCACCCTTTAGAGGAGATGGAGGAAATATGAATTATATTGCTTTTATAATATAACACTGAAAGATGAAATGTCAATCTTGTAGTAAATTATTTAATAGGAACTAAATATTCACACTTTTGAATATACGCTTCTTACCCATAATAGGTGATTGGTTGTAGTATCTGTGATGGGATATCTTAAATATAAAGAGTGGATGGATGAGACAAATAGATTAGGGGATGTGTTTTGCAGATGTGCTAATAAATTTCTGAAATACGCTAAGACTTTTCATAATGATGAAGAGTTCTTGTGTTCGTGTGCTAAGTGTAAGAATGGTAAGGTGTTTGAGTGGAAAATAGTTGAACTACATTTGTTAAGATGGGGTATGCATGATATTTATCAATTTTGGATTTTTCATAAGGAATCGAAGGTTGATTTTATCCCGAGCAACCTTCACAACAATCTTCAACAAGTAGGATAGATGTACAAGGGAAGGAGGACAATGTAGATCATAATATGCTAGAGGATTTAGTTGATGACGTGTATGGAGTTCATGAAGTAGAAAAAAATGAGGTCACTGATGATGTACAAGATTCAGGTGCTCATGGAAGTATCGAGATAAACGTTGACAATGACTACCAAAGTTTAAAGTTGAAGGAGACCCAGTTATTGTACTCTGGCTGTGAGAAAGATCAAATAACTTTACATGTCATGGTTGGTTTGCATAGTTTTAACACCCAACATGGTTTGTTTGATAATAGCATGGAATGAATTTTTAATTGGATGAAGGGCTTGCTACCTAAGCATAATACACTTCCAAATAGCTATCCTACTATGCATAACAGTTTGAAAGGTTTGGGAATAAAGTATAAATCAATTCATGCTTGTGTGTATAATTGCATACTATACCGAAAGGAGTATGAAAATCTCGATCGGTGTCCGGTATGAGATGAACAATCTTAAAAGTTTTTCAAAAAGTGTTGAAATCTTTTCTCATTAGGCCTAGATTAAAGTGGTTTTTCATAATACCATGGATAGCAGAGGCAAAGACTTGGCATGCTAAGGAATAAGTAGGGGATAATCTCATGCATCATCCTATTATTTCTATAACTTAGAAGAGGATGAGTTATGAGTATCCCGATTTTTCTTAAGAAAAGCTTAACATTCATTTGGAAAATATCAACAGATAGTGTCAATCCATTTGGAAATCTAAGCACTATTCAGAGTGTATGTCTAGTGATCCTAGCCCCACTCAACCTCCCTCCATCATAGTGTATGAAACCTGAATTTTTGATGTTGTTTTTATTGATACCTGAGACAAAGTCACCAAGTGAGGACATCGATGTCTATTTGGATCCTTTGGTAGAATAATAAAATGAGGTGTGGGAAGAGGGTGTGCAAGCATTTGACTCTTTTAAAAATAAAGAGTTTATACTAAAAGCTATGTTGATGTGGGAAATTCATGATTTTCCACATTATGGGACATTATTCGGTTGTGTAGTACATGGTTATTTGGGGTCCTATTTTTGGAGAGGAGACTGAATCTATTAGTCTCCCCGCTAACTTAAACAATTTATATCATTTCCATAGTAGGCTTTTAACCCACCCCCCACCCCCCACCCCCGCTTATAGTTTTAGATTTGAGAAAGGTTCTATTTTTTTACCGAGCGGTGTTGAACATATGTTACCTCCAAGAAAAAATTTAGGTTCATAAATTGAAAGTAAATTTACTGATTGTGGCATAATATACCAGGTAAGAATCCTAAATTTAAGAATGTCAAGCATAAGAAGAACCCAAATGGGAATGAAACTGAGACAAGAAAGGCATAGTCTAGGAGGTTAATTTTATTTGAGTTGCCTTATTGGAAGAATAACCTGATGCGCCATGTATTGGATATGATGCACGCAGAGAAGAACATCACTGACATATTGTGGGAAATGACTTGGTGGGAGTCATTCGAAGGTTGGAGAAAATGCACGAAAAGACCTTAAATCGTTGAAAGTTAAGCCACAACTATGGTTGAAATAAGATAGTAGGGGAAGGACAAAAATTTCCCAGGTGCGTTTATTTTGATGAGTGAGGAAATGAAGATGCTTTTAGACTCAATATATAATTTAAAGGTTCCATCTAACTTGCAAAGGATTCTGAATTATGTGACCCATGATTTACATAAGTGTAAGTCCCACGATTGGCATGTGATCATGCAATTGGTTCCTCTATTGCTTAAGCACTGTTTCTCCAAGCTCAAGGATTTGCGAAAGGCTATTATGCAAATTAGTATCTACTTCTCACTTTTATGTGAGAAGGTAGTCAATTGAGATCACATAGTGGCCGCAAAATTAGTCGTGATCGAAGCGATTTGTATGTTTGAGAAGTAATTTCTCCCATCATTCTTTGACATAAGTGTTCACTTGCTGGTACACCTACGACGAGGCACTTCTTTGCAGACCAGTTAGATATCGGTGGAGTCTTTGTTTCAAAGATTACGTTAATAATATATGGTACATTGAAGGATCAATTGCAGAGGAATACATCACCGTGGAGTCATCAATCTATACGCATGAGTATATGCCTAACCCGAGCAACGTGGATAACATTGATGAGTTTATCGATGAGGGTTCTCATGTGATAGGAAAATGAGTGAAATTAATGAGTTTACAACATGAACAAGTATCTAGTTATCTATTTGACACACATGAAGATGAAGAATAATGGAAAAAGTACGTTTAAATTATTTTAATTTTTATACATTATAATTTTTTTAATAAGTTCATCATGATCTATGCCAAAAATATAAAGCGTGTGAGAACAACAAAAGATGAAAAATAAAGACACATTAGACAATGAATTTAGGCTGTGGTTGTCACACGAGGTAAGTATAATGAAAATGTCTGTTATTAAATGTCATATTACAAGAAAGCTTTACAACTAACCTAATTAATTTTTATATATATTCTTATCTCTTAAAGACTGGTGATGCGACATCAGGGCTTGCCCGTCTAGCCACTGGACTCTTGTTTATGGCACAAGAGTATAAAAACTATCGATTGAACAATTACGTATTCGGTGAAAGGGTGTATGAGGAAAATACAAATGTATAGAGCTTGGGCATTTCATACAAGACTCATATACTTATTTTCAAGCGTATGCGAAAGATAAAAACCTCATTGAAGATGAAATGACTTGCTATGGTGTAATTCAAAATATAATTGCATTGGACTATGTAAGCTTTAATGAGGTTTTGTTTTACAGTGATTGGGTAAGAGTTGGAGATAAAAAAATGCTTGTAAAGTTGATCTTGGCACCAATTTAATCCTCGTTGACTTGTCCAAGTTGAAGAGCAACGAATACGTGAGCGATGAGCCATTTGTCTGTGTTATAGAAAGGTCAAAAAGTTTTTTACTCGGACTATATCAATAATGAGCCGTGGTCAATCGTCCTACATGCACCAAAGCATCTAAACAGTAGTGTGGATGACTTGGCTGCTCCTACCGAATATCAATAATTTTTTATGATAACCTAAATTTGAAACAATTTTTAGGTTTGTAATAAGTATTCCCATTATTTGTAATGACCAGTGGGTGTATTATTCTCGTGATTTATTATTATAAGACGACGGTTTAATGATTTTAATTCATTTATACTTGATCTTTTTACTGCTTGAAATAGCCAATGGGTGTATTCTTCTAATGCTTTTTTATTATCGAATTTGAATCAAAATTGATTTTATGGTTAGTGAATATGTTAATTTGGATTTTAATCAATTTAAGAATTAATTCAAAGTCCATGGCATGACCCAATATTGAAATAATATTTAGATTTATAATGTCGTTAACTTATATCTTTTTGGTGCTTTGTTATTATCGAATTTGAATCAAAATTGGTTTTATGGATAGTGAATATGTTAATTGGGATTTTAATTAATTTAAGTATTTATTCAAAGTTCATTACATTACCCGATATTGAAATAGTATTTTTAGATTTATAATGTTGTTAACTCGTACAATATTCTAATTCATTTAGATTTGATCAATTTCTCATATACATGTTTGTACTAATAATAACATTTTTTTTTGTAGAAAGTGTCTTATCAAGGCAGCGCGGTAGCGGAGGTGACGAGGCCTCCTCAGACACTAGGCCCTCAAAATGGGACAAATTGGGGCCTGTCATCGAGAATAAGATGACATTACTAAATAGATCCATGCAGTTGCTGAAGGAGATCATCAGCCTGGGGTACACTGATTGGAGGTCCATTCCAAATGAGCTCAAGATGGGAATATGGGGGGTACTGTAGGTAGTGTATTTATATTTATATCTATATACAACTAACACTTTCTTTCTTTTTGGTATGTGTTTGTTTAACAGGATTAATTCGGTCTGCCCCCACATGTCCGCGACTCCGTGTTAGAACAGTAAAGGGATTAGTATAAGACGTGGAAGAAAAACATGCGGGCTCGGTACTTTGGGAAGACTTGGGAATCCATTCTCAGAGTGAGTAACATCGTCCCGTCGAAGGATCCGATCTCATTGGCACGGTGGAAGCAGTTTGTCAACAATGAGATCGATGAGAGGTAATTCGGATCTCGTCAATCGGGGAGGGAAAATACTGCAAAAAAAGTGGGCGTGCACTACTCCGGGCGGACATCTTATGTCGATGTGGAGCGCAGGATGGTAAGTTTATATTTTTCTTTAATTTTAGTTTTATGTTTTTTCTAATTTAGAATTACTTTGCATTACTTACTAATTCTGCATTGTTTTATTTCACGAGACGGGGAGTGGCCTTAGGGGTATGCCACATAGGCTCGATGTGGCAATTTGGATGAAGAAGGGCAAGGATATGGAGGTGTCCCCGAGCATCGCAGCCGCGATTGTATGTTATAATTATTTATTTTTTTTAATTACGTTATAATCTTTTTATTACTTAATTAACTAATTATGTACTTTTTGTCGTTTCAGACAAAGTTTAAGAAAGTGCATGAAAAGCAGTCTGATCCCGACAAAGCATCTTTGTCTATAGACGCACTCAACCAAGTGCTCAGGGCAAATCGCAAGGGGAGGACTATGGGTGAGATCTCGGGTGGGGAAGTCGAGGATCATCTGGATGGAGACCAACAACATCTAGCTGGCTCATAAGGTGGGCACCCATGATGATGCGGTATCACGGTTGGAGTCGGCGGTCCTAGATATGTACGCCTTTATGAAGTGTTAGTGGGGGTCCACCTCTGATGAGGGCAAGGGGAAAAGGAAGGAGGTAGATGAGGATGTCACTACTTTATCGCCGATACACATGGACTCATCGGCCTTATATGAATCATTTCCCATCTTGACCCCGTCGAATGTCCTATGTCAATAATTGGTTAGCCGAGCATGTTTATAATAGACGTATTTGGTGGGGAGATGATAGCGAGGGGGTTGAGGGACCTGGGCACCCTCGCGGGTATGTTGGTTCATGGACGTCTCCTGCAAGACATTGAGGCAAAGGTTATCGTCATGCAGTTTTGGCCGGAAAGGAGAATTCACCTTTGTGGTTGCAAGAACAATGTGGCGTTCGACAAATTAATGGGTGTGTGCGGCCTTCCTTCCTCCTCCAATCTATTGTAGACCCTACTCTATGACATTATTTTTGTTTATTTTATTTGGATATTGGATATTATTTTTTATTTTTTTTATTTGGTGATGGATATTCAAATGTTGGTTTGGTTTTTGTTATGGATATTTACGTGTTTCTTTGGTTTTGGTTATGAGTATTTGTATATATTTTTATTGGCTACTAAATATTAAATGTTGATTGATATATATATACCGTTTGGACAGGTTAAAATTTTCTATAACATGTACAAATATACTGTTGGCCAGTGGCAGTGGCCATACTGCCCAGCAGGTATTTTTAAATATGTCCAAATTTATCACGAACATCGACCATGACAAGTCTGTGACAAAGAAAACTTGTCACGAACTTGTCACGATAAAAGTCCGTGACAATTTTTTATTTATCATGGATTGGTCACGGTCTTTGACCGTTACAAGTTAAAAAAAATTCATGGACTTTGACAGTGACAAACTGGTCAAGGTCAAAGTCCATGACAAGTCCATGACAAATCTAACGAACTTGTCACGGTCTTTGATCATGACAAGTCGTGATAAATACCTTTCTCACCCCTATACTTGACTTGTTAAGTTTTTTTATAATGACAAGTTGGAAATTTTGGTGTAGTGTTCGTATTCGACTTAAAACAGTGGGTTTTAGGTCTGTTGTGTTTATGTATATCATGGGTAGAGTTTTTGGACATTTGGAGGTGTATTTGGGCTCATTGGGTTGAAGCCCATATGGGACCTAGGGTTAATTTCGTGGGAAGCTATGTTTAGTGGTCATTAGACATAACCTAAGCTCATGTTAGGAAATTAGAAAAGTCCTGCATAGCTTGAGGTAAGAGGCGCCAAGAGTTGGAAAAGGAATTAGGGAATTTGGGATTGATTCCTCAATCAATCCATAAGGCAAGCCTGCATCGTTGAATAATTTAATTGGGATTATGTTCTAAGCAATAGTCCATTTGATTCGAAATTAACATTAGTATAATTTGACTCTAATCACTTGTAAAATTAGTTTAATTGGTCAATTAAACCTTAATTATTTAGACAATTAATTTTCATAGTTTGATGAGTAGTCTAATGAGTTGACCTTGTAATTGAATTTAAATTGTTGTGTTGTTAATCACATTAACAAGTCATAAAAAATCACCTTGATATCGAATTGAATCTGAATATAAACTAGTTATATTATTGAACTAAGGGTTCATAAACCCATGAACTAATTTTGATGCTCAAGCCTTAAATTAATCACATAAAACTTGAGTAAATGGGTTATTATTACTGTTTTAGGCCCTAGAATTAAAGGAGGTTGGGTGTAGTATTGATCAGAGGTTTGAATGTTAGGTTTTGAGTTTTTTTATGGTATATTTTGAGAGTTGGATAAGAAGGATTTGTGTCAATTTCATTATAACAATATGGGATTCTCATTCGAATAAGATTTTATAACTTGTTTGAACAAATTTAGATGTTGTTTGAATTACCTAGCTGTTGTCGTTCTAATGACATAGGTTAGGTCAATCGAATGACTTGGGAAATATATAATTCTTCATAATTGAATTATGAACTCGTGGGCACCGATTTCATAATTTTTGGATTTTTTTTCAATTTTTATTAATATTTTACAAATTTTGCGCAAGGCTGAAATTATGGGTTGGTGATTTTGGGTTTGGGCTTTGTGTTGTGTTCGCTTGATTAGGGTTTATATCCTATGGGGAGTTTAGGATTAAGTCATAAACCCTAGGATGGACTTGTTATTATAGTAAATGATTTTCTCATATAAGTTAGGCATAAGATAATGCCTAGTTTTGGCGAGCCTTTGGAATTTGGGTGAGTGTTATTAACATCTGATTATAATTAACATACGTATTAAATAAAATTATTAAGTGATTTTATATGTAAACCGATTGATTAGGGTTTTATATTTATTTATTTGGCTTAGTTGCGTTGGAACACACTTGCTTACTTATTTTTTGTTCTACATACCTTACATATTGGGGGGATATCCTTATGGGGTGCATATGACGGAGACTGTACTTTTAAACCGATAGATAAAGACATGTTTTACCTTAGTTATGATGACTAGTTAGATATAGATACGATTAATGGAGTATGATTGTTGTGAAGGCGTAGTAATTATCCTTTATTAATGGTTTTGGGTTATAGGTGTAGGACAACCTATAACTATATCTAGTACGCAGGAGCGATCCCCGAAGGCGGTAGGGATTGACTTTATATGTGTGGGCTCGAGGGGATCCCATGTATGATGTACATGGCTGAGACTATGCTTATGTAGAGGTTAGGTGCATATGGTGTTTTTCCTTAGATTTATATGCTTTTTTGTTGTAGTACTTGAGTTGATCGTACGAGTTTATATAATATAATAAAGATGTATATGATTTAAACTAGAGTTTTATAACTACATGTCATAACTCAGGATTTATTTAACATATATACTGGAGATGTATATAGTGCATTAGTAGCATAAGACTGTTCATGACGCATAGCCTTAAGATGCATGTTAGTATCATACTTTGAGACCGTTGGCAATATTTTCATTGGTTATCAAGATCCACTTAAGATAGGAGTATATTGTAAGATAAAGATATTCTTAATATAATAAATTGACCTAGGGATAAGAAAGCTAAGAAGAATGAACTAAGAGATGAATTTTCTTCACATGGGTCACAGATGGGTTTGGAAATAGAAACGCACGTTCCTTTTAGGTTGTTTGGGTTGGGTAACTTATGACATAAAATCCACAAAAAACCAAACTACTCCTACATATAGCAGAAACCAAACTATGTTTATAAAAATCCCTGCCATATCCTTGAAATCCATGAATGTTAGGTCAAAATTTCAGTAAAACATGTAGTTATAGTACTTGAGATATACTGCATCTCAATCCACAAAACCTATATATTTTGATTCCTTATGATATTTTAGGTTGAGTTTGTTAATAAATCATCTCAAATGGTTTCCAACTGAAAGAGAAATCTCAGGTAAAAACTCAGAAATAGTAAAGTCCACTATCGAGGGGAAGAAGATGAACCTTTTGGTTAGAAACTTTGACCTCGAGCGTAAGGGATCGTGGTCAATCAGAATTTTTTTCCAATACTTTTATTTTATCTTTCTCATCAAAATGATATAAGGTAAGGCCATGTTTAGTTTAGCCTAGCTTAAGTTACAGGAAAAAGAGGTTTTAACTTTGAATTTTTTTTTTCTAAGTTACAATTTGGCTCTTCGTGACTTTTCCAACTATGAATTTGAACCTAAACTTAGTCTATGATTACTTCAAAATATTTTAAAACAAAAAGTCTATTACACCAAAGTTCATATATGACCTTGAGTCCAAGATTTTAAAAGTTCCAAATTATTTACAATTAAACCCCTGGTACTTAAAAAGAGGCCATTTTTTTATATAAACTTACCAATCCACTCCCAATTCCAACAAATGCTTAAGTACCCAAATATTTTATACAGAGAATCAAGTAACAGCTCCTCCCGATATCCTCTTTTGATCCACAAAGACGCACGAAATACCGATGAAGTAGGTTTTTCTTCCTTTTCAGTAGTAAACTTTACGTATTTGACATATTACTATTGATATCAATATGTGAAAACTCACATTTACTCCTAGTATGTGCATGTTTTAATACTTTTATACTACATATTTTATTAAGTATCATTAATACTTGAATTTCAATATGGATTAGTTTAACCCTTCTCGCCTAATAACTATATTCATGTTCCTTGTTGAATCAATTTACCCCCGCACCTCTATGCAAATACTTATATTAACCGATGTGTTATTCCAAATAACTTTTTTCTAGGCCTAATGGTATTAGATGATTTAGGTCCTTGATTATTGCTACATACTTATTAGTGTCACTTTAATTGTGTGCCTATCCGGTTACTTTTTCCAATGGTTTTGGGTTGATTATAATTTGGTGTTGTTGATGGCTTAACTATTTTTATACCCCTTAGTGAACAAGTGATTATGAGATTATTAGTTCAAATATTCTTAACTTTCTTTATATGATCCTTAGTGAATTGGTAAACATCGAATTATTTGTTTTAAGATCCTTGATTTTATTTATTTTCCTTAATGAACGATAAGTATGGGATTATCATCTTTAATTTTTTAGCATTGCTATATACTGAATTCTATACACACTCCTTCATTACAAATGGTTTAGAAATGAAGGAGAAATATTAGGTCAAAAATCAAAAACCTAAAGTCAACTTTTGATGGGAAGAAGATGAACTTTTTTACCAGAAACTTTGACCATGTGCGTGAGGACGTGCGGCCACTAAGAATTTTTGAAAAAAAAAAATCAATATTTATATTTTATTTTTCTCATCAAAATGATATAAGGTGAGGCCATGTTTGGTTTAGCCCAACCTAAGTTATGGAAAATGAGGTCTTAACATTGAATATTTTTTAAAATTACAATTTGATCCCTCTCAATTTTTCCAACTTATGAATTTGAAACCCAAACTTTGTCTATGAATAAATCAAAATATTTTAAGACAAAAAATCTCTTACACCAAAGTTCAAATATGACCTTAAGCCTAAGATTTTAAAAGTACCAAATTATATACAACTAAACCTCGACTCTTAAGAGACAGTTTTTTGTATAAACCGACCAACTCAATCCCAATTCACACATACTTATATACCCAAACATTGTATATAGAAAATCAAGAGCCAGATACTCTTGATATCCTCTTTTGATCTATAAAATCGTACAAAATATCGACCGAGTAGGATTTTTTACCATTTCAATTGTAATCTTTGTGTATTTGACATATTGCTATTGATATCACTATGTGATAGATACTATTTACTCTTAGTATGTTCATGTTATATTACTTCCATACTATATATTTTATTAAATATCATTGATATTTGAATTTGAATATTTAAAAATTTAACCCTTCTCACCTACTAAGTAATGTCATGTTCCCTATTTAATCAGTTTACCCCTGCACCTTTGTGAAAATATTTATATTATAAGCATCGGTATTAACTAGGGAGTAGGCTGACGTGTTATCCCACAAAACTTTCTGCTTGTCCTTATGGTCTCAGATGATTGAGAGCCTTAATTATTTCTACATAAGCATGAGTGCCACTTTAATTGTGTGCTTATCCGGTTACTTTTTTTCAATGTTTTTGGGTTAATTTTTATTTGGTGTTACTGATGGCCTAACTATTTCTATACCCCTTAGTGAACTAGTATGTATGGGATTATTAGTTCAAAGATCCTTGACTTTCTTTATATGCTCCTTAGTGAACTGGTAAGCTTGGGATTATTAGTTCAAAGATCCTTAATTTCCTTTACGATCCTTAATAAACTGATAAGTATAGGATTATCAACTTTAATTCTTTAGCGTTTCTATACACTGAATTCTATAAACAATCCAGCTCTCATCTATACATATATTTGTTATAAAACTAGTAAAGCTTGCTTAGCATATATGTGTTAATTCCTTTTTCCTTGAGATGAACTAAGAGAGAGAGGATAATATCTCATCCTTTTTAGAGAGAACCATGTGGGCGGAGAATAAGCAAGATGGGAGCAAAGAGTGAAACTTTTTAATTTTCTACTTTGTAGTCCGTGTTAAAAAAATGTAACTCGCCCCTGCGGTGGTATTACCCTTTGTGAAATATTTTAATAATTAATAAATTTATGTTATTCCACCTTAACTTTAATTTATTGCTTTATGTATACTCTCTTGTGCATTCATAGCAAAAATCAGGGTGTGACAAGTTGGTATCAGAGCTTGTTTTAAATTTAACATATCGTTGGGTTAGCATTCTATATGGGAAAAGAAATTTATAAGATATTAGTTATTTTATCTTATCATAAATTCTTTTATTACTATTATATGGTAATTCCATTTTGCATTATGGATACATGGGATACGTTTTCGTTCAATTTGGAGATTGAGCCGAATAACCGTTTGGACACAAGAGTCTGGGAAGAAGCATTATCAAAGCCATGGGAAATGATTTGTTCAGCAGAAGAAGATTGGACAGGTGTCAATAGGAATGTCAAGTGGTTAGTACTGACTAATAGAGTTTGAGGTGAAATGCAAGTCATTAGAAAAGTATATGACTACTTGAACGATCCAGTGATATTTCAAGAAGTTATCAATATTGCACTCACAGATAGTCCACCGACCCCACCTATGTTTCCAAATGCGGCATTAAATGGCGAAATACATGGTGGTTATTCTACTAACACCAGTAGTGAAGACTTGACTGATGATTCCCCAAACCAAGAAGATCGCCTAATTAGTTTGGAATCCAAGTCTGATGAGGAGGTTGTTGTTCCTACCTAAAATCCAAAGTTAAAGTTATCTCCTAATGTATATAGAATAATAAAGTATTCTAAATAGTGTGCCATACTAAGCCTTAGGAGATTAACTAACTGCTATAGTTAAGCACTAATGTAGAATTAGTTTGTGATATATAACTTAAATATATCATACAACTCATCTTGTATAATATAATAGGCTTGTGACACATCCTTGTTTTATGATTATATTATTAAAATTGTTCTATAATATTTTAGGATGGTTATTACTCGAATTACCTCCGCTGAACAAACTCAAACTGAAGGAATCATGCGAGTCTTTAGGAACTCAATTCTTTAGCCCGACAACAACAAACTTACCATTCTACTCCAGAGGAAATTTTCGAAGAAATCCCTAGGATGAATGCCCTTAACGAATTTTGACACAACGACCTATGTCTTTTCTTGGAAATCCAGGTGCTAGTGATGCTAAGAAATGGATACGTCAGATTGTGAAAATTTTGAATTGAGTACGTATAGTTACTAATCTCCAATTAACTTTAGTAGCCTATATGTTTTAAGGTGAAGCTGATTTCTGGTGGCAAGTGGTGTCACATAACCAGAACATTGTTAATTTTACTTGGGAGATATTTGAAGATATTTTCTTCAAAAAATATTTTCTCGAGACTGGACGAGGCTTAAAATTGCTTCAAGCCAATCTGTCTGTTGCCCAGTATGATGCCAAATTTATCGAGTTATCTCATTATGCCCTTGAGTGTATATATATATACTGATAAAAAATGTAAGAAAGTTGAAATAGGATTACATCTAAGAATCAAGAATCCAGTTGCTCCTTTACAAATCCACGAGTATTCTCAACTTATCGACATTGCGGCAAGTCTAGAACTAAATTTTATTTGTCGTAATACCATCTTCTCCCCGTTGTACTAGAAAGGATCATGTTATTAAAATGCCACCTCAATCTCGACCTCAACCCTTTCCAAACTCGAGTGAACAAGATTACTTTTAGATCCGTCATAACACAATGCGTTCAATGATTCATTATCATGAATGCCACCAAGTAAGGAATATCCGGCCACAGTGTCCTATGTTAAAAAAAAAATTGATCCGTCGTCAGTCAAAAAATCCCTCACAAAATCCAAAATCCCGTTCTATCCAGAATAAACCTAAGCTAAATCCTTTCAAGGAAATTATGCCAACCCCAAGTCGTGGAAAGAATTATGCAATACTATATACACGAAACTCCCATGACGTGATAAAAGGTATGATATTTTTTTCAACATATTCCTGCACATGTTATATTTGATTCAGGTTCAACACATTCCTTTATCAGTCTTAGACTAGATAAATTATCGTAATTACTACCAATAACTTTAATTACTCCATTGGATATTGGATCACTGACATGCAAAATCAATACACCAACACAAGGTTATAACAATTGTAGAATTTATCTTGGTTTAATTGTACGCCTTGTTAATTAGATAATTTTACATCTTTGTGGTTTCGATATTGTTATCGAAATGGATGTTATGTCAAGACATCATGCTAAGAAAATTTATTTTCAAAATGAAGATAGTAGTTCTCTTCTATTTCAAGAATCAGGTATGTCTAAATCATCAAGTTGTAATACCCCTTACTTTTATGGATAATTTAAATTTCATAAATGAGTATAATTTGGAGATTTGAGGAATTTCTCTAAGAAATAATTTTTGGAATTTAGGAGGGTTACATGATTTTTTATGGGTGTTGCACTTACCTTAAGGATTAAGTAAATGAGTTGGACCATTTTAATTACATGTCGCAATTTGGTAAGGCGACAAAGGATACTATTTTAATTGGAAACCCCGTATTGAGATTTATTGGGTTTAATTAGTGAATAGCAGTTAAATACATAGGATGGAGATTTTGAGCGTGCGGTTGGTTTCGAAATGGCTGAGATAGTCAGCATAGAGTATTCGGGAGTAGTGTTTGGATTTCGAGAATTTTTGGATCAGTAGGGACTCGTAATTGAGTAAACGAGTCACTTTTGGGTTTTTAAGGGATAAACCCTTATTCTCTCATATATATAAGACAAGAGAGAGTGGGAGGAAGAAAAGAAAAAGGTAAAAGAGAGAGGAGAAGAAAGAAAGAGAGAAAGAGGAAGAAAAAGTTGGATTCCAGCTAAACTCCGCGGGATTCAACTCGAGGTCGTCTGATTTTATCCTCCAGACAAGTGTTTACTTGCTTTATTAATTTAGTGCGTATATCTCGTATCATAATTGGTAAATGATGATATTTTGGGTTAGAACCCTTAAAGTAGATTTGGGAAAACTTGAGTAAGAGTTTACAAATGGATGTATTGTAAACTCTAAATTATTTCTAGTGTTAAAACCATGTTAATGGAGTGTAAAATTGAATTGAAATGGGAGAAATGTCAAACCAGGGTTTTTATGGTTTTAAGGTTTAAACCTAAGAGAAATAGTTTAATACCATAAATAAGTTGAGGTGGTAGTTATAAATAAGTTTTAGGATGATAATAGGGTTGTTGGTTGAGATTAGAAACCACAAAAATGGAGTTTGGGTTGATATTTGGGTATTTTGGAGATTAAAAAATTGCCCAATTAGTGCCCCTCGAACAGGGCGAATCGATTCGGGTCTAGGCCGAATCGAATCGCATAAGGGGATCTGTAAGGCTGTCTTAGGCCGAATCAATTCGGATTTAGACCGAATCGATTCGCCTTTGAGGACCAGCTTGAAAAACACTTTCTGAATCGATTCGCATTGGAGGCCGAATCGATTTTCCTACCCAAATCGATTCACAATAAGGACGAATCAATTCTCTTTGGCCGGATTTGCTAGTTTTCTTCCCTTCATAGTATGGGGAGTCAAATTAGAATTTAGGGTTTCACACGAGGGATCCTAATTATGATATTGGGACTCCTAAATGACGATTTTGAGGGCAAGTAAACCTTTAGCTAAAAGAGAGAACCTTGGATTATTTTAGGGTGAAATCTTAGGGACGAACCTAGTGAGTGTTCGAGTCGAATAACATTCGAGAGAAAGAGGTTTTCGATAAGTGTGTAGAGATATGTACGCGGTTAGAATGTTTATGGGCTAAATGCATTCGAGTAAATCCTAGGATGTGAATAGGATGGAAATTGGGGATAGGGGCTAGAGATTCATGAACGGTTATCCAACATCGGCTGACGACTAGGATTATAGGTAACGTGATACCTACAGGATTCAATATAAGTTGTGGGTATACTCATTAAATTACTATAAATTGGAATATTCAGAGAGTATATGATTCCTTAACGTGTTTAAGGTGCGACTTATACATTGAGTGAGGGAATAATTTTGGATTTAGTATCGTGAGTGTGAAAATACTTCAATGTTATTATTAGTGAAAATCTTTGCGATTATTGGCCATCACTATGCGTGATTGGAAATTATGGCCATTTATATTCGAGGAACGATGTAAAAAATATATATATATACGATGTGATTACAGTATGTATATATAATATGATACGGATATGTATATATATATCAGTGTGTGAATGGTATATATATTTATGTGAAGCATACCCCCTCTAATGCTATCATGGGAAGTTGCGCAATGTGGGTGAGGCCCCTGACTTGAGAAGCCCGGAGCGTATAGTCCCCAGATCATAGCATCCATTGTTATATTGTGTGATTTTTATTAGGGGTGAGACGTGGTGGGTATGTTTCGTCTCATTTTCGAGGAGGAACTATGATCGCTTCCCATACATTGTGATTTGGATTTTTAGCAAGTCGGTGATATTTAGTCCGACCGCTAGTACCCAGGATGGTATATGAGTGATTCCATGGAAGATGATAGCATTGAGAGACCACATACTCGAGTTATAGCTCGTTGGGATGGTTATTATACTTGTGTGTATAGTATAATACCTGTGTATGAGAACAAGATATTATATATCTATAACTAGAGTTAATAGATCAAATAAGTAAAGATTTGTTCTCATTCTGGGTGATTCTATCCGGACTTATATTGTGATATGTATATGAGAGTGAGTATGATAATGTATGTAATTATATGAGTATGTATATATATGTTATGTACTGAGGGTCTAATGGATCTCGACAATCAAGAATGCCAAGTAGTAGTGTATCGGGGGGCGTTCCTTGTTTGGATTTTGCTTCGCGAGACACCCCACGCACAAACATGGCACAGTGTTGAGACAGGAGAGAAGTTCATCCCTTAGTACTAGGATCAATTAGGATTTTTAGAGTTTTGATGGAACAGATTAGTTAGGCAGGGTAGCTTAACTAAGTTGTCTATTAGGATGGATTAGGTGTGCACTATTAGAAGGGGGTGAGGGGTATCTCATGGGAGTGCGATACCAATTTAAATATGAGATAAAACATATTTTTCATAAATAAAGCATTTATGCACTTGAAAAATATTTTCACAACTCGGGCTCTGACCCGTTTACCTATTTTTCTCTCTTTTGCTATATATATATAGGTGTCCATACACAGGGATGCCTGAATGACGATTTCTTCGAGTATGACGTCTGCTGCAGCAGTTGTGAATGCACGTAGATTTACTGTAAACACTTATATCCTTGTAATATAGATAGGAGGTACTATATAAATATTCGGTCTAATAACCCAACTGCTTATATTTATTCTTTTACCGCCTTTTATTGCAAAATTGGATTGGGTTGTATTATTGTTAAATCGAGTGTTCGGTTATTTTATTTCATTTTCAGTCTTATATATAAACTATGTGAATGTTTTATTTGAATGGTTTGTTTAAAAATATTAGTTAATTTATATTTTTGACGCCACCCTAATAGGTTATTAGTAATTAAATTGGTTTTCGACAGTGATGCTAAGAATGAACCATATGAGACTCCTGTTTTAATTTGGTACAGGATTGATCGCCCGGTATTTTATTAGGCGAGGTATCATAGATGGTATCAGAGCATCAGGTTCTAGTGTCCTTAAGAATCTTTGCGGACGTACTACGCTTTCAGTATTGCCTTCAATTTGATATAGAGCCTTAGGATTAGTATTGTTGATTCCTCTTGTGAGATTTCGTTCTCCAGCCATTTTATAAGGTTATAGTAATCTTTTGCTCGCTCGTTCGAGATTCGTGTGTTGATCGATGAAGGACGACCACAGAAGGCCATTACAAGGGACTTATGGGAACGGTTAGTTAAAGCCGGAGACTAGGACCACAGTATAGGTCACTCTCCTTGTGGCATTTGCTAAGAATAGTTGCGATGACTACTAAAGAATAATATTCATGAGTATTCAAGTACTATTGTAGTGGAGAGCGGTGCTAAACTTGAATTTCACAGTGAAGTAAATTGGGAAAGAGGTTCGAAATGTCTTCGATAAGGACCATACCTTGAAGTTAAGTTATTCGGAGTAAGTGTAACATGATTCGGCAAAAGTAGAAGGCTGGGAAGGTTTGGCTTAGAGAAATATATAGAAAATACCCATATGTGAAAATTTGAGGAAAATTTTTTCACTCGTGGGAGCAATGTTGAAATGGTGGGAACAGTAGTTATCGTATTCGGAGGAGTGAAAAGTTTTTCTCGTAGAGGAATCTCACGGATGGTTTTAACCGCAAATTCCTTTGGTTGATTAGGAAATAAGAGAATGCAGTTTTTGTATTATTCACATAAGGATCGGCCAGAGGCCGACAGTGAATAAAGAGTGATATAGAGAAGTGAACCTAATACCGAAGTAAGGTAGTTACAATGAAGACAGAATCTTTCAGTGGAATGATAGGATCACCGGATAAGTGTTGTTAACCCTTGTGGATAATTTGTATCCATGGAACCCCATTGGTGGACATCCACCCGGGGAACTTATTAAACCAGGGTTGTTGAGGTCGTTGGCGGAGTTTACTTTTAAAGAAGAAGTTAAGGGAACTATGAAGGAAATCATCAGGATCAAGGCTATAGAGTCCCAGATACTGATAACCTTAACCTGGTCGAGATCAACATGGAATGAGGAACTACGCGCTTTGACCTTGCCCGGTAGGAGTTAAAGGACAAAAATAGGGTGCCAAGGTGGGGCATAGATTAAAGTAGTTTTGATTCGGTTAGGGAAAGTATATCATTTTCGGGAACCATTTGGAGTAACTAGAGAGATTGGCGAAGTTATTGTTGTGAGTCTCATCTCGGATGAAGGAGGTATATTCTTTGTGACAAGATTATGTCACAGTATTTTATTAGCCCTAGATTCGTGAGTGATTCGAGTTTACTAGTAGTATAGATAACATTATATAGTATATGTTTATGTGATTTTTCGCGGTAGCAGGGCTCAATTTTTTTCATTCGTTATGAAAATGGGTGTTGTCATTTTGAGCTTATATTTACTTTACATTCCTCATTTTGTATGTGTTATATGAGTATGGTATTATTTTGTGTATAATATGATCTTCGTTGATCGGAGCGATAGAAGGATAATGATTACAAGACTATCGTGTCCGCAGTTCCAGGGTGGAACAGGTTGTTGTTTCGATATCTCACCTGGATACAGGTTGAGTTCGCCCCAATTATATATATAGATGAAACTTCAATGAGAATATGTTTCATTATCGTGATACGATTGCGTGGCAACCTTATAGATATGATTTAAGGTATGCAGGGTTTATTGTTGAGATGTGAGTTTAAGCCCATTATTTTTTGAGCTAAGGACGTAGTGCTAGTACGAGCACTTGGTGGTGTGGATCTCAGAAAGGAATAGGAGTTCAGACCACATTTTATTGAAAGATAGGATAGGGTTATCCCGGTTATACATTAAAGCTAACGGACCTCCACGACTGACAAAGTTAAGTAGTAGTGTATTAGAGGGGTTCCTTGTTTGGATTTCGCTTGTGAGACGCTCCACGCATGAACCTTAACTACGTCGGGAGTAGAGAGATGTTATGGGATGCGAGGATGTTGGTTTTGATGATAAGTCATATCGTGTGGAGAAAACACTATAGACTCAGAGCCGTATGATGATTGCATGCTTATGTAGATAGAAGTGTTATGGAAAAATCACTGACATGGTTCTATCACCTCAAGTATCTGGGTGAGGCAGGAATTATAGAAATTGATTTGAGGCTCATAGAGAGGCCATGGATGAAAAGGTAAATTTTCGAGGTAGTTTTGTTTGGGTATGATGTTCGAAATATATTATAAGAGATTAGGTGCCTCGATTAGTTAGAATTTCCATTTCGCCAAGGTGGAATAATAGAGGGGTAGAGGTACGTTAACGTTAGTAGGTTAGCGAGGTAGGATTTAGGACGCCCCGCTGGTGTTCCTTAGGCTATTATATCTCGATGATCGACGATGAGAGGAAGTAGTGTAACAGGAGGGTTCCTTGTCTTGATTTTGCTTTGCGAGACATCCCACTAGGGACATAGTTAGAATCATACTATTTTATTTATGTACGAAAATGATTCGATCTTAGAATTATTCGGAAACAAGACCAACAAAGTTAGTGGCGTCGATCTAAAAATATTGTTGGGAGTTAACCATAAGAAGATTAGTGGATTAACTTTGAAGAAGGATTAGATTTCCAAGTATAAGAAAAGTTGAATTTTGCGGGTTCGAAAAACCCATGTGTGAGTATTACACCGAGGAAACAAGGCCCATTGTTTAGAGAGAGTGTACGTGTCAGACGTTTACAATAGTTGTGCAGAGAAGCACGGGTTGTAAGGTATGTGGGCACCCTGGTAAGTTGGTTTTATATACCACCTGAAATAGAAGGGGCGTAGTATATAAAGTTAAAGATTATACCGTAAGGCAGTCATAATGGATTCAGAGTGTGTTGGATGGAATGTTGTAAGAGGTCCGCGATAATCCAATTGTGCAGGGAAATAAGAGGTAGCATGCCCAAGATAAGTGATGAGACTGATGGGAGTAGTGAAGCGTTAGAGTAATTTACTTTTTGATGGAAATTAGATATCCTGATGTAAATGAGCGGACGCTTAGAATCACGAATTTTTTGGTGATATTTATACATTAGAGCGGAGGCTATAGTCTCATCCTCTCTCTATGTGGAACTAGAAAAAATGAGTGCGATATGATGTTATTAGAGTCACCTTACGACGAGGTAGTGTTGTAGCACATAGGGATTTAGTAACCTAGTGCATTATAGTATAAACCTTGTGATAGGTGGGTACCAAACGAGTGTATGGTCGAGGTGTGATTAGTGATCCTAGGATGGTAATACTGGTCATATCCGAATCTATGGGCAAAATTCCATTGTAAGGGGGGGAGTATGTAATACCCCGTACTTTTATGGATAATTTAAATTTCATAAATGAGTATAATTTGGAGATTTTATGAATTTGTCCGAGAAATAATTTTTGGAATTTAGGAGGGTTACATGATTTTCGATGGGTGTTGCACTTACCTTCAAGATTAAGTGAATGAGTTGGACCATTTTAATTATATGTTGCAATTTGGTAAGGCGACAAAGGATAATATTTTAATTGGAAAACCCGCATTGAGATTGGGTTTAATTAGTGAATTGCACTTAATACCTCGGATGGAGATTTCGAGTGTGTGGTTGGTTTCAGAATTGCCGAGATAGTCAGAATAGAGTAATTGAGAGTAGTGTTTGGATTCTGGGAATTTTTGGATCAATAGGGACTCGTAATTGAGTAAATAAGTCACTTTTGAGTTTTAAAGGGATAAACCCTTATTCTCTCCTATATAAGGCAAGAGAGAGTGGGAGAAAGAAAAGAAAAAGAGAAAAGAGAGGAGGAGGAGGAGGAGGAGGAGAAAGAAAGAGAGAAAAGAGGAAGAAAATGGGGGATTCTGACCAAACTCCACGGGATTCAACTCGAGGTCATCGAATTTTATCCTCCAGGAAAGTTTTTACTTGCTTTATTAATTTAGTGTGTATATCTCATATCATAATTGGTAAATGATAAAATTTTGGGCTGGAACCCTGAAAGTAAATTTGGGAAAACTTGAGTAAGAGTTTACAAATGGATTTATTGTAAACTCTAAATGATTTCTAATGTTAAAACCACGTTCATAGAGTGTGAAATTGAATTGAAATGGGAGAATTGTCAAACTAGGGTTTTTATGGTTTTAAGGTTTAAACCTAAGAGAAATGGTTTAATACCATAAATAAATTGATGTGGTAGTTATAAATCAGTGTTAGGATGATAATAGGGTTGTTGGTTGAGATTAGAAACAATAAAAATGGAGTTTGGGTTGATATTTGGGTATTTTGGAGATTGAAAAATTGCCAAAATAGTTCCCCTCGAACAGGGAGAATCGATTTGGGTACAGGCCTAATTGATTCGCATAAGGGGATCTATAAGGCTGCCTTAGGCCGAATTGATTCGGATTTAGACCGAATCGATTCACCTTTGAGGACTTGCTTGCAGAACACTTTCCGAATCGATTCGGATTGGGGGCCGAATCGATTCGGCTACCCAGATCGATTCGTAATAAGGGCGAATCGATTCGCTTTGGCCAGATTTGCTAGTTTTCTTCCCTTAATAGTATGGGGAGTCAAATTACAATTTAAGGTTTCACATGGGGGATCCTAATTATGATATTGGAACTCCTAAATGACGATTTTGAGGGTGAATGAACCTTTAGATAAAAGAGAGAACCTTGGATTAATTTAGCGTGAAATCCGAGGGAAAAAGCTAGTGAGTGTTCGGGTCGAATAACATTCTAGAGAGAGAGGTTTTCAGTAAGAGTGTAGAGATATGTCCGTGGCTAGAATTCTTATGGTCTAAATGCATTAGACTAAATCCGAGGATGTGAACAGGGTGGAAATTGGGGATAGGGGCTAGAGATTCATGACCGGCTATCCAGCGTCGGCTGGTGACTAGGATTATAGGTAACGTGATACCTACAAGATTCAATATAAGTTTAGGGTATACTCATTAAATTACTATGAATTGGGATATTCAGAGAGTATATAAATCCTTAACGTGTTTAAAGTGAGAGTTATACATTGAGTGAGGGAATACTTTTGTATATAGTATTGTGAGTGTGCAAATACTTAAATGTTTTTATTAGTAAAAATCTTTGGGATTATTGGCCATCGTTATGTGTGATTGGTAATTATGGCCATTTATATTTGAGGAACGATGTAAAAAAATATATATTTATACGATGTGATTACAGTATGTATATATAATATGATACGGATATGTATATATATCTGTGTGTGAATGGTATATATATATTTATGTGAATCATACCCCCTCTAATGCTATCATGGGAAGTTGCGCGATGTGGGTGAGGCCCATGGCTTGAGGAGCAGGGGGCGTAGAGTCCCTAGATCATAGCGTCCTTCGTTATATTGTGTGATTTTTATTAGGGGTGAGACATGGTGGGTATGTTTCGTCTCATTTCTGGGGAGGAACTATGACCACTTCCCATACGTTGTGATTTGGAATTTTACCATGTCGGTGATATTTAGTCCGACCGCTGGTGCCCAGGATGGTATGTGAGTAATTCCCTGAAAGATGATAGCATTGAGAGACCGCATCCTCGAGTTATAGCTCGTTGCGATGGTTATTATACTTGTGTGTATAGTATAATACCTCTGTATGAGAACAAGATATTATATATCTCTAACTAGAGTAAAGAGATAAAATAAGTAAATATTAATTCTCATTCTGGGAGATTCTGTCAGGACTTGTATTGTGATATGTATATGAGAGTGAGTATGATAATGTATGTAATTATATGTGTATGTATATATACGTTATGTACTGAGGGTCTAATGGATCTCGACGACCGATACTGCCAAGTAGTAGTGTATCGGGGGGTTGCTTATTTGGATTTCGCTTCGCGAGGCACCCCCACGCACGAACATGATACAGTGTTGAGATTGGGGAGAAGTTCAGCCCTTAGTACTAGGATCAATTAGGATATTTATAGTTTTGATGGAACGGATTAGTTATGCAGGGTAGCTTAACTGTCTATTTGGATGCATTAGGTGTGCACTATTAGAAGAGGGGTGGGGGGTATCTCATGGGAGTGCGATACCAATTTAAATATTAGATAAAACATATTTTTCATAAATAAAGCATTTATGCACCTGTAAAATATTTTCACAAGTCAGGATCGGACCCGTTTATCGATTTTCCTCTCTCTCTCTCTCTCTCTCTCTCTCTCTCTATATATATATATATATATATATATATATATATATATATATATAGGTGTCCAGACACAGGGACACCTGTATGACGATTTCTTTGAGTCTGGCGTCTACTGCAGTAGCTGTGGATGCATGCGAGTTTATTGTAAATGCTTCTATCCTTGTATTCTAGATAGGAGGTACTGTATAAATATTCGGGCTAATAACCCAACTGCTTATATTTATTCGTTTATCTCCTTTTATTGCGGAATTCGATTGGGTTGTATTATTGTTAAACCGAGTGTTCGGTTATTTTATTTCATTTTCAGTCTTATATATAAACTCTGTGAATGTTTTATTTGAATGGCTTGTTTAAAAAGATTAGTTAATTAATATTTTTGACGCCATCCTAATAGGTTATTAGTAATTAAATTGGTTTTCGACAGTGATGCTAAGAATGAACCATATGAGACTCCTATTTTAATTTGGTACAGGATTAATCGCCCGGTATTTTATTAGGAGTGGTGTCACACAAGTTTCCAAATTCAAATGTCTTTTTTTAATTCCAAACCTTTTGGAATAATTTAAAGATGTTTTTTAAAAGAATTACTAGGATTACCCCCTTCCCGAGAAATCGAGTTTAATATCAATCATTATCCCAATACATTTCTTATTTTGATACATCCACGTCGAATGGCTCCTTTAGAACTGCGTACCCAATTAAATGACCTTCTTGAGAAAGGTTTTATTCAACAAAGTTCAACTCCTTGGAGATCTCTGGTAATAAATGTCAAGAAGCATTTTGGAAGCTTTAGATTATACATAGACTATCGTAAATAAAACTCATGAACAATTAACAATAAGTATCCTTTACCTCGATCAGGTTATATATTTGATAAATTTAGAGGAGAAAGTGTCTTTTCTAAAATAGACTTGCCATCAAGTTACCATCAATTGCAAGTTAAAGAAAAAGATATTCTGAAAGCTGCTTGAGACAACTTGGATATAATTATGACAAATTATGTTTGAATCATGATTACCTTATGTGATATGGATAATGTGTTATTAATATATATAATTTTGGGTTATTATATTTACTCTAATACTACCTTCAAAAATCATGAAATATCAAGTTGGTTAGAGACACAAAATTTTGAAGTTTTTCGTAGGAATGTTCATGTTAAACACTAGTTTTGACCCTTATAATATAAAAATTGACTCAAGGTGAAACTATATAGTTGTAGATATATGAGTTAGGTTTATGGCACAATAAACAGGGTATCAAATTTAGTAACAAGTAATAAGTTATACATAAATTACGAACCAAAGGCAAATTTGTCAATCCTTTTAAGTGGTATTTCGTCCTTTAGTACACCAAATGTTCTAGTTTGATTGGATGGAGAGGGAGGATTGTTAGTCCGACTTAAACCTTTTGAAATAGACCCCTTATTCATCGAAATCATTCATGGTTTCACCTTGAAGAATATTTGTCTTGATGAGAAAGAAAGGAGGAGATTAAGGAAGGAAATGTTATAAGAAACGCTAGGAAAAATTCCAAGAAAATCCTTAACCTCTTTCCAAGGTATAATTATGTGTTAATATTGTTTTAATTTTGGATCATAGTTATTTAAAAGTATAAAATCTTAAATTATTGATTAAAATTCCATCGTCCTTTGTAATTGCATGTTTTTGTTCATACATAAGATAAGTGGTATATATGAGTCGTATTGCTTTGTACATAAGTCCCTTGTATTCAAACTTGCATATATTTTTGTGTACTTATGGGAATTGAGATATTATAATTGGATATGAAACTAAACTCATATATACATACCATATACAAAACATAGAATTAAACTCCTTGTGGTTAGGCCTTAGTGATGGTTGTAAGTTGGTGTGTAGTTACCATTTACATAAATGCATTAAGATATACTGTGAGTTTGATACAGATTTTGACATAGCAAATGAACTCTAAAAATTATGATACTTTAATTTTGTATGATTTAGTATTCTTATTGAATTTGAGTGAAAAATCGTAGAAAGTTAAAATGTATAAAAATCATGTAAATTCTTGGAAATTGATGAAACAATAGAGGAGCTTGTTGGAAAGATTTAATATGTTATAAATAAATGATCATATCTTGCTCTAGGATGCTTGAAAAATTACACCATCACTTGTAATGGAAATTAAATTCTAATATGCTTTCATATTGATAAGTTGGACTGTTGTATTTGTACAGTTTATGAATATAGGATGGTTGAGTATAATGGACAATAATTTGATGCCACTCTAGATACCCCATGAAAGAATGTTCTTATCTTCTCCTTCTAAATGGTGTTTTGAGTACATGTTCTATGTGTATATAAACTGAGAAGTATACTTTTATGTTTACTTTTTTTTGTTATAAATTCCTTATGAGTTATATTCTAGGGTTGAATGTTCATAACTTTATCAACATAGATACCACTGCATCATCATTTCTCAAGTTTCATGGAATTCTACATAAATGTGATTATATTGTGGTTGTATAGTCATTGAAAGTTACATAAATATATTAAGATAATACTTATGATTGAGATTCAGTACTGATTTAGTTGTATTGACAGGAGTAAGGCCTAACCCACCCCGTTCAACTCCACTTGAAGGAAACGTAAATACGTAGTTAACAACCCAAGGTGAGTGTACTCATTGGAAAGATATATTTGTATATTAATGTGGATATGAGTAGAACATTATGAATATGAAATTATCCACAGTCCAAAATAGGGGAGGATTTTCTATTACAAACAAGTGGTTACTCCTCAATTAGGAATGGGGGAGAATTATATATTACAGACTGGATATGTGGATCGTGATTTGAAAAGTTGGGTCATTATTTACGAATGGGAAAAATAATTTTATACATTATTATATGGATATGATTTATTTCATTTAATTTTGTGCAATAGTATAGTAGTGATACATTCACTGAGCTATTTTTCTCAAGATTCCTGTGTTTAAGTTTTTCAGGTATCGTGATGTTACTGTCAAATCTAGGAGGTGGGGTTGAGTTAGCAAGGAATGTATAGAAAATAGTTTTATTTAAATGTAAATGATGTAATTAAGTCAACTTATCCTTCAAGCAAGTTTAGATAAGCATACGTACTTTAAGATTGTGAAATATTTTTAGTTTATGGATTTACATTGATGATTAAAACAATCGATACTCATATTTATAGTTTGGTTAATTTACTAATGGTTTGACTCACTTTGACTTTCAAACTTAATTATAAGTAATTGGGTTTGGTTGTGTCATCTTTTGGTATAGAGCCTAGGTTTTAGAGGTTCTGGAGTTTGAAGAGTCTAGATATAGCAGTGAATATAAGAAATATGTTTTGTTGTACACTAACAATTATATTAAAAAAAATATGTGTGTATGCATGTTATTATATCTTTGATTCATTTCGAATATAAAAGAATATAACAGGGGAATGTTAATGTGAGAGTAGAAGATCACTACACCAAAATAGACAATTTGTAACTGTTTCAAACACTTGAAAAATGACAATTGTAAGTGTTTAAAACACTTAAGAATCGGCGCGTTGCAAAAAAATTGTAAGTGTTCAAAATCATTGCTAATCTCATTTGCAAGTGTTTATTAGGAACACATGTCCGTTCTGGATAACCGTTACAAAAAAAGTTACAAGTGTTATGAACACTTGCAAAATTCAACAAGCATTTTTAGTTTGCAACGATTATAAGCACTTACAAATGAAAAAATATATATTTTTTGTAACGATTCAAAACACTTACAAATAATAATATGTAAGAAAAAAAAATTCCTTTTATAAGTGTTATGAACCATTGCATAAATAAAAATTAAAAAAAATATAAAAAAAATCCACTATAAGCTACCCCACCCTCATATCTAAAAACACCACAGTAAAAAATGTTCATAACAAAACAGACAGATAAGGCCACATTAAGATGTTCTAAACAAATTTCCTTGGAAACAATCATTCGATCTCACACTTCGTTATTGGGGTTGTGTAAATTGCCAACTTGTCAAAATTCATATATTGTATAGCAAAGTGGCATTAGATACTCTAAAATAAATAGAAACTACACATTAAAGTCATGCCCACTTCGTCCATAAACATTACATTACTTTACGTCAATAACACCACTTGGGCTTAGAGAAATCCAGGCGCCTGTGTTACCTTCCTCAAACCCATGCTCTCTCCAAAATCTGCATTTCCATGGAATATCATTAAGTATGTGGCAAAAACATATAATGTCAACAGATAAAGTTCATCACATGCTTAGAAATAAAAACATATCATGAAAGCACATATAATGTTTATGTACATGGATGTGTTTACACGATTCAAAAAGGTTTTACCATACACTCTTTTTGCATTATATCACTGCATGCCTAGAAATACAAACAACTAATATACTTAAGTCAAATCACCTTTAAATATGAACCAAGCTAAAATCCAAATAATAATATAAAATAAAATAAATGACTTTATGAGCCAAATTAAAAATGTAATATTAACTACATATTAATTTTTAGGACCATTATTAGAAATTTTCTAGCAACTTGGGAGTATTACACGTATGCACATACTTAAGCATGCCTTTTCTATATTTCATTTACACATGGATAAAGTTAGTTGAATAAAAAGAGGAAAATGCAAAAACTTCAAATGGAAACAACCTTTAAGAATAGATGGAGCCCCAGCACAAAGTTGGTAGAAGATGTGGTATGACCTTTCCCCAGAAACCAATTGAACCACTCTCGACTGCAAAAAGAAGGCATAAATTCCTTTTTAACTAGCATGTATTAATTAAAATTAAAAAATCCATAGATTTCAGGATGAGGAATTAGTTACCTTCTCAAGAAGAACTATCCATAGTTATCATAGCCATTGATGTTTGAGAGGCACATGTTACATTGAGTGAGTTAAGTCAGTACAGTGAATATAGTTTTTTTATAAGTACAAGTCAGTGAATACAATTGAAATGGTGATCACATAATAATTCTAGATAAAGCCAACTTCTTAAAGTAAATATGCTTACAAGTCTGTATTTTAACACCACATATTTTTTCCGTCGCACTAAAATGAATTTTAATCAACTTTCCCTGAACCACATTAAGAATATAACTAGGTTAGAACATATCTTTCAGGAAGAAAAAAACATCAATTTGTGAATCGCTTTATAAGTCTATGGATACTTTGTGTCATGAAAGAAGAGGAAGAGTCAGGTGTGGACATGGGCGGAGCCACACACACCCGAGAGGGTGCAGGCACATGCACTGGATTTCTAGGATTTTTTTTTTATATATATATATACATGTGTGTAATATAATAACTTAAATATTAAGGTTAAAATTGATAATTTTTGAAACTTAAGTCAATATATATACAACAGCAGCCGACCCGAGTTTTTCAACCCAACCAAAGTTTTGTCTTCTCTCTCTATTCAAGAACAAAACAAAAGGTAAGTCCATTTTCTCTCCTCTATTTACATATTTGTTAGTCTACAACACATTAACGAGTTCAAGATAAAAAAATTCATGAATGTGAACGGCCCTAGTTTACTGAAATTATCACTGGAAATTATTACGGACCCTAATTCAAGATAAAAATTATTATTGAAAATTTTCTCCTCCGTTACATTGATTTTATTATTGAAATTATTACTGAAATTTACAAAATGATTAATCATACAAAGTGATTAAAATTTTACTGAATTAATTTATTAAATAAATTCAATAATAAATATCAACATCAATGGGTTAATCTTTTTCTAACAAATTTTATGTTAGATTAATTCTGATTTTTATGTTAGATTAATCATTTTCCATTAATTCTATTAATTTTAAATAACTTGTTTAAGTTAGATTAAATCTGTTTGATTAATATATCGAAAGAGACGTGTTGGATGATATTGACACTGAACATATCATTCAATTTTTCCAGAAAATAAAGTCTAGGAAAGTTGCATTGTAATAACTATCCTATTTTAGTACTAGATTTATGCCAAAAATAGTACAAATAACTCAAAAAAATTCGCTTCGGAGGTTCCCGCCCCCGAACCCCCGGGGTATGTCAGACAATTTCGCACCCACTAACTCCAAATCCTGGAGAACTCACAAATTGGCTACAGTTATCATTCCTAGATGTTTTTGTATTCCCAAATGCTTCTAGTATACAGCTTGTCTGGAGGATTTCATTCAAAAACTAATATGTGTTTACGCAAGAAATCTGAATGGCCTCCTCTCTAACCTCGTCGATAATGCTACGAGAGACAATGGGCTTTATAACGCGTCAGAAGGCAGTTCAGCACCAGACGTGTTATCTAATAATGTCTTAAAAATATTGTGTATACGCGTATACGATAGAGTGTTAATTATATAAACGGAATGGAAAGAAAAGAGAGCCTAATGAGTCATGACATGAGGTGAGGTGAGGTGAGGTAAGGGAGAAGAAACATCAGAACTGGATCAATATGTGGTGTAACATTAGAATTGGCTCTTAGCCATTATGTTTTTCAGCTTGAAGATGAGGAGGAACTGCCCAAACGATTCTTGAAAAAAAATTCTAATTCTATGAACGAACTCATTCACAAAGCTAAAAAGCAGAAGTCATAAAATTTAATGGATCTTCTTGAAAAATCTACAAGCTTTAAGGGGGTTGCCGAGTTTGACAGTGACCAAGTTCCACGTCTACATTTTGAAGAACCTCCTAACTGCTGGAGCCTTCCAGTCTCATAACCATTGCCATTTCCCTTCTCGACGTCGAAAATGAAATTGTTGATTGATTACTATGCAAAGTGAGTGAAGGCTTCTTGTACACGAGGCTCATAGAGCAAGCCCTTGACAGTGAAGGAGATTTTGTAAACATTAAAAATGAAGCAGATACATCATGGTTATAAAACTATTGAATATGTTGAACATATAGTGTAAACGCTGGTTGTGATGCCTATACACATATGGGGCTATATAAAGTATAAATTCAGGTATACTCTACATGTTCTCGATTGAAGACGAAGAAAACGAACGAAGGTCAGATATTTGAAGGACAGATGACTGGAATCCAAGATCAACACCAGACAAAGAGAGAGATCAGGTCAAGTATATATATACACGTGTGTGTGTGTGTGGTCATATTTGATTCTTTGATATGCTTTTGAATGCAAATGTTGAATACTTGAATGTGTATTTGTATTTGTTTTTTGCATATGGATTTTTTTTTTATCTATTTTTGTAAGTTTGTTTTCCACCAAAATCATTTTGTAAATATTTATTATTTGTTCGGTGAATTTGTTCAACGCGGTACTCGAAGCTTTGAATATTTTGATGTGCATTTATGATTGTTTTGAATCATAGTATCTCTTCAATCTCATTCTGTGAGTGTGGTGAGTGAGTGCAAGTGCAATTTTGAGTTGTTGAATTTTTCGAACTAAACCAAAAGTAAAAGTGAAATCGCCCTGAATTTAACTGAGAAAGAATTCGACTGAAGCCAAAGGTCACCATCCAAAAAATGTCGAGACCGAATAATTATGTCCAATCCAAAAGATACCCCACACTCGAACCGAATTATAAAACGATAGTTTTATAATTAGGGATAATTTTGTCTCATATTTCATTATGATTTTTAATCCCATAATGTGAATTCATTTCCTAATGATTAAATTTACTAGTATAGATTCCTGCAAAATTCCAATGCTTTTTAAGCAATTTGATTAATGTCTAATAAAATTAGATTACACTGTCATATAAAAAAGCAATGTTTTGAATAACAAAATCACCAATATAGCATCTCATAAATTGCACTAAACTTACATTGGTGTAAAGAGCGTACAGAGTTCCCCCCAGGTAATCCTTCACGAGATGCTTCCTTCATGATAACACAAGTGCACATCCCTACGTCCAGAGGAAGAGGCCTACACAACAAAGACATGAGAAATCATAACAACTTAATTATTAAATAAGGTTTATTTAGGTATGTTTTATAAGTATATTAAATAAGGCGGGTGAGAGATAATCTATGACACTTAATTACTTAGCTGCATTAAGATTAATATCTAAACCTTTATTTACAAAACAAACTTGTTGGGAAGTGTAGACCACGAAGAGGTAGGAGTTGCCTCTGAATCCGAATAGTCCCAAATGTTCACTGAATTTGTGTCATCTGAATCGAATGGGTTCCAAATTTTGGACCCAAAAACTGTATCAGGCTCGTTCTTTTGCATACATAGCTGAAGTGAAGATGTCTTTAACACACTATTTTTGATATTGGAGTTTACATTTGGGTACTATTTTGACACATTAATAATGATTCTGAATCGTGAAAGGCCTACTCAATGCGACCCAACTCCCCCCTCATGTCAGCATTATCAGTCTCAAGAAGAGTGGTGACTCCTAGACTCCATTCCAGATTGGACCTCTAATCGCCCCACTCCTTGTGATGATTGGAGTTTTGTAGATAGAACATGATGCAAAGATTAGAGAATCTCCAAATAATCAATATTTTCAATTCAGATACACCTACGTCAAGCACAAAATCCAAGTCATTGCTAGACGAAGTGACCATACCCCCAAATGAGCAACCCATATCATCGGAAGATTTAAACAACATCAAAGAAAATCCATTAAAATAGGATGATCGCTCAAATTCAAAAGGCTAATACATGAAAAAAATATATATAAATATTGGCATATACCAACATAGCTCGACAAAAGAGTATAAGATATATTAAAAGTTCTTCTTCATTAAAAAGAAAAGGGAAGCAAGTGTTCAAATATACATGACAAGCCCTTACAAATTCACATTAGAAAAATAAATATAAAATTTCCTAGAAACTAAATTAGGGGAGAGGTATTTCGAGAAGGAATCTCTCATGTGTTGACCTAGTCAGCAAACGTCATATCGCATTGAGTAGGACTTTACATTTGGGTATTGTTTGGCTAATTCAAACTCTTAATCAATTAAGATCAATCCCTAAATTTTAAAGTATTTCCTAAAAGTCCTATTGTTTCTTTGAATACAAGCCCCCCAAATCAATTCCAAAATGCAGTCAAACATGAATGTAAAAATGAGCTTGTGATGACATAATTTTCCAAATAGTAGAAAAGTAATACCTCTAGTCAGACTAATGATTTTCCCATGAAGTAAGCTTGTGAAGGCATACTTTTCCAAGAGCATGATGCCACTAGAAATGGTGGATAACAAAGATTTATAAATTCTTACATATCCTAGTTGAAGTGAAAATAAAAATGTAGGCAATTCTTACCAATTTGTCCAAATGTTCAATAATTGAGTTCTGATCATTGGAATCAATGCCCGACTCTTCTTTTAATACGATCTGCATTGTGAGTGTCGAGTAATTTCACATATGAACATAATAAGAAATTAAATAAAACATGGAAAAATAATAGTTAATCAAACTCGTAATATTCAACCCATATCACTAACTTTATGGTTGGTTGATATTGATTTCCATGTATATAATTGATCAATATTAGAGAGGAAAATATAACTGAACAAAAATACACAGGAAGAACAGAGTAATTTTGGTTTGAAAAAAGGTACAAAATGATCCATATTAGAATTTCTCAAAAACTACCATAATATCTAAAAGAAGTAAATGCTTCGGCTTTGATTCTCCATTAATTAGCGGCATTGCAATTGGAGATACTGGTTGAGTAATATGGACACAAAAACCTGGAACTTCCTATATTAATAAAAACATTATTGCACACTTTAACAGAGGCTCTATAACAGAACAAATTATTAAATAAACTTCCATTTCGATGTTATCCCTAGGAGGTCTTCCTCCCCCCCCCCCCCCCCCCCCCCCCAAAAAAAAAAAAAAAAACTTTTCTTATATGGAAAACTCTATTTATTCGATTGTGGATGGCATGGAAGCCTATACATCACTGTGTCTATCTACTATTATCCAAAAACAAATCGAGTTAATAATGACTGGATGAAACCTATCAGTGGATGAGGGACACACCCAATCCTTTTGTAGCACCCCAAAGGTTTAGACCACAACCATAAAGCCAGCAAAAATTGCAAGAGCAAGTATTTATGCCATTAAGTTACCTACACATATGTATAACGTGTTCTTTTTAAGCACCAAAAACTTGAAGATGCTTTGAATTTAAGGGGGAATTTTCTCCAAAAAATGGCGAATTCATAGTTGATCTCGAACTTCTAATATTTCTACCATATAATTCTAAGGATTTAATAACACTCCACCTTTTAAACTACACAAATGTAAGAAGATAAGTTATCTTCTCAGTGGCAACCAAATGGTTAATGGTCATAATGTAGAACTTATAAGAACAATGTATATAAAAGTTCACGATTATAATTATTTTTTATTATAGATGGAAATCAAGAGAAAATTACAAGTTAAATGGAATAAATGAACTTAAAAAGGAGAAATAATTAGAAAGAGAAATACAGTTTTATAAAATCAAATGGTGAAAAAGAAGAAAGTATAAAAGAAGAATTATAGAACTATCGATCCAATTATGTTTGGACCATTAATATACTTTTGTGGGACTAAAGGAAAGGAACAACTAATAATATTTATAAATAAGAATCACGTACTTGTTACAATATCAATCAATGTGAATAGGGAGCATAGTAATGCATAAGCACATAAATGAAAACAAGTTTCTTAGCTTCTTCATATGGATTTTGATTATTAAAGAAAAGACCTAAAACCCTAGCTCAACTCAACCCAAAGTTAAAATCGAAAAATCTCAGAGTATTTTTTGTTGCTTGATCATCAGATGTGTGGTGTGTCTTGAAAATGTATATATACAAATATATATTAATATGATTATGCATACATAATTTCATATACATATATATACATGTACAGACAATTGAAGGGTTTAAACTCTATAATGCACTGGTCAAATTAAGAAATGAATATGACCATCATGAACCAGAGTATGAAAATCTAATGTCGTGGGATGATTTAGCTTCTTGAACGTAGTCATGGAAAGGGAGACACAGAGAACTAGTATAGCGCTATTACGACGGGCACCACAAAACCTGCACATAAAACATGTAAATTATTAGTCACCTAAAGGATGACTAACAACTCATTCAACAAGTCAATGTAACATGTGTTAATGGAATTCAAATCAGTGTGGCAAACCTTTCAAAAGTGCATACAAGAAACCTCCTGAAATCAATTTCTTCATTATTCAATGTATAGATCTAGCATTTCTTCAATATGCAATAACCATGGCCCAACATTAGTTTATCAATGGATTAATAAGATATAACTATATACAATAAATCGTGTAATTACAATTTTAAAAATACTTAATTATTGATCACCAATTCATGAACATATTACATTAAATAATAAAACAATATATAAAAATATAGTTATTACAACTATACACGTATGATATTCAAATTATCCTGTTTCGCCTGTTGTAGAGACTTATTTGGTCTAAAACATATAACTACATTCCCTCACATATAAACAATGCTTCATTTGATGTTGATTATGAATTTTAGATTGATTGACAAAGCCTTTTTATATGTCGTAAGAATTTACTATAAATAAAGCTTCTACGGTCAATTCATTACTCATAAAATCTATAATCTCCACGCTCGTACTATTCAAAAGAGGGTAACCCTAACTAAGGATAATAAATAGTGAAAATTTATGATAAAAAACAAATATATTAAAATGCATTTTTTATAGTGGGAAATTCGATTCGTGTTGCATGCGTTTGAATTTCAATAATAAAAAAATTTCTTTCTACATTTTCCCTATAATGTTTCAAAAATAAGGAAAAACTGAAAATTACAAAATGAAAAACTGAAAAATAAAAAATGAAAGATGTGATTAAAGAACCAAAAACAAAATCACAGAAGAATCAGGGACTACACATTCCAATGGAAATCTCAGAGTCACAAGTCAACACACTCCGTATAACTAAGGTTATATAAGAAATGATGCATTCATCCATTTATTTCATTCCATTTCATATATATACATACATATCTCCAAATCGCATTCAGATTTCAAGACATTCATTAATCCTTATAAAACTTCAAAATTAAAATATTAAACAGGGGGAAAAAGCAAGTGAAGGAATTATTAGAATATAGATCTCATATAGTGCGATTCAGGCTTGTCATAATGGGAGCCCATCATCATCATGACCTTAAACTCATCTAAAATAATCATATCGTCACCATCACAATCAAATATATAAAAATCATGAGCCCAAATTGAATATAAAAAAAATCGTCTTTTAGATTCTCCAAAAGCTCTTCGAAGTTTCTTTGAAACCATAATACTATAGTATAATCATCCACAAGCCATAATACTAGGTTGATGATTTACCCTAGTTTATTTCTAACAACAACTAAGAAAAATATCAAAATAATGGGAACTATCACAAAAAACATACCTGTAATGACAATCGTTGAAGATAGATCAGAAGATGATGTTGACGAGATTGGTGTTTGTCAATATTAGGGTTAGCGAGAAAGGAAAACTTTAATACCGGGGAAAGACGAAAATAAGGAGCGAACGGAAAGTAATTTGACACTTTGACATAAGGGTTAACTTTTAAGCACGTGAAAACCATGTGCTTTTCGGTCCTTCTATGTGTTAAAAATTTATTTTACAACGGTTTTGAACACTTATAAATTTTTCAAGTGTTTAAAACCGTTGCAAAATTTATAAGTGTTGTGAACACTTACAATTCATTTTTAATATTAGTTGCAATATAGTAAATTTGGTGTAATGGATGAGTCTTCTAATATGCCAGTAGAAGTGGAGGTTGAACAACCTGTTCATATAAATGTAGAATTCGAGGCAGAATAATTAATGGATATGCAATAAAGGGTGCGTTCTATGACTTTAATGGCAGAGCAAAAAGAAAGGTTTATGGTCCCGATGGAAGAACAACGGGCTAGGAAACTGGAGGCATAAGCATTGGCTAGGGATAAAGAGGTGATACACTGAGAATAGAGGAATACTTCACATGAAAAAAATTATTAAGATGAATCCACCATCTTTTGAATGAGCAAGTGATCCTATTGAGACAGAAGTGTGGAGATTGAACTTATTTTTGGGGTAATAAGAATGCTTAAAAATCAACAAGTGATATTGGCAATGTATATGATTAAAGGAGAAGTTAAGTATTGGTTAAATGCCACCAAACATTTGTTGATTACTCTAGGAGCTGGGAATATGATCTCATGTGATGATTTTGTTAAAGAGAAATTTCCCAATGTTAATGAATATAGAAGGTTTTAACTTTCATCGAAGGGTCATTTGAAAAAAAATTATCTTATGATATGAAGAGAAGTTTCAGTTAATAGTGTGGGGCCTAGTAAAGTATCATTTCAGGTAGTACAATCAGGGGAAGAGGTACATGATAGGCAAGTGGATCGAAGGGAGGAGGAAGAGTGCTTGCGATGGCATTGCAAGATGCCTATGCTGTATCGAAAGTTATTACAGGAAATTTTTTTATTACAAATAAAGATTTATATGCACTCATTCATCCTGTATCTACGCATTCATTCATAACATTACCTATTGTTTCATATTTGGGTAGACCATGTTCATTTCACATTTGTGTTTTATATATTTGTAACCCAATAAAAAGTGTAATTTAGGTTGAGCATGTTAATAAAGATTGTGTCTTACGAATGGGTGAGCCAGATTTATACGTCGATTTGATAATGTTAGACATTTGAGATTTTGATATTATATTGGGGATGGATTGGTTATCATCGTATCATGTTTCCATTGGTTGTTTTAAAAAACAAGTTATATTTCATCTTCCAGGTGAACCCGAGTTCTAGTTTACAAGACAAAGGAATGTTGTTCCTAATTGTCTTATATCAGCAATTAAGAGCAGGAGGTTGCTAAGCAAAGGTTTTACAAGGTATTTAGCTTATGTTATTGATAGTAGTAATGAGACACTTGAAATTAAAGATATACTAGTGGATAGAGAATTATCTGATGTCTTCCCAAAGGAATTGCCAGGATTTCCACCCGATAGAGAAGTAAAGTGTTTCATTGAATTAGTTCCAGGTATGGGTCTAATTTCCCTCACTCCATGAAAAATGGCACCAATATAGTTAAAATAATTGAAAGTGAAATTACAAGATCTAATAAGTAGATCTTTTATTTGGCCTATTATTTCACCATGGGGAGACCCAGTGTTATTTATGAAAAAGAAAGATGGGACAATGCAATTATGTATTGATTATCGGCAGTTGAATAATGTGACCATTAGAAACAAGTACCATCTACCTTGTATTGATGATTTATTTAATCAATTATAAGGGTCCAAACTGTTTTCTAAGATTGATTTGAGACCAGGTTACCACCAATTGAAAGTAAAAGATAGTGATATTTCCAAAACTGCTTTTCGGACTTGATATGGACACTGTGAGTTTTTGGTGATGCCATTTGGATTAACTAATGCTCCTACAATTTTTATGGATCTTATGAATTGAGTATTCCATGCTTTCATTGATTAATTTGTGATTTTATTAATAAATGATGTGTTGATTTACTCGCGTAGTATGGAGGAACATGAGAAACATTACAGACTTGTATTACAGATTTTATATGAGAGAATAAATTATTTGCTAAATTCAGCAAGTGTGATTTTTGGTTACATAAAATTGTGTTTTTAGGGCATATTGTCTAAAGAAACGGGATATATGTTGTACCAAAGAAAGTAAAATCCATCGTTTAATGGGAGAGTCCTAATAATGGGATAAATTAGGTGTTTTCTAGGATTAGCATGTTACTACCAAATATTTATTAAGGGATTTTCATCAATGGCATTATCGTTGATAAAGTTGACTAGTAAATAAGTGAACTTTTTGTGGGGTGAAGAATGTGAGAAGAGTTTTAACAAAAATTAAAGAATTCTTTGGTTTCATCTCCAATACTTACGATTCTGTGTGGGAATGAGTCTTTTGTAATCTATGAATATGCTTCATTTCAAGGGTTAGGACGTGTTCTTATGCAGAATGAGAAAGTAATCACATATGCTTCAAGATAATTTATGATGCATGAATGAGATTACCCTACACATGATTTGGAGTTAGTTGCCATTATTTTTTCTTTAAAGTTGTGGTGACATTACTTGTATGGAGAAACTTGTGAGATATTTACGGATCATAAAATTTTGAAATACTTGTTTACATAAATATAACTGAATTTGAGACAGAGGCAGTGGATAGAGATGATTAAAGACTATGAATGCACGACCCATCATCATCCTAGGAAGGCCAGTGTAGTAGTAGATGCTTTGAGTAAAAAATCATCAGGAATATAGTTACATATAGTGTCCTCATGTTGGAAATATTCTTCAGTTGGCATCAATGGGGATTTAATTAAAGTTGTCAAAAGAGGGAGGATTTTTACCACATATTATAGTGAGACCTTTATTGGCATAACGCATTCCAAATTTGTGGATCAATAATGCATTCCTTGAGAAGAAAAAATAGGAGGTTTAAGATAGTAAAGAAAGTGACTTTGAGATTAAGAATGATGTATCGTTGTTTTATAAAAATTGAATTTGTGTACCAAAGATCCATCCATAAAGAAGGATATATTAGAACATGCACATAGTTCTATTTATTCTATACATCTTGGAAGTACCAAAATATACAGAGATTTGAAAGAGTATTACTAGTGAATAATATGAAACGTGACATTATAGCATTTGTAGCTAAATGTTTAGTATGCCAGCAGGTGAAGGCGGAACATCAGAAGTCGGTAGGATAATTACATCCATTTCCCTTTCGAAATGGAAGTGGGAGAATATAATAATGGATTTTGTAAGAGGATTACCAAGGTGACAAAAGGGTCATGAATATATTTGGGTGATTGTTGACTGATTGACAAAGTAACTCATTTCTTCCAGTTAAGACAAATTACACTATTGGCAAGTATGCACTTATGGACGTTGATGAGATTATTCATTTACATGGAGCACCGATGTCAAATGTATCAGATAGAGATCCAACATTCACTTTTAAAATTTGGTCTCGTTTACATAATGTTATGGGCACCAGTTTGAATTTTAATACTCCATTTCATCCATAAATAGATATACAATAAAAAATGACGATTTAAATATTTGAAGACATGTTATGAGCTTGTATATTTGATTTTATGGGTAGTTAGGATGATCATCTTCCATGGATGGAATCCTCTTATAATAACAGTTATCAGTCCACCATTGGATCCTTTTTAAGCTTTATATGGGAAGATATGTAGAATTCCTTCGTATTGGGATAAAGTAGGTGAAAGAAAAATTTTGGGTCCTGAATTGATAGATATGACAACAAAAAAGATTAAAATGATTTGAAAATGGATAAAGATAACTCAAAGACGGAAATTTTTTTTTATGCAGATAAGAGAAAGTGTCAATTGGAATTTCAAAAGGTAGATTTTGTATTCTTGTGTATTTTACTGTGGAAAGGCATCATGAGATTCGAGAAAAAGGGGAAGTTAATTCCAAGATACATTGGACTATATGAAGTGCTGGAAACAATTGATACATGATGTGTTTAATGTATAAATTCTTCGTAAGTTTTTGGTGTATCCATCTCATTAATTGAAAACTCAACCTATTGAACGGAAAGAAGATTTGTCGTACATCGAGGAATCAATAGAAATTCTAGATCGTAAGGAGAAAGTATTAAGAAACAAACTTATTCCCTTATTTAGAGTGATGTGGATGAGACATGAGATTAAATAAGAAACTTGGGAAAGGGAAAAAAGAATGAAGAAACATTATCCCCATTTGTTTGTTAAGTCATATTCATACCAAATTTCGGGGACGAAATTTTTTAAGGTGGGAAAGTTGTGGCAACCAGAACATAATTATGATAAATTATGTTAGAATCATTCTTACCTTATGTGATATTGATAATGTGTTATATATATATATATATATATATATATATAGTGTTAGGTTATTACATTTATTCTAATCCTACCTTCAAAAATCATGAAATATCAAGTTGGTTACAGACACAAAATTTTGAAGTTTTCGTTAAGAATGTTCATATTAAAGACTAGTTTTGACCCCTATAATATAACAATTGGCTCAATATGAAATATGTTATTGTAGATATATGAGTTAGTTTGGCAACGCAACAAACTGCGTATCAAACATAGGTCCAAGTAAGAAGTTATACCGAAATTACGAACCGAAGGAAAAATTGTCCATCCTTTTAAGTGGTATTTCGTTCATTAGTACACCAAATGTTCTAATTTCATTGGTTGGAGAAGGAGGATGGTTTTGGTGACTTAAACCTATTGAAATAACCTCCTTCTTCATCAAATTCAATCCTAGTTCAGTTCGAAGAATATTTGGCATGATGAGAGAGATAGGTGGAGATTAAGGAAGGAAAGGTTATAAGAAAAGTTAGGAAAAATTCCAAGAAAATCCTTAAAGTGTTTCCAAGGAATAATTATGTGTTAATCTTGTTTTAGTTTTGGATTGTACTTATTTAAAAGTATAGAAATCATAAATTATTAATTAAAATTCCATCATTCTTTGTAACTATATGTATTTGTTCATACGTAAGATAAGTGGTATATGTAAGACGTATTGCTTTGTATAGAACTCCCTTATGATCAAACTTGTATAAATATTTGTATACTTACTAGAATTTAGAAATTCTAATTGGATATGACACTAAACTCACATATGCATATAATATCCAAAATTTAGAATTAAACTCCTTGTGGTTAGGCCTTAGTGATGGTTGTAAGTTGGTACGTAGTTTCCATTTGCATAAATGCATTTAGATATACCCTGAGTTTAATAAATATGTAGACATAGAAAATGAACTCTAAAAATTATGAAACTTTAATTTTGTATTATTCAGTATTTTTTGAAGAATTTTTGGAAAATCATATAAAGTTATGACATAGAAAAATTATGAAAATCCATGGAAATTGAAGGAATAATAGAGGAGCTTGTAGGACAGATTCAATATGTCATAAAGAAAGGATGCTGGAAAGTATATTCAAATATGTTTTCATATTGATAAAGTT
This sequence comes from Sambucus nigra, assembly GCA_949130495.1. Lineage (NCBI taxonomy): Eukaryota > Viridiplantae > Streptophyta > Magnoliopsida > Dipsacales > Adoxaceae > Sambucus > Sambucus nigra. The sequence continues at coordinate 222,817,586 of OX422221.1, read as the reverse complement.
GGACACCTGTATTTGTACAATTTATTAATATAGAGTGGTTAAGTATAATGGACAATAATTTGATGCCACACTGGATACCTCATGACAAAATGTTCTTATCTCCTCCTTCTAAAGGGTATTTTGAGTACATATTCCATGTGTATATATATTGAGAAGTATACTTTTTTGTTTAATTTGTTTTAGTTATAAATTTATTGCGAGGTATTTTCTAGGGTTGAATGTTCATAACTGTATCAAAATAGATACCATTGCATCGTCCTTACTCAAGTTTCATGGAATTTTACATAAATGTCATTATATTGTGGTTGTATAGTCATTGAAAGTTACATAAATATATTAAGATAATACTTATGATTGGGTTTAAATACTAATTTAGTTGGATTAGCAGGAGCAAGGTCTAATCCACCCAATTCAGCTCCACTCCTAGGAAACGTAAACACATATTTTAACAACCTAAGGTGAGTGTAATCACTAGAAAGTGATATTTGTATATTGATATGGATATGATCATCATATTTTGAATATGAAATTGTTCATTTTCGTTTGCTAAAATCGGAGTTTACTCCTCAACCCGGAATGGGGGCGGATTGTCTATTACAGTCAATGGGTTATTTCTCGACTAGGAATGGGGGAATTGTCTATTGCGGACAGGATATGTGAATCATGATTCGGAAAGTTGGGTCATTTTTTATGAATGGGCCGAAATTTTTTATAAATTATTAAATGAATATAATGTAAGTACGAATACCCCCAATTTTTAAATATTAACAAGTAATTTTCTTTTTAAGATACGGAAGCGAGATGGTTCATTTAAACAAACACAAACAACAATTTTTTTTTATTTCTTTGAAATTAAAATTAAACATAAACACCAAGTGAAATTAAATTAATCAACAAATACATTTGTTTTTCACTTAAACAACTTAATTCAATCCAAGTCCTAGGAATTTGTCAAACAAAATAATTAATCCATTTTTGCAATTTTAGGCCAAACCAAATTTTATCAATTTTTTTTTTTTTTTGAGAAAGAGATTTTTATTCTGAAGAAAGAATAGAAGAACTGGTTAATGACTAGAATCAAATTAATTAAATATTACCCAAATTAATTTTAGCACCAACCTAAGCATGAGTAGTGATTTACACCAAATTTTATCTTTTAAACCAAAGCATGCATCTAGGTGATATAACAAGATAAAATAAACAAATAATCACTACGCCGTGATGTACGAGGAAAACTCATAATGGGATGTGACAAACCGCTCACCAAAATAAGGGGTGGCCAGCCCGATACTCCAATAATAACAGGAATCATTGATGGATCATTCTCAGCATCACAACAATACAATAAGTATACGGGACAACCACCCTATATTTTTGAAAAACGGGTTGCCAAATTTTTTTTTATAAGTTAAAGAAAACATTTAAACAACCCAATTTAAAAGAAGGTGGATGAAATATACAAGAATAAAATGAACAATACATATATCACACAATAACCGAATAGTTTGTCGATTAACAGTCTCTTACAAGTAGTTTGAGAAATCAAATTAAGTTATATAATACATTACAATAAGCAAATACAATATCTTGGGCCACACGCCCGAGTAAATGACCCGATCGTAACTAGAGCACAAAAATGGAGGCGTCTAGAAAAAAATTTCCCGTAACATCTGCAAGATGTTGCAACTCCATGACACTGGAAAGGAAAATCAGTACAGGCGTCCATGCGGTGGAGCACCTGAGCGGATATAAGATTCATGCACAACAATAAATATGAACAGGTCAGGGCCCGATTTTATATGATCACCGGATGAATAACAATTATGAATAGTTCATCACTATGGATATAGATAAGAATATACTTACACAATCTCAAGGCATAAACTAAGGAAATTTACATGATCATAAATTTAATTCAGTTATACAAGAGGATATGAATGAATATAATTAATTAAAATTTCCATCATTTACACCTTTTCATTTTCATCGTTCCGTTCCACATCAGGAAACATAATCACAGTTATATGCTCTTTATGGCATTTATCGTAAATCAAGTCCAACCTGAATAAGAATAGTTATATTCATGTACATATAACGATTCTAAGACCGCCCGTCCGGGGTTCCCCACTGTGCGCGCCCCTAAATGACTATCATCTTCCAGGGCCTATCAAGCAAGACAACCTGGGCATCCTAACGCAACGTCGGGAAGTGGCCATGTACCTGCGAGTGAGTCATAACCACACTCAGAATTACCTCACAGTCGTACAATACATACAACATACATAATAACCGGTCATATGGCCGAGGACTATATTCACCCTACATTCACTAGCCAGAGTACTTCACCTCATGCGCATACTTCCCTTATGATAGAATTTAGAGAGGTGTGTTTAAGTAAATTATCATTTACCATATTCATGTTTAAGTAAATTATCATTTACCATTTTCATTTCCGATTCAATCTATAAATTACATTTTTATCTGGAGCCATACATATTTCATGCCATCATTATAACATCAATGATTAATGAACCTCTTATTCATACGCCAAGAATTTATGGTGTCACTATAAACCACAAAGTCTAGAAAACCTCAAATGAGATTTTAAAGTCTCCCGATATGACCTTACAACCCCTAGTCTCATAATAATTAACTAAAGGAAATGAATGCCCTAACATCTATTTGTACACCCCGGGAATAAGCCCCATTTAATCCATGTAGGGTAGTTAACTAACTCATATAGGACTCTAAGTTTACTTCATACAAGAAGGTTCCTAAGTCCTAAGCCTAAAGAAAAAGGGTAAAAATTGAGTTGGAAAAATAACTCAAAACAGCCTGGTTTCGAATCGATTCGCCCCAAGCAGCAAATTGATTCGCCCAAAAGCGATTCGATCCGGATGACAAACCCAACTTTCTGCCTCAACCGAATCGATTCGGCCTTAACCCGAATCGATTCAGGTTCCCAGACCTATAACCTTACCCTAAGCGAATCGATTTGCAGGAAGGGCGAATCGATTTGCCCCTGCGATTTTGCCAAGAAAGGGGCTACGGGTTATGAACCCTAGTTTTCCCCCAAAACCAATCTCCTCCATTTTTACACACATCAACCACCATTAATCTACCCAAAACCATCCTACATGTTTATCAACTACCATAACCTACAATATCATCAACTTAAACTATAATTAGGCCACAAACACCATAAAATCCATATTTGTTCCATAAATTCCAATACACAACTATCAATACAATTTATTCATCTTAAATCACATATTAGCAATTAGAAAACTTGCCTTGAAGTTGAAATCTCAGATTCTTGGAAGATGAATGCAAGATCAAATCCCAAATCTTTAGTCTCTCTCTTTTTCTCCTCTTTTCTCCATAATTTTCTTCTTCTCTCTTTCTCTCTAGGTTAGTAAATACACTTAAGAGAATAAAATGAAATGTAAGACTAAATCGTGGCTTTAGTCTAAATTTCCAACTTAAATGGTTAATACCACATTAAAATGACTCACAACTACACATTTATGTTAAAACCAGTCAAAAGTGCCCAAAACCCAAAAATACAATATGGCACTTATTTTGACTATCTCGCACATTTTGGGACTAACTACGCCCTCTAAATTAGCATCTGGTAATTTTATAAATCATTTCAAGTTCCTGTTCCATTTAAACCATATATGTCATTTTAAAGTATGCGACACTATAAAGCGCAACATGCTGATATTTACATACGCATACAGTAAATATGTAACAATCTAGTAAATATTATCTTTCAACTCATTCAATTAATATTTACTTAGTTTTCCAATATTTTATATAATTACTTCACACAGTAAATTAATATAAAATAAGTTCTCAAAAGTGAGGGTTGTTACACGGGAAAAATCCTCGGACAGCCCTAGCCTCAAATCCACTAAGTATGGTTTTACAAATATAAGGTAGTAAGACTTATAACACTCGAATTGACTCCGTCCAAGCCTCGATTCTACTTCTTGTACACACCTCTACCTAGCGAATAATCACGGAGATCCACCGTAGTCTTGGAATCCACCGATTGGACTTTTCTTGGTCACTGCCACCCCAACAAGGATCCTTGCTCCAAGTGGTTATGTCAACGCAAACGAACTTCTTTGTGGGATATAGAAGCAAACCTAAACACTCTTCCAATGGTAGAGATAAAATCGGTGCCAAAACTCCAAGCACAGTATATATATTAAGGAACATGGATAAACAAAACAATTAGGTGGAAGCAAAAGTGTTTAAGGATTTTTTTTCTTGAAAAAACAAACACGCAAAACATGAACTCTTTCTTTTTGGAATTTTTGCCCCCAAACTCTCTCTTGGAGATTGTAGTATGTGAAAAAGTAAGTTCCAAAATGTTGGTTCCCGCACTTAATGAATATGGCATAAGATAGCGGGGAAAAGAAGTGGGAAAAGTGAGAAAACTGTCAAAAAACCTGTTCCCTCCAAATCTCGTCCGAACGACATTTCGTTCGAATGACATTCTCGTTCGAACGACTTTACTAACGAGGTTCCAGTACAAAAATATCAAACTCGTTAGAAGTCTCGTTTGACTGACGTGGCAATCTCGTTCAAACGAAATTCCAGTGTGTTTCAAACGACGTGTCAGAAAATCAGAAAATAAAATATTCAATCAAAGTCCAAAACTTTTATGACAAGTTCTAAAAAATATTTTCTGAGTAAAACAAAGTCGTTAAAAATGATTTATAAAAATTATAAATTACAACCAATTAATTTCTAAACTCCTATATATATATATATATATATATATATATATATATATATATATATATATATATATATATATATATATATATATATATATATATATATATATATTGCATTCATACCTTAGGAGCATGGAACAATGTTGTTTACGTAGAAACGAGGCACACTAAATCGACATATGATGAAACTTTATAATCTTGGCCGCTACGTCTTCAACTAACACGTCATAGGCTTCAATGGATACACATGAACACTATTCTATGACTCAAATATTTTTGTCCAGAATTAATCCATCACTACACTAAGACTCAATCGGAGACTTGTGTCCTTACAAATCTCCCCCTTTGGCAATTCCGGGACAAAAACCAAACAAAAATCCTAAAGGGCCGTCAAGCTCTACTAGACTTAAAAAATATCCCACCCAAAATAAAAAAATACATTGCTTGAATCAAAATCCAAGGATCAATATCTTTGCCGATGAAGAAAGTTACCATTTCGAAGAATTCCTACACACTTAAACAAACTATCAAATGCATAGGGAATATCAAAATATTAAATGCAATTAAAATAATTACTCCTCTTAAATTAATTCTCGCCTTTATAAACTATGATAAACCTAAGAAGAAAGAGCTCTCCCACTAAGTTAAATCTCTTAAACTAAGATATGAGTATAATAGGATTAGATACCATTTATCCCCCTATCATTCTCCCCATTTTTGTTCAAGAATAGACAAAGGTGATAGAATTAACAAAAGTACATAAAAAGCAAGAACATGAAAGCATATAGGCAACAAAAGCATAACTAATCCATATAAAGAGTAAAGGATACCAACTACGATGCAAGAAAATGATACCAATATGATACATAAAAAATTAAGCATGTGATATCAACAAAATATGCAACTGGATAGATACCAATCATGAAATAGAAGGATAGATTGACTAGAAAGCAAGGCAAAGACAAATAGAACACCTCATACATGAGTACATAATAAATATCATTAACGCACACGCACATATACTAGGTATAAACACGACACATGACACAAAATACTATAAGCTTTTCACACTCATATGGCAAAAATGTGTCATATGGAAACAGAAGTGTTGGGGTGTGAACTAGTAACAATTAAATTTAGACCCAATCACTTGAAACATGTTCACGGAGTTCTCATTGGATTGCAAACTTTATCACATTTGAATATAACCTCATGTGATAATATAAATTGAACTCAATGAACAAACATACACAATGCATACAAGCCTAGAGTTTTGATGATTATACAAACCAATAGAGTCATGACATTGAAAGTACAACTAGGATAAATGGACATTTTGCAAACCGTTGATATACCATCCAATCTCCCTCAATAAGCATATACATTTTTGAACGAATATATCAATTAAAACATAGGCCTTGACAATTATTTTTCTTTTCAGTGCAATATTTTATTTTTAGGCCTTTGGACCACGTATTTCTTTTAGGTCCAAGAAAACGGTGGCTTACTCGCAAAGAATGATTTTTTCTTTCGGAGCCCTTCCCCATGTACATTTATATATATTATTTCTATATCTCACACAAATCTCACGTGCAACGAATTTTAACATTCACTTGTCCTCCTAGGTCACATAACATGTAGATGACAAGATTGGTAGGAGAACACCTCACAAACCTTAAATATACATATGAAGTTATAGATTCAAGTGAGCTCGTGCAAGTGTGAAATAAGGCATATAAAAATAGAATCCATTATATCAACACAAAATCCAACTACTCCATGTAAGCATGGTAAAGAACATTTTAAGGATTGACAATCTAAACCAAAAGTTCTAGCCACATGGAAGTGAAAAAGTAGGGATTCAAACACAAGTATATGCCACACAGAGTGTGTCAAACTAAAATACACACAAAAAAAATCTTTTTGAGTTTTTGAAATTTTTAACCAAACAACAAAAATATTTACTCCAAAAGACAAACAAAAATCATTTGTATTCTTCAATAAGCCTAAATTATAAAGAATGAAACACAAATGATAAACATAATATTTTTGTATTTTTCATTTAATGCAACCTAAAATGAAAGAACTATAATACAAAAGATAAATAAACATCATAATTCTAGCATGTGATTAAGTATGGAGCATATACTAGAAAATTATTAAACATTCATACACCTAGCAATGATATATAATATGAAGCACAAAAGGCTAGAGTATGCAAACAACTAACACATTCAACCTTTAGATTTAGCAAGTGAGGAAGAATGTGAAAGTAAATGAGAATAAAAAATCCTATCTTGTAAAGCTACCAAGTCGGATCTCCTAACCCAAACTAATGACGAATGACTATCTCGAGGTGTAAGAATCTTAGCTACCTCGGTTGCCTTACATTGGAATTTTCTAGGACCTCGTTTAAGATCAAAACAAAATTTCCTAAGATAATCTTTTCAACCACAATGTGAGCATCTAAAGACTTACCTAAGGAATGGTCTCTAAAGGTTTTTCAAGGAGATTATCCTAAAACATTGGTTTTGGCTTTATGATTTGATTCATTACAAGTATCGAAGCCTAAACCACAAGTGCCATTTTTAATTTGGACCGTTCCTAATATTTTATCTAATTTCTTCGAACGACACTCCAAATCAAATTTGAATTTACTAGAGTCTTTTAATTTATTTTCTAATGCTAAAATGTTATACTCTAATAAAACATTCCGCTCTTCAAACGCAAGAAGCTCCTTTTTAAAGGATTACATTAAACCTTTAAGGCATCTCTCTCGCCTTCTACATATTCAAGCTTCTCTCGAAGAGCTCTCTCACGTGTCCTAAGGTCTTCCACTAAAACACTCTCATTAATGACCTCGACACGCTCTTTTAAACAAGCTTCCAACTTCAAATTAGCTCTTTTTTAATTTAATAGAGTCTTTATATAATTCTTGAAAAGCATTTTGAAGTTCACTCACATCAACCTCATCATTTTCATTCTCTCTCTCTTATTCACTCTTACAACCATAAAAAATAAGGGAATCATAACCTCGGAAGTGTCATGTGTTTGAATATCTTCATCGGAAAATGCATTATCGGTACTCACATGACTATCCATAAAAGCCACAAAGTTGGGCTTAGTGGGGAAATCGGCTCCCTCTTCCTTATCACTATCACTAAGGGTTTGATTATAATAAATTAGTTGCTTACCCTCTACCTTTAGTTTAATGGGGCACTCTTTCTCCCTATGGATATAACCCTCACAACCGTAACACCTATTTGACTCGTCCCTATTTACATTTTCATTCAAAGTTTTAGGGCTCTTCTCGTCTTTGTCATGCTAAGAATTTTCTAATTTCTTAAAATCATTTTTAAATTTATCTTTGTTAAATTTAAGAAATTTTCGAAACTTCCTAGCAAACATAGCCATATCTTCAGAGTCACTCTCACTTTCACTCTCTACTACTTATTTCTCATCCTTTCGAGCTTTCAAAGTAACGCCCTATTCTACTTTCTTTTCAGTTTTGGAGGGAAACATGTCTAGTTCATAGGTTTGTAAATCGCCTACGAGCTCTTCTAATTTCGTAGAGGCTAAAGTGGGTAAAAAATTTAACACGATCACCTTAGGAATAAATTTATCGGGTAGGGACCTCAAGATTTTCTTTACTACTCGGTTGTCGGGTATTTTCACTCCCAAATTAAAAGATGAATTAACTATATCAAAAATTTTAGCACAAAATTCATCAAATGTTTCTTTTTTGTTCATTCTTATGGTTTCAAATTGAGTGGTGAGGTTTTGGAGTTTCGAAGATTTTACGACACTAGTTCCTTCATAAGTGAGTTGTAAAATATCCCAAGCTTCTTTAGCGATTTCAAACGTCATAATGCGACGAAATTAATCCGGTGTGATCGCGCTAAACAAGGCATTTAAACCACGGGAATTAAAATTTGCGAGTTTAAATTCGTTCTCACTCCATCTATCGGTGGGTTTGGGAACATGCTCATTATCTACTAAATGTGTAGGTGGGGACCACCCGTTAACGACAGACGACCAAACTCTCTCGTCGATAGATTTTAGTGTCGATTTCATCCGCGATTTTCAATACGCGTAATTAGAACCATCGAAAATAGGAAATTTTGAAAATGGGGAAAAATCCATTTTAGCTAAAAATATTTAAAAAGGATCTTAACGAAGTAATTTATCGTTTTGGCTCAGATACCAATTTGTAAGTGCGAATACCCCAAGTTTTTAAATATTAACAAGTAATTTCCTTTTTAAGATGCGACGGCGAGATGGTTCATTTAAACAAATGCAAACAATATTTTTTTTTTATTTCTTTGAAATTAAAATTACACACAAACACCAAGTGAAATTAAATTAATCAACAAATAATTTTTTTTTTCACTTAAACAAATTATTTCAATCCAAGTCCTAGGAATTTGTCTAATAAAATAATTAATCCATTTTTGCAATTTTAGGCCAAACCAAATTTTATCAAATTAAAGTTAATGACTAGAATCAAATTAATTAAACATTACCCAAATTAATTTTAGCAACAACTTAAGCATCAGTAGTGATTTAAATCAAATTTTATCTTTTATCCCTAAGCATGCATCTAGGTGATATAGCAAGATAAAATAAATAAATAAATACTACGCCGCGATGTACGAGGAAAAATCCGCAATGGGAAAAAACCTCGGATGACCCTAGCCTCAAATCCACTAAGTACGATTTTACAAATATAAGAGAGTAAGACTTACAACACTCGACTTGACTCCGTGCAAGCCCCGACGCTCCTTCTTATACACACCTCTGCCTAGAGAATAACCACGGAGATCCACCGCGGTCTCGGAATCCACCGATCGAACTTTTCTCGGTCATCGCGACCCGAACAAGGAGCCTTTCTCCAAGTGGGTATGTCAACGCAAACGAACTTATTCTTTGTGGGATATAGAAGCAAACTTAAACACTCTTCCAATGGTAGAGATAAAATCGGTGCCAAAACTCCAAGCAAAGTATATATATTACGGAACTTGTATAAACAAAACAATTTGGTGGAAGCAAAAGTGTTTAACGATTTTTTCTTGAAAAAACAAACACTCAAAACATGAACTCTTTCTTTTTGGAATTTTTTCTCTCAAACTCTCTCTTGTAGATTGTAGTATGTGAAAAAGTTAGTTCCAAAATGTTGGTTCCCGTACTTTATGAATCTGGCAAAAGATAGTGGGGAACAGAAGTGGGAAAAGTGGGAAAACCATCAAAAACTGCCAAAAAACTGTTCCCGTCAAATCTCATTCGAATGACATTTCGTTTGAATGACATTCTCGTTCGAACGAATTTACTAACGAGGTTCCAATACAAAAAAATCAAACTCGTAGAAGTCTCGTTTGAACGACTTGGCAATCTCGTTTGAACGAGATGCCAGTTCATTTGAACGACATAGGAATCTCGTTTGAACGAGGTTCCAGTGTGTTTCAAACGACATGTCAGAAAATCCGAAAATAAAATATTCATTCAAAGTCCAAATATTTTTATGACAAGTTCTAAAAAATATTTTTTTTAGTGAAACAAAGTCGTTAAAAATGATTTATAAAAATTATAAATTACACCCAATTAATTTCCAAACTCCTATATATATATATATATATATATATATAAATTGCATTCATACCTTAGGAGCATGGCACAATTTTGTTGATCTAGAAACGAGGCATGCTAAACCCGGCATATGATGAAGCTGTATACTTTTGGCCGCTACGTCATCAACTAACACGTCATAGGTTTGGATGGATACACATGAACACTATCCTATGACTCAAATATTTTTGTCCGGAATTGAGCCAACCCTACATTAAGAATCAATTGGAGACTTTGTCCTTACATATGATTCATTGAATTTAATTTTATGCTATAGCGTTGTAGTGATATATTCACGAAGCTATTTTTCTCATGGTTCCTATGTTTATATTTCAGGTATCACGATGTCACTGCCTAATCTATGAGGTTCGTTGGGTTAGAAAGGAATGGATAAGTAAATGATTTTTTTCAAATGTAAATGATGTAATTAAGTCAACTTAGCCTTTAACCAAGTTTCTATAAGCATAAGTACTTTAAGACTGTGAAAAGTTTTTAATTTTAGGGATTTAAGTTAATGATTCAAAAAACCGATACTCATGTTTATGGTTTAGTTAATTTATTATGGTTTGACTCTCTTTTACTTTCAAACTTAATTATAAGTCACTAGGTTGGAGTGTGTCGCTACATTTAGAACTTGTTATGGACATTTCAAATTTATTCTAATGTCATTTGGGTACACAATACACCCACAAAACTTATGGATCTAATGCATAGAATCTTTAGTCCTTTTCTTGACCAATTTGTTTTGTCATTTTCATTGGCGATATTCTTGTTTATTCTGAAAATCCTATAGAACATGCCCAACATTTAGAATAAGTTTTAGTTACTCTTAAATATCATCGATTATATTCTAAGAAGATAAAATGTGATTTTTCAATGAAGAAAATAAAAATTTTAGGATATGTAATTTTTGAAAATGGAATCCAAGTCGATACAGCCAACATTTCTGCCATTTTAGAATGGAAAAATCCTACCAATATTATTGATATAAAGAGTTTTCTAGTATTAGCTGGATATTACAGTCGTTTTCTAGAAAGATTTTCTCGCATTGCTCTCACCCTTTTAAAGCTAATTAGGAAGGAAGTTCCATTTGTATGGACTTGTGAATGTAACCAATCATTCCAAATTTTGACGGACAAATGAACCACTATTCCTATCTGTAACACCCCGTATTTTTTATGATTTTAATAATTATGTGATTAATTATTATTGTGGGAATAAGTATGTAATTAATTATTGTTGTTGGATTAATTAAATTAAAATGAGAGAAATTATTTTGTTATTGATATGCCCCAAGTGTAACCTCGGCCTAGAGACACCAACCTCGGCCGAGATGATGGCCGAGATATTGATCGACCCTAGATAAGCCATGGGCCCACGATATCATCCCTCGGCCAGACCAGTGTCGGCCTGGGCCGACACTATCACCTACATTTCCAATGGATGCTACGCGCATCATAGGCATCAACAACACTCTCGTACACCTGGGTATGACAACCTCGGCCGAGTTCAGGCCGGGGTGAAAAGAAGCCTTAGTAATCATCAGCATGGAATTAGTCCAACCTCGGCTGGGGCCGACCCCAGTATAATGTCTCGGCCGAGATTAGGCCGAGACTCCCTATGACACATCTCGGATTGAACAAACATCAAGTCCTTACACCTCGGCCTCTCCCAGGCCGAGGTCATCCACCAATATGGCGGCCGAGCATCTGTTGACATTTGGATAAGAACACATGGGCACAAATCAGTTGTAATAAGATTATTCTCCACACGTGGGGAGAATATTTCATCATCATTCCTTACATGTGACAGTGACAGATGGCACTCCCACATTGGTGAGGCAACCACACACATGCTCATTACATGCATGGGGGGTACATTACACCCCCTTGGTATTATATATAGGGTTCACCCCTACCTTGCAAAGGGATCCCACTTATTCAACCCTAGCTAAAACTCTGTCTAAATCTACAGTAGAGAGAGAAAGCTTGTGAGATTGTATCCATGGCCATTAGTGCCTTCATTCAGTGATATTACTCACACACTCACAGTGGACGTAGGCCAGATTGGCTGAACCACTTAGATACTGGTGTATTCTCCTCTTCTCCTTACCTCTTTCTCTTATCTCTTTACTTAACTGCGCAGCCATTTTTGTTCTTATATTGAGCTTGAAACACCTAATCTGGTGGTGCTGATTCCGGCATCATCATTTTGGCGCCGTCTGTGGGAAACGAGAAGCTATCTCTTCCTCTTTTTCTTCTTAGCCTCACCGGAGACTCTGGTGGTGAACCAGGAACCACCCCTTGCGTGGAGCTATTTCACCATTAAAAGAGGTCCTTTAAGGTATTAAGCTCACTTGCTACTCAAGCTCTATAGTGTTAACACATGGCACCAAACTTACCACCACCTCTTCCGCCGCCCAGGGGCGGAGGGGCTAGTTCCAGTCAGGCTCTTCCCCAGTCCGAAATGGCGGAGGTAGCAGCAGCCTTGAAATCTTTAGCTGCAACACAACAAGCCATGAAGGAGAAATTTGCCCAGCTCAGTCAAACCATGATGATGAGGCCACCTGGAGTCTCACCGGACATGATAACTCCGGCGACAGTTCAGCCTCATCCTGACGCCAGGGGACCACCCCAGGCGCCAATGAAGGACCAGCCTGCACCCCAGTGGAGAAGGGACGTTGCTGACCCTAGGCGCTTGCGCTTGGGGAGGCAGGGAAACCCTTACCCAGAGGACAGGTATGATGACCTAGAAGCTGAAGAATCCCCAGAAGACTGCTGGGAGCCATATGAGGTGTCAAATGACACTATACGGCCTCTTAGGTAGAGTCAAGGATGTGTCGGTCGAAGAAGAGAAGAGGCCCAACAAAGAGGGTCGGCCTTTGATAGGTTGAGCAGAGGGTCGGCCTTCGAGAGGCTAGTCCCGGTGAATGACCTAAGACAGAGGCTATCGAGGTCGAGGAGCGCAGCAGGCTCTCAGAGAGGGGGTAGGCAGGGTCGGCCAGACCAAGGCCGACCCTGTGAAAGAAGAGGCCGAGAGCGGGAAGAGGTCAACAGCCAATGTGTTGCGGCTGGGGAACCCTCTGTCCATCGCAAGGAGGTGGCAGGGGATAACCTCGGCCAAGTTGATGACAGAAGACCTTGGAATGATTCCATCAAGCGCCTCGAGGAGAAGATAGGAGAGCTCATTAAAAGCAGGGACCCATTACAGAGGGGTTACTTAGAGGGCTCCCCATTTGTGGCTAGGATAGTGGGGTTCCCAACCCCAGCCAAGTCCAAGCCTCCTACAGTGACTCCCAAGTATGATGGCAGCACTAACCCTGTGCACCATATCAAGATGTATCAGTCGGAAGCAGACATTTACTCGATACCTGATGAGATGAAGTGTAGGGCCTTCTCAGGGACCTTGACAGGTGCAGCTCATAGTTGGTTCACCTCCCTTCCGAAGAAATTAATTGAGAACTTCAAAGGATTGGCTGAGCAGTTCATTCACAACTTCTGCTTTGGGGTAAGACCCCAAAAGAAGACTACCCACCTGCTGTATGTCAAACAGGCCAAGGGTGAGAGCCTAAGAGACTACATAGCAAGATTCAACAAAGAGAAATTGGAGGTGGAATATTATGAAGAGAGCATAGCCATGACCGCCCTTATAGGAGGCCTCCAGAAGGGGAAGTTATTGTGGAAGCTGGCGGAAGACCCCCTAGGTCCATGGCAGAGCTGCTGGCAACCGCAGGGAAAGTGATGAATGCGGAAGAGGTAATGGCCTCCAAATATGAGGAGGAGAACCTCGGTGGCACCGGGAGGTCCCAAAGCAAGAAAGAGGGGAAGAAGAGGTCAGGTGATGACAAGTTCTCTCATTACACTCCTCTGACTGTGAGATGTGAGCACATCCTCAATGAGATTAAGACTGACCGGACTCTGAGGTGGCCTGAGAAACTGAAGGCCCCGCCACATAAGAGGAACAAAAACCTATGGTGCGAGTTCCATCAGGATCATGGTCATGTCACGGATAGATGCTTCGCTTTAAAGGATGAGATTGAGAAGATGCTGAAATCTGGGAAGCTAAGGAAGTATGTGGATGGTAAGGCTCCAAAGGGTGGAAAAGATGACCCTAAGAAAAGAAGAGATGACAGATGTCGTGGCAATGTCCCATCCAGAAGGAACGATAACTCAGAAGGAGATGATGAAGATGACCCGGATCTTCCGCCAAAGGATGACAACATCTCAGTGAAGAGGGTCGGTATGATCTCCTTTGGTGTTAGCACCATATGTGGGGGGATTTGCAGGAGGTGGCTCTGAGGTAGCCGACAGGAAGGATCATGTAGTAGAGGCCAGGTCATTGGCCAAGATCGAAGTTGTGAATCTAACGTCTTCTGATGCAGTGTAGAAGAGGAAGAAGGTAGACATGGACACCCTCGTAGTGGGGTTCTCCAGACTCGACTTCAAGGGTATCTTAGCCCCCCATGATGACCCTTTGGTCATAACAACAAGGGTGCATGGGTGCGAGGTAGGGAGGATCCTCATAGACGGGAGAAGCTCAGCAGACGTGATGTTCTGGCCTTGTTTCAAGAGCCTGGGTCTTAGCAGGGCAAGGCTAGTGCCCTACCATCACCCATTGATAGGCTTCAGTGGTGAAAAGGTGCACCCCTTGGGCATGTATGAAATGGATGTACGGATGGGGGATGAGTAGCCTAAGAGGCTGACCAAGAAGATAAACTTTTTCATCATGGATGAAAATGTTTTCTCGGCCTACAACCTCATCGTAGGAAGGGTGGCCCTCAAAGAGTTTGAAGCCGTGCCATCGACGGTCCATCAGATGCTAAAATTCCTGACTCCTTATAGAGTAGGGGAAGTGCAAGGGGACCAGACCATGGCACGGGAGTGTTACTTCAACTCGGCCTAAGAGAGAGAGGCCCATAAGAGAGCAACCACCACTTACAGCATAGACACTCTTGACCCAAGAGACGAAACAAAATTGAAGAAGTGTGAGGCCGCGAAAGAGGTAGAATCCATCGTCCTCAATGAGGACGAGCCGAAAAAACCCGTCCAGGTCGGTAAGGCCCTAGAGCTAGGGATCAAGGAAGAGCTGGTAAACTTCCTCAGAAAGAGATAGAGTGTCTTCGCATGGAGTCACGCAGACATGCCTAGTATCGACCCTGAGGTCATGAGCCACAAGCTCAACGTAGACAGAGATGCCAGGACGATCAAGCAGAGGGGGTGTACTCCAGGGAGAAGTATGACGTCATCCAGGAAGAGGTGAAAAAGTTGGAAGAGGCCGAGTTCATAAGAGAGGTTACCTACCCGGAGTGGCTCTCAAATGCAGTCATCGTGCCTAAGGCCAATGTTAAGTGGCGAATGTGTGTAGATTTCACTGAACTGAATAGGTCTTGCCCGAAAGATAGCTATTTCTTACCTAGGATAGACCAGATGGTGGACGCAACGACAGGGCACGAGCTCATGAGCTTTATGGACGCTTATTAAGGATACAACCAAATCTTCATGGATGCTGAGGACTTTGAGAAGACAGCCTTCATTACTGACAAAGGGACGTACTGCTACAAGGTGATGCCCTTCGGTCTGAAGAATGCGGGGGAAACGTATCAACATCTTATCAATAAGATGTTAGAGGAGAAAATAGGTAAGACCATGGAGGTGTATGTGGACGATATGCTAACGAAGAGCCTGAAAGCATGTACTCACGTAGTGGACCTTGAGAAGACCTTCGAAGTCATGGACTCGTACAGAATGAAGCTCAACCCGGCAAAGTGTGTCTTATGAGTAGGGGCTGGGAAGTTCCTGGGATTCATCGTTAATCAGAGGGGGATTGAAGCGAACCCTGAGAAAATTAAGGCATTGCTCGACATGAAGACTCTTAGGAGTATCAAGGATGTCCAGAGACTCACGGGAAGAGTGGCTGCCCTAAACAGGTTTGTTTCTAGGGCAACAGACAAGTGTCTTCCATTCTTTAAAGTTCTAAGAAAGGCCTTCCGATGGGACGAAGAGTGTGAAAAAGCCTTTGACCAACTCAAGTCCTACTTATGGTCTCCCTTGTTGCTGTCTCGACCCATCACGGGGGAAAGGTTGTTTGTGTATCTGGCAGTCTCTGAATCAACCATCAGCGCGGCCATCATACGGGAAGAGGATGGGGTCCAGAGGCTTGTGTACTTCAACAGTAAGGCCCTTCAAGGGTCTGAACAAAATTATCCCCGAATGGAGAAGTTGGCTTATGCCCTGATACATGCCTTAAGGAAGATGAAGCCTTACTTCCAAGATCACTCCATGGTAGTCCTCACTGACTCCCCACTAAGGCAGGTTCTGCACAAACCTGAGAAGTCTGGAAGATTGATGACCCGGGCCATCGAACTAGGAGAATATGATCTTACCTACCAGCCTGGGACAGCCATTAAGGGGAAGGCCCTCACAGACTTTATCGTAGAATTCACCTGGGAAGAGACCGGTAGAAGTTTGGAAGAGGCCGAGACAGTGAAAGGCTTAGATGATGACGAAGAGACGAACCGTAGTGTCTTCCGAGAATCAGAAGAGACTGCACCAAACGTCTTTCGAGGCTGAGAAGAGGTCGTCCCAGGCAAAACTCGGAGCAGAGTAGAAGAGAACGAAGAGGATCGATACCTCTTCAAAAGGGGGGTTATGAGAGAAGGGGTCTTCTCATCAGATGCAGACGTATCGAGCCTCTTCATTGATGGCTTTTCCTGTGATAGTGGAAGCGGCGCGGGGCTAATAATCTCGGCTCCAGATGGCGCCAACATTGAATACGCCTTGAGATTTAACTTCCAGGCCTCAAATAACGAGTCCGAGTACGAGGCCATGATAGCAGGTCTTTTATTGGCAACAACTCTTCGAGTAAAGCGACTCCTACTCCATAGCGACTCAAGGTTGGTTGTCAATCAAGTGTTGGGGGTATACGAGGCCAAAGACGAAAGGATGGCCAAGTACTTAAAGAAGGTAAGAAGGTTGTTAGAGTATTTTGAAGAAGAAAAACTGAAGAGAGTGCCTCGACTGAGCAACAATCACGCTGATGCTTTGGCAAGGTTGGCATCGGCAATGAAGACAGATTTGGGAAGGACCATTCCAATCGAGGTCTTAGGAAGAGCAAGCATCAAGGAGGACGAGGTATGTAGCCCTTGTCACAATGTGAACCTAGGAGACTCATGGATCAACCTGCTCGTCAGATACCTAAGAGACGGAGAGCTACCTGAGTCCAAGATGGAAAGGAGAAAGTTGAGATACAGGGCCGCCAAGTTCTCAATAGTAGGAGACGTCTTGTACAAAAAGGGTTTTTTATTGCCTCTCCTCAGATGTGTGCATCCCATAGAAGTACCCCAGGTCTTACAGGAGGTTCATGAGGGTTCTTGATCTAGCCACATAGGGGGACGGCCCTTAGCCAAGAGGATCATCACTCAGGGATACTGGTGGCCTACCTTGTCTAAGGATGCTGCAGACTATGTGAAGAGGTGCGATAAATGTCAAAGGTTTGCCACTATCCCTCATCAATCCCATCATCCTATGACGTCAATCTCTTCTCCATGGCCATTTGCAGTGTGGGGAATTGACTTAGTAGGACCTTTGCCAAGATCTATCAACAACTATAGATTCTTGATAGTTTTCATTGACTACTTTTCAAAGTGGGTGTAGGCAGAACCAATGATAACAATTACAGAGCAGAAGACCTTCCAGTTCATTTGGAAGAACATCATATGCAGATATGGCCTCCCAAACACTCTCATATCAGATAATGGGACCCAGTTCAAGAACTCCTCCTTAGAAAAGTATTGCCTAAGAGTGGGGATTAAGCAATTCTTCTCATCTCCTGGTCGACCTCAGGAAAACGGCCAGACCGAGGTCACAAACAGAACAATCTTGGACGGAATCAAGAAGAGGCTAGAAGATGCGAAGGGGAGATGGACAGAAGAGGTCTACGCAGTGTTATGGGCCTACAGAACCACGACAAGGACACCAACAGGAGAAACTCCATTCATGCTCGCACATGGCTCAGAGGCCTTCATACCAACGGAAGTAGGACTACCAACTCATCGGATTCAGACCTACGACCCTGACAGCAATGGTGAAAAGAGGAGGCTTGACCTGGATCTTATCGAAGAAAGAAGGGAAGATGCAGAGGTCAGAAAAGCAGCCTACCAACAGAGGGCAGCGAATTTCTACAACCAGAGGGTGAAGTCAAGACCCATTGCAGTGGGAGACCTAGTGCTAAAGAAGACCCTACAAAAGGCAAACAAGCTACACCCAAACTGGCATGGCCCCTACAAAGTAACGGAAGAGGTTGTGCCTGGCACTTATAGGCTAGAAAACCTAGAAGGAGAACCTTTCACTAACCCATGGAATGCTGACCATCTCAAGAGATATTACATATGATGTTGCATAGAATTTTATGTAAATGTACCATCTTATTGAGAAGAGGTTATTAATAAAGATCAGTTTCCATGACAGTTCTTGCTTCATTCTTAGATTAGAAATTTATTATGGGGATAAAATCTTAGGTGATGACCTCAGACCCTCACAACATCACTCGCTGGTGACGAGGTCTGAGGTCAGACACCTTAGCAGATGACCTCAGACCCTTAACATCATTAATTTAGTGAAATTTATTATGGGGATAACATCTTAGGTGATGACCTCAGACCTTCATAACATCACTCGGTGGTGACGAGGTCTGAGCTCAAACACCTTAGCAGATGACCTCAGACCCTTAACATCATTAATTTGGTAAAATTTATTATGGGGATAACATATTAGGTGATGACCTCAGACCCTCATAACATCACTCGCTGGTGATGAGGTATAAGGTCAGACACCTTAGCAGATGACCTCAGACCCTTAACATCATTAATTTGGTGAAATTTATTATGGGGATAACATCTTAGGTGATGACCTCAGACCCTCGTAACATCACTCGGTGGTGACGAGGTCTGAATTCAGACACCTTAGAAGATAACCTCAGGCCCTTAACATCATTAATTTGGTGAGATTAATTATGAGGATAACATCTTAGGTGACGACCTCAGACCTTCATAACATCACTCGGTGGTGACGAGGTCTGAGCTCAGACACCTTAGCGGATGACCTCAGACCCTTAACATCATTAATTTGGTGAATTATGAGGCTAACATCTTAGGTGATGACCTCAGACCTTCATAACATCACTCGGTGGTGACGAGGTCTGAGCTCGGACACCATAATAAGATGACCTCGGACCCTTAACATCATTAATATGGTGAAATTTATTATGGGGATAACACCTTAGCAGATGACCTCAGACCCTTAACATCATTAATTTGGTGAATTATGAGGCTAACATCTTAGGTGATGACCTCAGACCTTCATAACATCACTCGGTGGTGACGAGGTCTAAGCTCAGACACCATAATGAGATGACCTCAGACCCTTAACATCATTAATTTGGTGAAATTTATTTTGAGGCTAACATCTTAGGTGATGACCTCAGAGCCTAATTACAATTCAGTGGTGAAGAGACCTGAGGCCAGAATTATTGACTGAGTATAAACAAGAACACTGCAACAAAATAATAGAAGAGATTGACATTCAGTAAAAGGAAGAGATCATATAGCATTCAGAGGCATTGTTGCAAATATTCCTTACAAAATACCGAGGTGTTACAAGTTACAAATTACAAATTTGTTATAAGTTATAAATCCTAAAGGTTTGGGGGGGGGGGGGGGGGGGGGACATTAACAGTCTCGGCCAGGTTGGCTTGATCAGCATTGGTCACCTCGGCCACATCATCAGTATGGTCTTCCCCTCCGACCTCGGTCCCTCCAAGAGTTGAAGTTTCAGCAGGTGCAGCAGCCTCGTCCTCTAACTCTTGAAGAGCCTGTGCAAACTGGGGATCTGCAAAGCCGAGACCTACAAAGTCAGAGGCCTTTAGAGTACCGACCTCCCTCTCTCTGACTTCAGCCCATTTGGTAGTGGCCTTGATACCTCTTTCAAGATATTCAAAGCCAAAACCCATGAATTCGTCTGAGCCTTTGTAGTCAGAAATTATCTTGTCCGAGGCATCTTCAAGGGCAGCCTTCACAGCCGAGCTGACCTTCTGCTGCAGGACATCATCTTTGGACTTCAGGGCTCTGGCATGATCTTTGACGAGCAGAAAGATGTCTTTTTCCAACCCCTTAACCTTACCCTCAGAGTTCTGAAGCTTTGACTTCAGACGGTCGACCTCAGCATTTAGGGCACTCTCAACCTTCTCGGCCTCATGCCCCTTCTGGATAAGGGGCAATTTCATCATAGCCCAGTTCGATAGTTGATACATAGCAGTCACTCCCTGCACATTAATGAAGAGGTTAAGCGGGAGAAAAGTCAGATGTTGCACTTAAAAAAATTTTGACGAAGGAACAAATCATACCTGGACGGCTCTGTGAAGGCCGAACTCAACCAGCAGGGAGGTATCCATAGCTCTGTAGAAGCGCTTGTTAGCCTCGATCATTACAGAGCCGATTGCGTCCATGGCCTGCCTGCTGTGGCCGACCACATTATTAGTTAACTTTAGCTGATCCAGACGTTCCGTCAGGATGTCGGCCGAAGAGATTGGAATCGCAGAATCAGAGGCCTTCTTCTGCCTCGAGGTCGGCCTCTGATCCTTAGAGGCATGGGTTTCTGGGGCCCTCTTCTTGGAGGCCTGAGATTTGGATGTTGAGGGAGATGGGGGAGGAGCACTCTGACCAGCCATTTTGGCAAGCCTCGCCAAGCTCGGAGCAGTCATCTCCCACAGTTCGTCTGGGATGTCTTGTGGTCGCTCTGCAAAAGTTAAAAGATATGGGTTAGAAATCAGATATGAATGAGTTCAGAGGTTAGACTTAAAATAAAAATTCTTACCAAAGTCAACAAGGGGACTTCCACCCAGGCTCGTCCCCGAGAGATACTGGGGGGTCAGCAAATGTTCGAACTTAACAAACAGACCATGTGCCCCTTGGCCTTGCAGGGCCTTCACCTTCTGCATATTTTGAAGACTTAGACCAGGATCGGCCCTGGAAGACATAGTGACCTTGCCCCATTTGAGGGGTATCCTCGGCTCAAGTGTGGAAGAGGGGACGCATGGGCCAAATTCCTATGGTCCTGAGGCGAAAAACTAGCGGGGCTTCCAGTTATGATTTGAGGTTTGAGTCACTTGGAGCATTTTCTTCTCAGGCCTCCGAGCCATGAAATGATAGTAGCTCGGATGGTTTTTGGCCGAGGTTGGGACATAACAACAAACAAAGACCTGAACTGGGAGGTCAGAGTGGTGGACTGCCCTCCACAGGATTATGGCCCCTATAATGACTCTCCAGGCATTGAGGGATAGCTGTGAGGGGGAGAAGTTGATATAAGAGAGAATGGATTTGATGATGGGATGAATGGGTAGGCAAAACCCTAACTTAAACATCTGCTCGTACAGGCAGATTTCTCCATCTCGGCCGTGATAGACCATCTCTTCCCTCAGGGGTCTCCTTAATTTTATGGAGGGACTAATGGAGTATAAATATTTGAAGCACAGAAGATCCACCTTAGTGACTGTGCTCTCGAACTCGGCCGCCTCAGAGATGTCAACATCACTTTCAGCATTTTCATCATCATCAAGCTCAACATCGGTCGGAGCTGATGTAGATGGGTTACTAGTGAATCTCTGAGCGAACTCTGCCCCTGTGGCAACCGATAGAGGGATGGCATCAAGAATGGGTGGCACAGCCACACTCGGCTCAAGCACTTCAACCTCTGAAGAAGAGGCTGAGGTGCTTGAGCTATTATGGGATGAAGCTCGGCTGGATACCTCGGCCTGATCAGGCCGAGGTGTGAAGTCCATATCTTCCTGGAAAGAGTCCACTGACATGGGGTCTGAGGTAGAAGATTCAGACTCAGACATAGGTGTTGGATCAGCGGGAACCCCTGTCTGATAGAAGTTCTCCGGGGGGTCAGGATATATCACTCTCAGAGGTGGTGGAAATAAGGGCCTAATGGGAAACTCTTGTGACCTACGAGCCTCCTCCTGAGCTCTCTCTATTTGCCTAATATTTTCTAGGGTCTTCTCTCTAAGAGACGGGAAATCCTCAAGAAGCTGGTATAAAGTCCTGAGCATCAGAGGACGACCCTAAACTTGGGAAAAACTCCTAAAACTACAAACACGATTGACTTGTAAAATAAAGGAGTTTAAAGATCAAACTTAGAAGTTTAAAGCAAACACAGTTCGCCTGAGATAATGGTGCTCGCCGGAAAACTTAAAGACTCGCCAAAAATGCAAACCAAAAGCGAAAAACAGAGGAAATGAAAGGGAGAAAGTACCTGGAAATGGAGCGATGAGGGAAAATGAAGAAAACTCGCAAGAAAACCGACAAAGGCTTCGGCAGAAGAGCGTTGAGTAGAGAAGCTTTGGAGAGAGAGAAATCGCAAGAACAGTTTGTGCGCAGGAATGAAATGAAGAAGAAAGAGAAAAAGAAGGGTTCAAACCCTTAAATGCGTGGGCACATTTCCCAAGGCACGTCATTGCCTTGGGAGCCCTAAAGGACAGCTAACGGCACACACATACCAAGTAAGCACGCTCTAGCGTGGACAGGTGTCATGCAGGTATTAGCTTGGGACGGACAGGCCTCGGAGGTGTAGTAATCCCCTAGCCACTTTCTCTCGCATATAACTAAGGGCTGGGGGGTGATTGATATGCCCCAAGTGTAACCTCGGCCTAGAGACACCAACCTCGACCGAGTTGATGGACGAGATATTGATCTACCCTAGATAAGCCATGGGCCCACGATATCATCCCTCGGCCAGACCAGTGTCGGCCTGGTCCGACACTATCACCTACATTTCCAATGGACGTTACGCGCATCACAGACATCAACAACACTCTCGTACACCTGGGTATAAAAACCTCGGTCGAGTTCAGGCCGAGGTGACAAGAAGACTTAGTAATCATCAGCATGGAATCAGTCCAACCTCGGTTGGGGCCGACCCCAGCATAATGTCTCGGCCGAGATCAGGCCGAGACTCCCTATGACACATCTCGGATTGAACAAACATCAATTCCTTACACCTCGGCCTCTCCCAGGCCGAGGTCATCCACCAATATGGCGGCCGACAATCTGTTGACATTTGGATAAGAACACATGGGCACAAATCAGTTGTAACAAGATTATTCTCCACACGTGGGGAGAATATTTCATCATCATTCCTTACATGTGACAGTGACAGATCGCACTCCCACATTGGTGAGGGAACCACACACATGCTCATTACATGCATGGGGGGTACATTACACCCCCTTGGTATTATATATAGGGGTCACCCCTACCTTGCAAAGGGATCCCAGTTATTCAACCCTAGCTAAAACTTTGTCTAAATCTACAGTAGAGAGAGAAAGCTTGAGAGATTGTATCCATGGCCATTAGTGCCTTCATTCAGTGATATTACTCACACACTCACAGTGGACGTAGGCCAGATTGGCTGAACCACTTAGATACCGGTGTATTATCCTATTCTCCTTACCTATTTCTCTTATCTCTTTACTTAACTGCGCTGCCATTGTTGTTCTTATATTGAGCTTGGAAACACCTTATCTGGTGGTGCTGATTCCGGCATCATCAGTTATTAATCCGGATTAAAATAATTATTAATTAGTGTGCCAATGGTTAATACTTATTATTGAGAATTATTGAATATTACTATGTGATATGTAATATGCAATTATAACATTTGATAAATTGTCGAAAGTGAGAAATATGACAGTTGGTAATTTAAGTCTGACACGCGTGTGAGTCATGTCGAGACTAATTGAATGAAATAAAAAGATAATTTATTTTTATTAACTCGTATGGTCATTTCGAGTGCACCGTTGAGTCTGGGAGAGTCGAAATAGTTAAAGTATTATACCCGAATGTTTAATTTGGGTCCCGGGGCAATTTTAGGCCTAACTGGAGTCCCGAGAGGGCATTATGGTAAATTGTATTTTTGGGTTTAATTAATGGACGAAAATTGGGAGTTATTTTATCAGCCAAGAAAAGTCTTTTAGGGTTGTGAAACACAAAAAGAAAAGAACGGCCATAGAGGGTGTGAGGGAGAGCCAATTTCCAAGAGGGAAGGCTAAATTATCACCACCTTGCACAACCACCACCACCAACGCATAGATCGAGAAGAGAGGAACGTGTATATAACGACATCACCAATGGATCAGATCATCATATTCGAGGCAATTATTTATTACTTGATTTCTTTTAGAAATAATCATGCTCATGTTAGTGTAGGTGAAATTAATCATGATTTGCATATAAATTGGGTGAAAATTTGAGATTTAAATTATGATTAAGGATTGGTTTAATTAGTAGTTTAAAGTCCTTCATGTACGTAGAGGATTAATCACGGAATTGAATTATATATTGATGAACGAATTTGGGTTGATTAGGTTTTTTAAATGAAAATTTGGAAACTAGGGTTCATATGAATTAATTTGGGGATTTTAAATAATTATGATGTTTAATAACGAATTAATGATCCTAGGATGTTAGGAAAGATTTATAATCTGTTAGGTGTTGATGGGTATTGATGATGAGGCGTTGGATGTTGAATCTTAGAGGGTTTTAGGTCCAAAAATGGTAGAAAATGCTGAAATTTGGTGAAGAAGATGAAATAGTGGGTCTCGCGCGAAGTCGCGCAAAGTGGTTCAAACGAGATGGGGATCTTGCGTGAAGTTGTTTGAACGACACGTGGAATTTGTTCGAGCGACATGTCATTCTAGTTCGAACGACATGTCATTCTGGTTCGAGCGACAGGGTGAATTTTTGGGAATTTTCTTAGAGTCCAGTTTTGAGTTTTTCGATTTATTGGAGTGAGAGAAACTGCCTGATAGTAAACTTAAACAAGACAGAATTTTGGAAAGGTATGTGAGAATTAATACTTTAATTATTTCGGTATAGAGAGTATACCTTGGAGATTACGAGAGAGATCGTAATCTAAATATTTATACTATACGTAGTGTTGAGATTAAAATATGTATGAGAATTATATATGTAGGTTGGGGAAATACCTATAAATTTTAATAGGATGTGTGTATGCCTATTATGTGATATTATTACTAAGAGCACTAATGGGTGATAACCCGGGAGTGAAATAATCTTATAGTTAAGCTCACTAATGAGTGATAACTCAGGGGTTTAGAAACTCTATGGTTAAGTGTACTAATGGGTGATAACCGGGGGGTACAAGGATGACTATTGTTAGGCGCACTAATGGGTGATAACCCGAGGGTGATGGATTATTTATTGATAGGTGCATTAATGGGTGCTAACCCGGGGATGCAGGATTCTCTTGATAGGCACACTAATGGATGATAATCCAGGGGTGCTGGATTATTATTGATAGGTGCATTAATGGGTGCTAAATATATATATATATATATATATATATATATATATATATATATATATATATATATGTGTGTGTATATATATATATATATATATATAAATATATATATATATATATGTGTGTGTGTGTGTGTGTGAACTTGTGAATATTTCTAATGTGTGAAATTAGTAGACATGGTAATAATAATAATCATTACATTGCACCAAGTGTCTTAACCTAAGTGTGAAGGATTAGTGTATATATATAGGGATGATGAGACTATATATATATGAGTGTACTTGGTGAACTTTCTACTTTGTGAGACAAGTAGATAAAATGGAAATGAGAAATAAAATAATCTTAATGGAAAAAAGATTAACCATTCAAATGGTGAATAATGAAACTTAGTATATGAGATAAACTATCTGAATAACGTATTGTATGGGCGATACGAGAATACTACTAGTGAGCATAGTTAGTATTAGTATGGTTTCTAACTAGTTAGACTCGGTGGTATAATAAGGGGAGATTAGATGTACGTTAGGCGTGCATAATAGATGAGAGGTGAGAAACTCATGTGAGAGTTCGATAACTAACATGCGTATAAGACTTGTTTTAAGAACCAATTTTAAATACTTGTTAAATCATTTTTAAACGTCGAGCTCTGACCCGTTTCTTCTATCTCTTCTCTCTTTTGCTATATATATATTATTACAGGTGATCAACCGCAGGGGTACCAGAATTAGAGATTTGATTGACAGACGTGTTACAGCTATTGTGAAAGTTGTAGGTCCTTGCATTAGACGCATCTATCATTTCTATTCAGTATCATTTAGACTTTTAATTAGGGTATGTGTCGCCCGCTTCTAGTCTTTTACCTGAGATATTGTATTCAATTTACTTTATGGTTTAGAGTTTTGAACTGGGAGGTTTTACCCAGTCTTATTTATTTAAGTACTTGATTCATGTTCAGTATGTATTATATTCCTATGTGTAGTGAATGGTTTATATTTTAATGCTGAATGAAAATGGATTTACTTAGTTTTACTAAAATTGGAAATGTTTTGTCACCTAACTTAATTTTATATTAGGTGAGTAATATGTTAAAAAGTTTCCCGAGAGTGATACTAATAATGAACCAACCGAACATTCTGTTTTAAATTGGTACAAGACTGATCACCCTTTATTTAATTGGGTGGGGTGTCACACTATCCTCACCATTCCTTCTAGTGATGTGAGCTATGATGTATATACCATACCGACGCCTTATTGCAAGTGTTAGGGTGTGTATTAATGCAAAATGAGAAAGTTATGGAGTATGGGTAACGAAAACTCAAAAATGATGAATGTAATTACCCTGTACATGATCTTGAGTTAACAACTGTAGTTTTTGCATCGAAAATTTGGCATTGTTACATTTATGATGAAAATTTTCAAGTCTTTTTTATCACAAGGATTTGAATTATATTATTAGACAAAAGGACTTCAATTTAAGACAGCGACGCTGGATGGAATTTTTGGAAGATTAATGATTTAAATTAAATTATAATCCAGACAAAGGCAATGTAGTAGATGATGCTTTAAGTCGAAATCCAGTAGGAAGACTCCATACTTTATTTTCTTACGATATTGCTACCATAGATCAATATGACCTTCGATTGATATCTCCATTCACAAAATTTTCCAACATCATTGCATTACCCGAATTGATAGAGAAAATCTTAACTCACCAAACCTAAAATTCTTTTATATAAACCTTTTAAGATATAAATCTTGACTTCTCACGATAAGGAAGCGGGTTTACGATTTAAAAATAGATTTTGTGTACCTGATGATTCATCTTTTTGAGAAGAAATATTACAAGAAGCCCATCGTTCGAAATTTATGATTTACCCTGCAAGTTCAAAAATATATCACACCTTAAAGAAGAAATATTGGTGGGGAAGTATGAGAAATGATATCTAGAAGTTTTTAAATAAATGTATTACTTGTTAACAAGTAAAGATAGAACACTGACACCCAGGTGGATTCCTCCAACCCTTTCCGATTCCCGAGTGGAAATGGGATCATATTACCATGGATTTTATCAGCGGACCACCTCGTACGTCCCAAGTATATAATTCCATTTGGGTAATATTAGATCAACTCACCAAATCTACTCATTTTCTACCATTGAAGACCACTGTCTCATTCAGAAGCTCAGTAACCTCTACATTTGAGAAATTTTTGGATTACATGGAATTCCTTTATCGATCATATCGATAGAGATTCCCATTTTGTAGGAATGTTTTGTGAATTATTGCAAACCATAATGGGTAATAAACTTCATTTAAGTATCACATTCCACCCACAAACAGATGGACAATCAGAACGTAAAATCCAAACATTAGAAGATATGTTATGTGCTTCGGTGTTAGAAATGATCGACAACTGGAATGTACATTTACCTTTTGTTGAATTTTCATATAACAACAGTTATCAGAAAAGTTATGGAAGACCTAGTAGATCACCTGTATGTTGAATAGAATCCAAAAGTAGTAAACAATTTGGACCCAAAATAATCCAGAAAACCACAGAAAGAATACAAAAATTCGAGAAAGATTAAAGACAACCCAAGGTCGTAAAAAAAGTTACGTAGACCAGCGTAGAAAACCCTTAGAGTTTGAAGTTAATGACCAAGTATTTCTGAAACTATCTCCTCGAAAAGGAATCATACGCTTTGGAAAGAAAGGAAAATTAAACCCAGATATATTGGACCATTCAGAATTTTTAAACGAGTTGGCACTATAGCCTATTAATTAGAATTATGTGTGGAGTTATCTAATATTCACTATATATTTCTTGTGTGTCGGCTATGCGAGTATATTCCTGATTCGCCTCATACCATTACGTGGCAAGACATCTTAATTGAACTAAAACATGAATTTCAAACACACCCTATTCAAATTCTGGATCGCCAAGTGAAGCATCTCAGATTTAAGGAAATCCCCTCAGTTAAATTACTTGGGAAAAATGAAAATTAGCAAGAAGCGATATGGGAACTAGAATAGACTATGAAAGATTAATCTCCCGGCTTATTTCAAGGTAAATTTGAGGATTGTTTTTGGTAACTTGACTGTAATAATCGGTATTTTCAAATCTATCAACTGACGCTAATCACCAAAATTAATTATTTCAACCCTCATAAAGTATTCAAATTCAAAAGTCTTCGAAGAAGAATGAAACAATCTTTGATGCCCTACAACTTTATAAATTGACTTGGATATCCTAAAGTTTCCATATTACAGAGTAGCCCTTAAAAACTTGAATTCAACATAACTTGACTTATACTTAACCCTAATCCCAAACTTTATATAAAATTAATCATATAGACTTCAACTAACAGAAAATTACAATTTTAACCCTTGAAACCTTTTGAATTTACAAAAATAGACCTAAACTTTATCAAAAGTACACTTTTGAACTTCTAAATGCATATACTTGACCAACTAAGGACCATACACCAAAGTTTGAATAATTTCACATTACCCTAAATCCAAATAAGCCTACACATCAGCACAAGGAGCCAAAAACCACATGTGTACACCATGCACACATGTGATGTATGCTTACTAATCTAGAAAAGTTCACATATTCAATTCAAATCCACCTCCCTTCCCCACCAATGAACTCTTCTAATTCAACATTATAAATACCCCACGCATTCCTCAATTCAAACTCACCCAACAGCAGTTTCAAAACTCAAATTCCTGACTCTAAAGAGGTACACTCTGATTTTATGTACTATATTGAGTTCTTTTAGTTTCAGTCAATTTTTGTGTTGTTATAATACTAGAATATATCAAAACGGTAGAAATCTAACATAGAAAACACACCCTAGGTAAAAAAATATGAAATATCCACAATTAAAGCTTGATCTTTAATGATGAACTTCCAAATAATGATCAAAACTCCAGTTTAAAGCTTTGAATGTCTTTATTAGAACCTCAAGAACTCGGATGTAATGATAAAATCCCATGAATGTTCATAATAAGCTTTGATCGATTGAAAGTGTATTTTGAACCAGAGAACTAAAAATCTTAAATTCTCCCTGTATAATCCATCCCAAACCTTAAAATCAAAACGAAACTACTCCTACACATAGCAAAAACATTACTATGTTCATAAGAATCCTTCCCATATCTTTGGAAGCCACGAATGTTATGTCAAAATTTTAGTAAAACGCACAGTGATAGAACTTGAGATATACTGCATCTTAATCCACACACACACACACACACACACACACACACACATATATATATATATATATATATGGGTTCCTTATGAAATTTTAGGTTGAGTTTATTAAGAAATCATCCCAAATGGTTTAGAAATGAAGGAGAAATCTCAGGTCAAAAATCAAAAACCCTAAAGTCAATTGTCGATAGGAAGAAGATGAACTTTTTTAACAAAAACTTTGACGTTGTGCGTGAGGGTGTGTGGCTAATAAGAATTTTCTAAAAAAAAATTCCAATATTTTTATTTTATTTTTCTGGTCAAAATGATATAAGGTGAAAATGATGTTTTATCTTTGAAATATATTTTTTTGAATTATAATTTGACCCCTCTTGACTTTTCCAACTTCTTAATTTGAACCCCAAAATTTGTCTATGAAAACTTCAAAATATTTTAAGACAAAAAATCTCTTACACCAAAGTTGAAGTATGAGCTTAAGTCCAGGATTTTAAAAGTCCCTAATTATTTACAACTGTTAAGAGACAATTTTTTTGTATAAACTGACCAACTCAATCCCACTTCATAAATACTTATATACCAAAATATTGTATACAAAGAATCAAGTACCAGCTCCTCTTGATATCCTCTTTTGACCTATAAAATTGTACAAAATACATAGCAAGTAGGGTTTCTACTTTTTTAATAGTAATCTTTGCTTATTTGACATATTGCTATTGGTATCACTATGTGATAGCTCTTATTTACTCTGAATATATGCATGATATAATATTTCCATACTATATATTTTATTAAATATCATTGATATTTGAATTTGAATATTAATCAATTTAACCAATCTCACCTAATAACCGATGACAAGTTCCCTATTTAATCAGTTTACCCCTGCACATTTGTGAAAATATTTATATTATGAGCATCAGTATTAACTAGGGAGTAAACTGACGTGTTATCCCATGAACCTTTCTAGTTGGCCTAATGGTCTCAGATGATTGAGAGCCTTGATTATTGCTACATACGTATGAGTGCCACTTTAATTGTGTGCCTATCCAGTTACTTTTTTCCAATAATTAAATTGTAGACCTCTAGGATATCCTTCGGTACTTGAAATGCAAGAACTTTAATGAAGTACACTGAAATTTGAAGTGATGATATATTAAGACAAGTGCGATTTAAGACTTGGGCATAAGTGGGATGAATGACCCTTAGAAAATTAGGGGGGGATTATAATCATAATTATTAACACGTCGAGAGTATTAAGTGAAAGTAATACTGCGAATAGGACATGATACTTAATTCGTGAATACCTAGAGATTATAATAGGTTGAGTGTATAGATATGTATTGATTTACTATGTGTATATCATACCTATGCTGCTTTCTATCAGGTGGAGGTTTCACGCAGTGCACAGTCTTATCCTGGGTGACCCGATGGGGGGATATTGACTTGTACACAGAGCATATGAACTTGGATACGTGCTATCTGTTACGTAGGATAGTATCGACTGTTGAATGGGAGCGTAGGTATGTGCGTGACCCATTTAGGTGGTGAGTATGCTTGCCTCCAATATTTGTGTTATGAGATTTACAGTTCGTGAGAGACCCCGAACCAATTTTCATTTATGTAGGGAGCGATGAACCGGGACACGATAGCAGAGTATGCGTTGTGCCAAGTGGTCCTAACCAAGGGGCGTAGGTTTATATATATATATATATATATATATATATACTTGAGAATGAATGGTTCTAATGTGTGAAATTAGAAAATATATAAATATGGATAAGTAAAGTAATTCCAGAGGATAAAAGATATCCTATTAAAATAGTGAATATAAAATGGGTCACTGACATAAAGAATATTGTTAGCTAATTGTATGGGCGATACGGGTTGCTCCCTTGAGATATATTTAGGAGTTCATGTCTGTAATCTAGTTAGGAATATTATAGATGACCAGGTCTGGGTAGACGTATGCTAGGTGTGGACATTAGTGGAGTGGTGAGAATCTCAAGTGAGATTTCGAAACTAACATGTATGTAATAATTGCATCTTTGCAGTTTTAAATACTTGCTAAAATAAATATTTTTACAAATCGGGCTCTGACCCGTTTCCTGTTATTTCACTTCTCTTTTGATATATATATATATATATATATATATATATATATATATATATATATATATATATATATATATTATACCATGTGTTCAACCATGAGGTCACCGCCAGACTTATACACGTGGATCATTCGACGAGCAGTTGCTATTGTGGAAGCTGTAGATTATTGATATTAGACGATGCTATCTCTTCATTCCATTCCTAGCTCAGATCTTTCATTTAGGGCATGTGTCGTCCACTTCCAAATTAACCATTTTAGGGATTTTATTTTTCTTAGCATTTCTTTATTGTTGGATTGAGTATTATGATACTTTGGTTTTAGACTTTGAACTGGGACGTTTTATCCAGTCTCATTTATTTCAGTATTTGATTAATGCTCAGTATTTATTCTTGTTGAATGGAATTGGCTTATATATTAAAGTATGGAATTTATTAATGAATTAATTTAGTATAATTAATTTGAAAAATGTTTTGACACTTAGCTTAATTAATTATTAGGTGATTAATAATGAAATTATTTTCGACGGTGATGCTAAGAATGAATCAATCGGACACTTTGGTTTTAATTTAATAAAGGACTAATCACCCGATATTTAATTAGGCGGGGTGTCACAGGTGGTATCAGATCAGGTTCTAGAGTATTTTAGTATTTGTGCGGCTTATTACGTTTCAGCATAGCATTATTTGATACAGAGCCTTACTATAGGATTGTTGTATTCCCTGACGTGTGCGACTTACGTTCTCCTGCTATGAATTATAATGGATGCGACACATTATACGAACTCGTGTGTGCTTCGAGCCTCGAACATTATAAGACGACCAACGAAAGTTATAAGAAGGACTGCAGGAGAATAATACTGACAGAAGATATTAAGTAATCTAGGAATGGTAATCGTGACTAAAGTCACTGTGAGTAATATTTAAGAGAGTGATAATAGAATTATCACTCGAGAATAATAGGTTCCCCAGGCACAATCGTAGATAACGGTGGAGTGATTTCAGTACCACGTAGCATAGTTGATAAGGGGGAAACTTAGAGGGACTATTTTGAAAAGACATCGATGAAGATGCGGAGAAGAAAGAGAGAAAGTGTAATAGGCTAATGGAAGTAGAAAGTTCAAAGGAAATTATGGAGAGTGGAGGGAAGCGACACTCAGAATTAAATTGGGAAATAAAATTGTATCTCTTAGGAGCGACATAAAGTGATTAGAGTCAATCACCGCACATAAAGTAACGTGTTTGAAATTCAAAGAGAAATTGGGTACGATTTGACCGTGAGATCTTCCATTAGATGTTGTAATAGAGATAAAAGTGGAACTTTGAAACTTAGCACTGCGAGAAAAATAGATATCGATCGTGAGAGAAAGGTTGAATTGTATAATGAACTTTGTACTTGGAAAAGGGGCATAGAATATATAAAGGTTTATAGTCGATAGAGGACCAAGTTTAGAATACAAGTATGGATGAGAAATACAGTAAGGATGACTAATGTTGATATTGTCAAAGTTATATGTTTGAAAGTTATTTCAACATTTCCAAAATAAGTGAGGCAACAGGGTTAGAGAATCTGATCGAAGAGCAAAGTTGGACTTAACGGTGTTAGTGAGACACCGCATGAGAGTATTCCCAATAGTGAACTCATTTAGATCATTTTAATTGATTAACTTCCTACAAAGTAAAGATGAAGTCAATTTGGGTTGTAAAGGCCAACAATAGGCCCGAGAGCCCAGCGTAGCCAACGGGACAACAGGAGAACAATTGGGAGCTAAGACTGCCTAGTTTGAGAGAAGGACATTCCAAAATGGTCAGTGGGACAACTGAAGGGAAATGGCTCGAGAAATTTCCTTATGTGTAGAGAGTGGGACTACTAGTGTCGAATGTGTCCACATTGAGAAGTGAGACCGATAAGATTAAAAATGGTAAACCGTGCCAGCTAGGCATAACAAATGGAGGAGAGATATTTCCATTGGAGAAATTAGGGTCAAGATAAATTGTTCACAATGGAAGGGGACAACTATTGGTTGAAATCTTAGATGTATAACGAGTGCAGAAGCTCATGGGCATTTTTGACAGCCACGTGCTGGGACCCTACGATTAGGCTAGACTGTAAGGACATAAATTTCCAATTAAGTCCCTGTATTATTTCGACTTAATTCCGTGAACAAAACTGTGTTTGTAATATGTCATAGGGAGATTTTTTTTTCACGATCCCACTTGGTCTATGACGTATTGCAGAAATTGAAGACGTTGCGGCAAAGCTTCAAAGAATTAATCATTTCGAAGTTTAAATTAGTGCAAGTTTAATCGTCTTAAAAGCTAATTGCATTTTGAGATCACACAAGTATGAATACGTATAATTAATGGTGCTCGGAATTATTTTTATAAAAGATAAGGATGTAATTTTAAAAAGAAAAATATTTTAAAATGTTTTTAAAAGTGTTTTAAACATATACACATCGTTTTTGTTCTGATAAACTCGAAATAGAGTTTGACTTATTTGTATCTCTTTTGGAAGAAACGTTTTAAATATGAAGTCAAAAAGTCAAATGATAGGATTGTCGTTTGAACGACATATGCCCTTCATTCGAACGAGATGCTCATGTCGCGCGAATGACGTGGCAATCTCGTTCAAGCGTCACTGTTTTCGAGGCGGTGCTTAATTCCTATTTAAATTGTGTTTTCATCAGAATTAAAAGTGTGTGCATTTTGGAAAACAGTTTACGTTCCAGTACGTTTTTGCACATGTTTTATAAGGTTTAAAAAAGATTAAACACATCCTTAGAGTTTACAAAGATCGGAGATATCATTCTTATATGTTTACGTGATCTTGCTGCACTAAGAAGGTTTATTCTAAAATTGAACATCAGGGTTTTGTGGTGAATAAAAGAGAAAGACTTCTTATTCGACATCGTAGATGAATCAAAGCCAATTGGTGGTCACTGAGACATATGTGGACGCGTGTGTTGTGGATAGGTATCGTGGAAGACGGAATTTTTGCGTGGGCACTAATGAAGAACGATAGAAGATCAGAAGGAGCATTAAGACCCGTGGGGATTGAGTCATTGAGTAAGGCTAATCTGTCTTTGTAAAACCTTTGTTCATAGTGATTGTCTGGCTTGGGCCGTCCGAGGTTGTTTTCTCATTTTTGGTTTTTTCCTCGTACATCTAGCATTGTGAGCATTCATTACTTTACTTTACTTGCTTTAATCACTAGATGCATGTTTAGGATTAATCAAGATAAAAATGGTTTAAAGTAAGAATTGGTTTTCACAACTTGTTTTGGTGCTAATTAAAAGTTGGATAATTTTTGGTGAAAAATTGGTTTGATTTGAAACACACGTTTAGCCTGGGAGGTCAAAGCTTATTCCACAATATCTGGCAGAGGCCTACGTTTCATAAGAAACTAATTTTTGAGTAAAGTAATGACTTATGACATACAGGGAGACCAATCACATGGATCACGGTTAGAAGTACATTCAGGTGAACATAAAATGTATCAGGTTATAAATAAATAGTGGTGGTGAGATTTAAAGAAGTGAGAAATTATTAATCCATTCGGTAGTGGACCACCTGTATGTTGTTAAATGGGGTCGACCCTTCGAAACGAGGTGAGGTTTCTGAAACCATTAGGATTACGAAGAAGTAATAGGAGAACAGTCCCAAGAATTTTATCACGAAAGTAACTACTTCATTGAGAAGTTGCTACCCTATATGGGTGATAATGGATCAATTGACCGATGTAGCACATGTCAAGTTAGTTACGACTAATCATACTATGGGATAGTATGTGTCAGCCTTTATAGCCAAGATAGTGAGGTTATATGGGGTACCGCTTAATAGTGTGTCCGATTAGGATAAGACCTTCGCCTTTCAATTTTTAAAGAGTGTTCAAGAGGCTATAGGTACCGAGTTGTAATTGAGTATGACCTATCATCCACAGATGAATGGGCAAAACAAGTAGACTAATCGAATTCTGGAGAATAAATTATATGTATGCCCTTGGATCTTCGGGGAAGACGAGGGTAGTTCTTTCCACTAGTGGAGTTTGTGTAAAATTACTCATATAAGCTCTGTTTGGGCATCTTGTCAGTTGAGATATGGTACGGTAAGCCTTGTTGCTCTCATGCTCGTTAGTTAAAGGTGGGGGGAAAGGGTCATACTGCGAAGATCATAAATGGGTTGATATTTATGGTATATAAAGTGTGTAACACATGTTGCGCCAATAACCCGCCTGTGTGCGATCGTTGCGAGACGAGATCGTATGTAGCTAAAGGGCGAGTAATTTATTAAGGTACAAATTATCGAAGGCTAGATAGTGAATATCTAAAATAAGTTTAAGTAGTGAAACTTAAACGGTCAAGTTTGGGCAAGAACCTACGTGACAGAGTAACCAGGAGTTTAAAACGAACATGTGTGGAGTGTTCATTATGACGAGTATTCGATAGAGTACTATATGGGTGGTACGGAGTAGTTTACTTAGGAGTGTAACGATGCGATGCGCAACATATATACAACATTGGTTGTACCTAGTATACTTTTTTCGAATTTCGGGACTAAATTCCATTATAAGGGGGGAGTATGTAACGCCCCGTATTTTTGATGATTTAAATAATTATTGGAGTAATTATTATTATTGGATTTAATTGTTAATTAATCCGGATTAAAATATATTAACTACCGTGCCAAGGGTTAATACTTATTAATTGAATATTAATGTGTGATATGTAATATCTTTTTGATTGAATTTTAATGTGTGAATATGTAATATGGGATTATGCACTTTGATAAATTGTCAAGAGTGAGAAATACGATAGTTTGGTAATTTAAGTCAAACGCATGTGTGAGTCGTGTCGGGACTAATTGATGGGAATAAAAAGAGAATTTATTTTTATTAACTCATATGATCATTTCGAATGCGTCATTGAGTACGAAAGGGTCGAGATAGTCAGAATAGTGTACCGGGAGGTTTAATTTATGTCCCAGAGCAATCTTAGGCCTGACTGGCATCTCGGGAGGGCGTTTTGGTAAATTTCATTTTTGGGGTTAATTAATGGATGGAAATTAGAGTGATTTATATCCCTTACGTAGTTATAGTTAGGGTTTTATCTGTAAAAGAAAAGAGAGAGTCCCATAGTAAGGATAAGAAGAGGTTAATAGGAGTTCGAAGGCCAAACCCAGTCATCTTTCACCAAAAACATCATCAACGCGGAGATCGAAAAGAGGAGAACGCATCTATAAAAATTTCAAGCGACGAATCAAACCTTCATTATCAAGAAAATCTTTATTAATTGCTTTCCTTTAGCAATAACCATTTTCATATTAGTATAGGAATGAACCACCTATGTATTATTAATAAAGTGATGAAATTTGGAGATTTGATATGCATGAATTGAATATGAGATTAATTTAGGTTGAACCATTTATGTATGTAGCTTAGCAATCACATGTAGATGATTTTTTGTGATGAACAAATCTGGAAATTTATGTTCTTTGATGATAATTGGAAGAAGTGGGATTTTATTAAATTAATTGGGGATTCTATAACACCCCGCCTAATTAAATAATAGGTAGTTACTCCTTTATTAAATTAAACCGAATATACAGTTGGTTCATTCTCAGCATCACTGTCGAAAACGTCTTTTTTTTAAACTCACCCAATACTTAATTAAGTTGAGTGCTAAAGACATTTTCCCATAATTGATACCAATTGAAACCATTACCACAATACTAAACAATAATAGAGAAGTCTCATAACACAACTGAATATTGAATAACAAGATTACATATAACTGGATAATACTTCCAAGTTTAAAACATCCAACACCAATCCAAAAAAACTTAAATGAAAGTAACAACATCAAACCAATACAATTTCTGAAAAGGTAAATGGAATAACTAGAATCTTGGGCAACATGCCTTAAATGAGAAAAGTACTAAGACATAGGAATCAAAGAAATGAAGCATCTAAACAAGTCTGCATCTCCAGGAACAACAACTCATGATCAAATATCCATACATTAAGCTACACGGACCTGATGCTAGGCCCCTGTTAATATAGATATAGTAGAGAAGATAATATGCAAGGAAACGGGTCAGAGCCTAAGTGTAAATGATTTAAAATAGCAAGTGTTTAAAAAGTGCAATAAAGCATTTATTATGTACATGTTAGATTCCAGGATCTCACTTGATATTCTCACCTCTCACCTAGAGTGCATGTCTAATGTATTTGAGTAACATCCTTATAATTAGTTCCCACAATATTATTCTATCCCATATAATAACCCCATATATCCCATACCATACGTAATATAATTATTCACATTCTTTTCTCTTTAATATGAATATGACTTTTCATAGCCTTAGGATTAAGTATTCTTTTACTTAATTAAATTCAATTTCATATATTCACCCTCAACTACAATATCACACCGTAAATTGAATAACAGTATATATATATTCACCCTATCATATATACTAATATAGCACCTCCCAGACACAAATATGGTGCATGCATACTCTGCTATCATGTCCAGTCACAATTCTCATTGCCTAAAGGACAAATGGTTCGGTGTCTTCCCCGAATCATAAATAACAAAACACACATATGTTGGAGGCGAGCATACTCCCCAGTCAAATGCGTTACGCACATACCTATGTTCCCATTCAACCGTCAAAACTATCAATCTCATCGATAGCATGTGTCCAAGGTCCTATGCTCAGGGCATGAATCTAAAATCCTCCCAAATTGGGCGCACAAGATAAGACCGTCCACTATGCGAAACCTCCACCCCAATAGCATGTAGTATAATTATATTATACACATAATAAACTATAATATAGGTATACATTCACCTATAATATCAACAAAGAATTCACACAACCATAAGATAATTCCGATATGTTGTATTATTCATCTCTCAATTCATATGTATTAAATATTATGACTTTACTCCTTAATTTATTATTCCCGAGCCTATCTCATTACTCGAAGATTATATAAGTTTTCCTTGATATATATTTAGTAATAAACTCACTCATACCCTACTGGTCCATGTCATCACACTCCCCGAATTATTGCGAATTAATCTCATCTTTAATTAGAATTATACTCGATAAAACCTAACCTCTCATAACCATACATTCCTTTACTTAGGTTTATTCACATATGCACTTTGGATTTTCCTGGTGATTAAAATGATCCCCCCTATTGATCCTATCCTTAATCTTCACATAAACGGATCCCAATCCAAAACGTCAATCTACCAATCGTAATTATTTGATTAATTAACGTAATTCTCTCTAATTTCCAACATGTGATGTTTATTTCGTGGATTAATGTCTACCAATCACATGAGATTAATCCTACATATCTCTATCTTCCAGAAATGAATTTACATTAAATAGATTATCTTCAAAACATGTAATTTCTCCTCATTCCTAATTATCCTAACATGGACATTATACAAGCTAAATTGCGATTATCAAATCACTTGCCTCTACTGATGATCTGATCCTTTGGGAATGCATGTCACTGGTGGTTCTTCCCTTCTCCAGTCAAACTTCAGTGGTGGTTGGTGGTGGTGACCTTTGGCGTTTGGTTCTTCCACAAAACTCTTCCTTTTCCCCAGAGAATTCCTCACTTTCTCTCAATTTTTTATTCTCAAAGATTATAGAATTAATGAATTATCTAATACCTTTACACTTATAAATAAACACTCAAATTCGTGTACACTATTCACCTTCCAAGTGAAATGTCCATATTACCCCTCCGGAGTGACTATTCAGCTCCAAAGTGCCCCGAGACCCTATACAAATGTCCGAGTAGACTTTTTTTACTGTAAAAACACTTTTGAACACTTTGGCGTATTCAAAACAACCATTTGAATGATATAACAATATTACTCTTTTTATTTTATATAAAAACAGTCCCGACACTACTATTCCCATGCGTCAGTCTTATTCACCGAAATTGTCGTATTAACTATTCACGACAACTTTTAAAATTAATCATAAGCAAAGTCATATATTACTTTGGTTCTCTAAGTAATATTCAACATATATCATATATTACAATTTTCTCAAGTAATATTTAAATCTAGATTAATTTTTAAATATTCAATTAATGCCAGATAAATCGCTTTTAAAAGATATCAAAATTACGGGGTATTATACACTTCCCCACTAATAACGGAATTTTGTCCCGAAATTCAGAAAATAAAAGTATACCTGCTACAAATAACTCTGGATAACGTTCGTGCATATCGTCCTCATTCTCCCAGGTAGATTCCTCAATGTTATGGTGTGCCCACTGGACACGCACAAGCAATACTACTTTCGAGCTCAAGCGTTTCTCAGCGCGGTCTAAGATCATCACTAGTCGCTCCTTATAAGAATTATCTGGCTGAAAATCCATTTCCTCCAATGAAATATGAGTGTGAGCTAACTCATCGTGAATATACTATCTCAATGAAGAAATGTGGAACACGCCATTTATACGATGCAAGTGTTCCAGCAGCCTAATTATGCATGCTACTGGTCCCACTCTCTCTATGATAGGAAATGGTCCCACATATCTTGGTGACAATTTCCCCTTTTTCCTAAATCTCATTATCCCCTTCATCGAAGATACTCACAATAGTACCTGGTCCCCCATGCTAAACTCTTTGAAGAACCTCTTAGGATCAGCGTCACTTTTCTGTCTATCTTGCACCACACGAATGCGGGTTCTGATCATTTCAATCCTGGTAGATGTATCCTGAATCACTTTCGGTCCAAGTAGATTATTGTCCCCCACTTCTAACCAACGTGCAGGAGTGTGACAAGGTCTTCCATATAATGCCTCGAATGGGGCCATACCAATAGTGAACTGATAGGAATTGTTACACACAAATTCCACCAAAGGAAGATATTGTTCCCAACTCCCTCTAAAATCCAGGATACATATGCGCAACATATCCTCTAGTATCTGGTTAGTGCGTTCTATCTGACCATCTGTCTGCGGGTGATAGGCTGTACTCAACCGCACTTCAGTACCCATGGCCTCGTGAAAACTTTCCCAAAATCGAGAAATAAGGACCTTGTCCCGATCGAACATAATATTAAGCGGAACTCCATGTAACTTTACTATCTCGACTATAAAGAGTTATGCATATTGCCCTGTAGCATAATCAGTCCGTACCGGCAAGAAGTGCGCTACCTTAGTCAACCGATCCAAAATCACCCATATGAAATTATGACCACTCTGAGTGGTAGGTAGTCCGGTGATAAATCCATGGAAATTCTCTCCCATTTCCACATCGGAATATCTAATGGTTGAAGAAACCCTGTTGGCTTCTGATGGTCCACTTTCACTAATTCACACATTACACATCTAGAGACAAACTCAGCAATATCTTTCTTCATTCCGCTCCACCAATACTTCCACCGCATATCTTGGTACATTTTGTCCCCACCGGGATGTATCGCAAATTTAGAACCATGTGACTCAGACATCACCGCTTATCGCAACTCTTCCCCTTCTGGAATAATTGGTCTACCATTAAAGCGCAAGCCTCCCTTTGAGCTCACTGAGTAAGACTCTAATCCTTCGGCCAAGAGTTGTCTAATTTTCTCCTGACATAATGGATGAGTTGCTTTGGCCTGTACTACTCTCGTCATAATCTAAGGAGTAATGGTCATAATAGACATAAATAACCTAGCAACTACATCCTGATGGCCTAATTCCTTCCATTTTTCCTTCCACACCAAGTCTAGTTCACCTTCAGGCCTATGACTCACAGCATTGGCTACCATGTTAACCTTTCTCGGGTGATAATGAATCTCAAACTGATAGTCCTTCATGAATTCAAGCCACCTGCGCTGCCGCATGTTTAACTCTCTCTGAGTGAACAAATACTATAGTGACTTGTTATCCATGAATAGGGGAAACTTTTCACCCAAAAAATAGTGTCTCCATATTCAAAGGGTGAATACGATCGCTGCAAGCTCTAAGTCGTGGGTAGGGTAGTTCTTCTCATGAGGCTTAAGCTTTCTAGAGGCATATGCTATAGCCTTCTCTTCTTACTGCAAAACCCCACCGAGTCCCTGTAGTGATGCGTCATTATATCCGAGATACTCCATGCATGGCCTAGACAGTGCTAGTACCGGAGCAGAAGTCAACTTATCCTTCAGTTCATCAAACGCCAACTGACACATCATCCCAAACAAACGGTACGCCTTTACGGGTTAGATTAGTCATCGGTCCCACAATCTTTGAAAAGCCTCTGATAAACTGTCTGTAGTAGCTAGTTAATCCCAAGAAACTGCGTACCTCTGTCGGTGTCGTGGGTTATCCCCACTCTCTCACCGCTGATACCTTACTAGGATCAACTGAAATACCTCTTTTGACACTACATGTCCCAGGAATTGAACCTCTCAGAGCCAAAACCCACACTTGTCATACTTGGTATACAAATGATCCTCACGTAGTGTCTCTAAGACCTTTCGCAAATGCTCGGCGTGCTCCTCTTCTATATTAGAGTAAACTAGGATGTCATCTATGAAGACAATGACAAACTGATCTAGGAACTCTCTGAATACTCGATTCATCAAGTCCATAAA
This sequence comes from Sambucus nigra, assembly GCA_949130495.1. Classification (NCBI taxonomy): domain Eukaryota; kingdom Viridiplantae; phylum Streptophyta; class Magnoliopsida; order Dipsacales; family Adoxaceae; genus Sambucus; species Sambucus nigra. The sequence goes on along the minus strand of OX422221.1, from coordinate 222,774,904 downwards.
TACAGCCGGTGCATTGGTCAACCCGAACGGTAAAACTTGAAACTCGTAAGATCCATATCGAGTCAGAAAAGTAGTCTTCGATACATCATGTTCCCTAATTCTCAATTGGTGATATCCAGATCTCAAGTTTATCATTGAGAAGTAAGTTTCACCTCTTAACTGATCAAATAAGTCATCGATGCGGGGTAAAGGGTATTTATTCCGAATCGTTACTTTATTAAGCTCCCAATAATCAACACATAACCATAAGGATCCATCCCTCTTATTTACAAATAGAATTGAGGCACCCCAAGGTGAGGTACTCCTACGGATGAAACCCTATCCCAATAACTATTCGATCTGATCCTTTAATTCCCACATCTCTGCAGGGGCCTTACGGTACGAAGCACGGGCTAGAGGTCGAGTTCCCGGTGCTAAGTCAATCACAAACTCAATTTTCCTACTAGGCGATAATCTAGGTATATCCTGAAATGGATCGACGAATTCCCTAACAACTGGAATTGAATCAAGGGAAATTACAACTCCCATAGAGGTCTCCTCCTCTAAGTAATATAAATGAATGGAGGATCCTCCCTCGGGCCGAGGCATCACCAAAATAAACATCTCCTGATCAGGAATAGCGAATATAATACTCCTACCAAAACAGTCGATCGTGTCTTTAAAAGTGACTAGCCAGTCCATCCCAATAATAGCATCGTATTCGTAAATCTCTAATACAAGCATATCAGCTGGAAAAATCAAACTCCCAATCTCTATACTCACACTACGGCATATAAATAAAATAGGCATGCCATAACCCATAGGTGAATGTAGATAAGTAATAGTATTGTTGGTTGTCTCTAACAACTCTTTGGCCAGAGCAAAACTAGTGGATATGAAAGAATGTGATGCTCCCGTATCGAACAAAATACGTCCCATAACTCTAGAGATAGAAAATGTACCCTCAATCGCGGGTGGTGGCTGCTGAACTGTCGCCTACTAAATGTTATACACACGTCCATATTATTGATGCCCCTGTTATGGCGGAGCTACTGAAATGGCTGCTAAGGCTGGCATCTGGGCTGGTGCTAGAAGAGAAGCTGGAAACAAAGGCCTCTGAGGCTCTCAATGCGCACCCTACTGCAGGGGCATCTTACCCTTATCTGGGAAGTCTTGTTTCTTGTGACCAGTTTTACCACATGTGAAACTTCTACCTACAAATTATCCCCCATTATGACCCCGTTGGCCACGACTTTATTGACCATTTCCACCTCTGCCTTGGCACTGCTGATTGTGTTGTTGTCCCTAGTGGCCTTGCCTATTACCACCCTGTCCGTAATGAAATCCTCCCAATCTCAAACTTTTCACATAATCCCCTGGCTAAAAATTCTGATCACCCTGTTTCGGCTGTCCCTGAGTTGAAGATGATCCACTGCCATTTTCTCCAGTACGGCCCTGCCGACTTGACTCAATTCCCCTCTTACTTCCCTTGACATGAAGACAGTGGTCCTGGCAATGAAGAAAGGCAGCATTCAGTACATCATTGTAGGTCTATAAGGAAATATTTCCCAACAGATGCTGGCAAATCCTCTACGTAAGACCATCCCTAAACATCTATATTTTCTTCTTCTCAGTTGGTACCTCTCCTGGCACCAAATTGGTCAGCATTGTAAACTCTTCTTTGTATTCAGCAACTGATTTCCCCTCATGGGTGAGGTCTAAGAGTTTCCTTTGCATCTCAGTCTGAACTACAAAAGAAAAGTTTTTGCAGTCGAACTGCACCCAAAAATCTTGAATAGACAAGGTATCCCTCTCCTCCGCTGTGGTAGTGGACTCCCACCACTGTAGAGCTACACCAACGAACTTAAACGTAGGTAGCATTTTTTTTAAACCTTAGTACTTTCATACATTCGCACATGAAGCTAGATGTCTTTCTTCCATTGGCTAGCAGTTACGACGTCGGACCCCCCCCCCCCCTTGAATTCTGGTGGATGTACCTTTTAGAAGGCCTCCCTAACATGTTCCCAAGTAGTGGGAAACCTTTACGCTGGTGCTGGTGGCACTGCCTATGCTGGTGGAGGAGCTTGTTGGTTAGCCTCCAAGGCATCATTTACTGATTGAGCAACAATAGCAGCAACCTCTGACGCATTCATAGGGCCCTGAACTGGAGCGAGCTGTGGTGCTGGCTGTGCTGCACCCGAGGCTCATTGTGCACGTCATGGAGGCATCTGAAACGAGATACATCAAAATCAACATTCTAAAAATACCATATAAATAGCTGAAGTCGTAAATGCGTAAATATGATTCTCAACAATCTTAATGATAGGGCTCTATATCAAATAAAGCTAAGCTGAAAGCATAAGTAAGATGCACAGTTCCTAAAGACTCTAGAACCTGATGCTCTGATACCACCTGTAACACCCCACCTAATTAAATACCGATTAGCTAGTCCTTTATTAAATTAAATCGAATATACAATTGGTTCATTCTCAGCATCACTGTCGAAAACATCTTTTTTTAAACTCACACAATACTTAATTAAGTTCAATGTTGAATACATTTTCCCATAATTGATACCAATTGAAACCATTACCACAATATTGAACAATAACTGAGAACTCTCATAATACAACTGACTCATGAATAACAAGATTAAATGTAACTGGATAATACTTCCCAGTTTAAAACACCCAACACTAATCCAACAAAACTAAAATGAAAGTACGAACATCAGCCCAATACAATTTCTGAAAAGGTAAATGGAACAACTAGAATCCAGGGCAACACTCCCTAAATGAGAAAAGTACTAAGACATTGGAATCAAATAAATGAATCATCTAAACAAGTCTGCATATCCAGGAACAGCAACTCATGATCAAACATCCATACCCTAAGTTGCACGTCTGTGATGCTAGGCACCTATTAATATAGATATAGTAAAGAAGAGAATATGAAAGGAAATGAGTCAGATCCCGAGTGTAAATGATTTTAAAATAGCAAGTGTTTAACAAGTGCAATAAAGCATTTATTATGTACGTGTTAGATTCCATGCTCTCACTTGAATTCTGACCTCTTACCTAGAGTGCATGCCTAATGTATCTGAGTAACTTCCTTGTAATTAGTTCCCACAACATTATTATATCCCATATAATAACCTCGTATGTCTCATACCATATGTAATATAATTATTCACATTCTTTTCTCTTTAATATGAATATGACTTTTCATATCCTTAGGATTAAGTATTCTTTTACTTAATTAAATTCAATTTATTATATTCACAGTCAACTACAATATCACACCGTAGATTGAATAACAGTATATATATACTCACCCTATCATATATACTAATATAGCACCTCTGAGATACAGCTGCGGTGAATGCATACTCTGCTATCATGTCCAGTCACAATTCTCATTGTCTAAAGGACAAAAGGTTCGGTGTCTTCCTCGAATCATAAATAACATAACACACGTATGTTGGAGGAGAGCATACTCCCCAGCCAAATGGGTCACGCACATATCTACGTTCCCATTCAACTATCAAAACTATCAATATCACCGACAACATGTGTCCAAGGTCCTATGCTCAGGGTATGAATCTAAAATCCTCCCAAATTGGGCACACATGATAAGACAGTCCACTACGTGAAACCTCCACCCCGATAGCAAGTAGCGTAGGTATGTCATATACATAAGAAACTATAATATAAGTATACATTAACTTATAATATCAACAAGGTATTCACACAACCATAAGATAATTCCCATACGTAGTATTATTCATCTCTCAATTCCTAAGCATTAAATATTATGACTTTACTCCTCAATTTATTATTTTCGAGCCTATCTCATTACTCGAAGATTATATAATTTTTCCTTGATATATATTTAGTAAGAAACTCACTCATACCCTATTGTTCCATGTCATCATACTCCCCGAATTATTGCGAATTAATCTCATCTTTAATTGGAATTATAATCGATAAAACCTAACCTCTCATAACCATACATTCCTTTTCTTAGGTTTATTCACATATGCACTTAGGATTTTCCAGGTGATTAAAATGATCCCCCCCTACTGGTCCTATCCTTAATCTTCACATAAACGAATCCCAATCCAAAACGTCAATCTACCAATCGTAATTCATTCGATTAATTAAAGTAATTCTTTCCAATTTAAATCTTAAACATATTAACATTAATCTAGGGAGTATGATCAAATAAAAATCACTAAAATTTCCTAAAATTTTTGAGTTTAATCAAGAATTAAAAAGGAAACAATTTCATCAATTATGGGGAGGTCGATCGATCGAGGGTCAGGGGTCGATCGATCGATGAGTCGATCGATCGAGTTTCATGGGTTGATCGATCGATCACCCAGTTATCAGCCCAAATTCTGCAACTTTTCTTCTACGGGTTTCATAACTTTTGATCATTCAAATATCTATTTTAACATCCCAAATTTCTTATAATTCTTACCACATGATATATCATCACATATAAATGATTCCTACTATTCTAAACAACCTAGAGTCATCAAGGGATTGGATTAAAGTGTATATATTTCATATTTCCCAGAAAACACATAATATATGTTTGCTCAATAAAAAACCTATAACATTCTGAATTTATCCAACATGTGATGTTTGTTTCATGGATTAATGTCTACCAATAACATGATATTAATCGTACATATCTCTATCTTCCAGAAATGAATTTACATTAACTATATTATCTTCAAAACATGTAATTTCTACTCATTCATAATTATCCTAACATGGACATTGTACAAACTAGATTGCAATTATCAAATCACTTGCCTCTACTGATGATATGATCTTTTGGGGATGAATGTCACTGGTGGTTATTCCCTTCTCCGGTCAAACTTCGATGGTGGTTGGTGGTGGTGACCTTTGGCTTTTGGTTCTTCCACAAAACTCTTCCTTTTCCCCAGAGAACTCCTCACTTTCTCTCACTTTCTTATTCTCAAAATTTGTAGAATGAATGAATTATCTAATACCTTTAGACTTATAAATAAACCCTCAAATTCGTGTACACTATTCACCTTCCAAGCGAAATCTCCATATTACCCCTTCGGGGTGACTATTCGGCTCTAAAGTGCCCCGAGACCCTATACAAACATCTGAGTAGACTTTTTTGACTGTAAAAACACTTCTGAACACTTTGACATAGTCAAAATGACCATTTTGAGGACATGACAATATTATTTTTTCTATTTTATATAAAAACAGTCACGACAGTACTATTCCCATGCGTCTGACTTATTCACCGAAATTGCCGTATTAACTATTCGCGATAACTTCTAAAAATAATCATAACTAAAGTCATATATTACTTTGTTTCTCAAACATAATATTCAACATATATCATATATTACTATATTCTCAAGTAATATTCAAATCCGAATTAATTTATAAATTATTCAATTAATGCCAAATAAATCCCTTTTAAAAGTTATCAAAATGATGGGGTATTACAGATTCTAGATTTCATTGACGATTAGAAATGAATTAATGATGTTATTTTAGATGAAATCATACATACATGTTAGGGAGATTATTTATAGTGGTATATTGGTTATTGGGAATGAATTCGTAGAGGTTAGAGGTGTTGAAATGGTGAAGATAACGTATCTGGGTTGGGCTGCCTTGTTACAAGTAGAGGCCTGGACCGCCTTTTACAAGGTCCGGATTTACTTCCTTATTAATATATAAAAAGGTACAGATCATTTTATTATAAAAAGGTCCGAACCGTTTTTCATTAAAAGGTACATACCATTTTTATAAAAAAGGGTCCAGATCGCTTTCCTAGTGGGTTTGGACCGCCCTGCTGTTTTTTCTAGAATTGAATTGTTGACCTTTAGGACATCCTTCGGTACTTTAAATGTAAGAAATTTAATGAAATATACTGAGATTTGAAGTGACGATATAGTAAGACAAGTGTGATTTAAGACTTGGGCATAATTAGGATGAATGACCCTTAAAAAATTAGGAGGGGATTGTAATCATAATTATTAACACATCGAGAGTATTAAGTGAAAGTAATACTGCAAATAGGACAAGATACTTAATTATTTGAATACCTAAAGATTATAATTGGTTGAGTGTATACCTATGTATTGATTTACTTTGTGTATCGCATACCTACGCTACTTGCTATCGGGCGGAGGTTTCGCGCAATGGACAGTCTTATCCTGGGTGACCCGGTGGGGGGATATTGACTTGTACCCAAAGCATATGAATTTAGATACGTGCTATCTGTTACATAGGATAGTTTCAACTTTTGAATGGGAGATAGGTATGTGTGTGACCCATTAAGCTGGTGAGTATGCTCGCCTCTAATATTTGTGTTATGAGATTTACGATTCGTGAGAGACACCGAACCAATTGTTATTTATGCAGCGAGCGATGCGCTGGGATACGATAGCAGAGTATACATTGTCCCAAGTGGTCCTAACCAAGGGGTGCAGGTTATACAAATAATTGAGACTGAATGATTCTAATGTGTGAAATTAGAAAATGTATAAATATGGATAAGTAAAGTAACTCGAGAGGATAAAAGATTTTCTATTAAAATAGTGAATATAAAATGGGTAACTGGCATAAAATAATATTATTAACTGATTGTATGGCCGATACGAGTTTCTCCCTTGAGATATATTTAGGAGTTCATGTCTGTAACCTAGTTGGGAATATTATAGATGACTAGGTCGGGGTAGACGTACGCTAGGTGTGCACATTAGTGGAGTGGTGATAATATTAAGTGAGAGTTCGGAGCTAACATGTAAATAATAATTTCATCCTTGTAGTTTTAAATACTTGTTAAAACAAATATTTTTACAAATTAGGCTCTGACCCGTTTCCTGTTATTTCTCTTCTCTTTTGGTATATATATATATATATATAATACCAAGTATCCAGCCACAGGGTCACCGCCAGACTTAGACACGTGGATCATTCAACGAGCTGCAGCTATTGTGGAAGCTGTAGGTTATTGATATTCGATGCTTCTATCTTTTCATTACATTTCTAGTTCAGATCTTTCATTTAGGGCATGTGTTGCCCGCTTCCAGATTAACCATTTCAAGGATTTTATTTTTATTAGCATTTCCTTACTGTTGGATTGTGTATTATGATACTTTAGTTTTAGACTTTGAATTGGGATGTTTTATCCATTCTCATTTATTGCAATATTTGATTCATGCTCAATATTTATTCTTGTGGAATGGAATTGGCTTATATATTAAAGCATGGAATTTATTAATGAATTAATTGAGTATAATTAATTTGGAAATTTTTTTGACACTTAGCTTAATTAATTATTAGGTGATTAATAATGATTTTTTTTTTTTACAATGATGCTAAGAATGAACCAACCGGGCACTTTGATTTTAACTTAATAAATGACTGATCATCCAGTATTTAATTAGGCGGGGTGTCGCAGTAGTTTAAATTGACCGTATAGGGGATCAGTTCACATTGAACGGCAATGGCATCTTATTGAAGCTAGATTTATGAACCACTGTGATCATTACACCTAAATTTGTGTTATGGGTGATCTTAGCGAAGCGTTAAATTTTAATGAGAGATGGAACGCAAGCCATAAATAGGAGAAGTTCCCTTTCTTTCTTGGATATAGGAGAGGGTTGATTTTGCATATGAGATTGTTTGTGCCAAAGTTTCCCAAGCTATGAGAGGTCTTTTTGTCTGAAGTACATGTTTTGTGGTTCACTTTACGTCCTAGAAGCAAATTAATGTATAGTAATTTGATAAGTCTATATGGTTGATGTGGTGAAGTAATTAGTGGCACGGTCTATGTTTAAAGGGTGTTCCTACTAGTATAGAAGGTAGGACACCAGAGCCATTTTAAGGGATATAGTGTTTAAAATCCTAATGCAAAAATGGGAGAGTATACACATTGACTTTTATAGAACTTAGGAGTTCCAAAGATAACATGTGGACAATTGGGGTTATTAGATATGGATTGACCAAGCTAAGTAGAGCTAAGAGTTAGCAATTTCTAGGAAACATGGTGTGGGATCCCAATAGTTGGGATATTTTTCATTGGACATCCCTCCCATAAAGGGGATTGTGAAGTCTAGGTTCCAAAAAGGGGTTGGCAACTCGATATGATATTTCTTTTTTAAGCTTGGATAAGGTGAGGTCAGTGTCGTTTGACCTTACCCAATCACCGTTATCGTGTTCAATATGTTTCCACAGGTACAAGACTGAAGGTGTTTTCTGGAACAAGTTGGTGTTTTATTGGTGAGACTAGCCTAGTTTAACGCATTAGTCGGATACGATTTATGAAAAGAGTGGTGTTATTTAGTATTAGGTTGAAGATTGATTAGTTTCCTTCATAATAGTTTGAGGATGAGAGAGGAGAGATATTCTTATACTTTTGAATAGGAGAATAAAAAATTTGAACTTCGAGGACAAAATTCGTTGTTTAAGGAGGGAGAATTGTTATACCCTGCGTTTTGTCTGTAATTTCAAAAATTTATTATGTGCGTTATTGTGACAGGGGATGCCACTATTTATATTTTTAGGTGTTATTTGATTCATATTTGATATCAGATTTAACACACAGTAAATCAAATAATTAAATAATTAATATTTGGAGGTGTATTTAGGCTCATTGGGTCAAGGCCCATTAGTGGCCCATTGTTAATTTCAATGGAAGCTATGTTTATTGGTCATTAGATATAACCTAAACTCATATTAGATAATTTGAAAAGCCCTAGATAGCTAAAGGGAATAGGCCCCAAGAATTGGAAGAGTAATTGGGGGATTTTTGGGATTGATTCCCTAATTAATCCATAAAGCTAGTTTTCATCGTTTAAGAATTTAATTGGGATTATGTTGTGGTAGTAGTTGTCCATTTAATTATAAATTAAAATGAATATAATATGATTTCAATCAACTTGGGAAATTAGTTTAATTTATAAATTAAAACTTAATCCCTTAGTTAATTAACTTGGATGGTTTGTTGAGTAATCTAATGAGTCAACGTTATAATAGGATTTAAATTGGTGTGTTATGAATCTCATTAATAAATCATACAAAAGACCCTTGATATCAAATTGAATCTGAGTATATATTAGTTATCTTAATGAACTTAGGATAAAGTAATTTTGATGCTTAAGCTTTAAAGTAATCAAATAAAACTTGAGTAATTGGGTTAATATTGTTGTTATAGACTCTAGATTTAGAGGAGGTTGGGTGTAGGATTGATAAGAGGCATGAAAGTTAGGTTTTGACGTTGTTAATGGTGGATTTTGTGATTTGGAGAAGAAGGATCTGCTACAATCTCGTTTGAATGAGATGGGGTTCTCGTTCGTATGAGATTCTGTAAGTCGTTTGAACCACTTTATGGGTCGTTTGAATGGCTTAGGTGTTATCATTTGAACGTCATACGTAAGGTCATTCTAATGGCTTGGGAAACATGGAATTCTAGATAATTGAATTATGAACACGTGAGCGTTGGTTTCATATTTTTTAAAAACACTTATGAATATTTTAACAACAGAGCGCAAGGCTGAAATTATGGGTTGGTAATTTTTGGTTTGGTATTTGTGTTATGTTCGCTTGCTTAGTGTTTATATCCCATGGAAAGAAGAGCTTTATCGTGGTCATGATTACCCTAAGCACTACATGTTAAAATGACCCGTTATATCTATATATGGTAAACGGGGTAATCCCCTCTTATCACATGGGGTATGGGGTCATATGATTGGTGTGAAGGTGTAGTGATTATCCCTTGTTGGTTCTTTAAGGTTAGAGGTGTGGAATACTATATAACTATACCTAGTACATGTGATAAATCCCCAAAGGAAGTAGGGATAGTCTTTCTTTATGTGCAGGCTCGACGGGAGCTCATTTATGATGTACGTGGATGAGACCGTACTTATTTTGAGGTTAGATGTAGAGAGCGTCTTTCCTCGAATTTATATGCCTCTTGGTTGTGTACTTGAGTTGATTGTATGGATTTATATCTTACTAGAGATGCATAACTATATGTTATAGCTCGAGATTTATGTAGCACATATACTAGAGATGTATATAGTGTATTATTGGCATGAGATTGTTCAAGACGCATACACTTGAGATGTATGTTTAGTATCGCACTTAGAGACTTTTAGAGATACTCACATTAGTTAGCAAGGTGCACTTAATATTGGTGTATACTGTAAGATAAAGTGAATCTTAATATAATATATTAATTTAAAAATTATAAAGTAAAGAATAATGAACTAATAGATGAACTTTCTTCAGATGGGTTTGGGAGTAAAGCCACATGCCTATTTTAGGTTATTTGGTTTGGGTAACTTAAATAACTTAAGATCGACTTAAAACAAGAGGAACGTGTATTATTATTATTACTATTATTATTATTATTATTATTGTTGTTGTTGTTGTTGTTGTTGTTGTTGTTGTTGTTATTATTATTATTAGTATTATTATTATTATTATTATTATTATTATTATTATTATTATTATTATTATTATTATTATTATTATTATTATTATTATTATTATTATTATTGTGGCCCAACTTCATTTAAATTCTTAATCTTTGTAAACTTGTTGTTTATGTTGTTGTTGTATCTATTTCTATAAGTCTTAGGCTTTTGTTTATTCCGTAGACTTTGTATTCATTTGAGGAGTATCTTTATTGACATTATATTTCTCCTTCCTAGGATGTAGGATTCAAGCAGAGTAGCTAGTTTACTTCTTGTATTTGTTTGGCTTCAACAGTTCATTGTATGTTACATTTTATCCCGAGTCAAATTATGTGGTACTTGTATTCAGAGTTGAATTTGTATTTAACATACATTCTATAATCCAAGGATGGTTTTATTTTTGTATTGGTAGTTATATAATATTGGGGTTAATATTATTTTATTCATTATTTCATTATCGTGTTATATTGTGTTTTGAATTATAGTTATTTCGTTTATGCTGAGAATGCTAACGAATGTTTTTTTTATTCTCGTGATTTTTAAATTAGACATGATCAATCGATTTATGAATTTTATAGGGTATCACAAGTGAATTATATTTTAGTAGAGTATATAAATAATTTAAGTTTGATATCAAGGAATAAATAAGACATTCACGAAAATAGATTTATAGAAAATTGAATTTCACCAAGCATGTATTGAATACTGAGCGCGGGAATAATATTATGCATAATCTAACTTTTTAAAAGAGTAAAATTGAGAAAAATGAATTGGAATTGAGTTGCAGTTATGTAATGGAATTAGTTACAAATAAACTAAAAAAGGAAATAAATGTAACACCTCGTATTTTTGGGCATTTAATATTTAACTAATTCCGGAATTTAAAATTACTTGTGTGTCGTAACTTTAATTGAATTAAGTATGGAAAGATATATTTAAATATTAATCGGGGAATGAATGGTTAATATTTAGGGAAAATTTAATTACTAAGTGAATAGTAATAATTTATTTACGTCATTTCAGGTATTAATGATGGGGTATGTACTTATCTCAGCCGGGAGTCGGTATAGACTAATTTGGGTGTGAGATAAGGATTTTTATAAATTAATTTGGATGCCAATTTTGAGTGTACGGTTGAGTCCGGATGGGCCGAGATAGTCAGAAAAGTGTACCCGGAGGTAGTAAATGGGTCACATGACGTTTCTAGGCATAGCCGAGCCCACACGGGGGCAATTGGGTCACTTGAGTTTGGCCCATTAGGCAAAAAACGGGATTTAGCCTAATTAAATAATTATAAGGAAAATGGGAATGACTGAATTGAGTTTAGAAAATACTTAGTGGGTTAGGAAACCCTAAGAGGCAGTTACAGGCAAATCTGGTGGACAAAGGAAAGAGCCAAAAAGAAAGGAATTCGTCTTCAACTTTGGGAATTCACAATCGTGAATCAGACCCTACGAATCATAAGGCAAGTGGTTAACTTGATATAGCATTTAAATTTATTTTCAATTCATATTTATGTGATGTGAATAATTCAAATTCATTTTGGGATTTAAAGGGTAAAAACATAAGGTTTTTTTAAACCAATATTCTGATTTCTGAATTGTGCAAGAAATTCGTGTGTAATCTGAGAATAGTATATATATATATATATCTGGTAGGATGTAATCAAGATGAACTAGAAACGAATTTGAGGCAAGGATTTCATGTTTAAAAGGGTTAAAGGTTAAATCGAATTTTTCCACAATTTATGAAAAGAGTAGAGGATTGAAATTAAATGATGTTTGAGGTCTTTATGGGGGTCTCTCATGAGGCTTTTAGTGTATTTTATTGATGAGAAGACTTGGGTTTGCTGGTAGAAGAAGCTAGGGTTTTAAGCTTTTTTGTCCATGGCTGAAACAGACAACCCGGAGAAGACAAAGACATGTACGATCGATCTATCGAGGGCTGGGAATCGATCGATCAATGGTCAGAAATTTTTGGAAGTTCGGCCAGTTTATGTATACAAGGGAAATTAAACTTAAAATTTCTTGCATACCTTATTTAACGAGAAATAAATATAGGACATTCAACCTAATTAATTATGAAGGAAAATTAATTAGGATTCAGAGAGAATTTATGTGTGTCAATATGAATAAAATTTTGGAATAATATTTCAAAATAATTAAATACGGATTGAGTGGATAAGTCTGGGTTTATAGGTTGAGCGATACCAAGATGTTAAATTTATTTATAATGAAGGTTAAATAATTGGAGTCGGGAATTTATACTCAGGTATTGTTTTATTTCGGGCCACGAGAGTAAGTCCGAATATATTGGTTGGGCCGACACCAAAAGTAATTTAATTTATTAATGTGTGAATTAATTAAAAATTAGAGTTGGACCATAAACTCTTAATAATATGAATAGGCTTGTGTTACGGACTTAGTACACGGGATAGTTTATTTTAATTATATATATATATACGGTGTGCGATAGTATATATATATATATATATATATATATATATATATATATATATATATGGTGTGTACATTTATATCATTGGCTAGATATTATTATTACATACTCTAGTGCTATAGGGGGAGGTTGCGCGTAGTGGATGAATCCCCTAGCTTGAGGAGTAGGGCGAGTATATTCCCAGGTCATAGCGTCCGTTATATGGGTGAGGGGTATCTCACTTTCAGGGAATGAATATGACTGCCTCCAAAATTTATATATTAACAAAGTTAGTGAGCGATTTTGACTTGGGGTAACTAGGTTATGTGAATATGCCTAATGGGATAGCACTTTAGAGAATTTACATCCGGTGAGTAATTACTCGGGAGGATGTTTAATATAAATTATTATTCCAGCATGTTTTTTAATGTTGTAATATAAGTATATGTATATAATGAGATAAGTAATTATATATGGGTAAATTAATACAGGCCATGAATTGCATTATACATATAATGGGTGTGAAAGTTATATGTTTTTAAAAAGGGAAATGATCAATTAAATTAATATTAATAATAACTTAGAAATCATAACTATGGCACACTCGGTTAGAGTGGGTTGGTTGCAAGGGGTTATATTAGTTATCTAATCGTGGGATAAATAACTAGGTAAGTTAATTAAGGCGTTAGTAGTGCACATTAGAGAAGGGGTGAGGATGTTCTCAAGGGAGTGAGGCACTAACTAAAATATGGAGAGCGTGCATAGTTACTTATTACTGTAAGTTAATCATTTTCTAAATCTTTTCCAAATGTTTTGGGTACTAACCCTTGCTATAAAAACTTTTAAAACCCTTTAGGTGTCCAGCCACAGGGACGCCAGGCTTGACTCATTCCAGGGTCTCGTTGCTGCAGCATATGTGGATGTTGCGGGAGTTTGATAGGCGCCTCATTCCTTTCATTTCTAGTGTAGAAATTTCCTATTAGTTGTTCGATCATGTTGCTCACTATTTCACTCAGTACTTATGACAGACTTGTTGAAATTTATTTGCTTGTCTTTACTTTTGTTGGATTTTGAACCGACAGTTTATTAGATCAGTTAATTAATTATGAACAGTTGACTTCAGTTAATTGTGATTGTAATATTTTTTTTTTCTGCATGAGTATTTCATTTAAGTTAATGAAAGATAAAATTGGCACCAGTCTAATTTTCTCACTTAGGTGGTTAGTAATTAAAAAGGCGACAGAGATGCTAAGAATGAACCAAATGAGAAACCTGTTCTAATTTAATTTAGGACTGATCACCCGGGGTTAATTAGGCGGGGTGTCACAGATGGTATCAGAGTATCAGGTTCTAATGTCCTTAGTATCTGTGTGGCTTACTATGTTTCACCATAGCATTCGGTTGATGAAGAGGCCTATTATTAGAATTGTTGATTCATTTTCCTCTTTTGAGTTATCGTATTTCTGCTATTAGATATTTTTGTATCAACTGTATACTTGTACGATTCAATCTATTTTCATATGCCACCGAAGAGGCAGAGAGCGGAGAGGGGTGAGGCTAGGGATGAGTTAAGGGAGGCTCGTCAGGATCCACAGGTACCGCCACCACCACCCCCACCCGAGTTGATCTCCACTACTCAGGTGGACGTGATAGTGTCCCAGGCAGTTGAGACAGCAATGAGGGCTATGGTAGCCCATTTTCCTCAGCCCTAGGCACCACCTCCCGTGGCACCAGCACTTCAAGCTCTAGTGGGCCCACCGTCTTGGTAGTGAGTTAGGGAGACCTTTCAGAAGGGTCACCCACCCGAGTTTCTTGGTAGCACTGATGTTGTAGAGGCTTGTGATTGGAAGAAGAATATTCAGTGCCATCTGTGCATACTGGAGTGTACTAACGTGTAGAAACAGATGCTTGCTAGATTTCGTCTGCCAGGGGCAGCCTTACAGTGGTGGCGGTCAGTTACCACTGCTGAGGAGAGGGATTTGATGACGATATTCGTGTTCTGGGTGTGGTTCGATCGAAAAATACTTCCCACCAGCGGTAGAGGCTGAGATGAGGAAGTAGTTCAGTGAGTTAGTGCAGGGTGACTGGTCAGTGGCAGATTATGAGGAAGAGTTCACCCGTTTGGCAAACTTTGTGCCAAATGAGGTGAGTGATGAGGAGCGAAAGAAGTCGAGGTTCATGTATGGATTGGCATGTAGGATCAGGCAGCATTTGATTGGGAATCCGACATTAGTGACTTATACAGATGTCGTTAATGCCGCCCTCGTATATTGCCAGGATCATCGCTTCCATGCGAAGGGGAGTAAGAGAGTAAGGGAGCTGAGCCAGTAGGGCAAGGAAGTTACTGGTGGTGACACGAGTGGTACTCAGCAATAGATTAGCAGTCAACTGGGGAATCAGGCTAAGAAATTTAGGCATGGTGGGTTTCGACCGAGAGGACAGGGGTTCAGGTAGGGGCAGCCAGGCCCAAATCAGCAGCAGCAGGTTCCTCAGGGCCATCAGGACCAAGGGAATAATGGGGGAGGCCAACAGGGCCAACCATGTCAGGGCCAATAGGGCCAATGCTAGGGGGACGGTCAGAAACGTTGTTTTGTCTATGGCCAGCCAGGACACTTCAAGAGGGAGTTCCCGCAAAGGGGAAGAGGTCATCAATAGGGTGCCCAATAGGGGCAATAGAGGAAGATGTCACGAGCAGCACCAGCTCCACCCGCCCCACAGCAGCAAGTGCAAATGCACTACGGGCATGTATATAACGTCCGGGATGTTCCCAATCCTCCAACACAGCAGGCGCCACCAGCAGTTGAGGGTATGTTTCTCATTTATAGTCATGAGGGTAATATACTTTTTGACACGGGAGCATCGCATTCATTTATTAAATTTAATTTTGCTAAATGGGTCGGGTTACTAAAGACCGCGGGTAGTCTTCGTATGTGTGTATAGTCACCAGTGGGCAGCGGGGCTTTGATTCACTCGATTTGTCGTGGGGTGGACATTTTAATTGGGAGTCTTAGTTTAGTAGCAGACCTCTTAGTGTTAGATATGGAGGGGTACGATGCCATCCTGGGTATGGATTGGTTGGCAGCTTATGGAAACTGTGGATTACTATGAGAGGACAATCATGTTCTCCATTCCGGGGCAGGATATGTTCCTAATAGCGATGCCACTACCGGAGGGAGGGTCATGCACCCACTTATATTACATCAAGGAGGAAACCTCACAAGAGGTGGTGGTTCCATTGGACTCAATCCCAGTAGTGAGGGACTTTGAGGATGTGTTCCAAGAAATACCGGGGTTACTACCGAGCAGGGAAATGAATTTGTAATTGATTTAGCAGCAGGGGTGAGGCCGATTGCTCGAGAACCTTACCGTATGGCCCCTTCAAAGATGCGTGAGTTGAGAGGGCATATTCAAAATCTCCTGGGTCAGGGTTTCATTCGACGGAGCACATCACCATAGGGTACACCGGTGTTGTTTGTAAAGAAGCGAGATGGTTCACTTAGATTGTGCGTGGACTACAGGGAGTTGAACAAGGTGATGATATGGACTAAGTATCTATTACCTAGGATCGATGATCTTTTTGACCAATTGAGAGGGGCATCTTACTTCTCCAAGATCGACTTGAGATCAGGGTATCATCAGCTGCGCATTCGAGAGGAGGATGTTTCTAAGACTGCTTTCATGTTACGGTATGGATCTTACGAGTTCAGGGTGATGCCATTCGGGCTCACCAATGCACCAGCAGTGTTCATTGACCTCATGAACAGGGTTTTTAGGGAGTATCTCAATTAATTTGTCGTCATGTTCATTGATGACATCATGATCTACTCGCGCACCGAAGAAGATCACGTAGAGCATCTACGTATGGTTCTATAGACACTGCGGGATCATCAGCTCTATGCCAAATTCAAGAAGTGTGGATTTTGGTTATAGGAGGTACAGTTTCTTGGCCACGTGGTTTTAGACTGGGGTATTATAGTGGATCTGAGTAAGGTGTCGACGGTGAGGGAGTGGGGGTAGCCCACGACACCGACTGAGGTGCGCAGTTTTCAGGGATTGGTGAAGTATTACAGGTGGTTTATTAAAGAATTCTCAAAGATTACAGGCCCTTTGACGAATCTAACTCGAAAAGGGGTGAGTATTACTTGGAGCGATCATTGTCAATTATCTTTCGACGAGCTAAAGGACAAGTTGACATATGTACCCGTACTTGCTTTTCCAAAGGGAGGATTAGAGAATAGGGTTTACACTGATGCATCCTTACAGGGATTTGGGGGTGTGCTTCAGCAGGAAGAAAGGGCTATAGCGTATGCGTCCAGAAAGATAAAGCCCCAAGAGAGGAATTACCCCACTCACGACCTGGAGCTAGCAGCGGTCATTTTTTATTTGAGGATATGGAGACATTATCTTCTAGGAGAGGAGTTCACTTTATTCATGGATAACAAATCACTTCAGTATCTCTTCACACAGAAGGATCTGAATATGAGCCAGAGGCGGTTGCTAGAATTTGCGAAAGACTACCAGTTTGATATTTACTATCATCCTGGTAAGGCTAATGTGGTAGCAGAGGCATTGAGCTGAAGACCGACTGGGGAAATATCAAAAGTCTGGAAAGGGAAGCGGCGAGAGATTCGTTATGAGGATGATGTAGCCAATGCCTATATGTCACCATTATCCATCATACTTGAGATCATTATGCGGGTGGTGAGGGCTCAGGCAGAGGATCATAACTGCCGGGATAGAGTGAGCCAGTTGTTAGTTGAGGGAGTAGAGGGTTACTAGATCAGCTCGGAAGGAGGCCTACGCCTTAATGGGAGGTTAATTGTGCTAGAGGATGAGGAGTTGAGGCACGCTGTTATGACAGAGTCCCATGGGTCGAGATTTGTGATACATCCCGACGGGGATAAAATGTACCTGGATATGAGGAGACAGTATTGGTGGGTAGGAATGAAATGGGACATAGCAGAGTTTGTTTCAAAATGTGCCACGTGTCATCTTGTGAAAGTTGACCATCAGAGATCATCAGGGATGCTACAGCCGCTAGAGATTCTCTTATGTAAGTGGGAGAGCATCTCAATGGACTTCATTACGGGGTTATCAACATCACAGAGGGGTCACGATTCCATATGGGTCATTGTGGATTGGTTGACCAAGGTGGACCACTTCCTGCCGGTCCGCACGGACTTAGAGATGATGCTTTATGCACAGTTATTCATAGCGGAGATTGTTAAGCTACACGAGGTGCCGATAAATATTGTGTCTAACAGAGACAAAAATTTTGTGGCCCACTTTTAGCAAAGCTTTTAGGAGGCCATGGGCACAGACTTACGTTTGAGTACAACCTATCACCAACAGACCGACGGGTAGACTGAGAGAGTCAATCAGATGCTGGAAGACATGCTCAGAATGTGTATTTTAGACTTTGGGGGAAGTTGGGAGAAATACCTTTGGTAGAGTTCGCGTGTAATAACTTTTATCAATTCACGATTGGTATGGCACCGTTCGAGGCATTGTACGAGAGACCTTGTCGTTCACCGACTTGTTGATCAGAGGTGGGGGACAACAAGCTATTGGGGAGGGAGATTGTCTAGGAGACGTCTGCCAAGATAGAGTTGATCCGAGGGTGGATTCAGATAGCTCAGGATAGACAGAAAAATTATGCGGATGCTTCACGGAGACATATGGAGTTAGAAGTTGGGGATCAGATATTGGTCCTGGTGTCCCCTATGAAAGGGGTGATGAGGTTCGAAAAGAAGGGTAAGTTAGCACCGAGGTACGTGGGACCTTTCCTTATTATTGAGAGGGTGGGACCGATAGCATATCGACTGGGATTGTCGGAGCATCTTCAGCAGATACATGGCGCGTTCCATGTGGCATCGCTGAAGAAATATCGAAGGAGTGAGAGGGCCTTCTGGAACATTCCACTCGAGGACATTGATTTACATCTATACATCTTGTATGAGGAGAGATCGGTGGCTAGTCTAGACCGTAGTGAGCGTAAGTTACGATCCAAGGTTGTTCCACTAGTTAGAGTACAATGGGGTCACCACAACGTTGACGAGTCTACCTGGGAGCGAGAGGAGGATATACGGGAAAAATATCCAGAGCTTTTCACCACAGGTACGAACTAATTTCGGGGACGAAATTCCTTTCTAAGGGGGGGAGTATGTAACACCTCGTATTTTTGTGCATTTAATATTTAATTAATTCGGGAATTTAAAATTACTTGTGTGTCGTGATTTTAATTGAATTAAGTATGGAAAAAAATATTTAAATATAAATCGGGGAAAAAATGGTTAATATTTAGGGAAAATTTAATTACTAAGTGAATAGAAATAATTTATTTACGTCATTTCGGGTATTAATGACGGGGTATGTACTTATCTCAGTCGAGAGTCTGTATAGACTAATTTGGATGTGAGATAAGCATTTTTATAAATTAATTTGGATGCCAATTTTGAGTGTACGGTTGAGTCTGGATGGGTCGAGATAGTCGAAAAAGTGTACCCTCATTAGTAAACGGATCATGGGACACATGGGGGCAATTGGGTCAGTTGAGTTTGGCTCATTAGGTAAAAAATGGGATTTGGCCTAATTAAACAATTATAAGGAAAAGGGGAACGACTGAATTGAGTTTAGAAAATACTTAGTGGGTTAGGAAAACCTAAGAGGCAGTTACAGACAAATTTGGGGGACAAAGGAAAGAGCCAAAAGGAAAGGAATACATCTTCAACCTTGGGAATTCACAATCGCGAATCAGACCCTATGAATCATAAGGCAAGTGGTTAACTTGCTATAGCATTTAAATTGCTTTTAATTTCATATTTATGTGATGTGAATAATTTAAATTCGTATTGGGGTTTAAAGGGTATAAACATAAGGTTTTTGTAAACCAATATTCTGATTTCCAATTTGTGTAAGAAATTTGTGTGTAATCTGAGAATAGTACATATATATCAGGCATGATGTAATCCGGATGAACTAGAAACAAATTTGAGGCAAGGATTAAATGTTTAAAAGGATTAAAGGTTAAATCTAACTTTTTCGCAATTTATGAAAACAGTAGAGGAATGAAATTAAATGATGTTTGAGGACTTTA
Organism: Sambucus nigra; assembly: GCA_949130495.1. Lineage (NCBI taxonomy): Eukaryota > Viridiplantae > Streptophyta > Magnoliopsida > Dipsacales > Adoxaceae > Sambucus > Sambucus nigra. The sequence continues at coordinate 222,754,907 of OX422221.1, read as the reverse complement.
TGGGGGGTCTCTCATGAGTCTTTTAGTGCATTTTATTGATGAGAAGACTTGGGTTTGCTGGTAGAAGAAGCTAGGGTTTTAAGCTTTTCGTCCATGGCTGAAACAGACAATCCGCAAAAGACAATGACATGTACGATCGATCGATCGAGGGTTGGGGATCGATCGATCGAGGGTTGGGGATCGATCGATCGATGGTGAGAAATTTCTGGAAGTTCGGCCAGTTTATGTATATAAGGGAAATTAAACTTAAAATTTCTTCCAGGCCTTATTTAATGAGAAATAAAAATAGGACATTCAACCTAATTAATTACGAAGGAAAATTAATTAGGATTCGGAGAGAATTTATGTGTGTCAATATGAATAAAATCTTGGAATAATATTTCAAAATAATTAAATACGGATTGAGTGAACAAATCTGTGGTTATTGGTTGTGTGATACCAAGTTGTTAAATTTATTTAAAATGAAGGTTAAATAATTGGAGTCAGGAATTTAGACTCGGGTATTGTTTTATTTCGGGCCACGTGAGTAAGGCCGAATATATTGGTTGGGGCGACACCAAAAGTAATTTAATTAATTAATGTGTGAATTAATTAATAATTAGAGTTGGACCATAAACTCTTAAAAAATTTGAATAGGCTTGTGTTACGGACTTAGTACACGGGATAGCTGGGATAGTTTATTTTAATTATATATATGGTGTGTACATTAATATCAGTGGTTGGATATTATTATTACATACTCTAGTGCTATAGGGGGAGGTTACGCGTAGTGGATGAATCCCCTAGCTTGAGGAGTAGGGCGAGTATATTCCCAGGTCATAACGTCCGTTATATGGGTGAGGGGCATCTCACTTTTAGGGAAGGAATATGACCGCCTCCAAAATTTATATTTTAACCAAGTTAGTGAGCGATTCCGACTTGGGGTAACTAGGTTATGTGAATATGCCTAATGGGATTGCACTTTAGAGAATTTACATCCGGTGAGTTATTACTCGAGAGGATGTTTAATATAAATTATTATTCCAGTATGTTTGTGAATGTTGTAATATAACTATACGTATGTAATGAGATAAGTAATTATAAACGAGTAAATTAATACAACCCGTGAATTGTATTATACATATAATGGGTGTGAAAGTTATATGATTTTAAATGGAAAATGATTAATTAAGTTAATATTAATAATAACTTAGAAATCATAACTATGGCACACTCGATTAGAGTGGGGTGGTTACAAGGGGTTACATTAGTTATCTCGTCATGGGATAAATAACTAGGTAAGTTAATTAAGCCGTTAGTAGTGCACATTAGAGAAGGGGTGAGGATGTTCTCAAGGGAGTGAGGCACTAACTAAAATATGAAGAGCATGCATATTTACTCATTACTATAAGTTAATCATTTGCTAAATCTTGTCCAAATGTTTTGGGTACTATCCCTTGCTATAAAAACTTTTAAAAACCTTTTAGGTGTCCAGTCACAGGGACGCCAGGCTTGACTCATTCCAGGGACTCGTTGCCGCAGCATATGTGGATGTTGTGGGAGTTTGATAGGCGCCTCATTCCTTTCATTTCTAGTGTAGAAATTTCGTATCAGTTATTCAAGAATGTTGCTCACTGTTTCATTCAGTACTTATGACAGACTTGTAGAGATTTATTTGCTTGTCTTTACTTTTGTTAGATTTTGAACCGATGGTTTATTCAGTCAGTTAATTAATTCTGAATGGTTGACTTCAGTTAATTGTGATTATAATATTATTTTGTTTCCGCATGAGTATTTCATTTAAGTTAATGAAAGATAAAATTGACACCTGTCTAATTTTCTCACTTAGGTGGTTAGTAATTAAAATGGCGACAATGATGCTAAGAATGAACCAAATGAGAAACCTATTCTAATTTAATATAGGACTGATCACCCGGGGTTAATTAGGCGGGGTGTCACAATAAACTGTGGCGGTTGATATGGAACTTCTATATTTTCTAGAAGTTAATTTAATTATTTTCCTTGGACCCTTGGTATAGTCTCTATTCCAACTACCAAACCCAAAACTCTCTAGAAACCCTAATTGGACCAAGAACCAAAGATATATATATATATATATATATAGAGAGAGAGAGAGAGAGAGAGAGAGAGATTTTTTTATGATATTTTCAACTTTAGAGCATACATTAACTCATAGTTCCTTTTCGATTGTTTCAATTGTAATTAAATTTCATTTGATAACCTTGCTCATCGATGAAATCGTAAAACTAGATGATTCGTTTGAAAAGGGCATGATAGCTACTTTTTTATGTATAAGAGGATTATTAGTAACTAGTTGGGTATATAAATGGCATTTCCCACTAAGTGATACCATTACCTATTACGAGTAAAAAGATAAAGATCGAAACAAATAACTCTTTCAGTCCAGAATCAAAAAGACACGATTTTTTAGCATTAAATAACTTATATATAGAACATCTGGCATGACATAGATAATATATAAATAGCAGTTAATATCATTCCGATTGCCATTACAAAAGTAATTACTATTTTTGGCATTCAAAGATAGTTTTGGCTGGTATTTATGCCAAAAAATATTATCAATTCTGCAACAAAACCACTCGTACGTGGTAATGCACGGGTATCCATTGAAAAATTACTGAACATCATCAATATTTTTGGCATTGGAAGACCCATTCCACCCATTTCGTCGAGATAATCAAGACGTATTCTATCATAACTCTTTCCTTCCGAGAAAAAAAGTGTAGCACCAATAAATCCATGAGAAATTATTTTGTAAAATGGCTCCACTATGTTCTGTATCGATTATAGAACCAATTCCTATAAGTATTGAACCCATATATGAGATAGCGAGGAATAAGTTTTTATTTAATTATGTTGGTGTGTGTGTTTGTGTGTATGTGTGTATGTGTGTGTGTGTATATATATTAAGGTTTCTATTAAAATTTTTAAGGGTGAGATAAAAAAATATTCAAACATTTGTGGGGGTGATGATTGAGAAAATATTTTTTGCCTTAATTCACCATGTTTTCAACTCCAAGAGTGCCCACACATACAATTATCTTTGGGTGGATCATAAGCTAGAAGATAAATTATATTTGCTTATCTATGAAAGTGTTTGTGATGTTTTTTCATCATCCACCTCATTTTTATCATCCTTATCTCGTTTGTTGGATCACCTATAATATCCATGTAGATATTTTGATCTAAAATCTAGATCTAGTTTAAATTGTTTTATTTCTAAAACATAATGAATCAAAGGTCCTTGGACAAGAAATTATTATGGTAATACCAACATCATTGACTATGAGATCATAGAATTAAGGTCAAAGGATGACTAAACAAAATGCAGAAACTTAGTCAAAATTGTGATTGGTGTTGAGTGTATTTACCTCTTATAATAGTATGAGTTGTCCCTTGCTAGTGTTTGTGACTTCAATTTCGTTGCTTACTCATCCTCGTGTATCTCTTTAAGAATCTCCCCTAACCTACTGCCAAGATTTAGGTTGTGTGATGAAATCGTGATCCACTACCCTAAATGGTATACCCTATCCTTATTTCGGGCATAGAGTATCTCCTTTTTAGGAGGATTCCATCCACCCCTCATGGTGAGTGTAGGAGGATTCACTATATGATACTCACGGCTCAAGTCATTAGGTTATGGGTAGGTTACATAATTTGTGACTGTATAAAGTCTTGATTAGCAACTTCCATTTCTAATATTGGGTTGCATATAGAGGCTGTGATGTTAGGAGGAGTTGACGAAAGATTAGTATCCATGAGTATGATAATAAACAATAAAATAAGTTTATTTGAGGAAATTATAATCATTGAGTTATGTATCAAAGAGGGAACTGGTTTAACCAAATAAAATAAAGTTAAGAAAAGAGATAACTTCTCAACCCACACCTTTCAATCATAAGATTAGATCTGGTAGACCCAATCCTGAATCGTAACGAAAAGATCAGAGTCCATCAGGAGGAACAACTAAGTAATGTTGTTGATTTAAATGCCACAAACTCATCATGATAAAATTATTGTAAACATTCAATTTATACACAATGACTATGAACATTAATTAGCTACCGTAATTGAAAATTAAATGATAGAGAATATATGGGAGATAATAGGAAGTAACTAGATGCAGTGGTTCAATTAATTGGATGAAGTCCACAGTGGAGGAGTTATTTCCACTAACTAATGGTGTAAAATCACCATAGATGAGTGTTTACTAGATTTCTATCTCTATTTTGATAGGGTAATAATATATTATATGGATTATATTCTTTGCAATGTAGATGAATAAGGTACATATTATGAGGGTGGTATCATGCGCACCCCTTCATAGGGCATGATCCTTCCTCAATAAGGTCTAAAAGATTGGGTACATATGTCCCTATAGTGATAGGACTACTTCATCTAGGTGGAGTTGTCCCCAAGTTTGTTAATCCTGTTTTTAATGAACAAATTCCCTTACAAAATTGACCACAATGAATATAACACTTTTATAGACAAGTCGAGATTGGAGATAGGTTCTTTTTAAGGCCGAGATAACTAGTGGAATGTAGAAGGGAAAAAAATGCAAATTATATGTAATGAAACATATCTATTATGAAGGTCGAGTGTAATTAAGGCTGGTCTAGTAATGTCAAGGTTCGTCTATCTCATATAATGAGTCCTAATCCAAGAGACTTATTTATACCTAGAAAGATGAATTGTAATATTTATACAAGATGATTACCCTTAGACGAACATAAAGGACGATGAGTTGGGTTGAGTTACACTTGGGCCAAATTGTTAGGGCTTTATTCCTAAAACCGTATATGATGGTTACTTTTTTAGTAAAGGTATGTCAGTTCATTTTGAAATAAAAATCATAGTTATGAGAATGCCTTATAATTGGTTTGAATATATTATAGACATGTTGGTCAATAGAGCACAATAAGAACTCGGGTGAGTCGGCTTTGGGTTAATTAGTAAGAGATTGGAATTTTAATTCCAGCACTATTAAAACGTTCACAACCTAGATAAGGAGTTAACTTCATATCAAAATGATTAGGATGCAATTCTAGTACTTTATTTCAAACTATTGGAGAATGTTTTATGGTTCAAAAACTTTTTTGATAGTTCAGCAAAGGATTATAATCAGTATATCCCAGGAATGTATTGAACATTGCCATCCATGAGATTTGAGTCTGAGAGCTCTCATGATTAGACTATGGCTATCTCACACCGTTTTCAAAGGGTATATAGATTCTTAATCTTGAGAATTATGAGGACCGAAAAGCTTGTGAAAATGTCACTTTGATTGCTATGGGTGTGATCTAATTTATATCGGGTTAAATGATCTTCGCATATTGGGTGACTATTATGTAAGTAGGTATAAGATCATAATTAGGAGGAATCCACATCCAGGTGATCGAGCAATAAAAGTGTCTTCGTGTGAGGACACATTCATTGTGTGCTTCACCGTCGCAATGCAAAATCCTAAGCTACAACTACACTTGCGATACAAGTATAGCGGTAAGTCGGGCATCGTAAGAAATCCACAGGGAGTGCTGTACAGATTTTAATTGATTTAATCTTTCAAGAATAAAAGTGTAAAAGGTGATAGGATGGAAATGGTAAAAAGAAAAAAATAAGAAGTTAAACTGAATTACAACTAATTGAAACGAGAGTTGGGATCTCATCCCCGCCATGGGCTAAACACGCGAAATTAGAAATTCGGTCCGAAAATATTTAACCGAACATTTTTAGTAAGAACAAACATAACACATGAAGGGATTTTAACCCAAAAATGCAAGATAAAACATTTAATAAAAAATGGTCACACACGTCTTAAATTCGAATTATCGCTATAAACACTAACGTTGCATGACAAAGAAAGTTAAACGAATAATAATTCGACTTTGATATGCGAGGTTTTGATTAAATGCAATTTTTCTCAAAAACTAACTTTCAGAACTCGACACCCATTAATAACGAAAACGCAACCCCAACTTGTATACTACGGACTAGACATGAATTAAAATACTTTAGTCAACAAATTAACTAAAGAAAATAATAAATAAATGAACAAGACAAATTAACTAGGCATGAAAATGAAATACAAAGCAAGAAAATAAGGAATTACAACTATATTAATGGTAGGGATGATGAATAGTACACTTACAACCCAATAATGGGGAACACCCAAAGAGGAGGAAGAAATGAGCTATCAACACCCCAAAATCCTAACTAAAACTAAGCTAAAAGGAGTTATGTCTCTACAAAATGAGAGGAATTGTTTATATATACAAAACCTAATGGCAAACTAGTAAAATAGGGGAAATGAAAAAAAACTTTTTGGTGCAAAACGAATCGATTTGCACCTGTCCGAATCGATTCGCACCTTACAGGTCTGGTTGCTGCAGCTTTGTCCAACTTTACAAAAATTGCCGTAACTTCTTTGTTATAACTTGGAATGAGGTACAGTCGGAGGCTACATGAAGATAACTCAGAGGGAAACAATATCCAAGAAGACATTAGGACAAAAATCCAAATGACAAAATGAATAAAATTCCCTTGAATGTGCCCTTGAGTTTATTTTGAAGTCAAAACAATCCTAAAAATGCCATAGCTCCTTCATTATACATCGGAATCATGCCCCGTCACTAGCCACGCGAAGTGAAATCAAATGGGCTTCAACTTTCGTCCAAAATTCAGGATTAAACCCCAAATGATAAAATTGCTAAAATGCCCCCGAAGTTGTAATATTCAATAAAACATTTTCGAAAAGCTACCGAACTTCACACTAAGCACCGAAATACCCATCAAAGCTCAATTATACCTCATATAGCATGTTAACATATAAAACGAAGGTTGTATGGTTAACGAGCAAAAATATAGGAATTAAGGTACCCGAAGGGGATAAATTGTATAAGTATAATGGGTGAAAAGTACAATATTTGTGTCGAATCACACCCCTAACTTACCCATTATGAGTCCCTTGAAATGAAGTACAAAGCAAGAAGAAAAACAAGTAAACAAAAAAAAGGATATATATACACAAGAGATAAAATCCACTTTCATGGGCAAACAATTGAATTTAACATTTGCAATAAGACGTTAAACCCTTAGGTTACCTTAGTGGACGATTGTCATCTCGTGAGGGTTTTCAAGGATGAAACCCACAAATAACATATAGCTTCCTCAAAATATGCCCAATCACATGTGATAAGCCCAACAACAATGAAAAATATTTCAACATGTTATTAGAATTGTGAATGAATTCACCTAAATTCCATAGTTATTAACATTATAGAATGAACTTCAAAGATTTGAAACCTTAAAAGTGGGAGGGGAGCGAGCACATGCGTAGTATGATTTGGCCGAAACTTAAATAAACCAGATAAACATAAAGGCATGCATTTATCAATCCTCACCGGATATTACACTCAACAAATGAATTCACAATGAAAATGGAGACAATACACGAGATATGCGGGCATAAAGAGTAAATGTAAATGGAAACTAGGTTGTGCACAGTCACAATTGAAGAATCATATATAGAAAATAAAAAATTATAAACTCAATGAAATATACCACTCATTAAAAGAGGAAAAATTTATTTGCATAGATTATCAAAACTATTTAAACTTTAAATTGAACTCACCCTAGGATCACATAGGACTTTATAGGGTTGTAATGTAGGTTTGGGTTTAGGGTACTAAATGAAGGAAATATGTACGGATTCAAAGTGTTCGGGGATGAAAACTTGGGATAATGGAAAATTGTGGAAAATTTCAAAATTGGAATATAATTTCCGTAACAAGCATTAAATATGACCATAGGAGAGCGATAAAGATTATTGAACACAATATACAACATATACAACGTTTTTTTTTCTTCTTTTTTTTCTAACCTTTTCTTTTGTTTTTCACTTGTCTTTTCTTTTTCACTTTTTTTCCTTCACTTTTCTCACTCTCACATGCTTAATTACAACCACAAGACAATAACATCATTCAATCCCATGTATCATTCCAAACAAATGTATGGAAGGTAATATGTATGGTTTATAACTCCAATGTCGAGTTGGTTATGGGATTTTGGGGTTATGAAACAAAAGGCTATATTTGGGCTAAAAGGGGTTCACTAGAGAAACATTTAAGGTGAGGTCAAGGTGAATATGGGTGATATAACAAAGATTCCCAATGATCATTCCCTAAAGTTTATGCAACTCTCGAGTCAAAACAAACTTTGAAAATCATGATCAAGTAACACATTTCAAGAAATGAACTGAATTAATGAATGATCAGTGGAAGAATAGAGAGATTACGGATGAATTCAGCGTTTTCAAAGAGGAAAGAGAAGTGTATAACTCTCACAAACTAAGGAAAGCCAAAATCTCACACGGTGTAAGTATATACAATGCAACAAAAGATTACCGAGTTATAAAAATCTTAAAGCAAATCAATAAAAAAAGAAAAGAGCATGTGCTCATGGGATAACATTTAATTGATGAAGTTATTCATAATATAAATGATATGAGGACTAAAGTCTAATAATTTCTAAAATTGAGAACATGCATCATTGATTTATTAATTGTATCGGGCATTTATTGAAATTTATCATCGGAAACAAGGCAAAATGCCCAACAAAAGAGAAAAAAAATAAAATAAAATATTTTTAAAATTTTATCAATGTTTTCTAAGAAATCATACTTAGTAACTAACATGTGATAAAAAACATGGACAAAACAAATAAATGGATAAAATATCCCATACCCCCAACTTAAATATTGCATTGTCCTCAATGCACATTAAGAATACAACACAAAGATAGGAAAATATTGATATAACCCAAAATTGGAGTGATCCCCGGATAAGTATGAGTTCAAGGAATCTAAAAAACAAGTTAGTACCTAGCATAATGAAAAGCAATAACAAAACTTTTAACTAATTACACTAGACTAAATTTACAGAAAAGAAAAATTAAAGAAATAAGAATAAAAAGCTAACTATTTGGACTTCACACTAACTATACACTAGAAGTCTGAATATTTGAGGATCCACCCAAAATATGAATAGGCTTTCAGGGATAAGTGGTGTACCCTTTAAAGAAAACATGCTTCCCGAAAGATATGAATTCTATTCAAAAAATGGAAGGCATATGTAAGGCGTAAGAAATGAACCGTTGCCGATTAAAATTTTGAGAGGGACGATGGTAGATTTGGATGCTAAGGGATACAAGAACACATTGATCTCGGGAAAATTGAAATCATTTTTTAACATTTCCGTTCAAGAATTGGTTCAAAGTCCTCAAGGCTTTCAACCAGTTCTTATGATAAATTTAATTGTTCAGGAATAGTAAGGAATAAAGGAAAGGAATTACCATCAACCTCAATACAACCAAAATAATTAATAAGAGGTTGAAATATGAAAGTGCTTGGATCACTCTCAATCATTTCTTCCTCAAAAAGGTGTGTAAGTGAAATGCAAGTTTCAACCTCAACCCGGCTTTTTGAAGAAGAAATGATCTCATCGAGTTGGACATTTTTATTTGTCCAAGCATCATAAATTTCAACCACATCATTCGTTTCCTTATTCCCACAATGCAAAGTTAGATCATAAGGCGATGAGGGATTACGTATAAATTCTTGATTTTCATGCATAATGCGTTCATCCTCAAGAATTTGTAGGCATTATCGCATAGTCTTGGGAGTGTAACTTGGAAAACTATTCTCAAAACAATTAAGGTTATTTAAAGAGTTCTAGAGATACATTTCACAATAGGTAATTCAATTAAATAACAAGCACTAAAATTTTAATTTCTCGAAACAATCTAGCACAAGTAAAAAAGAAAGGATAAAATAAAGAATACAAATACAAAAGGAAAACATATTATGAAATAATAAAGCAACTACTATCTATAAAACACTCCCCAACAACTAATGTCATTTTTGATAGAGCGATAAAAGTGTGTTCGTGTGATGACATATTCGTTGTGTGTTTCGCTACCGCAATGCAAAAACTTAAGCTACAACTACAGTTGCGATACAAGTATAGCGGTAAATAGGGTATCGTAAAAAATCCACAGGGAGTGTTGTATAGATTTTAATTGATTTAGTATTTCAAGAATAAAAGTGTAAAAGGTTATAGGTTGGAAATGGTAAAAAGGCAAAAATAAGAAGTTAAAACTAAATTACAACTAATTGAAATGAGAGCCGGGATCGCATCCCCGCCGTGGGCCAAACACACAAAATTAGAATTTTGGTTCAAAAATATTTAGTTTTTAGTTAAGCATAAAAATCACACATGAAGGGATTTTAACCCAAAAATGTGAGATAAAACATTTAATCAAAAATGACCACATGTGTTTTAAATTCATATTATCTCTATAAACACTAACGTTACATGACAAAGAAAGTTAAACGAATAATAATCTGACTTTAATACGCAAGGTTTCAATTAAATTAAATTTTTCCCAAAAACTAACTTTCGGAGCTCGACGCCCAATAATGGCGGAAACGCAACCCCAACTTGTATACTGCAGACTAGACATGAATTAAACTACTTTAAACAACAAATTAACTAAAGAAAATAATAAATAAATGAACAAAAAAAATTAACTAGGCATGAAACTGAAATACAACTGAAGAAAATAAGGAATTACAACTATATTAATGGTAGGGATGGTGAATAGTTCACTTACAACCTAATAATGGGGAAAACCCATGGAGGAGGAAGAAATGAGCTCTCAACACCCCAAAACCCTAACTAAAACTAACCTAAAATGATTCATATCTCTAAAAAATGGGAGGAAATGTTTATATATAAAAACCCTAGTGTCAAAATTGTAAATAAAAGAAGGCTAAAAATAAGGGACCAAGTCAATTCGGACTTGTCCGAATCGATTCGAAAACAGGGGAAATGAAAAAAAGACTTTCTGGTGCAAAACGAATCGATTTGCACATGTCCGAATAGATTCGCACCCTAGAGGTCTGGTTGCTACAACTTTGTCCAACTTTACAAAAAATACTCTGACTTCTTTGTCATAACTTGGAATGAGGCACGGGCGGAGGCTACACGAAGATAACTCGGAGGGATACAATATCCAAGAAGACAATGCTCGAAAAAGACAAATGATGAAATGACTAAATTCCATTGAATGTTCCCTTAAGTGTGATTTTGAAGTCAAAATCATCCTAAAAATGCTATAACTCCTTCATTATACGTCGGAATCACGCACCGTGGGCAGTCACATGAAGGGAAATCAATGGTCTTCAACTTTCGTGAAACCGAATGCTAAAATTACTAAAATTACCCTGAAGCTATAATATTCAATGAAACTTTTCCGAAAAGCTACGAAACTTCACACTAAGCACCGAAATACCTACAAAAGCTCAATTATAGCATGTTAACGTATAAAATAGAGGTTGTCTAGTTAGCAAGCATAAATATAGGAATTAAGGTACCCAAGGGAGCTAAAATGCACAAGTATAAGGGGTAAAAAATATATAATATTCATGACGAATCACCAGGGGACGTCGTGGATTATGATACATCCTTAATATACTTATATGTTTTGTTACCACAAATTAAACCCCATCCAACAAATCATATTATAATCATGGTGGAGTAGCAAATAACTTAAGTATGAGGATCAAAGAAATTTATGATATGCTGGTTAAAATTTATTTACAGTAAGTTCATTTCACTAAGTGGGTATCAAACACTTAACGTGGGAAAGCATATTACGTACTATAATCAACTTTGCAAATAAGACCTCATCATATCTGAGTAATTTATGAAATAATTAAATTGGAGTGGAGTTGTGATTATCTAGTGGAGTTAATTCATGATTAAAAAAAGCAAGGAAATAAATTACGATAATTGTAATTAGGATTTTTTTAGTATTTTTTAAACTAATTTAATTATTTTTCTTGGGTATTGGTGTAGTCCATATACCCAAGTAGTCACATCCATACTCTTAAGAAACTCAGTTTAGCCTAACCCCACCTTTTGTACTTATATATAAAGATGTGGGAAGGGGTTTTAATTTTTATTATGGTGCATTAGGGTTTGAGATGGGTGAGAAAATACACTATTCATATTTTTGTTGAGAGGCCTATAGAGAGACCACCAAGTCTTACTCACAGGGAATGGCTTCCATCTCGATAGGTTTTCACCCACCTACCTGACTTTGGGGAGGATCATACACTAAAAGATCGAAGTGTACATAAGGTTTCCACCCACCCACCTACTTGTATGATTACATATTTATAGTATATATTTAGGAATATATTATCTTGTAATGGTTTCATGACTTTTATAATTTTCATTTTACATATGATTTATATTAAATCCCATTCTTCTTGTTGCTATCCCTCACAGAACATTTTTTTCACTCACTTAAGATATTGGTATAATGATCAAGGGGAAGAAAACCACCAATTTAGGCTAGAAATAATTAAACTTGTACAGGGGTGTTCATTCTCTTGAGAAAAATACACTGGAAAGTAGGCCCACATGAAGGGGGTGCCGTTGCCCAAAATTATCAATAAAAAATAGAAGAGCGAGGGGGGCATAGTCGTAAGTCAGAAGCTTCAGAAAGAGGGCAATAACGATGGCCCTCCAAAAGATGTTGAGGCTAAATGTAATGTCCCACCCCCCGGAGAGAGCGAACGGAGCGCTACTCTCGATAAAACTAACGAAATTCGCAAATAGCAAGGTATAGAGCATCTAAAAGAATCCCACAATAATATAAATTCAGAAATCTCAATACTCAAATTTAATACAACCAAGTCTCTTGAAATAATAGAAATCACCAATGCTCTATACAACACAATAGAATAATACAAATCTTCCAAAAATATTCTTCCCAAAATAATCCACCCTAAAATCATCCTAATTGGTCCATAGCGCTCAAATCCACGCTAACCTGCAAACTAAAAGAAAATATGGAAAAGTGCACAATACGATAAGAAAGATGCTCAACAGATATATTAACGATTAATAAATCTTAACAACATGAGTACGAATATTCAAATCAAATACAAATCTCAATAACATTTACCAATAAATTTCTCAACAACATATCAATGGGTCACGAGGCCTCACCCCATCCACATATGCTTTATCAAGTCATAGCCCAGAAAAATAGAAATTTTAGCGAGTTCACAACATCCGTGCCATATTAAAATCTCATGACAAAGTGCTCAACAAAAATATGAATAATACCACATGAATCAAAATAATTTAACAATTATTTTTCCAGATTTCAATGAATTTATCAATTCAAATATGAGTTCAATTAATAAGAATTCAACGGAATAAACTCTCGAGAGATTTAAAGAGCATATTGTGTAAAATTCCATACCTTAAAATCATAACATGAATAATCACATAAATTCATCCTCAAAATATGATCGCACCATCACATTCCTCTCGTGAAAATAATCAAATCATGTTCTAGCCCCAACACGAGATAACCCCAAATAGTCCTATTGTAGAAACCCAGAAAAATAAGATCCGAAAATTATTCGAATCTCCAATCCGACTTCAGATTTGGATTGTACAGGAAAAAATGAGCAAGGTATGTGTTTTGAGTTTTTCTCAAATCTCATTCGAATGCACTCAAAAAGAAGATCTAAACATTCCAAATTGGCTCTTCTCATTCCACTCGTTTTTGCCTCTTTAGATTTCATTTTTGTCCAATATTTTTCACCTCCCTTTCCTTATAATCACCAATATTATTCCTTATATAACCCCTCTCTCAAACCCTAGCTTGGAGCCTAAGTTAATGCATATTACTATATTGCCTTTTAATTCAAAATTGTCAACTTTACATATTTAAACCATTACAAAATGTCCAATTACAATTTAAATATTCTATTCATTTAAAATAAAAATAAATATAATATCAATATCAATAATAATATTATTAAAATTATATTCCATATTCATAAATAAAGCCCTCAAAATTATGGGGTATGTAACACCCCGCCTGCCCGAAAAGAGACACGTGGCGTGCTACTACGACAAAACTAAACTAATTCCACAATAACAATGTGCATAGAGCATCTAAAAAAATACCACAATATAAACGAAACCACTAATCTCAATTCTTCAAATTCAATACAACAAAGTCTCTCGAAATAATATAAATCACCAATGCTCTATAAAACACAATAAAATAATACAAATCTTCCAAAATAATCCATGCTAAAATCATCTCAATTGGTCCATAGCGCTCAAATCCACGCTAACCTTCCAACTAAAAGAAAATATGGGTAAGTACACAATACGACTGCAAAGATGCTCAACAAATATATTAACGATGAATAAAGCGTAACAACATGAGTACGAATATTCAAATCAAATGAAAATTTCAATAGGATTTATCAATAAATTTCTCAATAACACATCAATGGGTCATCAGGCCTTACCCCATCCATATATGCTTTATCAAGTCGTAGCCCCAGGAAGAAGAAATTTTGGCGGGTGCACAACATCCGTGCCATATTAAAATCTCATGACAACGTGCTCAACAAAAACATGAATAATACCACATGAATCAAAATAATTCAACAATTATTTTTCCAGATTTCAATGAATTTATCAATTCAAATATGAGTTCAATTAATAAGAAATCAACGAAATAAACTCTTGAGAGATTTAAAGAGCATATTGTGTAAAACCCCATACCTTATAATCATCACATGAATCATCACATAAATTCAGCCTCAAAATATTATCGCACCATCACGTTCCTCTCGTGAAAATAATCAAATCATGTTCTAGCCCCAACACGAGATAACCCCAAATAGACCTATTTTAAAACGCAGAAGAATGAGATCCAAAAATTATTCAAATCGCGAATTCTACTTTAGATTTGGATTCTACACGAAAAATTGAGTAAGGTATATTTTGTGAGTTTTTATCAAATCTCATCCGAATGCACTCAAAAAGAAGATCTAAACATTCCAAATTGGCTCTTCTCATTCCACTCGTTTTGGCCTCTTTAGATTTCGTTTTTGGCCTCTCTTTTTCATCTCCCTTTCCTTATAATCACCCATAGTATTCCTCATATAACCCCTCTCTCAAACCCTACCTTAGAGCCTAAGTTAACGCATATTACTATATTGCCCTTTAATTCAAAATTGTCAACTTTACATATTTAAACCATTACAAAATGTCCAAAAATAATTTAAATTTGAATTTAAATATTCGATCCATTTCAAATAAAAATAAATATAATATCAATATCCCGATAAATAAAATAATAATATTATATAAAATTATATACCATATTCATAAATAAAGCCCTCAAAATTACGGGGTATTACACTAATGTCAAAGGTCAGTTGAAATCTTAACTACATAAATGAAGCAAAGACGAGGAGGGCTCACCATGAGGAGCCCCTTGTCCTAAATCCCAAGTCACACTGAGTAAATAAGGAAGAAGAAGGCATGTTATGAACAATCCCTTGTACCAAAAATAAGGCCACATATAATAGGAAAGGATGTGGAGGGCCTATCATGAGCAATCCCTCCTCCCAAGACTAAAGACGCAGAAAAGGCCATGGCAAGGGGGATCATTGCGAGCCACCCCATCTGCCCCAATTCACATATGACAAAAATAGAGGAAGGGTGAGGAGTTAAACCTAGAGTGGCCCCTCTGCCCCAAATGACCAACCATAAAAAATACATAGGGCGAGGAGGTCCACCTAGAGTGGCCTCCTCCCCAAGATTTGTTGCCCATAAAAAATTTCAAAGTAATTGTTGATGTCAAAAAATGGATTTGATTCAATTTTTTAATCACGGATAAAATATAGAATTGTAATGAGATAATTAAACGAGAGAAATAAGCTTTTAAAGTTGTTTGGCTATGTAAGAAAGCCTATGTCCACTATTATGGTATTGATTTTAGAGATTACAGAAAGCCAGGTATTCTTATCAATAATAACATCCTAGAATTTCGTTCTTTCTTGCCCTTGATGAATGGAATACGATGTATTTATAGTGATCTGAAGATCAAGGGTTGGAATGCCTTTATACATTTAAGCATTTAACACGTACATAATTAATATGATGGTTGGTTATATAATCCACGTGTGATAAGACCTTTGGTTTTACTTCCCATGTGGTGGTTGTTCATTTATATTGATGGTTTACATTCTCCACGTTGGTCGGCCTGCCTGCCGAGCAACTATCTACCGACTAGGATTTATTTCACATAAGGAGAAACTTGTCCATTTCTAATTGGTCCACATAATTGGATAATTTTTTGTATTAACAGAGGCCCTAATACTTCATTCTTGATGCCTTTGTTGAAAGGATGGAGTATATTTTCTGCAGTGTTGGTCAGCGCATGCCGAGATGTCGGACTTGTAAAAAATTTCCATGTTTTTATTTTGTAATGGAATTTTTGTAAATAATTTGAAAATTAGTGAAATACCAAAGGGTAAATCGGTATTTTTGTGTTATCATAACTGCAAATCCGTCAGAATGTTAATCATTGAAGAAGGTAATCATTTTATGCACGATTTCCCGAGTAAGTTATAAAAGGTGAGATTTTATCGAATTTCCTTTAACAAACCTTTCCAAGCTTTTGTACTCTATTTCTTCTCAAAGTTCTCTGTTTCTAATCTTTTTCTTTGCATTCTTCCTTCGCTTCAGCCTCCATTATCTATGTGAGCTTTCTTTTTCCCATTTCATTTTTCTTTCTGCCTTTCTCTTACTATAGCCATGGTTTATATCGTACATGGGGATTCCTTAGAGGAATTTAGGCGAGAAAGGAATATTCCTGATTGGGTTTAATTAGAAATGCCTATACCCCATATTGAGGTGTTGTTATTATCGTAGGGTCACTGGATCGCTTCTTTGATCATTGCAGAATCTGGCTTCACATTTCCCCCCAATAATTTTTATTTAGAATTTTTCCAATATTTTGATGTTGTACCAGCTAGGGTAGCCCCCAATATATGGAGAGTGATTAATGGAATTCATAGGCTGAATAAGATACTTGGAACCCATATTGGAATCCCATAACTGTTGTTTTGTTATAAATGGGTTACTAATAATAGCACATACTATTTAAAGACTAGGTTTGTCAATAGGGCCTTAGTTATCAATTTGCCAGAATCAAATAAAAATTATTTTTGATTATGGAGTCATTGCAAAAAACTGGCAACACTCTCCTTTACAAACAGGAGAAGTGTATGATGGGCTCAAATGCCACCAAGTGGGTCATGGCATAAGTTATTTAGTTTAATTTTATACTCCTCCATTTTTATTGCCATTTGTTTCATGATATTCTAATTCATAATTTCTTATCGTGTTTATGTTTTTACACAGTTGAGAGCAAGAAGAAGAGGACGTAAATATTTGTGAATTGAATTTATTTTGGAGCACGCATCAAAGAATTAGAAAGGAACACCCCAGTACTTCCTATTGTATAATGTAGTATAGGAGCTTTATAAATTCATTTATTGCTCGGTCCACCACTTCTACAGTTGCTGACCCTATCATTCTTGAGGAATAACCAATCCCTACTTCTTTTGTTGAAGAATCTATTGGTGTAGAAAAGGATTTTGGAACTTCTTCATCTTTTGAGTCTTTATATGTTTCATCCATTCCCTCTTCTCCACTTGCTGTTATGGGAAAGAAAAAAATCCCTGACTTGATTATTGGAGACTTATCCCCCCCCCCCCCACCCACCCCACAAAAAAAGCAGAAATTTGTTGGGAATGCTAAGAAGTCAGAAAAAGTATCCAAGGCTTATAATAAGGATAAGGTTCCTCAAGTCATCATTTCTAAGGAAGTAAATATTGTTGCTCCTCACTTTAGGAGGTTGAAGAAAGGCTTGCCCGAGAAGCAAGTTGAGAAAAGCTTTATTGTCGACCAGGAGTTAGTCAAGAAGATTTAGGAGGACTTGATTGGTGATGATTCATACTCCATCACTATCCATTCTAGTGCTTCCAGGAAAATAATCAAGACTGGTACTCGCTCTGTTGACAGAGCAACTCTTTTCCCTTTGTCAAGACTGAAATTGGTAGAAAATGCTTGCCAAAGTTTGGCAGTGGTAACCCTTTATTTTTTATTAATTGCTTTTTGCTATGTTTTTTTTTCTTTTGATGCTCCTTTTAATCTGATATTGTTCTTTACGCCGTTTTTAGCAGATTTTAATCAAATTCTTAAGAAGGATGAGCAGGTTCATTTTTTCTAGTGGAGAAGTTGAAGAGACCCTTTAGGGCCTTATGAAGTCTGTTGAGGCTTCTAAGCAATTATTAGAATCCAAGTAGAAGTCTTGGCATGAGGATATGCAGAATGCTATTAATAGAGAAACTTTAGCTGAGAGAAAATTAGTCACTGTTGAGACCAATTTAACATCCGCTGAAAGAAAGTTATTCACTACTAATGCCAATTTATCATCTGCTAAGAATAAGGCCAAGGACATTGAGGAAAAATTAGCTACAAGTGAAGGTCTTCTGAAGTATGCCGAGAATAAAGATGATGGTCTATCTTCTGAATTGGTCCCAGAGAAGGCCAAAAATAAGAAACTTAAGGAGGATTCCTTCAATAAGGGCTGGGACAAAGCATTTCAAGCGGCCTCTGCTTAAATTGAGTTTGTGAGAAAAAATTCTTTCAAGTATGGTTCGTCGGAGGCCCTTAAGAATGTTGGCACCCAAGAAGAATCTGAATTATTTTTTAGGCATGATCCAGGCTCTCCTACCAACTCGGAGGAAGAGTTTGATGAGGAAGAGGGAACTTGGGAATTTTCCTTCAACCTATTGGGTCTTCTTTAAAGACTATTGATGAAGATGCTCCTCCTATCGACCAGGATTTTGGAAGCAATATCTAGGATAAGGAGAATGTTTAACTCCTTTATTATTTTTCTTTTTCGACTCATCTATTTTTTAATAGGCCCAACATTTTCAACAAGTTGTAACACCTTTTTGGACATTAATGAAATCTTTTAATCTTTTTTTCTTTATGTGTTGTGCTTATCATATTTTTATCTTTTCTTCCTTGGTTGAATAAGTTTTCATACTCATGTTATGATTGTTCAGTAATCATACTTGTTCTCTTACACTTGTAATTTTCAGTTTGATACTAGGAAGCAGACAATAGTTTTTTCTAAATTTGACCTACTCAAGTGGAGTATAAGCCTTTTGGAATCTGGTCATGTTCCTTTGACTGAAGAAGATTTGATGGGATTAGTTGGACCTGAAGCATCTACACATGTGAAAGGGTCATAAGTTCATCTCCATTGTTTACTGGACAGGGTTGTAGCAAATTATGCATCTTACTACGAGAGGATTGAAGATCTATATAAAGATAACACATTTTCTCTGGCTTCTCTTCACTTTGACTATGAAGCTAAATACAAATCTTTGAGTGAAGGTTGGGGCTTTGAGAAGAAGTTGGAAGAATATGCTTCCGTGCACAGGAGAAAAGAATCCTTACTGAACCGAAAATTAGAAGAAGCCAGTGAAATTGCCAAATTACTTGAGGAGGAAAATAACAAACTCACAAATGAGTTAGATACTTTGAAATATTCTTCTACTAGTGGTGTCGATGAAGGGGAATCTTCCTTGGAAACTGAGAATGCTAGACTTGTGGAGGAACTTGAAGCTCTAAAGAAATCAAAGCGTGGAACTTGCAGACAGCAAAGGATGAGCCGACCAACTATTGATGAGGCCAAGACTAAGAAAACATAAGCCGACCAAGCTACCCAGCTGAAAGCTAAGAGCCAAGTTATTGTTGATTTGTCTACAAAATTGGAAGCTAAGGATAAGGTCATTGCCAATCAATTTGTGCAGTTGAATGTGAAGAGTGATGTTCTTAAGAAACTTCAACATCAAGTTAAAATATTAACCTTTCAATTTTACATGATGTTCATGAGATAGTTTGTCCTCCTCATCTAATCAATGCGTCAATCAATAGTAATAGGAGAATGCTAAGAGATTTAAAATTTATTAATTCTCCTTATACTTTGGATGATACTCTTACTGGAATGGAGAGAGTGCACGCTACTCAGCCAACTTCCAAAGCTCAATGAAAATGTCATGTTGAATAACTTTTCTATATTTTGTTATTTGAATGTAATACAGTCAATATATGAATACAAATACATATTGTTATGATGTCAACTCTTGACTACTTAATCAATTAATCAACTTAGTTATTGTCTAATACAGAATTATTAAACTGTAATTATAAGGCCATAGATTCTACGAATGCACTTAGATTTATTGATCCAAGTTTAGCATAAGTTATCAGTGATGACCAAGTGTATTAATAATATATGTTTGTATTCCATTGATTAGGAGTGTTTACATGTCTTCTTGCATTTAACTTAGTCAGGTAAAACTTATTTGTAACCTTTTAGTCGTATACGAAGTTTTATGGAATTTTTGTTATTGACTTGTCAATGTCGAAATTATACATCAAGTAATGTGTTGTGGCCGACCAAGTGTTATCTAATTAACTTAGTCAAAGAATACTTATTATTCAGGACTCTCTAAAACAGATCCATACCTGAAGTAATGATTACTTCTTGTTCATGAATTGTACATACGAAGGCATACATGAAGTTTAATCTTGGGAGAACAATGATTGTGACTTAAGCTCTTAGTGCCTCTGGAATTTGATAAATTTAACCTGATTAAGTATGTTCTGTTGATTGTAGATAAGTTCAACCTGATTAAATATGTTCTACTAATCGACAAATCGGCAGATAAGTTCAACCTGATTAAGTATGTATGTGTTATTGATCAGCAAGAGCTGAAGACCAATAGACATATTTACTAGTTATTTTCGAGGGATGTATATCGACGTACTCCAAAAAAAATGAAAAATTGAAGGACTGAAATCAAAATTATATTTAAAGTTGAATAATAGTTATCTTGAACATAAAGCAAGAGAAATCCAATTATTACCATCCCTTAAATCATTGATAATACTTTCGGAGGTGTTTAACATTCCAGATTTTTTTAATTCGTCGCCTTCCAAGGTCTCAAGTCGATAGGTTCCTGGTCGAATGACTGTTGAGATCCGATTTAGGTCATACCAATTATCCTCAATCTTGTTGTTCTTCTAAATGACATTCTTAAGGACATAGTCATCTTGTTTGAAGTTGGTCGATTTGACCCTTTTATTATAGAAGCGGGTTGTCCTATGTTAGTACATAACATTTCTAAGAGAAGTAACTTCTCGAACTTCTTTAAACATATATAAATTCAATCGTTACATTAAGTCACTCATTGGAGAATCAAAATTCAGGACCTTGTGAGTTAGTAGGCCTATCTCGATTGTCACCGTTACTTCTATTCCAAATGCAAGCATGTATGGTGTTTTTCTCGTTGTTGTTCTCGGCGTTATTTGGTAGCCCCAAAGAATATAATGCATTTCATGGATCCAGTTTCCTTTGGAAGCATTAATCCTTTTCTTCAATCCATTGAATAAAGTTCTATTTGTAACTTCTGTTCAACTAGAACTTTGCAGATGGCCTGGCGTATAATGGAATTTCTGGATTTTGGACTGGACACAATATGCTTCAAACTCATCATCGTCAAATTGGGTTTTGTGGTCTCTAATAAGGGAATAAGGAAATCTACATATGATGTTCTTCCAAATGAACTGATAAACTTTCTCATATGGCATCTTAATTAATGGCTATGCTTCCAACCATTTTGTGAAGTATTTGACCACAACGAACAAATAATTGAACATGCCTTTAATGGTCAGCAGTGGGCTAACTAATTCGATTCCTCAAATAGTGAAGGTCCAAGACGACTTTATTGGGGCTAGAGTAGCTTTGGGTGATTTATGAATTGCACAGATCTTTTGGCATTTATTAAATTTTCTTGCAAAGGCTTTACAATCTTCCCTTATAATTGGACAGCAATATCCTTGGGTATTGATTCTTTGGAGCAAAGACTGACCAGCTGAGTGAGCTCCATATATACCTTCATTCAACTCTTTGATTAACTCTTCCACCTCCGTTGGATGAACATCGCGTAGCAAGGATATCGTTAATCCCCTTTTGTATAAAACCCCTTTTTCCAACACATATCTTGTTTCTTTATATAAGAGCTTTTTGGCCTCTTTAGGATCAGGTGGTAGGATTTCTTCTTCATTATAGGCTTTGATTGGTCCCATTAGGAAGGTCCCAAATCTATAGCAATGAAATTAACCATTAATTCCTCGTCAATGCTTCGATTAGCCAAGATTTTTGTTGGAATTATTCTCCTGAGCTCAATTCTTATTACTGATGCTAGCCGAGCATGGGCATCAGCCCGGGCATTTGCAATTCTTGGGATCCTATTCATTTGTATAGTAGGAAAATTAACAATGACTTATATGGATTTGGCTTGGTATCTAGTCATCAAATTTCCTTTGACTCCATATAAATGAAGCATACCACTAATTGTGAATCACTGTACGCCACTACTTACTCTGTGCCTAATGAATGGGACAAATCTAGTTCAGCTATCAAAGCTATTTATTCTACCTCATTGTTTGATGCTTTTAATTAAAACCTAAGCGCATACTCAATATTAATATCATCGGGAGTGTTAAGTATTATACCTGCTCCAGTGCGAGTCACACATGAAGATCCATCCATGTACATATTCCACAATGAGATATCACTATTGAATCTTTCTTCAAACATAACTCTGTGGTGGAATATTTTCTTACTCTTCTCTACATATTTATGAGCCATTTCTTGAGTTCTGGATGATTCCGGTTGATCGGTAGTAGTTTCAGCTTGCTTTTGAGCTGAGCTCTCTTCCTTAGACGTCTGATTAGTAGGCAAGTTTTATTGGTCGGGAACCTTTGGATAGGTAAACTCAGCAGTAAAATCTACCAAATCTTGGCCTTTCAATAAGGACCTTAGTTCGTAAATAATATCATATTCTCCTAGTTCTATTGCCCAGTACATCAATCTTCTTGACTTCTCAGGTTTGTGGAGTACTTGCTGAAGAGGTAGATCGATATACAGAATTATAATGTGTTCTTGGAAATAGGGTTTCATACACTTGGAGGCTTCAATGAGTGCTAAAGCTAAGTTTTCCAAGCGTGGATACCTGATCCTGGCTCCCTTGAATGCTTTGCTGGTGTAATAAACTAGTTTTTGGATTCCATTATCCAATCTAACAAAGACCGAGCTAACTACAGATTCAGAAACAACCTGGTATAAGTATAATTTCTCTCCAAAAAATAGTCAGGATAGCAAAGTTCGTGATCCCAGGTAATTCTTTAATTCTTGGAACACTTCTTCACATTATGAATTCCACTCACAAATATTTCTCAACACCCTGAAGAACGACAAGAATCTATTCGCTGCTCGGGAAACAAATCGATTTAAATATGCCACTCTACCAGTGAACCTTTGTACATCTTTCTTGCAAGTCGATGATTTTATTTTTATCAAAAATTTTATCTTTACTGGATTAGCTTTAATTTCCCTTTGATTAATTATAAAGCTGAGAAACACTCCTTCCTGCACCCCGAACATACACTTGGTCGGATTCAACTTCATCTGATGCTTTTCCACCGGGTCAAACGTCTGACTGAGATCGCTCATGTAATCAGAGGCCTTCTTGATTTTTTTTAACATATGTTTCACACAAGCCTCCATGTTCTTGCATATCTTCTCTTTAAACACCTTGTTAATCAACCTCTAGTATGTTGCTCCAGTATTTTTGAGCCCAAAGGGCATTACATTGTAACAATAAGTTGCTCGATTGGTAATAAAGGTTGTACTTTCTATGTCTTCGAGTTTTAACTTTATCTAGTTATACCCAAAATAAGCATACATGAATATTAAAAGCTCATGTCCAGACGTTGCGTTCATCAGTTGATCAATTTTAGGTAGGGTATCTAGGATGGATACGTAAAATCCACACACATCTTCCATTTCTCGTTTTTCTTTTTGACCATTACAACATTGGCCAGCCAGGATGGATACTTAACATCTTTAATAAATTGAACTTTTTAAATCTTATTCACTTCTTCCTGAATAGCTTGATTTTTTTTTTGGACTGAAAACCCTACGTCTCTACTTGATTGTCTTGGCACCCTTATTGATGTTAAACTCATGGGAGAGGAAGTTGGGGTCATTCCCAGACATATCTTCATGGCTCTAAGAAAATACATTTCTCCACTGCTTAGGAACATAATCAATCCATGTTTAAGGATTTGATTCAGTGTTGACTCGATCTACGTAGTCCTATCTGGCTTGTGTCCGTCTAGGATAATGATTTTGGTACCTTCCACAATCTTCCTTTTGACTAACTATGTCTCATCTCGGGGGTCCAAAGTTTCAACTTCAGAGTCATTTTTGGGCTCAGTGGTATCTACCTGAAAAGTGGTGGTCTTTTTCTTCAACTCAATTAAGTCGTCTTGCTCAGGTAATGAGTAGTAGCATTCTCTCGCCACCTTTGGGTCGCCTTTCACCACACCAACCCCAAAATGAGTGGGGAAATTCAAACATTAATGAACTATTGACGATAAAAATTTAAATTTCTTCAATCCTACCCAGTCGAGAATCACATTATAGGCAGACTGAGCATTTTTATCCATTACAAAAAAGAGTATTTTCTCAGTACGGCTCGTCGGCTAGGTGTCGAACAACACTTTTAGCTTGACTATCCCCAGAGGGTATAATTTTTCACCTGAAAAACCTATTAAGGGCCTTTATTAAGGTTTCAGCTGGCTGAGTTTCAAATCCAAACTCTGAAAGAAAGGGTAAAACATAATATCCGTCGACCTACTATTTTCAATCAAAACCCTGAAAATGAACATCATCCTGGATCCTAAATTTGACAACCAATGGATCATTATGGAGATAAAGTACCCATCGATTACCAATTTGTCTTTATTAACCTTCATGGGCCGATTATCTTCGTTCATATTGATTATATGGATATAAGAACATGCCTAGGACTCATTCAAGTAAGCTTTTCTTTCAACAGTATGACCGCCTCCTCCTGCATTGCCACCTATAACTACATGACAGTCCAATGAACCAAAATTTATTAATTACTTCGCATTCTGGATGCTTAGGTTTCTTCGGTAGTTCAGGATCATGTTTACAACCATGTTTATGGTTTATCTTCCTATCATCCCTCGGCTTGCATGGAAACTTTGACCTTTCCCTTACTTATCTGCCTTTGCGTCGATCAACAAACTTGTTCAGTTTTCCTCGGTAAATAAGAGATTCCACTTCATTCTTCGAAGTGTTATAGTAATCTATTGTATGGCTAGGATCCATATGGAAATCATAATATTTAGATTTTTTCCTCCTATTAGTAGGTGCCCTCAATCCCATGCAAATCTTTATTGTGTTTGATTTCCTCTAGGATACAGTGAATGTTAACAGTCAATGAAGTATAAGTTCCATACTTGTTGAGCTTGTCATCCTTCGTCGGCTTCTAGTGTGACTGGTCATTCGGGTCCTTCTTATCAAGCTTAGTGGATGAACTCTATTTTAGGGCCATTGCTTCCTCGGTATTCATGATTTTTCCTACCTTAGCCATAAGTTCAGTCATGGTTTTAGAAGGATCTTTGGTCAAAGCATAATATAATTTCTTGGTAAGGAATCAACTCATGAGAGCAGTAATGGATTTTTTTTTCTTTGTAGTCAACCACTTCCAATTCTCCTTGTTAAAACAAGTGATGTATTCCCTAGTTCTTTCCCCTACTCGCTGCCTTACACTCAAGAGATGAGACACCCTCTTCACTAGATTGGATCCAAAATATAAATTGCTAATAAACAACTCGGAAAGATGGTTAAAGTTGGTAATTTATCCTCGGGGTAAGTTATTATACCATATTTGGGAAGATCCTGTAATGGTGCTTGAGAACGCTCTACATCTTATCTCACCGGGGACTAAATAAATGTTAGTAATAGCAGATATTACCTAATGTGAAGAACTTGATCTGCTTTGCCAGCATATTTGGGGGTGACAACAGGAGCTTTAAACTAAGATGGAGTTAAAAAATCCACAATCGCTTAAATGAAAGGGGGTCCTTTTATGAAACTCCTCTGCAAGGGATTCTTTTCTTTTTCCATTTCTCCTAGTCGATCTTCAAATCACTAGATTGATCCTTTCCATGATGGATTGCCTGCATCAGCTTTATGCGAGCAACTCGGTAGTCCCGAACATGTGTCTGCATTGAGATATCTTAACGAGAAGTCTGCTCAGCGTGTATAGATCGTCGAATTCTTTATCTTGACCTGATTGAGGCTTCGCGATAGTCGACTGGATGTTGAGTGTTCTAGGATAACGCTCTAGGAGGATTTCTGTGTTCTCGATGTTCCAAATGATCAAAAGTTGAAGCTCTGCTTAACATTTCTAGTATGCTTAGACTTTCAGGAGAGAAAGATTAGACATCATAGAACTCTGAGGATCTAATTGATGAACCAACTACTGGGTGATAAGTCATATCATGAGATGATCTAGAATAGATGTGTCGTCTATGCCTAAGAGGTGGAGGAGGCATTTTTCTCCTTGGTGATGGAATTACTTGTTACCTGGATAGGGCTGGAGATCTGGCATGTATTGACTGTACTAATTGTCCCATTATTTCCTTCATAGAATCTTGACCCCTAGTAATACTAGAAAGAATCCCATTTAGGTTGGCTACTGCAGGTGGGGAAGATAGAACGGTTGGGTTGCCTTCATTCCTGGAATTGAACTCTATATCATTCATTTTTTCCTTGAACAAGGATGCACAAGATTGAGAATGGTTATTAAATACACACTCCTCCAGACGACGCCAATCTGTTGATGTCAAAAATGGATTTGATCCAATTTTATAATCAGGAATGAAATATAGAATTGTAACGAGATAATTAAAAGAGAGACACAAGGTTTTAAAGTGGTTATGCTATGTGAGAAAGCCTACGTTCACTATTATGGTATTAATTTTAGATCTTATAGAAAGCCAGGTACTCTTGTCAATAAGAATATCCTAGAATCCGTTCTACCTTGGCTTTGATGAAAGGAATACAATGTATTTATAGTGATCCGGAGATTAAGGGTTGGAATGCCTTTATACATTTAAGCATTTACACCCATACATATTGAATGTGATGGGTGTTTAAATGAACTGCGTGTGATAAGAACTTTAGTAGTACTTCCTATGTGGTGGATTTTTATTTATATTGATGGTCTGCATTCTCCACGGTTGTCGGCATGCCTGTCGAGCAACTATCTGCTGAGTATAATTTATGCCACCTGGGGAGACACTTGTCCACTTCTGATTTGTCCACGTAGGTGGATAATTTTTTGAATCAACGATAATAATATTTTTCTTTCTTATATAGGTAGCCTAATTGAGCAAGCAGGGCTCAAAAAGTCCAGTTGTGATCTCCTGGGAGTTTTGGCTTAGTGGTTGAGGAACAAGGCTTGTTGAGAAAAATCAACCACTTAGAAATTTAAGATAGAGAAAATACTCGTAGAGAGACCCTAGGGAGTAACTAAAGTCCTTATAAAACTCAAACTTAATCATAAATACGATGAGTAGCCAAAGGGCTACTCATAAAAAATGATTTTTTTATAAAATGATATTAGAGAGGGTAGTCCTCGAGGCCACTCTCAAGTTTACAAAGTTTGTACGACAAGTTACCATTTAAAAATATATTTACAAAATCAGATATTTTATCTCCATTAGGAGACATATTTACTTTATACTTTGGTTCACACCAGGTATCATCTCTCATAGGGGATAGGTGGTTGCAGACCTAGTTAGGATAAAAGGTACATTGCAGACCTTTTCCTCTAAGTTTTCCCTCTTATTTTTGGCGCCCAAAAGGCCCAAACCAGCCCTAGTATTCACCTATAAATAGGACTAATATTGAGGTCAAATCATGTATCAAAAACTCAATTATAGCCATTACTCTATCAAAATCACACCAGACCAACTAGTATTCTTTTCGTGCTATCTCTCTCTCTCTCTCTCCCTCTCTCTCTCTAAGTGTTGAGTCCTTGTTTCTTAACTCCAACCTTGATAGCCATCATTATTAAGAGATTAATTTCTCAAAGTTACTATTATTTCTTTTTAAGTTCATCTTCTTGTAAGGAGTGGTTCTGATTTTGACTCCATTTTTACTAAAAAGGGAAAGTTTCACCAGGTGCTACTTCTAAAACTTCTTGAAACCTTGGAGGGAGAGTCCATTGAGGTGGTTCATGCTTCACCCATTCAAGTCTCTTATCAGACCCCAGTCACACTATCTTCCTATATTTTTCAACTCCGCTTGGGAGGTACCCTCACTTTCCTGGATAAAGAAGGTTTTAACTTTTCTAATGAGCTAATATTTTAAGACATTCCATTTGAGAATGGAGCTCGAAATGACCATACCACCCAATAGGATGTGGTGATGATCGAAGCTATAGCATATTCTCCCAAAGGAGGACAGACCGGTGGAATAGCAGTTTCTCTATTGATAAGTATTAATCTAATGAGCATGTTTCACGAGTTTCTAAAACAAAATAACATAGATTTGGAAAGTTTGAGCCAAAGTTGTGTAACACCATTAGTAACCCCTTCTAAAGGAGCATTTGCTGCAGCAACAGTGATAGTAGGGTTGGCTCCATTGCCAAAGGTGGTGCTAGAGCAAACAGTAACACCGTTAAGTTCACCAACAACAAAGAATGTGAGTTTAAAGGAGTCTCCCTAAGGCGGTTACCATAGAGGAAGTAAAAAAGATACTCTCCTCCTCTCATAGGGAAACTTCTCATCTATATGAGGAGTTGCAGAACCCCTACACAGACAGTATGAATGAGAAGCCATACCTAGAGGGGTATGTTCCAACAAAATTCATCAAATTCAACAGCAAATGAGAAAAACTAAGGGAGCATGTGAAAATATTTGTTGAGAACCTAGGAGTGCATGGGAATGACAAGAATCTGAAGTTGAGTGAATTCTCCAAAACGCTCATGGGGAAGGCCTACATGTGGTACTCACACCTTATGCCTAACAGCATGCCCACATGAGAGGAAATAAATAGGCAGTTCCTTCAAAAAAATTCGTAGGAGAGGATAAATTCATGTTGAGATACCTGACTCAGGAGGTGAAGAATCTCGATGAAGAGCTGATATGATATATTAAGCATTTTCGCGAGAGAGCACTATATGTCAATGAAGATGTGACATAGGTAAGATTCCTTCAAATATGTGTTGATGATCTCCTGGAAGAGTATAAGATCCATTTGTCCAGTGATACCAGCGATGGGACTTTTAGAGAGTTCACAAGGGCTGCTAGTAATATAATCATGATTAACAAGCCTAGATCCTCAAATTGGAGGACGCCGGTGCCTTTGACTTCTGGAAGGTTTCAAGTCTTGAGTAAAAAATCGGGTAATTATGTAGATAGAGGTTTAAAGGGTAAGAGGGGGGATTCAAAGGCAACAACCCTACTAACAAGAGGAAGTTTGGAGATGATGTCCCACCACCACTGCCTTGCAGTGTGGTAGAAATAATGGACTCTTATCGTACATTGTTACGAGAGGGGATAGAAGGGTCCCCCTTATTCAAATGTAAAAATCCTAAGAGCATTAGACAAATCTAACACTAAGTAGTGAGTTGCATCAGAGAGTGCAACACGACACCAAAGACTATTACTACCTACGGAGGATCATTTGTGAGCAGGTGGCGAGTGGTACTTTACAAATACCTCTTGTAGGTGTCAACAAGAACCCAATTACATCGAATCATTGTGGCACTACCAATATGGTGGTAGCATATGATGAAGCATCATCTCCAGACCTGATGGAATGGGATGGTAATGAAAAGATATGTGAAGAACTAGAAGGATTAGCACTTAATAGAGAACAGATAACTGAGAAGGATAGCATGCATGAGGAGTGATTCTTCAATCCTAATTAAGGAGTTTTAGTAAGTGAATCCTCTAGAAGTCAAAGTATATTTCATCCTCTCTCTGGGTGAAGGAGGAATATCTAGGGAAGAATATATGAGCAACGCCTAAACTTATGAGGTAGAACTGAATTCCGAGAGAGAAGCCATAGAAAGAAGCATTAAGTTTAAATGGTTCTTTGAAAAACTAGGAGTAAAGTTTGACACCAGGGTAGCCATTAAGAGGAAGGTTTTGGAAGCAGTACAGGGAACCATTGCTAAACTAGTAGGGACTAATTGGGCGGTTGATTAAAAGATACACTTCTGAGGTGGTCTTCTCTGAAGCAGATAGGAAAGTGCCATATTTTCACAAGCGCCTACTCTACGTGACAACTATGATCAATGGAATTTCTTTCCCTATGGCATTTATGGATGGAGGAACGTCCATCAATATTATTCCAATCATCACATTACATGAGATGGGGATCTCTCAAAAAAAGATAATGCACGTGTCGTTGGTATTTTGGGATTTGATAGCACAGACATGCAGTCGCTTGGATATGTGAATGTAGGTATAAAGGCGGGGAACTTCACTTCCCACATTAATTTTCATTCCATCAATGCCAACACAAGCTACCAGCTACTAATAGGGCGAGTGTGGATGCACACTCATAGTATAGTGCCTTCCACATATCATAAATGTGCCAAAGACAATATTCGAGGTACTGAGATTATAATCAAAGCAACACAAAAGACATTTTCTATTGAGGAGGCCCACTTGGTAGATGCACATGTTAGATTGTCGATTTTGACCCGAAACTCTGTCAAAATTTTGGGTCGGCTGCCGCCCAAATTTTTGCTCAATTTTTAAAACGGGACCTATCCCTTGAGCCTAGTTTAAAGTCCAACCATAGCTTTACATATGTTGCAAACCCAATTTTTCCAGGCTCAGGTCCCGTTCGGCACTTCATTTTGCATTAAGTGAACTTAACATAGGTGAGAACCTCATAAACATAATAATCATTTTGAGGCCCGTCTCTCATCTTTTCCTCTCTATTTACAAAAGTGTCCAAAAACATTTCTCCCTCTTTTATCAAAAATATGAAAAATATTTTCCCTCCTTTTCCCTCAAAACAAAAGAAAAACAAAAATTTTCGTCCTCATCCTTTCCAAAAATGTCAAAAATATTTTCCTCCTTTTCCAAAAATAACAAGTTTCCCTTTTTGTTTTTTGCAAATAAATTCTAATTTTTCTCCTTCTCAAGTAGATCACATACCTTAGGCATGGATCCTTAGCTTCGATCTTCAGTTGAACCACCCCGAAGTTCTATCAGTCCCCTTACTTCCTCCGAGTCTGAGACTCACCCGCCTTCCATGGAGAATATGGATCAAGTACCGAATGTATAGCCGTATTTTCTAATGATTATGGCTCAGCTCACTACTAAAATTGACAACTTTCAAATCGAGGTTCATGAGATGCAAATAAATCGAGTCCCTATCCCTGAAGATCCTGAGGTCATTTTCCCTCCTGCCATGGGTTTGCCTGCACCTGAGCCTATCTGGGTTCCTAAAGAATAACATCATGCTCCATGGGCTCCTCCTGCTAATGGACCACCGCCATCCCAGTTTCCTATGCCAAACCTTGCTCATACCGAGGCTAATTTACCGATAACTGGTAATCCGAAAGAGGAAGAACTGATCATGGTCAAGGAAGACCTCAATATGATAACTAAGAAATTCGACCAAGTCAAAAACTATGGTAACTACATGGACTACACATATATGTCTCCCTATCCTAAAGCCAGGCTACCAGAAAAATTCAAGATGCCCAATATCAAGAAGTTTGTAATGAGTGGACCCCTGATCGTTCATCTCCGTAGCTATCACCGAGCCATGACTCTTCTAAGGGCTTTCAAAAAAATAATGGCTCAGATGTTCCAGCAGACTTTGAAAGATTTTGCCCTCCATTGGTTACTATCCCTTGAAGAATCTAAAAACCGTAGTTGGGATGAGGTTACCCGTGAACTCATGTCAAAGAACAAGTACAACGAGGAGGTAGAGGTTACCCGTCGTGACTTAGAGATACTTAAACAGAATCCTGGGGAATCAGTCACTAACTTCATATAAAGATGGAGAGAAAAATAAGTTACCATGACCAATCGACCTTCCAAAGAAGAACAAGTCAGTACTGTGAAGAAGAACTTTCTACCCCATGTCCGAGCAATAATGGGAGGATAGTATTAGCCTCACTTTTGAGCCCTCCGAGAAGCAGGAGTAGAAATCAAAGAAGGTATTGCCAAGACAGAAGTTGAACCGAAGAAAATCTCGAAATAATTTTCTCCTAGAAAGTTTGAAAAGCCTAGTAGTACCCTAGTCTTTACTATCAATAACATCTCTCAGCCTGCTGCTTCATGGGTACCAAAAAGTCGCCTAAACCCAATCCAGAAGGAATATACTGAGCTTTATGCTCCTATCTCCAAAGTCTACTAGACTCTCCTAAATCGCACCTGATCAAACCCTTGGACCCTCGTCCGTTACTAAATCCACTTTCGAAGAACTTCAAACCTAATGCCCATTGTGACTATCACCAAACTACTGTACATACCACCGACCAATGTTTTCATCTTCGAAACATAATCCAAAGCCCGATTGACTAGGGTATCATTGCCCCACCAGTTAATCCTAAACCAAACACTACTTATAATCCACTCCCATATCATGCAAATGCCATCTTCCTAGAAGAAGACTCAGAACTCGACCCATCTACCCAAATCATCACATGTAAATCACTACTCATACCCATATACTCTCCTAACCTCTCCAACTATGCCCATATTTCCTCTTACACCCTGCTAACCTTGTCGACTAAACCTTATCATTCCTCACCAAAGCATGCATCACTATCCGTACCCATTCTGGAGGTAAATACATGGAATTATTAGAAGTGTTCAACTAACTCCTAGAGTTCGGGCTTAAATTGACCTACCAGATGAACATTTATTGTCAGAGATTTAGTGGGTTGTTCTTATAAGCTCGAAAATGGGCTCGAGAGTCAGACAAATGGATAGAGCCAGTCGACAAAGTCATTCTAAATGACCTAGTTTAGATCATGACATATTTATTTCGACAGACTGGTGATATTTGTAGCATATCCGAGTTTCTTGACGTTTTGAAATTATAAGGGCATCTGGTCCCCTCAGTCTTACATTTCCCTATCGAATGGGAGGAATTATATGAAGTTGCCATAGAAGTTATAGAGTGTATTTTCTTTGCATGGAAAGATAATATCGTTGCCACCGGATGGGGAGATGATTCTGAAGACTTAAATGAAGGGCCATATTCAGGAAAGACTAGTCTGATAGCCAACCTATGTGGAGTGATATCATTCGAAAAACTGCTAGGAGAGATCAACAAGGTAGCTGAGTACCCCGATATTGATGAAGAAATAGGGTTTCTATTTTTCCCCTCTTCCGTCAACTACATGACCAAGTTGGGGAGACATTACCAGAACTCAACCTTACCACCATCAACAAGCGATAAAGGGAAAGGTGTTGAGAATATCCCTATGCCTGAAATAACTCTTGAAGAAAGTAACTTGATCAATTGAAGAAGACCTAAGATAGCATCACTCTATGGGGACTTTTCATGTCTTCCTAACTACACCGAAATGCCCTAATCAGGTTATTTAAAGGACCCACATTTCCCCCCTCAACTACACCAGAAGAAGCAGTGAATCTAGTTGGATCCTTGACCTCTACACGAATGTTCTCCTTCTCTAAAGAAGAAATCCCTAAGACTAGTCCCAACCACATTCATTCTCTCAATATCTCTGTTCAATTCATGGGAAAAACTATCCCCCTCTCACTATTCGATAATGGATCAGCTCTGAATGTGTGCCCATCAAGAACCCTCAACTGTCTGGGATTAAAAGTGAGCAACCTTGCTCAAACCTCTACTGTCGTGCATGCCTATGACAACACCCACCGAGAATAAATGGGATCTATCAAGATTACAATAGGGGATGGCCCTATAAATCCTATTGTTGAATTCCAAGTCATAGACATCCCAGCCTATTTCAACCTGCTATTCGGATGACCGTGGCTCCACAGCATAAAAGGGGTGTCTTCTTCCTTTCATCAGAAATCGAAGTTCTTTGCCAATGGATAAGTTATCACCATCTTGGGAGATAGTGACAACATCGACAATTCTAGCACTAGTAATTCTGTACTTGAGATACAACACAGGGTAAACGATATGCTGCTATCAGGCTTCCAGGTCGAACCACTCCTACTCCCAGTAGGGGACGACTTCAAAGACAGGGTTTGTCAAGAATACCATCCTCATGGAAACGTCAATGTAATCCAAATGTTCAAGAACATGCACTCTATGCTCAGACTGGGTCTAGGGCAAAGACAACAAGGGATAACTGAACATATTCTGTTAAATGAGGACTTTTCTCCCTATGGCTTGGGCTATCAACCATCATAAGAAGAACTCAAATTGATTCGTCAGCCTCGACTAAAGAGGAGGTTAGAATGCACAAGAACTATCTCGATAGATTCCCTAAATGGAAGATTCATCAAAGAGGGCGAAGATTTCCCCTTCTACGGCTTCCCTGAACCTTAGTATTACCTTGTAGACAAAAAGATGAAACTAGGAATGGAGATATTTTTCCAAGACAGCTACTCAGTAGCCGAAATCTCCCAGCACTGTGTACAATCACTCATATAAAAGAACATAGCTGATATAGAGGATTCTTAGGACAGTGACTCCAAGGATTCTTTTAACTTGCAGATACTGGGCTTGGCACTCTACATGATCTACTTAGGCACTACATCATATGATCCATCCTACCTCATCAAAGATGCTAATACACCTTTTCTCAACTGGCATGATGCACATGTGCCACTTGCTGATATTCAACCAAACCCTAATGTTTATCCCCTTTCCCCTTTAGTTATTTCCTCTCACTTTGATGTAATCAAGACCTCCTTTGATGAGATTCTCAATGCTATTTTTTCTATCAATGAAATAAATGAAGATTTTAAGTATCTTGTTGTGCCTTATATTAATTGTCTTGATTCTAATCAAATTTTTGATGATGATGAGTTTGCAAATGAACAATTCTTAACTGATCTAAATAAGTTTAATAACAAATAACATAACCGCATTCAAGTTAACAAAGATGAAACAGTTCTTATTAATCTCGGTTCTAGTATCCAAATATGCAAGATTAGGATAGGGGCTACCCTTGATGAGAAGGACCGCACGTAACTCGAAGAGCTACTAAAGGAATTTGTGGATGTCTTTGCATGGTCCTACGATGATATGCCCAACATTAACCCTGAGATAGCACCACATGAGATTCCAAATTTCTCGGAATGTAAACCAGTCAAACTGAAGCTACGAAAGATCCACACCGAATGGTCACTCAAAGTAAAAAAAGAAGTAGTGAAGCAATTAAATGTGGGCTTCATTCGAGTAATTGAATATACTACATGGGTAGCCAATATTGTACTTGTGATAAAATTAGGAGGGAAGGTCCGCATGTGTGTCGACTATCGAGACTTGAACGAGGCCTCTCTAAAGGATGATTACCCACTACCCAACATTGATATGATTATGGACAACACATCCAGTCACACTCTCAAGTCATTCATCAACGGGTTTGTTGGATATAACCAGATTAAGATGCTTCCTGATCATTAAGAGAAAACTACATTCATCACCCCTTAGGGAACCTTTTACTACACTGTTATTCCATTTGGTTTAAAAAAATGCAGGAGCTACCTATCAAAGGGCTGCCACAACCATTTTGCATGATTTGATACACAAGGAAGTCAATGTCTATGTAGATAACATGATTATTAAATGCAAGACTAGAGAAGGTCATGTTCTTACTCTCCAAAAATTCCTTGAACGACTACGACAGTACCAGATGCGGCTTAACCTACAGAAATGTGTCTTCGGTGTTACCAAAGGGAAACTATTGGGATTTATGGTCAGTGAGAAAGGGATAAAAGCAATTCCTTCTAAGCTGAAAGCCATACTTGAGATGCCACCTCCCCAAAAGGAGAAAGAAATCCTAGGATTCCTTGGGAAATTACAGTACATTAGTTGATTCATTAGCCAATTGACTTTTATCTTTGAACCCATTTTCAAACTCGTCTGAAAGGATTCAATAAAGATCTAGAATGAATCTTTCCAAGAAGCCTTCTACTGAATTAAGTAATACCTAACCTGACCTCCGGTACTCATGCCACCGTAGCCTGGTCTTCCCTTGCTCCTATACCTAACCGTAATCGATATTATAGTCGGGAATCTACTAGATCAATACTTTGAAGAAACCCACAAGAATAAATCCATCTACTATGCCAATTGAAAGTTTGTCAATTATGAGGCTAACTACACCGCCTTGGAAAAAGCATGTGTCGCTCTTGTCTAGTTTACCCAAAGGTTACAACACTACATGCTCGCCTTCACCATTAGACTCGTATCCCGAATGTATCCCATAAAGTACCTACTCGAGAAGACTGCCCTATCCAGCTGAATGGTCCATTGGTTGATCCTTATAGCCAAATTTGATATCACCTATGTCAAACAGAAATCCATAAAAGGAAGATCCATCTACGACTACCTTGTTGACTACTTTATGGAAGAAGTCGATGTCTAGATTTTTTAATTCCCACATGAGAATATACTTTGCGTTGCCTAAGAAGACCTTCGATGGAAAATGTTTTGTGACGGCGCTGTCAATAAAAAAGGATATGGCATTGGAATCCTCCTAATTGCCCCTGATGACTCCCACACTCCCATTGCCACCAAATTGGATTTCCCCTACACTAATGACATGACTTAATACGAGGCGTGCACAATAGGCCTCAAATTTTCCCTTAAGAAAGGAATTTGATACCTCTATGTCTAAAGAAATTTATCCATCATCATCGGTAAAGTACTTAGGAAGTGGAAAGTCAAGAATGAGAAACTCTTACCCTTTTATGCCCACCTTGAATAACTAGCCTCCTAATTCCAAAAAAACAACCTGGCTGGCGCCCTTGACACATTAGCCTCAATGATTCACATGCCTGAAGGAATAACCACGACCACATTCCTTATCCAGAAACAAGACAAACCAACCCACTACTACCACATCGAGCTCTGCACGGAGGAAGAACCTGAAATAGCCAACTGTTGGTACTATGATATTTGGGGCCTCCTCAAACATGGTAGGTATCCCCAAAGATAAGACAAGAAGGACCGTGAAACTCTTCGCAGACTGGCTGCCCAGTACATTATCTATGATAAGGCACGATTTAAGAGAAACTTTGATGGGCCCCATCTACACTGCATCGTAGGGGCTAACATTTAAGAAATGATGCAGAAAATCCACAGCGGGGAATGAGGACCCCATATAAATGGCCATATGCTCGCCAAAAAGATCATTCGGCAGGGGTACTACTGGACTACCATGGTTCAGGACTGCACAACCTAAATCGAAGATGTATCAAATGCCAACAGTACTCCAACCTAAAACACTTATATCCACGAGAATTTTACAATATGACCTCTCCTTGACCGTTCTCCACATGGGTCATCGACATCATAGGGAAAGTTACACCAAAATCATCCAATAGGAATGAGTTCATTCCAGTCGCTATTGACTACTTCACCAAATTGGTCGAAGCTGAGTCATACGCAGTTCTAAATGCCAAGAAAGTGGCCAAATTAATCAAGAAAAACATCATTTATCGATATCTGGTCCCACACGAGTTGGTATCAGATAATGGGTTACATTTTGAGGTGGAGGTTACAGAAGTGGTCGACGAGTATGGGATTGAAATACATAAATCCTACCCATACTGACCTTAAACCAATGGAGCGATTGAATAAGCCAATAAGAATCTCAAAGACATTATCAGCAAGATGACCGAGAGTTGTCGTGATTGGGCCGATAGGATCCCTTATGCCCTCTAGGGCTACCGCACTTCAATCCGAACATCTATTGGGGCTATCCCTTACTCTCTAGTCTACGGCATGGAAGCAGTCCTACCCATGGAGATATAAATACCCTTGTTGCGCATCATGCTTGAAAGAAATTCCATCAAAGAAGACTGATAACAAAGTCGTCTTGACGATCTAACCCTCCTAGATGAAAGGAGATTGAAACCTCTATATCACATATAAGGGTACCATCACCGTATAGCGCGATCCTTTAATAAGAGTGTCAAGGATCGCGGTATCCGAGAAGGGGACTTAGCCCTCAAAGAAATAGTAGAACCCATCTGGGACCCCAGAGGGAAATTCAAGCCCAATTGGAGCGGCCCATACATAGTGAAGAAGATCCTGGCAGGCGGCGCCGCTGTGCTCACCGACCTCGACGGAGAAGAAATGGCACGTCCAGTCAGCCTGGATCATCTCAAGAAATTCTATCCCTAGTCCAAAAAAATGGCGCGCTATGACTTTTCTCATCTCCCTTCTAATCTAAAAAAATCTCTTCTTTTCTCCCTACCCAGAACTACGTGGGCCTCATCCTGTAAAAAAGTTTTCAAAAATAAATTTCAAAAATTTTCAAAACCCTTAGAGGTACGTAAGCAGCTTATTCGCTTCACATGAGCGCCCCCCCTTCTTTTTCACAAAATGTTATTATTTTCTTATCCCCGAGAGTGGCAGTTCATTTTAACATATACATGAACAAAAGGATTATGTATGGCTTAGCGATAAGTATAAATAGTTCAAAATGCAAAAATTCATCAAGAGGCAAAACTAGATGATCAAAAACTTATTTATTTCATTATCTAAAATTTTTGCACGATTACATCGGCATAAGGAGTAAAACGACTTCCCTAGCAAACACTACACTTACTAAAAAAATCCCCAGTTAATAACAAGGCCCAATACTCCTAAAAATAACCCCCTAATTATTCCCACAAAGAACAAAACCACACCTATTATAAGAAGCTTCACAAAACCCTACCCACAGCTGCCAGAGGAACCAACACCATCATCGCTTGCATCCTAGTTTCCCCAAACCTCCCCTTCCTGAATGGAGTATCGCAGAAGCTCCATAGAGCGATAAGCCAGGACTAACTTGGGGTAGACCACAACGCCTCCCTCCATGATGTCAGATATGGAAAACCACCTCTGACCAGACTCCAGAGCTAGCATCCTGTTTGCTACCTTCTTGCACAACCACTTCATGTAGTCCTCTGAGACATGCCAGACTTTCCCAACAGACTGAGAAAGACGGGTTGACGGACGACGATTCTCCCATAGAAAATCCAGCCGCATGCGCATAAGCTCTGTCAAGTCCTCCACAGGAAAGAAGTTCGGTGTCCACGGTGGATGATTTTCTCCTAACCATATTGGCATAATAACTGGTAGGGAAATTAGAAAGAGGTCTACCTGAGGCCTACTAACCAGACATATTAGTACTCCCCGTATTCCATAATGGGCAATAGCTCCCCCAACCAAGGCACAAACCATCATAAGCCTCGAGACCCGTGCTCTACAAACTAGTTCCCCCAACTCTTAATGTCCATGCCTACGCTACTAAAATTGCATGAGAAGAAGTTTGTCACCACCGACAAAGGATAGTCAGGTGGGATCGCCATAAGAAACCTATCTGATAGCCACATAAACAACATCACAGGGCTACCCCTCAGAAAGTCAGAACAACCCTCCTGCCAGGGATACAGGTCATTCAAGGTCTCCACCAATATCACCGCTACAGGATTACGATGGTATGACTTCCAAGAGACAATAGAAGCTAGTTTGGGGTCCACCAGCATCTCCCCAGTCACCAATAGAACTTTTGAAACAATGCCTAGGATGATGGCCTCGGCATATCTAGCATCACCCATGTCATGTAAATGCACAAACTGTAAGACCATCGAAAGGGAAATCATTCCCCCTGTAATCAATGGCCTGGCCATCGAAGGCGAAATATGAAGAAGTCCAGCCAGTAATTCACTAGGAGAATGGGAAAACTTAGGCAGAGCCGCAACAACACTGTGATCTATTCCTAGATGGAGAAAAATTCCTCATAGGTAAGACAAATCTCATCCAACCCGAAGCGAAAGACATGATCCTCGGGATACTAAAACTCAACTGCCGCCATTATTATGTTCCACTCAATGGGCCGATTATGCCACAAAGAGACTCGCCACATGTGAAAGGTGTCATAATCAACATTGTAAGAACACAATGATTCCAAGGCTTTGAGGTAGTTTACAAACTGAATGCTACTAGGGAGAGCCATCTTGCAAGACCAAGAAATAATAACAAAGTAAGAATATGAGAAGGAAAGAAAGTGAACATGTGAGGAGGAAAGAACCATCCACACCCCCTTTTATACTTGGAAACTCTCAAGAAAAAATAAGGAACCCTGGAGAAATCAGAGTAAAACTTGCCCCACCAAGTACTAAGTAATTGAAGAAAGTACAATCAAAAACTTGGATTGATTGGACTAGACTCACATGCCGATAGGTAGGACAGGGGTCATGTCGATCGGTAACTCCCTATTTTGGGGAGATTCCCTTTTTCCTCTTTTGTCA
This sequence comes from Sambucus nigra, assembly GCA_949130495.1. Classification (NCBI taxonomy): domain Eukaryota; kingdom Viridiplantae; phylum Streptophyta; class Magnoliopsida; order Dipsacales; family Adoxaceae; genus Sambucus; species Sambucus nigra. Next base: position 222,714,504 of record OX422221.1, on the reverse strand, counting down.
AAATAAAAAAAATCAATAAAATAATTTGTGTCTTCGGGAAATTCCAAATTCCCTTTATACTTATGCTTTTACTAATCTCATTTTAATAAAATCATTCTCAAATCAATCTTTAAAATTCTTTTTACGGTCTCAACAGCAAAGTAAAAAGATCATGTGCATTAATCACTAAACAAAGAAAATTAACAAAAAAGAAAAAGTTTTCATTTTTCATTTGCATATATTTTGCTGTGTTACATTAACATTTTGCAGGAAAAAGAAGAAAAAAAAACGAGACTCAGAACAAACCCAATTTATCTCTCTCTCTCTCTCTCTCTCTCTAAGATCCGGCATCCCTATGACATGCCCTCTCCCCCCTGCGGCGAGACTACATTACCCCACTTCCAAAGCTCGGCCCTTCCCCAGACGAGGTAGATGGTAGCAAGAAAAAAGACATCGGAACCACCTCACGAATATGAGTAGTCGCCGAAGATATCTAGTCTCTGATGTCCTTCATCCAGGTGGTCGAAACACTGATATACTGTAAGGAAAAATGGAAAAGATCAAATCAGTCAAGCATGAGGAAAAAAAATAAATCAAGGAAATCAAAAAAGACATGCCACGGGCCTAAGGATCTCCTTCGTTAGACCCAACTCCTCCGGGTCCATCGCATGAGGACGATGCTATAGACGCACAGATCCCCCATTAGCTCGTCGAAGGTTGTAACTAGGGGAATGCAGTCGCACAAAAGAAGGCCCTAACATCGTCGTTGCCGCCTCTGACGTAGTCGTACCGCCGTGCTGTGAGGGGACCCCACCTACCGACTCGAGCCCGCCCTAGGGAGAGGAATCACATCATATATGCTAGGAGGCATTAACCAACTCGAGATGAAGTCCAGATAATTATACGTCATCGTTATGTCAGTGTACAAGTAGTATGGATCTCCCATCATCGCATCCACCCGGGAATCATGAAACATCTCTCGCACGAGCTTCTTGAACATAGAAGGGCTCACAGGCAGTGCTGCAACTTCATCCTCCAAAATCTATCAGATTACCCTCTCCCCAAGATACCGAGAGTAGCCGAACTCATGCGCCAATAGGTGCCGTATTTTCACATGTCCAGTTGTCACCCCGGTGTGCTGAATAGCCGTCCCCCAAGGATAAAAGGTCACCTACAAATCCCCAGGAAAAGCGAAGGATCAGTGTCAATAGAATATTGTCAAAGGACACGAACAGTCTCAAAGACAAAAGAATGGTTACCCACTCTCTTGTCAGTCCATTCAAGACCTGGCGCACTGTCTCCAGAGAAAGGTTCTTCTTTGACTGCTGATTGGACCTCCTCCATCGGAACATTTGACAGAAGTCCCCCATAGAGTCATCCTCCAAAGAAATCATTTGGGTGTTCAACCCAATCACCTCATACAACCACATCTATAAAGGACAAGCATCAACATTAAAGAAATAAAAAAGAAGTGTATGAATGGAAAATGCGAATACATAAAGGAAAATGTGCAAAATACGTGGCCCAAGTAAAGGTCGAATGGTAGCACCGAATGAATGGATTTAAAGAATAATAAAGGGTTGCCAAAGTCAGGCTCCCCCAATCATAGAAACGGGTGTTCGAAAACACCCTCAGAAAAGGCAAAAACCACAAGTGGATGATGTCGCCACTCGTCACCACCAGAAAAACCTCCCAACACCAATAAAATAAACAAGCGGGCCATCTGACACACCTATTGCCCATCGTTCTCATCAAACCTCCTCCCCAGTAAAAGATACTTCAAAGATGAAAAGTGGAGGGAATCTTCAAAAACCACACTCTCCACATCACCCAGATCCGATGTCACCTCCCTCGGCGTAACCTGCAGCGTTTTGTCCACCTCAATCTAGACACCCTCACAATCCATCCCCAGCAACTGCAGAACATCAATGGGAATTACCATCATCTCCCCGAAGCCAAAATGGAAGGTGTGTGTATTGTCCCACCACCTCTCTCCCAAAGCACATAGAACCACAGTGGAGCGGGCGTCTAATCTAAAGCCGACGCTAGCCTCCCAAAACCCGAAGAAGACACCATCTAGCGCACCACTGCAGGAAGGTTCTCTTAAATGTCCTTAAGCCCTGTCATACTGCGGGCACGAATAGTCGACATGGAGACGTCAGACTGTCAAGAAATGAAGAAAATCCTTATCAGCTTCAAGAAATGAATCAATCTCTTCAAGAAAAGAAGAAAGGAATTACAAGAGTCATGAAATACTTACATAGCCACCAAGGTTCACCACCCTTAAAGACAGATGATACGAAGGCTCGCGCAGAAGAGTCTGATCATCCGCCACTAGCTCAAACGAGTCAAAAGAGTTCTCGCTACCCAATGTGAAGGTTACCCTAGCCCTCCACTCTAACCCTGCCCAATCATTGGCATTAATCCATTACATATGGGTCGAACTACTTGAGAAGTCAGCCATTTTGGATGCTAGGATGATTTGCATAGGTTTATAGCAGAAGAAAAGAAGTCAAAAATTTATGCAAAATGAGGAGAACCCACCCCCTTTTTATAGGAGGCTAAGGGTCATGTCGATCGACAGCCACCTCCACCCACTGATCGGAACTGATCCTTTCACTTGCTCGAGGTACCCCAAAAGTTCAGGCTAGTGTCGATTGGCACAACTCCATCCATGTCGGTCGGCACACCCTTTAAAATTTCGTACAAAAAAGCCAAAAAAATACCAGAAAATTTCAAATAATTCCCAAAAATTTCCTAAAATTGCCAAATTAACTCTAGCACCTTGTTCACCAAAGAAAACATTTTTTACACCCCCATCGGAATTACAGAGAATCATTATCCCTAATAACGTCTTCAAAGGACACTCCAAAATTTCTCCCCAGCTATAAAATCCTTAGATCATTCACTATTCCCCAGCGGAACCTAAAATCAATTAATCATCCCTGGTGGAGTCCCCAAATTTCCTGAAGGAAAGTAAACCTCTTTTAGGTTATAATTGACCTCAGTCTTGGATCTTCACCTTAGTTAGGTCAGAATTGACCTCGATCCTCGATCGTCACCTCTCTTAGGTCAGATCTGACCTCGGTCTTGCATCATCAACTCAGTTAGGTTAGAATTGACCTCGTCCTTGAATGGTCACCTCAGTTAGGTCAGAATTGACCTTGGTCCTTGGTCGTCACCTCATTTAGGTCAGAATTGACCTCGGTCTTAGATAGTCACATTATTTAGGTCAGAATTGACCTCGGTCCTTAGTCGTCAACTCTTTTTGGCCATAATTGACCTTAATCTTGGATCATCACCTTAGTTAGGTCAGAATTGACCTCGAACCTCAATCGTCACCTCATTTAGGTCAAAATTGACCTTGGTATTGGATCGTCACCCTAGTTAGCTCAAAATTGACCTCAGTCGTCACCTCATTTAGGTCAAAATTGACTTTAGTCCTGGATTGTCACCTTAATTAGGTCAAAATTAACCTCGGTCCTCGTTCGTCACCTCTTTTAGGTGAGTTGACTTTCATCTTGGATCGTCACCATAGTTAGGTCAAAATTTACCTCGTTCCTCGGTCGTCGTCTCTTTTAGATCAGAATTTACCTCGGTCCTCGGTCGTCATCTCTTTAAGGTTAGAATTTACCTTGGTCTTGGATCGTCACCTTTGTTAGGTCAAAATTGACCTCGCTCCTCGGTCATCACCTCATTTAGGTCAGAATTGACCTCGATTATAGATCGTCACCTTCGTTGGGTCAAAATTGACCTCAGTCCTCAATTATCATCTTAATTAGGTCAGAATTGACCTTGGTCCTCGATCATCATCTCTTTTAGGTCAGAATCGACCTCGACCCTCTGAATCGGTCATTTATGTCCTTTAGGTTTACAAAACTGACCTCCCTTCATTATGTGGTGTCTATTCAATGACCATCACTTGTTCCAAGCTCACCCGTTGAGGGGCTCTACAGACACCACATTATAGGACCCCCTAAGTGTCTCCTTAGACCCCTAGCACTCCTCTTTTCCACAGAAAACCTAGGTCGCACTTCGAGTACCAATCTAGAGGTCAATGGGCACCCTCGGGCCCCATTTGACTCCGGTTAACTCTTTCGTTAGTGTGAAAACTATTTTGAATCTTTGAAGGGATCTGAATACCCTTTCCAATGGTCTACCCTGTGTGCAAATTGACATAATAATTCAGACGAATGGACCATTTCACTTCCAAAAACTAATTAAAAGGCCATCGGGTGCTCCCGGGCCCCGAATTGACCCCAATCAAGTCCAACGTCATGTAACACCCCGTATTTTGTGCATTTAATATTTAATTAATTCGGGATTTTAAATTACTAGTGTGTTGTAATTTTAATTGAATTAATTATGACAATATATATATATTTAAATATTAATCGAGGAGTAAATGGTTAATGTTTAGGGAAATTTATTTACTAAGTGAATAGTAATAATTTTATTTCGTCATTTCAAGTATTAATGACGAGGTATACACTTATCCCAGTCGGGAGTCGGTATAGACTAAATTGGGTGTGAGATAAGGATTTTTTAAATTAATTCAGATGCCAATTCTGAGTGCGCGGTTGAGTCCGGATGGGTCGAGATAGTCAGGAAAGAGTACCCGGGGGTAGTAATTGGGTCTCGGGGTATTTTTGGGCATAGCCGGGCCCACACGGGGTGAGTTGGGCCACTTTAATTAAGCCCATTAGGTGAAAAACAGGATTAAGGGTTTTTAACCTAATGGGAGATTTGGAAATCAGCAGCCAACACAACTCCAAACCTAGGGTTTGAGAGGGGATTTGGGGGAAAGAAAATCAAGAACAAATTAGGAGCTTTTGGAGCCAAATTGAGGGACTCCGTCAACGGAATCAGACACTACGAACACTTTCAGGCAAGTGGTTAACTGTTTTGATTCTTAAAGCATGATAATCAATTTATATTATAGTGATGTGGGTATGAAAATCCTTTTTTGGGTGTAAATGGGTACAAAATGGGGTTTTTGTTTTTGAAATCCTTGAATGAGATTCAAAGTAAGATTTAGATGGGTGATTGATATCTGAATATGTATATATGATTTGAACGAAAATCCATAACATAAGAGAGTGGAAATCAAATCTGGAAATTTGGATTTAAAACAGATAATTGAATTTTGTGGAGAAAGACCCATTTCGAAAATTTGTGAGATAATTAGAGAAGTTGATTATCTTAATGATTTCTATGATGAATAGGATGTGGATTAACCATGTGTAGATGATGGGATGATGTAATTAGAGGTTTAAATTATGGTTTAAAAAGCTTTAAATTCGTTAATGGTGGAAAACAGGGAGAAGAGGAGCTGTAACGAAGGGGTCGATCGATCGATCGGGGGCATCGATCGATCGACGATGGAAAATTCTGGGCAGTTCGGCCTTGGGTGAAGTATAAGGGGAAAGTTAATTAAATTTAACTCCCAAGCATTTATTTAGTGATAAATAAATATGAAACAATTATTCCTAGCAATTATGGGAGAAAGTAATTGGGACTAGGATGAATTTAGGTGGGGCATTTAATGGATGAAATTGAGAGACTTTACTCCAAAATAGTGAAGTACGGATCAAGTGAGTGAATCCGGGTATATTAGTCATGCGATCCCAAGGTAGTGAATTAAGTTTGGAGATAAACTAATAAATTTTGAGTCCGGATATAGACTCGGAAAATATTTAATGATGGACCAAGTGGGCGAGTCCGGGTATGTTGGCAATTATAGGTAAATATAATTGGGAGATTTTGGAAATAAATGGGTGACACATTGTGGGCAAAAAATGTGGAAAAGAAACTATGAGATGTAAAAATGGACCAAGTGAGTGAGTCCGGGTATGTTGGTGATGTGACACCAAAGTATTAAATTAAGTATTGAGAGAGAATAATTAATTTAATTAGAGTCGGATTGCAGACTCGAATTTGTGTTGATTAATTAATGTGTAAATAAATTAAATAAGGGTCGGATTGTAGACTCGAGTAAGTGTTAAATTAAGGTGTGTTAATTAATTTAATTAGAGTCGGGTGATAGACTCGGGAAGGTATTAAATTAATAAGTGTGTCAATTAATTTAATTAGAGTCGGACCATAGACTCGGGGAAAGTATTACATAAATTGAAGAGTGAGTTAAATATATTAGAGTCGGACCATAGACTCGGGAAGACGATAAGTTATTAAGTGAGAAAATTAACTACATTGAGTCGGGCCACAGACTCAGGAAATTTCAGGCAGTGTACGGGACTTGGAGTACACGGTAGAGTCGGGGTTTATATTATATATATACGGTGTAGTGATAATATATATATATATATATATATATGTGTATATATTGTGTGTGATATTAAATTACAAGCAGTGTACGGGATTTTGAGTACACGGTAAAGCCGGAGTTTATATTATATATATACGGTGTCATGATAGTATATATATACGTGTATTTATTTTGCGTGATACTAAATATTAGTGATGAGATATTTATTTAATTTATATACTCTAATGCTATCAAGGGAGGTTGCGCGATGTGGGTGAATCCCCCTAGCTTGAGGAGTAGGGCGAGTATATCCCCAGGTCATAGCGTCCGGTATATATGGGTGAGGGATTTATCTCACTTTCAGGGAAGGAATATGACCGCCTCCATTTCGTATATTTTGGTCCAAGTTGATGAGCGATTCTAACTTGGGGAAACTAGGTTTTGTGAGCACACCTAGTGAGATAGCATTCTAGAGGGAATCATCCGGTGAGGGTATACTCGGAAGGATGGATACGCGTATGATATATGTGTGGATGTTAGTAAAGGTACGTATAATATAGTAGTAAATATTATATGTAGGTGATAATACAGTGCGTGATGTATTTACCTTATATAACTCGGGTTACAGTTATATGTTGTTAATTAATGAGAAATTAATTAAGTTAATTATTGGTGGAAATAATACAGTGTTTGACGTACGTACTTTATATAACTTGTGACACGGTTATATGTTATTATTTAAGAGGAATTAATTAAGTTAATGGTGAAATAACTTAAAATTCAAGGATCATTATACTCGGGTTAGAGTAGTATGGCAAGGGAAGGTTATACCAAGACTAGTTGGACGGGGTAGCACAACTAGGAGGGGTTAAGGTAACCGGTAGGTGTGCACAATAGTGGAGGGGTGAGAATGTCCACAAGGGAGTGCGACACTAACATAAATATGAAGTGCATTCATGCATTTTAAATTACTGCAGTTAATTCGCTTGCTAAATATTTTCAAAATGTTTTGGGTTCTAACCCTTGCTATAAAACTATTTTCAAAACCTTTTAGGTGTCCAGCCACAGGGACGCCAGGATTGATATTCTATTCCAGGGACACGGAGCTGCGGCATATGTGGATGCTAGCAGGAGTTTGGATTAGACGCATCATTCATTCATTCCTAGAGTAGGAATCTTGTATCAGTTTCAGTTTTATTTTGGGCTTGTCGCCCAGACTTCTCGGTACAGTTTTCAGATGTTGAATATTTGTATTTGGATTATTTCTTTGGTGGCCGGTTATTTATTCGGCATGTTGTGTAATTATGATTCAGTTGTGTGAATGGTTTATATTTTTCCGCATGTATTGTTTTGTTTAATTAAAAAGTTAAAATTGGCACCAGTTTTTGGAATACTAGGTGGTTAGTAAGTTTTTAAAAAGTTTTCGACAGTGATGCTAAGGATGATCCAACTCGGATTCCTGTTTTAATTTGGTATAGGACTGATCACCCGGTATTTTATTAGGCGGGGTGTCACACGTCAGAGTGAAAGCTCTTTGAATCTTAGAAGGTCACTGAAACCCATTTCCAATGGTCCACCCCGTGTACGAAATTGCATAACCGTTCAGAAGAACGATCAATTTTCCCCCAAAAATCGATCTAGAGGCCTTAGGGCGCTCCCAGACTCCATTTGACCAAAGTCAACTCTTCAGATCGAATGATACTAAATGAATCTCCGAAGGGAACTTAATACCCTTTCTAACGATCTTCCCTATGCGTGATTGTGACTTACGATACGAATGAACGATCCATTTTACTCTGAGAGGTCACCGGATGCTTCGAGACCCCATTTAACCAAGGACAAATTTTTGAACCAAGCAAAACTCTTTGTAATATCTAATTACATCTCCTAACCTTTCCAACTGTCCGCCCTGTGCGCGATTTTGACTTACCATGTGGACGAATGATCCGTTTGCGTCCGACGATCTTCCGTCCAAAGGATCAATGTGCGCTTTTGAGCCACATTTGACCCAAATTCAACTTCCTCACCCGAGAGCGATCCAGGACTCTCAAAGGTATCCTAAATAACTTTTTAATGGTAGGCCCTGCCTATCGGCACAGTGTCAAGGGTGACCTGCCGAAGACAGCAAAAAAAAATCAACATCAGTGATCTCAATAACATTCTCTCGAAATCAGCGAAGTTCCGAATGAGAAATCCCATTCAAGCCTAAATACCCATCATTTTCACACCCAATTTGTAAAATATCCTTCTCTCTCATCAACATCCATCAAGATTCAAAGGAATTCATCCAAGATCCAAGATCAAGCTCCAAAAAAGGTCCAATTCTTTCTCCTCTTTTAAATCTCTTGTTTTTGAATAAATTACTTTAGATTCATAATCTAGTTTCATTGTAGTTCATATACATTAACATCTACACTTTTATTAGTATATTGCACATACTCTATTTTTCATAAAAAAAATCCCAAAAAAACAAATAAAAGAGGGTTACACCCATAAATTTCGAACGGAACTATCCATCACACCTTTTCAAAACCAAAATGCATTTTCTACATGCACACTCCTAATAAAATTCCGTTCGAATCTATGGGATAAACCCCACCCCTATTCTGCATTCGAACTACGTGGGCTTTGATGCTTTTATATGCTACGTTGGTGTCTCAGATTAAAATCCGAGACTTGAGTCCAACTTTTCAATTTTCTAATTTCTTTTATTTTCCAAATTTCTCAAAACCCCTCATTATATATATATATATATATATATATATATATATATATATAATATGCTTGTTCGCGTTTCATCCCACATATATTATCGTTTCCCAGTAATGATTGATATCACGATGAATGATCATATTATATCTTCTACATTTATTACTATTTTGGGAATATTCCTATGGATGACCTCACCCTATCTTTTCCTTGGTATGGGTCGAACGATTCCAATATCCATTATATAAACACATGCACACACTTCACGGTGATAAAGGAAAATATTAACATTTTCCCATAAGAGACCGAAGGGTAAGTATGGGTTCCTAACACCTTCCCATTTCGTAACTTATCCCCCGGACCTTCGATCTATTGGTTTCATATGCATCAGTTTGTCCTTGATGCCGCTCTCTTGAAGTGGCAACATATTCTTTTGCCATTTTTTAGTAAAATAGGTTGGTGACTCTATGTCTTTACATTCACCCCACACCGACGATGGCCAAAACACCTTTTCGAAAAGAAGGGTGCGAGATCGCAATGTAGTTCTTCCTTAAGGGATACTCCTCCTCCTCCCCCTCCCCCCGAAATGAATGCCGCACCTACTGGGATGGCCACAGGTGATATCATAATGTCGAGGAGTCTACCTGGGAGCGTGAGGATGAGATGCGCGACAAATATCCAGAGTTGTTCCTACCAGGTATATCGTCATTTTTACTCTTTTTCGAATTTTGGGACAAAGTTTCGTTATTATGGGGAAGTATGTAATACCCCGTATTTTTGAAAGATTTTATTTTAAATATTGGATTAATTAATTTAATAGAGAAACTTTATAATTAATTCGGATTTGAGTAAATAATTACTAGCATGATGAGAGTTAGTATTTATTGGTGAGAATTATGTCAAATATTACTTAGTGAGTAAAGTACTATATATAATGAGAATATTATATAATTTTCGTGTGTGAAAAATACGACAATTAAAGTACACTTAATTATGACGCGTGTGTGAGTCATGTCGGGACTTAAATGAGGAATTAAAAATATTATTTTATTTTTGGTTATTCAGAAGGCGGTTTTCAGTACGCCAGTGTGTCCGGAAGGGTCGAGATAGTCAGAAAAGTCTACTCGGGGGTTTAGTTTGGAGTCTGGGGCAACTTTAGGCCAACTCGACACGTTGGCGGGTATTTTTGTCTTTTTAAAAAATTGCGATTAATTAATGGACAAAAAATGGAGAAATATATCTGCATGTACGTGGGAGAGTTAGGGTAAATAACTTGTAAGCCCAAGAGAGAGTCCAAAAGGAAGAAGGAAAAAAGATTCCTAGGAGTTCCAAGGCCAAACCCAGTCACCTTTCACCAAAAACATCATCAACGTGTAGATCGGGAGGTGGAGAACGCATCTATGCCAATTTCAAGTGACGAATCAGACCTTCATGAAAGGCAAATGTTTATCTTGCTTCATTTAGATCATATAATGTCCATGTTAGATTAGTTGATGATTAATTCACGATATTATGAAATTGAGGACTGAAATTGGGTATTAATACGTGATTGTGGTATAGGTTTTGCATGTAGATGAATAACCATATGTCAGGGATAATAAATCTGGCTCTTATATGTTGACATGACAAATTTAAATTTGGGTTTAATTGTGACTAATGGTGATTATATGAAGTAAGGGCTTTTTGAGGATTTAGAAAATTAATCTGAATCTATGATGACATTGTAAGGATTTGATGTTAAAAAGGTGTTGATAAGCATTCAATTACTGGTGGTTATGATTTAGAATCGTTGGTTTTGAGTTAAGTAAAGTTTTATGTGATTTGGGTATTCAAAAAGTTGAGAAAATGCAGTTTTTAGAGCAAAGGGACGACCATCGGAATTTTCGTATGAACGATCTCATTCGAATGAGAATTCCAACGAATTATCCAACAAAAATTCAGAGTAGATTCGTTCGAAGTGTCGTTCGAACGAGCTTCTAACGATCATTCAGATCGTAATTCGTTCGAAGTTTCGTTCGAACAAGATTTCCCCAACTTCTAATGAGATTTCAGAAGTTCAATTCTTTTCCCGGAGAAGTTAAACCTTATAAAGTTGATTCGAGTGAGAGAAAATGACCTACGCTATCCTTGAGTGACTTCATTACATAGTCTAGTGATGGGATGATAATGTAACTAATGAGGGAATATATTCGAATAAGAGGGCCTTATGGAATAGATACAATAGATATATTAATCGTACGGATAGAGTAACGCGAGTATTAGAGATAATAATACTACATATAAATTTGGGGGACTTATGTTGTTGTAATACTCCGTAATTTTATTACCTTTTAATAAGGGATTTATTTGGAATTAATTGAATAATTTAAAAATTAATTCGGATTTAAATATTACTTGAGAAAATAGTAATATATGATATATGTTGAATATTACTTAGAGAACCAAATTAATATATGACTTTACTTTTGATTAATTTTAGAAGTTGTCGTGAATAGTAAATACGACAATTTCGGTGAATAAGTCAGATGCATGTGAATAGTAATGTCAGGACTATTTTTATATAAAATAAAAAGAGGATATTGTTATGTCATCCAAATGGTCGTTTTGACTACGCCAAAGTGTTCGGAAGTGTTTTACAGTAAAAAAAGTCTACTCGAACGTTTGTATAGGGTCACGGGGCACTTTGGAGCCGAATAGTCACCTCGAAGGGGTATTATGGACATTTCACTTGGAAGGTGAATAGTGTACACGAATTTGAGAGTTTATTTGTAAGTCTAAAGGTATCAGATAATTCATTCATTCTACAAACTTTGAGAATAAGAAATTAAGAGAAAGTGAGGAGTTATTTGGGGAAAAGGAAGAGTCTTAGAGGGAACACCAAGGGCCAAAGGTCACGACCATCCACCACCACCGGAAGTTGACCGGAGAAGGGAAGAACCACCAGTGACATTCATCCCCAAAGTATCAGATCTTCAGTAGAGGCAAGTGATTTGATAATTTCAATCTAGTTTGTATAATGTCCATGTTAGGATAATTAGGAATGAGGAGAAATTACAAGTTTTGAAGATAAACTAGTTAATGTAAATTCATTTCTAGAAAGTAGAGATACGTAAGATTAATCTCATGTTGTTGGTAGACTTAAATCCACAAAATAAACATCAGATGTTGGAGAAATTCAGAAAGTTATAGGTTTGTTCTTGAGAAAACATATATTTTTAGTTTTCTGGAAAATATGAAATGTATACACTTAAATCCAATCTCTTGATGATTCTAGGTTGTTTAGAATAGTAGGAATAATTTAAATATGTTGTTATATCATATGGTAGTAATTATAAGAAATTTGGGACGTTAAAATAAAGATTTGAATTATCAAAAGTTATGAAACCCGTAGAACAAAAGTTGCAGAAGCTGGGTGATCGATCAATCGACCCATGAAGCTCGATCGATCGACTCCCCACCCTCGATTGATCAACCTCCCCAGAATTGATGAAATTGTTTCCTTTTTAATTCTTGATTTAATCCCAAAATGTTTAGGAATTTTTAGGGATTTTTATTTGAAAATAATTTACTTATGGGATGGCAGTAGGTCATAAGTAAAACCCGAATTAATGTTAATATATTTGAGATTTAAATTGGAGAGAATTACGTTAATTAATCGAATGAATTATGGTTGATAGATTGACATTTTGGATTGTGATTCGTTTATGTGAAGATTAAGGATAGAACTAGTAGGGTGGGGATCATTTTAATCACGTGGAAAATTCTAAGTTCATATGTGAATAAACTTAAGTAAAGGAATGTATGGTTATGAGAGGGTAGGTTTTATCGAATATAATTCTAATTAAAGATGAGATTAATTTGCAATAATTCGGGGAATATGATGACAGGGACTAGGAGGGTATGAGTGAGTTTCTTACTGAATATATATCAAGGAAAAATTATTTAATCTTCGAGTAATGATATAGGATCAGGAATAATAAATTAAGGAGTAAAGTCATAATATTTAATACGTAGGAATTGAGAGATAGATAATACTATGTATGGGAATTATCTTATGGTTGGGTGAAAACCTTGTTGCTATTATAGGTGGATGTATACCTATATTATAGTTTATTTTGTGTATGACATACCTACGCTATTTTCTATCGGGGTGGAGGTTTCGCGTAGTGGACGATCTTATCCTGTGCACCCAAATTTGGGAGGATTTTAGATTCGTACCGTGAGCATAAGACCTTGGACACTTGTTATCGGTGAGATTGATAGTTTCGACGATTGAATGGTAACGTAGGTATGTGAGTGACCCATTTGGGTGGGGGGTATGCTCGCCTACAACATATATGTGTTTTGTTATTTCTGATTCGGGGAAGAAACCGAACCATTTGTCCTTTAGACAATGAGAATTGTGAATGGACATGATAGCAAAGTATGCATGCGCCGCAGCTGTGTTTGGAAGATGCTATATTAGTATATATGATAGGGTGAATATATAGATATATTGTTATTCGATCTACGGTGTGATATTGTAGTTGACTGTGAATAAAAGAAATTGAAATTAAGTAAAAGATTACTTAATCCTAAGGCTTGAAGATTCATATTAAAGAGCGTAAAATGTGAATAATTATATTACGTATGGTATGAGACATATGGGGTTATTATATGGGACAAAAGTCATATTGTAAGGAAACCTTAATTAAGAAGTTATTCAGATACGTTAGACATGCACTCTAGGTGAGAGGTGAGAATATCAAATGAGAGCCTGGAATCTAACATGTACATAATAAATGATTGATTGCACTTGTTAAACACTTGCTATTTTAAAATCATTAACACTCGGGATCTGACCCGTTTCCTTACATATTCTCTTCTCTACTATATCTATATCAGCAGGTGCCCAGCTTCAGGGACGTGCAGCTTAGGGTATGGATGTTGTTGATACCAAATTTAGTCTGCTGACATGGCCCAATTTTATGAAGACACGTGGCAATCTACATGGCAACAACAAACACTTCCGAGGAACTCACACGCTCCGAGGAATAAGATAACAACGAGGAAGACTATTTCCCCGAGGAACAGTGCTTCCTCGAGGAACTCATACGCTCCGAGGAACAAGACCTCACCGAGGAACTCTTAAGTACCAAGAAGCTTAGGCGATCCGAGCAACTCAGGCGGTCCGAGCTGCACCTCGAACAAAGCATTAATAGCGGGATAACCAACAGTTCAACTGATTCATTAAATTCTTATCATTCAGACGCACATGCTTAAGGGGCATTAAATGTATTAACCTTTCACCTGTATCCCATTTAATGTATTACCCTTTCACATTACAGCCTCAGGGCTATAAATACATTGTACCATCCTCATTGTAGAGGGACCGGGAATCGAGACCGAAATTTCTTGATAGAACTTGTAATCGAGAATTCCCAAACACTCAGGAATAAAACAAAAGTGGACGTAGGCCATTCTTATAAGGTTGAACCACTTTAAAATTATTTGTCTCATTTATTTATCTGTGATTGAATAATTAGAGTGATCTAATTTTTTACATCAACAGATTGGCGCCTTCTGTGGGAAACGACAGGTAATATCGTTTTCTCACCAAAAATAATCCATCACAAATGGATGATATTCCTGAATCCAGTAATCGCAACATTGGAACCCCTCCAAACCCATCTGCTCCCCCAAATATTCCAGATCTGGCTGGAATAATGACAAATCTGGCTCATGGCCAGACCGTCATGCAAGAAACAATGCGACAACTCATCCAAACTCTCCATGGCGGTGCGTCAGCCCATTCAGGACCAAGAAGTATTCAAAGAAACACACGTGCACCATACTCACGTACTAGGTGTACCAATTCATATCGCAATGAGGAATCTGATGATTTCTCTTATCAACCTGGGTGAACTTCGTCGGTGCGAGCCACAGATACTGAACAACGTGTCACTCTCTCCCCAGAAAGGACCAGAGCATTGGAAAGATTAAGTAAGGTTTCTCCTTTCGACCGACTAGGCCCTAGGAGGAACAAAAGTCCTCTTAATGCAGCGTCGAGGAGCTTTCGACAATCAACAGCCTTAAGGGAAGGATCTGCCCAGTCGCGACCAGCTGCTCGTCAGGATAGATCTCAGGAAGCCACTTCAACGCGATCAGCTGCTCGAACTAACAGGCCCAAAGAAGGAAATAATGCATGGAAAGGATATATTCAAAGGCTGGAGGATAGATTAGGGGAAATGGTTAAAAACAAGAACCCTCTACAACGAACCTTTGTTCGAGGAACACCTTTTGTCCAGGCCGTTGTAGATTTTCCAACACCATTAAAGTTCAAAGCACCTATTGTGAACCCCAAATATGATGGAAAGACTAACCCTGTTCTTCATATAGAACAATATCAAGTTGCTGCTGACATCTATGCTGTCCCAGACGAGATGAAATGCAGGGTATTCTCGGGAACTCTTACCGGATCTTCTCAAATATGGTATAATAATCTTCCTCGGGGTAAGATCTTAACTTTCTTTCAACTGGACGAGTTATTCATTGGAAATTTCTGCTTTGGGGCAAAACCAGTTAAATGAGTAGCACATCTGTTAAGTGTTAGACAAAAAGCTGGTGAAAGTACCAGAGATTATATAAGTCGTTTTAATAACGAGAAACTTGAAGTCATTGATTATGAGGAAAAGATAGAGATCACTGCCTTGATGAGTGGGCTGTTGCCTAACAAGTTGTATTACACTTTGGCCAAAGATCCACCCACAACTATGTCAGAATTGATGACAAAAGTGGCCAAAATCATGAATGCCGAGGAGGCTATGGCTGCGAAGAAGAATATGGATAAAGAAACCAAGGTGGAAGTAGACAAAACCAAGAAGAAAGAACATAAGAACAATGGTGGTGACAAACAATCCAAAAATAGGTCGTCATGGGAGGTATTAAAGAAATTTGATAATTACACTCCTTTGAAGGTAGATATCAACCACGTCCTGGAAGAAAGTAAGAGCAGTGAGGAGTTAAACTTACCAAAGAAAATGAAGGCAGACCCTGACACGAGGAATAGGGAAAAATATTGCGAGTTTCACAAAGATCATGGCCATATGACCAAAAATTGCATAGCTCTTCAGAATGAGATCGAAACACTCATCCGACGAGGAAAGCTGTCAAAGTATGTTGATCGTGGAAACGAAAGAAGAAACAAAGACCGAGAAAGAGAGAGGTATGTATCTCCTCATCGAGCAGAGGAGAACAAGAAAAGAAACCATGAAGTTGATCCAGAAGACGACCCCGATCTTCCCAAGAGACCAAGGCATCCAGAACGAGAGGTATTTTCAATACGCTTTGGGTCGTTTGACTGTAATGTTATAACAGGTGGAGATGCAGGAGGAGGAGACCTTACTGCAGAGAGAAAAGCTTACCTCGGTGAGGCTCAAGCTTGCTCGTACATTCAGCGAATAAATCTAGCTGAGGAGGATCGCCCGAGAAAGGTGAACAAAGAGAAGTTGGTCATTGGGTTCTCAAAAAATGACCTCGCATGTGTTTTATATCCTCACGATGATATATTGGTGATCAAAATGAGGATGAAGGAGGTTATGATTTCAAGAGTACTGGTCGACAATGGTAGCTTGACAGACATCATGTTCTACTCGTGCTTCGATAGTTTAAATCTAAAGCTATCTCAACTGGAGACTTACCACAGACCCCTCATCGGTTTTGCTGGTGAGAAAGTATTTCCACTTGGGATGATAAAGTTGGATATATTCATTGGTACGTGGCCTGCTTGTCGGACAGAAAGAATACGTTTCTTCGTGATGGATAAGAATGTCCAATCATCGTACAATATCATCATGGGAAGAGTAGGATTGAAGAAGTTCGAGGTTGTACCATCTACAGTGCATCAGTGCCTAAAATTTCCAACAAACTTTGGAGTAGGAGTTGTGAAAGGTGATCAGAAAGTATCTTGGGAATGCTATTATTCATCCATCGAGCAAGAAGAATTAGAGGAATCAAAGAAAAAGACTACTACCTATCAAGTCGATGAAGGTGTAGAGATTAAAATATTGGATCCTCGAGATGAGTCGCAACTCGTGAAGGGTCAAGTGGTGGAAGCTACTGAAAACATCATTCTGGATGACGAACACCCTGAGCGAACTACTCAAGTAGGTTCATCGTTGGAAGCCTCATTAAAACAGGAATTGATAACTTTCCTTAGAAGCAGAAGATAAATTTTTGCATGGAGTCATGAAGATATGCCTAGGATAGACCCAAACTTCTTATGTCACGAACTCAATGTTAATAAGGAGATCAAGCCTGTGAAGCAGAGAAGAAGAGTATTTAGTACCGAGAAGAATCAAGCTATACAGGAGGAAGTCGAGAAGCTCCAGAAGGCTTGTTTCATTGAAGATGTTACATATCCAGACTGGTTAGCCAGTGTGGTGATGGTAAAGAAGAAAAACAACAAGTGGAGGATGTGTGTAGACTTCACCGACCTCAACAAAGCATGCCCAAAGGATCACTTTCCACTGCCCCGAAGTGATCAAATGGTGGATGCTACCTCGGGACATGAGTTGCTGAGCTTCATGGATGCTTATTCCGTCTACAATCAGATCAAAATAAAACCTGAAGACAGGGAGAGTACTTCTTTCATTACCCCTCGGGGAACTTATTGTTATAATGTTATGCCTTTTGGTTTGAAAAATGCAGGTGCGACATATCAGCGGCTGATGAACAAAGTCTTTGCTAAACAAATCAGTTGACGATATGCTGACGAAAAGCAAATAAGCTGTCGATCATCTAGTTGACTTAAGTCAGACTTTTGATCAACTGGATAAATATCAAATGAAGCTGAACCCGACGAAGTGCATATTTAGAGTACGAGAAGGCATGTTTCTCGGATACATTATCAATCAGCGAGGCATTGAGGAAAATCTTGAAAAGATCAAATCTCTATTAGGGCTGCGATCTCCAACGACGAAGAAGGAAGTACAGAGTCTCACAGGACGAGTAGCAGCACTCAACAGATTTGTGTCATGAGCAACTGATAGATGTCTCCCATTCTTCAAGACACTCAGAAAGATTTTTGAGTGGAATGATGAATGCGAGAAGGCTTTTCAAGACTTGAAGAAATACTTGGGAGCACCTCCACTGTTGTCCAGGCCAGTGATGGGAGAAAAATTGTACTTGTATCTTGAAGTGTCCGAGAATGCAGTTAGCTCGGCGTTGATCAATGGAGTGCAAAAACCAATTTACTACACAAGTAAGGCCTTTCGAGGAGCAGAGATCAGATATCCAAGGCTGGAAAAGTTAGCACTGGCGCTTATTGAGGCAAGTAGGAGAATGAGGCCATACTTCCAGGCTCATACCATAGTAGTATATACCGATATGCCATTGAGGCAAGCCCTTCACAAGATAGAAAAATCAGGGAGATTGATGTACTGGGCAATAGAGCTCGGTGAATATGATATATTTTATGAACCCATATCATCACTAAAAGGGCAGGCTGTAGAAGATTTTATAGCAGAGTTCACCTATCCTGATACCCCCGAGGAGCAAAAGTTGCTCGCTGATCAACCTGTGGATGTTACAGGATCAACAAACACTAGCTCAAACCAATTCCGATTGGTAAAAGGGCAATTGGATATTACAAAATCATCAAATTCGAGCTCAGACCAATTCCGATTGGTAAAAGGGCAAGAACAGATGATCGACGAAGATAAAAAAAAATTCGGGGAGGATGAAAGGAAGCAGCAAACATTTCACCGAGGAACTAGACGAGTTACCTATATGGAGGCTATATATAGATGGATCATCTTGCACTGCAGGATGTGGCACGGGGATAGTTTTGAGCACTCTGGACGAGGTCGACATAGAATACACCTTGCGTTTCCAATTCAAAGCTTCCAACAACGAGGCTGAGTATGAGGCCATGATTGCAGGGCTTAGTTTGACAAAAATTATGGAGGCGCAGCAGGTTTATTGTCTTCACTGATTCTCAATTGATCGTAAATCATATATTGGGAGTATATGCAGTTAGAGAAGAATTAATTATTAGATATCATGCAAAGGCAAAGGAGCTGGTGTCAGAATTTGGCGTTATTCAGCTGGTCAGAATACCAAGAATGGAGAATGTGAGAGCAGACGCCCTAGCTCGACTAGCATCAGCTACTCGCACCGAGCTACGATGAACAATCCCATTTGAAGTGCTATCTGGTCGGAGTATAGATGAAGATATGACGATGAACTTTATTACCCTTGATTTAGGACCATCTTGGATGGATCCCATCAGGGCATATATTGACAAGCTCGCAGCCAAGAAATTGAAGTTTAAAGCTGCTCGGTATGTATTAACTAATGGTGGTTTATATAGACAAGGAATTATGGCAGGTTTGCAGAGATGTGTACATCCCTCCGAGGTGAACGAATTAATTAAAGAGATCCATGAAGGGTCCTGTGGAGCACATGTAGCATGTCGTACGCTTTTACAAAGGGTGATGACGCAAGGATACTACTGGCCGACGATGAGGGCTGATTGTATAGCCTATGCCAAGAAATGTGACAAGTACCAGCGCTTTTCCTCCATCCAAAGAACTCCACAAGCATTGTTGACACCCATAACTTCCCCTTGGCCATTTGCCTTATGGGGAATTGATTTGGTTGGGCCACTGCCAATGACCCAAGGAAGATTCAAATACCTCGTCGTCACAGTAGATTATTTTACTAAGTGGGTAGAAGCTGAGCCACTCATTGACATGACGTACGAGAAGGTGTACCAATTTGTTTGGAAGAACATCATTTGTGGATATGGTCTTCCTCATGATTTCATCACAAACCATGGAACACAATTTGATAACGAGGAGTTCGTTTCCTATTGCCATCAATCAAACATTTTGAAGGTCCACTCAGCACCAGGCCAACCTCAAAGCAATGGACAAACTGAAGTAACAAACAGAACGCTGTTGAATGGTTTGAAGAAAAGATTGGATGATGCAAAAGAAAACTGGATCAACAAGCTACAATCAGTACTTTGGGCTTACCGAACTACTCCGCGAGTAGCAATAGGAGAATCACCATATATGCTGGCGTTTGGAAGTGAAGCTGTTATACCTACCGAGTTGGGCCTCCCAACGCACAGGGTACTGAATTTCAATTCCCCTGTCAGCGACTTAATGAGAAGACTGGATTTAGACATGCTTGAGGAAGTTAGAGAAGAAGCAGCCATCAGAAATGTTGCATACCAGCAGCGAACAACTTTGTTTTACAACAAGAGGGTGAAGAAATGCGACCTGAAAGAAGGAGACTATGTGCTGAAGAAAGTAATTCAAAAGCACAATAAATTGGAGGCAAATTGGCATGGAACATATCGAGTTACAGAAGTTGTTTGAACAGGAACTTACCGAATAGCAACTCTAGAGGGGGAGGAGTTTAAGAATGCATGGAACGCAGAGCACCTGCGCAAGTATTATCAGTGATGTATATTCCCATGTAATGCAGTTCCATCAATATGAATAAAATGAAGATATTCTGCCAAAGTTTTTCCTTTTATTGAGAATTTTTCGGGGAATACTAGTGCTACACACTACTCGGCAAAACTCGGCAAAGATCAGACTACTCAGCAAAAATATTCCTAAAAATGCCAACCTCGATTGGTTAGAAAATAAACTATTCCTAAAAATACCAACCTCGGTTGGTTAGGAAACAAAATATTCCTAAAAATGCCAACCGTTTGGCTAGGAAACAAAAATATTCCTAAAAATGCCAACCTCGGTTGGTTAGGAAACAAAATATTCCTAAAAATTCCAACCTGTTTGGCTAGGAAACAAAATATTCCTAAAAATGCCAACCTGTTTGGCTAGGAAACAATATATTCCTAAAAATGCCAACCTGTTTGGCTAGGAAACAAAATATTCCTAAAAATGCCAACTTATGTTGGTTAGGAAGTAAATATATTCTCGAAAATGCCAACTTATGTTGGTCGGGAGGAAAATATATTCTTGAAAATGCCAACTTATGTTGGTCGAGAGGTAAAATTATTCCAGAAAGCGCCAAAGTCTACTAACTATGGCTGGTTGGGGATAAAAACCCACCAACTGTAGTTGGTCGACAAGGAAAATTTACCGAACTTGGTTGGTCGGAAACATTTTATGGGAAAAATTATTTCCAAAAAGACTAACTATAGCTGGTCGGGGATAAAAACCCACTAACTGTAGTTGGTCGACATGAAGAATTTAACAACCTTGGTTGGTTGGAAACATTTTAAACATTTTTATACTTATTACTTTATTGCTAAGTTGGTCGAGAAACAAAACTTTATTATTAAATGATCGAGCAACATTTTTTATACTCGTAATTATTACTAAGTTGGTCGAGAAACAAAATGTTGTTTTTGCCAAATGACTATCACAAGTTCAAACTACACAATATTGTTATCTTTTTATCAGATATGCATGCACAAATATAAAGTGTTATAAGACAATAGCGAATAAAAATGAAAGTCTTTCATTCAATTCAAAATAAATTACATTGATAATGAAATGAAAGTTACATTGATATTGAAATATATACTAACTATTACATCAAAAATTCCTATTCTACTGGTCTTTTCCCCTCTGCTTTTGACACAGGTTCCTCGCCAGCAGGCGGATCATTTAAAGCCAGAGGATGATTGATAAAGTTGAGATCCTTCAACATCCTGGCATTCATCACGGATGGTCGATCCAAAAGATGCTCGGGACGAGATATCTCGGCTTTTGAATGAAGATTGTAGTCACCGAGATACTTTGAAATAAAGCTCTTAGGAATGTCCCGTGCAGGGATCCAACTCATATCCAATTTGTATGGTGGCACAGGTAAGTCGAGTAACCCGGGATCGTGGTAGTCCCAAAGGTAATGACCCTGTTCAAGCTGAAGCACACTTAAGGCGTTCAACCAGCCTTATTTATAGCCCTCATTATTGGCATTCTGGAGACGATCGTCCAAGTGGTAGAGCGCTTCATTGTATCCAGCCATCCAGAACTCCCTGGGTTGTTTGTGGAACTGATATGTTAGTCTGTCCATCTGCTCATGGAGATTTTTGACGAAGAGCTCTTTGTCCTCCAAGGTAGATTTCTGCTCAGAGATCTTCTCTTCCAAGTCCCTGATCTTCTTTGACATTTCAGCCAAAGCATAGTTCTTCGCCATCAGCTGGAAGGCCTGGTTCTCTAGGGCAAACTGAGTCCTCTGTTCCTCGACAGAAATTCGAGCTGCTCTAGCTCATCCCCGAGGTGCTCTTCTTCGTCCTCGAGAAGATGTGGAAGGACTAGACCTCTTCAAAGTTTCCAACTCTTCCCTCAAGTTGGCGTTCTCAACTTCCAGGAATGAAAATCCCTCATCGATCACTAGGATTAAGGTTTTTGAAGAAGAGGCTACAGACTTCAACTGTGATAGCTCTTTCTGCAAGTTGTTGTTCTCTTGCTTCAGCAACTCGGTAATCTGTCTTCATTCCTCGACCTCACCTTTTAGGGTTATCTCCCTCACATCATACCCAGCAAAATGCTTCTCGTAGCCCTTGTCGGCAATGATCAGCTTGTACTTCTTCTCGTACCCCTCATGCAACAGGGCAGTGGATTCTTTGTATTGAAGATGGAGGTCTTCGAGGGTGCCTTGGAGATCCTTGATCATATCGTAATAGTCCACATTATTGGCCACCGCTCGATCAAGTAGACACTTCAGATATTGATATGCTTCAACTTCCTGGTCTGAAGCATCCTGGCCGAGGATGTCGACAACTTGTGCTGCACTCAGGTCTGTATGACCAGCTTTAAAATATTCATTACATTGTCGCAGCAAATTAGTATCATGGGCAGATAGTAATGCCATCCTGGCCAGAAACTAGCAGAGAAAGAAAAAGCAGTAATCAATAAGAATCAAGACAAAGTATGAAGATAGACAACAGTATGCAAAAAGTCCAAGTTTTATTAGATCATAAAGTACAGAGTTACATATGCTGGGTTACAATTGACAAAAGAAAAATGTAAAGATAACCCGAAAAACTCTACACCTTTTCCTTGTCTCCCAAAACCTTCTCGTGAGGCTGGGACGAGGAAGTAGGCTGCCCGAAAGGAGTAGAAAGTTGCTCGGGGAGTGCCAGCGATTGCTCGAAAGAAGTAATGATTTGTTCCTCGGCAGCAGGCTAGATGGCTGGGGGATGATCTCCCATCACCATAGAAGACTCTTCGGAGGCAGCTTCGTCCTCTTCTAAGTCTTCATGAGTTGGAGGGGGACCAGGAATGTGTTGCTGGAAAAGCTCAGAGGATTCATCAACTTTCATTTCCTGGAGAGAAGCAACCCATCCATCCCTAAAGTATTTGAGACTTATATAGTCCACTTGCGACACCATAGCAGCCAACCCCTTGTTCCACCCCTTGTCCCAGCCAGTGCTGAATGACTTCTTCACAGCCATCTTCCTCTTAAATTTCTCCTAGGAGAGCTTTTCGGACAGCAGGTTATCAGCATCTTTCAATTTGTTTTCAATCTCCTCCTTCTGCCGACCTACTTCCCTAAGTTGAGCCAGCTCGTCCTCAGCAGCCTTGAGCTTATCTTCAAGCTCCCCAGCAGTTTTGAGCTTCTCTTCGAGCTCCTTATTTGCCTTCTCCAGGGCATTTATTCTCTTCTCCAACTCCTTGGAGGCATCAACAGCTCGAGTTTTCTCTTGCTCGGTGGAGGCAAGATTTTTATCCCAGACAGCCTTGTCAGTAGCGTATGTCTGGCGAGAATCGTCCAAAGACTTGATAGCTTCTGCCATAGCTCCCTCCACACTGGACGAGGAGCATGAAGCTTTAATCGCTTCATCCTTCTTCAGGATTATATTAAAGTAGCTTTTCAACTGTGAAAGTAAAAAGAAAGCAAGTTAGAAACAGAAATAACAAAGGAAATATGAAAAGTTCAAAGTAAGAAGACTTATAGAAGCAAGGTGATGAGCAACTAACGAGGTGACCATGTCCCGAGTAAGGTTTTCTTCAGTACCTTGGACCTCGAGAATGATCCAGGACTTTATCGAGCTCATGGCAGAGCTTGGAGGAACAAAAGTGGGAACCCCTGTCCCAGCAGTTGTGGGCTGAGTGATGGTGTCAGCCAAATTGACCGAGGAGCTCTTCTTCAGCCTCCTAGGGGGAACAGGAACAGATTCAACCAAGGAAGAACCCTTGGTCGGTGATATTACAATCACCTCTCCAGGAGTAGCAGACCTGCTCGGAGCCACTGCGGGCTTCTCTACAACCTTCACGACAGCAGCCGAGGAAGGCACATCATTCTTCTTTGTCCCCTCCCCTGGGACATCAACTTTATTTATTTTTACCTCTCCAGAACCAGAGGCAGGTTTCTCGAACAAAGTGGTAGGTCTTCTTCTCGTCATCCTTTCGCTTAAAGGGACGTGAGATTCAGGCGAGGAACTGGCGGAAGCTGGTACTGGCTCTGATTCACTTATCACTGGACGAGTAGTGAAAGAAGTGGTGTATCTCTTGTATTGCAGAAGATATGAAGCCAACCTGATATGGTCGTTGGCAACATATTGATCCAGAGTCCAGATAAGTTTCATATGTCTTATATTCACGTATGCTTCCTTTGGACACTTTCTTTTACCGTCAACTGCAAATAAATAAATAAGCATTGAAATATCAGTGGCACATTTTATCAAACAGAAAAGAAGCATGATTTTAAAATAAGTAAAACGGAATAAAAATAACCTATCCCATTGCCATAAGGAGGGCATCTGGGACCCTGGTAAACCTCATCTCCATTTAATGGAGGGTGTTGCCAATTTTTTATGACAACCCCATGCTCAAAATAATCCCTATTGGCATCAGGGAGATTGACTACTAAGGCTCTATTTAAAAATCTAGTTTTTAAATAAAAAATGTTATCATTAACTTCCCATCTATATCAAAACATAATCTCAGTAATTCCTATTCGAGTTCCATGGATTTGATTTATTCTATGCACCCCCATTAACTATTCTCCATGTGTTGGGGGCTATTCTTGCAGGAACAACGTCAAAGTACCGATAGAATTCCAAACACAAGGGATTTGGTGGGAAAGAAAATCCACACTCAGCAATAAAAAGACTGGGGAACCAATGTCCCTCAGTCAAGCGAAAATAATCAGAAGGCTCAGAAAGCTCTTCCAGAACAACCCAGGAGGGAATGGAAAAATCAGAACGAAACTTATCAAGAGATTCAATAGGGTAAACTATGATGAATTATAGAAATGAAGAAGAAGGAAGAAAATCTTACAGAAAAAGAGTGGATCTGATGACAACGGACGATGGAAAAGATGAATACACAGGAGAGAAAGAGACGACGAAAAACTCGAAGATAAAAATTTGAAAAGGTAGAAGACGATGGGAGTGTCTATAAAGTTTAAATACCTTGCCTTGGGAAATGGTGAAGTAATGATTACAAAAAAGGATGATTACGTTACCGACGGCTAAAAAAATGAAAAGGGGTGCAGGAATCAAAGCGGGCAACATCGGTTAAAAAGACGAAAAGGGGCGCGGGAATCAAAGCGGGCAACAACGGCTAAAAGGACAAAAAGTACGCAAAAATCGAGGCGGTTATAAGAATTTTAAAAAGCATGATTCTACGAATTTAGAAGGAGAAATAAATACAAAGGAAAAACTCCTAAAAACCAGGAGGACCATTTAAACTTACCATATTCCGAGAAAGAATGTTCCCTACTCCTCAAATTTCGAACTATGAAACATTGGGGGCTTCTGTTGATACCAAATTTAGTCTACTGACATGGCCCAATTGAATGAAGACACGTGGCAATCTACATGGCAATAATAAACACTTCCGAGGAACTCACACGCTCCGAGGAATAAGATAACAACGAGGAAGACTATTTCCCTGAGGAACACTGCTTCCCCGAGGAACTCATACGGTCCGAGGAACAAGACCTCACCGAGGAACTCTTAATTACCAAGAAGCTTAGGCGGTCCGAGTTGCACCTCGAACAAAGCATTAATAGCGGGATAACCAACAGTTCAACTGATTCATTAAATGCTTATCATTCAGACGCACACGCTTAAGGGGCATTAAATGTATTACACTTTCACATGTATCCCATTTAATGTATTACCCTTTCACATTATAGCCTCAGGGCTATAAATACATTGTACAATCCTCATTTTAGAGGGACCGGGAATCGAGACCAGAATTTCTTGATAGAACTTGTAATCGAGAATTCCCAAACACTCAGGAATAAAACAACAGTGGACGTAGGCCATTCTTATAAGGCTGAACCACTTTAAAATTCTTTGTCTCATTTATTTATCTGTGATTGAATAATTAGAGTGATCTAATTTTTTACATCAACAGATGTCATCATGAGTTTCTATTCCTGGAGATGATGACTTGTTTAGAGGCTTCATTTCTTTGATTTCTATGCCATAGTACTTTTCTCATTTAGGGCATATTGCCCAGGATTCTAGTTATTCCATTTACCTTTTCATAGATTGTATTTGTTTGATGTTGGTAATTTCATTTTAGTTTTGTTGGATTGGTATTGGAGATTTTAAACTGGGAAGTATTATCCAGTTACATTTAATCTTGTTATTCATCATTCAGTTGTGTTTAGACACTTCTCTATTATTGTTCAGTGTTGTGGTAATGGTTTCAATTGGTATCAATTATGGGAAAAAAATTTTAACATGTAACTTAATTAAGTATTGGGTGAGTTATTTTAAAAAAGAAAAATGTTTTTCGACAGTGATGCTGAGAATGAACAAACTTTATATTTGATTTAATTTAATAAAGGAGTATCTACCCGGTATTTAATTAGGCGGGGTGTTACAGGTGGTATCAGAGCATCAAGTTCTAGAGTTTTTAGGATCTGTGTGGCTTTCTTATGATTTCTACTTAGTCCTCTTTGATATGGAAACCTATAATTAGGATTGTTGAGAATCATATTTGTGTATTTATGACTTCAGCTATTTTTGAGGTATTTTAAAATGTTGATTTTGATGTATCTTATTTCAGATGCCTCCACGTCGTGCACAAAGATCCTATGGTGCACCACAACCCGCTCCAGTTCAGGGCACTATGAATGCGACAGAGGTTGTTGCCATTATTTCTCAAGTAGTACATGATGCCTTGGCAACTGTCTAACAAGCTCCTCCACCAGTACAGGCAGTGCCACCAACACCAGCGCAAGGGTTTCTCACTACTTGGGAACGTGTTAGGGAGGCCTTCCAAAAGCAACATACACTAAAATTCAAAGGGGCTTCTGACATTGTAACTACTAGACAAAGGAAGAAATACATCTAGCGGCATCTGCGTATGTACAAATGTACTGAGGTTTGGAAACAAATGCTAGATACGTTCAAGTTGGTTGGTGTAGCTCTATAGTGATGGGAGTCCACTACCACAACAGAGGAAAGGGATACCTTGTCTATTCATGACTTCTGGGTGCGGTTCAACTGCAAATACTTACCTTCTACAGTTCAGACTTTGATGCAGAGGAAACTCTTAGACCTCACCCAGGAGGGGAAATAAGTTGCTAAATACGAAGGAGAGTATACTATGCTGACTAATTTGGTGCCACGAGATGTACCAACTAAGGAGAAGAATATTCATTATTCAGGGATGGTCTTACTTTGAGGATTCGCCAGCATCTGTTGGGAAATATTTCTTTACAGACCTATAATGATGTATTGAATGTTGCCTTACTTCACTACCAGGACCACCGTCTTCATGTCAAGGGGAGTAAGAGGGGAGCTGAGTCCAGTCAGCAAGGACGTACTGGAGAAAATGGCAGTGGATCATCTTCATCTCCGGGATGATTCGAAATAGGGTGATCAGAATTTGAAGCCAGGGGATTATGCAAAACGTCTGAGATCGGGAGGATTTTGTTATGGGCAGGGTGGTAATAGGCAAGGCCACCAGGGCCAACAGCACAATGATCAGGGCCAAGGCATAGGTGGAAATGGTCAATAAGGCCGTGTCTAATAGGGTCATAATGGGGGAGGATTTGTGGGTAGATGTTTCATATGTGGCAAAACTGGTCACAAGAAACAAGACTGTACAGATAAGGGTAAGGTGCCCTAGCAGCAGGGTGCGCACCGAGAGTCTCAGAGGCCTATGTTTGTAGCTGCTCTTCCAGCATCATCAACCCAGATGTCAGCCTTACCCTCCATTCCAGCAGCTCTGCCACAGTAGGGGCAGCAACAATATGAATGTGTGTACAACGTTTAGCAGGCGGCAATTCAGCAACCACCACCCACGATTGAGGGTATGTTTTCTATCTCTGTAGTAATGGGACATATTTTTTTTATACGAGAGAATATCATTCTTTCATTTCCACTAGTTTTGCTCGGGCCACGGGGTTATTAGAGACAGCCTATAATACTATTACTTATGCAGATTCACTTATGGGTCATGGCACTCCTATTTTCTTTATATGTCGTAGTGTGAGTATAGAGATTGGGAGTTTTATTTTACCAGCTGATATGCTTGTATTAGAGATGTACGAATATGATGCAATTATTGGGATGGACTGGCTAGTCACTTATAGAGCCACGATCGACTATTTTGGTAAGAGAATTATATTCGTTAATCCTGGTCATGAGATGTTTATATTAGCGATGCCTCGGCCCGAGGGAGGACCGTCCATTCATTTATATTACTTCGAGGAGGAGACCTCTAAGCGAGATGTAATTTCCCTTGATTTAATTCGAGTTGTTAGAGAATTCTTCGATGTATTTCAGGATATACCTGGATTACCTCCTAGTAGGGAAATTTAGTTTGTTATTGACTTAGAACTCAAAACTCGAACTATAGCCCGTGCTCCCTACCGTATGGATCCTACAAAGATGAGATTCCAGTTGTTCGTGAAGGATTATAAGTTTAAGATTCATTATCAACTGGGAAAGGCTAATGTGGTAGCCGATGCTTTGAGTCGTAGACCGAAAGGTGAACTAGCCTCGGTGCGAAAGGAAAAATGGAAGGAACTAGGCCATCAGGATGCAGTTGCTAGGTCATTTATGTCTGTTATGACCATTATTCCTCAGATTATGATGAGGGTAGTATAGGCCCAGACAATTGATCAATTCTGTCAGGAGAAAATTCAACAACTTTTGGCCGAAGGAGTAGAGTCTTACCAGTGAGCTCAGAGGGAGGCTTGCGCTTTAATGGTAGGCTGATTATTCCGAAAGGGGAAGGATTATGTCACGCGGTGATGTCTGAGTCGCATGGTTCAAAATTTGCGATACATCCTGTTATGGACAAAATGTACTAAAATATGTGACTGCAGTATTGGTGGAGAGAAATAAAGAAAGATATTTCTGAGTTTGTCTCTAAATGTACAATGTGCCAATTAGTGAAAGTGGACCATCAGAAGCTAGCAGTGTTTCTTCAGTCGTTAGATATTTCGATGTGGAAATGGGAGAGCATTTTGATGGATTTTATCATCGGACTACCTACCACTCAGAAAGGTCACGATTCCATATGGGTGATTGTGAATCGGTTGACTAAGGTAGCTCACTTCTTGTCGGTACAGACTGATTATGCTATAGGACAATATGCACAACTCTTTATAGCCAAGATAGTCAAGTTACATGGAGTTTTGCTTAATATTGTGTTCGTTCGGGACAAAATCTTTATTTCCTAATTTTTGGAAAGTTTTCACGAGGCCATGGGTACTGAAGTGCGGTTGAGTATAGCCTATCACCCGCAGACAGATGGTCAGACGGAACGCATTAACCAGATGCTAGAGGATATGTTGCGCATGTGTATCATGGATTTTGGAGGGAGTTGGGAACAATATCTTCCTTTGGAGGAATTTTTGTATAACAATTCCGATCATTTCACTATTGGTATGGCCCCATTCGGGGCATTATATGGAACACCTTGTCGCTCTCCTGCATGTTGGTTAGAAGTGGGGAAGAACAAGTTACTTGGATCAAAAGTGATTCAGGATATGTTTGCCAAGATTGAAATGATCCAAAGTCGCATTTGTGTAGCGCAAGATAGAGAGAAAAGCTTGAAAAGCGGTAGGAAGAGTAACTGATGGTTCAATAAAAATAAATTTTAATTTACTTCCAATTGAAATTAAACCAAGTGAAATAAAATTAAATACACACACAATTTAGATTTCACTTAAACCATATTAATTAATCCAAGTCCTATAAAATTTGCCTAAGTCATATTTTGCAATTTTATCAAGTTAGGCTAAACCAATTTTATCAATTAATTTAAATGATTTGAATTAAATTAACATAAACATTACACAATATTAATTTGCACCAAATTAAACAAGTAGTGATTAAATTAAACCAATTTTATCTTTTTACCTAAGCATGCGTTCTAGGTGATTTTGCAAAAGATAAAATAAACAATTAATCCACTACACCGCGATGTACGAGGAAAAATCGACAACGGGAAAAAACCTCAGATGGCCCTTGCCTCAAATCCACTAAGTACGAAATTTACAAATACAAGCAAGATAACTTACAACACTTGAATCGATCCCTCTCAAGCCCCGACGCGTCTTTTTGTATCAACCTCTGCCTAGCTAATAACCACAGAGCTCCATCGCGGTCTCGAAATCCATCGATCGGACTTTATATGGTCATTGTCACCCGAACTAGGAGCCTTTCTCTGAGTGGGTAAATCAATGCAAACCTCTTGTTCTTTATGGGATGTAGAAGCAAACCCAAACGTCTCTTCAAAAATGGTAGAGATGAAAAACCGGTGCCAAAACTCCAAGCAAAGTATATATATATATGGAACTTGGATTAAATAAACAATTGGGTGTAAACTAGAGTGTCAAATGAATTTTTCTTTGAAAGATGAACAGTCAAAACCATGAACTTTTCTTGGGAAAATTTTATCTCAAAACTCTCTTTAGGAGATGAAGGATAATGAAAAGGTTCAGTTAGAAAAGTTCATTTTCTCACTTAAGAAATCTGCCAAAAAGTTAGTGGGAAAAACAAGTGGGAAAGTGGGTCAAAACTGCTTAAAACTGCCATTTAACTATTCCCGCCAAAACTCATTCGAACGACATTTGCGTTCGAACGAAATCTCGTTCGAACGAGGCTTCTAACGAAGTTCCAGTGTGAACTCATTAGAAATCTCGTTGGAAATCTCATTCGAACGACATTTCGAACGAAGTTCCAGTGGCCTATATGGGAACTTGTTGGCAAACTCGTTCGAACGACAATGTGGTTTGAACGACAATCTCATTCGAACAACACTTCGAATGAACTTCCAGAAAGTTTGAAATTTTGATTTTTAGCCCAGAAACTTTATAAACCTGATTTTAAAGTTTTAATAAAATCCTTCTGAAATTAAACAACAGTTTTTAATAATCGTACACCCAATGTAAAATGTTCCAAGCTCCTATATATATTAAAATGCTTTCATAGCTTAAGAGCAATGGAACCATGTTGATGACGTAGAAACTAGGCACAAACAAACTCGAAAATGTGATGAAGCTTCATACACTTGGCCGCTACGTCTTCAACAAACACGTCATAGGCTTGACGGATGATCAATTAACTCCATCCTATGACTCAAATGTTTTTTTCCGGAATTGAGCCAAAACTACAAAGGACTCAATTGGAAATTTGTGTCCTTAAAAATCTCCCCCTTTGGCTATTTCGGTACAAAAACCAATAAAAATCCTAAAGGGCCGTCAAGTTGTACTAGACTGACAAAAATGTCCCACCCAAAATAAAAATACAATGCTTGACTCAAACAACCCAAAGGATCACAACCTTTGTCGGTGAAAGTTTCCACTTATAATATAATTCCTGCACACTTAAGAAAACACATTAAAAGCATAGGAAATATCAAAATATTAAATGCAAATAAATAATTACTCCCACTAAATTATTACTCCCCCTAAATTAATTCTCTCCCTTTATGAACAATGATTAACTTAAAAAGACGTCTCCCCCTAAGATAAATCTCCCTCAACTAAGATACGATAAACAATAGGATTAGATACCATTTCTCCCCCTATCATTCTCCTCCTTTTTATTCAGGAATAGACAAAGGCTAAAGAACTAACCATTTACTTATCTTCCCCAATTAAAGCATATACACCCTCTAAACTTAGCAAGGGATAAATATAATGGGATAACAAGCTAAAACATGCATAGTGCAAAAAGTGATGATAACATTAAAGCACATGGGCAACAAAATCATAACTAATCCAATAAATACTAATGGATACCAACTAAGATGCAAGAAACAGATACCAATATGATACATAGGTATTAAGCATGTGATATCAACAAAGAATGCATCAAGATGGATACCAATTATGAATTAAATCATATATGGACTAGAAATCAAGGCAAAGACTAAACAACAATATCAAATATATGTATACAAAATATATACCTAATAGACTCAAGTATACATATATAGATATAAACACACAAATGACACAAAATAAGACAATATTTTCTCACCCGTACGACAAAAAATGTGTCATATGGAAACAAAAGTGTTGGGGTGTGAACTAGTAACGATTATAATTTAGACCAAATCACTTAAAACATGTTCACGGAGTTATCAATCGATTGCAAACTTCATCACATTTGAATATAACCTCATGTGACAATATAGGTTGAACTCAATGAACAAACATACACAATGCATACAAGTCTAGCATGTTGATGATTCTATATCCAATAGAGTCATGACATTGAAAACTCAACTAGGATAAACGGACATTGTGCAAACCGTTGATATACCATCCAATCTCCCTCAATAAGCATTTATATTAATTGTGAATGAATATATCAGTCAAACATAGGCCTTGGAATATATTTTCTTTTTAATGCCATATTTTCTCTTAGGCCTTGGACCACGTATTTCTTTTAGGTCCAAACAAACGGTGGCTTACTATTCACAAAGGACAATAAATCCTTTCGGAGCCCTTCCCCGTGCACATTTATATATATCACATTTTTTATATCTCACAAATCTCACGTGCAACGGATTTTGTCATGCACTAGTCCTCCTAGGTCACATAACATGTAGATGACAAGATTGGTAAGAGAACACCTCATAAATCTCAAATATACATATGAAGTTAAAATTTCAAATGAGCTCGTGCATGTGTCAATTGAGGCATATAAAAATAGAATCCATTTAAATCAACACAAAATCCAACTACTACATGTAAGTATGGTAAAGAACATAATAAGGATTGACAATCTAAACCAAAAGTTCTAGCCACATGGGAGCATAAAATATGGGATTCAAACACAAGTATATGCCACATAAAGTGTGTCAAACTAAAATACGCACATAATAAAAATCTTTTTGAGTTTTTGAAATTTTTAACCAAATATAAAAAATATATACTTAAAAGACACACAAAAATCATTTGTATTTTTCATTAATCTTAAATTGCTAAAAAGATAAAATGCAAATGATAAACAAAAATCTTTTTGTATTTTTCATTTAATGCAAACAAAAATTAAAGAAGTATAATACAAAAGATAAACAAAAATCATTATTCTAGCACGTGATTAAGCATGAAGCATAGACTAGAAAATGACTCAACAAGCACACATTTAGCATGAGAATATAGCATGAAGAACAAAAGCTAAAGTATGCAAACAAAACTAACACATTCAACCTTTAGATTTTGCAAGGGAGGAAGCATGTGAAAGTAAATGAGAATTAAATACCCTATCTTGTAAAGCTCCCAAGTAGGATCTCCTAACCCAAAATAATGAGGAGTGACTATCTAGGGGTGTAGGAATCTTGGCTACCTTGGTTGCCTTACCTTGGGATTTTCTGGAAAATCTTTTAAGATCAAAACAATATTTCTTAAGATGACCATTTCAACCACAATGTGCACAAGTAAAAACATGTCGAAAAGATTTACCTAAAGGGTGATCTCTAAAGGCTTTCCTAGGCGATTCTCCTAAAAAGTTGGTTTTGGCTTTGTGAGTTGATTCATTACAAGTATCGAAGCCTAAACCACAAGTGTCATTTTTAATTTGGACCATTCCTAATATTTTATCTAATTTTTCCGAATGACACTCCAAATCAAATTTGACATTAGTAGAGTCTTTTAATTTATTTTCTAATTCTAGGATGTTAGACTCTAATAAAACATTTCTCCCTTCGAACTCGAGAAGCTCCTTTTTCAAGGATTCCATTAAACGTTTAAGGTTATCTCTCTCGCCTTCTACATATTCAATCTTCTCTCGAAGAGTCCTCTCACGTGTCCTAAGGTCTTCAACCAACACACTATTATCAACGACCTTGACACGTTCTTTCAAAATAGCTTCTAACTTCAAATTAGCTCTTTTTAATTTAATTGATTCTTCATATAATTCTTGAAAAGCATTTTGAAGTTCACT
Source organism: Sambucus nigra (assembly GCA_949130495.1). Taxonomy (NCBI): domain Eukaryota; kingdom Viridiplantae; phylum Streptophyta; class Magnoliopsida; order Dipsacales; family Adoxaceae; genus Sambucus; species Sambucus nigra. Next base: position 222,680,206 of record OX422221.1, on the reverse strand, counting down.
CACATTTACCTCTTCTTCATTTTCACTCTCTTTTTTTTCTTCACTCTCACTACCATCAAAAGAAAAGGAATCATAAACTATGACCTTGGAAGTGTCATGTGTTAAAGTTTTATCAATAGATGAGTTCTCACTATCACTCACATGGCTGGCCATAAAAGCCACAAAGTTGGACTTAGTGGGGGAATCGGGTCCCTCTTCCTTATCACTATCACTAAGGGTCGCATTATATGAAATGGATCGCTTACCCTCTCTCCTTAATTTAGTTGGGCACTCAGAAGCCCTATGGACATAACCCTCAAAACCAAAACACCTATTTGACTCGTCCCTATTTAAATTTTCAATATTAGTTGTAGGGATCCTCTCGGATTTTTCATGCTTATAAGTTTCAAATTTCTTAAAGTCATTTTTAAATTTATCTTTGTTAATTTTAAGAAACTTTTTAAATTTCCTAGCAAACAAGGCCATGTCTTCCGACTCACTATCACTCTCGCTCTCTACTACTTGTTTTTCCTCTTTTCGGGCTTTTAAAGCAATGCCCTTTTCAATTTTCTTTTCAGTTTTAGAGGGAAACATGTCCAGTTCATAGGTTTGTAAATCACCTACAAGCTCTTCTAATTTAGTAGAGGCTAAAGTTGGTAAAGAATTTAACACGGTCACTTTTGGAATAAATCTATCGGGTAGGGACCTTAAAATTTTCTTTGCAACTCGGTTGTCGGGTATTTTCTCTCCCATGTTAAAAGATGAATTAACAATATCGGAAAGTCTAGCATAAAATTCATCAAAAATTTCTTTTTCATTCATTTTGATAGTTTCAAATTGAGTGGTGAGGTTTTGGAGTTTCGAAGCTTTAACGACACTTGTACCTTCATGAGTGAGTTGTAAAATATCACACACTTCTTTAGCGGTCTCACACGTCATAATGCGACGAAATTCATTCGGTGTGACAGCGCTAAACAAGGCGTTTAAACCACGGGAATTAAAATTTGAAAGTTTAAACTCATTCTAACTCCATCTATCGGTCGGTTTGGGAACACGTTCATTATCTACTACATGAGTTTGTGGAGACCACCCGTTAACTACCGATAACCAAACCCTCTCATCGATAGATTTAAGTGCCGATTTCATTCGCGCTTTCCAGTACGCGTAATTAGAACCATCGAAAATAGGAAATTTTGAGAATGTGAAAAATTCTATTTTACCCAAAAATTATTTAAAAGATCTTTAACGAAATAATTTATCGTGTTTGCCCGGATACCAATTTGAAAATCGATAGGAAGAGTAGATGATGGTTCAATGAAAACAAATTTTAATTACTTCAAATTAAAATAAACCAAGTGAAATAAAATTAAATACACACACAATTTATATTTCACTTAAACCATATTAATTAATCCAAGTCCCATAAAATTTGCATAAGTCATATTTTGCAATTTTATCAAGTTAGGCTAAAACCGATTTTATCAATTAAATTAAATGATTTGAATTAAATTAACATAAACATTACCCAATATTAATTTGTACCAAATTAAACAAGTAGTGATTAAATTAAGCCAATTTTATCTTTTTACCTAAGCATGCGTTCTAGGTGATTTTGCAAAAGATAAAATAAACAATTAATCCACTACGCCGCGATGTACGAGGAAAAACCCACAACGAGAAAAAACCTCGAACGATCCTAGCCTCAAATCCACTAAGTACGGAATTTACAAATATAAGTAAGAAGATTATAACACTCGACTCGATCCCTCTCAAGCCCCGACGCGACTTCTTGTATCAACATTTACCTAGCGAATAACCACAAAGCTCCATCGCGGTCTCGAAATCCACCGATCGGACTTTATATGGTCACCGTCACCCGAACTAGGAGCCTTTCTCCAAGTGGGTAAATCAACGCAAACCTCTTCTTCTTTGTGGGATGTGGAAGCAAACCCAAACGTCTCTTCAAAAATGGTAGAGATGAAAAACCGGTGCCAAAACTCCAAGCAAAGTATATATATATATATATATATATGGAACTTGGATTAAACAAACAATTGGGTGTAAACTATAGTGTCAAATGAATTTTTCTTTGAAAGATGAACACTCAAAACCATGAACTTTTCTTGGGAAAATTTTCTCTCAAAACTCTCTTTATGAGATGAAGGATAATGAAAAAATTCAGTTAGAAAAGTTCATTTTCGCACTTAAGAAATCTGACAAAAAGTTAGTGGGAAAAATAAGTGGGAAAGTTGGTCAAAATTGCTTAAAACTTCCATTTAACTGTTCCCGCCAAAACTCGTTCGAACGAAATCTCATTCGAACGAGGCTTCTAACGAAGTTTCAGTGTGAACTCGTTAGAAATCTCGTTGAAAATCTCGTTCGAACGAAGTTCCAGTGGCCAATATGGGAACTCGTTGGCAAACTCATTCGAAACGACAATGTGGTTCGAACGACAATCTCGTTTGAACGACACTTCGAACGAACTTTCAGAAAGTTTGAAAAATTCGATTTTTAGTCCAGAAACTTGATTTTAAAGTTTTAATAAAATCTTTATGAAATTAAACAACAGTTTTAAATAATCGTACACCCAATGTAAAATGTTCCATGCTCCTATATATATTAAAATGCATTCATACCTTAGGAGCAATGGAACTATGTTGATGACGTAGAAACGAGGCACAAACAAACTCGACAATGTGATGAAGCTTTATACACTTGGCCGCCACGTCTTCAACAAACACGTCATAGGCTTGACGAATGATCAATTAACTCTATCCTATGACTCAAACGTTTTTGTTCGAAATGGAGCCAAAACTACAAAGGACTCAATTTGAAATGTGTGTCGTTAAAAAGCTACGCTGATACTAAGAGGTTCTTCAGGGAGTTTAGCGTGGGGGACTAGGTATTTTTACGAGTATCTCCGATGAAGGGGATAATGAGATTTAGGAAGAAGGGAAAATTGTCACCAGGATATGTGGGACCATTTCCTATCATAGAGAGAGTGGGACCAGTGGTATACAAAATTGGGCTACCGGAACACCTGCATCGTATACATGATGTGTTCCACATTTCTTCATTGCGACGGTATTTTCACGGTGAATTAGCTCACTCATATTGCATTGAAGGAAGTGGATTTATAGCCAAATAATTCTTACGAGGAGCGAACAGTGATGATCTTAGACCACGCTGAGAAATGCTTGAGGTCGAAAGTAGTATCGCTTGTGCGTATCCAGTGGGAACACCATAATATTGAGGAATCTACCTGGGAGCGTGAGGACAATATGCGCGAAAGTTATCTAGAGTTCTTTGTACCAGGTATGCTTTTATTTTCCAAATTTCAGGATGAAATTTTGTTATTAGGGGGGAAGTATGTAATACCCCGTAATTTTATTACCTTTTAAAAAGGGATTTATTTCGAATTAATTGAATAATTTAAAAATTAATTCAGATTTCAATATTACTTGAGAAAAATGTAATATATGATATATGTTGAATATTACTTAGAGAACCAAATTTATATATGAATTTACTTATGATTAATTTTATAAGTTATCGCGAATAGTAAATACGACAATTTCGGTGAATAAGTCAGACGCATGTGACTAGTAATGTCGGGACTGTTTTTATATAAAATAAAAAGAGGAATATTTTTATGTCATCCATATGGTCGTTTTGACTACGCCAAAGTGTTCGGAAGTGTTTTTACAGTAAAAAAAAGTCTACTCGGACGTTTATATAGGGTCTCATGGCACTTTGGATCCGAATAGTCACCCCGAGGGGTATTATGGACATTTCACTTGGAAGGTGAATAGTGTAAACGAATTTGAGAGTATATTTATAAGTCTAAAGGTGTTAGATAATTCATTCATTATACAAACTTTGAGAATAATAAAGTGAGAGAAAGTGAGGAGTTCTCTAGGAAAAGGAAGAGTCTTAGTGGGAACCTGAAGAGCCAAAGGTCACCACCACCGGAAGTTGACCGGAGAAGGGAAGAACCACGAGTGACATTCATCCCCAAAGGATCAGATCTTCAGTAGAGGCAAGTGAATTTATAATTTCAATCTAGTTTGTATAATGTCCATAGTAGGATAATTAGGAATGAGGAGAAATTACATGTTTTGAAAATAAACTAGTTAATGTAAATTCATTTCTGGAAAGTAGAGATATGTAGGATTAATCTCATGTTATTGGTAGACTTTAATCCACGAAATAATCATCACATGTTGGAGAAAATCAAAAGGTTATAGGTTTGTTCTTGAGGAAACATATATTTTTAGTTTTTTGGAAAATATGAAATGTATACACTTAAATCCAATCTCTTGATGATTCTAGGTTGTTTAGAATAGTAGGAATCATTTAGATATGTTACTATATCATGTGGTATAAATTATAAAGAATTTGGGACGTTAAAATAGATATTTGAATGATCAAAAGTTATGAAACCCGTAGAACAAAAGTTATAGAATCTTGTATGATAATTGGGTGATCGATCGATCGACCCATAAAGCTTGATCGATCGATCGACCCCTGACCCTCGATCGATCGACCTCCCTAGAATTGATGAACTTGTTTCCTTTTTAATTCTTGATTACGTCCTAAAACTTTTTGGAATTTTTAGTGATTTTTATTTGAACATAATGGACTTATGGGAGGGCAGTAGGTTATAAGTAAAACTCGGATTAATGTTAATATGTTTGGGATTTTAAATTGGAGAGAATTACGTTAATTAATCGAATGAATTATGGTTGATTGATTGATGCTTTGGATTGTGATTCATTTATGTGAATATTAAGGATAGGACCAGTACGGTGGGGATCATTTTAATCACGTGGAAAATTCTAAGTTCATATGTGAACAAACCTAAGTAAAGGAATGTATGGTTATGAGAGGTAGGTTTTATCGAATATAATTCTAATTAAGCATGAGATTAATTCGCAATAATTCGAGGATTATGATGACATGGACTAGTAGGGTATGAGTTAGTTTCTTACTGGATATATATCAAGCAAAACTTATTTAACCTTTGAGCAATGAGATAGGCTCGAGAATAATATATTAAGGAGTAAAGTCATAACATTTAATATGTAGGAATTGAGAGATAGATAATACTATGTATGGGAATTATCTTATGGTTGGATGAATACCTTGTTGATATTATAGGTGGATGTATACCTATATTATAATTTATTGTGTGTATGACATACCTACGCTACTTGCTATCGGGGTGGAGGTTTCGCATAGTGGACAGGCTTATCCTATGCGCCCAAATTTAGGAGGATTTTATATTCGTACCCAGAGCATAGGACCTTGGACACGTTCTATCGGTGAGATTGATAGTTTTGACTGTTGAATGGGAAGGTAGGTATGTGCATGACCCATTTGGGTGGGGAGTATGCTCGCCTCCAACATATGTGTGTTATGTAATTTCTGATGCGGGAAAGACACCGAACCATTTATCCTTTAGACAATGAGAATTATGACTGGACATGATAGCAGAGTATGCATGCACCGCAGCTGTGTCTGGAAGGTGCTATATTAGTATATATGATAGGGTGAATATATATATATATACTGTTATTTGATCTACGATGTGATATTGTAGTTGACTGTGAATAAAAGAAATTGAAATTAAGTAAAAGAATAGTTAATCCTAAGGCTTGGAGATTCATATTAAAGAGAATAAAATGTGAATAATTCAATTGCGTATGGTATGGGACATACGGGGTTATTATATGGGAGAAAAATCATATTTTAAAGAAACCTTAATTAAGAAGTTATTCAGATACGTTAGACATGCACTGTAGGTGAGAGGTGAGAATATCAAATGAGAGCCTGGAATTTAACATGTACATAATAAATGCTTTATTGCACTTGTTATACACTTGCTATTTTAAAATCATTTACACTCGGGATCTGACCCGTTTCCTTGCATATTCTCTTCTCTACTATATCTATATTTGTAGGTGCCCAACATCAGGGACGTGCAACTTAGGGTATGGATGTTGATCATGAGTTGCTATTCCTGGAGATGATGACTTGTTTAGATTCTTCATTTCTTTGATTCCTATGTCTTAGTACTTTTCTCATTTAGGGCATGTTGCCCAAGATTCTAGTTATTCCATTTACCTTTTCAGAGATTGTATTAAGCTGATGTTAGTACTTTTCTATTAGTTTTGTTGGATTGTTGTTGGATGTTTTAAGCTGGGAAGTATTATCCAGTTACATTTGATCTTGTTATTCATTATTCAGTTGTGTTATGAGACTTCTCTATTATTGTTCAGTATTGTGGTAATGGTTTCAATTGGTATCAATTATGGGAAAATGTTTTTAAGACGGTATTGGATGAGTTATTTTAAAAAAGAAAATTATTATTTGACAGTGATGTTGAGAATGAACCAATTGTATATTCGATTTAATTTAATAAAGGAGTAGTTATCCGATATTTAAATAGGCGGGGTGTTACAGTTGTGTGAATACCTAATGATTATTATAAGTTATCTGTGTCAATATTGATCGAATTATTGTGTGTATAACATACATACGTTGCTTTCTATCGGGTGGAGGTTGGGCGTTGTGGACGATCATATCTTGAGGAGCCTTTGGGGGGATTTTGATTCATATCGCTAGAACATAAATCCTAGGTACGAGCTATCAGTGAGAACGATAGTGTTGATGGTCATATGGATGTGTAGGTATGTGAGTAATCCATGGGCTTGGAACTATGTTTGTCTCCAATATGTGTGCTTATTTTGATGGTTCGTTAGAGATTGAACCTATAGTCCTTCATGCAATGAGAAATACACCGGGACATGATAGTAGAGTATGCATTGCACCAAGGGGTGCTTAACCCAGGGGTGCTTAAATAGTATATATAGAGATAAATATATGTATACCTATTACTTATTCTACTGTGCGTGTTTAGTATATATGGAATTTACAATATTATAAATATTACTAGTAAGAAAAAGGAATACCTATGAGAATAACAGTTATGTATACGAATAACTATCCTTAAACATATGCTAATACGGGATACGGGTGATATGAGTAAATGCATGAGATCATTAGTACGGTAATAATCATCTTCAGGCTAGGTAGGCGGGGTAGCATAAATAGGATGAGTTAAGTATATGCTTTAGGTGTACACATTAGATGAGAGGTGACTATCTCAAGTGAGAGTACGAGAATCTAACATGTACACTATATGTGTTGTTATTTTCATTTAAGCACTTGCTAATTTTTAAACTGTTTTCAACTCGGGCTCTGACTCGTTTATTGCAAATCTCTTTTCTTTTGTCAAATTATTTTAGGTGCCCAGCCACAAGGACACCAAGTATAGGCGTTCCATTCATTTGACGAGCTATAGTTGTTGTGGAAGTTACAGGACTTGGTAGTAGACGCCTCCATGACTTTCTTCACTTCATCTTGAGTTGTTTACTTCAGTTAGGGAATGTCGCCCCTTTTACTTATTCGGGCAATTAGAGATTTTGTATTTACTTATTTACTCCTTTCAATTGTTGGTTTATTTTGTTGAATTATTGTATTAGGTATTTAGGCTGGAAGTGTTTACTCCAGTCACATTTATTATTTTATTCATTTCATTTCTTATGAGATTGGTTGGATGGTGTTTGTTTAATAATTTGTTAATTTTATTTTTTTAAATAAAGATAAAATTCTGACATTAACCTTTTTAAATATTAGGTTGCTAGTGGTAAAAATAAGTTTTCGATAGTGATGCATAATCTGAAACAACTGGATATTCTAATTTAATTTAATAAAGGACTGGTCATCCGATATTTAATTAGGTAGGGTGTCACATGCTACACCTGCCAACAAGTAAAGGCTAAGCATAAGAAATTGACAGGACTACTACAACCATTGCCCGTGGCCAAGTGGAAATGGGAGCACATAATAATGGATTTCATTATAGCTTTACCACGATCAGAATGAGGTCACTACATGGTATGGGTTATAGTATAACGGCTCACCAAGTCGGCCCACTTTTTTCCAATCAAGATCACAAACAACGTGACAAAGTTGGCAATAGTATACATTTGGGAAATAGTCAGAATGCATGGTGTCCCGCTATCAACTGTGTCAAACAAGGATGCCCTATTTGTTTCCCGATTATGGAAGAAGTTTTAGCAAGAATTGAGTATGGAATTGAACACAAGTATGTCATCCATCCTGAGACCAATGGGTAGTCATAACGGGTGATACAAACACTGGAGGACATACTAAGGGATAATGAACTTCACTTCCAGGGGAGCTGGGCAGAAAACTTGTACCTGGCAAAATATTCTTTTAATAAAAGCTATTAGGAAAGTATTTAGATGGATACCTTTGAGGTTCTCTACGGGAGGTCGTGTCACTCACCAATTTTTTGGGAAAAAGTGGGAGAGAACCACCTCACTTGTTCAGATTTGATCCAGGAGATGATGGATAAAGTGCAGATTATTCGTCAGAGAATAATGAGGGATCAGAGCCAAAAAAAGAATTATGTGAATAATCTTCGAATGCAGGCGCCCATGTGATGCTATAAGTGAGGGACAAGATGGGAAATAAACAATTCAGAAAGAAGGAAAAACTAGTTCCACATTACATCAACCCCTTTGAAATTCTCAAGCGAATTAAAGATGTGTCATATCACCAAGACCCCCACCAGGTTATCGATTGGAACCTCATTAAGTTGGAGGAGGTCTTCACTTTCCCCACTAGATAAATATCCATTTTTGACTGTGAAAAGAGGGTCCTTCGCAACAAAGTAATACCGTTTGTAGAGGTCCTTTGGGAATTTGAGGGTGTTAAAGGCGCTACTTGGGAGCGAGAGTTAGAAATGAGGAAAAACATCGAGAACCCTTCACTTAATTGTTTGTCCAATTTCAGGGACAAAATCCCCTAAGGGAGAGAAATTATAATACCCCGACCCAATCCTATGTCTTTTTCTCATGTAATTCATAATTTTGAGAAATTAAATGAAGGAAATCCTTTTTCTAAGAATTCTACCCTTTAAATTAGTTTAATTAATGACCCTCTATGAATTTAAGTTGTAATTTTGCTTAAGATAAAAATAAAATTTATTAATTAGAGATATCAGCACTTCAAATGACATTGAAGTCATTCAAATGACACTATCACATTGTTCGAACGAGCACTTTCCGTCGTTAGTAACGAGGCTTTAAACAACTAGGATAGAGGATAACATGGGAACGACGCGAGAAGGATCGTGAGAATGAAGTATATAATGACAAACCAAAGTCATTCAAACGACGTTTAGGTCATTCGAATGACACTACCCTTGACGAAAAAACGTGTCAATGTCTTGAGTAGTGATGAACCTGATGAACATTTGGGTGAATTTGTAATGTTTAAACATGATTTTTGGTGGTTTATTTAAGGATGGTTTGGTAGGACGATAATCCACCACCATTACCATATTCCTCTCCTACTTCTAGAGATTCCCACATTGATCCCCATTTCCTCAAGTCTTTCCTCCATTTTTATAGTGGTACCAAGCATTTTCACACCACATACACCCATCTCTACACCTTCTACTTATATACAAGCCCTCTTCTTGAAGAAGAAGAAGAAGAAGTGGTGTAACACACTTGTAGTGACACCTTGAAGGAGTTTTATAAAGACAAAGTCTTAGAGCTATGAAATTAAGAGCTTTCAAGTCATTCATTACTAGTTCTCCTCTTCAAATCAATGGTAGGTTTTCTTTTAAGCTTTAAAGGCTTTTCCTAGTTATTTAATGGAGATAAGAAGTGCTAATTGAAATTCTATGCCATAGATATGTAGATTTATTCATAGCATAATTTATCTTGCAAAAATGGATTTTTTTAATAAGCCTAACTAAATTTCTTTTTATGAAGATGATGGTATTTGTAAACCTTGATAAATGGGAAGAAAGAATGTTAAATTTAAAGCTATGATTTATATAGAATAAATGCATGGTTGAGGTATTTCTAGGGTGGAAACCTCCTATAAACATGTAGTGTGCTAAAGTGTGTTAATATTTGTTTAAACAAGCATGTTAAAATGGGTTTTATTGCCAAACTGATAACCGAGGAAAAACAACCCAAAATTTTGTTAGTATTTAATGTAGTAGAATTAGCATAAATGTTGGAACTCGCATGAAATGATAAGAGAAGACTATTAATTTTGACAACAAATGGTCTGAAGCATTTTGACTGGTATTTTATGTGGAAAAATAATAAGTGGAAGGATACGGTTTTGAACATAAAGTGATAAATTTGACACTTTGAAAATATTTAAATGATGTGCCACTAAAGAAATAAAATAAATTGAATATTTTTCATAAATCATAATCAAAGGGGTAAAAAATGGGATTTTTATCAAACCTTAAGACCCTAAGGGTTAGGCCTCCTCTTGGGACCTCTTCGGTCTAGTTTTTGGGGTGTAAAATGGGTGAAAGGTGAGTTTGGCACGAATATTAAATTACAATGTTCAAAAACCATTGATGATGAAATTGATAAAAAGGATAATGTGATAATGTGAACAATGGATGAATGTTAAAAACATAAAGAATAATTATTCGGATGACATCGAAAAAACTAAGAAGGGCCTAGAGCCCTAGGGTGAAAATTCCAAAACCACTGGCCAGAGCATACGGTAGCATCGCCAACGGTGAGGACCTCGTTAAAGTACGCGATAATTGGAAGATTCCAAAAATAATAAAGAAGAAAAATATTGGGTTGTATGAATAATTTAAGTGAACAACAAGAAATAAAGTAATTGAGACTAATGGCAAAAAGGTGAATTATAAGTCTCTAAACCATGTAAAGGGTAGTAAAATGGGTTAAGGTTGAGTATGAGGTCATCGCTTGGGTGCATGGCATGTAGTCGGATCATGGTCAATTAAACAACATATTTTTATAATTCAATAAAAGAAATATTCATTACATATCTTTGTATCTCGTAGAAAAATGTGTTTCTTGTATTAACTTCCTGCTGAGAATTTGCTCATACCTACTTTCTTTAATTAAAAAAAAAAACCACCTCCAGTACTGCGAGTATAAATGTCGTACATGACGTGAGAAAATCTCCAAGGGTCGACCAGCGACGTTAGAATGATTTGTACCACTTTTAAAACATTAGACTCAATATTTTCACTTTAGACATTTAGACCTATTTAGGCCTCAACCGTAATTTGTAATAATACAGGATGGTATAACTTTCTTTTGTTTAATTAGAATTTTAGAACAAACGCAATGTTTTCATAAATAAATTATGACAAATAACTAATCTTACAGTGGTCACCTTTTTACAAAGTAAGAATCTAAAGAATCACACTCATGAATTAATATTAAGTTTTCTAGAATGAACTAGTTAAATATCCCCCCCCCCCTCCCCTTTTAACTTTTCGGATCGGTGTGGGTTAACCCAACGATGATCCAAAACTGGGTTGAGATGTTACATTACCTCTTCCATATATGGGCATTTGATTTAGTGGGAAAGATCAGCGCAGCCTCTCAGGGTATGGATTTCATTATTGTTGCAAAAGAATTGTGTACCAAATGGGCAGAGGCCATTCCTCTAAGAAGAGTAACTGGCTAAGTGGTAACCCAATTTATAAAGGAGTATAGCATATGCCGATTTGGTATACACAACGTGATCCTCACAGACAATGGGAAGTAATTCGTATGCAAGGAGATGGCACTCCTCACTGACAAGTATAATATCGTGCACAAGAGCTCAACTATCTCCTACCCAAAGGGAAATGTCCAAGCGAAGGCCAAAAATAAAACTTTGATCAATATACTAAAGAAAATTCTTAAGGATATTCCAAGGGAATAGGATGAGAATCTATCCATGGTACTATGGGCTTATCGCGCTTCCAAGAGAAAGCCAACCGAATTTACCCCATTCTCACTCATGTATGGGACCGAAGTTTTCCTACCTGTAGAATTGGCGATACCCTCAGCTAGGGTTGCTCTAAGCAACAGACTCATTGTTGACCCGCAACATGTGCAACTAGAGTCATTAGATGAGAACGGAGATAAGGCTAAAGAGAATTTCAAAGTCCACACCTAGAATATGTGCAGAGTTAACGACAACCTATTCAAGTCTAGGGAGTTTCAAGTGGGAGACTAGGTCCTTTATTCGTCCACTCGTCATCTCTGTAGTACGTCGGCGTCAAAGTTCAAACCCAATCGGTAGGGCCCCTTTATGGTGGGGGGGGGGGGGTAAGTACGTTAGGATACTGCCAGATCTCGGAGCTGAAGAGTGAGTGTCTCTAATCCATGAATTACAAATGGCTGAAGAGGTATTATGCCTAGTCTTTTGTTAAAGTCAATTTCTTCTGAAAAGTTTGAGTGGCCTTCTCCAAAACTAGAAAAGTTTTTTGTAAAGGTGATAGAGAAATGAAGTCTTATAAACAGTGCCCAATATGAAATAAATTAATAGTAGCTCTTTTTATCATTGCATAGTGATTCTTGTTTTGTTTACTTACATATTATATGAGGTGGATGCACTAGAACATTTTGTTTCTAAAAAAAGTAAAAAAAATAGAAATACTCTCTACCAGACTAAAAGAGTATCCATGAAAAAGGGAACTTTCCTCATTATACTTAGGGGTACATCCATCCCAAGGGATAAGTATATTGAGTGAAGTTTCAACAAATATAACATATAAAATTTCACGCCACTAGACCAGCAGGAGGTTGTTCTCCTAGTAATAATAAAAAAATGACATTTTTTTATTATTGTTTCACAAGAGATTTATAGCCTAGAGAACAAGTTCTAGCCTCTGTTCTCAAGAAAATTTTGGTGATTATCCCTTTACTTAAATAATTCTCAGAAAATGTGTAGATAGGGGTCTACCTACCTCTTTAAAATCATTTTTTAGTAGACTAAAAAGTTCTAAGAAAATTCTTGAATAAGGACCTTGTAGACTGTGGGAAAAGTTTTCAAAGAAAATAGTCATTTTCCTTTATCTACATTTGTGAATTGTATTCAATGTTTAAGGGAAGGAGAAAGGCTAACCCCCTATCCCAGTTATTCCCTAAAAAATGAATGTGCATAAAAAATTACCACATAGTCACACGGGGTTGCAATAAAAAGTACGACTTGCCCGTAATTATGTAAGTACCCCATAGTATATGGGGTAGTTCAAATAGACCAAATGCTCATAGAAAATTAGAGCAGGTCATAGTCTGCAGACATCAAAGTATAGATAGAAGTAAAGAATAAAAATCATAATGGAGGCCAACAGAGGTTTTTTCATTAATAAATCAATAGTTCTTTACATATGAAAAAAAAAAGAAAATACAAAAGGAGGCCTACATAATAAAGCTAACTACCCGCTTGAAAAAATAAAAAATAAGTCATCTCGTGAACATATGTCGACATAAGAAGGACTTGCCTCCTTAGCCAGCTATTCCTTTAGCCTGGACATCCTAGCCTCATCCTCCACATCAAAAGCCTCCATCTTGGCCAGCTTAGCCTAAAGTGACTGAATCTAACACCTGATCTAAGCAGCCTCAGCCTGACGATGCTAATCCTAGGACTGCCTAGATGTATGGAGATTCGTTATCTTCCTGAAAGGATCGCTAAGGAAACGAAAAATTATAGTGTCAGGCCAGTCCGAATGGAAATGATAGAATCATTGGAGATCATAAAGAGCTTAGAGGAACAACGTAACTCTCGTACTCGGGAGAGGTGGATAGGAAGTCATGTGAGAACCTGAATATCTTTTGCTCCAATTATAATTTGAGGTTAAAGACAAAAAGTGGGACACTTTATATACTGAGAAAACCTTAAATACTAGCAGGGAATCGAGTTACCCTTTTAGGATAGGATATGTACTCGGAGCTATACGTTGCAAATTATCGCGTTAAAAATCTATTGTGTAGAATAAATGTGACGATATCATTATATGGGTGAGACATACGATATGGGAATGGAATATACCTATACTAAAATGATGATTATCTAAGTTGTGTGAATAATTCGTATATGGATGATTATGTGTATGACATACCTACCATACTTGCTATCACGGGAGGTTGATTTTAGGGAAAGGATCGTCTTATCTTTGTGTTCCTTCGGGGGGATTTAGATTAGTACCTTAAAGACATAGGATTGTTAATGACTTATTTGTGAGTTGATAAGTCAGCTGACCATGAGAGCGTAGGTATGGGCATGACCCATGGGTATGTGAACTATGTTCGCCTCCGATATGTGTGATTTGTACTGAGATGGTTCTTGAGTGATTCGAAACTTGGATTTGGATAATGACTTATTTATGCTTATTAACCAGATAACCTTGGATTTAGATATATACATGCTTTGCAGGGGTTAATTGTGCTTTTGTAGGTATTGAAACGCTAAAAGTGAGGATCCGTTGCATTTTGGAGAAGTTCCATCGATGGACGCTACTTCAAGGGCATTTTAGTCAATACACGTTTCGTCTCCAACTCATGAAAATTCCACGGATGCGTAGTTCATCGAGTTAGCATCGTGTGGCCATAAACGACGCATCGTTTGGATTTTGGACGAAGAAGATATGGTTGTTTTCGTTAGCAACCGCATTTCCCTCCTTTTCATGGACCAAGGGCTGCCAAAAACAGAGTGTCAGTCGACCGATCTTGGGCCCCCAGACGACCACAGTTTCAGATTAAGCCTACGAATTGAGACAGTGGGCTAGAACCTATTCGATCTATCGATCGATGGTTTTGATCAATCGATCGATGATCACTAATCGATCGATCGATCATACCAGATATTTTGCAATTCGTTCCTTTTCTTTTTTCTTTATTTCTTTTGTAACTTACTATAAATAGGAATTTTGTTGCATTTTCAGAGATAGTTAGATATTATTAGAAGGTAGATAGTTTAGGTTAGGGTTTGGAGGGTGAAAGCTCATTTTTCTTCCTCATTTGGTGTGACAACATTTGGGTTTGTAATTTGAACTATTAATCTTCCCTTCCATTTAATTCAAGTTGTATTTTCCTTTGTTTCCATTGTTGTATTTTAATTTACATGCTTTCCAATTTAGGTTTACATGCTTTGATTTAATCGCTTTCTAGTGTAGATTTATTGCATTTATTTATCGCGTTTTTAATATGCTTTCTAGATAATTTAGTCTAAGTTGTGTTCGAATTGAACTCACTCGGATTGACGTGTTTCTTGGCTTTGGTGATGGCGTTTATGGGTCTATTTCGGGTGCGTTGTCCTAGTTATTGCGCCTAGGATACTTGACGGGGCATATCATGTATGTCCCGTGCTTACGACCTTGTGTGCGCAATTTTCGGGGTATTTATTGACGCCAAAATCTTATTAGGCTTTTATGCGGATTTAGGGGCGTGAAAACCGTTGATTCAATTAACCGTCGAAACGAGATGCATTCGTAATAACTCGTCGACTCATGTATCCATTTTATGCAAATTAACTCAGGTGAAGGATATTCGACGCAACCTATAGTTTTTACTCGCTTTCTTAGTCTAGATTTATTTCCCCTCGCCTAGATTAATATTTCCCTTTTTCACATCTTTTCTTTTAGCTTATAATTAATGTTTTACACTTTTATTTAGGAGTATTAGCTCCTATAAATTCTAGCATCTCATTCCTATGGATTTTCGATACCCGACTTACCGTTGTGCTTGCCTCGCAAGTGTAGCCGTAATTTAGATTTTTGCATTACCGCGGTGAAACAAAAACAACGATCGTGCCCTCACACGAGCATGCATTTCATGCGCATAGTCACCCCGCAGTCAACTATAAAATTAAAATAAAACAATTATACAAATTAGTGTGATGTGAATGAAATTTATTGCAAATATACAAATTTATAATTTATAAAAATAAAGTTTTTTCTTATCCATTATATTGCTTAGGGCATTCATGCACTCTTATCAGGTCAAATTTGAGATCATTTTCCAGTAAGAAATCTACTGTTCTTTTTTCTTGTCAATAGATCATCATGAATTTTAAACTCATTTGGTGCACCTTCATTAATCATTCTCTAAGTTATGAAATCATTTTTTTTAATTTTTCTACTTCAGTCTGCAATACGTACAGTGTTTTTTGAAAGACAAAAAATTGTTAATATGATAAATAGTGAGTGTATACAGATAAGAAAGTATATGTAGATTTAATAGTGCAAAGTACATGCATAATATTAAAGTGCATGTGCATGTATTTGTACATTTCACTTGTATTTTACAATATTGTGCTGCACTTTGATACTCTTGGTGATTATTTAGAAGTAATACAAATTACACAGCATCCATGCTGTAAAGTACACGTGAATCATAAAAGTACAGGTAACATAACTAAGTTTAAGTTTAGGCTCTAACTATTTTTTAGCATTATCGAAGGATAAGGTGTTTTGTTCCTTGTCATCCGGTCGAAGAGAATCCATATGGACGACTTTATTTTGGTCTCTATATATCATAAGTAATGTGAAATTTCCTATTTCATGTCTTAGTACAATGAACAAAATATTGCAACTGCTCTGCCCAAGTATTAAAATAAATCTTTGTATAACTCGCCATTCTTATTGACTTCATTTTTACTACAAGTTTCTTTCTATAAATTTTTTTTGTATAGACATTGTGTTAGTAAAAAAATTATAGTATTTATGTGATTTTGATGCATAAAAACTTTCGGTTTAATTTTCCTTACCCAACAATAATCAGAAAAAGTGTGTGTGGCAGAGAACCCTTCGTTTGACAATTTTATCCTCAATATTTTACTGAAGGAGATTATTATCTGTTTCATACATTTAAAATAGTGATGATATAATAATGTTGAAATTTAATGAATGTATAATATTTGGTTTAAATACTTGGCTTATTATTTCTTGATTCTTGAGGACTTCAACAAAATCTTCCCATGTGACATACGAAACCAAACCTATGTAAATAAATTCCTAACATTTTAATATAGGCAATAGCAATTTTATAATACAAATAACATTATTTTTCTGCACCCAAAAAAAAAATAAGTCAAGTGCACTATCATAAATCAATACGCGTTACCCTCGTTCAGCGTTTTGAATACACTCTTCAATTTTATTCTTCACAGCTTCGTTGAGGTATTTGTACGCATTGAATGCTTTAAGATTGAAGTGATTTATTTATATTGTTGGGCTATCGTTAGTTTATCGGTTCTTGGCTTTCTCAACTTTTGTTTTTTAATTGGGCGATTCTTATTGGTTTCATCAGAATCTTTTTTATTCTTCTATCCTCTAGTAACAAGACCTTTTATTTTAGGTATTTCTATAAATACAAACCCTTTGTGGGGGGCCTATAGTGTTTTTATTTCATCTTTATAAATGTAATCATCTTCTCTTTTTGCTTTTCTATCTTTTCTCTCATGGATTCTCTTGAAATTTGAGGCTTGTATAGTCTTCAACTCCAAAATTTTGTCCATGAATTTTTTTATTACTGTTTTCCTCATATATATATATAAGGAATGTTAGAATCTAAGCATTTTTTGATAAACATAATGTCAAAGAACATCATTATTCAACAATATAAAATGCGTGTACTTACATTTAAGTTTGCGTGTATTTTGATAAATGCGTATTCTTTTATCAAAATACTATGTGTATTTTGATAAAAGTACACATGTCTACTTTATAAAATAACTGCTTGTACTTTATAAAATAGCTCATATCCTTCAAAAACACGTGAACTTTATGAGAACTACATGTACTTTTACCAAAATACTGCATGTATTTTGATAAAAACGCTTGTACTTTATATAATAATGATGTTTTCCATTTGAAAATTAATCAAAAGTAGATGTTCGATTTTTTTCAGCTGTGATTCTTCAAGAATTTTCCTCAACGTCGAAATTTCATCCATGAATTTTTTATTAGTGTTTTTCTGATATATGAAAAAATGAATGTTAGATTTTAAGCATTATTTGATAAACATAATGTCAAAGAACAATGAATACAAATACAAATAAATGAAACAAATGATAATGAACATCATTAATAAATGTGTGTACTGTATAAAAACTATGTGTATTTTCTTAAAACATCATTATTTTACAATATAAAATGCGTGTACTTTAATCTAAATACTGCGTGTACTTTTTATAAAATGTTTGTACTTTTTATCAAAATGTTGTGTGTATTTTGATAAAATGCGTTTACTTTATCAAATAAATGCTTGTACTTTATAGAATAATGATATTCTCACTTTGAAAATTAATCAAAAGTATTTGTTCAGTTTCACTTTTGATTTTCCAAGATTTAGCCTCAACGTCACCATTCCAATCTTACCATCTCCCAATTTTTGGAGTACATCTTCATACAATTTCTTAAGATTTTTATTAGTCTCAAATAGATAGGCATTCGTTTGATCCATGATTCTTGATGATTCAGGCTTCTTTTTTAATGATTCTTCCAATTGTTTAATTCTTTCTGATTCACTCATTTTTTCTTGTACAAGTTTTTCATTCAAAGAATTGTTTAACTCAACAAGTTGGGCACTTTCCACCTCTAACTTATTGAGTAACTCTTTTTCTTTTAAAAGTTGGGAATTTTCCACCTCCAACTTCTTCATTTTCTTTTATGCTTGCATAAGTTGACGATTATCCATCTCCGACTGTACATTCAAAACAATAATTTTGGCACTCTCCACCTCCAAAGTCTTTACTTTCTCTAGTGAACAATTAAGTTCTTAAGCTTCTTTATATAGTTCAGTATTTTTTCCAACAACTCCATTTTCAATGCAGCATTTTGTTCATCCAAATTTACCTTCTCAGCATTATCAAAATCTCTTGATTTTTAATTTTTAGTATCTGTTGGTTCATAATTCCCAACATTCTCGAACTTTTCATAATCCGTTGATTCAAAATTCTCAGTATCTTTTGGTCAATCATTTCCCTTATTTTTTCAATGAATCATAAATTTTTTAAGGGGAATATTCCAACCCGATAAAAATGTATTGTTATCACATTCTTCAGTAGATTTTTCGGGTGATAAATCATTATGTATAGGACTTGCTTCAAAAAATGTTCAAAGTTAAACTAGGCACTTCACATTGAATTTTAATCTTATTAATGCCCTTGTTGATATCAGCTTCACTTTCCATTGCACTATCTTTACTGGCTGCTTTATTTATAGTCCCCATCTTCAAATTTAATGAAGCGATATCATCATCAGATAACTAATATTTCAAATATGATAAGGTCCATATAAGAAATTTTGGTAACTTCTCTTCCATCCCTTTAACAGGTGGAATGATATCAAACATATCACATACCCAATACTGTGATCATGCAAAAAACAAACATGATATTAATAATTTTATTATCTAGTTTTCATAATTGGAATATCACATGTACTTTCAAAGTACACGCGTGTATTCTATAAATATCACGTGTACTTTCAAAGTACACGTGATATCTAGTTATTCCAATGATCATGATCATTGAAATAACATGTGTATTTTATAAATATCACGTGTATTCTGAAAGTACATGTGATATTCCAATGACCATGGTCACTGAAATTACGGGTGTACTTTATAAATATAACATGTACTTTGAAAGTACAAGTGAACTCGAGTTTTCAAACAATTTTTCTAATTTATTTTTTCGACTTCATTTGTAAGTTTTGCTAACCAATAGTTAAATGACACATCCACTTGTTTGTGCTAGGATTTAAACGTGTTGTTTTGTTGAGTGAATTGATGAGAAACCCATGCACAGTAAATGTCTAATCATATTTAATTATATCATCAATATTGTTGTTGTATGGTGTTAAAAATTCTCCTACTATAAAGTTTGAGTTGGAGAAAAATAACATCATCATGAAGTGGAGACAAACAAGATTTACAAAATCAATA
This sequence comes from Sambucus nigra, assembly GCA_949130495.1. Classification (NCBI taxonomy): domain Eukaryota; kingdom Viridiplantae; phylum Streptophyta; class Magnoliopsida; order Dipsacales; family Adoxaceae; genus Sambucus; species Sambucus nigra. Next base: position 222,660,395 of record OX422221.1, on the reverse strand, counting down.
ATCCCCTCATATGTGTCCAACTCTATTGATTTCTTCAAACCCTTATATATGTTTGAGTTTCCAATTTTTTTTAGCTTTGAAGTATCGAGCAAGGAATTCAGGTTTTGGAGCAGACGCATCCAATCCCTTTTTCATATTTATTTATTGTTGCCCCTCTACCATTAGGATATCAAATATTTTACTTATATCTTTTGGATTATTTGGCCACTTCTCTTCATCTCAAAACTCTTCATTTCGATAATTTAGATCTTGATAATGGATAGAATATTTATTGCTTTTTTGTGTTGTATTTATACTACTTCCTCATTGTAGCAGGCATTGAAAATCTCCCAGAATGGAGTCTTCTTAAGAAGTTAAATATGCATATCATTTATTTTATTTTTAATAGAAGAAAAATCTTGATAAAAGCTCACAACATTCGACCTATATTGGTCGTGTTTATTCATACCACGTGTAGATTTCACATCACTTCTTGAAGAACTTTCTTCATAACTTTTCTCACTACACCAAAACTGGCAAATGGTCTCACGGACAAAATCCCTGACTAGACTGCGGGTCGGGGACTTGGGTCGTGACCATTTTGGGCGCGACCAATTTCGTGGGTCGTGTCCCAAGTCCGTGACCAAAAAATGGTTACGGCCCGCAGGGGTCACGGTAGATGGTCGCGGACATGCGCTATGACCCATATCGCGACGGGAAAAAAATGGTCACGGCCTTAGTCCGTGACCCACAAACATGACAAAAATTGGTCATGGTCAAAGTATGTGACCCACACCACGATGAAAAAAAAAGGAAAAAAAATGGTCGCGGCCAAAGTCTGTGACCCCAACCATGACCAAAATTGGTCGTGGCCAAAGTTTGTGACCTACACCGCGATGGAAAAAAAAGGAAAAAAATGGTCGCGGACTTTGGCTGCAACCATCTTTCATCACAGTTGGGGGTCATGGACTTTGGCCACGACCATTTTTATGCGCGACAAAAAAAATAAAAATGGTCATGGACAAAGTCCAAGACCATATTTAACTATCATTTTTAAAAAAATGCCTTTTTTTTGGTCCAATCCTAAAATTGGGAATCCTGTGACTGCACGGTCGGTTGCTACGTGTAACGCTGAACGCGTACGAGGTGTTAGAAATATTTATTATTGGCAAAATAATAAAAAATCACAAATTGCGAATCGGGAACGTTGTTAATAAACTAATATATATACTAACTTACAAATATTACACGTCTTAGTAATTCACAGACCAAGAAAAAATTAAACAGAGTTTCCTCTATTTTCTGGACATTTCAAACCCTGTAAATATAAAACCTTCTTATTATAAAGCCCGCATGGCCATAAAATTTAACAATCAAATTATAAAAGCCCGCACCACCATAAAACTAAACAATAAAAGCATGCACTGCTGTAACACATAAAAAACATAATCATGAATGTCCACAACATTATATAAACAATCTTCATGTTGTAAACCATTGCCTCCTTCATTTGTTCCACGTGCAAAAAAGCAAACGATACAATGTTATCCTGCAAATGACAGGATACAAAAAAATATATCAGTAACCAAGTAGTTTAACAAAAAAATTATTCAAGCTGAAAATTTTCATATATGAGTTATAATTATCAACATATCAATTCCTACGAGTTACATTGGTCCCGTGCGAGGTGTCGGTGCCACTCACGGGGCTGTTTCGAGGTTTCCCCCTCTAGCGCCATGTTTTTAAGCCTATGTTTAGACAGTTTCAAATTATACTTGTATTCTCAAACCGCGAGTCCCATTATTGTACAGAGCCTCGTTGGTGCCTCTCACGGGGTCATTCGGAGGCTGTTTCGGTTTTTCACCCTCCAACGCCATGTGTTTTAAGCCTGAGTCCTGATATATTCAAATTATCCTCGTGTATTCAAATCGGGAGTCCCGTGATCGTACGGTCAGTTCTTATGAGTTACATTGGTCCCGTGCGAGGTGTTAGTGCCTCTCACGGGGCCGTTCGGGGGTTGTCTCGAGTTTTTGCCCTCTAACGCCATATTTTTAAGCCTAAGTCTATAGATTTGAAAATTATCATCGTATTCTCAAACCGGGAGTCCCTTGATTCTGCAGTAAGTTCCTAAGAGTTACATTGGTCCCGTACGAGGTATTGGTGCCACTCACGGGGCCGTTCGGGGGTTGTGTCAGGTTTTTGCCTTCTAACGCCATGTTTTTAAGCAGAGTCTAGAAATATATAAATTATCATCGTATTCTCAAATTAGGAGTCCCGTGATCGCGCGGTAAGTTCCTACGAGTTATATTGGTCCCGTGCGAGGTGTTGCTGCCACTTACGGGGCCATTCAGGGGCTGTTTCGGGTTTTCACCCACGAACCCCATGCTTTTATGCCTAAGTCTAGAATATGAAAATGAACATTATGTTCTTAAACCGGGAGTCCCGTGATCGCACGGTCAGTTCCTACGAGTTACATTGGTCATGTGCGAGGTGTTGGTGCCACTCACGGGGCCGTTCAGGGGCTGTTTTAGATTTTCACCCACTAACGCCATGTTTTGCTTAAGTCTTGATATTTTTAAATTATCATCATATTCTCAAATTGGGAGTCCTGTGATTGCGTGATCAGTTCCTATGAGCTACATTGGTCCCGTGCGAGGTGTTGGTGCCACTCACGGGGCTATTTCGAGTTTTCACCCATTAATGCCATGTTTATAAGCCTAAGTCTAAAAATTTACAAATTATCATCGCATAATCAAATCGAGAGTCCCGTAATTGCGCGATCAGTTCCTACGAGTTACATTAGTCCCGTGCGAGGTGTTGGTGCCCCTTACGGGTTCGTTTGAAGGTCATTTCGGGTTTTCGCCCTCTAACACCATGTTTTTAATCCTAAGTCTAGATATTTTCAAATTATCATCGTATTCTTAAATCGGGAGTCCCGTGATCACGCGATGAGTCCCTACGAGTTACATTGGTCCCATGCGAGGTGTTAGTGCCTCTCATGGGGCCGTTCGGGAGCTGTTTCTAGGTTTCGCCCTCTAATGCCATTTTTTAAGCCTAAGTCTATATATTTTCAAACTATCATCGTATTCTTAAACTAGGAGTTTCGTGACTGCACGGTCCGTTCCTACGAGTTACATTGGTCCCGTGAAAGGTATTAGTGCCCCTCACGGGGCCATTCGGGGCTTGCTTTTAATTTTCTCCCTCTAAAGCCATGTTTTTAAACCTAAGTCCTCATATTTTCAAATTATCATTGTATTCTCAAACCAGGAGTGTCGTGACTGTGCGATCAGTTCTTAGGAGTTACATTGGTCTCATGCTAGGTGTTGGTGTGTCTAACGGGGCCGTTCGGGGTTTCACCCTCTAATGCCTTATTTTCAAGCCTAAGTCCTCATATTTTCAAATTATCATTGTATTCTCAAATCAGGAGTCCCATGATCGTTCGGTTAGTTTTTATGAGTTACATTGGTCCCGTGTGAGGTGTTGGTGCCTTTCACGGGATCGTTCGGGGTTTTGCCCTCTAACGCCTTGTTTTTAAGCCTAAGTCCTCATATTTTCAAATTGTCACCATATTCTCAAATTGGGAGTCCCGTGATTGCATGGTCAGTTTCTATGAGTTACAGTGATCCCGTGCAAGGTGTTGGTGCCTCTCACGGGGTCGTTCGGGGGATGTTTTGAGTTTTCACTCTCTAACGCCATGTTTTTAAGCCTAAGTCCTCATGTTTTCAAATTATCATTGTATTCTCAAACCAGGAGTCCCATACTTGCGCAGTTAGTTTCTACAAGTTACATTGGTCTTGTGTGAGGTGTCGGTGCCTCCCACTGGACCATTAGGGGGCTGTTTCGCTCTCTAATGCCATTTTTTAAGCCTAAGTATATATTATTTCAAATTATTGTCGTATTCTTAAATCGAGAGTCCAGTGACTCCACGGTCAGTTCCTATGAGTTACATTGGTCCCGTTCGAGGTGTTGGTGCCTCTAACGGGGCCGTTCAGGGGCTATTTTGGGTTTTCTCCCTCTAACGCCTTATTTTTAAGCCTAAGTCCTCATATTTTCAAATTATCATTGTATTTCCAAATCGGGAGTCATGTGATTATGCGATTAGTATCTATGAGTTACGTTGGTCCCGTGCAAGTTGTTGGTGCCTCTCGCGGGGCCATTTGGGTCTTGTTTCAAGTTTTCACCCTCTAACGCCATGTTTTTAAGCCTAAGACATCATATTTTCAAATCATCATTGTATTCTCAAACTGGGAGTCCCGTGATTGCGCGGTCAATTTTCATAAGTTACATTGGTCCTGTGCGAGGTGTTGGTGCTTCTCATGGGATCATTCGGGGGCTGTTTCAAGGTTTCACCCTCTAATGCCATTTTGTAAGCCTAAGTTTATATGTTTTTTAATTATTATCATATTCTCAAATTTAGAGTCCCTTGACTGCGCGATCATTTCCTACGAGTTACATTGGTCCGGTGCGAGGTGTTGGTGCCTCTAATGGGGCCGTTTGGGGGCTATTTTGGGTTTTCGCCCTCTAACGCCTTGTTTTTAAGCCTAAGTATACAAATTTACAAATTATCGTTGTATTCTCAAACTGGAAGTCTCGTGATCACGTGATAAATTCCAATGAGTTGCATTGGTCCCATGCGAGGTGTTGGTGCCAATCACGGGGCCGTTCGGGGGTTGTGTCGGCTTTTTGCCTTTTAACGCCATGTTTTTAACCCTAAGTCTATAAATATGAAAATTATCATCGTATTCTCAAACCGAGAGTCCTGTGATGACGCAGTAAGTTCCTACGAGTTACATTGGTCCCGTGCGAGGTGTTGGTGCCACTCACGGGGCCGTTCGGAGGCTGTTTTGAGTTTTCACCCACTAACGCCATGTTTTTATGCCCAAGTCTAGAAAAATATAAATTATCATTGTATTCTCAAACCGAGAGTCCTGTGATTGCGCAGTCGGTTCCTACGAGTTACATTGGTCCCGTGCGAGGTGTTAGTTCTACTCACGAGGCCGATTGGGGGCTGTTTTGGGTTTTTACCCACTAACGCCATGTTTGGTTAAGTCCTGATATTTTGAAATTATCATCGTATTCTCAAACCGAGAGTTTCATGATCGCGCGGTCAATTCCTATGAGTTACATTGGTCCTATGCGAGGTGTTGGTGCCACTCACAGGGTCGTTTGGGGGCTGTTTCGAGTTTTTGCCCTATAATGCCATGTTTTTAAGCCTAAGTCTAGATATTTTTGAATTATCATCGTATTCTCAAATTGGGAGTCCCGTGATTACGCGGTCAGTCTCTAGGAGTTATATTGGTCCCGTACGAGGTGTTGGTGAATCTCACGGGGCTTATTGGGGATTATTTTAGGGTTTCCCCCTCCAACGTCGTGTTTTTAAGCCTAAGTATAGATGTTTTCAAATTATCATCATTTTCTCGAATTAAGAATCCCGTGATCGCACGATCAGTCCCTGCGAGTTACATTGGTCCCATATAAGGTGTTAGTGCCTCTCACGGGGCCGTTCGGGGGTTGTTTCATGGTGTCTCCCTCTAACGCCTTGTTTTTAAGGATAAGTCTAAATATTTTTGAATTATCGTCGTATTCTCAAACTGGGAGTCCCGCGATCGCGCAGTCAGTCCCTATGAGTTACATTGGTCTCGTGCGAGGTATTGACGCCTCTCACGGGTCCGTTCGGGGGCTATTTCAGGAGGTCGCCCTTTAATGCCTTGTCTAGATATTTTCAAATTATTATCGTATTCTCAAATCGGGAGTCCCATGATCGCGCAGTCAGTTCCTACAATTTACATTAGTCCCATACGAGGTGTTGGTGCCTCTCATGGGGTCGTTCGGGGGATGTTTCGGGGTTTCTCCCTCTAACGTCGTTATTTTAAGCTCAGGTCTTGATATTTTCAAATTATCATTGTATTCTCAAATTGGGACTCTCATGATCGCGCAGTCAGTCCTTATGAGTTACATTGGTCCCATGCGAGGTGTTGGTACCTCTCACGGGGCTGTTCGGGGGCTATTTCGGGGAGTCTTCCTGTAACACCGCATTTTTAAGGCTAAGTCTAGATATTTTCCAATTATCGTTGTGTTCTCAAACCGAGTTGTTTTAAGGTTTCTCCCTCTAACGACATGTAGCTACGTGATGTTATGGTTTATTATGAGAGATTTTAAAAGTATATGTGTGTTATCAATCTAAGAAATTCAATATAGTATTCAACAACCAAACCAACAATCAGTAATTATCCCGTACTCCTTCTATCATCTATGTGATAAAACACATACCCATAATCTTAGTATCTAACTGTAGTAATGTCATTTCTCATTTTATACATGATAAATTCATAAACAATGATGTTATTAATGTGCACACGTGTTTGCGATTCATATTTGAAGTAGAGAAGTAAATAAATGAATAGCACGAAATACAAGTAAACCATGAATAACACAACGACAAGACACTGTAAGACAATTGACGCAAGTCTTGATTGAGAAATTTTTTTTTTACCGTCAGTATGTTATTCACCCCTTCCCCCACCAAGAACTTTGGAATGTTAATTGACAGCACGGTTATTAATTTCTACAAAGCCGTTGGGTGACTGTGTCTACGGGGTAGGTATGGTGAAAATTGAAAATGTTACTGAAACACACACATATAATATGAATAAAGCATACCGAATTGAAATGTTTTTCACATTTCCCTTCAATTATCAGCAACAAAAAGAAAAAAACTTATTAAAACTGATCTATCTGAACTCATAATAGAAGCGAAATGAAAGTTAAATTCACCATTAAACATATTATCATACAAGTTATCTAAGGCAATTACTTGAATAACCTTGTACATACACGCTTTTGGCCCACAAGAAAATGATGCAAACCCAACTAGGCATGGTCTAAACTTTAGCTCATCTGTATACAAATGAAAAAATAGTTATTAGTATCCTTAAAAATCATTCAACTTTCGCCCACAATCTACTTTACTTTCAATAAATAAAATATGGAAATAAGAGTTCCAAAATTATTTCAGATATTGCATTACTGTTTACCTTCTACCAAAAATAAAGATGGTCAAAGCTACTCTGGTAGGGAGGGAGAAAAAACACGTGATGAAAACCTAAACAACAAACTTGAAATTATTTTCAACTCTCTATTTCTTTGTTGCTTTTTAGGATTTCAAATGGAAGACTGTTAAAGGGGGAACCACCCCAATTCAGCTAGTGAAGTGTTATAGAGATAACCTTAACAAGATCATTGATAATTCCTGAAGCCAATTATTTTTCTTTGTCGGGAAAGAATCTACGAAAATGGAAAATCGCACCAAATACCCAAAATAGCAACACAAATCCGTTAACAAAGTCATATACCCAAATCATCTGTTAAAAACACCATTCAATCAGTCAAATGAACCAAAATTCAACAAAGTCAAAGATTTTACATTCCAACTAGAAATATATAGATACCAACTTTGGATTTCGAGTACTAATAAATCCAAATCAAGTATTTTTAATAATTCTTGTGACCATGACACCATGTGTGTGGCTAAAACCCGTTGTGTTATTGTGTCAAAAAATTAAAACCCTATTGAACAATTTGCATATACGTATATAATATAAACATTAAACATACATAAATACAGGTTAGAAGGAATGAAAAAAATAGATATATAGACAAACCTTGTGTCCCCTTTCAATATATTTCATGGCAACTGGCTCTTTGGTAACCCTTGTGGAACTGAACTCAACATTTACCTTACGCCGATGACAAAGCACACGATGACGAAAAGATGTGCATTGTACTCAAAACACCTACAAACATATCGGATGGCATGACTAATAATATTAGGGAATTATTCATTAACATGGAGGAAAAAGGTTTTTTATAGGTGCCAAAGACATACTATATCCCATGCATCTTCTTCCAATGGTTTTCCACAATCAATTGCTTTAAGTTTTGCCATTTCAGATTTCCTCTCAGTTATCTACACGAGATCGAAAATAATAAGTACTCGAGAGAACTAAAACAAAGAAAATTAAGCTTACAAATTCAAGAAACAACATAAATGGCTCAAGATGCAAATGGGCCAAAAACACTAACTGAATCCCAGTAATCATATTCCGAAACCTAAGTTGTGTGACTAATAGAACTCGTTATCCTCGCAAGAGTTCAAAGTCAGATATTTCAAGGGATATATACAATTTTTCAACTTCCCATACATAATTTGATGACACGACACGCATATAACTCCCAATACAATATAAAAAAAATCCATTTAATTATATTTTGTAAAAAAATCACGACACACATATAACCCACAATAAAGTGGATGTAATTTTTTCACTTATTAAAAATCCATGTCATTATATTTTGTCAAAAATATAATGTCTAGGTGTTTGAATAATATTTTATAAAAAAAAACCATAATACAATGTTTAGGGTTTCTTGACATAAATATAATTTATTCATAGTTGCACACATAAATACATATACACACATATATACATAATGAGAATCAAAATACACACACACAGTTAGAGGGGGAATAATATAATGTAATTTTTTCACTTATTAAAAATCCAGTTAATTGAAATACATAATGAGAATCGAAATACACACACACGAACTTGGGTCAGGGCCCAAGTTCATGACCCATTCGTGACCAAGGTTGGAGGGAATTTTGGCACGAAATTGGTCAAGCCCTGGTCACGGCTCAAGTCCGTGACCCACAGTGGTCAAGGATTTGGGCCGTGACCACTTCTAGAATATCCATGACTCAGTGTGGTAATGAATATGGTCATGCCAAAAATTGAGATGGTCACGGCCCAAGTCCGCGATCAGCTGGGCGCGAACTTGGGCCATGACCAACTGGGCATGACCATTCACAGGATTTAGTGTAGTGTCTTCTTGTTGTTCTTTTCTTTTCTTATCGTCATTTTCATCCCCACTCTAATAATCTAAACACATAAAATTTAAATTACAAACCTATAATAATAAATTACTTGTACAAAAAATAAAAAACACACGAATTGGAATAATATACATGCTCAAACAATAAAGTATATGTGTATTTAACAAAAGTAGATGCAATATTCTCATAAACACTTCATACAAATCTCAACAACATACATGCTAAAAGCAGTAATACCAATCGTCCTTTATAAGGTAATACCTAAGACCTATTGTTTGACAAGTTGTAAACCAAAATTCTCTGTTCTTAACATATTCAGAAAAGAAGTGATACAATAGCTCCATGTTAAACGTGTCAGCCTTTTCAAAACCTCTTAAACAATGTTACTCAATTCGTTTTGCTAAATCTTTCACTTTCAATGTCTTCAAAGTAGTAGTAAAAACCAAGTAACCTTTTCTCTCTATCATTGATACGACGTTGAAATGAATTTTGTCATCGTAAGTAGTATTGACTGTCAATGTGAAAGGTTTGGTATTGTTAGGATCTTCGAAGGTGCAACCAACAATTTTGTAGTTGAACATGCTTGATGGTAAGATTCCTAAACAATAACACAACCATAATACATATTATAAACAGTGGAATATCATTCAAATGTCGCTAGTGCGGACCACAATAACATAGGATCTATTAAATATAAAGATGACATATATATTATATATAGTACACGCATAATGCATAAAAATACACGCACATTGGATTGAACCAAATCAATTTTAATGTGCATGTACTTTAGGACCTAGAAAAATACAGGACCTAAATTTATAAAGTACACGCAGTCCTAAATAAATGTCACTGACACAGACCATAATTAAATATGGAGAGAAGTATCATTCAAATGCCGCTGACGTGGACCATAATAACATAGGATCTATTAAATATGGAGATGACATATATATATATATATATATATATATATATATATATATAATATAGAGTAAATGTATCGTACATAAAAGTACACACACATTAGATTGAACCAAATCAATTTCAATGTGCATGTACTTTATGAATTTGTATGTACTATTTGAAAGTACACGCAAACTCATAAAGTACACACAGATCATACAGGACCTATACAAATACATAACTAAATTCATAGAGTACATTTAGTCCTAAATAAATGCCGATGGCATGGACCAAAATTAATATAGAACCTATACAAATACAAAGAGTATGTATATATTCCAATCATGTATATGTTCTCAGTCCTCAATAAATAATGTATACATGAGGAAATGTATAGTGATGAAATGCATAAATGTGCAGTCCTCAATATGCAGAAAGTGTGTTTGCATTTAAAATCAGGGCAACTAATGCATTTTTTCATATCATGAACAAGTATAATGTGATTTCACCAGTCAATGTATAATGTCTACAAATTTATACATATAAGAACACAAAATACATAATAAAATAAGGAAAAAGTTATACAAAATCTAAGGACAGAAAAGTAGTACATGGAATCCATAACATAACACTCAAAATACAAGGATAAACATGTGATATCAAAAATAAAATGCTAAGAACACAACATATACAGATTGTATGGTGTAATCTTAAGAACACAATATTACATTTAATTCATAATATATTACATCAAATATGTATGTATATATATATATATATATATGAGCATGTATTACCTGTTAGTGTTGTTTGGAAGAATTTGATTGAGAATGTGAAATGTTTGTTAAAACTTCCACGATTAGGGTTTTGATCGCTTGAATTTCGGTGAAGTGTGTTTGTTTTGGAATTTAAGAGTATTTATATGTTGTTTGACCAAAATTTGATTGAGAATGAGATTCATTTTGGTATTTTGATCGAAGAGACAATACAATTAAGATTTTGATCGAAACGACAATACAATCATTTTAGCGCTTGAATTTCTGTGAAGTGTGTTGTTTTGAAATTCGGGGTTTTTATATGTTGGACCTAATCGTTTAAAATTTGTCAAGCCTGGATTATAGTCTAAAATTATTAGTCCAAAGACTTAACAGTAAAATTCCAAAAGAAAAATGCCACCCAATTTTGATATTAACTTTTGTGAGAAGTGAATTGAACTAATGATAAAAAAAAAATTAGGGATCTAAGTATTTAGCTCCATTTTTTATGCTTTATTTGTAGCCACTTTCATGTATTTCTTTTTTTAGTTGTTGATCTTGTAACCACTATGGGACTAATGTCATTCTCTGCGAAAAGAAATATGGACAGTTTTGGGTAGTTATGGGACTTACTACAATTTTAAAAATACATGGGATGTGAGCGTAACAAATCTTAGGAGATGAGATTAAAGCAAAAAAAAAAATATATAAATTTTATATTTTTAATATTTTAAATCATTTTTTTAAAGGGTAATTTCGATATTTAATTTTAATATGATAATTTTGATAAATCAATTTTTTAAATATGTAAACAAAAATAAACAATCAAATTTTCTATAATTTTTATGTGATAATTAAAAAGATCAAATACCAAAAAGTCCCTCAAATATTTTTTAATACACATTTAGTCAAAACCTTTTTATTTTGTACCAAAAACTCCCTCAAACACCCATTTAACTAATATTCTCTTGCTTTTAAAGCGCCGCACCAGTAGCATGGTGAAGGACTTTTGGGAACAAAATAAAAAAAAAATTGAATTAAATGTGTATTAAAAAATATTTAAAGGACTATTCGTTAAATACTCCTGATTAAAAATTAATAAATTATAATTATAATTTTTCCGATTAAAATAATACTATACAATAAAAGATCGTACCGTGAGTAGACCTGTCAACGGGTCGGTTTGGATCGTGTATGGGTCGGGTTAACGGGTGAAAACACCCTTAACCCGTACACGACCCGTTAAGCCTAACGGGTCTAATAACAATACCCAAACACGACCCGTTAATATTAACGGGTACACGACCCAAACCGTTAACACCCATTAATATTAACGAATCATTTTTGGTCGAAATGGGTAACGGGTTGGGTGACCCTATAATACCCGTTAGTCTTCAATACTTTAAAAATAATGGATTTTAATTGTAATTTTTATTGGGTATAGATTGGGTGACCCTATAGCACCCGTTAGTCTTTAAAGATTTAGAAATAATGGGTTTTAATGGTTATTGTTATTGGGTACGGGTTGGGTGACCCTATAGTACCCGTTAGTGTTAACGGGTGTTAACGGGTATAAACGGGTTAAAACGGGTACAGGTAAATTTCCAAACCCGAACCGTTAGTGTTAACGGGTCTACCGTGTCAACCCATTAATGACCCAAACCCAATAAGGGTAAACCCATTAACTTATAATTTCGTGTCGAATCGTATCGTGTTAACGGGTTATCGTGTATTTTGACATGTCTAACCGTGAGCCCCCTAAGTTTAACCAACCATATGTCATCGACACAATTTTCAAACGTGGTTATCAACTTCTCATCCGTAGTTTCACCAAAGTTTAATTATTACTTAAGAGACATGTTCCTTGTCCATATCTCATTTGTTAAGCATTCGGACGGCTAAGCTTTATCACTTCAAGGTCTGCTAAACTTTTATCACTACAAAAAAATAAATAAATAATAAAAATGTTTGAAATTATATTCGCAAGTTGCTGTTGCTCCGTGGTAAAGTGCGAGAGGATACGCACTCAGTTGAGATATTTTATTCTGCTTATTGGATATGCTCTGTTTATAATATCTTTGGGGGTCGGGGTGATAAGTAGTAAGAAAGCTAAGAGCCGTGTGTGAATTTAATACGAGCTCTTGCTTTTCAAGTTCCACTTACATGGAAAATGAAATTGGTCACAAAGTCTAACTTACCTATTTGTATATTGTTGCTCTAAAACGGCAGCCATCCAAATCAACTTCAATCACAAGACTATATTATATATAATCACTAGTTTTCTACATCGTCTATTTTTTCAAACATCTCCCTACTTTGTTTGTTTGTCTAATTTTAATATGTCATATCGACAAGTTGCAAGGTGATTTTTAAAGTAAAAGGCAAAAATGTTCTCACCACTTACTCCGAAAAGAAAAGGAAAAAAAAAAAAGGGAATGACACGTCCTTTTTCAATTTTTTTTTCCCCTGTTGTGAATTGCCGAAAAGGTTTTTGTCATCGCTCACGCACTATAACCTTTTACATATAAAAAAGTCTTCAAAGTGATTGGAACATTAGATTTTCATGAGTGTTGTAAGAATGATGACTTTTTAGGTGACCAACAGAGTGATGATTGTTGATTATAAGAAATGACATGTTTTTTCTAAGCCTTGTGTCGGGGCATAGCTGGCTATGAGTATATAGGCATATCTGCATTAGATAATCAAGTTATTATTGTTCAAGTTAATCAATTATGGGGTGTTGCTGTTGAAATCTCTCCAAAATTGATATACGTATAAGTTAAAATGATGTTTTTTTAATTTAAAAACACCAAAAAAAATTATATATTTTGTTTTGAAAATAAAAACTAAATGAAACTTTTGAGGGTAAGGGTCTGTTTGGTTTGCAACTATAATTTTATTTTCTGTGTTTAAATAGAATTATGATAAAAATTTACGTTTGACAACCTGTTTTTAAATACTGAATTATAATATTTCTGTGTTATAATCACGTTTTTCAGAAAACAGCAAAATGGTGTTTTATAACTTTTGTTTTTTATTTTTCAACTCAGAATTATTCATTCTTAGTATTTTATTGTATTTATACCTTAATATATAATATGCATACATAATACATTAATATGTGTGTAATTTTGTAAAATAAAAAATATATATGTACATATACACAAAATTACGTATATTTATATTATTAAATTATATAATATACTAAGATCCACATGTTAAATAATATTGTCAATAGATATATGATACTTATATATAGTTTTATACATGTATTATTAATGTATGACATAATATAAAGTATACATATAGTACATATGTATTAAAAAATATTATCAATTCATGTATGTATATAATTTTATTATGAATTATACATGTAATATCATTACATAAAACTATCAATTCATGTACGTATATAATTTTATTATGAATTATACATGTAATATCATTACATAAAAACATACATCATAAATCATATACATGTACATTTAATATCATGTATTTAATGAGGTATATTGGGGAGTTTAACTATATATATATATATATATATATATATATATATATACACACACACACACATGTATAATATAAATATACATGTTTGCCAATTTTGTCAAATTTTCAAAAAACTGTATTTAAAAATAAGTTTACCAAACGCGCACCAATAATTATAAACACAAAAAATTGAATTTTAAAGCTGTATTTAAAAACAACGTTTAAGTCAAATTTTCTGAATATAGAACCAAACGGGCACTAATCAGCTCAAACAATTTGTTTAGAAATCAATAGGGTGGTGACCGGACGGATAAGAAGCGATTATCATGTTATCCATATTCGTATCAGTTATTTGAATGCACTATTTGTATTCGTATCCGTATTCGAAGTAAAAATAACTATCCATATCCATTTTCTCTCATCGGATTCAGATAATATCAGTATCCATTTACATTATTTATCCATTACAATTGACTTGCCTATTTTAACATTTAATATCAATACTATTGTAACAAATATATCAAGCTCTAACTATTTATAATCAATCATTTAAAATTAACAAATTGATCTACCATTTTATAATCAACAACTTATCGACAACAACTTCTCCCTAACAGTTATTGTGTGCGTGTATTGTTGTGTGCATCTATGTGTGTGTTGTTGTTGTGTACTTGTTTGTATGTTGTTGTGTGCGTGTGTCGTTGTGTGCAGGTATGTGTGTGTGTGTGTGTATTATTATAGGTGCATGTGGGGAGGGGGGGGGGGGGGGGAGGGGAGGGGCGCTTACCAAGTTAACAGTAGAGGAAAGGCTTTGGAGAATGGAGTGTGCGCCGAAAAGGAAGGAGACGGGGAAACCGAGTAAAATGAAAGAGAAAGGTTTAAGTCAAATATTTTGTTTGGGTTTGTTTTGTTCGCTTTTTGTTCTTTTCTATTGTTTTCTTATTTTCTTTTCAAGTCATTCATTATCTTTATTTTTACATAATATATTTAAGTCAAATGAAAGAGAAATGTATTATTTCTTTATTTTTTTAAAATGAGTGAAAAGTGATGATTAATATTTTTATATAATATATTTATATTTTACATTAGATATAATAAATATTATAAATAATAATTATATATAAATAATATTAGTAATAAGTTATTATTAAATACAATACGAGTAAAGATATCCAAAAAAATGAATATCCGCAAATATGATTACTCCGCCCCGAATACGGATTATCCATGTCGAATACACATACTATCCATATCCTTATCTGTTTTTTCGAATATTTTAATACACTATCCGTATTCGTTTTTTCAAATAAATATCCACAAAATTCGGACTCGAATACCAAATGACTTTGGATTTTCAAATATCCATTTACACACCTAGCAATCAAGTCCTATAATATGCCAACAAATTTGCCTCAATTTTTTTTATTATCTTCTTGGAATATATTTTTGTAATACCCCGCGATTTTTAGGATTGAGAATTTAATTTATTTGGGAGAAATAAAATTTATTTAAATTGGAGAATTTTAAAAATTTGGCAATTGAGGTAAAAAATTTGGCAATTGAGGACGTTATGAAGTATTCCGGATGACGATTATGAGTGCGCAGTTGATTCCGGATGGGTCGAGATAGTCAAAATGACTGGCCTTGGGATTTATTTTCGTTTTGGAATATTTTTAAAGTTAGTTTGACTCAAATTGGAGTAAACGAATCATTTAAAGTGTGTATTATCATTTAAGATTGGGATTTAGGATTTAAAGGCTTAAGAGGTTACGAAATCAACCAATCTTATTTGTGAGAGCTAGAGAAAGAGAGAGAAGAAGAAAAGAAAAAGATAGAGGAGAGAGCTTGGAGATTTCCGACCAATACGCGATCTCGAGGACGTTTCAAGCTCTACAATTTCGAGGCAAGTGTTTAATCTTGCTAAATAATTCATATGTGTATTTGATTTCATGAATTGTGGGGAAAAACATGGATTTTTGGGTATAAATATCAAAACCTTCATTTTGTGGGTTAAATCTTGTATTTGATGTTTGTAAATGGATATGAGGCTGTATTATGAGAAGGGATGATTTATATAATGAGTTTTATGTTAGAAAATATGTTGGGGTTGAAGATTGAGGGTTGGAAGAGGATGGATTTGATTTTTGGGAAATTTAGGCTTTGGAGAGAAAATGCCCATTTCGTGGCTTGCTGAACAGGCCGAATTGATTCGGCCCCCTTCCCGAATCAATTTGAAAAGTTGCAGGTTTATAGGTCTGAGTGACCGAATCGATTTGGACCCCAAGCCGAATCGATTCGGCCTAAGTCAGACTCCCAGGTCCTTTGGACATAATCAATTCGCATTAGGGGGCGAATCAATTCGCATTAGGGGGAGAATCGATTCGCTGGGCTGAATCGATTCGGGTTAGGGCCGAATCGATTCGGAAACAGGGAAGTTTTGAGTAATTTTCCTAGAGTGAGTTTTACTTCATTTCGATTCGATTTCTCGATTTGGAACTTTTATCACTACACCAAATCTGCCGAATTATCACGGTCATTGACCTCGACAAGTTGGACTTGTCAAGATAAATGACCGTGATAATTCTGGGGGTGACAAAGAAAATTATCACGGACGTGTCATGGTCATTAACCGTGACAAGTTGTTAAATATTATCACGGTCATAGACCGTAACAAGTTTTGTCACGATTTATGACCGTGACAAACCCGTGATAATATTTAAAAGCATGTCACGGTCAATGATCGTGACACGTCCGTGACAATTTTCTTTGCCACGGTCAATGACCGTGACAATTTTGGACAGAATTAAAAAAACAAATGTTGGGCAGTATGGCCACTACCACTGCCCAGGAGTATATTTGTACCTGTTATAGCAACATTATACCTGTTCAAACATCATATATCCAAATAAAATAGAGATAATGCAAATATACATTCAAAACAATATGCATAACGATATAATCCAAATATAATTCAAATGTAACAACTTAAAAACAATTCAATTCCAATAATGTCACTACATGTCCGGGGTAAGGTTAGCTCTGAAGAGATGAGTAAACCACACGGTATACGAATTGGCAAACCCACCAATATACATTGTGCCACATTGTTCACGCAACCACAAGGGGGAGTTCTCCTTCCCGGGTACGCATGACGAGCACCTTGGACTCGATGTCTTGAAGTAAACGTCCATGAACTGGCATACCCTGGAAGGTATTCGGGTCCCTCAACCCCTGTCCTATCCGCTGGCCATCAAATATGTCTAGTATAAACACGCTCGGCCAACCAAATGTCGACATCGGTCGGTTGAAGGGAGCCAAATAGGGGAGTGGATCATCAAAGTCCGGACGTATCGACGATGAAGCAGCGAGGTCCACATCCTCGTCATCCTACACCTCCTCCTCCACCTCCTTCTCCTTCCCTTTCACCTCACGATTTTCTCCCAACGAACACTTCATGAATGAGAACATATCTTGGACCATCTCCTCCAAATGGGACAGCTTCGCGTCATGCGAGTCCATCGTTCGAGCCAACCCGGTGTCGCTCATCTCCAATCCGATGATCCTAGATTTGGCCACCCGTGAGCTCACCCCCTTGTCCTCCCCTTGCGATCAGAGCCAAGCACTTGGATGAGTGCATTAGTGAACAAAGATGCCTTGTCGGCATCAGACTGCGGCTCATGCACTTCCTTAAGCTTTGCCTGAAACGACAAAAAACACATGATTAGTAAAATAAGTAAATTAAAAAATTATAACGTAAGTAATAAAAAGCTAACTGTCAAATTACTTACAATCGTGGCCGCAACTCTCGTGGACACCTCCTTATCCTTCCCTTTCTACATCTGAATAGCCACATAAGTATCGAGCCTATGTGGCCTACCCAATGGCCACTCCATATCCCCTGAAATGAAATAAAGTAAAATTAGTATCGGCGCCGCAAAGTAAAATAATGCAGAATAATATATTTCTGTAGTTATAGAAAAATTAAATCTTACCATCATCCTATGCTCCACCTCGGCATAAGACGTTCGGCCGGAGTAGTGCACGTCCATCTTTTTTGCCCGATTTTCCCTCCCCGATCTCATTGTCAATGAACTTTTGCCATTGTGCCAATGAAATCGGCTCCTTCGGCGGGACGGATTCACACATTTGGATAATAGACTATCGGGTCTTCCCAAAGTATTGGGTCCGCATATTTTTCTTCCACGTCTTGTGTATCTCCCTCAACTGCTCCAAGACAGAATCACATAGCTTTGGATCTAGACTGAATTGTTACTGTCCAACAAATACAATGTTAGTTGCGAATAAATATAAATATAAAATGAAATTGAAATTGAAATCAAAATTGAAATTAAAATTTAAATATTCAGGTCTGATACACTATGAAGGAGGGAGGTTGAGTAGGCCTAGGATCTTTGTCCATACACTCTGATTAGTGCTTAGATTTCCAAATGGATTGAAACCATCTGTTGATATGGCCAAATGAATGTTGTGCTGTTCTCGAGCAAAATCGAGATACTCATAATTCATCATCCTCCAAGCTGTAGAATCAATAGGATGACGCATGAGATTACCCCTACTTCTTCCTTAGCATGCCAAGTCATTGCCTCCGCTATCCAAGGTACTGAAATCTCTTTAATCTAGGCCTAACGGGAAAATATTTCAACACTTTTTGAGACACTTTTGAGCTTATGCCTTCTTTAGTAGTAGATTGGACATATCTAGGTTCATCACAAACCGAACAACGATCGAGATTTTCATACTCCTTTCGATATATTATGCAGTCATACACACAAGAATGAATCAATTTATACTTCATTACCAAACCTTTCAAACCGTTCTTCATAATAGGATAGCTATTTATAAGCATATTCTCCTTGGGTAGTAATCCCTTCACCCATTTAAAAATTCCTGTCACGCTATTGCCAGACAAACTGTACTACGTGCTCAAACTGTGAAAATCAACCATGTAAAGTTATTTGATCTTTCTTACAGCTAGAGTATAACGGTTGGGTCGCCTTCAATTTTAAACTTTGGTAGTCATCCTCAAGGTTTATCGTGATATCTTTACGATCACTTGAACCTTGTACATCATCAGTAACCTTATTCTCCTCTGCTTCATAAACTCCGTAAGCATCACCAACTAAATCCTTTAATATGTTATGATCTATGTTGTCCCCTTCTACATCTATCCTACTTGTTGAAGGTTATTGTGAAGGTTGTTCGGGGACAAAAGGAACTTTTAATTCACCGTGAAAACTCCAAAAATCGATAACTATCTTGCATACCCGATCTTAACAAATGTAGTTCAACTGTTTTCCACTCAAACACCTTACCATTCTTACACCTAGCACACGGACACAAAAACTCTTCATCATTATGACATCTCTTTGCATATTTCATAAATTCATTAGCACCTCTACGAAACACATCCCCCATTCTATTTGTCTCACCCATCCACTCTTTGTATTTCAGATTTCCCATCACAACTACCACAACTATCCCATCACAACTACCACAACTAATCACCTATTAAAGGTAAGAAGCGTATATTCATGGATTAGTATAAACAAAACTTAGATTTATAGTATGTTTCATTTAATTATGTCTTATTTATATTTGATTTTTAAATTTCAAATTCAAATTCAAACTTAGATTTATACTATGTTTCATTTAATTTCTATTTCATCCATCTCCTCTAAAGGGAGAGTGGTCCTATCCCATTCAAGACCACATATTTCTGTAATATAATTAACAGCTCATCACATTGTTATGATTTGAGAAAAAATTGGCATCACATCCCCGTAGTTCTCCAAGTACACGACGTAAATTGACAAGTGTGAGTATTATTTCAATTAATTAATTGAAATAACAGTCATACTTGTCAATCTAGTATGTACCCAGAGAACATTAGGATACGACTACAGAACTTCCTCAAAAATTAACAACTTTAAGCCATTAAAAATATTATTATACATAAATTATGCACTCCCAAACTGTCCAAACGGGACAATTCGAGAGATCTCAGTACATGGGTAATGACTCTCGAACGGGTCTAAGGGCTATTGAATGCGTACGCATAAGAACTAGAAGGAGAGTGTTGATGTAAAAAATTAGATTTGACCTAATTATTTTAATCATAGATAAAAATGAATAAAGAAGTAATAGACAATAGATTTTAAAGTGGTTCGCCTTATAAGAATGGCCTACGTCCACTGTTTTTGTATTGCTGACTGTTTTCTTGGAATTCTCGAGGAATAGCTTTCTCAAGAAATTCCACCCCCCTTCAATGAAGAGGTTACAATGTATTTATAGCCTTGAGGTTGTACAAATGAAAGGATAATGTGTTGTCATCTAGTAAACATGTACATCTGTATGATAATAAATGAGCATTTAATGCGCAGTCGTCTCCTTGATTATCCTGATTAAAGTGCTATATTGCTCGGACCGCCTAAGTAGCTCGGATCTCTTAAGCTGCTCGAGGCCGTTGAGTTCCTCGTGGCTTCTTACTTTCTCGGTGATCTTGAGTTGCTCGATAAAAGTATACATATTTGCCACGTTGGCAGACACGTGTCTGTAAGTGAGTGGTCCATGTCAGCAGACTAAATTTGGTATCAACAGAAGCCCCCAATGTTTCGTAGTTTGATGGTGAAGAAAAGTAAGGAACATTCTGCTGCTTAGATTTTCAGTTTGTATGGATTTTAGGCAAACTTTCGTTATATCTCACTCTTTTTTTGAGTGCATAGTATCAGGATTTTAAAGTATTTTGAATTTCCCTAACCGCTTGGATTTTTTATCACCTTTTCTTCTTTTTAGCAGCCTAATATGCAAACGTACGCCTTAGTAATCATTGCTTTTCTCTATTCCCGAGGTAAAGTATTTAAATGCGGCAGAAATCCTATCGTCTTTTACTTTTCAAATCCGTGTCTTCGAACTTTTCATTTCTTCTCTATCTTGTGCGTTCGTTTCTTCCATTGTTCGTTGTCAACTGGTTCACTCTTCTCCTGTAAGATTTTCTTCCTTCTCTTTTACTTATTTTGTTCATCATGGTTTACCTTGTTGACTCTCTTGACAAATTTCGTTCTGAATTTTCAATTCCTTCATGGGTCATATTGGAAGAACTTTCTGAACCTTCTGATTATTTTTCTTTGGCTGAGGGACATTGGTTCCCAAGTCTCTTTGTGGCCGAATGTGGCTTTTCCTTTCCTCCAAATCCTTTATGTTTGGAGTTCTGTCAATATTTTGACTTTGTTCCTGCAAAGATAGCACCGAATACCTGGAGAATAGTTAATGGAGTCCATAGGTTAAACCAGCTTCATGAAACCCATTTAGGAATTCCAGAAATTATGTTTTGCTACAGATGGGTTGTCAGTGTGACAACCCGTTGTCCCGAAATAGGGGGTGGCCATCCCGATACTCCAAAATAACGAAATCATGGATTGAATCATTCTCAGCATCACAACAAAATAAGAAGTAAACGGGATAACCACTCCTTATTTCAGAAAAATGGGTTGCCAAAATTTTGATTTTAAAGTTAAAGAAAAGAATTTAAACAACCCAACTTAAAAAGAAAGTGGAAATCCAGACGAAATTATATTATGTACCCACAAATGTACAATAAAGGACCGAATATGCTGTCGGCCACAGACTCATACAACAATGTAAAACAAGTTTAATAAATTACATAATACATTACATTAATCAATTACAAAAGCATGGGCCTCTCGCCCAAGAAAAAAGGACCCGATCTTATCTAGAGTGCAAGAATGACGGTGTCTATTTCAAAATGTTACTTAATACCCGCAAAGCATCACGGATCGCCAAAGACACTGGGATCGGAATTCAAATCAGGCATCCTTACGGCGGAGTACCTGGGCGGATACAATATGCAAGCACAACAAGAAGTATGAACGGGTCAGGGCCCGGTTCTATATGATTACCAGATGAATAAAGAGTATGACAATTATGAATGATAAATCATGGTGAAAGAGAAATAAGAAACTACCTACACAATTTAAAACATAAGCTAAGCAGGAAAATAAAATGAATAACATTAATCTAAAACTTCATCTTGTGCACCAATCATTTCATATATCTTTTCCTTAACAAGAAATGTATATATATATATATATATATATATAGATTCACAATTTTATGCTCTGAAGGCATCTTTATCTCACTTTTACATTTTGTAAAAATCCTTTCCTTATGAGGAAAATAATCATTTTCAAATGCTCTTTGTGGAATTTTAATGTGCTCTTTATGGCACTTCACTCTGCTCTTTATGGCATATATAATCCATCAAGTCCCACTTGATTATGAATAGTTATATTTATATACATATAACGATTATAAGACCGTCCGTCCGGGTTTCCCCACTGTGCGCGCCCCTAAATGACCATCATCTTCCAGGGTCTACCATTAAGACAACCTGGGCACCTATAACGCAAGACGTCGGGAAGCGGCCATGTGCCTGCGGGGTAGTCATAACCACATCCGGAATTACCTACCCATCACAGAAAAATATACAATAACAATGCTCACATGGCCTAGGACTATATCCACCCTGTATTCATTAGCCAGGGGTCTTCACCTCACGTGCGAACTTCCCTTATGATGTCATTTAGAGAGGGTGTGTTCCAACCATTTTCAAAAAATCAAGTAAATTATCATTTACCAAATTCATGATTAAGTAAATTATCATTTACCATCACCATACCATATCCATTTCATTTCCATTTATACATGTATGTTTCGTTTTATTTGAAACCATACTTATTTGCATTATTGTAAATAATTCACCTTATTATCCGGAGCCATACGATAAATTATATCGTTACTACAACCTCAAAGGAGTAAATAAACTCTTAATTATCTCCAAATATTTTGGGGTATTACTTTAAAACCCCAACACTATCATACCTCAAAGGAATGAATAAACTTTCAGTTTATTCTCCCAACACACTTTTATGGTGTTATTATAAACCATCAAGACTAATATAGCTCAATTGAGCTTCTAAAGTCTCCCAAACATAACACTACATCTCCTAGTTTTATATTAATTAACTAGAAGAAAAGAATGCCCTATCATCAATAGGCATAACCCCGGAAAAGACCCCATAAGAACCATTACTAATTTAGGGTAGTTCCCCAACTCATATAGAACTCTAGGACTTTAAGTTTACTTCATTCAATAAGGTTCCTAGGTCCTAAGCTTAAAGAAAAGGAGAAAAATTGAGTTAAAAAAAAATAACTCTAAAACAGCATGAATCCGAATCGATTCGCCCAAACAGCGAATCGGTTCGGACATAAGACCTGGGATTCTGCAACTGCCGAATCTTTTCGGTTTGGACCCGAATCGATTCGGTCCAAGCAGACCTGGAAACTGCCCCTTAGCGAATCGATTCGCCCAGAGGGCCGAATCGATTCGGCCTGGAGAATTTGCCAAGAATGGCTTCGAGGGATATAAACCCTAGATTTACCCAAACTCCAATCTTTTCCATTTTTTCCCACAACCAACATCATAAATCTACCCCAAATCATTCTACATGATTATTAACCACTAATATCCATAATTTCATCATCCAAAAACCGAGATTAGGGTTAAATCACCACAAATTCTATTTTGGATCCATAAATACAAATACACAACTATCAAACAATTTATTCATCTTAAATCATATATTAGCAAGTAGAAAACTTGTCTTAGGGTTGATATCTCAGATTTCTTCGTGGAAGAAGCAATCCAAGCTCCAATCTCTCTTTTCTCTTCTTCTTTATCCACTTTTCTCTTCCTCTCTTTGTCTCTCTTTTTCTCTCTAAGTTTAAGACATAAAATGAGGAAAATGAAAATAAGGGGCAAGACTTAAAATCGCGTCTTAAGTCTAAAGTCTCCAACTTAAGTGGTTAATACCACATTAAAATGACTCCCAATACGCATTTAAGTTAAAACCAGGTAAAAGGCCCGAAACCCAAAATTACAATATGGCACTTATTTTGACTGTCTCGCACCTTCTGAGACTAACTACACCCTCTAAACTAGCATCCGACAATTTTATAAATTATTTCCAGTTCCAATTTCATTAAAACCGTAATGTCATTTAAAATACATGACATTATAAAACATGCATCCTGATGATATTTACTTTCACATACAGTAAATATACATCAATACAGTAAATATTAACTTCTAACTCATTAAATTAATATTTACTCCAGTTCCAACATTTTATATAATTACCTTATGCGATAAACTAATATAAAATTAGCCTCCTAAAAGAGAGGGTTGTTACATACTCCCCCCCTTATGAGGGAATTTTGCTTTCAAAATTCGGGCATACCCTATACGCATAAAGGGTATACTATCTTAAACTATCATTCTATCACTCTCTATAACCCCTCATTATTGTGGCGTCCCGAATGGACTCGGACAAAGGTCGTCACTATCGATCTCAGTTTACATTCTTTGCGCTCTGTCATAGCACAAAGCGTTCCTCACAAACTATCAACTCTAACTTCCTACGACGGAAGATGGTAACCACGCGATTCGGTGTAAATAGTCTTACATCTTGGATTGCGTTATATCACACCTCAGGGGACTCACACCAACACTAAATGGCTCAACCCCAACACTACTCAGCTTTTTGTAGCATAGGTGTAGCCCTTTAAGGCATATAGATCAAAAGCCCAATCCTTAAAGAAATGTTCCGGGACAGTTCTGTGTTTAAGGAACATATTTTTCGCTGGTATCATCCAACGAATATGCAAATTTCTCAACCGGCTACCCAAGGCCACTCACGAAGCCATACCTTAGGAAATGATCCATAAGGCCATCAAAAAGTCCAATTATCGTATGGGAATTTCCATCCATACAACTACTACACCATCTGTTATGTATCCTAAGGTTCACGTTCAAGATATGCCCTTCGGCATTAAGTCAGCTTCTTCCATTCATCCATCCACTTTAGGGTGGTAAAATATACTCCATCTCCATACGGTTCCCATTCCTACATGGAAACTTTACCGAACCTCGACATGAATAACTAGTCTCGGTTCACCACTATTGTTAGGCACTTCACCCCTCCATAAAAAGTGCGGCGTACTCCTCTACATTTCGTCCGCCCGCAATGTCTGGAAAAGCAACGGCTTGGTCAAACGATCAGGAATTTCCTCAAATAGAATCATGACCAGTCTGATGCCAGCAATTCAATGACAACGTATATAAATATACCCTTTTTCGTTCCACCGCTACTCTCTTCAAACGAGTTGGTTAAATGGTCAATCATAGATCGAAATGTTCTAGCTATAAATCGTCCTAGTCATGCTTGTTTAATTTGGCTTTCCATGCCATCACCCGTAACTCCGACGGTTTCTACTTGACACATATACTACCCCAATCGCATTCCCTTAGCGAATGAGAAAAATACAATCAATAATCCATTATAAACTTCATAAACCAACTTGATTTCTCCACCGACATACTGCAATAACTTATTTCTCACGAGAAAGACTAACTTTCCTGCCCAGGAAATAGTGCCTCCACTTCTTTAAGGCGATTGCTACCGTAATAAATTTCAAATCAAGCGTGGAATAATACTTCCCACAAAGCTAGAGTTTGTGAGATGCATAAACAACGGGTTCATGCTCCAGTATTATTACTTTCCATCTTGGCAGAGACTTATTCCTTAAATTCACCCTCGAGCCTAACCACATGAACTCGGGAGTGAAAGTCAGCTCATGCTTTTAACTCCCCATAAGTTAGGTCACCAATGTAACACTTTAACTAAGAGATGCCTCATCTCCTTTTGCCTAGCCTCCGAAATTACTCGAGATTCCATAATCCTCTTTCCTAGGGATCTACTCCCCCTAAGGGTCGGCCCACAACATATTTGTGGTCAACTCCCTATAGTCTTCCTAAATCAACATCACATGCTCTAATGGCCTTACGTCCTAATAAACCTAAGGTCGATATATATATATATATATATATATATATATATATATATATATATATATATATATATATATATCCTATCTAAGTCGTATACATATAATACTAAGTATATCCCTAGTGCCCCAGACCTATCTCAACTTCTGACATTCTCTCAATTTCATGCGTGGGACGTCTCACCGAAGCGAAATTCAAACAAGAAACCCTCCCGTTACACTACTACCTCGTATCTTCGATCATTAAGTTATGACGATCTAAAACACATGATCGGGATTGGTAAATTTTAACTTGCAATTATATTAACAAAATTCTACTTCTACGTCTTACCATAGCATGATTAAAGATTTTATCTGATTAGACATTCACTTTCTATGAAGTCTTAAAAATTTTATGCCATAACATAAATACATATTTCAAATAGCCTTCTTATCAAGGCATAACTCGAAGTCTCAATTCGACTTCGTATCTCAGTCTCCCTCACATCGTTCAAAGGAGAGAACTACATACAGTGCTTCTATCTCGCACTTTAATAGCCCTTAATCACTCTTCTACATGATTCTCGGCTAAACCTTTCAACCCATCTCTTAACCAACAAAATAAAATAAAATGAACTAAAAGAAGAAAGAATAACATCTCCCCACTTCTAACATCGTTGAGGTTCATGCGTGGAGCATCCCGCAAAAGCGGAATCCAAATAAGGAACCCCTCCTATGCATTACTACTCAACTTTATTGGTCGTGGAGGTAAGGCATACCAATCACATACAATGAAAAAAAGTAATCAACCAAACACACACACGCAAGATAACATAACAAGTAATAAAAACCTCCTACTTACCTCAACCACCCCTATAAAGTCTCGACCTGTATCCAGGAGAGATATCATAGGACAACTAGTCCCATCCCGAAACTAGAAGTAGGATAGCCTCGCAATCTAATTGCTTGCTATTACCCCCATTCAAGCCAAAATATCTTTACTTGTATAGTATACATGTCATACAAGTAATACATAACGTACATAGTACTTAAAAGAAAATATATCGTCACTCGCTTTATAACGAGTGAAGAAAAATATAAAACTTCCCTACTACGGAAGTCATATAATTACTCTATTTAGTAGCGTCAATATTACCATAAGCTCGAGATACACACTCGAATCTATAGTAAACACAAGACTACTCTAACTTATCATGGAGAATGCACCACCCACTACTAAGGTGTAATTCCCACCAACCATTTATGTCGATCACTCCGGGTCAATACTAATGGTTCTTAGACACGGAATTCGGATCTTATATGAACCAACATTACTTCCATCAACTCCCCAACTAGGCACTTTATTCTTGCCCTTGTTCTCCAATCAGCGTGATTAAAATGCGTGGTTCTTCCACGTCACAATAGCCCACGTAGTTCCTTTTACTTTCTCAATAAAAGAGAACACGCTCTCGTCCTCCTCTTCCTTAGTTCCATGAAATCTTCCCAGGAGGATATCCACCAATGCGGTTTCATGATCACTTCTCCATCAGAAATGTTAGCGACACTTATTCTGGAGCCTATCATTTCATCAAAGGGCTATTTCTTCCTTATTTTGGTATACGACTTCCCTAACCGTACTACTCTTTATTCACATGTCGGCCTTTGACCGAGCCTCACGTGAACATTTTGAGAATTTATCTTCTTCTCAGTACAGTTATCCCAGAGACACTTACTATAGAAAGTATCTACCGGGTTCCTCCATGGGCAAAACTTCCAGCACCCACAAATAAGGTGACTACGTTCCCACCATTTCCACACTACTCCCACGGGTGAAGGATTCTCCTCCGTCCTACTTCAATGAGTCTTATCATGGGCTCCTTTCCACTACAATTTAACGTTGCTTGAAATCTCAAGCTTAGTAACACCCTCTACGTCTAGCGGTACTTGAAAAAACTACATCCACTGTAATGAGTAGTCGTAGTGGCAAGACAAGAAAGTGTTACAAAAAGGAGCGACTTCCAAATCGGTCCTCATCCCCGACCACATTTTACAGTTCTTAGAAATTCCATCTAATGATGCCTTCACCACAAATTCCCCTGGTGTCCTTCTTCAATCGACCTACTACTCTCACACGAATGCGCAAAAGATTCTAGGGGTTCTACCTCACGACAGAAGAACGAAATCTCACAAGGGAAATCAACGACCTTAATCCTAAGGTTCTATGTCAAATCAAAAGCAACGCTGAAGACGTAAAGCGTTCACACAGATTCCTAAGGACTCTAGAACCTGATGCTCTGATACCATCTGTGACAACCCGCTGTCCCGAAATAGGGGGTGGCCATCCCGATACTCTAAAATAACGGAATCATGGATGGAATCGTTCTCAGCATCACAACAAAATAAGAAGTAAACGGGAAAACCACTCCTTATTTCAAAAAAATGGGTTGCCAAAATTTTGATTTTAAAGTTAAAGAAAAGAATTTAAACAACCCAACTTAAAAAAAAAGTGGAAATCCAGACGAAATTATATTATATACCCACAAATGTACAATAAAGGACCGAATATGCTGTCAGCCACAAACTCATACAACAATGTAAAACAAGTTCAATAAATTACATAATACATTACATTAATCAATTACAAAAGCTTGGGCCTCTCACTCGAGAAAAAGGATCCAATCTTATCTAGAGTGCAAGAATGACGGCATCTATTTCAAAATGTCCCGTAATACCCGCAAAGCATCACGACTCTCCAAAGACACCGGGATCGGAATTCAAATCAGCCATCCTTGCGGCGGAGTACCTGGGCGGATACAAGATGCAAGCACAACAAGAAGTATGAACGGGTCAGGGCCCGGTTCTATATGATTACCAGATGAATAAAGAGTATGACAGTTATGAATGATAAATCATGATGAAAGAGAAATAAGAAACTACCTACACAATTTAAAACATAAGCTAAGCAGGAAAATAAAATGAATAACATTAATCTAAAACTTCATCCTGTGCACCAATAATTTCATATATCTTTTCCTTAACAGGAAATATATATATATATATATATATATATATATATATATATATATATATATATATATATATATATATATATATATATATATATATATATATATATATATTCACAATCTGTATGCTCTTATGGCATCTTTATCTCACTTTTACATTTTGTAAAAATCCTTTCCTTATGAGGAAAATAATCATTTTCAAATGCTCTTTATGGCATTTTAATGTGCTCTTTGTGGCACTTCACTATGCTCTTTATGGCATATATAATCCATCAAATCCCACTTGATTATGAATAGTTATATTTATATACATATAACGATTCTAAGACCGCCCGTTCGGGTTTTCCCACTGTGCGCGCCCCTAAATGACCATCATCTTTCAGGGCCTACCATTAAGACAACCTGGGCACCCATGACGCAAGACGTCGGGAAGCGGCCATGTGCCTGCGGGGTAGTCATAACCACATCCGGAATTACCTACCATCGTAGAAAAATATACAATAACAATGCTCACATGGCCTAGGACTATTTCTACCCTGCATTCATTATCCAGGGGGCTTCACCTCACGCGCGAACTTCCCTTATGATGTCATTTAGAGAGGGTGTGTTCCAACCATTTTATTTACCATTTTCAAAATATCAAGTAAATTATCATTTACCAAATTCATGATTAAGTAAATTATCATTTACCATCATCATAACATATCCATTTCATTTCCATTTATACATGTATGTTTCGTTTTATTTGAAACCATACTTATTTAGATTATTGTAAATAATTCAACTTATTATCTGGAGCCATGCGATAAATTATATCGTTACTACAACCTCAAAGGAGTAAATAAACTCTTAATTATCTCCATACATTTTGGGGTATTACTTTAAAACCCCAACACTATCATATCTCAAAGGAATGAATAAACTTTCAATTTATTCTCCCAACACACTTTTATGGTGTTATTATAAACCATCAAGACTAATATAGCTCAATTGAGCTTCTAAAGTCTCCCAAACATAACACTACATCTCCTAGTTTTATAGTAATTAACTAGAAGAAAAGAATGCCCTATCATCAATAGGCATAACCCCGGAAAAGTCCCCATAAGAACCATTACTAATTTAGGGTAGTTCCCCAACTCATCTAGAACTCTAGGACTCTAAGTTTACTTCATTCAATAAGGTTCCTAGGTCCTAAGCTTAAAGAAAAGGATAAAAATTGAGTTAAAAAAAATAACTCAAAAACAGCGTGAATCCGAATCGATTCGTCCTAGGGACGAATCGATTCGCCCAAACAGTGAATCGGTTCGGACATAAGACCTGGGATTCTGCAACTGCCGAGTCGATTCGGCTTGGACCTGAATTGATTCGGTCCAAGCAGACCTAGGAACTGCCCCTTAGCGAATCGATTCGCCCAGAGGGTCGAATCGATTCGGCCTGGAGAATTTGCCAACAATGGCTTTGAGGGTTATAAACCTTAGATTTCCCCAAACTCTAATCTCTTCCATTTTTTCCCACAACCAACATCTTAAATCTACCCCAAATCATTCTACATGATTATTAACGACTAATATCCACAATTTCATCATCCAAAAACCAAGATTAGGGTTAAATCACCACAAATTCTATTTTGGATCCATAAATACAAATACACAACTATCAAACAATTTATTCATCTTAAATCATATATTAGCAAGTAGAAAACTTGCCTTAGGATTGATATCTCAGATTTCTTTGTGGAAGAAGCAATCCAAGCTCCAATCTCTCTCTTCTCTTCTGCTTTCTCCACTTTTCTCTTCCTCTCTTTCTCTCTCTTTTTCTCTCTAAGTTTAAGACATAAAATGAGGAAAATGAAAAAAAGGGGAAAGACTTAAAATCGTGGCTTAAGTCTAAAGTCTCCAACTCAAGTGGTTAATACCACATTAAAATGACTCCCAATACGCGTTTAAGTTAAAACCAGGTAAAAGTGCCCGAAACCCAAAATTACAATATGGCACTTATTTTGACTGTCGCGCACCTTCTGAGACTAACTACACCCTCTAAACTGGCATCCGATAATTTTATAAATTATTTCCAGTTCTAATTTCATTTAAACCATATTGTCATTTAAAATATATGACACCGTAAAACATGCAACCTGATGATATTTACTTTCACATACAGTAAATATACATCAATCTAGTAAATATTAACTTCTAACTCATTAAATTAATATTTACTCCAGTTCCAACATTTTATATAATTACCTTATGCGGTAAATTAATATAAAATTAGCCTCCTAAAAGCGAGAGTTGTTACAGTCAGCGATAGTACTTTTTATTTAAAAACTAGATTTTTGAATAGGGCTTTAGTTGTCAATCTTCCAGATTCCAATAGGGATTACTTTGAACATGGGGTTATTATGAAAAATTGGCAACATGCTCCATTAAATGGAGATGATGTATATCAGGGTCCCAGGTGTCCCCCTTATGGCAATGGAATAGGTTGTTTTTTATTTTTTGAAATCTCGTTTTCTTGATGTTTGATAAAATGTATCACTGACATTTAATTTTTTATTATTTGCAGTTGACAGCAAAAGAAAATCTCCAAAGGTGACAGAGGTTAATTTAAAGCATTTGAAACTTATCTGTAGTTTGCACCAATCTGTTGCCCAAGAACATATTAGATCGGCCTCTTATTTGTTACAGTACAAGAGTTACACTTCATCCTTTACTGCTCGTCCAGTGGTGGTTAATCTTGATCAAATACCAGCTGCTGAGACTAGTATGGAAGTTTCTTCCTCTGAATCGAGTATTCCTATTAGTGATCTAATGAAGAAAAGAAAAGTTCATGCCTTCTTTGATAAGTCTGCCTCTACTACTAGAGAGGTAAAGAAAAGTAAGAAAAATGTCCCAAAAGAAAGGACAAGGAATATTGATGCACCCCTTTCTGCTGCAGTCAAGAAAGTTGTTGAGAAGCCCCCAGTGGCCCCGAGCAAAGTTGTCGCTGTTTCTCCTCCAAGTGAGGTTATCATTTTAATCACCAACCAAGACAACATCTTTGGTTGAGAATGTTCCTGATCACACGAGGAGGTTAAAGAAAAGTCCTTCTGAGAGACCAGCAGAACCTGTCTCTCAGTCTTTAAATGTTGAAGGTGGTGTTCCCACTTTTGTTCCTCCGAGCTCTGCTATGGGCTCGGTGAAGTCTTGGATTACCCCAGAAGTCCAAGGTATTGAAGATACTCTTTCTCGTGATAGAGTTACTACCTTGGCTGCTCAACATATTGCCTCAGTAAGTATTATTGATCTGATTTCTCATTTTTCACTGCTATATCACTATACTGACTCAAAATTATTTCTTTTTTCAGCTGGTAACGTGTTTCAACACTATTCTGAAGAAGGATGAGGCCATAAAGGATTCAATCTCCTCGGGAGGTGTAGAGGAGGCTTTTACTGGATTAACCCAGTCTTTGAAAGACTCTCATTAGAAGTATAAGGAAAATAAAATTGCTTGGGAGAAACAGGTTAAGTCTGTTGAGCAAGAGAGAGATCGATCTATGGAAGCCTCCAAATAATTGGAGAAGAAATTGAAAGAGTTTGAGAACTATAATAAAGAGCTTGAAGACAAGCTCAAGAATGCCGAAGAGCTTGAGAATAAGCTCAAAGCTGCTGAAGAGGAAGTTGGTAGACTTCATGATGTTGAGCGCCAGAAACTAGAGGTGGAGGAGAAGTTGAAAGCTGTCGAGGAGATCCTTCGGGAAAGGACCTCCTCGGAGAAGGTTAAAAGGAAGAAGGCTGTTCAAAAATCATTCAGTGTAGGTTGGGATAAAGGCTGGAATAAGTGTTTGGCTTCCATATCCTCCAAATGGAATACACCAACCTTAAATACTTTAGGGATGGATGGGTGGAAGCCCTATAAGGGCTGAAAGTTGCTGAAGATTCTGAATTATTTTAGCAACACACTCATGGCCCTCCTCCCTCTCCTGGACAAGAAGAAGAGGACGAAGCTGCCTCAGAAGAATCTTCCATGATAATTGGGGACCAGGTCCTTTCCGTTGAACCTTGATCCGAGCAGCCCCAACTAGGAAACATTTCTACCGAGCAGCTTTCCTTACCCTCTGAGCAACTAACCTCTTCGTCCAAGCCTTCCGTGGAAGTTTTAGGTAGCAAGGAGAAGGTGTAGAGTTGTTCGGATTTTTCTTTTGCCTTTTTTGTTGAATATAATTTTGAACTATGTACTTCTTCTTATGATGAAATGAAATTTTAACTTCGGTTGTTTGGTTTGATTTTTCTCTTGTCCTTGCTCTGCTTGTATCATCATTGATTCTTTTTATTTCTCTTCATTAGTTTTTGGCTAGGATGGAAGTCTTATTAGCTCATGACACAGAGTTGATGGAAAAATGCAATAACTATTTTAAAGCTGGTCATGCAGACCTAAAAGAGGCTCAAATCATTGGCATCCTTGGTCCAGATACTTCTGAACGAGCAGTCAAAGCTTATCAATACCTTAAGTGCTTGCTCGACCCAGCTGTTGCCAATAATATGGCATATTATGAGATGATTGAGGATCTCTAAGGAATTATAGAGGAACTCCAGCAGCAGTACAAAGAGTCCTCCACACTTTTGCACCAAGGGTACGAAAAGAAATATCAAAAGTTAAGTGCTAAAAAAGGATATGATAAGTTCATCTCTGCTTTCGAGAAGAAGGGGAGCGTTTTAAAACTTAAAGTTGAAGAGCATAGGCATATCGCCAAGTTGTTGGAGCAAGAGAATATTGCCCTGTAAGAGGAAGTAAAACAACTTAAGTCTGCTACGTCTTCCTCAGGAGCCTTGGTCCCTATCAATGATGAAGGTTTTTCTTTTTTGGAGGTAGAAAACGCCAACTTGCGAGATGAGTTGGAAACTTTGAAAAAAAATGGGCCCTCCGCTTCTACTCGTGGACGAGCAAGATCTTCTTCTTGGGGACGAGAAAGAGCTGGTCGGATTTCTATTGAAGATGAAATAACTCAAGCAACTTTGGAAAATTAGGCAGTTCAATTAATGGCGAAGAATCAAGCTTTGGCAAAGATGTATAAGAAGATTCTGAACCTCAACGAGCAACTTTCTACCCAGAGTTCTGCTTTGGAAAATAAAGAACTTCTGGTGAGGAATCTTCACGAGCAACTGGAGAGGTTAACTTACCAATTCCATAAATAACCTAGAGAGTTTTGGATGGCTGGTTATAATGAAGCACTTTGTCATCTTGATGCTCGTTTAGAAGAGTCGAATAACGAAGGGTATAAACAGGGCTAGTTGAATGCTCTCTGTGTTTTAAAATTGGAGAGAGGTCATTTCCTGTGGGATTACTATAATCCTAGAGTTCTTGATTTACCCGTGCCTCCTTTTAAGCTTGACCTTAGTTGGATTCCATCCCGAGCCATTCCTCGTGTTATGATCTGTAAGTATCTTAATGATTATAGTCTTCATTCAGATTTTGAAATATCTCGCCCAGAACACCTGCTTGATTGTCCATCTATAATGAACATCAGAATGCTGCAAGATCTAAACTTCATAAATTCCTCTTATAGTCTTGATGATCCTCTAGCTGGGGTGGACCCTGCATCAAATGTAGAAGGGAAAAAACTAATAGAATATGATTTTTATGTAATGACTTGTACTTTCCACAACATATGTAATCCTTCTCGATTTGAATGAAAAGTTTTAGTCTTTCGCTATTTTATTTTCTTCTAAGTATTTTGCAGAATGTCTTTGTTTGTGAATATATGCACATTGTGATATGTCCATTCTGTTTTATTTTTTTATTATAGTGACTTATCATTCTTTGATCCTAGGCAATGAAACAACTTACATCCCATGATCCTGATTAGTTTAATCAACTGGAGTTTATTGTATATGATTTACCGACCAATCGGAGTTGGAGGTAATTGATTCCCGACCAACCGGAGTTGGAAGAGATTTGTTCCCAACCAACCGGAGTTGGAAGAGATTTATTTGCCGACCAACCGGAGTTGGAGGTAATTGATTCCCGACCAATCAGAGTTGGAAGAGATTTGTTCCCGACCAATCGGAGTTGGAAGAGATTTATTTACCGACCAACTGGAGTTGGAGGTAATTGATTCCCGACCAACCGAAGAGTGGAAGAGATTTGTTCCCGACCAACCGAAGTTGGAAGATATTTATTTGCTGACCAACCGGAGTCGGAGGTAATTGATTCCCGACCAATCGAAGTTGGAAGAGATTTGTTCCTGACCAATCGGAGTTGGAAGAGATTTATTTGCCGACCAACCAGAGTTGGAAGATATTGGTTCCCGACCAACCGGAGTTGGAACATGATGCATAGTGTGTAGCACTAATATTTCAAAAAATTTCAACAAAAAGAGAAAACTGGGTAAAACATTCAACACTTTATTCATACTGAAGAAAACTGCATTTACATAGGGATCCCAACTACCGATAATACTTGCGTAGATGCTCTGCATTCCATGCATTCTTAAATTCTTCTCCCTCCAAGGTTTCAATCCTGTATGTCCTTGGTCGAACAACTTTTGTTACTCTGTAGGGTCCATGCCAGTTAGCTTCCAGTTTGTTGTGCTTTTGAATTACTTTCTTCATCACATAGTCTCCTTCTTTCAAATCACACTTATTTACCCTTTTGTTGTAAAATAGAGTTGTTTGTTGTTGGTATGCAGCATTCCTTATGGCTGCTTCTTCTCTAACTTCTTCGAGCATATCTAGATCTAATCGTCTCATCAAATCACTGATAGGAGAATTGAAATTCAGCACTCTGTGTGTGGGTAGGCCCAACTCAGCAGGTATAACATCTTCACTTCCAAATGCCAGCATGTATGGAGATTATCCTGTTGCTGCTCGTGGTACAGTACGATAAGCCCACATCACAGAATGTAGCTCGTTAATCCAATTTGCCTTTGCATCATCCAGTCATTTGTTAAACCATTCAACAGCGTTCTGTTCATCACCTCAATTTGTCCATTGCTCTGGGGATGGCCTGGTGCAGAATGGGTCTTCAATATGTTTGATTGATGACAATATACAACAAACTCCTCGTTGTCAAACTGAGTTCCATGGTTTGTAATGAATGCACGGGGAAGACCATATCTACAAATGATATTCTTCCAAATAAATTGATACACCTTGTCATACGTCATATCAATACGAGGCTAAGCTTCTACCCATTTAGTAAAATAATCCACAGTGACTACGAGGTATTTAAATCTTCCTCGGGTCATTAGAAGTGGACCGACCAAGTCTATTCCCCACATGGCGAATGGCCAAGGAGACGTGATGGGTGTTAGCAATGCTTGGGGAGTTCTTCGGATAGAGGAGAAACGTTGACGTTTATCACATTTCTTGGCATAATGTGCACAATCATCTCTCATCGTCGGCTAGTAATACCCTCGCGTTGTCATTCTTTGTAAAAGTGTCAGACCTGCTACATGGGCTCCACAAGACCCTTCATGTACCTCTTCACTCAAATTTTTCACCTCGGAGGGGTGGACACATCTTTTTAAACCCGCTATAATTCCTCATCTATATAAAATGCCATTAGTCAATACATAACGAGCATCTTTAAACTTTAGTTTCTTGGCTGCGAGTTTATCAATGGTAAAGCCCCATCCTTAATATAGGTCCTGATGGGATCTATCCAAGATGGTCTTAAATCCAGGGTAATGAAGTTCATCATGAGATCTTTGTCAATGCTCCGACTAGCCAAGATTTCTATTGGGATTATTCTTCGTAGCTCGGTGCATGTGGAAGAGGCTAACCGAGCTAAGGCATCTGCTCTTGCATTCTTTAATCTTGGTATTTTAATTAACTGTACTGCGCTAAAGCTTGATACGATCTCCATTGCTTTCGTATGATATTGGATCATTAATTCTCTTTTACTACATATACTCCCAACATTTGTTTTACGATCAACTGCAAGTCACTGAATACAATGATCTGCTATGCCTTCATGGTTTTTTCCAAACTGAGACCTACAATCATAGCTTCATATTCAGCTTCATTATTAGAATCTTTAAATTGAAAGCGCAGAGCATACTCCATATCGATATCATCTGGGTTGTTTAAAACAATCCCTGCTCTACTGCCTGTAGTGCAAGAAGAGCCATCTACATATAAATTCCACAAAGGTATCTCATTATCAATTTCTTGGTCAGACAGAGTTCCTCGATGGAATATTTGATTCTTTCTTTTATCTTCCTCTAACGCTTCTCACTACTCTTTGATCATACTCTCTTGCTCGTTTATCGACTTCAGTTGATCGGTGTTAAAATTTTATGATCCTGTAACATCCACAGGCTGGTCGATATTCAACTTCTGCTCTTCGAAGGTGTCTGGATAGGTGAACTCTACGATAAAATCTACCATTGCTTACCCTTTGAGTGTCGAACAAGGCTCATAAATTATATCGTACTCACCCAATTCTACCGTCCAATATATCAATCTTCCTGATTTCTCTAGTTTGTGCAGAGCTTGCCTTAATGGCATGTCTGTATACACAAGTATAGTATGAGATTGGAAGTATGGCCTCATCCTTCTACTTGCTTCGATCAACTCCAGTGCTAACTTTTCCAGCTTTGGATATCTGATATCCGCTCCTCGGAAGGCCTTGCTAGTGTAATAGATAGGTTTTTATACTCCATCTTCCACTCTTATCAACGCCAAGCTCACTACATTTTCCGAAACCTCCAGATACAAGTATAGTCTTTCTCCCATCACTGGTCTGGATAACAATGGAGGTGCTCCCAGGTATTTCTTCATATCTTGAAAGGCCTTCTCTCATTCAGCATTCCACTCAAAAGTCTTTCGGAGTGTTTTGAAGAAAGGGAGGCATCTATCAGTTGCTCGTGACACAAACCTTTTGAGTGCTGCAACTCACCCTGTGAGGCTTTGTAATTCCTTCTTCGTCGTTGGAGATCGCAGCTCCAATAGCGCCTTTCTCTTTTCAGGATTTGCCTCAATTCCTCGTTGGTTAACAATATATCCGAGAAACATGCCTTCTCGTACTCTAAATATGCATATGGTGGGATTAAGCTTCATTTGATGTTTCTCTAGTTGATCAAAGGTCTGACCTAAGTCAACTAGATGATCAGCAGCTTTCTTGCTCTTCGTCAACATGTCGTCAACATAAACCTCCATGTTATGACTGATTTGCTCTGCAAATACCTTGTTCATCAACCGCTGATAGGTAGCACCTGCATTTTTAAGTCCAAAAGTCATAACATTATAACAATAAGTTCCCATTGGGGTAATAAAAGAGGTACTCTTCCTATCCTCAGGCTTCATTTTGATCTGTTTGTAACCAGAATAAGCATCCATGAAACTTAATAATTCGGGCCCCGGGGTAGCATCCACCAGTTGATCAATTCGAGGCAAAGGAAAATGATCCTTTGGGCATGCTCTGTTAAGGTTGGTGAAGTCTACACACATCCTCCACTTGTTATTTTTCTTTTTTACCATCACCAAATTTTCTAGCCAGTCAGGATATTTGACAACCTCAATAAAAGAGGCTTTTTCTAGCTTCTCTACTTCCTCCTGTATAGTTTAATTTTTCTCAGGGATGAACACTCTCACTGCTTTACTAGCTTGATTTCCTTGTTCACGTTGAGCTCGTGGCACAAGAAATTCGGATCTATACCTGGCATGTCTTCATGACTCCATGCAAAAGTCTGATTTCTTCGCCTTAAGAATCCTATCAATTCTTGTTTTATTGATTCATCCAAGGATGCACCAATTTGAGTTGTTTATTCTCGATGCTCGTCGTCCAGAATGACATTCTTAGTAGCCTCCATGACCTGCCCTTTCACGAGTTTGGACTCATCTCTAGGGTCTAATGCTTTAATCTCTGCATCTTTTATTTGGTAGGTAGTAGTCTTCTTTCTGGATTCTTCATGCTCCTCCTGCTCGGCAGATAAATAGTAGCATTCCTGAGCTACTTTTTGGTCGCCTTTCACCACTCTTACTCCAAAATTGGTTGGGAATTTTAAACATTGATGTACAGCAGATGGCACTGCTTCGAATTTTTTTAGTCCTACCCTTCCCATGATGATGTTGTAAGTTTATTGGACATTTTTATCCATTACGAATAAGCGTACTCTTTCTGTTCGACAAGCAGGCCATGTACCAATAATTATATCCAACTTGATCGTGCCAAGTGGAAAAACCTTTTCGCCAGTAAAACCAAGAAGGGGTTTATGATATGTCTCCAACTGGGATAACTTCAAATTCAAACTGTCAAAGCATGGATAGAACATGATATCTGCCGAGCTACCATTATCCACCACTACGCGTGAAATCACCACTTCCTTCATTCTCATCTTGATCACAAATGGGTCATCATGAGGATATAGTACACCTTCCAGGTCATTCTTTGAGAAACCAATGACCAGTTTGTCCTTATTCACCTTCCTCGGGCGATCATCTTCAGCCATATTTATTCGCTGAATGTATGAGAAAGCTTGAGCCTCATTGAGGTAAGCCTTTCTCTCGGCAGTCATATCTCTGCCTCCTGCATCTCCACTTGTAATGACATTACACTTAAATGATCCAAAATGGATAAAAAATACCTCACGTTCTGGCTATTTTGGTCTTTTAGGGAGATCGGGGTCATCTTGGTCATCATCCGGTTCTTCTTCATGACTTTTCTTCTTATCTTCTTATGCTCGATGAGGAGATCTAAATTTCTGCCTTGCTCGGTCGTTGATCTTTCCACCGTTTCGACGATCAGCATACTTGACCAGCTTTCCTCGTTTGATGAGTGCTTCAATTTTATTCTGAAGAGCTATGCAATTTTTGGTCATGTGACCATAGTCTTTATGGAAATCATAATATTTGGACTTATTCCTCTTGTCAGGATCTGCCTTCATTTTCTCTGGCCAGTTTAGCTCCTCGTTGTTCTTGATCTCTTCCAGAATGTGTTTTATATCTACTTTCAAAGGAGTATAATTTCTAAATTTCTTCAATTGCTCCAATGCTTGCTTTGCTTTTGACTGCCTGTTACCACCATTGTTCTTCTTCTCCTTCTTCTCAGCCTTATCAACCTCAACCTTGGTCTCTTTTGTGTCCATACTCTTCTTCGCAGCCATAGCTTACTCAGCGTTCATAATCTTAGTTGCCTTTGCCATTAGTTCTGCCATGGTTATAGGCGAATCTTTGGCTAGAGTATAATATAATTTATCTGGCAATAGTCCACTCATTAGAGTGGTAATTGATGTCTTCTCTTCGTAATGAATTACTTCAAGATTCTCATTATTGAAACGAGTAATATAATCCCTGGTGCTCTCACCTGCCTTCTGTCTAACACTTAGCAAGTGTGCTACTCGTTTAACTGTTTTTTCTCCAAAACATATCGCAATCTTCCCCCGAGGAAGATTATTGTACCATATTTGAGCAGATCCGGTAAGAGTTCATGAGAATTCCCTACATCTCATCTCATCTCATCTCATCTCATCTCATCTCATCTCATCTGGAACTGCATAGATATCGACAGCAGCTTGGTATTGTTCTATATGAAGGACATGGTCAGTTTTTCCATCATATTTAGGCGTTACTAATGGAGCTTTGAATTTTGATGGTGTTGGAAAATTTACAATCGCCTGTACAAAGGGTGTCCCTTGAACAAAAGTCCTTTAGAGAGGATTCATGGCCTTAACTATTTCCCCTAATCTGTCCTCCAACCTCTGAATAGAGCCCTTCCATGCATCATTTCCTTCCTCGGGCCTATTGGTTCGAGCAATTGATCGCGTTGAATTTTCTTCTTGAGATCTTACATTGCAAGAAGTTGGTTGTGATTGGGCAGAGCCTTCCCTTAGATCGGGTGGTCGTAGAGAGT
Organism: Sambucus nigra; assembly: GCA_949130495.1. Lineage (NCBI taxonomy): Eukaryota > Viridiplantae > Streptophyta > Magnoliopsida > Dipsacales > Adoxaceae > Sambucus > Sambucus nigra. The sequence goes on along the minus strand of OX422221.1, from coordinate 222,619,593 downwards.
TCCTCGACGCAATCCTAGGAGGGCTCCTATTCCTCCTAGGTCCCAAACGATAGAAAGGAGAGATTCTACTCAATTTTTCTAGAGCACTGGTCCTTTTTGGAGATAAAGTGACATTTTGTTGAGTGTCTATTGCTCTTACTGAGGAGGTTCGACCAGGTTGATAAGAAGGATCATTAGATCTCTCAGTACGATATGATTCAGTGCGTCTAAACCGTGATTCCTCAGGGAATAACGTTCTCCTCGTTCGCGAAGAGGGTAAACGAGTATTTCTCTGAATACTTCTTTGTCCAGACTGGGACGGCACTCCGCCTTGGACAGTTTGTATGAGTTGTTGCATGGTTTCTTGCATGGCCGTCTGACCTTGGGCCAAATTAGCCATTATACCAGCCAGATCTTGGATATTTGGGGGAGTAGATGGATTTGGAGGGATTCCAGCATTTCAATTACTGAATTCCGGATTATCACCCATTGATGATGAATTGCTTTGGTGAAAAATGATAATTACAGTCGTTTTCCCATAGACGGCGCCAATTGGTTTATGCAAAAAATTAGATTTGACCTAATCATTTTAATCACAGATAAAAATGAATAAAGAAATAATAGAAAATATATTTTTAAAGTGGTTCAGCCTTATAAGAATGGCCTACATCCACTGTTTTTGTATTGCTAACTGTTTGCTTGGAATTCTCGAGGAATGGTTTTCTCAAGAAATTCTGCCCCCCTCTAATGAAGAGTTACAATGTATTTTTAGCCTTGAGGCTGTACAAATGAAAGGATAATGCGCTATCATCTAGTAGACATGTACATCTGTATGATAATAAATGAGCATTTAATGCGCAGTCGTCTCATTGATTATCCTGATTAGAGTGCTATGTTGCTCGGACGGCCTCAGTAGCTCAGACAGCTTAACCTGCTCGGGGCCCCTGAGTTCCTCGTGGCTTCTTAGTTTCTCAGTGATCTTGAGTTGCTCGATAAAAGTATACATAATTGCCACGTTGGCAGACATGTGTCTCTAAGTGAGTGGTCCATGTCAGCAGACTAAATTTGGTATCAACAGAGAGTATCTATGCGCACTAGATGTAGTTTCTAGTATGTTTCATTTAATTATCATACTATATGTATATTGTTCGTTATACAAAGTAATTTTCAAAAAGAGGTGAAAAATCCGACCCCCATATGGACAATAATCCAGTGGTCAAGCCACTTTTAAAATTAAACAACCCAACATCGATCGACTATAATCCAACTGCAATGGTAATAACAAATGTGTATCTCGTACTCCTTCTAATTCATCTACTCAATTAATTCTTTTCATCAATTAAACTAACAATTAAAGTATAAAATTATTAATTTATAAATTTACACTGAGGGGCAATCCTACTTGCATATGAAAGGGGCACTAATTATTAATTTACAAAAAAAATAACAACCAATCAATATTAAATCAATCAATTCTTTTACAAGGTGCACTATAATATGAGGGGCAATATCTAATAAAATAATAAAAATTTAATTAAAAAAATACACACACGCACAAATACACACACGCACATATAAAACCCCCTACCATCCCCCCTTCCCCCCCCCCCCCCCCCCCCCCCGTTGCCCCTGCCCACCAGACGCGCACACACACGCATATACACATGCACATATACACACACACACATATATACACACACACGCATATACCCCCTCCCCCCAGCCCTGTTGCCTCCCCCCCACACACATACACCACACCCACACACATGCACATTTACACACATATATACACACACACACGCACATATACATACACATATACATAAATGGGGGAGAAATAGAGAGAGAACATACTAAATTTGTAGAGAGAGAGAGAGAGAGAGAGAGAGAGAGAGAGAGAGAAAGAGAGAGGGAAGCCGCTAGAGAGAGAGAGAAATGGAGGGAATGAATTCAGTGGGGAAAAAAGAAGGGGGAGGGTATTTTTACTGACAGAATTGTTACGGACGTGTTAGGGTCACTGACCGTCACACGTCCGTGACAAACTTCACTTGTCACGGACTTGTCACGGTCAATGACTGTGGCAAGTCTTTGTCACAGACTTGTCACGGTCATTGATCGTGATAAAAAATGTGTATTTTTTTATCACGGTCAATGACCGTGACAAACCTGGCAGCTAAAAAGGTGACAATTTTACCATTTTGGTGTAGTGTATATATGATGTGAGAGTTACATTTTGGGGATTTATTGAGGGTTTCTCACATGTTATGATCGCGGGGACGTATCGAAGTAGGTTGGGAACATATATATATATATATATATATATATTGGAGTTTGTCGTATCGACATAGTGGAAAATTTCATTAGGTATGGGAGTCCCATTTAGAGTTTAAAAAGTGAGTTAACATAAGATGTAAGGTTAAGGACTTTTCGAGTAAGTTGTGCTGGTATGGCGAGAGATTGTTATCTCGACTTTTGTGTCGAATCCTTCTAGTGATAGGATTTTATTTAGATATTACGAGTAAACCGATGAGAAAGAGGTCTAATATCCTTAGTGATGATGGGTTTGGGGATTAAATCGAAAATGCGGTATTGTTAAGGGTTCACTTGAGTAAACGAACCGAGATCTTAGTTCAAAAGGATTAAATAGATTACCGACTATTAGTTGGGTGTACCTATAAACGGGATAATTATTATATATCGGTGGGCATCCGGAGATGGATCGTGTGTGTATGGGGATTGGTACATCCGTTTGATTTTGAGATAGTGTCCTTAATGTTCGATATAATGAGAGACTTTTCATATCATAGGTGATTAGTATGTATATGTTTCAAGTGAGGGATTGTTTAAGGAAAATAAATTGTTTAGATATGTGATATAACGATGGTGAGTATTATGAAAGTTGTATACATATCGCCAGAATCTTTTCCTTTATAAATAAGGATCGGAGATAGTACGTATATATATAAATGTGTGGTTATATGGCGCGAATGTATATTTCTTGTGTGATGATTTATATATATATATATATATATATATATATATATATATATATATATATATATATATATATATGTAGTGTGAATGATATATATACTTATTGTGTGAGCATAACCGACACATGCTATCACGGGAGGTTGCGCGATGCGTGTGAGGCCCCTGGCTTGAGGAGCAGGGTGCGTATAGTCCCCAGGTCATAGTCGTCCATTATTGTTTGTTTGATTTTGTTTGGGGGGTGAGAAGTCTTGGGTATGATTCATTCTCACTTTTTGATTAGGAACTATGACCAGTTTCCATACGTTGTGATTGATTTTATTATCATGGCGGTGTGATAATAGTCCGATATATGGTAACCCAGGATAAAGTGAGCAATTCTTGGAAGATGATAGCATTGTGCAGTATATTTTTATTCTATAACCGTTTATGTTATGAGTATTGCAAAGTGTGCATTATGTGTGGTATGTATACGTGGTTATAGGATTGAATGATTGTATTATATATTTAGAGTAAATATCTATCATACAGGTGAAGATGATATGAGTTTTCTAAGATGTATATTTTATGTGATTTTGGTGTACTAGCTTCTTAGGGTCGAATGATCGTACTTAGTGACAATTGGTGATATATCGACCCCCAAGGATTTAAAAAGAGGTCTTACTTGGGTACTAGAGATGGTACTTAAAATAAGTGGCTGAGGTTATAGGATGTGTGTGGAGGTCATAATGGATCCCGATGATCAACATTCTCAAGGAGAAGTGTATCAAGGAGGTTTTTTGTTTGGATTTCGCTTTACGAGATGTCCCACACGCGAAACGTAGAGCAATGTTGGGAGTGGGGAGAAGTTTAGTCCTTTATACTCGGGCGTAAGTTGTTTAGTGATAGAATGTTTTATAAGAATAGGAAGTTAATGTGTGCCTATTATGTTATTTAGGACTTGTTTAAGTTAATAGTTAGAATCAGATGGACTCTAGTAAGGTACCTGTGTGTGGTTATGTGTTATTATATATATAAGTTTGGGAGTAAACTTAGAGTACGATAGAATGAGAGGATTTTTTGGTTATCCTTATAAGGTGTTGGGTAAATAAACTTAGGTCCATGTGCATACGTTTATGTGCGCGCTTTAGTTGAGGGGTGAGTTTGGGGGTTCCACGAGAGTGGGACTCCCCTTTAATTATGAAATTGAGCATTTACTAACTATTATGAATATTATACACTTGCTATAAAAGTTTTTACACCTCGGGCTCTGACCCTTTTATTTTTCTCTCTTGCTATATATATATATATATATATATATATATATATATATATATATATATATATATATATATATAATAAGGAGTAATGGGGTTTTCACTATTCCATAAGTCTATAAGATAATTGCCGGCTGAGATTGAATGTGCATTGAGTGTGGAGTGTTTGAATCTAATGGCTGAAAATTATGGACAGAAATATAGTGCAGATTATGGTTCACTTGGATAGAGTTATCATTGGGACTCACAATCATAGAGTGTGGCTGAAGTACAACCTAAGAATCACAATCACTTACACAAGATTTCTCCATATCTTCACCTTAAAGCATGTACTTTACGCCATCTGTTCCATAACCCAAGAGAACAAAGCTGCCGAGAAAAAAAAACTTCACCATTTCCTTAGGGTGAGTTTCTCCAAACTGGTCCATAAGCCAACATAACAAAGATGTCGAGAAAAATAGGGTGAGTTTGTGCCATTTGCATTTCTGCTTCAGTTTTTGGGTTTTATGGTTGCATGTGTTAAACCTGGCTCATGAAAAATAGATGGGAACTCTCTAATATCACACCTGTTTCTATTATCTGCATTTACGTATATCACCATTTCATCAGGGTGAGTTTCTACTATCTGCATTTCTAAACTCTCTAATATCACACCTCTGTTCATATATTAAGTAGAGTTGTTTTCGTTAAACCTGAGGATCAGTTTAAGGTTGTACCTCCGCCATTTGAGATTTTTTTTGGCACTTCCACATATCTGTATGCCGAGAAAAATAGGGTGAGTTTTTGCCATCTGCATTTTTGCTTCGGTTTTTGGGTTTTATGGTTGCGTGTGTTAAACCTGGCTCATGAAAAATAGGTGGGAACTCTCTAATATCACACATGTTTCTACTATCTGCATTTACGTATAGCACCATTTCATCAGGGTGAGTTTCTACTATCTGCATTTCTGAACTCTCTAATATCACACCTCTGTTCATATATTAAGTAGAGTTGTTTTCGTTAAACCTGAGGATCAGTTTAAGGTTGTACCTCCGCCATTTGAGAATTTTTTTGGCACTTCCATATATCTGTATACCTACAGCAACTGATGTATACAGAACTGATATACCTACAGCGTGTGATCACAGCGTGTCTCTCTAATATCACAGTGTGTCTCTTATATTTACACAACTGATATTTTTTTGGCACTTACATATATTTGTATACCTACAGATGTCTCTCTAATATCACAGCGTGTAAACCTAGAGTGTAAACCCAGCGTGTCTCTTATATATACACAACTGATATACCTACAACATGTGATCAAGAATTAAAGCAACTGATATATCAACTGTGTATATACCTACAACAACTGTGTATACCTAAAGCAACTGATCAAGAATTAAAAGGACTACATGAAAAAACACTAAAAATCCACTTTTACACAAAGATGAACAACAAAAACCACATATCAAATAAATCATGAAGTGAAGACTCTTGCTCGACAGTATTAAACCAAAATAACAGCGTCAGTTCCTTCAGTTTTACACAATAGCTTCAGTTCCTTCAGTTTTACACAATAGCTTCAGTTCCTTCAGTTTTCGTTTCTTTTAAAATGGTTACACAAAGCAACACTGGCAATATTTGTTTAGGTATACACAATTATGACCCACGGACTGTGTATATATCAACTGATATATACTGAAAGCAACTGATATATATATATATATATATATATATACAACTGATATACATATCAACTGTGTATATACCTACAGTTTAAGGTTGTACCTCCGCCATTTGTATACACATATTTGTATACACATCCATATGTATATATATATATATATATATATATATATATATACACACACAACTGATGATATATACCTACAGCAGCTGATGATATTGTATTAAGTGCTTTCAACTGATGATATTGTATCATCACTGCATGATAATGGAAAGGAGTATGGACTTATTTTAACAAAAAAATAAGTAGAGTTGTTTTGAATGAGTGGGTTTACACAGACAGTAAATTGGGTTTTAATGGGTTTAAGTTAAGGGGTTTTGGGAAAAGGTACTTATAATGGTCAAAGTGTATAAAAATGGACACTCCATGAAAAATAGTGAAAAATAACGTCGCTGGCGCGGACAAAAAAAATAAATGATATTGTATCACAGGGACTAGATTTATAAATGCTATTTTACCACAGGGACTAGATTTATAAACTTGAAAAACATTGACCTAAAAATCCAAATATAGGAAGGAACATGACATTTACCTTAATTCTCTATTAATTTAATTCTGTCCCTCTTATATTGGATTTGGAATTTATTTTTGAGGATTTTTAAATTTAGGATATATTATAATATATTTTTTAAAAATAGGATAACAAATATAAATTATGTACTTTTAGGATTTAAAATAACACGGACAGGGGCCCCAAAATAAAAAAATTGAGTAAAGTTCTTTTGAATGGATGGGTTTACACGGATAGTAAACTCGGTTTGTATGGGTTTAATTTAACTCTGTCTCTCTTATATTGGGTTTGGAATTTGTTTTCGAGAATTTCTAAATTTAGGACCTATTATTAGATATATTTTAGAAATAGGATAACAGATATAGATTATGTACTTTTAGGATTTAAAATAATATTGATTATGGATATAGGATAATAAACATTTCCTTTTCATTTTTAGTCCCTATTTTCAAATTAAAACGACACGTGACATGCTGTGATTGGTTGACGTTTTATGAATATGGGTCCGCGCCAGTGGCTTTATTTAAAAATAGGAACTAAAACTATTATAATATATATTTTAGAAATAGGATAACATATATTGATTATGTACTTTTAGGATTTAAAATAATATTGATTATGGATATAGGATAATTAAAATTTTGTTTTTATTTTTATTCCCTATTTTCAAATTAAAGGGACACGTGACATGCTGTGATTGGTTGACGTTTTATGAATATGTGTCCGCGCCACCGACTTTATTTAAAAATAAGAATTAAAACTATAAACATTTTGTTGTCATTTTTAGTCCCTATTTTCAAATTAAAGGAACACGTGACATGCTGTGATTGGTTGACGTCTTATGAATATGGGTCCATGCCAATGGCTTTGAGTTAATGGAAACGAAATATTTTTTGTCCTATATCCATACTCAATATTATTTTAAGTTCTAAAATTACATAATCTAATTTTTCTATACATTAGAGGATTTGAGATATCAGATAAGAGTAATCCGTACAATTTGACATCATATCACGAGAGGGTTTGAGATATTTTTTATGAGTAATTCGAACCAGTTGAAGGTGTACTCTGACTTCATATCATTAGTAGTTTTTACTGTAAAGAATGTATGCCGCTTTGTATTCGTAGCATTTTTATTGTGTTTCAGGATATGCACGACATTGCATTTCAAATTATGCTATGTTTTAGACCCATTTAATAATTACACCTATTTTTTTTCATTTTGTAGTTGACTTCTTTGTTCACATGGAGAACGCTACCGTATTTGGCAACGTATGTTACTTTTAATTACACCCTCTTTCACTTAAATGATATCATTTCCTTATACATTTTCATTCTTTACTTATAGGTGGATGCTGATGCAACGATTGCTGTAACAACCGAACTCCTCTCATCAATTTTTATTATCCTCACCTATATGTTTATATGTTTGATTCCATCCGTTGCCTTTTTAATTATAGATTCAAAGACTGCACCAAAATAATATCAGTGTTGATGTCCTCGATGAATCTCATCTAAATAGTGTTCGTTCCATGGTAAAAAAATGCACTTTAGTTTACTAATAGTACTTATAAGAAATTTCTCCATTCTTAACCAATATCCTTATTTCTTATCTTTGGTATAGCCTGTTAACATTTGCACACCTTCAGTACGACGTGGGAAGGAAAAAGAAAACTTGACACCCACTAAGGTTGAAAATTTTCTATTCTCATCTATTATAATATATAACATATTTCTTTATCTAATTATATACATTTAACCTTATAATATAGGATATACGGAAATGGAAAGGGAAAGAAACTGCCTCTCTAAGTGTGGTATGTTTAACTAATTATAGGTTTACTCTGATATTATATTTACTATTTTCTCATTTTTTTTACTTATTGTGTTCTTCATTTCTCTATAATCTACTTAATTTGTTTTTAGTTTATTTTCAACATTTCTTTCTTTTTTCATAGATTCAAAGGCCGCGTGGAAATAACATTGGTATTGTTATACGTGATGATGTTACACCAAATGTTGTGCATATTGGGGTAAATATTACCTACTAAATTCTTTTAGCGTTTGAACTTCATATTTACAACTTCTTCACTCCCCATTTATAATATCAATCTTACAATTAACAGCCTCAAACTATACTGAATAATGCAAATGAGAAAGGCAAGGGAAAGGAGAAAGAAGTTCCCACACGTAAAAGGGTAAACACACCTCAAGAACTTTTATGTTTTTTATATACTCATATTTTTGTTTATATATAATATTCTTCACGACATTATGTAATACTCTTTTTATATTCTTATATTTCTTTTATAGGAAGCATGGATGGGGAAGTATAATGTTTTTCCAGGAGAGGTTTGTTTTTATCATTACCTTATTGCATTATTGGTTGTGTTACTTTACCCTCAAGTAATTAAACAATTAAGTTATTAAAGTGTACCATTAAGTTTTTTACAATCTTTAAAGTTTACACCCATAGTTGAAAATTTAATTTCACTATATTATTAACCCTATGAGCCCATACTCCTTTCCATTATCACCCAGTGATGATATTGTTTGTCTTCTTTAGGCAATTGATAAAAATTTTGTCTCCAAAAGTGCCCTCGCACAACGATTGAGACGAGAACGAGAAAGATGCAAGAAGTTTATTCACCGCCACAACCTGCCTTGAGCATTGATCACATAACTGGTGACTTAATCTCAACTCGCGTTATTGCTCAACGCAAACGACGTGAACGAGAAATATGTAATGGCTTTTTAAATTTAGATGTTTTGCATCCAGAAGCTACATCTGTCATTTCTGCCACCCTTGCGCCACAATCCCCCGTAAGTGTTAAAATTAAAGAACCACAAGATAACTACATCTCAAAACGTGCACTTGCCCAACGACAACGTCGTGATCGAGAAAGAGCATTTCGGTTACAACAAGCTAATTCTAGTCATACTCCCCATGTTAACAATTCAATGGGGCCACCTGATTTTTCTTGCACCGACAGTTTTGCCAAGCGATCAAGGTTATCACATTTACCATCAAATAATGATGAGGCTCAAGTCCCGTCATCAATAACTAACCAATTTATAGATGTTAGTACCCCTAATCCTTCACATATTTCTATTCGAATACTTAGTCCTTTGACAAATAGTTTACCAATCACAGTTGCGGAGATAAATATGCCCCCATGTATGTCACCTCGAAATCTTTGCCAAGATTTCGACCTAATTGATTCTGAAGAGCAGTATATCGGGTGCCTCCAAGAACATTCTCCAATATCAAATTCTCTTCAAAATGTATTGGTCCCCAATACGTTGCAAGTTATTCCCCACCTTGAAATAGAGAATAATCAAGAAATTCAAAATTGCCATTCATCTAGTGCACATAGTCGTAGGTATGATTTCTAATTTTCTATTATTCTTTTACTTTATTTACTACACTTCGTTTTATTTTTCACACCTCTTTAATTCATATATAGATTAATTGTACAAAGTCGTGGAAATATTGCGAGAATGAGTACCCCTCAAGAACCATATGTCCATTTGGAAAGACATTTTCTTGGGTCCATGGATGTTCCTTGCCATTATTGTTCAGCGTTACATTGGATGGATGAAAGATTATTGACCTCATCAAAGATTCACCCTCTATTTGGGAAGTGTTGTAGACAAGGACAAGTTTGATTACCACATCTACTTGAACCCCCACCAGAAATTAAACATTTGTTCGATGGTAATGATGTTCAATGCAAATATTTCCAGAGTCATATTAGAGAGTATAATGCTGCAAACGCCTCTACAAGTCTTGGTGTTCAAATGGATGATAGGGTCCTAAGAGGTAGGGGTCCATCATCTTTCACCATTCATGGCGAACTACATCATCTTACTGTATCTTTATTACCAGAACCGGGACACGAGGAAGAAGCTTCATATGCCCAGTTATACATTTATGATCCCAGTGTGGCTCTGAGTGTTAGGGAACATAGGAATCCATAATTACGAAGAGACTGCAAATAATTCAAGGTTGCTTGGAAGTGAACAACTCGTTTATCCACAAATATCTCCAGGCATTTGCTATTTTAAATGAATCCTCTCGATCTGGCCAGAACATGCCAGCATACTTACATTACAATTCTACAGCATATCGTATAAGGTATAATTTTCCTTCGAACAATGAGATACTTGTTATTTGGCCCGACGACGGCCGTAATGCGTCTGTAATGAGAGACATTATTATTCGCCTACGAGGGGGATCAATTGATGCGAGTTAATGAATGCACCCAGCTTACCTACCTCTGCACTACGTTCTTTTATACCCTCACGGTCAACTTGATTGGGAGCCCGACATGAAGCTATGGGATGTGGCAAATAATGTTGATCAGGATCATCGACTAACTCAACTTGATTATTATAGTTATCGATTGTTTCAACATGGCACTGAGTACTCTAAAATTTTGAGAGGAGGTAAACTTATGCAGGAGTTCATTGTTGATGCATGGGCTTCAATGGAACAAAATTGTCTGACTTATTTCAGACTTAATCAAAGAAAACTTCGGGTAGAATTATACAAAGATCTTAGTGATTGTATGTCCTAGGGTGTTGAACCATTACAAATTGGTAGACGAATGATTTTTCCATCTTCTTTTACAGGTAGTGCACGAAATATGTTTGAGATTTACCAAGATTCGATGGCCATCACTCGGTACAATCAACATCCTGATATTTTTCTCACAATGACCGCCAATCCTAAATGGCCTGAAATCAGTAAGGAACTTTTACCGGGTCAAAATGCTCTCGATCGTCCAGATTTGGTTGCACGCGGTTTTGAACTGAAAAGAAAAGCACTAATGAAGGAGATTAAGGATAAAAATATTTTTGGCAAGAAAGTGTCCCATGTGTTTACAATTGAATTTCAAAAATGGGGATTGCCCCACATGCACGCTCTTCTTTTCCTCGATAGTCAAAGTAAGATTAAAACATGTGTCCAAGTAGATAATGTTGTCTCTGCTGAGTTTCCAGATCCCACCTATGATCCTACACTTTTTCAAACTATATTGAGTTGCATGGTACATGGCCCATATGGCTCCCAGAATCCAAATTCCCCTTGCATGGAGAATGGTATATGCACGAAGAAATACCCTCAATCGTTTGTAGAAACCACAACAATGGATAATAATGGATATCCAATCTATCGTCGTCGTGATGATGGTAAGGAATATACTACTGCCAATGGAAAAAATGTATCAAATAAAGATGTTGTCCCCTATATTCCATATTTGTCTAGACTTTTCAATTGCCACATAAATGTCGAGGTTTGTGCTGGGTTACGATGTGTTAAATATATAAATAAATACATATACAAGGGTCATCATCGCACAACTATGGTTTTGGGAGGTGTTGATGAAATCCAACAATATTTAGATGTAAGGTATATTGGACCTCCCGAAGCAGCTTGGAAAATTTATGGTAATCACATGCATCAGGAGAAACCACCTGTTACACGATTAGATTTACATTTACCTGGCATGCATCATGTTGTGTTTGATCCTTCAGATTCATCTGCTACGATCGCTCAAAGAGCCAGTGGTCAAATGAGTTCATTAACCGGGTTTTTTGCTTTTTGCTCATTAAATCCTTCTGCATGAGTGTATACCTACCAGGAGTTTCCCCAAAATTATGTTTGGAGCTCTAAAAAGAAGCTTGGACTACACGAAAATCATCCGATTTTGCTCTTGGGAGAATTTACTATGCTAGCCCAAATTCTAGAGAAAGGTTTTATTTGCGATTGCTTTTGACAGTTGTTAAAGGGCCCACATCGTTCGAGTGCTTACGCACGGTGAATTGTGTATTACACGAGACTTTCAAATCGGCGTGTATAGCGAGGGGATTGCTTGAAGACGATAATGAGTGGGTTCAATGTTTACAAGAGGCATCAATTATGCGCACCGAATATCAACTTCGACGTTTGTTTGGTGTTATACTTACACAGTGTTTTCCTTTGCATCCGGAGTTATTATGGAATCAATTTTCCATTCATATATGTGATGATCTAATTCATAAGTTACGCACATTATTTTCCATTCCAAATCCAACCGACATCTAAATTGAGTATTATGGTTTGTATCTTCTAAATGAGGTGCTTCAAGAGTCTGGTAAGAGTTTAAGTGACTTCCCTCCAATGCATCTGCCAAATTTTAATTGGACAACTATGAGTGGGAATTGATTACTCTCAGAACATCACCGGTTACAATCGTTAGTAGAGCAAGGTGATGCATAGTTAGATGTTGATCGCCTTAATAATGGACAACGTATAGCTTACTCAGCGATAACATCGTCTGTTTTCGAGAATAAGGGGACTACATATTTTTTGAATGGGGGTGCTGGCATCGGAAAGACATTTTTGTACAATACAATTGCAACCTTCGGTCATAGTTTGGGTCATACGGTTATTACAGTCGCTTCATCTGGCATTGCTTCTTTATTATTGGTTGGTGGTCGGACCGGACATTCAACATTTTGCATACCTTTGGACATTCTTGAAAACTCAAACTGTGGATTTACAAAGCAGTCGATACATGCAGAGTTGTTTAAATCAGCTAAACTTATAATATGGGATGAAGTTCCTATGCAACATAGGCATTGTGTTGAGGCTGTAGATAGGACACTACAAGATATTTGTGATGCTAAAAAGCCATTCGAAGGAATTACAGTAGTTCTTGGCGGTGATTTTCGACAAATCTTACCTTTTATCCCTAGAGGAGTTAGAGAAGAAATTGTTTCTGCCTTATTAAGGCGATCTATGCTTTGGAGGCACATCCATGTTTTGACCTTACATATAAACATGCGACTAAACCCATTGGAGCCTGAGACAATTCAATTCTCTTCATTCTTGGATCAGGTACCGTTATTTACTCTTTTATATTTTTAATAAACTTTGTTCAACCTACTACATGCATTTGACTTTTTTTGTAGATTGGATCCAATCCTCTTGAAATTGTATCATTGCCTTCCTCAATACAAAAGTCTAATGACGTACATGATTTAATTGCGAAAGTGTATCCATTATTGAATGTGGGTGGTACCGTTACACCAAACTTCTTCACCGAACGAACAATTCTTTCAGTGCGGAATGACGATGTGACTGCTATAAATAATTTGGCATTGAATATCTTCCCAGGTGATACAAAAACTTATTTTGGTGCCGAAAAAATGTGTGATGACGAGTCTGGAAGAGACATACATAGTCAATACCCAAATGAGTTTTTGAATTCTCTCAGTCCTTCTTGTTTACCCCTTTTTAAGTTGGAGTTAAAGGTGGGTTCTCCGATAATGCTTTTGAGAAACATTGCTCCGAAGGATGGTCTTTGTAATGGCACCCGATTGGTCTTTACAAAATGCGAAGAGCATGTTATTGAGGCCCAAATATTAACTGGTGATAAGTGTGGAAATTTATTATTCATTCCTAAAGTCTCATTATCTCCTTCATCTGCGGAGATCCCAATAAAAATGACGAGACGCCAATTCCCAATTCGATTGGCATATGCAATGACCACCAACAAATCACAAGGACAATCTGTAAAGTTTGTGGGAATTGACTTGCGCACACCAGGTTTTAGTCATGGCCAGTTATATGTAGCATTATCTCGATGCACAAGTGCAAATCGCATTAACCTACTTTCTAATGATTGTTCGCTTTCGACAATAAACATTGTGTATCCAGAAGTCCTCTTATAAAGTAAGTAGTGTCATTTTTACTATAAACTACACATTTGAACCATTTGTATCATTTTTTGATTTTTTTTAACTATTCTTAGGATTGGGAGCCAATGGAAAGGCATCAAGAGCGGATAAATACCTGCAGGTTACTTACATGGGGCTCTCGCAACAAGGTACTTCATCTTTAAAATGTTTCTTCTTTTCATTCATTTTAAAAAATTAGTCTTAACTATTAATATTTGTTATAGGTGGTTGTAAATTGTGCCAATCTTCATATGAAGTACGTCGAGCTAGATACGTGGACATTTCGTAGAGTTATTACGAGGATGCTTCCTATGAATCCATGATTGACTTTCAGAAGGCTAATTTTTTTGTAAAGCTTAGGCTTAGAGTTACTACACGTTGTTGGATGATTGCTAAGGATCTTTTTGTATAGTCTGCTAAGGCTTTTCTTTGTATATTATGCTAAGTCTTTTTTTGCTAAGGATGATTATTACATGTTGTTGGATGATTCACAATGTAAGGTTTTTTGATGAATTTAAACTATTTGAATGTTGTTCGACTATTTATTATTATTTAAACAACGAATAGTCCTAAAAATGAAGGACATTATGACCATTTTTTTAAAAGTAAATTTTGTTTTGTTGGGGAACACAATTTTTTTCTTTTTATTATTACGTACTTTAATTTTTTTTGCATTTTTTCGACTATCAGCGTGCCTTCAGGCATGGGCATACCCTAGTATATATATATATATATATATATTGTGCACAACAGGTGTCCCACCGCATGGATACCGATCATGCTTTTCCATCCCTTATCTTAGGAGCCGTAGCATACACGGACTATTGCGGGATATTGTTAGTCGCCTCCTAGCGTTTGTAAATCTAGATAGGATTCATTTTGTGTATCGGGTTTATACCCTTGAGTTACATTCAGCATTTTTATGCTTCTCTCCTCTGGTCTGTTCTATTATTTGTTACCTGGCAGCATATCCGGGTATACTTCTTTTATTGTACTTGTTACGTTTTAGATTGAGTACATCCTTTTATTGTTGTCTATGTATACATCTTATGTTGTATTGTAGATATTATATTGTTGTTTTGTTGATTCAATGTGTGGTTTTAAATTTTTGGCACCCGCTCATTATGGTTTTGGGTAGTTAACAGCTTTTAATTTAGTACGATAGTAGATGCTAAGAATGATCCACTTGGAGTTCCTATTTTAATTTAGTATAGGGTTGGCCACCTATTATTATTTTAAGCGGGGTGTCACAGGTGGTATCAGAGCATCAGGTTCTAGTGTCTTCAGGATATGTAAGGGTTTTCTGCGTTCTTCCATTAGCATTCTTGATGTAGAGCCCTACCATTAGGATTGTTGTATTCACTATGCCTATATTTTATTCTGCGATGTGTTATCACTTGAATGACATTCTGATACAGTTTCTTTCGTCTTATATGTCGTCGAGAAGAAGCCGTCCAGACAGGGCAAATAGAGGGGTCGAGAACATAGAACCCCAAATTCCTCAAGGGACGGTGACTGTAGCGGAGGTTCCCGATATGGTGGCATAAGCCGTTGATGTTGCCATTGCTGCGATAGCACTTCATTTCACCAGGTAGTTTTGATAGCTCAGAACCACCCAGGGCCACTTGCGTGGGAAGAGTACAAGAAGCCTTTATAGAAAGGACATCCTCCACAGAATTCGAGGGAGGGGAACTGATGCAAATGTTGCATGTCATTGGAAGGACATACAAGGCACCTTAGGATGGTGGAACGAAGTGAGGTGCTGAAATGAGTTCTCGCCATCTTTAAACTCTTGGGTGCAGCTCCCCAATAGTGGGAGTCAATCACCACGTCGGAGAAAATAGAGATGCAATGTTCATATTCGATTTTAGGGCACACTTTGACTAGAAGTCTTTTTCCTTCTGCAGTTCAGATGGAAATGAGAAAGAGATTACTAGAGGTGACTCAAGTTGATCGAACGATAGTTGAGTACGAATAAGAATATACCCGAATATTGAATTTTTTTCCCGATGAGGTATATATATATGGAGGAGGAGTGAATAGTGAAGTCCTTGGGAGGATGAGACTGGTAAATTCGGTAGCATTTGTGAGGGAACCCAATATTTTTTACTTTTATCGATGTGATGAGCATGGAAGTGTTAAACTATCAGGAGTATTGTCTTCATTTAAGGGAGTAAGAAATTTGGGGACTCGGGTTCATCAAGTAGGACTAGAGGAGATGATGCCAGCGGAGAAAGATCATCGTCGTGATAGGGTTTTAGCTAGGTTTATCGAGGGTCGTAACATCGTTTTGTCCCTCATGATGGTCAGGAAGGAATTTTTGGGAGATGAGAACTAGACCATAGGAAGAGGGATTTTCTTAGAAGAAGTAGATGGCAACTTTTGAGTAGGTCTTGGACGTGCAATTCCTATAACAGTTCCTAGGCCCGTTTGGGCAAGAAAACTTTGAATGGGACCCATTGATGAAGTAAGGTAATTGGAGTATGGAGGTATAAGGTAAATTATTCTCCCTTGTGCTTAGGTCGTGTTTTGAGAGGAATTGGGAGCACTGCACGTAAGGTTTAGTGAGTGGTTAGTTGTTATAACCATATTGTACATAAAATTTACCTGAAGGGAGGAGCGAGTAAATGTGGCAGTGGGAAGGTATTTTTCGGGGGAATAGATTGTTTCGAGATGTGCTAGTGGAGATTTATGAATTCTCTATCTTCTAGAGTGAGAACTGTTGAAACGTGTTTGGTGGTAATCGGTAAACTTATCATTTTTATAATTAGGCTAGATGCGCGCGAGTGCATTATTCTAGTTGTGGGAGGGCCTGTCTTGTGGTGATGCTTGGGCGTGATGTAAAGGATTTTGATTTTTGAGAAAATTCAGGGTTTAGCAGGATCCTTGTTGAGCGAGGAATTTAGCTCATGGTAGTGTTAGTTTTGAGAACTAGGTATTACTAAGAGTATCGTATTTGTGGATACCTTGTGTTTTGAACATAAGGTGTTTAATCTGGTGTGTCGAAAGACACAAAACTATTTTATATTATATTGTTTTATAGGCCTTCAGGCAATATCTATGGTTTGAAAATCTTTATAAAATCCTAGCCCTGATTTAACTGATCTCAATTTTCGACCGAGTTACACACTAGTGTATTGGGAGGCTTCCTTGTTTGGATTTCTCTTGCGAGACCTCCCCCGCGTGAAAGTAGCAAATGTCAGGAATTGAGAAGAGTTAAATCATTAGAAATTTCAAATTTTTATAAACTTAGTACGCTATTATAGATTAATTTCTTAAGAGTTATATCACGGGTTAAAGCAAGTGGAGCCGAGTATGTTTATGTAATTGGGCTCGGGTACATGGTCTATGGGTGCCCTGGATAACTAATTCGATTTCTAAATGAAGTAATTCGTCGAGAGAAGTGGGAGAAAAATGTATAGAAAATTGGAGGGTAGGCGACATGAGAACTAGTTGAGGTTCCGAGTCCTAGGTTTAACTTAATTTCGAGGATGCAATTCTTATAAGGGGGAAGTCTGTAATACCCTGCGATTTTTAGGACTGAGAATTTAATTTGTTTGGGAGAAATAAAATCTATTTAAATTGGAGAATTTTAAAATTTTGGCAATTGAGGTAAAAAAATTGAGGACATTATGAAGTATTCCGGATGACGATTCTGAGTGTGGGGTTGATTCCGAATGGGTCGAGATAGTCAAAATGACTGTCCTTGGAATTTATTTCTGTCCTGGAATATTTTTTTAGTTAGTTTTACTCGAATTGGAGTAAACGAGTCATTTAAAGTGTGTATTATCATTTAAGATTGGGATTTAGGATTTAAAGGCTTAAGAGGCTACGAAATCGACCAATCTCATTTGTGAGAAAGATAAAGAGCTAGATAAAGATAGAGACGAAGAAAAGAAGAGGAGAGAGCATGGATATTTTTGGCCAATACGCGATCTCGAGGACGATTCAACCTCTATAATTTTGAGGCAAGTGTTTAATCTTTCTAAATAATTCATATGTGTATTTGGTTTCATGAATTGTGGGGGAAAACATGGATTTTTGGGTATAAATATCAAAACCTTGATTTTGTGGGTTAAATTTTGTATTTGATGTTTGTAAATGTATTTGAGGTTTTATTATGAGAAGGGATGATTTATATGATGATTTTTATGTTAGAAAACATGTTAGGGTTGAAGATTGAGGATTGGAAGAGGATGGATTTGATTTTTGGGAAATTTAGGTTTTGAAGAGAAAATGCCCATTTCATGGTTTCCTGAACAGGCCGAATCGATTCGGCCCCCTTCCCGAATCGATTCAAAAAGTTGCAGGTTTACATGTCTAAGTGACCGAATCAATTCGGACCCCAAGCCGAATCAATTCGGCCTAAGTCAGACTCCCAGGTCCTTTGGACCGAATCGATTCGCATTAGGGGGCGAATCTATTCGGTGGGCCGAATCGATTCAGGTTAGGGCCTAATTGATTAGGAAACTGGGCAGTTTTGAGTAATTTTCCTAGAGTGAGTTTTACTCCATTTCGGTTGGGTTTCTCTATTTGGAACTTTTATACATGACGCGAGAGTTACGTTTTGGGGATTTATTGAGGGTTTCTCACATGTTATGATTGCAAGGACGTATCGAAGTAGTTTGGGAACATATATATGTATTGGAGTTTGTTGTATCGACATAGTGGGAAATTTCATTATGTATGGGAGTCCCATTTAAAGTTTAAAACGTGGGTTAACATAAGATGTAAGGTTAAGGACTTTTCGAGTAAGTTGTGAAGGTATGGCGAGAGATTGTTATGCCGACTTTTGTGTCGAATCCTTCTAGTGATGGGACTTTATTTAGATATTACGGGTAGAACAATGAAAGAGAGGTTGAATGTGCATAATGATGATGTATTTGGGGATTAAATCGAAAACGCGCTATTGTTAAGGGTAAACTTGAGTAAACGAACTGAGATCTTAGTTCGAATGGATTAAATTGATTACCGACTATTAGTTGGGTGTACCTATAGACGGGATAATTATTATATATCGGTGGGCATCCGAAGATGGATGGTGTGTGTATAGGGATTGGTACATCCGTTTGATTTTGGGGGCGTGTCCTTAATGTTGGATATAATGAGAGACTATTCATATCATAGGTGATTAGGATATATATGTTTCAAGTGAGGGATCGTGGAAGGAAAATGCATTGTTTAGATATGCGATATAATGATGGTGAGTATTATGAAAGTTGTATACATATCGCCAGAATCTTTTCCATTATAAATAAGGATCGGATATAGTACGCATATATATAAATGTGTGGTTATATGGTGCGAATGTATATTTCTTCTGTGATGATTTATACATATGATGTGATTGAGTGCATATATATACGTAGTGTGAATTATATATATATATATATATATACACACACTTAGTGTGTGAGCATACCCGACACATGCTATCATGGGAGGTTGCGCAATGTGGGTGAGGCCCCTGGCTTGAGGAGTAGGGTGCGTATAGTCCCCAAGTCATAGTCGTCCATTATTGTTTGTGTGATTTTATTTGGGGGTGAAAAGTCTTGGGTATGATTCATTCTCACTTTTCGATTAGGTACTATGATTGCTTCCCATACGTTGTGATTGATTTTATTACCATGATGGTGTGATAATATTTTGATATATGGTAACTCGGGATAACGTGAGCAATTCCTGGAAGATGATAGTATTGTGCAGTATATTTGTATCTTATAATCATTTATGTTATGAGTATTGCGAAGTGTGCATTATGTGTGGTATGTATACGTGGATATAGGAATGAATAATTGTATTATATTTTTAGATTAAATATCTATCCTATAGGTGAAGATGATATGAGTTTTCTAAGATGTACATCTTATGTGACTTTGGTGTACTAGATTCTTAGGGTCGAACGATCGCAGTTAGCGACAATTGCTGAAATATGGTCCCCCAAGGATTAAAAAAGCGGTCTTACTTGGGTACTAGAGATGGTACTTAAAATAAGTAGCTGAGGTTATAAGATGGGTGTGGAGGGAATAATGGATCCCGACACTGTAAGAAAAAGCCTTTTATGACGTTTTTTAAGCGTCATAAAATGCATTTTATGACGCTTTATTTTTTAATAAAAAGCATTATAAGTTTGGGTGTCATTATTGATACCCATAAAAAGTGTCATATTAGGTAACGATTATATATGACTTTTTTTTTCAAAACTGTCATATCTACTGCAAAAAAGGTAATAATATACTCCATAAGATGTCATATTTGATTTAAAAAGCGTCATGATAGAAGATTTTCAAAATTTTAAAAAGTTCATATAAAAAATTTCATCACATGAGGGTTTAATATAAATGGTTATAAATTAAACATATAATAAAAAAAATAACAACCAATAATAATTCCATAGTTGACAAACAAATCTAAACACAAATCAAAATTCATAGTAATATAAAAAAACCTTGAAATTTTTTGCATTCTAAGTCATGTACATCTAAAATACACTAAACCAAACCATTTGTCCATATAAAAAATATAGTAAGACACAAATAAATTTACCCACTCTCTACATTAATCACAAAAAAATAATCGCCTACTACATGTATCATAACTAGATATAGCCACTATGTACATCATTAAAAAAATGTTTCCAAAACAAATTACATCCAAAAATCACGCATAATTGCATCAGTCTTCCATTGGCTTTCACGAAATTGTGTCGACACTTCAAAAGCTCCAAATCATATAATATAACCCTCAATAAGCTCCCATCATGGACTTGGTTCTTCAAAGCATCCTACAATATAACAAATTATCAAGAGTGTTGTTAAATCATATTCTTTTCAATCCTCTTATGTAGTACATGTCCAAATTTATAAAGATTATATAAAAAAAATCATGGTTTCTTAACTTTTGAAAGAAACTCACAATTTTTTCACCAACTACCTTGGTCACATTTTCTTGATATTCTCTATTTCTCGATTGTCAGGATGTTACCCAGTTTTTTCGAAGTAGTATGTCGTGTATGATGTAAGTCAAAAATATTTTCTATATAACACAAATAATTGTAAACAATTTAGAAAAATTGGACAGAGTTTCCTTTGTTTATAAGACTATCCACCCTGTTTAAGAAATAAAAAAAAAACTTCAACAATATTCAAAGAGACCCTATTTATCAAGAAAATTCAGATATTATTTCATTCACTAATAGGCAAAATAAACCATTGATGCATTGATATTTTCGCTGCATTTCATAATAAAAAGAGTCGAATAAGATTATCCTCACTTTCAGGTAATTGATGCTCAACCCTGAAAATAATTGCTTCCATCCTTGCTTTTATACAACCTTAATAAGACTTTCCATTGTTTCTTCCATCCCTCTGTTGTTAAATGGAAAGAGTCATTGGACCTATTGATTTATCTCGTTAGCATTCAAAATTATGAGTTACTCGAAATATGCATTATTCTGTACTTAGTAATTTAATAATATTTGGTTCTCGTATGAAAAAGCAAAGAAGGTAGTATTGCAAGAACCAATTTAACCTTACTGAGTAATGAAAGCGTATATATAAAAGGTAAGGACGCACATGTACAGCAACCCAACTTTTCAAAGTGATCCATTTTAAAGTTTCACATTCATTTTGTCAAACAAGAACTAAGAATGGGTGAAAACAAGAGTGTCATTGTTAAATTTGTATGAAAATTAAATCTACAAAGATAAGACTTTAGAAACAAGAAAGATGAGCCTTATGCATTTGAATTAAACCTCAATTTTTTCATATCAAGCCCATTCCTACAATACATGAAACGAAAACACATTAAGGAATCTTAGTCAAAGTGATATGCCCATCTTTCCTTCATCATTTTCCCAAATCCAATGTACCTTAAAACATCTATCTTTCTTTTGGCGTCAAATATCCATGTTCCCAAAGCCCCACAGAGTAATTTGGGAAAGTGACATAACTTAGAGTCATTTTTACAAAGTAGCGTTTGTAACTAAAAAAGCCATGCACTAAAAATAATATTGTATTCTAATGGCCTTTTGGCCTTTATAATAGAAAGAAATTATATTCTGAAAACATTTGGCATAATAATGTGTCCTTATTATGGTATGTTTCTTGAATCATCTTAAAGTTAAAAACACAATAAGCTTTTCTTAGTATATAATATAAAATGAATATATATATGAGACCTCTACTTTGGCACGAGACTATGTACCACTAACTCACACAACAACGAGTTATACATTAGAAGGTATCATGATTCCTTATTATCTACTATGGTGAAAGTCTTTCCATCCTATTCAATGGCATGTTTCAATCTTCCTATGTCTTTAAACTCCAAATTGAGTTCATTTATTAGATATATATTTTGATGTCTCTTCATCACCTTATATAATAGTAATTTATGCCATATATTTTAAATTTTACATCATAAATAATCTTATTATTAAAGATTTACAATTTTTGCATATTTTATATAGTGTGCGCCTCACTTCAATCAGGTGCGCGCCTCACCTTGTGCCTAGGATCCAGCAATTCTCCATTCGAGATTACAATATTTTCCTTTTCAATAGAATTATTATTGACAACTTCTTTCAATTTTGGCATATTCTTGACATTATATAATCTTTTACCCTTTACTATAATTTTTAGATTTTTGGCAAGTTCCAAATTCTAGTAATTTCTAAAAGATCTTTTAAACATAGATAATACGTGATTATTCTATTCTTGTATCCACTAGTGAGTTAAAGTTTCAGGGATCTCTCTATCTTTAGAGTGAGGGCTACAGAGAATCCAATTATGTATGTATTTTCACGTATTGAACTGACAGAAGATGTCAAAAATATTATATGATGCACAATAATATTTGTCACATCAAATATAACAAGTAGAATAGTGAGATATAATTGGAAAAATAATGAAATTCTGTAATTTTTTTCAAGTTACATGTTTCCTTCTCAAGCAAGCAGAAAAAACCTTCATCAATGTCCTCATCTGATTCAATAATAACTCTCAGTTTTGTTCCTTGCATCAAGTACCACCTCAAATTATCCACGAGAACAAATTTAGGAGTCCAAAGTTAATGGAGCTTCTAAGCTTGTCACCTAAACACATCACTATAACTCTCTTAAGCCTATATATATCACAAGAGCAGATAACTCGTCAAGATATCACTTTTATGTGTGTATCATTGCATATCTTTCATAATCATAAGGACACTCATAAGCACTAGCTCACAATAGTGGATTTCAGAAGGTACCAAAAGAAGTTAAGAAGAAGAATATGTGCAAGTATCAAACTCGTATTAGGCTAACGTTTAAATATTAAAAAATTAAGTAATAGTGTGACAATTGTAACCAAATGTAAATTTATTTTGGTGATTTGATAAAAGACACAATGAATCTGGTGAGCATAGTTAAGGTCTATTCTTTCCCAATTTTCCTTTTCCCAGAACTCCAGTTGAATTCTTTTTCCAAAACACTGGCAATGGCATCATGGGAGAAAGATCCAATCTGTGACATTGTGAATTGTTTCATTCCATAGATTTTTTGGGGAGACTACCTCAATTACAGGTTAGTGAGTAGGTACAATAGTGATACAGAGGAAAACCGAGGAAAAAATAACATAACAAAATCCAAAAAACATACTTATTGCGTGCTAGCACTAGCATCTCTTGGGGAATCGTACGAGCCACTGAGGAAAATGCCCATCAAGGCTAACTTTGATATCTTCTTGTCCCTTGTTCTGGTAATCATATTTAAGTTTTGTAAGAACATTAACACCCACTGAGGTTTGAAGTAAATAGGCATTTCAATATAGGAAGTGCCAGGACATGATATGGTATTATTATCATTTGCTGTAAGGATGTGTCATGAACTATCAACTTCTGACGTACACTTTCAACTGAATGTCAATTAAGTAAGAGAATGGCATAAAGAAATTATGTCCCAACTAAATTTCATTTGCATGAAGAGGAAAGTAAAATCATAAGTCATCAAACAACCCACTTCTCTTTCTGGTCATTTATTTAATAAATTGCTCGTGGCATTTCATAAAAAAGTACTAGTGATAAATTAGAGGGTGTATTTTACTTTTATTTTCGTGAAATTCACGGATTTTTTGTGCGCGCATAAAAAATTGTTCAGGGGAACAAAACAGATTAGTTCAGTCGTCAGTGGGTTTTTTCTTTTTCTTTTTAAGTACTTCACATCAGCATCAGAAAAAAAAGCCTGAAAGTCCACACGAGTTCAATTCATTCCCACAAATTCCATGGTGATCGGACTTTGATTTTAGCTCATTCCTATCACTCGGTCACATACATAAATAAAGATGGATCTGTTCACAACAAATGGATATGTGTGGTGATTCAGTTTAAAGACCATAAGGGGTACGGGTTCATCTAACAAGAATATGTGAAAATTAAAGTAGTGCATTGAATAAATTAGATCCTCACTTATGAATACCTTTTTATGGTTGATAAAATAAAGGTGATAAAAATATTATAATTGTTTGTTGCTATTAATGGATTGACAATTTCATGTGGGAATTACCAATCGAGTGCCCAAGTGGCACAAATATTCTTATAGTCAACAAAAAAATTTAGAGTTTTAAAAATAAATTAATAATTATGGGATAGAAAAGAGAATAATGTACCTCAATGGGACTGGAGTTTGGGAGATCTGAAGATAAATTTTGAAACCACTATGTTCAAAAGGCCTCATCTTAATTGGACCTTAAACCTCCAACCTTGCTATTAGTCTTGTCCACAATTACTGCCAATTCTGCCATTCAAGTTTCTACATTAGTATTTGGCAACAAATTTTTGCTTAGTACAGTTTCTGCATATGCACCATTCTTTGCTACCACCATTTCTTCATAGCCTTCTTGATTGAAAAAATCATTCATAACTTTCTGATTACTCTCTCTTGTGGACATGCATATATCAGTCATTTTAACTTCTCTAGTAGAAGTTTCCTACTCTTCATTAGTATATTCACTATTGATCCAAAAGATATGTTAGACTGTAGTCCTTTCTCGATTTGATCAGTATCCTTGAAAGGAGTAGTGACACAACATGGAAAGTTGGCAAGAGGATTCTTGATCAACATTATGGTTATGGGTTTCCCCTATCGGTATTCTCATCCTCTAAGATGGTTTCGAAGCTTCCTTCATTGACATTTTCATGATTGAATTTCACAATGTCATTGATGCATATATTTCCTTCAAAATTATGTTTAATAGTCTCTTAATTTGTAGCTTCTAACACTCTTGCCATATGCGATCCTTCCTCAGACTCATTTTCCATTTTCATCACAGCATCTTCCATGCTTCCATCTGATATTTCAGGACCATGACTTGAAGTTTCATTCTCTGCCGATTGTGACTTATTATCTTCAACCAACTTAGGGTGAATGATATGTTTCGTGTTGGATTGGTTCGCTTCTTGATAATCCGAAGAAACAATAATTTGCGAATTAGAAGAATGAAGCTCCTCCTTAAAAGTCTTTTCATTAGACACTGCTCCATCATCCATTTCAGTATCAAGAGTAAAGATTTCTTCTTTTTTGTTAGGGTTTGAACTACCAAATGGTGTTGCAATAAAAATCTTGAGTTGATAGTCATGCATGCTTTCAAGGGAGTCCTCCTTAACAATGTCTGCAAAATAAAATATATGCAAAAGTCAAATCCCACTTCTTCAATCTGTCCTTAAAAATGCAACGAATTAGATTTCCAAGAATTTGGTTTACATCCCTGGTTTGACCATCAGATTGTGGATTAATCTAATCAGAACAAATTTGAGCACAATTTCATTCGAAACTTGTTAAACAAAATCTAGCATTTTAAACAAATTAGAGTCTAAAAATTTCCAAGGCTAACTCTTATACTAAAAATACCACATTTCTGAAATAACAAAACAATATTACAACAACCAAAAATATTAAGAATAAATTAACCAAAAAAACTCTAAAAACTTGGGACCGTTTAAAATATTAGATCTAAAAAACAAAGGTAAAGATGCAAAAGACTATCCCTGATGTCGATGTAAAAGAAAAAAAATTGGTTAGTGATGATGCTGGAAACAACACCACCCTTCAAGGTGTTTGTAAGCTCAATTTATTTATAACAATGGTAGCACAGGAACATACAAGTATAAAAGATAGAGATGAGGAGAAGAGGATGAACACAATGTTAAAGTGGTTCAGCCAATTAGGCCTACATGCACTATGTAAGTGAGTGAATAAGGTCACTGAAATAAGGAACTAATGGCCATGGATAAAATCTCTCAAGCTTTCTCTCTATCTACTGTGTAAATTGATAGAGTTTTAGTTAGGGTTGTCGTTTTGGATCCTTTTACAAGATAGAGGATGACTTCTATATATAGTTCTTAGGGGGTGTAATGTACCCCTCAAGAATACAATGAGCATGTGTATGAGCATCGAGCCAGTATGAGAGTGACACCTTACTGATCTCAACTAAGTAATGATGACCTCAATATTCCCTCATGTGGAGGGAATAATTCGGTTATAACAGATTTTTCCATGTGTTCCATGTTGTACACATGCGTGTAAAAGCTCGATCGTCTTCGATTGGTACCAACCTCGCCTGGAAGAATACGAGGTTAGTGAAGTCTGGCTGCTGCACAATCTGAGGTTACTCACGATAATCTCGGCTCGGTGTGAAATTCGAGGTAAGGCAGTTGGAGTTATAACGTCGGCCTGGGTCGAGATTATGTTAGAGTAGGTGGAATGTCGGCTGATTCCCAACCTAGGTCGATCATGATGGTGGTGGTCCTTGCTACCTCATCTTATTCCCGACCGAGGTTGACGAACAAGGTAGATCTGGCCGCTGATGCTGCCCACCAATGAGGTGTCCAGTGATGTCGTCCGTAGCCGACCTTATGTAGGAAGAGGATGCTAGTTGTCAGTCAGGAGCCTTCGTTACCTCAGCCCTAGCAAACGCCGAGGTTGGTGTCTCTGAGTTGTCAGGTACTTTTAGGGCACATTAATTACCCCTAGCCTTTAGTTACATGTGTGAGTAGGTGATTGAGGGGTATTTTCAAGATCGAGGCCATTCTTCTCGGTGTGCCAATATCTCTTTGCCAAGTGTCAAGAATTGAAGTGGGTAGCGTGCCTGACAATCGTAATGATGTTGATTGTCTTTTGGGCTCCCAAGGAAATGATGGGCCTTGGTAAGCGTGCAATTAGATTTGAGGGTCAAAACCCTTTTTTTCTCTTTTTTCATCATTTCCTTCCATTTCTTTCGCCTGAACCTTCTTCACTCTCTCTCTCTCTCTCTCTTTCCTGATCTCTGCTGCTGCAATTCTTAGAGTTTCTTTGATTATTATCTTCCTCTCCCTTATTTCAAGATCATCCGGGTATCCTCTCCATCCTTCTTTGGTTATTTTCAGCCTTTAATTTTCCTTTGTTGCATATTCCGGCATCGACTTGAGTTTTTCGGTAGGCTTATGAGTTTTCCAGTGAGCAGTTCTTGACTGCTCTTGGTTAGTATTCTTTTCAAAAAACCAAGTTTGATCCTTAGTTTAGATTGAGTCATCCTGTTTGTTAATGATTTGAGTCTTCAAGTGTAAGGTCATCCTTCTATGCTCAGACCCCTTTATCAACTCTTATAGGAATTCCCTTCTTTTAGGGAGAAAACCTTATAGAAGATTAGGCAAATAGAACGAGCCCAAGAGGTAGATCGTAGGTCATAGGCCTTCCCTCTCAGACCTATATTTCCACCCTCTCTGAGGGTGATATACCCTGAGCCAGCAGACCCAGTTTAGCCAGAGGACACTCCGTTGGAAACCACTACAATGTCTGAGTCTAAGTCGTCCACCTCAGACCCCATGTCTGTGGATTCTTTTTAAGAAGCCATGGATTATTCCATCAGGATGGATCAAGCCCCTGACCAGGCCGAGGTTTCCAGTCGTGCTTCGTCTAACATGAGTTCTATCACTTCGTACTCTTCCTTCGATGTCGAAATTGTAGGACCTAGTGTGGCTATTCCCCCAATATTTGATGCTATTCCCTTGTTGTCCACCACAGGGGTTGAGCTCAGAGGTTCCCTGGTGGTGTTCCCACCCCTGCCCAAGCCGATGTTACCCGGGACGAGTATGATGACGGTAGTGAAAGTGATGTTGACACCTCGGAGGTAGCCGAGATAGAGAGCACCATCAGTGAACTCGACCTCCTATATTTCAGGCATCTTTATTCCATAGGTCCCTCCATAAAACTTAGGAGACCTCTGAGGGATGAGAGGGCCTTATGCAGCCGAGATGGTGAGATATGATTATATGAGCAGATGTTTAAGTTAGGATTTTGTCTTCCCATTCATCCAATAATTAGGGCCGTATTGTCCTATATTAACTTGGCTCCCTCCCAACTCTCCCCCAATGCCTGGAGGGTGATGATCGGGGATATCATCTTATGGAGGGCAATCCATCATTCCGACCTTCCCGTCCAGGTCTTCACAGGGTGCTACATGCCTTCCTCAGCTAGGAATCATCCGAGTTACTACCACTTCCTAGCTCAGAAGTCTACTAAGAAGATGTTGTTGGTTACCCAAACCTCAAACCATAACTGGAAACCATGATACTTCTCGCCTGAGGGGCCCAAGAATTTGGTTCTTGTGTCCCCTCTTCATCTTTAGAGACGAGAATACCTCTGAGGTGGGGAAAGGTGTCAATGGCTGCCAGGGCCGACCCTGGATTAAGCCAGAATAACTTTCATAAGGTCAAAGACCTTCAAGATCAAGGGGATCATGGTCTGCTGGTGAAGTACGAGCATTTGATGACCCCCTATTACCTCTCTGAGACTAGCCTTGGGGGGAGTCCCCTGACCGAGCTTCGTAAGTTACACTATTTTTCCAACAAGTTGAACCTCTGATTTTGCTATATCTCTGACCATTTAACTTAGATCTTTTCTTTTTGGAGAGCGTCCGGAAGGAGTCTTAGAAGATATCTAGGAAATGGCAACCCCTAATATTACAAATCTAGTAAAGAAAGAAGGTCTAACTGCACCTCCTCCTCATACTACTACTTCAAGGGCCGAGGCTTAAAAATAAAGGAAATCCAATGACCCTGCCCCTAAGGATCAGAGGTAGAAGAAAACCTCCAAGGGGGATCGCGCGATCCCCATCTCCTCTGAGGACGCGTTAGTTGCTCGTCTGGAGCAACTGAAGATCGACAAAATCCTTATCGGGCTGAGTTTGAAGGCCTTGGATGCCATCGGCTCTGTAATGACCGACTCTGACCAGCGATTTTGTTGATCTATGGACACCCCTTTGTTGGCCGAGTTCGCCCTCCACCGATCTATACAAGTAAGACTTTTTCTTTTGCTGAGTAAGTGTAACATCGACTTTGAATCCAATTGTCTCTTGAACTCACGTGTCCTAATATGCTTCGCAAGGTCTCCTCACCATGCACCAGTTCGTTGACTGGACCCTGAGGAAGCTCCCTCTAATTGAGAAGGTCAGAGAGGCCCAGAAGACCGAGGCCTCTTTGAATGCTGAAGTGGAGCATCTGAAGGCCTCCCTAGAGAAGTTTGAAGCTAATGCCAAGCAACTGGAGAAGGACATGGGAAAGATTAAAAAGGATCACCGCTTTGCTCTGAAGAGCCAGGATGACTCTCTCCAACACAAGGTTGATGTCGCTGTGAAGGCTGCTCTGGATGACGCCTCGGAGAAGATCTTGGAGTACTACAAGGTCTCTGATGAGTTTGTTAGCTTTGGTTTTGAATACCTCGAAAGGGGTGTTAAGGCCACTGGAAAATGGGCTGTAATGAAAGAGAAAGAGTCGGGGAGCTTGACAGCCTTTGACTTCGTTGGTCTGGGCTATGTTGTTCCTCGATTTGTTCAGGCCTTACAAGAGGTAGAGGAGGAAGGAGGTGCTGCACCTGCCAAGACTTCTCAACCAGAGGATACAAGGACTGAAGACGTTAATCCTCAGGACGATGGGGTAGAAGTGACCAACATCGTCTAAGGAAGTGGTGGCATTGACACTAACCCTGATATTGCAGACACTTAGGATGTATTTTATAAAGGTCTCATCTATAATTTTTTATTTCTGATTTATATCGGTCTGTAACCTCTGAACACATTTTCTATTATCTTTTCACTTGTAATTATGACTTCTTTATGCTATATCATTCTCTAAGAAGAACTTTGATTCTCTTGCCTTCGAATGCTTTTATATGTCGTGCATCAGTGTCTTCATTACTAAACTATGATGTTAACCTTGTAACATTTTACCAAATTAGTGGTTATTAGGTATGAGGTCAACCAACTAAGATGTTACCCCTATAAATTTCACCTAATTAATGATGTTTAAGGTCTGAGGTCATCTAAATATGATGTTCAGATTAGACCTTATCACCAAATTATGATGTTTTAAGGTCTGAGGTCATCAACTAAGATGTTACCCCCATAAATTTCACCAAAGTAATGATGTTTAAGGTCTGAGGTCACCCAAGTATGATGTTCACCTCATACCTTGTCACCAAATTATGATGGTTTAAGGTCTGAGGTCATCCAAGTATGATGTTCACCTCAGACCTTGTCACCAAATTATGATGTTTTGAGGTCTGAGGTCATTAACTAAGATGTTACCCCCATAAATTTCACCAAATTGATGATGTTTAAGGTCTGAGGTCATCGAAATATGATGTTCACCTCAGACCTTGTCACCAAATTATGATGTTTTAAGGTCTGAGATCATCCAAGTGTGATGTTCACCTCAGACCTTGTCATCAAATTATGATGTTTTAAGGTCTGAGGTCATCCAAGTGTGATGTTCACCTCAGACACCAAATTATGATGTTTTAAGGTCTGAGGTCATCAACTAAGATATTACCCCCATAAATATCACCAAATTAATGATGTTCTTAAGGTCTGAGGTCATCCAAGTATGATGTTCACATCAGACCTTGTCACCAAATTGTGATGTCTTAAGGTCTGAGGTTATTAACTAAGATGTTACCCCCATAAATTTCACAAAATTAATGATGTTTAAGGTCTGAGGTCATCCAAGTGGGATGTTCACCTTAGACCTTGTCACCAAATTATGATGTTTTATGGTTTGAGGTCATCAACTAAGATATTACCCCCATAAATTTCACCAAATTATGATGTTTTTAAGGTCTGAGGTCATTAACTAAGATGTTACCCCCATAAATTTCACCAAATTGACGATGTTTTAGGTCTGAGGTCATTTTAGTATGATGTTCACCTCAGACCTGGTCACCAAATTATGATATTTTAAGGTCTGAGATCATCCAAGTGTGATGTTCACCTCAGACCTTGTCATCAAATTATGATGTTTTAAGGTCTGAGGTCATCCAAGTGTGATGTTCACCTCATACACCAAATTATGATGTTTTAAGGTCTGAGGTCATCAACTAAGATATTACCACCATAAATATCACCAAATTAATGATGTTCTTAAGGTCTGAGGTCATCCAAGTATGATGTTCACCTCGGACCTTGTCACCAAATTGTGATGTCTTAAGGTCTGAGGTTATTAACTAAGATGTTACCCCCATAAATTTCACAAAATTAATGATGTTTAAGGTCTGAGGTCATCCAAGTGGGATGTTCACCTTAGACATTGTCACCAAATTATGATGTTTTACGGTTTGAGGTCATCAACTAAGATATTACCCCCATAAATTTCACCAAATTATGATGTTTTTAAGGTCTGAGGTCATTAACTAAGATGTTACCCCCATAAATTTTACCAAATTGATGATGTTTTAGGTCTGAGGTCATTTTAGTATGATGTTCACCTCAGACCTTGTCACCAAATTATGATGTTTTAAGGTCTGAGATCATCCAAGTGTGATGTTCACCTCAGACCTTGTCATCAAATTATGATGTTTTAAGGTCTGAGGTCATCCAAGTGTGATGTTCACCCCAGACACCAAATTATGATGTTTTAAGGTCTGAGGTCATCAACTAAGATATTACCCCCATAAATATCACCAAATTAATGATGTTCTTAAGGTGTGAGGTCATCCAAGTATGATGTTCACCTCGGACCTTGTCACCAAATTGTGATGTCTTAAGGTCCGAGGTCATTAACTAAGATGTTACCCCCATAAATTTCACAAAATTAATGATGTTTAAGGTCTGAGGTCATCCAAGTGGGATGTTCACCTCAGACCTTGTCACCAAATTATGATGTTTTACGATCTGAGGTCATCCATTAAGATATTGCCCCCATAAATTTCACCAAATTATGATGTTTTTAAGGTATGAGGTCATTAACTAAGATGTTACCCCCATAAATTTTACCAAATTGATGATGTTTTAGGTCTGAGGTCATTTTAGTATGATGTTCGCCTCAGACCTTGTCACCAAATTATGATGTTTTAAGGTCTGAGATCATCCAAGTGTGATGTTCACCTCAGGCACCAAATTATGATGTTTTAAGGTATAAGGTCATCAACTAAGATATTACCCCCATAAATATCACCAAATTAATGATGTTTTTAAGGTCTGAGGTCATCCAAGTATGTTGTTCACCTCAGACCTTATCACTAAATTATGATGTTTTAAGGTCCGAGGTCATTAACTAAGATGTTACCCCCATAAATTTCACCAAATTAAGGATGTTTAAGGTCTGAGGTCATCCAAGTGTGATGTTCACCTCAGACATTGTCACCAAATTATGATGTTTTACGATCTGAGGTCATCAACTAAGATATTACCCCCATAAATTTCACCAAATTATGATATTTTTAAGGTCTGAGGTCATCCAAGTATGATGTTCACCTCAGACCTTGTCACCAAATTATGATGTTTTAAGGTCTCAGGTCATTAACTAAGATGTTACCCCCATAAATTTCACAAAATTAATGATGTTTAAGGTCTAAGGTCATCCAAGTATGATGTTCACCTCAGACCTTGTCACCAAATTATGATGTTTTAAGGTCTGAGGTCATCCAAGTATGATGTTATCCTCATAAATATTTCCATTAAAGTATAATGAATCAAGAGTTGACATTGGAACTGATCTTCTCATTAATAATCTCTTCATAAGATGATACATTTTTATAGGAATCATTGCAACATCATATGTAATACTTTTTCAAATGATCAGCATTCCATGGATTGGAAAAAGTTTCCCTTCAAGGTTTTCCAGTCTGTAGGTCTTGGGTACAACCTCCTCGATCACTTTGTAAAGCCCATGCCAATTTGGGTGAAGGTTGTTTGCCTTCTGCAACGTCTTCTTCAGCACTAGGTCTCCCACGGCTATGGGTCTTGATTTCACCCTTTGATTGTAAAACTTTGTTGTTCTCTGCTGATAGGTTGCCTGTCTGATCTAGGTGTCTTCTCTTCTCTCCTCAATCAAATATTGGTCAAGTCTTCTCTCCTCCCCATTCTTCTTAGGGTCATAGGTCTGAACCTTGTGAGTGGGGAGTCCTAGCTCTGTTGGTATGACGACTTCTGAGCCATATGATAACATAAATGGGGTTTCCCCCGTTGGTGTCCTAGCCGTTGTTCTGTAAGCCCATAGCATATCATAAACCTCTTCAATCCATCTCCCCTTAGCTTCTTCTAACCTCTTCTTGATCCCGTCGAGGATTGTTCTGTTTGTGACTTCGATCTGACCGTTTGCTTGGGGTCGGCCAGGAGAGGAGAAAAATCGTTTGATCCCAACGCTCTTGCAATATTTGTCCAAGGAAGAATTCTTGAACTGGGTTCAGTTCTCTGAGATGAGGGTGTTAGGGAGGCCATATCTGCATATAATACTCTTCCAGATAAATTGGAAGGTCTTATGCTTTGTAATTATGATCATCGACTCGGCCTCTTTCCATTTGGAGAAGTAGTCATTGGCAACTATCAAAAACCTATAGTTTTTCGCAGATCTTGGTAAGGAACCCACTAAGTTAATTCCCCATACTAAGAATGGCTAAGGAGAACTTATTGACGTCATAGGCTGACGAGGTTTATGTGGGATAGTGTAGAATCTTTGGCATTTGTCACACCTCTTCACATAAGCTACAGCATCTTTGGCCAAGGTCGGCTGCCAGTATCCTTGCGTAATAATCCTCTTGGCCAAAGGTCTTCCTCCTATGTGACTGGAGCAAGAACCCCCGTGTACCTCCTGTAGGACACTGGGAACTTCTGTGGGATGAACACATCTGATCATAGGTAATAAAAATCCTTTCTTATATAGGACATCTCCTATTATTAAGAACTTTACAGCTCTGTACCTCAGTTTCCTCCTCTCTAGCTTTGATTCCAGCAGTTCTCCCTCTCTGATATATCTGATAAGGGGGTCCATTCATGAGTCCCCTAGGTTCAAATTGAGGCAAGGGTTACTAACATCTTCTTCTTGAATGGTCTTCTTGAGCAGGATCTCGACTGGAACTGTCCCTTTGATGTCTGTCCTTATTGCTGAAGCCAACCTTGCTAGTGCATCTGCGTGGTTGTTGTTTTGTCTAGGTACTCTCTTTATATTTACCTCTTTGAAACCTTCTAGCATTATTATTACCCTCTTCAGGTATTTGGCCATCCTTTCATCCATGGCCTCATAAACTCTAAACACTTGGTTAACGACTAACCTTGAGTTACTATGAAGTAGGAGTCTTCTTACCCTACGAGTCTTTACTAAGGAGAGACCTACTATCATGGCCTCATATTCTGACTCGTTATTTGATGCCTTTAAGTTGAACCTTAGTGCATATTCAACGTTGGTACCATCCGGAGCTGAGAGTATATGCCCTGCTCCGTTTCCACTTTCGCAAGAAGACCCATCCACGAAGAGGTTCCAAACGTCTTCATTCGTCGAGAAGCTTCCCTTTGATAGGGTTCCTTGCTTGAAGAGGTACCTGTCTTCCTAATTCTTGGCCACTCCATTTCTGGATCTGTTGAGCACAACCTCTTTCGATTCTGGGAAGATTTTACTATTTGATCCCTCTATTATCAATGTATTGTTCTCAACTTCAGTCTCTTCCCAAGTGAACTCAGCAATAAAATCTACAAGTTCCTACCCTTTAATGGCCACCCTGGGTTGATAAGTAAGGTTATACTCTCCCAACTCAATGGCCCATGTCATCAATCTACCTGATTTCTCAAGTTTGTGGAGGACCTGCCTTAGTGGGGAGTCAGTGAGGATGACCATAAAGTGGGCTTAGAAGTAGGTCTTCATCTTCCTAGAAGCATGTATCAAAGCGTAGGCCAACTTCTCCATCCAAGGATAGTTTTGTTCAGACCCCTGAAGGTCCTTACTACTGAAGTACACAGGCCTTTCCACCCCAACGTCTTCCCATACTATGGTCGCACTTATAACTGACTCAGAGATTGCTAGATAAACATATAACTTTTCTCCCACTTTGGGCCAAGATAAGAGCAGGGGAGATCCGAGGTAGGACTTGATATGGTTAAAAGCATCATCACACTCTTTGTCCCATTCGAAGGCTTTTCTAAGCACCTTAAAGAACGGAAGACACATGTTCGTCGCTCTGAAAACAAATCTGTTGAGCGTAGATACTCTTCCAGTGAGCCTCTGAATGTCCTTGATACTTCTTAGTGTCTTCATGTCAAGCAAAGCCTTGATCTTCTCAGGGTTCGCCTCTATTCCCCTCTGATTGACAATGAATCTAAGTAATTTCCCAGCTCCTACCCCGAAGACACACTTCGCGGGATTGAGTTTCATTCTATACAAGTCCATGGTATCGAAGGTATTTTCTAGGTCTGCCACACGATTGCAGGCCTTTAAGATCTTCGTGAACATATCGTCTACATACACCTCCATAATCTAGCCTATTTGATTTTTAAACATCTTATTCACATGGCGTTGATATGTTGCCCCTGCATTTTCCAACCTAAAGGGCATAAATTCTTATAACAATATGTCCCCTTGTTGGTGATGAAGGTTGTCTTCTCTGAGTCTCAGTATCCATGAAGATATGGTTATAGCCAAAATACGCGTCCATGAAGCTCATGAGCTCATGCCCTGCCGTGGAATCTACCATCTGATCGATTCGAGGTAAGGGATAACTGTCTTTTGGGTAAGACTTGTTCAAGTCAGTGAAATCTATGCACATTCTCTATTTTCTATTGGCTTTGGGTAAAATGACGGCGTTTGATAACCATTCCGGGTATATGACCTCCTTGATGAATTCTGCCTCTTCCAATTTTCCGACCTCTTCTTTGATGACGTCATACTTCTCCCTATAGTAAACTCTTCATCTTTGTTTGATTGGCCTAGCATCTTCTTCCACATTGAGTTTGTGGCACATAACCTCCTGGTCGATGCTAGGCATGTCTGCGTGGCTCTAAGTGAAGAAACTCTGCCTCTTCCCCAAGAAATTTATCAGCTCTTCCTTGATCTCCTCTTTTAAGGTCTTGCCGACCTGGATGGTTTTTTTCGGTTCATCCACATTGAGGACGATGGATTATACCTCTTCCGCGACCTCTCCTTTCTTCAACTTCGTTTCATCTCTACGGTCAAGTGTATCAATGTTGTACGTGGTGGTTGCTCTCTTATGAGCCTCTCTCTCTTCGGCTGAGTTGAAGTAGCATTCTTGTGCTATGGTCTGGTCACCCTACACTTACCCTTCCCCATAGGGGGTCGGGAATTTTAGCATCTGGTGGACCATCGATGGCATGGCTTCAAACTCTTTAAGGTCTACCCTTCCTATGATGAGGTTATAGGCCGAGAAGATGTTTTCGTCCATACAAAATTGATCTTTCGGGTCAACCTCTTAGGCCACTCATCTCCCATTCGCATGTCCATCTCATACATGCCCAATGGATGGACTTTTTTGCCGTTGAAGCCCATTAGGGGATGATGATAGGGTACCAGCCTAGCTCTGCTAAGGCCTAGGATTTTGAAATAAGGCCAGAACATCACATATGCTGAACTTCCTCCATCTATAAGAATTGTCTGTATCTCACATCCATGTACTCTTGTTGTAATTACCAAAGGATCATCATGCAGAGCCAAGATGCCTTTGAAGTCGAGTCAGGAGAACCCGACTATATGAGTGTACATATCCACTTTCTTTCTCTTCTTCTTGGCCTCTGAAGAAGCTAGATTTACCACCTCTACCTTGACCACTGACTTGGCCTCTGCCACATGAGCTTTTCGATCAGCCACTTCAGACCCACCCCTGTAAATCCTCCGCATATGGTGCTAACATCGAAGGAGATCATACCAACCCTCTTCACCAGGGCAGGGTAATCTTTTAGTGGGAGGTCTGGATTGTCTTCATCATCACCATCCGAGTCATCTTCTCTTCTTGCTGGAGTATCATCACGACATCTGTCGTTTCTCTTCTTTTTAAGGTCATCTCTTCCCCTCTTAGGAGCCTTGCCATTAACATACTTCCTCAACTTTTTCGATTTCAACATCTTCTCGATCTCATCCTTTAAAGCGAAGCACTTATCTGTCACACGGCCATGGTCCTGGTGGAACTCGCACCATAAGTTCTTGTTCCTCTTATGCAGAGGAGCCTTCATCTTGTCTGTCCATATAAGAGATCGATCATTCTTGATCTCATTGAGGATGTGTTTGCAGCTCACAGTTAGAGGGGTATAGCATGCAAACTTATCATCAGCTGACCTCTTCTTTCCATCCTTCTTTCTTTGGAACTTACCACTGCCACTGTCGTTCTCATCCTCATACTTTGTGGCCATGGCCTCTTCAGCGTTCATGACCGTACTTGCAGTTGCCAATAACTCTGCCATGGACTTGGGATGGTCTTTCGCTAGCTTCCACAATAACTTCCCTTTCTGAAGACCTCCTATGAGAGCGGTCATAACTATATTCTCTTTGTAATCTTTAACTTCCATTTTTTCTTTGTTGAATCTAAAAATGTAGTCTCTTAGACTTTCGTTCTTGCCTTGCTTGACATACAATATGTGGGTGGTCTTCTTTTTAGGTCTTACCCCAAAACAGAAATTGTGAATGAATCGTTCATCCGAGCCCTTAAAGTTCTTAATTGAATTTTTCAGAAGAGAGGTAAACCAGATGTGTGAAGCTCCCGTCAAAGTCCCAGAGAATGCCCGACACTTCATCTCATCTGGTATTGAATAAATGTTCGCGGTAGATTGGTACATCTTAATATGATGTATAAGGTTCGTTCTACCATCAGACTTGGGAGACACCGTAGGTGGATTGAACTTGGCATAGCTTGGGAAGCTTACTATCTTAGCCACGAATGTAGAGCCCTATGAGAAACCTCTTTGCAATGGGTCTCGACTTTTGATGAGGTCTCCTATCTTCTCTTCAAGGCATTGGATGGAATCATTCCATGGTCTTGCAATGTTGTCCTGGATGAGGTTGTCCCCATCCACCTCTAAGGGGTGGACTGAGGGTTCCCCAACTGCCACACAACATCGGTTGTTGACCTCCTCTTGATCCCTGTCTCGACCCTGATGCGGTCGGCCATGATGAGGCCGATGTTCCCCATCTCCCCTTTGGGAGCCAACGGCACTTCGTGACCTGGATAACCTCGGCCTTAGGTCATTTACTGGGCTGAGACTTTCAAAGGCCGACCCTCTACTCAATCGATCGAAAGCTGATCCTATTTGTTGGGCTCCTTCATCTCTTCTGCCTCCACAACCTCGGCTCTGCTGGATAGGACACACTATGTTATTTGAAACCTCATATGGCTCCCAACAATCTTTTGGAGCGTCTTATGCCTCCATATCATCATACATATCCTCAGAGAAAGGGTGTCCTTGCCTCCCCAGACGTAAACGCCTAGGGCCAGCAACATCCCTCCTCCGTTGAGGTGTTGGTTTGTCTTTTCGCAGTGCCTGGGGTGGTCCTCTGGCCTCAAGTTGGGGTTGAGAAGCCATCAAAGTAATCATCTACGGTGAGACCCCCGGTGGTCTCATCATATTTTGACTGAGTTATGAAAATTACTCCTTCATTGCTTATTGCGTTGTAGCCAAAGACCTCAAGGCTACTGCCACCTTAACCATTTTGGACTGGGGTGGTGCTTGGATGGAACTAGGTCCTTCAGCACCATGTGGTGGAAGAGGTGGTGGAAATTCCGGTGCCATACGTTAAAACTAAAGATCTTGTGAAGTAGATGATCTTTATACCTTAAAAGACCTCTTTCAATGGTTAAACAACTCCACGCAAGGGGTGAGGCCTGGTTCACCACCAGAGTTTCCGACGAGGTTAAGCAGAAAAAGAGGAAGAGATAGCTTCTCGTTCCTACATGCGGTGCCAAAATGATGATGCTGGAAGCAGCACCACCCTTCAAAGTGTTCGTAATCTCAATTTAGTTATAACAATGGTAGCACAGGAACATACAAGTATAAAAGATAGAGATGAGGAGAAGAGGATGAACACAAATATTTAAGTGGTTCAGCCAATTAGGCCTACATCCACTGTGTAAGTGAGTAAATAAGGTCACTGAAATAAGGCACTAACGGCCATGGATATAATCTCTCAAGATTTATCTCTCTCCACTGTGTAAATTGATAGAGTTTCATCTAGGGTTTTCATTTTGTATCCTTTTACAAGGTAGAGGATGACCTCTATATATAGTTCTTGGGGGGTGTAATGTACCCCTCAAGCATACAATGAGCATGTGCATAAGCATCGAGCCAGTATGAGAGTGACACCTAGCTGATCTCAACTAAGTAATGATGACCTCAATATTCCCTCACGTGGAGGGAATAATTCGGTTTTAACATATTTTTCCACGTGCTCCAAGTTATACACGTGCGTGTAAATCTCGATTGTCTTCGATTGGTACCAACCTCGGCCTGGAAGAGTACGAGGTTGGTGAAGTCTTGTTGCTTCACAATCTGAGGTTACTCACGATAATCTCGGGTCGGTAGGAAAGTCGAGGTAAGGAAGTTGGAGTTATAACGTCGGCCTGGGTTGAGGTTTTGTTGGAGTAGGTGGAATGTCGGCTGATTCCCAACCGAGGTTGATCATGATGGTGGTGGTCCTTGCTACCTCGGCTTATTCCCAGTCGAGGTTGACGAACGAGGTAGATCTGGTCTCTGATGCTGCCCGCTAATGAGGTGTCTAGTGATGTCAGCCATAGCCGACCTTATGTAAGACGAGGAAGCTGGTTGTTAGTCAAGAGTCTTTATTGCCTCGGTCGTAGCATACGCCGAGGTTGGTGTCTCTGAGTTTTCAGGTACTTTTAGGTCACATCAGTTAGATCTGAAAAAGAGACCATTAAATCTAATTATATCAATCACAAAAATTATATGAAAAAAATGAGAGAAATGAAAGATGATAAAGAACTTATGATAGAAAACTATGAGAAACCCAAATATGAGAATCAGACACCGTGAGAAACCCAAGTGAGGTGCCTAAAACTGAAATTTCAACACCATTAAAACCAAAGCCCACTTTTAAAACTTTATTTTGAAAATCATTAAAAGCTATTTCCACACATACACACAGAGATTTACTGATCAATTTGGGTTGGATAGGGGTTATTTGGAGATTGTATTTTAAAGGTTGGCTTGTAAAATAACATAGACAATTAGTAGGCAAGAAGTAGTTCCTTTTAGGAATACCCCACATATAAAAAATTGATAAAAGTACGTTTTGTCTTAAAACTATAATGAGAAAAGGAGTTAGTTTGTCATTAATAGTGAAAATGAACTTCGTAGGAAACACGTAAAAATAAGTTCAGTCAACTCCATATCCATACAAACATAAATTGTCCAATGTATAAAGCAATGAAATCTATGTAACACCCCGTAATTTTGAGGATCAAATATTTAATTATTTTTGGGAGTTATAAAAATATTTACATTTGGAGAAACTTAAATTCATGAGTTGGAGAATTTAAATGAGTGAGCCGAAATAATTATAATTGGCGACTTTAAGTTTAAATGGTTCGAAATCTCGTGTGTCGCATTTTGAGGACAAAATTTGAAAATGTCAAAAAGTATTTCGGATGGCAATTCCGAGTCCGTGGTTGCATCCGGATGGGTCGAGATAGTAAAAAAAGAGTACCCGGGGGTAGTAATTGGGTCTCGGGGTATTTTTGGGTATATCCGGGCCCACACGGGGTGAGTTGGGCCTTTTTAATTAGGCCCACATGGCCAAAAACGGGATTTAGTGTTTTTAACCTAATTGAGAGATTAGGGAACGACAATCAACACAAATCTAAGCCTAGGGATTGAGAGGGAAATTGGGGGAAAGCAAATCAAGAGCAATTGGGCGTCTTTTGGAGCCAAATTAAGGGATTAATTTGGGGTGTTCTTCGTCAACCAATCTTTACACTGACGGAATCAGACCCTACGAATGATTTTAGGCAAGTGGTTAACTTGCTGTAATGATTAAATTGTGATATCCAATACATATTATGGTGATGTGTAAAACTGAATCTATTCTCGGGTGGGTTATCGGGGAGAAAATGGGTCTTTGATTTGGAAATCGGGATGTGAGTATTGATGAATCAAATTGATATGATAGTGTTATTCTAGGTTGTTAGAATGCAAACTACACCAGAATTTCATGTTTGCTATGAACTATGTGGACTGTGGAAGCAATCGTGAATGAACAATGGAAATTAACCGGAGAAATCCATTTTAAATATAGTGAGATATTGTATGAATCAAGCATGCTAAAACAGTTATAGATGATTGGGACTTGTTTTGGGAATAATTGATTGGTTAAAAATAATCATTTAAGGTTGGAAATTTGAGATGTAAAACCTTGGAAATTCGGTTATGCCTGAAACAACAAGCCGGGGAAGACAACCACCTTCCCGATCGATTGATCAACCCAGGGGGATAGTTCGATCGACGGTCCCAAGAATTTGACAGTTTGGCAATTTGTTTATAAAGAGGATTTTATTTAAGATTTATTCCCTCACTTTTATATAGTGATAAATTTATATGGGACACATATTTCCTTAACAATTATAGGGTGATATAATTGGGTTTAGGAGGGTGTGAACGGTATGTCATGAGATGAACGAATTTGGGGAAATAATTCATAATTATTGATATTGGGCCGAGGAATAATAATAGGGTATCATAGTTAGGTGACGCTACACTATTAAAGGAATGGAGGTGAAATATTTAATTATGGACCAAGTGGGCGAGTCCGGGTATGTTGTTAATTATAGGTAAATATAATTGGGGAATTTATGGAGATGAATGTGAGACACATTATGGGCGAATATGTGGGTATGAAATTATGAGATGTAAAATGGACCAAGTGAGTGAGTCCGGGTATATTGGTTAAGTGACACCAAAGTATTAAATTAATTATTGAGAGAGAGTAATTAATTTGGAGTCGGAACGTAGACTCGGGAAATATTAAGTTATGGGCCAAGTGAGCGAGTCTGGGGATAATGGTTGAGTGACACCAAGTTATTAAATTAATGTATGTGATAATTAATGAAGGTAGAGTCGGAGGGTAGACTCGAAAAAATATTAAATTAATTGATGTTGTAATTAATTAGTTTAGGGTCGAATTGTAGACTCGGGATTTGATATAAATGAATTAATGTGTAAATTAATTAAATGAGAGTCGTACCATAGACTCAGTTTAGTATAAATTAATTAATGTGTGAATTAATTAACTAGGAGTCGGACCATAGACTCGGGAAAGTATTAAATTAAAAAGTGTGTTAATTAATTTAATTAGAGTCGGACGATAGACTCGGGAAGGTATTAAATCAATAGGTGTGTTAATTAATTTAATTAGAGTCAGATGATAGACTCGGAAAGGTATTAAATTAATAAGTGTGTTAATTAATTTAATTAGAGTCGGACCATAGACTCGGGAAAAATATTAAATTAATAGGTGTGTTAATTAATTTAATTAGAGTCGGACCATAGACTCGGGAAAAATAGTATATTAATTGAGATGTGAATTAATTATATGAGGGTCGGACTACAGATTCGGATTTGTGTCAATTAATTAAGGTGTAAATTAATTAAAGGAGGCTCGGACTACAGACTTGGATGGGTGTTAATTAATTAATGGGTAAATTAATTAAATAAGAGTCGAATCATAGACTCGGGAAAATTTCATATAAATTATTGTGGAGAGTATTATTATTTAGAGTCGGACCACAGACTCGGGAAGATGGAAATTATTAAGTGAGAAAATTAATTAAGTTGAGTCGGGCCACAGACTGAGGAAATTACAGGCTAGTGTACGTGATTTTGAGTACACGGTAAAGTCGGAGTTTATATTATATATATACGGTGTTGTGATAGTATATATATACATGTATATATTGTATGTGATATTAAATATCAGTGACTAGATATTTATTTAATTTATCTACTCTAGTGCTATCAAGGGAGGTTGCGCGGTGTGGGTGAATCCCTTAGCTTGAGGAGTAGGACGAGTATATCCCCAGGTCATAGCGTCCGGCATATATGGGTGAGGGATTTATCTCACTTTCAGGAAAAGAATATGACCGCCTCCACTATGTTTGTATATTGGGCCAAGTTGGTGAGCGATTCCAACTTGGGGAAACTAGGTTTTGTGAGCACACCTAGTGAGATAGCATTTTAGAGGGAATCATCCGGCGAGGGTATACTCGAAGGGATAATATACATATATTATATGTGTGGATGTTGTGGTAAAGGTACGTATATAATGGTAGTAAATATTATATGCGGGTAATAATACAGTGTGTGATGTATTTACTTTATCTAACTTGTGACACGCTTATATGCTACTATTTAAGAGGAATTAATTAAGTTAATTGTGATATAACTTATAATTCAAGAATCATTATACTCGGGTTAGAGTAGTATGGAAAGGGGAGTTTATACCGGTACTAGTTGGACGGGATAGTGCAACTAAGTGGGGTTAAGGTAACCGTTAGGTGTGCACATTAGTGGAGGGGTGAGAATGTCCACAAGGGAGTGCGACACTAACTTAAATATGAAGCGCATTCATGCATTTTAAATTACTTCAGTTAATTCACTTGCTAAATATTTTCAAAATGTTTTGGGTTCTAACCCTTGCTAAAAAACTATTTTCAAAACCTTTTAGGTGTCCAACCACAGGAACACCAGGATTGATATTCTATTCCAGTGACATGGAGCTGCTGCATTTGTGGATGCTAGCAGGAATTTGGATTAGATGCATCGCTCATTCATTCCTAGAGTAGGAATCATTCATCAGTTCCAGTTTTATTTAGGGCATGTCGCCCAGACTTTCAGTTCAGTTTTCAGATTTGTTCTATTCCGGTGTTGAATATTTGTATTGGACTATTTCACTTTGGTGGCCGGTGGTTTATTCGGCAAGTTGTGTAATTAATTATTCAGTTGAGTTTTATTCAGTTGTGTGAATGGTTTATTTTTAGTTTAGCAAGTACTGT
Organism: Sambucus nigra; assembly: GCA_949130495.1. Taxonomy (NCBI): domain Eukaryota; kingdom Viridiplantae; phylum Streptophyta; class Magnoliopsida; order Dipsacales; family Adoxaceae; genus Sambucus; species Sambucus nigra. The sequence goes on along the minus strand of OX422221.1, from coordinate 222,575,125 downwards.
TTTGTTAATTAAAAAGTTAAAATTTGGCACTAGCTTTTGGAATACTAGGTGGTTAGTATGTTTTAAAAAGTTTTCAACAGTGATGCTGAGGAAGAACCAATTGGGATTCATGTTTTAATTTGATATAGGATTGATCACTCGGTATTTTATTCGGCGGGGTGTCACAATTTGTACTCATGATTTCTCTTGAAATTCTCTTAAAGATCACATAAAAATAAGCAAATAACCATTGTTAGATAGCTATAATCCAACGGGGCATCTAAAAACTCTCGGTAAGTTTAATTATTCATAACACCACTAACCCCATTCTTGAAAGGTAATAATCAAAACCCTTATCTAAAAAAGCGAGAAAAGGCTTTAAGATGTGCTAAATGGACAAAACTAACCGAGTTGAGTTCCCCAATCAGTGAAGCCATTCATCTGTATCCAAACTCCTTCATAAATAACTGAAAATATATAAAAATGAAAGACAAGAGAATTTATATAGTCTATTAATAGTGGTGAGGAAAACTCAAACCTATGCAGATAAAGTACTTTATCCACATATAAATCCAAACTATTAAAAACTAAAAGACTCATATCCTACTTTTAAACTAAAAGAAAGTGTACTACCATATGAAATTGAGACACCAAAAGGATCAAATGCGTATCTTTGTTTGCTAGTTACCATCCACTCAAACCAACCTTCCACATTCATCTGCTTTTCTTCAAACATGGCTTGATAAAAAAATTCCTATGCATTTTTAAGAAATCAAAAATAGAAAAAAGAGAGAATTGAAAAAACATGAGAAAACTCATTTTATTCCTAAATTAAATAACTTCATAATACACAATCGATGAAATTAGATTTTACAAGAACCCAACTGCTCAGGTTGTTCCCAAGAGAAGAATATTTTGAAACCCCCTAAAAACAAAAAAAATGAAGTAGAAAAAAACTTCACACCCAAAGAGTACATACGAAAACATCTTATTATCAACATCTAGCTGGTCATCCCCTCATCTCAACCCAAGAAATAAAACAACACAAACTCACTCACTTGACGCACACGTGGAACACACCAAACGCACACCCCGAGACAAAGTTGACAACTCTTGCAAATTTACTTCACTATCCAAAATTAACATATCAATGTTCAAAGGAGAATACAAGAGTTAAGCTCTTAATCCTAATCCATACATGAATGCTTTGGAAATAAAATAATGTAATGCAATTGAGACAAAAAGTACCTTGACCCTAGTGTTAAAAAGATATATATGGCACCTCAACTTGCTTGTAGTTTAGCGCCCTGTATTCCCCGATGTTGGTGTTGCTGATGCCCTTGATGGAATGCATGACTACACTCTTTCGAGTGTGAGTGTCCTTATGTCAATTTATTTCTAGCCAATTGTGGGCAATCCTTTTGATTGTGACCATGTTGGTAGCATTCAAAACATCTAATATTGTATTTCTCTCTCTCCAATAGCCGTCGTATTTGATGCCCAAACAATCTATAGGATAAAAAATTATTTAGATCACATATAATAATAAATAAACATGTATTACAGAAATGAAGGACGTAATCACAACTCAATACCCGAGATCCTGAATTGACATCGAACTTAAATCTATGTGACATCCTGATCCCAATTTGAGTATTTATATCATAGATTCTATATTAGGATCCAAAAACATTACCACGAGTTCAGGCTAATGTCCAATCGATCCTTCTACAACATGAAATTGTAACAAATACCAATATTGCATTTTTATACTTTTACCAGACTATAAAAGCTAATATTGCATTTTTACACTTTTATCGAATCTCAGGTAGCGTGTCCGTAGTTGGGAAGCCTACGATTGGTCCAGGGCGAAGTCCGGTTGCCCTTTTCCCTGACTGGTTGTATAGCCTTTGCCTGAAGCTGGTGCATCTCGAGTTCCCAATCGTGTGTCTTCTTGTAGGGCAATTTGTCTAAAGTTAAATAACTAACGTCTTTATAAATTATCCCATCAGGTATTATGCCTCTGTGTGGACTTAAATCCAGTAATAAATAATAGTAGAGAGTATTATTGACTAGGCAGTATCAATGTAATTCAAGCACTTGTAAAATTCAAAATCAAAACTTTTCTCAGTTGGTGCCCAAAGTACATGTGTTGTTGCATTATAAAATATACAGATTTTGAGACTCAACCAGTACTAAGAAATTAATGAAAATACTCACAGGTTATTTTATAAAGATCCAAGATGACAAAAATGAGGTAGGACTTGTGTTTTTATCAAATTTAAAAATTCACAAATAAACTCTAAATAAATAATAAAAAAATATATATGGTTTACCAGAAAGAAAAAAAGTGTGCATTAAACATTAAGCATTATTTACCAGACAGTGCCACAAGATCAACTATGTTAAGTCCTTGTTACTTAAATTTGGTAGGAATAATCTACAAAGTGTTGTTTGGAGCAGGGATGTTATTGTTAGATCCACTCAAATTTGCACCTCTCAAGTCCCTTCTTCCTAAAGGCACCTCCCAGCTTAGCCCACCAATCTGTTCAAACAAAATATGATCAGCTTATGAATTTCTTATTAGGTAAGAATTTATAATCTTCTAATATATATGGTCTCATTTTGATATATTATTATAAAACAAACCCATACGATGTGACACTTAATTACCAAAATAGTAGAGTCCTTTGCAGCTAGAGCCATGATATCAGCACAAGAGACGGTTTGAGGGCAGGTCTATTTTCCAACCGCAAAAAAGACCAATCCAAGAAAACAAAAAAAGTCAACCACCAAACAAACCCAGAATAAAACTCTATCCTCTAAAATACGACAAAACTCAGATGCATAACAAACATAACAAAGCCAAAAAATGCAGACAATAAGGTCAAAAAGAGCAAAACAAGGTAGCAAATGCCGAGAAAAAAGCCAAAACAGAGTAGGAGATATTATCAGAGCTACAACAACGCCAACAACCAGTTGGTTCTCATGGTATTACATGACATGAATACAAGGACAACCATCTTGATCGCAACCTTTTAAGAAGTCTAAATTTTCACTGACTTTTTTTCTTAAATTTATTTAAAGAAATTAATAAATGAGTTTGTAGTCGAATACTGTTTTTATCTTTTTTGTATGTGACAGATTTTTCTTCACTGGTAACCCACAAGTGAGATGATCTGGAAGCTTATGTGGACAAGAACAATTAGGAAATTAAACTTTAAAGGGCCTGCAGACTTGTACTCAGTGCATAGTGGACGTATAAGCACCCTCAATGTCCAAAAGCTCCCAATTCTATGAAAAAATCAACTCAGTTCTGAGAGAGTTCTCTATAGGGCAAACAAGAAATTCGATGTACATAAAAGTTTTTCCTAGAAAATCATATTACATGTGTTTTACATTTTATCTTATTGTAGAATGCAATAGGAGCACCCGACTGGAACATTATCGAACACAACGTTTTCTATGAAACCAAATGAAATGGCCGTGTTCATATCGTTGGAAACAACAACACTTCGGCCGTCGATGGACAAGTATGAGAGAGCCAACTACTAATTATCCGTAAAGAGGATAAATAAATCAGTTGGTACGCGAGATCCTTCGACAGATAAGTACGCGACAAATAAGTATTTACAGTTTTCTAACAACATGATTGTGATGTGTTATTGATGTCGTTACTCCACTAGCAATTTATAACACAGAGTAAGTTCCTGCATAACATCTAAAAAAGAAAGGGGTGGGGGAGATCCAAAAAATCTATGAGGTTGACACAAAATATAAATTGAGAACGATTTGGATCTCAAAAATACATTGATAATGACAAGTAGTTGTCAAAGTACCTAAAACTTCATCGCTCGATTAGTTTCAGATCTGCGGCGGAGAAGAAAGATGAATGACCGAAGCATGTCAGTTCAGAATTATAATGATGTTTCATATATGTTTAGGAGAGCAGAGAACCGAATGATATTGGACGAAGATAGGTAGTGGGATGTCCGAAAAGGACACAAATGTGTGAAGATAAGAAAAGTTCTACCAAATGCAAAAACTAAAAACAGACTGCAAAAACTAAAAATAGAAAACACGAATGTGTAAAGATAAGCAAAGTGATCAATCATGATATAAGCATAAATAATGAAGGTTCCAGCTGATTAAAACATGGCCATAGAAGAAGGTGAAAATGGAAGAGATTACATATTAATCGACGGAACACATACTATATGGTGTAACCAAAAAACTCATTAATTTATCACATCCAACATATTTGATGAGAAAGGGATCAAACTTTTGAGTTACAATTATTTGCCCTGATCCTAGAGTCCCAAAATCCGGTCTTGAATTACAGAAAAAGAATGTTAACCTGCCGAATTTTGCAGAAAAATCCTTGAACCTCCGGGTGGCGATTGTTGTCCGGTATCCAGACATCGCCCCATCCACAGTTGTATCTTAACATAAGCCTCCTTTTTTGAGTTTTTCATCTCGAGCTTACAACTCTCTACAAACATCCACATCATTTTATCCCACAAATAAGTTCAATTATTCGAACACTTCATATGGTATGAACAAAAGTTGATTTTCATCTCATGCTTTGGCCAATCTTCCAATCAATGGGATATTTGATATATCTTTGGCACAAAACGGTGAAGGTATTTCCGATTGTCAACTTCTCAAATGGTTTGTCCAGGAAGGGGATCAAGTTGAAGAATTTCAACCACTTTGTGAAGTTCAAAGTGACAAATCGACCATAGAAATAATAATACGTTACAAAGGACAAGTTTCTCAAATTCTCCATATTCCTAGGGACATTGTAAAGATTGGAGAAACTCTTCTAAAGATGGTTGAAACTGAATCTACTCATCAAGATGAAAATGTGAATACAGTGAGTCCTGATGTATATGACTCAGATGATCAAGATTCATAGATTACAAAGACAGAGACAAAGGGAGTTTTAGCCACGCTAGCCATTCGTAACCTTGTCAAGCAATATGTTATTGATATAAATGATGTTTCTGGAACCGATGTAATTTGAAGAGTCTTTAAAAAAGATGTCCTTAAGCATGTTGCGCCAAAAGAAAATATCAAGGGAATACTGGAACAAATGGCGGAGAGAGGAAAGAAGTTTACAGACGCATCAATTGCCTATGGACGGGATTATCTAGATAAAAAAGTATCGATGGGAGCATTCCAATGTCCAATGAAGATAAAAAAGTATTCCTATTGAATATGAATTTTTTTATATATTATATGAAACAAAAGAAACAAAGTTATAAAGTCAAGATTTTTTGTGCTAAATATTTTAATATGAAATCAAAGAAACCAAGTTATAAAGTCAATTTATAAGCTATTCATTTACCTGATTTATAACATCAATAGAATCTAATGACTTTGATTCTATAAATATGCCTCCAACTAAATTCGAAACCCTCTGGTACAATAGAATTAAAACATTTTTAGTCTAGCAAGAATAGTAAACATCAACAACAATAAACATATGAAGAAGTAATAAAGAGCCCAGGAAAACAAAGGTCAACCCTTAGCACTCAACATCCTTTACACTGATATAACAACGTACATGTATAATACTATATTTATTTTTTCATGCTACACATATTTGTATTAAATATTAGAAAATATTAATGTCATATTAGATTATAAATACATGTGATTTGATATAGTTGTCTAAAAGAAAAAAAAGATGCGCCCAATTGAAGTATTTTGTTAGTAATTGAATAGTGGAATTGATAGAACCCAAAACAGAAGAACATAAATAATTGGTTTCCACCCTTTTGGGATGTGACATCCTAAAACCTCGTTTGCCTATCAATAAACCAATCACTATCATTAGCTTGCCTTTTCAGGCAACTTTCACATTTTTACCAAAATGTGGGCTTGTCGTATACAAGCCTCTATGTCCATGTGCTTCCCCAGTGGGTAATCCTATTACAATTAATGCAACTCCAATTCTCATTAATTGCCTAAACACACTTATAAATTAATTTTCAATCAAGGCATCCATGAGCAAACGCCCTTCAACCATCTTAAATTACATTTGGTAAAAATTGAAAATCAGACACCCTCCTATAAAACTACAATAATAGGCTTATGAATTGATTTTCAGTCAAGGCATCTAGGATAAAAATGCCCTTCAGCCATCTTAAATTACATTGGTTTAAAAAAACTGATGAATAATCTCTTGGTAGTCATACCAGGACTAGAGATCTGAGATAAAATTACACCTTAATTGTGAATAGGTGGGTCATTGACTCCCACATTCTGTAGCCCTGGGTAGTACACACACGTTTCACCAACAATGCCGAAAAGATAAAAAAGAAAAAAAAGATCAAATATGCAAGTCAATTGTTCATACCAAAAGTATAGGAGATGGGCATTCTACCACGAAGCGAGCATCTAGGAGAAAACCCGTCCACACTATCAAGAAGAAGAGCTTCTCTGTGCTACTTCTTTAGCAACCTCTCATTTCACTGTCCAGACACAAATTGAAAACTTTAATTAGGAACATCATAGAAATAAATAAAAGAATTATACACAAACACACAGATATATTAAAACAGTTTTTTGTTAGGAAGAAAATAGCAGATGAGAGAAGCCTTGGGAAACCAGAAAATTCTATATTAAGAAACATCAAAAAATTAGAATGGATATCAATATTTAGTCATGAAAGTGATAATTACCTTATGAACTTTCTCAATCTTGGGAAGCATGTCAATTTTCAATTTTCAATTGAAGATATAATCAGTTTATTTAAAGGATGACCATTAGTGAAACCATGTACCTTTGTCCTAAACTACAATATGAGTGGTATAGTTAGCACTGATCCACCCTGCATATCATCATCAATATGGAGAGAAATAATTTCCAGCAATAGGAAAAATAAGTATTACACAACCTGAGTGATCAAATTCATTCTCAAGAAACTTTCAAAGTGTATATTGAGTGTTTCTAAGTGATAAATGGATAGAGACATGAGGGCAACAAAAAAGGTTTTACCAATTCTACCCAACATTGTGGTCGACTACTACAATGACGTGGAATCTTTAACTCCCATCACTAATGTCCAAAACGATCAACAATCGAAATCCATATACCAAAGACTCGTCTCTTATGATTTATGATTGAACGTCTTTTCTATGGAAAATACCCCAAATTCCATATATTTTCATCTTTAATTGTACTTGATTGCATTCATTTTATAAGGAAAATGTTTCCATGGTACAACTTGATTTAGCCTAACTCACCCATTTTCATTAAAAAAAAAGTCCCACCACCCACCATAAACTTCTGTTTCCCTTGGAAACATGGTTTTCTTTTATCAAACACTACAAAAGGTGACATGGTGAAAAAGGTATTTTACATGTAAAACAATTCTAAGTAAATCCCTAAAACCTAATTATTTTCCACGGATGCAATCAAATGCACCCTTAGTTCAAGTCTATTTCATGATAACAAAGCATTAACGGAGATATACACTCAATGTTATTTAAGAGAAGGAAATAAGATAATAGATGAAATTATGTGTCTACTGAAATGAAGAAACGACTACATTATCAAATGAGACATTCCTTTTTTCAAAGGCAAATCTGCGACAATATTCAAAAGGAAATTGACATCAGCTGCCAATATAATTGTTAACAGAATAAAATAAAACAATGTCCTAATTGAATCCACTTTAACACCATAATAATATATCACGTGTTATCAAATTTTGAATAAGCAATTAAGTATACATTGATCTAACAAAAAACAAACCATTTATAATAGGCTCACACGAATGGGATAAAATACATGATTTATCTCTCTAAAAAGATTCCTCTTCCATAAAGCTCTAAAGGTTCCGAAAGGATCACATTCTTCATGATAGGTAGTCCATTTTCAAAAGCATATTTTTTTTTACTAAGAAAGCATTTTTATTCACCGCACTAAAAAAGAGAAAGGCACCCAATACACAATATAAATATTATGAGAATGGAACACGATGTAGGAAACACTGATTTACATCATGAATACTATAAGAGACAAGGCTATACAAAACTATGCACAAATCGTTTGTCGGTATACGAATAGATGTTCCCCATGGTATATTTCTACAATATGATCCATTTCATCTTAATGTTATTAGATACCATTTAGATTCATATTTACAAATGTGTAGTGATATACTTGTAGAAAAATGTATGTTCATTTCTTATTAGACTTTAACTAACTTTACATACGAATATACCAATATAGAGTGTTAACAAATGACTCAAATTTTACGATGAGTAATTTTTTTTGTCAATTCAAAGGAAAAAATATGCGGGCATATGCATATGTCATAAAAATAGATAGATGTAAATAAAGTTCAATTGGTGTCAAGTGAACACAAAATAATATCCTTACTCCTATTGCCATACCACTAAAAAGAAGAGTCATGTTGACTTCTGATCCTTCAGTTGCCAACAACATTAGTGAACAAACAAGTACGTGTATCCATTGGCCATATCATGGATTGACAGCTCTAGACATTAAAACAATTTTGAGGTAATAACATTAGGTATGATAACAAACACTATAACATTTCCTTGTTCTTAATTTACTTTTCATAGCAAATCAAGTTGGACATGCTAGGGATAAGTTTTGACCATGAGATGGAAAATCTACAGGACTCTAAGATTGTGTCTTCCATAAGTTGAATATCTTCTTGCAATAGATAAAACTCCAACAAGATTAGGGTAATCACATTTCTATGATATCCGAGTCATTATATGGATTAAAGAAGATAAACTTAATACATTATCCCTTTTTACAAGAGAATTGAATATAAGTTACCACTTGTACAACAATGATACATAAGGGACATGTGAAATGAGCAATTATATTGAATGAAAATTAGACAAAATGGCAAACAGATCAGTGGGAATGATTTCCATATGGAGATTTTGGTTGCTAAGAAAAATGAGAATCAATAAACTACATTGTATATCTTTTAAAAGCAATACATCATTAGATAAGAAACTCATATAAGAGGTACAAACTCATAGCCGCAATGAATTCGTTTATTTTATCAATTTGGAATACATGGAAAAAAAAACTAAGACAAGCATACTATACATGCTTATGGATTCAAATGCATTTTAGTTATTAAGAAGATTTATATTTAAAAGATCATTCAAAATCTAAGAAGAATATAAAACCAACTTGTGCTAGTATTTGCATAAGAATATTACCCATACCATAGGTACAAATTCATTATAGAACAAAAAATATTTAGTATGCCTTATAAATTCATTACATTCTAGTTGGGAGAAGAAAATAAAGCCTTGATTTTAAAAATATCAAAGCCTCAATTATAATCTAACTTTTTCATGTGTGTAACATATGTCTCACGATATAAGATCCCCAACAATAATAACATGCCTAACCTAAGATTTGATCAAAAAAAAAAAACACAAAAATAATAGGAGTGACAATTTTTTGACACGCGACTTATTTTATCGAGACAACCTGATTATGATGTCATGTGATTAATTAAGCATTATCATTTTAAATTTATTAGTGCTTGAAAGTATTTAAAAAGAAATCAATACAACACACTTATTCAACACATTGACATGAAATTTCACATCAACTAGTTACAACATAACGAAATGAACTCCAACAACCTCAACAAAATTTATTCAACCAACAATTAAAAATTTAATATCATCATTATTTTACATTCTATTATGCTCTTAAAAGCCTAGAATTAATATTTTTTACAAATAAACACAGCAGTCTTACTAAAAATGAAGTAAATCTGAAAAAGAATAATCGAAATTGAAAAAAAACATGAACAAATTGAGTTTATTTCAGATAAAACTAAAATCAAATTTTTTGCAATGAATTTCATATGTATGTATGTACGTCTATGTGTGCATCTTCCTGCGTGTGTGCGTTTGATTTTGGAAAGATCGAGAGTGATATATATGTGTGTGTGTGTGTCTATATATATATATATATATATATATATATATATAGAGAGAGAGAGAGAGAGAGAGAGAGAGAAGTACCTGATTTGAGAGACGAAGATGGTTTCAAGGGAAGGAAAAGGGGAAAGTTTTGGCTAGGGTTGATTTTGGGGCAAAGTTTTGTGGGGAAAGTCTTCCGCCTTTTTTTTTCTTATCAGCGCGCGCGGTTCTACAAATTTTTGAGTAAAAATGTCATAATATGTAAATTTAGTATACAAATTCTTAAAAAAGGGTCATAATATTTATAATTAAATATGATTTTTATATTTAAAATGTCATAAAAAACAATACTAATATGTATAAAATGACATTTTATATTAGAAATGTCAAATTAATAACAATATTAATTTTTAAATGACATTTTTATAATAAATGTCTTTAAATTAATTTTTTGAGTGTCATGAAAAGGTGTTTTTCTTGAAGTGCAACGATCAACATTGTCAAGGAGTAGTGTATTGGGGGGATTCCTTGTTTGGATTTCGCTTTGCGAGACATCCCATGCACGAAACGTAGAGCAATGTTAGGAATGGTATGTTGTTTAGTGATAGAATGTTTTATAAGAATAGGAAGTTAATGTGTGCCTATTATGTTATTAAGACTTTTTTAAGTTAATAATTAGAATCAGATGGACTCTAGTAAGGTACATGTTTGTGCTTATATGTTATTATATATATAAGTTTGGGAGTAAACTTAGAGTATGATAGGAGGAGAGGATTTTTGGGTTATCCTTAGAAGGTTTCGGGTAAATAAACTTAGGTTCACGTGTATACGTTTAGGTGCATGCTTTAGTTGAGGGGTAATTTTTGGGGGTTCCACGAGAGTGTGACTCCACTTTAATTATGAAATTGAGCATTTTTTAATTATTATGCATTTTATACACTTGCTATAAACGTTTTTACACCTCGGGATCTAGCTCGTTTATTTTTCTCTCTTGATATATATATATATATATAACAGGTGTCCCACCGTAAGGATACCGATGATGCTTTTCCATCCCTTATCTTGGGAGTTGTAGTAGACGCGGACTGTTGCAGGATTTTGTTAGTCGCCTCCTATCGTTTGTAAATATAAATAGGATTTATTTAGCGTATCGGGTTTATAACCCTGAGTTACATTTAGCATTTTTATACTTCTCTCCTCTGGTTTGTTGTATTATCTGTTATCTGACAACATATTTGGGTATACTTATTTTATTGTACTTGTTAAGTTTTATATTGCGTACATCTTTTTATTGTTGTGTGCGTGTACATCTTACGTTGTTATGTAGATATTGTATTGTTGTTTTGTTGGTTCAATGTGTGTTTTTAAATTTTTGGCATCTGCTCATTATGGTTTTGCGTAGTTAGCAGCTTTTATTTTAGTATGGACAGTAGATTCTACGAATGATTCACTTAAGATTCCTGTTTTAATTTCGTATAGGGATGGCCACATGTTATTATTTTAAGCGGGGTGTCACAATTTTAATATTAAATCTCTTATATACAAATTTATTTTATAAGAAATTTACATATTTAGAAATCTCTTGATTTTATTGAGAAAAGAAATCCATGAATCATGGTATCGGCCACGCCATCCGAGCCATTGTTTGTTCCCAATATTTCTCATTAACCATGGATCTTATTTTAGGGGGATTTTATGTAGCACCCTTAAATTATATATATACATTGTGTTTCTAAAATGGGGATACTTTCAAAATCATTCATATTTTTTGTTTACTTTTTCTAATACAACACGGTATGTTAGAAATATATTAATATCTAAAAACAATATTAACACAACATTATATGTCTAATTTAGTTAAAAAATTCCTTATCATCCAATAGGTACAAGACATGCAACGTTAGAGGATATAATCATATAACATCGCACACATATAAATAAATAAGGTCATTTACTATTTTGAATTCTATACTTCGCAATATTTACTGGTTCAGGTTCATTAGTTCTTGTATTAGTTATTTGGGTTCAAAACTGAAGAAAATTATTGATTAACCATTTTGATTGTTAGCCGACTCTTTTTCAACTAAAAATACCACTGTCCTTGAATACATTAATATAAATTAGTATATTTATACATTTTATATTTATACGTTTCATATATACAACTATTAACACACACACACACACACACACACACAGATATATATATATATATATATATATATATATATATATATATATATATATATATATATATATATATATATTGTGGGTACCTTGGTTTGTAACTTCGGCCCAGACGAGCAGCCCAATCAAACTGGGCCCAAAGTCTAGAGGCCCTACACACCTATTACTTCAGTTACGACTTATTCAATTCCTAAAATCTCTCAAAGAGATATTCTAGGGATTATATGCTAACGTGGGGGAGTCTAATACCCCCACCCACTCTCTGGAGAACAACATGTATATAATAAACCCTGAGCCCGGGGCAAAGGGCATGTATTATTTTCAATAAACACTCCCCGGAGTAGAGAGAAATAAAATACTGAGAGAACCACCGTGGACGTATGTTTTCTTACCGAACCACGTATATCTTTATGTTGTGTGATTGTCGTTCCTTTAAATTATTTATTTATTCTGGTGATTGCCTTTACTTGTTAATTTGTGTTGGGTTTAATTGTCACCATAATTGGCGTCGTCCGTGGGAACGTTTGTTCTCCTTGAAGAAATCCTTCACCAAAAAGAATTTGGAATGTCTGGTCACAACAGCAATGCCCCTCAAACACGGGTTATTCAAGAGCAGCGTGCCCCTCGCAGGATCAGATCTGAAGTTCGATGTTCAAATCCTAGGGCTCACCAGAACGGCAAGCCTCAGAGGAAAGACAAGGGCGAGACAGTCCACACACAGGTCTCCAGGCTAATCGATGCCTATGAGGCCAAGCTCCGAGAGAAAGAGGATTCCACTCGCAAGCAAGAAGTCAAGAATGCTTGTTTCAAAATAAGATTGGAAAGAATGGAGAGAGAACTCCAGGGAATGTTAATACTGCACTCCTAGCCCTAAGGCGAGCAAGTCTTGCAGTCGAGGAAGGAATCCTAGACATGGATCTCAAAGACTTGAGGAACACATATCATATTATGACTTTCTCGAGCAACAGCCACCAGCTCATCGCTATAGAATCCCAACTCGAGGAAATGGTGACATACACAATTTAGTCCGGAGGGAAATGGACCAGCACCCAGCACATCTGGGTGCCAAATCTACCAGAGATCTAGCCAGGCAAGCTCTCAGGACCCAGATGAAATCCCCTTTCTCAAGGGAGATAGAAGAAGAAGAATCCCCCAAGAAGTTTGTGATTCCTAGATTCAAGATCTACGATAGAAAGATTGATCCTATCGACCATGTTAGGCAGTACAGGCAGGCCATGACCCTGTGGAACAATAAAGACGCCCTAATGTGTCGGATCTTTCCATCGAGCTTGAATGATGTGGCCCATAAGTGTTTCAAGAGACTCCTTCACAGATCCATCAGGATCTTCGATGTCACCCCCCTAACCCCATTAGGATATAATTATCTAAATAGTTTACAAACCACAATTATAATTTATTTATTATTTTAGTAATACATATTGAAACAATTTCAAGGGTAAAATGCGGAATACTAAAAATCTAATCGTTTTAAGGAGACATAATTTCAACAGAACTCACATATCATTTAACTTACTTACAACTAGTAAAATGTATAAAACAAATTAACTAGACGCTACTTCTATTTACTCAACCTCCTAGACCTAGCAGTGGCAGTTGGACAACCTGAAAATGTAAACATATAAAACCATGAGTTTAAAAACTCAGTGAATGTACTACAGCTATCTATACTAAAAGTATTATATTAACATCTCAATATATCAATATATACATCTCTGTGCCAAATTAGTCCATATACATATCCGGAGTTAATAAACCCCACATCTCCTTCCCGTAGGCAATAATCATATCTATAGGTTTTAAAAACCTAACATCTCCTGAATTGCATAGTAACTCAACATATCTTGGCTTTTAATGAACCATAACATCTCAACATCTCTGGGCTTTTAATAAGCCATAACATCATAACATCTCTTGGCTTTTAATAAGCCATAACATCTTGATATATAATACATACACATCATATCCCAAATCAACTCAGTAAGTACACTCACCTTGTGTTGTCAACTATGTATTCACGTTTCCCTCAGGTGGAGCTGAACTTGATTGATTTGACCTTACACCTGTTAATCCAACTAAATTAGTACTAAATCTCGATCATAAGTATTATCTTAATATAATTATGTAACTTTAAATTAGTACACAACCACAATATGATTCTACTCAAGTCATATTCCATGAAACATATGTAAAGACGAAACGATGGTATATATGTTGATAAGGTCATGAACATTCAACCCTAGAAACTACCTCGTAATGAATTTATAACTAAACTCAATTAAACACAAAAGTATGCTTCTGAATATATATACACATGAAACATATACTCAAAATACCCTTAGGAAGGAGCAGATAGAAATATTCTTTCATGGGATATCTAGTATGGCCTGAAATTATTATCCTCCATACTTAACCTTCCTATATACATGTGTCCAAACTTATCAATATGAAAACATATATGAATATACTTTCCATCACAAGTGACGGTGTAATTTTCCAAGCTCCCTAGGGCAAGTTATGACTATTTCTTTACAACACAAGAAATCTGCCCTACAAGCTCCTCTATTGTTTCTTCAACTTCCAAGAATTTTCATAATTTTTCTCCAACATAACTTTATAAGATTTTCAACACACTTTTAGTACACATACTGAAGAGTAAATAATTAAAGTTTCATAATATTTGGACTTCATTTTCTATCTCAAAATCTTGACCAAACTCAAGGCATACCGAAATAAAATATACAAACAGCAACTATATACCAACTTGAAACCATCACTAAGACCTAACCATAAGGAGTTAAATACTAATTTTCGGATATGATATGAATATATGAGTCTATTTTCATATACAATTGGAATTTATGAATTCTAGTAAGCACACAAAGAGATATGCAAGTTTGAATACAAAAGGGTTTCAATACAAAGCAATATGACCTATAATACCACTTATCTCACATATGAACCAATACATATTATCACAAAGGAGGATGGAATTTTAATCAATACTTCACGACTTATTTACTTTTAAACAAGTATAATAAAATATTAAAACAATATTAACAAATAATTTTACCTTGGAAACACCTTAAGGATTTTCTTGGAATTGTTTTCCTAGATTTTCCTTGTAACCCTTTCTTCCTTAACTTCTACCTCTCTTTCCTCAAGCTAATAACACCTCAAACTGAACCTAGGGACTTATTTGCTGAAGAAATAAGGTTAAGGGAGAGTTTTAAGTCTCGAAAGGCTGCCTCCCAATCCATCCAATCAAATTAAAACATTTGGTTTAATAAAAGACAATTTACCACTTAAGGGAATTGACAGGTTTGCCCCTTGTTCGTAATTTCGACCTAACTTCTTACTCGAACATCCATTTGATGTACCGTTTATTGTATTACAACCCGAACTCACATGTATACAACTATGTAGTTTTCACCTCAAGTCAATTGTAATGTTATAAGGGTCAAAACTAGTCTTAAATAGGAACATTTCTATCGAAAATAACCAAATCTTGTGTTCGTAAATAATTCGACATTTCATGATTTATGAAAGTAGAATTATACTAACCATAATCAATTAATATTAGATATACTAATAACAAATTATTCATATCACATAAGATAATTATAATTTAAATATAATTTATCATAATTATATACGGGTTGTCACAACCTCCCCCCCCCCCCCCCCCCTTAGAAAATTTCGTCCCCGAAATTTAATACGAACGTCACTTACCAAACAAATTGTGATACTGTTTCTTCATGCTATCCTCTGTTTCCCAAGTTGCTTCTTTAATTTCGTGGCTCATCCACATAAGTTTAACTAAGGGAATAACCTTATTCCTCAATACTTGCTCCTTACGATCAAGAATTTCCACCGGTTCCTCGATGTACGACAAGTCTTCTTTCAGTTCAATAGGTTGGGTTTTCAGTTGATGAGATGGATCTGCCAAATACTTACAAAGCATAGATACATGGAACACGTCATGCAAATGAGATATCTCTGGGGGTAATGCCAATTTATATGCCAGGGTTCCAATTCTTTCCAACACTTCATATGGTCCAATGTATCTTGGACTTAGTTTCCCCTTCTTTCCAAATCTCATAACGCCTTTCCACGATGAAATACGTAGGAATACAAAATCCCCCTTCTGAAATTCTGATGGATACTTACTCTTATTTGCATAAAATTTATGCCTGCTTTGCGCTATCTTTATTCGTTCCCGAATCATTTTGATCTTTTCAGTTGTCATATCTATCAATTCAGGACCCAAACGTTTCCTTTCACCTACTTTATCCCAACACAAAAGGTGTTCTACATCTCCTCTCATATAAAGCTTCATACGGAGCCATACCAATGGTGGACTGATAACTATTATTATACCAGAATTCCATCAATGGCAAATGGTCATCCCAACTGCCCTTGAAGTCAAATAAACAAGTTCGTAACATGTCTTCTAATATTTGAATCGTCCTCTCAGATTTCCCATTGGTTTGTGGATGAAATGTAGTGCTGAACTTCAAACTTGTGCCCATGGCATTCTGTAAACGAGGCCAAAACTTAGAAGTGAACGTTGGATCTCTATCTGATAAAATTTACACTGGTGCCCCATGTAAATGGATAATCTCATCAACGTGCCTACGTGCATACTTGTCAACTGTATAGGTGGTCTTAACTGGAGGAAAATGGGTCGACTTTGTCAATCGATCTACAATCACCCAAATAGAATCATTCCCCTTTTGTGACCATGGTAATCCTAACAAAATCCATCGTTATATGCTCCCACTTCCATTCTGGAATAGGCAATGACTGCAATAATCCTGCTGGCTTCTGATGCTCCGCTTTCACTTGCTGATATACTAAACATTTAGCTACAAATTCTTCAATCTCACGTTTCATATTGTTCCACCAGTAATACTCTTTCAAATATCTGTACATTTTGGGACCTCCCGGATGCATAGAATAAATAGAACTATGTGCTTCTTCCAATATATCCTTCTTTAAAATGGATCATTCGGTACACAAATCCTATTTTTATAACACAACAATTCATTATTCTTAATTTCAAAGTCACTCTCTTTACCCTCTAAGACATCTTGTTTCTTCTTCTCAAGGAATGGATCACTGAGCTGCAAATTTCTTATGCGTTCTGCCAATAAAGGTCTCACTATAACATGTACTAATAAGCCTCCCCCTTTTAAAAAAATTAATTCAATGTCCATCAATTCCAAGTCAAGGATATTTCCCACACGTGCACACTGTATGCCACCTAGAATCCCCGATGATTTCCGACTCAAAGCATTTTCTACTACATTGGCCTTTCCGAGATGATGATGAATGGTAAAGTCATAGTCTTTAATCAACTCTATCCAATGCCTCTGCCTCAAATTCAAGTCTCTCTGTGTAAATAAATACTTCAAACTTTGATGGTCAGTGAAAATTTCACACGTCTCTCCATATAAATGATGTCTCCATAATTTTAAGGCAAAAACAATAACTGTAAGCTCTAAATCGTGTGTAGGATAATTACGTTAATGCGTCTTCAACTTTCTAGATGCATAAGAAATCACCTTTTCATGTTGCATGAAAACACAACCCAGACCCTGATGTGAAGCGTCAGTATAAATCACAAAACCTTCTCCACTGGATGGAGCAGTGAGAATTGGAGCTGATACTAGCCTATTTTTCAACTTTTTAAAGATGTGCTGACATTCATCACTCCACACAAATTTCACTTCCTTTCGGGTCAATTTAGTCAACGGCAAGATTATAGATGAAAACCCCTTTATGAATCTTCTATAATATCCAGCCAATCCTAGGAAACTCCTTATCTCCATTACATTCCTTGGTCTCTCCCATTGCACAATTGCCTCCACCTTTTTAGGGTCAACATAAATTCCATCTCCTGAAACAACATGCCCCAGAAATACTACCTGATTTAACCAAAACTCACATTTGCTAAACTTAGCAAATAATTGACTATCTCGCAAAACTTGCAATACAAATCTTAGATGCTTCTCATGTTCCTCTTGGCTAGGTGAGTGTATCAAAACATCATCAATAAAGACAATCACAAACGAATCTATGAAAGGATGAAATACCCGATTCATTAAATCCATAAAAACTGCAGGAGCATTTCTTACCCAAATGGCATTACCAAAAATTCATAATGACCATAGCAAGAACAAAAAGCTATCTTAGAAATGTCACAATATCTTACCCTTAATTGATGATAACCCGATCTCAAATCAATTTTTGAAAACACTTTAGCACCCTCTAATTGATCAAACAAATCATCAATACGAGGCAATGGATATTTATTTCGAATAGTCACCTTGTTCAACTGTTGATAATCAATGCAAAGTCACATGGTTCCATCTTTCTTCTTCACAAATAATGCTGGAGTGCCCCATGGTGATACACTAGGTCGAATAAAACCTCTATCTAGAAAATCTTGCAGTTGAACCTTTAACTCCTTTAGTTCCACAGGTGCCATTCTATATGGAGAAATAGAAACTAGAGTTTTACTAGGCACTAAATCGATAGTAAACTCTACCTCTCTGCTAGGTGGCAATCCTGGTAATTCATTTGGGAACACATCTTCAAAATCCTTAACTACTGGGATATCTTCTAATTTTTGCAATTCCCTATTTGTAACCATAATATATGCTAAAAATCCTTGACAACCCTTATTTAATAATTTCCTCACCCTTAGGGCAGAAATAAGACAGTTCGGAACCACATTTCTTTCCCCGGTAAATTTGAATTCTTCCTCCCCCGGCATATTAAATGTAACCTCCTTACGAAAACAGTCAATTGATGCATGGTAGGAAGATAACCAGTCCATACCCATGATAATATCAAAATCTCGAATATCTAGTGGAATTAAATCAATGGTCAACTCCCTCTCCCCCACATACAATACACAAGTTTTATACAGACACTCCACTAACATCACATCCCCCATAGGTGTAGAAATATATAAACCACAATCTAGATAAGAACATGGTCCACCCAAATGCATGGTAAATGATAGTGATACAAATGAATGAGTAGAACCATGATCAATAAGCACGTAAGCATGTTTGTTCATGACAGAAAATGTACCTGTCACCACCTCTGGAGTAGCCTGAGCATCCTGTAAAGTCATAGAAAATATCCTTCCCGGAGCCCTGGATCCACTAGCCTATCCTCTACCTCCTCCTCTTCCTATGCCTCCAGGTGATGAGCCTCAGCTAGTAGTAGCTGATTGAATCCCTCCCAGTAGCATATGACAGTTCTTTTTGGTATGACCAATTTAATGACAGTGATAACACTCTACCCCCTTTAACTTGGGACAATCTGGACTGATATGGCCCTCAGCTTTGCAGAAATAGCATGTAACAGGCTTAGACTGCCCACTATCATTCTCTTGTTGTCTATTCTGTTGGCCCATCGATCCTGTACCCCTAAAACTGATTGGTTTCCTATTCTGAACATAATTTCCAGTCCCTCTACCGTACTAAAATCTTTGACTCTCCTGTTTTGAGTATTTTATATTGCCTTCCTTTTGATGATATGGATCAAACCTACTCCTATTTCCCCTTTGTTCCCTATTCCTTATTTCATCGTTAACATCTCCTTCAACCATCATATATTTGTTAACAAAAGAAGTATAATCTACCATTTCAAGTGCAGTGAGTCTAGACTTGATAACCAAATTCAACCCATCCTGAAATCTGGTGCATTTGTCCTCCTCATTGTGCAAGAATCGTAATGAAAATCGAGACAAAGATATAAATTTAGTTTCATACTCCCTGATAGACATATTCCCCTAAGTCAATGATAAAAATTCTCTCTTTTTGCTCCCGATACATGAGAGGAAAATACTTTTCATATAAGACTTTAAGAAAGGAATCCCAAGTAATTACCTCACCTCCCTCCGGAGTAAGCAATAAATGTTTGGAAAACTCCCACCAATATTTAGCTTCGCCCTTTAACATAAAGTAGCCAAAATTACCTTTTGCGCGCCCGGTACATTCATCACCCTGAAGATAGTTTCAGTATTTCTAACTTGTAATACCCCGTATTTTTGTGATATTTATTTATGGGATTAATTAAATTAAATGTGAATTAATTGAGAATTAATCCGGATAAAATACTAACGAGATGTGAGTTGGAATTTTATTATAATGTGTATATATGGCAATATATGAATATTGAAAATATTGAAATTGTCGCGAGGCTGAAATACGGCAATTTGGAAAATTTAGTTGGGACGCACGTGACAGTCGCGTCAGGAATGTAATTATTTGAATTAAAAAGTGAATTTTATTTTTATCAACCATATGGTCATTTTGAGTGCGCCAATGAGTTCGGAAGGGTCGAAATAGTCAGAAAACACTAGTCGGGGGTTTAGTTTGGGTCCCGGGGCATTTTTATGCCATACCGGCAACCCAAAAGGGTAGTTTGGTAATTTCGGAATTTTGGGAATTAAAACCCACGAAAATTAGAAGTTAAAATCTGATTTAGTCTTTACCCACTAAACCCACTAACAACACTAAATGACTTAATGGGCTACGGGAGTTATTGGAAGAAATTTTAAGAGGTTCCTAAGGCAACCTCTAAACCACCATTGTCATCTTGGAGAAGAACTTGTAGAGAGAGAGAGAGAGGAGAATTCTGCAGAGAGAGAGAAAGCAATTCAACCTTCTTCAACCAACACCAAAAATCTGAAGAACATAAGGCAAGTGATTTAGTTACAATTGATTCAATGAATGTGTTCTTGCATGTTTAGTGTAATTATCGAATTTTGTCTTGGAAGATTGATATAGACCCATGAATTTGAGGATTAAAACTATAAACCATGTTGGGAATTGCATGTAGACATATTCTGGACAATTTATGAATCCAAAACATAATACTTGATGATCTAAAAACGGATTAAAGAAGAGAATTACTGTTGTTCTTGAAAGAAATAGAAGACTAGGGTTCTTGAGGATGTTTTGATCTAAATAAGGCCTTTGGGTGATGATTAATTAGTTTTAGAACGTTAACAATGTTGTAGGGTGATTATTTGATGATATTATAACGTTAGAATGAAGTTTCATGCATTGTAATGAATTTTTGGGGCGATTTGAGGACTGCAAAACGAAGCAGTCCCTAGCCCATCTGGTGCAATCGATCGATCGACATTCATCCGTCGATCGATCGACCACCATCGATCGATCGATGTTCAAGATCGATCGATCGACCTGCCCAGAATGAGTAAAATTTTTCCTAGTTAAATTTTAACGATGTTAACCCTTAGAAAATTATTATTTGAGACTTTATGAATATCCTTAGACTTAAGGAAGACCAGTAGGTATGGTTATAAAATTTGGACCTTAATTAGAATTCAATTTGAGGAATTATTATAAAATCTAATGAAATTCGAAGAGTGAGATAATATTAGGGTTAAAAGAGTAAATTTGAATAATTTGATGAAATGAGGTTTGGGGCAGAAGTAAGGACCTTAAGAATAATGATGCTATATGTGGGAATAATAGGAAACTTAATAATCCCTTTGAGATAGGTTTTAAGTACAAGAAACTATGACGTGAGATGTGTCGACAGTCTACATTATATATTATCGGAAGACTTAAAATGTATAAAATTGGAATAATGGTATAAGGATGTAGAATATACCTTTATTAATATTGAGACATCTAAGATGTGCGAATGCTTAGTATATAACTTATGTGTATGACAAACCTACCATACTTGCTATCACGGGAGGTTTGCGTTCGTTTAGGACCATCTAATCTTTGTGTGCCTACGGGGGGATATAGATTGGTACCTCGAGGACATAGGTCAGAGAAGGACTTATTGGGAAGTTAATAAGTCTGCTGATTGTGGGAGCGTAGGTATGTGCGTGACCCATGTGATGTGACTGTGTTCGCCTCCATTGATTGTGATTGTTGTTATCTGAGAACGATTCCTGAGAGATTCGGAATGCATGATCCTTATGTACGTGATGTACCGGGATGGATACAAGAGTATGTGTGCACCGCAGCTTAGTCTCAGGGTGCTTGTATTGTATATTTATGACGTGAATAATACACGCTTAAATAATGAGAATTTTCAGGTTGGTATTGTGAGTATAATTATGGTCACGCCTGGAGAAAATAAAAAGGGATAACCTGTAGTGAATTGTATTGTTAATAATTGAGAATCCGAGTTTAAGTAAGGTCCTCTATTTAATTGATAACGTTAGAATGTATAATGGGAATCGAGTATAAAGGGGTAGAACTTAAAACGATTTAGTTAGATATGAATGTCATTTAGATGGGTACGGTACGTTAGGAGTGCACAATTAGTCGAGAGGTGAGTATTTCATGTGAGCGCACGTCCTAACATGTATTTTGCATTCATTGTTTTAAATGTTATTAAAGCACTTGCTATTTTTAAAATACTCTCCACTTTCGGGGTCTGACCCGTTTGCTTTCAAACATATTTTTTTGTTAGAACATTTTAGGTGCCTAGCCACAAGGACACCATGCATAGTATTTCCATTCAGGTGACGAGCTGTGGTTGTTATGGAAGTTACAGGGCCTTGCTAGTAGACGCTTCTTTTGGTTTTGACTCCATATTCAGTTCCATCACTTATAGGGCATGTCGCCCATTTCTTTTAGAGACATTTCATATCAGTTATTAAGACTTGTTGTGAGGAGTTTTTCCTCTGGACTCATTAATGATTGTTGGTTACTTTATTGAGACTTTGTGGTGTATGGTTATGATATTCTTTCATAATTCTTTTATTGTATGTTAATCAGACTTAATTTAAAATTTGACATCTTACTTTTTATATACTAGGTGGTTAGTAATGATAAAAATGTTTTCGACAGTGATGCTGTTGACTGGACTAACTTGACATTTTGTATTAATTTAATAAAGGAGTAGCTACCCGGTATTTAATTAGTCGGGGTGTCATAAGTGGTATCAGAGCATTAGGTTCTAGTGTCCTTTAGGATCTGTACGGCTTATTATGTTTCCGCTGAGCTTTCTTTGATGTAGAGCCCTATATTTTAGGACTGTTGTATTCTTTTATGTATGCTTCGCTCTTCAGCTATTTTGAGTTTATAACTGCGAATCTTATAGACTTTACTCTTAATTCAGATGCCCCCACAACGTGCACCATAGGTTCCTAGGAATACACAGCCAGAGCCCCAGCCAGCACCTGTACAGGGCACCATGAATGCCGCTGAGGTTGCAGCCATTGTAGCCCAAGCGGTAAATTCCGCTCTAGCAGTTGTACAACAGGCACCACCTCAGGCGCCAGTAGCCGCGCCGGTTCAGGCACATGCATTCCCGTCTGCTTGGGAACGCGTACGTGATGCTTTTCAGAAAGCACACCCACCGGAGTTCGCAGGTAGCTCCGATGTTGTGGTTTCAAGTCAGTGGAGGAAAGACATTCAGAGGCACTTGAGGATGTATGAGTGCACCGACGTTCAGAAGCAGGTACTAGCTACTTTCAAGCTAGTGGGATCTGCACTGCAGTGGTCGGAGTCTATTACCACCATGGAGGAGAGAGATACTCTCACGATACAGGAGTTCTGGGTGCGGTTCGACCGCAAGTATTTTTTGTTAGCTGTTCACACGGAAATAAGGAGGAATCTAATGAATCTCAGACAGGAGGGAAGGACTGTGGCCGAGTATGAGGCCGAATTCACTAATCTACTGAATATTGTTCCGGATGAAATACCGATAGAGGAGAAGAAGATCCAGAAGTTCACCGATGGATTGACATGGAGGATCCGTCAGCATTTGTTGGGGAACCTCTCATTGGCCACTTATTCTGACGTGGTTAATGTTGCACTGTTACACTGCCAGGATCACCACTTTCACATGGCTGAGAGCAAGATATCAGGAGAGTCCAGCCATCAGGGCAGGACTGGATCAAATGGTGCCAGTGGGGCATAATCTACTCAGGGGCAGAGGCAGGTTGACCAAGGTTCCCAGCAGGGGGATCATAAGAGGTTCAGATTGGGGAATTTTAGGCAGGGCCATCAGGGTCCAAACGACCATCAGGGCCAGCAGGGGCAGAATGGTCAACAACAGTTTCAGCAGGGCCAGGGGAAGAATGGAAACATCCACCAAGGCCTAGGGCAGCAGGGACAGAGAGGGGGAAACTTCCCGAGGAAATGTTACGTTTGTGGCAAGACTGGCCATAAACGCGAGGATTGTCCGGATAGGGGTAGGGCCCCGCAGCAGCAGCATCAGGGTGCTCAACAGGAGCCGCAGAGGCCTATGTTTCCCGTCGCCCTCCCGACACCACCACAGATGGCAGCATTACCACCCATTCCAGCAGTCCCAGTTTAGCAGGGACAACTTCAGTATGGGAGAGTGTATCATCTCCAGCAGGTTGTAGCCCCACAGGATCCACCATCCATTGAGGGTATGTTCTCTATTCAGGGGACTCTGGGGCGTATTTTATTTGACACGGGGGCTACACATTGTTTCATTGCTATGAGATTTGCACGCACCATTGGGTTGTTAGACACCGCCGAGAGTACGGTTACTTGTGTAGTTTCTTCATTGAGTTGGGGTTCCGTGATTTCCCTTGTATGTAGAGGCGTGGGTATAGAGATTGGGAGGTTTACTTTACGCGCGGATATGTTAGTGTTAGAGATGACGAGTATGATGCCATTATTGGTATGGATTGGCTAGTTGCGTACCGATCCATGATTGACTATTTTAGTAGGAGTATTATCTTTGCCATTCCTGGGCAGGAGATGTTTTTAGTGGTGATGCCTCGTCCTGAGGGAGGATCGTCCACTCATTTGTACTATATAGAGGAGGAGACCTCTAAGGAAGTGGTGATACCGCTTGATTCGATTCTGGTTGTTCGAGAGTCTGCCGATGTATTTCAGGATATACCTGGATTACCTTCGAGTAGATAGATAGATTTTGTGATCGATTTGATGCCGGGCACTCGACCTATTGCCCGCGCACCTTACCGTATGGATCCAGCTGAGATGAGAGAGTTACGGGATCTGATTGGGCAGTTGTTGGGTCAGGGGTTTATACGGAGGAGTACTTCCCCGTGGGGTGCCCCTGTGTTGTTCGTGAAGAAGAGGGATGGATCATTGAGGTTGTGTGTAGATTACCGGGAGTTGAATAAGGTCACGATACGGAATAAGTATCCATTGCCCCTAATCGATGACTTATTCAACCAGTTGAGAGGAGCTTCTTTCTTCTCAAAGATTGATTTTCGATCGGGATACCATCAGTTGCGTATTGGGGAGGAGGACGTTTCGAAGACTACTTTCTTAACGATATATGGTTCCTACGAGTTTCAGGTTATGCCTTTTGGTTTGACCAATGCTCCAGCCGTGTTTATGGACTTGATGAATAGGGTGTTCAGAGAGTTCCTAGATCAGTTCTTCATTGTCTTCATTGATGATATTCTGGTTTACTCCCAGACAGAGGAGGAGAACGCCGAGCATTTGAGGCAGGTTTTGTAGACGCTACGTCAGAATGAGCTGTATGCAAAGTATGAGAAGTGCGGGTTTTGGATGAAGGAGGTTCAGTTTTTGGGGCATATTATTTCCGACCGGGGGATATCTGTTGATCCGGGAAAGGTATCTGCGGTGAGGGAGTGGGGACAGCCCACGACACCGACTGAGATCCGTAGTTTCTTGGGCCTAGCAGGATACTACAAGAGGTTTATTCGGGGTTTCTCTTAGATAGCGGGTCCTTTGACACATCTGACTCGTAAAGCTGTGCCGTTAATTTGGAGTGATGCCTGTCAGTTGGCATTTGATGAGTTGAAGGACAAGTTGACCTCAGCACCTGTGTTAGAATTGCCGAGACCGGGAGTTGAGTATCTAGTTTACACCGACGCGTCCTTACAAGGACTTGGAGGTGTATTGCAGCAGGAGAGTGAGGCCATAGCCTATTCTTCCTGTAAGCTTAAGCCTCACGAGAAGAATTACCCCACCCATGATTTGGAGTTAGCGGCAGTGGTATTTGCCCTTCGGATTTGGAGACATTATCTTTTGGGGGAGAAGTTTCGATTGTTCACGGACCACAAGTCCCTACAGTACCTATTCACGCAAAAGGAGTTGAATATGCGTCAACGGAGGTGGCTTGAGTT
The DNA here is from genome assembly GCA_949130495.1 of Sambucus nigra. Lineage (NCBI taxonomy): Eukaryota > Viridiplantae > Streptophyta > Magnoliopsida > Dipsacales > Adoxaceae > Sambucus > Sambucus nigra. The sequence goes on along the minus strand of OX422221.1, from coordinate 222,548,887 downwards.
TGTGAAGGACTATCAGTTTGATATCCAATATCACCCGGGGAAGGCTAACATGGTAGCAGACGCGTTGAGTCGTAGGCCAGTAGATGAAGTGGAAGGCGTGTGGAAGGCGTGTGGAAGGCAAAGTGGAAGGAGTTGGGACACCAGGATGCAGTGGCCCGATCATTCATGTCGGTGATGACTGTTACACCACAGATTGTCACGAGAGTGGTAAAGGCACAAGCAGATGACTCGTTCTGTCAGGAGAAGATAGTTCGATTATTAGCAGAGGGAGCCGAGTCCTATACCGTTAGCTCAGACGGGGGATTGCGCTTCAATGGCAGACTGGTAGTTCCGAAAGGGGAGGAATTGCGACACGAGGTGATGGCAGAGTCGCACGGCTCACAGTTCGTGGTACATCCCGGTGGGGATAAAATGTACCAAGATATGAGACGTCAGTATTGGTGGAGTTGGATGAAGAGAAATATTATCGTGTTTGTTTCTAAATGCGCCACTTGTCAGCTGGTAAAAGTGGATCATCAAAGACTGGCAGGACTTCTACAGCCATTATAGATCCCGATGTGGATGTGGGAGAGCATATCCATGGACTTTATCACGGGGTTGCCTACGTCACAGAGAGGTCACGACTCCATTTGGGTAATTGTGGACAGGTTGATCAAAGTCGCTCATTTTCTACCCGTAAGGATAGACTACATTACGGGACAGTATGCCCAGCTTGTTATTGTATAAATTGTGAGACTTCATGGTGTGCCCCTAAATATCGCGTCTGACCGAGACAAGATATTTTTTTTGCGGTTTTGGGAGAGTTTTAAGGAGGCCATGGGCACGGAGTGGCGGTTGAGTACGACACATCACCCACAGACCGATGGGCAAACCGAGCATACAAACCAGATGTTGGAGGACGTGTTGCGTATGTGCATCATTGATTTTGGGGGTGGATGGGGGCACTATCTTCCACTGGTGGAGGTTTCTTACAACAAATCCTACCAGTTCACCATTGGCATGGCTCCATTTGAGGCATTGTACGGTAGACCTTGTCGTTCCCCAGCTTGTTGGTTGGAGGTGGGGGACAACAAACTACTTGGGCCGAAAGTGATTCAGGATACTTCAGCAAGGATAGAATTGATACGGAGTCGCATTCGGGTAGCTCATGATCGGCAGAAGAGCTATGCTGATGCGAAGAGGTTCTTCAGGGATTTCCAAGTGGGGGACCAGGCTTTACTCAGAGTATCTCCTATGAAGGGGATTATACGATTTGGGAAGAAGGGGAAGTTGGCACCGAGATATGTGGGGCCATTCCCTATCATCGAGCGGATTGGGTCTGTTGCCTATAGACTTGGATTACCGGAGCATTTGCATCGGATTCATGATGTGTTTCATATTTCCTCGCTAAGCAAATATCTTAGAGACGATTTGGCCCATTCTCACATTGCTTTGGAGGACATCGATCTCCAGCCTGATAGCTCCTATGAGGAGGGGCCGATTGCTATTTTAGACCGAAGCGAGCGGAAACTGCGGTCAAAGATAGTTCCGTTAGTGCGTGTTCAGTGGCGACATCATAATGTCGAGGAGTCCACATGGGAGCGCGAGGATAATATGCACGAACGTTATCTAGAGTTATTTATACCAGGTACTTTCTAGTTCCGAATTTTGGGACGAAATTCTGTTATTAGGGGGGAAGTATGTAATACCCCGTATTTTTGTGATATTTATTTATGGGATTAGTTAAATTAAATGTGAATTAATTGAGAATTAATCCGGATAAAATACTAACGACATGTGAGTTGGTATTTGATTATAATGTGTATATATGGCAATATATGAATATTGAAAATATTGAAATTGTCGCGAGGCTGAAATACGGCAATTTGGAAAATTTAGTTGGGACGCACGTGACAGTCGCGTCAGGAATTTAATTATTTGAATTAAAAAGTGAATTTTATTTTCATCAACCGTATGGTCATTTTGAGTGCGCCAACGAGTCTGGAAGGGTCTAAATAGTCAAAAAACACTAGCCGAGGGTTTAGTTTGGGTCCCGGGCATTATTAGGCCATACCGACAACCCAAAAGGGTAGTTTGGTAATTTCGGAATTTTGGGAATTAAAACCCACGAAAATTAGAAGTTAAAATCTGATTTAGTCTTTACCCACTAAACCCACTAACAACATTAAATGACTTAATGGGCTATGGGAGTTATTGGAAGAAATTTTAAGAGGTTCCTAAGGCAACCTCTAAACCACCATTGTCATCTTGGAGAAGAACTTGTAGAGAGAGAGAAAAGAGGAGAATTCTGCAGAGAGAGAGAAAGCAATTCAACCTTCTTCAACCAACACCAAAAATCTGAAGAACATAAGGCAAGTGATTTAGTTACAATTGATTCAATGAATGTGTTCTTCCATGTTTAGTGTAATTATCGAATTTTGTCTTGGAAGATTGATATAGACTCATGAATTTGAGGATTAAAACTATAAACCACGTTGGGAATTGCATGTAGACATATTCTGGACGAATTATGAATCCAAAACATAATACTTGATGATCTAAAAACGGATTAAAGAAGAGAATTACTGTTGTTCTTGAAAGTAATAGAAGACTAGGGTTCTTGAGGATGTTTTGATCTAAATAAGGCCTTTGGGTGATGATTAATTAGTTTTAGAACGTTAACAATGTTGTAGGGTGATTATTTGATGATATTATAACGTTAGAATGAAGTTTCATGCATTCTAATGAATTTTTGGGACGATTTGAGGACTGCAAAACGAAGCAGTCCCTAGCCCATCTGGTGCAATCGATCGATCGATCGATGTTCAAGATCGATCGATCGACCTTCCCAGAATGAGTAAAATTTTCCCTAGTTAAATTTTAATGATGTTAACCCTTAGAAAATTATTATTTGAGACTTTATGAATATCCTTAGACTTAAGGAAGACCAGTAGGTATGGTTATAAAATTTGGACCTTAATTAGAATTCAATTTGAGGAATTATTGATACGACGCAAATATTGCGTATTTCACCCATTAACCTACGCGTTATTAGCCCCCTCGGGTATCTTAATCCCTATATTTATGCTCGTTAACCAGAAAACCTCGGATTTCTATGATAACATGTTTTTCAGGGGTTAATTGAGCTTTTGTAGGTGTTTGGATGCTTAGTATGAAGTTCGGATGCATTCCGGCGAAGTTCCGTACACAACCGCACATTCGAGGGCATTTTAGTCTTTTCACAGCTTGGGTACCTGGCCCGACATCTCACGGAAGTTGTAGCCCTCCTCTCTATCTTCGCATGGCCGTGAACAGTGCGCAATTTCGATACATAACGAAGAAGTTACGGCGTTTCTTGCTGAGGAAATACAAGAAAGCAAAAGAGGAGAAGAGAGGAGAAGAAAAGAAGCAGGGGCTGCTGCTACTGCAATCTGCCCTGCTTGATCGATTGATTGACACTTCTGGTCGATCAATCGACCTTTCAAGATTGTCGATATTTTCCCTTGATCGATCGATCGACCAAAGGGGTCGATCGATCGATCCCCTGTTTTTCTGCAGATATTTTATTTTCTTTTCTTTCTTCTTTTCTTTTATTCTAACTTACTATATAAGCCAAATTTTGTTGTAATAATAGGGAGACCAGCCCTTATACAATTTTATCTTATTTTAGTTAGGGTTGGAGGGGTTTTGATTGGTTCTTCTTCTTCCTCTCTTGGATTGACACACTAATTGGTTGTAAGATTGACTATTCATCTTCCCTCTCCTTTAATCTAGTTGTATTTCATTCTTTCCTTGCTTTCTAGATAATTTCCATGCTTTCTAATTAGGTTTTCTTGCTTTAATTTCTTTCTTTCTTAGTTAATTAGTTTAAATTAGTTTAATTCATTATGCGTCCCTAGATAAATAGGGCCGGGATTGCGTTTCTGCCATTTTCGGGTTCGGACCTCGAAATTTAGGATTTCGTGTAAAATTGCATTTAATTGAAACCTTGCGTATTAAAGTCGGATTATTATGCGTTTAACTTTCTTTGTCATGCAACGTTAGTGTTTATAGCGATTATCCGAATTTAATCCGCGTGCGACCATTTTCAGTTAAATGGTTTATCTCGCAACTTTGGGTTAAATTCCTTCTTGTGTGATGTTTATGATTAATTGTAAATGCTCAATTAAATTGCTTTCGAGCCGGAATCTTGATTAGTAGTTGTTTCGATCCGTTTGGTAGAATGCGATGCCGATTCTCTCTTTACTTTTATTTAGCATAACTTATTCTTTTCTTTTGTCACGACAACCACCCTATCACCTTTTCATTTATTTCTTTTACACCATTTTTATTCCTGAAGTAATTAAACAATTAAAATCTAAAATTCAATCACTCCCTGTGGATTTACGATACCCGACTTACCGTTGTACTTGCTTGTCAAGTGTAGTAGTAGCTTAGGTTTTCTTTTGTATCGCGGCGGCGAAACTCACGACGACTGTGCACTTTACACGCGCACACTTTTTCCGCGCGGCCAAAAATGGCACCGTTGCCGGGGAGTGTGTTTTAGATTGTAATTGTTTTATTATTTCATAGTATTTTTCCTTTTGTATTTGTATTATTTGTTTTAACCTTTTTTGCAGGATAGCATATTTGAGCGCTAAGAAATTTTGATTCGCGGTTGCTCACTTTCTTGCTCGGATTCTCCATCTATAAACAACGAGGTAATCATGTCCTACTATTATAGTTATTACGGTCATTCTAATGATTCATACTTTGGGGATAGTTTTCAAGTTTTTCATTTTCAAGATTTTCTTGAAAATGAAAGACTTGAAAACATTTATCGCAATGAAAATCGTTATTGGGAGTTTGAGTTAGATTCATATTTTGAAACCAATGACGATTTTTATTCCGATGATTTAGAAGATGAGATTTTACCAAATGAGGAGTCCGAAGCTCTTGATCCGAGGAAGCCTACTTTGGAAGAAACTTTTCTTCTTTACTCCCAAGGTTTGGAAAGCCTAAATGGTGCTGGAATGAGACTTGGAGCACTTTGCAATGAGATGAATTCTTATGCACAAAACAACGAGGAGGTGGAAACTTATGTTTCACCTCAATTTTTCAAAGAATTTCTCATCGAATGTGAATCTCTCTCCCCCGAAATTCAATCTCCTTCCGACGATATGTTGACGGAGATTGAATTTATTTCATTACTGTTGACGCCACTAAAATGGCCACTTAGTGGCGTCAATAATTACCATTTACGTTTTTCTTCATTGAGCTATTAGAATTACCGGTTGATTCCTATGAGTCGGTAGAAACTTTTAAAACTTCTACACTTTTTGCCAATGAGGACTCCTTACCGAATTTGTTTTCGATGGATGTTATCCCCACGTGTGCACCATCTCCCATTCCATTTGAAAAATCTTTGGGAGATGAGTCGATTTTTCTTGGACCTCAAGTGTACCTTTCCCCCTTATTATCCAAATCCCCCATCGTCCGCCCAAAATTTCAAATTGGCGATGGTTCACTTTTTTCACCACCCACATGCCTTCCGTTGTTCAAACGGAATTCATATCTTCCGGGAGGCATGTTCGCTTTGGAGGGTCCACCGTTGATCTTTCAAAGTCAAATCCCTTTTTGGGTGGACCCTCAACTATTTAGACTTCTAGTGTATAGTTAGTGTGAAGCCTAAATAGTAGGTTGTAAATAGTTAGCTTTTTAATTTTCTTTATTTCCTATTTTTCTTTCCTTTTAATTTAGTCTAGTGTAATTAGTAAACTTTTTGTTATTTGTTTTTGCTATGCTCGGTACTAACTTGTTTTGTAGATTTCTTTGGACTCATGCTTATGGAGATCGCTCCAATTTTGGGTAATATCGTTATTTTCCTCTCTTTGTGTTGTGTTCTTAATGCACATTGAGGACAATGCAACATTTAAGTTAGGGGGTGTAAGATATTGTATCCATTTCTTTGCTTTGTCCATGGATTTTATCACATTTAGCTACTAAGTATTTCTTTTTGTGAAAAATTTCAAAAATATTTTCTTTCTTTTTTCTCCTTTATTGGGCCTTTTGCCATGTTTTCGATGATAAATTTTAATAATTGCCCGATCCGATTGACAACTCAATGATGCATGTTCTTGATTTTAGAAGTTATTAGACTTTAGTCCTCAAATCATTGATATTGTGAATAACTTCATGAATTAAACTTTATCCCATGAGCATATGCACTTTCCTTGTCATATTGATTTAGTTTAAGATTTTTATAACTCGGGAATCTTTTGTTGCATTGTATATACTTACACCGAGTAAGCTTCATATATTTCGTCATTTGGGAGCCTTATACACTATTCTTTTCTCATTGAAAACGCTGAATTCGTTGGTAATCTCACTATTCTTTCATTTGACCGTTCATTAATTGAGTTCATACTTGAAATGTGTTACTTGATCATGATTTTCATATATTGTTTTGACTTGAGAATTGCGTAAACTTTGTGAAATGATCATAGGCCCTCTTTGTTATATCACCCATATTGACCTTGACCTCACCATATATGTTTCCCTAGTCAACCCCTTTGAGCCTAAATACTAGCCTTTCGTTTCATTACCCAAAATCCCATAACCAACTCCAAATTGGAGTTATATACCATACATACACCTTCCATACCTTTGTTTGGAATGTTACTTGGGATTGAATGTTGTTGTTGTATTGCGGTTGCAATTTTAGGCATATGAGAGTTTGAAAAGTAAAGAAAAAGAAAGTAGTGAAAAAGTGAAGAAAAAGAGAAAGCAAAAAGCAAAAGAAAACAAAAGAGAAAATGGGAAAAAGAAGAAAAGAAAAAGAAAGAGAAAGTTGTAAATGTTGTGTATAGTGTTCAATAAGCTTTGATTACTCTCCCCGATGATATATCTAATGCCGTTTTGGAACTTGTTTTTCCAATTTTGTTATTGCCCGCATTTATCCCATTATCCCGAGTTTTCATTCCGAACACTTTGAATTCGTAAATATATTCCTTTGTTTCGTACCTTAGCCATACCTACATTATAACCCTATTGAAGTCCTATGTGATCTTAGGTTGATGTAATTCAAAAGTCATAATAGTTGTGATAATCTGTGAAAATGCATTTCGCCTCTCTTGATGAGTGGTATCTTTCATTGAGATTACAGTTTTTCAGTTTATATATAGCGTTCTTCTTCTATGACATGTGTGCGGCCTAGTTTCCATTTACATTTTCTCTTTAGCCCGCATGTTTCGTGCATTACCTCCCTTTTCATAGTGAATTCATTTGTTGAGCGTAATGCCCGTGAGGATTGAATGTGTGCATGCCTTTATGTTTATCCGATTTATTTAATTTTTTACCAAATCACTCTTTGCATGTGCTCTCTCCCCTCCCACATTTTAAGGTTTCAATTCTATGAGGTGCATTCTATAATGTTAATGATTTGAACTTTTGTGCGAATTCATTCAATATGCTAATAACATGTTTGAAATCTTTTTCGTTGTTGTTGAGTTTGTTGCATGTTGGGTTGGGCATATTTTGAGGAAACCATATGATGTTTGTGGGTTTCATCCCTGAAAACCCTCACGAGATGACACTCGTCCACTAGGGTAACCTAGGGGTTTAACGGCTTATTGCATATGCTAAATGCAATCGTATCGCCCGTGAAAGTGGCCTTATCTTTTTATTGCTTTTATACCATACTTTTGTTCTTTCTCCTGCTTTTGGTTTGCTTGTAGTTCTTATTGTTTCCTATTTCATTGCTAGGGACTAGCAATGTGTATGTTATGGGGTGTGATACGACGCAAATATTGCGTATTTCACCCGTTAACCTACGCATTATTATCCCCCTCGGGTATCTTAATCCCTATATTTATGCTCGTTAACTAGACAACCTCGGATTTTTATGATAACATGTTTTGCCGGGGTTAATTGAGTTTTTGTAGGTGTTTGGATGCTTAGTATGAAGTTCGGATGCATTCCGGCGAAGTTTCGTACACAACCGCACGTTCGAGGGCATTTTAGTCTTTTCACAGCTTGGGTACCTGGCCCGAAATCTCACGGAAGTTGTAGATCTCCTCTCTAGCTTCGCGTGTACACGAACGGTGCGCGATTCCGATACATAATGAAGAAGTTATGGTATTTCTTGCGGAGAAAATACAAGAAAGCAAAAGAGGAGAAGAGAAGAAAAGAAGCAGGGGTTGCTGCTGCTGCAATCTGCCCTGCTTGATCGATCGATCGACACTTCTGGTCGATCGATCGACCTTTCAGGATTGTCGATATTTTCCCTTGATCGATCGATCGACCAAAGGGGTCGATCGATCGATCCCCTATTTTTCTGCAGATATTTTCTTTTCTTTTCTTTCTTCTTTTCTTTTATTCTAACTTACTATATAAGCCAAATTTTGTTGTAATAACAGGGAGACCAGCCTTTATACGATTTTAGCTTAGTTTTGTTAGGGTTGGAGGGGTTTTGATTGGTTCTTCTTCTTCCTCTCTTGGATTGACACACTAATTGGTTGTAAGATTGACTATTCATCTTCACTCTCCTTTAATCTAGTTGTATTTCATTCTTTCCTTGCTTTCTACATAATTTCCATGCTTTCTAATTAGGTTTTCTTGCTTTAATTTATTGCTTTCTTAGTTAATTAGTTTAAATTAGTTTAATGCATTATGCGCCCCTAGATAAATAGGGTCGGGATTGCGTTTCCGCCATTTTCGGGTTCGGACCTCGAAATTTAGGATTTCGTGTAAAATTGCATTTAATTGAAACCTCGCGTATTAAAATCGGATTATTATGCGTTCAACATTCTCTGTCATGCAACGTTAGTGTTTATAGCGATTATCCGAATTTAATCCGCGTGCGACCATTTTCAGTTAAATGTTTTATCTCGCAACTTTGGGTTAAATTCCTTCTTGTGTGATGTTTCTGCTTAATTGTAAATGCTCGATTAAATTGCTTTCGAGTCGGAATCTTAATTAGTAGTTGTTTCGATCCGTTTGGTAGAATGCGATCCCGATCCTCGCTTTACTTTTATTTAGCGTAACTTATTCTTTTCTTTTGTCACGACAACCACCCTATCACCTTTTCATTTATTTCTTTTACACCATTTTTATTCCTGAAGTAATTAAACAATTAAAATCTAAAATTCAATCACTCCATGTGGATTTACGATACCCGACTTACCACTGTACTTGCTTGTCAAGTGTAGTAGTAGCTTAGGATTTCTTTTGTATCGCGGCGGCAAAACTCACGACGACTGTGCACTTTACACGCGCACACTTTTTTCGCGCGGCCAATTATTCTAAAATCTAATGAAATTCGATGAGTGAGATAATATTAGGGTTAAAAGAGTAAATTTGAATAATTTGATGAAATGAGGTTTGCGGCAGAAGTAAGGACCTTAAGAATAATGATGTTATATGTGGGAATAATAGGAAACTTAATAATCCCTTTGAGATAGGTTTTAAGTACAAGAAACTATGACGTGAGATGTGTCGACAGTCTACATTATATATTATCGGAAGACTTAAAATGTATAAAATTGGAATAATGGTATAAGGATGTAGAATATACCTTTATTGATATTGAGACATCTAAGATGTGTGAATGCTTAGTATATAACTTATGTGTATGACATACCTACCATACTTGCTATCACGGGAGGTTTGCGTTCGTTTAGGACCATCTAATCTTTGTGTGCCTACGGGGGGATATAGATTGGTAGCTCGAGGACATAGGTCAGAGAAGGACTTATTGGGAAGTTAATAAGTCTGCTGATCGTGGGAGCATAGGTATGTGCGTGACCCATGTGATGTGACTGTGTTCGCCTCCATTGATTGTGATTGTTGTTATCTGAGAACGATTCTTGAGAGATTCGGAATGCGTGATCCTTATGTACGTGATGTACCGGGATGGATAGCAGAGTATGTGTGCACCGCAGCTTAGTCTCGGGGTGCTTGTATTGTATATTTATGACGTGAATAATACACGCTTAAATAATGATAATTTTCAGGTTGGTATTGTGAGTATAATTATGGTCACGCCTTGAGAAAATAAAAAGGGATAACCTGTAGTGAATTGTATTGTTAATAATTGAGAATCCGAGTTTAAGTAAGGTCCTCTATTTAATTGATAACGTTAGAATGTATAATGGGAATCGAGTAGAAAGGGGTAGAACTTAAAACGGTTTAGTTAGATATGAATGTCATTTTGATGGGTACGGTACGTTAGGAGTGCACAATTAGTCGAGAGGTGAGTATTTCATGTGAGTGCACGTCCTAACATGTATTTTGCATTCATTATTTTAAATGTTATTAAAGCACTTGCTATTTTTAAAATACTCTCCACTTTCGGTCTCTGACCCGTTTGCTTTCAAATCTATTTTTTTGTAAAAACCTTTTAGGTGCCCAGCCACAAGGACACCATGCATAGTATTTCCATTCAGGTGACGAGCTGTAGCTGTTGTGGAAGTTACAGGGTCTTGCTAGTAGACTCTTCTTTTGGTTTTGACTCCATATTCAGTTCCATCACTTGTAGGGCATGTTGCCCATTTCTTTTAGAGACATTTTATATCAGTTATTAAGACTTTTGGCATGTAATTAATTCAGGATACACAGTTTTATTTATTTCAGTTGTGGGATTGTTGTGAGGAGTTTTTCCTCTAGACTCATTAATGATTGTTGGTTACTTTATTAAGACTTTATGGTGTATGGTTATGATATTCTTTCATAATTCTTTTATTGTATGTTAATCAGACTTAATTTAAAATTTGACATCTTACTTTTTAAATACTAGGTGGTTAGTAATGATAAAAATGTTTTCGACAGTGATGCTGTTAACTGGACCAACTTGACATTTTGTATTAATTTAATAAAGGAGTAGCTACCCGGTATTTAATTAGTCGGGGTGTCACATAACCCAAGCCTTAACTTCTAAAGGATCTACAGAACCTGAGAATGCTGGGGGGTTCAATTTGATAAACTTCTCATACAAAGTATTCTTCCCCTCTCGTTGTATTTCCTTTTCTCTTCTGGCCAAAGTCTGCTCCTCAGAGTACTTGGCTTGTTGTTCTGCTATTTGCGTCATAAACATGTTTTGTTGTTCTTCCATTAAAGTCATGGCACGAGCCATTTTCTGCATATCTGTAAGTTGTTCAGGAGGCCCCTCTACATTATTTGGATTTTGTCGGTTTACTGTATTTGAAGACTCCTCATCCACCCTCTCATGAACATTTGCTCCTTCCATATCTTACAATCTGTCATAAACCACAATTATAGAAACAAGAATACAACATTTATTTCTAACATAATGGTTAGTATTTCTCACAAATTAATATAAATGACCCACACAATGCTATTTCTGCCACCGCCATATCTAGAATCTCTAACCCCGGAATATAAAAACCTAAAGCTCTGATACCAAGTTGTCACCCCCTAACTCCATTAGAATATAATTAGATAAATAGTTTACAAACCACAATTATATTTTATTTATTATTTTAGTCATACATATTGAAACAACTTCAAGGTTAAAATGCGGAATACTAAAAATCCAATTGTTTTAAGGAGACATAATTTCAACAGAGCTCACATATCGATTAACTTACTTACAACTAGTACAGTGTATAAAACAAACTAACAAGACCGTACTTCTATTTACTCAACATCCTAGACCAGGCAGTGGCAGCTCGATAACCTGAAAATGTAAACATATAAAACCATGAGTTTAAAAACTCAGTGAATGTACTACAGCTATCTATAGTAAAAGTACTATATTAACATCTCAACATATCAATATATACATCTCTGTGCCAAATTAGGCCATATACATATCCAGAGTTAATAAACCCCACATCTACTACCCGTAGGCAATAATCATATCCATAGGTTTTAAGAATCTAACATCTCCTGAATTGCATAGCAACTCAACATATCTTGGCTTTTAATGAGACATAACATCTCAACATCTCTTGGCTTTTAATAAGCCATAACATCTCAATATCTCTTTGCTTTTAATAAGCCATAACATCCTGATATATAATACATACACATCATATCCCAAATCAACTCAATAAGTACACTCACCTTGTGTTGTCAACTATGTATTCTCATTTCCCTAAGGTGGAGCTGAACTTGATTGATTTGACCTTACACCTGTAAATCCCACTAAATCATTACTAAATCTCAATCATAAGTATTATCTTAATATAATTATGTAACTTTAAATGAGTACACAACCATAATATGATTCTACTCAAGTCATATTCCATGAAACATATGTAAAGACGAAACGATGGTATATATGTTGATAAGGTCATGGACATTCAACCCTAGAAACTATCTCGTAATGATTTATAACTAAAATAAACTAAACATAAAAGTATACTTCTGAATATATATACACATGAAACATGTACTCAAAATACCCTTGGGAAGGAGCAGATAAAAATATTCTTTCATGGGATATCGAGTATGGCCTGAAATTACTGTCCTCCATACTTAACCTTACCATATACAGGTGTCTAACCTTATCAATATTAAAACATATATGAATATACTTTCCAGCACAGGTAACGGTGTAATTTTCCAAGCTCCCTAGGGCAAGTTATGACTATTTCTTTACAACACAAGAAATCTGCTCTACAACCTCCTCTATTGTTTCTTCAACTTCAAAGAATTTTCATAATTTTTTTCCAGCATAACTTTAAATGATTTTCAACACACTTTCAGTAAACATATTGAAGAGTACAAAATTGAAGTTTCATAATATTTGGACTTCATTTGCTATCTCAAAAGCTTGACCAAACTCAAGTCATACCGAAATGAAATATACAAATAGCAACTATATACCAACTTAAAACCATCACTAAGACCTAACCATAAGGACTTAAATTCTAATTTTCGGATATGATATGAATATATGAGTCTATTTTCATATCCAATTGGAATTTATGAATTCCAGTAAGTACAAAAAGAGATATGCAAGTTTGAATATAAAAGGGTTTCAATACAAAGCAATATGACCTATAATACCACTTATCTCACATATGAACCAATACATATTATCACAAAGGAGGATGGAATTTTAATCAATACTTCACGATTTATATACTTTTAAACAAGTATAATACAATATTAAAACAATATTAACAGATGATTTTACCTTGGAAACACCTTAAGGATTTTCTTGGAATTATTTTCCTAGATTTTCCTTGTAACCCTTTCTTCCTTAACTTCTACCTCTCTTTCCTCAAGCTAATAACACCTCAAACTTAACCTAGGGACTTATTTGCTAAAGAAATAAGGTTAAGGGAGAGTTATAAGTCACCCAAGTCTGTCTCCCAATCCATCTCAAATTAAAACATTTGGTTTAATAAAAGATAATTTACCACTTAAGGGAATTGACAGGTTTGCCCCTTGTTCGTAATTTTGGCCTAACTTCTTACTCGAACATCCGTTTGATGCACCGTTTGTTGTGTTACAACCCTAACTCACATGTCTAAAACTATGTAGTTTTCACCTCAAGTCAATTGTAATGTTATAAGGGTCAAAACTAGTCTTAAACAGGAACATTTCTATCGAAAATAACCAAATCTTGTGTTCGTAAATAATTCGACATTTCATGATTTATGAAAGTAGAATTATACTAAACATAATCACTTAATATTATATATAATAATAACAAATTATTAATATCACATAAAATAAGCATAATTTAAATATAATTTATCATAATTATATACGGGTTGTCACATTCGAGTCCCTGGAAGTGCTCTTCATAGTTCGCTTCATTACCAACAACTCCCATCCGAAGAGGATGGATGCCTTATTAACAATGAAGAAAATGCCCCAGGAGAGCCTCATGGACTATGCAGAAAGGTATTGGGAGTTGTTCAACGAGGTCTAGGATTTCTCAGAGCAGGTAGTTGTGTCATATTTTAAGATTGGCCTACCCATCTTTTGCCTCTTGCACCAATCCCTCACTAAGAATGAGGCCACAACTATTGATGACCTAATAGATCACAGCGAGAAATATGCCAAATTTAAGCATCTGACCCGCCTCAGTGTAGGGGATAATGGTCAAGCTAAGTTCACTGCCAAGGGCAGCGACAAATCTGAGAACTAGAAGAGAGGAAGGAAAAATGGGGGCAAGAGTGGCTCTAAAGGCGAGAACAAAAATGATGCTTCAAAAGCATTTCAGGTAGTGAACACTATCTTTAAAGAACCAATCTACAAGATCCTAGAAAATATCAAGGACAAGCCATTCGTTAAGTGGCCCAGAAAGATAGGAGGAGATCCCTCAAAGAGGAACAACGTGCTAAGATGCACTTTTCACAAGGAAGGCGGGCACAAAACTGAACACTGCAAAGCTCTCAAGTCTTACCTTGAAGAATTATCCCAGACTGGGCACTTGAACGAATTTATGGAGAAGAAGGCGGATAAGGTCACTACGAACGGAGACACAAGGACTGACAACGTGCTCTAGGAGGATGCTGGCCATGAGTTCAGAGTGATTCATAGGGCATCGGACCTAAAGCGGATTTAAGGAAACTCAGCTTGGATGGAAGTTAAAAAGCTTACGGTAGTAATGCAAGCTTTTCAAATTGATCCAGATAAAACACAGGCAGGGAAGCATCGACGAGCAGATGATGTCGACTACAGTAAACACATTGTATTCACAGATGAAGATTTGGTGGGAGTAAGGACTCCACATCATGATGCCTTGATCATTACACTCAAGATAGCTAACTATGATGTCGAAAAGTTGCTCATCGACCAGGGTAGCTCGTTCGAAGTAATGTATCTTGAGCAATTCAGAAAGTTGAAGTTAAGCGTAGCTGACTTAAAGGAAGCCTCTATCCCTTTAGTCGTCTTCGCTAGTAAAGTGACCATCCCTTTGGGAAAGATTGTACTGCTAGTAAGGGCATGAAGCATTTCCAAGATGATCGAGTTTTTAGTGGTTGACATTGACTCGCCATTCCAGGCCATCCTTGGCAGAGGATGGCGACATGCGATGAAGGTCGTCCCCTCCACCTACCACCAGAAACTCAAATATGTGACTGAGCGAGGAGTAATAGAGATCCATAGAGATCAGACGATGGTAAGAAACTGCTTTATTACAGCTATCCGCCCAAGGCCGGAGAAGAAGGTCGAGAAGGACAAGGAGAAAAATAAAGAACATGGAGGTTTGATGCCTTCCAAATAGCAGCTAAAATATGAAAGACCTGGAGTGGAGGAAACTAGGATCCTCCCCTCTAAGCGGGTCGTTGAGAACCTGGAGGTGGTCGTGGCCGAGGGCAGCAAGAAAGACAGGATGTTCTTGATCGGAGCCTCTCTCACAAATCGAGAGAAGAAGGAATTAACAACACTTTTGAAGAACAACTTGGAAAATTTTACGTGGGAACCCTACAAGCTTCACGGATTGATCCCAATGTGGTTTTTAATCGATTGCAGATTGACCCAGCTTTCAAACCGATCGCGCAAAAAGCACAGTAAACTGCACCCGAGAAGGCCAAGGCTGTGGAGAAGCTGCTGGATGCAGGATCCATACGAGAAGTTCAATTCCCTAAATGGCTGTCAAACCCAGTAGTGGTTCCAAAGAGCAATGGAAAATGGAGAGTTTGTATTAACTTTACTGACCTTAACAGGGCGTGCCCTAAGGACAATTTCCCTCTCCTGAAGAATGACTAGTTGGTGGTCGCCATAGCAGCTCATGAAAGAATGAGTTCTCTCGATGCATGCTCCGGATACCACCAGATCCCTCTGTACGTACCAGATCAAGGCAAAACAACGTTTATCACCATCGTCGGATTGTATTATTATAAAGTTATGTCCTTTGGGCTCAAAAATGCAGGAGCAACGTACCAATGGTTGGTCACCAAAATGTTTAAGCACCAAATGGGAGATACCATGGAGGTCTACATCGATGATATGCTCATCAAGAGTAGGAATAAATAAGACCACCTCTTAGACCTATTAAAGATCTTTTAAATCCTCAGGAAATACCAAATGAAGCTCAATGCAAGTAAGTGTTCCTTCAGTATCCAGTCAGGAAAATTTCTCGGGTACTTGGTTAACGAAAGAGGCATTGAAGCCAACCTGGATCAGATTGACGTAATCAATACGGTGCCCCCCACAGGATAAGATACATAAAGAAGCTCACATGCATTATCATCACCTTGAATCGATTCATCTCGAAGTCATTCGAAAAGTGCCAACTTTTCTTCCAGTTATTGAAGAAAAGAAAAACTGTGGAGTGAAACTAGGATTGCTTAAAGTCATTAGAGGAGCTCAAGGCTTATCTCAGCACACCACCATTTCTCGTAATACCTCAAGAGAATAATTCCTTGTACCTATACCTCACAGTTTCTAGCACGCTATCAGTTCTGCACTGATATGCAAAAGAACGGGAATCCATCACCCAGTCTACTATGCATGCAAGACCCTCTTGAATGCCGAACAAGGACACCTACCACTAGAAAAGCTCCCCTTTGCATTTGTGGTAGCCTTGAGGAAATTGAATCACTACTTCGAGGCTCACTCTATCATCATCCTTACATCTCACTCCCTTAAAACAGTCCTACGAAAAGCAGATTTGTCCGGTAGACTATCAAAGTGGTCAGTCGAGCTCGGGAGATTTAACATTCAGTTTTAGCTAGGGAATGCAATCAAGGGACAAGTCCTCGTCGAATTCATCATATAATTTATAGGAGAACATCGTCACAACCAACATCAACCCATTGGTCAAAGGGAAGATCACTCGGCGTAAGGTGTTTGGCGATTGTTCGTTGACGAAGCCTCCAACTCTAAAGGGGTAGGAGTGGGCATTATTCTGGTTACCCTAGAAGATATAATCCTCGAGCAAGGCATTAAGATTGGGTTTGAAGCCTCCAACAACAAAGAAAAGTATGAAGCATTGATAGTAGGCCTGCAGAAGGCACAGACATTTGGTGCAAAGCAACTCTAGGTATTCGGCGACTCACATCTAGTCTCCAATCAAATAAGTGGAGACTTCAACGCAAGGGATGAAAGAAGGGCGACCTACCTCACCACATCAAAAAAGTTAATGTCTAACTTTGAACAAGTCAGCATCCAATATTTTCCTAGAGGAAAAAACAGTCATGCTGACGCCCTAGCGACCTTAAGATCAACGATCAATTCTGACTTGAAGAGAACAATTTCGATCGACTTCCTCTCCCATCCGAGCATTAACCAGATCGATGAGGAGCGAGACACAAGTCATGTTCTCCAGATTGAACCAGGCACCAGTTGGATGGACCCTTAAGGGATTATTTGAAAGATGGTGCCCTACCAGATGATAAAAAGGCCGCACATCAGATAAGAGTCAAAGCTGCTCGCTTTCACTTATGTCCTGAAGGCAAACTGTAAAAGAGGTCTTTCTCCGGTCCTTACCTCCAATGCGTTCACCCAAAGGAAGTCGGGCAAGTTATGCACGAGCTCCATGAGGGAATCTATGGAAATCATATTATGGGTAGGTCACTAGCCTTCCGAGCAATGAAGGAAGTTTATTGGTGGCCGTACATGCAAAAGGATTATAGGATATATGCCTGCAAGTGAGAAAAATGTCAACAACATGCTCCAATGGTTCACCAACCCGCCAGCGACCTAAAATCACTTACTATCCCCTGGCCTTTTGCTCAACGGGGAATGGACATCATGGGCCCTCTCCCTACCACTGCCGAAAATCAAAAGTATTTGTTGGTTGTGACAAAATACTTCACCAAATGGTTGTACAATTTTTTGGTTAAAAACTAATAAAACTAAAAACTAACAAAATGCAGCTACGCTAGTTAACCGAAAAACTAATGACGATTGAACTGAAAAACTTAACTATGAAATGAGAACAAATAGGTTGTGTTACAATCCCCCACAGCCTAGTAATTCACCTTGTAGGATACTAGATTCAGAATTATAATTTTAAATGAACTTTTTCTTTAGTACTCCTAAGTATTACACATATGATGGATCGTATCCCACACAGTATGTAAGCAAATGACGAGTAAAGAGGCATCGCATTAACAAATACTCGCATCGCACTCTTAAGCATTGCGGTTACCTAGGGTAAACGAGATTAAAAGTTCTACGATGGTTGCACCACTTATGCAACATGATTCATCTAATATTTAAATTCAAAAGTCTATTTCCATGCTGATGAATTACATCGGGTGGGGTTCATGCACCCCAACCCTTAAAAATTAGGTAGACATAATTACTTTAGAGAAAGACATGATTTTTAAGAAACAAAACATTAACTCTCAAGAAACTAATTGAAAATAGAATTTCAGATTCAAAACCAACAATTAAACCTAATGAGCAATCAAAAATTAAAGGAAAGGTGTTACTTGAATTGCAGAAATTAAACTTGAATCCTAACAACAATGCTTCTTATTGAAACCTAGAGTTTTTTACTACAAAAACCCTCTACTCTTACTTAGCTAACCTAAAAATTTAACTCCCTATATTAGGGAACTAATATGAATAAATAACCAGAAAATTTTACAAGAGTTTGACTACATTACAACTTTGAGAAAGAAAAGAGAAATTCGTAAAAATCCAATGCGGTCCGGATCGATCGGGGTAGGCGGTCCGAATCGCCCCCTATTTCGAGAGTATGTTCGCCAGCTTGAGTCAGTTTAGATGCTTTTTGGGAAAAAGGTCTGAATCCCCCCTTGTGAGATAGAATATATTTTCCAAGGCGGTCCGGATCCTTTTCCAATAAAATGTCCAGATCGCCCCCTATTTTGGGATAGAGTGCTTCTTATGATGCGGTCCGGATCCATTTCCAATAAAAGGTCCGAATCGCCCTCCTTTTTCATCTAGGGGTCTTTACCTTCTCGACTTCAAATCTTTGTAACATTATCATCGGAGCTCGGATTGGCTTTCTGTTTTTTCCAAAGTTCTTGAAATTGAATTCTCTTCAACTTTTTAGTTGTCTTTAATGCTGGACGACGGCTAGAAATTTATGAAATTACTCTTTGGATTTCCTCATTTGACATTGCTCATTGCTTATCTAGTTTTTGTAATACCCCGCATTTTTATCGATATTCATTTATGGGATTAATTAAATTAAATGTGAATTAATTGAGAATTAATCCGGATAAAATACTAACGAGATGTGAGTTGGTATTTGATTATAATGTGTATACATATGATGTTATATGAATATTGAAACTATTGAAATTGTCGCGAGATTGAAATACGGCAATTTGGGAAATTTTGTTGGAATGCGCGTGACAGTCGTGTTAGGAATATAATTATTTTAATTAAAAAGTGAATTTTATTTTATCAACCGTATGGTCATTTTGAGTGCGCCAACGCATCCAGAAGGGTCGAAATAGTCAGAAAACACTAGCCGGGGGTTGAGTTTGGGTCCCGGGACATTTTTAGACCATACCGGCAACCCAAAAGGGTAGTTTGGTAATTTCGAAATTTTGGGAATTAAAACCCACGAAAATTAAAAGTTAAAATATGATTTAGTCTTTACCCACTAAACCCACTAACAACACTAAATGACTTAATGGGCAATGGGAGTTATTGGAAGAAATTTTAAGATGTTCCTAAGGCAACCTCTAAATGACCATTGCCATCTTGGAGAAGAACTTGTAGAGAGAGAAAGAGAGAGGAGAATTCTGCAGAGAGAGAGAGAGAGAAAGCAATTCAACCTTCTTCAACCAAGAACAAAAATCTGGAACATAAGGCAAGTGACTTAATTACAATTGATTCAATGATATGTTCTTCCATGTTTAGGGTAATTATCGAATTTGTCTTGGAAGATTGATACAAACCCATGAATTTGAGGATTAAAACTATAAACCATGTTAGGATTTCCATGTAGACATATTCTGGACGAATTATGAATTCAAAATATAACCCTTGATGATCTAAAAACGGATTTAAGAAGAGAGTTATTAGTGTTCTTGAAAGAAATAGAAAACTAGGGTTCTTGATGAAGTTTTGATCCAAATAAAGCCCTTGGTTGATGATTTATTGGTTTTAGAACGTTAATAATGTTGTAGGATGGTTGTATGATGATATTATAACGTTAGATTAGAGTTTCACTCATTATAATGGAGTTTTGGGACGATTTGAGGACTGCAAAACGAAGCAGTCCGTAGCCTATATGGTGCAATCGATCGATCGACATTCATCAGTCGATCGGTCGACTACCATCGATCGATCGATGATCAAGGTCGATCGATCGACCTTCCCAGAATGAGTAATATTTTCCCTAGTTAAATTTTAATGATGTTAACCCTTAGAAAATTATTAATGGAGATTTTATGAATATCCTTAGACTTATGGAAGACCAGTAGGTATGGTTATAAAATTGGACAAGAGTTAGAATTCAATTTGAGGAATTTTTATGAAATCTAATAAAATTTGATGAGTGAGATAATATTAGGGTTAATAGAGTAAATTCGAATAATTTGAGAAAATGAGGTTTGGGGCAGAAGTGAGGATCTTAAGAATAATGATATTATATGTGGGAATAATAGGAGACTTAGTAATCCCTTGAGATAGGCTTTAAGTACAAGAAACTATGACGTGAGATGTGTCAACAATCTACATTATATATTATCGGACGACTTAAAAATGTATAAAATTGGAATAATGGTATAAGGATGTAGAATATACCTTTACTAACATTGAGATATCTAAGATGTGTGAATGCTTAGTATATGACTTATGTGTATGACATACCTACCATACTTGCTATCACGGGAGGTTTGCGTTCGTTTAGGACCATCTAATCTTTGTGTGCCTACGGGGGGATATAGATTGGTACCTCGAGAACATAGGTCAGAGAAGGACTTATTGAGATGTTAATAAGTTTGCTGATCATGGGAGCGTAGGTATGTGTGTGACCCATGTGATGTGACTGTGTTCGCCTCCATTGTTTGTGATTTTCTATTATCTGAGAACGATTCCTGAGAGATTCGGAATCAGTGATCCTTATGTACGTGATGTACCGGGATGGATAGCAGAGTATGTGTGCATCGTAGCTTAGTCTCGGGGTGCTAGTATTGTATATTTATGATGTGAATATTATACGGGTAGATGAAAAGACTTATCACGTTTATATAGTGAAATATAATTATTGTGTTGCACGATTAAAGATAAAAAGAAATAACCTATAGTGCTTTGTATTTCTAATAATTGAGAATCCAGGAATTTAATGTAAAACTCTCTATTCAATTGATGATGTTGACATTAAATTGCGAATCGAGTAGAAAGGTTAATAATTGTTTTGGTCTAGATAGATATGAGAATCACTTGTATGGGTACGTTTCGTTAGGAGTGCACAAGTAGTCAAGAGGTGAGTATTTCATGTGAGAGCACGTCCTAACATGTACTTTGCATTCATTGTTTTAAATGTTGTTAAAACACTTGATGTTTTTAAAATATTCTCCACATTCGGGCTCTGACCCGTTTGCTTTCAAATCTATCTTTTTGTAAAAACCATTTTAGGTGCCCAGCCACAAGGACACCATGCATAGGAATTCTATTCAGGTGACGAGCTGTAGCTGTTGTGGAAGTTACAGGGCCTTGACAGTAGACGCCTCATTTTTTTGTCTTGATTCCATATCCAGTTTCATCATTTGTAGGGCATGTCGCCCATTTCTTTTAGAGACACTTTACATTTCAGTTATTCAGACTTTGGTTTGTAATTAATTCAGGATACATGCTATTGTTCTTATTTCAGTTTCGTATTTGGATTGTTGTGAGGAGTATTTCCTCCAGACTTATTATTATTTGATGATTACTATAGTTGGACTTTATTTTGAATGGTTATGTTATCCTTTATATTTCACTTATTGCATGTTAATCAGAGTTAACTTAAAATTTGGCAACTCACTTTTTAAATACTTGGTGGTTAGTAATTATAAAAATGTTTTCGACAGTCATGCTATTAACTGAACCAACTTGGCATTTTGTATTAATTTAATAAAGGAGTAGATACCCGGTATTTAATTAGTCGGGGTGTCACAGGTGGTTTTAGAGCATAAGGTTCTAGTGTCCTTTAGGATCTTTACGGCTTGTTATGTTTCCGCTGAGCTTTCTTTGATGTAGAGCCCTATATTTTAGAACCGTTGTATTCTTTTTGTATGCTTCGTTCTTCAGCTATTTTGGGTTTATAACTGCGAACTTGTAGACCTTACACTTATTTCAGATGCCTCCACGACGTGCGCAGCGAGTTCCAATGCATGCACATCCAGAGCCACAACCAGCATCAGTACAGGGCACCATGAATGCCGCCGAGGTTGCAGCTATTGTAGCCCAAGCGGTAAATGCCACCCTAGCCGTTGTATAGCAGGCACCACCCCAGGCGCCGGTAGCCGCGCCAGTTCAGGCACATGCATTCCCGTCTGCTTGGGAACGCGTTCGTGATGCTTTTCAGAAAGCACACCCTCCGGAGTTCGCAGGTAGCTCCGATGTTGTGGTATCTAGTCAGTGGAGGAAAGATATTTAGAGGCACTTGAGGATGTATGAGTGCACCGATGTTCAGAGGCAGATACTAACTACTTTCAAGCTAGTGGGATCTGCATTGCAGTGGTGGGAGTCTATTACCACCGCATAGGAGATAGATATTCTCACGATGCAGGAGTTCTGGGTGCGGTTCGACCGCAAATATTTTCCGTCAGCTGTTCACACGGAAATGAGGAGGAAGTTGATGAACCTTAGACAGGAGGGAAGGACTGTGGCCGAGTATGAGGCCGAATTCACCAATCTACTGAACATTATTCCGGATGAAATACCGACAGAGGAGAAAAAGATTCAGAAGTATACAGATGGATTGACTTGGAGGATCCGTCAGCATTTTTTGGGGAATCTCTCGTTGGCCACTTATTCTGATGTGCTTAACGCTGCATTACTACACTGCCAGGATCACCGCTTTCAAATGTTTGAGAGAAAGAGATCATGAGAGTCCATCCATCAGGGCAGGACTGGGGGAAATGGTGCCAGTGGGGCACAATCTGCTCAGGCACAGAGGCAGGGTGACCAGGGTTCCCAGTAGGGGGATCATAAGAGGTTCAAATCGGGGAATTTCAGGCACGGACAGGGAGGTTTTAGGCAGGGGCATCAGGGTCCGAACGTCCATCAGGGCTAGTAGGGGCAGAATGGTCAATAGTAGTTTCAGTCGGGCCAACAGGGCCAGGGGAGGAATGGTAAGGACCACCAGGGCCGAGGGCAGCAGGGACAGAGAGGGGGAAACTTCCAGGGCAAGTTTTATGTTTGTGGAAAGACTGGCCATAAATGCTAGGATTGTCCTGATAGGGGCAGGGCCCCGCAGTAACAGCAGCAGGGTGCCCGACAGGAGCCGCAGAGACCTATGTTTCCCGCCGCCCTCCCAGCACCACCACAGATGGCAGCACTACCACCCGTGCCAGCGGTCCCAGTTCAGCAGGAACAGCTGCAGTATGGGAGAGTATATCAGCTCCAGCAGGCCGCAGCCCCACAGGATCCACCAGCCATTGAGGGTATGTTCTCTATTCAGGGGACTATAGGGCGTATTTTGTTTGACACGGGGGCCACACACTGTTCTGTGATTTCCCTTGTATGTAGAGGCGTGGGTATAGAGATCGGGAGGTTTACTCTACCCGTGGATATGTTTGTGTTAGAGATGACCGAGTATGATGCCATTATTGATATGGATTGGCAAGTAGCGTACCGAGCCATGATTGACTGTTTTAGTAGGAGTATTATCTTTGCCATTCCCGGGAAAGAGATGTTTTTAGTGGCGATGCCTCGTCCTGAGGGAGGATCGTCCACCCACTTGTACTATATAGAGGAGGAGACCTCTAAAGAAGTGGTGATACCACTTGATTCGATTCCGGTTATTCGAGAGTTTGCCGATGTATTTCAGGATATACCTGGATTACCTCCGAGTAGAGAGATAGATTTTGTGATCGATTTGACGTTGGGCACTCGACCTATTGCCTGCGCACCTTACCGTATGGCTCCAGCTGAGATGAGAGAGTTACGGGATCAGATTGAGCAGTTGTTGGGTCAGGCGTTTATACAGAGGAGTACTTCACCGTGGGGTGCCCCCGTGTTGTTCGTTAAGAAGAGGGATGGATCATTGAGGTTGTGTGTAGATTATCGGCAGTTAAATAAGGTCACGATACGGAATAAGTATTCGTTGCTCCGAATCGATGACTTATTCGACTAGTTGAGAGGAGCTTCTTTCTTCTCAAAGATTGATTTACGATCGGGATACCATCAGTTGCGTATCAGGGAGGAGGACGTCTCGAAGACTGCTTTCTTAACGAGATATGGTTCCTACGAGTTTCGAGTTATGCCTTTTGGTTTGACCAATGCTCCAGCCGTGTTTATGGACTTGATGAATAGGGTGTTCAGAGAGTTCCTAGATCAGTTCGTCATTGTCTTCATTGATTATATTCTGGTTTACTCCCAGACAGAGGAGGAGCACGTCGAGCATTTGAGGCAGGTTTTACAGACGCTACGTCAGAACGAGCTGTATGCAAAGTATGAGAAGTGCGAGTTTTGGCTGAAGGAGGTTCAGTTTTTGGGGCATATTATTTTCGACCGAGGGATATCTGTTGATCCGGGAAAGGTATCCACGGTGAGGGAGTGGGGACATCCCACGACACCGACTAAGATCCGTACTTTATTGGGCCTAACAGGATACTATAGGAGGTTCATTAGGGGTTTCTCAAAGATAGCGGGCCCTTTGACACATCTGACTCGTAAGGGTGTGCCATTCATTTGGAGTGATGCCTGTCAGTTGGCATTTGATGAGTTGAAGGACAAGTTGACCTCAGCACCTATGTTAGCATTTCCGAGACCAGGAGTTGAGTATCTAGTTTACACCGATGCGCCTTTACAAGGACTTGGTGGTGTATTGCAGCAGGAGAGTCAGACCATAGCTTATGCTTCCCATAAGCTTAAGCCTCACGAGAAGAATTACCCCACCCATGACTTGGAGTTAGAGGCAGTGGTATTTTCCCTTCGGATTTGGAGACATTACCTTTTGGGGGAGAAGTTTCTATTGTTCACGGACCATAAGTCCTTACAGTACCTATTCACGCAGAAGGAGTTGAATATGCGGTAGCGAAGGTGGCTTGAGTTTGTGAAGGATTATCAGTTTGATATCCAATATCACCCGGGGAAGGCTAACGTGGTAGCAGGCGCGTTGTGTCGTAGGCCGGTAGATGAAGTGGCAGGGGTGTGGAAAGGCAAAGTGGAAGGAGTTGGGACACCAGGATGCAGTGGCCCGATCGTTCATGTCTGTGATGACTGTTACACCGCAGATTGTCACGAAGGTGGTAAAGGCACAGGCAAATGACTCGTTCTGTCAGGAGCAGATAGTTTGATTACTAGCAGAGGGAGCCGAGTCCTATACCGTTAGTTCAGATGGGGGATTATGCTTAAACGGGAGACTGGTTATTCTGAAAGGGGAGGAATTACGACATGAGGTGATGGCAGAGTCGCACGACTCTCGGTTCGCGGTACATCCCGATGGGGTAAAAATGTACCAAGACATGAGACGTCAGTATTGGTGGAGCGGGATGAAGAGAGATATTGCCGAGTTTGTTTCTAAATGCGCCACTTATCTGCTGGTAAAAGTGGATCATCAGAGGCCGACAGGACTTCTACAGCCATTAGAGGTCCCGATGTGGATGTGGGAGAGCATATCCATGGACTTTATCACGGGGTTGCCTACGTCACAGAGAGGTCACGACTCCATTTGGGTAATTGTGGACAGGTTGACCAAAGTTGCTCATTTTCTACCCGTAAGGACAGACTACACTATGGGACAGTATGCCCAGCTTTTTATTGCAGAAATAGTGAGACTTCACGGTGTGCCCCTAAATATCATGTCTGACCGAGATAAGATATTTGTTTCGCAGTTTTGGGAGAGTTTTCAGGAGGCCATGGGCACGGATTTGCGGTTGAGTACGGCATATCACCCGTAGATCGATGGGCAACCCGAGCGTACAAACCAGATGTTGGAGGACATGTTGCGTATGTGCATCATTGATTTTGGGGGTGGATGGGAGCAGTATCTTCCACTGGTGGAGTTTGCTTACAACAACTCCTACCAGTTCACCATTTTCATGGCTCCATTTGAGGAGTTGTACGGTAGACCTTGTCGTTCCCCAGCATGTTGGTTGGAGGTGGGGGACAACAAACTACTTGGGCCGAAAGTGATTCAGGATACTTTGGCAAGGATAGAATTGATACGGAGTCACATTCGGGTAGCTCAAGATCGGCAGAAGAGCTATACTGATGCGAAGAGGTTCTTCAGGGAGTTCCAAGTGGGGGACCAGGTTTTACTCAGAGTATCTCCTATGAAGGGTATTATGCTATTTGGGAAGAAGGGGAAGTTGGCACCGAGATACGTGGGACCATTTCCTATCATCGAGGGGATTGGGTCTGTTGCGTATAGACTTGGGTTACCGGAGCATTTACACAAGATTCATGATGTGTTTCATATTTCCTCGCTAAGGAAATATCTTAGAGACGATTTGGATAATTCTCACATTGCTTTGGAGGACATCGATCTCCAGCCTGATAGCTCCTACGAGGAGGGGCCGATTGCTATTTTGGACCGAAGTGAGCAGAAACTGCGGTCAAAGATAGTTCCGTTTGTGCGTGTTCAGTGGCGGCATCATAATGCCGAGGAGTCCACATGGGAGCGTGAGGATGAGATGCGCGAACTTTATCCAGAGTTGTTTTTACCAGGTACTTTTTAGTTCCGAATTTCATGACGAAATTCTTTTATTAGGGGGGAAGTATGTAATACCCCGCATTTTTATCGATATTTATTTATGGGATTAATTAAATTAAATGTGAATTAATTGAGAATTAATCCGGATAAAATACTAACGAGATGTGAGTTGGTATTTGATTATAATGTGTATACATATGATGTTATATGAATATTGAAACTATTGAAATTGTCGCGAGATTGAAATACGGCAATTTGGGAAATTTTGTTGGGACGCGCGTGACAGTCGCGTCAGGAATATAATTATTTCAATCAAAAAGTGAATTTTATTTTATCAACCGTATGGTTATTTTGAGTGCGCCAACGCGTCCGGGAGGGTCGAAATAGTCAGAAAACACTAGCCGGGGGTTTAGTTTGGGTCCCGGGGCATTTTTAGACCATACCGGCAACCCAAAAGGGTAGTTTGGTAATTTTGAAATTTTGGGAATTAAAACCCACGAAAATTAAAAGTTAAAATATGATTTAGTCTTTACCCACTAAACCCACTAACAACACTAAATGACTTAATGGGCTACGGGAGTTATTGGAAGAAATTTTAAGAGGTTCCTAAGGTAGCCTCTAAATGACCATTGTCATCTTGGAGAAGAACTTGTAGAGAGAGAAAGAGAGAGGAGAATTCTGCAGAGAGAGAGAGAAATAAATTCAACCTTCTTCAACCAACAACAAAAATTTGGAACATAAGGCAAGTGATTTAATTACAATTTATTCAATGATATGTTCTTCCATGTTTAGGGTAATTATCGAATTTGTCTTGGAAGATTGATACAAACCCATGAATTTGAGGATTAAAACTATAAACCATGTTAGGATTTGCATGTAGACATATTCTGGACGAATTATGAATTCAAAATATAACCCTTGATGATCTAAAAACGGATTTAAGAAGAGAGTTATTAGTGTTCTTGAAAGAAATAGAAAACTAGGATTCTTGATGAAGTTTTGATCCAAATAAAGCCCTTGGTTGATGATTTATTGGTTTTAGAACGTTAACAATGTTGTAGGATGGTTGTATGATGATATTATAACGTTAGATTAGAGTTTCATGCATTATAATGGAGTTTTGGGACGATTTCAGGACTGCAAAACGAAGCAGTCCGTAGCTTATCTGGTGCAATCGATCGATCGACATTCATCAGTCGATCGATCGACCACCATCGATCGACCTTCCCCGAATCAGTAATATTTTCCCTAGTTAAATTTTAATGATGTTAACCCTTAGAAAAGTATTAATGGAGATTTTATGAATATCCTTAGACTTAAGGAAGACCAGTAGGTATGGTTATAAAATTGGACCGGAGTTAGAATTCAATTTAAGGAATTTTTATGAAATCTAATAAAATTCGATGAGTGAGATAATATTAGGGTTAATAGAGTAAAATCGAATAATTTGAGAAAATGAGGTTTGGGGAAGAAGTGAGGATCCTAAGAATAATGATGTTATATGTGGGAATAATAGGAGACTTAGTAATCCATTGAGATAGGTTTTAAGTACAAGAAACTATGACGTGAGATGTGTCGACAGTCTACATTATATATTATCGGATGACTTAAAAATGTAAAAAATTGGAATAATGGTATAAGGATGTAGAATATACCTTTATTAACATTGATATATCTAATATGTGTGAATGCTTAGTATATGACTTATGTGTATGACATACCTACCATACTTGCTATCACGGGAGGTTTGCGTTCGTTTAGGACCATCTAATCTTTGTGTGCCTACGGGGGGATATAGATTGGTACCTCGAGAACATAGGTCAGAGAAGGACTTATTGAGATGTTAATAAGTTTGCTGATCGTGGGAGCATAGGTATGTGCGTGACCCATGTGATGTGACTGTGTTCGCCTCCATTGTTTGTGATTTACTATTATCTGAGAACGATTCCTGAGAGATTCGGAATGCATGATCCTTATGTACGTGATGTACCGGGATGGATAGCAGAGTATGTGTGCACCGTAGCTTAGTCTCGGGGTGATAGTATTGTATATTTATGATGTGAATATTATACGGGTGAATGAAAATACTTATCACGTTTATATAGTGAAATATAATTATTGTGTTGCACGATTAAAGATAAAAAGAAATAACCTATAGTGCTTTGTATTTCTAATAATTGAGAATCCAGGAATTTAATGTAAAACTCTCTATTCAATTGATGATGTTGAAATTAAATTGCGAATCGAGTAGAAAGGTTAATAATTGTTTTGGTCTAGATAGATATGAGAATCACTTGTATGGGTACGTTTCGTTAGGAGTGTACAAGTAGTCGAGAGGTGAGTATTTCAAGTGAGAGCACGTCCTAACATGTACTTTGCATTCATTGTTTTAAATGTTGTTAAAACACTTGATGTTTTTTAAATATTCTCCACATTCGGGCTCTGACCCGTTTGCTTTCAAATCTATCTTTTTGTAAAAACCATTTTAGGTGCCCAGCCACAAGGACACCATGCATAGGAATTCTATTCAGGTGACGAGCTGTAGCTGTTGTGGAAGTTACAGGGCCTTGACAGTAGACACCTCCTTTTCTTGTCTTGATTCCATATCCAGTTTCATCATTTGTAGGGCATGTCGCCCATTTCTTTTAGAGACACTTTACATTTCAGTTATTCAGACTTTGGTTTGTAATTAATTCAGGATACATGTTATTGTTCTTATTTCAGTTCCGTATTTGGATTGTTGTGAGGAGTATTTCCTCCAGACTTATTATTATTTGATGATTACTATAGTTGGACTTTATTTTGAATGGTTATGTTATCCTTTATATTTCACTTATTGCATTTTAATCAGAGTTAACTTAAAATTTGGCAACTCACTTTTTAAATACTAGGTGGTTAGTAATTATAAAAATGTTTTCGACAGTGATGCTATTAACTGAACCAACTTGGCATTTTGTATTAATTTAATAAAGGAGTAGCTACCCGGTATTTAATTAGTCGGGGTGTCACAGGTGGTTTTAGAGCATCAGGTTCTTGTGTCCTTTAGGATCTTTACGGCTTGTTATGTTTCCGCTGAGCTTTCTTTGATGTAGAGCCCTATATTTTCGGACTGTTGTATTCTCTTTGTATGCTTCGCTCTTCAGCTATTTTGGGTTTATAACTGCGAACTTATAGACCTTACTCTTATTTCAGATTCCTCCATGACGTGCACAGCAATTTCCTAGGGATGCACAGCCAGAGCCACAGCCAGCATCAGTACAGAGCACCATGAATGCCGTCGAGGTTGCAGCTATTGTAGCCCAAGCGGTAAATGCTGCCCTAGCCGTTGTACAGCAGGCACCACCCCAGGTGCCGGTAGCCGCGCCAGTTCAGGCACATGCATTACTGTTTGCTTGGGAACGCGTTCGTGATGCTTTTCAGAAAGCACACCCTCCGGAGTTCGCAGGTAGCTCCGATGTCGTGGTATCTAGTCAGTGGAGGAAAGATATTCAGAGGTACTTGAGGATGTATGAGTGCACCGATGTTCAGAGGCAGATACTAACTACTTTCAAGCTAGTGGGATCTGCATTGCAGTGATGGGAGTCTATTACCACCGCAGAGGAGAGAGATATTCTCACGATACAGGAGTTCTGGGTGCAGTTCGACCGCAAATATTTTCCGTCAGCTGTTCACACGGAAATGAGGAGGAAGTTGATGAACCTTAGACAGGAGGGAAGGACTGTGGCCGAGTATGAGGCCGAATTCACTAATCTACTGAACATTATTCCGGATGAAATACCGACAGAGGAGAAAAAGATTCAGAAGTATACAGATGGATTGACTTGGAGGATCCGTCAGCATTTATTGGAGAATCTCTCGTTGGCCACTTATTCTGATGTGGTTAACGCTGCATTACTACACTTCCAGGATCACCACTTTCACATGTCTGAGAGCAAGAGATCATGAGAGTCCAGCCATCAGGGCAGGACTTGGGGAAATGGTGCCAGTGGGGCACAATCTGCTTAGGGACAGAGGCAGGGTGACAAGGGTTCCTATCAAGGGGATCATAAGAGGTTCAAATCGAGGAATTTCAGGCACGGACAGGGAGGTTTTAGGTAGGGCCATCAGGGTCCGAACGTCCATCAGGGCTAGTAGGGGAATAATGGTCAACAGCAGTTTCAACCGGGCCAGCAGGGCCAGGGGAGGAATGGTAACGGCCACCAAGGCCGAGGGCAGCAGGGACGGAGAGGGGGAAACTTCCCGAGCAAGTTTTATGTTTGTGGCAAGACTGGACATAAACGCCAGGATTGTCCTGATAGGGGTAGGGCCCCACAGCAACAGCAGCAGGGTGCCCGACAAGAGTCGCAGAGACCTATGTTTCCCGCCGCCCTCCCAGCACCACCACAGATGGCAGCACTACCACCCGTGCCAGCGGTCCCAGTTCAGTAGGGACAACTGCAGTATGAGAGAGTATATCAGCTCCAGTAGGCCGCAGCCCCACAGGATCCACCATCCATTGAGGGTATGTTCTCTATTCAGGGGACTATAGGGCGTAATTTGTTTGACACGGGGGCCACACACTGTTTTGTTGCTATGAGATTTTCACGCACCATTGGGTTGTTAGACACCGCCTAGAGTACGGTTACTTGTGTATATTCACGGTTGAGTAGGGGTTCCGTGATTTCCCTTGTATGTAGAGGCGTGGGTATAGAGATCGGGAGGTTTACTCTACCTGCGAATATGTTAGTGTTAGAGATGACCGAGTATGATGCCATTATTGATATGGATTGGCTAGTAGCGTACCGAGCCATGATTGACTGTTTTAGTAGGAGTATTATCTTTGCCATTCCCGGGAAAAAGATGTTTTTAGTGGCGATGCCTCATCCTGAGGGAGGATCGTCCACCCACTTGTACTATATAGAGGAGGAGACCTCTAAAGAAGTGGTGATACCACTTGATTCGATTCCGGTTATTCAAGAGTTTGTCGATGTATTTCAGGATATACTTGGATTACCTCCGAGTAGAGAGATTGATTTTGAGATCAATTTAACGCCGGGCACTCGGCCTATTGCCCGCGGACCTTACCGTATGGCTCTAGCTGAGATGACAGAGTTACGGGATCAGATTGAGCAGTTATTGGGTCAGGGGGTTATACGGATGAGTACTTCGCCGTGGGGTGCCCCTGTGTTGTTAGTTAAGAAGAGGGATGGATCGTTGAGGTTGTGTGTAGATTACCGGGAGTTGAATAAGGTCACGATATGGAATAAGTATCCATTGCCCCGAATCGATGACTTATTCGACCAGCTGAGAGGAGCTTCTTTCTTCTCAAAGATTGATTTGCGATCGGGATACCATCAGTTGCGTATCAGGGAGGAGGACGTCTCGAAGACTGTTTTCTTAACGAGATATGGTTCCTACGAGTTTCGAGTTATGCCTTTTGGTTAGACCAATGCTCCAGCCGTGTTTATGGACTTGATGAATAGGGTGTTCAGAGAGTTCCTAGATCAGTTCGTCATTGTCTTCATTGATGATATTCTTGTTTACTCCCAGACAGAGGAGGAGCACGCCGAGCATTTGAGGCAGGTTTTGCAGATGTTACGTCAGAACGAGCTGTATGCAAAGTATGAGAAGTGCGGGTTTTGGCTGAAGGAGGTTCAGTTTTTGGGGCATATTATTTCCGACCGAGGGATATCTGTTGATCCGGGTAAGGTATCCGCGGTGAGGGAGTGGGGACATCCCACGACACCGACTGAGATCCATAGTTTCTTGGGCCTAGAAGGATACTATAGGAGGTTCATTAGGGGTTTCTCAAAGATAGCGGGCCCTTTGACACATCTGACTCGTAAGGGTGTGCCATTCATTTGGAGTGATGCCTGTCAGTTGGCATTTGATGAGTTGAAGGACAAGTTGACCTCAACACCTGTGTTAGCATTGCCGAGACCGGGAGTTGAGTATCTAGTTTACACCGATGCGCCTTTACAAGGACTTGGAAGTGTATTGCAGCAGGAGAGTCAGGCCATAGCTTATGCTTCCCATAAGCTTAATCCTCACGAGAAGAATTACCCCACCCATGACTTGGAGTTAGCGGCAGTGGTATTTGCCCGTCGGATTTTGAGACATTACCTTTTGGGGGAGAAGTTTCGATTGTTCACGGACCATAAGTCCCTACAGTACCTATTCATGCAGAAGGAGTTGAATATGCGGCAGCGAAGGTGGCTTGAGTTTGTGAAGGATTATCAGTTTGATATTCAATATCACCCGGGGAAGGCTAACGTGGTAGCAGACGCGTTGAGTCGTACGTCGGTAGATAAAGTGGCAGGGGTGTGGAAGGAAAAGTGGAAGGAGTTGGGACACCAGGATGCAGTGGCCCGATCGTTCATGTCTGTGATGAATGTTACACCGCAGATTGTCATGAAGGTGGTAAAGGCACAGGCAAATGACTCGTTCTGTCAGGAGCAGATAGTTTGATTACTAGCAGAGGGAGCCGAGTCCTATACCGTTAGTTCAGACGGGGGATTACGCTTCAACGGGAGACTGGTAGTTTCGGAAGGGGAGGAATTATGACACGAGGTGATGGCAGAGTCGCACGGCTCACGGTTCACGGTACATCCCAGTGGGTGGCACCAACACCTCCCACGGGACCAATTTAACTCGTAGGAACTGTTCGCACAGCAGCGGGACTCCCGATTTGTGATTACGAAGTTAATTTGCATTTTTCTAGACTTAGGCTTAAAAACTTCACTTTAGTGGGTGAAAACCCGAAACAACCCCCGAACAGCTCCGTGGGGGGCACCAACACCTCCCACGGGACCAATGTGACTCGTAGGAACTGACCGCGCAGCCGCGGGACTCACGATTTGAGAATACGAAGATAATTTGCATTTTTCTAGACTTAGGCTTAAAAACACGACTTTAGATGGTGAAAACCCGAAACAACCCCCGAACGGCCCCGTGGGTGGCACCATCACCTCCTACGGGACCAATGTGACTCGTAGCAACTGACCCCGCAGTTACGGGACTCCCGGTTTGAGAATACGACGGTTGTTTGCATTTTTCTAGACATAGGCTTAAAAACATGGCTTTAGAGGGTGAAAACCCAAAACAAGCCCCGATCGTCCCCGTGGGTGACACCAACATATCCCACGGGATCAATGTAACTCGTAGGAACTGATCGCGCAGCCGCGGGACTCCCAATTTGAGAATACGACAGTTATTTGTATTTTTCTAGAGTTAGCCTTAAAAATATGGCTTTAGAGGGTGAAAACTCGAAATAGCTCCCGAACGGCCCC
Source organism: Sambucus nigra (assembly GCA_949130495.1). Taxonomy (NCBI): domain Eukaryota; kingdom Viridiplantae; phylum Streptophyta; class Magnoliopsida; order Dipsacales; family Adoxaceae; genus Sambucus; species Sambucus nigra. The sequence continues at coordinate 222,514,945 of OX422221.1, read as the reverse complement.
GTTGGTGGAACCAACACATCCCACGGGACCAATGCGACTCGTAGGAACTAACGGTGGAGTCGCGGCACTCTCGATTTTAGAATATGACAATAATTTGCATATTTCTAGACTTAGTCTTAAAAACATGGCGTTAGTGGGTGAAATCCCGAAACAGCCCCTGAACGGCCCCGTGGTTGGCACCCGCACCTCCCACGGGACCAATTTAACTCGTAGGAACTGTTCACGTAGCAGCGGGACTCCCGTTTTGTGAATACGATGGTAATTTGCATTTTTCTAGACTTAGGCTTAAAAACATGGCTTTAGTGGGTGAAAACCCGAAACAGCCCCCGAACGGCCCCGTTGGTGGCACCAACACCTCCCACGAGACCAATGTGACTCATAGGAACTGACTGCGCAGCCGCGGGACTCCCAGTTTGAGAATACGATGGTTATTTGCATTTTTCTAGACTTAGGCTTAAAAACATGGCTTTAGAGGGTGAAAACTCGAAACAACCCCCGAACGGCCCCGTGGGTGGCACAACACCTCCCACGGGACCAATGTGACTCGTAGGAACTAATCGCGAAGAACCGGGACTCCCGATTTGAGAATAAGATGGTAATTTGCATATTTTTAGATTTTCGCAAAACATGGCGTTAATGGGTGAAAACCCAAAACAACCTCAGCACGGCTCCGTGGGTGGCACCAACACCTCCCACGGAACCAATGTGACTTCTAGGAACTGACCGCACAGCTGTGGGACTCCCGGTTTGAGAATACGATGATAATTTGCCTATTTCTAGACTTAGGCTTAAAAACATGACTTTAGAGGGTGAAAACCAGAAACAGCCCCCGAACGGTCCCGTGGGTGGCACCAACACATCCCACGGGACCAATGTGACTCGTAGGAACTGACTGTGCAGCCGCGACACTCCAGGTTTGAGAATATGACGGTAATTTCCATTTTTCTAGACTTAGGCTTAAAAACATGGCTTTAGTGGGTGAAAACCCGAAACAGCCCCCGAACGGCCCCGTGGGTGAAACCAACACCTTCCACGGGACCAATATAAATCGTATGAACTGACCGCGTAGCCGCGGGACTCCTAATTTGAGAATACGAAGGTTATTAGTATTTTTTAGACTCAGGCTTAAAAATATGGCTTTAGAGGGTGAAAACTCGAAACAGCCCCCGAACGGCCCCGTGGGTGGCACCAACACCTCCCACAGGACCAATGCGACTCATAGGAACCGACCGTGGAGTCGTGGAACTCCTGGTTTGAGAATACGACAATAATTTGCATATTTCTAGACTTAGGCTTAAAAATATGGCTTTAGTGGGGGAAAACCCGAAACAGCCCCCGAACGACCCCATGGGTGGCACCAACACCTCCCACGGGACCAATGTAACTCGTAGGAACTGACTGAGAAGACTCGGGACTCCCGATTTGAGAATACTACGGTAATTTTAATATTTCTAGACTTTTACAAAACATGGCGTTAGTGGGTGAAAACCCGAAACAACCCCCGAACGGCTATGTAGGTGGCACCAACGCCTCCCACGGGACCAATGTGACTCGTAGGAACTGACCGCGCAATCGCGGGACTCTTGGTTTGAGAATTGGACAATAACTTGCATATTTCTAGAGTTAGGCTTAAAACATGACTTTAGAGGGTGAAAATCCGAAACAGCCCCCGAACGGCCCCGTGGGTGGCACCAACACCTACCACGGGACCAATTTAACTCGTAGGAACTGTTCACACGGCAATGGGACTCAAAATTTGTGAATACGAAGGTAATTTGTATTTTTCTAGACTTAGGCTTAAAAACATGGCTTTAGTGGGTGAAAACCCGAAACAGCCCCCGAGCCGCCCCTTGGATGGCACCAACACCTCACCAAGACATGAGACGTCAGTATTGGTGGAGCGGGATGAAGATAGATATTGTCGTGTTTGTTTCTAAATGCGCCACTTGTCAGCTGGTAAAAGTGGATCATCAGAGGCCGGCAGGACTTCTACAGCCATTAGAGGTCCCGATGTGGATGTGGGAGAGCATATCCATGGACTTTATCACGGGGTTGCCTACGTCACAGAGAGGTCACGACTCCATTTGGGTAATTGTGGGCAGGTTAACCAAAGTCGCTCATTTTCTACTCGTAAGGACAGACTACACTATGGGACAGTATGCCCAGCTTTTTATTGCAGAAATAGTGAGACTTCACGGTGTGCCCCTAAATATCGTGTCTGACCGAGACAAGATATTTGTTTCGCCGTTTTGGGAGAGTTTTCAGGAGGCCATGGCCACGGATTTGCGGTTGAGTACGGCATATCACCCGCAAACCGATGGCCAACCCAAGCGTACAAACCAGATGTTAGAGGACATGTTGCTTATGTGCATCATTGATTTTGGGGGTGGATGGGAGCAGTATCTTCCACTGGTGGAGTTTTCTTACAACAACTCCTACCAGTTCACCATTGGCATGGCTCCATTTGAGGCGTTGTACGGTAGACCTTGTCGTTCCCCAGCATGTTGGTTGGAGGTGGGGGACAACAAACCACTTGGGTAGGAAGTGATTCAGGATACTTCGGCAAGGATAGAATTGATACGGAGTCGCATTCGGGTAGCTCAAGATTGGCAGAAGAGCTATGCTGATGCGAAGAGGTTCTTCAGGGAGTTCCAAGTGGGGGACCAGGTTTTACTCAGAGTATCTCCTATGAAGGGGATTTTGCGATTTGGGAAGAAGGGGAAGTTGGCACCGAGATACGTGGGACCATTTCCTATCATCGAGGGGATGGGGTCTGTTGCGTATAGACTTGGGTAACCGGAGTATTTACACAGGATTCATGATGTGTTTCATATTTCCTCGCTAAGGAAATATCTTAGAGACGATTTGGCTCATTCTCACATTGCTTTGGAGGACATCGATCTCCAGCCTGATAGCTCCTACGAGGAGGGGCCGATTGCTATTTTGGACCGAAGTGAGCGGAAACTGCGGTCAAAGATAGTTCCGTTAGTGCGTGTTCAGTGGCGGCATCATAATGCCGAGGAGTCCACATGGGAGCATGAGGATGAGATGTGCGAATGTTATCCAGAGTTGTTTTTACCAGGTACTTTTTAGTTCCGAATTTCGGGACGAAATTCTGTTATTAGGGGGGAAGTATGTAATACCCCGCATTTTTATCGATATTTATTTATGGGATTAATTAAATTAAATGTGAATTAATTGAGAATTAATCCGGATAAAATAATAACGAGATGTGAGTTGGTATTTGATTATAATGTGTATACATATGATGTTATATGAATATTGAAACTATTGAAATTGTCGCGAGATTGAAATACGGCAATTTGGGAAATTTTGTTGGGACGCGCGTGACAGTCGCGTCAGGAATATAATTATTTTAATTAAAAATTGAATTTATTTTATCAACCGTATGGTCATTTTGAGTGCGCCAACGCGTCCGGGAGGGTCGAATTAGTCAGAAAATACTAGTCGGGGGTTTAGTTTGGGTCCCGGGGCATTTTTAGACCATACCGGCAAGCCAAAAGGGTAGTTTGGTAATTTTGAAATTTTGGGAATTAAAACCCACGAAAATTAAAATCTGATTTAGTCTTTACCCACTAAACCCACTAACAACACTAAATGACTTAATGGGCTACGGGAGTTATTGGAAGAAATTTTAAGAGGTTCCTAAGGCAACCTCTAAATGACCAATGTCATCTTGGAGAAGAACTTGTAGAGAGAGAAAGAGAGAGGAGAATTCTGCAGAGAGAGAGAGAAAGCAATTCAACCTTCTTCAACCAACAACAAAAATATGGAACATAAGGCAAGTGATTTAATTACAATTGATTCAATGATATGTTCTTCCATGTTTAAGGTAATTATCGAATTTGTCTTGGAAGATTGATACAAACCCATGAATTTGAGGATTAAAACTATAAACCATGTTAGGATTTGCATGTAGACATATTCTGGACGAATTATGAATTCAAAATATAACCCTTGATGATCTAAAAACGGATTTAAGAAGAGAATTATTAGTGTTCTTGAAAGAAATAGAAAACTAGGGTTCTTGATGAAGTTTTGATCCAAATAAAGCCCTTGGTTGATGATTTATTGGTTTTAGAACGTTAACAATATTGTAGGATGGTTGTATGATGATATTATAACGTTAGTTTAGAGTTTCATACATTATAATGGAGTTTTGGGACGATTTAAGGACTACAAAATGAAGCAGTCCGTAGCCTATCTGGTGCAATCGATCGATCGACATTCATCAGTCGATCGATCGACCACCATCGATCGATCGATGCTCAAGGTCGATCGATCGACCTTCCCAAAATGAGTAATATTTTCCCTAGTTATATTTTAATGATGTTAACCCTTAGAAAATTATTAATGGAGATTTTATGAATATCCTTAGACTTAAGGAAGACCAGTAGGTATGGTTATAAAATTGGACCGGAGTTAGAATTCAATTTGAGGAATTTTTATGAAATCTAATAAAATTCGATGAGTGAGATAATATTAGGGTTAATAGAGTAAATTCGAATAATTTGAGAAAATGAGGTTTGGGGCAGAAGTGAGGATCTTAAGAATAATGATGTTGTATGTGGGAATAATAGGAGACTTAGTAATCCCTTGAGATAGGTTTTAAGTACAAGAAACTATGACGTGAGATGTGTCGACAGTCTACATTATATATTATCGGACGACTTAAAAATGTATAAAATTGGAATAATGGTATAAGGATGTTGAATATACCTTTATTAACATTGAGATATCTAAGATGTGTGAATGCTTAGTATATGACTTATGTGTATGACATACCTACCATACTTGCTATCACGGGAGGTTTGCATTCGTTTAGGACCATCTAATCTTTGTGTGCCTACGGGGGGATATAGATTGGTACCTCGAGAACATAGGTCAGAGAAGGACTTATTGAGATGTTAATAAGTTTGCTGATCGTGGGAGCGTAGGTATGTGCGTGGCCCATGTGATGTGACTGTGTTCGCCTCCATTGTTTGTGATTTGCTATTATCTGAGAACGATTCCTGAGAGATTCGGAATGCGTGATCCTTATGTACGTGATGTACCGGGATGGATAGCAGAGTATGTGTGCACCATAGCTTAGTCTCGGGGTGATAGTATTGTATATTTATGATGTGAATAATATACGGGTAGATGAAAAGAGTTATCACGTTTATATAGTGAAATATAATTATTGTGTTGCACGATTAAAGATAAAAAGAGATAACCTATAGTGCTTTGTATTTCTAATAATTGAGAATCCGGGAATTTAATGTAAAACTCTCTTTTCAATTGATGATGTTGAAATTAAATTGCGAATCGAGTAGAAAGGTTAATAATTGTTTTGGTCTACATAGATATGAGAATCACTTGTATGGGTACGTTTCGTTAGGAGTGCACAAGTAGTCGAGAGGTGAGTATTTCAAGTGAGAGCACGTCCTAACATGTACTTTGCATTCATTGTTTTAAATGTTGTTAAAACACTTGCTGTTTTTAAAATATTCTCCACATTCGGGCTCTGACCCGTTTTCTTTCAAATCTATCTTTTTGTAAAAACCATTTTAGGTGCCCAGCCACAAGGACACCATGAATAGGAATTATATTCAGGTGACGATCTGTAGCTGTTGTGGAAGTTACATGACCTTGATAGTAGACGCCTCCTTTTCTTATCTTGATTCCATATCTAGTTTCATCATTTGTATGGCATGTCGCCCATTTCTTTTAGAGACACTTTACATTTCAGTTATTCAGACTTTGGTTTGTAATTAATTCAGGATACATGCTATTGTTCTTATTTCAGTTTCGTATTTGGATTGTTGTGAGGAGTATTTCCTCCAAACTTATTATTATTTGATGATTACTATAGTTGGACTTTATTGTGAATGGTTATGTTATCCTTTATATTTAACTTATTGCATGTTAATCAGAGTTAAGTTAAAATTTGGCAACTCACTTTTTAAATACTAGGTGGTTAGTAATTATAAAAATGTTTTCGATAGTGATGCTATTAATTGAACCAACTTGGCATTTTGTATTAATTTAATAAAGGAGTGGCTACCCGGTATTTAATTATTTGGGGTGTCACAGTTTCTTTCTTCCTCAATGTTTCAAATACCTACAAATTAAAGGAGAAATGCACAAAACTAGATGTACTTGTTAGAAGAAGTTAGTGTTAAGAAAACGCGATAATTACACTCATTTTACACTGTTCAAGATGGTAAAGGTCTCTAAATTAAGTGGCTAAATTCGGAAGAGTTTTGAGCCTAATAAAACCCCCCTAGCTTAAAACTTTGCGCGTCTCGAGCAATGTAATGGAACTATGGGTCAACTCTTAAATTTTTCATTTTATTTGGATGGGGTACCACTTTCGTGGGCCAGCGATTTCATTAAGCGTATGCAACAAGCCTTTAAATCCCTAGGCCACCCTAGCAATACGAGTTGTGTCTCGTGAGGGTTTGCAATGAATATACCCACAAAATTTGACTCAAAGAAAACTCAAAATAATCAAAAATTGTATAATTCAAACTTTTAAAGAAAATAGTCATCATCCATTAATGTTCAATAGTCTCAAATCATAATGCGTGTGTGTGAAGCCATAAATTTAATCGCAAAATTCCACTATTTGACCATTACATTACTTATCTAAAAATTCGCTTTGATTCAAATTCTCACGGAGTTCTCTCACAAACGAATCTTTTGGAAAGGTGGCTATTTCTCTCGGTGTGTGTGTTATAAAGAGTAAATGCATTGGAACAAACTTCATGCACACAAATAGAAAGAAGAAATTCTATGGTAAATGGTTCTCCTCATCTGATTACGGTTATAGGGTAACCCGAACATCGCCTCTAATTCTCACCTTTAATCTCTTTTATTATCTTTTTTTGTTTTAGCTCTCCACGCGGTAACCAATTTCATAATTTTAGACTCAGTTACGAATTTTTGGGTTTTTAAGGTGCATTGGGTACAAGGAAATGGGTTTGGGAGATTTGGAATTGGAAACTATTCTGAAGATGTCCATTAATGCTTTTTCGGGCTTTTGCTCATTTTTTCTGATTTTTCTATTTTTTTGTTTTTCACGCTTTTTTCTTGCTATTTTCGTTGGGAATATCTATTCTTTTCTTGCGCCTTTTTATGCACTTTCCGGACTTAATTTATGGGATTATCAACTTTCACAATTTCGAGCCAATTGGGGTTTTCAGGTTGTCAAACGAAAGGAAAATACTTATTCAGCTCAAATTGGGTTGCAAAAGGGGTACTTTTTCATGACTTTTACTGACTAAAATTTTTGGGTGACAAACGAGGGCCTACATCATTGTCCAAATTACTAATTGCGTTACCATATCCATTTCGATATTGTTTCAAGTTTAGAGATATCTCAACTCATTTTTTGAGGCAATATTACACAATATTCCCTTAAACGATCAAAACAAGGGTATTGAGATCGCGACGAATTCTTAGACGCTGAATTAGAACTTTGAGTTAACCATTAACTCAGATTGATTTATAAACTCACAAAAAAAGAAAGGATCGAATCTCACCGGGTTGGTTAATCTCCACATTTATTCGTTAAGTCGTCTATGTTCGCTCAATTTTCATCTTTGGTCAATTTCGGCTTTGTGCATTATGTTTTTACAATTTGAGACTTTAAACCGAATTTTAATGATATTTTTGGAACATTTGAATTCCAATTTTTATTTATTTTGAAATAATAATATTTTTGTTTTTCTAAGTTTTTCAAAAAAAAATTTGAAAATTTTGGAGTTTTCTAATTTTTTTTGGCATTTTGAAAATTTGTGAAGTTTTAGAAATATACACTCATTACCCCCCCCCCCTTAACTTATACTTTTGCATTGTCCCTAGTCAAAAGGACTAAAATCTAAATAAGGCAAAATAAGAAGTGTAATAAATAAAACAAGAAAATATTTAAAATGCATATTTTTTTTATAAAGACGGTGGTACATCGTAAGGAAAGAAAGCATACAATCATAAAAACGCACCAACCAAATTACGACCGACACAAACACCAAACAAATGATTCACTGGGGTGGGGGATTGGAGCTTTCGGGTGCACTTGGGTCATACAGATCATAAAAGAAGCTTGGAGGCATTCCCCCAAAGTTGAGTTTGTACATGTGAGCTTGAAGCCTATCCATCATGCTCGTGTTACTTTGGTATTGCGAGAGGAAACCATCAACTTTTTCCTCTAATACTGTGAGTCGTGCTTCCATATCATTCTCGGGTAGCTCGAAATCATAGTCATCTTCGACTTCACCAGACCCCACCTCTTGGTCCCCCATTTCGACATCGGTCGCTGCATCCTCCTCCTCGCTACTCTCATCCTCATCGGACTCTTCAGCTTCTCGGGATCTTAGAATGGCCCTTTGTTTCTTGCTTTTATTCCAGGTTTCCTTCCTAAAAGGGTTTGGGAGACGAAGAGTCCCGACATGATGATCGAAGAGATGATCAACTAGAATGGAGGTAATGAACCAGGGATAGGGAAGATGATTGGCACCCTTTTCATCCATCCCACAAAGAAGACATCGCAGTACATGATATGCGCTAGGTTGATGGATGAGGTGTGGTCAAATAGGTGGTACAAAAGTGTTGCTTGTCGCGGGCGCATGCCAGAGTCATTGGAATTCTGGAGGATGTTTGCGCACACAATTTGAAAAGTGAGGCATGCTTTTTCACTCATCCGGCCGACCCAAAAGACACCTTCCCCCCAAACTTCCTCGGGTGCGATACGCTCAATGAGGACATCTTTTTCGAGCGGTTAGGAGTTATTGGGGTAGACAAAAGCGGTAGGATTGGGGACATCTTTTTCCGCAAACTTCTCGGTGAGTGTCCACAACGAGAATGGGGTGCGTTTCCCCTGAATTCGTCCTTCGGCCACGAACTCACCGGTGCGTACGAGGGTACCATAAAATTCTCGGACCTTCGCATCCCAAACGGCGTTGTGTGCCTCATTCAATAAATGACACCAACCTTTAGGACGAAATAAGTTAGTGACAGAATTGGGTAGTTCATCCCAAAGAATGGCCCGTTCCACTTGGAAATTGCACGTTTTCCCAAAATACTCCGTATACCACCACATTTCTTGGTCGGAGCGGTAGTCGGTGGGGTTATTGTCGATGATAGCGACGGAATTGTATTTGGTAGGTATGTCTTGGGCATCCATTGATGGAGAAAGTGGATGGAAAGGATAGCTTGAGAGGTGATGGAGGAGAATTTATGGATAGGGGTTGGTGTGGGAGAGATGGGGGTTAGGGGTTGTAATTATAGGTGGGGTAGGAGGTGGGATGGAATGGATTTCTAGGGAAATGAGAAGGAGGGAAATAGGAAGGTATATTTTGGAGGGAAATGGTGGGATTTACGAAATGGAGGGAAGTGAAGGGGTTGGGGAATAAGGGATGCACCTAGGGAATCGATTGAAGGAGGTCAGACGACAGTCCGGATCGGGTGCACAGGGGTGGTCCGGATTTCCATGCGTACTTTTTTTTTTCAATTCTACTAAAGCGGTCCGGACGGGGTGGCTTTTTGTGACAATGTTCTTTTCTGCTTCTTTTCTCACCCTCTCTCGTACTTTAAATTCATTCCAACGTACTTTCACTCAATTATGACCATGAATTATGCTTGACCCTTATATGTGAATTTCGAGATGGTCTCAAAGTGTATGATTCCTACCTATGAATGTACGTGACACCCATATAGTGAACCTACCTATCCTATCCTAATTGACACCGAACTAATTTACATAAGAATCATACCATACGCGTTGGGGGTGTGACATCCCCTCAAGTTCAGCTCACTCTGCCTCATAGACGGGGTTCGACAACTAAATGGTGTCGACATCCTCTACGCACGTCTCTAGATAGGGCTTTAGGCATTGGCCATTGACTTTGAACGTGTTACCCCTTTTGGATCATCCAATTCCACAACTCCATGGGGAAATACAATCTTAACAACGAATGGGATTGTCCATCAAGACTGTAATTTAATCAGAAATAGATGAAGCCGGGAGTTATAGAGGGGTATTTTTTGTCCGGGTTGAAACTCTTTTCGTCGAATAATCTTGTCATGCGCGAGTTTCATCCTTTCTTTTGAAATCTTCTCATTCTCATATGCATCATTATGTTTCTCCTCCAACTCATTCAGTTGAAGCTTGCGAGATTCACCAGATTTATCCATATCATAATTTACCTTTTTGATGGCCCAATACGCTTTGTGCTCCAACTCAACAGGAAGATGGCAAGGTTTGTCATACACAAAACGGAATGGGGACATTTCGAGTGGGTTCTTGTATGTGGTGCGGTAGGCCCAGAGGGAATCGTTTAATCAAAGGGACCAATCTTTCAGGTTCGGATCGATGATTTTCTCAAGGATGTTTTTGATCTCATGATTTGCCAACTTGGCTTGTCCATTCATTTGTGGGTGATATGCCGTTCTAATCTTGTGAACGGCACCATTCTTTTTCATTATTTTCTCAAACGACTTGTTGCAAAAGTGCATGTTGTTATCACTGATTACCGCCTTCAGTGCACCGAAGCGAGAAAGTATGTGTTCCTGAAGGAACTTTATCACCACTTTATTATCATTGGTCTTAGTATCTATACCTTCCACCCACTTAAAAATATAGTCTACCGCGACTAGGATGTATATATAGCCAAAGGATGGAGGAAAAGGGCCCATGAAGTCAATACCACAGCAGTCAAAAACCTCAATGATGAGAATCGGGGTTAATGACATCATGTCTCATCGGGTGATCCCCCCCATCCATTGACACCTATCACAAGATTTGTAACAATTGTTTACATCCTTCAACATTATGGGCCAGTACAAATCGCTTTGGCAAATTTTAACAGTTATCTTTTTTATGGAAAAGTGGCCTCCACATGCTTTCGAATAATAGAATTGGATGACTTTAGGAATTTTGTCATCCGATATGCATCATCAGATGATTTGATCAGTGCAATATTTAAAAAGGAATGGATCATCATAGAAAAACATGTGAGGCCAAGTGATGAACCTCTTCTTATCTTGAGGTGTCCAATCGGGAGGGATGGCTCTCGTGACAAGATAGTTCACTATATCTGCAAACCAGGGCGAAGAAGAGGTGGCAAAGAGTTGCTCATCTGAAAAATACTCATCTATGGGTGTAGGATCACTAGGTACGTCGGCCAAAATCCGTGATAAGTTATCGAAAATGATATTTTTTACTCTTTTTTTGTCTTTAATGGAGAGATTAAACTCTTGTTGGAGTAGTATCCATAATATGAGGCACAAATTTACGTCTTTCTTTGCAAGGAGATATTTTAAAACCACGTGGTCGATGAAGTAAGTTATGGGGGAACCGATAAGATAGGAATGAAACTTTTCAAGAGAGAAGACTACCACTAGAAATTCCTTCTCCATGGTAAAGTATTTGAGTTGTGGTCCGGTAAGAGTCCGTCTAGTGTAGTAGATGATACGAGCCTGTTTGTCTTTTCTTTGGCCCAAAACAACCCCTATCGCATAATCGCTATCATCACACATGAGCTCAAATGGTAAGGACCAATCCGAAGCTTGCATGATGGGAGCAGAAACAAGCATGATCTTCAATTTTTCAAAAGAACTTTGGCATGCTTCATTCCACTCGGATGGGGTGTCCTTCATAAGAAGGTTGCTTAAGGGTCTAGCGATGGCGCTAAAGTCCTTAATGAACCTTCTATAAAACCCAACGTGGCCCAAGAAGGAGCGCACGTCTTTTCGACAATTAGGTGTTAGGTCAACTATTACATCAATTTTTGCTCTATTAACCTCAATCTCTTTGGATGACACGATGTGGCTAAGAACTATACCCTCAGTTACCATGAAATGTCATTTCTCCCAATTCAGCACAAAGTTCTTTTCCACACATTAGGCTAGTACTTTTTCAAGATTATCTAGACATAGGTCGAAAGAGGTACCAAAAACACTAAAGTTGTCCATGAACACCTCTAGACCTCTCTCAACCATGTCACTAAATAATCTCAATATACACCGTTGAAAAGTCGTCGGTGCATTACACAAGCCGAATGGCATACGTTTGTAGGCAAACATTCCAAAAGGGCAAGTGAAGGTTGTCTTCTCTTGATCAAGTACATCTACCTCAATCTGGTTATATCTGGAATAACCATCTAAGAAGAAATAATAAGGGTGGATCGCTACTCTTTCAAGCATCTGATCTATAAATGGTAAAGGGAAATGGTCTTTCCTAGTTCCCACGTTGAGTTTTCGGTAATCAATGCAAACGCGCGACCTGGTGGTGGTACGTTGGGGAACTTACTCTCCCTTGGCATTTCCAATCACAGTCATGCCTGATTTCTTCGGGACAACTTGAATGGGGCTCACCCACTTTCTATCCGAGATAGGTTAGATAATCCCAACATCGAATAACTTTATAATTTTAATTCGCACCACATCTTTCATTATGGGGCTTAGTCTTCTTTGCATTTCTCTCGAGGGATTAACATCCTCTTCGAGGTGAATCTTATGGGTGAAAATTAGTGGGTTTATCCCCTTTAAATCATCTATACACCAACCAAAAGCACTTTGGTGCTTCGTCAAAATCTTTAAAAGCTTACCCTCCTTCTCTTCATCTAAGCTAGAGGAGACAATAATAGGAAATGTCTTACTTTCACCTAGGAAAGCATATTTAACATTGGAGGGTAGTTTCTTCAACTCGAGAGTTGGGAATGAATCGCTAGAGGGCACCAAGCGTGCCTCCCTTGGCGGTAACTCTTCGAATCAAGAAACCCAACTAACATCTCTCGCGTCCTCGCCTGACGCTCTCTTATTGAGTATGCCTCTCTACTCCTCAATCTCTCTCAAACTCGGTATAAGATCCCTCTCTCTCGTGACTAAACACTAGGAATGCTTCTAAGGCATATCCACAGTAATTTTCCTCAAAGTGCTCTTCTACGATCTCGTCAATTAGGTTCACCGCATGAATATCATTTTCTTCCCCTGCTTGTTGGGCTATGTTGAAGATGTTTGTTTCTAAAGTCATATTCCTAAAAGTGAGTATCATCTGCCCATTTCGAGTATTGATCACTGCGTTAGGTTTAGCTAAGAATGGGTGCCCAAGGATGATGGGAATATGATTTTTTGAGGTGAAAGAGGGCTCCGTGTCCCAAATGACAAAATCTATCGAGAAGTAGAAAGTGTCCACTTGGACTATCACGCCCTCAACTATACCTCTCGGTATCTTCATGGTTCGATCTGCTAATTGGAGAGTGATCCTTGTGGTCTTAAGGTCGCCCACATCAAGATGCCTATAAATTGAATAGGGGAGGATATTAACACTTTCCCCCAAGTCGAGTAAGGCTCTTTCAATTTTATTCTCTCCAATGGTGCAGAAAATGGTGAGTGCACGGGGATCCTTGTATTAAGGTGGGAGATCATTAAGAAGAATTGAGCTCACATTTGGTGCTAGGAACACATTTTTCTTTACCTTCATCGAGGAAAGTTGAGTTAAATTTCTCATTTTTAATCACCTCTAGCACTTCATCACTTATGGTCCCTTTATGTAAAGGAACCAATCTTTGAGGAAATGGAGCAAGAGAGGGTGGCCTTACAACTACCTTAGGCTCACTAGTGTCTTCCTTTTCACTCTCGTTCAAGTAGATATCTTCGGCCTCTTTTGGGCCAGGTGAATTATCCTTGTCTTTTGATATGTCGTGTGGGGTAGGTGATAAATCAACCACTCTCCCACTACGAAGTGTTGTTACATCATGACACTGCTCCTGATGTTCGGTGGATGTGGAACAGACACTAGTTTGACCTTGGGGAGGTCTTTGGCCCTAGGCAGGAAATTTTCCTTTCTCTTGGATACTCAACGATGATTGCAACTTGGAGATGTGCACATTTATGTCGGTGAACATGAGTTTAAATCTAGCATTGGTTGCACTTTGAGAATTTATGAACTAGTTTATTGTATCCTCGAGGTTCCTCCACGACGGAGTTACATATGGAGCTGGAGGTGGTGGTGCTTCTTGGTATTGATGAGGTGGAATAGGTGGGACAACCTATGAATGTGGGTTCGTCGATGGTTGTGGTTGTCCATAGTTGAAACCAGGAGGGTTTCTCCACTAAGGGTTATACGAATTCCCATGCGGGGTGTTAAAATTTCCCTTGAATCCTCCTATGACATCCACCTGCTCGGTGTGCATGGCCTTTTAGGCAGAAATCATCGGGCATGACTTTGTGGAATGGCCCGCCTCACATATAGCACACACTTTTTCTTTCGACCCACGACTAGATCCGTAGATACCTCTCAACCAACCATCAAATCACTATTTCATATCTCTTTGAAATTGATCGAGCAAGCGGTCTATTAAGGTATTACTATCCAAATTGTATATACCGGATGTAGTTGGAGCGATAAATGTTTGTCTAGGTCTGTGTTGGGTATTAGGATCAGATGTGTCCCATGCTTGAGTAGTCTCTGTGACATACATAAGATGGACCTCAGCATCACAGGAGTTTAAATCCTAAAAAGGTCTTTCACATATTATTTACAAAAGTTGTTTCGAAGCCACTGTTAACCCATTATTATGGAAGAAAGATATCACAAGGTGTTTGTCAAAACCATGATGGGGGCATGCGCTTACCAACTCTTGGAAACATTCCCAACACCTGTTAAAAGACACATTATCGTGTTGTCTGAAACCTTGGATTTCAGTTTTGGCAGAGTTGGTCTTATGCTGTGGATAGAACTTTGAGATAAAATTAGATTGCATATCTCTCCAGGAAGTTACGGAGTTCGGGGGTAGAGACCATAGCCAGGTCTTGGCTTTATCCTTTAAGGAAAAAGGAAATTTTTTTAGGCGAATGGTATCCTGCATGCAAGCTTGGTCACTAAATGTGTCGCACGCCTCTTCGAACTCGCAAACATACAGGTATGGTTTCTTCAAATCCATGATGTGAAACATAGGGAGAATCTCTATCATCCCATTGCAAAAGTGGAATTAACGGGAATTATACGGAAGTAAAATTCAACCATGGGTGATAGTCCGTTCAGGAAAGAGTAAATCTTTCATGGGACGATAGGGTAAATCTCCCTCTCCAATGACGAAACTCGCTGCATTCGACATCGTGCTCGCGCTCTCTTCAAATGTCTCAGTATAATCACTCGGTGTCCTAGAGGTGTGACTTGAGGATTGACTCATGGTGTAACTACCGATAGAGTGCTCAGAAGTAGTACGTGGAACCCAAAATTATGGAACGCGAGGTGTGTGAGGGCTTTCAGAGTTATACTCAACAACCGAGTTTTCGTAGATTCTGGTTGGAGTATTGTGAGGAGTCTGAGTATGTTCAGGATTTTGCATTAAAGGATTTTGATGAATGATAATTTATTTATTTATTTCTTTTGTTTAAAGTTCTAGATTGACTCGATCTAACTTAAGTCTACCTACTTCCCCGGCAACGGCGCCAAAAACTTGACGCCACCACAAACGTGTCTAGTGTGCGTGCTATGTAGGCTCAAGTGCAAGCCTATCTTATTAATAATAAACCTGGTAAGTTGGGATCGTCTCCACAAGGAAATAGAACGAATAAACGTAACGACGTTGGAAAGATTGAGAATCCGAACTTCACTCTAAAAGAACAGAAAAGATGATTTGGGAATATGGACTAACTACTAAATGTAAATTTTAGGTTAACAACTAATAAAACTAACAAAATGCAGCTATGCTAGTTAACCGAAAAACTGGTAACGATTGGAATGAAAAACTTAACTATGACATGAGAACAAATAGGTTGGGTTACAATCCCCCACACCCTAGTAATTCACCTCCTAGGATAATAGATTCGGAATTAGAATTTTAAATGAACCCGATCTTTTGTACTCCTAAGTATTACACTTATGAGGGATCATAGCCCGCACAGTATGTAAGAAAAGGACGAGTAAAGCGGTATCTCATTAGCCAATACTCACATTGCACTCTTAATCATCTTGGTTACCTAGGGCAAATGAGATCAAAAGTTCCACGATGGTTGCATCGATTATGCAACACGATTCATCTAATATTTTAATTCAAAAGTCTATTTCCATGCTGATGAATTATATCGGGTGGGGTTCATGCACCCCAACCCTTAGAAAATTAGCTAGACATAATTAATTTAGAGAAAGACGTGATTTTTAAGAAACAAAATATTAACTCTCAAGAAACTAATTGAAAAGAGAATTTCAGATTCAAAACCAGCAATTAAACCTAATTAGAAATCAAAAATTAAAGGGAAGGTGTTACTTGAATTGAAGAAATTAAATTTGAATCCTTACATCAATGCTTCTAATTGAAAACTAAGGTTTTTAACTACAAAAACCCTCTACTCTTACTTAGCTAACCTAAAAATCGAACTCCCTATATTAGGGAACTAATCTGAATAAATAGCCACGGAAATTTACAAGAGTTTGACTCCATTACAACTCTAAGAAAGAATAGAGAAATTCATAAAAATCCAATGCGGTCTGGATCGATCTGGGTAGGCGGTTTGGATCGCCCCCTGCTTCGAGATAATGTTCCCCGGATAGAGGCGGTCCGGATCCTTTTTGGGAAAAAGGTACGGATCCCCCCTTTTTGAGACACAGTATATTTTCCAAGGCGGTTCGAATATTTTTCCAATAAAAGTTTCGGATCGCCCCTATTTTGGGACAGAGTGATTCTTATAATGCAGTCCGGATCATTTTCCAATAAAAGGTTCGGATCTGCCTCCTTTTTATCCAGGGGTTTTTTCCTTTTCAACTACAAATCTTTGGAACTTGATCACTGGAGCTTAGATTGCCATGTCGTTTCTTCCAAAGTTCTTGAAATTGAATTCTCTTCAATTTTCTATTTGTCTTCAACTCTAGACGACGGCTACAAATTTATAAAATTACCCATTGAATTTCCTCCTTTGACTTTGCTCATTTCTTATCGAGTTTCTTTCTTCCTTAATGCTTCAAATACCTGCAAAACTTAGGAGAAATACACGAAACTAGATGTACTTGTTAGAAGGAGTTAATGTCAAGGAAATGCGACAATTACACTCATTTTACACTATTCAAGATGGTAAAGGTCTCTAAATTAAGGGGCTAAATTCGAAAGAATTTTAGCCTAATCAGTCGCTCATATTTTCTTGTTTCTGTGTAGTTTGTGTATGATTTCACCATCCTCTACCATAGCCGTGACGAGATGGAGAGGAAAATTTTTTAGCTCGAAGTCAATCTGAAAGATGCTATTGCTGCTAAGACATCTTTCGATCATGCTCTATCTGAAGCTAAATCTTCCTTTGATAAATTAAAGGAGGCATCCTCCAAAGAATTGTAAGAGCTGTGATAGTATTATGATAAGATCATAACGAGCAAGCTGGTAGTTGCTGAGGAAAATAAGGTTCTTGCCGAGAAGACGAGGAAGCTAGAGTTTGAGGCCTCTACCATCAAGGAGAGCTCTTACAACGCTGGGTGGGAAGCAGCATATGATAATGTTGATGCCCAAATTGATTGCATCATCCGGTCCAACTTCAAAAAAGGTTGGGACAAGGCTTTACTTGTTACTGAGGTAGATGTTGAATCCCCTCTCTTTGATGAGCATGACCCTGGTCCTAAACCTATCATAGGAGAGGTTCCTGACCGTATTGCTGATAGGGTTCAGCTGTTGGAAATGTTGAGGGTTCTACTACTGTCGATGCCCCTGTTAGTCAGGGAATAACAGTTGTTCCTACTGAGGAAAGTGCAGGTGGGACAGGGACGAGCGAGGTTGCTTCAAATAAAGGGAAAAAGCAAGTATCATCAGAACAAACTGAGGTTGGCAACTAGGCTTCTAGGGCTCCCTTGTATTTTTTGTATGTTTTTTGTTCTCTTTTCCAGTCAATCTACCTGTATGACACTATCATTGATAATAATGGAATAAAAGAGTTTTAATCATTTGCATCCACTGATTTTTTTTATATTTGTATGATTTGTAGATCGTTGACCTTGGGGACTATATCTCTACTACTTCTCTTCTAGGCCTAATCCTTAGTAATAATGTGAGCGATACTACAAGGACCAATTTGAGATGGTTGCTAAGTTAAAAGATAGACTTGAGGATATGAGCGAGATCAGTGCCTCTATTCAAGAAGAAGTAATTACTCAAGGTGAAGCTATTAGAGGCATCTGAAATTAATTTGGTAATAGAGATGCTCCAGCGAGAGAATGATACCTTAAGGAATGAGATTGCCCGCTTAAGGGAAATTTTTTCGAGCATTATCGTGTTACTCCTCTAGGGCTCTTCATCATCGACGAGGCAGCGAGATGGAGACATTGATAGTAGTTCTCATAGGGAGATTGCCGAGCTGAAAGGAGATATATGCTGCGAATACGTGTTTACTGTTGGGCTTAAATAAAATGTCACCAGATTGCGGCATTTGTTCAAGAATGATCCTTGGAAGATCTGGGCAGACAATTATAACCAAGGCTGGACTGACGCTCCCATGAAATTAAAGGAGGTTTAGGAGTTAACCCTCATAAGAGGATGGTTGAGTGCCCTCAGGGAGTTACAATCCCCAGGAATTCTATTCTCTGGTATCGGTATGAAATTTCTCCTCAACTTTGATTCCAAATCCATTCAGGGGGATGATTACTGGATTCCTATAGACACAATTCCATGACAACTCTTCGAGCCGAGCTTGAATGAGGTCGAGTAGGAATTTTCCCCTCATTCAAATGATGGTTAAAGAGCACGGGTAGCTAAATACCTCGTCCAATGACCTGGTCCTCCTAAGGGTTCAGATTGATTTAGCATATGTAATTGTTTGTACATGTAGCGATGTAATAAAATATTTATATTTTGGGAAATTTCCAACTAAACATGTGTTATTTTTTACTTTGTTGATCTCTAGTTTAGTTATCTTGGGCTTTTCTAGCCGAGTGGATCTGACTTAGGTAGAGTTGTAGAGTTGATTGTCGAGTTAGTATCCCCCCAGTCATGTACTCTTTAATTACACTATTTGACCTTACCTTACCTATTAGGTCATTTCATTACACTTCCTTAAGCGTAAGCAGGGCAGTGGCGAGGATACACCTGGTAACGCATAATCTATCCGAGCAGGATTTTTGGGCCAAGCTATGTTGGCGACAAATCTGGGATGGTCAAGTTGCCTAAGGATCCCCTGTAGGGCTTTATTTATTTCCTGTGAAAAACTAGGAGGCCAATTGTTCTGACAAATTCCTGAGGAGGGTCTTCACTTGTTGACCTTGCTAGCTATATCTTGGATAACATAAGATTAACCAATGAGGTGCAATCATAGAAGATCACATAAAGGAACTTAATTGTGCATGTTAAGAGGGGAGCCTGTAACTTGGAAATGATTCATATACAAAAATGTATTTAAGAAAATTAATACTCATAGAATGCCTATGCCAAACAAGTTTTATTAATTGGAGAAGGATTGAAAATTCAACATTACGTTTGCAAGAAAATAAAAAAAAATCTAAAAGTAGAATTTCTTCAAGTTGGATGCATTCCAAGATCTTGGTATCTTCCTACCCTCTAGCATTCCAAGTAATAAGATCCTTGCAGGTCATCCATTATCACCTTAAATGGTCCCTTCCAGTTTGGTCCTAGATTGCCATTCGATGGCTTTATAGTGCTGCCAAGAACTTTCATTAGGACGTAGTCCCTAACCTGGAATGTTCTTGGATTGACTTTTCTATTATAGTGTTTTGCTAGTTGTTATTGGTAGGCTTCTAGTTTCAATAGATCCAATTCTCTTCGTTCATTAGCTAAGTCAAGTTTAGCGAGTAATGCTGCATCATTCTGTCCATAATCGATTTGAGTGGACCTCATGGTAGGGAGGCCAACTTCTAAATGGATAATTACCTCCATCCCATACGTAAGTATGAATTATCTCTCTCCAGTTGCTCGCCTTAGGGTGGTGCGATAAGCCCATAGGATATGTGGTAGTTCGTTTACCCATGCTCCCTTGGCTCACTCTAAATGCTTTTTTAATCCATCGATCATGGTTTTGTTGGAAACCTTAGCCTGTTCGTTGCTCTAAGGGTATGCCATAGAGCTGAAGTAGTGCCTAATCCTATGATCGCTACAGAAATCTTGGAAGAGGCCACTCTTGAACTGGGTTCTGTTATCAATGATGATAGTCCTGGGGATCCCAAAGTGAGTGAATATATTTCTCCATATGAATCTTATCATGTCTTCGTCTTTGATGTTTGCTAGCGGCTCTACCTCTATCAAATTAGTGAAGTAGTCTATTATACTTACAATTACCATCTATAGTTGGTAGAGGACCCACGATATCCATACCCCACTGGGCGAAATGTCATAGGCTAATACATGACTTTAGGTAGCTAACTAGCTGGTGAAGCATAGGTGCATGAAGTTAGAACTTCTTGCACTTTTGAGCATAAATTCCAGCCTCTTTTTCATGTATGACCACCAGTACCCTGCTGTCATTTCTCAAAAGGCTAGCGACTTGCCCCCAATATGATTCCCATAGATTCCCTCATAGAGTTCATGCAGGACTCACTCAAAGTCCTTTCGATGAACACACTGAAGGTAAAGGTCAATGAAAGATCTCTTGTACAGCTTGCCCTCAGAAGATAAGTGAATGCAAGCTACTTTGAATCTTATCTAATGAGATTTTTTCTTATCTATTGGTAGTACATCATTTTTCAAATAATCTATTATGGGGTCCATCCAACTGGGGGCTGTCTCGATATGGAGAACGTGCTCTATGTTCGGCAGTTCGTTGATCTTGTTGATACTTTTCTGGGAAAGGAAATTGATATGAATTATCCTCTTCAAGTCGGAGTTAATTACTAAGCTTAAGGATACAATGGCATCAACATGGTTGTTCAGTCCCCTGGGAAACTGCTGGACGCTGATGTGCTCAATGTTGGCCATCAATTATTTCACAGTGGCGAGATAGGCTTCCATCCTCTCATATCTTGCATTGAAACTGCCACTTATCTGATTGGAGACCAACTGCGAGTCACCAAAAACTTGGAGTTTCTTTTCTTCGAGCGTTCGTGCCTTTTGTAAGCCCGCGATCAGTGCCTCATATTCTGTTTCATTATTGGAGGCTTCAAATCCAAGCCTGATTCCTTACTCGAGCACTGCATCTTCAGGAGTAATCAGCACGATGCCTACTCTAGCCCCTCTGGAATTGGATGCTCCATCAACATATAAATTTCAGACACCTAGATTTTGTGGAACCTCCTTCAGATGGATGGAGCTATCATGATCACAGGCATGCCCTCCGATGAACTCAGTAATGAAGCCTGCGAGGACCTTCCCCTTGATAGCTGTCCCTGGTTGAAAATGAATATGAAATCTCCTGAGATCAACCGAACATTTTAATAGTCGTCCTGAGAGATCCGCTTTTCTTAACACGGTCTTGAGAGGGTAAGAAGTAAGTACGAAGATCAAGTGTGCTTAGAAATAGTGCTTCAATTTCCTCGAGGCTACCACTAATGCAAAGGCGAGCTTCTCCAGTGACAACTATCACTGCTCGTCATCAAGAAGAGTTTTTATCACGTAGTAAATCGGGTGCTAACTTCCCTCTTTCTCACATACCAATACGAAACTCACAGCATAATTCGACACTACTAGGAAGAGGTAAAAAGGATCATTATCCTTAGGAATTATGAGCAAGGGGGGTCTGATGAGGTAAGCTTTAAGTTCTTCTAATGCCTTTGAGCAATCCTTGTTCCACTCCACATTCTTACTTTTCTTCAGTAATTGGAAAAATGATTGACCTTTTTCGAAAGACTTTGAGATGAACATATTTAACGCGACGAGCATCCGTTTGATCTTTTGTACATCGCTTATAGTTTGAGAAGGCTACACCCTGTTAATAGTGCCAATATTGGCTTCAATACCTCTCTTGCTGACCAAGTATCCGAGGAATTTTTCTATCTGGACACCAAAAGAATATTTACTTGCGTGAAGTTTCATTCGACACTTCCTGAGGATTTCAAAGGTCCTCGTTACGTCATAGGGGTGTTCATTTTTTAGATTTCTCTTGACGAGCATGTCATCGATTTAAATTTCCATGGTGTTCCCCATTTGATTCTTGAACATCTTGGTGACCAACCACTGGTAAGTTGCTCCTGCATTCTTAAGCCCAAAGGACATAACCTTGTAATAGAATAACCCAATAATGGTTATGGAGGCAGTTTTATCCTGGTCTCGATCTTGTAGAGGGATCTGGTGATATTCGTAGTATGCATCCAAGAAGCTCATCCTCTCATGTGCTACCGTGGCATCCATTAGCTGATTGATCTTTAGGAGGCGAAAGTTGTCCTTAGGGCATGCTCTATTGAGATCGGTGAAGTCGATACAGACTCTCCACTTTCTGTTGCTCTTGGGGACAACCACTAGGTTGGATAAACACTTGCGGAACTAGACTTCCCCTATGGATCCTACATACAATAATTTTTTAACTTCCTTCTCCACTGCCTTAGCCTTCTCCGGAGCAGTTCATCGAGCTTTCTGTGCTATTGGTTTCAAAGCTGGATCGACGTGAAATCGATGACAAGTGATGTTATGATCAATCTCGAGTAACTCGTAAGTCTCCCATGCAAATAAAATTAAATTACTCCGAAGAAGGGTGACCAACTCTCTTTTTTCACGGTCGATGAGTGAGGTTCTAATAAGGAACTTTCTTTCATTCGAGTTGCTACTGGCTGTGACTTCCTCCAAGTCCTCAATAACCCTTTTAGAGGGGAGGAGTCTGGTCTCCTCCACTCCTGGTCTGCCATATTTTAGTTTCTATTTAGAGGGAATCAGCCTCTCCTGTTCCTCGTTCTCGCTTCTAACTTCTTCAACCTTCTTCTCTGGTCTGGGACTGATGGCCGCTATAAATAACTTTCTTGCCATTGCCTGATCTCCATAGATCTCCACCACTCCTCGTTCAATCACACATTTTAGCTTCTGATGGTAGGTAGATGGGATGGCCTTCATCGTATGCAGCCATCCTCTACCGAGGATTTCTTGATAGGGTGAATCAATATCGACCATGAGAAATTCGATCATTTTTTAGATGTTTCCTACCCTTACTGAAAGATGATCTTCCCCAAGGGGATGTTTATCTTTCCAGCGAAGTCAACTAAAGGAATGGTGGCATCCTTTAGGTCGGCGACACTTAATTTCAACTTCCTGAACAGGTCGAGATACATTACTTCGGATGAGCTACCTTGGTCGACGAGCAATTTTCTGACATCATAGTTATCTATCCTAAGTGTACTTATTAGTGCATCATGATGTGGGGTTCTCACTCTCACCAGGTCCTCATCTGTGAACACAATATGTTTGCTATAGTTGACATCTTCTACTCGTCGATGCTTCCCAGCTTGTGTTTTGGCTGGATTGATTTAAAAAGTTTTAATTACTTCTGTAAGATTTTTCACATCCATACGAGCCGTATTTCCTTGAATCTATTTGAGGCCGGATGCCCTAAGAATTACCGTGAACTCATAGATGATGTCTTCATCGAGCACGTTATCGGGCCTCTGATCTCCATTAGCAGCTACCTTATTCACCTTTTTCTCCACAAATTCACTCAAGTGTCCACCTTGAGCTAACTTTCACGGTGGGACTTGTAGGATTTACAGTGCTCGTTTTGTGCCCGCCCTCTTTGTGGAAAGCACATATCAATGCGTGGTTTCACTTGGAAGGGTCCCCACCCATCTTCTTGGGTCACCCGATGAACAGTTCATCCTTGATATTTTTTAGAATCTTGTAGATCGATTCTCTAAAAACTGTATTTACTGCTTGAAACTCATTCGAGGCATCACTTTGTTCCTATTCGTGGGTCCATTCTTACCTCCATTCTTACTCCCTTTCTTTTGACTCTCATTCTTATCTCTCCCCTTACCGATAACCTTGACGCTACCCTTTTCTCCTCCTTTGAGATGGGTCACATCTTCGACTTTGGCATATTTTTCAATATAAGCCATCAAGTCATCGATGGTTGTGCCTCCTTCTTAGTGAGGGACTAGTGCAAGAGGCAGGAGCTGGGTAATCAAATATTGAAGGATGCAATGACGACCTTCTCCAAGCAATTGTCAATCTCATTGAAAACCTCCCAATACCTCTTCGCGTAGTCTCTGAGGTTCTCCTAGGGATTTTTCTTCATTGTCAACAAAGAATCCATCCTCTTCCTATAGGAGCTGCTAGTAATGAAGCGAATTGTGAAGATCTCATTCAGAGACTCAAAGTTCCTAATGGATCTATAGGGGAGTTTTTTAAACCACTTTTGGGCCACATCGTGCAAGCTCAATGGGAAAATTCGGCACATCATTGCATCCTTTTGGTTCCAAAGGGTTATGGCCTGCTTGTCCTATCTAACATAGTCGATGGGATCTGTCTTTCCATCATAGATCTTAAACCTATGCATTGCAAACTTCTTGGGGGATTCCTCTTCTCCTATTTCCCTTGAAAAAGAGGACTTCATCTGGGTTCTGAGAGATAGCTTGGCTAGTTCTCTTATCGATCTAGAACCCCGATGTGCTGGGTGTTGGTCCATCTCTCTCCGGAACAGGTTTCATATATCATCATTCTGTTGGCCTGGGCTCCTGTAAAGGCAAGATGGTTATTGTTGCTCGGACCAATCGTCATCTGAACTGTGTCCCTCAATTCTTTGATACCCACGCCTTGGGCTCCCCCTCGGCTGCGAGATTTGATCACCCGAGGGCTAGGAGTTTGATAATGGCGTTGCCTCGTGTTACAATGGAGTTCTCTCTCCATCCTCTCCAGTCGCCTCTTGAAGTAAGCATTTTTGGCTTCCTTCTTGTGAGTAGCCTCTTCCTGCTCTTAGATCCTGGCCTCAAACGCGTCGATCAACCTGGAAATTTGTGTAGACATAGCAGGACCTTGGCTTTATTCCAAGGCTTTTCATTTTGGGCAGAGCCTTGGGTTTGAGCGTCGAGCTTCAGGTCTAATCCTATGAGGGATAGGTTGCTCTTGAATATCCACCTCTTGAGGAGCATTTATCCTATATGATCAGACATTCTAGGTTATTATTGGTGAAGGCTTTCATAAAGGAAGAATAATCACTTCCCAAATATGGCGCCAATTATGGGGATAAAAAATCCCAACACAACTAATAAGTAAATGCAATCACCAGAAAAATAAAGAACACGAACAAGAATAATCACAATCACACACAACACAAGATATACGTGGTCCGAAAATGTGCCTACGTCCACGGTGGGGTTTACTCATTGTATTTCTCTTTTTTTACATACCCTTTACCCCGGGCTAGGGGTACAATATATATATATATATATATATATGAAAATTAAGAGAGTGGGGGTGTTAGATACCAACACGCTAACCTTTATCCCTTGAATATATCCTTCGAGATTTTAGGGATAGATCGGGTCATCTCCTGTTAACCATCTTGAGGCTTCTAAGTTTGGGTCGGGCGCTCCCTATTTTTAATAGGGCTTAGTCCGGCTACTCCCCTGGGCCTACAAAGAGAGAAGTGGTACCCACACCTAGTTTCAATTTTGTAAAACGAAACGGAGATTTGTTGGATATAACTTGATTAAAAATTATTTAAACAGATCCAACAAGAGAAGCTGATTTCTAAACTAAAGAAATCAAATCTAAACACTACTAAGTGATTGTATCACTTTTGAATTAATTATACAAGTTTCTATAAAAAGAAACGAGTTCTAATCCTTAGTGAAGGTGTTAGAAGAGAGATTAAAACCAAAGAGGTGTTTAAAATCAAACCAGAAAGCCCTCATACTCTCAAACCCTCAAAAATATTTTTTGAAAAATATTTGCAAGTGTTTTGCTTGAATTTTGTAATTTCTCTCGATTTATTTCTCTCAATTCTCTCTCTCTCTCTCTCTCTCTCTTCCTCTCGGACCTCTGAACTCCCAAAGATTGTAAATGAGGGGATGACGGGTCTTATTTATAGGGAGGATAGAAGGGTCTGGAAGGTTAATCCAAATCAACGGCTAGGTTTAACTTTCATCAGTTGATGTAAATCTCACGGCTCACAATACACAACCTTTATACGCTTGATGATTGGTTCATAAGGATATCACAGGGATCATCTTAGAACACATGCAGAACGTTGATAAAGATTGATCCAACGATGGAAAATGATTCTCAGGTTTGTGAGTGTAAACAAACACAAATCTAATCGTTGTTATGCCAACACATGTAAGGCTCATATAGAATGAAAAGAGCGTGTTTTTGAATTTTAAAAAAAATCCTATTTGCTACCCCAGAATTATGTAGCACTTTAGGATTCTAATCATCACAGATTTTAGAAAATTTTGGAAATACAATTTTAATCCCAAACATTTTAAAACCCTAAATTTTAATTCTAGAAAAAGGTTTTTAAATGTTTTAAAATTCCTAAAAAGTCCTTAAAAAGTCCTTAAATGTTTAAAAACCCTTTTAGCTTAATTTCCGTAAACACCTCATAAATGTATTAAAATAGGATAAATGAAATCCTAGAGTGTGCAATGTTATTGGATTTTTACTTGTATGACCATATACCTTGTTGATGTAGGCATATTTGAGATCATGAAGAGGCAATGAGGCACAGGGGAGGACACAAATTTTGTCTATATTTCCAAACTAGATAACCTCCTATATATTTGACTCAAGTAAGTCACATATATAGTGTGATCCACTATCACCCTTTGAAAATAGGAGATAAAATCTCATTTGAGTCATCTAGTACTTGTAGGGATACCAAAAAAAAAATAAGAAAACCTTATTCCTATACAAAATTCTATCTACCCCATATCCTAGAAATGAAAAAGTACATAACTCAACTATTTACAAACCAATAACCTAAATTTATCATATGAAGACAATGGTACTGGATCCTAAAAATCAAACAAGTAAGATCAAGAATTTTAGTTGAATTGTAGAATAAATGTCCTATATGGAGTCAAATACTTTTCCCCGATTTTGTCTCAAATGGACAAAGGGTGAAAAAACACAAATAAGTATAAAAATGGAGTATATATCTATGAAATTATAAATATTGTGTCATATCATGGATCTCCTACATAAAGTAGATATACGAGGCATCTTTTGTCATTTTTTTAAATGACCATACCCTACACCCTCAAAGATCAATTATAAGCATGAGTATGACCAGAGGATATATTAAATAATGATAAACACTTATTCAAGATGTATCATGCTAATAGATTTCCTTAGAGATTTAAAACTTAAATTATCTAGAGGCTTAGTGAACAAATCTACTAATTGAAGTTCTGTGTGCAAACAATTTATTTTCAATTACTTAAATTCTACTAGTTCACGTATAAAGTGTTTTCGAATCTTTATGTTCTTGGTCCGAGAGTGTTGAAAAGGATTTTTGAAAATATTAATATTAGTTTGGTTATCGCAATAGAGATGCAATTTATCTTCATTAATGCCATAGTCGCTTAACATTTTTTTATCCACATCAATTGTGCACAATAGCTTCCTGCGACTATATATTCTGATTCGTCTCTGGGAAACCAATTGCAATTTTTTTCTAACTATTCCATCCTACCAAGTTATTACCAATGTAATAACACGCGTCTGACGTGGTTTTACTGTCATCGGAACATCCTTCCCAATCAGTGTCGGTGTATCCTATTATGGTACTAGATGTGTCATTTGTATACCAGATTCCTAGATTGATTATCCCTTTTACATATTTTATAATTCTTTTGATGCACAGTAAGTGACTCTCCTTAGTAGTGTTTTGATAGTGGGCACACACACAAGCAACATGCATTATATCCGCATGTGAGCAATAAGATATAGTAGACTACCTATCTTGCTTCTATACAAGGTAGGATCAATAGGTTTCCCACGTTCATCTTTCGATAATTTGACTGAGGTACTTATGCATGTCCTAGCGTCTTTGTCATTTTCTAATCCAAATTTCTTTACTAACTCTATAGTATAATTGGTTTGCGAAATAAATAACCCATCAGACATTTGTTTGACTTGGAGACTTAACAAATATTGTATCTCCCCCATCAATGACATTTGGAACTCTCCGTGCATAATATTTGAAAAGTTTTTAACTTCAGTATGGGATGTTGATCCAAAAATAATGTTGTAGACACCACATTTAGGACCTCTCTTGGTTTCTCCTTGAGTCCATATCCCCCCCCCCCCATTTCACTACAAACCCTAGGTCGCACTCCGAGTATCGATCTAGAGGCTATCGGGTGCTCCCGAGCTCCCCGTTTGACTCCAATCAACTCTATCATCAAATATAAATATCTTTGAATCCTAGAAGGGCTCTGAATTCCCTTTCCAACAGTCTTGCCCCATATGCAAATCGACATAACGATTCAGACGAACGGACCATTTTACTATCGAAAACAGATTCGGAGACCACCGGGCTCTCCCAGGCCTCGATTTTACCGCAAGAAACTTCATTGTGAGATAAAAATCTCTTTGAATCTTCAAAGGGAAATGAAACACCTTTCTAACTGCCTGCCCCGAGAGAGAAACGACATAACCGTTTGAACGAACTATCAGTTTCCCCCGAAAATTGATTCGGAGGTCACTAAGCTCTCTCGGGCTCTAAGTGACCAAACTCAACTATTCATCTTAAATGAGGCTGAATGAATCTTCAAATGTTACTAAATACCCTTTCTAACAGTTTACCCCGTGCGTAATTCTGACTTATGGTGTGGACAAACAATCCGTTTTACTCCGAGAGGTCATCGAGCGCTTTTGGGGCCCGGTTGACCAAGGTCAACTTTCTGAACTAATAAAAACTCTTAGGAATATCGAAGTACATCTCTTAAAAATTCCAACGGTATGCTCGTGATCGATTCTAACTTACCATGCAGACGAACGATCCGTTTCCATCCTACGATCTCCCGTCCAAAAGGTTGACCTGCGCTTTTGAACCACATTTGATCTAGAGTCAGCTCCTGAACCCGAGAGTTCCAAAGAACTCTTGACAGTCTCTGAATTAACGTTATACAATTCGGATAAATACATTACATCCTACGATCGTTGTTTCAAAAAAATTTGCATGGGACTGCCAATTGGCAGGTCCATTTCCCTACCTATCGATAGTGTGTCTAGGGTCACCTGCCTATGGGTAGGACTAGAGAAATGCCGATTGGTACCAACCCTCACCCTATAAATAGAGGTCATCACCTCACTCCCAAGAGAAAATAGAGATCCATCAACATAAGTGATCTCAGTAACATTCTCTCTAAATCAACAAAGTTCTTCCATGTGAAGTTCCATTCAAGCTTATATTCCCATCCTTTTCATACCCAATTTGACAAAACCACATTCTCTGTCATCTAACATTCATCTCACATTAAAGGGAGTTCATCCAAGATCAAAGATCAAGCTTCAAAGAAGGTCCAAATCCTTCCCTCTATCTTCAAATCCCTTGTTTTTGCATAAACTACATTAGATTCATAATCTAGTTCTTACTTTAGTTCATAAACATCAATATCTACATTTTTATAAGTATATTGCACATACTTATTTTGTAGAAAAAAAACCCAAAAAAAACAAAAAGAGGGTTTCTCCCATAAATTCCGAACGAGATTATCCATCTCACTTTTTCAAAACTAAAAAACATTTTTTTACACACACAGCCATATTAAAATCCCGTTCGAATATATGGGATAAAACCCAGACCCACGTCGCATTCGAACTACGTGGACTTTGATGCCTTTATAGTCTACGTAAGCGTTTTAGATTAAAACACGAGACTCAAGTCCGATTTTCCAATTTTCTATTTTTTTCCATTTCTCCAAATTTCCCAAATTCCCCATTTCCACACTTATCATATTCTTGCATTGATAAACATATTATGTTTATTAGCGTTTCATACAAGATATATTATCGTTTCATCATAACGATCAATATCAAGATAAATGCATAAATCATATTTTCTATATATATTATTTTGGGAACATTCATATGGATGACCTCACTATACCTTTCCCATGGTATGACTTAAATGATTCTTATCTCCATTATATATACACGCACAAACACTTCACGGAGAAATAAAGGAAAACAATAACACTAGCCCATGAGAGACCGAAGGACGGGATGGGTACCTAACACCTTTCCATTCAGTAACTTAGCCCCGGAACCTGTGAACTATTGGTTACGTATGCATCAGTTTGTCTTCGATGCCGCTCTCTCGAGGCGACAACATATTATTTTGCCTATTTTGTGGAAAATAGGTTGTTGACTCTATCTATTTACATTTTCCCCACACTGATGACGACCAAAGCAATCACAAGTAGGGAGCGAGACCTTTTGATCCCCCTTCCTTCCCTATTCCCCCCTTTTGAGAGGTAGAGGAGAGGAAGTGGCGCACGATCTCGATCGGGATGGCCACAGTGGCGACTCCGCTAGGGACTTTTTCATAAGAGGGCTAGACTCTATTTGCATGGGTGTTTTATTTTCTTGTATGCGTATGCACATGTCTATATGTTATCTTTTCTCTCCTCTACTATTTCTTGCACATATACACCTCATGCTTGTATTCACTCACATACTTGTAGAAATTCTCCATGTACACTTTACACCACGTGAACCTAGGATCACGTATATCCACATGATTCCCACATCACTTAAAAATTCATTCTTAGGAATCACTAACACACACCTCCACATATCACACTTGTATATATCCATTCCCACTCACACTTATCAAACACCACTTGTAGTTGATCCATGCTTAGTTTCACTACCACAAACTTACTTGTGGATAATTACACACCACTCACTTTCATAAAATCCATGCTTAGTATAGATTTACTTACTTGTACCTTATTCCCTACTTAGCATGGTCAATAACCATACTCTCTCCATAAGATATTTATCAATAATCATGCATATTACACACTACATCACTAAAGTGCATTGCTATTGACTAAATTTTGTCCCGTAACTGGGGGTCACTTCGTGATGGGCGCTGATCTGGCAGGACGCAGTTAGCCTAAGCGATATGACTCTCACCTTTCATTGGCCAAGTACCTTCGACGTATATTGAACGATTCTCCTCGCATCGTACCACTTGTCCGAAGTCATGACGGCAGGTATATCACAGGGAACTCGTTCATATAGGTAGAGTATATCGAATTCTCTCTCACACATACTGTCCCCATGAGGTATATTGTAAGGCTATTCACGTATACTCATCTATGTCAAATGGCTTGTTTACACATACCAATTTCCCTCAACAGTAATACGTATATCGTGGAAGTCATGCCAAAGGGGGGAACACCTTCCAATTAACCCAACAACTGCATACCTAAATATAGGCGTCAAACTTAGGACACTTATATTTAGTTTGCTAGTTTATACCCTAAACTCTACCGAAATGATGGGTCAGCATGCCATCCAAATTTTTGCTCAATTTTTAAGACGGGACCCTTCCCATGAGCTTGGTAACAAGTCCAACCATAATTTTTACATTTTTTCAAACCCAATTTTCCA
Organism: Sambucus nigra; assembly: GCA_949130495.1. Lineage (NCBI taxonomy): Eukaryota > Viridiplantae > Streptophyta > Magnoliopsida > Dipsacales > Adoxaceae > Sambucus > Sambucus nigra. The sequence goes on along the minus strand of OX422221.1, from coordinate 222,483,467 downwards.
GGCTCGGGTCCTGCCTGGCATTTCTTTTAGCATTTAGGTAAACCTAATAAGTGAAAACCTAGCAAACATACTAATAATCATGCTGACATCCATCTCTCATCTTTCCTCTTTCTTTTCCAAAAAGTGTCAAAAATATTTTTCCTTCTTTTATCAAAAATACCAAATGCATTTGTCCTTCCTTATACCCAAAATATTTTCCTCCTTTTTACCCAAAAAACTTTTTTTCATCATATTTTCCAAAAATGTCAAAAATAGTTTCCTTCATTTTCTAAAAATAAAAGTTTTCCCTCTCTCTTTTAAAAAAAAACATTTTTTCTCCTCCTCAAGTCGATTGCATACCCTTGTCCAGGCTCCCTTGGTCTTAGTCGAATCTCCCCGAAGCTACGTTAGTCCCCTCACTTACTCTGAGTCTAGCATTCATCCACTTTCTATGGAGAACACAGACCAAGTACCGAATCTGCAGTCGAATTTGATGATGGTCCTAGATCAATTAACTGCCAAGATTGACAACCTTCGAACCGAGGTTCATGAGATGCAACAAAATTGGTTTCCTATTCTCGAAGATCCCGATGTTCTTTTCTCTCGCGCTATGGTTCCACCTGGACCCGAGACTATTTGGGTTCCTGAGGAACACCAACATATTCCACGTGATCCTCCTACTAATGGGCCACCGCCAGCCCATCTTCTAATGCAAAATCTTGCCCATCCAGGGGCTAACCTACCCGTGACCATTGATGCAAAGGAGGAAGAGTTGAAAAAGGTTAAAGAAGACCTTAAGATGTTGATCAGAAAGTTAGACAAAGTTAGAATCTCTAGGAACTACATGGATTGTAACCACATCTCCCTATCCTAAAGCAAGGTTGTGAGAAAAATTCAAGATGCCCAACATGGATAAATTTATGGGTAGTGGACCTCTGATTGTTCATCTTCACATTTACCACCGAGCCATGACTCTCCTAGGGGACGTCGAGGAAATAATGGCCAAATGTTCCAATAGACCTTGAAGGATAGTTCTCTCCATTTATTCTTATCTCTCGGGGAGTTCAGAATCCGCAGTTGGGAAGATGTTGCTCGCAAGTTCATGTCACACTACAAGTATAATGAAATTTAGAGGTTACCTACCGTGATTTAGAGTTGCTCAAGAAGAATCTTGGGAAGTCAGTCAGTAACTTCATATCTAGGAGGAGAGAGCAAGTAGCCACCATGACCAACCGACCTTTCGAAGAGGAGAAAGTCAATATTGTGAAGAAGAACTCCCTACCCCATGTCTAAGAGACTATAGGAGGATATTACTACCCTCGTTTTCGAGCCCCTCAAGAAGTAGGAGTGGATATCGAAGAACATCTTGCCAAGACAGAAGTTGAACTAAAGAAAGCATCTAAACAATTCGCTCCCAGAAAGTTTGAAAAGCCAGCTAGTACCACCATTTCAACCATCAATATCATCTCTCAACCTGCCACATCACATGAACCAAAAAGCCTCCCTAACCCAGTCCAAAAGGAATACACCAAGCTTTATGCTCACCTCTCAAAAGTTTACCAGGCCCTCTTGAGCCTAAATCTTATCAAGCCCTTGGACACTCATCCATTACTAAACCCACTTCCTAAAAATTTCAAACAAGATGCCCATTGTGACTTTCACTAAACTACTTGCCATACCATGAACTAGTGTTTCCACCTCTGAAATATGATTTGAGTCCTGATTGACTGGGGTTTCATCATCCCACCAGACAATCCTAAACCAAACACTACCCACAATCCACTACCCAATCTTACAAATGCCATCTTCTGAGAAGAAAACCCAAAATTTGACCCATCTACCCAGATCATACCTAGAAAATCACCAATTAAACTTATATTCTCTCCAAAACCTCGCCAAGCATGACCATACTCTCTCCTACACCCTACCATCTTCACCGATCAGGCCCTACCACTCCTTATCAGAGCATGCATTACTATCCGCACTCGTTCTGGAGGAAAAGATATGGAATTAAAAGAAGTATTGAACTAAATCCTAGAGTTCGGGCTAAAATTACCCTCCCAGATGATCGTTGACTGCTAGAGATTCAGTGTGTTGTTCTTAAAAGATCAAAAATGGGCCCGAGAGTCAGATAATTGGGTGGTACTGACCAACGAAGACAATTTAGATGATATGGTCCAGATCATGGTGGATTTATTCCAACATACAGGTGATATTTATAGTATTTCCGAGCTACTCGATGCTTTGAAACTATAGGGGAATATAGTCGCTTCACTTTTACATATTCCTGCCAAATGGGAGGATTTATACGAATAAGCCATTGAAGTTGTGGAGTGTATTGAATTTTTATGGAAAGATAATGTTGTTGCTATCGGATGGGGGGACGAATTTGATAATTCAGACAAAGAGCAGAGTCCAGAAAAGACTAGTTAGATAGTCAGCATATGTGGGATGATATCAATTGAGGAGATACTAGGAGAGATTAACAAGGTGGATAAATAACCCGAGATCAATGAGGAAACATGTTTTTTATTTTTCCCCACTTTTGTGAACCACGTGACCAGGTCAGAGAGGCAGTACCAAACCTTAAGCCTATAGCCATCATCAAATGAAAAGGGGAAGGGTGTCCAGAGTCTTCCTATGACAAAAATGACCTTTGAGGAAACCAAAATCCTCGATTAGTTGAAGAAAACCTAAGCCAACATCACTATGTGGGGACTCTTTATGTCTTACTAGATTCATTGGAATGCCTTGATCATGCTATTCACAGGACCTAATTTCCTCCCTAAACCATGCCAGAAGAATCAGTGAATCTATTTGGATCTCCAACCTATACTATAATGCTCTCCTTATATGAAGAAAAATCCCCAAGATTGGACCGAACCACAATTATGCTCTCAATATCTCTGTCGAAGTCATGAGAAAGACCGTCCCACTTTCATTTATCGATAATGGATAAAATTTTAATGCCTACCTATTAGTGACCCTCAATTATTTGGGACTAAAAGTAAACAACCTTGATCCAACCTCTACAACAGTATAGGCCTGCGATAATACCCATCGATAAGTGATGGGATCTATAAAGCTTATAATAGGGGCTGGACCTATAAATTTGGTTATTGAATTCGAAGTCATTTATATCCCAGCTTGTTTCAATCTACTTCTCGGACGATCGTGGCTCCATAGCATCAGGGGGTATCTTCTTCCCTTCATCAAAAATTGAAGTTTTTTGCCAATGGGTAGGAAATCACTATCTTGGGCGACGACGACAAAGCTGAGAATGCAAGAACTAGTAATCTAGTTTTTGAGATACGACATGGGACTAAGATATGGTTTTCCCAGAGTATAACCCCCATGGGAATGTCAATGTAATCCAGATGTCTAAGAACATGCACTTCATGCCCGGACAGGGATTGGGACGACGACATCAGGGAACACTCTAACCCATTGTGTTGAGGGAAGATTTTCCTCCTTGTGGCATAGGCTATCAGTCATCAGTAGAAGAACTCAAAATGCTCCGTCAACCTCGATTTAAGAGAAGGCTAGAAAGCACTAAGACTGTCTCGAGTGATTCCTTGAACGGAAGATTCAGTAGAGAGGGTAAAGATTCCCCCTTCTGTGGATTTTCTCAACCGTGGTATGATCCTGTGGACAAAACGAAGAAACCTGGAATGGAAATATATTTCCAAGATAGCTACTCATGGGCCGAGGGTTCCCAGCATCAATCGCAACCACTCATGGAGAAGACCATAGCTGATACCGGATATTCTACAGGAATTGACTCTATGGATTATTTCAATTTACAGACACTAGGGCTGACATTCTGTATGATCAACTTTGGGGCTACATCTTCGAATCCGTCCCGCCTGATCAAAGCTGCTAATGCACCTCTCATTGACTGGCATGATGCACCTATTCCCCTGCTGATATTTGACCTAACCCTGATGATTTTCCCCTATCTTCTTCCCTAGTTATTCCTCCTTACTCTGATGTAATCGAGACCTCCTTTAGTGATCTTCTTAATGTTGTTTTTCCTATCAATGAAATAAACGAATATTTTGAGTATATTGTTGTGCCTTACATTGATTGTCTTAATTTTAATCAAACTCTTGATGATGATGATTTTATAAATGAACAATTCTTAACTGATTTAAATAAGGTTAATAACAAATAACATAATCGCGTCCAAGCTAATGAAGATGAAACTGTTGTTATTAGTCTCAATTCTAGTACCCAACTGCGCGCGATTAGGATATTGGCCACCCTTGACGAGCATGAGCGCGCACAACTCAAGGGGTTACTAAAGGAATTTGGGGATGTCTTCTTATGGTCCTACGGTGATATGCCTGGCATTGACCTTGAGATAGCTCAACATGATATTCCTACTCTCCCCGAGTGAAAACCAGTCAAACAGGAACTGAGAAAACTCCGCACCGAATGGCCGCCCAAAGTTAAAGAAGAAGTGGTCAAATAGTTGAACTTGGGTTTCATTCGTGTGATCGAATATCCCACGTGGTGAGATGATATCATACTTATGTAAAAATCAGGAGGGAAGGTTCGCATGTGCATCGACTACCGAGACTTGAATAAGGCCTCTCTGAAGGATGATTACTCGCTACCCAATATTGACATGATTATGGATAACACGACCAGTCACGCTCTTAAGTCATTTATTGATGGGTTTGTTGGATATAATCAGATCAACATGCACCATATCATCAAGAGAAAATAGCATTCATCACCTCTTAGGGAACTTTTTACTACACCGTTGATATTCCCAATATGTACCCTCATACTGGGAGCCAATAACCTCGGTTGCCATTACAATCGAGTTAACAAGAAGCTCACAACAGCCATCAGAAAGGTCATTATTCTCAAGGTCATCCATTAATGATCAACCTCGGCTCATCTACATGGACGAGGTCATACTCATTATTAATAGAATTAACTTAACCCTCAGACTTACCAACATCGTACTCGGCTCGACCGAGGTTATAAGGGATGGCATCATAGGTCCGAGCATAGGCAAACATATGAGTGATTTGGAACATGTGGGCTTAACCATTATAACCAACTTATTCCCCTCACGTGGGAGAATATTTGGTCATCATTATCTGCATGCGGCACAACCATGTGTCGACATAAGATTGGTTCGATCACCACATACATGCCCATGATATGCTTGGGGGGTACACTATACCCCCCAAGCACTATATATACATGTCTTATTCTACCTTGAAAAGGGATCCATAATTTTAACCCTAGCGAAAGATCTTCTAAACTACATAGTAGAGAAAGAGAGTGAGAGATTGTATCATAGGCCATCAGTGCCCTTGTTCTAGTGAAATTCACTCACACAATCACATTGGATATAGGCCAGATAGGCTGAACCAGTTAAATACAAGTGTTTCCCCTCTTCTCCTCATCTCCTTCTACTAGTTTATTACTCTTGTGTTTCCATTGTATTTACTAGCTTGAGCTTATCAACACTTCATACTGGTGGTGCTATTTACAGCAACATCATTTTGGTGTCGTGTGTGGGAACGAACGGATTCATCTCTTCCTCCTTTGCTTCTTGACCTCATCGGATACTCTGGTGGTGAGCCGTCCCTCCCCCTTGCGTGGATATGTTTCACCATTGAAATAGGTCCTTTAAGATCTCAAGCTCTCTAGTATTTTTCATTACAATCTCTCTAGTCTTTTTAAATGGCACCATAGTTACCACCTCCACCATTTAGTGGTGGAGGCCCCAATTCCATCCAAGCGCCACCCCAGTCTGAGATGACTGAGGTAGCAGCAACCTTGAAGTCCTTAGCTGCTACTCAACAAGTAATACAGGAGCAATTTCCCCAGCTAGGCCAGAACATAATGATGAGACCACATGGGGTCTTACTGGAATTGACTACTCTGACAAATGATCAGGGACAACATGAGGCCAGGGGATCACCCCAGGCACCACGAAAAGACTTACCTCCTTCTCAAAGGCGGAGAGATGTTGCTAACCCTAGGCGTTTACGTATGGGGAAGTAAGGAAAATTTAACGGGAGGATAGGTATGACGATATAAAGGCTAAGGATGCTCCAGCAGACTGTTGGGAGAAGTATGAGATATCAAACAACACAGTACGACCTATTCAGTAGAGAAGAGATTGCGATGCTCGATAAAGAGGTTCGTCTTTCGATAGATTAATTTGAGGGTCGGCCTTCAAAAGTCTTAGCCCAGTTAATGACTTGAGAGAAAGTCTATCTAGGTCAAGAAGTCTTGCTGGCTCCAGAAGAGAGGGTGGCGACTGTCGTCCCCATTATGGCCGACCCCCACATGCACGATACGGTGGTCAGGGGGAGGTCAACAGTCGACGTTGTGCTATCGCTGGGGAACCCCCGGTTCTCCATTTGGGGGTGGCTGGGGACAACCTTGGCCAGGCCGACGCTGATAAACACCAGAATGACTCTATCCAAAGGTTGGTAACCTCATAAAAAGTTGAGACCCCTTGCGGAGTGGGTATTTAGAAGGTTATACCTTTGTAGAAAAGGATTGTCAAATTTCTAACCCTGACCAAATTCAAACCTCCAGTGGTATCACCCAAGCATGATGAAAGTACTAACACATTCCACCCTATTGAGATATACCATTCTGTAGCAGACATCTATTCCATCTCTGATGAGATGAGGTGCCGAGCTTTCTCGAGCACTTTGACTGGGACATCACATGTGTGGTTTACCTATCTTCCTAAGAATTCCATAGAAAACTTTAGATAGTTGGTTGAGCGATTCATACATAATTTCTATTTTGGGGTAAGACCTCAGAAGAAGAAGACCCATTTGCTTTATGTAAAGCAAGGAAAGGATAAAAGCCTCAGAGACTATATCGCGAGGTTCAACAAGGAAAAAATAGAGGTAGGGGACTATGAATAGAGTATAGCCATAACAGCCTTCATTGGAGGACTTGAGAAGGGAAAGTTACTCTGGAAGCTTGCTGAAGACCCTCATAAGTCTATGGCCAAGTTGTTGGAGACAACTGTAAAGGTCATGAATGCAGAGGAAGTAATGGTTGTGAAATATGAGGATGAGAAGGGAAGTAAGAGTGGGAAGTTTCAGAATAAAAAGGATGGAAAGTAGAGAGATGTAGATAACAAGTTTGTAGACTATCACATCCTCAATGAGATAAAGAATGATAGGTCTCTAACATGGACAGAGAAGCTGAGGGCTCCTCCAAAAAAGAGAAATAAAAAGTTATGGTGCGAGTTCTATCAAGATCACGGACATCTAACTGACAAGTGTTTCGCTCTGAAGGACAAGATTGAAAAAATATTGAAGTCTAGAAAGTTGAGAAGGTATATAGATACAAGAGACTCCAATAATGGATGAGCTAACCCAAGAAAGAAAAGAAATGATAAATGTCGGGAAGATGACCCTGTCGGGAAAGATGATGCCTCAGATGATGACGAAGATGAACCTGAACTCCCACTAAAGGATGACAATGTCCCAATAAAGAGAGTCAACATGATCTTTTTTGGTGTGAGCACTATCTGTGAGGGACTAGCCAGAGGTTTCTCAGACGTAGCTGATCGCAAGGCTTATTTGGTAGAGGCAAAAGCAGTGACCAAAGCCGAGGTTGTGAATCTATCTTCAACAGAGGTTAAACCCGAGAAAAGAAAGAAGGTAAACATGGACACACTTGTCGTCGGCTTCTCACGACTTGATTTCATTGGTATCTTATCTCCCCGTGATAACCCTCCAGTCATCACCACAAGGGTGCATGGATGTGAGGTTTAGAGGATTCTTATTGATGGGGGGAGTTCCATAGATGTTATGTTCTGTCCCTATTTTAATAGCTTGGGTCTCAGCCGAGAAAGGCTCGTCCCTTATCATCACCCCTTAATCGGCTTCAGCGGATAGAAAGTCCATCCATTGGGAATGTATGAAATGGATGTGAGAATGGGAGATGAATGGCCTAAGAGGTTGACTAGAAAAATCAACTTCTTTGATATGGATGAAAATGTCTTCTCAGCCTACAACCTCATAGTGGGATGAGTGGCCCTCAAAGAATTTGAGGTCGTGCCTTCAACAGTCTACCTGATGATAAAATTATCGGCACCCTTGGAGTAGGGGAAGTTCAGGTGACCAAACGTCAGCATGTGAATGCTACTTCAACTCTACAGAAGAGATATAGGCTCATAAAAAGGAAACCACCGCTTAAAACATTGACACCCTTGATCCTAGAGATAAAATAAAGTTCAAGAACGAAGAGGCTGCGAATGAGGTAGAATGTATCGTCCTCAATGAGGATGAGATAAAAAAACATCCAACTTAACAAGGACCTAAAACTTGAGATCAAGGAGGAGCTAATGAATCTTCTAAGGAGGACCAATACAAAAGATGGTACATCATTTTAGGTCTCGTAGAGCAAGATATGCTCATTTCTTTACCACATGGCAAATCTGCCCTATAGGCCCTCTTATCGTTCATTCAACTTCCACGAATTTCCATAATTTTTCTACATCATAAATTTATATGATATTTCACCCAACATCAGTAAAAATATTAAAAAAATATAAAATTAAAGTTTCATAATTTTTAAGGTTCGTTTGCTATGTCAAGCAAAACACCGAACACATGGCGGGCATATTTTCACCCTTAGGGCAAATTTCATACCCGAATTTCAAACTCTCACCAAAGACTCATTTCTTGGTATTTTCATATAATTTTCGGATATGTCATACATATATGAGTCCAGGTTAATCTCCAATTTGAATCAATCAATTCCAGTAAGTATACAAAAATATATGGAAGTTTGAATAAACAAAGTTTCTAAACAAAGCAATTTTAGGGTTTTATACATTAAACATCTAACCAAACATATATATCAAGGGCTGAAAGCTTAGCAAACAAATGATGGTTTCTATCATCTAAAACACAAATATAAGAAAAACAAAAAGATTTGCAGTTAGAATTACCTTCGGGGCTTTTACGTAATTTTCTATGAATTTTCTTCAATTTTCTCCTCACTTTTTCTTCCTAACTTCCTACTTCTCTTTCCTTAAGCTTAAAATCTCTCATGGATGCATTTTGGATGAAAAAAGAGGTAATTCTAAGGGTTTAAGGTCGGACAAAGCCACCACCCTTCCCAACCAATGAGAATAAAATATTTGTTGCCATAATAAGACAAAATACTACTTAACGGATGGACTATTTTGCCCTTGTTTCATAATTTTGGTATAACTTCTCACTCGAACCTCTGTTTCACACACCGTTTGTTGTGTTACAACCATAACTCACTTGTATACAACTATATAGTTTTCACCTCAAGTCAATTGTTATGTCATAAAGGTCAAAACTAGCCTTAAACATGAACATTCCTACCGAAACCTTCAAAATTTTGTATTTGTAACTAATTCGACATTTCATGATTTTTGAAGGTAGGATTAGACTAAACATAATAAATTAACATCACATATATTAATAACACACTAATCATATCACATAATCTAGGCATGATTTAAGCATAATTAATCATAATTATATCCGGGTTGTCACAATTCTCCCCCTGTTAGGAAATTTCGTCCTCGAAATTGACATACCTTGGTTGTCCGAATCAAACAAATACGGATAACGCATTTTCATTCTATCCTCACTCTCCCATGTATCTTCTTCCATGGAATGCCTTCTCCACACAACTTTCACAAGTGGAATCACCTTTGATCTCAATATTTGTTCTTTCCTATCGACGATAGCAAGCGGTTCTTCCACGTAGCTCAAATCTTCCTTTAACTCAATAAGTTGTTCCACCAATACATGTGAAGGGTCCGCTACATACTTTCTCAACATAGAAACATGGAAAACATCATGTAATCGAGCTAACTCTGGTGGTAATGCTAACTTGTAGGCAACCATCCCGACTTTTTCAAGGATTTCATAAGGTCCAATGTAGCGTGGACTTAATTTTCCTTTCTTTCCAAACCTCATAACTCCTTTCCATGGCGATATTCGAAGAAACATATAATCCCCTTTCTAGAATTCCAAATTTTTTCGTCGTTTATCCGCATAACTTTTCTGTCTGCTTTGAGCTATTCTCATTCTATCTTGAATAATCTTCACTTTTTCAGTGGTGACTTCAATCAACTCTGGACCCTCTATCTTCCTCTCACCAACTTCACCCCAACATATGGGTGTACGACACCGTCTACCATACAACGCTTCATATGGAGCCATACCAATAGTAGACTGAAAACTATTGTTATATGAAAATTCTATCAAAGGCAAATATTCATCCCAATTACCTTTGAAATCAAGCACACAAGCTCTAAGCATATCTTCCAAAATCTGTATTGTTCTTTCAGACTGCCCATCTGTCTGGGGATGAAAAGCCATACTAAACTTTAAGTTGGTTCCCATAGCATAATGCAAACTATCCCAGAATCTGGAGGTCAAGGTAGGGTCCCTATCTGAAACAATAGAAACAGGTGCTCCATGCAATAGAATAATTTCATTAACATACAATCTAGCATACCTATCAACTGTATACGTAGTATTGACTGCTAGAAAGTGAGATGACTTGGTTAACCTGTCTACCACTACCCAAATCGAATCTGACCCCTTATGAGATCGAGGAAGCCCAACCACAAAATCCATTGTTACATGATCCCATTTCCATTCTGGTATTGGCAATGGTTGAAGTAAACCAGTAGGTTTCTGATGCTCCACTTTTACTTGCTGACATATAAGGCATCTAGCAACAAAATCAGCTATTTCCTTCTTCATATTATTCCACCAATAATCCTCCTTTAAATCCCTATACATTTTAGTACTAACAGGATGCATAGTATAAATGGAATTATGAGCCTCATCTAAAATTTCCTCTTTCAATCCACCCACATTAGGCACACATAACCGCTGTTTATACAATAAAGTGCCATCATTCACAGTACAAAAATCTTCAGACTTACCATCTTGGACATCTTGTCGTTTCTTCTCAAGGAAAGGATCTTGACTTTGCAAATCATGAATACGGGTAGCTAACAAAGGCCTCACGCTTACATGAGCAAAGAATCTATCCCCATCTACTAGCTGCAATTCTACTCCCATCAATCTCAACTCCATAATATGAGCAACTCTAGCACATCGAATACACGATAACTTGCCTGAAGCCTTTCTACTCAAAGCATCTGCAACTACATTTGCCTTTCCTGGGTGGTAGTTAATTGTACAATCATAATCTTTAATTAACTTCATCCACCGTCTCTGCCTCAAATTCAACTCCTTCTGAGTAAATAAATACTTAAGGCTTTGATGGTCAGTAAAAATTTCACATACCTCACCATATAGATAATGACTCCATAATTTCAAAGAAAACACAATAGCAGCAAGTTCCAAATCATGTGTAGGATAATTACGTTCATGTGTACGCAACTGCCTAGAAGCATAAGTAATAACTCTACCATGCTGCATAAAAACACAACCCAACCCCTGGTGTGAAGTATCAGTATAAATAATAAAACCATCTCCACCATCTGGAATAGTAAGAACAGGGGCAGTTACCAACCTCTTTTTCAATTCATCAAAACTATTTTCACAATCAGAATTCCATTCAAACTTAACATCTTTCCGGGTTAGTTTAGCCATCGGCAAGGCAATTGAAGAAAATCCCTTTATAAACCTCCTATAACACCCATCTAAACCAAGAAAAATCCTCACCTCAGTCACGTTATTGGGCCTCTCCCATTTTACAATAGCCTCTACCTTTTTAGGATCAACACATATACCATCTCCCGAAACAACATGGCCTAAAAATGCAACTTGTGATTGCCAAAATTCACACTTGCTAAACTTGGCATACAACTTCTTATCTTTCAACAGATTCAAAATAGTTGTGAGATGCTTTTCATGTTCAACCATATCACATGAATAAATCAAAATATCATCAATAAAAACTATCACAAATGAATCAACAAAAGGATGAAGTACCCGGTTCATAAGATCCATAAATACAGCTGGAGCATTAGTCACCCCAAAAGGCATCACCATAAATTCAAAATGACCATACCGAGTACGAAAAGCAGTTTTAGAAATATCACTCTCATTGACCCTCAACTGATGATAACCCGATCGTAAGTCTATTTTTGAAAACACTTTAGCACCCTGTAACTGATCAAATAAATCATCTGTACGAGGTATAGGGTATTTGTTCTTAATTGTAGATTTATTCAGTTGCCTATAATCAATACATAAACGCATGGTACCATCTTTCTTCTTCACAAATAAAACTGGCTCACCCCATGGAGATACACTAGGCTGTATGAACCCCCTATTAAGTAAATCTTGCAACTGAATCTTGAGTTCTTTCAACTCAACAGGTGCCATTCTATACGGTGCCATAGAAATAGGGGTTGTCCCCGGTACTAATTCGATACTAAATTCAACTTCTCTTTCTGGAGGTAACCCTGGCAACTCACTAGGAAACACTTCAGGAAAATCCCGTACAATAGAAACATCGACTAATTGTAAAGCCCCCTTCCTAGTGTCAAGAACATATGCAATAAAACCCTCACAACCCTTACTCAATAATTTCCTCGTCTGAATAGCAGAAATGATACAACTGGGAACAATTTTCCTTTCCCCCACAAATTTAAATTCAGGCTCACTAGGCATATTAAAAACAACTTCCTTACAGAAACAATCCATAGATGCATGATATTTATATAACCAATCCATTCCCAGAATTATATCAAAATCAAAAATATCCAATGGAAGTAGATCTATAACTGTATCTCTAGCCCCACAGTCAAAACACAATCGCGAAAAATATATTCAACTACAATCATATCCCCCATAGGCATGGAAATACCCAACCCCACCTCTAAATGAGTGCATGGTCTATTCAGATATATGGAAAATGCATATGACACAAAAGAATGTGTGGAACCAGGATCAATCAGAACATAAGCACTTCTATCAGTAACAAAAAGTGTACCTGTCACCACATCTGGAGTAATCTGAGCTTCTTTCATTGTAAAAACTCGTCCACCTAGTCTAGAACTACTAGCTTGTCCTCTGCCCATACTTTTCACTGCACAGCCCGGAGATAACATTCTGCTTTCTACTTCACTATGTGCTGCTGGAGCCTCTGCTAATTGCGGACATTTCTTCTTAATATGCCCCACTTGATGACAATGGTAGCATTCCAATCCCTTAAGCTTAGGACACTCAGATTTATAATGCCCTTCCTCTTTACAAAAGAAACATGTAACAACTCTTGTCGGTGCCTCACCCTTTCCTGACCTCCTAACCAGACTCGAAGATTCTCCACCCCTAGTATCTCTGCCAAATCTCCCCAGGCCTCTACCACTATCTCCACCACCTCTCTAAAATTTATGAGGTTCCATCTTAACACTTCCACCCTCACCTCCCTTAAAGTGAGATGCGTCGAATCTACTCTTCTTAAAACTCTCTCTACTCGCCACCCCTTGGTTCATTTGCCTTTCTGCTATCATGGCTTTGTTTACCAGAGAAGCATAATCTTCTAACTCGTAAGTGGCCACTCTATTTTGAATAGGCCAAATCAGTCCATCTTGAAACTTACTACATTTATCTCCTTCATCCTGCACATACTTAGTAGCAAATCTCGACAAAGCAGTAAATTTAGCATCATACTCCCTTACAGACATTTTCCCTTGGGTCAAATTTATAAACTCCCTCAGCTTCTCCCTCCTATAAACCTTAGGGAAATACTTAACATACAAAGCTTTAATAAATTCAGCCCAAGTAATAACATCAGTACCTTCCATCCTAGGCACCAAATGGTTGCTGGCTTCCCACCAATATTTCGCCTCCCCTTTGAGCTTAAACACGGCTAGATTCACTTTCTGGTTATCTGGAACCTTCATAACTGCAAAGATAGTTTCTAGATCTCTGACCCACATCTCAGCTTCTGTAGGTTCAACTGACCCTGAATATTCTGGAGGATTCAACTTCAAAAACTTCTCATGCATGGAATCTTTCATTTCCTTCCTTGCCTCTCTCTCAATCCTGGCAATGGTCTTTGATTCTAGATATCTTGCCTATTGTTCTGCTATTTGTGCCATATTTCTTTCTTGTTGCTCTGCCATCCTCATCATTTCCTGCACCATCATCTGAATCTCTGTAGGTTATTCATTCTCTCTGGCCCTTCTAGCAACACTCTGCTCTTCTTCAGTATTGTCTATACGAGAAGCTACTCCCTCTTCTCAATGTTGTCCATCCCCAGGTTCCATCTGGAATTATCTGGAATATAACAAAGTTCTAACAACCAGTATAAACAGTTTATACTACTAAACTATTGGTTAGTACATAAACAATTCATAAATATCAAATCAACTCAATACTTCCATCTAACCGTCACACACGTCCAGAATTAGTAACCACGCTCTGATACCACTAATTGACACACCCCAAAACCCAATATCCATACTAATCATTTGTTATTGGAATAATTAGATCATAATCTTGAGCCCATTGGAAATATGATTCATTCATCAATACTTTCCTACATAATGTGCATAATGAACATAATATTATTCTTATATCATAAAATTCAATATCAGAGTCATAATTAAGGGAACATACAATACCGTGATTAACTATGATCAACTCAATCCATACTGAATCAATATATACAATGTGTGAGTATATTAAAGTCTTCAGTGTGACAACAATAAAATCCCATTTTTAAACCCCTGCTCTCTCCAACGGTGCAACTCTCAAAGCTACCGGTCATATGGAATCCTAGCTGGCAGCGTATGAACCTGAAATTGTTAAAATATAAACCGTAAGCATTAAGCTTAGTGAGTTAATCCTTCCCTACAATAGAATAACAATTCTATATCAAATGTGTAGATATAAAATCCGAACGATCCTACCCATTGGCAATAACAAATCATGGATCATAAGATCCAAATAATTCTGCCCATTGGCAATAACAAATCCTGGATCATAAGATCCAAACAATTCTGCCCATTGGCAATAACAAATCCTGGAACATTAGTTCCAACAAATCCTTGGATCTTTGTCCCATTCCAATCCTGGATCATAAGACCCAAACAAATCCTGGATATTTTAATATCCAAACAAATCCTGAATACCGAAGTATTCAAACCAATCCTGGATCATGAGACCCAAACAAATCCTTTTTAATATCCAAACAAATCCTGAATATCGAAGTATTCAAACAAATCCGCTCTTAGAGCTATATTCATATTTATATATGAAACGAATCATAAGTACACTCACCTTGGCGGTTTAACTGGCTTTGCCCTTGCCTTTATTCAGTACTTGTTCAATCAGCTCTTCTTCCCTTCCTATCATTCTTAAAATATTAGTATCATCATAATAATATCAATAATCCAAAGAACGATTTAAACATAATTCAATCTATAAGCATCACATGATTCCATTCAAATCATTTATCACAAGTGAAGTCCCATCCAAATTCATTCTAGTATATTTAACATATCCAAATCATAGACCAAATATGAATTCATTTATTCTTGTAAATTCAATCCTTGTCATATTAGTATTCCAATACAAAAGACGGTACATCATTTTAGGTCTCGTAGAGCAAGATATGCTCATTTCTTTACCACATGGCAAATCTGCCCTATAGGCCCTCTTATCGTTCATTCAACTTCCACGAATTTCCATAATTTTTCTACATCATAAATTTATATGATATTTCACCCAACATCAGTAAAAATATTAAAAAAATATAAAATTAAAGTTTCATAATTTTTAAGGTTCGTTTGCTATGTCAAGCAAAACACCGAACACATGGCGGGCATATTTTCACCCTTAGGGCAGATTTCATACCCGAATTTCAAACTCTCACCAAAGACTCATTTCTTGGTATTTTCATATGATTTTTGGATATGTCATACATATATGAGTCCAGGTTAATCTCCAATTTGAATCAATCAATTCCAGTAAGTATACAAAAATATATGGAAGTTTGAATAAACAAAGTTTCTAAACAAAGCAATTTTAGGGTTTTATACATTAAACATCTAACCAAACATATATATCAAGGGCTGAAAGTTTAGCAAACAAATGATGGTTTCTATCATCTAAAACACAAATATAAGAAAAACAAAAAGATTTGCAGTTAGAATTACCTTCGGGGCTTTTACGTAATTTTCTATGAATTTTCTTCAATTTTCTCCTCACTTTTTCTTCCTAACTTCCTACTTCTCTTTCCTTAAGCTTAAAATCTCTCATGGATGCATTTTGGATGAAAAAAGAGGTAATTCTAAGGGTTTAAGGTCGGCCAAAGCCACCACCCTTCCCAACCAATGAGAATAAAATATTTGTTGCCATAATAAGACAAAATACTACTTAACGGATGGACTATTTTGCCCTTGTTTCATAATTTTGGTATAACTTCTCACTCGAACCTCCGTTTCACACACCGTTTGTTGTGTTACAACCATAACTCACTTTTCTACAACTATATAGTTTTCACCTCAGGTCAATTGTTATGTCATAAAGGTCAAAACTAGCCTTAAACATGAACATTCCTACCGAAACCTTCAAAATTTTGTATTTGTAACTAATTCGACATTTCATGCTTTTTGAAGGTAGGATTAGACTAAACATAATAAATTAACATCACATATATTAATAACACACTAATCATATCACATAAGCTAGGCATGATTTAAGCATAATTAATCATAATTATATTCGGGTTGTCACAGGAAAGTTAGCATATGCCTTCATACATGCTTCCAGGAAAATGAAGCCATATTTTCAGGCTCATTCCATGATCATCCTCACAGATTCCCCACTCAGATAGGTCCTCCATATGCCTGAGAAGTCAGGAAGGTTAATGACCTTGGAAATTGAGTTGGACGAGTATGGTATTGTTTATTGACCCAGAGTTTCCATCAAAGGACAAGTGCTCGCAGATTTTATGGCCGAGTTTACCTGGGACGAGGCCGTGGTTGAGAATGGTGTTGGAACTATAGATGAGAAAGTTAAAAGGAACGTCGGTTGAGCAGCATACGAGGCTGAGGCAAATACAACAAGGTAAAAGGAAGTTGAGAATGAAGAAGAGAGATACCTATTCAAACAAGGGACCATGATAGAGGGAAACTTCTCTTCAAATGAAACCATCTGGAACTTCTTCGTTGATGGATCGTCATTGAAAGCGGGAGTGGAGAAGGATTGGTAGTGTCGGTACTAGATGGTACAGATATTGAGTATGAGTCATTGCAAAATCATTGCAAACTTCTCTTCAAACCTGCATTTATGAGTATAAGTCATTGCAAATCTATTGTAGACCCACCAACACCGTTCTTATCTATAAATCCTCCATGATTCATCTAATATCAAACATGACATTCTCCTACATGACCATTAAAATCTCATTATATATAAGTTTTCTTACCACTAGTGTTTCTTTAATTCATTTATCCATTTCTTCATAATATTTTACTTTATTATTCTCGTCCAATCGTACTTGGGTGCATAAGCACTTAAAATATTAATTAAGTTTTCATATAAGAAAATTTTTACAAGTATGATTATATTGCCTCTCCTACAAATATTTACGATATCATCCTTAAAGACTTTATCTATTATTATTCCAAATCCATTATTGTTTATATGTTGGCATATATAATATAATTTAAACATGTATTATATAATTCTCTACCTTTCTTACACACCCATTTATTTATTTTAAACAAGTTATGTTAACTTGTTTATAATCATGGTATCCACGAGATCCATCCTTTTCCCAATAGAAGTCCATACATTTCAAGTCTCTGACCTATTTATATTATTCTAGAGTAACTTGTTGACCTTCATATTTCCATATTGGCGCAAGAACCCTTGCCCATTTCTCATCGCACTCGGCAATGACGTGACGCCCCCTATTTTTCAAGACACCAGGTGATACGTACAAGTTGCCTTGATTATTTTTCGACACACCTGGTGGTAGGCGTAATCCATCACTTAAATGGAATGCACTAACATTGGCGCAATGTATTCACAGGATTCCTGCTCATAAGAACATGACAAAGTTTTATGTTGCTTGTGAGAAACTTAACGCAACCATCCTCCTTTATTCGATCTTAGTACCGATAGTGTATAAAATAAAATATAAAAAGTAAATATGACACAAGAAGAGTTCAAATAAATATGTATAGGTTAAAATTTTTTAGCATGACATGAAATGAAAGATTTGAAATTTTGTACGAACATAGGGCGAGATGAAGTGATTTGAATGAATACCACTATGGATACAAATAGTTTCAGGTTAGACTATCATCTTATTGTGTTCTTTTTTTAAATTTCCATCACTACATATACTTATAAATTTTATAACCTAAAGCGGTTTACCAACAGGTTGTTAATTTTTCAATAATAATGGCATATATATAGTTTTTCTTTTAATACTAATATCTAAAAAAATACAAAAGTCAAACCCATAGACCACTAGAAATGCCCTAATCTCCATAGAATTGTGTATTAGGTTATTTAGAGCATGAATTCATACTTTTGATATTATATATCACACACAAGTCTCAATTTCTAAATTATTGATTAGGCCACTTATGGTTGTAACTAACGAAGCAATTCATTTAAAGTCCATCATTGTATATTTTATTATATCATTCCCACGCCATGTCTAAATTCCTCTCTTTACGAGATATTCAATTTATTTTGGATAAAATATTAGGTAGATTAAAGAAATTTTAAAACTAAATTTTTTTAGTCATATAATATTTGACAAACTTCTCAACTTGATCCAATTTTTTTTACTTTTACGCATTGCAACCTAATATTTTGTTATGGTTGTAATGTCAATTATAAATTGTCATTGAAATTATGTTAAATTAAGGAAAATTAATATTTGAATCTTATCTTTCACTAGTTCTTAAAATCAAGGCCAAAACATGCATTAAGTGTTAAATGTTAAAGTGGAAATTCATTTAAAACTCTTAAATATATAATGGATAAAATTAGTTATCTCTCTCCTTAACCCCACACACATTCATCTTATTATCTTTGTTCCTTTATATAGTTGCATTTTTCTAACTGTGTTGTGGATTTTTTCCCTAGAAAATTGGTCACAAGGCTAGTTTCATCATAGGCTCAATGTCTACAAAATTAAGAAAGAAATCTTGTTGGAAATCAATGAAAGAAAGCTTAGTTTCAATAAATACTCTCGGTTGTACCCAACAGGTTGTGATGGTGACAACATACAAGTTCTCAATCGTGTTAAATGAGGGGTATTCCTGTTTTTTAAGACATATTTTATTTCGTCTATAAAATATAATTTTAGGCCATTTTAACCTATGTTTGCCTACTCATTTTCAGTCTTTGAGAGAGAATCTTAAAGGCATATCCTAATTTAAGAGTTAGGGTGAGATGTGGAGAATTTTCCTTTCATCCATGGATAATTCTCAAAGACGGAATATTGATGAGTGTCTTAGAATTTCCTGTATTGTGGGTGTGTTATATATGTATTATGTGAGAGGTTTCTCACTAGGTTACATAGGGAGTGTTATACACTAGGTTGAGTATATAGGAAATACTTGTTACACATTTATAAGAAAAATATTGAGAGGGTCTTAGGTTTAGAACATTGATTCACTTTGGCAAAAACTTTGTGTATAACAATTATTTGGGATTATAATAGAAGAGTAAACAATATGTCATTTATCCTTGAAATATCATCTATTGTACTTTGCTATTTCTTCATATATACTGGAATCAAGTCTTTATATATTTATCCAAATTGGTGAATCATGTATATCTTATGTGATAGTATTTGTTCTCTCTTATTTACATCGTTATTATACTAATTTATCAATATCATTATATCTTGATTGTAAAAAGGGTCATGGATACTTTCATTTTTCTTATCATATTGGTATGAGGGAACAACAAATTGGTATCAGATATCCTGTTGCACACAATGTGATTAAGAAATGTCTCGAATGTGATTTTGGTGTCACACCATTAGGTTCGGATTTCTTGGGTGTTTCATGCAATCATAACCGAAGATATTCCTTCACAAGTTTATGTGGATGGATTTAGTGAAAAAAAATTCTTCTCTATTGGTAATTAGAATGGAGATCAGTTTTATTAAACTTGGGTCATTTACCAACGTTGTTGGAAGTATCAATCTTAGATGAAGACGGAGGTTGTGATTGTAGGCCCAAAATGTAATTCGTAATTGTATGATAGTCACCTTCAAGGTATATTATATAGGGTTGATATTACCTTGGAAAAATATTTATTATTTGGGATCAAGTCATGGCAAGTCTATATCCAAGGTCAATAAGTAGTTTTATCAGTATTAAAAATGAGTCATTTCCTTTTTTAGTATTTTAACAAGGATTGTGGTGATTTAGGAATTACCTCCGGACAGTAAAAATATTGTGTTTCTAGGAATATGGTCATAATATCCAAAAGTGATGAATTACAAAAACAACATTTTTCAAATACGGGGAAGTTTATATATGACACTTTATTGTAAAAGTTTTGTGCAATTTGTTAGTTCATCTACTCGATGATTTATTAAGAACAAGGTGAACATATATTTAATTCTTTTCAAGTGATCACGTTTGAAACTCTCAATAAGGGTGAATGTTTCTTAGAAGATGATGATGGGTTAAAATCTTTCTAAATAAGGTGTTAGATCAATATCCATCTTTTAAGTCGATGAGTATAATCGAATGGATGTAGCTAATTTTAAGCATTAGTGTTCAACTTCAGTGGATAGACATGAAGGTTAGTTGAAAATTAAAACATGCATTAGGTATATTTTCAAGGGGAGTTGTATACTCCAAGGGAAATTTTCACATATAATTGGATCTTTGTTGTTGTATTTGAATAGTGTATGAATATGACTAGCAAGTATGAGAAAGATCAATGATGTATATTTTGTTGGCATATAAAATGGGAAGATTTATTATAAAGGGTCATTGTAATTCTCATTAAGAGGAGTCTTGCTACTGTGGTTTACCGTATTTTCTTATTAAGGTGGAGATTTATGGATTTTTGCATCTAAAATAAGTCTCAAAGGTTGTTTCAATATGGGTTCATTGTCCATGAAGTTGATCAAGAACTCATGGTGCATTGTAATGAAGCAACTTCAAGAAAGTAGGGGCTATATGGATAGTCTGTATATTATGTCACACACACAAAGATTAACTTTTTATCAAATTTTATCTGGAATAAAAATTAAGTGAACATGCAACGATAATGAGAAGTTAAATTCAAAAACAAAATAGAAAAAAGAAAAAAATCCTTTTGGGAAAAACCTTTAATTCAACATGGTTAAAGATAAGACAGACACGTAATAACATAAAACCTACTTAGATATCCACTAAGTATAATGCACAATAATCTTTTAATCTTTAACGAAAAGTGATGCAGTCTAGCACAATGCACAGGAAGAAGATCGTCCCTCGGTATCCACCGATTAGCCTTTGGAATAAGCAAATCCTTTGTTCTTAAGCCGTAATGCCTCGACTCCACAAATAAGTAGTAGAGAATTTTTTTATAAGGGTTTAGAACTTTGGATTGTGTTCTTCTTTATTTGAAAAACTGGATCTAAAATATCCAAGGGGTTTGGAAGAAAAAATTATATAGTTTTGTGGGTACCCGGATTTGGCATTACGGGCCTGGACGAGTAGCCTAATTAAAACGGCCCAAAATCCAAACCCTTCGCACCTTAACATTAATTCAGTTATGACTTAGTATTCTCCCATGTTTTAGTATAAAGATGTTCCAAGAGAAGATGGTAAACATGGGGAGTCCAACACCCCCACTCCTCGAAGACAGACATGTATATAATAAACCCTAGGTCTGGGGAAAAAGACACGCACTATATTCTCTGTAATGCTCACCGGAGTATATAGAAATAATACTCACTGCACCACCATGGACGTAGGCATTCTTATTGAACCACGTACATCCTTTGTTGTGTGATTGGCATTTTACTTTCCTTATTTTTCTTGGTGATTGCGCTTCTCTCATTTATTTGTGTTTAATATATTTGTCACCACAATTGGCACCATATGTGGGAAGGTTTATCTTCCCTGAGAAATCCCGCACCAACAAAGAAGTTTGAAATGTCTAGTCACAGTAGTAATGCTCCTCAGGTAGGAGATATCCAAGAACAACCTGCTCCTCGCAGGATCAGATCGGAAGTTCAGCGTTCAGATCAGAGGGCTCGCCTAGAGAGGCCAGCCTCAGAAGAAAGCCGAGGACAAGCGAGGTCCACAAAATATCCAAGTTGATTGATGCATATGAGGCGAGGCTCCAAGAGCAGAGGGAGTATTCTCGCAAGCATGAAGCTTAGAATGCTTGCCTCAAAAGAAGGTTAGAAAGAATGGAGAGAGAGCTCCATTTTGGCACCAGGAGACGTCCATACCTCACTCCTAGCCCTCAAGCGAGTAAGTCTCGCAGCCAAAAAAGGAGCCCTAGATGCGGGCCCCATAAAGTTGAGGGAAATGAGTCAGAGGATGACCTGCTCGAGCAACTGCAACTAGCTCGTGATTACAGGAGTCCAGCTCGCGGCAATGAGAACATACGAAGTCTGGTTCAAAGGGAGATGGACCAACACCCTACGCGTCGCGGTACCAGATCGACCCGAGAGCTCGCTAGGCGAGCTCTCAAACCTCAGATGAAATCACCTTTCTCAAGGGGAATAGAAGAAGAGGAAGCCCCCAAGAAATTTGCTATTCCAAGGTTCAAGATTTATGATGGTAAAACTGATCCCATTGATCACGTCAGGCAGTACAGGCAAGCCATGACCCTCTGGAACCATCGAGACGCACTAATGTGCCATATTTTTCCCACGAGCCTGCGTGACGTGGCACATAAATGGTTAAAAAGGCTCCCCCACAAGTCCATCAAAAACTTCAAGCCTTGGCCGAGCTCTTTACGGCCCGCTTAATTACTAGTAGCTCCCATCCCAAAAGGATGGATGCCTTGCTAACAATGAAAAAGACGCCTCAAGAGACCCTCCGAGACTATAGAAAGAGGTACTGGGAGTTATTTAACGGGGTCGAGGACTGCTCGGAGCAAGTGGTAGTGGCCTCTTTCAAAATTGGGCTACCTAGATCTTCCCTTCTGTACCAATCCCTGACAAAGAAAGAGGTCATAACCATCGACGACCTGATAGTTCGCATCGAGAAATATGCCAAGGTGGATGATGTGACCCGCCTCAGCACAGGGGAAAACGGTCGAGTTAAGCTCGTTGCCAAAGGCAGTGATAAAACTGAGAACCAAAAGAAAGGAGGAAAGAATGGGGGCAAGAATGGAGGCAGGAACGATGTGGAAAAAGAATTTCAGGCGGTCAACATTGTCTTCAGAGAACCAATTTACAAAATCCTCATAAAAATCAAAGACGAGCCATTTAATAAGTGGCCCGGAAAGATGGGAGGAGATCCCTCAAAGAGAAAAAACGCGCTATGATGCGCTTTTCATAAAGAAGGAGGACATAAGACCGAGTATTGTAAGGCTCTTAAGTTCCACCTCGAAGAGCTGGCCCAGTTCGGTCATCTGAACGAATTCGTGGAAAAGAAGGCAAAGAAAGTTGCTACCCATAGAGAAGCAAGGCCTGACAATGTACTCGAAGATGATGTCGGCCATGAATTCGCAGTAATTCAAGGGGCATCTGATGTGAAGCAGATTCAAGGAAATTTAGCTCGAATGGAGGTAAAAAAGCTTACAGTGGTGATGCAAGCTTTCCACATCGATCCAGCAAAGACGCAATCAGGAAAGCATCGGCGAGAAGATGACGTCGACTATAGTAGGCATATCGTATTCACAGATGAAGATCTGGTGGGAGTGAGAACCCCACATCATGATGCTTTGATCATTACTCTCAGGATAGCTAACTATGATATCGACAAGTTACTCATTGACCAAGGAAGCTCATCCGAGGTAATGTATCTCGACCTGTTCAGAAAATTGAAGTTAAGCATCGTCGACCTAAAGGAAGCTACTATCCCTTTAGTGGGCTTCGCTGGAAAAGTGACTATGCCCTTGGGAAAGATCGTGCTGCCAGAAAGGGAAGGAAATGTCTCTAAAATGATTGAGTTTCTAGTAGTCGATATTGGCTCACCATATCAGTCTATCCTTGGCAGAGGATGGCTGCACGCAATAAAGGCAGTCTCCTCGACCTACCATCAGAAACTCAAATATGTGACCGAGCGAGGTGTAATGGAGATCCATGGCGATCAAGTGATGGAAAGAAGGTGCTTCATAGCATCCATCTGCCCAAGAATAGAGAAGAAGGCCGACAAGCCTAGCAAGAAAGTTTAAGATCAAGAAGGTCTGATACCTTCAAAATAGCAGTTAAAATACGGGAGGCTCGGAGTGGAGGAGACCAGGCTCCTCCCCTCTGAACGGGTCCTCAAGTACTTGGAGGAAGTTACAGCTGGAGATAGTGATGATGATAGGATCTTCTTGATTGGAGCTTCTCTCACGGATCAGGAAAATAAGGAGTTGACGATTCTGCTAAGAAGCAATGTAGACGTTTTCGCATGGGAACCATACGAGCTTCCTGGAATTTATCCTAGTATGGTTTGTCATCAGCTACACACCGACCCCACCTTCAAACCAATCACGCAGGAGGCACGATGAACTGCACCAAAAAAGGAAAAATTTGTGGAAAAAGAAGTTGAAAAACTGTTGGTTGCAGGATCCATATGGGAGGTCCAATTCCCCAAGTGGTTATCCAACCCAATAGTAGTTCTAAAGAGCAACGGGAAATGGAGAGTGTGCATAGACTTCACTGACCTTAACAGGGCATGCCCTAAAGATAGTTTCCCTCTTCAAAAAATTGATCAACTAGTAGAAACTACAGCAGCTCACGAGAGGATGAGTATTCTGGATGCATACTCAGGGTATCATCAGATCCCTCTGTATGCTCCAGACCAGGACAAGACATCATTCATCACCGCCATTGGATTGTACTATTATAAAGTCATGCCCTTCGGGCTCAAAAACGCAGGGGTAACCTACCAACGAATGGTCACCAAGATGTTCAAGGACCAGATAAGAGACACCATGGAAGTCTACATCGACGATATGCTAGTCAAAAGCAGGAAGAAAGAATACCTCCTCTCTGACCTATCAAGAACCTTCGAAATCCTCAGGAAGTACCGAATAAAACTTAATGCAAGAAAGTGTTCTTTCGGTGTCCAGTCAGGAAAATTTCTTGGGTACTTGGTCAGTAAGACAGGCATCGAGGCTAACCCAGACCAGATCGATGCAGTAAATAGGGTACAACCTCCTCGTACAATCCGGGACGTACAAAAGCTCACCGGCATACTCACTGCCTTGAACCGTTTTATCTCAAAATCCTCCGAGAAGTGCAAACCATTCTTCCAGCTCCTAAAGGGAAACAAAATAGTAGAATGGAATCAAGATTGCTCGCGGGCATTGGACAAGCTCAAGGCCTACCTTATCTCACCACCACTGCTCTTCATACCCCAGGAAACAGATTTATTGTACTTATACCTCGTCATTTCCAACTACACTGTCAGTTTTGCATTGATGTGTGAAAAATTAGGAACCCAGCACTCCGTTTATTACGCGAGCAAGACCTTATTAGAGGCCGAGCAGAGGTACCTACCACTAGATAAGCTCACCTTTGCACTTGTTGTGGCTTCGAGAAAGTTGAAGAACTATTTTGAAGCTCACACTATCATCGTCCTTACATCACACCCCCTTAAAGAAATCCTGAGGAAAGCGGATTTATCGGGCAGACTGTCTAAATGGTCAGTCGAGCTCGGACGATTTAACATCCAATTTCAACCAAGGAACGCAATCAAAGGGCAGGTCCTTGTTGATTTCATAGCCAAATTCACGGGCGAGAAGCCTCTCGACCAACTTCAACCCGTGAAGCAAAGAGAGAATCACACAACAGAGGGAGTCTGGAAATTGTTTGTTGATGGAGCCTCCAATTCAAAGGGGGCAGGAGTAGGCATTATTCTTGTCACTCCAGAGGATATAAAATCCTCGAATAAGGAATCAGTCTTGGATTTGAAGCCTCCAACAATGAAGCCTACCTATGGGTGTTATGCGACTCACAATTAGTCTCCAATCAGATAAGTTGAGACTATAATGCAAAAGATAAAAGAATGGCAGCCTACCTATCCTTGGCAAAAAGGATAATAGCCAACTTCGAGGAAGTCAATGTCCAGCAGTTTCCCAGAGGACAGAATAGCCATGCTGACACCCTAGTAACCCTGAGTTCGATAATTGATTCTGACCTAAAAAGAACAATCCCCATCGATTTCCTAGCTCATCTGAGCATTAACCGTAACAACGAGCTGCCAAGCGTGGAGCATGTGCTCCAAATTGAGTCAGCACCCATTTGGATGGATCTATTAAAGGACTATTTGAAGGATGGAAAACTTCCAGATAATAAGAAGATCGCTCACCAGGTAAGAGTCAAAGCTGCTTGCTTTCACTTATCTCCTGAGGGCAAGCTATATAAGAGATCATTCTTCGGTCCCTACCTCCAATGTGTTTACTCGAGGGATGTCGAACAAATTCTACATGAACTCCACGAGGGAATCTGTGGAGGCCATATTGGAGGACGGTCATTGGCTTTCCGAGCAATGAAGGAAGGCTATTAGTGGCCATATATGCAAAGAGACTCTGCAGCGTATGTTCGCAAATGCGAAAAATGCCAACTTCATGCTCCCATGGTCCATCAACCTGCCAATGATCTAAAATCACTTTCCATCCCATGGCCATTCTCCCAATGGGGAATGGATATCGTAGGACCTCTTCCTACCGCTGCCAGCAATTGCAAGTATCCGTTGGTCGCATCTGACTACTTCACCAAATGGATCGAGGCAGAGCCACTAGCGAACATCCAAGATGTGGATATGATAAGATTCATATGGAAAAATATAATCACCCATTTTGGGATCCCTAGGACCATCATCACTGACAATGGAACGCAATTCGAGAGCGGCTTATTTCAGAACTTCTGTAATGACCACGGAATCAGACACTATTTAAGCTCGGTGGCCTATCCTCAGAGTAATGCCCAAGCCGAGTCTTCCAACAAAACGGTGATTAATGGGATAAAGAAACAATTAGAACGAGCCAAAGGCGCATGGGTGAATGAACTACTGCATATTCTATGGGCCTACCGTACTACCCCAGATCGAGCAACGGGGGAAACCCCATTCTCACTAATATACGAAATGGAAGCAGTCATCCCATTAGAAGCAGGCTTACCCACTATGAGGTCCACCCTTATCGACCAGGGATAGAATAATGCAGCGTTGCTCGCTGAGCTTGACCTAGCTGACAAACGCCGAGAGCTTGCCTTGATGAAACTAGCGAGCTATCAGCAACATCTCGCAAAGCACTATAACAAGAAGTTCAATCCAAGGGCATTCCGAGTTGGGGACTATGTCCTAAGGAAAGTCTTGGACAGCGCGGTAAAACCATCAGATGGCAAGTTAGGTCCAAACTGGGAGGGACCATTCAAGATAACAAGAGATGACCTGCGAGGAGCGTATCACTTAGAAACGCTAGAAGGCAGAGAGATACCTTGAGCATGGAATGCATCCAATCTTAAGAAATTCTATTTTTAGAATCTTCTTTTCCATTGTACTTATGAGACTTGAATCTCATTTCCTTATTGTTAATAAAAGTTGTTAGCGGTTGCATTTCGCGAAGTGCCAGTTAACTAGTATATGAAATTTATAACTCACACACCCTTTCCAAGTGATAGACACATTAATCATTACGTTATAGCAGGGAAATCACCCTCCTCAGGTTTTCGTTATGAAACACAAAAACCTCTTAGCATTGCCCCAGGGAATACATGAAGCCCTACAGGAAATACTTAGGCAATATGGCCAGATCAAAATTGGTCACCAAATAATGTTTGGTTAACAAAATCCTGATCGGATAGACATCCAACACCAGGTGTGTCCTCGCCAATTGCCACACTTAGGCCGAACGAAGTGTGACGACACGATCTAAAATGTAAAGTGGGGTAGAACGGTATCTCATAAGCATACTGGACTGAATGGACACTTACTCGATAATACAAACTTACAAATCTAGTCGGCCAAGAGAGGCCCAAGGTTATTAAGCAAAATCTAAAAGATGTGGAAAATATAAAACACTTGTTGAGTCAGAAAATTCGCCCAGAACATAAACTTTATATTACTTCATCACATTTACAATAAATACAACCCATGTTTAGTCTATGAGATCGCTCAAAACATCAACATTATATTACTTCATTACAAGGTATACAAAGTTACTACTGGCAAAATCTCAATGAGGTCGAGGCCTCTGAATGAGATAATCAGCCAGTTAGGCTCTTCGACCGTCGTTGGGATGGGGAAATAGCTCCTCCTCGACTTCATTCGCATCCAACTCCAATAGCTGCCGAGGGATAGCATCAATAGGTATCCACTGATGATCTCTCTGGAAGGGATTAGGAATTAGAGTGGAAGGAGAGATCTCATGACGATACCAGAGCATTGAGTTCCTTGGGACTTGTAGATCCTTCAAGGCACTCAACCATCCCCTGATAAAGGCGATCTCTTCGAATTCCGTTAGCTTCATCTGATCATCTAACCAACCTTGGTCATAACCATAGGCCCATACTTCACTACACCAAATATGCCCATTTGTCAAGGTCATTGACCTTGACAAATCCAACTTGTCAAGGTCAATGATCGTGACATTTCGAGGCGAGACAACTTTTTTTGTCACGGTCGTGTCACAGTCATTGACCTTGACACAAAACTCGCGTTTTGTGTCACGATCGTGTCAAGGTCAATGACCGTGACACGTTTGTCACGGTTTATAACCGTGACAAAGCCGTGACACCTATTACCCATAATTGTCACGGTCATTGACCGTGACACGTCCGTGACAATTTTGTCACGGGCGTGTCATGGGCAATGACCGTGACAATTCTGGGCAGAATTTAAAAAAAATATGCTGGGCAGTATGGCCACTGCCACTGCCCAGCAGTATATTTGTACCTGTTATAGCAACGTTGTACCTGTTCCAAACATCATATATCCAACACAAACTAAAGATAATGCAAATATATATTCATGACGATATAATCCAAATATTCAAAGTAAAAATAATATACATGATGATATAATCCAAATATAATTAAAATTGACAAACTTAAAAATAATGTTACTACATGTCTTGGATAAAACTGTAGAGGTGAGTAGGCCACACGACATACGAATTGACGCACCCACTAATATACGTCATGCCGCATTGTTCGCGCAACCACAATAGGGAGTTCTCCTTCCCGGGTATGACATGCGTGACGAGCACCCTGGACTCCATCTCTTGAAGCACACGTCCATGGACTATTCCACCCTCGACGATATTCGAGTCCCTCAACCCCCGCCCTATCCGCTGGCCATCAAATACGTCCAATATGAACACGCTCGGCCAACCAATTGTTGACAATGGTCTGTTGGAGGGCGTCAAATAGGGAAGTGGATCGTCGAAGTACGAACGTGTCGGTGATGAAGCAGCGAGGTCCACATCCTCATCATCCTGCGCCTCGTCCTCCCGCACCTCCTCCTCCACCGCCTTCTCCTTCTCCTTCCCCTTCCCTTTCCCTTTACGGTCTCCACCCAACGTACGCTTCATGAATGCGTACATATCTTGGACCGTCGCCTCCAAACGGGACAGCTTCGCGTCGTGTGAATCCACCGTTCGAGCCAACCCGGTGTCGCTCGTCTCCAATCTGATGATCCTAGATTTGGCCACCCGCGAGCTCACTCCCCTTGTCCTCCCCTTGCGATCAGAGCCAAGCACTTGGCTGAGTGCGTCTGTGGACAAAGATGTCTTGTCGGCATCAGACTGCGACTCATGCACTTCCTTAAGCTTTGCCTGAAACGACAAAAAGCACATGATTAGTAAAATAAGTAAACTAAAAAATTATAACATAATTAACAATAATTAAACTGTCGGACTACTTACAATCATGGCCACGACGCTCGGGGACACCTCCTTGTCCTTCCCCTTCTTCGTCCGAAGAGCCACATAAGTATCGAGCCTATGTGGCTTACCCCCTGGCCCACTCCCTACCCCCTGAAATAAAATAAAGTAAAGTAAAATTAGTATCGGCCCCGCAAAGTAAAATAATATCCAATAATATATTTCTGTAGTTATAGATAAATTAAATCTTACCTGCATCCTATGCTCCACCTCAGTGTAAGAGGTCCGGCCGGAGTAGTGCACGTCCGTCTTTTTAGCCCGATTTTCCCTCCCCGATTGGCGAGATGCCAATTGTCGATCCTCGATCTCATTGTCAATGAACCTTTGCCATTGTGCCAATGAGATCGGCTCCTTGGGCGGGACGGATCCGCGCCATTGTAAAATGGACTCACGTGTTTTTCCAAAGTACCGTGTCCGCATATTTTTCTTCCACGTCTTGTGTTGCTCCCTCAACTGCTCCAAGATGGAATCGCGTAGCCTTGGATCCAAGTTGAATTGTTCATATCCAACAAATACAATGTTAGTTGCGAATAAATATAAATATAAATATAAATATAAATATAAATATGAAATTGAAATTGAAATATTCATATAAATATTACCTGTAGTGCCGCCCAAACAGCTAACTTAAACTCATATGGCACCTCCTTCCAACTCATAAACCCCGGGCCGATGACCGTCTTTAGCATCTCGAGGGATCTCGCTAATAGCTCCGACTTGTTCTCGACGGTAATCCCAAATTTTCCATATTTGGGGAGCCTAGGGGCGGAGGAGCCCTCGTCGCCTCCACTACCACCGAACCCAGACGACATCATCATAAACAGCATCATCATCTTCACCTTAACATCTGAAGGAGACATTTTTGCTGTAAAAAAAATGTTATTAGTACAGATAAAAAAAAATGTTAATAGTACAATTATCTAGGGTTAAAAAATTATCTAGGATTTTACCTAATTGAATTAATTTCATGAATAAAATTATTATCAATTTAAATGAAAATATCAATTATTATCCAATATTTTTAAATGAAATATTTATTTTGAATGAAAATTTCAATTATTATCCAATATTTATATTTTTCTTTTTCTATTTAATCATTTTCAACGTAAGAGCACAGTACATAACGTATGTGTAAGTTCCGTCAATACCATTTCGTTTCAATTTTGTAATATTATGTTTTTTCCAAATATTTTAAAAGTTATTAAATGGGTGCCCCACCCCCTGCCCCCCTCCCCCCGCCACACACACACGCACACCTACGCACCTATGCACACACACACACACACACACACCACCCCCACCCACCCCTCCCCCACCCCCTCCCCCCACCACGACCGTGACAACTACATATATTGTTTATCAATAAAATTATGACATGAGATAATTATAATTGGAGCATAAATTTCATTATCATAAAGGGATAAATCCAACCAAGTACAGAGATTCTACAAATTAAAGTGAGAATTAAATTTAAGACTTTCTAACAACATGCATGTATATGGATTCTAACTAATGATATTCCTAAAAACATACAATTGGCAACATTTTGTGAATTTACTAAACTTTATATAATATTATCAAATTCTGTTAAAAAATTATCTAGGGGTTTACCTAATTGAATTAATTTCATGAATAAAATTATTATCAATTTAAATGAAAATATCAATTATTATCCAATATTTTTGAATGAAATATTTATTTTGAATGAAAATTTCAATTATTATCCAATTATTATCCAACTATTATCAATTATTTATTTTGAATGTATATAATATCCAAAAATATAAATGTAAATAATATTCAAAACCCCACCCACCCCCCACCCCCACCCCCTCCCGATGTTTATTATCCAATTATTATCCAACTATTATCAATTATTTATAAAATTGATGTCTATTTTTAGTGTTGTGTATATATGTTAGTTGATGCCATTATATTTTTAGCCTAATTAGATTTTAATGTTATCTCAATTTATATTTTTCTTTTTCTATCTAATAATTTTCAACGTAAGAGCACAGTACATAACGTATGTGTAAGTTCCGTCAATACCATTTCGTTTCAATTTTGTAATATTATGTTTTTTCCAAATATTTTAAAAGTTAATAAATGGGTGCCCCACCCCCACCCCCTGCCCCCGCCACACACACACGCACACCTACGCACCTACGCACACACACACGCACACACACCACCCCCTGCCCCCTCCACCACCACCCTCCCCCACCACACACACACACACACAGCCCACCCCACCCCACCCCTGCCCCCCACCACCACCCCCTCCCCCACCACACACACACACACATTTATACACACACATATACACATACATATACACACGCACACACCCCGCCCTGCCCCACCCCCCACACACGCACATATATACACACATACACACATATATATACACACAAACATATATATAAATGGAAGAGAGAGAGAGAGAGAGAGAGAGAGAGAGAGAGAGAAAATTAAACCTGAAAGTAGAGAGAGAGAGAGAGAGAGAGGGAACGGCGCGGGAGGGAAAAAAGAAGGGGGGAAAGGGTTTTTGCTGTTAACATTGTCACGGTCGTGTCAAGGTCGTTGACCGTGACAATTATTTAAAGAATTATCACGGTCAATGACCGTGACAAGTAAATTTATCACGGTCTTATCACGGTCGTGTCAAGGTCAATGACCGTGATAAAAACGCGTGTTTTTTGTCACGGTCAATGACCTTGACAAGGCTGGTCGGCTGAAAGGGGACAATTTGGCCATTTTGGTGTAGTGCTTGCCGAGGTCATCTCCTAAACAGATGCCTCAGCCGAGTGACATCCCTTTGAAGCCCAGCAGCAATCACATAAGTGTAACACCCCGTATTTTTGGTACATTTAAAATTTAATTAATTCGGAGATTTTAAATTACTTAGTGTGTTGTAATTTAATGAATTAATTAGAACAGAATAATATATATAAATATTAATCTGGGATTGAATGGTTAATATTTAGGGAAAACTTATTTTACTAAGTGAATAGTAATAATGTAATTACGTCGTCTCGAGTATTAGTG
Source organism: Sambucus nigra (assembly GCA_949130495.1). NCBI lineage: Eukaryota > Viridiplantae > Streptophyta > Magnoliopsida > Dipsacales > Adoxaceae > Sambucus > Sambucus nigra. The sequence continues at coordinate 222,450,423 of OX422221.1, read as the reverse complement.
ACGAGGATGTACTTATCACATTCGGAAGTCGGTATAGACTACATAGGGTGGGGGATAAGTATTTTTAGAAATTAACTCGGATGCAAATTCTGAGGGTACAGTTGAGTCCGAATGGGCCGAGATAGTCGAAAAAGTGTACCCGGGGGTAGTAAACGGGTCACGGGACGTTTTTAGACATAGCCGGGCCCACTCGGGGACATTTGGGTCACTTGGGCTTGGCCCATTAGTCAAAAAACGGGATTAAGTTAATTAATCTAATAAAAAGAAAGAAGGGGGTGGCTGAACTTAATTAGAAAAAGCAAATTAAGGGTTAGGAAACCCTAACAGCAGCCAAAGCCAAATTGGGGATCAAAGAGAGCCATCAAAGGTCATCTTCAACCTTGGGATTTAGCTCCAATTCAGACTCTACGAACCTTAAGGCAAGTGGATAACTTGCAATAGCATTAAATCTGTTTTCGATTCATATTCATGTGTAGTGATTATGTAGAAATTCGTTTTGGGGTGTTATTGGAATGAACATGGGACTTTGAAAACAACAATTCTGATTTACGAAATTTGGGTGATAATTCTTGTAAAAAAATCTGATAATGGTGAGTTATTGCATATCTGGTAGAATGCTATCTGCATATTTGGAAACGAATTTGATGATGAAATTTGGGGTATAAATGGACCTAGGGTTAATGATGAAACTTTCCCCAAATTTAGAAATTGGAGTTAATGGACGAATTATTGATGTGGATGAGTATTCTGGAGATCCCTAATGGGTTTCCTAATATGTACAAATGCTAAAAGGGACTGAGTTTCAGTGTAGAAGGAAATTAGGGTTTGCAGATTTTCGCCCATGGTTGTCCGTCTTCGCAAAGAAGACGAGTACCTGTTCGATCGATCGATCGACGCCATGAAGTCGATCGATCGACGGTCGGCAGAAACTGACAGTTCGCCCAGTTTTGTTTATATAGGAAGAGATTTATATAAAAGTTGTTATGTGATTAATTAGTGAGAAAAATATTAATGCATGATTTAAATCTAATTAATTGTGGGGAAATTAATTAGAAGATGGGAGTAGAAATCGGGTGTCACGTCAAAATTTGGTTGAGCGACATCGGAGTATACTATTTTATTCAATAATGGACTAAGTAATTTAGAGTCGGGATTTAGACTCGGGTGAGATTAATTCGGGCTATGAGATTGAGTCCAAATTAAATGGTGAGGGTAACACCAAAAGTAACTGAATCTATTAATGTGCCAATTAATTTAATGATTCGAGTTGGGTAATAACATCATAATAAAAATGGAATAGGCTTGTGTCACGGGTTTAGTACACGGTGTAGCTGGAACATTTTTTATATATGTTTATATATATATACGGTGTGTGATAGTATATATATATAGTGTATGCTTTAATATCAGTGGTCAGATATTATTATAATCTAGTGCTATAGGGGGAGGTTACGCGCAGTGGATGAATCCCCTAGCTTGAGGAGTAGAGCGAGTAGATTCCCAGGTCATAGCGTCCGTTACAGGGGGTGAGGGGCATCTCACTTTCCGGGAAGGAATATGACCGCCTCCAATCGTATACTAAACCAAGTTAGTGAGCGATTCTAACTTGGATAACTAGGATATGTGAATATACCTAGTGTACTAGCACTTTAGAGAAATTATATCCGGGGAGTACTTTTACTCGGGTGGATGTTAGTGTTTTATGTATTCCGGTATGTGTGTGAATGCTGCAATAAATTCTAAGTATATAATTAGGTGATTATTATATACGGGCTAAATAAATACAAGTATGAGTTGTTGTATATGTATAACGAGTAGAGAAGTTATATGAATCAAAAAGGGAAATGATTAATTAAATTGATGTTACTAATGACTTAAATAACATAATCACATTTTACTCAAATTAGAGTAGAAGGGGTTCAAGGAGACTTTAATAATTATCTAGTCATGAGATAGATAACTAGGTGATAATTAAAGCGTTAGTGGTGCACATTAGAGGAGGGGTAAGGAAGTTCTCAAGGGAGTGCGACACTAACTAAAATATGAAGAGCATGCATATTTATTATTACTGCAAGTTAATCATTTGCTAAATGTTTTCAAATGTTTTGGGTACTAACCCTTGCTATAAAAACTTTTTAAAAACCTTTTAGGTGTCCAGCCACAGGGACGCCAGACTTGACTCGATTCCAGGAAATCCGTTGCTGCAGCATATGTGGATGTTGCGGGACCTTTGTTAGACGCCTCTTTCTTTTATTCATAATGTAGAGACTCATTATTATTTATTCGAGCATGTCGCTCGCTTTCCATTTATTTATTTCCTAGACTTGTTGGGATGTTATTCTTGTCTTTATGGGATTTTTATTTGGACCGATGGTTTATTCGGTTAATTAATTTTTACTTGTGGAATGATGAGTTCAATTATCTGTGATTGTTATATTGTTTTATTTTCCGCGTGAGTTTGTTTTTTTTAATGAAAGATAAAAATTGGCACCAGTCTATTTTTCTCACTTAGGTGGTTAGTAATTTAATAAAACGACAGTGATGCTAAGAATGGACCAAATGAGAAACCTGTTCTAACTTGATTTAGGACTGATCACCCGGGATTGATTAGGCGGGGTGACACAATAAGCTCGTTGGACATCACCACAGATCTCTTCCATTTCCCTAGTTAAACTTCTTACATTTGTACCAGCTCACAGAATGGTCGGTGGGTAGAACCTCGTAGCACCGGAGGAACATCGCTTGGCCCAGCTCCAACCCGTGACGAGGAGGAACCTCGTAATACTACAGAAGCGATGCTCGACGCATGCTCCCTGAGTCGTGAGACTTCCCTCTTCAAAGCCTCATTCTCTTGCTGAAGAATTTCTCCTACCTAGTTGATCTCATAATCATCTAGAAGCCTTGCTCTCAGAGTATTCACCTCTTCCTGGACTGAGGCCCTAACTTCTTCCATCTCTTGGAGCCTATCTTTCAGTTTAACGACGAGCTCAGTCTGCTCTATAAAATGCTTGTTCCTCAATCACACTGATTTGCAAATCCTCACACATGTATAACGAACTTCAGAGCTTACATCAGGACCAAGCATTCTTCCCAATTGAGAAGTGGTTGGTATATAATCATCAACATCAATCAACTAAAAGCAATAAAAGAGTAATAAAAGATAAATCTATTCATTACACTAAGCGAAAAAGTCTTCTCATTTCATTCATACGAAAAATATCATAGTACATTGAAGAATCAGAAGGGAACATTACAAATAAAAATACAAAAATAATCATAAGGATAGATCAGTTGGCGACCTCGAGTTGCTCAGAAAAAGCTGGCTGCTTCCCCTTATCAGCAACGGTGGGAGCATCACCCTCAGCAGGGATAGCACCTGCCGCTCGAGCAGAAAGGACAACAATAAGAATTAACTGAGTAACAGAGCCAACACCTTCGATGGTTGGGGTTGGAACTTCATCCACGATAGTCTTTGGGCTGGATCGTGCTCATCAAACAGAGGAGAGGCAATATCCACACCAGCAGCTAAAAGGGCCTTGTTCCAGCCCTTCTTGAAGTTCAAATGGTTGATATAGCCTATCTGAACCTCATCATCTTCATACGCAATAGCCCACCTGGAGTTATATGAGTTCTCCTTAACGGGGGTTGCTTGAGACTCTTTCTCCTTTAGCTGCTCAATCAGCACTTTGTTCTCCTCCAAAACATCCAGCTTGCTCGAGAAGACCAGATTGTAAGCTTGCTACAGTTCATTTAGTTCTTTAACTGCTACCTCCCACTCTCGATTATCTTTAACAAGAGCCATATCGAAAGACGTTCGAGCAACATCAGCGGCCTTCAAACTAGCCTCGAGCTCTGTACCCTTCACTCTCAAAGAAGCATTCTATTTATCCAGCTCGCCGTTCTTATTGATCAGATCGTCTCGATAGTGATAGAGCACAAAAAAATCAGTCATAAACTAGAAGTAAAAAGAAGATATTAGAAGAAGGAAACATACAAAAATTGGGAAGCATTAGAGAAGAGAAATAGACTTACCAAGGCTAGCCTCTGGCTCGCTTGCAGAGCTAACTGGTCAGTCCCCACCGCCCTTTGGCGGTCAGCAGGAAGGACTGCTCGCTCGAGCAGCGCAGGGGACAACTGGTGAGAAGTGGCAACCAAGGCCCCCTCCGATAATGCGGATACAGGCACTAAGGCCTACCCAGCCTTTGTCCTCGCCTCCATTTTTCTCCTATCCTCTTCCTTTTCCTTCTCCTTCTCTATCCTCCTCCTCTCCTCGACCTTCTTCTTCTCCTCAGTCTTTTTCTTCTCTTCTTCCCTCTTTCTCTCTCTCTCTCTCTCACCTGCTATTCTTCCTTCCTCTTCTTCTCTTGCTCCTGAGCAGCAGAATGAGAACCAGTAGCAACAGCCCCACTGCTGGACATATTCTTCTTTGACCTTTGAGTAAGGAGCACATCATCATCATCATCATCATCATCGTGAATCAGGTTTTTCCTTGGAGGAACCATTTCCTCGCTAGAGCTACTAGACGTACTTAAGGGATCTTAGGCTTCATAAACCTCTTCTGAGCTAGAAGAGATGTCACTGCTAAAGCTCTCCTCGCTGGGACCCGCCTTTAACACCTCCCCTGATATCACTCTCAGAACTGTCCTCCTCCTCGTCCAATAGAATGGGATCAGCAGCAGCTTCTTCGAAAGTATCAAACTCGGGAATGCTATCCACCGGCCTCGTTATAAAGCTAGACCCAACGTTTTTGTACTCGAATAAGAAAGCAGCAGACCGGGGATGTTCATCATTAGCTAAGGGCTCCCTGATATTCCAAGATTTAACCAACTCTGAAAGCCAAACCTCGCTGAGGGCAGGCTCCAAGTTTTTTCGACCTCGCTGAAGAAAAAATTGGAAAGAGTCAGAAAGTTCACACATTGATAAAAAAAATTGAAAGGACAGAACAAAGACTACCTATGTACTCTTCCCCATAAAAGGGAATAGTAAACCTATCAGACCTCGACCTCTCAATTTGGGGGGAGAATTGCCAATTTCTAGCAAGAAATCCATCTTGCCAATAATCCTTATGGGAATCAGGTAGGTTTACTACCAATAACCTGCCAGGACTCCTGGCCTTGAGATAAAGAACACCAGAGCTAGTTCGAGAAAAGGAATAGCAAAAACAGACTTCGGCGAGCCCTAATCTGGTGCCATAAAGTTGATTTATTCTATGGGAACCATTGATTATCTTCCATACATTGGGCGAACACTGTGCAAGAACAATGTTGAAATAACCAAAGAAATGCAAGAATAAATCGTTTGGAGGAATAGTAAGCCCCACTTGGGAAAGCAACAAGATGTGAATCCAATGAGCGCCCTCTACCTCTCTAACATTTTTAGGAAGAGAGGCGCACTCAATCTCTACCCACTCTAGGATATTGTAAGATTTTCTAGACTCGGACACTGATCTATTACCTATCTTTGCCATTTGTAAACCCTAAACTACAAATTCAAAGAAAGCACAGAGAGAAAGCAAAGGAGACTTACGAAATGAAAGTTTGACTTGGACAATGCAAGATCACAAGCCCAAATGACGAGGGAGATCGAAAGCGAAGAAAATGAAGACCTGGAGAAGAGGCCACAAGTCACTAAAGCTCGCAAACGATGGAAGAACACTAAGAAGCTTGAAATGGCAACTATGAAACGCCGCTCAAAATGACTTTTAAATGTTACTAGTCATCGCGCACGGGACACGAAGCAACTGCCGCCTAAATCAGACCTCAAACTTTGGGAAGAGTTACATGATATGCGAAGGAGACATTATGGAAAATCATTTAAATTTATTGAGCCCAAATTGTGGCCCAACAAATTAAGGGGAAATTGTGGGTACCCGAATTTGGCATTACGGGCCCGAACGAGTAGCCTAATTAAAACGGCCCAAAGTCCAAACCCTCTGCACCTTACCATTAATTCAGTTATGACATAGTCTTCTCCCATGTTCTCGTATAGAGATGTTCGAGGAGAAGACGGTAAACGTGGGGGAGTCCAACACCCCCACTCCTCGAAGACAGACATGTATATAATAAACCCTAGGTCTGGGGCAAAAGACACGAACTATATTCTCTGTAAACACTCCTCGAAGTATATAGAAATAATACTGACTGCACCACCATGGATATAGGCCTTTTTGCTGAACCACGTACATCCTTTGTTATGTGATTGGCATTTTACTTTCCTTATTTCGCTTGGTGATTGTGCTTCTCTCATTTATTTGTGTTGAATATATTTGTCACCATAAGTTTGATCACAAAAAGAATTCAAAAAATGCTTGGGGAAAATCTAATCCCGCATCAGTATTTGTAGGGAAAGTTTTTGCAAAGAGATAGGGATTAAGGATTTGGAAAAGATTTGTTTAAAAAAATAAAACACGCGTACTCATTCGAATGACTTCCACCGAATCTTTAAACAATATTTAAGAGCTGAGATGAAAAGCGACGCTTCAGATCTAGTTTAAATGTGGGAACCCCGTTCAAATGACATATCAAACTTATTCTAACGAGTTAGTGATTTTTTCAAAAAAATTTAAAAAATCATTTGAAAACTTTTAAACATAAACTCTTTTTAAAAACGATCCCTAAACAATTTAAACTTTACCAAACCACCTCATAACTCTTTTCGAGTAAAGTGATGAACGATCTATAATCTTGCAAATGTAACTAATGATCCTTCTCTTCAATGACTTGACAATGATCAAAAAGGTTCAGTTAAGTGTAACAGGATAAACCAAATATAATATAGAATGTGCAATTATAAAACTTGCTCTTATAAATCTCTCCCTTTGGCTATTGAGGTACAAAACACAAATCGAAGCCAAATCAACCCCTATGACTAATACAACTAATTCCCTCCCAAACCAAGAAATGAAAACTCATAAATGTATAAGTCGTCAACTGAAAGTCTTCATCTTGTGTGGTCCATGAAATCGTAATCAAGGCAGAATGACCTACACACATGAGACAAAAAAATACCGTGATGCATGCGAGTTTAAATAAAAATAAATGCCAACTCAATTTATTCTCCCCATTTTTTGTCTGTAATAGATAAAGGGTTAGAAACTAATCCTAAAATGTTAGCATCACGCAAACCTAAAAGAAATATCATCACAAAGATAATCAATTAAGCACATGTGATGAAATTTCAATGAGGCATACCCTATATTTTTGAATTTTTTTCTAAATTTTCAAGTATAAAAAGTATATAAAGGTACAAATAAAATACACCATGGAATAGCACTAAAATACCCAAATCATAAAAACGGAATGTAATTGTGTGAATATGTTCCATGGGAAAATTAACATAGGCATTCAAAACATAGGCGCACAAAGTCAATTAGATACTTGAAGAACTCAAGTTTAACTTTAGGTTTAAGAATATTGACATAAATGAAATTGACTTGACTTAGATAACATGCCATGAATTTAAATGCTTTTTAAATCAATAATGCCAAGTTATTTAATATTATTAAAGAGAGTTGGTTGTATAAACCCATTGATCTTCAACTTTATACCACCCTCAAAATATCACCAATTTAAGAATTCACTCTCAAATTTTTGAAAATGTCATAATGCTCATGTGTAACAAAGCATCAGTTAAATAAAAAGGCCATGGAACTTGTTTTTTTGTGTGTCGTTAATCTTTTAGGCTCATTTTGCAAATGGTGGATTTTAACACAAAGGGATTTTTCTCTTTCGTAACCCATTTCCATTACATAAACATAAAATATTTTTTTTGGGAAACAAAATTCAGGTAATGGTTATTCCATTTGGTTCGTTATTAGACACTATTGAGATAAGAATGGTGTATTCGACAAATGATAAGCATGTACAACGTTCAAAAAGTTCGTCCACGTTTTTAAAAAGTCGAGCATGAAGAAAGTAATCACCAATGAACAACGAAATGATATTCACGCATTATTAAGCAAACTAAAGAAATGAAGCCATGTATCAAAAAACCAAGAAAAAGTCAGATGAATGGATATAATTGTTATCGTCCAAAAATAAAGATAGAAAATAATCGAATAATCAGTAAGAAGATGAATAATAGCGAGAATGGTGATGAGGGACAATGAGAATGAGACATATTTTACTTAGTTTGGCCCAAGATGGAAGCCTACATCCACGGGTGTTACTAGCCCTCTTTTACTATTATTAGGTGTACAATTAGGTTTGAAATCATAATAGAATGATTGAGTCCCCCTTTTCATGTGGATTTGCTCCTAATTTATAGGTGGTTAGTAAAGAATATTTAAAGGACATGTGGAGTGCCTTTATAGATCAAGAAGTTGCACCTATATACACGTGTTAATAAATAAATAACACACTTGATATGCCTTGGATCATGTATTGTAGTTCCAGATATGCGTTCAAGATACAGACTCATAACAACCACATTCCTTTATTCCCACGTGACGAGTGAGAATCCTATTCAGTGTATATGCAAATACGTTTGTACAGTGTGAGAAATTGACTGCCCTTAAGGAGGACAACTGTCAATGTGGCTAGCCAAGCATATTTGTACTTGAGTCAACCTCTTGTTGGAAGTGAGGCCAAACACATGGCAAGTCCTCTATGAGTATCATTTTGGCCACACTTAATCTGGACCTATATGGGTATAATAGAAATCCCCCTAGACTTCATGCAAGAGCTTTGGGGTTTAATGCAAAGTGATTGATGCAGAGTGAATGGGTAAAGTGTTTATCTTGCTCATACTAAAGTGGGAAGGTCAGTTCCATTTTGGTCAGTCTGGGTTAAGTAGATTGCCTTTATGTGATTGTGAAAATATTTGGGACACGTGTTAGGAAGATGAAGCATCTTCTTTGCAATAATTTGGGTGGGGTGCGTGTGAAGGAGCTATGTACCGTTGTTTTAGAGGTTAAAGACTTTTTTGGGTTCTTCTACAGTGTATTTTCAATTGTCTTCTTGAAAATATAAATACCCTTCATTTGTTTCAATTATCATCATAGATTCAAACATCCTTAGTTACAAAGAGAGAGAGAGAAAGAGAGAGAGAGAGAGAGAGAGAGAGAGAGAGAGAGAGACGAGTATTATTTCAAGTTTGCTTGATAGAACATTTTCGCGAAAAAAATAGTTCTTTTGGTTTTTCCTTCTTTTCTATCTGGTGTCTGACTTAATCGACCGCAATTTATTGATTCCATCAGGTACGCCTCTCCCAGTCTTTGTTGGGGTTTCATCACTTTAAATTTTTGTTTTTTCATCTTTCGTTGGTTATTGTGTGGTTTTTGGTTTTTCATCTAAGTAATTAATAATTTTGAGTTAAGGAGTGGAGTTGCAATTTTAATTATTTAGTGGTATTAATTATAATTAAGGGACTGGATTAGGATCTGGGAAGGATTAGGTTTTCTCAGGCCGATTAAGAGCCACATCCTTATCTCTCCTTAGGGTCCTACTGTTACCTATATATCAAAATATCCAAATTTGAACTTCTGAGAAAGAGAAACAATAAAGAGGAAAGAGGAGAAGAAAAGGTGATCACGAAGGAAGATCCCACACTCTGCTCGTGACTGTCGATATCAGGAGTACAATAGAAGATCGTGAGGTGAAGCAGGCATGCGTTCTTGATCAATTCTCATCACATAGGATTAATGCTAAGACGAGATCAAATCAAAGAGATCTCAGAGGTAAATCCTTATTCCTCTTTATAAGATTTTGCGGATGTGTAATATTTTTGTAGTTCAATCTATATGTGTTTTCAATAGGCCCTTGAACTTTTGCTCCAACAATTTGTATCGAAGCCCTGTTGATACCGCGCATAGGTTCAATTAATCCATGTTGTCCAATTAAGAAAACCATATATGTGCATTGATGTTGGGTAGAATATAGATATGTGCTAACTTCTTTTTTGCAGGGATCTAATCCCACTATTATGGTCACATATTTATGGTTTTGTTTTATGTGATTGGACCCCACGATGGTTCATTCGTGGTTATTTTTTTTACTGGACAAATGTAATATTGATGTAGAATGTGAACTCCTTCATGGAGGCATATGACATATGTAAATTGTCATTGTTTTGATCGTGATTGTTAATGGAGGACTGTGAAACTAGATCGGTTATCGAAGGCAATTTTTGGCATAAAAATCATTTTCGGTAGTCTTAAATAGTGCTTTGAGGAAAGGGTGTTATACCATAGACCCCACGAGGGCAGCCCCCTCGACCCCAGCGTAGTGGAAATATGAAGCGTTTGGGTTCAAGGATGACTGTTGAGAACTCCAATCTACAATAGAGTTGTATATTGACCATAATAGTCGAGAACCCTTATTTATCTTTTTTTTATTTATGTTAATTTATGTCTTTATTATTCATGTTTTAATTGTTGGGTTGTTAATAATGGTTAACATTTCCCTTAGAATTATGGTCAATATGGTATACAGATCGGACTTAAATCATGTAGATGCTAAATGTGAATAATTCCTAATTATTTTTAATTGTGGACATTAATATGTGTGGTTAGAGAATAAAAAATGAGTACATTTTTTACGATCAAGGGTATTTAAACTTTTTTATTTACCACACATTTACTTGATATATTAAAACATGGATATCCCGGTATTTTTGGAAATATATCAAATGTTTTATATTTTTTAACTTAATTAAAAATGGGACACATTTTTTTTAACCCTCATTAAGTTTTTCAAATTACCAAGTGGGAGAAGGAATTTTCCAAGAGAAAATTCCATGGTCTCTATCAATGATTTGTAGACTTTGAAGAACAAGTAGTTCCTCCAATAATGAATGAAAATTATTGTGGTACTCGGTATAAATTTTCTTAAGGGTAATTTTGGATATAATATTCACATAGGTAGCCCCGAAAGGAGGAGTCTGTGTGATATGATATAATCTAAAGTTAGTTGATGGTGTACACTTAGACATAAAATAATGGTAGGTTCTCCAAAGCAGTATGATATGATTTTGTTGGAACAAAGTGTCGACTATTTAATTTTATTTGACATAAGTTTTGTCTAGATAAGAAAATTAAAAGGAATAATCCGGCGTAATTTTTTTTGGAAAATAGGTTCTTTAAGGAGGAATAATGACGTTAACGAATTCTTTTAAAACTGATAGTGGGAACATTAATTTTAATTTAGAATTCAAAAAGTTATATGCCCTCTAATAATTCAGTTTATTATTTGATTCTCAGTATTAAGATGGGAATCTCTTTCAATCCACTTGTTGTCATTCTTAAGAAAAGTAAATTAACTAGACCTAATTACATTAACTAGAAAAGAAATTTGGATTATGTGTTGACTACTGAAGGGTACAATTTTGTGCTATATAAGATCTGTCTTGAGAAACCTAGTGAGGGGGGCATTGAAAAGGAAACCCTGGCAAGACTGATTAGATGGCACGGTGTTACATTTTGGCATCTATGTCAAATTTTCTGCAAAATCAATATTAGTCTATGAACCATGCCTATGACATGATGCTGAACCTCAAAGATATATTTAGGGATCAGAATCGTGCTACAAGGTAGGTTATCATGAAATAACTCATGAATATAAACATGGCAGAAAGGACCCCAATAGGGGAACATATTTTAACGATGGTGTCTCCTCTCTACGAACTTGAAATCCTTGAAGAAAAAATCGGTGGAAAAACACAGGTCAATATTTCTCTCCAATCGTTGCCTAAGTCCTTTAAGCAATCCAACTAAATTATAACATGAACAAACTTCTTACTCTTTGGAGAAACTACTTAAAGAACTACAAATAGTAGAGGGTCTCATTAAGAAGTTGGTAAGTGCTTTTGTTGCTGAGAAAGGTTCTACTTCTAAGACTTTAGGCAAGAATAAAAAGAAGAAGAATAAGGCTCAAAAACAGGTTATGATACCTTAAGCATCTCGTGGGCCTCAGGGATGTGTGAAAAAATCCAAGGGCAAGTGTTTCCACTTTAAGCAATCAGCACACTAGAAGAACAGTTATAATGTTTTTTGTAATAAATCAAAAAATGTAGGTAAATTCCATTTATTTTTCGTTGAATCATGTTTCGTGATTCGCACTACCTCTACCTGGTGTGTAGATATGGGAGCCACTAATCATGTATGCAATTCTTTGCAGGGGTTCTAGAAAACTAGGCGATTAAGTGATGGAGAGATTTATTTGACTATGGGAGATGCTATGAGAGTAGCGGTAGTTGTTGTGGCAGATGTTCATATAAGCTTTAATAATGATAGAAGTTTACTTTTAAAATATTATATTTATGAACCATCCATTAGGAGGAATTTGATTTCAGTTTCTTATTTAGCCTTTGATGGATATCCAGTTATTTTTAATAAACACGTGGTTATTAAGAAAAATAAATCTTTTATTTGTGCTCGTACATTAGTTGATAATCTTTATATTATTAATCCTATCACTCCCACACAACAAATCAATATTTTGCATATTTCAATTAGACCAAATTTAAATAGAAAGGAACGATCCTTAGTGAACCAAACATATATGTGGAACTTACGCCTAGGTCATATTAATATAAAAAGGATTTGTAAACGGGTAGCAATGGGCAATTGAGCTCACTACAAGTGGAGGCATTTTGAGTTTGTGAATCGTATTTAGAAGGTAAAATAACCATGAGGCCTTTCTCGACCAAGGGTTATAGAGACAAAGAACTATTGGAACTGGTTCATTTTGATCAATGTGGACCAATGACAACCCGAGCAAGAGAGGGGGCTTTGAGTATTTTTTTACTTTCATAGATGATTACTCAAGGTATGGATGCGTTTACCTAATGCACCATAACTCTGAAGCCTTTCAAAAATTCAAAGTTTATAGGGAAGAAATAGAGAAGCATCAAGGTAAAAGTATGAAGACACTACGATCCAATCGTGTTGGCAAGTACCTCTTAGGGGAGTTTAAGAAATATCTAGAAGATCAAGGGATCACATCCCAATTGTCTGTACCTAGTATGCCTCAAAAAAATGATGTAGAAGAAAGGAGGAACAAGACTCTTTTGGATATAATTAGGTCCATGTTGAGTTATACAGATCTCCCAAATTCCTTTTGGGGACATGCTTTAGAAGCTGCCACTTATTTATTGAACTTGGTACCTTCAAAGGTGGTCTCTACTACACCTAAAGAATTGTTAATTGGGTGCAAGCCTAGTATGAGACATATTCAGATCTTTCATAGTCTAGCACATGTGCTGAAGAAAGGTCCAAGTAAGTTGGAATCAAGATCAAAAGTTTATTTTCTTGTAGGATATCCTAAGAACACTGAGGGTTGTTTATTATATGATCCTAAGGATTAGAAGGTCATTGTTAACACCAATGCCCGATTCTTGGAAGAGAATTATATGATGGATCATAAACCAAGAAGTAAATTTATTCTTGAAGAGTTGTCAGGGAACCAACAAGATACTTCCACACCACCAATACAGGATGAAATAACACAATGCGTTAACACTGGTACACCGCACATGGACTACTTCATCGCAGTGGGAGTGTTATACATCAACTTGAATGATTTATGTTCTTGGTATAATCTTATGACAAGGTTCATAATGAACTCAAAGTCGATCCTTTAACTATATTGAGGATATCCAAGATAAAGATTCAAAACTTTGGCTTAAAACTATGATACTGAGATGGAATCTATGTATTCTAATCAGGCCTGCAATCTTGTAGATCCACCCAAAGGGATAAAACCCATAGGATGCAAGTGGGTTTATAAGAGGAAAAAAAGAGTGGACGGTAAGGTTGAGACCTTTAAGGCACGACTTGTTACGACAAGATTTACTCAGAAAGAGGGCATAAATTATGAGGAAAACTTCTCGCTATTAGATATAATGAAGTCCATCTTAATTCTCTTACCCATTGCGGCTCATTTCTAATATGAAATTTGGAAAATGGACGTCGAGACTGCATATGTTATTGGGAATCTTGATGAGTGTATCTAAATGGTACATTCAGAAGGTTTTATTGCCCAAGGCTAAGAGCATAAAATATGTAAGCTTAAGAATTCCATTTATGGACTTAAACAAGAATTAAGAACTTGAAACATTTGTTTTGATCAGGCAATCAAATCTTTTGGTTTTGATCAATGTCCAGATGAGTATTGTGTGTACAATAAATGCAATGAAACATAGTGGTGTTTTTACTATTATATGTGGATCACATTCTTCTTATTGGATATGATGTTAGAGTGTTGTCTTCAGTTATAGTGTGGTTGTCCAGCAAATTCGATATGAAAGACTTAGGATAAGCTATTCATATCCTTGGGTTCAAAATTCTGCGTGATCGCAAGAATAGGATGTTAGGTTTATCACAAGTAACTTATATCGATTCCATTTTTTCCAAATTTATCATGAAAGATTACGAGAAAGGATTCCTCCCTTTTATACATGGAATATCTCTTTCCAAGGATCTGTGTCCTAACACACCTGATGAGCTAGAGGAGATGAAAGGCATCCATTATACTTCGGCAGTTGGGAGTTTATGTATGTTATGATATGCACTATACCTGATATCTACTCTATTGTTGGCATGCTTAGTAGATATCAGTATCACCCTGGGCAAGAACACTGGACTAGGGTAGAGTATATACTGAAATACCTGGAAAAAAAAACATCAGACTATACGCTAGTTCACCAAGCAGAGAGTCTAGTACCTATTAGGTCCATCGATTCAGATTTTCATTTTGATAGATATTGTAGAAAGTCTACCTCTTTATGTGTGTTTACCCTAGGATGTGGATCTATTAGTTGGAGGAGAATCAGTAACCTTGCATTACTAATTCCACCATGGAAACTGAATATGTGGTGGCCTCCAAGGCAGCCAAGGAAGCAATATGGATTAGAAACTTCCTAATGAATTTAAGAGTGGTATCTTTAGTTAAATCGACTATTAAAATTTATTGTGATAATAGTTTGAAACTCAAAGGAACCCATGAGCCATAAGAGAGGTAAACACATCGATCGTAAGTATCATCTCATTCGATAATATATGCAGTGAAATGATGTCACAGTTATGAAGATTGCATCAGAGAACAGCCTAGCAGACCCTTTCACAAAGATCTTACCAGCCAAGATTTTTGATAGTCACGTAGAAGCAATGGGAGTGAGATTCATTGCAGCATGGCTTTGAGTCTAAGTGGTAAATTGTTAGAGAAGTATACTAAAACCTTGTTTTATGTAATAGTTTTAGTTATGAATTTATTATTAAAATAAAATTAATTTTTCTTATTTTAATGAGAATAATGTATGGATATAATTTTTACATTAATTTATATATTTTCGATGTCTTTTATTATGCTTAGTAGGTGTTCTGGTGTGTAAACTACAACTTATACACAAAAGATCAGATCAACAGTTCTTGTAGAATATAAATTTTATCGTTCACAATCTTAGATGGATCTGGAAACACCGTTAGTAAGATTGTAGCACAATATTTTAGTAGATTTATCATGATTACGGGAAACTGTATAGTTTCAACTTATACAAATGTGTATTGAATAGGACCACCTTAAGGTCATTATCTTTATACTAATTTTATAAGACAATGTATATCTCGTGATTATTAGGTTTACTTAAGGCTCTTAATTTTGGTATCATTGATGGACACATGACTAGTTATTTATTTCTTTGACCTTTCGGTGAGATTCATTATTAACTCAATAATCTTAATATATTGGGTAATGGTGATTATTGTATGGTGAAAGTCTTTTCCGGATGGAATCCACATCTCGGTATAAAGACTGGTGATACCCCCTTGAGATGCATATAAGTTTTGTATGTACCAAACCCTGTAGGTGGATTATGTTAATCCGATATTACAAATAAGTTAAGTTGGATCGCTCAAGGACTTAAATAAGTTAATCAAATAAATTATCAGTAATTTATTTTAGTAACGAAGATCTATGATCTTAACGTGGGGAGAATTAAGTAATTAATAATGAGGATCTCGAGATATAATTTTGAGTTGAGGAGTGGAGTTGCAATTATAATTATTTAGTGGTATTAATTATAATTAAGGGACTGAGATTAGGATCTGGGAAGGATTAGGCTTTCTTAGGCCCATTAAGAGCCACATCCTTATCTCTCCTTAGGGTCCCTACTGTAGCCTATATATATGCACCTAAGTCTCATTCTTTCTTAAGCTAGTCGTCACTCTTAGATACTCAAAATATCCAAATTTGAACTTGTGAGAAAAATAGACAACAAAGAGGAAAGAGGATAAGAAATGGTAGTCACTAAGGAAGAGCCCACACTCAGCTCGTGATTGTCCATATCCGGAATACAGTAGAATACTATGAGGTGCATTGGGCTTGCTACAACACCATGACTAATTAAATATTGGGTGATTAGTCCTTTATTAAATTAAATCAAAGTATCTGGTAGGTTCATTCTTAGCATCACTGTCGAAAAATAATTTTTATTATTAATAACCTAATAAATAATTAAGCTAAGTGTAAAAACATTTTCCCAATTAATCCATTAATAAATTCCATGCTTTAAGATATAAGACGTTCCCATTCCACAAGAATAAATACTGAACGTGAATCTAATACTTAAATAAATGAGACTGGATAAACATTCCAGTTCAAAGTCTAAAACTAAGAAGAGAATAATACTCAATCCAACAGTAAAGGAAATGTTAATAAGGAAAATAAAATCTCTGAAATAACTAAGCTGAAAACGGGCGAAACATGCCCTAAATGAAATGTCTGAACTATGAATGGAATGAAAAGAGAGCAGCATCTAAACTCAATAACATACAACTTCCACAATAGTTGTAGCTCGTCAAGGATCCCTGCGTCTAAGTATTATGGTAACCATGTGGCTCGGCACCTGGTATGATATATATATATATATATATAGCAAGAGCGAAAAGATAGCAAGAAATGGGTCAGAGCCCGAGTTGTAAAAACATTTATTTTAGCAAGTATTTAGAACTTCATTATTGAAATTATTATGTCCATATATGTTCTGAACTCTCACATGAGATCCTCACCTCTCCACTAATGTGAACACATAGCGTACGTCCATCCTAACTTAGTCTTCTATAAACTACCCAACTAGGTCATAGACATAAACTAATAACTGTAACTCGTGGAAGAAACCCGTATCACCCATACAATACGTTTTTAAGATAACTCATTCCCCAAAGACAGTAATTTATGTTCACTATTCTGATAGTAAATTCTTTACCCCTTTAAGTTACATAGTTTACCACATTTTCATAATTGTGAATTTAACACATTAGAATTAGTCACAAATATACATACATATATACATATAGTCATATCTTCCCTATATATATAAATATATACAAATCCAACGCCCCTAGGTTAGGACCACTTGGCCCAATGCATACTTTGCTATCATGTCCTGGTGCATCGCTCGTTGCATAGAGGACAATTGGTTTGGCTTCTCTCACGAACCATAAATCTTATAATACAAATATTGGAGGCGAGCATGCTCACCAGCCAAATGGGTCACGCACATACTTATGCTCTCATTCAACCATCAAAACTATTATACATCTAGAATAGGACATATCCAAGTTCGTATGCTCTAGGTACAAGTCCAATATCCTCCAATTTGGGTAACCCAGGATAAGACTGTCTATTGCGCAAAACCTCCTCGCGATAGCAAGCAGCGTAGACATTCTATTCACACAATTATAATAAATATACTAATAATAGGCATTCTACAATTCCTATTAAAATTTAGGTTATCACCCAACTCATATATATTTCTACACAGTATAATCCTTATTACTACCCATTATGGAATTTACTCGCTTATTCCCACTCTCAAAAGTTTCTAAGGTTATCTCACCTAACAAGTCCCTAAGTATTATTCTAGGAATGTTTTCCAAAATTCTTCATTAAGCTAATATCTGAAAAGGGGTAGCTTTCCTCACTAGACTAAATGCGTAACACAAATTGGGGAAAATATAAAAATCTGGATTTTTTTGGGAACTTTTGTTCGAACTAGAAAGGGTTTCTTTAGAACAAGTTTAGCATGTTGTTCGAATGACTATGCATCTCGTTCGAATGAGACGTCGTCATCTCCATTTGATAACTGCTGCATTTTTTCGACGTTTTCCAAACTAAAACCTCTACGTATTTATCCCAAACTCCCAACAATTTCTTCCAATCAATAATTAAGCATGTAGGGATAATATCTAACAATCTAGAATCATTTAATCATTCATGAACCTTAGTAAATTCTTAGAATCCCCAAATTTTATCAAACAAACCCTAGTTCTTCAAATTTCTAAACATGAACTCCAATTCAGATTCGTCCATCACAATCAATCAACAATTTGGGATTTTTAAACTATCTACATGAGGGATTCATTGTACCTTAAATTTCCAGATTTCAATAAATGCCATTAATCCTCCAATTTCATCAAAACTTATAAATCAAGAGTGAATATAATAAACTTACACTAATATAAACATGCTTGTTGCTATAAATTGCAAGAATTAAACACTTGCCTTAATTTCGATGATCTGATCCACTGTTGATATGTGTATGAGTGCAATCCTCATCTTGCGATCTATACTTTGGTATACTTTTTGGTGTGTGTTCTTGAGTTAGGCACCAAGAACTCATATGGCTTCTTCTACCTTTGTTTGTGCCTCTCTCTCTTTTCTCTCCCATAGGTTTAGAACTGATCACTTTTATCTAACCCTAGTGCATCCATAATTTATTTCCCAATTTCAGTCCATATTATTACCCCAAAATTCCAAAGGACAAAAATACCCCTACGGGGTGCCGGTTAGGCCTAAAAACGTTCCGAAGTCCAAATAAGTTACCCGGGTAGAGTTTTCTTACTATCTTGACCTTTACGGACTCAATGGGGTACTCAAAATTACCGTATAAGTTACTTAAAAATAATTTATCTTTTTATTCCATACAATCAGTCCCGACATGACTCACACGTGCATCCTAACTTAAAATACCAAACTGTCATACTTCTCACACCGATAATTTATAAAAATTCTATAATTCCATTTTACATTTTCTCACAGCAATATTCAATGAATTACATCAATAAGTATTAACCCTTGGCACGCTAGTTAATATTTATTTTAATTCGAATTAATTAACAATTAAATTTTTTGACCTTTTTAATTTAATTAATCCAATAATAATAATTAATCCCATAATTATTTAATATCATAAAAATGTGGGGTATTACACCTGCGTTCTTGATCAACTATCATCACATACGATTTGTGCTAAAAGGAGATCAAATCAAATAGATTTGAAGGTAGATTCTTATTCCTATTTATAGGATTTTGCGTATATGTAATATTTTTTGTAGCTCAATCTACACACGTTTTAAATAGACCCTTGGACTTCTGCTCCAACAGTTAGCTCTGATAGATCTGAAGACATGAGACTTAAAAGTGTTGGTATTTTTCCTTCCACGTCCCCCCTAGATGAGTCTCTTACTGACATGGATGAGGAGCAGTGAGATGGATATTCCGAGTAATCTGACACTTATGATCCTGTAGAAACCGACTCCCGATGGTATCCTAGTACCATTACTAAGGATGAACTTGACCATTTGAGGAAGAAATTTTACCTCCTGATAGCTATTCAGAGAAGGATCCCTCTTCCTAATAAGAGATGTTGTTCTGTTAAAGATTCTGGTGTGGTTTGTCTTCCCCTCTGGGATTTTCGGGTAGGGCTGAGTCTACATTTTCATCCTATAATGCACTCGATATTAAAAGGTTATGGGGTTACCTTGACCCCACTTCCTCCTAAGTCCTATTGGACCATTTTAGGATATATGATGTTCTGGAAGCTTAAAACAGGTTTCGACCTTACAGTGGACATTTTTAGGTATGTCTATGGATTGAAGTATAATGCCAAAGTCCTCGGGTATTATTATTTTGCTCCTCGAAAGTCCCAATATCGAATGGTCATTGTTTTCCAAACCACCAATAACAGTTGGAGAGGTTAAAATGTGTTCGCTGATGGTGAGTGGGAGTTTAGGCATCACGAATAGGAATAGTCGTGTAGGTTTCCCAAGGAGTGGAATGGACCGAACCAAACTAGTAAAAAAATTCTATTTTTTATTTAATTTCTCTCTTTAGATCATTTTGTTATTCTAATGTTTTATATGCTGATTGTTTCAGTGAAGAGAGCCCCAATCTTGTTGCGTCTTTAGTTGATATAGTCAAAACTTATTATAAGAATAAGCCCCCCAAGTTTGAGGACTTATTTTCAGTAGAGAAGTTTGTTTCTGCAGGATACCACACCCTTCCAAGTGGCCTTCCCCCTTTAGAGTTTCAAGTTCATTTGGAGGGGGGGTGTTGCACGAGACTCACATTGACGCAAGCGAGAAGATTATTGAAGAAAAGGAATAGGGTTTTAAAGCAGGTAGTGCACACACGCACACACAGATATATATATATATATATATATTTCTTCCCTTTAGTTCCTTTTTCTCTTTGAGTCTTTTTTCTAACTTGTCCACACGTCTTTCCTCATGTATCGCAGAGCATCCTTCTAAGGAGATGTTAGGAATGGTTCCTCACCGGATAGATTACAAAGTGATGGCATTGGCTAAGTAGAAGAACATGAAAGATAGATCGGGTCAGGTTGGGTCCGAACATAGAACGTTAGCCAAAGAGAAAGAGGCAGTCGAGAAGGTGCTCATCAGAAGGAGGATGAGGTTATTGCTGCCAGAGCCAAGTCAAAAGGTAATGAACCTATGCATCCTTCAGAGCCTGCTGTTGGAGTAAAAAGTACCCTTAATCCCCAGGTGCTCAGAATATGAGCAAGATGCCCCGAGTAGAATAAAATAGACCAACCCTTCATAGGCTGGTGAGGGGTTCAGGTCATACTTCTCGCTATGGGAAAGTGCTAGAGTTCAAGTTTGATTCTGCTAATAAAATCACTCTTGGTAAGTTAAAGATCGATCTGGATTCAATCTTTTGCCATGCGAACAATGCCACTGATCTATTCGGTTATCATGGTTACAATAAAGATTTTGAGTTTGTGAGGGGCTATGATCCTAATTCCTTGTGGAGGTTGTCCCAACACAGACTTTCAGTTGTAGGTTCTCCTATTATTTTGACAATTTTTACTTCTTATGTTGCATATTGGTTTTAATAACTTGTCTTTCTCTTTTCATTAAGCAACCATGACATATACAACCCTGAGGGAGAAGGCGGTTGTCAATCAATATGCTCTTAAGGAATTGTTCGATAAGAATAAATAATTGAAAGTAAATTTTAAGGAAATTTCTGGGGAGTTGAAAGTGAGGGATGAACAACTGGTGATAAAGACTACCTAGTTGATCTAGGAAAAAGATAAGAATAGTACCCTTAGGGAGAAATATCAAGCTGATGATGCCACTATAAAAAGCTTGAACGAGGCCCTCACAGCCACCCAGGAGGCTCTGAAGAATGCGAAGCATAATAAGACTGTTATGATTGTGGAGCTGTAGAGTGCTAGCGAGGCCCTTATGTGACACCTCGCTTAATTAAATACCAAGTGATCAGTCCTTTATTAAATTAAATCAAAGTATCCAAATTGGTTCATTCTTAGCATCACTATCGAAAACATTTTTCTTACTTAAATCACCTAGTAAGTAATTAAACTAGTGTCAAAACTTTTTCAATTCAATTTCACTTAACTTCACATTTTATTTTAACAATGTAAACCAATAACTTCATAATCCATTCCATAATAATGAATAACAAATAAATGATATAATACTGAAAAATGACTGGAATGGTCTCTCCGGTTTTAAATGTCAAAATACCATCAATATCCTAACCATATGATATAAGAGTGCTGACACAAGCCGACATACAATCTAAAAATAAATGATATCATGGGCAACATGCCCTAAATGAGTCCAATACAACAAAGATAGGAATCAATGAAATGGAAGCGTCTAATCAAAGTCTGCATTTCCATCAGCAGCTATGGTACATCAAATCATCCATACTCTAGACCGCGCATCCCTGATGCTGGACACCTGGTGATATATATATAATAGAGAAGAGAATATTCAAGTAAACGGGTCAGAACCCGATTGTTGAAGATTTTTAAAAATAGCAAGTGCTTAATAATTACACGTTAAGCCAGTATTATATTCATATTAATTTTTCGGCTCTCACTTGAGAACCTCACCCCTCATCTAGAGTGCACACCTAACGTACCTCAAACTCTTCCTAGCAAAATTCCCAATTACTAGTTTAATATAGGTGTTACTATAATTCTACCTTATCTCATTCCCCCATATTTCTCAAGAAATACGTATGATAATTACACATGTTCATTTCTCTTTAATATGAACTAATCTTTTCAAGGCTTTAAGATAAAGTATTCACTTACTTCATTAAATTCAGATTTCATTAATCTCTCGCATCTTCAGAAGTCACGCAGTAGATTAAATCATATCACACACACACACACACACACACACACACACACACACACAGATATATATATATATATATATATATAGTACTTATCTTGTGCATACCAGTCCGCATTTTAAGAGTGTGGACAGGACATGTGTCACCTGGCGGTGAGCGCATAAAAGAGAGAGAGAAAGAGAGAGAGCCTATAATTTAGCCTATAATTTCTAGGCTCACTGCCAGGTGACACATGTCCGGTTCGCACTCATAAAATGCGGACTGGTATGGACAAGAGCAATATTGTATATATATATTTCATCACAACATTATATATATACTAATAAAGCCCCCCCCCCCCCCCCCGATACAGCTGCGGTGCACGCATACTCCGTTATCATGTCTGGGTGCATTACTCACTGCATAACGGACAATTGGTTCGGCATCTCTCACGAACCATATATCTCATAATACAAATATTGGAGGCGAGCATAATCCCCAACCAAATGGGTCACGCACATACCTACGCTCCTATTCAACTGTCGAAACTATCATTCACATCGATAGCACGTGTACAAGGTCCTATGCTCAATGTACCAATCTGAATACCCTCAAATGGGTCCAATCGGGATAATACCGTGAACAAAGCGAAACCTCCACCTCGATAGCAAGTAGCATAAGCATTTCATACACAAAATAAATCATAATATAGGTATTTATCCCATCTATATATATATATATATATATATATATATATATATATATATATATATATATATATAGGGCATACGCACAACCCATAACAATTCCCTTACGTGGTATATTTATTTCTCGAATATCCAACATATTTGTAGATTATGACTTTACTTTTTAAAGTATGTTCTCGGGATTTTCTCAACACTCAAAGATTATCAAATATTTCTCATAAATTTCAGTAGGTACAAGTCTACACCCTATTGGTCCATGTCATCACAATTTCTAAATTTAATTATTTCAACTGGGTTTATTCTTCGATATTTACTAATTATATTTTAACCCATTATTCCCGTTCCCTAGGATTAATTCCACCTATTAATATTATTTCGGGTTCTACCTATCATCCTACTGACTTTTCTTAAGTCCCAAAATGTTCAATTAGTTACCCCAAAAGATTTATACAAGGTGGGATTTGATCAAACCTTATAATGACACAATTTTCAAAAATCCAGGAGGAGTCGATCGATCGAAGGAAAGGGTCTATCATACGATCCAGTCTATCAATCAAAATTCTTGAGTCGATCGATCCATCCATCAAGTATGGTAATGATTCTACATATATTTGCCTACGGGTTTAACCATTTTTCATCTTCAATTTATATGTTTTAAAGTCCCAAACTCCTTATAATCTATTCCATATGATATGGCAAGATATATAAATGATTTACAATCATTTCACAATCCTAAATCTACATGTTTCTCATATCAAGGGACTAATTCAAAAACACCATAGTTTATCTTTAAAGCATGTAAATGTTCAGAATTCTATAACTATCCTAATATGAGCATGATACATGCTAGAATTGTAAAGATTAATCCACTTGCCTATAATATGTAGGTATGAACCTTTGAGGATGATAGTCTACTTGTGGTCCTCCTCTTTTCTAGCCAACTTTTGACGGTGGTGGTGGTGGTGGATGACCTTGTCCCTTGGTTTCCTAGAGGTGACCCTTCCCTTTCCAAAAAAAAACCCTTCCTCTCCTCTAAGTCTCTCACTCTAAAGTTTTGGTGAAATGAACATTAACCATTACTAGCCTTAGACTTATAAATAATCATTCATTTTTGTGGTTACTATTCACCTCCCATGTAATATGACTAAAATATCCCTTTGGGTGCCTATTCAGCTCCAAAGTGCCCCGGGACCTAAATCAAAACCCCAAGTAGACATTTTCCACTATTTAAACTCTTACGGACACTTTGGTATAGTTAAAACGACCATTTATATGACATAATTTAATTTTAGTCCCGACACGTCTCACACGCGCGTCCCGATTTACTTCTCAAAATTATCGTATTCATCACTCACGATAATTTTTATTAAATTATGTAAAGTCATAATCATATATTACTTTAATCACTAAGTAATAATCAACTTATATCACATATTACTTTACTATCGAGCAATATTTAAATTTGGATTAATTTTAAATATCTCACAATTAATCCCATTTAAAATCATTAAAAATTACGGGGTATTAAATACTTCCCCCCTAATAACAGAATTTCGTCCTAAAATTCAAAAAAAGGTAGGCCTGGTAGAAATAACTCTGGGTATCCATCTCATATATCATCATCGCGCTCCTAACTAGACTCCTCCACATTATGGTGTGCCCATTGAACACGCACAAGCGAGACTACTTTCGATCGTAAATGTTTCTCACTGCGGTCTAAGATCTCCATTGGTGTCTCCTCATAAAAACTATCTGGATGCAAATTAACTTCCTCTAATGTAATATGAGTGTGAGATAACTCATCTCAAAGATACCGCCTCAGCGAAGAATATGGAACACATCATGTATACGATGCAAGTGCTCCGACAGTCAAAGTCCGTATGCGATAGGTCTGACCCTCTCAATAATAGGAAATGGTCCTACATATCTCAGAGCCAATTTTCCTTTCTTCCTGAATCTCATGATTCCTTTCATAGGAGGCACGCACAATAACACCTGGTCCCCAACATTAAACTCCCTGAAGAACCGCTTGGCATCGGCGTAGCTCTTCTGTCCATCATGGGCTACCCAAATACGACTCCTGATCATTTCAATCCTGGCAGACGTGTCTTGAATCACTTATGTCCCAAGTAACTTATAATTCCCCACCTTTAACCAACACGTAGGAGAGATATAAGTTCTACTATATAACGCCTCAAATGGGACCATACTAATGGTGAACTAATAGGAATTATTATAGGCAAATTCCACCAGTGGAAGATACTGCTCCCAACTCCCTCTAAAATCCAGAATACACATGTGTAACATGTCCTCTAACATCGGGTTAGTACGCTCTAACTGCCCATCCGTCTACGGGAGATAGGTCATACTCAATCGCACGTCGGTACCCATGGCCTCATGAAAACTCTCCCAAAATTTGGAGACAAAGAACTTGTCCTGATCGGACACAATATCAAGTGGTACCCCATGTAACCTCACTGTTGATGTAAAAAATTAGATCACTCTAATAATTCAATCATAGATAAATAAATGAGACAAAAGATTTTTAAAGTGGTTCAGTCTTATAAGAATGGCCTACGTCCACTGTTATTTTAATTCTGAGTGTTTGGGAATTCTCGATTATAAGAAATTCCGTTCTGGATCCCAAAGTTTGGATTCAGGATCCGATCCCCTACAATGAGGATTGTACAACGTATTTATAGCCTTGAGGCTATCATATGAAAGGGTGATACATTAAATGATATACATATGAAAGGGTAATACATTTAATGCCTTTTAAGCGTGTGCGTCTAAATGATAAGCATTTAATGAACCAGTTGAACTGTTGGTTATTCATCAATTAATGCTTTGTTTGAGATGCAGCTCAGACCGCCTGAGTATCTCGGACCGCCTAAGCTTTCTGATATTCAAGAGTTCCTCGGAGAGGTCTTTTCCTCGGAGCGTATGAGTTCCTCGGAGAGGTCTGTTCCTCGGAGGGTATGAGTTCCTCGGAGTAACATGGTTCCACGGAGCGTGTGATTATCTCAGAAGTGCATGTTGTTGCCATGTAGATAGCCATGTGTCTTCATATGATTGATCCAAGTCAGTAGATTAAATTTGCTATCAACAGAAGCCCCCAATATTTCGTAGTTCGAAATTTGAGGAATATAGAACATTCTTTCTCGGAATACGGTAGCTTTAAATAGTTCTTCCTGATTTTTAGGATCATCTCCCTTGTATTTATTTCTCCATCTCAATTCGTAGAATCATACTTTTTTGGACTTTTCTGCTCGCTTCGTTTCCCGCGTCACTTTTTGCCTTTTTAGCCGCTGTTGTTCGCTTTGATTCTCGCGCCAATATTTAATGCCTTTTTAGCCGCCGGTAATGTAATCATCCTTTTTGTAATCATTACTTAGCCAGTTCCCAAGGCAAGGTATTTAAACTTAACAAAGACTCCCATCGTCTTCTATCTTTTCAAATTTTCATCTTCGAGTTTTTCATTGTCTTCTACTCTCTTGTGCGTTCATCTCTTCCGTCGTTCATTGTCAACAGCTTCAGTCTTTTTTCTGTAAGATCTTCTTTCTTCTTATTCATTTCTTTTAATTCATCATCATGGTTTACCCAATTGAGTCTCTTGACAAATTTCGATCTGATTTTTCCATTCCCTCTTGGGTTGTCTTGGAAGAGATTTCTGAGCTTTCTAATTATTTCAATTTGGCTGAGGGACATTGGTTCCCCAGTCTCTTTTTTGCTGAGTATGGATTTTCTTTTCCACCAAATCCTCTGTGTCTGGCATTCTGTCAGTACTTTGATGTTGTTCCTGCACGAATAGCCCCCAACACATGGAGAATAGTTAATGGGGTGCATAAATTAAATCAAGTGCATGGAACTCGTATAGGAATTCCAGAAATCATGTACTGCTATAGATGGGCAGTTAATGATAATATTTATTATTTGAAAACTAGGTTTATAAATAGAGCCTTAGTAGTCAATCTCCCTGATGCCAACAGGGATTATTTTGAACATGGGGTTGTTGTAAAAAATTGGCAACACCCTCCTTTAACCGGAGATGAGATTTACCAGGGTCCCAGATTCCCTCCTTATGGCAATGGGATAGGTTATATTTATTTTATTTCATTTATCTTGAAATCATGTTTGTTTTATGTTTGATAAAATGTGTTAGTGATGACAATATATGTTTATTTGTAGTTGATAGCAAGAGAAAGTGCCCAAAAGAAACAGATGTCAATCTAAGGCATTTGGGACTTATCTGGGGTCTACATCAAAGGGTTGCTGACGAGCACATTCGATCAGCCTCCTATCTGCTCCAATACAAGAGCTATACAACTTCTTTCACTGCTCGTCCAGTGATCAGTGAAGTAGAGCCAGTACCACCCTCTGCAAGTTCTTCGCCAGAATCGCACGTTTCGTTGAGTGAAAGGATGAAAAAGAGAAGGACTCCTGCTCTGTTTGAGAAAACTGCCTCCGGCTCTGGGGAGGTAAAAAGTATTAGGATTGACGTCCCAAGGGAGGGGACAAAGAAAACTGCTGCAGCTTCTCCAGCTGCTCCTGCGAAGATTGCCGAGAAGCCCGCAGTGGCTCCGAGCAGCTCCGCTGCTCCTGAAGAGGTGATTGTGATATCACCGACCAAGGATTCTTCCTTGGTTGTACCTGTTCCCCCCCAGGAGGCTAAAAAAGAGCTCCTCGGTCAATTTGGATGACACCACCATTCATCCCCCTGCTGCTGAGACTGGGGTTCCCACCTCTGTTCCCTCGAGCTCTGACATGAGCTTGGTAAAGTCCTTGACCATTCCCGAGGTGCAAGGTAATGAAGATAACCTTACTCGAGATATGGTTACTTCTTTGGATGCTCG
Source organism: Sambucus nigra (assembly GCA_949130495.1). NCBI lineage: Eukaryota > Viridiplantae > Streptophyta > Magnoliopsida > Dipsacales > Adoxaceae > Sambucus > Sambucus nigra. The sequence goes on along the minus strand of OX422221.1, from coordinate 222,422,478 downwards.
TCATCTTGCTTCAATAAGTACCTTTACTTTGAACTTTTCATATTTCCCTTTGTATTTATCATATTTGTTTCTGACTTTGCTTTCTTTTTCTGTTTACAGTTGACGAGCTGCTTCAACATAATCCTTAAGAAGGATGAAGCAATCAAAGCTTCTTGATCCTCGTCCAGTGTGGAGGGAGCTCTGGAAGAAGCTACCAAGTCCTTGGAGGAATCTTGCCAGAGATACGATACTGATAAGGCAGTCTGGGAGAACAAACTTGCTTCCTCCTAGCAGGAGAAAACTCGGGTTGCTGAGGCCTCCAGGGATTTGGAGAGGAAAGTGAATGCCTTGGAGAAGGCTAATAAAGAGATCGATGTGAAGCTCAAGACTACTGGGGAATTTGAAAATAAACTCAAGGCTGCTGAGGAGAGGTTGGTCCAACTCCAGGAAATAACTCGGCAGAAGGAGGAAGCTGAACAAAAACTGAAAGCTGCTGATGTTTTGCTGTCCGAGAAGCTTGCCTTGGAGAAGGCCAAAAGGAATGCTGTCGTGAAGAAGTCCTTCAGCTCTGGCTGGGACAAAGTTTGGGATAAGGGATGTGCTGCCATGGTCTCTCAAGTGGATTATGGCAGTGTAAAGTATTTTAGGGACGGGTGGGTTGCTTCCCTTCAGGAATTGAAGGTCGACGAGTCATCCGAGCTTTTCCAGAGACACATCCCTGGTCCCCCTCCCACTCCAGAAGAATTAGAAGAGGACGAAGATACCTCTGAGGAGTCTTCAATAGTAGTGGGAGAACATGTCCTAACCAACCAGCCTGCTGCCGAGCAAGTAGTTTCTTCTTCGGAGCAACAGCTGGTGCTCTCCGAACAAGTCACAGTTCCCTCCGAGCAACCTGCCTCCTCTTCCCAACCTCCCGAGAAGGTTTTGGGAGATAAGGAAAAGGTGTAGTGTTGTTCGGTTTTCTCTTTCTATTTTTCTTTTTTGTCAAATATAATCGAGATCTTTGTAACTCTACACAATGATCTAATAAAAGTTGAGTTTTCTTCCATACGGTTGTCTTTTTTCTATTTGTATTCTGTCTTGATCTTCTTTTTGATGATTGTCTTTTCTTTCTCTGCTAGTTTCTAGCCAGGATGGATCTGCTATCTGCCAATAATACAAAGCTGATGCAGCAATGTAATGAATATTATAAGGCTGGTCACACAGACCTGAGTGCATCAGAAGTTGCCGACATCCTTGGTCATGATGCTTCAGAACAGGCAGTTGAAGCATATCAGTACTTGAAGTGTCTGCTTGATCGAGCGGTAGCCAATAATGTGGCCTACTACGAAAGTATCGAGGATCGTCAGTGTACCCTCGAAGACCTTCAGAATCAGTACAAGGAATCAACTGCCCTGTTGCATGAGGGGTATGAGAAGAGGTATCAGCAACTTTCTGCCGAGAAGGGCTACGAGAAGCTCCTTGCTGGGTACGATGTCAGGGAGAGCACCTTAAGGGGTGAAGTTGAAGCATGTAGATAGATTGCCGAGCTGTTAGAGCAAGAGAATAACAATTTGCAGAAAGAGCTAGCACAGTTGAAGTCTGCAGCCTCTTCTTCAACAGCTATAATCCCAGTGACTGACGAGGGATTTTCATTTTTAGAGGTTGAAAATGCCAAATTGAGGCAAGAGTTGGACACCTTGAAAAGGTCGGGCCCTTCTACATCTCCTCGGGGACGAGCAAGAGCTCCTCGGGGACGAGGAAGAGCAGTTCGGGTGCTTGTGGAGGAACAGAGGACAGCATCTGCCTTAGAGAACCAAGCCTTCCAATTAATGGCTAAGAACCAAGCTTTGTCCGACATGTCAAAGAAAATTAGAGACCTGGAAAAACAACTCTCTGCAAAGAAATCAGTGTTGGAGACTAATGAGCTTTTCATCAAGAGTCTTCACGAGAAACTAGAAAGGCTAACATATCAATTCTACAAATAGCCCAGGGAGTTTTGGATGGCTGGATACAACGAAGCATTATTTCACTTGGACGACCGTATCCAAAATGCCAACAATGAGGGCTACAAGGAAGGTTGGCTGAACGCCTTATGTGTGTTGAAGCTCGAACAAGGACACTATTTGTGGGACTACCAAGATCCTGAGTTGCTCGACTTGCCTGTGCCACCGTATAATTTGGACATGGAATGGATCCCAGCTCGTGCCATTCCTCGGAGCTTAATTGCAAAATACCTCGGTGACTACAATTTACATTCTCAATTTGAGGTATCTCATCCCGAGCATCTTCTAGATCGACCTTCTGTGATGAACGTCAAGACGCTGAAGGATTTGAACTTCATCAATTCTCCTCAGTCTTTAAATGATCTGCCCGCTGGCGAGGAACCTGTATCGAAAGCTGAGGGGAAAAGACCAATAGAATAGGAATTTTTGATGTAACAGTTAGTATACATATCAATGTAATTTTCATTTTATTATCAATGTAACTTGTAATTTATTTTTAATTTAATGAAAGACTTTCATTCTTGCTTGTAAATCTCATTTGCTATTATCTTGTGTTGTTCATCGACCAACTACAGTTAAAAGGATAATAATATTGTGTTGTTCGATCACTTAATAGTAAAGTAATGAGTATAAAAATGTTTAAAATTTTTCCAACCAACCAAGGTTGTTAAATTGTACTCGTCGACCAACTACAGTTAGTGGGTTCTTATCCCCGACCAGCCATACTTGGTAAATTTTTGTCTTTTTCGTAAAATGTGTCTGACCAACCAAGGTCAATAAATTCTCCTCGTCGATCAACTAAGTTGGTACAGTTTGGAATATTTTCTACTCGTCGACCAACTAAGTTGGTACAGTTTGGAATATTTTATCCTCGTCGACCAACTATGTTGGTACAGTTTGGAATATTTTCTCCTTGTCGACCAACTATGTTGGTACAGTTTGGAATATTTCGTTTCCTAGCCAAACAGGTTGGCATTTTTAGGAATATTTTCTCCTCGTCGACCAACTATGTTGGTATATTTTCTCCTCGTCGACCAACTAAGTTGGTACAGTTTGGAATATTTTCTCCTCGTCGACCAACTATGTTGGTACAGTTTGGAATATTTTCTTGAGTAGTCTGTCGAGTGCCGAGTAGTGCATAGCACTATTATTCCCCGAAATTTTTTTAATAAACAGAGAGACTTGCAAAATATTTTCATTTTATTCATACTGATGGAAACTGCGTTACATATACATCACCGATAATACTTGCGCAGATGCTCTGCATTCCATGCATTCTTAAACTCCTCGCCTTCTAAAGTGGCTATTCGATAAGTTCCTGGTCGAACAATTTTTGTAACTCGGTATGGTCCATGCCAGTTTGCCTCCAGTTTATTATGTTTTTGAATTACTTTCTTCAGCACATAGTCTCCTTCTTTCAGGTTGCACTTCTTCACTCTCTTGTTGTAAAACAAAGTTGTTCGCTACTGGCAAGCAGCATTGCTAATGGCTGCCTCTTCTCTAACTTCTTCGATCATTTCTAAATCCAGTCTTCTCATTAAGTCGCTGACAGGGGAATTGAAATTCAGTACCCTGTGTGTTGGGAGGCCCAACTCTGCAGGTATGACAGCTTCACTTCCAAACGCCAGCATGTATGGTGATTCTCCAGTTGCTACTCGGGGAGTAGTTCGGTAAGACCAAAGTACTAATTGTAGCTCATTGATCCAATTTGCTTTTGCATCATCCAATTGTTTCTTCAAACCGTTCAGCAGCGTTTTGTTTGTCACTTCAGTTTGTCCATTGCTTTGAGGATGGCCTGGTGCTGAATGAACCTTCAAAATGTTTGACTGACGAAAATAGGCGACAAACTCCTCGTTATCAAATTGTGTCCCATGGTCTGTGATGAAGGCATGAGGGAGACCATATCAACAAATGATGTTCTTCCAAACAAATTAGAACACCTTCTCGTACGTCATATCAATGAGTGGCTCAGCTTCTACCCACTTAGTAAAATAATCCACTGCGACGACGAGGTACTTGAACCTTCCTCGGGTCGTTGGCAGTGGTCCAACCAAATTGATTCCCCACATGGCAAATGGCCAAGGGGAAGTTATGGGTGTCAACAATGCTTGTGGAGTTCTTCGGATGGAGGAGAAACGCTGGCACTTGTCACATTTCTTGGCATAAGTTATACAATCAACCCTCATCGTCGACCAGTAGTATCCTTGTGTCATCACCCTTTGTAAAAGAGTCCGACCTGCTACATGTGTGTAATACCCCGTATTTTCGTGATATTTATTTTTGGGGATTAATTGAATTAAATGTGTATTAATAGGAAATTAATCCGGATAAAAATATTAACGAGATGTGAGTTAGTATTTGATTATAATGTGTATATTTGGCAATATATGAATATTGGAAATATTGAAATTATCGTGAGATCGAAATACGGTAATTTGGGAAACTTTGTTGGGACGCGCGTGACAGTCGCGTCAGGAATATAATTATTTGAATTAAAAAGTGAATTTTATTTTTATCACCTGTATGGTCATTTTGAGTGCGCCAACGCGTCCGGAAGGGTCGAAATAGTCAGAAAACACTAGCCGGGGGTTAAGTTTGGGTCCCGGGGCATTATTGGGCCGTACCGGTAACTTATAGGGGCATTTTGGTAATTTCGGAAATCTGGGAATTAAAACCCACGAAAATTAGAAACAAAAATCTGACTTATTCTTTATCCACTCAACCCACTAACTACACTAAGGGACTTAATGGGCTACGGGAGAAGTTAAGATATAGTCCCAACTTACCAAAAACCAACCACACCTCCATTGTCATCATCCTTAGAGAAACTTGTAGAGAGAGAGAGAGAGAAGAGAATTCTGCAGAAAGAGAGAGGGAGAACAACTCAGCCTTCAAGATTCAACATCAAATTTAGAGAAAGATTAAGGCAAGTGGTTTAATTACAATTGATTCAATGCCATGCTTTTCCATGTTTAGGAATTATCGAATTTATCTTGGAAGATGATATAGACCCATGAATTGGAAGTTTAAAACTATGAACTATGTTAGGGACTGCATGTAGAAACAATCTGGACGAATTATGAACTCAGAATTATGACCCTTGATGATTTAAAAACAGATTTTAGAAGAAGTTTATTAATGTTCTTGAAATAAATAGAAATCTGGAATTCTTGATGAAGATTTGATCCATACAAAGCCCTGGAATGATGAATTATTGGTTTTAGAACGTTAACACTGTTGTAGGATGGTTGTATGATGATATTATAACGTTGTCTTAGAGTTTCATGCTTGTTAATGGTGTTTTGGGTTGATTTAAAAACTGTAAAACGAAGCAGTCCGTAACCATACCTGGTGCGATCGATCGATCGACATTCATTAGTCGATCGATCGACCACCATCGATCGATCGAAGGAAAAGGTCGATCGATCGACCTTCCCAGAATGAGTAAAGTTTTTCCCTATTTAAATTTTAATGATGTTAACCCGTGAATAATATTGTTGGAGACCATATGAATACCCTTAACCTTAAGGAAGACCAGTAGGCATGGTTATGAAGCTTGGACCTTAATTAGAATTCAATTTGAGGAATTATTCTAAACTTATAAAATTCGATAAGTGAGTTAATATTTGGGTTAATAGTGTAAATTTGAATAATTTGATGAAATGAGGTTTGGGGCAGAAGTAAGGACCTTAGGAATAAAGATGTCATACGTGGGAATAATTGGAACTTAATAATCTATTTTAGATAGGTTTTAAGTATAAGAAACTACGACGTGAGACATGTCGACAGTTTAACTTTTATATTATCGGGAGACATAAAATATATAAATTTGGAATAATGGTATAAGGATGTAGAGTATACCTTTATTAGTATTGAATTATCTAAGATGTGTGAATGCTTAGTATATGATTTTTATATGTATGACATACCTACCATACTTGCTATCACGGGAGGTTACGTTCGCTTAGGGCCTTCTTATCCTTGTGTTGCCCGGATTTAGATTGGTACCTTGAGGACATAGTTCAAGAGAACGACTTATTTGTGAGTTAATAAGCCATCTGACTATGGAGCGTAGGTATGTACGTGACCATGGATATGTTGAATTATGTTCGCCTCCATTTTTGTGTGTGGTGTTTATTCCAACAATTCCTGAGAGATTCGGAATTTGTGATCCTTATGTACGTGATGTACCGGGATGGATAGCAGAGTATGTGTGCACCGCAGCTTAGCCTTTGGGTGCTTGTATTGTATATTTATGATGTGAATAATATACGGTTAAATGAAAAGGAAATTTGCTATGTTAAATTGTGGGTATAGTAATTGTAATATTATGAAAAGATAAAAGGAGACATATATCAATAAATGGTTTTGTTAATAATTGAGAATCCGAGAATTAAAGTAGAACTCTCTATTTAATTGTTAAGGTTGGAAATTACACGTGAACCGAGTAGAAGTGTTAGAAACTCTTTGGAATTAGATAGTTATGAGATAACACATGAATGGGTACAGGAACGTTAGGAGTGCATAGTTAGACGAGAGGTGAGTATTTCATGTGAGAGCACGTCCTAACATGTATCTGGCATTCATTGTTTTAATTATTATTAAAGCACTTGCTGTTTTTAAAATACTCTCCACATTCGGGCTCTGACCCGTTTGCTTTCAAATCTATCTTTTTGTAAAAACCATTTTAGGTGCCCAGCCACAAGGACACCATGCTTAGGATCCTCATTCAGGTGACGAGTTGTAGCGGTTTGTGGAAGTTACAGTACATTGATTATACACGCTTCATCTATCTTGACTCTATACTCAGTATTTATCAGTTGTAGGGAATGTCACCCATTTCTTTTAGAGGCATTTCATTTATTTCAGTTATTCAGACTTTGGGCATGTACTTAATTCAGAATTCAGACTTGTCTTATTATTTTTAGTTGTGGGATTGTAGTGAGGAGTTTTCCTCCGGACTTATTACTATTGTTGGTTATTTCATTACTTTGTTATGGTGAATGGATTTATGTTGTTCTTCCATTATCCTTTTATTGCATGTTAATCAGACTTAACTTAAAATTTGGCAACTTACTTTTTAAATACTAGGTGGTTAGTAATCTTTAAAATGTTTTCGACAGTGATGCTATTCACTGAACCAACTTGACATTTTGTATTGATTTAATAAAGGAGTAGCTACCCGGTATTTAATTAGTCGGGGTGTCACAATGTGCTCCACAAGACCCTTCATGGATCTCTTCAATCAAATCTTTCACCTCGGTGGGATGTACACATCTCTACAAACCTGCCATAATTCCTCGTCTATATAAAACACCATTAGTTAGTACATACCGAGCAGCTTTGAACTTTAATTTCTTGGCTGCAAGCTTATCAATTGGCAATTCTCCCTCCTCGATATATACCCTGATGGGATCCATTCAAGATGGTCCTAAATCAAGGGTGATAAAGTTCATCTTCAGATCTTCATCTATACTCCGACCAACTAACACTTCAATTGGGCTTGTTCGTCGTAGCTCGGTGCGAGTAGCTGATGCTAGTCGAGCTAGGGCATCTGCTCTCGCATTCTCCATTCTTGGTATTCTGACCAGCTGAATAGCAGTAAATTCTTACACTAGCTCCTTTGCCTTTGCATGATATCTGATCATTAATTCTCCTCTAACTGCATATACCCCCATCATTTGGTTTACAATCAGTTGAGAGTCACTGAAGATCATAACTTGCTGCGCCTCCATAACTTTTGCCAAATTAAGTCCTGCAATCATGGCCTCATATTCAGCCTCATTGTTGGAAGCTTTGAATTGGAAACGCAAAGCGTATTCCATGTCGACCTCGTCTGGAGTGCTCAAAACTATCCTCGCGCCACAACTTGTATTGCAAGATGAGCCATATACATATAGCCTCCATATAGGTAACTCGTCTTCATATATCGAATCAGTCAGAGTTCCTCGGTGAAATATTTGCTGCTTCTTTTCATCATCCCCAGATTTTTCTCGCTTCTCGTCGATCATTTCTTCTTGCCCTTTCACCAACCGGAGTTGGTCTGGGTTCGAATTTAATGATCCTGTAACATCCACTTGCCCTTTTCCCAACCGGAGTTGGTCTGAGCCAGTGTTTTTTGATCCTGTAACATCCACAGGTTGATCAGCGAGCAACTCTTGTTCCTCTTTCGGAGTTCTCCCAACTATCGCTGCATCACATCCTGTAACATCCACATGCCCTTTTACCAATCATAATTTGTCTGGGCTTGTGTTTGTTGATCCTGTACCATCCACAGGTTGACCAGTGAGCAACTTTTGCTCCTCGGGGGTATCAGGATAGGTGAACTCTGCTATGAAATCTGCTACAGCTTGCCCTTTTAGTGATGACCTGGGTTCATAAATTATATCATATTCTCCGAGCTCTATTGCCCAGTACATCAATCTCCCTAATTTTTCTGGCCTGTGAAGGGCTTGTCTCAATGGCATATCGGTATATACTACTATGGTATGAGCCTAGAAATATGGCCTCATTCTCCTACTCGCCTCAATCAGTGGCAGTGCCAATTTCTCCAGCCTTGGATATCTGATCTCTGCTCCTCGGAAGGCCTTACTTGTGTAGTAAATTGTCTTTTGTACTCCATTCTCCACTCTGATCAACGCCGAGCTAACTGCATTCTCGGATACTGCAAGGTATAAATATAATTTTTCTCCCATCACCGGCCTGGACAACGGGGGGGTGCTCCCAAGTATTTCTTCAAGTCTTGAAAAGCTTTCTCACATTCATCATTCCACTCAAAAGTCTTTCTGACTGTCTTAAAGAATGGTAGACATCTATCAGTTGCTCGTGACATAAATCTATTGAGTGCAGCTACTCGTCCAGTGAGACTCTGTACTTCCTTCTTCGTTGTTGGAGATCACAGCCCTATTAGAGCTTTGATCTTTTCAGGATTTGCTTCAATACCTCGTTGATTGACAATGTACCCGAGAAACATGCCTTCTCGTACTCCAAAGATGCACTACGTCGAGTTCAGCTTCATTTGATATTTATCTAGTTGATCAAAAGTCTGGCTTAAGTCAACTAGATGATCGGCAGCTTTCTTGCTTTTTGTCAGCATGTCGTCAACATAAACTTCCATATTGTCACTGATTTGATCAGCAAAGACCTTGTTCATCAGCCTCTAATATGTCGCACCTGCATTTTTTAAACCAAAAGGCATAACATTATAACAATAAGTTCCCCTAGGGGTAATAAAAGAAGTACTTTCCCTGTCTTCAGGTTTCATTTTAATTTAATTATAGCCAGAATAAGCATCCATGAAGCTCAGCAACTCGTGTCCCGAGGTAGCGTCCACCAGTTAATCAATTCGGGGCAATGGAAAGTGATCCTTTGGGCATGCTTTGTTGAGGTCGGTGAAGTCCACACACATCCTCCATTTGTTGTTTTTCTTCTTTACCATCACCACATTGGCTAACCAATCTGGATATTTAACATCTTCAATAAAGCAAGCTTTCTAGAGCTTCTCGACTTCCTCCTGTATGGCTTGATTCTTCTCGGGACTGAATACTCTTCTTCTATGTTTCATAGGTTTAATCTCCTTATTCACATTGAGCTCGTGACATAAGAAGTTTGGGTCTATCCCAGGCATATCATCATGACTCCATGCAAAAGTTTATCTTCTGCTTCTAAGGAAAGTTATCAATTCTTGTTTTAATGAGGCTTCCAACGATGAACCTATTTGAGTAGTTCGCTCAGGGTGCTCGTCGTCCAGAATGATGTTTTCAGTAGCTTCCACCACTTGACCCTTCACAAGTTGCGACTCATCTCGAGGATCCAATGTTTCAATTTCTGCAACTTCATCCACTTGATAGGTAGTAGTCTTTTTCTTTGATTCTTCTAGTTCTTCTTGCTCGGCGGATGAATAATAGCATTCCCGAGCTACTTTCTGATCACCTTTCACAACTCTTACTCCAAAGTTTGTTAGAAATTTTAGACACTGATGCACTGTAGATGGTACTGCATCGAACTTCTTCAATCCTACCCTTCCCATGATGATATTGTATGATGACTGAACATTCTTATCCATCACGAAGAATCGTATTCTTTCTGTCCAACAAGCAGGCCATGTACCAATGAATATATCCAACTTTATCGTCCCAAGTGGAAATACTTTCCGCCAGCAAAACCGATAAGGGGTCTGTGGTAAGGCTCCAATTGAGATAGCTTTAAATTTAAACTATCAAAACATGAGTAGAACATGATGTCTGCCGAGCTACCATTATCGACCAGCACTCTTGAAATCATTACCTCCTTCATTCTCATTTTGATCACTAGTGGGTCGTCATGAGGATACAGAACTCCTGAAAGATCATTCTTTGAAAACCCAATTACCAATTTTTCTTTGTTCACCTTTCTCGGGCGATCTTCCTCAGCTAAATTTATTCGCTGAATGTACGAGCAAGCTTGAGCCTCTCCGAGGTAAGCTTTTCTTTTTGCAGTAAGGTCTCCTCCTCCTGCATCTTCTCCTGTAATAACATTACAATCAAATGACCCAAAGCGTATTAAAAATACCTCTCGTTCTTGCTGCCTTGGTTTCTTGGGAAGATCGGGGTCATCATCTGGATCATCTTCATGGTTTCTCTTCTTTTTCTCCTCTGCTCGATGATGAGATCTAGACCTCTCTCTAGTTAGGTCGTTTCTTCTTCTTTCGCCTCCCCGATCAACATACTTTGCTAGCTTTCCTCGTCGGATGAGTGTTTCAATCTCGTTCTGAAGAGCTATGCAATTTTTGGTCATATGGCCATGATCCTTATGGAACTCGCAGTATTTCTCCCTATTCCTCGTGTCAGGGTCTGACTTCATTTTCTTTGGCCAGTTTAACTCCTCGCTGTTCTTAATTTCTTCCAGGACGTGGTTGATATTTGCCTTCAAAGGTGTGTAATTATCAAATTTCTTCAAGACCTCCCATGACGACCTACTTTTGGAATGTTTGTCACCACCATTGTTCTTATGCTCTTTCTTCTTAGCTTTATCACCTTCCACCTTGGTTTCTTTGGCATCCATATTCTTCTTCGCAGACATAGCCTCCTCGGCATTCATAATCTTGGATGCTTTTCCCATCAGGTCCGACATGGTTCGAGGTGGATCTTTGGCCAAAGTATAGTACAACTTGTTCGGCAGCAGTCCACTCATCAAAGCAGTAATCGTTGTCTTCTCGTCATAATCAATGACTTCGAGCTTCTCATTATTAAAACGAGTTATATAGTCTCTAATACTTTCACCATCTTTTTGTCTAACACTTAACAAATGTGCTACTCGTTTAACTGGTTTTGCCCCGAAGCAGAAATTCCCAATGAATAACTCGGCCAATTGAAGAAAAGTTGAAATCTTACCCCGAGGAAGATTATTATACCATATCTGAGCAGATCCGGTAAGAGTTCCCGAGAATGCCCTGCATCTCATCTCGTCTGGGACATCATAGATGTCGGCAGCAGCTTGATATTGTTCTATATGAAGGACGGTGTCAGTCTTCCCATCATACTTGGGAGTCACAACAAGTTCTTTGAACTTCGATGGTGTTGGAAAATCAACAATGTCCTGGATAAAAGGTGTTCCCCGAACAAAGGTTCGTTGTAGAGGATTCTTGGCCTTATCCATTTCCCCTAATCTATCCTCCAGCCTCTGAATAGATCCTTTCCAAGAATCATTTCCTTCCTCGGGCCTATTGGTTCGAGCAACTGACCGCGTTGAAGTGGCTTCCTGGGATTTATCTTGACGAGCAGTTGGTCGCTCATCGGATCCATCTTGACGAGCAACTGGTCGCAACTGGGCAGATTCTTCTCTTAAATCTGATGGTCGTCGAAAACTCCTCGACGCTGCATTAAGAGGACTCTTGTTCCTCCTAGGGCTTAATCGATCAAAAGAAGAGGCCCTACTTAATCTTTCCAATGCACTGGCCCTTTCTGGGGAGAGGGTGACACGTTGTTCAGTGTCTGTGGCTCGCACTGACGAAGTTCGTCCAGGTTAATAAGAAAAATCTTCAGATTCCTCATTGCGATATGAACTAGTATGCCTAGTACGCACAGAAGGCGCACGGATATTTCTTTGAATTCTTCGTGATCCGGAATGGGCTAGCGCACCGCCATAGAGGGTTTGGATGAGTTGTCGTATCGTTTCTTGCATGACGGTCTGGCCCTGAGCCAGATTCGCCATCATTCCGGTCAAGTCTGGAATAATTGGTGGAGCAGATAGATTTGGAGGGGTTCCAGTGTTTCGATTACTGGATTCAGGTATATCAGCCATTGGTAATGGATTATTTTTTATGAGAAAATGATTTTACCAGTCGTTTCCCACAGACGACGCCAATCTGTTGATGTAAAAAATTAGATCACTCTAATAATTCAATCACAGATAAATAAATGACACAAAAGATTTTTAAAGTGGTTCAGTCTTATAAGAATGGCCTACGTCCACTGTTATTTTACTGCTGAGTGTTTGAGAATTCTCGATTATAAGAAATTCCGTTCTGGATCCCAAAGTTTGGATTCAGGATCTGATCCCCTACAATGAGGATTGTACAACGTATTTATAGCCTTGAGGTTGTCATATGAAAGGGTGATACATTAAATGATATACATATGAAAGGGTAATACATTTAATGCCTTTTAAGCGTGTGCGTCTAAATGTAAGCATTTAATGAACCAGTTGAACTGTTGGTTATTCATCAATTAATGCTTTCTTCGAGATGCAGCTCGGACCGCCTGAGTAGCTCGGACCGCCTAAGCTTTCTGATATTCAAGAGTTACTCGGAGAGGTCTTTTCCTCGGAGCATATGAGTTCCTCGGAGAGGTCTATTCCTCAGAGGGTATGAGTTCCTCGGAGTAACATGGTTCCTCGGAGCGTGTGATTATCTCGGAAGTGCATGTTGTTGCCATGTAAATAGCCACGTGTCTTCATATGATTGATCCAAGTCAGTACATTAAATTTGGTATCAACACTCACTATCTTGGATATAAAGAGATGTGCATACTGCCTCATTAAAAAATCAGTCTAAACCGGAAAAAAAGGAGTTAACTTAGTCAAACAAACCACAATCACCCATACTGAGTAGTAGGCAACCTAATGATAAAATCCATGGAAATGATCTCCCATTTTCATATTGGAATCTCTAGCGGCTGAAGCAAACCGGCTAGCTTTTGATGATCCACCTTCATTAACTGATAGGTAGCACACTTAGAGACAAACTCGGCAATGTTCCTCTTCATCCCACTCTAACAATATTGTCACCGCATGTCTTATTTTATCTAATCCCCACCGAGATGTACCATAAATCGGGATCCATGCAACTCTGACATCACTGCATGTTGCAACTCTTCCCCCTTTGGAAGAATCAATCTACAGTTAGAGAGCAAGACTCCCTTTGAACTCACTAAGTAAGACTATACTCCCTTAGCCAAAAGTTATCGAATTATCCCTTGGAATAACGGTTCCGCTGCCTTAGTGTGTACTACTCGCATCACAATCTGAGGAGTAACGGTCATAACTGACATAAATGACCTAGAAACGACATACTAATGACCTAATTCCTTCCATTTATCCTTCCATACTACGGCTAGTTCACCCTCAGGCCTTCGACTCAATGCGTCTGCTACCACGTTAGCCTTCCAGGTGATAATGTATCTCAAACTTATAATCTTTCACGAATTCAAGCCACATGCATTGTCGCATATTCAACTATCTCCGAGTGAACAAATACTGTAATGACTTGTGAATGGTGAATAGGTAAAAAATTTCACCCAACAAATAATGTCTCCATATTTGAAGGAAAAATACGACTGATTCTAGCTCCAAGTCTTGGATAGGGTAGTGCTTTTCATGAGGTTTAAGCTTTCTAGAGGCATAAGTTATGGCCTTCTCTTCCTGTTGCAACACCCCACCACGTCCCTGTGACGATGCTTCAGTGTACAGTAAGTACTCCAATCTTAGTCTAGGAAGTGCTAGTACGGGTGTTGAAGTTAACTTATTCTTCAGTTCATCAAACACCCATTGGCACGTATCATCCCAAACAAATGGTATACCCTTACGGGTTAGATTGGTCATTAAACTCGCAATCTTTAAAAATCCCTTGATAAACCATCTGTAGTAACCATCTAGTCCTAAGAAACTGTGGTCCTCAGTTGGTGTCGTGGGTTTTACCCACTCCCTCACCGCTGATACTATGCTAGGATTCAATGCTATACCCCTTTTTGACACTATATGCCTTAGAAACTACACCTCCCGGAGCCAAAATCCACATTTTTTTATACTTGGCATACAACTGATGCTCATGTAATGTCTGTAGGACCCTTCACAAATGCTTAGCATGTTCCTCTTTGGTACGAGAGTAAATAAGGATGTCATCTATGAAAATAATGACAAACTGATATAGGAACTCTTTGAAAACCCTATTCATTAAATCCATGAATACAGTCGGCGCATTGGTTAACCCGAATGCCATAACCAATAACTCATAAGATCCATATATTGTCAAAAAAGCGATCTTTGACATATCTTGCTCCCTGATCCTCAGCTGGTGATACCCGAACCTCAAGTCAATCTTTGAGAAGTATGCTGCTCCTCTCAGCTGATCAAATAAATCATCGATGCGGGGTAATGGATACTTATTCTGGATCGTGACTTTATCAAGTTCCTAATAATCTATTCATAAATGTAGAGATCCATCCTTCTTCTTCACAAATGAGACTGGGTTACCCTAGGGTGAGGTACTCCTACGAATCAAACCCTATCCCAGCAACTGCTCAATCTGATCCCTTAACTCCATCATATCTACAAAATCCATATAGTAGGGAGAATGGTCTATCGGTCGAGTACCCAGTGCTAAGTCAATCACAAACTCAATCTCCCTACTCGAAGGTAACCTTGGTATGTATTGAAGCACATATGCGAATTCCCTAACAACAGGAATCGAATCCAGGGGAATCATAACTCCCATAGAAACCTCCTCCTCTATTCAATACAAATGAGTGGACGATCCTCCTCAGGACAAGGCATCACCACTAAAAACATCTCCTGACCTGGGATAGCAAATATAATGCTCCTACCAAAGAAATCGTGGCTCCGTAATCAACAAGCTAATCCATCCCAATGATAGTATCATATGCGGACATGTCTAATGAAAGCATATTAGCTGGTAAAATCAGACTCCCAATCTCTATACTCACACCCTGGTATATAAAGAAAATAGGCGTCCCACTACCCATCAATGAGTCTACATAAGTAATAGTATTGTTAGTCGTGTTTAACAATCTTGTGGCCCATGCAAATCTAGTGGATATGAAAGGATGTTAAGCCTTTCTATTAAACAAAATACGTCCCATAGCCCCAAAAATAGAAAATATACCCCTAACTATAGGCAGTGGCTGATGAACTGCTACCTGCTATACATTTCACAAACGTTCGTACTGTAACTGCCCTTGTTAGGGTGGTGCTGCAGGAGAAACTGGAATGGTAACTACTGCTGCGCTGGAAGAGCAGCTGGAAACATAGGCCTCTGAGGGTCCTGATGAGCACCCAGCTGATGGGTTATCTTGCCCTTATTCAGACAATCTTGCCTCCTGTTCCCAGTTTCACCACAAGTGAAACATCTGTCGGAAAACTACCCCCCATTATGACCATGTTAGCCTCAGTTCGGTTGATCAGCTCCACCTCTTCCTTAGACCTGTTGAGCATATTGATGAGGTACTATATCAGGTTGAAGATAGTCCCTCCACTTACGACCTTGCTTTTCACACTTATACAAGAGACGTGGAAGTCTTTTCTTTCTTTGGCCTAATTACCCCTACTGGCTGGGTCGGGGTTTCTCTCCATCCTGATTCGGATATGTTTGACATTTATGGTCATATCTTCAACATTTGAGACACATTTTTATGACAACATTCTATCCATGGCTTTGTTAGTCCTGATGGTTTTGGCACTTCCTACAAATTCTATTGTCTTCGTGGTCTTGAAGACCCTGAGGAGCTTGTTGTTGTTTTTGTATCGGTATTTTCCCATAATTGTTAGCCCTAATTACGTCAAATTGACTATCATATCTTATTTCGTTGCCTCCTATAAACTACATATTGCTATCTTGGTATTGTATGACTGCAGTGGTAACTGCATGTGTCACAATACCTGCTATCTTGGCGATTGTTACTCTCTCCGGGGTTACCTGAGGTACTAGCTGACCTTGTCTACATTATCTCCCCCAGCAGTGTTAGTCTATTCTTCTCGCGTGCCATCTAAAAGTTGAAATGGATTTAATGATTTCAACATCCATACAAATAAATCGTCGAAGTACAAATTTTTAACGCATAGGGATAAATACAACATTCCTAATATTGGGTCACTATTTCAAAGAACGCTAAGAAGAAAGCATAATAAGCCGTACAGGTCCTAAGGACACTAGAACCTGATGCTCTGATACCACTTGTGTCACCCCACTTAATTAAATACTGGGTGATCAATCCTTTATTAAATTAAATCAAAGCATCTAGATTGGTTCATTCTTAGCATCACTGTCGAAAAAAAAATTCTTAATTAAATCACCTAGTAAATAATTAAACTAGTGTCAAAACAATTTCAATTCAATTTCACTCAACTTCATATTTTATATTAATAATGTAAACCAACAACTTCATAATCCATTCCACAATAATGAATAACAAATAAATGACATCATACTGAAAAATAACTGGAATGATCTCTCCAATTTTAAATGTCAAAAAACCATCAATATCCAAACCAAATGATACTAAGAGTACTAACACAAACCAAAATACAATAATCCGAAAATAAATGATATCTTGGGCAACATGCCCTAAATGAGTCCAATACTACAGAGATAAGAATCAATGAAATGGAAGCGTCTAATCAAAGTCTGCATCTCCATCAGTAGCTATGGTACATCAAATCATCCATACTCTGGATCGGACATCCCGATGTTGGGCACCTGGTAATATATATAGCAAAGAAGAGAATATGCAAGTAAACGGGTCAGAGCCCGATTGTAAAAGATTTTTAAAAACAAGTGCTTAATAATTACAAGTTAAGCCAGTATTATATTCATATCAGTTTTTCGGCTCTCACTTGGGAACCTCACCCCTTGTCTAGACTCCACACCTAACGTACCTCAAACTCTTCCTTGCAAAGTTCCCAATTACTAGTATAATATAGGTGTTACTATGATTCTACATTATCTCATCTTCTCGTATTTCTCACGCAATACGTATGATAATTACACATGTTCATTTCTCTGTAATATGAACTAAGCTTTTCAAGGCTTTACGATTAAGTATTCGCTTACTTAATTAAATTCAGATTTCATTCATCTCTAACATCTACTAAAAGTCACACAGTAGATTAAATCATAGTACACACACACACACACACACACACACACACATATATATATATATAAAGCAACCCCCAGACACAGTTGCGGTGCATGCATACTCTGCAATCATGTCCAGGTGCATTACTCACTGCATAATGGACAATTACTTCAGTGTCTCTCACGAACCATAAATCTCATAACATAAATATTGGAGGCAAGCATACTCCCCATCCAAATGGGTCACGCACATAC
This sequence comes from Sambucus nigra, assembly GCA_949130495.1. Lineage (NCBI taxonomy): Eukaryota > Viridiplantae > Streptophyta > Magnoliopsida > Dipsacales > Adoxaceae > Sambucus > Sambucus nigra. Next base: position 222,404,910 of record OX422221.1, on the reverse strand, counting down.
CTACGCTCCCATTCAACCATCGAAACTATCATCCACATCGATAGCATGTGTACAAGGTCCTATGCTCGGTGTACTAATCTAAATCCCCTCAAATGGGTCCAATCGGGATAATATCGTGCACAACACGAAACCTCCACCTAGATAGCAAGTAGCATACGCATGTCATACATAAAATAAATCATAATATAGGTATTTATCCCACCTATATATATATATATATAGGGCATACGCACAACCCATAACAATTCCCTTATGTAGTATATTTATTTCTCGAATATCCTACGTATTTCTAGATTATGACTTTAATTTTTAAAGTATGTTCCCGAGATTTTCTCAACACTCAAAGATTATCAAATATTTCTCATAAATTTTAGTAGGTACAAGTCTACACCCAACTGGTCCATCTCATCACAATTTCCAAATTTAATTATTTCAATTGGGTTAATTGTTCAATATTCACTAATTCGATTTTAACCCACTATTCCCGTTCCTTAGGATTGATTTCACCTATTAATATTTTTACGGGTTCTTCCTATCATCCTACTGACTTTTCCTAAGTCCCAAAATGTTCAATTAATCCCCGCAAAAGATTTATACAAGATGGGATTTGATTAAACTTTATAATGACACAATTTTCAAAAATCTAGGAGGAGTTGATCGATCAAACGCAAGGGTCGATCGGTCAATCTAGTCTATCGATCGGCATGCTTGAGTTGTTCAATCAATCTATCAAGTATTGCCACGATTTTGCATATATTTGCCTACATGTTTAACCATTTTTCATCTTCAATTCCTATCTTTTAAAGTCCCAAACTCCTCATAATCTGTTCCATATGATATAACAATATATATAAATGATTTACAATCATTAAAAAATCCTAAAACCTCAAGAAGATTGGATTAAAACATCATTTCTATAATTTTCAGAGAACTATTATATTATCATATTCTCCAAGAACGAACTATAAAAACCCAAATTCTCTTCATCAAATGATTCCCATTATGAGGCTAATATTATATGATCATCCCAGATTAAATCTACATTTTTCTAATATCAAGGGACTAATTCAAAAACACCATAGTTTATCTTTAAATAGTGTAAATATTCGGAATTTTACAATTATCCTAATATGAACATGATACATGCTAGAATCGTAAAGATTAATATGTAGGTCTGAACCTTTGAGGATGATAAGCTACTGGTGGTCCTCCTCTTTTTCAACCAACTTTTGGCAGTGGTGGTGGTGGTGGATGACCTTTTCCCTTGGTTTCCTAGAGGTGGTCCTTCCCTTTCCAAAAAAAAAAAGCTCTTCCTCTCCTCTAAGTCTCTCACTCTAAAGTTTTGGTGAAATGAACATGCATCCTTATAGCCTTAGACTTATAAATAATCATGTATTTTCGTGGCTACAATCCGCCTTCCATGTAAAATGACGAAAATACCCCTCTAAGGTGTCTATTCGGCTATAAAGTGCCCTGGGACCTAAATCAAACCCCCAAGTTGATATTTTCGATTATTTAAATGCTTCTAAACACTTTGGTGAAGTCAAAATGACCATTTGGATGACATAAAAATATTTTACTTTAAATTCATTTAATTTTAGTCCTGACACATTTCACACGCACGTCCCGACTTACTTCCCGTAATTTTCGTATTCATCACTGGCGATAATTTTTAGTAAATCATGTAAAGTCATAATCATATATTAATTTTAATCACTAAGTAATATTCAACTTATAACACATATTACTTTACTCTCGAGTAATATTTAAATTCGAATTAATTTTAAATATATCACAATTAATCCTAATTAATCCCATTTAAAATCATTAAAAATTATGAGGTATTACACCTTACTTCTTTCGAGGCGATGGGTTCCCAAAAATATAAGTCTTTTGTCAAATATAATGTAAAATGTGTTGTATTCTTCCTAGACGGATACGAAGAGTTAAAGAAAAGGGTTATGACTTATTATCCCAACATTACTGATGAAGTGAGAAAATGGCAAGGGGATGAGGAGGAGACCATTACTGTGGTTGGGGAAGACGGTGATGATGCCCCAGTAGATGATCCTTTACCAGTACAGTCTGTTCCACGATCCACCGACCCAATTACCCCTACTCCTTGATTCTCTTAGAAGATCTTTTGTATTGTGTTGTTTTTCATTTTGATCTTTTTGATAGTGATCCATGCGGGGAATCGTGAATGAACATTTACACAATAATTATGTAACTGTGTGTTTAAGGCATATATTTATGTGTCAACATGCTTTGGTTATATGTAATGGATCGTTTCTCTTATCTTCATTTTATTGTAAAAGAACTATTAGAAATCATAGAACTTTACATATTTAGACATGAGAGTGATTGATGGTTTCTGTACGTGACCCGTTTGGTTGTACGGAGGTTAGGCCAATCTCCTTATTCATAGAATTTTGAGGATAAGTTTGTACATAGAGCAAGTATTCAGTACGTAGTCTATTTTATCTGACGGGACCATATATTTCTTAATCACGACTTGTTTGTTCAACGAAGTCATATAGTGTTTATTATGTTCGTTACTTATTTATTCAACAAATTCATATAGTGTGTGCTCCTAGTTTTATGAGGTAACTAGACATGTGCACACATATCTTATTCTGAAAAGAAAAATGAAAAAGCAAAACGGGGAGTCTAAAACATCATTTTATTGATATAAAAGTGTTAAATACGTAGCTAAAGTAAACAGGTTTTTACTGGTAGTACTTTTTTAGTTGCTCAGAGTTCTAAGGGTTTTTAAACTACTCTCCCTCCAATGTTTCAATGCGGTAGGTTCCAGGCCTTACCACGCTTGTTACCCAGTATAGTCCGTGCCAACTTTGCTCAAGTTTGTTGTTCTTATGGATCACCTTCTTTAAGACCTAGTCCCCTTCCTTCAAGCTGCTCGAATTTATAAGCTGATTGTAGTAACGGGAAGTTTTATGGTGGTAGGAGACCACACGAAATGAAGCATTCTCCCTAACCTCTTCTATCAAATAAAGGTCTAACCTTCTCATCTCGTTGATTTTTGGAGAATCAAAGTTTAGGAGCTTTCGAGCCAAAGGAGCCTTGTTTTGATGATCTGTTACATCTCATTCGAACGATATATTAAACTTGTTCTAATGAGTTAGCGAGTTTTTCAATAAAATTTTAAAAATCATTTTAAAAACTTTTAAACACATCTTATTCTTAAAAATTACCCTTTAACAATCTATGTTTTTCCAAACTAACTTATAACTCTTCTCAGGTAAAGTTGTGATGAACGATATTCAATATTGAAAATGCCACCAATGATTCTTCTCTTCAAAGACTTGAGAACTAGATAAGCCAAATTAAACATAAGATGAGGTGTAACAGGATAAGTCAAATTAAACAAAATATGAGAAATTAGAAAGCTTGCTATTATAATCCTAGTTTCGGTTAATAATTTGCAAGTGTGATAGAGAAAGATAGCATAATTAGGTTAAATGAGGGAAATTTCAGGGTTTCACAACTTATTTTTTACCACCTTTAATAGATCATTTTGGGGTCATTTAACCTATGTTTGGCCTCTCAAATTGAGGTTTTGAGAGAGGACCTTCAATGAATATGAGGGTCTCTTCTTAAGGTGAGTATTTGGAGTAAGAGCTCAAGTATTTCTCTCTCACCCGTAGGCATTTCTCAAAGGAAGAATGAGTGTGTTAATGTTTCATTGATTATGGGTGCGTTCTACATGTACTATATGAATGTTTATCACCAGTTTACACGGGGAGAGGTATACACCAGGTTAAGAACGAGGGAAACACTAAGGAAACATCTATAATCATAATTTTCATAGGGTTTTAATAACTTTAAATCACTTGGATGGAGAGTTAGTGTGAAGTATTTATTCTTCATTTAGGTAGGATAATAAATTGTATGTAAGTTATCCTTAGTTTATAAACTTTTGTAATTTTTAATTTCTTCATATATAATGGAACAAGATTTGTATTTTAATATAGCCAAATTGGTGAACTGCATATATCTTAGTGTAGTTTTGTTTGTTACCTCTTTTTGCCTATTTATAGTGCTTGTTTATCATTACCATTATATTCAAGGTCATGGTTGGTGGAAGTTTACTCGAATTGGTTATTAGGGCGCGACATCTTTGACCTTTGACATTATCTTAAAATATTATAAAAAATAATTTTTTTAGTGTATGAGTACCAAAAGAAAATGTTGAATAACACGACCCTTAAATAACACACACACACACACACACACATATATATATAAGAGATATTTTATCTTAAAATTGAACCTATTAATCATTGTATGAAAGTGGTTTTAATTATCAAATAATACAAATATAAATAGATTTGACATTATATCTTTTAGGAAAGTAATTAAAGTTAAAGATGGGTCATTAAGTTTTATGTTAGAATTTTGTATCACATAAGTTAGTTTTTGGTGTCTGAGTATGTGCATTGTGTAATGTGAGTAACAATTATCAGTAATTTGATATTTCAATTATAGAAAAAAAACTTACAAGGAATAACATTATTTTTCTTAGTAATTTGTTAATTGGTGCATGGAAATTTTATGTGCAATGTAAATGTGAATGTATTGTAATTATAGCTAGCCCACCGTTGATTAAATTTTGATATTCAATTAGTGTTAATCACATTTATCGTATTATTAAGTTTTGTATCTTCAGTAAACTTTGATTAATGATGAAGTATATTGGGGCCATAATATATGTCTTTACTCTTAAGACAATGCTTTCCTATTACCTTGATTATTTTGAGGACCTGACCTCCAATGCTTCACAAATCTAGTTCTTTTCTGGAGTGTTGGCCCTCCAAGAAGAGTCTGGATAACTAGTTGCAACAAAGCCACTATAAAAATGATGAGCATTCATGTTGTTGGTTGGTCATTAGCCGTATTTTCACATACATGGCCATGGGATTTGGATAGTGTGTATTCCATAAACTTCACATATATTGTATGGAATAAAGAGAATAAGAAGACACCAATAATATTAATAGAAGATTTTTAGTATGTTATCACTAAGTCATATGTCCCTTATGTAGAGTTTTGTCCTTATTTTAAGATATGTTAAAGTGGTATATAGTTATTTTTATAAACCCTCCTCGAGGAATTATTTAATGAACAATCTCGTCAAATCGATGAAGTGAGTTATGGAGATTAGGAGAAGTCCACCGAAACATGTTTGCGTTAAGCCCTTAATTGTTGAGGAAAATGATGGATATCAAATTGTATCGAGAAAGATCATGAAGTTCGTGTATATCTTATAATTTTGCCTTTGGATATATATTTAACTATTGTGTTGAGAGCCTCTAAGGAACTTCCATATGTGCTTTTTGAATATGTATAAGGATGCATAATTAATCCCTCACATGTTATATTGATCATTGTTCCCCCAGATGGAGGTAGAAAATGGCTTAAATAGCCTTTCTAGAGAAATTTTCACTTTCCATACCGTTAGGTGATAGTGATTGACTCAAAATTGTCGAGGGTCAAATGCCGAAAGCCAGGGATTTCAAGATCCAGCTAATGTTTCCTCTCATTATTTTCTTCATCGGAGTGTTGAACCCTATAACTCAGTAATTATATTTCAATTGGAACTAGTGCATTAGACCCATTGGCTAAACTGAAAGGTGTTTCCCCTCTTGGGGTTCTTAGGGTCTTCGTGCAAGCCCATAAGACACTGTATAATTTCTTCATCTAACTTCCTTTGGCTTCTTCCAAATTTATATTATTCTTTATATTATAGTTTGATTCATCACCTTTATTTATCCAGTAGTCTATAAATGAGCCGGTGCTATAAAGAAGTTATTTATTCCTTGTCTTTCACAATATGCTTAAAGTGATTTGTTGTCAAATTAGGATTCGTGATCCATGGTGAAGTCTTGGGGGAATACATATCTCCACATTATATTTCTCCACATAAATTGGAAACACTTGTTATCAGCTATCTTTATCATGAGATCTATCTTGACCCATTTCATGAACTAATAAACTATAACTATAAGGAATCCAAATTTCCCTGGAGCCCTAAGTAAATGGTTGACGATGTATGTGCCCCAATCAGAGAATGGACAAGAATTTGAGATGGGCTTGAATTTTTTATGGACCTGATGGTTTATATTTTCATGGTGTTGGCACGCATTTTATTTATTGGCATATGCTTGAGTATCTTGGGCTAGAGTCGGCTAATAATACCCTTGTGAAAATATCCTCTTTTCCAATGATCATCTACCTATATGGATATTGCACGATCCTTCATGTGCTTCTCTTATATTATAATCTATCTCAATAGGATGTACGCATATACTCATATCATTGGAGGTAATAGAAAACCCATTTTTTACAATACTTCTCCATATATAAAAAACTTAGTGGAACTTAACCTTATTTTCATTGTCTCCCACTTCGCATGTGTTAACTTTTTATTTTGTATATAGTCAATGACAGGATATATCCAAAGTCATCTGAGTTTTTTGTTAAAAATTTCTATCATTCGATCTTCCAAGTTAATTCTATATTTGTCTAGAAATTCTATCAACACCAGTCTATGTAGTTTGGTACTGGTAGCTGAAGCTAGACAAGCTAAATCATCGTCTTTAACATGTTTTGTTTTTGGGATTCTATTTATCCTCACATTTTTAAAATGAGATATCATATTCATTACCTTGGCTAAGTATTTGGCCATCTTCTCATCTTTGGATTCATATTTGCCCAATATTTTCCTTACCGCCAGTGTGATTCATTATGTACTTAGAGTTGAAGTACTCCTATAGATAGAGAGAGGTTAAGGCCTTCTAATAAATCTTCATAGTAGTCCTAGTTATAGGAGGTTGTGAAATTTAATTGCAATGCATGTTCTACGTATGATTTTTTGGGAAAGAAAGGATAAGGTCTGTGAAAATGCAAGGGGCTATACGAATTCACTCATATAATAGGTCACCCAAACAAATATTAACTTTTTACCAAATTTTATCTTGAGTATATTTAAACGAGCATCAGAGATAAATTTTGAATCCAATATACTTACAGACTACTTAGAGATCCACTAAGTATCATGTTATGGCAGCTTCAAATCTTCAACAGAAAGTGATGCAATTCAGCACCACCCATAGCAAGTAGATCTTGCCTTAGTATCCACCGATTAGAATAAAAAATTCATAATTCCTTTCTTCTTAATCCACATAGCCTCAACTACACAAATCAGCAGTAGAGAAAAATCTCTACATGATTTTAGAACTCATATTGTATTCTTATTGATTTGTCAAAGTTTTAATAAAAATATCCATGGGATAGGGGGAAAAAATTATAGAGTTTGAACATAAAAATAATTCTAAAAAGGATTTAAAAAAAGCATCCTTGCATCTCTATTAATTGGGAAAGGGGTTATAATGAGATAGGGATAAAATATTACATTTGATTTTAGATTAAAAAACTCACGTACTCGTTCGAATGAACTGACATTTCGTTCGAACAATGTACCTGTTCTCTTTCAAATGACTTTCAATGAGACTTCGAACAACATTCAAGAGCTAAGCCAAAAGGTGATGTTTCTAATCTCGGTTGAACGTGGGAATATTGTTCTAACAACCTTTAGGATCTCATTCAATGTCATTTTACGTCGTTTTAATGACCTTGTGAAATATATATATATATATACTAATACAGCACCCCAAGGCTAAACCTGTAGTGCATTTCATACTCTGCTATCATATCCCGGTACATCTTGCACTCCAATAAGGACTATCGGTTCAGAAGTCTCCCACGAACCATATTCACAAAACACACATAGTGGTGGCGAACATATCACACATACCTATGGATCACGCATATACCTACGCTCCCATAGTCAGCTGATTTATCAACTCACAAATAAGTCTTCACAGTCCTACATTTTGAGATACAAGTCAAATATCCCTCCGAAGGTCACACAAGATAAGATCGTCTCTACACAACCCTCCGCGATAACAAGTAGCTAGGTATGTCATACACATAATATTAAGCATGTAATAGGTATCCACGCATCCTATTAATATTTATAGGTATTCTCCCAGCCATTTTGTATACTTACCATACGTATTCCATTCTCATTATTATGTATCTTATAGTATTACTAAATCACCACAACTCTTTAGCAATTTCCGAATTATTCTCCTTTTCGGATTAATTAAAGTATAAGACTCACCTCCTTCCTCATAGACCTGCCCATTTCGAATCTATTAACGGGTAATTTCTCTTCCTCGAATAGATTGGAAAATTCCAAAACTGCCCCTAAGAAGATTCCCAGAAATTCACCCTATCGCTCGAACCAGATGGCAAGTCGTTTGAACGATTTCCACGTGTTGTTCAAGCGACTTTGCGAGAGATGTCTATCTCGCTTGAAAGACTTGGCATGACTTCACATGAGACCTATTGTTTCATCTTCTACACAGAATTTTAGAGTTTTCCCACCATTTTTAACCCTAAAATCTCTAAATTGTCATCCCAAACTCCAATTAATCAGTCCCAAATCGAACCCTAACAATTTCACATGAATTCTAACATCTTAGATTCATTAAATCATTACGAATCATCAAAGAATTATGAAATCCCCAAATTAATTACTAAAACCCTAGTTCTTCAAATTCTTATTCATGAACACATGATTTCAAGATTCGTTCTTCACATAAATTCATCAAAACATGATTTCTATCTTACATACATGAAGGGTTCAATCTAATAAATCTCAGATTCAAATCATACATCCTAAATCTCTAATTTTTCATCACTTTTATGAACAATAAATGTTTATATCATCCCTATACTAACATGAATATGGTTATTTCTAAAGAAGAGCAAGTGATAAACACTTTCCTTGAATTAGTCATCTGATTTCTTAATGTTGTTGGTATGGGCGTGTTCCTCTTGTTCTAATCTACACGATGGTGGTGATGGTTGTGCAAGGTGGTGCTAATTTGGGGCATCCCTCTTGGAAATTGGTTCTCCCTCACACCCTCTATGGCCGTTCTTTACTTTTTGTATCTCTCAACTCTTATGGACTTCTCTTGGCTGATAAAATAACTCCCAATTTTCATCCATTAATTAAATCTAAAAATAAAATTTACCATAATGCCCTCTCGGGGCATCGGTTAGGCCAAAAATTTCCCCGGGACCCAAACTAAACACCCGGGTATACTATTCTAACTATCTCGACCCTTACGGGCTCTACGGCTCACTCGAAATGACCATACGAGTTACCAAAAATAATTAATCTTTTTACTCCATTAAATTAGTCCCGACACGACTCACACGCGCATTTAACTAAATTTATTAAATGGTCGTATTTCTTATTCTTGACAATTTATCGAAGTGTATAGTTCCATATTACATATCACACAGTAATAGTCAATCAATTAGTATTAACCCTTGGCACGTTAGTTAATATTTATTTGATTCCAGATTAATTAACAATTAAATTCTCACATTTTAATTCAATTAATCCCACAATAATAATTAATCCCATAATTATTTAAATCATTAAAAAATATGGGGTATTACATTTACCCTAATAAATCTCCCCCTTTGGCTATTCTATTACAAAACACAAACCGAAGCCTAAATTGGTCCCTAACACTAACACGACTAATGCCCTCCCAAACCGACAAATAAAAACGCATAAATGTATAATGATTAGTCGCGAATATTACATTTAGTAACCTTTATTCTTGCACATTCAAGAATTTTTGTGTCAATTAATTCCTATATTTAGGCTCATACATTTAATAAACTTTGTTCTATCTGTTTATATGTTTTGTGAGGTATATTTGAGCTTTTGTAGGTAATATGGGTGTATAGTAGGAAGTTGGACATTTTTCGGGAAAGTTTTAACATAAAATGCAACTTCAAATGTAATTTGGTCTTTTAAACTCCTCATTTTGGATGATATTAAATTATAAACATGAATATAATCAAATTATCTTCACATGCCGCTGACCCTGCGTCATTCTGATCCCGAATGAGGAAGTCATGGCCATTTCTAGAAATTTTGGATATTTTCTTCAACTTGAAGGGTACTTAAGTAATATTATACTATATAATTTGGATCATTTCAAAATCCCACCATGTAGGTAATTGAATTATCTTCGTGAGGGTTCTAACCTCGCATCATTCTGAGTCCGTATGAAGATTTTAGAGCCTAGTCTGTGCGACATGTCAAAATTGGATCGGAATAAGAAATGGTACTGCCAGAGGCCAGGTCGACCGGAACATCCGATATTGATAAAAATTTCTTGCTTTTATTGGTAGTTTGTTTTGGGACATGAATATATATTAGGGGGCTTTTATTTGGGATATATATTAGATTTTAGAACATAATTTGAGAGGTTTTAGGGAGCTTATCTCTCCTTAGGTTTACACCCATTTGGGCTTTGTAAGTTACTATTCATATCCTTCCTCCTTTAATATATGTTTCCATTATTAATTTCTTGCTTTTTTAACTAGATTTATTTTCTGTATTTCATTACTTTCATTTACTTACATGTCATTTATAATGCTTTGTAGCAAATTTGGTTTACGTTGAGATAATTGAACTCACCTCAATTCATGGGCTACTTTGATTTGGTGATGGGTTTTTATGAGTTTAAATGGGTTAGGTTATTATTGATTTCATGCCTAGGAGATTTAATGGTGTATAACATGTATGCGCCGTATTTATGACCTTGCAGGCGTAATTTTTGAGATATTTATTGATGCCAAAATCAATTAAGCTTTTATGAAAATTTAGGGGGTGACAACTCTAGATTTAACTCATTGTAAGAATGAGATTTAATCTTGATAAAATTGAATTCTCATGTAACCATTTATAGTAATTAACCTGAGGTGAGGGATATTATTCTCAATCTATAGTTTTTACTCGGGTTGTTAATCTTAGTTCAATACATGCCTAGATTAACATTAATAGCAATCATCGCCTTTTAAACTTTTATTTGAGAAGTAATAAATCAATTAAAGTCTAAATTTATTCCTTGTGGATTCGATACCCGGACTAATCGTTATACTCCCATAAAGAGTGTAGTAATAGTTTATGTTTTTGTATAGCGGTGGGAGCCGAAAATAACGATAATGTCCTTACACGACCATTCGATTTTCCCCTACTTATCAAAATAGGGTCGTTGTCGGGTAGAGTTTGTTTTAGAAATTAATTGTTTTACTATTTCATAATATTTTTATTTCTATTTTTTTTCTTTGTTATTTAGTTTTGTAGGACTTCTACATTTGAGTGCCAAGAAATGCTTGGATCAATCGATCGCACACCACTTTGTGGAAGTCACCATCTTGAGATTTTTTGGGTAAGCATGTTTTATTTCAATATTTTCAGTAATCGCATTGATAATTCTCAAAATCCCCCTAAACCTATGACTTTTGCTAAATACTCGCGAAGTCGGAAGCTTGAAAAATCAAAAAAATTCTTTTGTGAGTATTATCAAAGTCAAGTTTTGGATTATGGGAATTTTGAGAATGATCTTTACGATTGTGGGCCACAAAATCCTTATAATAAGATTGTTGAAACTAATTTCAATTGCTTTCAAAATTCGTATAATAAAGATTTTTATAGTAGTTCCGAGGATAGTTCCTAAACTTCTCATTTTCAAGAATCCATGCCTCCACCTATGTCATTGCTTGAGGGCTTGTGTATACTTAAAAATGAGAAACTTGAAAACCATTATCAGGAAAAACATCGTTGTTGGGAACAAGAGTTATATACATTATTCGAATCCGACGATAATTTTTCTTTCGAGGCTTTTGAAGTTGAGGAATGTTTATAACCAAATGAGGAATTTTTGCCTAATTTGGAACAAATCATTCTTCACCTGGCCCAAGAGATAATGAAGAATGAAAGTGAGGAAGAAATGGACGTAGTATCCAATTGCAATGAAATAATTTCCCCAACTTCATTAATGCTACCCCCAACTTCAAAAACACTGCCCTCAACTACCAGATAGCCCTACCTCATCATCATTTCCTGCACCTAAAGGTCCCCAAGTCTCCCACTCCAGATGGCCCTTAAACTCGCAGATTTGGCTTCGACCCACATAATTGGTCATCTCAAATTAAGCCCTCAGAATTGGCTTCGACTCACATAATTGATCATCTCAACTTAAGCCCTCAGAACTGGCTTCGACTCATATAATTGGTCATCTCAATTTAAGCCCTCGAAATTGGCTTCGACCCGCATAATTGGTCATCTCAATTTAAGCCCTCAGAATTGGCTTCGACCCGCAGAATCGATCACCCTCAACTTCAAGCCCTTAGAATTGACTTCGACCGGCAGAATTAGTCATCTCAATTTAAGCCCTTTGAATTGGCTTCGACCCACAAAATTTGGCACCCTCATCTTCAAGCCCTCAGAATTGGCTTCAACCGGAAGAATCGATCATCCTCATGCCTAGGTCCTCATAATCGGCCTCGATCCTCTGAATCAATCATCTCCTATCATTTTTTCCAAACTGACCTATCGAGGGGCTCTTAGACACCGCATTCTAACACCCCTTAACCTCTCAGTAGGTCCCTAGCACCTCCCCTCGTCGCTACAAACCTAAGTCATACCCCTGGTACTGACCTAGAGGCCATCGAGAACTCCCAGACTCCGTTTGACCAAAAGGTAAACTCTTCATCTCGATTGAGACTGAATGAATCTTCAAAGGGCAGTGAAACCCCTTTCCAATGGTCTGCCCTGTGCGCAATTCTGACTTACGGTACGAAAAAATGATTCGTTTTACTCTGAAAAGTCACTGAACGCTTCCTGGCCCCGGTTGACCAAAGTCAACTCCCCAAACTGAGTCAAACTCATTATAATTTCTATGTACATCTCCTAACCTTTCCAATGGTCTACCCCGTGTGTGATTCGAACTTACCATGCTAACAAACGATCTGTTTGCGTCCAACGATTCTTTGTCCAAAGGACCGATGAATGCATTTGAGCCACATTTGACCCAAAGTCAACTCCTAGACTTGGGAGCAGTCCAAAAGACTTTTGAAGATCTATGAAGTACCTTTCCAACAATTCACCCCGTGCATGATTCGGATCAATGATTTTCACTCTACGATCGATTTTCCAAAGGAACCTGAAAGAGACTGCTAAACGGCAGGTTCCAAACCAACACACCTGCCGATTGGCAGGACCAGTGCTATGTCGATCGAAAATTCCCTGGGCCTAGAAAAAGGAGGGCCTAACCTCATTGCAAAGGGTACAAGATCGGAAATCCATCACTCTCAGTGAGCTCAGAAAACCCCTATCGAAGTCAGCGTGATTTCCACATCCAAATCCTTTTACATCCTTCACTTTTCATCACCCTATTAATCAAACTTGGTGAATTAACCACCCTTAATCATCACCCAAGTGCAAAGGATGCTCTCCAATATCCAAGATCAAGCTCAAGATCTCCAAGAAGGTCCAACTTTTTCAACTCTCTCTTTAAATTCTCCTAAATTCGCATTAATTTATTTTATTACTTAGCATTTTTATTCTCTCATCTCACATATCCTAATATACTTTTTATTTATTATTATCGCACATATTTTATTTTCATATAAATAAAACCCAAAAAACAAGAAAAATAGGGTTTTCTCATAAATGCCAAATGGGAATTCTCACACCTTTCGCACAGTTTTCTCACAACTAAAACACTTTTTTTACACACAAACACATATAAGAGAAGTCGTCGGTTGGATTTATGGTATAAATCCCACTCCTCATTTTGCATACGAACTATGTGAACTTTGATGACTCTATAGGCTAGGTAGGCGTCTCAGGGTAAAATTCGAGACTCGAGCCCTTTTCCTATTTTTTTCTATATATTTGTTCTTGATGGCGTATTATTCCGTATGCGTTATCATTCCCTTATAAATATCAACGCTAGGATAATCGTGTAAATCATATCTTCTAATAATACTTTTAAGAACATTCCTACAGATGACTCGCTTTATCTCTTCCATGATACAAGTCGATGATTCCTATCTCCACTACATATACACATGCACACATATCACGGGGAAATAAAGGAAAATATCAATAACCCGTAATGGGTTCTTAACACCTGCCCATTTCGTAACTTAGCCTCCGGACCCTTTTCGAATCCTTTTGGTTTCGTATATATCAGTATGTCTTTGAATGTTGTCTTTCGAGATGGCTCCCTTTTATTTTGTCTGTTTTGAGTAAAATTGACTGGCGACTCCATCTATCTATATTTTTCACCTCATCACCGATGCCGGCTGAAGCGCTCCCGAGAGGGATGCGTGGGACCAAGATCCTCACGACATTGTAGACGCCTCTCTTCTTCGTCCCTCCCACTGCGAGGATTGGGGGATGGCCACACTTCCTATCGGCAGTGTGCCAAAACACATATGTCTATTGGTAGGATCAGGCCTATGCCGATCGGCAATGCCCTGGGCCTATAAAAAGGAGGTCCTGACCTTATTGCAAAAAGAGACAAGATCTGAAATCCATCACTCTCAGCAAGCTCAGAAAACTCCCTTACAAAATCAGCGTGATTTCCACATCCAAATCCCTTTCCAACCTTCACCTTTCATCATCTTTTTCATCAAACTTGGTAAATTAAATACCCTCCATCATAATCCAAGTGCAAGGACTGCTCTCCATCATCCAAGATCCAACTCAAGATCTTCAAGAAGGTCCAACTTTCTCAACTCTCTCTTCAAATTCTCCTAAATTTGCATTAATTTATTTTATTATTTAGCACTTTTACTCTCTCCATCTCACATATCCTAAATATACTTTTTATTTAGTATTATTGCACATCCCTTATTTTCATATAAATAAAACCCAAAAAAGAAAAAAGAAAAAGAGGGTTTGCTCATAAATTCCAAACGAAAATTCTCATTATTTTCTCACACTTTTCTCGCAACTAAAACACTTTTTTTACAAGCACACACATATAGAGAAGTCCCGGTTGGATTTATGGGATAAAACCCACCCCTCGTTTTTTATACGGACTACGTGGACTCTGATGCCTCTATAGGCTACGCTGGCATCTCGGAGTAAAACCCGAGACTCGAGTCGTATTCCTACTTTTCTCCCATTTTCCATTTTTTTATATTCTTTAACTTAATTCTCCTAAAAATCTATATATTCACATATACATATACTTGTTCTTAGTGGCGCATTATTCCGTATGCGTTATCATTCCATCATAATGATCTACGCTAGGATAATCACGTAAATCATATTTTCTAATATTACTTTTAGGAACATTTCTATGGATGACTCGCTTTATCTCTTCCATGATAGAAGTCAATGATTCCTATCTCCACTACATATATACATACACACATATCACGGGGAAATAAATGAAAATAGCAATAACCCATGAGAGACCGAAAGGGCGGAATGGGTGCCTAACACCTTCCCATTTCATAACTTAGCCTGTGGACCCTTTTCGAATCATTTTGGTTTCATATGTATCAGTATGTCTTTGGATGCTGTCCTTCGGGATGGATCCCTTTTTTCTTTTGTCTATTTTGAGTAAAATAGACTGGCAACTCCATCTCTCTACATTTTTCACCTCATCATTGACGTCGGTCGAAGATCTCTGGAGAGGGACGCGCGGGACCAAGATCCTCTCTGGATGAACACAAACCCCTCCTCTTCTTCATCCCTCCCGTCGCGAGGATCGAGGGATGGCCACAACTTATAAAAATGTGGTTTTATTATTCTTTTGTGAGATAGGTATTGTAATACCCCGCATTTTTATGATATTAAATCATTATGGGATTAATTATTATTGTTGGATTAATTAAATTAAAAAGGTCAAGAAATCTAATTTTTAATTAATCCGAATTTAAAATAATTATTGATATGCCCAAAGTGCACCCTCGTACTCAGAGTCACTAACCTCGGCCTGTCTCACAGCCGAGTTGATAAGAAGCTCACAAACTACCATCAAAAAGGTCGTATTCTATAAGGTCGGATCTCTACTACCAACCTCGGCTCTGCAGCAGCCGAGGTCAGTCGCGCCTTATGGGGACAAGTTATTGTTAACATCCTACTCTCCTTGAGCTGACGTTACATCTCACCTCTATGCCTAACCTCAGCCAGTATTCCTAGTCGAGGTCATCATGGTTATTGACAAGACAATGTAACACTATCGGACTTCACCAACATCTTACTCGACCAGGCCGAGGTTACATCAGTCAAGGACACAAGTCTGAGCATATGCAAGCACATGAAAGGTTTGGAACACGTGAGCAAATCAGTTATAACCGAATCATTCTCCTCACGTCGGGGAATATTGTGGTTATCATTATCTACATGAGATCAACCAGGTTTCATCATCATACTGGTTCGATCTTCATAAACATGCTCATTGTGTGCTTGTGGGGTACATTACACCCCCCTAAGCACTATATATAGAGGTCTTACTTTTCCTTGTAAAGTATCGATAACTGCAACCCTAGTTGAAACTCTTTTGGTTTACACCGTAGAGAGAGAAAGCTTGAGAGAATGTATCATAGGCCATTAGTGACCTCATTATAGTGAAATTACTCGCACACTCACAGTGGACGTAGGCCCGATTGGCTGAACCACTTATATACAAGTGTTTTTCCTCTTTTGCTCACCTCCCTCTACTAGATATTTACTCTTTGTGTTGCCATTGTTATTGCTAGCTTGATATTTTCAATAGCTTATCTGGTGGTGTTGTTTCCAACATCATTATTTTTGCGTCGTCTGTGGGAACGAGAAGATTCATCTCTTCCTCTTTTGCTGACCTTCCAAAGATTCTAATGCGTTTCCATTGAAGGGATCTGAACTACCGGTACCAGTAGCAGCCCATGACCTAGACTCCTCGTCAAACCGATCCATCGAGGGAATCCAGTGCCAATGAACACCCACTTCCATATCTTTGTTCTGGCTAGCTACCATCCGGGGGAAGCTATATAGTAATTTCATAAAAGCTCAGGCATATGTCACTGGAGTTACCACCACCTCCTCCACCATCTGCTGTTGGAGGACCCAATTCCAGCTAGGCACCACCCCAGTCTGAGATGGCTGAGGTGGCAGTAGCCTTGAAGTCCTTGGTTGTAACTCAGCAAGTGATGCAGGAGAATTTTTCCCAGCTAAGTCAAAACACAATGAGACCACATGGGGCTCACTGAAGATGATTACCCCGGCGGCTTCTCAGCCAAAGCATTAGGCCAGGGGATAACCCCATGCACTATGAAAGGACCAACCTACTCATCAATGAAGGAGGGATGTTACTGACTCTAGGTGTTTACGCCTAGGGAGGCAAGGAAACCCTTGCCCTGAGGATAGGTATCACGACATTGAGGCAACAAATTCCCCAACAGACTGTTGGGAGTTGTATGAGGTCTCAAACAACATTGTATGTCCTATACAGCAGAGCCAAGGTCAGCGTGAAAGACGAGATGGTGATATAAGACATAGAGTGTCAAATTTCGATCGCTTAAGTAGAAGGTCGACCTTTGAAAGGATCGACCCAATTAATGATCTAAGGCAGAGGTTATCTAGGTCAAGAAGCATAGTTGTCTCACAAAGGGAAAGTGGTGATCATAGACCTCATCATGGTCGACCCCCACATGACCGAGACTGTGGTCAGGGGGAGGTCAACAATTGACATTGCGCAGTAGCTGGGGAACCCTCAATTCACCCTTTAGAAGTGGTTGGGATAACCTCGGCCGGGACGACGTTGCCAAAACATGGAATAACTCTATTCAGAGGTTGGAAGAGAAGATAGGGAACCTCATAAAAATTCGAGACCCGTTACAGAGGGGTTACTCAGAGGGCTCACCATTTGTGGCAAGGATTGTTAACTTCCTAATCCCTTCCAAATTTAAACCTCTAGTGGTGTCTCCCAAGTACGATGGTAGTACTAACCATGACCATAATATTAAAATGTATCAATATGAAATAGACATTTATTCAATCTCCGATGAGATGAGGTGCCGAGCTTTCTCAAGAACTTTGATTAGGGTTGCACATATCAGGTTCTTATCTCTTCCTAAAAATTTAGTTAAAAAATGTTTGGCCAAACGATTTATTCATAACTTCTATTTTAGGGTATGACCTCAAAAGAAGAGGACTCACTTTCTTTATATAAAGAAAGTAAAGCATGAAAGCCTCAGAGACTACATCGTGAGGTTCAACAAGGAAAAATTGGAGGTAGAAGACTATGAAGAGAGCATAGCCATGATAGCCCTTATTGGAGGACTTCAGAAGGGAAAGATACTTTGGAAGCTTGTCAAAGACCCTCCCAAGTCTATGGCTGAGCTGTTACTAACAGTTGGAAAAGTCATGAACGTAGAAGAAGCAATGGCTGCGAAGTATGAGGATGATAATAGAAGTAGTAGTGGGAAGTTTCAAAGGAAAAAGGATGGAAAGAAGAGGACTGCAGACGACATGTTTGCACACTACACTCATGTAACTGTGAGATGTGAACATATCCTTAATGAAATAAAGAATGATAGATCCCTGAAATGGTCGTAGAATCTGAAGGCTCCTCCGTATAAGAGAAATAAGAATCTATGGTACGAGTTCCATCAAGATCACGACCATTTGACTGAAAAGTGTTTCGCCCTGAAGGATGAGATTGAGAAGATTTTGAAGTCTGGAAAGCTCAGAAAGTATGTGGATAGTAGAGCTTCCAAGGGGGGAAGAGATGACCCTAAAGGGAAAAGAAATGATAAATGTCGGGAAGATGTCCCTACCAAAAGAGCTGATAACTCAAATGATGATGACGATAACCCTGACCTCCCACCAAAAGACGATAATACCCCAGTGAAGAGAGTCGATATGATCTCTTTCGGTGCAAACACTATCTGTGGGGGACTAGCAGGGGGTGGATCATAGGTAGTTGATCGCAAGACTCGTATGGCAAAGGCCAAAGCAGTGACTAAAGCCGAGGTTATGAACTTGGCATCTACGGAGGTTAAGCGCGAGAAGAGAAAGAAGGTAGATATGGACATCCTCATGGTCTGCTTCTCACGACTTAATTTCAAGGGTATCTTAGCTCCCCGCGATGACCCTTTAGTCATCACCACAAGGGTGCATGGGTGTGAAGTTCATAGGATCCTCATTGATGGGGGTAATTCTACAAACGTTATGTTTTAACCCTGTTTTAAGAGCTTGGGCCTCAGCAGAGCTAGGCTTGTCCCTTATCATCGTCCCTTGATTGGCTTCAGTGGTGAAAGGGTTCATCCATTGGGTATGTATGAAATTGATGTTATAATGGGAGATGAACAGTTTAAGAGATTGACCAGAAAAATTAATTTCTTTGTAATGGACAAAACTTCTTCTTAGCTTACAACCTCATCATAGGACGAGTAGCCCTAAGAAATTTGAGGCCATGCCTTCAACGGTCCACCAAATGCTAAAATCCCCGACTCCTTATGGAGTAGGGGAAGTGCAAGGTGACCAAATATTGGCACGCGAATGCTACTTTAACTCTGTAGAAGAGAAAGAGGCTCATAAGAAGGCAACAACCACGTACAATATCAACACACTTGATCCCAAGGATGAAATAAAGCTCAAAGGGGGAGATCCTACGGAGGAGGTAGAATCCATCATCCTAAATGAGGACGAGCCGAAAAAAACCATCCAAGTTGGCAAAGCCCTAAGATGTGAGATTAAGGAGGAACTAGTAAAGATATTAAGGAAAAGATAAAGTATTTTTTCCTTGAGCCATGCAGACATGTCAGGTATTGATCCTGAGATTATGTGCCATAAACTCAATGTTATAAAAGATGGCAAGCCCATCAAGTAGAGAAGAATAGTATACTCAAGGAAAAAGTATGAAGTCATCAGAGAGGAGGTTCAAAAGCTTTAAAAAGATAAGTTCATCAGAGAGGTCATATACCCTGAGTGGTTATCTGATGCTGTCAGTGTGCTCAAAGCTAATGGGAAATGGAGGATGTGTGTAGATTTCACTGATTTAAACAAATCTTTCCCAAAAGACAATTTCCCCTTACCTCGTATTGATCAGATGGTGGATTCCATAGCAGTACATGAGCTCATGAGCTTCATAAATACATATTCTGGGTATAACCAGATCTTCATGGACTCAACAGACTTAGAGAAGACAGCCTTCATTATAGACAAGGGGACCTATTGCTACAAATGTGTCCACCCTTTAAAGAAATGTCCTGTATAAAAAGGGATTCCTGCTCCCTCTCCTCAGATGTATCCACCCTTTAAAGGTTCCACATATCTTGCACGATGTGTATGAGGGCTCTTGTTCCTGTCACATAGGGGGAGGTCGTTGGCTAAGAGGATAATCACTTAGGGGTACTGGTGGCCGACCTTGGCCAAAGATCCAACCATGTATGTGAAGAAGTGTGACAAGTGCCAAAGGTTCTCCACCATCCCTCATCAGCCTCACCAACATATAACTTCAATCAGCTCCTCATGGCCATTTGTAATATGGGGCATCAATTTGGTAGGACCCCTGCCAAGAGCTGTAAGAAACTACCAGTTCTTAATAGTGGCAATTGATTATTTCTCCAAATGGGTAGAAGCTGAGCCAATGATCACAATTACTGAGCAGAAGACCTTCCAGTTGATCTAGAAGAACATCATATGCAGGTATGGTCTTCCAACCACCCTCATCTCAGACAATGGAACCCAATTCAAGAACATATCCTTGGAAAAATACTGCGAAAGAGTGAGGATCAAGCAATTCTTCTCTTCTCTTGGCCGACCCAAGGCAAACAGCCAAACTGAGGTCACAAATTGAACAATCCTTCATGGGATAAAAAAGAGGTTGGAAGAGGCCAAATGAATATGGATAGAGGAGGTATATGTTGTGCTCTGGGCCTATAGGATGACAACAAGGACACCCACAGTAGAAACCCCATTTATGTTAGCCCATGGCTCAGAGGTTGTCATCCCAACAGAGGTAGGACTTCCCACTCATAGATTTCATACCTATGACCCTCAGAGGAATGAGGAGGAAAGAAGACTTGGTCTTCACTTGATTTTGGAAAGAAGAGAGGATGCGGAGATAAGACAGGCAGCCTATCAGCAGAGAACTGCGAGATTCTACCATCAGAGGGTAAAGTCAAGGTCGATAGCTATAGGAGACCTAGTCCTGAAGAAGACGTGGAAAAAAAACAAGCTCCACCCTAATTGGCATGGTCCTTACAGGGTAATTGATGAGGTTCTACCTGGTACCTACTGGCTAAAAAATCTTGAAGGAGAACCCTTCTCTAACCCTTTGAATGCCGATCACTTAAAGAAATATTACATATGATGCTGCAGATGTTCTTATCTTTTTGTAATACATATACCAGTTTATACAAAGGATGTTAATGAAACGATAGCAATTTTGTGTTGATACTTTTGTTATATTTTTTAAAATCATTAATTTAGTCAATTATGAGGTGAAACATCATAATTTGGTGACCTCGGACCTTAAAACATCATTAAGTTGGTGAAAATTGGAGGTTAAACATCATAATTTGGTGACGTCAGACCCGAAACATCATTAAGTTAGTGAAAATATGAGGTTAAAGATCATAATTTAGTGACCTCAGACCTTATAACATCATTAAGTTGGTGAAAATTAGAGGTTAAATATTATAATTTGGTGATCTCAGACCCTAAACATCATTACGTTGGTGAAAATATGAGATTAAACATCATAATTTGGTGGCCTCGGGCCTTTAAACATCATTAAGTTGGTGAAAATATGAGATTAAACATCATAATTTGGTGACCTCAGACCTTAAAACATCATGAAGTTGGTGAAAATTAGAGGTGAAACGTCATAATTTGGTAACCTCGGACCTTAAACATCACTAAGTTGGTGAAAATTGGAGGTGAACCATCATAATTTGGTGACCTCAGACCTTAAAACATCATTAGGTTGATGAAAATTGGAGGTGAAACATCATAATTTGGTGACCTCAAACCTTAAACATCATTATTTGGTGAAATATGAGGTGAAACATCATAATTTGGTGACCTCGGACCTTAAAACATCATTAATTTGGTCAATTATGAGGTGAAACATCATAATTTGGTGACCTCGGACCTTAAAACATCATTAAGTTGGTGAAAATTGGAGGTTAAACAACATAATTTGGTGACCTCAGACCCTACACATCATTAAGTTTATGAAAATATAAGGTTAAACATCATAATTTGGTGACCTCGGACCTTAAAACATCATTAAGTTGGTGAAAATTGGAGGTTAAACAACATAATTTGGTGACCTCAGACCCTACACATCATTAAGTTTATGAAAATATAAGGTTAAACATCATAATTTAGTGACCTCAGACCTTAAAACATCATTAAGTTGGTAAAAATTGGAGGTTAAACATCATAATTTAGTGACCTCACACCATAAAACATCATTAAATTGGTACAAATTGGAGGTGAAACACCATGATTTAGTGACCTCGGACCTTAAAACATTATTAATTTGGAAAATTGGAGGTTAAACATCAAAATATGGTGACCTCAGACCTTTAACATAGTTATTTGGTGAAAATACGAGGTGAAACACCATGATATGGTGGCCTCAGGCCTTTAACATCATTATTTGGTGAAAAAAAGAGGGTAAAACACCATAGTTTGGTGACCTCAAACCTCAAGCAACATTAGATTGGTGAAAATAAGATGTAAAACATCACAATTATAGGACAACACCAGGAAATGAATTTTAAACAAAACATCGTATGAAGCAATAGAATCTGAAGAGGTTGAACTACTTATGATTATCATTAAAAGGATTTAGAGTTACAAGTCAGAGTATCAAGAAGCCACCAAAGTTCATAAAAATAAGAATTACAAACAAAGTTCATCAAAGTTACAAATATTAAAAAGCTTCACTAGCAAGAAAGCCTATGTCTCGGCAGGAGCCGACCCACCAACAACATCAGTCGTTTGGTTAAGGTCGACATTTGTGACTTCAACTCCATCATCATGATGAGTAGTGTCCCCAGTCTTTATAACCTCTAGAGGAGTAGTCTCGACTGGAGCAGCATCAAACTCTTCAACTTCCTTCAAGGTCTGAGAGAACCGAGGGTCTCCAAAGCCGAGACCAATAAAGTCTGATGCAGTCAAGACACCAGACTCGCTCTCCTTCATGGCTACCCATTTTCTAGTCGCCTTGATACCTCTTTCAAGGTATTCAAAACTAAAGCTGATAAATTCATCAGAGATCTTGTAGTCCTCGATGGCCTTCTCAACAGCAACTTCCAAAGCAGCCTTGACTAGAGCATTAACCTTAGACTGAAGAACGTTATCCTTGGACTTCAGAGCTTTTTCATGATCCTTATTGAGCTGAGACATGTCATTGTCCATATGAGTGATGACCCCATTCAACCTTGCAACCTCTGCATTCAGAGCGGCCTCAACCTTCTTGGCGTTCTGACCCTTCTCTATAAGTGGCATTTTCTTCAATGTTCATTCAACAAGACGATGAAAACACAAGACACCCTGCAGAAGAAGATCATATTTATGAACTATAGAGTTATAACTTCTAAAAGTCGATGTTACACCTATGAGAAAATTAGCAAAAAACTGATACCTGGATTGACTTATGGAGAGAAAACTTGGCCAGTAAAGGGATATCCAATGCGCATAGGAAACGCTTATCTTTCTCAGTGATTATTACGCCAATAGCATTATCAGCCTTCAAACTCTAGCCGATTAAGCTATCTTCGATTTTGAGCTGAGATAGACGAGCATCTAGAGCATCGTCTGTAGAGATGGGGATGGCACTATCCTTAGCCTGGGTCTTTCTCGACCTCGTATACACTAGTTCAGCCGTGGACTTCCTCTTTTTATTAGCGTCGGCCCTGTAGGGGACGACGTTCTTTTTTTATGTTAGTGGTGCACTCTTACCACCTCTCTTTTCCATAAGCTTCACTTGACTAGGAGCAGACATCTCCAAAAACTCATCTGGTACATCTACTGAATGCTCTGCAAGATAAGACCCTTAGTTAGTCAGTTAGAGATAAAACAAATGTAAGAGTTATAACTTGGGTAAGAAAAATGTTGAAAACTTACGAAGCTCTTCTAAGGGACCACCCCTCAGACCTGTCTAAGAAAGGTAATAGGGGGTCATCAGATGTTCATATATAATGAGACGACCATTATCATCTTAATTGTGAAGGTCCTCAACGTTTTTTTGATTATCATGTCTAAGTCCAGGGTTGACTTTGGCAGCAAGGGAGACCTTCCCCCATCTCATAGGGGTCCTTGGAACTGACGTCCCAAAAGCCTCATCTGAACCAAATTCCCACGCCCCGTAAATAAATAAGTACCGAGGTTTCCAATTATGGTTTGAAGTTTGGGTAACCAAGAGCATTTTCTTCTCTGATTTCCTATCTAGGAAATGGTAGTAGATGGGGTGGTTTTTGGCAGACGAGGGAATATAACATCTTGTAAAGACTCTAACTGAAAGGTCTGAATGGTGAACATCCCTCCCAATGATGATGGCCCTAATCATAACCCTCCAGGTATATGGGGACTATTGGGAAGGGACAAGATTTATGTGGGAAAGTATAGCTCTGATGGTTGGGTGAATAGGAAGATGAAAGCCCAACTTAAACATCTATTCATAAACACAGATTTCTCCTTCTCGGCCATAGAAGGCCATCTCATCCTTCAAAGGTTTCCTAAGCATAATTGAAGAATCTATGGAATAGAGGTTCTTGAAAGTAATAAGGTCATACTCGTTGACGGTACTCTCATACTCGTCCACCTCAGAGGTATCAAGATTGCTCTTTTTATTATCGTCACCATCCCTAGCAACATCGACCTGGGCAGTTGTAGGGGCACCACTCGGAAACCTCTGAGAAAATTTAACCCTGGTGGCAATCGATAGAGGAATGGAATCAATGGTAGGAAGAATTGCTATGTTGGGCCCTAAGATTTCAACATTGTAAGACCTACACGAAGTGCTAGCACCTTGGTAGGACGAGGCACGGCTTAAAACCTTGGACTCCTCAGGAACCTCACCTTGCCTAGGAGAATAATCCATAGCCTCCTGAAAAAAGTCTACAGATTCACCTGCTTCAGACATTGACATAGAGTCTGAAGAAGAGGACTCAGACATTGGGACAGGACCCTTAGGAACCTCTACAGGCCCAGTAGGCTCTTCAAGCTCAGGGTATATGACCTTTAGTGGAGGAGGAAAAATTGGTCTGAGGGGAAAGGCCTCAGCCCTATGAGCTTCCTCTTGGGCTAGTTCTATCTGTCTAATCTTCTTAAAAGTCTTATCACGAAGATAGGGGAACTCTTCTATAAGTTGGTATAAGGTTCTAAGCATAAGGAATATAACACTATACTTAAAGGAAGGACTCAAACTACAAATAGGTACACAAATTAAATAACTCAAATTAAAGATCAAAGGGTGGAAGTTGAAAGGTCTCAAATAAAGAACACCTTAAGCTAGTTGTCAGAGAAGATGACCGGGGGGTCACCAGTAAACCTAAAAAGAGTTATTTATGGCTAAAACAACCTCGGAGCATCTTAGAGCAATCCCAAAACTACCTTACCAGTACAAGCCTAGACCTACAACCACCTAATAGTAGTGGAAACCCTCGCTAGAAGAAGAAGAAGAAGAAGAAGAAGAAGAAGAAGAAGAAGAAGAAGAAGAAGAACTCGTCGGAAAATTGAAGCTATAAAAATAATGACCAGAAATGGAAAATGAAATGTTAAGGAGCAATACCTGATTGATTACGATTGAATAAGGAAGAGGTTAGAAGCAAAACCTCGAGTCACAGCAATCAATAGAGGGATTGAAGGAAACCGCGATGGTAGTTGTAGAAAGGCTTAGGCGGGATAAAATTGGAAGAGGAAAGAGAAAAAGAGGAAAGAGAGGAAGGTTTTAAACCTTCTCAATAATGGGGCATGATTTCCAATGCCCCCATCATTACCCTTGGAAACCTAAAAGACTCTTCCAGAAATATCAATACCTTGGGCAATACGTTAGTCACTTCGGTGAGGGACATGTGTCAAGGAATCACTTCACACCCCAAGGCACTAAAAGAAACTCAGCCTCGACCTAATATACCCCTCATTCACCTATTCACATAGGAGACTAAGGACTATGGGGTGATTCATATGCCCAAAGTTCACCCTTGTACTCAGAGTCACTAACCTCGGCCTATCTCACAGCCGATTTGACAAGAAGTTCATAAACTGCCATCAGAAAAGGTCATGTTCTGCAAGGTCAGCTCTCAACTACCAACCTCGGCTCTGTAGTAGCCGAGGTCAGCAGCACCTTATGGGGATAGCTTATTGTTAACATCTTACTCTGCTTGAGCCGACGTTATATTTGACCTCTATGCCTAACCTCGGCCAGTATTCCCAACCGAGGTCATCATGGCTATTGACAAGATAAAGCAACACAGTCGGACTTTACCAACCTCGTACTCGACTAGGCCGAGGTTACATCAGTCAAGGACACAAGTCCAAGAATATGCAAGCACATGCAAGTTTTAGAACACGTGAGCAAATCAGTTATAACATAATCATTCCCCTCACGTGGGGGAATATTGTGGTCATCATTATCTACATGAGATCATCCAGGTGTCATCATCATACTAGTTCGATCTTCATAATCATGCTCATTGTATGCTTGGGGGGTACATTACACCCCCCAAGCACTATATATATAGGTCTTCCTTTACCTTGTAAAGGATTGATAATTGCAACCCTAGCTGAAACTTTATTAGTTTACATAGTAGAGAGAGAAAGCTTGAGAGATTGTATCAAAGGCCATTAGTGCCCTCATTATAGTGAAATTACTCGCACACTCACAATGGACATAGGCCTGATTGGTTGAACCACTTATATACATGTGTTCTTCCTCTTTTCCTCACCTCCCTCTACTAGATATTTACTCTTTGTGCTGCCATTGTTATTGTTAACTTGAGTTTGTCAACACCTTATCTGGTAGTGCTATTTCCAACATCATCAATTATTAACTAGCGTTTAGAGGGTTAATACTTATTGATGAAAAATCATAGATTATTACGGTGGGTATATGTAATATGGAATTATAATTTTTATAAATTTTCGGAGTGCAAAATACGACAGTCTAGTATTTTAAGTCAAAACGCGTGTGTGAGTCGTGTCGAGACTAATTGTAAGGAATAAAAAGATAAATTATTTTTGTATAACTCGTATGGTAATTTCGAGTGCTCCATTGAGTCCGGAAGGGTCGAGATAGTTAAAAAACTCTACCCGGGCAATATATTTGGACAACGGGGTAGTTTTAGGCCTAACCGATACCTCGTAGGGGTATTTTTATCCTTTGAAATTTTAGAGTAATAATATGGACGAAAATTGGAAAATAAAACATGGATGTACTAAGGTTAGATAAGAGTCATCAGTTATAAACCTACGAGAGAGAAAAGAGAAAGGCACGGAGAAAGGTAGAAGAGACTATTGGTGTTCTTGGTGCCTAATTCAAGAACACACACCAAAAACTATACCAAAGTGTAGATCGCGAGATGAGGAACGCACCCATACCCATATCAACAGGGGATCTGACCGTCAAAATTAATGTAAGTATTTAATTCTTGCAATTTATAGCACCAAGCATGTTCATATTAGTGTAGGTGTATTGTATTCACTATTTGATTCATAAGTTTTGATGAAATTAGAGGATTAATGGCACTTATCTAGAGATTAAAGTATGATGAATCCCTCATGTAGATAGTTTAAAAATTCGAAATTTATGAGTATTGATGATGGACGAAATTAAAATTGATGTTCTTGTATGAACTAGGGTTTTAAATTGTTAAATTGGGGATTTTGAATTTTATAACTGATTTATGATGTATTGATGGTTTAAAGTTAAGGGAAATCATTTATACATGTTAGAACATTAATTAGGATTGTAGTTTTGGTGTTGGGGCTGAGAAATTTAGAGGTTTTAGGACTGAGATTTTGAGGAAGACGAAGTATGAACGGTAAAATGTAACAGGTCTGACCAAACTAGAGAGAGACTTCATCTCATTCGAACGAGATGGAGTTTCATTCGAACGAGAAGCAGAGTCCTTAGAATGAGAAGCAGAGTCGTTCAAATGACCTGCTAAATCGTTCGAATGACAGGTCCCGGAAAAGCCCAGAAATTCCCATCTTTCACCAAACCATGTTACATACTTAATTTTGTTAGGAAAACTGCCATTCACTAATATTAGCTTTGTGCAGAATTATTTGGGAAGAATTCCTAGGATAATAACTTAAGTATTGAATAGTTCAATTAGCCTTGGAAATTCGAGAGTGTGAATAATCGAGTTAATTGCATAAGTAGTAAAGAAAAATATATTACGTGTAGAAATATAAATATGGGTTGGGTGAATACCTGAATTTTTATAAGGCTTGGGGAATGCCTATTGTTTTATGATTATTCTAATTGTCAGTATAAGCATACCTACGCTGCCTGCTATCGAGAGGAGGTATCGCGCAGTGGAAAGTCTTATCCTGGGTGACCCAAATGGGTGAATATTTCACTTGTACTCAGAGCATATGAACTTGGATACGTGTCATTTGTTACGTAGGATAGTTTCGACGGTTGAATGAGAGCGTAGGTATGCACGTGACCCATTTAGCTGGTGAGTATGCTCACCTCCAATAGTTGTGTTATGAGATTTATGGTTCGTGAGAAATGTCGAACCAGTTGTACTTTATGCAGCAAACGATGCACCGAGACATGATAGCAGAGTATGCATTGTGCCAAGTGGTCCTAACCAAGGGGTGTAGGATTTGTATATATATATATATATATATATATAGTTATATAGTTATATAGTTATATTTGTGAATATTCCTAATGGGAGAAATGATCAAATATGTAAATGTTAGTAAACAAAGTAACTTAAGGGGATAAAGTAAGTACTACTAGAACAGAGAATATCAAATGCAGTTAATGGGAGTGAGGTATTAAATAACGTATTGTATGGGCGATACGAGTTTCTCTTATGAGCTATAGTTAGTAGTATATGTCTATGACCTAACTGGGAATAATTTGGATAACTAGGTTAGAGTAGACATATGATGGGTGTGCACATTAGTGGAGGGGTGAGGATCTCATGTGAGAGTTCGGAACTAATATGCATATAATAATTGCATCAATGCAGTTTTAAATACTTACTAAAACAAATATTTTTACAAATCGGGCTCTGACCTGTTTCTTGCTATTTCTCTTCTCTTTTTCTATATATATATTATACCAGGTATCCAGCCGCAGGGTCACCATCAGACTTAGACGTGTAAATCATTCGACGGGCTACAGCTGTTGTGGAAGTTGTTGGTTATTGATATTAGACGGTTCTATCTTTTCATTTAGTTCCCAGTTTATACATTTCAGTTAGGGCATGTGTCGCCCGTTTCCAGCTTAATTATTTCAAATATTGTATTTTCTTATTAGCTTTTGTTTTCCTGTTAGATTAAGTATTATGATTCTATTGGTTTTAGACTTTGAACTGGAATGTTTTATCCAGTCTCATTTATTTCAGTATTTGATTCATGTTCAATATTTATTCTTTTGGAATGGGAATGGCTTATATCTTAATGCATGGAATTTATTAATGGATTAATAAGGTATAATTAATTGGAAAAATGTTTTGACACTTAGTATAATTAATTATTAGGTGATTAATAATGAAAATTGTTTTTCGATAGTGATGCTAAGAATGAACCAACCGGACACTTTGATTTAATTTAATAAAGGACTGATCAGCCGGTATTTAATTAGGCGGGGTATCACAGGTATCTTTAGACTACTTTTTGACTTAGAATTAGAGAGGAAGAGAGACAAAACCCCCAGATTTCAATTCATTGCTTATTCATACATTATTGAAGATTAAGATTTTACTTTTTCCATACCCAGTTTGTCTTCTTTATATTGTTCTTGTATGTTCTTCTTCTTTGCATGTTTCTTTCTTTTTCTAAAAATCTAAATATCTCTTCCATGCTTAGTAATAAATTAATCATGATTTTCCATCCATGTAATGTTAAAACGTTGTGTATTTCTTACGTAGTCATGCTAGGCTATGTTTTTAGAGGGTTGGGGTACATGATCCCAACCTAGGTAACAAATATGGATTTAAAAGTGAATAAAAAGTAATTCTTCATTCAAAGGTTTGAACTTTATCAAGATAAAGGTTGTAGGTCTTTTAATTATGTTTGTCCTAAGTAACCGGAATGTTTAAGGGTGAAATTGACATTTTGATAATTTTTTATCCTCGTCATATATAATTTTTTAATTTGAAATTGTGCAGCCTAAAGTCCTGATATGTCGAATGCTTAGAGAGTGTTTGATATCTCTTAGAATGGAGAATTATATTTTTGAAGCTTTTATGTTCTATGCAATTACCGACGGTATAGGGGAGTGTACCTTAACTCCATTTTCTCTCATTTATTTAAGGTTTAATTTAGTACGTCTTGCGTAAGTAGTTCAGTTATTGCTATTCAAATTGCATTAGTTTATAGGTAAAGTCACAAAAACATCATCTTTTCCATTCTCTTTCTAGAGTCACTTCGAGGTTAATCATTTTTCCTAATCATCGTTACGAGCATTCATCATATTCCCTGTGTTCGATACCCGAATTTATCGGATTTATACGTGAGCATCCGGCTTAGACTTGAGTCCATAGAAGTATGCACTAGAAACACTTTTAAAGTCGTGTCATAAATAGGTTCTAAAAAGTGAACAATGATTATAGTGTGGTTATATCCCCCATCAATCTCTAAACTCATTATGAACTAAAAAGGTAATAACATAAACTCCAACCCCGAAACCTAACATTTCAACAAATGTGAGCTCTAAAACCAATACCCTTAGTGAAACAAACTCATATCCTAAAACTAAAACGGTAGTATGACTAAGCAAGAAAGACCATATATATAGGAAAAATAAATAATAATGCTTTAGGTTTGCTAAATACTTTCTCATAATCAGGAAGGACATACGCAATGTATTACCCAAAAATAATCTAAAGCAAAACTCGGTAATTATACACACACACATACATAGAACCTAACGGAACCTAAATTCCCTAAAAAATTTGATCCAAAACCCTAAACTCTGAACTAAACACATAAAATTGAACCAAAACCCTAAAATCATCCAAACAAAACACCTAGGTTAAGATTTTCACAAAGAAAAAAATGAAGAAATTAAGGGACATACGAACGATTTAAAGGTGATGGACTGAATTTATAGGAGTCCATAGCAGTGACGTGTGAATTTAAGGTTGGATTATTGGCGAGTTTTGTGAGATGGGAGAAAGAGAGAAGTGAATCGATTAGCTCTTGAAAAAAAATGGCGGGGATATTCCCACTTAGCTACCTATGATAGCCACGTGTAAATTTTTTTAACGATAAATAATATAGGTATTAGATATCTATGCACGATAAATGACAAATTCTTTGAAACTTCCGAGAGCAATGACTAATTGTAAATATTTATCACTACTAATAGTCACAACAAAGTAATCCTAAAGCCAAATATTTTTCACTACTATTGGCAATGAAAAATAATAAATGCAAAGTTTGTCACTGTTATTGGCAGTAAGAAATACTAAGGACGAAATTTATCACTAGTAATAAGAGTGACAAACAAATTCACACTAATTTGTCACCGTCATGGGTAGTGATGAATTGGGCAAAACATTTATCACTACTTATGGCAGTGACAAATAAATTTATTTGTTACGAAAAAAAATACTTTATCACTTCCACAAGTAGTGATAAATTTTGTCATTGCCATTCATAATTGGTGATAAAATCAATAATTTGGTGAAGTGGTTCATTATAAGGATTGGATTGACTCCTATATAAGTATTTAGCTATAGAAGGGTGAGATTGCTGATTCACAAGTCACCAAGACTTTGGTCAGTTATAATTGAAATTATATATCAATTTCAGTAGTTTATTAATATTTTATTTCAAAGTCGATAACTTATTTTTATACTGTTTCAGGATAGGCTAAATGCGATGCATAGTACCGAGAGTTATGCCGACAAGTCATCTCTGAGTACAGGTTCACTGAGCCAATTTCTGAGATAAGAAAGAAAAGGTAGTACTTGGGGTGTCAGCTCTCGGATAGGAAAGTCAAAGATGCTAGGCATTACTTGCAATAATTGTGGGTTATCCTCCAAGATCGACACGTATAAAGCAAACACGAACTCAAAATTAGGAAATACTCAACAAATAATTAATCATATGTTCTAATGGGTCAAACGTGTAATCATCGATATGGGGTAGGGGAAGGAGAGGGATAAAGGAAAGGTTAAGGAGAAGGTTGGGGAGGGTATCACTACTCCATCCCCATTACTGATGGATGGAGACTCATCCCTTTACGATATATACTTTACCCTCAATCACACTATCCCAACTCCATTTCATCATATTAGGGAGAGAGTTCATATCCTCAACACGTGATGAGGCGACTGAATTGTAAAGGGAGTGAAGGACGCGAGTGCCATTCTGGGTACCATCGTGCATAACCATCCAATATAGTCTCACGAGTTGCGGTTCATGGTTGTTGTAATTTTTGGGGGGAAAGAGGAGGAGGTGTTGTGGTTGGATAAGTAATATCGTGTTCGGCATATCAATTAGGGGTGCACATCGAACTCGAAAATTCGATAAACCGAACCAAACCGACTGCATTAGTTCGGTTTGGATCGGTTTTTTTTGCTCAATGGTTCGGTTCTGGTTTGAAAAAAAACTGATTCATCAGTTCGGTTCTCGGTTCCGGGGTAAAAAAACCCAATCCGATCCGAACCAATCCGGGACCGAACCGATTTATAATTACATATATATATTTATTTAATATATTTAACACTTGTAATTTATATTTTTGTGATTATTTGAGTTTCTAACTTAAGTTATTGAGGTCAAAATTAATTTTGACCTTAAAAAAATTAGTTATGAAACACATTAATCTTAAAAAAAATTAGTTATGAAATATGATTTTGGAACCGAAAACCGATCCGATCCGATCCGGGAACCGTTGGTTCGGTTTGGTTCTGTTCTGTATTAAAGTCAGTTCGGTTTCGGTTCCAAAAATTTGGAACCGACCCAGGTCGGTTCGGTTCTCGGATTAGTACCAAAACCGATCCAAACCGATCTGTGTGTACCCCTAATATCAATAACACGTTGGGATCATACATCATTTGGTAGAATTTTCTCCTCGGTCCTTATTAGGATTTTATAGGATTGAATTTTGATAAAAGTAGTGTTTATGTAATTAAAGTTGCGTATTTTAGTTTTGATGTAATTAATTGAATTATATATAATTTGGTTTGATCTATGTAATTGGTGTATTTGATTTTGATTTCTTTGGACTTTCTTATTATATTGTGGTTTATGAAGCTGTTTGGTTTGAACAAAAATAAGGAATTTTTGAAGTAACAACAATGATTTTTTATGGTCTACGATTTTTTCACGGTCCTAAATCGTAATAGACCCTGACAACAGTTAGGCATCGTTCACAGGACAAGTATTTGCCCCTTTTCACTCGGTTGTGCATACATTTCAGCACTTGGTGAACTCGTATGAACAAAAAAAGTCAATCGTATACATGGCAAAAATAGATCTTGTCACTGATCGTGATCATAAAAAGATCGTGACAACAAATGTCTTGTCACGATCAAGTATCGTGATAAGGTCATTGTTGTAAAAGTTCTTAACTATGACAAAGCTTGATCAACCCCCTTAGTGACTAATATTTCTAGTGTAAAATGACTGTGATAAAAGGTTATTATTATTGTCCTTGACTGTGACAAGCCGACTGTTTGGTGTAGTGTATTAAGTGGTGTGATTAAGTATTTGTTTCCCCTTTTCTCTATGTGTTAATGTTATGCAATCCATTATGGTGGGGATTACTATGAATTGACTCGATAGAGGCACGAGATAAGTCCTTTAAGTTTAGATCCAATATCTGGTATATATATATATGTAGATGGTCTAATGATGGATGAATTATAATGTGGATTTTCTTAATGTTACTATTCTGACTGTGATCTTGTTACATAGCTTATTCCAATGTAGTATATGGGTATTACTGTAGTACCCCATATTTTTTATGATTTAAATAATTATGGGATTAATTATTACAGAGGGATTAATTGAATTTAAATGTGAGAATTAAATTATTAATTAATCCGGATCTAATAAAAATAAATATTAACTAGCGTGCCAAGGGTTAATACTTATTGATTTAATATTACTGTGCGATATGTAATATGGAACTATACACTTTGATAATTGTCGAGAGAGGATAATACGACAGTTTAGTGAATTAAGTCAGACGCGCGTGTGAGTCGTGTCGGGACTAATTTAGTGGAATAAAAATATCAATTATTTTTAGTAACTCATATGGTAATTTTGAGTGTACCGTTGAGTCTGGAAGGGTCGAGATAGTCAAAATAGTATACCTGGGTGTTTAGTTTGGGTCCCGGGGCAATTTTAGGCCTAACCGACACCCTGAGAGGGCATTATGGTAAATTAGATTTTTAGGCTTAATTAATGGACGAAAATTAAGAGTTAAATTATAAGCCAAAGAAAGTCCATTGGGGTTAGAAAGCTACAGGAAGTAAGAATGGCCACAGGAAGTGTGAGGTAAAGCTATTTCCAAAAGAAGACGGCCAAATTGACAACACCTTGCACAACCACCACCACCACCGTGGAGATCGGGATAAGGGGAACACACCCATACCAACAACTTCAAGAAATCAAAGAACTAATTCAAGGCAAGTGTTTATAACTTTCTATATTTCGGTGTCTATCATACTCATGTTAATATAGGATTTTTTAGACCATGTTTTGGTTCATAAAAATGATGAAATTGAGGAATTTGGATATGTAAATTGATTCTGGGATTTGTTAAATTGAAACCCTTCATGTATGTAGACTAGAGATCACGTTTTGATGAACTTATTTGTAGAACAAATCTGGAAATTATGCGTTCTTGAATATGAATTTGAAGAGCTAGGGTTTTGATAAATTAAATTGGGGTTTTCATGTTTTATGGATGATTCGTAATGATTTGATGATTATAAGATATTAGGATTCATGTATTATTGATGGGATTCGAATTAGAACTATTTGTTTGGAGTTTGGGATGTTGAATTAGAGGTTTTAAGTTTAAAATTGGTGGGAAAACGCTGGAAATCTGGGTAGAAGACAAACAACGCAATCTCGCGCGAAGTCGCTCGAAGTCATTCGAGTGAGATTGAATCTCGCGCAAAGTTGTTCGAGCGACATGTGGCAGTCGTTCAAACGACATGCCATCTGGTTCGAGCGACAGAGTGTAATTTTAGGAATTTCTTAGAATCCAGTTTTGAGTTTATTGATTTATGGGAGTGAGATAAATTACCAAATAATAAACTTAAGTAAGACAGAATTTCGGCAAAACTATGAGCGATTAAGTACTTCAATTATTTCGGCACAGAGAGAATGTACCTTAGAGATTATGAGAGGGATAATAATCTCAATAATTGTACTACGAAATGTTGAAATCAAAATACGTAAGAGGAGTATATATGTAGGTGAGAGGAATACCTATAAATTATAATAGGATGTGTGTATGCCCATTATGTGATATTATTATTAAAGGCACTAATGGGTGATAACCCGGAGGTGTAAGAATCTTATTATTAAGTGTACTAATGGGTGATAACCCGGGGGTACAAGATTATTTAAATAAGTGTACTAATGGGTGATAACTCGGGTGTACAACATTATAGTTAGGTACACTAATGGGTAATAGCCCTGGGTGCAGTATTATCATATATGTATATAGGGCAGATGTGACTATATGTATATATGTACGTAAGTTGTGAATCAACCTACTGTGTATAGCTTATAAATATGGGCATGTAAATTTATAAAGAAAATCTTAAGAGTATAATCGATTTATTATGAACACGGGAAAATATCTTAGTTAGCTATTCGACATAGGCTAATTTGATAACGTATTGTATGGGCGATACGGGCTTACTAATGGTGAGAATAAATACTATTAGGATGAAATAAGACTAGTTATATTGGGTGGTATAGCTAAGGAGAAAATTAAATACACGCTAGGCGTGCACAATAGAAGAGAGGTGAGAATCTCATGTAAGAGTTCGAACTAACATATACGTGATGCTTGCTTTACCGCAATTTTTAAATACTTTCTTAAACAAATATTTTTACACATCGGGATCTGACCCGTTTCTTGCATCTTTTCTCTCTCTTGCTATATATATGTATTAAATCAGGTGCTCAGCCATAGGGACACCAGGCTTAGAGATTTGATTGATTGGCGTGCTGCAGCTGTTGCGGAAGCTGTAGGTCATCGTATTAGACGCCTCCATTATTCCATTTCTATTCCTTATAGACTCTCTATTTAGGGCATGTGTTTCCCATTCCTTAGACAGTTTTTCAGAAATTATGTTCAGTTTACTTTCCGTTCATTCTCATTTGGATTTGTGGTTACTATGGTTTTGTTTTTGGAGTTTTGTGCTGGAAAGTTTTATCCAGTCTAAATTTATTTCAGCATGTGATTCTGATTCCGTATTTATATTAATTAATTATGCGTGGATGGTTTATATTAAATTTCTTGGTTTGGTGATTAAATGGTTTTAATTAAAAAGGAAAAATGTTTTGACACCTAGCTTATTTATATTAGGTGATTAAATGGTGATTAAATGAGTTATTATGTTTTTCGAGAGTGATGCTAAGAATGAACCAACCGAATATTCTGTTTTAAATTTTATAAAGGACTGATCACCCAATATTTAATTGGGCGGGGTGTCACAGGTGGTATCAGAGCATCAGGTTCTAGAGTCCTTTAGGATCTGTACGGCTTACTATGTTTTCATCTTTGCGTCCTTTGATATAGAGCCCTATTTTTAGGACTTTTGTGATCTTATATTTTTAGGATTTTGTCTCCAACTATTCAAGATTTAGTAATAACTGTGGACTAATAATATTCTTTTTTATCTCTGATGCCTCCTCAACGTGAACCAAGAGACCGACAGGACTAACCAGAGCAGCTGGCACTATAGGCTCAGGGGACAATGAACGCAACAGAAATTGCTGCGATAGTTGCACAAGCGGTGAATGCAGCCCTAGAGGTGGTACAGCAGGCCCCACCCCAAGTTCAGGCAGTGGCACCAGTTCCAGTGCATCCATTTCCCACTGCATGGGAAAGAGTTAGAGAGTCCTTTCAGAGGGCTTGTCCCCAGAGTTCATGGGCAGTTCAGATGTGGTTATCGCTAGTCAGTGGAAGAAGGACATACAGCGACACCTTTGTGTGTATGAGTGCACGGAGGTTCAGAGGAAAGTTTTGACTACCTTCAAGCTGAGAGGGGAAGCCTTACAATGGTGGGAGTCCACTACTACCGAGGAGAGAGATTTGATGACTATCACTGATTTCTGGGTGTGGTTCGACCGCAAGTACTTTTCTTCCGCCGTCAAGACTGAGATGATGTGGAAACTTTTAGACCTCACCCAGGAAGGGAGGACAGTTGCGGAATACGAGGAAGAATCCACACGATTGACAAACATGATAACAGAGGAGGTGCCTACTGAGGAGAAGAGCATTCAGATGTTCATGGATGGCTTGACTTGGAGGATACGACAGCATCTATTGGGTAACCTTTCCCTACACTCATATACTGACATTCTGAATGCAGCCTTATTGCATTGTCAGGACAACCGATTACATGCTAAGGGAAGCAAACAAGGGGGAGAGCCCAGCTAGTTGAGAAAGACATGGGGAGGTAGCGCCAGTGGGGTACCAGTTGAGCAGAGTCAGCAGTAGGGCCAACAGCAGGGAGGACAGCAGGGCCAAGGTAGAGGTAGTAACGGCCAACCGGGTCGAGGCTATCAGGGAGAGAGAGGAGAAAACTTCATCGGGAAATGTTATACTTGTGGCAAGACTGGCCATAAGAAACTGGAGTGCCCCGATAAGTACAGAGTTCCTCAGCAGCAGGGTGCTCACCAACAGCCCCAAAGACCTATCTTTCCCGCCTCCCTACCAGTGACAGCTACAGTTCCAGCCTTACCCGCAGTTCCGATGCAGCAGGGGCAGTTACAATATGGAAGTGTCTATAACGTCCACCGGACCGCAGTTCTGCAGGCACCACCCGTAGTGGAAGGTAAGTTTTATATCCATGGTACTTTGGATCGTATCTTATTTGACATAGGGGCATCACACTCCTTTATAGCCACTAGTTTTGCATGGGCCACTGGGTTGTTAAGCACGGTAGAGAGTACAATGACTTGTGTAGACTCACCGCTAGGTAATGGGTCGATGATTTTCTTCATATGCCGGGGAGTAGGCATAGAAATTGGCAGTTTAATTTTACCGACTGATATGCTAGTGTTAGATATGTCTGAGTACGATGCCATTATTGGCATGGATTGGCTGGTCAAGTATACGGCCATGATTGATTGCTTCAATAGGAGTATTGTGTTCGCCATTTCGGGCTAGGAAATGTTCTTAGTGGCGATGCCTCGTTTTGAGGGAGGGTCATCCACCCACTTATTTTATATAGAAGATGAGACCACTGCAGTAGTGGTTCCACTCGATTCAATTTTGGTCATCTGCGAGTTTACTAATGTATTTCAGGATACACTAGGGTTTCCTCCGAGGAGGAGGGAGATCGAGTTTGTGATAAACTTAGCACCAGTCACTCGTCCGATAGCACGTGCACCTTATTTTATGGCTCCAACAGAGATGAGGGAGTTACGGGATCAGATAGAATAGTTATTGGGACAGGGCTTCATCCGTAGGAGTACCTCGCCTTGGGGTGTCCCGGTTCTGTTTGCAAAGAAGAGGGATGGGTCCCTACGACTTTGTATTGATTATCAGGAGCTTAACAAAGTCACGATATGGAATAAGTATCTGATGCCTCGCATCGATGACTTGTTTGATCAGCTGAGAGGAGCGGCCCACTTCTCGAAGATAGACTTGAGATCTGAGTACCACCAGCTACGCATCAGGGAGAAGGACGTGGCTAAGACTTCTTTTCTGAGGAGGTATGGGTCGTATGAATTCAGGGTTATGCCATTTGGGCTAACCAACGCCCCAGCAGTATTTATGGACTTGATGAACAGAGTATTCAG
Organism: Sambucus nigra; assembly: GCA_949130495.1. NCBI lineage: Eukaryota > Viridiplantae > Streptophyta > Magnoliopsida > Dipsacales > Adoxaceae > Sambucus > Sambucus nigra. Next base: position 222,365,789 of record OX422221.1, on the reverse strand, counting down.
AGAGTTCCTAGATCAGTTTGTCAGTGTCTTCATAGATGACATCCTGATTTATTCCCGCACTGAGGAAGAGCATGTCGAGCACTTACGTATGGTTTTGTATAATTTACGAGAGCATAAGTTGTATACCAAGTATGAAAAGTGTGAATTTTGGCAGCGAGAGGTACAGTTTTTGGGACACATTGTATCAGAGAAAGGGATATCTGTGGACCCTAGTAAGGTGTCAGCGGTGAGGGAGTGGGGACAGCCCATGACGCCGATGGAGGTGCGGAGTTATTTGGGATTAGACAGATACTACAGACGGTTTATTCGGGGATTATCAAAAATTGCAAGTCCAAAGACAAATCTGACTCGTAAGGGCGTGCCGTTTATTTGGGATGATGCATGTCAGTTGGCATTTGATGAGCTGAAGGACAAGTTACCTTCAGCACCCGTACTAGCACTTCCCAGGGCGGGAGTGGAATACCTGGTTTATACTGACGAATCCCTACAGGGGTTTAGGGGAGTACTTCAGCAAGAGGAGCAGGCTATAGCTTTTTCTTCCCAGAAGCTTAAGACACACGAGAAGAATTACCCCACCCATGACTTAGAGCTGGCAGCAGTCGTGTTTGCGCTTCGAATTTGGAGGCATTACTTATTAGGGGAACGGTTTCGCTTATTTATAGACCACAAGTCACTGTAGTACTTGTTCACGTAGAAAGATTTGAACATGAATCAACGCAGGTGTCTTGAGTTTGTAAAAGATTATCAGTTCGAAATACACTATCACCCGAGGAAGGCTAATGTAGTTGTTGATGCATTGAGCCGCAGGCCGGTAGATGACACGTCCGAGGTGTGGAAACCAAAATGGAAGGAATTAGGACATCAAGGTGACATGGCCCAATAATTTATGTCTGCTATGACAGTTACACCTCAGATTGTTACGCGAGTAGTATAGGCACAGGCAGCGGATTCGTTCTGTCAAGATCGGATTAGGCATCTTTTAGTCGGGGGAGCCGAGTCTTATTCGGTAAGTTTCGAGGGTGGTTTTCGCTTCAATGGAAGACTCATTATTCCAGAGGGGGAAGATTTTCGACATGCATGGGTCCCGATTTACGGTACATCTCGGTGGGGACAAAATGTACCAGGATATGAGGCGGCAGTATTGGTGGAGCGGGATGAAAAAGGATATCGCAGAGTTCGTATCCAAGTGTACCACTTGCCAGTTAGTGAAAGAAGACCATCAGAGACCACCAGGTTTGCTTCAGCCGTTGGATATTCCTATGTGGAAATGGGAAGGCATTTCCATGGATTTTATCACTGGGTTGCCCACTTCGCAGAGGGGGCACGATTCTATATGGGTTATTGTGGATCAATTGATGAAAGTAGCCCACTTTTTGCTCGTCAGGACCGACTACATAGCGGGACAGTATGCTCAAAAATTTATTGCAGGGATAGTGAGATTGCATGGTGTGCCTCTTAACATCGTGTCGGATAGAGACAAGACATTTGTATCTCATTTTTGGGAGAGCTTTCAGGAGGCTATGGGTACCAAGTTGGGGTTGAGTACAACGTATCACCCGCAAACCGATGGGAAGACTGAACGCACTAATCAGATGCTCGAGGACATGTTGCGCATGTGTATCCTTGATTTCGGGAGAGGTTGGGAATAGTCTATTCCACTGGTGGAGTTTGCTTATAACAACTCCTATCGGTTCACTATTGGCATGGCCCCATTCGAAGCATTGTATGGCAGACCTTGTCGTTCTCTAGCTTGTTGGCTAGAAGTGGGAGACAATAAGCTACTCGGGCCAGAGGTGATTCAGGATACGTCGAGCATGATTGAGATGATTTCGGATCGCATAAGGGTAGCACAGGACAGACAGAAAAGCTACGCCAATGCTAGCAGGTCTTTTCGAGAATTCGCAGTGGGGGACCAGGTTTTGTTAAGAGTATCTACGATGAAGGGAGTAATGAGATTTGGGAAGAAAGGAAAATTGGCTCTGAGATATGTAGGACCATTCCCTATTATAGAGAGGGTCGGACCAGTGGCTTACAGACTTGGATTACCAGAGCACTTGCATCGTATCCATGATGTGCTCCACATTTCTCACTGAGGCGATACCTTCGGGATGAGTTGGCATACACTCACATTGCGATTGAGAAGATTGAGTTACATCCAGATAGTTCATATGAGGAGATACCGATGGCTATCCTAGATTATAGTGAGAGGAGGATGAGGTCAAAGGTAGTTCCAGTTGTCCGAGTACAGTGGCAACATTATAATACGGAGGAGTCTACTTGGGAGCGTGAGACAGATATGCGTGAGAAATATCCAGATTTATTCATACCTGGTATGCCTTATTTTTCCGAATTTCGGGATCAAATTCCTTTATTAGGGGGGAAGTATGTAATACCCCATATTTTCGATGATTTAAATAATTATGGGATTAATTATTACAGAGGGATTAATTGAATTTAAATGTGAGAATTAAATTATTAATTAATCTGAATCTAATAAAAATAAATATTAACTAGCGTGCCAAGGGTTAATACTTATTGATTTAATATTACTGTGCGATATGTAATATGGAACTATACACTTTGATTAATTGTTGAGATAGGATAATACGACAGTTTAGTGAATTAAGTTAGACGCGCGTGTGAGTCGTGTCGGGACTAATTTAGTGGAATAAAAATATCAATTATTTTTAGTAACTCGTATGGTAATTTCAAGTGTACCGTTGAGTCCGAAAGGATCGAGATAGTCGAAATAGTATACCCGGGTGTTTAGTTTGGGTCCCGGGGCAATTTTAGGCCTAACCGACACCCCGAGAGGGCATTATGGTAAATTGGATTTTTAGGCTTAATTAATGGACGAAAATTAAGAGTTAAATTATCATCCAAAAAAAGTCCATTAGGGCTAGAAAGCTATAGGAAGTAAGAACGGCCATAGAAAGTGTAAGGGAAAGCTATTTCCAAAAGAAGATGGCCAAATTGACATCACCTTGCACAACCACCACCACCGCCGTAGAGATTGGGACAAGGGGAACACACCCATACCAACAACGTTAAGAAAACAGACGAGTAATTCAAGGCAAGTGTTTATAACTTGTTGTATTTCGGTATCTATCATACTCATGTTAGTATAGGATCTTTAGGAACATATTTTGGTTCATAAAAATGATGAAATTGAGGAATTGGGATATGTAAATTGATTTTGAGATTTGTTAAATTGAAACCCTTCATGTATGTAGACTAGAGATCATGTTTTGATGAACTTATTTGCAGAACAAATCTGGAAATTATGCGTTCTTGAATATGAATTTGAAGAACTAGGATTTTGATAAATTAAATTGGGGTTTTCATGTTTTATGGATGATTTGTAATGATTTGATGATTCTAGGATATTAGGATTCATGTATTATTGATGGGATTCGAATTAGAACTTTTGTTTGGAGTTTGGGATGTTGAATTATAGGTTTTAAGTTTAAAAATAGTGAAAAAACACTGAAAATCTGGGTAGAACACGAACAGCGCAATCTCGCGCGAAGTCGCTCGAAGTCATTCGAGCGAGATTGCATCTCGCGCGAAGTCGTTCGAGTGACATGTGGCAGTCGTTCAAACGACATGCCATTTGGTTCGAGCGACAGAGTGTAATTTTAGGAATTTCTTAGAATCCAGTTTTGAGTTTATTGATTTTTGGAAGTGAGATAAATTACCAAATAATAAACTTAAGTAAGACAGAATTTCGAGAAAAGTATGAGCGATTAAGTACTTCAATTATATCGGCACGGAGAGAATGTACCTTAGAGAATATAAGAGGGATAATAATCTCAATATTTGTACTACGAAATATTGAAATCAAAATACGTAAGAGGAGTATATATGTAGGTGAGAGGAATACTTATAAATTATAATAGGATGTGTGTATGTCTATTATGTGATATTATTATTAAAGTCGCTAATAGGTGATAACTCGGGGGTGTAAGAATCTTATTATTAAGTGTACTGATGGGTGATAACCCGAGGGTACAAGAATGAAATATAAGTGTACTAATGGGTGATAACCCGGGGGTACAAGATTATTTAAAGAAGTGTACTAATGGGTGATAACTCGGGGGTACAACATTATGGTTAGGTGCACTAATGGATTATAGCCCGGGGGTGCAGTATTATCATATATGTGTATAGAGAAGATGTGACTATATGTATATATGTACGTAAGTTGTGAATCAACCTACTGTGTATAGCTTATAGAGATGGGAATGTAAATTTATAAAGAAAATCATAAGAGTATAATCGATTTATTATGAAAACGGGAAAATATCTTAATTAGCTATTCGACATAGGCTAATTTGATAACGTATTGTATGGGCGATATGGGTTTACTAATGGTGAGAATAAATACTATTAGGATGAATTAAGACTAGTTATATTGGGTGGTATAGCTAAGGAGAAAATTAAATACACGCTAGGCGTGTACAGTAGAAGAGAGGTGAGAATCTCATGTGAGAGTTCGAACTAACATTTATGTGATGCTTTCTTTAGTGCAATTTTTAAATACTTACTTAAATAAATATTTTTACACATCCGGCTCTAACCTGTTTCTTGCATATTTTCTCTCTCTTGCTATATATATGTATTATATCAGGTGCTCATCCACAGGGACACCAGGTTTAGAGATTGGATTGCTTGGCGTGCTGCAGCTGTTGTGGAAGCTGTAGGTCATCGTATTAGACGCCTCCATTATTTCATTTCCATTCCTTATAAACTCTCTATTTCGGGCATGTATCGCCTATTCCTTAGACAGTTTTTCAGAAATTATGTTCAGTTTACTTTCCGTTCATTCTCATTTGGATTTGTGGTTACTATGGTTTTGTTTTTGGAGTTTTGAACTCGAAGGTTTTATCCAGTCTAAATTTATTTCAGCATGTGATTCTGATTTTGTATTTATATTAATTAATTATGCATGGATGGTTCATATTAAATTTCTTGGTTTGGTGATTAAATGGTTTTAATTAAAAAGGAAAAATGTTTTGACACCTAGCTTAATTATATTAGGTGATTAAATGGTGATTAAATGAGTTATTATATTTTTCGACAGTGATGCTAAGAATGAACCAACCGAACATTCTGTTTTAAATTTTATAAAGGACTGATCACCTGATATTTAATTGGGCAGGGTGTCACAACTACGTATGGTCATTACTATGGATATATAGTTATAGTCACATTACTATTTCATAGCCTTGGGCTGAGTTTGGGTTATTTACTTCATACTTTTGGGAATTTGACTTATTTTTTGTAGTTATTTCGAGTGTAGTTAGACTTGTAGCTATTTTATACTTTTGGACTGGTGGGGTGATGTATTTTGGATATGATTATAGACGGGACGATATAATATGTAAATTAATCGTATTTCATATTATTCATCTAAAGTAAGTTATTTCTTACAAATTGTGGGATACAACCCATTTTGTTTTCCTAAAAAGCTTTTTTTGGTGTCCAAATGGCAACATAAGTAGTCAAACTTGCATTTCAGCTGAGTAGATGACTACCTATCCTTAGAGTAAGAATTATCATTTCATTTCAATATTTTGTCTGAATGGCAGCATAAGTAGTCAAACTTGCATTTCAGCTGAGTAGATGACTATATGTCCTTAGAGTAGGAATTGTCATTTCATTTTAGTATTTCAATTTCTATCAAACTCTTAGTTATCCTTATTTATTCATAGATATTATCTATGCATCTATGGTGGATTCAAAAGTTGATAATTGATTCGGTGTTAAGGCTACTAAGTATTGTGGGGTTTTGTTCAGTTGTATGATTCAATCTTGGACTCATAGTTATTATCTCATTTATTTATTTGCATTATTTATGTATTACGATTTTGAATGGTTATTTATTTATGGTTATCATTGATGTTGAGAATGGTTTAGATTGTTTGACGTCCTATAACTTCAGCGTTGAGGTTTGGTTACCCGATACGTGAAAAATAAGGGGTGTTACACTTCGTCAAAGTCCACTTATCCTTTTGACACAATCGTCCTCTTAGATGATTTATTCAAACAGTCACAATCTCCTCTCTTGATTTTTCATTCGAATAATAACTTTAGATGAATCACTTTCTACTAGTAATTTACTTTTAGCTTACAATTACACTAGTTATTTATTTTTTGCAGAGTTCCTAGCCAACACATCCATACGTGCAAGATTCATGTTAATATTTCTATTTTTCTAAAACATCAAAATAGGTTATAGTCATGAGTTTATTTTGGTAAAAATGGAATAGTATTACATTTAGTTTTCTCTTTCTTTAGTTTCTCTATTTTTAGAAATCCAAATTATAAATCCACACCTAAATTTTAAACTTTGCTTAAGAAACGAGTTGACATAGTTATTCAAACATTTAGTTTAAATAATCCCTATCTAAACTTTCAAATACATAAACTTATTGTGTACTGGCACCACACCCAACAAAAACATATATATATATATATATGCAAGGTTGATGCAAGCCAAAAAAATATAAATGAAAACAAGATATATCACATGGTTCGGCATACTTTTCTTACCTACATCTATGAGGGAGAGAGAGGGGGAGAGAGAATAATTTCATTACTTGAAAAAATAGGTTACAATAATAGAATCATGCAATAGCTATGAAAACTCTCAACCTAAGTCCCAAATAAACATGAATTTCACTTTAGAATCAAGTTTGAAAACACTAAGAGCTTGTTTAATTCTAGAACACTATTTTTCGCTTTTTATGTCCAGTATTCATTTATGTTTCTGATTTTCATTTTCAATAGAAAATTTAGGAAACTAGGGTAACATGTTCATTTGTTATCAATAAACCATTACTTTTTAAATGGGATTTATAGAAATTTAAAAGCCAAAATATAATGTACAAAACATTTGAGGGCCAAAATGTAACTTACAAAAAGTGTAGTAGCCAAAACCTAAATTACTGAAAGTTTAAGGGGAAGAAAATATAAAGTTTGGGGGGGAGGGAATACAATTTTAAAAAAATCAAAGACAAAATGTCTTTTTTAGAAAACTAAGAGATTAAATATAAATTATTAAAAGTTAAGGGTCTAAATATAAGTTATAAAATATTGAGGGTTAAAATATAATTTTGGGGATTCTGAAAATTGAAAAATTGGTTGAAAACATCTTAAAATGGTTTTCCAATTTTCTAGAAATTGGAATATTTGAAAAATTATTTTTCAATTTTCTATTTTAGAAAAGTATCAAACTTGAACACATTTTCTAATATTTCATTTTTCTGAAAAAAAAATTGATTTTTTTTCCAAAAAGCAGCCTTATTTGTTACCACTAAACACGCCTAAACGACTCTCAGCCTATTGTCTTTTTTATGAATAACTCTTTCTCAATGTTAATAAAACTCTAAGGAAGCCCCTCTTATTGTTTTGTTATTATTATAGGAGCATATATCAAATAGTGACTCGAACATTTTTTTAATACATGTTTAGTTCAAGTCTTTTTATTTTGTTCCAAAAAATTCCTCACCATATAAAAACACTAAAAAAAAAGCTCCGGTGCGGAGCTCCCGTAGTGGGGGTGTGGGGAGGAAATGCCGCAAGCGCGTACATTTAAAAATAAGAAAATATTGATTAAATGGATATTTGAGGAAGTTTTTGAAATAAAATAAAAAGATTTAAAAAAATGTGTATTATAAAATATTTGGGATACTTTTTGATAATTGATCTTTGATTATATCCCAAAGTGTTATATGGGACAACTATCAAAATACCATAATTACCCATTTTTGACACTACCTAGTTGACAACCTATTCAGTGTGGCCAAACTCTCATTTACCGCCACCAAGCTGGACAAAAACATGGATCGATTTTCGATGGTTTTGACTCAAATTTCCCTAACTCAAATAAACTAAGGCACTAAAAAATAAAATTAAAAAAGAAAATAATTTCAGGTCAAGTTAAAAAATCATCAATTTTATATCTAATTTATCAACACAAAAGTTGAAAAATAAATATAAAGGTGAAAAATTTGTTTACGAAATATATATATGTGTGTGTGTGTGTGTGTGTGTGTGTGTGTGTGTGTGTGTGTGAATTTTTTTTTAAAAATATATGAAATATACGAAATATTTTAAAAATATATGAAATATTTTAAAAAATATACAAAAGTTATGAAATATACGACAAATATATGCAATATACGAAATATTTAAAAAATATATACAAAATATATAAATATTTAAAAAATATGAAATATATGAAAATATATGAAATATATTAAATATACAATATATATAAATGTACGAAATATATATACACATATGGTAGATAAAAAATATACGAAATATACACAATATACAAAATATACATATATACTAAAATATATGAAATATTTTAGTTTATCTATTGCGTACGGTAGATAATAAATATATGAAATATACAAAATATACAAAATATACATATATACCGTACGATAGATAATAAATATGTAAAATATACACAATATGCAAAATATACATATATACTAAAATATGTGAAATATTTTAGTATATATATTGCGTATATTTCATATATGTATATATTTAATATATTTAATATATTCCATATATTTATATATTTCGTACACACACATATTTACGAATTATATTGAGTTCACTTTGAGTTATTTTGGAAAACAAAAATCTCCCTCCCACCCTCTTAAAAATTGGTTTCCACCTTAAGGTGTTAAATTGTTAAATTGTTTTTAAGAGTGTTGTATGTAAAATAAATTTTAAGACAAATTTAGACTATCAAACAAATAAAAAAATTCAAAACATTTTAACTTTTTAAAATTTGTCTTAAAATTTAAGTGGTATTAAATAGTCCTAAATTGGATTTTGAGTTTTACCAAAGAGTTATACATAATATTACGATTATTTACCGTCCATAGAAGTAGTAGAGGTGAAAAAAAGGCAACCCTCAATGGTGTAGCGTATTTTGTCTCCTTAATTTAATTAAGACTGGAGTTTTTAAAAAAGAAAACAAATGAGCGAGAAGAGCAACTTCTGGCCTTGACTTTCTGGTCCACTCCGTTGCCAACAAAGTGGATGTTTTAATGGATCTTAGATGGCTGATGACCTCTATTTTGTCCTTCGCGGGGGGAAGGCTGTTGAAGGCAGCTGATCATGATTGGGTTACTCATCATTCTTAAAGCCGATATAATTGTGTTGGTAACGAAGAAAAATTTAGTAACCTTAGAAGTATCTATAACTAGCATAAACTTCACGCGATGCGTGACCGAATATAGGTATACTATTATAAGTATACTATTACATATGTGGATCCGTATATATAAAAAAATAGAAAAAACATCATACCCGATTTTAAAAGCTTCATTTATGGCTGTCCCAACTTAAAAAATAAAATCGATAAAAAAAACAAATAACTCTAAATCGTAAGAGATGGTTTGAAAAAACAAATTATTTACAAATTATATATTGCTACTGAAATTATAAATTTGATTATAAAAATGACTAATTCGACTGAATGATCAAGAATCACCTTTTTTATTTTTTTTTAAGGGTAATTCACACATTAGTAATTCATTGCTAAATTAAGGGAAGTATTTCAGAAGTTTTTTTAATTAAAAATTGTGTCTTTGAGTAAGAGAGAAACATACCTGGGTTATAAAAACTGTATTTTTAAAAGAAATAAAGGAAAAAATATCAGAAAAAAATAGAAAAAATGTCCACGCCCCTCATTCATTCTCACGTTGTTGGCTCCCTAAGTATTTGTTTTAAGCGCCAAACACCTGTCAATCAAATGCCTTTTTTTGTGGCAGTGTGCACAGAAATGGGGGATGTTTTCGTTCGGTATTGGATGCCAGAAGCCATGTCTATTTGGTTATCTAGAAAAAAATGTTTATCAATTCAAGATCAATTCAAATAGTACAAACTTACCTCAGATATATCACTTTGGTAATGCCCTCCTCTAACAGATAGAAGCTAATATTAATGGGGCATATAGGGGAAATCCAACTAAGTTTGCATGTGGTGGTATCATCAGAGATTTCATAAGTAAATTCAAAGTGGGATTCTCTTACCCTATTAGGATTGCCTCAAATTTAGAAGAGGAAGCTCAAGCCTTCAAACACGACCTTCATTTGGCTAACCAAAATTGTTTTTCCTACAACTGTAACAGTGAGTTTTATAATTGGTGTAGAAGAGAGAGAAATAAACTTGGACATGAATGGTTGCTACCAGTATTTGGTTATCTAGAAAAAAATGTCTATATACAAAGCACCATGACCTATCATTTTTCGAGGTGTTTCCTTCGGGGATAATGTTAATAAATGTCAGTGGCAATAAAAGCAGGCCTTATATTAAATGATGAAGAGGAGTCTTAATGATGTGCCACGTGGATAGGCTAAATGATGAAGAGGAGTCTTAATGATGTGCCACGTGGATAGGCTAATTGCAAAGCATAATAAATGTCTTGTTTTGCATTTTATAGTATTAAGAGATTACTTTGATTTTGAATTATTTTGAATATGAACTTTGGGTACAGTGATAAACGAAATTCTACTTAGATGCAAGATAATACTGGAAACTTAACTCAATTCAGGGAAAATATTTCAAAATAAAAAAATATATATATATACATATAATAATAACTAAGAGCATCCGTAGTGGTGGAGCAAATGGACAAAAAATTTGTAAGTTTGCAAATCGGTCAACTCACAATGGTGGGAGAAAACGTACAAAATCTGCAGTAGAAAAGGTTAAGCATTTGCAGATTTACTGAACGGATACAAATTCAGTAAAACAATCCTACGAATTTCTTTTGTTCAGAGGAGTTCCTACGAACTTCAAATGAAGTTCGTAGGAATTAATACGGACAAATGAAGTTCGTAACAACTACAAATAATTAATTTTTAGGATATATATAGGTTCTTATGAACTATATTAGTTCGTAAAAAATTCCTACGAACTAATATAGTTCGTAGGAAGTATTATACTTACCAATTCTGCCATCATCCATCTATCACCACTGTACAGACATTGACCCACGAAAGATAAGTGTAATTTTTTGAATTTGCAAAGTTAACTGACGAGCTCTAAGGGCCAAAAGGTTACAAGTTACAAATTTCATAGGCCACCAATATAATATGCTCCAAGAAGCACATCAATAAGAGAAATCACTTTATGCGTACTCGCACCATGCGCACAACATGTATATATATATATATATATATATATATATATAGTACTGTTTTTGTGCGGATCATTTCACATTTTAACGGTGCAAATTGGATATGTGTCACCTGATGGTGTGCTCAGAAAAAACAGAGAGAAAGAGAGAGACGATAATTTATGGGTTCACCGTGAGGTGATACATGTTCGGTCCGCACTGTTTAAAGGCCTGACAGTCTGCACAAGAACAGTACTGTATGTATATATATATATATCAAGGTTCTAAAAAAATGCGGTGCGTGATCGAGGCGTGGAAGTCAAGCCTTAAGCCTTAGAAGAGTAGGCGGACCTCAGGCGTGAAAAGACGTTTACCCCTTCTTAATATATTTTAATATTTTTTAACCATAACAAGGGTATTAAAATACTAAAATTGTACATATCATTAAAATATGTCTAAATATATGCAAATTAAAATACTATTTGATTATTTTGGATGAGATAATAGTCCGGTTGTAAAAAAAATTCTTTAAAAGGCGATATCGTTTCACTAAAGCATTGTTATTTTTAAAAAAAAGTGCACCTTCAGGGTTTTACCAAGAGTAAGGTGTAAAAAACTTAAGGCGGGTCGTTTCTCCCAAACCTCAAGCCTAGGCGGGTTTTTTAGAACAGTAATATATATATATATATCAGTCCGCATTTTAAAAGTGCGGACCGGACATATGTCACCTGGCGGTGAGCCAAGAAAAAAGATAGAGAGTGTTTATAATTTAGCCAATAGTCCGGTCCGCACTCTTAAAATACAGACTGGTCCGCACAAGATCATTATATATATATTAAGGTTCTAAAAAACGCGGGGCGTGATCGAGGCGTGGAGGCCAAGCCTTAAGCCTTAGAACCCTAGGCGGGCCTAGGCGTAAAAAGGCGTGAAAATGTGTTTAGGCCTTTTTAATATATTTTAATATTTTTTAACCATAACAAGGCTATTAAAATACTAAAATTGTACATATCATAAATATATGTCTGAATATTTGCAAATAAAAATACTATTTGATTATTTTGGATGAGATAATGGTCCGATTTGTAAAAAAATCTTTAAAAAGCAATATCGTTTCACTAAAACATTGTTGTTTTTAGAGAAAAAGTACGTCTTAAGGGTTTTACCAAGCATAAGGCGTCAAAATCTTAAGGCGGGGCGTTTTTCCCAAACCTCAAGCCTAGGCGTGCCTAGGCGGATTTTTTAGAACAGTGATATATATATATATATATATATATATATATATATATAAAATGCTCTTGTGCGGACGTTTGTAATGTTTTTTAATTATGAAAACAAACCAAATATAATGTTTTTTAAACATTCACGTAAAGCTTTTAGAATATGATTGAAAATAGTTTTGGAAATGTTTATCGTTTTATATTAAAAATATGTAATATTTTAATAAATAAACTGAAAAATTAAAAAAAATATTTTGGAATTGTCACTATTTTTCTGTTAAAAAATTAAAAACGACAAAGAAAATAAAATTAGTTTTTATTATTATGGACTGACCATAGAAACTCGTATAAACTATGTAATAAACCCCTAATATGAGTAAATCGTAAACCGTTATTCGTTGATTCAATATAATGAATGTCAATTACAGAACCTCATTGGGATTATCATGTAGTTGTAAGTTAGAAGTAATACTTCCATTTTGTCATATTGAACTTTAAGACCCGCACTTTAAAGAAAATAAACAAAAGCTTAGGACATACAAAAACAATTTCCATCATATGGAATGCAGATACACTCAATGAGCTTCGTTCGTTGCATCATTAAGCCCTAAAATTTTCAAAGTCAACACCCTTTGCTGATTAATAATACTGGTGGACTACAAAGAACAATTTGAGGCTACTAAACTGGTTTCGTTCCATTGAATTTTGAAGACCTCAATTGTGTTAATTTACTTGTCTTTGGAGCTAGGAAGATGCTGCAACCCCCACATACGCTCTGTGATATTCTAGACATCATTGAAATGATTTGAATTAAACCCTTGCCTCGTGAACTGTGCAACCCACTCATTATTCGCTTTCTATTCACATAACTTTTGCGCCTCTCATCTCCACTTCCACGGATGCATACCTGTAAAAAGGAAAACAAATACATAAATTTCGTGCGACATATCTAATTTGTTAGTTGAGAGTAGTGTCTAAAATATAACTAATTTAAATGTTTTCACAAAGGTAAAATTCAACATATGTAAACTAACAGAAGTATGAGAATAATACTTGGTCGTCGTGTTTATTTTTAGCCCACGCCTAGCCATCCAATTATAATTAATAACCATATAACACACATATACACATTATTAGAAGATAAATCACAGAGATATATGGATTTAAATAAAAGGATTTAAATAAATTGAGGTCTTCAAAATAGCATTTGACGTTGCAAAAATTCCATGTGAACAAAAAAGCAAAAAAACAGATGTCGGGAAAAAAACTTTAGAAATTATAAAAAGATGAAGTACATGTATCAAGATTAAGAGAATCCTAATAGAATTATTAAGATTAGATAGTTGGGTATATATCTGCATCAGGCTTAATACAACTGAAAAAAATTATAAATCTCAAACATTCATTCCACATATAAGCCAAAATATGTTGTTTTCTTTTTCAATCCAATCCTTGCAAGGTATTTTTGTTTTGCCCCTATTTATTTTTTGTTATAGTACGAAAACAGTATAAACTCAAGTTGTATAAAAATGTAATGAGACATACGCTTTTAAGTTGAGCATCGCCTTGTGCAAACTGTGACCATTTTATATAGCTGCCTCTCTAATGGCCTTTTCTAGTTAAAAAAAAACTTAACTCCATAAAAAGTGACTCATTATAATCTCGTACTCAAGTAGGCCTTTAGTGGAAAACTCACCTTGTTCCTCATGTCTTCCTTTGTTTTTTCTTAGATCTTAACAAATAAACACCTGAAATTAATTCAACGAAAAGAAGAAAAAAAATATTTGAACCCCAAATTCCAAAGCCAAAAAAAAATGAGAAATGAACCCTCAACATCAATTTCGCGATTTCGATTCTCGGTCCAAGGTTGGGCATTGAATGAATACAAAACACTCACAATAAAAGGCCTATATTCGAACTGAGACATCAAGACAAAAGTTATTCCACAATAATAAGTACTCGAGAAAATACAGTAGATATAGTAGGTGGTCTTGGAGAAAATATCGTAGATAAAATACCATATAGTTACCATTCATTAGCTTCAAAAACCTAATAAATATAGAACAATAGTTCATATCATCATCGTAAACAATAAAAATAGATTTCAAGACCTAAACTTCAATAAAAGAGAACCTAACACATATCATTGAAGACACTTATAAGGACAATTATGGTTAAAATTAAACACGTTTAATCATGAGAAACCTAAATTAAACCCACAACCCTATTCCAAACTCAAAAACATTATTCAACAAATGAATATACACTCTTGTAGCTCAGTACTCACCTCCTTGGTGATCTCTTCAACAGTTTTTCTAGTGATTTCAGATGGTAATTTTGGTGCAGAAGTCGTAGCTGTGTTGACAGTTAAAGTTGTCCCATTATTGGATAATGATTGCGCAAGCGATGTTGAGGCTGCAGCAGGCATTGATCCAGCGCGCCTGTTTAAATTAGTGCCAAATTACAATCTTTTCTCTCCGAGCTCTCCTGCTGCTCAAATTCTCTACAATCAAATGACTTTAACTTTAATTGACTACAATAACAAATGCATGAAGTTTAAATGTAAGGATGCAAAACCAGTTGTAAGGATGAAGTTTAAATGTAAGGATACAATAACAAATGCAAGACTTTAACCTTCATTGACTTCAATTAACTGTTTTGCCATATGGAACAACAACTGTTGTGCGTAGGATATGAAATTGAAACGTGTGAGCTGTGATAGGTGGTTCTGTTGATTCAACTGTGATAGCTGGTTCCATTTTTTTACAGTTTTCTCCTCAATGAGGCAGCTCACACATTACAGTCTTGGCTTTTTACCTGTTGGTTCTCTAATCGTATCATTTAGTGAGTCCATCCGCTTTATACTAAAGGAAACTCATCAAAAATAGAAAGATGCTAACATTGTACACAAAGTAATATACAATACATGAAACTACAAATAAAATTAAAGAGAAAGCACTACTTACATTTTGTTTTCAACGTATACATGACTGTAACACTACTTACATTTTTTTCTCAACGTATACATGACTGTAACACGACACATACTATTTATATTGAACTCACACTGAGAAGAAACACTAACAAAATTGATCTCATATAAAATTTAGAAAAGATGATCACATATCCTCACTCTCGTAGCAAATATGCTATGATTTGAAGGTTACATATCCCAAAATAAAGGTCATGTGCATAAGAACTAACAATGATGATATTTAAGTTGAATAAAACAGTGTAGTAAAATGGAAAAGTTAGATTAATAACATAATGACTAAATGAAAGTTTTATAGGGTGTAATCATTGAATGTTAATGGAAGCTTAATAACAGTATATATCATTGTACACTGATTACCCCCACTGAGGCCCTCCTGCCTCGCCGACGGCTCGCGACGTTATGAGGCTTCATGCGACAGGTCCCGGAGTCATCCTCTGGCTGTTGTTTTCCCCGTTGGGGTATTGGTACCTTGTTAAGTCCCATTGCTTCCCCTGAGCCCACATCTAACTCCAGGGAGGAGTCCTTGTGGGTAACGGTGTTGCTGTGTGTGGGGTGGACTGCTGTCAGGATGATCTTCTGGCCTCCACTTCGATTTTCTCCATCCTTTCGCTGATTGAGATTGTTATTATTGGAAGAATTCGAATTGGATAGCTATGGCGGATTATTTTTCTTTAATATTCTTAATCGTATAGTTCCAAATGAAGTAAAATACCATAACGATCAAAGTTTAGATCTTCAAAACAGAAAATTCAGGTTTCCCTTTAAATACAATAAAAAAGATAAAAACAAAGCAAATAAAAATTAATAAGAAAACTCTGATAATGACCTGATCCTGCAGACCTCCCCCTTTATCTGCCTTGTTACTTTTGCAACCGTAAGATGGCTTTAACTGTGAACAGAAGAAAGAAATAACAAAATAATCTATTAAATAAAACCACATAAAAATCAAACAAGAATTTCATAGAAATCAATCAGTACCTACTCTTATAATTACTTGTCATTTGCATACATCCAGATATATAGTACCTCTTCCATTCCAGGTCATGGACCACTAATCTTATAACTGAATGATCCAAAACAAAAAAAAGCGTGATAAATTTGTACTTACTCTTATAAAATAGTGACAAAATAATCTATTAGATAAAAGTATAACTCAATAGAGTAAGTTGCAAGAGACTCGAAATACAATAATCTGCTAGAACTCAATACAGTAATTTGCTAGAACTCAAACAGAAATTTTGAGTATAGCAGCCGCAAGAGACTCAAAATACAGTAATTTGCAACACTTGAATATCGAATGTCTAGAACTCAATCGTATAGTTCCAAATGAAGTAACATACCATAACGATTAAAGGGTTAGATCTTCAAAACAGAAAATTCAGGTTTCCCTTTAAATACAATAAAAAGATAAAAAAAAAGCAAATAAAAATTAATAAGAATTACGCCTCAAACTATAAAAATTTCAATACACCAAGTAAGGGAGGACAGTGAAATCGTAACTGAAACTTTTGAGTCTAATATGTGTGCAAAAAATATTTTAATTAAAAACATATATGACTATTACATGTATGGCCTATATGTGGAAATGAATCTAACATAATTCTTTACTACTTTAAGGAGACATTGTCTTTGACTTAGCGGGTATACCTCATAAGCAGGTATACCTCATAAGTAGTACCTGATACCTCAAGGAAAAATAGGCTATGATGGTTACCTGATACCTTTTTGTTTTTGAACTTCAAGCTTTTGATATAGCTCCTTGTTTATTTCCTTAAGCTTAGAACTTTGAGATTACTCGGCTGACCAAGCTTGCACCAACTCTTCTTTCTCCAATGCTAGCTCAGAAATTAAGGTATTTCAATTTTGAATCATTCTCATCTGATCAGGAGGAATATTCATATTTATGCCTAAATAACCATAGGGATAAAATGAATCTTTGAGTCTTATTATGAATTTTTAAACATCTCACTGAATCAATTTCTATAATCTATTAACATCAACTCCACAACATATGACACAATAAGTATAAAATACTCTATTAACATCAAAACAAGATCTCATTCCGCCCCTTCTTGGTAGCTCAACACAGCATATTAAAAATCATCGGTTTGCAACCTATACACAACAAATGAACAAAGTATTAGTTTCTTCACAAACTTTATAAAACACCCTTATCTTAAAGTATAGTTAGTTACATCTCTTTTAGTAAGAAATATTTTCTATTAAGAATTATAAAAACTTTTATCACAATAAGAATAAAAATACCCTATTATCTGTACCAGCTCCAGAACAAAGCTTCAAATTAGAAAGCCCCTATTATCACAGCAATTAAGAAACATATTGAATCTTTCTGGAACACCCATATTCGCATATTAAAGTCTACAACGACAAAAATGTGCCTCAGGTAGTAAAAAACTTCTTTAACTCTAAATTTTAAGAAAATCTTAATCCAAAATTTCGAAAAAAATAAAATATAAACTTTGAAACAAATGGTTTTTAAACCTTACTTCAAAACTCTCTAATGAAAACCCTAAAAAAAGAACATATATTTAGAACGATGTTTTTTGAAAATCCAAAAATGGACATGTAGATGAAAAAAATAAGGAACATAGAGGGAGAGGGAGAACGTGTGAGAGAGTAATACATCAGTGTGAAAAATCAAGCTGAAAGAGTGACATAGGTCATGAAATCGAAGTTTGTGAAATCCTAATTTCAAAAAATTCATAAAAACCATATGAGAAACATCGATTACCTAAGAAAAGAGAGAGCTCTGAGATTTGGGTTTCTCTGCATAAAAAATAAACAACAGAATAGATTTGTGTCCGTGTGCGTGCGTGGGTGCGAGTGTGGGTGAGTGCGCGAATATATGCGAGAGAGAGAGAGACTACCTGAGGTCGGTAACAATGGAGGAGGAGGATGGCGATAGTAGAAGGCAACGGTGGAGGGCAGAAGGGACGAGGGATAAGGTGTTTCTTAGGAGGGTTTGTCTTGAAGAGGGTAGAGACCTAAAATGAATGATATGGATGGAGTGAGAAGACGGGTAGGGTTCGTGGAAATGAGTGTGAGGGAGAGAAATCGGGACCCTCCATTTTTTAGAGAGATGTGAACAAATTCATAAAATGGTTCGGACCAAAATCGCCTCAATTTTGAATTCAATTGTAAATTTGATGAGGAAAAAGGGGGAATGAAAGATTAGAGGGGAAAATAGGTAGTGTAAGAAAAACTTATCTAGATGACATCATCTTTTCATCTTATGACATACATAAGTTTTCTACTTTATTTTATATATATATATATATATATATATATATATATATATATATTCCTCCTCTTGTGCAAAACAGTCCGCATTTTAAGAGTGCGGACCAGACATGTGTCACCTGGCGGTGAGCCCAAAAAAGAGAGAGTGTGTGCCTATAATTTAGACAATTATTTCTAGGCGCACCGTTAGTGACACATGTTCGGTACGCATTCTTAGAATGCGGACTAATTCGCACAAGAGCATTATATATATATATATCACTGTTCTAAAAAACCCGCCTAGGCTCCGCCTAAGCACCCCTAGGCTTAAGGCTTAGGAGAAATGCCTCGCCTTACGCTTTTCATGCCTTATTCTTGGTAAAACCCTAATGGCGCACTTTTTTCTAAAAACAATAATGCCTTAGTGAAACTATGTCGCCTTTTAAAGAATTTATTTACAAATCGGACCATAATCTTATCCAAAATAATGAGATAGTATTTTAATTTGCATATATTCAGACATATTTTTATGATATGTGCAATTTTTGTATTTTAATAGCCTTGTTATGGTTAAAAATATTAAAATATATTAAGAAGGC
The DNA here is from genome assembly GCA_949130495.1 of Sambucus nigra. NCBI lineage: Eukaryota > Viridiplantae > Streptophyta > Magnoliopsida > Dipsacales > Adoxaceae > Sambucus > Sambucus nigra. The sequence goes on along the minus strand of OX422221.1, from coordinate 222,346,583 downwards.
TTAAACGCCTTTTCACGCCTTTTTACGCCTAGGCTTCTAAGGCTTAAGGCTTGGCCTCCACGCCTCAATCACGCCCCGCATTTTTTAGAACCTTGATATATATATATATATATATATATATAATTAGGATCTAGAAGGGACTCAATTAACGGACCTCTCAACGAACTTTTGTCATTTTTCCGAAAAGTGGTCCCCATATGGTCCGAAAGTCAACATTATCATACTCCCTTATGGTCCCCTCTTATCTTATAGAAAACCCTTTAAAGACCATACCTTTAAAAGATTTATAATTTAGACCCAAAATGGGTATTAGACCTTAATAGCTTTAGAATCTCACCAAATTCCGACCAAACCCTTAATTCTGGTATCAGAGCCATAAGACGTTCCTTTTAGACTTATAGTAAAAAGACTTTAATGCCCTTGGGATTTATCCCTCGCATTTACCAAGATATTTTTGGAACCAACCCAGACTACCAACCTATACCCATAACTGATTTAGACTCAGAAGATTGTTTAACTACACACATAGACAGTTGTTCACACATTGAACATATCCTAGCCAAACACGCAGATAGTAGACATATCACTACTAGTGCTATTAATAATATAACAAACCAAAATAAGTGTATACTCCTTATATTAAGACAATTAATAAAAGACACTCAAACCCTAGAAACAGAAATACAAAATATCTCTAAAAGACTATTAGAAATAGATAACCAAATCCCAATAGACCTTGTCCAAGTTTTATAAGAAATAAAGAATAAGACTAATCATATAGAAGTCCTTAACAAAGACATTTTAGAAATTAAAACTTTAATTAAAAATCAAGACAGTGAGTTAATTAAACTTACTAAAGAACAAGCTAAGCTTATCCCTAGATTAGATAGTTATCTTCCAAATCGATATAGTTAGATCAGACTGGAATGAGGTACCAAGAGATCTCTCCATTCAGACTTTATCAGAATTTTATCAAAGAATTTTAGAAAAGATAAATGATGATACATTTTATTATAAGATAAATGAAAATGAGATTGCCAACGCGGCTAAAGCAACTAGACTTATATTAGAAAGATTAAATTTAATTTCTACATCCATAGCAGCTAACCAAGACTATAACAGTAGCTTTGTTAAAGACGTACATTTAGATTTAAAGGCTAAGATAGAAGGATTAACTACCTTCTATACAGACTTCGTTAAATTCCAACAGAATTTAGCAATTTTTCTTAATAATATGGAAAGACATAATCTATCTAAGATGGATAGTATTATTAATGAAATTAGACTAGACATGTCCCAAGTAGAAGAAAAATACGGAGAAATTATAAACGAAATTAAAGCCGTATATAATAAGCCTTCCCAAGCAAAAATAGACTCTCCTGTTATTCTAACTCGGTTAGATAAAATTGAAAAGACTGTAGAAGCCATAGAAATTAAATCTATGCAACAACAAGAAAAAGACAACGAAGTAAAAGACTATATTACTAATGTTGATAAATCCATTGTTAATTCTCTAGCTAGACATAGTGAAGAAAGTTCTGAGAAGATAAGAAAAGAAAATAAGAATTTTAAAGAAGAAATCCTTAGTCAGATAAAAAGATAAAAAGATTATTCAGACTTTTTAGAAAGAATTGAAAAAAGACTTGAACAAAAATAGGTAACCACCTGTAAATTTAGAGAAACCCCTCCTATAGAAACTAGAGAAAAGAATACCATAGGAAGACGAGTCATAAATGACGGATTAGATAAGACTAGTAAGATAGTTAACTCTATCCCAAATATTGGACAGAGTAATCATATGCTCCAAATATTTAAGGATTCATTATCCAATGTTAGGACATGGTGGAAAGAAAGAAATTTCACCAATCCTATCCAATGGAAAGAATGGGGTGAAGTTGACTGGAAGACTGTTGAAGATTCCATTCATAATGGACAACTTCTAGCCGTTAGATATATAGACTTGTTTAAGGAAGGTGCCACTCTTAAGACTCCCAATTATAACATAACATACCATTGTAGAAATCATGTGTTAGACAAATCCTATACTGAGCTTCAAGTATTTGACTGAGAATGGTTTAGATATAGAGGAACTGATAGGAAGTTCCAATTTCTAACCTTTGGACTCTTTCAAGAAAGAATCCAAGGATTACATAAACCTCAAAATAATATAAATATATTATGTTGCTTATTAGACAAAAGATGGAAAGATTTTAAGAAAAGCCTTATTGGGATAGCCCAATAAGAAATGTCAGACAACATAGGATACTTTAATGTCATTCCGGCATTTACAGTAACCGTAGACACAGCCAAACATTTTAAGTTAATCATATATGCTAGTGGCTATGAAGACTATATTATCACATGCACTAAAATAAACATAGAATTTCAAAGCTATGTGAAGTTCTCCCAATTTTCTTATGAAGGAATGCAATCGAGAATTCCTAGCGGTAGACATAATGAAGAAATCTTAGTTAGAACCAATGTTTCAGAATATAATCTTACTTACAGTATTAGGAATACTGGACCTATGAAAGAAAAAGCTAAGACCCTCTGGTAATTGCCAGAATTTCAAGAAACTAAGACTATACAAAATAAACCTTTGCTTATTAATCAAGACGACGTCACTGGAAATGTTACCATCCTGTTTGGTCCTCCTAAGATTGTCAATAAGAACATCCGGATCGAAGAAATTAGATTTCGGAATATGGGAGAAGTCATAATCAATGATCCTTCAGAAGGAGAATGTAGTAGTAAGACTAGTGCTAGTTTACTAAGACAAGCCCCGGTAATTAGACCTAGAAGATCATTTGAACAAAAATACTTAATTAAAGAAAAAATTAGAATCCAAAACTTTGAACATGAACCCTCAAAATTGGATATAAGGACATTCAAAGATAACCTTAAGAAAAGTCATTCGGTTAGATTTCAAGAAAGAGAAAGATTTAATATGATAGCTCAAGACCGTATATTAAAATTAAAAGAATCTAAGAATACTAAGGAACTTCTTGAAAACTTAAGACTAATAGAAGAAGGAGAACAAAGACTAATGCCAGCTACACAAGTAAAACCTAGTAAACAAGAGATAGGAAATAGTAGTAGGCTATAAGATGCTCCTAGACTTTTTTAGTAAACCAATAGGAATAAATATTCCTTTATACTCAAGCACCGTAGTTAAGACTAAACCTGATTATATAAAAGACTTTTCAACTAGTGACAAGAGTTTCATTCCTGTTAAGACTATGGCAAGCCAAGCCATAAATCCAGTAGGTATATACCTTAACCTAGACAATGTTCAAGATAGGAAGAAGGCCTTGGATGAATGGCGTAATCAAATGAACATGTGTTTTGCATCTAATGAACAATGGGATGCAAGTTCATGCAAGCAGTACGATGAGCTATTCATTAGAGGTATTGCAAAAGATTACTTAGATAGTTTAAGAAAGGCTACTGATGAAGACTCATTAACAAAGGATGAGAAGATGAAAGAAAACTTAGAAGAAAGATCAATTAAAGAATATATTCAATTGTTCACATTAGAATTCATTGGAGCTGGACATCTAACTCAGATCAATGAACAAGACCTAGCAAAAACTAAGTTAGCCCTCCTTAGCATTTGCAAATTAGATAAGATAAATGAATATTGCAATAATTATGAGCAACTATATTACCAAATTAAAGAATTTGGAGAGACCTTAAAAGATGAATACTTTAGAAAGATACCAGCCATAGGATAAATCCTAATTAATGAATATAGGAATAGGGCAGGAGTAGCTGGAGTTAAGAATAACTCCCTTGGTGAAAAAATCAATTTTGCCAAAGACTATATCATATCTAAGAGACGTGATATAACTCAAGGAAAGTTGATAGAAGAGACTTTCAAGCAGATCCCTCAAATTAAAGACGAAAGAGACATCGCTCCAATCCAATGGGGATGTGGAAGTGAATCTAAGAAATTCAAAAAGAAATTAGAATGGATACATAGGAAGTTTAAGACTAGACCTTTAGGATTTTCAAAGAAGTATAAATTTAGACAATCTACTACCTTTATGGAAAAGAATCCTAAGACTAAGAAAAATAGATTTAATCAAAGAAGATATTTTAAGAAAAATACTAGTAAGTATAAGAAGGTTCCTAATTATAGTAAAGAAAAAGATGTAGCTCAATCTAAGACTGCCACCAAAGAATATTGGACTTGCGGCAAAGAAGGACACTTTGCTAAAGACTGCCCAAATAAGAAAGATAAAGAAAGTATTAAGATTGTTAATACAATATTAGACCATGCAGATCAAGAAGAATTAGATATCATATATTCTATAATAATATCAAACATATAAGATGATGATAATACTAGTATCTATAGTGCATACACAGACAGTGATTCAGAAGACTATAGTGATACTGATGAGTATGAAAACTCTCAGGATACTCTAGAGTTGTATATGATGCAGACTAATCAAGACGATTTAGATAATGAATATATAGACTTTGAAGAAGCTTGGTATAAGTGTATATTAATTCCATTTTTAAAGAAAAAATGGACAGTTAGTAATCCAGAGTTACTAACCTATATACCTAGATGCTACTGTGATGAAAGACATTATTGCACATTTGAAATGAAATGTAGTAAGAAAGACTTTAGATGTGTAGAATGCTTTAAAACTATACAAATAAAATTATTTATGGGTTGTATTATTTATCAATTACACTACCATGAAGACTGTTGGAGAACTAGATTTAGAGCAATTTATACTAACCAGTATGACGCTCAAATAGACATAGATATTAAAACATATTTTCAAGACATTGATAAAAATATAGCCAAAAGATTGCAAGAAAATGAAGACTTCAAAGGAAAGGGAATTTCCAATGATTAAGAAGAATACTATTCTGATAATAGTTTAGAAGACCAAATACCCTTAGATTTTATAGATAAACCTCAGAAATGAATATCTATTTTAGAAAAGAATAATTTAGGAATTTCTACTAAACCACATGCTTGTTTTGTAGAATTATTTGTTCAACATAAAGACAATCCTAAAAGACTTTCAGCTTTTATAGATACAGGGTGCTCTCAGAGTATTTGCAAGGCTAATGCCTTCCCTAAAGACTATTTTTTAGAAAGTACTCAAGAAATCTATGGTAAAGTAGCTAATGGAGATCCATTTACCTTATATTTATAGACTATACCTATTTATTTTAAATTAGAAAATCATACCAACAAAACCGTTAATCATCGGTTTTGGATAATGGATCCTCGTCCTATTTTCGCAGGAAACATTATTTTAGGACAAGACTTTATTAGTAAATATCATCCTTATACTCAGTATAACGATAAGATATTAATTAGTGATCAAGAGGAATTTAATATTAAAGCCCCTCTAATAGATCATAAGACTGCCTTTGACCTTATGCAGGTCAAACCCAATTACAGACCCATAAAACATCAGAGTTCTTTAGCTGAGCAAGGTGGACCTAAACCTACAACCCAACAAGAAGCCTTAGAAATTACTAAACCCTTACAAAAGGAGTGTAAGTGTCCAGACCAAAAGTGTTATACGTAAATAGCGCCTATCCAACAAGAAATTTTAGATCAAGCCCAGCATACCTTATTACAGGTTCAAGCTATATCCAAACAGAAGAAAATGGATATAGAAGTAAAAAAGGAAAAGATTAGGCAACTAGCAGAGCCTACTTTAGGAGAAAATCCCATCGCTAAATGGGATAAAGACCAAAGCTATAGCGAAATCATCCCTATTAACCCAAACGCCACTATTAATGGTGGAACTTATAAGAAAGGATACTCACAAGAAGATAGGGAAGAATTCAAGAAATACATAGATGAAATGCTTAAATTAAGAATTATTAGAGAAAGAAAAAGTAGACATAATAGCTTAGCCTTCTATGTTAAAAATGAATCTGAACGTAAAAGAGGAAAAATATGCATGCTTATAGACTATAGACAATTAAATAAAAATTGTGAATTTGATTCTTATAAGATACCAGACAAGAATAATTTGATTAATTTAATTGAAGATAGAATTATATTCAATAAGTTTGATTGCAAATCAGGCTTCTGACAAATTAAGATGCATCCAGACAGTATTACTTGGACAACTTTTAGTGTGCCCCAAGGAAAATACGAATGGCTAGTAATGCCATTTGGATACTTGAATGCTCCTCAAGTTTTCCAAATAAGAATGGATAATATATTTAGACCTTATTCAGAATTTTGTCTTGTTTACATAGATGATATTCTTGTAGCAAGTAAGCCTGAGATAGAGCATGTAGACCATCTTAAAAAGATTATTTTAGAATTAGATAAACATGGTATTGTTATTTCCGAAAGGAAAATGCAATTATTTCAGACTAAGATAGACTTTGTGGGAATGCATATTAATAAAGAAAAATTATCCTTGGCAGAACACATAACTAAGAAGATTCTTAAGTTTCCAGACCAACTTAAAGATAGAAAATAATTACAATCATTTTTAGGATTGCTTAATTGTGCTGCAGATTTTATTAAAGACCTTGCTTCAAAAAGACAAAGCTTAACGGCCAAATTAAAAGGAACAGACAAAACTAATCCCTTTTATTGGACTAAAGATGACTTTGAAGTGATAAGACAAATTAAAGATGTAGTCAAGAATATTCCTTTACTTGAACTGCCTAATGCAGAAGACCAGTTTATAGTAGAAACAGATGCCTCTGATAAACAATGGGGAACAATATACTTTGCCATTGATCATTAGACAAAAAAGAAGAAACTTTGTAGACATAGTTCTGGAACTTTTACAGACCCAAAAACAAGATACACTGCCCATGAAAAAGAAGTTTTAGCCATAGTAAGGGCAATAGAAAAATATATGTTGTTTCTTAGACCTAAATATTTTACTGTTTATACTAACTCTTCTTATGCAGTAAAATTTAGAGATTTAGACTTATTCAAATCAAGGACTAATAGACTAATTAGATGGCAACAACTGCTTAATGGTTATGACTTCTCTGTTATACATATTAAGGGAAATAAAAATACCATTCCAGACATTATATCAAGAGAGCCAATGTTTGCTAACACTAATATAATTTCATATTTTATGTTGCAAATAGAAGACCTAGAAGATATGAGTTCCTATGGAACGAATAGACTGAATAGGAAAAATGTTGCAGACTATCTTAGACGCGTAAGACCAAATGCTAGTGTAACGCAAAGACATACTCATATTCAAGACTCTCAAGAAAGACCAATCCTAGAGAACTTTGATGATATCTTGGTTCCTCAAGGAAAATCTAGACTAGAGATTATTACTCAAAATAGACTCATTGGGAAGATGTACTTTCCCCAATATAGACCCGATCAAAGATACCCAGACTTGATCAAATTTAGACAAGAATTTTCAGAAGACGAAAATACTCTTATAGACGCCATATAGTGGAACGTGAAGAATAGACTATGGATCGAGTTCAAACAAAATTTGGTAGCTATTGCCAGACTCAAGAGAACTCAAAGACTTGCAGTTACCCAGCTCAGTGGTACTACTGTGGTCAGACCTCAGATTCAGACTTATGCTCAGACTCTTGGAGAATCCTCCAAAACTAGACCTACTGATTTCTGTTATCAGAAAAAGACTTTTAAGACTAAGATTGTTATACCATTTAGTCATAATAATCTCCCATTAACAGAAGACTTTAAAAAAGAAGCTAATAACATTATTGATCATTTTAATATGTTATTATCAGAAATAAATGGAGATGCCTTAATGATTAAGGGTTTCTTCAAAGACGTTCCAAAAATATATCTTTTGGGAAAATCAGAAATGGTTCATATAACTCTTGCAGACCACGGGTTCATTGGACTCGTCCAGATAAAAGATATTGAAGACTCTATTGCTCTTAGAAAAATAGTCCATGAGTATATTAAGAAAGTAGAAGACTTCCTTCCTCTATTTTCTAGAATCTATCAGATTGCTCCAAGTTCCTGTAAAGGAATGAGAGTTAAAGGATTTAGACTTATTAGATTTTCCAGTTATATATTCGAAGACATTGAGATTTTATCAGAAGATGAGACTAAAGAATTAATCGTTGATATGTCCAAGCTCCAGATTGCTCAAGCCATGGAGACCATAGAAATCATGGAGTTATTGACTGGAGAAGACAGGTGGTACACTGCCTACCATAAAGAAGACCTGATAATCCAAGATAATGATCCATTCAATGGAAGGCTTAAGAAAGAATCCGAAGAAATGGTAGAGATAGCTTTGCCAACTAGTATTAGAACTGTGGGTCTCATTGATGAATTTTTCAACAATGCCCTATCGAACCAAGACAATGAAGAAGAAGATGCGGATAAGACAAAGACGACCCCCTCGTTAGCAAAAGAATTATTAAAGACAGAAGATGCCCTGCACTAGACCTATGCATTATTGTAAGAAGGCAAGAAGACTCCATTAGTTAGACTGATGATACTCTTGCAGAATAAAGCAGCTCAGACCTGCCCCATACGGGCCCAAACATCTTCCTTTCATAAAGATAAAGAAAGACGTTAGGTGAAAAACGCCAAGATTACTTTTAAAAAGCAGAAAGGAAAAGACTCGAAAGATTCCAAGGTTGCAGACTTTTTAATAATTATGCTTTCAACAGGATCTCTTTTGATAGCCGGTTTCTAGTCACTTTGTAGTGGCCTTGATATATAAAAGAGAGCGTCCATTTGAGTTTTAGGAAGGAGAGGTGGGAGTGAGAGAGTGATCAATTGTTAGACTTCCACTGTTAGAGAGAGTGTATGCTTGTAGTAAGTAATATGTATATGAGTGAGTAAATATCTCATAGTTAGGGGAGAGGGGAGAGTTGTATTTACTTATGCAATGCAATAAAAATATTTTCTTTTTCAGAAATCTCTTATGTTGAGATGTTATTATTTTCCAAATTGTCTCCAACTTTCTGTTCATAGAGGACTATTGTGTGGAACCTCTGGTGTAGCACACAAGGTGTTATACTGGTGAACCGCCGTCAGGTGCCGATTTGTCGGGAGCCGTTAGCCAGGTGAGCATTAGGCGTAAAGGCGTACAAGCAAGAAACGGGTTCAACGCCAAAATAATGAATTGAGGTGCGACACATAAAGAGGGAGTTGCAGGAGGTCGAGATAGGAGAAGAATAGTAACAAGCCTGAAGAGGCGAAGGGAAGAAGATAAAGATATTATAGACCAGAAGGAAGGTATAACTCGAACCAAACCCTTAACTATCTTTACATATTATTTCTTTAAAATCTTATATGAGCTTACAAATCACTAAAGACTTTTTAGAATTTGTTAATCAAACAAGTTTACACTTAACTAGAGAAATCCAAGATTGGACTCTTACAGACCCTAAAGATAAAGAACTTATAGAAACTGCTTTAACATACGCAGGTGGTACTTTTAAATATATAGGCCAGGTTATTGAGTGGTTAACACGAGAAGTACCTAGAATTGAAATAATTACAACTAGGATCCGAGATCTCTTTAGACAAAAATTGAGAACTGAAGATTTTGCAGAAGAACTCTCAAGACCTAAAAAATATCAAGAATATACTAGGATACTTGAAGACAACATAGACGTATTAAAATTTACCAGACGAAAAAGATTTGCTGAAACAAAGGCTATTTTGATTAGAGCCGGAGGAATCCGCCCTCTCATTAAAAACGTAGAAACAGCTGCCCCTAGAACATATCGTAGATTTTTATCATCTTATGGTGATAATAATTTAGATGAATTTATAGATAACGATATAATTAATATTGTTAATCAAATATATAAAGAAACTAGACAGATAAACCCAAGATACCGTATAAGGTATTTAAGACTAGAATATTTTCCATTAAAACTTCTTCCAATTTCTAGACTCCCCGAAGAAATTATTTATATAGATAATCCTCGTTATTCAGAATTCCAATACGATAGTGACAAAAGAAACCTGAGAAGTAGCAGTAGTCCTGAAACTTCTACAATTAGACTTCCAGATTAATTAAGCTTTAAAATAAGTTTAAAAGACTATAGAAATCATTGTGGTAGAAATTTATATTCTAAAAAACCTTAGAGCAAGAAAAAAAGTATAAGCGGTCCCAGATGTTTTGGACGGTAGTGAAACCCGTCGTTTAGACCCATCATATAGACCCGTCGGAGATCCCGACCGTATATATATATATAGGGAGAGGTTCACAAGTGGAGCAAAAGAATGGACTTGTTAATGGACCTTAACAAAAAACACATATTAACACATTAATTTTAATTTCTATAGTGTAATGGGTCTGTGCCAGCGGCACCCGAGACTACACCTTCACCCCACTACGCCCCCACCCCACCCCCCACTGCCCCCCCCCCCCCCCCCCCCCACCCCCCCAACCACCACCATCACCAAAGCAGCCCTTGTGGCAGCCCTTATGACAACAGGGCTGCGATGGGGATGGGGGTGGGAGGGTGGGGGGGGAGGATCAATCGACACGCGTATTTGGTGCCTCTGGCGCGGACCAATTACACTATAGGAATTAAAATTAATGTGTTATTATGTATTTTTTGTTAAAGTCCATTAAAAAGTCCATTCTTTTGATCCACTTGTGAACCTCTCCCTATATATATATATATATATATATATATATATATATATATATATATATATAAATGCATGTGTGTAGAATTATTTTATGGAGATCAACAAAAGAGATCTGAGTAATAATCTAAGCCATCATCAGATAGAACCTACCTAAATAAATTAAAAAAGTATATCATAGGAAGTGCATGTTTCATATTAATATAATATGTTGGCATCACTAGTACAGCTGCTTGAGTCACAGCTCATGTGAAAGAGACATACTTGGGTGCTTGATCTCTGTATTCTGTATCCAACCCGTGCTTTTTGTTCAGCCTCTGTATCTAACCTCGTCACGTTTCTTCCTTATTGCTTCCCCGGCATGTTTTATTTTTCCAACACATTGCTTTGTCATCTTTTTCTGTTTTTAACTCAAGTGGACTTCAATTTTGTTCTTCGCTTCACTCCTTTTCTCTCCTTTTCTTAGCCGTCCAGTAGGACTCTTCTTTCCTCTATATATACATCATCATGTCCCCCTCTCTCTGTCTCATCACACATCCTCTCATCCTCTCTCTCTCATCCTCACTCTCTCTCTCTATAGTCGTGTTCTAGTAACAAAAGAGCAATGGCTTGCATTAATGTGTTTCAAGTGGTTAGTAGCTAGAATTACTCAGCCATTCTCTACATATATTCATTTCAGTTCAACATATTTTGCTTTGATTACAAAAATTTTACGATGACTAGAGGATATATATATGTGCGTTGGTTTGCCACTATATATATCCACGCTTATATGTGCATATAGAATGTTGCATGGCCTACTTGCAAATGAATATATATATGTTTGGTTTGCCATTATATATCCACGTTTGTACGTGCATATAGAATGTTGCATGGCCTATTTGCACATGAAATTCTATGCGATAAGAATGGATTCATTTAATGTGTTTAGAAGAGCAAACTAGTGATGCTAAATCTTGAACTTTAAAGTATGTGTTAAAAATTCAGGATAAAAGAAAAGGAAAGATGGTGCAAGAAGATGAATGCACTCTCGATGGAACAGTTGACCAACATGGTCAACCTGCAAGTCGTGGACGAACTGGAAAATGGTTTGCTGCTATTCTCTTACTTGGTATGTCTACAGTGCAGTTTTATACCTCTCTGTCTCTCTCTCTCTACACACACACACACACACACACACACACATATATATGTATGGTGAATATTCAATATTAAAATAGTTTCTAAAATTTTCAATATTGTCTAGGTTATAGCAATATATCTATTATATTAAATATTTTATAATTCATTCCGGATGTATATTCATAGTCCAATAGATTAGTCACGATTAGTCATTTACATTGTATAATCCATCCCTACAACAATTACACTAGCCTAAAACAAATCATGAGTGGCGGATTCATTGAATTACATGGATTGATAATACAGTAGAGAAGTATGTTGTGATTTAGCTTGATATTTTCTACTGTAAATTACACGGCTACACTACTGTACCATATTGTTTTTAAATGTTCTAAAACCTTTCTAATAAACATATAAAATGGCAAATTTCAATATTTCAAAATTTACCAAAATGTAAAATAAAATGAGAAGTTGAAAATTCATTTTGCAAAATTATTTAATTTCAAAAATTATTAAAAAAACGAATACTATCCTAATTAGGACTTTCCGAGATCAAACATCATGCGCGTTCTTGGATAACACCAATAAGAATTAAGAATACTAAATAGATGTGATACGTGGTCTTGTGTCCTTACTAGTGTTAAGAGCAGAAACACACGATCCTTAATTCCCCCGATACATTATTTTGGAAACAATTGACATAAATAAAAAAAAGGCAAAAAAAAAAAAGTAAAACGTGCAAGAAGCCATTATATGCCGACACAATGATAAAGTCTAGTCTTTTATTGCGCTGATTTCCTCCAAATGTCTCTGAAAGGAGGTGGGGACCAACCTTATGGATATTATTATCTCATGATTCATTCTGAGTATATACTACCTTTATTCATGTTCATTTAACCATATGATAATTTGACAAAAGTACACCATAAGTCGTGCATTTTATTCTAACGAAGTATGGGTTAATAATTCATTTACATTTCACTCTCAATTGTCCATCCAATTTTAATAAAAATAAGATAAAGTTAATTCATGGAAGATCGATTCTATAATTCTTACATCCACCGATATCACACACTTTAATTCACATATTGATCGATGATACTATGTCACTATCAAAATCACTGTTACACTCAATACTTATTCCTTATATATTATATATTTTTAGGGTCTAAAATAATATTAATTATAAATATATGACAATAAATATTTAGTTTTTATTTTTAGTCTCTATTTTCAAATTATCGATTGATGTAACATACTCTGTTTTGTTGACGTTTTATGGATATGGATCCGCGTCAATTGTTTTATTAAAAAAAGCGAAACTAATACTATAATTGAAATATTTGTTATCCTATTTGCAAGATACATATTACAATAAAAAGTAAATTTACAAAGCTCCCTATCTTTATGCATTTTTAGTGCTTCCTAAAACTATTACACTACTATATCCTAAAGTTTTTACTTTTACATTAGACACTGCTATTTATATCTTACTACCAAATCACCAATTTGTTTGCAATAACTAATTTGGTTTTTTGATTGAAAAAAAAAACAGTGAATCAGGGCCTTGCTACGCTTGCATTTTTTGGGGTAGGAGTGAATTTGGTGTTGTATCTTACCAGAGTGATGGGTCAAGACAATGCTGAGGCAGCTAACAATGTTAGCAAATGGACAGGCACAGTATACATTTTCTCTCTCCTTGGTGCCTTTCTTAGCGACTCATATTGGGGACGATACAAGACTTGTGCCATCTTTCAGGCCATCTTTGTTGTTGTAAGCTTCTAAATTACCACTGAAATGAATTTTACATTTTTCTTTCCATAGTGGACCCTATCTATTTGATCATGTCATAAGAATAAAAGCAACTCTTACGTGAGGAACGAGATTGGAATATTGTTAAAATGAGAAACGTTAATAACCCAAAATACAATACAGATAAGATCGTTGAAATTATGCCATCATTTAGTTTTTCTAATCATATAGAGTTGATAGTGTTGTAATACTAACATGAGATGTGTTTGATGACAGGGTTTGGTATCATTATCCCTAACATCACAAATCTTGTTAGTCAAGCCAAGTGGTTGTGGTGACGAAGAAACCCCGTGTGGGTCACACTCGAAATTAGGTGTTGCGCTGTTCTACGTGTCTATTTACCTGATTGCCCTTGGAAATGGAGGTTATCAACCCAATATTGCCACACTTGGGGCAGATCAGTTTGATGAGGATCATCCCAAGGAAGCACACTCAAAGGTGGCTTTCTTTAGTTACTTCTACTTGGCCTTGAACCTTGGCTCTCTATTTTCAAACACTATATTGGGCTATTTTGAAGATGATGGAATGTGGGCAATAGGTTTTTGGGCATCTGCTGGTTCTGCAATTGTGGCACTACTCTTGTTTCTTATTGGCACTCCTAGATACAGGCATTTCATACCCAAAGGCAACCCTCTCTCAAGATTTTGCCAAGTGTTGGTTGCTGCTTTTAGGAAATGGACGATCAAGATTCCACCATTTGAAGAGGAATTATATGAAGTGGATGGCAAGGAACTTTCAAGTAATGGTTGTAGAAAAATACTTCATACCCATGGATTCAAGTAAGTTCACTACTACGTTCTTTATAATCACTTTCATATTTCTTTCATATGCCTCATATTACGAGTCACTATTTAAATCTCAAATACATAAAGAAAAAAAATTGTCTTTCTGGTGTTTCATAATCAAGATCAAGGATATTTTTTGGCATTACACCACATCGATTCAAATCCTACTGTGTGCAACTATTGGCATATTGTTTTCTTGTAGGTAATCGAGTTCTCATTGCAATTTATGTTATGATAACAGATTTTTGGATAGAGCAGCAGTTATCACATCAAAGGAGAACACTTTAGACAAGAACGAAGTTTATAGTCCATGGAATTTATGCACAGTGACACAAGTTGAAGAAGTGAAATGCATACTAAGACTTCTCCCCATTTGGCTATGCACAATATTGTATTCAGTAGTCTTCACTCAGATGGCCTCGCTCTTCGTCGAACAAGGTGCCGCCATGAAAACTACCATTTCAAGTTTCCACATCCCTCCAGCTAGCATGTCCAGCTTTGACATCCTCAGTGTTGCAGCCTTCATCTTCATCTACAGGCGAATTCTCGATCCCCTCGTTGCAAGGCTAAAAAAATCCTCATCCCCTAAAGGACTCACCGAGCTTCAAAGGATGGGAGTCGGGCTCGTAATAGCTATAATAGCAATGATTGCTGCAGGAATCGTAGAGCATTTCAGGTTACAATCCGCGCCTAAAGATTGCTCCAACTGTAAAAATTCAAGCTCCTTGAGCATTTTCTGGCAAGTCCCTCAATATGTACTCATTGGAGCATCAGAGGTGTTTATGTATGTGGGTCAGTTAGAATTCTTCAACAAGGAAGCACCAGAAGGGTTAAAGAGTTTTGGGAGTGCACTTTGCATGACATCTATATCATTGGGGAACTATGTGAGTAGTTTACTTGTTACTATTGTGATGAGGATTTCAGCTACTGATGAAATGCCTGGATGGATACCTGGGAACCTTAATAGGGGTCATCTTGATAGGTTTTATTTCCTCTTAGCTGCTTTAACGGCAGCTGATTTTGTGGTCTACATTATGTGTGCTAAGTGGTATCAATATATAAAGTTTGAAGGAAGAAATGAAGATGGAATTAGTAAAGAACGGGAGGTAGGTGAGCTAAGAGTTTAGGTATATTATTGTTTCACATGTCCTATGGTTTGGTGTAGTGGTACATGAAGACTGAAATAAAATAGAAGATGGTGATTAAGGGCTAGGGGGAAATGGTGGTTGCAATGAAACTAGAGAAATGTGATTTTGGCACTTTCTTTTAGTCGAGCACCATGATTTGGAAAGCTAGAGAATTATGTAAAAAAAAGGTCTCTGTTTTGATATTATTTATATAAGAAAATATGTTTCTTTAATAATGTATGCAAGTAAATCATTTGTGAGAAAATGATTCCCATATTGTTGAGAAGTCTTGTTTAGACACATTATTTAATCCATTAATTTAATAATTTAAGTTGTTCCGTATGACATTACTCATAATTATTAGTAGGTTTGTGTAGGTGCAAAAAATCTCACCCGTAGGAGGGTGTCAATTTATCACAATACAAGTATAAAAATAAATACGAGAGAGACAAAGATTTACGTGGTTCGACCATGAATGGCCTACGTCCACGGGGCTGCTGGTGTGTTTCATTAGAAGATCAGAGAGTTTTACATGAGAGTGTTTCTCTAACTTCTAAGCCCCCTTTCACAATGGGGGGTGTCCCCTTTATATAGAGTTAGGGGTTACATTAGGGTTACAAATATGGATGAGTAACAAATATGGATGAGCCCTATCTTCGTGGAGTTTCATTCCAATCAGATGCTGCTCCTCGGTCTTCTCGTTTATTAAGGACTTTAGTCGTCCCTATATTGCTGGCACGTCGCCATCTTCACCGGGGTGCTCCCCACACGTCATGTTATTCCGTAGGCATATATTTTGCCCCCACAATAACCCCACAGGTCGCAGTTCAGCTGAGTTGATTCTGAGATGAGCTGGGAGTTGGTCCACAATCTCTTTAAACATATGCAGTTGGTGGTGTGAACTGGACTGCCATTCTTTGATCTATCGTTCAACTTTTAAGCCTTCTTTGGTTGATCTTCTCGCCTTCATAGGTTTTTAGATGAATGCTTGGCTTGAGTTGAGAGGCGTTCAATCGTTATGGGAACCGGACTCGAGACTGTCGAGCTGCCTACATACCCTCTTGGGATCAGGTCGGACGTAGTTCATTGTCTGTTTTATTGTATGGCCCAATTTGTGAGGCTGACCACAGGCCTGTTCAGAATTTGTTTACTGAGGCTTTATCGAGCGTGCATCAAGTTTAGGGCGTCTCCCTGTATTTTGGTCTCGTATGGTCAATTTGTTGAGGCCGACCACAGGCCTATGCGTCGAGTCTTGCTCGAGCATGTACCTAGTAGGGGTAAGACCCTGCCTTAGGTTTTTCATATGGTCCAATTGGAGAGGCCGAACAAAAGCCTATGCGTCGAGCCTTGCTCGAGCATATACCTAGTAGGGGTAAGACCCTGCCTTAGGTTTTTCATATGGTCCAATTAGAGAGGCCGACCAGAAGCCTATGCGTCGAGCCTTGCTCGAGCATGTACCTAGCAGGGGTAAGACCCTGCCTTAGGTTTTTCATATGGTCCAATTGGAGAGGACGACCAGAAACCTATGCGTCGAGCCTTGCTCGAGCGTGTACCTAGTAGGGGTAAGACCCTGCCTTAGGTTTTTCATATGGTCCAATTGGAGAGGCCGACCAGAAGCCTATACGTCGAGCCTTGCTCGAGCATGTACCTAGTAGGGGTAAGACCCTGCCTTAGGTTTTTTCCCAAAATTTAATGTAATACCAATTACGTTTACATTTTTCCATTTTCTAATGCCTCGCATGTAAATATCCTCCTATTTTACCTTTTAGGTTGTGCCGTCACACTTCCTTAGGCCTAAAAGGCGATGGTAAAAATGCACTTGGTTTGAGGGTCATCCACCTGTTCAGGATTTTAACCGACCAACATAGTTGGCGACCAACCTGAGTTGACTTTTTGCCTAGGGATCCCCCGTAGGGATTTTATTGTTGCCTGGGCAACTCGTGAGGCCATTTATGTTTGGAGATAACGAAGGCCTGTAGACGTACTTAATTTAGTGGGAACAAGCAAGAAGGTCATTGTAACTAAATCAAGCTCGATCATGATCGTCATTTGAAAGACTAATTCCGGTGTTAACAATGTTGGCATCTGTCCTGAGTTGACCTCTTCTATTTTGCTTTAAATGTTGTAGTGAATCTATTCACGTGTCATCGCTGCTATAGAGCCCCCAATCGGGCTTGTGAAGGGAAGGCTGCCTGACCGTCCATCGGGTCGTCTGATTTGTATAATCGGGATGATAAGTGTGCCCGATCGCTCCTCGAGGCTTCGTTGCTTTGAAGAGTAACGCGTTGATCGTTCGTCGAGCTGGATATATTTAAGGATTATCTTGCTCGTATAGCTTCACGTATTGTATCGTTCCTTGGGGAACACTTATTCGCTGACCATACATGGTGGTTCCAGGAGGCTGTGGAAGACTCCATATAGCTCGTGCACCTAAAGAGATTGATAGGAGTTCAAAGAATACTTGTGCAGAAATGCATTGATCTGATATGGTGTTCAAGAAACATTGTTACTCTGGAGTGGATATCTTAGTGTTGATGACGTGTTAATTCCTTGCTTGGTGATCGTCGATCACCGTGGGTTGTCTGACGATGTCGCTCGATACATTCAGGATGGTCTAGTGTTGTTATCAACATGTCTTGCTCGTGGATTGTGATTTTGCTGGACGTGTGACTTCTTACAAGTTGGATTCATCCTTGTTGATAAATATAGTTGATCGTTGCTCTTCATGCTGCTTTATGTGTTATTGGATCTTTGTGGTACAAATCGCCCAACTTTTCATTCGACGAGGTTGAATTAAATAAGAATTGTATTGCCCAACTGTTTATTGGAGCTTGATACGTGATCACACAATGTCAACTATCCATCGAAGTTGATGGTCCGTTGAGGCAAAATTGCAAAGGACCTAGTAGATGTTGCGAACGATCCATGCCTGAGCATCTGTCGGAGTATTGATGAGATAAATGATGCCTGAATGTCTGTCGAGGCAAAAACTATAGAGGATCTGGTAGATATTGCGGGTGATCCATGCTCGAGCATCCGTCGAGGCAAAAAGGACCAAGCAAGTATTACGAATAATCCTGAATTGTTAGTGAAAACTAACCTTCCAATAAATGCAATGTTGATTATTAATCGACTTTGCCAACCATATGTTGGGACTGAATATAAGAATTATCCCCACCAAGCATTTGTTGGGGATAAAATGCGACATGTGTGGCAAATATCCTCGGGACTAAATATATAGAAATATTTTGCCGAGCATTTGCTGAGATGAACCTTGAATATGCCTGATCGTCCTTCAGGTCAAGAATCATAGAGCTAGATAATCAATACTGAAATTGGAGAAATATCAACGTCCGAGCATCCGTCGGTTATCACAAATAATGTTGCCCAAGAATTTATTGGGTCCAAGGTGGTGTAACGTGCTCGACCATTCATCAAAGCATTAACTAAATAGGTGGTGCATGGGTCGTCTGCCAGGTCAAGGTGTCCGAGTAGATATAGAGAGCGATCTGTGCTCGAGCATCTATCGATGCATTAATATGACTTCCAAGAGCTTAAGATTATGGCCGATCATTCGTCGGGACTGAATCTTATTCCTGTAGAAGTTAATAAGTTGCTCGACCATTTGTCGAGGCTAAATCAAAATAAAATTTATCATGCAATATGATGTGCATCTGTTCGAGCATGTGCTGAGGAAAATATTCATAGTATTAAATGAATGACAAGAATGATCCCATAATTTTTGTGATAAAATCTCACGAGGATAGCCGCGCCCGAGCATCCATCGAGGCTACACTAAGTATGAGTAAAGATATTACACCGACCAGTCATTGGTATAACCAATAATAGCTAGACGATAATATTAAAAATTAAATGACCGGATAAATGACATGAGTGCTCTTTAAGTGCGCCCCAATATTTATGTGGACAAAATAATTGTAATAAAGTCGAATGAAAGAGGCAAAATTCATCAAATATATCCATATGTATGGCACGGGAGTTAATTTGGAATTTGTGCAAATAGATTTAAGCAAATACTTAAAATTAAGTTGATTTTAAAAAATTATTTTCACAGAAAATTTATGTAGTGGCAATCAATTGTTTTTCTCGTGTGGAGTATAGAGTATAGATAACCCCCTGCTAACAAATTTATGATGATAAAAATCGTGAGCATAATTTGTGCGCAAATGAAGTATTATGAGATGGAAACGAACAATGTACAAATAAATGTGTGTATCCATCAAGTGGGGTTGTGCTTAAATACAAGAATTATCCTGACCAGCTATCCACTGGGGATAAAATGCGACATGCGAGGCAAATATCTTTGGGACTAAATATATTGAAATATTTTGTCGATTATTTGCCAAGATGAATCTCGAATGTGCCTGACCGTCCTTCAGGTTACCGAATCATAGAATCCGAGCTTCAGTCGGAGTAATAATAATTTTGCCCAAGCGTTTCTTTGGGTATAAGGGGCTATTATGTGCTCGACTATCTGTCGGAGCATTAATAAAATGAATGGTGCTTGGATAGTCCGCCGGGAAAAAGTTGTAGAATACCAAGTAGATATAGCGAGAAATTAGTGCTCGAGCATCCGTCGAAACATCGATGAGATTTCCAAGGACTTAAGATCATTCCCGAGCATCCGTCGGGACTGAATCTTGGAGCTGTGGAAGTTAGTAAAATCCCCGACCATCTGTTGAGGCTAAATCAAAATAGAAGTTATTATGAAAATGATATGTTCAACAAAGTATATAAGATATGCATCCGCTCGACCATTTGTTGAGGAAAAGATTCATAGTCGCGTATGAATGTAATAAAGATCCAATGATTTTTATCATAAAAATCTCATTGAGATAACTGTGCCCGAGCATCCATCGGGGCTGAGCTAAATAACCAATAATCTCGCTCTGGTGAGATTAAATTGTTGTAGCTGGATGACAATATTGAAAATTAAAATGTTCGAATAAATGACATGAGTGCTATATAATTGCACCTCACTTATTTATGTGAGCAAAGTAATTTGTAATAAGGTCGCATAAAAAAGTGTCAACTAAAATTGTTGTAACAATTGTAAGAAAGTCACACGATCCTCTAAATTTTTCTTTTTTTAGAGAGAACCAAGTAGTGCAAATATTAGTCAAGTATATCCCGTATGTAAGATATAGGGTTGATTTAGAATTTTTGCAAAAAGCTCTTAAGAAAATACTCAAAGCTCGTAAGCTCCAAGTAAATTGGTTGGTTTCAAAAATCTTTTTTCACTTCAAATAGGAGGGGTGGTACTGTCCTTCAACAACAAGTGTTAGTCTCGACAAAGTCAAAGGGGTTGCAAACCATCAATCCTCAATTGGACTTGTGTCCCTGTATCTTTCCTTATCGTGCCACCGACCAGCGAAGATGATCCAGTGGTTACAACCGTGATGGCCGACCATGCAGGGTCGTCCGATGGCATTGCTGATGCGTGGAAAACTACATGTAGTCTGCGCACCTGATGAAATTGATGAATTGCCCAACCGTTTGAGATGTGGACAACTTCAAAAGACACGTTAATTTGAGGTGGCATCCAAGAAACATGATTTTCACTTAAATGGACATCCCTGATGTCATACTCATCTATATCATTGATTTGTTGTGGGATTATGTGTCCGATAGGTGCTGAGTGGTCAAAAGTGATCGGAGGATACGGGCGGAGGTGTTGCTGATAAGACGGTTCAGTGTTGATCTCCCTCGAGCCCGTCGCCTGTTCGCGGGTTCCAAGTCATCCTCATCGTGGTCGCCGAAGAAAACCAGCCTCAAAGAGATTTTGTTCTGTGTTATAATTTTTACACGGGGGTGAGCTCGTCACTGCTCCTCCTCGCCGCCGACCAGATATTGTGCTCGTCCTTGCTTGTTTTAGCCATCGACCAGCTGATGGTAGTCACAACCTGGTCGCTGACTACCATCCATCGCTGGTGACGTCGCCGAGGTGTAGTATACTTCGCATAATGGTCGCTGACCTATGGCGACGTGGAAGATGGGTCCTCCACAGAAGTCTTGCTCGCCACCACTGGTTGGAGAGGAGAAGGAGTTGGTCGGTGTGATATATAAAAAAAAGACAGGAAAATTCTTGCTGCTTCAGAACATTTTTACATAAAAGAGCAAGCTTCAAATCGGAATTTGGTTGTTGGCTCTCCGATGCTGGGTCGTCGGAGTTCGTACTCCTTATGATTGGTCGCCAGTAGGTCACAAACAGGTCGGCGACCACTGGGGCTGCTCGACCAGGAATGTTGCAGGTCGGAGAGGAACTGGAGGTGTCCACGGATTTCATACCGGAGATGACTAGATCGCCCGTCAGTTTCCTTGTGAAAACATGAATTGATGGCTTGATCGTGTGTCCAGAATCTGTATACCTTTGTGAAAAAATATCCTTCTGTTGTGTAAAGATGTGTTCAAGATCTCCCATGAGAGAGAAACTCTTTTTTCAGTTACCCCGTGCCAGAAAATTAGGGATATGGGAAATAAAATATGATGTAACCCAGAAAGATCTTAAAAGAGTCCAAATATTTGGAGAGTCCTCATAGACATCTCCGATAGTGAATTTCATGTGGTTTAAACAATGAAAGTTGTCTACAATCAAAGCTGTTATGCAAATTTGCAGATAAAAATTGAATACAGAATTTATAAATATAATTGTATGCAAAATCCTGTATCAATGAAACGATATTTGTTCAAAATAAATAATTATATATGAAATACATAACTGCTCGTGCACAGATCAAAAAGGAAAACTTGTCGTTTGGTTATGTGCGTAGTGTAGGCACCATTGTTCTTGAACGTAAACCTAGATCTCTTCTAGCAAGAAGGGGAAGGCCTTTTGTGCCGGTTCCCACAGACGGCGCCAATTGTAGGTGCAAAAAATCTCACCCGTAGGAGGGTTTCAATTCATCACAATACAAGTTTAAAAATAAATATGAGAGAGATAAAGATTTATGTGGTTCGACCATGAATGGCCTACGTCCACAGGGCTGCTGGTGTGTTTCATTAGAAGATCAGAGAGTTTTACATGAGAGTGTTTCTCTAACTTCTAAGCACCCTTTCACAATGGGGGGTGTCCCCTTTATATAGAGGTAGGGGTTACATTAGGGTTACAAATATGGATGAGTAACAAATATGGATGAGCCCTATCTTCGTGGAGTTCAATTCCAATCAGATACTACTCCTCGGTCTTCTCGTTTATTAAGGACTTTAGTCGTCCCTATATTGCTGGCACGTCGCCATCTTCAACGGGGTGCTCCCCACACGTCATGCTATTCCGTAGGCATATATTTTGCCCCCACAGTTTGTTTGATTGAAGCATGGAAGAAAAAAATTGCTTGATAAATGTTTTACCTCACAAGTTTTGTTTAGAAAAAAAATTAAGCTAAGATTTGATCTTTTTGTGCATTTGATTGTAATGATGGAAAAGAGGTGCTTAAGATAGTAAATATGGTGTATATTTGGGCTAAAGGTTTCCAACTTTGCCTGCATAATGTTTTCCTTGGGCATAGTAGTTTGAAAAATGAAGAAAAAAAGCTTTTAAGTTCGAAAAACATTCTCCATGGAACAATTTGTATCAAACAATACTTAAAGCTGAAAAACACCAATGATTTCATATTTGTCATACAAAACTATGCTTATCAAATAGGTCATTACAAAGGTATTGTTGTTTTGTATGTCTGGATACACACACGCACGCGCGTGCGTATATATAGTACTGCTCTTATGCGAATTATTTCGCATTTTAACAGTGCAGACCGGACATGTGTAACCTGGCGGTGAGTCCAGAAAAGAGAGAGAGAAAGCGCTTATAATTTAGCTGATATTTTCTGGGCTCACCGTCGGGCGACACATGTCCAATCTACACTGTTAAAATACAGGATAGTCCGCATAAGAGGAGTAGTTTGTATATATATATATATATATATAAGAATTATTTTAACAATTATTCGTAGTGCATTTCTGATATCAACACCCATTAATAAAAATCTTTTAACACTAATTGGTCTTATGTACTTTCAGGGATAAATATATAATTGCATCATGTTAGACAAGGGTCGAACCATGTCCAAGTGTATCTTTTATGACCAAAGACTTATGAGGCGATCGTGAATCATTTGAGCCTCGATAAAGAACACTTTCTCATTAAATACCAATGGAGTTTGTTGTAAAAAATCTTTTGGTACGATATCCACATGAGTATGTGTGCCCAATTAATGATATGTTAGAACTATGCTCATATCATTTTGGGGTTTAAATGTGTGCCCTTAGGGCACGTATTATCAAGATCCTATTAAAAATCACACCACAGAGTTTTATGAAAAACTCGAATATGAAAAAAAATATTTTAGTTTAGTTTACTACTCAAAATTAAATTGTTACCTCATACAAGTATAACAAATATGAACCGCATGGTTTAGAATCCAAATATATGTTGCACAATAAAATTAAATAATGTTACCTCAATTGTTTATAAAATTTGTAGGAGGCGGTTCTTAGGTTAAGTCACAAGCTAGGTCGCTCTCTTTAGACGTTTCGTGGCTCTACCCTCTCTGTTCAGGTAGTATACAGTCACGTCGTCCCCAAGATAAAACAAGCCCGGAATCACTCTGTCTAATATGACTATGCACTGTAGTTATATGTCATACTAACACCCATTCCAAATTTGATTGCTCAATATCACAGAATTTTAAGTTGAGGGGTAAAAACATTTCTTGGAGAAAATTCGTTGAAGAGAAAAATATTTTATGTTATAGAGAATGCAGTTTGCTGTAATTTTTTAGATATATAGAGATTCATTTTTTATATATGTATGTTGATTTGGAGAAAATCGAGTGGCCGTAGAAGGACACTGTCGTTGTTTGGTTTCCCACCACAATACAAAAAATCTAAATTGTGACTACACTCTTTACGGGAGTATAGCGGCTAGTCTAGGTATCGAATCCACGAGGAATGAGTGCTAGACTTTATTAATTTATTATTTCTCAAATAAAGTGTAAAATATGATGTTTTAACAAAATATTAATCTAGGCATGTATTGAAACTAAATGTTATCGTCTAAAATTGGTCTATAAATTAATTGTCTTAGCTGAAAAATTTCAATGATAGACAATAACGAATAAAAAATTATAACTACATACTTGCTAAATAGGGAGGAACAGAGTGAGATGAGAGACAAAGAAGGAAACTGGGATTTACATGGTTTGGCCCAATATGGTGCCTACGTCCATAGGTGCAGGGTTGATTACTCATTTATTACAGGACAATAGACATGAAGTCAGGTATACAAGCTCTATGAGTTCTCTCCCTTGGGTATGCCTATAGCCATTTAATAGAAGGATCTCTTATCCACTATACTGTGGGATTAAGGGTTATTTATAGGTAATTATTAGAGATAGAATATTATGGGACATGTAGAATGCCTTTATAGGTCAAACAATTACGCCATTTACATTCTGGGGGACAGATAATGATGAGTTTGTTACTGCATAATAAAGGTGGAATAGTGAGTAACTTTCTCACATGCACAAGCAAGATAAATGTGATTGCTGATATTCCACCACGTGTGTAAGATGGCGTGAGGTGGGCATTGACGAAGTATATCACATTATTGATTAACGTTATATTAACAATAGCAAGATGCTTAATTAATTGGCAGATTCAAGCACAATATTAACTGAAATGACCTCAATCCCTCTGGATTATCAGAATATATGTATCAGGTCGACATCTCATTTACCCTTAATGAGGACATATGTCACCTCCTGAGAGGCCCACTTGGTTCTCTATATTTATAGTGTAATAAAAGCCCTCAAGACTTTACGCATGACTAGAACTTGTAGCAGCTTCTCTGAAATAATGAACTTTCAGAGTGGTTGCTAAGTGAAATGAGTGGATGAAGTGTTAATTAGTGGTCCGCTTAAGTGGATTTGGTCGTCTTGATTTCTCCTATCTTCTTTCAATTCCATTTTTATTTGAAGGTACGTGATCATTTGTCTTCTCAAGCTTATAGGGTTTTCACCCCTCTTATTCGGATATTCCGTGATTAGAATTGTTCAATATTTTGTTGTTCTTGGATTATTTGGTATTTGGTGCTTGATAATTGGAGGTTTAACCATTTAGGTGTCCATTGAGTTAGTTGGCCTAGGATTTTACTATTTTAGGATTTTATCTAGGACTGGCACTCATATTCTGCATTTGGCTAGTCCCCAAGCTTTGTTAACCCACCAAAACTCTGTTTTCAATCTTGATGAGCTACCCTCCCCACATTCAACGTTTATTTGATATTTTAATCAAATTAAAACCAACTTGACCCGATGTTTTCAGGAGGTTTCCACAACATTTGTAAGTCATTCCCCTACAAAGGGAACCAGGGCACCCAAATTATACCCCTAAGGTAGCATCTTCTACTGGATCTTCCCCATTATCAGCTGAAGCACCATTTGAGGGTCCTGACCTTGAGGTTTAAGAGGTAGCTAGTCCATTTTCCATGAAAGTGGGTGTTGATAATTTTGCAAACATTGAATCAATGTCTGCTATTAACTTGGACTCTTCTAAGGAGGAGGTCATTGATAGACTGGGTTTTATCGCGGTGTCGCATCACCGACGTCGATCGTTTGTTATATTCAACTCATTAACTCAATACATAAACCTCAACTATAACTACACTCTTTTAATGAAGTATAGTAGGCAGTCCGGGTATCGAAAATCCATAAAGACGCGTTGCTAGAATTATATTGACTTAATACTTCTCAATAAAAGTGTAAAAGGTAAATGTTAATAAAATAAAAGACAATCGTAGGCATGGGTATTTAAACTAAGATTAATAAAGGGATAAAAACTATAGGTTGCGACGGATATCCCTCACCCCGAGTTAATTAGTATAAATGGTTACATGGGTTCAAAAGTTATTAAGATTGAGTCTCATTTTGTCAATTAATTAAATCAAGAGTTCTCACACTCCAAAATTTTCTTAAAAGCCTACTATGATTTTGGCGTCAACAAATACCCTCAAAATTGCGTACACAAGGTCGTAAATACGGAGCATACGTGATATACCCAGATAAATCTCCTATGCGTAATAACTAGGACAACCCAATCGAAATAAACGAGTAAAACCAACACCATAGCAAAGCAAACCATCAACCCTAGGTGAGTTCAATCCAACACAACCTAATTTAAGTTATCTAGAAAGCATGTAATTAAACCTAATTAACAAAGCAAGTAAATAAAGCAAGGTAAGGAAAGCAATAAATCTACACTGCAAAGCAAGTAATTAAAGAAATACAACTTAAATAAATGGAGAAGAAAGAGTAGTGTTCTTACACAACCATAAATGGGTAAACCCACTATATGAGCAAACCCTAGGAGGGAGAAACTGTCACACTCTCCATCCTTACCCAAACCCTAACCTAAGAGAACCAAACCATAAAACTAAGTAAAATGAATTCTATCTCAAAAATAAACTAAGGGTGTTATTTATAGTAAGTTACAATAAACAATAAAAGAAAAAGAAATAACAAAAGAAAAAGGGGATAAGTTACCACTCATAAATAAAAGAAAAATAAAAGAGGTAGTGGAAAAATCTCGGCTAAAGGAAGGAAACATTGGGGCGGTCGACATTCGGAGCATAGTCGGTCGACCAGTGAAAGAGGGGAGAGCATACTGTCTCGAACTTAGGCAAAAAATGGGAAACTCGATTGACTGCTGGTTGGCAGCCGGTCGACCGATCACAGCAGTATAACCCACCAATTTCTCTTTACTGCTAAAATCGAAAGCACCACGTGGGTTCAACCAAGATCCGATCCAAATATGTGGGTGAGGCCCCAAAGACTTGGATCCAAAACATGCGTGCAACTAAGACCTGAGCTCCAATTTTGCTAAAACCAAGACCAAAACTCCAATTGGGTTAACCCAAGACCCAAGCCAACTCGTAGAAATTGCCATTTTCATATTAGATCTGTTTGCTGCAATTTGGGGAGAAGGACATAAGGTTCATTAATAAAATTATTTTGTTTTAAATGATTTCCTTATAATTCCTCCTCGATCAAAGACCCGTAACTTCTTCGTTTGGATTCTGATTCTTGCACTGTTCATGGACACGCGAAGCTTGGCCTGAGAGCTTCAACTTTTATGAAGACTTGGGTAAAAATCCCAAATCATGAAATGACTAAATCGCCCCTGAACATGCGATATTTGACGGGTCTTTATTGGAATGCACCCAAACTCCACACTAAGCACCGTAACACCTAAAAACACTCAATAAAACCTCAAATAACATATTAGCATATAAAATGGAAGTTGTCTGGTTATCGAGCATAATTATAGGCATTAAAGTACCCGAGGGTATAAAGTGCAATGATTCGGGACAAATCACACCCCCTAAATTACACATTGCTAGTCCCTAGCAATGAAATTCAACGCAAAAATAACTATAAGAAAACCACAAAATAGGAGATATATAAAAAAGCGATAAAAAGATAAAAACCACTTTCGCGAGCGAATGATTGCATTTAGAATATGTAATTAGTCGTTAAACCCCTAGGTTATCCTAGTGGACGAGTGTCATCTCGTGAGGGTTTTCAGGGATGAAATCCACAAACATCATATGGTTTCCTCAAATATGCCCAATCACATGAGATAAGCTCAACAATAGCGAAAAATATTTCAAACATGTTATCAACAAAGTGAAGGAATTCACACAAAAGTCCGTATTATTGACATTATAGAATGAACTTCGTACAATTGAAACCTTAAAATGTGGGAGGGGAGCGAGCACATGCAAAGGTATGAATTGGCAAAAACTTAAATAAATCGAATAATAAACATTAAAGTGTGCATATATGTCAATCCTCATCGGATATTACACTCAACAAATGAAATCACTATGAAAGGGAGGAAATACACGGGGCATGCGGGCATAAAGAGTAAATGTAAATGGAAACTAGGCCGTGCACATGTCACAAATGAAGAACGCAATATAAAAATTAAAAATATGTAATCTCAATTAAAGATACCGCTCATTAAAGGAGGCGAAATGTATTTTCACAGATTATCCAAACTATTTAAACCTTTGAATTGAATTTCACCCTAGGATCACATTGGACTTTATAGGGTTGTAGAGGATAGGTTTGGCTTGGGTTATAAAACGAAGGAAACATGTACGGATTCAAAGTGTTCGAAGATGAAAACTCGGGATAATGGAAAATGCGGGAAATTTCAAAATTGGAAAATAAGTTCCATAACAAGCATTGAACAAAACGATGGAGAGAGTAAACAAAGATTATTAAACACTATACACAACATATACAAACTTTCTCTTTCTTTTATTTTCTTCTTTTTCTCACTTTTTCTTTTGTTTTGCTTTTATTATCTACTTTCTCTTTTTCTCTTCTTTTTCACTTCTTTCTTTTCTTTACTTTTCTCACTCTCACATGCTGAATTGCGACCATATAACAAAAACATCATTCAATCCCAAGTATCATTCCAAATAAAGGTATGTAAGGTAATATATAAGGCTTATAACTCCAATAGGGAGTTCGTTATGGGATTTGGGTTTATAAAACGAAAGGCTATATTAAGGCTCAATGGAATTGATGAGGGAAAGCATTAAGGTGAGGTCAAGGTCAATATGGGTGATATAAAAATATGGCTTATGATCATTTCTTAAAGTTTATGCAATTTTCGAGTCAAAACAAACTTTAAAAATCATGCTCAAGTAACACATTTCATAAATGAACTCAATTAATGAACGATCAATGAAAGAATAGTGAGATTACCAACGACTGTAACGTTTTCAAAGAGGAAAGAGAAGTGTATAACACTAACAAACGAACAAAAGCCCAAAGCTCACTAGGTGTAAGTATATATTATGCAATAAATGATTATCGAGTTATAAAAATCTTAAACCAAATCAATAAAGCAAGAAAAGTGCATGTGCTCATGGGATTAAAGTTTAATTCATGAAGTTATTCATAATACCAACAATTGAGGACTAAATTCTAATAACTTCTAAAATTCAGAACATGCATCATTGAGTTGTCTATTGGATCGTGCAATTATTAAAATGTATCATCGAAAACAAAGGCAAAATGCCCAATAAAGGAGAAAAAAGAAAGAAAATCTTTTTGAAA
Source organism: Sambucus nigra (assembly GCA_949130495.1). Taxonomy (NCBI): domain Eukaryota; kingdom Viridiplantae; phylum Streptophyta; class Magnoliopsida; order Dipsacales; family Adoxaceae; genus Sambucus; species Sambucus nigra. The sequence continues at coordinate 222,317,011 of OX422221.1, read as the reverse complement.
TTTTTAAATTTTTAAAAGAAAAGCATGCTTGGAAATAACATATAATTAAATCAAAGAAACTACCAATGAATGGATAGAATATCCCACACCCCCTAATTTAAAACCTGACAAAGGAAAAGAGCGATATTACCCAAAGTGGAGCGATCTCGTGAAAGTACAAGTCCAATGATTATACAAAACATGTTAAAACCAAGCATAACAAAAAATAAATAACAAAAACTTAACTAATTACACTAGAAAATAAGTAAGAATAAATAAAAACAAGAACAATAAGACAAAACCAACTATTTACAACCTACAATTTTAAATTCTAACTAACTATACACTAGAATTTGAAAAGTTTTGAGGGTTCTCCCAAAATATGATTTTACTTTGGAGGATCAACGGGGGACCCTCCCTTTCATGCACACCTCCCAGAAAATAGAAATTCCATTAACAACGGAAGGCATGTGTAAGGCGGAAGAAATGAATCATCCCCAATTAAAATTTTTGGAGGGAGGATGAAGAATTTGGATAAAATGGGTGACAAAAACACATGGGATCCAAGAAAAATATAATTTCTTCCCAAATATTTGAAATTGGAATGGGAGGTGGCGCACATGGAGGCAAAGATGCCTTCATGGAAAGTAACTCGAGCAAATAATCATCATCGGTGAACGGGTTAAATATTTTAAAGTTTTGAATCGATTCATTGGGTACTAGCATCGGTGTGACAGTATAGAATAAAGATGGGGAGGAAATAAATTCAAACTCAAGAGATGAGTTATCATCGCTTGAAGATTGAATTTCGAAGAAAATAGAATCATTTTGAATGAAACTTTCTTCTTTGAGAATCAAGGAAGAAATCATTTCATTGCAAATGGATACTACGTCCATTTCTTCCTCATTTTCATTCTCTACTATGGTATGGGCCAAGTCAAGAATGGTTTGTTCCAAAGTAGGCACAAAATCCTCATTTGGTTCAAAACATTCCTCGACTTCAAAGGTCTCGGAAGAAAATTCATCATCGTATTCAAATAATAAATCCAACTCATGCTCCCAACAACGATTTTCTTCCCGATAACGATTTTTAATTTTCTCATTTTTAAGCATGCGCAAACCGTCACCGAAAGTCATAGGTTAAGGCGCGGATTCTTGGAAATGAGAGCTTTGAAAAGTATTGTCGGAACTACAATCAAAATCATTATTATAAGAATTTTGAAAGCTAATGCATTTAGTTTTAAAACTATTATCATAAGGATCTTGTGACCCAAAATCGAAATGATCATTCCCAAAATTTCCATAACCCAAACTTCACTTTCTTAGTGCTCACCCAAAGACATTTTAGATGTTTCATTTTTTGGGTTTGTAAGTATTGACCAAAAGTCATAGGGGTAGGGGGGTTTGAGAATTATCACTACGATTATCGAAAAAATTGGAATAAGACATGCTTACCCCAAATAAGGCTCTAGATGGAAAATTCCACAAAGCGATGTGCGTCCACCAAATTCAAGCATTTCTTGGCGCTCAAATGTAGAAGTCCTACAAAAATTGTTAACAAAGAATACAAATAGAAAGAAAATACTATGAAATACTAAATCAAATAAATTTTAAAACAAACAAGTCCCCGGCAATGGCGCCATTTTGATGGAGCAAGTTGTCGGGATCAAAGCACTAAATCAATTGAGATTCAAAGCAAATCATCCCCGGCAACAGTACCATTTGATAAAGTGGGTTTTACCGTGGTGTGAGAGTCACCTACACGTCGGTCGTTTGTTATTTTCGGATCACCAACTCTATACAAAAACCTAAACTATAACTACACTCTTTTAAGGGAGTATAGCGGCCAGTTCGGGTATCGAATCCATAGAGACATGTTGTTAGAATTTAATCGGTTTAATACTTCTAAAATAAAAGTACAAAAGATATTTGTTAACAAAAATAAAAGATAACCTAGGTGAGTGTATTTAAACTAACGTGAATAAAAACGGAATAAAAACTATAGGTTGCCACTAATATCCCTCACCTCGGTTTAATACGTATAAACGGTTACATGGGACTACGAATTTACTAAGATTGAATCTCATTTCAAAAATTAATTAAATATAGAATTGTCACCCCCTAAATTCGCATAAAGGCCTACTATAATTTTGGCATCAATAAATACCTTGAAAATTACACATGCAAGGTCGTAAATACAGAGTATACATGACGTTAAATATCCTAGGCATAATAACTAGGATAACCCAATCGAAATAAACGAGTAAAAACCATCACCATAGCAAAGCAAGTCATCAACCATGGGTGAGTTCAATCAAACACAACCTAATTTAACTTAGCTAGAAATCATGGTAAAAAGCATGTAATTAAATCTAATTAATAAAGAAAGTAAATAAAGTAAGGTAAGGAAAGCAATAAATCTACACTACAAAGCAAGTAATTAAAGAAATACAACTTAAATAAATGGAGAAGAAAGAGGAATAGTGTTCTTACACAAGCATAAATGGGTAAACCCACTATATGAGCAAACCCTAGGAGGGAGAAAATAGAACACTCTCCATCCTTCCCCAAACCTTAGCCTAAGAGAACCAAACCCTAAAACTAAGTAAAATGAATTCTATCTCAAAAATAAACTAAGGGTGTTGTTTATAGTAAGTTACAATAAACAATAAAGAAAAGGAAATAACAAAAGAAAAAGGGGATAAGTTACAACTCATAAATAAAAGAAAAAGAAAAAAGAAAGAAAAAAGAAAAAAAAAAAGGTAGCAGCACAATCTCGACTAAGGGACGGAAACAGGGGGCGGTCGACCGCCGGAGCATGGTCGGTCGATCGGTGGAAGATGGGAGAGCACACTGTCTAAACTTAGGCAAAAAATGGAAAACCCAGTCGATCGCTGGTTGGCAGCCGATCGAAAAGTCACAGCAATACAACCCACAAATTTCTCTTTGTTGCTAAAGACGAAAGAACCACATGGGTTCAACTAAGATCTGATCCAAATATGTGGGTGAGGCCCCAAAGACCCAGATCCATAACATGCATGCAACCAAGACCCGAGCTCCAATTTTGCTAAAACCAAGACCAAAACTCCAATTGGGTTAACCCGAGACCCGAGCCAACTCATAGAAATTGCCATTTGCAAATTAGATTTGTTTGCTGCAATTTTGGGGAGAAGGACACAAGGGTCATTAATAAAATTATTTTTTTGTTTTAAATGATTTCCTTATAATTCCTTCTCGATCAAAGACCCATAACTTCTTCGTTTAGATTCTGATTCGTGCACCGTTCACCACCACGCGAAGCTTGGACCAAGAGCTTCAACTTGCGTGAAGACTTTGGGCAAAAATCCCAAAGCGTGAAATGACTAAATTCTCCCTAAATGTGCGATATTCGATGGATCTTTACTGGAATACACCCAAACTCCAGACTAAGCACCGTAACACCTACAAACACTCAATAAAACCTCAAATAACATGTTAGCATATAAAACGGTGTTTGGTTATCAGGGATAATTATAGGCATTAAAGTACTTGAGGGGGATAAAATGCATAAGTATCGAGGGTATAAAGTGCAATGATTCGGGACGAATCAGTTATGTTGGACAGAGGTGAGGACTTGAGGCCTGTTGATATGGGGCTAGTCCCTTCCATTTCCCCTATAGTAGAACTAGTTGATGAGGAGACACGAGGTGAGGAGAGTGATTCAGGTGATTCCTCATATTCTTATGACCTCTCTACTACTGAGGCGAGGTGGTATGCTTATGATATTTTGGAGGACGAACTGGATCATCTTAGGGAAAAATATAGCATTCCTATTATCATTTTGTGACACTTCGCCTAGTCTAATACCGATTGATAAGGCCTTTATTAAATTAAACGGGAATCATATCTAATTTTAGTCTTAGCATCACTATCGAAAACCAATAATTTAAACTAATAACCTATTAAGTCCGGTGTTAAATTTTAAATCTTGATAGCATGCATAATTGAAACCATTCAACAATATACATACACAAACATCCACAATGACTGAAATGCAAAGAATACTAAGAGCATAAATAAATAAATCGAATAAATCATTGGTCTCCAGAATATAATAATCTATATGCTAAAACTGAGAAATGTAAATAATGTTTGATAACGAAACTGTCCACTGTGGGCAATATGACCAAAGATAAAATTTTAAAATAGAATCATATCTATATAGAATAAAGAGAAGCATCTAATCAAGTCATGCATGTATCCACAGCTGCTGCGGCATCGTTTGACTGAAATATAATGGTTATTACTAATGACCCTGTGGCTGAGCACCTAAAAGTAAACCTGTCAATGGGTCATGTCGAGTCGGGATCAGGTCAGGTTAACAGAGAAAACACCTTTAACCCATACATGACCCGTTAAGACTAACTAGTACAATGATAATACCCAAACATGATCTGTTAATATTAACGGGTACATGACCCGAACCGTTAGCACTCGTTAATATTAACGAATCAATTTAGGTCTAAACGGTTAACGGGTTGGGTGACCCTATAGTACCCGTTAGTCTTCATTAGTTTAAAAATAATGAGTTTTAATGGTTATTCTTATTGGGTATATTTTGGGTGACCCTATATTACCCGTTGGTCTTAAAGTATTTAGAAATAATGGGTTTTAATGGTTATTATTATTGGGTACGGGTTGGGTGACCCTATAGTACACGTTAGTTTTAACGAGTATTAACGGGTAGAAACGGGTAAAAATGGGTACAAGTAAATTTTCAAACCCGAATCATTAGTGTTAATGTGTCTACCATGTTAACTCATTAATAACACAAACCCAATAAAAGTAAACCAATTAACTTATAATTTGGTGTCGGGTAGGGTCGTGTTAACGGGTTATTGTGTTTTTTAACAGGCCTACTTAAAAGGTTTTAAAATATTATTTTATACGAGTCAGTGCTCAAACATTTGAAAAAAAGTTGTAAGTATTTAAATGCAATAATAATAAAGCAGTATGAAATATTCATGTTAACTTAGTGTCTCACTCACATGAGATTATCCTCACCTCTCACTTATAGGGCTCACCTAACGTATCTAGTTATTCACCTAGTTATGATATCTTGCCTAACTAGTCTAATCATCCTTAACATACTATAATCCACTAGACGTATGGCCCATCTGTACCGGCCATACGATACCTCATACTATGCGATACGTAGCAAATACATAAGCTATAACCTTGGGTTTCTCAATTGCATTTACCACTACATAAGCAATGTAACCATACACTAGTTATAACTTGATATTCACACAACCACTTAAGCACATATACATATATCACTCTTTATACATATATGCATAGCATCCCTGAGCAAGACCTCACGGATGCATCCCTAATATGATATCAGGCATCATGTACATCACGTACCACTCCTGGGCCCCCAGGTCAAAATCTCACCACCGATCCCAAAACATAAACACATAATGGAGGCGGTCATAAACCTACATCCGTGGGTCGTAACCATACCACATCACACCCAACTGGACTCGAAAACAACACTTATCCTCACATACGGATAATGGTCATGCAACAGAACTATGACCTGGGGAAAACAATACAACACTTGTTGGTCAACCCCATGGTGGACAGCCCACTACGCACAATTTCTATCGATAGTATATTAGAGTAGGTATATTCACATAAAGTCAATCACACATGGACATATATGAACTGGTCACACTTGATCAATATATATATATATATAAAGTTGGCTAACGTACATAACATCTCACATAGTACTAGCCTTCCAAATCCCAAAGTCTAATCTGAATTCCTCATTTTATCTAATTATTTCCTTACTTATAATTTTACTCTTTAATTATATACTTCTGGCCAATGTGCTAATCACACCAAGCACTAGTCTAACCATCCTGAAATCCTAACTCTATTTTTTGATTCCCACCCGTAAACATTCACTCACTTATTCATATTTTTCCCTCACTTGGAATCCATCCACGGTTAGCCTACAACACTTGTTAACCCTCACACTGAATCCCCGTAAACCTAAACTCATCCCCGGACACAAAATCCCATGACCAATTATCACACGGCCTAAAAAATCAACACAAAATAAAAGTGGCGGGACAATAGAATCGAAATAGTTCGCTGGCAGGACCGAACCAATCCGATAAGTGAACTGGTTTGCTCCCTATAACGAATCGATTCGGTTTACTGAGCTACAAAAGAAAACTTTTGACGAGATCTTACCCTCATCCTTCATCCGTGGTAGCTCAAACCTCCACCAAAATCCCATCCATGAACCTTAAATCATACCCAAACATATTCCAACAGTTTTCTACATAAAAATCATCCCAAAAACAACCTTTAATCATTCAAACATTGAGTTTACTCAAGATTCAACACAATAACAAACCTTAGTTTTAAGATTTGGTTTCTTCTTCTTAATTTGTTCAAGAACTTATCTTTATGTATAGGTTTACATCAGATTCATCTCCCATTATCCATATATTTTCAAACTCGGCTTTATCTTAGTTTCCAAACCCGAACATACTGTTCTGCACCAAGGATTGCATGAATAAATGTAACTACAAAATATTATCAAAGAAAGTAACTACTTGCCTTAAAGATCACGAAATCTAAGTTTCTCCTTCTGAAATACTTCTTTTGGTGACAATCTACATCCCGAAGTTAATATCTTTCCTCCCCAGATTCTTTCTTTTTCCTTTTTTCTCACTTTCTCTTATCTTTTCTTACTCTCTCACAAACCCTAACCATTTCGGGTGAATAGAAAGGAGCCCCCTCCTCTACCTACCTTCATTAAATATCATCCTTAGGCTCTCTAAACTAGGATTAGGGTCATCCCTCTCGGGTAAAATGACCCGTATGTCCTCCTACGGTTCACACGTAGTCTAAAAAGCCCCGGAATCTAACCATAACCCCCAGGTGCCTATTCTGGACTATTTCGGCCTATTCTGGACCATTGGTGCACTCAAAACTATCATACAAGTCACCTAACATAAAATTTCATCTCATTTCCAACACGACTCTACCCGCATGTCCCGAATGAACTACTGATAAACTCGTCACCTCAACTCACTTACGATGTAACATAATTTAATACATCATCATTTACTTATCACACGAGTAAATATAAATATACGTAAATATTAATATTTTTATTCACTAATTAATTTTTATCTACGTCAATTTACTTTCTGATTAAATTAAAATTACATGTACACATGTAAATTAAAATACTTTAAAAATACGGGGTGTTACATACTTCCCCCTAAGAACGGAATTTAGTTTCGAAATTCGGATATACCTAGCACAAAGAGCTATGGATACTTCTCTCGCATGTCATCCTCATGTTCCCAAGTCAACTCATCGGCATTATGATGCCCCTACTAAACACGAACTAACGGCACCACCTTCGACCGAAGATTACGCTCGCTACAATTGAAGATGGCAACGGGTCTCTCCTCATATGAGATATTTGGTTGCAAGTCAATCTCCTCTAACGATATGTGCAAGTAAGCCATGTCACTCCTTCGATACTTCTTCCACGACGACACATGGAACTCGTTATGAATCCTTTATAAATGCTATGGCAAGGCGAGTCTATACGTAACTGGACCAATCCTCTCAATGATCGTGAAATATCCCATATAACTCAGTGCTAACTTTCCCTTCTTTCCAAACTGCATAACTCCTATTATGGGAGACAGCCGTAATAACACCTGTTCGCCCACATCAAACTCTAAGTGTCTCCGATATACGTCTGCATAACTCTTATTCCTGTCTTGAGCTACCTGTATATAGCCCCAAATCAACTCAATCTTTGCAGAAGTGTCCTAGATTATCTCCGGTCTAAGAAGCTTGTTGTCCCCCCACATATAACCAATAAGTGGGCGAATGACAAGTTCTAGCATACAATGCCTCAAATGGTGTCATGCCTATCATGAACTGTTATGAGTTATTATAGGCAAACTCTATTAGTGGGAGGTACTGTTCCCAACCTCCCCTAAAATCCAGTATGCACATCCTCAGCATATCTTCGAGCATCTGATTCACTCTCTCAGTCTGCCTATCTGTCTGCGGGTGATAAGACATACTCAATCGTAACTCACTCCCCATAGCCTCCTATAAACTTTGCCAAATATGGGACGTATAGATCTTGTCCCAGTTGATCAAAATGTTAATCGGTACCCCCATGTAACCTCACTATCTCCACTATGAAGAGCTGGGCATACTGTCATGTTATATAATCTGCTTGAACTGGAAAGAAATGATCCACATTGTTCAAACGATCCATAATGATCCAGATAGAATCATGACCCCTCTGCAATGTTTATTGCCCTGTGATAAAGTCCATTAAAATTATCTCCCATTTTTGTACTAGAATCTTTAATGGCTCTAAAATCTCAATTGGTCTCTGATGGTCTACCTTAACTAACTAATAAGTGATGCACCTTGAGATAAACTCAGTAATGTCCCGCTTTTTCCTGACCCACCAATATTGCCTCCTTATATCCTGGTACATCTTTTCCCCTCTGAGATGTACCAAAAACCACGACCCGTGAGACTCTATAATCACTGCATGCTGTAGGTTCCCATCCTCTGGGACTATCAGTCTCCCATAAAAGTGTAAGCCTCCCTCTGATCTGATTGAGTAAGACTCTGCTCCTTCTACTAAAAATTGGCACACCTTATCCTAATAAAATGGATCCCCTTCATGCACCTTCACAATCTCCATAATGATCTTAGGTATGATAGTCAAAACTTCCATATAAGCTTTGGCCACTGTATCGTCCTGCCGAAGTTTACCCGACTTTGCCTTATAAACCTCTGTTAACTCCCCTATAGGCCTTCGGCCCTACGCATCTGCCACCGCGTTAGCCTTCCCTAGGTGATACTGGATGTTGAACTGGTAGTCTTTCACAAATTCGAGCCACTTATGTTGCCTCATGTTAAGATCCTTCTGCATGAACAAATACTGTAGTGACTTGTGATCCGTAAATAGATTGAACTTCTCCCCCAGTAGATACTGTCTCCATATCCTCAAGGCAAAAACTACTGCTTCTAGATCTAAATCATGTGTGGGGTAGTTCCTCTCGTGGGTCTTAAGCTTACGAGAAGCATATGTTATAGCCTGATCCTTCTACTATAACACTCCCCAAAGTCCTTATAAGGATGCATCTGTAAAAATAAAGTACTCCACTCCTCCTCTAGGCAGTGCGATCATTGGTTCCAAAGTTAATTTGTCTTTTAGCTAATTAAAAGATAATTGACATTGATCATCCCAAATAAATGGCACTCCCTTATGAGTCAGATTCGGCAATGGACCCATAATATTTGAGAACCCCTTTATAAAATGGTGATAGTTATCAGTTAAACCCAGAAAGCTACAAACCTCCATCGGTATCGTGGGTTGACCCCACTTCCTTACCGCTTCTACCTTACTCGAGTCCATCGAAATACCCCTGTCTAATATAATGTGGCCTAATAATTGCACCTCTCGTAACCAGAATCCGCATTTCTCAAACTTGGCGTACAACTGATGGTCCTGTAAAGTCTGTAGAACAATATGCAAGTTGTTTGCTTGCTCGCCATCTGTTCGAGAATAGACCAAAATATCATCTATAAAAACAATGACAAATTGATCCAAGACATTTCTTAACACCCTATTCATAAGATCCATAAATATTATTGTTGCGTTGGTTAGCCCAAATGGCATAACCCTAAACTCATACGGCCCATACCTCCTCAGGAATGTGGTCTTAAGAATGTTTTGTTCCCTGATACGTAGCTGATGGTACCCCATATCCACTGTAGACATACGATAAGGTGCACATGCTATCAACTTAGTCCCCTGTACTAAGTCAATAACGAACTCAGTCTCTCGACTCGGCGATAGCCATAGTATCTCCTAGAAAACATCATAAAATTTCCTCATTACGGGGATCGAATCTAACGAGATGATAACTCCCTTCGAGGTCTCCTCCTCAATATAATATAGATGTGTGATCGACCCTCCCTCAGGACCAGGTATCACCATTAAAAACATCTTATGCTCTAGTATGGAGAGTACGATAGTCCTAATAAAATAATCTAAAATCGCTCTACAACCTGCCAACCAGTCCATATCGAGAATGAAATCGTACTATATCATATCCAATATAAGTAAATCGACGGCTAAACACAGTTTCCCTATATCCACACCCACTCCCTACAAATGAAATGGATGAGGGCCCCACTACCCAACGGTGAATCAACACACATAATAATACTATTAGTTATATTTAATAAACTTATCGCTCCTATAAATCTAGTGGAAATAATTGAATGTGATGCCCCTGTGTCAAATAAGACCCGCCCCATACACTCGTGGATAGGAAACATACCCTCTACTTCTGGAAGTGCCTACAGAACTATACCGTTATAGACGTTGTACGCATGTCCATACTATAATTTCCCCTATTGTGGTGGGACTGCTAGAATAGTTGGGCACCCTATTGTTGTACTTTGACCCAATTAGGGAAAGCTCATCGCATGTGGCCCTAATCTTCACATACGAAGCACTTACACCTAAAGTCTACCTATATTTGTCCCTGTTGATATCGAGGTTGTCCTAGTCTTTAGCCCTGAGGAACACGCTACCGACCCTGATGGCCTTATATAAACTTATTGTCTCCGGGTCGAGGCCCTCCTGATCTGAACCTCTTACTAGATCCCCTACAGGGAATCTCGCTCATGTTGCCTACCCTATTTTTGTGGTGCCCTACTAGCACTATAACCTCCGGTCTTTCCCTCCTCACTAGACTCTCTAACCCTCTTCACTCCCTTCAGGTGGAAGTAATGATCCTGTCAGTGTAAAAGTGCGGCATTGACTACATCAGCATAAGTCCTCAATGTATAATTACCCAGCAGATTATTTTGAATCCTCTAGGTAAGACCATATGTAAACCTCAACACCTTATTCTCATTAGTATCCACCTCGTCTGACATAAAGTTCGTTGGGTAGGTGAATTCCTCGTCATACTCGGCCATTGTCTGGCCCTTTCTGTGTAAGATCCAAAAACTTCCTCGTCATCTCAGTCTGAATGGATGATGGGGAGAACTTTCAGTCAAACCACACTCAAAATTCCTGAATGGTCATGGTGTCACTCTCCTCAGAAGTGGTGACTATCTCCCACCACTGTAAAGCTGCTCTCACTAGCTTAAAGGTAACCAGAATTGAGTTTTAAGTGTCACTGTACTCAACCATGTGTTGATGCCTCTGGATGTCTTTCTTCCATTATCTAGCAATAACCACATCCGCACTCCCCTGAAACTCTGGTGGATGGCCCATCTGAAAGGTCTCACTGACTCTCTCCCACACAGATGGCACTAATGGGCCTGAACGAGTGGTGCCACTGGCTGTTATGGCTGCACTAGGGGAAATTGTTGTGCCATAGCAGTCATCACGGCATCAACCGCATATACAATAATAGTGGCAACCTCTGCAGCTGCCATCATCCCCGAAGTGGCCTACGACTCCAGTTGAGCCTCCTCTCCTTCGGACCTTTTAGCGTCCTGAGTTGGTCATCCTCTTCTGTTTAACGTCTAAAACCTAATCGAATTTGTATAAGATCACAGATAAAATATAACAATATAGGAGAAGAATGTAAATGCACAAATAAGAATGCAACAATTCTAGTCATGGGGCTCTATATCAAAGACGCTACGTTGAAAACGTAATAAAGTCACACGAATCCTAAGAACACTAGAACCCGATGCTCTGATACCATCTATGACACCTCGCCTAGTCTAATACACATTGATCAAGCCTTTATTATTAAACGGGAATCATATATAATTTCATTCTTAGCATCACTGTCAAAAACCAAATAATTAAACTAAAAACCTATTAAGTCCAATGTCAAATTTTAAATCTTAATAACATGCATAATTGAAAACATTCAACAATATATATACACAAACATCCACGGTGACTGAAACACAAAAAATACTAATAGCATAAATAAATAAAGTGAATAAATCCTCGGTCTCCAGAATACAAAAATCCGAATGCTAAAATTGAGAAATGTAAATAATGTCCGATAACGAAACTATGCACTGTGGGTAACTTGCCTAAAGAGAAAATACTGAAATAGAATCCTATATAGATAGAATAAAGAGAAGCTTCTAATCAAGTCCTGCATGCATCCACAGTTTCTCCAACATCATCTGACTAGAATGGAATGGCTATCACTGGTGACTCTGTGACTTAGCACCTAAAAGGTTTTGAAAATATTTTTTTATACGGGTTAGCGCCCAAAACATTATAAAAATAGTTGCAAGTATTTAAATGCAAATAATAATAAAGCAGTGTGAAATATTCTTGTTAACTTAGTGTTGCACTCACATAAAATCATCCTCACCTCTAAGCCATAGTGCACATCTAACGTATCTAGTTATTCACCTAGTTATACTACCCCGCCTTGTAAGGACATTATCCGTCACAATTTAGTATGTTGTATACCGCTACAAGTTGCTACAAGTCGTCGAAGAATTGAGAAGATTACATCTACAAAGACGAATTCGAATTTCAAGAAGACTTCAACATTCAAGCCCAACAAGGATGAATTTGGTAAAATTTATTTTAAGTTTCATTTTCATTTTCATTTCACATTAAAAGTGTTGGAATATTTTTATAAAAGTTTAAATGATTTTTTAAATAATTTTAAGTGGTTTTTAAGTTTTCAAAAATAATTTTATCATAAAAATTTTGGATAAATATCTCCTGACCCGTGAACAGTTTTAAGGTTTGAGGATTCCAAGTTATTTAAAACTTTAAAAGTATTTTTTTAAGGGGATCATTGACTGTCGTTCAAACGACGTTACATCTCGTTCGAACGAGATGGAGAAAATAATTGTTTTATGCCTACACGTCACCTCCTTTATTTTTTATATAAATAAGGGTGTCAGGCTACTATTTTTCGTGTGGAGAAAAACTGGTTTTTGACATAATACTTTTTTCTATTATTCTCCAACCATTTGAGGGTTCATAACTTTTGTTTTACAATTCACAATCCCATTTGCTTTTGTGTGAGTTATTTTGTGGAACCCAAAAGCATAGTTTTCTACTATTCATACTTTGTGGGGATATATCTATAATCGAGAGCAGTGTGCTATTATGGAGTGAGTCTCAACGGAGTTTTGTGACTGCGTGTCATAAGGGAGTGATGTGGTGTCCTGGATTGAAGACTGGACTACAGTTCATGTAGGTTCGTTGTGTGTGGACTGATTGCTGATGACATCGACCGACGCCTGCGAGTATTCGAGTGTCAAACTGTATTTTATTGTAACCGATGTAAGTTGCAATTTACAATTATAGTGAAATAAAAAAGCTTTGCCCTGAGGGGATTTTTCCTGAAATTTGTGTCGCACCTTTATTTATGTTGGTTTGACACATTCATGCACGTAGTTATTTGAGTTTAAGGGCTGAATTGATTTAATTCATAAATTAACTTTAATTAAATAAGTTTGTGATTTGAATTTGTGAATCTATTTGAATTAATATTGCACACGCACTTTCACGCCTAACTAGTCTAACCATCCTTAACATACTATAATCTGCTAGATATCTAGCCCATCCGTACCACCCATACGATACCTCATATTATGCGTTGTATAGCAAACAAATAATCTATAACTTAGGATGTCTAAATTTTATTTACCACAACATAGGCAATGTAACCAAACACTACCTATAACTTGATATTCACACAACTATTTAAGCACATATACATATATCACTATTTATACGTATATACATAGAATCCACGAGCGGGACCTCCCAGATGCATCCCTAGTATGCTATCAAGAATTATGTACATCGCATACCACTCCTGGGCCACCGGGCCAGAATCACACCACCGATACCAAAACATAAACACATAACAGAGGCGGTCATCAACCTAAATTCATGGGTCCTAACCATACCACATCACACCCAATTGGACTGGAAACCAACACCTATCCTCACCTACAAATAGTGGTTATGCAACAGTACTATGACCTCGGGAAAACAATCCAACACCTATTGGCCAATGCCAAGGTAGATAGACCACTACGCTCAACATCTATCCATAACATATTAGAGTAGGTATGTTCACATAAAGTCAATCACACATGGACATATATATACTGCTCACACTCGATACGTGTGTGTGTATATATATATATAAAGTCAGCTAATGTGCACAACATCTCACGTAATACTATCCTACCAAATCTTAAAGTCTAATCCGACTTCCCGATTTTATCTAAGTACTCCCTTACTTATATTTTAACTCTCTGATTATATACTTTTGGCCAACATGCTAATCACACTGAGCACTAGCCTAACCATCCAGGAATCCTAACTCGATATCCTGATTCCCATCCGTAAATATTCACTCACTTATTCACGTCTTTCTCTCATGTGGAATCCATCCTCGATTAGTCTACGACACTTCCTAACCCTCACACTAAAACCGCGAAAACCTAAACTCATCACCAGAACCAAAATTCCATGACCAATTCTCACACAGCCCAAAAAATCAACATAAAATAAAAGTGGCTGGATAGTAAAACAAAACCGAGTCGTTGGCCAGACCAAACCGATTCGGTAATCAAATCAGTTCGCTCCCCCGGTGAATCGGTTCGATTTTCTAGGCTACCAAAGTGAATTTTTGACAATATTTTACCCCCAACCTCCATCCATGGTAGTTCGAACCTCTACCAAACTCCCATCCATGAACCCTCAATCATACCCAAACATATTCCAGTCATTTTCTACATAAAAATCATCCCAAAAACAACTTCTAATCATTCAAACAATGAGTTTACTCGAGATTCAACACAATAATAAAACCTAGTTTCAAGATTTAATTTCTTCTTCTTAATTTATTCAAGAACTTAGATTCTTTATAGGCATACATTAGATTCATTCTAAAAATATTATTAGATTCATCTCTCATCACTCATATGTTTTCAAACCCATCTATATCTTAGTTTTCCAACTCAAAAATCATATTTTTCACATGTTATTCTACACCAAGGATTGCATGAATAAATGTAACTACAAAAGATTATCAAAGCAAGTAAATACTTGACTTGAAGATGATGAAATATGAGTTTCTCCTTCTGAAATACTTCTTTTGGTGACTATCTACAACCCGAAGATGATAGTTTTCCTCCCCAGATTCTTTCTTCTTCCTTTTTTCTAAATTTGTCTTCTATTTTTTCACTCTCTCACAAACCCTATTCGTTTTGGGTGGATAGATAGCAGCCCTCCTCTATCCACCTACATTAAATATAATCCTTAAACTCTCTAAACTCGTATTAGGTTCAGCCCTCTCATGTAAAATAACTCGTATGCCCTCATATGATTCACACTTAGTCTAAAAAGCCCCGAAAACCCAACCATAACCCCCGAGTACCTATTATGGACTATTTCAACCCATTATGGACCATTGGTGCACTCAAAACTACCATCCCAGTCACCTAAAAAAATTCATCTAATGACTGACATGACTTTACCCGCATGTCCCGAATGAAATACCAATAAACTCGCCACCTTAACTCACTTACGATGTAACATAATTTAATACATTATCATTTACTTAGCGCACAAGTAAATATAAATATATATAAATATTAATCCTTTTTATTCGCTAATTAATATTTATCTAAGCCAATTTTCTTTCCGACTAAATTAAAATTACGTGCGCACGTGTAATTTAAAATACTTTAAATACATGGTGTTACACATTCAAACTAGGTTGCCTACCAGTGAGGATAGGGTATATGATAACTCCAATGCAGATGAGATTTGCCTTCCTTTCTGGGCCCTTCAAGTGGTAATTCATCTACCCCTGCATCTTATCGTTAGATCAATTCTTAGTGGATAAGGTGTCACACTTACTCAGCTTCCCGCTAATGCATAAAGGACTATCCTGGGGGCCATGATGTTCTGAAATGTCCAAACCAGGTTTAATCTTACTGGGGACATCTTCATATATGTTCATGGTCTGAAGGAAATTACAATTACTGCCGAATATTACTATTATTCCTCAAGAGGTAGATTTTAAGAATGGTTAAGGTCATCCAAACCAGTAATCACGGTTGGAAAGGACAATTTGTATTTGAAAGGGAAGAATGGGAATTCAGGGATCATGAAAAAGATAGGTTGTGTAAGGCTCCACACGAGTGGAATGGGCCAAACATAATAGGTAATTTTTTATATTTTCACACATATTTCTTCTATTTTAGTTGCCTTGTTATGATAATTCTGCTATTCGTTTCAGTGAAGAAGGCCCCAAGACTGTCAGCTGTTGTTCAAAAACTAGTGGAGGCTTATATCTTAGCGAAGCCCTCCACATTTGAAGATATATTTTTTATTGCCAAGTTCATAGTTGCAGGGTACCATAATCGTCATGTTAGGGTCTTTCGAGTTGAGATTATTATTCCTTTGGATGAGGGAGTACTTTTTTAGATAAACTCGGGGATTGATGTCAATATAAAGGTTGAGATCGAAGCTGAGATAGGTGGCCATGCATCCTTTTATGCTCATACTTACTGTATTTTCATTGTATCACTATCATGTTCGTCCTTGCAGCTCCCTCTCCTGCTGCTTCAAATGCACCACCCTCAGACTCTACGCTGGGAATAGCCCCTAAATAGCTCGATCAGAGCCATATGGATCAATCTCGTCATAAGAAAATGGAGGCAAAGAAGAAGAGGAGGGACGATGACGAGTCCAGGTCAAAGAAGAAGGTTGCTGCCCAGAAAAGGTTGGAGGTAGAAGAAAGAAAGAAAGTGGAGGTTAATTCCCGTAAAACAGTTGAATATGAGGCGATCACAAGGGATAAAGCAAAGGGTAAAGCCCCATGATCCCTGTTTCAATTGTTATTGGAGATCAAAGGCCACTTGAAAACACCAGGCCTCAGAATGATCCTAAGGTTCCTAAGGTTTGTGGTGCCATGAAGAAGTTACAAGTTTGGGCTAGAGGTTCCAAGTTTTGGTATTGATGGAACATCTATAGAGAAATTTCTTTTTTTTTTGTATCCGGCGGATGATAGAAAAGAGTAATGGCTATCGCTAGAGCTTTACATCCAGGAAACTTAAGGTAACCAGTGTGGACAACCAGTGTATCCGACGGACAGTATACCAGTGTGGACAATCAGGAACAAGATTACTCGCTAGAGCTTTACAACTCTGATACCATGTAAAATTGCAAATAATTTAGGAGAACAAAGCAGGTGCTGTGATACAAATGAAAACTAATGTGTTATTTGTCATCTTTGAATTGGACGAATACAAGATATATTAATAGAGGTACATCAGCTAAACTACTTCCTTAAATCATGCAACTATTTTGAACGTGGCTATTACCATACATGCAGTCACCCATTGAACAAGTCATGGGAATAATTTCAGGAGATTGGTTACATATTGACTTGATCTTCAAAATACTAACTAACTAACTGTTGACCCATTCTTTCATTATAAGAATGATCCTCAATAATATCGAACTTAAGAACAGCCTTCGGGAGACAGATGCCAACCTGAAGAAGACCTGTATTGAGCCTGAATTGAAATACCCTGAGTTTTATTTTTATTATAATTGAATTATTTTATGTGTCAAAATGACCTTATATGGACCTTTAATAGTTTCACGACTCGTACGTATGTCCTGTAACATGAAACTAGGATCGACACATTTATTCTCTTACTCAAAATAAAAAAATTTCATATAAACGGATAGTAGAACTAGATTAAAACGGATTATTTTAAGTTATTATTCGAATTAAAGTGTGTATAAATTAGTGTAATCCGAAATTATTGTCAACGTGAAAATAACATAGTAACGTGTCCTACACGCCGCAATACTAATTTATAGTTGGATGGAATTTCAAGAATTATAAAATATTATACTCAAAAAAAATTATAATTTAGTACGAAAGACACTCAGTTGAATGCTGATCCAAGTTGAATGTGTACTGACTGTGCAGCTTAGGAATCCTATAAATAGAGTCTTGTAGCCACAATAAAAAATCACACTTTTCTTTCTTCTCATTTCAAAACCACAAAATTATCTCTCTCTTAAAGAAAACTCTGGAGCAAAACCTCTGCTCTTATACCCACAAACCCAAGAAACCACTCTCAAACCTCTGCCCAGAAACCCATGAAAGAAACCCCTGCCTCACCCTCTCCCTCTTTCCCTGACCTCTCCTCCATCGCCGACCGAAGCCACCACTGGCCCTCCTTATTTTCTTCTCATCCTCCATGCTGGAATGGTCAAATTTCTTCTCCCTCTTTTATTTCATTTTTTTTCTCTCTCTCTCTCTTGCTGCCATGGAAATAAGCTCTAAGCTTCTGTATATATGTATACGTGCGCTTATGTGTGCGTGGTTTGAACAGTTGACCACCACCCCTGCCATGGTGATGGTCATGGCCGACGGCTAGAAAACTCAAACAGGGGGTGCGTTTTGTTTACCGATTTCATTTTTTATTTCTCATATATATATATACACACCAAGAATCATCAGTTCAAAATCAGTTTCGTTGGATTTTGTTTGGGGGTTGAAATTCATCACAACTCGGGATTGATTTTGGGTATTTGGATTAGGAGAAATCGGTTGGGAAGTTTGGTGTCATTTTTATAATAATTATACTCGGTTGCCTATAAATTATCGTAAACACGAATCCCCGAACACGAACGATTAATCGTATTTTTTTCTAAGTGTGAATTTTGACTCGATGTCATTTTCTTTTAGAAATATGTTAAAACGGGTTACGATACCAAACGACTCAAGGTTATGTCGTTGTTATAACCCGAGACTATATTACGAGTCATATTTATTAAAATTGTGATTATGCAGGTGTTGGACTGTTTATTTTATTGTGCTGGCTAATATTGAAAGTGGCATGACTACTGGATTATTGTCCAAAAAGGAAACTTTTTTCTAATTTTATTTTATCTCACGAACAATAAATTATCATATTAATACATTCGAGTAATATAAATGAAAACCATAAATATCAACTTTTGTCGGATCAAAAGAAATATTTGATCGAGTTAATATTTTGGTAAAATAGTTATTTTAAAAACGTTTTCAGTCCACTCGAATCGTTTGATTCCACCTAAAGAATATTTTCCAGAAAACTCTTATACCGAGATACTTGTTATTTATTTATTTTCATCAACAAAAGAGAATTGTTATTTCAGTAGTGTAATTACTAAAATTGTATGAGTACGATTTTATAAATAAAATAAGTTATAGCCCGATTTCTTAGACCGTTCCGAACATTTTACGTGTTAAACAGTCTATATAAATTTGGACTCATACCATTATTATTATCGGTTAACGTAATTGTTTATATTATTTCGACCCTTCAACTAGAGACCGTAGTTTAGCATTATATACGGGATTCATATATTACGTATCATCATTAAAGAAGTTTTATTCGTATTTACCGGATGACGTACGATATCATCCACCCCAGACCATTCTTTCTAAACCCCGATATAACCACTCTCATTTAAACCCTCGAGCACAAATGACTACGGGAACTGGAATGCTACCATGAAGCGATTCATGAATGACCACGTAAAGCTCGTAAAACACAAGTAGGTTTTTTCTATCTTTTTAATTGTAAACTTTGTGTATTTGGCATACTGATATTGATATCACTATGTGATAGATCCTATTTACTCTTAGTATGTTCATGTTATAATACTGCCATACTACATATTTTGTTACATACCATTAGTATTTGAATTTCTCATCGGTATTTGAATTTGACTATGGATCAGTTTAACCTTTCTCACCTAATAACTGATATCTTGATCCTTATTGATTCAGTTCACCCTTGCACTTTTGTGCCATTTTTAACTTTATAAGCACTTATGTGCCATTATTTAAATTATAAGCATCAGTATTAACTAGGAAGTAGACCGACGTGTTATCCCACGGAGCTTTCTACTTGGCCTAATGGTCTTAGATGATTGAGAGCGTGGATATATTGCTACATACATATGAGTGTCACTTTAAATGTGTGCCTAGATGGCTACTTTTCCCCAAAAGTTTTGGGTTGATTATTATTTGGTTATACTGATGGCTTAATTATTTCTATACCCCTTAGTGAGCTCTTAAGTATTGGATTATTAGTTCAATGATCCTTGACTTTCTTATATGATCTGTAATGTTATTCATAGGAACCATTATTGCATTACATTTACTATAACACTGATTTTCTTTATATGATCCTTAATGAGCTAGTAAGTATGGGATTATTAGTTCAGACCCCTTGATTTTACTTAAGGGTTATTATGAAAAAAAACATTTGCTTCCACTTCATTTGATATAAACTTAATTCCATACACATTCCAAACTCTCTGTATATTTATACTTGTTATAGAACTGGTAGAACATATTCAACAATTTTGTTGATTCGTTTCCTTCCAATTATTTTGCGTAGGTACCAATAGGAAATGACAAATACTTCAGGTTTATATTACAACAGTTTGAGATATGTGGAGAAATTATAGAAGAATAAGCCTTTTTAACTACAATGTAAACAGTTTAGCTTTTATAAATTCTTAATTATCATACCATGCATGGCTTAATTATGATTTAGTATTATTTCAAGATAAAATTCGCCCCTGAGAAATCAGGGTATGAGAAGTTAGTCTCAGAGCCAAAATTAAGTTAGCCTATGCAGGACATAAGTTAATGTTGTGATTAGGAGAGTTTCCTAAAGTTATAAGGATAGTAAGGGTGCAATTCTTACACATGCATC
Organism: Sambucus nigra; assembly: GCA_949130495.1. Lineage (NCBI taxonomy): Eukaryota > Viridiplantae > Streptophyta > Magnoliopsida > Dipsacales > Adoxaceae > Sambucus > Sambucus nigra. Next base: position 222,296,200 of record OX422221.1, on the reverse strand, counting down.
GGGAATATTGATCGTCAAGTTACATGATGAGAATATGGGATAGTAGGATATTTACTGGGGAAATATTTTAAAGGATGAAAGTATAATTGCAAGGTTGAGATGTTTAAATGATTACGAGAAATATTCTGGAATTACAATTTTAAAAAATATGATTGAGGCATATACTCGAATTTTATATATTGGGAAAAATCATTAAGGATTTGAGATTATCAATACATTATTGAGGATGTAGAGGCATACTATGAAAAGTTATCTTAAGAAGGAATTATATATAATACACTCCACAAGTCTTTACGTAAAGCACCATTCTGTTGTCTAAACTATTCAGTTGGCACTCCCCTTGAGAATGAATTTCTTCATTTGGAATTCCAAAACTTTCATCTTTGAAAGTTATCACACTTTGCTATTGACCTTTTGTGATCGTTTTCTGCATTGTACTCTTGTGATATGGTATATTATTCGCACTAGATTATGAGACTAGATTGCTTATATTTGAATGGTACCGGAATAAGTTCATATTGGAGAAATTATAAAATAATTCTTTGATGAGAATTGGAAATGTCTTTATGAAAAAGTAGAATTATCATAAAAGTTAAGTTGAACCGTTCTACTCTTTAAAACGTAACGGCATTACTTATTGAATCATATTCCACAAAATACATTTTTTCCAAGTTCTACACAAACCTTGACTATCATTTATTATTAATAAATCACTATCATGTACCTTGTAACCATTGTCAAATATTTTTCGAAGTTACAGTGATTCAGGATATCACTAAAAAAAAAAAATATTTGCAGAAAGAGTATGAAATTCATAGTGGAACATTATTTCTTATCCATAAACAACTATAATAGTTGTGATCAGATAAAAGTCTATCTAAACCTTTATATGATTTTGACACCATGGGTGTATTGGTTTCATAAACCATATTTGCAAAGAAACTTTACTTTGAAATCTCGATAATCTTGTTAATGAGCAATATAAATTTTCACCCATGATAGGTGATTCAGATTTAGTATCATTTCACGAAATGCTCATATCATTAAATAATAACACCGATACTTTATGAACTCCTTTGTGTAGTTCAGAATATGCTACGCTTGATGCAATTTTAAACCCCTATGTTAATCTTGGAATAAAATGTTCAAGTTAACTTGATTCTATTGAATCTATTTCTTACATAGCATACAATATAACTAGGAAATAAACTACTGTTACACCCAGGTAATATTATTTGCCAGTAGGAGTCAAATTATTGAGTGCCTAGTTTTATTTATGCCTCTCTTTGAAGTTTTGGCATAACTATGTTAGTTTATCTCCAGTTATATGGATTGGTTATCTCCAATTATTTGGATTGATTTATCTCCAAAAGTTGTGGATTGATTTGTTACTTGTATTTCTAGTAGCCTTAAGCCTCTAGAACAGATAATTATAGGTTATCTTGTTTTAGAAACCATTCGCAACCTAACCTTGTGAACCTGATATCTTAATTACAGTAACATCATCATATGAATTATAAAATATTACTTTCGATGAATTATTGATATATCTACCTGATAATTCCATAATGTTATCTGGAATAAATTCTTGTTGACCTTAACCAATGAGGTATTTATATTATTCCACAATTTATCAAAAACCCCTAGCCTCAAATGATTTATTTGTTCCCTTATTTAATGACCTAAGAAATTATTGGGAAGATACAACAGACTTGATAAAGACTTAAGTCATCCAAGATACATTGGACCCTTTAGTATTAGCAAGTGCATTATTTTTATGACTTATCAATTAGATTTATCCACAAAAGTATTTAATACCCCTCAGGTGTTACATGTGTTCTAGTTAAGCCGATAGATTCCAAACCCAATATATGTCAACTTTATGACTACATCAAAAACCTACGTTCTGAAATTAAACCTCTTCTGGAACTTTAGACTCTCGTTACCTCATACCGTTAGCTTGTCCTTGATTCTATATAGTTTATGGTACTTTCATAAAATCCCTTAGCGAATGTTCTTAGATTAATAAGGAATATTTTGTGATAAACAGTTATTAGATTCAGAATTTTCTTGTAAGTATATTTACGTTGTTTCCCGATAAACTTATTCAGAATATAGTACCCTATGACCCTCTAGAATTCTAAGCAGTATATTATAACCATTTAAGTGAAGAGAAATTAATATTTACTCTTTATGCTATCTTCTGCATAAATATAGGAAACCCTAAGTCTTTTATTGTCTGGTAAGAAATCCCAAGGTGAGTTTAGATTATAAACATTTTAGGTACATTTTCAGGCAAGGAAATTTGAGTTTAAGGTATAAACATGAATAGAATTTTGAGGATTACTGATTCAAATTAGATAAACCATCTCGGGAAAATCAACGTTGTCGAAAGATTTAACGACGTAATTTCTTAGAATGTTGTTGACGCCACAGAACCATGTGATTTACACTACTCCGCAAATTTGATGTTAGCCAATTAGTATTTCTCACCCAACCTTGAGAAATACAAACTTAGAATAATCACTCCTAGATCTCCTTGTGTTAGAATATTAAAGCGAAAGTTGGACTCAACGATTATTACAAGATAGGGAAATAAGTTTTCGATTGAGAGATAGATTACATATACCTAATGAATTTCTCCAAATTTCTTTCGATCCCGGAATGGAATTGAGATCACATCACCATGGATATTATTTGTACACTACCCATAGGTACCAAGGATGTAATTCGATGTATGGATGATAGTAGACAAACTCACCAAATCAGTTGTTCCCTTCAATTGGAAATTGTTTGTTCGCTCCAAAAGCTCAATATTAGAATTCATAGTAAGATTATCAATGTGAGTTACCAGGTCGAGGCACATAGAAGCTAGAGTTACATCGAGTGTTGGAATAAAAGTGTGTTTTTAAATTATACCAACCACTCCATTTTCCATCTATATCAATCAATTTTTTTAAAATTGATAGTACGTGCTTAGCGTAGTTGTGCTAATTCTTTTTCCTCCCGATGGCCAGGAAAAAAGTAGATAGTTTCCTTTCTCTTTTGTGACACACAAATCATGTTTCGTCATATGTAAATTTATATTGAACATCATTATGATCTAATGTTATCCTACCTTAAGTACACAAATCATTTCTAGGAAAGATTTAACCCTTATTACTACGACTTTATAAACGTCAATACAAGGATTCAATATACTTCAAACTATAGTATCATTTTGTTAAACAATATCGGTGATAGTAACATCTTCCATATAGTTGTATAACTATACTCACATTATTTTAAGTGAACCACTCTTATCTATATGGTTTACAAATTAGCCCAAACACCCAGAATTTATCCAGATTAATTCGATGTGCTTTAAAGAACGAGTTATCTTTATATGTTTATAGTAGAATTCATGTGATGAATTCTACAACATTAAACACAATACCAACTATTATCATGTGAACCTAGGCACCAATGAACAAGCCTAGTTGAAATACCCGAAAGTATTAGACGTTACATTGCGTTCCAAAATAGTGACTTAGTGGAAAAGTCAAATCATGTAGACACAATGTTTTGGTATTATGGAAACACTGCATTAAGATATTTGATACAGTTTCTTTTTGTAATTGAAATTCTATGGAAACTTCGATATAGAAGTATTAACTACATCGAATAATCGATGATTCTTTTTTATTAAATAAACACATGATTTTACAACCATAGTGATTCCCCAAGTTGTCCGCGATTGAAAAAGATGCTAGTAAAAGAAACAATCATTTTTACCGCCAAGAATTAATACTTTTGATAGTAAACTTGTTAATCTTGATATATAAAAGAGATACCTTTGTACAAGAATCCTACATATTATTGAAAATCGCGACTTACAGGTACGTTATAGGACAACTCAAGATTAGTAAACTATCAACTTACTTTCCCGAGCAGAAGTTGTATTTCCACTTACCTACGATACAAACGGTTGTTAAATGCTATTGTTGCCCAGATTATACTCAAGAGGGGGTGAATGGAGATTTTGTAAACTTTTGGGGTTAAATTAAAATTATAGAAAATATTTAATTTATTAACACTGAATCCAAATTCAACTGATTTTGGTCTTGTATATTTGTAGCTTCAAAAATAATGACCGTTGGAGAAGAGTATAGACTGAGTTCTTCTCCATAAAAAATATTTGACTCATGAGAGGCATGCAGAAAAAATAAGAATGTTGGAGAGCATCTACAACTTGGAGTGGTCTAAGTGTAGAGCATTAAATCCTCAATATCTTGAAATGAAATCATATCTTGAAGAACCATTTTTGCTATCTAAGTAATATTGTAGACTGATATATGAGATAGAGAGGTTATAAGACACAAAAGAACAAATACAATGGATCTCCAAACGAATTATGTTAGTAGACAGAAAATAAATTGAGCGTTTTATCAAATCACAACAGATTCTCTAAAAAACGTTGACAAAAATGTGTGAAACATATAATTATTAAAGGATAAAGATAATATTTCTGCATGATAAAATACGTTTTGTGTAAATAGAGTGGGGCCCATGATATGAAAAATGGGTGTGAAAGACTACTGACAAAGAAAGGCTTGAGTATAAATCTCTACCCAAAAAATAAATTCATATATTCTTTAATAAAAGAATTGTACACAGTTTTTGTGTATAGATAGATAGGGCATATGAATTAAGTAATAAGAAAGCAATATATGTTTAACAAAGTAAAACAATGCACCTACATATATGAATAAAAAAAGAGAGAGATAAGAAAAATTGTACATATAAAGAATTAATAAACTATCTCCTTATCTTTTAAACGATATATAAAATATACACATTCAAATGTTCAGATGTAAGTAAGATTCAAATGTTTATATATATATATATATCACCATAACGATTTCTGTTTAATTGGATAAAAAAAATGAGATGACTGATTGATGATTGACAGGTGAAAGAAGACAATTTACGTGACCTAAGCTGGCACATATCTCATGTCTAAGATGGGACAAATTTGTCCAAGGAAGATAAAAATCTTATGGCCGGACATAAAAAAAATGTAAAATATATATTACATAAACATAAAGTATATTTATATAAAGAAACATATATATTAAAAAGTATACATATATTAGTCCACACGAAGTGCCCATATATGGTCACTTTAGTATTAAAAATGACCCACGAAGTGCCCATATTAAAGTGCCCATATATTAGTCCATACTGAAGTGCCCATATATTGCCCAAATTCTCGCAATTCTAATAAATGACCCACACGAAGGTCTTTATGGTTCTCTCTCCGAAACTAACCCTTTGCCCGAACGGGTAGTGACAAATCGAAGATAATACAATGATTCCTAATCATAGGGTTCTATATCAAAGGACGCAACGCAGAACGTAATAAGCTCAAACACAGATCCTAACGACACCAGAACCGTGCTCCGATACCAACTGTAACAACCCCTATTTTCTCACACAAAGGCTGGTCAGGCTCAGTACGCCGAAGATGGGGCTTATCAATAATTTATACCATTCACAGCACTGAAGGAATAAAGTTTCTTTATTTATATCAAGATCCATAATGAATAAAACATCTGAATAAAAATAACTCAACACATGAATAATAAAAACTGAATCATCATACAATGTCCATAATGTAAAGCTAAGTATAGCTGATATAAATAACCACTTGGTCTTATGCCCGTACAAATCCCAATATGGAATCAAATAACAAAACACTGAAGTACAAATTACACTAGAATCAATGGAGTGAAACCCACTACATCTAATGCAATTGCAAGCCTGATCCATCATCAGTCCTGCTATCCCTGTCATTAAGAATACCGGGGGGAAACATTTATAATTTAGGTCAGAGCCCAAGGTGTGCAAGGATTCTTCACCAGTAAATATGCGATTTGTTACTAACTCGTACTTCACGTCTCCCCTTCGACGCTCACATGTAATGACTACCTCACCTCTCATTTAGAAGGAGTCCTCACTGTAAGAAAAAGTATCTTCCACAACACCTGATATGTGTCGTGAAACTGTTTCCACGACACATTTTATGTAGTCGTTGAAGGGGTGTGTCATAGAAAATTACCTTCTATATCGACACATTTGTGGTGTCGTAAAACTATTTCACGACACTTGTCAAGTGTTGTTGAAACAACTATCCATGACACTTAGTTACAAGTCGTAAATATCCACGACACATTTATGGTGTCGTAAAACTATTTCACGGCACTTGCTAAGTGTCGTTGAAACAAATATCCACGACACCTAGTTACTAGTCGTAAATATCCATGACACCTTTGTGGTATCGTAAAACTATTTCATGACACATGTTAAGTGTCGTTGAAACAAATATCCACGACATCTAGTTACTAGTCGTAAAAGTCATTACCCAAAAAAACCTTCCACGAGTACTTATTATGTGTCGTCAATGTTATTTTACGACTGAATGTAGGTGTCATTAATATTGTACATGACTAAATATAAGCGTCGTTATTATCATTTTACGATGTATAAAATATGTCGTTAAAAGTGTATAATTTTTTATATAAAAATTAGCTTCTCAAATGCATGTTCCTTATACTAACATTAACATATCCACATATGTGATTGTATCACAATTAGACATTCCATAATTCTTGAAATTTAAAACAAACTTATATAATTAAGAGGAACTTATAATATGTATTCATAATCATAATATCAAAGTCGTGCGCAAAACAGTAGAAGGAATATATACTTGGGTGTTACAAGTCATATAAAAGCATGGGATTATAATGAAAGGAGCATAGCCTAACAAGTTAAAATGAAATTTTCCTTAAAAAAATAACTAATATCATTCTTCAAAAACATTCCTCCCATAATGTCTTCTACATCTTCAAAAAATAAGTCCATGTTCAAAAAATAATTTTAGTAAAATACTCTCGTAAATTAACAAAACACTTGTAATAATAAAATAAAAAATCAAAGTATACCTTCAATCCAAAAAGTAATGAAGAAATACCATACCCACTTGATTCCTTATGTTTATCTGAAATCGATACGAGAGAATGTCAAAGAAAAATTCTTAGAATAAAATTCAAGAACTATAACTATTCCACTCACATAACTAGTCAAAATGAATGTATCGATGTGGCCATGCTATGGTACTTCCTTTTGCATCATCAAGTATGGAAAACGCATCCGAGTATCGAAAAACTGGCACTTTGGGCACTGAAATTTCAACAACCCATACTTTATAACAATCAGGACCAAGGGCTTGGTGGTGCACTAGTGACTTCGGGTCTGTAGAATCAAGTTCTGCGCTTGCCACTTCTTCTCCAGTCCCCAACCAATGTATCAATTTGCAGGGAGAATTTCTTTGTGGAGCACTTTGTACACATGAACTTTCTCGATTTCACTAATAAATAGTACAAAGAAAACAATTAAAAAATCATTATTAAAGCAACTAGTAAAATAATTTTGACTTAGATAATTCATTAACAATAACCTGTAGAGTATGTGCGTGATTATGCATGGCGTCCCCACCACCCTCATGTTGACCCTATAAAAATTGCAAGTGAAGTATATAAAAACAAAATAAGGGAAAAAATATACGCATTGAATCATGTTTAATTTTAAAAATATACCACATTTCGTTCATTTCCTTGCGTCATTCGACTTTCCATGTGCATCTTCCATTCCAAAAGTTGTTGAATTTGATTGTCAAAGTCGTTACCCTTGCATTACTATGTAACTACACATCTACCTTCATAGGCGTCACCCCAAATCCAAGACCTCGGACATGACCCGGACGTTTAGGACCAAGCACCTTTACCACTGCATCATCTCTCAACGATGTTGAGTCATGAGATGGATTTTTTTCCATTTTTTCCTAAAATAAATACAAGAATTTAACATATTAAAAAATTATAATAAACACATTGTAGCTTTTAAAAAAATTGTAAAGTGTTGTGTAAGTGTTTAAGTCGTAACTATTGCTTCACCAACAACTTGATTAACCGGATCGCCATTTTCTCTCCTATGTCCCCTTATCCAAACATCAACACGGCGTATAATTTTATTTGGGTCTTCGGCTTTCTACAAAATTTTGAAAGATAGGATTACGAAATAATGTAAGTTATTTCTGAAGTATACAACTTCAAAGGGGAAACATACCATGTTTTCCTTAAGTCTTGCATAGTCTCTATGACTAGTTGTGTGTGGATGGATTTGTTTTGCTCTAGCCTCCTTATGCTTTTCACTTGTTTCCTATAAAAATAAAAGAAATCATATATAATTGCAAGAAATACAAGAATACTAAAATTGGACTTTAGTCTATTAATAAAAATAAGAAATAAATAGTCAAATTCACTTGCATCAAATTCAGGTGACAAACGAGATTTAACAAATTCATCCCATTCGTTTGACTTCAGTCCAAGGGGCTTGAGTAATGTAAGATGGCGAGTGGAATTTGGTCCTTTATCTTCTTCTCGTATTTGTGTTGATAATTTTGACTTATATTCTTTCCAAGCTCTGCCCGTCTGACCTAAAATAATGGCCTTTCGGAATTCTTCAAGGTTATATTTTTGCTGCATCATACAAAAAAAATACACTAAAATAGTTACAATTAAATATGTACAAAGTTACATTAAAAATATTACATAATTGTGCAAGGGTTAGAGAAATAAAATACTCACAGTAACAAACTCCCATATTTGATCCTTGATGTCACTTGTCACCTTATCCCAACATTTATGTGTTACTGGTATGCATTCTCGTGCTAAAATTCCAATCATAGAACTAAGAGGGATGGAATCGAGTCCAATTGGTTGCCCAAACTCATTAAATTATACCTCTTTACGGTCTTTTATCCCAGTTGCAATTACATTCAATTTTGATGGCCCCCGCTTCTTTTTTTTTCCCTTACCAACAGAATCAATGTTGATAACTTCATCCGCATAAATTTCTTCCGCTGCATGTGAGTTAGAGACTTCGCATGATATTCTTGCATCCTCATTCTCATTGCATGTAGTTTGTTTTGATCTCTTACCCCTAGCAACCTGTTTTGGATACACACAATATGCATAGAATGTAGTGTAAATTATATGGACTTCAATAACATTTATTACAAAGTTGAAATTAAAGAGATAATGGACTCATAACTCACCTCTTTAAACATATCCGCCATATTCTCAAAAGGTAGATTTTTTTTTTCTATTCACTCTATTTGACAAGCAAAAAATTAGAAAAATTAGTAGAAGTTGGTCCAAACAGAGTAGTTCAAGTGAAGGTACAGGATGCAATATAAATAGGAGGAATAAATTTTGTATTATACATCTGCACTTAAAAGCATAACTTCAAGTTACACATGTACCAGGAATGCGAAAAAATATTATTCATGAATGGGATCAAAGAGTCCCTAATTAATAAAAAGAACAACAATAATTGTTTTTAAATGTTCTTTCTCACTAAACACAAAATCAACTTTCAATGTTATTTATTTGGGACTAAAACACAAACACAAAATAAATCAAGTTATCGAAATTTGATACATGATTGATACAGAGCATAATATATGAAATACATGCATTTTCTTAGTGTCCCTTATTTTCATTTATATTTGCAGTTTCCAGTAGGAAACCAAGATCATGAAAGAATTTGTATTTGATTAAGCAGATTACACATTTTAAGCAGATTACACATTTAAGCAGATTATGTGTTGTGCTATAATGTATATCGGTTTGATTTATACAATTACCAATAATTTTGTTCTAGTTTCATGTACGTGTTTCGTGTTAAAAATAAATAAAGGGAGAGAGGTATATGAGGAATTCACTTGGGCCAAGATTTTAGTTCCCACGTTGATCAGTGGATTAGTATTGCGATTGATAAATCAGTTGAAGAAATCGATCTCGACTTATTAGAGGGGTGTAGTTTTTTAGTGGATTACGAGTTGAAGGTCCAATGACCCATCTACCAGGGAGATATTATTGCAACCCACTATTAGACAATGTAATGAGGAACCAATACCAATTCCATGCCCCTTATACATTTAGCTAACCTCCCGTAGCTTCTCTGCTGAGCAGGTAGAAAGGACAATTAATGTTCTACCTACAACCACTACTCTCTCCCACTAGCGTTGATGATTGTTTTTTGCATTAACTTCTCCCATCAACTACCTTCACAACTGAAATGGACGGCTATAACAAAATAATTGGCATACTACATAATCTACTGAAAACAGAAAGTTATCACTTCACATCTGCTTTGTTTAGAATATATAACCAACATAAGACACAGATGCCATGTCATTCGACGTATCAAAACCCTGAAATGATGAAATCTAACACCTTTGTGAAATTTGGCTCAAAAAATCCCAACCCACGAATCTGCCCAAAATGGTGGACAGCGAAGAGCGCTTTGCTGCAGCGAACAGGACACGGAAACGACGTAAAGTGCCGAAAATGGGTTTTAGGTGAGTATTATGGGGGTGGGGTATAATTAAAATGATGAGATGGGTCTATAATTAGCATTTTATTGACATTGGTTTTATTGACATTGAGAGAGCTATTCACAAAGATGCTAGAAAGAGTGGGAAGTTTAGGGTTTCTAAACTTGATTCCAATGTGAGATTTAGGAGTATTTGGGGCTTGGGATGAGAGTTCATAGCTTTGTATGATCCTACCATTATAACCTATTTTTCTCATATTTTTCTCCCTCTTGTGTATGTAGGAAAGGTAGGTTAGAAGAACCACGTTAAATCTCGTGTTCATCTCAATTGTGTCACTTGTTTATATGTTCATCAATCTTGCAATATATATTTCCTTTTTTGGGGTGGGTTTGGTGCCAATGTAGCACAACATTCTTCTACTAATATTTTTTCCCCATCTTTAAAGATATAAATGTTACCAAATACAATGATGAGAAAGACAAGGTGCACAGATAGTATATAATGACCAAATCATATCAGACTAATAGACCATAGTCTAATTGTATAGAATAGTTCATGAGAGAGTACACGGAGGTTGTGTTCAAGTTTTATCATGCGACACTTAATTTTCAATGAACATTCAACCCAAAACTTTGATCCCAAAACCTGCCTATTTTATTCCAACATTTTAGCCATAAAATCCCACATCCTCCTTTTTTGTCTAGAATTTCCTGCAACTAGTCTCCTTTCACTTCTTCCTATCAAAATAAGACCTAAAAGTCAAGTTATTCAACCTTGTATCTATTCTAAAACCCAATTTATCTCTTTAATTATCAATCTTAAAACACAATAAGCCCAATGCAGTGCTATGTGATGTAGGGCAGCCTTAGATTTGTTGCTCCGATTCCATCCTATATTTTTGGATAAAAGAGTTAAAAGTTCTGCGCTAGAATTGTAACTTCAGAGAAACAAGAAACAACTCCTTCTTGTCTATAGAAAATCATAACTCAAAAGTTCCAAGTATGGCTTGATCTAATTTATGTATATATCTTAGGGTGTGAAGCTTAATATCAACAAGTTAGAAAGAGTGGCTGAAACTCGAATGTTATATGTTAGGCATGAAGAATCTAATTGTGCTTTCAAAGTAACCATCTCACAAAGAACAGTTGGAATGTTAACTTCATTTTACAGTTTCAGAGTAACCATGAAACAAAATTGTATATTGCATGTAGAATAATGAGATAATAATCAGTTCTCATTGAACAATATCAATGAAAGACTACGCTCATTTACTTATTCCAAAAAAATATGAATAAATGATCGTCATCGTGTGAAGAGGAACGTGGAATTTGAAAAATGACAGCAAAACTAATATCACAGAAAAAGACTGGGGTAAGAAAACAAGATAGTAGATATCATACATGATGATGGTACAGAGTTACAGATTCAAGAAACTTTCCATAAGCACGTACTACCTCCTTTGTGTAGGGCTTCAAAGTACCCTGTAATTTGTCATAATGAGATTTTTTTGCGGTGGAAACCTGATCAATATATGGCCTGGTAAATTTCTTAACTTCCTGCCATCAAATTAAGTTCACTTCAGGATGTAAATAAATCGAGTAGGTTTATAGCCGTCCATTTCAGTTGGAAACATATCATAATAGCTTTAATCCAAATGTCTTTCAATTAAAAATTGAATTTAATCTTAATATCTTCCTTACAACATCCTATCTTACTCTGTTTAACAAAGTTCACCTCATATGTACAATACAACCAATTATAAATTTTTTAAGGAAAGTTACATAAAAAATTAAGTGCAGATAATTCTTCATAATAACCAGACACAACCCACATTTAGAAATAAATTCGAAACAAACCTTTTAGAGATTAGATATTATGGGCAGTATGTGCCAATTATAAGTAAACCAGGGCATCATTTAATCATAATCTACTAAACATTATTATTAACTTAGGAAGGACATATCTGTGCCAAATATGAGTAAACCAAGGCATCGTTTAATCATAATGTACAAAACATACACAAGCCTCTTTTAAGGATAAATCTCCTATATGAGAGGAAGGACAAATAATAGAATTCTCTTTAGGTAGCTGGATGGATTACTCCTGTTCCTGGAGGTGTGGAACCCTCAAGTATCTCATTGACAGTTATCCACACGAACTTTATGTCCTCAAGTATCTCATTGACAACAGTTGGACTTGAAGACCTCGTGATTGATCCATGCCAAAAGGTATACAAAGGATTCGACAAATGGGATTATGAAGAAGTGTGTTCTTTGTAAGAATTTGGAACAAATAATGTAGAGTTGATTCGGGTAGCTGTTCCCCCAACTGTTAAACTAATTATTAGATGATATACATTCCCATATAGACATGTTTAAAATATAGAGAATATATACTGTAGGGATATTGATCGACAATAAAAGCAGTTACCATTAAGTGTAGTAGCAGCATAAAGAGTTTAAAAACATAATAATGTACCATTAAGTGTAATAATATACAGACACTGAGAAACAAGACAATGAGTTAATCATCTATGTACCTGCAGTTTATATTTTAGTGAGAGAACGAAACTTTTTTTATTTGGCTCTCTTGTGTGCCATTTCCCTTGTTACGTCAATAACACTCCTGAAAGAAAAACAAAACAGAGGTTGTCAATCAATAATCATTTAGCCCTGTATTACTTGAAGGATTCAAGAGAAATTTCACACAGACCCTAAACAAAATTATGAAAGATAATGTGCCACATGATTTCTCACAGGGGCCATGTAGTAGAGCTCTGTATATTTTCTCATCAGCTATTGATAGGAGTTAATAGGGCTTGTTTCGGTGAGTTATCACTTATCCCAAAAGATGGACATCTCATGTTATGTGGGACTAAATTTAATAAGAGGAGCACAAACGGAGATAGAGCACCATGCTCAAATAATTCTGAAATAAATTATAACATGCCACATAGAACTTATATGGAGTATCAGCATTTCGCAAATGACACCAACGATGGCATGTGATCCATGTCAAAACCAGCAGCTACAACACGTGTAAAATCCATGACTTGTTCCTTTTGCAGCATTATTTTCCATGTCTCGAGGAATTTTAAATTTTACATGGTTTAGTAGAGTGTCAACTTATGTCTACGGAATGCACCGAATTTTACGAAATTTAGGGAGCATAAATGTAATTCACTTAAATATAATAGAAATTTAAGTGTATAAAGGCCTTCTCAACACATTTATGAGGGCTCGGCCTAAAACAGGTCCTGCAAAGTGGTAACATAAATCAGGATCTACAACTCAACATCTAGATTACAGTTCTTTTGCATGGAGATAAATTTTGACAGTTCGTTCACTTATTTAACACTTCTTTATTGATGAGATTGGAATGTGATATCATTTTGACTATTGCCCGATTTTTGTTACCTCTCGATTTTTGTTACCTCTCTATGTGATGCGAATAAGGTTAAACACGCAAACTAGCATAGAAAAGGAAATATATATGCAGCACAAAGAAACATTCTCTGTTAATTATCTATTGTTAAATTTACCATAAACATACCAACACTTATATTCATTAAACAAACTTAATGTTTACATGCAAAAATAAATAACAATCACATAATAACACCCTCACAATCTATCCTCACATGAGGCTCATCGCCATTTCTCTCATTATTGTCAAGTTTTGAAACATCAATCGGCGAATATGATGTGTAAGCACTTTCATCATACGTCTCCAGCACATGAAAACCTCATGGCGGTGCCTTGAGAACCACATACCAATTTGATGTTCCACTTTCTCTCGAATAAAATACTTGTCTTGCTTGTGATGCTAGAACAAAAGGATCTTTTTTTAGTTGATTTTGTCCTTGGTGGAGGTTAACCAAAGTGAATCCATCGTCAAATTTAACACCATTCGAAATGCTGGCCCAATCACATTGAAAGATAGGCATTCAAAATTTGTGAAAGTCCAACAAAATTATATCCCGTATAATCCCATAATATGAAACATTAGCAACAACTTGTGTGGTATCCCTTGCACTAGATCTACAAATAGTCTCTGCCTCGAAAAAAACTCCACTATCTTGGGTGGACTTTTCAACCATTGATGTATGAAATCGTTTGCCATTTATTATGTAGCCTGAATATGACATAGCATAACGTCGTGGCTCAACTGCTAGCCACTTTAGGATTGTTGATACTTCAGTTGTGTTTGCTTGGACCTTAATCTGTTTAAAAGATCATAAATGAAATTATATGAATTTTTATATACATAACAACATTATACTCTTACAATGCACAATGTAAAAATTGGTCTACCTTGTTCATAAACCACGAAGCGAATGTCTAGATATGTCTTTTTTGTAGCATAGTCTCATCTTGGGATAAACTTCGATTGGAATGCTTTAGCTCACTCAAATGCATTCTAATATGAACGTAGAGGAATTTTAATAACAATATTAATGATTATAAATATATATAACGAGCATCATTTTACTCACTCTATATATGGCTCAACTTCTAAATTATTAAAAAAGCACAGAATGATGGGCAATTTTTAACAAGTCATCGGAAAATGTTATTGGCTTCCCCTTTGAGATAGGTCGTCCTCCCAGTATTGTCTCATCTTCGAACTCTTCATTTCGAGATTGTGGAACACCTATTTCTGCTATTTTTTTTAGATACATGCTACAAAACCTTACACACTCATCAGCCAAATAATTTTCTACTATGCGTCCTTCAGGTCGTGTACGGTTCCTAACATAACCCTTGAGTACCTTCATAAACCTAATGAAAACCCATAGCAAAAGAATACGAATATAACATCTATTTACTACATATCTAACTTGTTAATAAGATAAAAGTTAAATACATTCTAAATTACCTCTCAAATGGGTACATCCATCGAAATTGTACGGGCCCACATAATCGAGCTTCTCGAGCTAAGTGAATTGGCAAGTGAACCATAATGTCAAAAAAATAGGGAGGGAAGTACCTCTACAACATGCATGTAATATCTACGATATCTTCCTCTAATTTTTCCATTCTCCTTATATCGATCACTCTTTGACATAACTCATTAAAAAATGAAGATAAGCGAAAAATCACTTGTCTTAGCCCCTTTGGTAGTAGTCCCCGTATAGCAACTGACAACAATTGTTGTATTAAAACATGATAATCATGGGATTTCAATCCAAATAACTTACATTCTTCCACTAAAACACAACGACTAATGTTGGAGCTATAACCATCAGGTAACTTCAAATCATATAGTCTTTGACAAAAAACCTTCTTTTCAATCTTTGAGAGTGTGTAAGGTGCTGCCGGCAGGTAAAATTTATTCCCTTTTGGTTTTGGATGTAATTCCTTTCTAATGCCCAATTCTTGCAAATCTTTACGAGACTCGAGGCCATCTTTTGATTTTCCCTTTACATCTAACAATGTGGAAATGAGGCTATCACTTATATTCTTCTCGATGTGCATCACGTCCAAATTGTGACGTAAATCTAATGCCTAGAGAGAAAAAAATGAGGGAGGATTAATATGCAAAATAATTGTCCTAAAACTTTTAATAGAATTGCATTAAGTTAGTGGCTTAGATTATGAGTTAAAATATACGTACATGCCAATATGGTAAATCAAAAAATATTTACTTCTTTTTCAAGAACACTTTATTCCTCTTACGCTTCTTCCCTTTACCAAAATCATTTTCAACACCCTTCAAAGCATCTAAAATTTCCTCTGCATTCAAAGGTTTTGGTGGCCTCCTCAATTCTTTAAATCCATCAAACCAACTCTTTTTGGTAACCCTCCACGGATTATTCATTGGGAGAAAACGCCTATGGCACATATACACCGATTTCATACTCTTTGATAACTGTAGTGAGGATGTGTTAGGACCACAAACTGGACATGCAAATTCCCCTTTTGTGGTACATCCGGATAAATTACCATATGCGGGAAAGTCATTTATTGTCCACATCAAAATAACTTTCAAATTAAACGTAGATTGGCTAGATGCATCGTACATCTCCACCCCATTATTCCACAACTTGATTAAGTCATCTATAAGTGGTTGTAGATATACATCTATGTCATTTACCGGTTGCTTTGGCCTCGGTATAAGCAAAGTCAACATCAAATTTTCCTGTAACATGCATAACCATGGGGGAAGATTGTACACAGTTAAAATTACGGGCCAACAACTATAACTCGAGATAAGATTATTAAAGGGATTAAATCCATCCGCTGCAAGTCCAAGCCTAAGATTTCTTGGATCGGATGCGAAATGAGGCCACTTTTTATTAATTGTGTCCCATGCTAATGAATCAACTGGATGTCGCATCTTTCCATCTTTGCCTATGTGAGTTGAGTGCCACTATAACTTCTCTGCTCTATCTGATGATAAAAACATCCTTCGAAATCTTGGGATTATTGGAAAGTACCGCAATACTTTTGTAGATACTCCGTTCTTAACCCTCTTTGTGCGTTCGTCAACTTTCCACCGCGAGGAGCTACATTTAGGGAATTTATCCAAATGTTCATACTCTTTTCTAAATAAACAACAATCATTAATGCATGCATCTATCTTCTCACAGCCAAGATAAAATTCCTTTAGAAACTTCTTCGTTGCATACAAGGACTTAGGAAGAACGTTATCCCCAGGCAACATTTCATGTAGAGACTCAAGAAGTTCATTAAATCCTTTATCAAATAGTCTGTGTGTAGCTTTATGCTTGTATAAAGTTGTAATTGCCGACATCTTTGTATACTTTGTACACCCGGGATATAAATGAGTCTCGACATCTTTTAACTTTTGTTTAAAACTTTCATCGTCGCTTTCAAAACTATCTTCAGTAAAAATTGCATCTTGAACACAAGCACCTTTATACATCCTATGTAAATCTGACAATTCAATATCAATATCATTAGAGTATGAAGAAGTCGAATGTTCTCCGTGAAATACCCACTTCTTGTACGTAGGATCAAAGCCATGAATGATTAGGTGTTCAAATAGTTCTTCCTGATCTTGTTGACAAAGGTTTTTACATTTTCTACAGGGACATATTATCATATCAGGATTTCTAGCAGTTTTCTTGGCAGATTCAATAAATTTGTACACGCCATCTTGGTACTCCTCGGTATGTCTACAGATAATAAAAAAAGGCATGAAATCATAATCACTTCTCAATTTTACAACAGTGTTCATTCAGAAAAATACTTTAGGTTTTTTTAATATATGTAAATGTATATGCATGCGTGTAATAATAAAAAAAAACTTGGAAATCTCAACCAATCTTTTTCCATCTTGAGTTTCCCACTTACTAGTTTCTAGTCTGTTTACACCAGCAAACATTAATATTAAAAAAGAGGTAAAATATCAACAATAAACGGATAAAATGTCATATTATTTTCAAATATAGTCATTCTATAAGATCTCATTACATTAGTCACATTTTACTAAATCTTATTAGATTATTCACTATCTATATAGAGGTAGATTGAAATAAATATATAGTTAGATCATCGGGGCTACAAACTATAGCCATTTTTGTCTTATTCATGATTTTCTTAAGCATAGAAGTAATATAATCACCCACACTCAACAATACAGATTCATACACTTAAATCAAGTTGACCTATTGTATATACATATGTTCAGAAATATCAATGTGGGTATATACACTTAATTATACACAAATGAAGCAAGATAAAAATACCTATATTGGATCTGATTTGTAGTATCTGAATACTGCCTAAGACAATCACCTGCAAAATAGAATAATGAAATATTGCAAATGAAAACATCATATTTAATGTTAATGAGTTTGCCCGGGAAAAAAAAGAGAATTAACCCAAATGTCGATAAAATAAATAAAACTCACATAACACAATTAAGAAAGAAAAGAAGAATAACACACAAGTTGTCAGATTTCACACTATATATCCAATGTCAAAGAGTGAAAAAGTTGTTTAGGATCCACAAAATTTGATTTTCAGGAACTAAGAGCAACAAACTTTCACATCTAAAAAAATAGCATCGAAATATCATTCGGTGCATGATTACGTGTCTGTAGGAAAAAAGTGACAAAGTCGCAGGCCAAAACTTGACGAAAATAGAAATAATAAATAAATAGATTACAATTTATATCATCATAGCTTAATGTGGTTGTCATTATAAAAAGAAAGGCCATACCAATTTTAATCATCCAACAATACTATGGACTTTGGGGTATGACATAAGCATATCAGATATATTTTTTTGACACAGCATCTAAACATACATTACCCCTTCTTCAAACCTAAAAATCAGAACATTTATTTTTGTTGGTCAACTAGAGGTTTAAAGAGTGTATCTCACTAGATTGAAAATAAGGAAATTTGGTGTGATGATCAAATGGCATTTGTATAACACATTAGACAGCGTGATCAAATTTCGTCAGTGGGTGAACTGTAATATTTGTCCTCTTTGTCAATGTCTTTATGGTAAATCCCTAGATTGACAAAGAGAGAAAATGGGAGTGAATAAAAAAATGAGCTCAGAAAACCAATACTCATATCCCAAAATCCAGGGTGGGCTAATTATCTCCATTTACAGGTATGCGTCAAATTCTTTATCATGTCTACATTTTTCCATTCTTGTACTTTCCAACGCCGTTTTAAAAAGTTCGCATAATATAGAAACACAGTGTTTTCTAAACACAATATATTTGGAACTGACATAAGCTAAACAAGAACATAATGAAAAATTTAAATAATTGGAAGGTTTTCTATACTAGTTGGATCGGGAAAAAGAAAAAATACCTTACATTAATGGAGGTGAAGCTCTGTGGGTCTGCTACAATGGAGATTTCCCCGCTCTGTTTCAATGGAGATTTATGTACGAAGATTTATATACCTAGATTTTTATACCGCTCTGCTTCAATGGAGACTCTGATTCCGCTCTGTTTCAATGGAGATTTATGTATGTAGATTTATATACCTAGATTTCTATACTGCTCTGCTTCAATGGAGACTCTGCTTCAAGGGAGATTTAAATAGGGCTCTTCTTCTAAACCTCCGTTGAAGTTGCAGTTCCATATGGCTCTCCTTCAGTGACAGATACGTGAGTTTTTTATGGGATCGTGGATGAGAGGTTGTTATGATAATATCCAGCATTTTGTTTTTCGCACAACTGGAAATTCTAGCGCTAAACCTGGGGCCTATTTTTTTTTCTAATTTACGACACCTAATAACGTGTCATCTTTAAAAAAATTAGGACATATTTATTTTATTAGAGAATTAAGGTAAAGGACGTGTTTCTTCCTATATTTGAATTTTTAGGACAATGTTTTTCAAGTTTATAAATCTAATCCATGTGGTACAATAGCATTTATAAACCTAGTCCCTGTGATACAATTGCCTTTATTTTTTTGGTCCGTGCCAGCGGCACCATTTTTCGCCATTTTTTATTGTGTTTTTAGTACAGGGACTAAATTTATAAAATTATATGAAGTGTCCTATTTTTATACACTTTAAGCATTATGAGGACCTTTTTACAAAACTCCCTTATTTTATATGTCGTGATATCTATTATAATTGAAATGTTTACGACACGTTTCGAAATTATGTCGTGTTTATCTACTTTCCACAACACATTTTTATAAAGTGTCGTCTTTATCGACTTTCCACGACACATTTTTATAAAGTGTCGTAAAACATATGTCGTGGAAAACACTTTTTCTTGTAGTGCCTACTCGTATCCTTAAACAAAATGATAATTTTAAGTTCAATTACTTAATCAATCATGTAAAGAATAATCCATTCAGCTATGGAATAACTAAAAGTGGGTACTCATGTCTGATACCCCAATCCCCGAATAGATTTCATAATATAAATTTCTCAATTTACATAAACTAGGTGCATATTCTTACATCATAGTATCTCGTAACCATTGTATATCTCTCTAGACCATTTAATGGTTAAATTCGTATTCTTTGTCATCTACCCCATTAGACTATAAGTTTCATTCTCTTATATTACCAAATCATTATTCTAATTAATAATTGGCTATACCATTACCCATTCTCTTTAATGCTTGTCTACTTTCTTAGACTACCCAATTATTTTTTTTATTAATAATTATCTACCACGTTATTCATTAGGACTCATTTTCGTCCTTAATTATACACATCATTTTATTATCCCAACTTTATTGTCATTAAACATTGTTTACATCTTTAGACAAAAAGGGGTGCATTTTGATATAAGGTATACTATAATGTGTAAATAGGTAAATATATATATGTCAGTGTGTGTATATATATATATATGGGACACACAAAGGCATCTTTTGTTGGTGTCTCGTTCGTGCTCTATCGATAAGTCCGGATGAATCCATTATCCTAAGCAGACACCACAAAACGCACACAAGTTGGGGGCGGTCCCTACGCAGGACACCTGTACACTGCCCATACCCAGTAGTGATACATGAACAGTCAGCGCCAACCCAACCCCTCGAGGGTGGAGCCTCCACGTAGTACCTATATGGCCTACACATCTCCAAGCCCACCTGTCCCGACGTGTGGTATATAGCCCGAACAAGCGACCCCAAAGCCGATAAGACGGTTCGTTTGTATGTCCACACAAATACATAATAGTATATATTATCATCCAATATGTATAGAAAGTTACCCTATAACTACTTTAATCTTAGGATATCTTAATCCATATAAATTACAGCCTTCTTGGCTTAACCATAATATCTTAGTCAATTATTCCATAACTCATTTTAAGCAGTTATCTTACGACTACTTCCCAATTAAATATTAAGTCTCAAATATTTCCCGTTTTAACTACAAATCACATTTACTTCATCAATTAATTCTCTTTAAACACATCGGCATAGTTATTTCCCAACTAACCTATCCAAAACATTATAGGCATAGTTATTTCCAAACTAACCTCACTAACACAATTATAGGTATAGTTATCCCCAACTACCCATACCCGTACATTTAATAATCTTAGCAAGTTGTCCTCTTGACCCAAACTTTTACCATTCCAGTGTAACACCCCGCTTAAAATAATAACGGGTGGCCAGCCCTATACTACATTAAATCGGGAGTTTCAGATTGTCCAGTCTCAACATCAACTGCCGGTACTATATAATATAGGACTAACTATCCGATATCATACAAGCGAGATGTTAAAATTAAATAAAATATGCAACAGACAACACTAACACTACTAATGAAGGAAAGAAAGATGCATGAAAGAACTATGAGAAATGAAATTCTAGAATAAAATGAAATAAATAACTATAACTGAATATACTACAAGGAAGTAAACCCGAATAAGTTGTCGGGTCACAGCCAATACAATAACTGAAATGGAATAAATATAAACATGTATATAAATATCCCTTGGGTACAAACCCGATATACCACATGAATCCTACCTAGATTTTTAAAAGTAGGAAGCGACTACAAGATACATCCCGCAACAGTTTGCACATGTCACGGCTCCCAAAACTCTGGATAGAAGGTCATCCGACATCCATACGGTAGGATACCTATAATAATAAATATATATATATATATAGAGAGAGAGGCAGGCTCCTGTGCACACTAAGTTTGCACACTAAGTTTGCACATTACCTTTTATATATAGTAAAAAAAATATTTTTGAGGTGATTTTTTTTGTGTGATATTTAAACATTTCAACGAACCCATATAAAAAAAATCAGCTCAAAAAAACTTTTTTTGCTATTTTTAAAAAATCGGTCAAACTTTCGCAGTTTTTAAGCCCTTTAAAAACTGCGAAAGTTTGACCGATTTTTTAAAAATAGCAAAAAAAGTTTTTTTGAGCTAATTTTTTTTATGTGAATCCGTTGAAATGTTAAAATATCACATAAAAAAATTGGTGTGCGCCAGCACTAAGTTTGCACACTTTTAAAAGGTAATGTGCAAACTTAGTGTGCAAACTTAGTGTGCACAGGAGCCTGCCTCTATATATATATATATATATATATATATATATATATATATACACACACACAAGCAGGAGAGAAAATTAAACGGGTCAGAGCCCGAGTGTGAAAAATATTTAGCAAGTGTGTTAACCGTTCATAATAAATATCGGTGCACTTATTTCATAATTAAAGTGGAATCTCACTCTCGTGGAACCCCAACTCACCTCTCATCTAACGGCGCGCACCTATTCGCGTCCTCAAATTTTAGTTAAATTGCCCCAATTTTAAGGACAACCTAACTTATCATAGGCCTAACCTATACCCATGAGATCTTCCTTCCTATCATAACCCAAGAATCCACTCTTTATATCCACACTTAAGTATTTTTACAAACATATATGCCATATTAGGCTTAATGGATTTCGATTTATAATTTAATCAATTATAAATCTTAATAAGTTACCCATATGCATTTGGGTTGAAACATATGATTTAATTTCTACATAATAGGCATACAAAATCATTATTGACAAAACTTCTCTCCAATCTCAACGCTGCGCTACGTTTCGTGCGTGGGGTGTCTCGCAAAGCGAAATCCAAACAAGGAACCACCCCGTTACACTACTCCTTATCAACGTCGATCCTAGAGATCCATTATGTCATACTAATTATTGGCAGAACTTTTCTCTAATCTCAACAATGCACTGCGTTTCGTGCGTGCGGTGTCTCGCAAAGCGAAATCCAAACAAGGAACCACTCCGTTACACTACTCTTTGACAATGTCGATCCTAGAGATCCATTATGCCATACATACCATATTATACTACAATTATGAAAACAACTAAAATCTCCAATAATATCCTTGGGATTATGTAACCGAAATATTCCTTAAATACGATACATCAACCCCCAATCATCTAGTACACCATAATCATCCAAGATGTACTCCATAAAAGTTCATATCCTTTCATCTATAGGATATATAAATATATATATAGTCATTTTATTCTAACCATATATATATATATATATATATATGTATATATCATCATCATCCATACCCATGACCAAGTGTACATATCATATCTGATGTACAATGGACATGCACATAATCCACCTGGCTATATATATCGCCGATAAAACTGCACCATGCTATCATCTTCCCAGTGCCCGGCTCATGTAGCAACTGGGGACCACCATGGTGGGGCTCAACGACACCCATCTCGTGGCAAACTCACACACATGATGTCCCGGGAAGCGGTCATAGCTTCTAACTGGCAATGAGAAGAAACATACCCACCACGTCTCATCCCAAAAATATATATATCACATAATAACACACTGGACAACTATGACCTGGGGAATATCCACACCCTGCTCCTTAAGCCAGGATGCTCACCCTCTGCGCAGAAACTTACCAATGATAGCATGAGCGGGGTATGCTTAACCACATAAGTATATATATCGTTATCATGCACAATATATACACATCCATATGATCCCATCATATGATCAAATATTAAACCATCACATAAGGTTTAAATATCCATATCATGTATATCCACATCATAAATATATCCATACAATCATATTCATATGGATATAAATACATATATTCACATATCCATATATCTATATATATACAAACTAATCCTCTTTCATATGTATAAGATATATATACTCGGCTATAAGTATACATAATCCTCAATATACAAGCCGTCACCACAAATTCAATTAATTTACCTCGATATGTGAATACAATCCCTGACTTGAAACATATTCAATCATTTTTCCTATGATGAATAGTCTCCCAAAATCATATGCATATATATATACATATATATCCGACATTAGGGATATCAGCCAAGATTTTGTGTAGGAAACCATCACTACACATACCATCTATATCCGAAAGCACATTAAAGAATCTAGTAATAATTTCGACTATCGGTATATACTTAACTAATAGTCTATAAGCCTCAAGATAAATCTTGCATTCATCAAATAATCCCATTACTTAGGGAAAATACCCGTTGTAAATCACACACCGATAAACAACATCTACTCCAACTAGATTTTCACATTCTACTCTAGTTAGTAATATGATCCCATCGTTCTCGATTTTCGACTACGGTTCAATCACTTTTGTGAATCCCCTAGTCTAAGATCTCTCGGATTTATTTCTTAAAGTTTATCGTTACTAAGGGTATGCGACCACTCTCTTTCATTGGGCCCCAACCGTGTCTGAATCATATCCTATCCTTATAAGGATTCAATATAAATATCGGCCTAGAAATTTCACAACATACACTCGCAACTCTCTCTAAGAGTTCTTAGCCTCCCAACATATTTACACTTACGATTTGTCTCTAAGTATGAATCTCAATCCCAATGAGGTTTCCCCACAATCTCTATACACATCTCCAAGTACATACTTGGATATATTTTTCCCAAATTTTCCCAAGAAGTACCCATGATCACAATGTGTGAGAAACCCCCTTGTGTGACTCCAAAGCATCTCTCTTTCATCATAAGAGAAGGCCCCAAATCAATAAACCCAACCAAAAAGGGTTAGAGATCATCCTAGAAAAATCCCCTAAAACAGCTCGGTTTCGGAATCGATTCGGCTTGGCCCGAATCGATCCGGTCTCAAGGGCGAATCGATTCGATCCAACTGCGAATCGATTCGGTCCAAAGGACCTGGGAGACTGTCTCAAACCGAATCGATTCGCCTTGGGTCCGAATCGATTCGGTCATGCAGACCTGCCAATATTGCCTAGGCCGAATCGATTCGCTTAAGGGGCGAATCGATTCGGGTCTGCAGAACTTGAAGGGTTCTTCTTCTTCGATGAACCCACAAATTTTAAACCCTAAAATTTCTATTCTAACCTCAAAATCTTTATCACAACATGATTCTAAGCCAATAAATCAACCCAAAGTTGATCCTAACCATTTCTACACCATTAAACCCATATTTAAACATTGATTTCAAGATTTAAACCCAAAAATCTAGGTTTTGATAATTATACCAAAATCCAATTCTTTAACCCACAAATTATGAAATATAATACACAAATGACTTATTTAGCAAGATTAAACACTTGCCTCAGATTTGTAGAGGTTGGATCGTCCTCGATGTCGCGTTTGGGCCGGAATCTCCAAGCTTTTCTTCCTCTCTCTCTTCCTTTCTTCTTCTTTCTTTCTTCCTTTCTCTTTCTCTTTCTATTTCTCTCTTTCTCTGATGAGAAGGCTTCATCCGTAAGCCTCTAAAGCCTATAAAACATAAGTCCCAATTTTAAATGTTAAGACACACTTTAAATGACTTGTTTACTCCAATTCGAGCCAAACTGACTTAAAAACATTCCGGAGCCGAAATAAAACCCAATGACAGTCATTTTGACTATCTCGACCCTTCCGGGATCGATGGTACCCTTAAAATCATCATCCAAAATACTTTGAAATGTTCTCTATTTTTTGGCCTCAATTCCAAATTTTAGAATTCTCCAATTTAATTATATTTTATTTTCCCAAAAATTTAATTTCTCAGTCTCGAAAATCATGGGGTGTTACATCCAGATTATTAATAATTATTTACTTCTCGATACCTTTTCGATAAGGTTTATATGTACATATATAAGGAGTTAGCTACGATGAATAAGGGTTATATGTACATATATAAGGAATCCTCCAATATGGTAGGTAGTCCAACTTAACCTACTATCACAACCGATGTAAATCTTTTAGACATAGCCCCTACACTTAGGATACACTCCCATTTAATCTTATTATACTCTAACCATCAGACGAAATTTAATCATTAATCTTTAACCTCATACATTCGACTTATCTCCAATAAGTGTTCCTTTTATTTTTAATTCGCCTCGAATTTATCATATTATTATTATTGTATCTCTTATGGTCTTATCCTCTATGTACCCCTACTAAAATTACCCAAATCAATTAGGTATATCTCTGCCACCTAACCCACGCATTTCATATGGCTTCATTCAATAATTTCATGTATATCATCTCATTCGAGTAGATAACTTGCATTCTAAGTCATCACGCATGTACCTCTATATCACGAATCCATCCAGGTTTAAACACGCATATAGATCCATAATAAACTCCTAATATGTTTTAATACCCATTGTTCCTCACTTGGGTAAATATCTACAACTTAAACCGCCAAAAATGAACAAAATTCAATTTCCTAGGCGGACCGAATTGATTCGCCTGATGGTCGAATCGATTCAGAGCTGGACAGAAGCCCAGATCTGCTACGAAATTCATGTACAGGATTTTTATCCTCAAATCCTCCTTCAGCAATTTTCATTTTTCATGATCCAAAAACTTAAAGAAGGTATGGCTATAGACTTTATGACATCAAGGGATCATTATACACAAGATTTAACTCCAAATCGATTATCAAGAATTTGTCAATAACTTATGAATCTAATATTTCCAGATTTCTTCTTATTTTACTCCATAATTTCCCAGACTTGTTGGAAGATTTCCACATGTTTTCCAAAGAGTTTCTGAATTTCAATTACATGTATACAGATTCGATATGAAGGAATATGGATATACGCATGGATCATGTATTAAGCATCAAATTTCACACTAATTTAAAGATCCCTAGTAATTTAATACCAAATCATGATTTAACTTGAAATATAAACGTGGAGTTAATATTTATATAAGAATAGAACAAATTAAATAAGAATGGCAAGAGAATTCTTTCCTGAAAATGGTGGAGAACCTCCTCTTTCTTCCTCCTAGGGTGGTTCTTCTTCCTCCTCTTGGGTGGTTATGTCTAGGATTCTTGGATGTAACTCCCAAATGAGTGCTTTAACCCTTAATAAATCAGATTAGTCTTCGGTTTCCGAGTTGGGCTTTGAACCCCAACTTTGGACCCCCAATTGAACCCGAATACATTATTTAATTAGCTTGATAACTACCCAACTCTTATATATATATACCTCGGGACCATTCCTAAGGGTCTAAAATACCCGACCGATCCCGTAATACCTCTCAAAGTGCGCGCCGAGTATTTTTATCCAAAAATACATTTTACTTATGTCGTGACACTTGTAATTACTTGTAACTCAATATAAAATCCCTTTCTAAATTTATCCCATATCATTAAATTTCAACTCTAAAATTTATAAATAATACCGAGTTTAATTACTCACAACCGAGGTTAACTAATTTCACCAAATTAATTTAATCCTTATTAAATTTTATTTTATTCGAAAAATATACGGGGTATTACAATGAGTTAAAAGTAAGTACGAGCTATATATGAGATATACCATTATCACAATTAACGCTCTCACTAATGTCATAATATTGCAATATAAAAATTTGCAATAGGCGCATATCTCTTGTTGTACAAATCATCATGATGTAAAATAATAAACTTTCAAGCGCACAAAAATTAATCATTTCATGACTCGATGTTTTCAAATAATTGTGAATGAAGTTCACAACATGAGTTAAAGTATAGGCCATATACATAAGGACAAGAATATTTCATTTTGGTCATGCTTTACCATTTTCAAGATATAAGCAAAAAAAAACTCAGGATATCAATCATATAGCAATATAAATAATAATCCATCAAAATTCATGATAAAAAAAAAATTTGAATAATTATTAATAAACACTTATCTTCCCCTAAGGGATACCAATGAAGGCATATATGCATATAACAAATGTGGTGCATCTTTCTCATGAGATAAAATATTCTCAACATTTTCTTTCTTAATTGTTATCTTCTAATAAGATGTAATATTTCAATTAAAGTCATTTAATCAATTTTCAAGTAATGAAATTTATCATGAAGTCAAAATAAAATAAACTCAATAATTTCATATTTTTAAGAACGAGAAGCTCATCACAAGATCAATATTTTCATATTTTTAACAAATAATTCAACGATTTGCTCAAGAATAACTTCAAAATCAATCAAATAAATAAATTTCTTAATAATGGATGCAACATAGATTAATCAATTTCAATTTATTTCAAAAAAACTCAATATCTATAATTATAAGACTTTTTCATTTAAGCACAAACATTACAAGTGTCATTTTATTTTTACAAAAATATATTTCAAGAAGGTCAATAATATTCAAACAATGGGGCTAATCATGTAGCAGACCATAAATACAAATCATAAAGATCAATATGTTCATATCATCAAAATTAATGAATGCATATCATAATAGTAACACGTAGCAAAAACAAGCATATATTCAAAAAGGGCATTTTCGTTTCAAATCAATATATAATAAAGTCATGAATTAGTCCAATATCATCCACAACAAATATATGTCAAGGTGTAACAAAATTATTATGAAAATTCATCTTAACACTTTATCATCAAAATCAGATGTGTCGTATAACATAAAATAATCAAAGGATGCATGAATGTATAAATCAACAAGGGGAGTAATAATCAATAATATGAAATTAGTATACTTGAAAAAAGTTAGTCTAAGCATGACAAATAAATGAATGATTTTCAATTAAGATCATATGAGAAATCAATAAAGAATTATAAGATATTTTAATAAGGAAGTACCTCGCAACCTTACCAAAGATATTTCCACGAAATTCTCTTCAAGTGCGGCATTTTCAACATTAGCCAATACTTCATATTTCAAATGTGATTCCAATTCCAAAACATATACCTTTGATATTTCACAACTCATCACAAAATGCAACCTACACAACTTTGAAGATTCTTTCTTTGAAACCAAAAATGTGTTAGGTCCATAAAGTAATATTGAAACACAAATATTTCAAAAAGCTTCATCTTATCAATCTTAAGTATAAGAATAATAAATGATAATCAATAAAATCAGTAATGATATACTTATCATAAAATCATCAAATTCAATTTTATCATATCAAATAACAAACTATTCATTAATCCATATTGAAAGAAATAATTTATCATCCATAGTATGTTATTTAACTAAACAAGAAAAAATTTATTCACATTTTCCAACAATAAACATATTTGGGTAAAAATATGAATTTAATGAGATTATTAATCATTAATAAGTATATAAAATATGAAATTAATACACCCAAATATTTATAAAAAAACTAATACTAATTTTATTCAAGTCCCAACACCGGTTTTGCACCTAAAAACTTTATCTTTTGGAACCCAAAATATTTGTGGTTGGTTAGGGTTAGCATGCATAATAGTTCCTTTGGGAACCCAGTCTAATTGAGTGTTTTTATACATCCATCTTTGGCTACCTTGTAACATGCCCAGACTTTTTTTTTCCATTTGCAAATTTCTCAAGACTAGTTGTCAAATCCTCAACTTGAAATTTCATTTTATTATTTTCAAATTCAAGTTTTTTAAGAGACTTGCTTTTAGAATTTTCTATTTTCAAATTCATTTCTTAAAGAATGATTTGCTAATTTCAAATCATTAATTTCTTTTAAGTACAAATCACATTTTGAAGAAAGTAAAGAATGAGACTTTTTAAGTTCTACACATTTATTTTTAAGTTCTTCAAAACTATCACATAATTTATTAAAAATATTTTGTAAGGCCTTATAATCATCAATATTACCATTATCACTATCACTAGAAGAATCAAGGTTGGAGTGTACCACGTCTTCAGTAACCATAAAACAAAGGTTTGTAGTATTATCGTCATGGCTAAAAATTCATCAAGAGATTCATTCTCATTTGAATTCTCCATTTCTTCATGCTTATCTACACCAATCTCATATATTGCTTATAATCTGTCCTAAATATCCTGAGCATATTCACAACAAGAAATTGTGTCATACACATCAATATGTAATGAACAAAGTAGAATATTTATAGATTTAGCATTTAACTGAATTTTCTTAATATCTAATTCACTTAAATATTTTCATTTTGAGAAATATGTGACTCATTTATAATTAATCTCCAAATTTCATAATCATAAGATTGAATAAAATATTTCGTTCTATTTTTCTAATAACTATAATCATTTCCAAAAAAAATAGGAGGTTTAAAAATGGATCTGCCTTCACAAAAAAAGTTACCCGTGATCTTAAACTCTAGGATTGTTAAATTTGAAAATAAATAAATTAGAGCCTTGGTTCTAATACCAATTGTTGCCCAGATTATACTCAAGAGGGGGGGTGAATTGAGATTTTGCAATTAAATTAAAATTGCAGAAAATATTTAATTTATAACATTTAATCCAAGTTTTAGATTTTACAAATCTTAAATGATTAAACCTATGATCATTAAATAAATTCGACCAATAAATTTAAACAAGTGAAATCACAAATTATAACACACTGTAAATCGTGTGATACCGATTTAAATAGATTCGCAAGTTTCCAATTAAGTCTTATTTAATTGGATGTCTACTTTTAAACCAAATAAAGTCAGACCCTAATCATGCATCTAAAGTGCGTGTGTCAACCCATAAATAAATAAAACATGTGACACAAATTTAAGAAAAAATCCCTGCAGGACAAAACCTTTTATTTTCTAGAACCTTGAAAAGTTTACAAGACCATTGACTTACATACAACCTGATAATCGCCCACAAATGTAACGCATGGTGTCTTTGTCAAACCACCAAAGCAACGGCTATAAATATTGACACAGAAATACCCGCAGGTGTCGGTTCTGATGTCGTCAGCTGGAACTTTCCCTTTCCAGGAGGGCAGCAATGAAGAAGAGAACGGCTTCTCCACAAGGGTTGAATAAAAGCAAAGTCGTGTTCTTGGGTTACAAAAGGATTCACAAAGATTTGGCAAGAATGTGTGAATCAAAACATGAGTCTTGGGACTCAAAAATATGAAGACTTGAGGTGATAGAACTCTCAAAAACGTCTATCCAAGTCTTATGAAATAACTCCCCCAAAGTTGGCTTTTATAAGGAAACCAAAAAGAGTTTTAATTTTTTTCAAACTCTGCCAGCGTACAGGTACTCCGAACCGGTTTAGGTGTACCGCGAACCAGTTCGCCCCCCGAACCGGTTTGGCTTTCGGTTCTCAGAAAATCGCTGAAACATGGGGCTGAAACACTTAGCATTTTTCCAAGTCTTTTCTCAAAATTTTCTCCATTTTCAAAGGGCCATAACTTCTTCACCGTAGCTCGGATTGAGGTGACGTTTCTTCCAGTATCTTCATTGCAGCGAGATCTTCAACTTTCCAGTTGACCAGACCTCCGGACAGTGGCTGTAAAATTACCAAAATGCCCTTGAACATCCATATATAGCCTTCTTTCACTGTTTTGACTTCTCTTACGTACCACTTGCATTAAGTCCCTAAAATCATGGAACGTGAAGTCGTTGAGACAGATGTGGGGCACATGATAGAGATGATGAATGCTTGATTCCCGGAATTCAGATTGAGGCCGTCATGTGAGATCGTGTTGAGACGTGCCAAATGTAGCGGCATACGACATACACAACTGTAAGATATCGGACATGAGAAATATGTCCTTACAAATCTCCCCCTATGTCTATGCCGGTACATACATAAAAAAATCCGAATTATCAAATAACAAAATTTCCTATACAAATCTACCCTTCTATGAACCCAAAACTGGAAAGATACAAATGAATAAGTCTTCATCGTTTGATCTTAAAATCTCCAATACTTTTCTCATCAGGGTGTGTAATTCAGAGATCATCAATGTAGTACCTACACACATGAGATAAAGCAAATACCAAGTGATGTATCGAGTTTGAAATGAGATAAACATAGATACCAATTTATGATGAAAGCATATGAAAAATTTCAAATCTCAAAAACTCCCCCATAATATGATAATTCTACTCCCCCTTTTTATTATGTCCCCAAATAGACAGATATGAGAAGCAGAATAGAATGCAAATGGAGAACGTCACAAGGAAATAAACTGCTATTTTTGAATTTTTCAAAAAAATTTCACAGAAAAAAAATATATGTAACATATATAAAACATGATACAAAAGACACACCATGGATTTAAACTAAAACAATCAAGTCATGGAAATGGAATGAATGGGTGTGAACACATTCGATAGGAAAATCAATGCAATCAATCATATGTGCACGATGCATAGTGTACTCCTAACGAATGAACATCAAAAGTATCCTTAGGTGTAAAAATTGTTGAATTTAGATGACATCGTCTTATGCAAATCAACAAATCAAAGTCAAAGTGATTTCCACACCAATAACGTCCGAAACTATGTACCGCATTTTCAAGAATTTCAGGGATGTGAAAACCCGTTATAAAATCTCCAACTAAACTCCCTTATATATATATTTTTTTAGAGGTGTTAAACTAAATTCTCAAACATTGGAGAATTGGTGCAAAAACCTAAATGACCCATAATTGGCATGAATTTCTTTTTATTGCCTTTAATTTTTTTCGGGCTCTTTTAAACCCGTTTGGGCCTTGGATAATAAAATTCCTCAATTTTTTAGATCCAATTTAACGGTGGCTTAGTATTCGCA
Source organism: Sambucus nigra (assembly GCA_949130495.1). Lineage (NCBI taxonomy): Eukaryota > Viridiplantae > Streptophyta > Magnoliopsida > Dipsacales > Adoxaceae > Sambucus > Sambucus nigra. The sequence goes on along the minus strand of OX422221.1, from coordinate 222,263,323 downwards.
AAGGCAAAATGAACCTTTCGCAGCCCTTCCCCATTTTCAAACAAAGCACACAACCTCACAAACGGCTCTTACATGCACAACTTTCTTATCAAGTTTTATCGCGCTTGGTTCATTTTAAGGACAGGATTGAAGTGAAAACACCCAACCAACATGTGATAAGACAAGCACAATAATCAAAAAAATCCGTGCATGTGTGCAATAAAGGAAAACATGAATTAAACATGTAGGAAGTGACACTTAATTACATCTTAATGGCTCCAAACATTATAAAACACATGGATGAATTGACCTATTGTCTCAAAACACTATCAAATAGTCACATGAAAACAAAACGGAATGATGTTGTGACTCGGTCATCCTAAATGTCCATCCATAAACGGTGCAAACAAAATACAAAAATCTTTTTGGATTTTCAAAAAAATTTATCAAAATAAAATCTTTTTGTATTTTTTAAAATTTTTCAAAAATTTAAAACATACAAACATGATACATACTAGCAATAGGCAAATAATATCATCATGAAAAACATCCTATGCTAGTAAACAAGTCAAACCTCAATCGTTAGGTGCGGAGGGGTGTTCCAAAGGAGGTGACAACTTATGAAAAACCTCCATCAATTCTTGTGAAGTTTTGACAAAAAACTTAACTTGCTCACCTAAATGTGAAAACTCTCTCATGTAGTCTCCGGGAGCATATAAAGTATCATGTGTGGGTGCATGTGTGCCAGAAACACGTGTAGAAGCAAAACGTGACACATAACCCAACTTAAAACAAAATTCCCTAAGGTGCTCTCTCCTTTTGCAATGTGAGCAAACAAAAATAAGCCTAGGAACACCTCTCTCAAAAACTCTAAGATGCACTCTCCTAATAGGAATGGGACACCTAGGTGGGTTAGGGTCAGACTCACATGAATCAAACACTAAAGTGGGAATCGGCTTGGGTGCTAATTGGGAAGTAGAAGCACCGTCATGACTTATTCCTAACTTCTCACCTTTACCCTTATGAACCACCTTTTCAACCTTCTTAGGTGCGTTCTTAAAATTGACTTTGACCTCCCTGGCACGTTCGAGATCACTCTCGAGTTGTGATACACGCATCGTCAGATTAGACAACGTGTTGGTCAATTCACACTTCTCCTTTCTCAAAACCTCCTTCTCTCTCTCCAAATCTAAAACCCGACGACCTAAATCTCAATTATACTTCTTTATTTTCAAGGTCTCGGTGTACAAATCTCTAAAAGCGTTTTGGAGCTCACTTTCATCTCCACTCTCCTCCTCGCTTTCTTCCTCACTCGAAGAACATAAATCACTATCATCGCTCTCGTGTGCACTCTCATGAGACAAAGTGGGTGTGCTCGCACGACTAGAAAAGGCGACAACCATCTCATGTGCTAAACATTTATCAGACTCATCTCCCTTATCACCCTCACTATCACTAAGAGTGGAGGGCATAGAAGTCTCTTTTCCCTTTCTCCTTATCCTAGTAGGACACTCTTTAGCTATGTGCCCTCTCCCTTCACACTCAAAGCACCTGATCTCATCCTCTTTGTCACTGTCTTTGGCCTTCACTGTCTTTGGCCTCCACTTTCTTTTTATTTGACTCAAAAGATCGCTTTTTATTAGAAGAATTTTTTTTATTCAGTTTGAGAAACTTTTTAAGATTTTTCGCAAACAAGGCCATATCTCTAAAATCAAAATCTTCCTCGGAATCAGACTCACAAACTTTTTCTTTCTTTTTCTTAAAATGAGTCTTTAAAGCAATGTCGGTATCCTTAGCCTTAATGGTTTTGGGAAACATGTCAATCTCATAGGTTTGAAGATCTCCTGCAAGTTCTTCTAACTTAAGTGATTTCAAATTTCCCAAAGAGTTCAAAACAGTGACTTTATGTATAAAGCGTTTTGGAAGAGATCTCAAAATCTTTTTAACGACATGCGTGTTATCAATTACCTCACCCAAATTAAAACTTGTTTTAACAATGTCCGACAAACGTGCATAAAAATCATCAAAGCATTCAGACTCAGACATGATAATAGTCTCAAATTGGGTGCCCAAATTTTATAGTTTTTTGTCTTTAACCGCGTTCGTACCCTCATGTGTCAATTTCAAAACATCCCATGCCTCTTTAGACATGGTGCACGTCATAATTCGGCGGAACTCGTCAGGAGTGACGGCTCCAGAAATAGCACTCAAACCACGAGAATTAAAATTGGACATTTTATAATCATCTTCAGTCCAGGCTGACACGGGTTTTAAAGAGGTGATATTGTCAACGGTGATCGTGGGAGGAGTCCACCCATTTTCACAAAACAACCAAACACGCTCATCAATAGATTTCATACGAGGTTTCCAGTAGGCATAATTAGATCAGTCAAAAATAAGCATCTGATTATAAAAATCAATATCATACAAATTTTGCGAAAAACAAAGATCACACGATAAATTAGTGTAACCCGCTCTGATACCAATTTGTAAATCGTGTGATACCGATTTAAATAGATTCGCAAGATTCCAATTAAGCCTTATTTAATTGGATGTCTACTTTTAAACCAAATAAAGTCAGACCCTAATCATGAATCTAAAGTGTGTGTGTCAACCCATAAATAAATAAAACATGCGACACAAATTTAAGGAAAATCCCTGCAGGGCAAAACCTTTTATTTCTAGAACCTTGAAAAGTTTACAAGACCATTGACTTACATACAACCTGATAATCTTCCACAAATGTAACGCACGATGTCTTTGTCAAACCTCCAAAGAAACGGCTAGAAATATTGACACAAAAATACCCGCAGGTGTCGAATCTGATGTCGTCAGCTGGAACTTTCCCTTTCTAGGAGGGCAGCAATGAACAAGAGAACGACTTCTCCACAAGGGTTGAACAAAAGCAAAGTTATGTTCTTGGGTTACAAAATGATTCACAAAGATTTGGAAAGAATGTGTGCATCAAAACATGAGTCTTGGGACTCAAAAATATGAAGACTTGAGGTGATAGAACTCTCAAAAACGTCTTTCCAAGTCTTATGAAATAACTACCCCGAAGTTGGCTTTTATAAGGAAACCAAAAAGAGTTTTAATTTTTTCAAACTCTGCCAGCGTACAGGTACCTCAAACCGGTTCGGGTGTACCACAAACCAATTCAACCCTCGAACCGGTTTGGCTTTCGGTTCTCAGAAAATTGCTGGAACATGGGACTGAAACACTTAGCATTTTTCCAAGTATTTTCTCCATTTTCAAAGGGCCATAACTTCTTCACCGTAGCTCGGATTGAGGTGCCGTTTCTTCCAGTATCTTCATTGCAGCGAGCTCTTCAACTTTCCAGTTGACTAAACCTCTGAAATGTGGCTATAAAATTACCAAAATTCCCTTGAACATACATATCTACCTTTCTTTCACTATTTTGACTTCTCTTGCGTACCACTTGCACTAAGTTCCTAAAATCATGGAACGTGAAGTCGTTGAGGCAGATGTGGGACACATGATGGAGACGATGAATGCTTAATTCCCGAAATTCGGATTGAGGCCGTCATGTGAGATCGTGTTGAGACGTGCCAAATGTAGCGGCGTACGACATACACAACTGTAAAATATCGGACATGAGAAAAATATGTCCTTACACACAATAAATAAATTGTCAATTTTTGTATTTAATAAAAAATTATATTTGGGATTTAATCTAAAATAATTCAAACAAGAATATCAAATAAATACTACAAATTAATTAAACAAGTTATGTTTCAAGATTATAACATCCAATAAATCTATAAACAATTTCGTAATTAATAAAAATTAATATTTTAGCATTAATTAATTATTATGAAAATAATTATTTTAATCTTGAAATAATTTTATCAAAATTTCAGATTTGATATATTTGCAAGTGTAAGAGAAGAATATATGAATTCAAGTAATCACAAATAAAATATGCACATAAAATGCGAAAAATAAAGACACCGAATTTTTAACGTGGTTCGGCCATATCCCGACCTACGTCCACGCGCCTAGAGAAACTTCCACCTTCTTGCGCTTCACTATTCCTGATCTACTTGACGGTAGGATCAAACCACCACTTTACACCCAATCTGTAGAACCGACTATTGGTACAACTTCCGAAGTTAAAGATTCAAGCTTCAAATTTTTACAACAAATGGAGTAGAAGTTTGATGTACAATGTTTGAAACTCTTTAAAAATACAAATGAGTCCGAGTTTCTTCTTCAAAGATTTCTTCTTGTAGCAAAATAATATTTCTTGTGCTCTTATTTTTCTTCTTCAAGAGGAAGAGTATAAGAATATATTGCTTTCATAAAACTTGTAGAGCTGAGTGTCAAATTTCAGTTGCTCTCTTCTTGAGTAAGTGTAAGCTAAATAAAATTTATGGTGATCTCTTGAACTTGTATAAGCAAAGTAAAATTATTTTCTCTCTGATTATATTTTCGTATCTTTTCTGTGTTTGAGTTGGTGCTTCAACTGATTTTGGTCTTGTATATTTGTAGCTTCAAAAATAGTGACTGTTGGAGAAGAGTATAGACTGAGTTCTTCTCCGTAAAAATATTTAACTGGTGAGAGGCATGACTGAAAAAATAAGAACATTGGAGAGCATCTGTAACTTGGAGTGGTTAGAGTGTAGAGCATTAAATGCTCAATATCTTAAACAAAATCATATCTTGAAGAACCATTATTGTTGTCTAAGAAATATTGTAGACTAATATATGAGAAAGAGAGGTTATAAGACACAAAAGAACAGATACAATGGATCTCCAAATTATAGCAAACCCTATTTTCTCACGTAAAGGCTGGCGAGGCACGATACGTCGAAAATAGGACTTACTTTTCAATTAATACCATTCTTAGCACAAACGTAATATAAGTAACATTATTTTAAAGGCCCATAATTGAGTTTCATGAATAATTCCATAACAATAAATGAATTCAAACCATCACGAAATAAATCATAAATTCAACTGCAAAGTAAATATCTCAACCCAAAAAAATGTAAAGAACTCTCGGGCTTATGCCCTTACAATTGTTCTAAATAGAATAAATAACTATGGCAGAAAAGCACCTATGCTAGAATCAATAGGTCTGAAAACTGATGAGTAGGGAAGATTGCAAGACTGCTATAGCAACAATCCAGCTATCCCTGTCTAGGAGCACCTGGGGGGAGAAAACATTAAAATTTGGGTCAGAGTCTTAGGTGTTCAAGAATTAACTTAATCAATTTAAGATGCAATAATATAGTTGATGCAAAATAAATATTCTACCTCTTCACTCACATGCGATTAACATCTCACCCCTCAGCTAAGTGTGATATTACCCACATCCCAATAAGTCTTAAATAATGAGTGTGACGATGCGATAATTAAATAATAATGGATTTGGCGATAATTACCTACTTAAGTGAACCGGCCATATTTAATTGTCAAATCCCATATTATCCCAGTCTTATGAGTCTCACATAAATGGCATAAACACTTATTATGCATCACCGAATAAGGGTTTGTAGCTTATGTCCACATTCTTAGATAATTCAATTTATCTCACTTAAAATCTAGGTAATTATATATATATACTTTCACATATTTCACACACAAAGGCATATATCATTGGTGTCTAGTTCATACTCTGTCGACAAGTCCGAAGGAATCTCTTATCCTAAGCGGACATCACAAAACACACATAAGTTAAGGGCAGTCCCTACGTAGGATGCCAGTTCACGGCCCATACCCAGCGGCGACAAAGTCTATTAGCGTCAACACCTACCTCTCGTAGATGATGCCTCTACATAGTACCTATATATCCTAAACAATCGTTAAGACCGCCTGTGCTGACATGTGGTACACGGTCCGACGCATGAACCCCCAAGTCGATAGGACAGTCCATGAACATTTGGTATGTCAACACAAATGCATATAAGTACAAATTATTATCTCCTATAATATGTATAGGTAACTACTCTATAATTACCATAGAAAGTCCGACATAAGGTTCACAATTTTCCACATATTAATAATTTACCATCCAGTGAATTATTAATTCCATCCATTTGAATAATTACTTAACCAACTAGTTAAATGTAATTTTTTCAATTAAATGTGAGTAAAATTTTATTTTTAATGAATTTCTTATTCTCCCAAAAATGGTCCCATGAACTCTAATAGACTTCTAAAAATACCTTTAACCAAACCCCAGGCCTAGCTCACTCAGGCCACAGGGCCGAATCGATTCGGACTTGGGCAGAATCCCAAATCTGCTTATTTGTTCTAATACGGGATTTCTAATTTTCATCTCAACTTCACTTCGAAAGATCCATTCCACTCCATGATTATGTAGTTGAGTCCCTACCACTTAATTAGTCCACTTAGGATTATTAATTACATAATTCAATCCAAATTCCATGCCCAATTTCCCAGAATTTATGAACATTTGAATAAGTAATCAAACTCAGATTTCATCTACAATTCTAACAATTTTTAATTCATAATATAGGGCATATAACATGAGGTTTACATCAGATTTATAGGTCATAATCCAACATTAAGGTCCTCTGCATATAATCATCAAGGTTTCCCTAATTACTTATCAAGAACCCTATGGTTTCTATCCCAAATTTCAAGAATACGGTACCTAGATTTCTGGATCATAATTTTATGTGAATTTCATTCCTCTACATGCATAGAATAATTTCTTCATCATCAAATCATCAATATTAAACCTAGATCCCAGAAATCTTAAGGTTCATTATAATGCATCAAGAAAATACATTGAAAATTAAATTGAGCAAGAGAATTATTGCCTAAATAATTCGTGGAAGAAAGCCCTTTGAGTTTTTCTTGATTTCTTGACCTTTTTCTCCCTTTTTGGTTCTCATCCTTTCCTCTCTTGATAGAAGTTACGTTTAGGTCTCATTGATGAGTAGTGGGGGAGTGGCTAATCTTTCCTTAAACACTAATTAATCTCAATTCCCGAGTTGGGTTAAAAACAAAAGTTGTGGACCCCCAAATGGGCCCGAATCCATATGCAAACTAGCCCAAAAGTTTTCCAACTTATATACCCATGACCCGGGACCATTTCTAAAGATTTAAAATACCTAAATGAGCTCGTATACTCTCTGAAATATGTCTCGAATCATTTTATATAAACAGTGGATAATTATTAATTGTGTCACACATTGATTTTGTACTTTTCTACGATGCATGCGATGCTATAACCATACATATGAAAATCAATCATACACCAATATGACTTGTTAAAAATAATTAAATTTTCCAATTAAGTCCAATTTCCACAAATTTTTATTTATCCCAAAAATATTATTTTATTATTTATTTTTAAAAAATTACGGGGTATTATATTCTTCCCCCCTAATAACGAGATTCCGTCCTCGGAATCAAGAAAAGTATATACCTAGAGAGAAGAGTTCGGGATACTTTGTGTGCATGTCATCTTCCCTCTACCAAGTCGACTTGTCCTCCCGATGGTGTCCCCATTGTACCCGAACTAAAGGAACAACTTTGGATCAAAGTCGGCGCTACCGTCAGTTCAGAATGGCTACCGGTCTCTCCTCGTAAGTATCATCTGGCTGGAGCTCTATTTCATCAATATTAATGTGCCGAAACGCTATCTCATCTCTAAGGAACCTCTACAGTGAAGATATGTGAAAAATTTCGTGCATCCGCTGCAAGTGGTCTGGTAATCCCAACCGATATGACACGGGCCCAATCCTCCCCAAAATAGGGAACGGTCCCACGTATTGGGGATTCAACTTCCCTTTATTCCCAAATATCATCACCCCCTTCATGGGAGACACTTTAATAAACACCTGATCTCTAACATCGAAGTCTAAATGTCTCCGGCCCGCATCCACATAGCTTTTTTGCCTGTCCTGGGTAATCTGTATCCTGGCCCGAATCATCTCTACCTTCTCTGAGGTGTCCTGGATGAACTCTGGCCCGAGTAAAATTTTTTTCCTCCCCTACCTCCAACTAGCATGAGGGTGAACGAAAAGGTCTCCCATAGAGTGCCTCAAACGGTGTCATCCCGATCGTGAACATGTAGCTGTAATTGTATGCAAACTCCACTAAAGTCAAATACTGCTCCCAGCTCCCCTTAAAATCCAAAATTCACATTCGTAACATGTCCTCCAACATCAGGTCCACCCTCTTTATCTACCCATCAGTCTGGGAATGATATAACGTGCTCAATCTCAACTCTGCCCCCAAGGCCTACTAAAAGCTCCTCTAAAAGTGGGATATAAACGTCATGTCCCTGTCAGACACAATGTTGAGCGGTACCCCGTGTAGCTTATCAATATCTATAAGGAAGAGTCTGGCATACTTCTTGAAGTTATAATCTCTTCGGACCGGTAAGAAATGATCCACCTTCGTCAATCTGTCGACAATCACCTTATCGAATCATGCCCCCTCTGCGATGTAGGTAGCCCAGTAATGAAGTCCATGGATATGCTTTCCCATTTCCACACCGAGATCTCCAAAGGCTGTAAAACACCTACGGGATGTTGATGATCCACCTTCACTGGCTGACACGTAGCACACCTAGACACAAAATTGGCTATGTCTCTTTTCATCCTGGCCCACTAATATTGACGTCGCATATCTATGAGATGTACTGTAAGTCGTGACCCATGAGCCTCAGACATAATGTCTCGCCTCAACTCCTCATCATCTGGGGACAACCATTCTTCCCTGGAATCTCAAACCACCATCATACCCAATAAAATAGTGCTCTACCCCTTCGTCTAGCAACTGTCTCACTCGCTTCTGGCCAAGTTAATCTCCTGCTTGTGCCTTCACAACCTGAATAATGATCCCGGGGGTGATGGTGAAAATTGTCATAAATGCGTAGGTCGGGACATCATCCCCGTGATGTGATTTCACTTCGCCTTCCACACTATCGCTAATTCCAAAACCGATTTGCGGCTCAAAGCATCTGCCATGACATTATCCTTCCCCGGGTGGTACTGAATATCGAACTGATAGTATTTCACAAACTCTAGGCTCCTCCTCTGTCTCATGTTTAGCTCCCATAATGTGAACAAATACTATAGGCTTTTGTGGTCTGTGAAAAGATGGAATTTCTCCCCCAGGAGATAGTGTCTGGACACTCGCAAAGTAAAAACCACGACTGCTAACTCCAATTTACGGGTGGGGTAATGTCCCTCGTGAGGCTTAAGATTTCGAGAAGCATAATCTATAGTCCTATCGTCCTGCATCAAAACTCGAAAAAGTCCCCTTAAGGACGCATCTTTGAAGACTTTACAGTCAACCCCTGCTCGTGGCAATGCCAAGACCGATGATGCAATCAATCTAGTCTTCGGCTCCTCAAATGTCTACTGACACACATCATTCCACATAAATGGTACTCCATTCCTTGTCAAATTTGTTAAGGGACCGGCTATTTTGGAGAACCACTAGATGAATCGACGGTAATACCCAGCAAGTCCCAAAAAGCTGCGCACCTCGGTGGGTGTACTGGGTTATCTCCACTCCATCATGGCAAAAAGTTTCCCCATATCCATAAATATCCCCCACTCAGACACAATGTGGCCCAAGAATTACACCTCCCTCAGCCAAAACTCGCATTTCTCGAACTTTACATACAACTGATGATCTCGAAGCATCTGTAAGACCACCCGTAAATACTATGCGTGCTCCTCCACAGTCCGAGAATAAATCAAGATATCGTCTATAAACACGATAACAAAACGATCCGAGTAATCCCTAAACACTCGGTTCATCAAGTCCATAAATACTTCTGGTGCATTGATTATCCCAAATGGCATCACCGAAAACTCGTACAACCCATATCTAGTAAGAAAAGTTGTCTTTGAGATGTCCTGCCCCCACACTCTAAACTGGTGGTGACCCAACCTTAAATCAATCTTTGAAAAATACGCAGCACCCCTAAGTTGGTTAAATAAATCTTCAATACGTGGCAACGGGTATTTACGTATAATGATTGTGTTCAACTCCCGATATTCGATACAAAGCTATAGAGATCCGTCCTTCTTCTTGATGAATAGCACTAGAGCACCCCAGGGTGAAGTACTCCTCCTAATAAATCCCTACCTTAACAACTGCTCAATCTACTCTCGTAGCTCCCTCATCTCCAAAGGATCCATCCGATACGGAGTACGAACAATAGGTCTCCTTCCCGAAAACAAGTCGATCTCCCGACTAGGTGGTAACCCCAAAATCTCCCCAAAAATGTCAAAAACTCACTCACCACCAAGATGGAATCTAGCGCCACCACAACCTCCGAAGAAGTATCCTCCTCGGTGTAATACAAATGCATGGTCGACCCATCCCCAGGGTGCAGCATCGCAATTAGGTACATCTTCTTGCCCGGAACGACGAAGACGATGGACCTCCCATAACAATCCACACATGACCTATACGTAACTAGCCAGTCAATCCCCAAAATAACGTCGTAATCGTGCATGTCAAGTACTAATAAATCAGCTACGAAGGTGAGCCGACCTATCTCAATACCAATACCCCGGCACACTGATCATATGGGTGCCCCTCTACCCACTGGTGAGTTTATGTGTAAAATAGTGTCGGATGCAAAATCTACCACACCCGCCTCCCGTGCAAACCCCGTGCTAACCAAAGAATGAGATACACCGATATCGAATAAAATTTGGCCAATGTGACCAAAGATGGGAAACATACCCTTGACTGCCTGTGTCGGTGCTGGCCCATCTGCGGCTGTAACATGATATACCCACCCATACTGCAAACGCTATTTCTCCTGAGGTGGGGTGACGGGTGCTGGAGTGGATGGTGGAGAGACTCCCTGAGCCGAAAATGGTGGACGCTGCCCCTGTAGTGCTTGTTATCCCCTATAACCTCCTTGCCCTCGACTGCTTGGTCACCCCGAGAACAATTATTTAAAGTATGCCCCTTTTGTCCACACGTATAATAATTCCCCTGAAATGGGCGTCGCTCAAATCGTCGACCTTATTGGCCTCTACCCGGCTGTCCCTAGCCCTGATGGCCTATGTACTGCTGACCCTGATGGCCCTGCCCCGGCTGTCCCTGACCATGTTGGACCTACCTATGGCTATCATCTGCACCTCTAAACTTCTTACTCTAATTAGCGGATAGGGTGCCCCTGTGCTGCTGGGTCTCGGATCCGCTTCCCCCACTCATCTTTCCCTATTGTCTCGAAGAATCTGCTCCGTGACATTTCTCACCCTTGTTCTTTAGAAATGCCCTATGACCCTGGCAATGGAGTAATGCGGAGTTAACCAACTGATTGTATGTTATGAAGGTTGATTTCCACAAAAGAGCCTTCCTAATGTGCCAGGTCGATCCCGCTATGAACCTATCCATCCGTCTCTGCTTAGTGTTAACATCCTCCTTTGTGAAGTACGAGAGGGCGGAGAACTCCTCTTCGTGCTCGGCTACAGTATGCCCTTCCTGCTTAAGCTCTGTGAACCTGATCCTCATCTCAGACTACATGGCTAGAGGGAAGTATTTCCCCTCAAACCTCTCCAAAAACTCATCAATAGCCAGATTATCCTTCTCATCAACTGTCGTAACTGCCTCCCACCACTGAAGTGCGGCCCCCACTAATCTGAACGGAGCTAGCATCTTCTTCAGTACCGGTGTGTACTCGGACATCCATAAATGCCTCTTAATATCCTTCTTCTACCTACTCGCCACCAATATATCTGAATCTCCTGCGAACTCTGGAGGCTAGCCCTTAATAAAGTTCTCCCTCGCTCTTTCCCACATATAACCTGATGCCTGAGCTGGCATAGCCGCCTACTGTGGTGGTGGCGGTGGCGGTGGCGGTGGCGGTGGCTGTTGATGTTCCTGTGACGGTGGGAAGTGCTGGAGCATGGTTTTCATAGCCGTAGAGATCGCCTGAGACACAATGGTGGCTATCTCAGCATGTGTAATCATTTGTGGCGCTGGTGGGGTCTGTGGATGCTGTCGTGGCTTCGGGTGAGCCTCCTCCTCGGCATGTGGGACTACTCGCCTCGGCCTGCCCCTCTATCCGTTTGCCATATGAAAGCAAACAAAATTCGAATTAGTACCAATGTAAGAATAGGATGAACCCTAAGTATAATCTCTACATATCAAAGAACGCAAAGCAAAACATAATAAGCGCAACAAAAATCCTAAGGACACTAGAACCGTGCTCCAATACCAACTTTAAATACCCATATTTTATCACGTAAAGGCAGGCCAGGCACGATGCACCGAAGATAGGTCTTTCTTGTTAATTAATACCATTCTCAGTACAAACGTAATATAAGTAATATTATTTTAAAGGCCCATAATTTAGTTTCATAAATAATCCCATAATAATAAATGAATTCAAAAAAACACCAAATAGATAATGAATCCAACTGTAAAGTAAATATCTTAGCCCAACAATATGTAAAGAACCCTCGGGCTTATGTCAATACAATTGTTCTAAATAGAATAAATAACTATGGCAAAAAAGCACATAGGCTAGAATCAATAGGTCTGAAAACTGATGAGTAAGGGAGACTGCAAGACTGTTATAGCAACAATTAAGCTATCCCTGTCTAGGAGCACCTGGGGGGAGAAAACATTTAAATTTTGGTCAGAGCCCTAGGTGTGGAATAATTAACTTAACCAATTTAAGATGAAATAATACAGTTGATGCAAAATAAATATTCCCCCTCGTCACTCACATGCGATTAATATCTCACCCCTCAGCTAAGTGTGATATTACCCGCATCCCAATAAGTCCAAAATAATGAGTGTGATAATGTGTTAATTAAATAATGATGGATTTAGCGATTATTACCTAATTAAATGAACCGACCAAATTTAATTATCAAATCCCATAATATACCGGTTCTATGAGTCTCACATAAATGGCATAAACATCTATTATGCAGCACTAAATAAGGGTTTGTAGCTTATGTCCACATTCTTAGACAACTCAATTTATCTCATTTAAAATTCAGGTAATTATATATATATATATATATATATATATATATATATATATGTCGTTTCACGTATTTGACACACAAAGGCATATACCGTTGGCTTCTAGTTCGTACTCTATCGACAAGTTCGGAGGAATCTCTTATCCTAAGCGAACATCACAAAACACACATAAGTTGGGGGCAGTCCCTACGCAGGATGCCAGTTCACGGCCCATACCCAAAGGCAACAAAGGCTATCAGTGTCAACACCTACCTCTCGTAGATGGCGCCTCTATGTAGTACCTATATGGCCTACACAATCGTTAAGCCCACCTGTGCCGATGTGTGGTACTCGGTCCGATGCATGAACCCCCAAGCCGATAGGACAGTCCAAAAACATTTGGTATGTCCACACAAATACATATAAGTACATATTATTTTCTCCTATAATATGTATAGGTAACTACTCTATAATTACAATAGAAAGTCCCACATAAGGTTCACAATTTTCCATTTATTAATAATTTACCATCCAGTGAATTATTAATTCCATCCCATTGAATAATTACTTAACCAGCTAGTTAAATGTAATTTTCCCAATTAAATGTGAGTACATTTATAATTTTAATAAATACCCTATTGGCCTAAACATGGTCCCACCAACTCGAGTGGACTTCGAAAAATACCCTTAACTAAACCTCAGGCCTAGCTCATTCAACCCCTAGGGTCGAATCGATTCGGTTCTTGGTCGAATCGATTCGCTGCCAGGCCGAATCGATCCGAACCTGGGCAAAAGCCCAGATCTGCTTGTTTGTTCTAATTCGGGATTTCTAGTTTTCATCTCACCTTCACTTCTAAAGGTCCATTCCACTCCATAATTATGTAGTTGAGTCCCTACCACTTACTTAGTCCAATTAGGATTATTAATTACATAATTCAATTCAAATTCCTGTAACAACCTAGGTTTTTGGGCGACTATTTTATATTATTTTACCCGATGGGCTAATTTTATAAAATAGGGGATGTCGGAGTAAATATTATTTCCCGTAATCTTAAGGGATAATATTTACTATGTTTTGTCTATTTACCGTATGAGAAGGTAAATAGCATCATATTGTGTATTATTGCGTCGTTATATGTAAAACGACGGTTATGACTGATATTTACTTTGGAGTATAATTAATAAAATAAAATGAATATAGAACATAAAATTTGTTCACGCTATCTCGAATGCTAAAATAGGGGGTGCGGTTGTTTTTAGAATAGTCGAAATAAGTGTCACGTTGTATTTTTTAGTTTCGGGCACTTTTGGGGTGTTATGACTCAATTATGTGGATATGAGTCATTTTAATGGTGTATTAGTAATTAAAAGAGGGGAATTGTGTTTTATGACCCGTATAAGTCCCCCATCCCTTTTTCTTTCTTCATTTGTGAGAAAAGCCAAAGGAGAGAGGGAGAGAAGAGAGAGTTGGGAGAAATGGAGAAGATAGAGAGAAAGGGAAGATTGGGGTTGGATTCCGTTGCTACCGGAGGAGGATCGGAGACTACAATCTCGAGGCAAGTTTCTTACTTGCTAGTATATGATTTTATGTGAATAAATTGTGTTATTGTTAAGTAAATGGAAAATTTGGAGAAAATGCTAGGTTTTGTAAGATTTTGATGTTTTGACCTTGGATCTTATTGTTGTTGTGATTTAAGTGATTACAAGGGTTTATTTTGGTGTATAATTGTAGGGGTTAGGTTGTGGGGTGATTAGAGTAAAGGAATTGTAATAATAAAGGGTGTAGGCTTCGGATTTGGCTTTGAAGAAAAAGGAATTTTCGAGGACCTGATAGGCGCGGTCGACCGCGGTCCCAGGACCGGTCGACCGGTCATGCCAAAATGAGCTTACTACTTTCTTTGGTAGGCAAAATCCTTAAGGGACGGTCGACCGCGGTCCCCTGCCCGGTCGACCGGTCCCCTGTTTATTTCACTTTTATTTTCCTTAGTTTCTTCTGGCTTCTTTATTTTATGATAGGAGCTTAGGAACCTTCCTTTGGGGAGTAATGGGGAGTCCTAGGGGGTTGTTTTAGGTAGAATAATGTCCTAGGCTAGAATAGTATGAATGGTCTTACCCCGAGGACTAGTTTGTGTGGGTTAATGCCTAAAATGAGATAGGAGATTAACCTAAAGATAAATTAGAGATAAATGTTAATGTTGGGGCTTTTGGGAGATACTCCTTGAGAGAGACTCACTTTGATGGTTTATGAATTTGTATAAACTTTTGGAGACTAGTTTGATGTCAATGTCACTTTGGGTCTTAGGGCATTAATAAAATATGACTTAATAAATAAGAAATGCATATTATAAAATATGTTATTGAATGAATAAGTACAAATGATTTTGAGAACGTAAAATTGGAAGTTTTCAAAAGGAAAAAGTAATGGTTTTCATAAATGTTAATTTATGATTACACACCTCCCTAAATCACTATCATAAGGGAAGTTGCGTACATGTGGTGAAGCCCCCTGGCTAATGAATGCAGGATGGATATAGTCCCTAGGCCATATGGGCATTTATATTACTGCGCTGGTTAAGAGATTCTGGGTGTGGTCTTGACTTTCCCGCAGGCAATATGGCCGCTTCTTGATGTTGGTAGGTTCTCAGGTTGTCTTGTATAGATAGGCCCTGGCAGATGATAGCCATTTAGGGGCGCGTCCAGTGGGGAAACCCGGAGGGACGGTCTTAGATTATTAAAGCAATTCATGATAATGAATTGGCTTTAATGACATTTCCTGGATGGAAGAAGGGAAATGGGATAATGGTACAAAAGTATTTTTATGCTAATAAAAATGACTTTTGATTTACACTTCCTAGATGGAAGAAGGGAAGTGGGATTTTATGAAAAAGGTTAAAGCATTTTTATGTTAATAAAACTTGCTTTAAATATGTATTCTTCCTGGATGGAAGAAAGGAAATAAAATTGGTAAAGAAAGTTTTGAAATGTGATTGCATTAGTAAACATTTGATAAAATGACTTACCAAGTATATATATATTCCTATTAAAAGAAATAGGAATGGTGCGTGTAGAGTTATGAAATTGACTTGGTAAACATTTGATAAAATGTTGTACCATTTATATATATTTTCCTAAAGAAAGAATTAGGAATTCTGCTTTTGGATGGTGAATGGAATAAATTAAGTTTTCTTGAGTAGTTGTAGATCATATGCACACACACACACATATATATATATATTGATTACGTGCTGAGGGTCTAATGGATCTCAACGATCAACCTTGCCTAAGTAGTAGTGTATCGGGGGGTTCCTTATTTGGATTTCGCTTTGCGAGACACCCCACACACGAATAGGGCATAGTGTTGAGACTGGGGAGAAGTTAGCCCATAGTACTTGGGTTAACTAGAGCATCTCATGATAGTGCGCTAGGTTGCTTTTAGACTGAGAGGTGAGAAATATTATTGTTAATTGCGAGAGAAATACGCACTTAACTGTCATGCATTTTAGTCACATGGGAATCATATCAAACCGGGCCCTGACCCGTTTATATTTCTTTGTTTCTGCATATACTCTTTGTCGTGCAGGTGCTCTACCGCATGGACACCCGTATTTACATTTCCATTCCGGTTGTCATGGAGCTACAGCACATTGCGGATGTTGTAGGTTATTTGTTTTAGACGCCTCTATCTATTACATTCTAGTTATGTTCAGTTTAATTATTCGGGCGTGTTGCCCAATTGTTGCACTCATTTATTATATTGTAAATATTGAAATGTAATACTCGGTGTAATTATTTGTATTGGTCTGTTCACCGACAGCTTATTCGATGATTATTTATTATATTTTCACTCTTTATTCTTTGATTTTTGATATCCACCGTTTTTACAAATGGGATTGTCTAAGTGTTTTTTTTTTACTTGCAAATTTTTTTACATTGACAGTCCGTTTTTCTAAAATGATTGGTGGTTATCTCGTATTATTATTTTAATCGATAGTGATGCTGAGAATGGACCATCTATGATTCCTGTGATTATTAGAGTATTGGGCTGGCCACCTATTATTTTAGTAGGCGGGTTGTCACAATTCCATGCCCAATTTCTCAAAATTAATGAACATTTCAATAAGCAATTAAATTAAGATTTTATCTACAATTCCAACACGTATTTAATTCATAATATAAGGCATCTAACATGAGGTTTACATCAGATTTATAGGTCCTAATCCAACATTAAGGTCCTCTACATATAATCATCATTACCTATTAAGAACCCTAAGATTTCTATCTTAAATTTCAAGAATACGATACCTAGATTTCTGGGTTATAATTCTATGTAAATTTCAGTCCTCTACATGCATAAAATAATTTCTTCATCATCAATATTAAACCTAGATCCCAAAAATCTTAAGGGTCATTTTAATGTATCAAGAAAATACATTGGAAATTAAATTGAGCAAGAGAATTCTTGCCTTGGTAATTCGTGGAAGAAAGCCCCTTGATTTCTTACCCTTTTTCTCCCTTTTTGGTTCTCCTCCTTTCCTCTCTTGATAGCAGTTACGTTTATATCTCTCTGATGAGTAGTGGGGAAGTGGTTAATCTTCCCTTAAACACTAATTAATCTCAATTCGCGAGTTGGGTTAAAAACCCAAGTTTTGTACCCCCAAATGGGCCCAAATTCATTTTCAAACTAGCCCAAAAGTTTCCCAGCTTATATACCCATGACCCAGGACCATTTCTAAAGATTTGAAATACCTAAATGAGCCCGTATACTCCCCGAAATATGTTCTAAATTATTTTATGTCAACATTGGATAATTATTAATTGTGTCAAACAATAATTTTGTATTTTTCTACAATGCATGCGATACTATAACCATAGACATAAAAATCAATCATACACCAATATGACTTAATAACAATAATTAATTTTCCAATTAAGTCAAATTTTCACAAATTTTTGTTTATACAAAAAGTATTATTTTATTTTTTATTTTTAGAAAATTTCGAGGTATTACATAAACGAATGATGTTAGTAGACAGAAAATAAAATGAGTCTTTCATCAAATCACAACAGATATATTGTCTGTACAAAAACGTTGACAAAAACATGTTAAAGATATAATGACCAAAGGATAGAGATAATATTTTTGCAAGATAAAAGGCATTTTATGTAAATCAACGTGGGGCCCAAGATATGAAAAATGGGTGTGAAAGATTACTGACAAAGAAAGGCGTGAGTATAAATCTCTACCCAAAAAATAAATTCATATATTCTCTAATAAAAGAATTGTACACGGTTTTTGTGTATAGACAGATGGGACATATCAATTAAGTAATAAGAAAGCAATATATGTTTAACGAAGTAAAACAATGCATCTACATATATGAATAAAAAAATAGATATATATATGAAAAATTGTATATATATAAAGAATTAATAAACTCTCTCCTTATCTTTTAAACGATATATAAAATATACACGTTCAAATGTTCAGATGTAAGTAAGATTCTAATATGTATATATATATATTTCGTCCAAGTGGATAAAAAAAATGAGATGGCTGAGATGTCTTGATGATTGGCAGGTGAAAGAAGACAATTTGCGTGACCTAAGCTGGCACATGTCTCAGGTCTAAGATGGGACAAATCTATCCAAGGCAAATAAAAATGTTATGGTCGGACATAAAAAATATATATTACATAAACATAAAAGTATATTCATATATATATATACAATATTGCTCGTATGTGAACTATCCCACTATCCCGCATTTTAAGAGTGCGGACTGGACATGTGTCACCTGGCAGTGAGCCCAGAAAAGAGAGAGAGAGTGCCTATAATTTAGCTGATAATTTATAGGCTCACCGCCAAGTGACACATGTCCGGCCCGCACTGTTAAAATACGAAAAAGCCTGCACAAGAGCATTATTATCACATATATATATACTAGCGTAAACCCGTGCCTGAAGGCACGACGAAAATTTTCCAAAGTACGTAATCGCGAAACGACGACAATTTTCAAAGTACGTAATAGCGAAACGCAAAAATTTTCGAAGTGTAATTTTAAAACAATTGGCCATAATATCCTTTATTTATAGGACTATTGACCATGCTTAACAAATAACAAATAGTCCAATAACATTCAAATAGTCTAAGTTCATCAAATAAATTCACATATAATACGAAATATACAATATTCATCCATTGAATTCACATTGTGTCTCAAAAAAACAAAGTGTCAAATTTTTTAAAAAATTGGGCATAGTCTCCTTTGTTTATGGAACTATTCACCCTGCTTAACAAATAACAAATAGTCCAACAACATCCAAATTATCTAAATTCATCAAATAAATTCACATATAAAATGAAATATACAATATTCATTAATCAAATTCAGTGTGTCTAAAAAAACAACAAAAATTTATTATATTCATCAACTGAATTCACATTGTGTCTAATAAACAAAGTGTCCATTTAAAAAAAATTGGACATAGTCTCCTTTGTTTATTGGACTAACCACCCTCTTAGGGATAACAACAAATCCAACAACATTAAATGATCTCAAATTCATCTAACAAAAACTTCGACGAAACAAACTTCATAACAAAAATAACATATATATCAACTTAGGTTCAAGGGCTTTAGACGGATCTTTTTCTTCTTCATCAGCCTCGCTGAATGAGTATGCCACATCCTTCAAATCTTTAGAGATTCTTGAGACAACAACTTGTGGAGAATTTTGACCACGAATAACGGTATATTCAAGCAATATAGAAAAATTATGTCAAAATTCTAATAAATGTGAGAAAAATAAAATATCCAATATCATATCTAAAGAATCGAAAAGACCATACATTTCATCTGCATGAGTTTGTCTATCGAGACCTTGAAGCATATGTCGTTCCGGATCTTGGCCATATGAGTCATCTGTCAACAAATATACATATTCACAAAGTGTTAATAGAGAGATAAATATGGAGCATTCGTGATGTGAGTGATGCTTACAAACATATGTGGTACGCACCTATTCTTATGTTTCCATGGCACAATTTTACGACATTTATTGCAATGACCCCCTTCCTATGATGTAATTGTAAACTAAATTTGTTACAAAATAAGTGAACATAATAATAACTTTAATTTGTTACTAAATTTATGTCCGCGTATAGCTTGTTCAAATTTAGAATAACCCACTCTTAACATGGAAAACACTAAATTTATATAAATCCAATGGGAGAAGAATAAAAATCTGAACACATCCCACACCCATGTATGTATATGCATTTGTTCATGTTTATTTTTGTTCATTACCTTCATAGAGATATTGCAATTTAATAATTAAAATGAGGAGGAAATAAAGAAACATTGAATAATAAAAGAAAATTCAAAAATAAGAATTTCAAATTATAATGAAACAATACCTTACATCATAAAATTGATTAGGTCCTCCAAAATGAATCTTCACTGTAACAAAGAACTTTAGACAAATATCCTGCATTTTTATTTCATCCATTATTTAGCACATTTGAACTAATAATGTAGTTAGCACATTTGATGTAGCAAAAGGGGAGAAATTATATAATTCTTTAGAGTTAAGACATGGGTGCGATAGAGACCTCAAAGTTCTACAAAGTTTGTCTAACAAATTTCTCACCACAATATGAAGAACAAAATTCTTTTCGGACACATACCTCGTTTCTTGAAAGCGTCGATAAAACTCCCTTAACGCCACGTCGATCTCTTCACTTTGATCATGTGCCCTATCCCCTGTTTGGAAACAATTCACCTTATTCTTAATTTGAATCCAGCTAATTCCCATGGGTAAGTAAACAATGTGGGTCCTGAGAAGTTTATTTCAAACTAAAATGGAGCGTGTGAGAGTGACATAAGTCAACCACATGTGTCGATAATAGTATCAGCAGCAGGTGTGGATAACAGTAGCAGAATCATGTGAGAGTGACATATTTCAAACTAAAGTGGAGTGTGTGAAAGTGAAGAAAGAACGGAACATAGAAGTATGAAAGAGTTGTAAAGATTGGAAATGTGGAACATATAAAACAAACACAGGTATTTGCACAATTTCAGAATTAAACGTGCTTTAGAATTAAACGGATAGGAGATATAACAAACATATAAAGTGATATGCATATATGATATGTAGGGCATATATGCAATATGCATATATGCATATTCATATATGCAATGCATATATGCCGATTGCATATATGCATCTATCGTGGGATGGCTTGGCGTGGGATAGCTTGGAGTATCTATAGCAATGCAATCATTGGGTTCAATTGTTGAGGAGTTCAAATTGAGGGCTAGTGTGATACATTTTGGATTCTATGTGTACATATTGGTTACCCCAAACTACGAATGTTTAGAACCGAGATAATCGTAGATAGAATATAAAATGATTTTTGGAGATAGATAATGGATGATGGTGTGACATTTTCATAACAATTATCACCTAAAAGCTTAGAGATTAAAAAAGAATTCAATGCTTCTGGTAAACAAAACAAATTCCATTTATGTATAATATGACACCCTGACTAATTAAATACCGGGTAGCTACTCCTTTATGAAATTAATACAGAATATCAAGTTAGTTCAGTTGTAGCATCACTGTCAAAAACATATAATTTATCACTAACCATCTATATTTAAAAAGAGAGATGCCAAATTTTTTAAATTAAGTTAACATAATCCAAGTAATTAAGTCAACAACCATTAATCTCATAAACAATCTCAAATGAATAATCAACGAAAAGAAATAAACTGAGTTTGGAGTAAACACTCCAATAATAATACCAGAGTAAAATAAAGTCCCGATACAAGAGTCTGAATAAATAAACCAACATTTGAAATAAAACTAAAAGTCTGAGAATGCTATCTCTAAATGGAAATGGGCGACATGCCCTAACAGATGAGTAACCCTGAGTAGAATGAAGTACAGAATATGAAGACGTTTAATCCCGAGATCCTGTAACTTCCACAACAGCTACAGTACGTCAATGTAATGGAACTCCTATGCTTGGAATCCCTGTGGCTGGGAACCTAAAATGTTTTTACAAAAAAAAATAGATTTGGAAGAAAAAGGGTTAGAGCCCGAGGTGAAAACAGTTTAAAAGTTTAGCAAGTGTTTAAGTTACAATTAAAAAACACATATTATAAACATGTTGGTTGCGTACTCTCACATGAGTTTCTCACCTCTCAACTAATGTGCATGCCTAAACGTTTTCCCTTAACCCATCCTTGTTATGCCGCTAACTAACTAGTCTGTACCATTCCTGCTTTCGCACTCTATCATAAGGTATCTACCCGTAACACCCAAACAAGTTATATTCATAACCCATATTCACATTCATTAAATTACTTATCTCAAGTGTTAATTAAATTCTCACATTCTTAGCCCATTCAAATATCTTAGTTATGCACATCTACTAAGCAACACAACAGAACCATCACAAGTATATGTATATACACCTGTATAATATCTCATATACAAATCAGGCACCCCACAAGGATAGAACCTACGATGCCCTCATACTCTGCTATCGAATCCTGGTACATCACGTACGTGAGGATCACAAGTTTCGAATCACTCAGGAACCGTTTCAATAAAAATCACACATAGTGGAGGCGAACATAGTTCACATACCCATGGGTCACACACATACCTACGCTCCCAAGGTCAGCAGACTTATCCATTCATCGATAAGCTCTTCCAATTCCTATGTTCTGAGGTATCAATTTAAAGTCCCTCCGAATGTCACATCGAGAACAAACTATCCTCTTACGAACGACCTCCCGTGATAGCAAGTATGGTAGGTATGTTATGCACACAATAAGCCATATACTAGAAAATCACACAACCAGTATATATACAATTTCAATATAGGTATACTCCTCCCCTATATATTAAGTCTCACGCACAATATTTACATTCTAGATATTCTACGTAATATTTATTTAACGCGACAAGTCTCGTCATACGGATTCGGGTACCTATACCTATCCCAAGTGAATACTAGGTCTCCCATTTGTTCCTAATGTTATCTCAGTAACTTAAATCCCCTCCATTACTGTTCTTATCCTTACCTCAGCATTTATTCCCATTATAGTTTTAATTCGAACGATTTCTAACCGTACCTCACTCGGTAGTCCCTCGTAAGCAATAGTATTCAATGCCCTAAGGTAATCCATTTTTTGGGCTTCAACTAAGACCTTACTGAACTTAACTAAGTCCCACAATATCATATTAATCACCCAAAGAATCATTATCGACTTTGGGATTTTCCTTAAACCTTAAAGGGAAATAATCTCCAAAAATCAGAAGAGGTTGATCGATCGAAGAAAAGGGGTCGATCGATCGATCAGTCGATCGATCGACATTCTTGAGTTGATCGATCGATCAAACATGTATTTGCTCAGAATTTTCTTTATAACGTCTTAAACTCCCAACCAAGTATACTAATAATCCTATCAACATGTTTGCATAATTTCCAATGTTTTAGAATCATCAAATCACAATGGGACATGAAATTCTTAGATCAATTCACATAATTTTCATATCAAAACCCTAGTTCTCCTATTTCTTCAAGAACACTATATAATTCATTACAAATTCATAATTCTCTACACTTGGATCATGATTTCGTGGCTACTAAAATCTCAAAAGTTAGTCTACATGCAAAACTTACCCAGATTACGATTTCAATTCTTCAAATCCATTCAATTATCATTATTTAAGGTTATTCTTCAATTCTAACCTAACATAGATGATATATGCACTAATTTATTGCAAGTTAAATCACTTGCCTGGTAATGAAGATTCTTATCCTTTCAAGTAGATGGTATATAAATGTTTCTCTTTATCCGATCTATCCGATGGTGGTGCGGTGGTGCAAGAAGTCCAAAAATGGTGGTTCTCCTTTGGTAACTTCCTCCACTTCATCTCTAATGGCCGTCTGTGCATCTTGGTGATGGAAACCCTAAGGCTCTAACCTATTGGCTGATAAAGCTTTCTAAATTTTGTGGGTCACTATTCACCAAAAATAGAAATCTCTAATATACTCCCTCGGGTAGCTGGTTAGGCCTAAAAATGCCCCGGAACCCAAACTAAATCCCCGGTTAGTGTTTTCTGACTATCTCAACCCTTTTGGACACGTTGGTGCACTCAAAATGCTCATTTAGATGGCATAAAAATAATAATACTTTTAAATCCATTAAATTGGGTCCTAACACGCCTAACACGCGCGTCCTAACTAAATTACCAAAACTGTCGTATTTTCAACTCACGATAATTTTAATAAATTCAATAATCACATATTACCATAATCACTCGGTAATATTCAACATTATCATCATATTTAAATACTAACTCTCATCTCGCTAGATATTTAAATCCAAATTAATTTCCATCCCAGGTGCCAGCACTACCTGCTCCAGCACCGCAAGTGCAGATACAATATGGGCGTGTTTACAACGTTCATCAGATAACAATACAGCAGCCACCACCTGTAGTCGATGGTATGTTTTCTATCTATAGGACTATGGGGCGTGTTTTGTTTAACAGGAGAGCTTCATATTCTTTTATAGCCATTAAATTTGCACGGGCCATTGGGTTATTAGACACGGTCGATAGTATTGATACTTTTGTAGACTCACCGACTGGTAATGGGATTCCTATTTTCTTTATATGTCGGAATGTGTATATAGAGATAGGGAGTCTAATTTTATCGACTGATATGCTTATGTTAGACATGTCCGAGTATGATGTTATTATCGGCATGGATTGGTTAGTCGCGTATAGAGCTATGATTGATTGCTCTAGTCGGAGCATTAGTTTTGCTATTCCGGGACATGAGATGTTTTTTTGTGGCGATGCCTCATTCTGATGGAGGATCGTCCACTCATTTATACTATATAAAGGAGGAAACCCTTATGGGAGTGATGATTCCCCTTGATTCGATATCGATAATTTGTGAGTTCACCTATGTATTTTAGAAAATACCGAGGTTACCTTCTAGTGGGGAAATAGAGTTTGTGATTGATTTAGCGTCGGGTAATCGGTCGATAGCTCGTGCGAATTACCGTATGGATCTTGTAGAGATGAGAGAGTTAAGGGATCAAATAGAGAAGCTTTGGTAACAAGGGTTTATCTGTGGGAGTACCTCACCTTGGGGTGCCCCTGTGTTATTTGTAAATAAGTGAGATGGTTCATCACGGATGTCCGTGGATTATCAAGAATTAAATAAAGTCATAATACGAAACAAATATCCGTTACCTCGAATTGATAATTTGTTTGATCAACTGAGAGGAGCAGCCTATTTCTCTAAGATAGACTTGAGATCTGGTTATCATCATCTGCGTATCAGGGAGCAGGATGTTTCTAAGACTACGTTCCTGACCAGATATGGATCGTATGAGTTTTGAGTTATGCCATTTAGGTTGACCAATGCGCCTGCAGTATTCATGGACTTAATGAACTAGGTGTTCAGAGAGTTCTTAGATCAGTCTGTCATTGTCTTTATTAATGACATCCTGATTTATTCCTAGACAGAGAAGGATCATGCCGAGCATTTACGACGGGTCCTGCAGACACTACGTGAGCATCAGATATATGCTAAATATGGGATGTGTGGATTCTGGCTTCGAGAGGTGCAGTTTTTGGGGAAAGTTTTATCTGAGTTAAGTATATCAGTGGATCCTCGCAAAGTATCAGCGGCGAGGGAGTGGGGACAGCCCACGACACCGGCTGAGGTGCGCAGTTTCTTGGGTTTGGCCGGTTATTATAGATGGTTCATTTGAGGTTCTCGAAGATTGCGGGTTCAATGACTAATCTAACCCGTAAGGGCGTACCATTTATTTGGGATGATGCATGTCAATTGTCATTTAATGAGTTGAAAGATAAATTGACTTCAACACATGTACTAGCACTGCCCAAGTCGGGAGTGGAGTACTTAGTTTACACTGATGCATCATTATAGGGGATTGGTGGAGTATTGCAGCAGGAAGAGAAGGCTATAGCTTATGCCTCTAAGAAGCTTAAGCCTCACAAGCAGAATTACCCCACCCACGACTTGGAGCTAGCAGCAGTTTTGTTTGCTCTTCGAATTTGGAGACATTATTTATTGGAAGAGAAATTTTGCCTATTCACGGATCATAAGTCACTACAGTATTTGTTCACTCAACGAGAGTTGAACATGTGCCAGTGTAGGTGGATTAAATTTGTGAAGGATTATCAGTTTGATATACATTATCACCTGGAGACGGCTAACGTAATAGTAGATGTGTTGAGCCGAAGGCCGGTAGAGGAGTTGGCCGTGATGTGGATGGTAAAGTGGAAGGAACTGGTACATCAGGATGCAGTTGCCAGATCATTTATGTCAGTTATGACTGTTACACCTCAGATTGTGGTGAGGGTGGTACAGACTCGGGCAATAGATCCATTTTGTCAGGAGAAAATTTGACAGCTTTTGGCCGAGGGAGTAGAGTCCTACTCAGTGAGTTTCGAGGGAGGCTTGTGCTTCAACGGAAGACTGATTGTTCCAGAAGGAGTGGAGTTGTGACATCCGGTGATGACAGAGTTGCATGGGTTCTGTTTTGCAGTACATCTCGATGGAGATAAGATGTACCAGGATATGCGGCGACAATATTAGTGGACATTGTTAAATTCGTATCTAATTGTGCCACTTGTCAGTTAGTGAAGGTGGATCATCAGAAGCCAGTTGGATTTCTTCAGCCATTAGAGATCCCGATATGAAAATGGGAGAGCATTTCCATGGACTTCATCACATAGTTACCTATTACTCAGTGAGGTCACAATTCCATATTGGTGATTATGGATCGATTGACTAAGGTAGCTCACTTTTTGCCAGTTCGGACTGATTACTCTACGGGACAGTACGCCCAGATTTTTATAGTCGAGGTAGTGCGATAACATGGGATACCGCTCAATATTGTGTCCTACCAGGACAAGATTTTTGTGTCCCGATTTTGGGAGACTTTTCACAAGGTTATGGGTACCGAGGTGCGATTGAGTACGTTTTATCACCCGTAAACAGATGGGCAGACATAGCGTACTAAACAGATGCTAGAGGATAAGTTACGTATGTGTATCCTGGATTTTGGGGGAGGTTGGTAGTAGTACATTCCACTCGTGGAGTTTGCATATAATAACTCCTACCAGTTCACCATCGGATGGCTACATTTGAGGATTTATACGATAGACCATGTCATTCTCCTGCGTGTTGGCTAGAGGTAGGGGACAACAAGCTACTTGGGCCATAGGTGATACAGGATACGTCTGCCAGGATTGAGATGATTCGGAGTCGCATTCGGATAACTCAGGACCGACAAAAGAGATACGTTAATGCAAAGCGGATCTTCAAGGAGTTTAGTTAGGGGGACCAGGCTATTTTACGGGTGTCTCCTATTAAGGGAATAATATGATTTGTAAAGAAAGAGAAATTGGCACCGATATTCATAGGACCATTTCCTATTATCGACAGAGTTGGACCGGTGGCACAGAGATTGAGGTTGCCGGAGTACTTGCATCATATCCATGACGGGTTCCATATTTCTTCGCTGAGGCGATATCTCCATGATGAGTTAGCTAACACTCATGTTACATTAGAGGAGATTGACTTGCAGCCCTATAGTTCTTATGAGGAGAGACCGGTGATGATCTTGGACCATAGCGAGAAATGATTGAGATCGAAAGTAGTTTCGCTCGGGCGTGTCCAGTTGGCGCACCATAATATTGAGGAGTCTACCTGGGAGCGCGAGGATGAGATGCACGATAGATACCCGGAGTTGTTTATACCGGGTATTCTTTTATTTCTGAATTTCGGGATGAAATTTCGTTATAAGGGGGGAGTATGTAATACGCCGTAAATTAATGACTTTTAAAAGTAGATTAATTAAAAGTAAAATGGGAATTAATTAGAATTAATTATGAATAATAATTGGAATTAATCTGGATTGAATATTACTAGAGAATAAAGTAATATGTGATCGATATTGAATATTAGTTAGTGATTAAAAGTAATATATGATTATAGGGTCGCGAGTGATTAATACGCGAACTATGAAAATTAAGTCAGGATGCGCGTGCGAGTCGTGTCGGGACTAAATTGAAAGGGCTAAAAGGGAAATTATTTTTTAAGTCATTCTAATGGTCATTTAGAGTGCACCGTTGAGTCCAAAAGGGTCGAAAATAGGCAGAAAAGTCTACCCGGGGGTTTGATTTAGGTCTCGGGTCAATTGGGAACCAAAAAGATACCCCGGAAGGGTATTTTGGTCATTTTCTCTGGGAGGTGAATAGTAACTACGAAAATTGGGTTTTATTATATAAGTGAGGAGATTATAGAACTTAGGTTCATTCACCCGAAAACAAAAGAAAGGTCTTTGAGGAAGTGAGAGGTTTTTCCAAGGAGAAAAAGAGGTTTTTAGAGCAAACCATGGGCCAACCACCTTGCGCCACCATCGGAAAAGTGACCGAAACAGAGGAGGGGACATCCTACACATAAAGTCTCCAAAGTATCATCCCTATACCTTAAGTCAAGTGTAATTCTTGTTCCAATTAGTGAGTATAATATCCATGTTAGAATATGATTAATATTCACCCATGAGAATTGTGAAATTGGGCATGAAATGATGAATAAATTAATTAGTGGGAAAGGTATTGCATGTAGTTGAGAAATCCACATGTTAAGTTTATCAAATTGATGATTTGAATTGTAAATCACGAAAATATATTTTGGGTTTTATGAAGAACATAAATGGTGAATATAGAATTTGAGGATTTTAAAGATTATATTGATTTAGATAAAAATCCTTCTTGAAATTAAGGAATTAGATGTTTTCTATGTGTTATAATCACCCATAAACATGTATAAATGATGTTGAGATAATTGGGATTCGTTAGAATATATTTCATATGGGTTTGGGTGTAAGAATTTTGGAGAAACACAAAAAAATGAGTTTGGGGACGAACTGTTGAGACGTCATTCGAACGAACTGGGAAGTCATTTGAACAACATCGTTCGAACGAGATACGATGTAGTTCAAATGAGATGCTATGTCATTTGAACGAGAATTCAGGGACTTCTAACGAGATTTCAGAAATCTTATTTTAGCCCAGAAAAGTTTGGAAATTCGTATTTTTGACCCACGGTAAGTTCTGAATAATTTTTGGTACATTAATAAAGAATGAGAGACTTGGAAAATTATATATTAAATTAAGAAAGGAATTATGTGAGTGATAATTACATAAAAAATGGCGATAATAAGAATAAATCGAAATTATCAAATATGGGTGGTATTCGAGAAATACACGGGTATTTGGGGTAGGATGAATTCCTAATACGTTATATAGGTCAAGCGTGTACCTATTATTATATAGGTTGAGTATATAAATATTTCTTGATGATTTATGTGTATGACATACCTAACCTACTTGTTATCGATGGAAGGTTTGGGCGTTGAGGACAGTCATATCCTGATGAGCCTTATGGGGGATTTTGGACTTGTTGCCTCAAAACATAGGACTCGGGTTGGATTGCCATTAGTGAAAACAATGGTATTGAATGGTCATTTGGGTGAGTAGGTATGTGCGTAGCCCAAAGGCTTAGGACTATGTTCACCTCCAATACTTGGGTTTTGATATTTGTGGTTCGAGGGATATACCTAACCAACAGTCCTTTATACAGTGACGAGATGTACTGAGACTAGATAACAGAGTATGCATGCACCGCAGATGTGTCTTGGGGTGCAGTATTGCATATATATAATAGAGTGAATGTATATATATACTTGATATATTATCTACTGTGTGAATTAAGTAGATATGAAGGATATTAGAATCTGAAATTAATTAAGTTTTGAGAACGCTTAATTATATTAAGAAATGAATTAATACATATTTATTACATGTATTGCAAAGGAAATACGTGGGAAAGATAAGGGCCATGGTTAGTTGACACAGTGATACAATCTAGTGAAATTGGGAATAGTAACTAGAATAATTTGGAGATACATTAGGCGTGCACACTAGATGAAATGTGAGAATATCAAGAGAGATACATGTATATAATAATTACTAATTGTAGCATTTATTCACTTGCCGTTTTTAAAAATCTTTTACAATTGGGCTCTGACCCATTTTCTCTTGCATATTCTCTTTACTCTTGTATATACTATAGCAGGTGTCCAGCCACAGGGACGCCCATCATAGAGGATTGGATATTTATTCGCTATGGATACTATGGAGTTGTGGACTTTACATTAGATGCATCATTTTATTGATTCTTGTAATGTGTAGTCATTTCTTTTAGGGCAAGTTGCCAGAGAATTCTTGTCATTTCCATTCTATCTCAGTCAGTGGTTTTAATTATGTCAGATTTGGATACATTTGATGTTATTTGGTTTATTGTATTGAGATGTTTGAAACTGGGAAGTTTATTCCAGTTAAATTAATTAAGTTGTGATGATACTTATTCATTATTCATTGTTGTGGAATGGTTTATATTATAAATTATTGGTATTGTTAAAAAGGAATTTTATTAAAATTAAAATCAAAATTTTTAACACTAGCTTAATTGTTTACTAGGTGGTTAACAAAGAAAGAAAATTGTTTTCGATGATGATGCTAAGAATGAGTCAACTGAATAATTCGAGTTAATTAGGTAAAGGATTGGCCACCCGGTATTTAATTAGGTGGGTTGTTATAGACACCACGGGTGTATTGGTTTCATAAACCATCTTTTTAAAGAAACTTTACTTTGAAATCTAGATATCTTATTAATGAGAAATATAAATTTTCACCCATGTAGGTGAGTCTGATTTAGTATCATTTCACGAAATGCTTATATCATTAAATGATAACCCCGATACTTTATGAACTCCTTTGTGTGGTTCAAAATATGCTACGCTTGATGCAATTTTAAACGCCTATATTAGTCTTGGAAAAATATGTTCAAGTTAACTTGATTTTATTGGATCTATTTCTTACATAGCATAAAATATAATTAGGAAATAAACTACCGTTACACCCACGGCAGTATTATTTGCCAGTACGACTCAGATTGTTAAGTGCTTAATTTTATTTATGCTACTCTTAGGAGTTTTGGCTTGACCACATTACTTTATCTCCAATTATCTGGATTGATTATGTCCAATTATTTGGATCGATTTATCTCCAACAGTTTTGGATTGATTTGTTACTTATATTGCTATTAACCTCAAGCATTTAGAACATATAATTTTAGGTTATGTTGTTTTAGAAACCATCTGCAACCTAACCTTGTGAACCTGATATCTTAATTCCAGTAACATCATCATATGAATTAAATAATATTACTTCCGATGAATTATTAATATATCTACCCAAAAATGCCAGAATTTTATCTGGAATATATTATTGTTGACCTTAATCAATGAGGTATTTATATTATACCACGATTTAATAAAAGCCCTTAGCATCATAGGATTCATTTATTCCCTTATTTATTGACCCAAGAAATTATTGGGAAGATACAACAGACTTGATAACGACTTAAGGCAGCCAAGATACATTTAACCCTTTAGTATTAGCAAGTGCACTAGTTCTATGACCTATCAACTATATTTATCCGCGAAAGTGTTTAATACCCCTTAGGTGTTACATGTGTTCTAGTTGAGCCGATATATTTCAAACCCAATATATGTCAACTTTATGACTACATCACAACCTACGTTTTGAAATTAAACCTCTTCTATAACTTTAGACTCTCGTTAACTCGTACTGTTAACTTGACCTTGATTTTATATAGTTTATGGTACCTTCACAAAATCCCTCAGCGAATGTTCTTAGACTAAATAAGGAATATTTTAGGATAGACTGTTATTAGATTCAGAATTTTATTGTAAGTATATTTATGTTATTTCCCGATAAACTTATTCGGAATATAGTACCCTATAACCCTCTAGAATTTTAAGCTGTATATTGTAAACATTTAACTGAAGAGAAATTCCTATTTACTCTTTATGCCATCTTCTCCATAAATATAGTAAACCCTAAGTCTTTTATTATATGGTAAGAAATCCCAAGGTGAGTTTAGATTATAAACGTATGAGGTACATTTTCACGCAAGGAAATTTGAGTTTAAGGTAGAAATGTGAATAGAATTTTGAGGATTACTGATTCAAATTAGATAAACCATTTCGAAAAAAGCAACGTTATCCGAAGATTTAACGACATAATTTCCTAGAATATTATTGATACCCAGAACCATATGTTTTACACTACTCCACAAATTTTATGTTAACCAATTAGTATTTCTTACCCAACCTTAAGAAAGGCGAACTTAAAATAATCACTCCCAGATCTCCTTGTGCTACAATCTTAGAGGGAAAATTAAACTCAATGATTATTACAAGATAGGAAAACAAGTTTTCAATTGAGAGATAGATTACATATACCTAATGAATTTCTTTGAATTTCTTTCGATCCCGGAATGAAAATGAGATCACATCACCATGGATATTATTTGTAAACTACTCATACGTACTAAGGATGTAATTCGATGTATGGATGATAGTAGACAAACTCGCCAAATTTGTTGTTCGCTTCAATTGAATTTGTTTGTTCGTTCCAAAATCTCAATATTAGGATTCATAATAAGATATGAATGTGAGTAACCGAGTCGAGGTACATAGAAGCTCAAGTTACATCGAATGTTGGAATATAGGTGTGTTTTTAGATTATACTAGCCACTCCATTTTCCATTTATATCTATCAATTTATTTTAAAATTGGTAATACACGCTTAGCATATTTGTGCTAATTCTTTTTTCTCCTGATGACTTGGAAAAAAAAAAGGATAGTCTCTTTTCTCTTTTGTGACACACAGATCATGTTTCGACATATGTAAATTTAGATTGAACATCATTATAATTTGATATTATCCTACCTTAAGTACACAAATAATTTATAGGAAAGATTCAACCCTTATTGCTACGATTTCATAAATGTCAGTAATGGATTTTATATACTTCAAATAGTAGTATCATTTGGTTGAATGATACCGGTGATAGCGTCATCTTCTATATAGTTGTATAACTATACTCACCTTATTTTAAGTGAACCTCTCTTACCTATCTGGTCCACAAATTAGCCCAAAATTTCAGAATTTATCCGATTAGTTCGATGTGCTTTAAAGAGCCAATTTTCTTTATATGTCTATGGTAGATTCCGTGTGATGAATTCTACAACATTAGACGCCATACTAAATATGATCATGTGAACCTAGGCACCAATCAACAACCCTATTTGAAATACCCGAAAGTATCAGACGTTACATTGCGTTCCAAAATAGTGACTTAGCGGAAAAGTCAAATCCTGTAGACACAATGGTTTGGTATTAAGGAAACACTGCGTTAAGATACTTGATACAGTTTATTTTCGTAATTGAAATTCTAAGGAAACTTTCATATAGAAGTATTAACTACATCGAATAGTCGACGATTCTTTTCAATTAAATAAGCACATGATTTTACAACCATAGAGATTCCCCAAGTTGTCCGCGATTGACAAAGATGCTAGTAAAAGAAACAAGCATTTTTACCGCCAAGAATTGAAACTTCTGATAATAATATAAAAGAGATACCTTTGTACGATAATCCTACATATTATTGAATACCGCGACTTACAAGTATGTTATAAGACAACTCAAGATGAGTAAACTATCGACTTACTTGCCCGAACAAAATTATATTTCCACTTACCTATGATACAATAGTTGTTAAATGCTATTATTACGATATCAATGTTTCAAACCTATAGTATTCTCTTGTTGACGCTATATTTTTATATAGTGAGTTATTGTTATTTCCTAAACTATATACAACCTACAACGATTTTTACTAATACCACTATCTTGATAATATGAGATTATTGATATATGATCGAACTTTATATAACCAGGCGAGACATAAAACTTTGTTACGTAAACCTACGTGATGATAGACGACACATGCAAAGCTTGTAAAAATTCCTATTAATTAGATGAAATACCAGTTGTTTCTCCTGACTACATCAAGTAATTCTTATACAATAAGGTTGTATAACCTGCAACTAACGAAACATGACGTGAATAAAATCGTCAAAGTTATATAATAGATTTATAAACTCGAACAAATGAGTTATCATTTTACGATATATTGTTGACGATGTGAGTACCACGAGTACTTGAAACTCTAAGAATATAGAAAATTTCGAGGACAATTTTTTTAAGGTGGGTAGAATATAATACCCTGACTTTTATTTTTATTTAAATTGAACTATTTATGTGTCAAAATGACCTTATCTAAACCTTTAATAGTTTTCACGATGCTTACGAGGCATACGTATGTCCTGTAACATGAAAATAGGGTCGACACATTTATTCTCTTACTCGAAATAATTTTTTTTCCGTGTAAACGAATAGTAGGACAAGATTAAAACGCATTATTTTAAGTTATTATTCGAATTAAATTGTGTATAAATTAGTATAATCTGAAATTATTGTCAACGTGAAAATAACGCAGTAACGTGTCCTACACGCCCCAATACTAATTTATAGTTGGATGGAATTTCAAGAATTATAAAATATTATATCCAAAAAAAATTATAATTGAGTACCAAAGACACTGAGTTGAATAATTATCCAAGATGATTGTGTCCTAAATGTGTAGATTAGGAATCCTATAAATAAAGGCTTGTAGCCACGATAAAAATCACACCTTTCCTTCTTCTCATTTCAAAACCATAAAATTCTCTTTCTCTCAGAGAAAACTCAAGAGCAAAACCTCTGCTCTTATACCCACAATCCCAAGAAATCACTCTCAAACCTCTGTTCGCAAATCCATAAAAGAAACCCCTACCTCACCCTTTCCCTATTCCCCCGACAGTTCCTCCACCGCTGACTAAACCCACCGTTGGCCCTCCTTCTTTTCTTCTTCTCCTCCACGTCGAAATGGTCCAAATTCTTTATCCCTCTTCTATTTCATTTTTTCGCTCTCTCTTGATGTCATGGAAATAAGATCTAAGCTTATGTATATATGTATACATGCATGTGTGTGTGTGTGTGTGTGTGGTTT
Organism: Sambucus nigra; assembly: GCA_949130495.1. Taxonomy (NCBI): domain Eukaryota; kingdom Viridiplantae; phylum Streptophyta; class Magnoliopsida; order Dipsacales; family Adoxaceae; genus Sambucus; species Sambucus nigra. The sequence goes on along the minus strand of OX422221.1, from coordinate 222,228,272 downwards.
GAACAGTCGACTACCACCCCTGCCATGGTGATGGCCATGGCCGATGGCTAGAAAACTCAAATGGGGGGGTGCATTTTGTTTACTGATTTCGTTTTTTATTTCTTATATATATATATATGTGTGTGTGTGTGTGTGTGTGTGTGTGTGTGTGTGTGTGTGTGTGTGTGTGTGTGTGTTCATACACCAAGAATCATCAGTTCAAAATCAGTTTTGTTGGATTATTATTTTTGGGTTAAAATTCATTACGACTCGATTACGATTCGGGATTGATTTTGGGTAATTGTATTAGGAGAAATCACTTGGGAATTTTGGTGTCATTTTTATTATAATTATACTCGGTGGCGTATCAATTGTCATAAACACAAATCCGAGAACAGGTACGAGTAATTGCATTTTTTTCCAAGTGTGTATTTTGACTCAACGTCATTTTCTTTTAGAAATATGTTAAAACAGGTTACGATACCAAACGATTCGAGGTTATGTCATCGTTATAACCCGAGACTATATTACGAGTCATATTTATTAAAATTATGATTATGCAGGCGTTGGACTGTTTATTTTGTTGTACTGGTTAATATTGAAAGTGGCATGACTACTGGATTATTGTCTAAATAAGGGGGGAGCATTTTCAACTTTTTTCTAATTTTATTTTATGTCACGAATAATAAATTATCATATTTATATATTCGAGTAATATAAATGAAAACCACAAATATTAACTTTTGTCGAATCAAAAGTAATTTGATCGAATTAATATTTTGGTAAAATAGTTATTTTAAAAATGTATTCAGTCCACCCGAATCATTTGATTCCGCCTAAAGAATATTTTCCAAAAAACTCATATACCAAGATACTTGTTATTTATTCATTTTCATCAACTAAAGAGAATTGTTATTTCCGTAGTGTAATTACTGAAATTGTATGAGTATGATTTTACAAATAAAACAAGTTATATCCCGATTTTTTTGATAGTTTTGAACATTTTACGTGTTAAACTGTCTATATAAATTTGAACTCGTACCATTGTTATTATCGGTTAACGTAATATGTTAAAATTATTTTGACTCGTCAACTAGAGGCCACAGTTTAACATTATATATGGGATTCATATATTACGTATCGTCATAAAATAAGTTTTATTTGTATTTACCGAATGACATACAATATCATCCACCCCAAACCATTCTTTCCAAACCCCGATATAACCACTCTCATTTAAACTCTCGATCACAAATGACTACGAAAATTGGAACGCAACAGTGAAAAGATTCATGAATGACCACGTAAAGCTCATAAAACACAAGTAGGCTTTTCCTACCTTTTTAATATTAAACTTTCGTATTTGGCATAGTGATATTGATATCACTATATGATAGCTCCTATTTACTCTTAGTATGTGCATGTTATAATATTGCCATACTACAAATTTTGTTAAATGCCATCGGTATTTGAATTTGACTATGGATTAATTTAACCCTTCTCACTTAATAATTGATATCTTGTTCCTTATTGATTCAGTTCACCCCTGCACTTTTGTGCCATTGTTTACTTTATGAGCACTTATATGCCATTATTTATATTATAATCAATATTGTTAACTAGGAAGTAGACTAACATATTATCCCACGAAACTTTCTACTTGGCCTAATGGTCTCAGATGATTAAGCGCATGAATTTATTGCTACATACGTATGAGTGTCACTTTAATTGTGTGCCTACCTGGTTACTTTTTCCCAAAAGTTTTGGGTTGATTATTATTTGATTTTACTGCTGAATTAATTCTTTTTATACCCCTTAGTGAGCTGGTAAGTATAGGATTATTATTTCAAAGATCCTTGACTTTTTTATATGATTCGTAAAGTTGTTCCCATGAACCATTATTCCATTACATTTACTATAGCACTGATTTTCTTTATATGACCCTTAATGAGCTGGTAAGTATGGGATTATTAGTTGTGACTCCTTGATTTTATTTAAGGGATATTATGAAAAAAACATTTGCTTTCGCTTCATTTGATAAACACTGAATTTCATACACATTCCAAACTCTTTGTATATTTATACTTCTTATAGAACTGGTAGAACCTATTCATCAATTTTTCTGATTGATTTCCTTCCAGTTATTTTGCATAGGTACCAATAGGAAATGGCAAATACTTCAGGAATTATATTGCAACGGTTTGAGGTATGCAGAGAAATTATGGAGGAGTATCCTTTTGAAATAAAGTGTAAGACAGTTTAACTTTTATAAATTCTTAATTAGCATAGAATGCATGGCTCAATTATGATTTAGTATTATTTCAAGATAACATTCGCCCCCCAAAAATCAGGGTGTGACATGAATAGAAGAATGATGAGGTCGTTGCTGAGACAGTCTCCATTAGCCTGGGTGAAACAATAGTCACCAAGTTGAAGGACTAGGACACCACAGATTCTATCAAGTTAAAGAGCTTAGAAGAGGCCTTAAATAAGTCTGATGGCGATCTGAGTGCGACCAATCAGAGACTTGCGATGGTCGAGCAAGTGTTGATGAAAGCAGAGGAGATACCGGTGGAGAAAAATAAGTCTTCAACAGATTACAATGTTGTCAGTCTATCTTTCTTCTGGATAGTTATGAGGAGTTGAAGAAGAGGGTGATAAAATATTACCCTGATATAGCTACCGAAGTAAAAAAAAAAGTGGGAATGAGATGATGTTGAAGATACGACTCTTACTCCTGAGCAGATGGAAGATAGTTATGCTTTTGAGGTTGAGCAGGACGACGAGACTGATCAAGTCCTCTCTAGTAAGGTTTCTCTTCTTCCTGATGAAAATGTTGTCATCATCGATGCCTCCATCCCTGTTGCTACTACTAATGATGATACTTTAGTTTAATCCTTTGCGTCCTTAGAGCGTGTTTTTAATAAGCTCTGATCCATAGTTTGCAATTTGTAATGAACACCTTTAAGCCTCTTCTTTTTTGTTACAATGATACAGTGATTCATGTTTTGTGTTTTGAAAACATTAACTTTAATTTAATCAAATCTCACCAATTTTTGTGCAAGAGAATTGTAACAACCCGCCTAATAAGATACCGGGCGATCACTCCAATATTAAATTAAAACAGGAGTTTCATATGGATCATTCTTAGCATCACTGTCGAAAATCCAATTAATTACTAATATCCTATTAGGTGGCCGTTAAAAACTTTTATCTAACTAGTCTTTTTAGCGCACAAATTAAAACATTCACAATTAAATGCGTAATGAACTGAAATGGAAAAGAAAGGAACTAAAATAACCTCACACTCGGTCCAAAATAATACAACCATATCGAATGCTGTACTGAAAGAATAAATAAATACAATTGGGCCATTGGCTCGAGTGTTTATACAATATCTCCTATCTAGAGTACAAGGAAAGAAACGTCTACCGATAACCTGCAAGCATCCACAGCTGCTGCAGCAGACGTCTGACTCGAAAGAGTTTCCATCCAGGCGTCCCTGTGTCTGGACACCTATATATATACAATATAGAGAAAGAAAGGAGAGTAGACAAACGGGTCAGAGCCCGAATGTTTAGAAAATATTTTGCAAGTGCATAAATGCTTTATTTTTAGAAAAATAGTTTTATCTCATATTTAAATTGGTATCGCACTCTCGTGAGATACCCCTCACCTCTCCTCTGACAGTGCACACCTAGCGCATCCCTTAAACTTTCTAGTCAAGCTACCCTGCTAAACTAATCTAATAACCAACCACTATCTAACCTAGATAGTCAAACAAATGTACTAAGGGCCAAACTTCACTTTAATCTCGACGCTATGCCATGTTCGTACGTGGGGTGTCTCGCGAAGCGAAATCCAAACAAGGAACCCCCCGATACACTACTATGCAGCAAGGTCGATCTTTGAGATCCGCCAGTCCCTCAGTACAGAAAGATATATAATATATATATCATAACATATAATAATATAAGAGCACTAAGGATTAAACTTCTCCCCAGTCTCAACACAGTGCCATATTCGTGCGTGGGGTGTCTCGCAAAGCGAAATCCAAACAAGGAACCCCCCCGATACACTACTATGCGGCACGGTCGATCGTCGGGATTCATTAGACCCTCGGCACCCAATTTATACATATACATACATCTACAATATACTTCCGGATAATATAAATATCTCCCGGACTGAGGATTACTTGATACATAAAGTATTTATAAATACTTATCCTTTTTATTTCAAAAACTTCCATTTCCCTTCTCATATCCAGGAAATGTATTTAAAAGCCAATCCATTATCATGAATTGCTTAAATAAATCATATACCTTTTAAAAGCCAGTTTTATTATCATAAAAATGCTTTTCCTTATCAAAATATCCCATTTCCCTTTTTATACTCAGGAAATGTATTCAAAGACATTTTCATTATCATAAAAATGCTTTGATCAAAACATATGCTTCCACATCCCTTCTTCCATCCGGGAAGTGTTACCGAAGCCAATTTATATATAACCCATTTCCCTTCCTATATCCAGGAAATGTAATTAAAGCAAATCCATTATTATGAACTGCTTTAATAAACGCGTTCTAAGACCGCCCGTCCGGATTTCTCCACTGTGCGCGCCCCTAAATGGCTATCATCTTCCAGGGCCTCCAAGACAACCTGGGATCCTATATCGAAAGACGTCGGGAAGCGGCCATGAGCCTGCGTGGTAGCCAAGACCACACCCGGAATCTCCCTACCCCCGCAGAAAAACATACAACCATAAGCGCTCCCATGGCCTAGGACTATATCCACCCTGCATCATTAGCCAGGGGGCTTCACCATACGAACGCAACTTCCCTTATGATAGCGATTTAGAGAGGCGTGTATCCTCAATTTTATTAATTATGAAAATCATTTATATTTCCATTTTGAAAATATTCACATATATATATTCAAAATCATTTCCATCATTATATATATATACCTAAAACACACAGTATATACATATCCTATCTATTCTTCCTAGAATATTTATAAACGGCCTTAATGGCCTATGGCATCTAACGATGATAATAATCCCAAAGATTCCCTCCGGGAATCATAATCATGCATTGCTATTAGCATGATTCTAAATCCAAAGTATTTCTTACTTTAATAATCACTATATACTTTAATCCTATTCTAAGGATTTATTGGATATCTCCAATGATACTATTTTCCTCAAAGTGAAGTATATATTATATATATATACCCCCAAATTATCCTAATTGGTAATTCAACTCCCCATACTCTTAAAGGGAGAAAACTAGAAATTCTGACCTAAGCGAATCGATTCGCCCCTTTAGCAAATCGATTCGGGTGGGCGAATCGATTCGGTTCCCAATCCGAATCGATTCGGAAAGTATTCTGCAAACAGGTCTGTAAATGGCGAATCGATTCGGTCTGTACCCGAATCGATTCGGCCCATTGCAGAAACCCAATTCCCCTTAGGCGAATCGATTTGGCCTGTACCCGAATCGATTCGGCCTGTTCGAGGGTCACAGTTTGGGCGATTTCTCAAACTCCAAAATACCCAAAAATCAATCCAAATTCATTTTCATGGTTTCTACTCTACACCAAAAATCATCCCAAACATCTACACAATAATTTCTAGCCTTTATTTTTCCAATTTCCGATTTGATTTCCGAGTTGGTACTTTCAACCGGGAGCTGTCATCTTGTAAAAATCATATCAAATCGTAGAAAATTCAGAAAAATACGCGGTCAGCGTTCACGCGACCGTATCGAAAAGATCTACAACTTTCGTGTTTTGACCGAAAGCTAAATCAATTCTTTTCCTAGTCAAAATAACCCCACAAGCTTACGGGTTACTATTCATTATCCCTACCAAAATCCCAAACTCCATGTTTCTCCATTTTTGTTAGTTCTGACCTCACCCAACAACTCAATTAACATCTAATCTATGTTTTACAACTAACACATCAATTATTTTGGGGTATTAAGTCATTTCTCTTAGTTTTAAACCCTAAAACCATAAAAACCCCAACTTAGCATTTCAACCCATTTTATACTCCATTAACATAGTTTTGATACCAAAAATCATTAAGAGTTTACACTACATCAATGTGTAAACTCATAATCAACTTTTACCCAATTTATTTTAAGGGTTCTAACCCTAAAATCATGTTTATACCAAAAGTGATATGAGAGGATTGCACAAAATGAAATAAAGCAAGTAAACACTTGCCTCGTGGATATAATCCGACGACCTCGAGCCGAGTCCCGCGGAGTTTGGCCGGAACCTCCCCTTTTTCCTCTTTTTCTTCCTCCTCTCTCTCTTCTCTCTCTTTTCTTTCTTTTCTTTCTCTTTTCTCCCTCTCTCCCTCTTTTTATAAGAGAAAAGGGTTTTAAACCCTTAAAACCCAAAAACGACTCGTTTACCCAATTACGAGTTACTTTTACCTCTAAAATTACCCGAAACTCATTTTCGTCAATCGGACACTCTTTTTCGACTATCTCGGACATTCTGAGAATTATGGCGCAGTCGAAATTCCCATCCGAGGTACTTGACCGCAAATCACTATTCCAACCCAAAATAAATAAATGCGGGTTTTCTACTCAAAATCTTACCTCTTTTGTCGCAATACTCCACGGCGACATATAATTAAATTATTTCGACCTATATAGTCCCAAAATATTTTATAACATCCTTCGAAAATTATTAAATCCTCGAAAATCCCAAAAATCACTATTTCGAGAAATTCTCCCAATTGCCAATTTATATTTAATTATGGAATTTAATCGTCTCCAAAAAGGACGGGTTGTTACAAGAATGTGATCGGATACCTCATATTCGGTTAGGCTTAGCCTTATGGGTTCTTTATAGCATACTACTTTTGTTTGCCATGTCATATTATAACTACTTTAATATTTGGAATAGGCCTACTAATAGTTTAGTCTTATGATCATATGGTGGATTTTTAGCCAACTTGATATGTCTTATTAGCTACATATTTTTCGACGAACCTGAGTTGTCCTGACCTAAGTAATACCAGTGTTTATGATAGCTTACTAGTCTTGTAAACAGAGCTCGTCCTTCTGACTACGTGTTAATACTGATTACCTGAGTCGACCAAAGTTTATTGGGAGTTATCCTTACAATGATTTATGGTCGGATTTTGTCATCTATAAAGCATAGATTCCCTTTACTTGGTAAGAATGAAGTTTATTCTTGATGTCATATTGATTCCTCTTGTTCGTAATTTGTCTTATGACGAGTTTATACATGAGATTAATGTGTTACTGATTAACAATACCGGGGTATGTAAATACCCCATGTCCACAAAATAAAGAAACAAAATTAAACGACTCTGTTGGAGAAGTGGAATGGAAATTGTATTCGTAGCAACAGAAATTACATACTACATAAAAACTTGTCATTATATAATTGATAGAACTTTCTTAAGTGCTCGGCGTTCCGTGGATTTTTGAATAGCTCTCCTTCCAAGGTTTCAAACCGGTAGGTTCTTGGCTTGATGATGCTAGAGATACGATAGGGGTTGTGCTAATTGGGTTTGAGTTTATTTCCTTTTTGGATGACCATTTTCAGAATATAGTCGTATTGTTTTAAACTGCTCGGGATCACTCTTCGATTATAGAATTGAGCAGTTCTTTGTTGGTAAGCTGCTACTCTTAAAGCAACATTTTCTCTCACTTCCTCCACTAGGTCAAGTTTTAATCTCCTCATCAGGTCACCTTATGACGAGTTAAAGTTGAGGATACGGCGACTAGGTAGGCCAATTTCAGTTGGTACCACTACCTCTATACCAAATGCAAGCATGTAAGGGGCTTCACCCATCATCGTCCTTGGGGTTATCCTATAAACCCAGAGGACACTTTGTAACTCATTAATCCAATTCCTCTTCACACATCCAGTATCTTCTTCATTCCCTCCAGTAAAGTTCTATTAGTTACCTCAGTTTAACCATTACACTGCGAATGGCCTGACGCGAATTGCAACTTATGTATCTTAGAGCGGGTGCAATAGTCCTCGAATTCCTAATTATCAAACTGAGTGCCATGGTTCGTGATGAAAGCATATAGCATTTTGTATCGACGGATAAATTTCTTCCAAATGTATTGGAAGGCCCTCTCATATAGCATCTCTATAATGGGTTCGGCCTCCACTCATTTAGTAAAATAATCCACTGCCACTACCAAATACTTGAACCTTCCTCGAGTTTTTGGTAACATGCCAACAGGATCTATGCCCCAAACTACAAAGGGCTAAGATCAAGTGATCGATATGAGTGAGGATCCTGGAGTTCGGTGGATTTTAACGTATTTCTGGCACTTATCGCACTTCTTAGCATAATCAGTGCAATTCGCCTTCATGATGGGCTAGTAATAACCCCGTGTAGCCACCCACTTTACTAGTGACCTTCCTACCAAATGTGCTTCGCAATATCCTTCATGTACTTTAATCAGATCAGTTACATTGATTGAATGAAGACATCGCAACAATGAGACGATATATCCTCTTCTGAATAAAATTCCCCTTTCCAAAACATAGTTTACTGCCTTATAATGGAGTTTCCTTACTTCTTTGGGGACAGTTGGTACAGTACCCATTTTTATATAAGCACGTATCAGATCCATCCACAATGGTCCAAGGTTTATCTCCATGATATTGATCATTTCTTCATTAATGTTGTGATGCGTGAGAATCTCCATAGGGACAGTTCTTTGCAGTTTTGTTCTTGTGACTAACGTTAATCGAGAAAGGGCATCTGCTCGAGCATTTTTTATTCTGGGGATTCTGAGCATCCTGACTCCTGAATTTTTTTTCAGACACCATTTCTTCTTGGCCAGGTACTTGATCATAGATTCCTCTCTTGCCTCGTATATCCCCAATAACTGATTGACCATTAACTGTGAATCACTATGCACCAAAATTGCTCGGCTCCTAATAATAAAACTAGCCCAAATCCTATTATGAGCACCTCATATTCTGTCTTATTATTGGAGGCTTCAAATTGGAATTGAAGAGCATATTCCACACATATCTCGTCTAGCTTCATGATTATCAGACCTGCTCTACTCCTAGTGGTGCAGGATGAGCCATCCGTAAATAAATTCCATATAGGAAGCTCTTGTTCAAACTCTCACTCAATCAGTTCTCCATATCCAAATAGTTTCTTTGTTTGATTTAGTCGCAAAAAAATTTTCTTATCTGGTTGATGATTCTGGAAAGTCCTTACTCTGGTTAGATAATCGAGTGGTCGAGCTATTTTTCGTAGAAGTCTATTTTAGGTAAGCGCTCTTTCGAAGAAGTCTGCTCAGTTTGATTAGTGGCTAAGCTCTATTTTATATGAATCTACTTTGCCATAATGTCTGAGCTCTTTTTTGAAGAACTATGATCGGCTAGTTATTCTTCCATAGCTTGTCCTTTGATCGTCGTCCTGGGTTCATACTGAATATTATATGCTCTAAGCTCTAATGCCTAAGCCACCAGTCTACCTGATTTCTCAGGCTTATGAAGGACTTTTCATGGAGGAAGGTCTGTGTAGACGGTGATTGTGTAGGCTTGTAAATAGGTTCTTTACTCCTTTTTCATATCATAACAGAGTTGAACTGATTGCAGATTTTGATACGACTAAATAGAGTTAGATCTTCTCTTCAAAATTTAACCTTGATAGTAGGGGTGCAGATCCCAAATATCTTTTTGACTCCAAGAAATCAGTTTCACATTCGCCATTCCACTCGCAAGTTTTTCTTAACACTTTAAAGAATGGAAGACATTTATTAGTGGTTCTAGAAACGAACTTGTTAAGTGATACCACGCGTTCCGTAAAGCTATGCATTTCCTTCTTAGTTATTGGGGATTACATATTGATCAATCCCTAAATCTTCTTTGGATTGGCCTTGATTCCTCTTTGGTTGAAGATGAAGCCTCGGAACATCCCTTCTTTCACCCCGAAGATACACTTCATCGTGTTAATCTTCATCTGATGTTTCTTTAATTGATTCAAGGTCTCCTGCAAGTCATTAATATGGTCGGCTACCTTTTTACTCTTCTTGAGCATGTCATTGACATACACGTTCATGCTCATTCCAATATGATCTTCAAACACTTTCTTCACCAGCCTCTAATAGGTTGCTCCAGTATTTTGAGTCTGAAAGGCATGACATTATAGTAGTCTTAGTGGTGATGAATGATGTTTTCTCCTGGTCTTCCAGATTCATTTTGATATGATTATACCCAAAAAAAGCATCCATGAAGCTGAGTAGCTCATGTCCCAAGGTGGAATTAACTAATTGGTAAATCTTGGGTAGCGTGTATGATCTTTGGGACATGCTTTATTCAAATCAGTGAAATCTATACACATTCTCCACTTGTTATTATTTTTCTTGACCATCACCTTGTTGGAGAGCCATTCCGGATATCTAACATCCTCTATGAAGTTGACCTTATACTCAACTTGTGACATATGAAATCTGGATTGATTCTAGGCATGTCTGTATGACTCCAGGCGAACACACTTTTTCATTGTATGAGAAAATTAACTAGATCTTCCTTGAATTTAGGCTCCAGCTATGAGCCGATCTAAACAGTCTTCTCTGGGTGTTCGTCATCAAGAACAATGAACTTGATCTCTTTCACTATCTACCCTTTGACTGACTTCTCCTCGTCTCTTAGATCCATGGTTTCTATCTGGTTAGTCGTAGTCAGCTTATTCTGCTCTTTCTGGTCGGCTGAGGTGTAGTAGCATTCTATAGCCTTCACTTGGTTTCCCTTGACTACACCGACTCCGTAATGAGTAGGGAACTTCAAGCACTGGTGCACTGTAGAAGGTACGACCTCAAACTTCTTCAACCCTGTTGACCATGCACATTTTTTGTTCGCCGTGTTAACCATGCTTCTATTATAACCTCCAATTCAACTGTGCCTAAGGGGTACACTTCTCACCCAAAAAACTTATCACTGGCAGATGATAGGGTGTTAGCTTACTGTCTTAAAATCTCAGGTTTCTAAAGCAATTATAAAACATCAACTCAGCAGCCATTATCGACGAGGACCTTAGCCATCTTGCTTTCGTGCGCCACCATGATAACAACCAGACGGTAGTCGTGTGGGTATAAGACACCGAATAAATCATCTTTAAAAAAACAAAAATAAGGCGATCTTTATTTACCTTCCTCGGATGAGTATCAATACTACCCGTCAGGTTGATCTACTTGGTGTGTGCGCAAGTTTTTGCATCATTGAGCTAGGCCTTCCATTCAGTAAGCTCTTCTCCTCCTCCAGCATCACCACCAACAATAAAATGGCATCTGAAGGAGAACGTCTTGACCTTATGGAGGACAGGCTCCTTAGGCTTCTTTTGCAGATTTGGGTCATCCTCTGAATCATCATCTCGTACCTTTTTCTTCTCATTGATTTTCTTATAGGGAGATTTTGAATGTCTTCTGACCTTATGCTCTTTGTCTGGATCTGCTCGCCCATCTTTATCCACGTACATAAATATCTTCCCTCTTCTGATTAAGCTCTCGATTTCATTTTTGAGAGCAATGCAGTTGCTCATGTTGTGGTCGTGATCCTTGTGAAACTCATAATAATTTCTTTTGTCTCGATGATTTGTTGGGGATTTCAGCTTCTCGAGCCACCTCATGTCTTTATTTCCTATTATCTCCTCAAGGATGTGATGGATGCCAACGGTGAAAGGGGTGTACTTATCATACTTTTTTGACTTTTCAATCTTCTAATCCTTCTTTTCGTTGTTCCTACTGGAGGCAGCCTTTGGGTGATTCGATTCCTTGGCCACCATGGCCTCCTCGATATTCATGATTTTGCATTCCTTGTCCAAGAGTTACTTCATTATCCTTGGTGGCTCTTTATCCAGCACATAAATAGCTTTTCCGGTTATTGCCCGCTCATCGGTGCCCTCCTTAACTCAAGATAATTGAAGGGTAGAATGGTGGGCTTGATAGCTTGATATATAGAGATGTTTATGAGGACTTAGACTACTGGAAAAAAAAAGACTTAAGGGTCTTTGTTTGGGGGTTATTTTGCTTCAGTATAAACGAGGTGAGTTGTGAGGACAAAGTCCTTCACCCATCTCTCTTATAATGTCACAAAAATTAAATAATAGTTACCCCATCCTTCAATAATGAAACCACCATGTCAGATGGGGTAGAAATCCAAAAAAGATGGGTTAAATTCGCGTGGGGTATGTCCATTAACAACCCACACACTGCCCAAATTGACCACCAGCTCAAGTCACTCAATTTTTCTTTTATTATTTACTAAATGTCGAACAACAAATATCCTCAATATGGATCTAAATGATTTTTTTAATATGTCAAAGAAGATAAAGTTATTTATAATTTAATTTTACATCTTGTGGATTTTTTTTAAATCATCTGAGCATTTTTAATTTTTTTGACAAAAATTCCATTATTATATTTAATTATTATTTTTTTAGTTTCATTCCCTTATCTTTATGATATTATAATAAAAATAAATATATAATGATATAATTCGTTTTGTACAATTTTCTTAATTCGACTTAAAATTCATAACTTTATTAACATGCATAATGTGGTAAGCTATATTTTTTAATTGCTCTCCTTAACCTTAATTTCAAATATAATATATTTAAAATAATCCCATTAATTTTCCATAACACTATTTTATTAATTCAATAAAATTTGGGAGTTTCAATTAAGTAAGCTTCATATTTCATTAGAGACTCGTATAATATCATGTCATTTAGTAATACGATATTGAAGGAATTCATTGGCATATTCTCTATGTTAACCTTTCATGGTTGTACACTTTCCACTATAACTGAGCATACTCTTAAAGGCTTATGATATGACCTCTTCTTTAAAATAATCGTCGTGTCCATATCTTTTTATCGATCATTATTAGTGTTGAATCTTGTCGTGAATGGTTCATATAACTGCTCGAAGTTCTTTATTTATTCTACATCCAGTTTATCAAACCATTTATGGGCTATATCGCCCAATCTAAAAGGAAAATGTGGCATATGAATGCCGTAGCCTCAATGTTATTTTATTAAGATTTTGCTTTTTGATTGTGGTGAATATGATTTGTGGGATCCATCTTCCCATCATATATTTTGAATTTAGGGATGAAACCATGTTCAGAGGCTTAACCCCCTCCAATTCTAGAATTATCATAAACAACTCCCTAGTCATGCAATTTTTTACCCGATCTTCTCTCCTATTTTTTACTTCTAAATGAACTTCGAATCTATTCTTTGTCATTCCATGCTCCAACATTGGCGATTTGAACTTATTTTTTTGTGTGTGATCCATTACAATTATCCTCATAGTTAAATGGCAATAATCCCCTTGCATTCGTTGCTCACTACTCCTTCGAGCACTCTTTACTTTACTTCTAGTACGTCCTCTTAACGAGGGCCCACTGCATTTATTTATAACTTGACATGTATCCTTTAATTCAAAGTCTTCAGATATGTTTGCGTATGATTCTTCCTTGTGGGAGCGGTTGTCCTAAGATCTATTTATCATGAAACTATATCGAACTACAAAAATTATATATCACCTATAATGTAAAATCTTACAAGGAAAAACTAGGGTTTACCTTAGAGATCTATTCGGTTTCATCTCGTATTATCGCGAACACGATTTCATGAAGATTAATCGCGAAAACAAGATCAATGTTACCTAATGATCTTCTAGTGTATTCCTAGTATGAACAATCACGAATAGAGTATAAGATATTCCTCCATAATTACCTTATGCTCTTTTATCCATCCCTCTCTCTTAAGCTCGAATTGAGATATTGAGAGTTTTAAGAGTGATGTATTTATGAGAAAAAAGGAGCATTAGGTGCATATATATAGGCTACAACAAAGACTCTAAGAGAGATTAGGACGTGGTTCCCAATGTGCCTAGGAAAACCTGATCGGACCCGATTCCTAATTCTAGTTCATTAATAATAAGTTATTCCACTAAATAATTATATTTTTTTAACTCCACCCAAAATCCTCAATTTAAGGACAACTACCTATATAAAAATAAAATACTTACAATTTATTTAATTAAGTTCTTTAATTCCTCGAATGGTCTAGCTTAACTTATGTGTAGTGTTAGATTAACATAATCTACATGTATGGTTTAACACCTTCAAAGAGGTATCATTAATATATACACTAAGACATGGATTCCATCCATAAATGATTTTCACCATACACTAATCACCACCACCCAGCCTCTCAATCTTATTGATCCAATAATGAATGTTACCCGATAGGTCAAAATAATAAATAACTAATGCATATGTCCATAAAGTATGTCATGATTAAGAGCATAACTAGACTTAATATGAGGTATCATTTGTCTTATTAAAATCAATACAAAGATAATGACCATAAGGTGGTCATGTTCAATACACACAAAGTGTACAAGCACAAAAGTTGAAGTTGTACCATTTCCCGTAATGAAAAAAACCCTATTAAAATAGTGTGTTATATTCATACTAGCGGTTCTAATTTAATATAAGAATGTAAATAAGAAATTTATATTCCACAAGAACCAATGAGCTAATCCTTTCTGTATAAGTCGCACTCTACACACCAACTGACAATTATGTAGAATAGAAAACACCAACATTGTATAAAATAATGAAAACATTCCCATACAATATTAAACTAATACAAAATTCAAAATTCTCATTAAAATATGAAAAAATTTGTTTTATTAAATAATAAATCTTCAACTAAAACTTTTATGAAATTCATGATTTTCATCTACTTCACTAACATTCCCAACGCGTGTACTTATCATTTGCATTATGTTATCTATAAGTGTTCTCGTCCAATATATATGAATCTTTATCATTTTGTTAACAAAGGTGGGCCTTGCTACGTGTCTGAGCCTTATCTTTTAGTAGGTATAATGTGGCCAAATAATAATCACGACATGCAGTCTTATTTTAAAAAATAATATATAAAACTATGTGATATTACAAATATCTTTTTTTTGTTAAAATGTAAGTATTAATTAATATAAAACTAAAAAGTACAAGAGACCTAAGAGGGGAGAACTAAAACAGTTATAGAACTCAACACTACATACATAGGCTACAAACGTATAAACTCATCCTACATCCACTATTATCCAACCCAAAATAATAGGCCCAAAGTAAACCATACTCAAAACAGCAACAATGGTTTATCCATACACACTAAGACACTTACTACCTCGGACCTATAAAAGACGCCACATACTACAAACCCTAACCACATTATCTCCAACACTCAAAACAAAAAATGACGCACTCTCCACATCTATCTTCTAACAAGCGAAACAAAACTTCTAAGCAACTAAACCTACTAAACTCCCTACCTACCATCACTAATTAGCAAGCAAAAAACACAAAAAGTTTGAATCTTCCATACCCATCCATATTATAAAAATTATATGGATGGGTAGTTTACATTGTTACTCATCCATATTATAAATATATACCCCTGAAAAGAACAATGATCTGAGTTAATGTCTTGCATTGAAAGGTATTCATCATATTAAAGCGATTGATTTTGAAAGTAAATTGTATTCTTAAAATGTTTAACTTTTAAATTATTATTATTAATTATGGAAGTGGGGACTGATAAGTAATTATAAAATCTTGTAAGAGAGATACACTAATCTATATATGAAATACATAAAAGAACTTATACAATGTTAGATTTTTTATAAAAAGTTCCACTAAATAGTGGCTATTTTTATAGGCATTGTTGGTGAATGAAATATGCCTCTAGTGATAGTGCGACATGTGGCAAGGGGGCCCATGACCGTTCTTAAGTAAAGTCGGTGGATCGTATGCGTGGTCACTAACACATGACCAAATAAGCCAGTCTTGGATGACTACAATCCATATTGTCTTACATCATCAGGATAATAAGATAAGGACGTCAAGAGTTCGAATTGTGGTAAAATACTAACTATGTCAAAGAAGTAGTGTTTTGTTATGATGTAAACTCTAATAATAGAATACTTAACAAATTGTAACCCATAAATCTATATAAAGAGATACCTTATTATATAAGGGGGCTTAAAGGCTAAGTTACACTTTAATGCACATTCTCTCTATATTATAATGAGAACACTTCACCGCGCCATGGACGTAGGCCGATCTTGCCCGAAACACGTAAATCTTTGTCTCTCATATATATTTTTATGCAATTTACCATGATTGTGGAGGGACTTCCCCCACCCGAGCGATTCTTATTTTCCTACAAGAACTATAAGATTTGTGGCTTAACGCTCTAGAATTTTAAAAATTAGACTTGACTCTTTATGGAGATAATATGAATGATTCATATTTGGACACTGTCTACATTTCAAATCCCATGGTTCGGATTACAAGTTAAGTCTGATTTTTAACTCCTAATGGGTTGAGTGGAGTGCAATTATCATAAGACTTAAAACCAAAACACCATAATATAGTAAAATGAATATTATTTATTTTGTAAAGGGTTTTTAAAAAATAGTCATTTTCACATAACAAAAAGTGACAAATATAATTTTTAACACCATTTTATAAAGTTTAATCTCAATAGTATTTTCTTAATAAAAATGTTGTAGCTGTCATTTATATATAGTTACCTTTGCCTGTAAGTGGGGAACTTGACTCTTGGGACCGTTTATTTTTTTTAGTCTTTGATTATGAATGATTAATTCAGAATTTGGAATGTTGAATTTTAAATAAATGTATATCATCTGTTTGAAAAAACTCCAAATGTAATTTATTTCTCTAAATTGTTTAGGTTTGAATGTTACCTATATATTGATTTCACCATTTTAATAATATTATTAATAGTTTATTAAACTGTTTGATATTAGTTTCGTATAGCAAAAATATTAAGGATAAGACTGGAATAAAGTATATTAATGTGACCCCCTTCCTTCCTTTAAACCTACTGGAGGACTGTGCCAGGAGGACCCGTTATCTCCCTACATTTTTGTCCTATATATGGAGTACCTGTCGTTCAGCATTGTGAGGAAAGTTGATTATAAATAATGGAAAGGATTAAGAGCCTTTCCTGGAGGTCCCATTATTTCCCATCTATTCTTTGCAGATGATTTGATCATTTTCACTGAGGCATCCAGCTCTGCGTGCTATTCGATCATGAAGTTGCTAAAAGATTCCTGTCATATCTTCGGACAATATATTAACTTCGCCAAGTCAAATTTTTTTGTGTCCCCCAATGTCTCTAAGAGGGACGCTTTTGATCTTCCTCACATATGTGGCATGAGTCTTACTAGTGATATCCGAAAATATTTGGGCACCCCACTCATTAATGGGTGAATGTGCAAAAGTACATTACTTGATAT
Source organism: Sambucus nigra (assembly GCA_949130495.1). Taxonomy (NCBI): domain Eukaryota; kingdom Viridiplantae; phylum Streptophyta; class Magnoliopsida; order Dipsacales; family Adoxaceae; genus Sambucus; species Sambucus nigra. Next base: position 222,210,918 of record OX422221.1, on the reverse strand, counting down.
CCTTGATAAAATGAAGAGAAAGCTTGCGGGGTGGAAGTTTAATTTGCTCTCCATGAACGGAAGAGCGACGCTCATCCAAGCCACCACCTCCGCCATTCTGAGCTACAATATACAAACTATTACCTTCCCGACTAGTGTTTGTAAGGAGATTGATATGATAAATCAAAATTTCCTCTAGGGAGATAACGACATTGACAAGAAGGTCCACCTTGTGAATTGGGACATTGTTTGTATACCTAAAAGGCAAGGAGGGCTAGGAATTAGGAAAGTCACGTTGAATAATATGGCCACTTTGTATAAACTAGGGTGGAGACTCATAAGTGAAGATACCACTCTTTGGGTTAAAGTCATGAGAAAGAAATATGCTAAGAACCAAAACCCTAGAACGTGGACCAGGAAGAATAAGGCATCCCACATCTGTCGAGGAATCTTGAAAAATAAGGTGACCCTTAATAAAAATATCAAGTGAAACATTGGAAAAGGGAATGCCGTTAACCTCTTTGAAGATTGGTGGTGCGGAGACAATCTCATTAAGTCACACCCAGGGATCAAGCTAGGGAGGACACGAGAGTGGAAGTTCTGATGAACCACTAAGGTCACCGGGACCCCAATGCCATTAACCACTAGATCCACCCCACGGAGACTAGTGTTGTTCTTAACATGGATATACCTAGGTTTAGCAATCGGGTAGATAGACCTACATGGACACCTAGTCCGAATGGTAAATTACCATCAATTCTTGTTATGGACTGCTGGTGGGAAGATATCTCAACGTGCCTGGGCACAACGAGTGGAACCTTATATGGAGAAAGAAAATCCCTCCAAATTGAAAACCTTCTTATGGAGCATCCTCCACGGAAAGCTTCTTACTAACCAACACCGGTTGGCTAGAAATATGATTAGTGAGACGGGTTGCAACACGTGTGGTAAACTTGAGGATATGGGGCATGCATTTCGTGAGTGTGTCATTGCTAAGGAAACTTGGGATCTTATGTCACGTTGGGTGATTCAGCCTAGTGAGGATATAGAGAGCTTTGGAGAATGGATCATTGAAAATGGTTTGGGTAATAAACATGGTATGTTTTTTATCCCCACTCTTCGTCACCTTTGGAAAGCTAGGGATCTCCCTATTTTCGAGGCTAAATCTTCCCTGCCTACTATGATTGCCAAGTTCAGTGTAAACTATGCATATGAGGTTATTCGTGCATACACTAAACCCGACAGGCGTAGGGGGCCTAGTATTTCTTCACTGACTTCATGGTTGTGTCCTTGTGCTGGTAGCTTAAAGATCAACACGAATGGAGGATGGGATAATAACGTAAGAGTGGGCTCTTTTGGAGGCATTGTGCGCGACTGGAGGGGTGAGTGGATCACGTTTTTTTTTTGGGAAAATCATTGGGGGTCCTCCGCTACATTCTGAGCTTGAAGGCATTTTCTTCTGTTTGATCATGGCTAGAGATATGGGTGGAAGAATATCAACCTGGAATATGATTGTAAGATGGCGGTGGACATGATTAACGAGGGGGTTGGGTTAATCACCCTCATTCAACCATCATCCTTGACTGTAGAGATATGGAGACGGAGCTGAATATTGGTGTGAGCTTCATTCCGAGAGAGGCAAACCAAAACGCGGACTGGTTAACCAAGTTTGCAAAGTCACGTGCAGAAGATTTTTCATATTAGTGGACCCCCCCAGACCAGCTAAGAGGGATAATCGAAGAGGAAAAAACAAGAATCAACTCGAGGATTCCGGTTCGAATTAAGCGTACCTGTTCTCCCTGCGTGGAGTTTGCTAGGATATTTATGTTTTAGCATTGTGTCTTATGGTGTTTAGTTGTACTGTCATGGACACTTTGGTTGTTTATTTAATCTAATTTCCCTTTTCACCAAAAAATATAATCATTAGGCAATAATCCACCTTGTAACTCTTCGACTCCAAGATTATTTTTTAGTTTTTTTTCACCATTTAGTTTCATTTACTAAGTATGTAGTTCAATAGATCATATAATCTTTTTTTTGCTCCAATAAGTTCCATGAAAAAAAAGATTTTTACTTCAATAAGTTCTATTTGTAGACATGCAGAGAATGTTCACTACATGTATAAATAAGACCTATTGAGAAAAAAATATTTTGATATAACTTATTAAGAAATATCTTATGTAAATAAGACTTATTTGTCAAGCTCTTTTTTTGTAAGGGAGTGTTACTAACAATTTCTCACAAATTTATACATTTTGTAAGAAAGACCTTCAATGTTAATGTAAATTTTGAGAATATGGACAACAAGTTTTAAAGAAAATGTTTTGTATTAAAAATAGTTTAGTGGGTAGTTTTAGGAAACATAGAAAGTTAAGGGCTCCGTAACTTCCCCCAAAATCTATTTTCACCATCGTGGAGAGAAATGGCGGTGAGACAAAGAGCAGTGGCAACATTGCCAACGCTAATGCGAGCCCTAAGAAAAGAGTCCCCGAAACCACATAATCAGCCTTTACCATCACTCAGACGCGCTTTCTCTCTCTACGATCAAATTAATCTCATCGATAACATCCCCGACGACCAATTACGCTTCCAAAGGTATTTTACTTAAATATGATCGTACTACAAATGTATTCTTCATATCTATTATTTTAATTTGAGTAATTAATAGAGGTGTAATGTGTATGTTCGTCTGGTAGGTATACTGATACAGGGTTCACAGTTAACGGGGTTGAATATGAAGGTAGTGTGCTTTGTGTTGGGAACGTGCTATTATCATGGAGTCCAAAGAAGTTTTCAGAGGTCACTCAAGATAGGTGTAATTTCTTTTGATTCTTGCTTTTGTGTGCAATTGTATTATTGTGTGCTAATTTGTTTCGGTAGGGATTTATAGTAAACTTATCCCTTGATAGCATGAAGCTAGAACTCGCCTTCTGCATTTGAGAATTTCATTAATATGTTAAAATTGTACCCGTACCACATACCAAAGCGACCCACGTCTTCGGTCACACATTGGTTGATAGAGAGAAATACAATAATACCCTTTGTCACTCATGCTCCTTCATCATTTCATCCTTGAAATAGTCCACATATCTCCATGTGCCGAAGTGTGCCCTTGGAAATCAAGATGTCTCATATTCGAGATGACTAATCAAATGGATGAGGAAGCGAGTGCACGACTTAGTAGGAGAATTATTTATCTTAGAAGCTTGATAAGTATGAGATCGAACAGGTTTGCAGGGGCATGTGTGGGGCATGGAAGTGTATGAGGTCCGCAACATTGAACGTGAGGTGAACCCTTGAGGTATTCTGGAGGTCAATTTTAATAGCATTCTCCCTACAGGTCCGCACAACTGCGGACATCTAGGAAGGGACCAAAATGGCGCATCTGTAAGTTGTGATATTTGCCATGGTCGTGCTCTTTGTACAAGTATATCATAACCAAATTGCCCGGTTGAAAGATTTGGCGATAACAATGTAGATGAACAACCTCCTTGTAGAAAACATACGTACACGGCAAACGGGCATGAGCATCAGCGTGAATAGAGAGTAAGTGCGTGCGAAATAAACTCGGATGACGTGGGGCACACCGTGGTAGTGGAGGGGAGCTCTCACATAGATTAATGGGCATGGTCAAGGAGGATCCTAATACGTCCGGGAAAGGAAAGAGTTTGGTGGAGCGACTGAAAATATTGTTGAAGGACTCGGTTATCAGTTGAATGGTGTCCCAACTCGGGGATTATCCAAAATAAAGCAACGTAGGAGATTGAGTATACTCCGGTCGATGATCTTTGTTTGGCCATTTGTAAGTGGAGGAACACCGAAGAAGTTTCTACAAGGTGCACTAAAAACTGACCAGTGTCGGAAGTAATATTGTGAGGTACTCCATGAAGACGAACAATATTTCGGAAGCAGAGGGTGGCCATAGAGCAGGCATCTTGGGATGGCAACGGGTTGGGTTTGGGCCTGGTTTGTCAAAATCCGAACCCGCCTCGCGATTTTTTTAAATTCGCCCCACCTCGCGACTCGTGACGGGTTTTGTTTAACCCCTCCGAACCCGATTAAGTGTAAAGCCCCTAAACACGCCCCGTCCCGTTTACCCCGCTAGGGTCGGGTTAAAACCTGCATGTTAAACCCGAATACCGCATACATAATTTATATATATAAGGTTTAGTGTAAATAATATATAAAAGAAGGATATTTAAGTAAGTATGAGAAATAAAAGGGGCAGGGCGAGGGGGGTTAAATTGCCATCCCTAGGCATTCGATGTTTCTTTACAGGGGTAAAGTCCGATGTTGGTCTACAACAACGGATATGGGATCAAAGTCTCGAGACAAATGTGGTAATTTGACAAATAAAATCCATTGAAGCATTAATCCTGGGGAGATCGGATACGAGTAGGGGGCGTAAAGTCCGGTGTTGGTCAGTTGACCTTGGCGGCCCGACATGTATGGTGGCAATGATGAAGGCGTTGGTGTCTTTATGCCTTGTAGGCCAATTGATATGGTTTCGAAGGAGATTGTGTCCGGGCGAATCCCATGTAACTCGCCAATCAGCCAACATGGACCTTAGCGATAATCTTTTCCTGTAAAGAAGATACATGGATGCAAAGGGCCATACCCTTAAAGAGGAAGATGTACTAGAATAGGTTATTCGCTGAGACGCTATAGTGGCATGGACATACCTCCACAATGGGGACAAACTGAGCGGCAGATTCGTACATATCACGGACCATAGAAAATCCAAAAATGGTGTTGCAAATGGTGGCTAGGGTGTACATACAACGGTTTAACGCATCAGCAACACACTTTTCCTTAACTTGCATTAAAAGTGGAAGGTATACTTCTGCGTGAAGTTTGAGTGCCTGCGACCTTCCATCGGCTATTGAGATACTTAGGGAATCATGATAAAATGTGTCGAATTCTCAATGTAACAAATATTCGTTTCAGAACTTCACAGTTTAGGCGATGGTATAAAACTCTAAATCGTAAATAAAGTAGTTCAATGTTGCGCCCATAGACCTCGTTGAAATAGGCCGACCGACTTCGATACTTGTTTTGGAAGCATTGCAAGATAACTCAAATAGCAAAGAGAAATCCAGGAGGGCATGAATGTGGGGGCCAAGGTGATGAGGCGTTTGATGTGTTGGAAAGCATCACCGGCGGGGAGGGTTCAATGAAATTCTATAGGAGAGGAGATGACTAAGTCGGTTTTAGGGGGGATAATGGAGTCGAAATTGGCAATGAAATGTCAATGGAAGCTGACAAGACCATAAAAACTTCGGACATGAGAGACTGTTGTTTATGTGGGCCAATCGACGACGACTTGTAACTTGGACTCGTTTGCCTGAACACTGTACCCAAGAAAGTTGTTGAAGAATCATAAAGGAACACTTCTTTAGTTGGGTAGAGAACCGTCAAGCCAAAAGACCTCTAGGAACTGTCATACGTGGTCGATTTGATGGGCCTCCAATTAGCTATCAGTGTTCAGAAAAACGTTTGATGTTTGAGGTGTGGAAAAAATAGACGCAAGGCTTAAGTTTCATGGTCTTTATCAGATGCGTACGCCTCACTCTCTTACGACTTAAGCCAGGCTATCCACCTCGAGGCTTATGAGGCTTAAGCCTCGGGGTTTAGTGGCCTCTTACTTCATATAATTCTTCCTATCCTCTCTCTTTGTTTCCCTTTTTCTCTCTAACTCTTCCATTCTCCTAAACTCTTTCTCCCTTTTCTTTTGTCAAATTAGTAACTCGTATGTTTGATTGAGCTTAACTTTATATACACTTCATCTACACACACACACACACACACACACACACACATATATATATATAAAATCCAATTGAACGTGTATACATGAAGAGCCCTAACTAGTCAAGATATTTATTTATTTGGCACATACAATTTTAATCAACGACTTATATTAACATCGAGCTTTTCAAAAGGCGGAGAAAATCGTGCATACGCAAAGTGGGCCCTTTTGGATTAACAACTAAGACAAATAATTATTTTAGTTGTCCAATTAGGTTTGGTTTTATCAGTTGCTGTTAAGTTACTTAGTATCCACTATTATCCCTTGTCTATACATATTGTTTTAGCTCCCCTAAGTATTATTGATGTATAATTTTGATTGAAGAATCTTCTGTATAAATCACTCTCTCTAGGTTCATTGCAATGTTTTTGTGATGACACATATTTTATTGATATCATTCATTATAGACCTTTTTTGTGATGAGGTGGTGATGCTACACTATCCATATGTTAGTATGGCAAACTATGATATTCCTTGTGATGATAGCCATGACACATAATTTTGAGATTTTATTAATATCACTCACTCCTCAATTTGCCTTAAGACTCGCGCCTTGCCTCACCCAAGCATGACACCTATAATTTGCCTCGCGCCTTTTAAACATTGTCGACTATAAATCAAGATATCATCGAATTACACAATGACCCTAGGATTGCTCTCAAAATCTGTGTCGTCACCCGCATAAAGGTGGACGGAGCATTGGAAAGACCAAATGACATCATGATCCATTTGCACAACTAGATCTTTTTTTTGAAAGCTGTCTTTGGGGTGTGTACGAATCTGGTGGTGGACTCTCTTGAGATCCAACTTGGAGAAAACACGAGTGCCCTAGAGCTTGTGTAACATGTCTTCTAACTGTGGTATTGGAAAGCGATATTTGATTGTGATTTTGTTAATGGTTCGACTATCAACACGCATATGTCAACTGCCATCCTTTTTTTGGGAGAGAAGAGTCAGGACTGCACAAGGTGACACTCTCGAGAAGTGGTCCACGATTACATAGGTCTGAACTTGCCACAAAAGTTCTACTTGTTTGGTCGGAGCCATCCGATAGTGGGAACGATTGGGCAATTATACCTCAAGAATAAGATCAATAGATTGACTAACAATTTATTTTTAAATGGCTACCAAACTATTCCTATGCTCTGCCACCCTCCCCGACAACAAGAAAGAGGCCTTCCTTTTGATTGGGGTTTCGCCCTATTTTTCATTCGAATTGTTGCTCTACTCATTTTAGCACTTCTAATCACTCCTAAATTTATTATTTATTAAATGACTAAATGATTAAATTAATTAATTTAATTAAGTTTACTAAGGAATTAAATTATTAAAAAATCAATGTCAAATTAGACAGAAAATTAAATGATGTCCGTACCCTCATTCAATTCCCGTGACAACCAATATGTCTTTTGGGAGAATGCAATGAGAGTAGCCAGCATTATATCCGCATCATCTGGAACCCACAATCATAAATCACATGATAGCCCGCGCGTGAGAAAGACACACCATGCAAACTGGTATATTGTCGACCACGGACATGCTCCTCATAATGAATATGCATACCTTGAGTGAGAATTTGGGAGAAAAGGGCTAGAGAGAAGTTTGGGCTGCTATTGAAATACCGTCCAAGCTCGCTGGATGCTTATTTTATGGATTGCTTCAATGGCGTTTGACGTGTTGTGTGAACTAGATTGTTGTGGCATTTGGTTTGTCGCGGGGAGAGCAATTGATGATATTGGGGCAGCAAAATGACATTGTAGCATTTTGGTGGAGGTCGTACCTTGGTGTGATGACAAGTGCCCTCACCCAAGCTGCGATTGGTCTCGGATTCGAGACATGGGAGCAACCTCTCTATATATGTATGGAGGCCTGCCGACATTCTGCTTAAGCAGGAGTCTTGTGCACTAAGTACGACCTTATTTTAGCATTTTGATGGAGTGAAATGCTCCAATGCCTTGAAGATGGCCTTATTTATGCTAATCTAGGGAGCTGTGATTGTTAGGTAAATATATTGAATAAAGATAAAACTAGGAAACTAATGTTTGCTGCCTAAACTGATTGGGAGTCTATAATCCCTTATTAAAGGATAAATAATAAATTAACAAAATAAAAGAAAAACAACATTCTCTCTTCTCCCAGCTGGGCGACATGTTGGTTTTTAAGTCCCACGAGATTCAAGTATTTTGGTCCCACCACATTTACTGTTTTTTATGAGAATAGAGGAGTACGGAGTTTAATTGTAATATCATCAAATGTATTTTTTCGTTCCTTTTTGTATTTTATATATTTTTGTTAGTATTTTAGATAAGTGGGTAATATTCTTTGTGATATTCTTAGTGTGCCCCTTTTTGTCTTTCTACCTTTTAGGCTATCTTGACTAGTAACATAAGTTTTCTTATTTAGGCCTTTGGCAATCCTTTCTATTCAATTTAAGTTTTAGTCAGAGAAAGACTTAGTTTGTCCTTGCTCTTGTGTCCTACTTGTGTTACATTAAATTGGTAGCAGAGTCACAAGCGCTGTCAATTGTTGTTGTTATTGTAAAACACAAATTGAAACAACTTCAATGGCGCACGAGGGATCATGCCAAAGCAAAGTTAGGCTCGAACGATGCATGATCGCCTTGTAGGAGTCGCTAGCCTCTTTCTCTTCTCTGGACTGTCCAGTAGCTCTCCTTTCGCCGACACCCAAACCCACACCACTCCAACCATCGTGCATCCTCAAAACCCTCAAAATCCTGACTTTAAGCCAAAATAACAGAAGAAGTAGGAGAAAAGGGGTTCCAATCCAACCCTGGGCTGGGTTGAGGAAAGAGAAGATAGTGGAGAAGAAATCAAGCAAAGAAGGGGCCGGATCACCCATCCGAGTCATTGTTTTCACTCCGGTGACTCTAGCAAACTCTGGCAATTGCGACAAAACTCATCGGAGAAGGTTGCCAGCTAGATTCACTGCGACAAAGGTCGCGGTTGGTCTTGTCGTTGGAGCATGTGTGGCTGCTAGGTTTTCTGAAAGCCCTAAATGCCTCATTGGAGCCTAGGGAGATATCTGGGCCTGTTTGAAAAGAAAACCTTATGTGGGCCTGTTTTGATTTGTAGGAAATAATGGGATTGGGCTCAAACTTTTCGAGTTAACTCACAAAAAAATGTAGGCCCTAAAAAAACAGCAGCTTCAATTATGGCAAATAAAACAATTAGGGCCTCCCACGAATTTTTTTAGTGGCGATAAATTATTTTGGGTCCCCAAATATATGTATTTTTTCTTCATTTTTCGGCGTATATTTTGGGGATGTTTTTTACTTGTCTCCAACTTTTAAAGCTCGCTAATGATTTTTTTTTGTAGAAGGTGAGAGTGATGAGAATAGAAGAGTACGGGATGTAATTGTAATATCATCAAATGCATTCTTTTAATTTTGTTTATCTTTTATCATATTCTCTGTATTAGTTAGTATTTTAGGTGAGTGAGTGGGTAATATTCTTTGGAATAATCCTAGTGTGCCACTTTTAATTTGTCTTGGCTAGCGAGATAACTTTTTTCCTATAAACAATGCCTTTGGCCACCCATTTTATTTATTTCATATATTAGTGAGGGAAAGAGTTTCTTAATTTGTGCTTACTCTTTTGTGTCATTTGGCGTGTTATGTCACTGTCACTTTCAGGATCCATGCTATTTCCTATGTCCTATCTTTCGCAGTGGTGGAGATAATGGATGTAAATAGACGTTGTGTCCTCATTTATAAATACCACACTTAATATTTGTCGCAATCATCACGCTCAAAGCTCATTCAGGCTAACTGCTACTCTGTTTTCCATTACTGTCTCACTAAGACTGTCATGTGATTTCTCTCTGAACCTCTCATCTACTTGTGTCTTTCACGAAATCATGTACAATGCCACACTAGCTTCTAGAACACAATTTCATGACCGCTGTCTACCAGTACATACAAATTATTTGTATCACGATATGATTCGCAATTCATAGCTCAATCGATACAAAACACCTACAGAGAGATTTTTGTCAGATGTAATCATGTGCCAGAATTGGTTCTACATGATCATATATTTATTCCTCCGTCCCAATTTAATATCACCGTCACGGTTTAAGAAAAGTGTTTACATTTCAAGTATATCCTCCGAAAATTTATAGAATAAATGTGAATGCACGACATGCACTTGGATCATAGTTGTGGTATTGTTAGGATGAGTAACTTTGTAATATCACCTAGTTTTGATATACTGTTTTTAAAAACACGAATATCAGTTTGGGACGGACTAAAAAGGAAAGCAGGACTATTAATTTGGGATGGTTGGTAGGACTGAAAACGAGCTGAGTCACATCGAATAAGGATTTTCTCAAGATTGACTCGTTTTTTTAAGTTAATGTTCAGGTTTGGCTCGAGCTCGAGCCATAATTTTCAAATACTGGGCGAGCTCAGCTTGGTTAGAAGTAAACATGGTCGAAATGTATTCGGCTCTGCTCGTTGAAGGTGATTTTGAGCTCAAATTCGAGCCAAAGCTCGATATTTGAATTGTTTGTTGTCAATTTAGTGTCACTGACTAGACCATTGCTTTTAATAAGAGCAAGCAAAGTATAACTCTTGTCATCAAAAAAGGGAAGACACTACAAAGTGTCTCCATGCTCTGATTCAAACCCATCAGAAATCGTTTTCTTTTTTTAATTATTTTTACATCCGGTCAACTTGTCAAGTTATGTAACATCTGTCACACACAACATTAATATAAATAAAAAAAACTTTATCAGTCAATCACCATAAATGGGGCACGATTTCACCTTTTGAGAATATATAATATGACACGTTTGTACCTTTCGCAATAAGTACTAGACAGCTTTGACACTGTAACCTCAAGACTTCAATTTAAAATACGAAATTTATATGCCTATTTTGATGTAAAACAAGTTACTAATAGAAATAAATAACCACTCTAGATTTATATCAGCATTATGCAAGAAAGTAATAAAATAGATATCATCAATTTAACACTCCTTCGAGTATGGAGTTTAAACAATATCGAATGAAAATTCATTCAAGTATGGGGTTTAAACAATATCAAATGAAAACTCCTTCCAGTATGGAGTTTAAACAATATCAATGAAAATATTAAACAGCATAATGGAATATACTCATTCATAAGCAACTTGTGTTAAATAAAAACTCATGCCTGATCAAACATTTATGCAAATCAAAATATAAAGCAAACTAAGTTACCTAAAATCACCAATCATAACAAATAAATTTAAACTAAGAAAATTAAATCCATGTCTGATCAAATACTTAGGTACTGAAATTTGAAATAAAAAAGAACCAAGCTATCTGAATTCACTCTCTTGGTATATGCTCCTCCACCTGTAAAACAGGAAAAAAAGAAACTATATGACACAAATTCATTACATATACTTTTATATATAACATGTTTCAAATTTGAATTGAAATATATATTTATAAAAATTACCTCAAACTACTCCAAGCACACTTCTTGTATAGACTCCTCATCGCCCTGCATATCTTTAGCGCAGGTAATTTTTCGGACTTCCCAATTACAAGGTAATCAATCCCGGGTACAAACCAAAGCTTGCACAGTCTTCGGTTTCAAAGAGATTCGATACTGATCATGAACCCGACTCCCAACACTGCACTGCAGTGCTAACAGGAATGGATAATATATCGCGTGCCATGTTTGAAAGCATTCTGAACTTCAATGTATTAGCCTTCCACCAATCTAATGCATTGATCCTCCTTGCAGATATAAAGGCCTTTTTCCAAATATATATCGAAATCAGATTTAAATGGTTCAACAGTATCCAGCCTTTGAGCCATGAATCAAATTCAACCCGACTCTTAGTTTTACCTCTAATGCTTCCCCCAATAATGCTGCTACTTTTGCTTTGCAGAATTTTGAGATTGAGAGTCATTGTTGTTAACAACGCTTGAAGCGTGGTTGAAGACATATTCAGTGTAAAGTTCATACAAAGAAGAGCGTACCAATTGAATATTGATATTAGCTTCAAAAGTTGTATAAATCTTAGGAAAACAAAACTCAATCAGCTTCATCCTGTATCTTGGATCCAAAACTGCCGCTATTGCCATCAATAAATTGCACTCCTCGAATACTTATCAAACTTGTCACTTAGTTTGGAGATCATGTTTATCATGTAATCTCTATCATCCTTTGAGTTCTCATTTAAAATTTGTTTTAATTCCAAATAACTGCAAGAAACCAATTTGATGTTGGATATAAAGTGCCGGAGAATACATGTGTAGCTTCATTAAACGCCTCTAAGAACCTACAAACTACTTGAACCCTTTCCCAATCCCTCACAGATGGTAGCCAATGGTAGTAAGGGTCCCTTTCTTTGTATCTTGGAAAGACTTCTCTAAATACTAGTGCACATTCCGATATGGCATAAGTTGAGTTCCAACGGGTAGGCACATCAAGAAAAAGACCCTTTGAAGTCGGGAGCTGTAGTTGTTTAACTATGTCCGGAAACTTATGAAGTCGCGAAGGTGGCATTTTCAAGTACTTCACACTTTCGCGGATGTTTTCGATCACATCACGTATCTCGCTTAATCCATCTTGCACCATGAGATTCAAAACATGTGCACGATATCGAACTTGGAAAATCTTACTCTTAAAATAAAGTTTTCCCTTCACAGCAAAATTGTCCTTTTTCTAACAGCAACATCGTAGAGGGGAAGCATTGCCAAGCGTAATCGTGATAATTTGCTCTTGATTTCCCAATCAAGAAGATACTGGAAAATACTATCCGCTACAGCAACTCCTGTGTGTGGAGGTGCCAACCCTCAAAAGCTTAAAATGCGCTTTTGTAGCTTCTATCTGAATCAAGGAAATGACATGTACGACTCATATACCCAATATTCTGATTTGAATTCCAGAAGTCAGTTGTGAAGCTAATTTTTTCAAACCCAGCAAGCATTGCCTTTAATGCCTTCTTCTCTCACAGTTAAACGCGATATTTTGTCAAACTGAGGATTTAGAGTTTTGCACAACAGTATAAAAAATTCGTGCTTCACCATTCTGAATGAATTCTCACTTGCGATAATCATCTTTGCTATACATAAAGTTTTTCCTTATCATACTTGTACGTTGCAATGGTACCACCCAAACCACCACCAAAATCATGCTTACCAAGAGGTTGAACAGTTAAGAACTTTTGTTAGTTAACATTATCCGCACAACCATCCAAGTGCCTGTGAAAATGAGTTGTAAAACCTTGAGCATTGATAGCAAGCTTCGCTTCACAATAGTTACATTTCGCGTTCTTGTTACCATCTTTGGCTACAATGATCGTTAAATCGTTACAAACTTTAGATTTTCTCTTCCTTTCTTTTTTATCAATAGGTTTCTCTTCTAAATCTCGATCCTCAACATTCTCAACGTTTCTAGGACTCCCAACAGTTTGAGCGCATACATTGTCGTCCTTAATGATAGTAGACAATAGAATAGTAGAGTCCTTAATTGGTTGAGTACCTGACATGACCATCAAAACATTGCAGAATAATGTTGGAATTGATAATTACCTAAGACATAATTTAAATTTAGAACTTACATAAATTTTTTCCTATAAGCACATTGCAAAAAATGTGAAGTACAAAAAAAAAATAGACAAGAGTAGTAAAACATCAATGATGTTGGATTAAATGCAATTCTTTTACTTTAACTGGAGAAAACAAATGTATTTTGATATGGTCCAACTGAGTAGCAAAAGAACAATGGTGTGAGTGCTTTTAGATTATTGGTGTTGGCTAACAATATAGAGATAAAAAATCCCAAACGAAGTTTTAAACTACTGCAATCAACAAATAACAAATTATATCAATTATAATTTTCAGATCAAAGTCAGTGTTTTACATCAATGGTGTTGGATTAAATATAAAGCATGACTAACTATTTCAGTATCAAAATTTGAACATATATAGAATACATCATGCACCAACTCTAAACCCCCCAAAAATGTGATGGCAAATAATATAGAGATATGAGATCCCAAACAAAGATTTAAACTACTGTAATCAACAATTAACAGATTATAGTTTTTATAATTTGTAATTATTAATAACTTTTGAGTGCACGAGGACATCAATATTGACAAATAATAGAGTATAAATATTGACAATTTATGATTTGGACCTGTGATTATTAAATTTTTTTGAGTGCATGAGGTGAGGACATCAATATTGACAAATAATCGAGTATAAATATTGACAAACAACAGAGTACAAACACTTTTGAGTGCATGAGAATAACAAATAACGCAGTATAAATATTGACAATTTATACTATCAATAAAACAATAATCAAATCGATTGAAGTTTGTAGAACAAAGCTTGATAAAGTCTAAGATAAGGGAAATTATTAAACGCCTGATTCAATCTACGTTGGTTGTTTCAACAATTGAAATTGAATAATCGTTCTCAAGAACAAAGGTGGATAGAAGACACCTAACCCCAAAATCTTCGAATTGATCCCTAATGATTTGCCCATCTCTTTAATTTATACAAATTGGGCCTAATTTCATGGGGGCGTGAGTATACCCGTTTCTAAATTTTAGGTCTTGGGATAACTATTGAGAGAGAGAGAGAGAGTTGTGGGTGAAGTGGTAAATTGGGATTAGGGAAGTATGAGAGTGGGTGGGATATTTGGTGGATATATGTAGTGTAGGGCTGTGTTCACGATCATATCGAGTCGGACACATGTATGGTTGAGCTCGGTTTTGGAAGTAAAACGAGCCCTATTGTTTAATCAAAGCTTGGTTTGATTTGTTAATAAACAATCTCAAACGAGCTTTATATCGAGCCGAGTTCCAAACAATCTCTAGCTACTCGGTTGTTATTCAGTCCTAATAGTGGGTATAGTGTTTTTAACATTATACATTATTTATTGTTTTTAATAGTTATGGAAGTGCAACGAAGAAAAAGAATGTTCAAAGAGTAACAATCAATGGTCTTAAAGGGGCATTCACACCTCAGAATACGGGTTTTACTTGTCTTAGCTAAGTTTCTTATCCTACGTTATTGAAGTTGATGTGAACTAGGGTGCAGAAGCGTAAAAAAAGAAGTTATCTACACAACAACAATAACATGGAAAATGAAGAAGGTTATTATTTCTCTCTCTAGTCTTTCAATCTCAAAATGGTTAAAGTGATACAATGAGGGTATGAGGGGCTCAATAGCTATTCATACTAAAAGGGTATAAAAGGGAAAAATAAAATAAATGCTATAAAAAGACGACTATATACTCATGCTCCTGCATCATTCCCCCCCCCCCCCCCCCCCGTTGAGAGGAATCCATATATGCCGAGTACCGGCGAAAGAAATCGGGATCAATATGCTGCAAGGTAGTCTCAGTAATTCAAGAGTCCTCCGCCTTAGGGCATCCAACCCAACGGACCAAATAGCGTGTGTAGTCACCAGATGCAGAAGAGACACATGCGGAATCAAGTATACCCTAAATACGATCAAATGGGAACGGACTGGCTGAGCCGAGGATGAGGGAAGCGGAATGGGTGCCTCTCAAAGGAGAAAGGTTCGCCACATTAAATGTGAGATGTATGTGAAATTTCGGAGGAAGATCAACCTGATAGGCATTCGGCCCATAAGCGCGAATAATAGGGAAAGGGCTAAAACGTCTCATAAGAAGCTTGTTGCCTTTGCCAGAACGTCGTGCTTTCTGGAGGTACACCATAACTAAATCACCGGACTGTTAACAAAACGACGGTGCGTATCAACCGCCTCTTTGTAAGAGGCGTAAATGGTCTGAAGATGGGTACGGACATTGCCCTGGATGGATGTCAAGTGGGGCGCAAACTCCTCTGCGGAGGGGCACGAAGGAACTGTCGGTGGTAGCTCAACGAGGTCAATGGGCATAGTTGGGGACTGACCCAACACAATTTGGAAGGGGGATAAACCTGTAGAATGGTCTGCATTGTTAAATGCAAATTCGGCTTGTGCAATCACAATATCCCACCTACGGGGGTGTTAGGAGGTCAAGCAACGCAAAAGGTCTCCTACACTCCTATTGACCACCTCTGTCTGTCCATCGGTCTGTGGATGAAGGGCAGTCGAAAACTGGAGCTCTGTCCGTAACAAGCGCCATAAGGTCCGCCAGAAATGTCCCATAAAGTGTACATCTCGATCGGATTTGATGCTGCGGGGAACGCCATGCAAACAGCCAATCTCTCGAAAGTACAAGGACGCGACATGAGAAGCATCTGTCGTACGAGAACACGGAATGAAGTGAGACATCTTGGATAATCGGTCGACAACTGCCATGATAGAATCATGCCCACTGGAAGAACTGGGGAGGCCCACAATGAAATTCATCGAAATGTCTTGTCATGGGCGCTCAAGTATCGGTAGTAGAGTGTACAAACCAACATTGGAGTGCTGCCCCTTGGCCATCTGGCAGGTATAACAGCGTCGGATGAAGGCATTAGTATCCCGCCTCATAGTTGGCCAATAAAAACGGTCTCGTTATAATCCATGGGTGTGTGCCTGTCCCAAGTGACCTGTTAAGCCAACCCCGTGTACCTCAGAAATAATCTTCTCCTGCAAAAAGGAAGAAGGAATACACAACGCTGTCCCACGATGTAAAAACCCATCCTATAATAAGTACTCACCCGACGCCTCATTGCCTTGCTGGCATGCGGCATAAATGGCTCCTAAATCCACATCCGTCGGGTAGAGATCTCGAATCTCTTCGAATCCAAAAACCTGACTTCACAAAGTCACTAATGCATGAGCACGTCGGCTAAGTGCATCCACTACCACGTTCTCCTTCCGAGGCTTGTACTGAAGTTGGAAAGCTTAACGCGGAAGATAGGCTGTTCATTTGGCGTGTCTGTCACTAACACGCCTTTGACTATGAAGGAATCGCAAGGCCTCATAGTTGGATTTAATCACGAACTCCTTATGTAGGAGATAAGGTGACCAAAACTTCACGGCATTTCAACCGCATAGAACTCCAAGTCATGTAGAATAATGTAAGCCGCTTCCATCAATTTCTGGCTAAAAAACGCAGTGGACTTCCCATTCTGGCTCAAGACATCACCCACTCCCGTCTTGCAAGCATCGCAAGACAGCTCAAACAACGATCAAAGTCCGATAAGGAGAGGATAGGAGCAGTCGTCATCAATTCCTTGATACATGTGAAGGCCCGCTCAGCCTCCTTAGTCCACCTAAACTCTGTGCTTGAAGAAGTACTCATCAAATCCGTGATCGGGGCCATAATGGTGCTGAATCCCGCTATGAATCGTCGATAGAACCTAGCAAGCCCGTGAAAACTACGAACCTGAGTCACCGAAGTGGGGGTGGGCCAATCCACTATTACCTGAATCTTGGCGTTGTCCACCTAAAACACCATCTCCCGATACTACATACCCCAAGAAAGTCACTGATGGGACCATGAAAGCACACTTTTTCAATGTGAGGAAAAAACGTTCGGCTCGTAAAACCTCCAGATGCTTAGTCACATGTCTCAGATGTTCCTCCTCGGACCGACTATAAATCAAAATATCATCAAAATAGACCACAAAGAACTTACCCAAGAAAGGACGCAAAATCTGGGTCATCACCCTCATGAACGTGGATGGAGCGTTGGATAAACCAAAAGGCATCACTGTCCATTCGTAAAATCCATCCTTGGTTTTAAATGATGCCTTCTATTCATCACCTGGCCTCATACGTATCTGATGGTAGGCACTCTTCAAGTCTAACTTGGAGAATATCGTCGCCCCATGGAGTTGGTCCAACATGTCCTTAAGTTGGGGAATTGGGAATCGATATTTCACCGTAATTTTATTAATGGCGTGACTATCCACACACATGCGCTAACTCCCGCCCTTCTTGGGTGCTAACAGTGCGGGGACTGCATAAGGAGACATGCTCTCCCAAATATAACCCTTGTCACATAACTCAGTGACCTGTATCTGTAACTCAGCGTGCTCCGTGGGCGACATACAAATGTGGGGAAGGTTGGGTAGTTGCTCCCCAGGGGTAAAATCAATAGCATGCTGTATATCCCGAAGAGGAGGAGGATTATTTGGGGGTGTGCACACATCACTAAAAGAATCTAATAAACTTTGAACACATGGTGGAACACGTCTCTAGGGTGGTGATGGGGCTAATAAGAGCATAGCACAATCCTGTCGATGCGGTCTCGGTGGCTAATTCCTCATGCGAAACTACTAGAGTGGATGGTTGAGACATTGGAAATGGTTGCATGGGGCGGAGGAGAAAGTCCCGCCCCTCATGTGTAAATGAATAAGTGTTGGCTTGGCCATCATGTATACTACGGCGATCAAATTGCCACGGCCTCTACAAAAGTAGGTGGTATACCTGCATATCAACCACGATGCACAGAACTTCATCATGATAGTCCCAAATGGAGAAAGCCACCCGACACTGTCGACTAGCGACAAGTGGGGCTCCGCCACTCAACTATCCAATACGGCACGAAGTGGCCAATAACCCCATGGGAAGCTTTAGTTTTTCTACCATCTCTTGCGCTATCAAATTATCACTAGCTCCCCCGTCAATGATCATCGTGCATAGCCTCCCTTTTGCGGTGCAACGAGTAAAAAAAATACTTGTTCGGATCCATGTGTCATCACTAGGGGAGGTGATTGGGTGTTCACCGAAGTCGTAATCATAACGATGTGAGTATAGGCAGTAGAGGCATCGGCGAGTTTTGCTTGATAATGGCAAAAAGAGTCACGTTGACGACAAATGGATTGAGCAGTGGATAAGGGTACATTGGGTGGAATGGGTAGGATGCCCAAAGAGGCAAACTCTTTGTATACGGAGTTAGAATTTAGTAGGTATATATGTTAGGTTTCTTGGGAGGGGGGTAAATAGGGTTTGAACTGATTTTGTGTTGTGGAAGTTGGCTAGGGCTTGTGTTTTGAGTAATTCTTGGTTCTAATTTCTGGTTTGGAGTCTTTAACTTGGGCCACGATTGGAATGGAGCCATATTGGGGCTGACCGCTTGGGTCTTTGGGCAGACAACATCACAGCAGGAGTCGGTTGGTTCTTGGGAGGTATTCCGACGCAATCAGATGGGGACCGACATATTTTTTTGTGTCGGAACCCTCGGTAGGAGCCTTCAAGGCTTCGGCTCTTTCCTCGAGTGGATCTAGGGTTAGGTGACATCGGGGTTGGGCCGTTTGGCCTTGGCTCTGGGCTGTCTGATTTCGTAGGGAGTAACCAGCTGGTGGGGTTAGGTTTCCGGTGGGTTTCGACAAGATCGGGGTAGGGTAGGTTAGGTTTTGGACACCGGAGGGTGTGTTAGGGTTTTTCGGCGGGTTAAAGGTCTGATCCTGGTTGGGATGGGAATTCCGGGGCTTCCTTTGGGTCGTCCGACCAGTGATTGGTGGTAGTGGGACACCATCCTTGGTGGTGGTGGAAAGCGTTGTTATTTGATTAGGGTTTAGCCGAAAGTCATCTGGGTGAACCCAATTTGAGTCCCAATCTTCAATAAACATGACTGATCCAAGAACAAACCACGCTTTGATACCAATTTGATGTGAACTAGGGTGTGGAAGCGTAAAAAAGATGAAGTTGTTAACACAAACAACAACAACATGGAAAATGAAGAGGGTTTACTGGTCTTTCAATCTCAAGATGGCCAAAGTGACACAACGAGGGGCCCAATAGCTATCTATACTAAAAGGGTATAAAAGGGAAAAATAGAATAAATGCTAAAAAAAGACGATTATATCCCTATGCTCTTGCATAAGAAGTACCGAGTTACAAAAGGTTTTCCCATAACATTGGCACAAAATCTCACACGTCAATTATAGTGCATTAGTTTTATATCTATAGTGTGCTTCTTCCCCAGCAATAACCAGATTAGTGGGACAAGTGTCTCTTCGCTATTGGTGTGTCATTGCTGAAGTTGTCCCCACCATGTTCCCATGAACATCGTTTGGTGCTCAGTTTATGGGGCACTCTTTCAATGTTTTGCCTGAGCCTTCAGTATGCTACACCCTGCGACGTGTCGTGTGGCCAAGTGTTACATTCTTCTGCTTGCAAGAGAGGGCTGATTTGGGTAATGGGCCTTTTCTCCAGATTCACTTTTTTTCCGAATATACCATGGGTTTAAGACTCTGTTTGGGCTTGATCTTGAGTGGATTAAGCCTGTTTTGTCGCGAAAGGAACTGGACTAGACCTTAATTGTGCCACTGGGCTTCGAGGAAATGTTGCTCCGTAATTTGTTACATGTATTTTTACCGAATTTTACTATTTGAATTTCATACGATTCCCGGTTCACAGGTTTTTGATTCGCAACAGGAAACTCCTTTGCTCGACCTGAGGACTCATCTCCCACATGCAAATATTCTTATAAACATAGAATAATGATGGATATATCAAGTTGTGAACATGTATTAAGAACTTTAGCTTGTTGGACCTAAATTGTCTTGTTTGGCATTACGTAAACAGCTAATACCCTGACCTGCTATCAACATACTGTGATGAACTTAATTATAATGACACGTGAAAGGGTCAAACTGCCCAAACAAATATGCTGTTCACTTTACATGGATGAGTTACAACACTAGATATTGATTTTCTAGTTTTTGAACTTTTTAGAAATTGGCTCTTAAGAAAGTTTCCAATATTAGAAAGTTTGTTATTGTTTATGAGTCATCTTTATGTGCACAGAGACACACACACACACACACACATGTATGTACGCGCACGCACACATAAATATTTGTATGATGTGGCTGGAAACATGATGTACATTTAATTGTGTCACTCAAGTGGTCACTTGGGAAACGTTTCTATCAGCTAGAATTAGAATTAAGGGGCTTTGTAAATTTAGGACCTATTGTAATATGTATTTTGGAAATAGGACAACAAACATTTTATTTATAGTTTTAGTCCCTATTTTTGAATAAAGCCGCTGACGCGGACCCATTTTCATAAAACGTCAACCAATCACAGCATGCCATGTGTCCCTTTAATTTGAAAATAGGGACTAAAAATGGAAACGAAATGTTTGTTGTCCTATATCCATAATCAATATTATCTTAAGTCCTAAAAGGACATAATCTATAGAATTAAACAGATCCTCTTTCTTAGTGTTGTTTTATACGTGTCTGACATAAGGTCTCCTTTCTCTCTTTTTTCCCCCTGTTAACTAACATTCTCACTTATTCTATGATGCAGCCTGGCTATCTTCAAAACTGTGCGCCCCATACCAGGTGAGTTTAAATATCAGGCTGATCCTTATCCGGAACCTCAATTTTATTACTATTCAGATTAAACAGTTTAAATCTTGCTAAACTTCTCAAAATCGCCCTTTCTTTCAGAATTTTTTCAACGTTGCAGGTCTTAAATCAGGGTTTTGCAGTTTTAACACCTTTTAAACTTATGTGTAGCTGATGTTGACACATTGAACCACCCCCTGTTGTCTATTTATGGCTATCATAGTTTTTTCTTTCTGGCCTTATATAATATCTGGTTGGAATAAAGATGCTTTAAGCTTCATTTTCCCCTGTCCGCAATTCTTAAGTCATATTCCATCACTTCATACCAGTTATTTAGGCTGGTCTTGCTCGTTAAAAAGTAAGAGAACATCCTCTATAAATTTCCCTAACTTGTGGGATTTGTGTATGTTTATGCTTTCTTTGAGGTTCATGTGACCTAGATTTTCTTTTGAATCTGGCATCAAGTCTAGGGGTGGCAATTCGGGTCAACGGGTCGTGTTTCGGGCCGACACGACACGACACGACACGACACGACAAGGTTTTTTCAGACACGAATAAGACACGACATGGATTCGTGTTTTTTTTAATTGACACGAACACGACCCGAAAAAAAAATAACACGGCACGACACGACACGACACGACAACCATAATTTCTTAGATTTCAGGCTTAAAAAACACGATAACACGACATGACACGACTCATAATTAAGACACGAACACGACACGACACGACTTCGCGTAAAAAAAACACAACACGAACACGAAACATCGTGTCAATTTCGTGTCATTCCGTGTCGTTTTTTCGTGTCGTTTCTAAAATTGCCACCCCTAATCAAGTCAGATCACATATGGATTATTTGACATTTGAAGATTTGAAACAAAGTTCTTGGGAAAAGGACATTTTTTTTTCTTTTTAAAATTGTAATGGTAAGTTGGTGGGTATAGTGACAGAATGGTGCATGTGGGGAAAATGAAGCAATGAACCACTTTGGCTGTGGACCTCTTGTCCTAGTCTTCTACCTTCTACTTTGTAGTTTTTTTCGAGTAATAAATCTTTTTATCATAGATAATTTACTTAATCTCTTTAATATTGAGTATGAGGCATTAGCTTTTCGTAAGGACCGTAATTATTGCAACTTGCCTGCATACTTCTTCCGTATCTCCATCATTTACATATGATTTATTTTAGAAATTTTGGTTCTTGGCTGCGGGAGGTACATTGAACAAGTAGATCCTGAACTTCGGCGCTTCATTCGGTCTACTGGCATGAAATTAGAAGCAGTTGACTCGGTATATATTTTGTAACAATTTCATTTTCTGATCTATATTTAGTTTTTGTTAGAATTATGGGTAGGGTACTACCATTATATTGCGAGTACATAGGAAGAATGAATGATTAATGAAGGTTATAAGCTACACTGTCGACAGATGAGGTCACTTAACACACCAGGATTAAAATTTTGTGCATTGATTTGTACATCCTATGAAGCATGGACACTCGGAAGCCACGAGTCGAGTGTCATGTCAAAGCACGTATTACGTGCGCGTTTTGACACGTTTCCAACACGCTGTGGAAACGCTGGGACATGTGGGGGTAATTTCGCTTTATTTACGATTTTTAATGTTAAAGTGCATTTGAATTTTGTTTTGTATGGTCCGTTTTCTTAATTTCATGTTAAGAATGCTCTAATAATGTATTTTATGGACAAAATATGTTTCATTTCATTAATATATATATTTAAATATATTATATTTATCCTAGCTTGTCGTATCCTAGTTTTTGGAAGAATCACGTGTCGCGTGTCGAAATGCGTATTACGAGTCCGTGCTTCATAGTGTACATCACATTATACTAGGAGTGATTTTTAACATCAAAGTTACATCCGGTTTACAATTTGATTGTAGTTGTGCCAACTGGTCTGATTGAGAAATAATTATGCTACAAATACAGTATTGAAAAAATTCCACGCGGAAAGGAATTGCAAGCAAAGTGTTAGAATATTTTGATGTGGCTGAATTTTACATCAGCTCACAAGAACAGTCGAGAGTAATTTAAATCTCCTATGCATTACACGCTTGCAGCATATCAATAGCTGATCCCGGGAAGTTCCAAGCGATAACATATTTTGCATACATATGTACATACATTCACATGTATATATAGATATAGAAAGGCTCCGGAACGGACACCCGTCTTTTTTTTATTATCGGACCGACTCTGCAAGTGAGATCAATGTTGGAGATTGAAAGTTGGCAAGACATTCATGTGTCCACATTGCATCCAACTGAAGCTGTGAGACTAGGCGGGACATAAATGCCAGACAAAACAGTCTATTCTCGTAGACATGGAAAATGGAGGCAAATTGCCCAATAAGTTGCACCATGCATCTAGACTCTAGAAAATCTACCCATTGTGTCCTTATCATCCCTAGCCATATCCACCTTTCCCCATCTCCCTGAGCATATTTAGCTGGCAACTATAGTTAAGGCTTAATATTGAAAAAGAAATGATCCGTACTGTAAATATTTTATGGGCGTCTGTTTTAGGGCCTTGCTACTATACATAGCTCAAATTCTACGTGGGTTCTACTTTATCAACATGCAAAATGCCCAGAGTAGAGATCTTGGGACATGTTTGGTTCTTTCTTTAACCCCTTTTTTTCTTTCTGTTTTCCATTGTCACTCTCTTTGCGACCACTGTTCTTATGTTAACATATCAAATGTTTTAATTTCTCACATGATCTGAAAATGAAATATTTGTGAATTGTTTAGTATTATTTATTGCAGAGAAACGCTGCATCAACTTACAACGTACTGAATGAGGAAGGTAGGATTGTGGCTGCTGCATTGCTTCCTTATGGAGTTTCTTCTTCCAACACCTAAACTTGTAGTTGCTTCTTATTATGGCCCGATTTACGTGTTTACTGAGCTGTTTTACTTTTTATTTAAACACTATGCATGTATCTTGGAAACTATTGAGGAAAACGGCCAAGAAAAGGAAAATAAGCTATAGTTCACTGTACCTTTCAGTACATTTCCCACCACCTTTTCCACATTTTTCTCCACATCTTAAGATCCAAAGCTTACAAGGATTACTGCTGCAAGTATTGATGGATTTTGGTTATCTGATGGTGAAGATGTCAAATGGCGACAAAACACACAATTATGCCAGAGGGCTTCTCAGCCTGTTTATTAGGCAACAATTGCCTCGAGACATATAAATTGCACCTAGATAGCTGTTTATTGTTCTTTCAACTTTTTATCTCCTAAAATACAGCTTCAAGAACATAACTGTATAATTCACCTTGCTTTTTGATTCATTTTTTCTCTCAATACAATTGAGTTCATAGTTGTCAGGAGGCGAAGGACGCACCAAGAGGTCCCATGGAGCCTAGGTGCAAGGTACCTTTGATGGCGCCAAGTCTATAAAATATGCAAAATGTTTATATTTATAATAACAAAATCATTTATAATCTACATATAGCATATATTATTATTATTATTATTATTATTATTATTATTATTATTATTATTATTATTATTATTATTATTATTATTATTATTATTATTATTATTATTATTATATACGGTTACGAAGAGACACATTAGAAGAAGATAGAGATTATACCATCATATGCTAAAAAATATATCTTTAAATATCAAGTTTATTTAATAATTTAATCATTCAATAATCAACAGAAGAAAAGATATTGATGTGTTTGGAAAAAAAGATACTCCAATGTGAAAATCAACATATAAATTGTCTTATTATGCCATACTCTTGGAGTTTAATTTCATTTCTTTCATCTGCTCAAGTATGGACTAATGAGAAAGATAAAGTTTCACTAAGAATTAAGGATTTATTTAGTTAGTTTTTGGCTGGATAATAATGTAATCTTCCATATTTTATTGAAAAATATGTAAAATCAGCTTATCAAGTAGTCCATTATTGTATTGAGGGCATTATCCAAAAAAAAAAAATTAACGAGGTGCGGCTCAACTTGGAGATTAGGTGCATAATGCGAATGTCATATTGAGGGAGCCTTGTCTCAATGAGGCAAGACGCCAATGTTGCGCTAGATGAGCCTAGAGTCTCGGCGTGCCGTTAACAATGTTTGGGTTTATTTATATATTTGTATTCCTTATAGGAAATAACATCCCAAATGTGTATTTGTTTTTCCTTTATTCCATATTTGTGTATCAATTCTTTTCTAATAAAAAATAGTTATTTTTTGTACTTTTTAGCACATTTTGTTTTTCTCCCACACATTTTTTTACTGGGGTCATTCGATGAGAAGTTCCTCAACATTTTTTAATTGACGTTTTGTTCAAGTATTTTTATTTTGTTTTAAAAAGTGTCCCACCATATAAAATACTAGCAACCCTTTTCTTTTCTTATCATAAACTCTAAAAAAAGTAAAAAAAATTAAATAAGAGACTTTTTGAAACATAAAAGCAAGACGGATTAATTGGAAAATGTACCTAGCTAATGGGGCAAACTTTAATTCGCCTCTAGGGATTCAGTCATAGGATTATCAAAAGAATAGAGACGCGAGTTCTTTTGTTTTAAAAGGGTATTTTAAATAGGCGCTTTTACTATCGAGTCCCTAGACTAACAATTTTGGACTCTAAACCCAGGTCCAACAAATTTTAAACGATTAGGCCCAATATATAAATACCTCGAACTTAAAACAAACACCACTTCACATAAATTCAAGCGTAAAAAACACTGTATTCTCTCTTAGATCAAAATTCTAACTGTACTGTCTCTTCGATCAAAATTCCAAAACCATTCTCACTCTCAATCAAATTTTGGTCCAACAACAACATATAAATATCCCTGAATTCCAAAACAAACACTCCACAGAAATTAAAGCAATCAAAATCGTAATCGTGGAAGTTCTAACAAACATTTCACATTCTTAATCAAATTCTTCCAAACAACACTAACGAGTATGGATATATGCTCATATATATTTGATGTAATATAATGTGAATTAAATGTAATATTGTGTTCTTAAGTTTATACCATACACTCTGTATATGTTGTGCTCTTAGCATTTTATTTATGATATCACCTGTTTGTCCTTGTTTTTTGAGTGTTATGTTGTGTATTCCATGTATTATTTATATGTTCTTAGATTTTATAGAACTTTTCCTAATTTATTATGTATTTTGTGTTCTCATATGTATAAATTTGTAGACATTATACATAGACGGATGAAATCACATTATTCTTGTTTATGATATGAAAAAAATACATTTGTTTCCCTGATTTTAAATGCAAAACACACTTTTTGCATGTTGAGGACTGTACATTTATGTATTTTATCGCTGTACATTTTCTCATGTATACATAATTTATTGAGGACTGAGTATATATACATGATTGGAATATGTACATACTTTTTGTATTTGTATAGGTTATATTAATTGTGGTTCGCGCCAGCGGCATTTATTTAGGACTTCATGTACTTTCTTAATTTAGGTCATGTATTTATACAAGTCCTGTATTATGTGCGTGTACTTTATGAATTTAGGTGTACTTTCAAACAGTACACGCAAATTCATGAAGTACAAGCACATTGCAATTGAGTTGATTCAATCCAATGTGCGTGTACTTTTACTTACTACGCGTGTACTCTATACAATATATGTGTCATCTCCATATTTAATCAATCCTGCATACTTTTTGTATTTGTATAGGTCCTATATTAATTGTGGTCCGCGCCAGCGACATTTTTTTAGGACCGCATATACTATTTGAATTTGTGTGTACTTTCAAACAGTGCATGCAAATTCATAAAGTACACACAAATTGAAATTGATTTGGTTCAATGTAATGTGCGTTTACTTTTATGTAATATGAGTGTACTCTATACAATATATACGTGATCTCCAAATTTAATTAAACCTATGTTATTGTGGTCCGCGCCAGCGACATTTGAATGATATTCCATAAGTTTGTAAGAAGTATTATTGTTGTGTTATTGTTTAGGAGTCATTCCATCAAGCATGTTCAATTACAAAATTGCTGGTTGCACCTTTGAAGATCTTAAGAATACAAAACCTTTCACATTGACGTAATTCATTTTCTGCTTCGCATAAATGATAAAGCGAAAAGGTTACTTGATTTTTTCCAATACTATGAAGACATTAAATGTACTTTTGATGTAGAAAAGCTTCAAGTAACTGAATCGAATGCAAAGGATTTAACAAAACAAATTGAGAATTATTGCTCAAGAGATTTTGAAAATGCTGGCTCGTTTAGCATGGATCTATTGTATCACTTCTTTTCTGAATATGTTGGGAACAAAGAATCTTGGTTCATAACTTATCGAACAACATGTATTAGGTATTACCATGTAACGGACGATATATGTTACCTCAGTTAGCATGTATTTTGTTGAGATTTGTAAGAAGTGTTTACGAGAATATTGCATGTACTTTTGTTAAATACACATATATTTTATTGCTAAAGCCTGTATTTTATTCCAATTTGCGTGTATTTTATTTTTACTTTTAATTTATCATTATAGGTTTGTAATTTAAATTTTACGTCTTTAGATTATTAGAATGGGGATGAAGATAAGGGTAAGAAAAGGAAAGAACAACAAGAAGAGCAGTTCTGAAGATAGTTCTTCAAGCAATGATGTGGAATCTACACGTGGTGTGAGTAAACACGACCAATATATGTCGAATGTTGTTAGCTTTTATCATGATTTTGATGCTATTAAAAGTAAAATAAATGATAGGCATATTGAACTGCTTAAGAAGACTCCATTATGGGAGATTTTCAATGCCTATTACAGAGAGGAAATAGTAGAAGCGCAACACAAAAAAATGATAAAAATATTCTATCAATTATCAAGTTCTACAAAATGGAAACAAGTAGTTTTGAGATGAAGAACAATGCCAAAATAAGCCCAAAGGATATATGTGAAATATTTGGCATCCCAATGGTAGAGGGGAAAAAATCAATAGATTTGAAAAAGAGACTGGTTACGTCTCAAAAACCTGAATTCCTTGCCCGATACTTCAAAGTTGAAAGAATTGGAAAGTCAGAAATATCTAAGGGTTCGAAAAAATCGATAGAGTTGGACATAGATGAGGGCATTAACAATTTTGTAAAACTTGTTTGTCTCCACTTCATGATGATGTTGTTTTTCTCCAACTCAAACTTTACATTAGGAGAATTTTTGACAGCATACATCAACAATATTGATGACATGATTAATTATGATTGGACATCTGCTGTGCATGGGTTTCTCATAAATTCACTTAACAAAACAGCAAGTTGAAAACCTAGCACAATAACTGGATGTGTCATTTCACTATTGGTGAGCAAAACATACTAATGCAGTTTAACAAACAAATTGAAAAAATTGTTTAAAAACTCGAGTTCACGTATACTTTGTAAATATCACGTGTACTTTGAAAGTACACGTGATATTTATAAAATACACGCATAATTTTATTGACCATGATAATTGGAATATCACGTGTACTTTTAAAGTACACGTGATATTTACAAAGTACACGCGTGTACTTTTTAAATATCACGTGATAATTTCGTACTTTGTAAATATCACGTGTACTTTGAAAGTACACGTGATATTTATAAAATACACGCTTAATTTCTTTGACCATGGTTGGAATATCACGTGTACTTTTAAAGTACACATAATATTTACAAAGTACACACGTGTACTCTATAAATATCACGTGTACTTTCAAAGTACACGTGATATTTACAAAATATACACGTTATTCCAATTATGAAAACTAGATAATACAATTATTAATATCATATTTTTTTTGCATGATCACAGTATTGAGTATGTGAGAAGTTAGATGTGATTCCACCTGTTGAAGGGAAGAAAGAGAAGACACCAAAATTTCTTAGATGGAACTTGTCATCTTTAAAAGATTGGTTATCTGAGAATGATATCGCTTCAATAAATTTGAAGAAGGAGACTACAAATAAAGAAGCCAGTAAGGACATTGCAATACAAAGTGAACCCGATCTCAATAAGGGCATCAAAAGGAGTAAAACTCAAAGTGAAGGGCCCAGTTTCTCTTTGAATATCTATGAAGAAAGTCCTATACACACTGATTCATCGTCCAATGAAGCTGCTGAAGATTTTGATGACAATGCACTTTCATCAGGTTGGAATAGTCCCCTTAAAAACTACGTGATTCCTTCAAAAAAGAAGGGAAATGATCAATAAAAAGATACTGGGAATGCTGAGAAGGTAAATTTGGATGAAGAAAATTCTGAATTGAAGAAAGAGTTATTGAAAAAAAATTCTGAACTATCTAAAGTAGCTGAACAACTTGATTATGCACTTGAGAAGATGAAGACTGATATGCCCGAAGTGTAACCTCGGCCTTGAGACACCAACCTCGGCCTTAAGACACCAACCTCGGCTTGGGCCGAGATATTATTGACCCTCGATAAGCCATGAGCTCATGATATCATCCCTCGGCCGGACCAGGGCCGGCCTAGGCCGACACTATCACCTACATTCCCAAGGGGCACTACGCGCATCGCAGGCATCAACAGCATCCTCATGTACCTGGGTATAACAACCTCGACCGAGAGTAGGCCGAGGTGACAAGGAGCCTTGGTAACCTTCAACATGGAACCAGTCCTACCTCGGCTTGGGCCGAGGTGACAAGAAGCATTAGTAATCATCAGCATGCTATATTTCCAACCTCGGCTGGGGCCGACCCAGCATAATGTCTCGGTTGAGATCAGGCCGAGACTCCCTATGACACATCTCGGATTGAACGAACATCAAGTCTTTACAGCTCGGCCTCTCCCAGGCCGAGGTCATCCACCAATATGGCTGCCGAGCATCTGTTGACATTTGGATAAGGACACCTGAGCACAAATCAGCTGTAACAAGATTATTCTCCACATGTGGGAGAATATTTCATCATCATTACTTACATGTGACAGTGACAGATGGCACTCCCACATTGGTGAGGCTACCACACACATGCTCATTACATGCATGGGGGTACATTACACCCCCTAGGCACTATATATAGGAATCATCCCCTACCTTGCAAAAGGATCCCAGTTATTCAACCCTAGCAAAACTCTGTCTAAATATACAGTAGAGAGAGAAAGCTTGAGAGATTGTATCCATGTCCATTAGTGCCTTCATTCAGTGATATTACTCACACATTCACAGTGGACGTAGGCCAGATTGGCTGAACCACTTATATTCCGGTGTTGATTCCTCTTATCCTCATCTCTTTCTCTTATCTCTATATTCTTATATTGAGCTTGAAAACACCTTACCTGGTGGTGCTGATTCCGGCATCATCATTTTGGCACCGTCTGTGGGAACGAGAAGCTATCTCTTCCTCTTTTTCTGCTTAACCTCATCGGAGACTCTGGTGGTGAACCAGGAACCACCCCTTGCGTGGAGCTGTTTCACCATTGAAAGAGGTCCTTTAAGGTATTAAGCTCACTTGCTACTCAAGCTCTATAGTGCTAACATATGGCACCAGAATTACCGCCGCCTCTTCCGCCGCCCGGAGGTGGAGGGGCTAGTTCCAGTCAGGCTCCTCCTCAGTCCGAAATGGCGGAGGTAGCAGCAGCCTTGAAGTCTTTAGCTGCAACACAACAAGCCATGAAGGAGCAATTTGCCCAGCTCAGTCAAACCATGATGATGAGGCCACCTGGAGTCTCATCGGACATGATCACTCCGGCGGCAGTTCAGCCCCATCCTGACGCCAGGGGACCACCCCAGGCGCCGATGAAGGACCAGCCTGCACCTCAGCGGAGGAGAAACGTTGCTGACCCTAGGCGCTTGCGCCTGGGGAGGTAAGGAAACCCTTGCCCAGAGGACAGGTATGATGACTTAGGAGATGAAGAAGCCCCAGAAGACTGCTGGGAGCCGTATGAGGTGTCAAATGACACTATACGACCTCTTAGGCAGAGTCAGGGATGTGTCGGCCGAAGAAGAGAAGAGGCACAACAAAGAGGGTCGGCCTTTGACAGGTTGAGCAGAGGGTCGGCCTTCGAGAGGCTGGGCCCGGTGAATGACCTAAGACACAGGCAATCAAGGTCGAGGAGCGCAGCAGGCTCTCAAAGAGGGGGTAGGCAAGGTCGGCCAGACCAAAGCCGACCCTGTGGAGGAAGAGCCAGGGAACAGGAAGAGGTCAACAGTCAACGTGTTGTGGCTGGGGAACCCTCTGTCCATCGCAGGGAGGTGGCAGGGGATAACCTCGGCCAAGTTGATGACAGAAGACCCTGGAATGATTCTATCCAACGCCTGGAGGAGAAGATAGGAGACCTCATTAAAAGCAGGGACCCATTGCAGAAGGGTTACTTAGAGGGATCCCCATTTGTGGCTAGGATAGTGGGGTTCCCAACCCCAGCCAAGTTCAAGCCTCCTACAGTGACTCCTAAGTATGATGGCAGCACTAACCCTGTGCACCATATTGAGATGTATCAGTCGGCAGCGGACATCTACTCGATACCTGATGAGATGAAGTGTAGGGACTTCTCAGGGACATTGACAGGGGCAACTCATAGTTGGTTTACCTCCCTTCCGAAGAACTCAATTGAGAACTTCAAAGGCCTGGCTGAGCAGTTCATCCACAACTTCTGCTTTGCGGTAAGACCTCAAAAGAAGACTACCCACTTGCTGTACGTCAAACAGGCCAAGGGTGAGAGCCTAAGAGACTACATAGCAAGATTTAACAAAGAGAAGTTGGAGGTGTAAGATTATGAAGAGAGCATAGCCATGACCGCCCTGATAGGAGGCCTCCAGAAGGGGAAGCTATTGTGGAAGCTGGCGAAACACCCCCTAGGTCCATGGCAGAGCTGCTGGCAACCGCAGGGAAGGTGATGAATGCAGAAGAGGCGATGGAAGCCAAATATGAGGAGGAGAACCGCGGTAGCACTGGGAGGTCCCAAGGCAAGAAAGAGGGGAAGAAGAGGTCAGGTGATGACAAGTTTGCTCATTACACTCCTCTGATTGTGAGCTGTGAACACATTCTTAATGAGATTAAGACTGAACGGATTCTGAGGTGGCCGGAGAAACTGAAGGCCCCGCCACATAAGAGGAACAAAAACCTATGGTGTGAATTCCATCAGGATCACGGCCATATCACAGACAGATGCTTCGCTTTAAAGGATGAGATCGAGAAGATGCTGAAATCTGGAAAGCCGAGGAAGTATGTGGATGGCAAGGCTCCGAAGGGTGGAAGAGAAGACCCCAAGAAGAGAAGAAATGACAGATGCCGTGGCGATGTCCCGGCCAGAAGGAACGATGATTCAGAGGGAGATGATGAAGACGACCCGGATCTCCCGCCAAAGGATGACAACACCCCGGTGAAGAGGGTTGGTATGATCTCCTTTGGTGTTAGCACCATATGTGGGGGATTTGCAGGAGGTGGCTCTGAGGTAGCGGATAGGAAGGCTCATGTAGCAGAGGCCAGGTCAGTGGCCAAGCCTGAGGTTGTGAATCTAACGTCTTACGATGTCGTGCAGAAGAGGAAGAAGGTGGACATGGACACCCTCGTAGTGGGGTTCTCCAGACTCGACTTCAAGGGTATCTTAGCCCCCCCATGATGACCCGTTGGTCATAACAACAAGGGTGCATGGGTGCGAGGTAGGAAGGATCCTCATAGACGGGGGAAGCTCAGCAGACGTGATGTTCTGGTCTTGTTTCAAGAGCCTGGGTCTTAGCAGGGCAAGGCTGGTGCCCTACCATCACCCATTGATAGGCTTCAGTGGTGAAAAGGTGCACCCCTTGGGCATGTATGAAATGGATGTACGGATGGGGGATGAGTGGCCTAAGAGGCTGACCAAGAAGATAAATTTTTTCGTCATGGACGAAAATGTTTTCTCGGCCTACAACCTCATCGTAGGAAGGGTGGCCCTCAAAGAGTTTGAAGCCGTGCCATCGACGGTCCATCAGATGCTAAAATTCCCGACTCCTTATGGGGTAGGGGAAGTGCAAGGGGACCAGACGACGGCGCAGGAGTGTTACTTCAACTCGGCCGAAGAGAGAGAGGCCCATAAGAGAGCAACCACCACTTACAGCATTGACACTCTTGACCCAAGAGATGAAACAAAATTGAAGAAGGGTGAGGCCGCGGAAGAGGTAGAATACATCGTCCTCAATGAGGACGAGCCAGAAAAAACCGTCCAGGTCGGTAAGGCCCTAGAGCCAGGGATCAAGGAAGAGCTAGTAAACTTCCTCAGAAGGAGGCAGAGTGTCTTCGCATGGAGTCACGCAGACATGCCTGGTATCGACCCTGAGGTCATGAGCCACAAGCTCAACGTAGACAGAGATGCCAGGCCGATCAAGCAGAGACGAAGAGTGTACTCCAGGGAGAAGTATGACGTTATCCGGGAAGAGGTAAAAAAGTTGGAAGAGGCTGAGTTCATAAGAGAGGTTACCTACCCTGAGTGGCTCTCTAATGCAGTCATCGTGCCTAAGGCCAATGGGAAGTGGCGAATGTGTGTAGATTTCACTGACTTGAACAGGTCTTGCCCGAAAGACAGCTATCCCTTACCTAGGATAGACCAGATGGTGGACGCGACGGCAGGGCACGAGCTCATGAGCTTCATGGACGCTTATTCAGGCTACAACCAAATCTTCATGGATGCTGAAGACTCTGAGAAGACAACCTTCATTACTGACAAAGGGACGTACTGCTACAAGGTGATGCCCTTCGGTCTGAAAAATACGGGGGCAACGTATCAACGTCTTGTCAATAAGATGTTCGAGGAGCAAATAGGTAAGACCATGGAGGTGTATGTGGATGATATGCTAACGAAGAGCCTGAAAGCCTGCACTCACATAGCGGACCTTGAGAAGACCTTTGACGTCATGGACTCGTATAGAATGAAGCTCAACCCAGCGAAGTGTGTCTTCGGGGTAGGAGCCGGGAAGTTCCTGGGGTTCATCGTTAATCAGAGGGGGATTGAAGCAAACCCTGAGAAAATCAAGGCCTTGCTCGACATGAAGACTCCTAGGAGTATCAAGGATGTCCAGAGACTCACCGGAAGAGTGGCTGCCCTTAACAGGTTTGTTTCTAGGGCAACAGACAAGTGTCTTCCATTCTTTAAAGTTTTAAGAAAGGCCTTCTAGTGGGACGAAGAGTGTGAAAAAGCCTTCAACCAACTCAAGTCCTACTTAGGGTCTCCCTTATTGCTGTCTCGGCCCATCACGGGGGAAAGGTTGTTTGTGTATCTGGCAATCTCTGAATCATCCATCAGCGCGACCATCATACGGGAAGAGGATGGAATTCAGAGGCCTGTGTACTTCAACAGTAAGGCTCTTCAAGGGTCTGAACAGAACTATCCCCGAATGGAGAAGTTGGCTTATGCCCTGATACATGCCTTAAGGAAGATGAAGCCTTACTTCCAAGCTCACTCCATGGTAGTCCTCACTGACTCCCCACTAAGTCAGGTTCTGCACAAACCTGAGAAGTTCGAAAGATTGATGACCTGGGCCATCGAGCTAGGAGAGTATGATCTTACCTACCAGCCTAGGACAGCCATCAAGGGGTAGGCCCTCGCAGACTTTGTCGCAGAGTTCACCTGGGAAGAGGCCGATAGAGGTTTGGAAGAGGCCGAGACAGAGAAAGGCTTAGATGACGGCGAAGAGACGAACCATAGTGTCTTCCGAGATTCGAAAGAGACTGCCCCAAACGTCTTCCGAGGCCGAGAAGAGGTCGTCCCAGGCAAGACCCGGAGCAGAGTGGAAGAGAACGAAGAGGATCGATACCTCTTCAAGAAGGGGGCTATGAGAGAAGGGGTCTTCTCATCCGATGCAGACGTATGGAGCCTCTTCGTTGACGGATCTTCCTGTGACAGTGGAAGCGGCGCGGGGCTAATACTCTCAGCTCCAGATGGCGCCAACATTGAATACGCCTTGCGATTCAACTTCCAGGCTTCCAACAATGAGTCCGAGTATGAGGCCATGATAGCAGGTCTCTTATTGGCAACAACTCTTCGAGTAAAGCGACTCCTACTCCATAGCGACTCAAGGTTGGTTGTCAATCAAGTGTTGGGGGTATACGAGGCCAAAGACGAAAGGATGGCCAAGTACTTAAAGAAGGTAAGAGGGTTGTTAGAATTTTTTGAGGAAGCAAAGCTGAAGAGAGTGCCTCGACTGAGCAACAATCACGCTGATGCATTGGCAAGGTTGGCCTCGGCAATGAAGACAGATTTGGGAAGGACCATTCCAATCGAGGTCTTAGGAAAAGCAAGCATCGAGGAGGACGAGGTATGTAGCCCTTGTCACAATGTAAACCTGGGAGACTCATGGATCGACCCGATCGTCAGATACCTAAGAGACGGAGAGCTACCTGAGTACAAGATGGAAAGGAGAAAGTTGAGATATAGGGCTGCCAAGTTCTCAATAGTAGGAGACGTCTTGTACAAAAAGGGGTTTCTATTGCCTCTCCTCAGATGTGTGCATCCCATGGAGGTACCCCAGGTCTTACAGGAGGTTCATGAGGGTTCCTGCTCTAGCCACATAGGGGGAAGGCCCTTAGCCAAGAGGATCATCACTCAGGGATACTGGTGGCCTACCTTGTCTAAGGACGCTGCAGACCATGTGAAGAGGTGCGACAAATGTCAGAGGTTCACCACTATCCCTCATCAACCCCATCAGCCTATGACGTCAATCTCTTCTCCATGGCCATTTGCGGTATGGGGAATTGACTTGGTAGGACCTTTGCCAAGAGCTGTCAACAACTATAGATTCTTGATAGTTGCCATTGACTACTTTTCAAAGTGGGTGGAGGCAGAACCGATGATAACGATTACAGAGCAGAAGACCTTCCAATTCATTTGGAAGAACATCATATGCAGATATGACCTCCCAAACACTCTCATCTCAGATAATGGGACCCAGTTCAAGAACTCCTCCTTGGAAAAGTATTGCCTAAGAGTGGGGATTAAGCAATTCTTCTCATCTCCTGGTCGACCTCAGGCAAACGGCCAGACCGAGGTCACAAACAGAACAATGTTGGACGGAATCAAGAAGAGGTTAGAAGATGCAAAGGGGAGATGGACGGAAGAGGTTCACGCAGTGTTATGGGCCTACAGAACCACGGCAAGGACACCAACAGGAGAAACCCCATTCATGCTGGCACATGGATCAGAGGCCGTCATACCAACGGAAGTAGGACTAACAACTCATCGGATTCAGACCTACGACCCTGACAGCAATGGGAAAAAGAGGAGGATAGACCTGGATCTTATCGAAGAAGGGAAGACGCAAAGGTCAGAAAAGTAGCCTACCAGCAGAGGGCAGCGAAATTCTACAACCAGAGGGTGAAGTCAAGACCCATTGCAGTGGGAGACCTAGTGCTAAAGAAGACCCTACAGAAGGCAAACAAGCTACACCCAAACTGGCATGGCCCCTACAAAGTAACGGAAGAGGTTGTGCCTGACACTTACAGGCTAGAAAACCTAGAAGGAGAACCTTTCACTAACCCATGGAATGCTGACCATCTTAAGAAATATTACATATGATGTTACCTAGAATTTTATGTAAATGTACCATCTTATTGAGAAGAGGTTGTTAATAAAGATCAGTTTCCATGACAGTTCTTGCTTCATTCTTAGATCAGAAATTTAAATGTACCATCTTATGGGGATAACATCTTAGGTGATGAACTCAGACCCTCATAACATCACTCGGTGGTGACGAGGTCTGAGCTCAGACACCTTAATAGATGACCCCAGACTCTTAACATCATTAACTTGGTGAGATTTATTATGGGGCTAACGTCTTAGGTGAAGACCTCAGACCCTCATAACATCACTCGGTGGTGACGAGGTCTGAGCTCAGACACCTTAACAGATGACCTCAGACTCTTAACATCATTAACTTGGTGAGATTTATTATGAGGCTAACCTCTTAGGTGATAACCTCAGACCCTCATAACATCACTCGGTGGTGACGAGGTCTGAGCTCAGACACCTTAACAGATGACCTCAAACCTTTAACATCATTAATTTGGTGAAGTTGGTTATGAGAACAACATATTATGTAATGACTTCAGAGCCTAATAGCAATTCAGTGGTGAGATCATAATTATCAACTGAATATAAACAAGAACACTACAACAAAATAAGAGAAGAGATTGGCATTCAGAAAAAGGAAGAGATCATATAGCATTCAGAGGTGTTACAAATTACAAATTACAAGTTCAGTTACAAGTTACAAAATACAAATTTTTGTTACAAGTTAAAGGTCTGAAGGGGGAACATTAACAGTCTCGGCTGGGTTGACTTGATCAGCGTTAGTCACCTCGGCCACATCATCAGCAGGTTCTTCCCCTCCGACCTCAGTCCCTCCCAGGGTTGCAGTCTCAGCAGGGGCAGCAGCCTCGTCTTCTACCTCTTGAAGGGCCTGTGCGAACTGAGGGTCAGCAAAGCCGAGACCCACAAATTCAGAGGCCTTTAGGGTGCCGACCTCCTTCTCTCTGACTTTAGCCCACTTGGTAGTGGCCTTGACACCTCTTTCAAGATATTCAAAGACAAAACCCATGAACTCGTCTGAGCCTTTGTAGTCAGAAATTATTTTGGGTGAGGCATCCTCAAGGGCAGCCTTCACAGCCGCGCTGACCTTCTACTGTAGAGCGTCATCTTTTGCCTTCAGGGCTTTGGCATGGTCCTTGACGAGCACAAACATGTCTTTTTCCATCCCCTTAGCCTTACTCTCAAAGGTCTGTAGCTTTGACTTCAAACGGTCTACCTCGGCATTCAGGGCACTCTCAACCTTCTCGGCCTCTTGCCCCTTCTGGATAAGGGGCAATTTCCTCATGGCCCAGTTCGAAAGTTGATACATGGCAGTCACTCCCTGCACATTTAATGAAGAGGTTAAGCGGGAGAAAAGTCAGATGTTGCACTTATAAAATTTTGACAAAGGAACAAATCATACCTGGACGGCTCTGTGAAGGCCGAACTCAACCAGCAGGGAGGTGTCCATGGCTCGGTAGAAACGCTTGTCGGCCTCGGTCATTACAGAGGCGAGTGCGTCCATGGCCTGCCTGCTGTTGCCGACCATACTATCAGTCAACTTTAGCTGACCCAGACGAGACGTCAGGATGTCGGCCGAAGAGATGGGAAGTGCAGCATCTGAGGCCTTCTTTTGCCTCAAGGTCGGCCTCTGATCCTCAGAGGCATGGGCTTCTGGGGCCCTCTTCTTGGAAGCCTGGGATTTGGATGTAGAGGGAGCTGGGGGAGGAGCGTTCAGACCAGCCTTTTTGGCAAGCCTCGCCAAGCTCGGAGCAGCCATCTCCCACAGTTCGTCCGAGATGCCTGGTGGTCGCTCTGCAAAAGATTAAAAGATACGAGTTAGAAATCAGATATGAATAAGTTCAGAGGTTAGACTTGAAGTAAAAATTCTTACAAAAATCAACAAGGGGACTTCCACCCAGGCTTGTCCCCGAGAGATACTGGGGGGTCAGCAAATGTTCGAACTTGACAAATAGACCATGTGCCCCTTAGTCTTGCAAGGCCTTCACCTTCTACATGTTTTGAAGACTTAGACCAGGATCGGCCCTGGCAGACATGGAGACCTTGCCCCATTTGAGGGGTATCCTCGGCTCAAAGTGTGGATGAGGGAACGCATGGGCCAAATTCCCATGGCCCTGAGGCAAAAAAATAACGGGGCTTCCAGTTATGATTTGAGCTCTGAGTCACCTGGAGCATTTTCTTCTCAGGCCTCCGAGCCATAAAATGATAGTAGCTCGGATGGTTTTTGGCCGAGGTTGGGACATAGCAACCAGTAAAGACCTGAACTGGGAGGTCGGAGTGGTGGACTGTCCTCCATAAGATAATATAGCCGATGATAACTCTCCAAGCATTGGGAGATAGCTGTGAGGGAGCCAGGTTGATGTAAGAGAGAATGGATCTAATGATGGGATGGATGGGTGGGCGAAACCCTAACTTAAACATCTGCTCGTACAGGCAGATTTCCCCACCTCGGCCATTATAGGCCCTCTCTTCCCTCAGAGGTCTCCTTAATCTGATGGAAGGACTGATGGAGTACAAATATCTGAAGCACAGAAGATTAACCTCAGTGACTGTGCTCTCGAACTCGGCCGCCTCAGAGATATCAACATCACTTTCAGCATCATCATCATCAAGCTCAACGTCGTCCGGAGCAGATGTAGATGGGTTACTAGGGAATCTCTGAGCGAACTCTTCCCCCGTGACGACCGACAGAGGGATTGCATCGAGAATGGGTGGCACAGCCACACTCGGCTCAAGCACTTCAACCTCTGAAGAAGAGGCTGAGGTGCTTGTGCCATTATGGGATGAAGCTCGGCTGGAGACCTCGGCCTAATCAGGGGCCTGACCAGGCCGAGGTGTGAAATCCATAGCCTCCTGGAAAGAGTCCACTGACATGGGGTCAGAGGTAGAAGCTTCAGACTCAGACATAGGTGTCGGATCAGCAGGCACCCCTGTATAATAGAAGTTCTCCGGGGGGTCAGGATATATAACCCTCAGAGGTGGTGGAAACAAGGGTCTAATGGGAAACTCTTGTGACCTACGAGCTTCCTCTTGAGCTCTCTCTATTTGCCTAATCTTTTCTAGGGTCTTCTTTCTCAGAGAGGGGAAATCCTCAAGAAGCTGGTATAAAGGTCTGAGCATCGGAGGACGACCCTAAACTTAGGAATAACTCCTAAAACTACAAACAAGATTGGCTTATAAGGTAAAGAAATCTAAAGATTAAACTTAGAAGTTTAAAGGTTTTCCTGTTCGCCTGAAACGATGAAACTCGCCGGAAAAACGATGAAGCTCGCCGAAAAAATGATGAAACTCACCGGAAAATGCAAACCAAATATGAGAAATAGAGGAAATGAAATGGAGAAAGTACCTGGAGATGAATCAACGAATGAAGTGAAGAAAACTCGCAAGAAAACTCTGCAGAGGAACGCGGATTGAAGGAGCTTTGGAGAGAGAGAAATCGCAAGAACAGTGTGCGCAGGAGAGGAAATGAAGAAGAAAAAGAAAAAGAAGGGTTTAAACCCTTACGTACTTGAGCACGTTTCCCAAGGCCCATCATTGCCTTGGGAAACCCAAAGGACGGCTGACAGCACACGCCAGCCAAGTACGCACGCTCTAACTTGGGACAGGTGTCATGCTGGTATTAGCTTGGGACAGACAGGCCTCAGAGGTTTAGCAATCCCCTAGCCACTTTCTCTTGCATATGACTAAGGGCTGGGGGGTGATTGATATGCCCGAAGTGTAACCTCGGCCTTGAGACACCAACCTCGGCCTTAAGACACCAACCTCGGCTTGGGCCGAGATATTATTGACCCTCGATAAGCCATGGGCTCACGATATCATCCCTCGACCGGACCAGGGTCGGCCTAGGCCAACACTATCACCTACATTCCCAAGGGGAACTATGCGCATCGCAGGCATCAACAGCATCCTCATGTACCTGGGTATAGCAACCTCGGCCGAGAGTAGGCCGAGGTGACAAGGAGCCTTGGTAACCTTCAACATGGAACCAGTCCTACCTCGGCTTGGGCCGAGGTGACAAGAAGCATTAGTAATCATCAGCATGCTATATGTCCAACCTCGGCTGGGGCCGACCCAGCATAATGTCTCGGCTGAGATCAGGCCGAGACTCCCTATGACACATATCGAATTGAATGAACATCAAGTCTTTACAGCTCGGCCTCTCCCAGGCCGAGGTCATCCACCAATATGGATGCCGAGCATCTGTTGACATTTGGATAAGGACACCTGGGCACAAATCAGTTGTAACAAGATTATTCTCCACATGTGGGAGAATATTTCATCATCATTACTTACATGTGACAGTGACAGATGGCACTCCCACATTGGTGAGGCTACCACACACATGCTCATTACATGCATGGGGGTACATTACACCCCCTAAGCACTATATATAGGAATCATCCCCTACCTTGCAAAAGGATCCCAGTTATTCAACCCTAGCAAAACTCTATCTAAATATACAGTAGAGAGAGAAAGCTTGAGAGATTGTATCCATGTCCATTAGTGCCTTCATTCA
Source organism: Sambucus nigra (assembly GCA_949130495.1). Classification (NCBI taxonomy): domain Eukaryota; kingdom Viridiplantae; phylum Streptophyta; class Magnoliopsida; order Dipsacales; family Adoxaceae; genus Sambucus; species Sambucus nigra. Next base: position 222,169,837 of record OX422221.1, on the reverse strand, counting down.
GTGATATTACTCACACACTCACAGTGGACGTAGGCCAGATTGGCTGAACCACTTATATTCCGGTGTTGATTCCTCTTATCCTCATCTCTTTCTCTTATCTCTATATAACTGTGCTGCCATTGTTATTCTTATATTGAGCTTGAAAACACCTTACCTGGTGGTGCTGATTCCGGCATCATCAAAGACTTTGGAGGTGGAGAATTCAAGACTTATTTTTGTGAATGTACAGTTGGAGTTAGATAATCGTCAACTTGGGGAAACATAAGAGGAAATTAAGAAGTTGGAGGTGAAAAATTCCCAACTTTTGAAATAAAAAGAGTTACTGAATAAGTTAGAGGTGGAAAATGCCAGCCTTGTTATGATAAACAATTTTTTGAATGAAAAACTTGTTCAAGCAACAATGAATGGCTCAGATCAAATGAAACAATTGGATGAATCATTGAAAAAACAAGTTGAATCATCAAGAATGTCGGAATAAACAAATGCCTATCTATGTGAGAGTGATAAAAATCTCAAAAAACTGTATGAAGATATAGTGCAAAACTTAAATGATAGTGACCTAGAAATGGTGACGTTGAGGCTGAATCTTCACGAATCAGGAGTGAAAAGAACTGAACTGGTATTTTTGATTAATTTTCAAATGGAAAACATCATTATTCTATAGAGTACAAGCAGTTATTTTAAAGTACACGCATTTTTATCAAAATACACGCAGTATTTTGATAAAAGTACACACATTTTATACTGTAATATATGATGTTTTAAGAAAATACACGTAGTTTTTATAAAGTACAGGCATTTATTCATGTTGTTATTTATGATTTGTTTCATTTATTTGTATTTGTATTCATTATTTTATTTAAAATCATGCGTGTATTTTATAAAGTATACGCATATCACCCCAAAGTACACGTGAAATTATTTTTACATTTACATGTACTTTGAAAATTTTCATGTGTCCTTAGGTATTCTATGGTAAATAATGGAGAGTGCATGCATATTTCATAAAGTACACGTATTTTCTTATGATGATCATCCATAGTTTGATAAAGTACACACATAGTTTAATAAAGTACACATATTATCAATCTATTAAATTCACAAATTCTCTTGTTGTTTGACATTTGTTTATTTTCATTGAGGTTTATGGCATGTTTAATAGTTAAACATGATGTTTTGTTTTCTCCAGGAAACAGAAAATAAAATTCTCAATAAAAAGATAGAAGAATTGTCGTCCTCCATTATAAAAAGGATGAAGAAATAATTTCAATTCAAAACTTAATGTTGGAGAATCTAAGAAAGAGTTAACTGGAAGCAAAATATTGATGAATATTATGTATATTCACATCCTATTCATGATTTTTCAAAAGGAGATGGGAATGAAAATCCTTTGAATGACGCTCCTGCTGAATTGCAGCCGAAAGGAAGAAAGAGACAAACCAATAAGGCTACTACTGTGCTATAAAAAATAATAAAAGGGCAGCACCATAAAGGCAAGTATTCTATAATAGAAACACATGAAGTAGACCTGCAAATCTACAAGTGTACAAAACGCCTTACAGAAGAAGCCCAAAATAAATTGAAAGAATATTTGATAGAGGAGAAGAATACAAAGTAAATTTTCTAATTGTTTATTTTGATACAAACTTATTTTTATTTTGAAATGAACTTATTCTTATATTGTAACGAACTTATTTTTATAAAGTACATGCATTTATGCATGTACATTATAAAGTACACGCATTTATGCATGTACATTATAAAGTACACGCATATTTCATAAAATACATGCATATTTTATAAAGTACATGTATATTATTTAATGATCGTAGATTATATACAAATTTCAATTATTATTCTAACATTATTTTCTGTTTTGAAATTCAGTAATTGTCTTTATACAACAGAAGACTCATCATTCGTCTGCGTCGACGATATTAATGAATTGCTGAAAGGCGAAGAAATATCAAACCAAGTATGTAATCGAAACGTAGTACATTGATTAATTTTGCATCTTTATATACTTACCTTTTTAAATCTGTGAAACAGAAATTCAATGCTTCTCCAGCTTAATGGAGGCAAAAATGAAGAAAAATGGGCTTCGACCTACGCACGCCTTTAACTTATATGCTTGGGTAAGGAAAATAAAACCTAAAGTTTTGTCCATCAAATTGAAATATATATTATCATAATGTTTCTTACTAACAAATCTATTACTTTTAACCGGAAGCCGTTCGAAATAATGATCATAAAATGCAGAAAGAAAAAATAGAAAAACACATTTTGAATTTTTTTCGAAATTTATGATATTTTATTCATTCCCATGAGACATTCAATCAGTGAAAATGCAGGACGTTTTATATTGTTAGTTATCTACAAAGAAGAAAATAAAGTTGTCCTTATGGACTCTCTCCCTCCGTTGGAAATTAATTAATCCTCATTATACTACAATGAGGTTAGTAAAATGGTTACGCCCTAAACTTATTTACACTACATGCACTTTTGTATTTTATATATACTCATGGATTTTCCTCTTAAAAGTTTTCTATTTTCAAAGAAAAGTTGTACAAATTTAAGGACCAAGCACCACAAATAAGTTAAAGAGGTACAATAATAAGATACTTTGAAGGGATGGAATTGGGAAATGCACCATCCAACGAGGAAAAAACAACAATAGACTAGCCCTTGAGTCATGATGTCAATTTTGAACTACTCAAAGATAATGAATGAGCGAGACAACATAACAAGTAAGATCAAATAATTTTGTTAAAATACACGCATGATGCATCACAACACATTCAACAACTTTCATTCACATTATACTAATCGATATATATGTTTTATTTTAATTTTAGTGTTGACTGTGGGGTGTATTGTATATACTTCATGAAACAAATTGCCAAAAGAAATGCGCTCAAAACATCATTTGAAGACGACAGAATAATCCAACAAAGAGCATATATAGCTAATGAACTTTTATTCCCCGGTTGTTAATAGGAGGAAAAAAAATTGTTAAGTTTTTTTGAATTTTTTTGTTAACACAAATGATTGTAATTTTTTTGTATATTTTTATTTATTTTTTTATTCAATATAGTTGCATATAATTTGTAGTAAAAAAATGGTGTGCCGCTGGCGCGGGCCATTCAACACGTAGGAATAAATATATTCTAACATGTAAAGTACAAGCATATGATACGTGTACTTTGTAATATTATGCGTGTACTTTGCTTTGTTTCCCATAACAAAGAAAGAATCCCAAATTACACGTGAAACATTACAAAGTACACGTAAAAGAGTAATATCACGTGTACTTTGGGGTGATATGCGTGTACTTTTCAATGTTAGACCAAGCAATTCTTGGCAATTGGGACTACCCCAAAAATCCCTCAAACAAACAAGGAATCCTAAAGTACACGCATGACATTACAAAGTACACGTACTACCTTAAAGATTTTCACATTTACTTTGTAACTTTATGCATGTAATTTGCCTTATTTACTTGTCTAAACTAATATTCTTAAAGTATATGCACAATTTTAAAAACTACACCCAAAAATAAAAAAAATTAAACCTATACGGGATTCTTTTAAAAGAATTACACGTGTACACCACATACTACATTATTTACACGTGTACACCACATACTACATTATTTACACGTGTGCACCATATACTACATTAGTTATTAAGTCAAAATCTGTCAAATGCATTCAAACCTTAGAGCTCTCTACGTTATTTACTTCATTTATCAATACAACCACCACCTACCATAATTATTAGGGTTAAAAAATCCTATAAAAAATATAACCTTGTTGTAATGTTTACCATTTTAAATTTCATTCACAAAAATGTTAAAATGGTTGTTCCAACAGAGTCTTTGATAGATGCTCTTGAAAATGCAAAAAATAATATAGATAAATAATGAATGTTTGAGGAAGAAATTTTCTCAATCATTCGAACAATCGACTCCTTTAACGAATACATTAAAAAAGGCTCACCCAGACTCCCACCCATCCCATACGACTTATTTAAAGAGGATGTGGCGCCGCTGGAAATCCATGAAACCCTCGTCAATTTCTATACATATGAGGCAAAAATACTTCTAAAAAAATTTATGAAGTACAAAGATTTTACCATGGAGGTCCTTTTCTCGCTGAAGACTAGAATTCGGGTGATCTCGAATTTTATCGGCGCTCTTCCGGACCCCGTTGACAGTTTCCTTCATTTTTCAGATAATATTTTTGATATATGATGGGTCTAATTTTTTTTCTTTATCAGTTGTATTTTTTTTCAATTCAGTTGTAACTTTTTTTTTTATTAATGAATGAAATTATCTTTTCTTTTAATTCATATCTTTTTATTTTGATGATATACCTTAAAAATTTGATGATATACCTTAAAAATTTTTATTTTGATGATATATCTTTTTATTTTGATGATATACCTTAAAAATTTTCAATGTGCGTGTACTTTGTATTTTATACATGTACATTAACTAAGTACACGCATTATTTATTAAAGCACACGCATATTGATAACGATGTAAATATATCTTTTTATAAAATACATGCATAAAATATATTTTTTATAAAGTATATTTTCGTACCGAAATACGTTAAATATGGAGAGAAAAGTTTTATAATGTACATTAAATAAATTTTCTACTGAAATACATGTATTAAATATACAGAGCATGTATATTTTCTAAATTAAGAATATTCTGACAATACTCCGATAATAATACCGCTGGCGCGGACCACAATACATGTAGGAATGTGAGAATATGAGTGACTTATTTATTAAATATTGAAAAATAATATAATAGAAGCAGAACCTTTAAAAAAAATAATAATATAAATTATAATGTCAAAAATGAATAAAATAAATCTAAAGTAAATGCAATAATATATAAATAAAAGTGAAAAATAAAAATTATAAGTTACAATACATAAAGTACACGCATGCACTTTATAAAAATACACGCATAATACGTAAAGTACACGCATTTAGAAAATGGTTTTGATCAGTACAATGTTCGTGTACTTTATAAAAATATGTGTGTACTTTGTGTTGATCCCATTCCCAAACAAATAATACAGAAATGAACACTCAATAATAAATTTACAATAATTTATTCAAATGTGAATGTTCACTGATTTTATTTAAAACTACTGTTACAGTGAATGAATTGAACAATATTAAGAGGAATAAAATTGGTTCTTTACAAGTGGACTTGTAATGACCCGTTTTACTACACCTAGAGCAAGTAACGTTTCTTATAATGACCTCTCTAATAGATTTTATTCTCTTATTTCTTGGCCTCCCTATCAGTATCTTTGTTAATGGAGGAAGGATTGCTGTATTTCCAGGTAATAGAATGTTTAGGGAGATCAAATCAGGAAGAGGAACTATAGGTGATAAGTATGATTTTTTGTAGAAAAGACCCTTATAATAATCCTCAATATGATCATAAATACTTTCACGTATCTTCCGTATGATAGAAACAACATGAGAACATGGAAAGCATCGTAGCTGCCAACTCTTACAAGAGCAAATTCCTTGTTCAAAGTCAACCATGGCCCCCACATCTGAATGAACTTCGAATACATGTTTACTTGAGCGGCTAATATTCTAATGTCTACTTTTATTCCAATTTTCAGTCAATAATTTATCAAAACATGGACACAACTTCTTTGACCATGTTTTAGATTCAATAAGTTTATTTGCATTGAAATTCATAATCTTAATCCTCATTTGTCCATCATATTAATTATTGATAAATGCCTTTCCTCTAGGATCCAAGAGTTGAATGATTCCACAACACTTGATGCCATGTCACCATAATGTTTCCCAGTGAAATATTCACAAGACCAATTATTCGAAGGCAAATTACCAAGAAAATCAACAACACCAACTCCACCTTCATTCTTCATGGCATCAATGTTCTTCTGAAATTCATCACTGTTTCAGCATATGCACAACACATGAAATCTTGAACAAGCTTCTTTCGAAAGTTCCCACTCCCCCGTATTTTCTTCTTTATGTTTCCCTGTAAATGATGTATACAGTAGGAATGTGCAAACATTGGAAAAACCTTAGAAACACTTTCAATAAGACCATTGTTACGATTGGATATGAATGAGATGTTTCAATATTGATGAGCTATTGCGTCATGCAAATTAATGAGAAACCACATTCAATTATCCTTCGTCTCTAAATCAACAAATTCATATGCAAGAGGATAAAGGCCTGAGATTATAATGAAATATATCAGTACATACAGATTCTATGATGAACTCCAAAAATGGTGCCGCTGGCGCGGACCAATAAACACGTAGGCTATACAAGTGAATAAATATATTTGTAGTGATAAGCTACACAAATGTAAAGTATAAACATATTATTCTTGTACTTTAATATATATGGGTGTAATTTATTATTTCATTTGACCATAACAAATAAAGAATCACAAAGTACACGCAAAACATTATAAATTACACAATATGTGAACAGGATTTCATGTGTACTTTGTAATGATATGCGTGTACTTTGCACTGTTGGCCCCAAAAAATAAGGGATCCTAAAGTACACGCATATCATTACAAAGTACACGTAACATAGAGTAGAAATTCACGTGTACTTTCTAATGATATGCGTGTACTTTGAACTGTTGGCCCAAAACAAACAACGAATCCTAAAGTACACGCATGACATTACAAAGTACACGTGACATGGAATATAAATTCACGTGTACTATTTTATCTAATGCGTGTACTTTGGGGTTCTATGCAAATAATAAAAACTGACCTCAAAGTACATGTGTAATACATAAAGTACACGCAAATATTCATGTGTACTTTATGAATGTCATGCGTGTACTTTATATTTTGTTAAAAGAATATACAAAGGATTCCAAAATAAAGGCATAATATTGTGAAGTAAACTTCAATATTTCACATTTACCATTGTTCCCATTCATTACAGTTGCCGAAAAAATCGTTCCACGGTACCTGCTCTTAAAAAAGGCACCATCAAGAAACAAAATAGGCCTCAATGGATCTTGCAAACATTATAAAAATTCTTTTGAATAATTTGCTCTCCGATTTTACTTTAAGAATGCAATATGATATTGGATTATACTGCAATAGAAGTTCCATATAATCATTGATTAATGCATACAAAACTTTCTCATCACCATGCAACTCAATAGCAGCCATCTCTTTACCACGCCATGCACGATGATAACCTATATCAAGACCCTAGTTCTTTTTCATATCTCTAACTACATCAATTGGTCTCAACAATGGTTTATCCCTTAGCTCATCAACAAGCAATGCCAAAACCAATTTGGAGTCCATTATTCTGCTTGATGGCTACGATATATACCATACAAGTATGCTCATTGTTCAAACTTCTTATATAAAAGTAACCATTTACTATTGATAATGAAGCATGAGCTCGTCATATGCAATTCTCAGTACTCCTTTTAGAACAATCTGCTGTCACCCGAGTTTTATCATTCTTTAAATATATATATTTGAAACCAACCTCAATAGCATACTTTCACAACTTATCCCGAAACTTAACCACACCTCCTTCAAAACACTGCTCTTCATGACTAATATATGTCTTCCAATCATTGGAGAGATAAAATTTTGACGTACTCGGCTCCACACCTCCAATATAAATATCAATTTCAATTCCACGACTAATATCATTCGCAATGGATGATGATATATAGTCTACCCTTTCTCTACTTGTACCATTGCATTCAACCCTCTAGCAACTTGTATAACTGCGGTCAACCGTTTCACGAATTCTATACGTGCATTTAACCCGTTCGTGAATTCTACTAGTCGCCAAAGCTGTTGAATCAGAGACATATATCCCAATAAAATCGTCTTTGAGAATCACTTGAGACCTCAACATACAACGAACATCTTTACACAAATCGATATGAATCGAATTTCATCACCAAAGCCTTACTTCATTGAAAAAGATCCAGCTTTCAAATCCATAAACCTATTATATAACTCATTGCATATGAAATCTAATGAGCTGTTTTAAAAAATTTCAATGTAAGCCATATTATCTAAATAACAACACCGAGCAATCCGACAACTTTCCATTATCACTTGTATTAAATTAAAACAGAAAAATGGTTTTGTTAAAGCTCAAGTTTAATTAATGCCACTAGCGCGAACCAACAAATACATGGCCAACAAAGACATGACTACTCTATTAAGTATGAGTCAACAGTAACAAAGTAAATGCACATTATGAAGAATTAATGTCAAAAAATAAATAAGAATTAATCATTAAAAAAATCACGCGTACTTAAGATCAAATTTCATGTACTTTACTGTAATTTTCTGCTCATGTATATACAAAGTACTTTACTATTGTAAAACATCAAGATTGGTCAATGCTGCTAGCGCGAACCCACAAACACATGCCCATCTAATAGATGACAAGTCTATTAAATAATGAGTCAAAAGTAACAAAGTAAACACACATTAACATTATGTAAAATTAATGTCAAAAGAAAAAATAAGAATTAATCAAGTCCAAAATTTACGTGTGGTTTATATCAAATTGCGTGTACTTTACTACAATGATCCTTTAAGGTATATACATGAACAACATGTATATACATAAAGTGCACACACACATGAATACACAATCAAAATATATACATACACAACTTGTTACGAAATCAAAAGTCAAAGTCAAAATATATTCATATAAAATTATAAAAACACACAATCAAATCATTCATTTAATATTCGAGTTAATTCAGCACATAATTTACACAATTACAATTATTTTATTAATCGAAAATAAATACACCTATTTTAATTGATCGACATGTAAAACATTTCTTCATAACATGTATAAACTTAAAGGAAATACATCAACCTATTTTAATTGATCGACATGCAAAACATTTCTTCATAACGGATATAAACTTACAAATGATCGAATTAATGCAAAGGATAATCTAGGTTAAACAAAGCAGAAAGAATTGATTTCTTCGAACAAATTGATAACTTCTTTCTTTGAGAGAACAAAGCTGGTTGAATAAAAGTGAAAAGAAATCATAAGGTCCTAAGTTATTGGAGATAACGAAACTATTTGACATAAGCGGAAGAAAGAAAAAGAAGATCCTAGCTTATTGGAAATGCTATCAATCGCTGATTAGGTCAATGATAACAAAATGGATGAAATGTTATAAAAGGTATTTAAATGGACTTAATCCTTTAAAATTTGTTTGACATGATTAAAAAGTACAAAATGTCTAGTCAAAGGACTAGACCGTAAAAACCTATTTTAAATATGGGTCATGATAACATGTGCCCCAAGAGCATATATTAAGAACTCCAAAATAGTAGGAAGATAATTTTGACATACATTTAATAGGGTACAAATACTCATGTAGAGCTCTCATATCTACTATTTTAAGGCTCAAAACATGTGCCTTGAGGACACATTTTATCATTCTCCTTCAAATATATATTTGTTGAAGTACTGAACTTATAATAATTGCATTTGAGAATTGTGATTTCTGATTTATAATCACATTAGTAAGATGTAATTTCAAGCTCTAATTAAGAAAGAGCACTTTCCAAGTTCGGTTAAATTGCACTTCCGAATGACAATTTTTTTAGAGTGCATAATATTTTAGAACACAAAAATTTGACAATTATATATTTGAGATAAATTAAAAAACTCAAGGTCCTAGATAATGCGCAATCTTTATTGCACATGATAACTTGTGAGTTATGGCAGGAGATCGTTTGTCTTAATATCTTGTTATGTAGGTCATAAACCATTAACTATTAAATAAGTATTTTGATACCAATTAAAAAAACAATGACAAAAGTATTATTAGCATCATAAAAATAACTAGATCATATGCAATTCCCACCACCACCGTGTGTTTGCCAACAATGTAGTTCACACTACCACCATTAATTCTAACATTATTACTACCACATACCACCGTTGCCATAATAAATATATTTCCTCATGCAATTCCCACCACCGTCGTGTGTTTGTTGCTATTGTAGTTCACAATACCAATATTACTGCTATCACTACTGCTACCACATACCACCGCTGCCATAATACATATATTTACCGAGAAGCATAATAATAACAACTAGGTATAATCTCGCGCGATGCGTGGACAAGGCGTAATCTGCGAAACATAGTAAGAAAAAAATATGGAGCGATTGTATATATGTTTCATTAAAGTGGAGGTAGATGCTTATATATAAAGTTTGCAAACAAATATGTCTATAATAAGAGCATCTTATGCTTCAATAATTTGAATTGTTGTACATGCGATGCTCTAGTGGTTTAAAATGAGCTTGTTCTAAATATAAAAATGAAATGAATATCATTGGTATGTGAAAAGTAGGGTTGATTTTCGATCGGTTTGGTCGGTAGATGGAGCATACCATTATCATACCAACTTTGAAATCATCAAACCAAAATTACTACTTTTACCAGATGGTACACAAGCCCATAAACCAAAACCAAATTGTGCGATACATCGATAAGATCATTTTTTTTGCAATAAAATTAATTTTTCAAAAAATACGGTAGATTTTGATAAATCTGGTATTGCTTGGCACATAATGGTAATTCTTTATACCACTTACCTAAAACTTTTTATATGAATATTTTTAAAAAATAGACCTACATAATTATGTCATCTCCATAACTATATATAAACATTAAATTTCAAAATAAACATCACAAATTATAATTCAAGTTACACTATTGTCCAAATAACTCAAATAAATATCAACTCAGATCGTCATATTAGATAACAAACCAAAATGACAATGTTTCACGATTTTTGTTTCTTTCACTCCCCACTTATTCATTTACAAAAGAAAACATGAATATTAACATATTGCCAAAAAAATAAAAATTAGTCGAAACTTACAAAAAAATCACGTGTACAAAAAAGATTTACAAAAAAAGTACTAAATTGAATACAAAATAGAGTGAACAACTCACTTTATTTGCCATTGCATGAGACCATACGGTGTTTCCTTCCATTGGATATATATAATTGTTGTTCTATAGTACAACTCACTTTATTTTCCATATTCATTTTTTTTTTCATTTTCATCAATATTAAATGTCATACCCATATTGTACCAAAAAAAGGTTTAGATATTTTGTACAAAAAAATGGTCAGACCCAACAGTGTCAAATCTACACAAAAAAATGATTTATACTAGAAATATAAAAATTCTTAAAGATTCAAATACTTATAATATTGAATGTCATACTCATATTGTACCGGATCTCAAAGATTTATACCAGAAATAATCCAAACACAATAAAAGAAGGGTCAAGGGGAAGTATTATCGAAAAAGTGAGCTAAGGTGAGGATGAATCCAGGATGATGGGTTGACATAGAGAGCCGAGTTGAGGGGTTCTGTGAGGTAGGATAGAGAAAATCATGTTATTTTGTGAGACGAGAGAGAGCCAAATTGTTATAAGTTATGTTGTGAATGATCTAAGGGCTGTAAAATATTATATTGATCCAAGGGTTAGTAAAAGATTGTCCACTTAAAGAATAACAAAGAACCTATAAAATAAGTGTGTTTGTGTCTGTATTTAGCCTTCGGGTATTCTTGTTTGATTTAATTTGGTATTTTCAATTTGGTAAGTTCGATAATATCATTTGGGTATTTTCGGTACATTAATTTTGGTATTTCATTTCGGTACGGTACAATCGATAAATCGGTTTTTAAAATGTTAAAATCAAAACCAACCACAAAAAATTCAGTAATTTTGGTTTCAGTAAGTAAAAAGTATAAACCATTACCAATAATTTTCGGTACCAAACGGTATGACATAGGTTTTTGCCGTACCAAGAATGCCCTTAGTGAAAACCAATTCTATTATTTTTACCTCATGATTACGTATTTAATGGAATAAAAGATAAAAAACTTACAGTGTAATTAATAAAGGTCTTAAAAAATGTAAATACATAATAATTTATAGCAAATGTTAATATATCGTCCTTAATATTATACGGTGAATGGGTAAAAAAAAAAATACCCAAAAATACGTGTGGCGATTCATCATGACACAATAACATGATCCCAAATTAGCACGCTATGTCTTGATGTTGTCATGTTCATGTAGGGATTTTTTGGACCGAAATTGTGTCATGTTATGCTTGTGTCAAAGTCAGGACTTGTGTAGTCGTGTCGTGCCATTTGTGTTTGTACTCTGGTTTCGTGCATAATTATATTCAATTTGCTATAAAAATTAATAATCATGCTAGCCATATCGTGTTTTAAATGGACCATGCTCTTGTTAGGTGTACAAAGTGTGTCGCATCCGTATCTAAATATTCTTGTCAAATGGCGTGGGGCCAAACACCATAAAAAACAATACAATTACGAAAATATAATCATAGGAAAATATAGAAAATTATTTTCTTATAATTTTAAGTAATAAAAATATTTTGTCATTCTTTTGTGCCCTCTCTAATTATATCTTCATATTAGACTTTTAATAATTATCTACTACCAAATAGCTAAGTTAAATCATCTTTTCTTCGAATTCATCAAATATTTATTCTTAGTAAACATATATTTGAAACTTCAATTAAGGAGAAAAGATTGAGTATATGTTGTGTATTAATTGAAAATGAATAAAAGAAATATCAATCCATCTTTTTATTCATTTACAATTGATTAATGTAGTGTATTTAAAGATACCCAAAAATTCAAAATCACAACTTATGAAAAACACCATAACAGTTTCCAAGAAATTACAAGATATACTAACCACCTTGAATGGAGATGCAAACCCAAGTCATACACAAAATAAGTCAATAAAAATCACAATCGAAACCCATATACATCATCATCATCCCCAAATTTCATCACTAATCCAACATTTAGATGAAAAGAAAAAAAACTACATTTAACCCCTTAATTTTCTTTATATTTTTTAAACTAGAGTTAATTGTAATAGCAATATCAAGTAGCATCTCAAAAGAATTAAACCAAACCTAAAACTGACATCAGTTAGTTGCAAAAAATTCACGATTCTGGTTATAATTATCAAATAATCAAACACCTTACTTCTTGTAGATCAGGTTATATATTCCTTAGAAAGATATATTTGAATTTGGATAAGGCTATGTAATACCCCGCCCTAATATTTTAATTATTTTTCCGCATAAATATAACTAAAATGAGATCCTTGGGATTTAAATAATTATATCTGGGATTACATTATGATTTGAATATTTTTAGAGGCTTGATGATAATTAGGGGAAGTGTAACAACCTGTGACTTTGGGACTGAGAAATTAAATTTTTGGGAGAAATAAAATTTATTTAAATCGAAGAATTTTAAAATTTGGAAATTGAAGTCCAAAAATTGAGGACGTTATAAAGTATTCTGAATGATAATTCTGAATGCGCCATTGGTTCCGAATGGGTCGAGATAGTCGAAATGACTGTCATTGGGTTTTATTTCGGTTCTGGAATATTTTTAAGACAGTTTGGCTCGAATTGGAGTAAACGAGTCATTTAAAGTGTGTATTAACATTTAAAACTGGGACTTATGTTTTAAGGGATTTAAGGGCTTACGATTTCAGCCCTTCTCATTTATGAGAAGAGAGAAGGAGAAAGGAAAAGAGAAAGAAGAAGAAAGGAAGAGAGAGAGAGAGGAGAGAAAGCTTGGAGATTCCGACCCAAATGCGATTCCGGGGATGATTCAACCTCTACGATTTTGAGGCAAGTGTTTAATCTTGCTAAACATTTCATTTGTGTATTTCATTTTATAAATTATGGATAAAAGAATTGGATTTTGGGTATTAATAGCAAAACCTAGATTTTGTAGATTGAATCTTGAAATTAATGGTTATATATGGGTTTGATAGTGTAGAAATGTTTAGGATCAGATTTGGGTTGATTTATTGACTTAAAATCATGATTTGATGAAAGTTTAGGAGTTAGAAGTGATAATTTTAGGGTTTAAAATTCGTGGGTTTTATGAAGAAGAAGAGACCCTTTTAGGTTTTGCAGACCCGAATCAATTCGCCCCCCAAGCGAATCGATTCGGTTTAGGCAAAGCAGGTCTGCATGACCGAATCGATTCAGACCTAAGGCGAATCAATTCGTCTTGAGACAGAGTCCTAGGTCCTTTGGATCGAATCGATTCGCAGTTCGAGAGAATCGATTCGCCCTTGAGACCGAATCGATTCGGGCCAGGCCGAATCGATTAGAAAATAGGGCTGTTTTGTGAATTTTCTCTAGAATGATTTCTAACCCTTTTTGGTTGGATTTATTGATTTGGGACATGATTATAGGATGTAATAAATATGTTTTGGAGATTTATTGGAAGTTTATCGTATGATGAGATCGCGGGTACGTATCGAGTTATTTTAGGGACTTATATACTTATGTATTTGAGAGGGTCATATCGATATAGTGGGGAATCTCATTGAGAACGGGAGTTCTATTTACAGGTCATAAGTGAGCCTAGTTATGACGTAATGTTAAGGACCCTTTGAGAGAGTGGTGAGAGTACGGCATGGAAGTGTAGGCCGATAATTGTGTTGAATCCCTATAGTGATAGGATTCTATTTAATATATGGTTTGGGACCAATGAGAGGTAAAGGTCGCGTATCCTTAGGGATGATAAACTTAAGGAATAAAAATCGTGAACATGGAAATGTTAAGGTTCATAGGAATAATTGAACCGTAGTCGAAAATCGGGAGCGATTGGATAGTTCTACCAACTAGAATAGGTTATGTTGAAATTTTAGTTGGGATAGTTCCTATATATATAATTGTGTAGGAGTAATAATGGGAATTCCAATATGGGATGGAATCTTGGAATAAATTTAAGATTGAGCTTGAGGTTTTAGGCTATTAGTTATGTGCATACCAATAGTCGAAATTAGTACTAGATATATCGATGTGCTTTTGGATATTGATGAAATGTATAGTGATTGTTATACACATTAAACTTTGGGGTGATAACCTTAATGTTGAATATATTGGAAGACTATTCATATCATAGGGGCAAGGGATGAATATACTTCAAGTGAGGGATCGTATTTATATAAGAAATTAAATTAAATACGTTCGGGACGACGACTAGTATAAAGAGGATTACATACAAGTATAGCCGAGTTTATAAATTTCATACATACGCATGAGAGAGGGTATATATATACATATACTCATGGCGTGAATATCTAAACTGTATGTGATGGTTTAATTATATGATGTAATCATATGGACGTATATATATTGTGTATGTGAATGATATATATATTTGTATTGTGAAGCATACCCCGCACATGTTATCATTGGAAAGTTGCGCGATGAGGGTGAGCACCCTGGCTCTAGGAGCAGAGTGTGGATATTCCCCAGGTCATAGTCGTCCATTGTGTTATTATGTGATATACATTTTTTTTGGGATGAGACGTGGTGGGTATATTTCGTCTCATTGCCGGTTAGGAACTATGACCGCTTCTCGGATGTCGTGTGTGTGTGTTGGCTGCAAAGTGGATGATATTTAGTCCCACCGGTGGTCCCCAGGATGGAATATGAGTGATGCCCTGGAAGATGATAGCATGGTGCAGTATTTTGGCATTCTATAGCCGGTTATATTATGTGTATGACAATTGTACATTATATGTGTTATGTACACTTGACTATGGGAATGAATGATTATATATATATATATATATATATATATATATATATATCCTGTAGGTAAAAAAGGATATGAAATTTATATGGAGTACATCTTGGGTGATTATGGTGTACTAGATTGTTGGGGGTTGATGTATCGCACTTAAGGAACATTTCGGTTATATCAACCCAAGGATATTATTGGAGATTTTGAGGTTGATCTTAGATAGAAATCTAAGTGGTAGTAGTATTTGTGTGGATGACATAATGGATCCCTATGATCGACATTGTCAAGGAGTAGTGTATCGGGGGGTTCCTTGTTTGGATTTCACTTTGCGAGACTCCCCACGCACGAAACGCAGTACAATGTTGAGAGTAGTGAGAATTTTTATCCTTGGTACTTGTATGTATCAGTAGTATGATTGTGTAGTTGACATAATGGATCCCTACGATCGACATTGTCAAGGAGTAGTGTATTGGGGGGTTCCTTGTTTGGGTTTCGCTTTGCGAGACGCCCCACGCACTAAACGCAGTGCAATGCTGAGAGTAGTGAGAAGTTTTGTCCTTGGTACTTGTATGTATCAGTAGTATGATTGTGTAGTTGACATAATGGATCCCTACGATCGACATTGTCAAGGAGTAGTGTATTGGGGGGAGTTCTTTGTTTGGATTTCGCTTTGCGAGACGCCCCACGCACGAAACGCAGTGCAATGTTGAGAGTAGAGAGAAGTTTTGTCCTTATTAAATTATGCATGTTATTTAGAAAATAAACTCTTAATTTGAAGTTTAATGTTAAAATGTGTAGTAATAATATGGATAACTGATAAGTTATAAAGGGGAATCAATAAAGCCTAGTATGGCATATATACGTATATATATTTAAGTGTGTTTAGAAAGTGAAGGATTCTTGGGTTATGTTAGAATGGTAGGTCTTGCGGGTAGGTTATCCTTATGGGTGGGGTAACTTAATTAAGATTCCAGGACGCGAATAGGTGTGCGCTTTTAGATGAGAGGTGAGTTGGGGGTTTCACGAGAGTGCGACTCCACTTTAATTATGAAATAGTGCATTTATATTTATTATGCACGGTTAACACACTTTCTAAACATTTTAACACCTCGGGCTCTGACCCGTTTATACTTCTCTCTTGCTATATGTATATACTATTACGGGTGTCCTACCGCATGGATGCTGGATGCCATTCTATCCAGAGTTTTGGGGGCCGTAATAGGTGTGGACTGTTGCAGGATTTAGATTGTAGTCGCCTCTTACTTCTTTGAAAATCAAGGTAGGATTCATGTTGTGTATCGGGTTTATACCCAAGGGATATTTATAGATGTTTATATTTCTTCTTTATGATGTTGTACTGTCTGTGACCCGACAACTTATTCGGGTATATTTCCTTATATAAACTCATTTCATTTTATTCTAGCACTTCATTTATCATGGTACTTGTGTGCATTTTACCTTTGTTAGTAGTTCTATAGTGTTGGTTTGTTGTTCGTGGTATGTTTTATTAAATTTTGGCATCTCGCTTATATGATTTCGGGTAGTTAGCCTTATATGTTATTGTATAGTTTATTGGTGCTGAGACTGAGCCATCTGAGATTCCGGATTTAAGGTAGTATAGGGCTGGCCACCCGTTATTATTTTAAGCGGGGTGTTACAGGAAGTCGTGGGTTAAAATTGGAGAAAAATTAAGGAAATACAAAAAGAGTTATTCGAACGAGATATGGGTCGTTCGAACGAGAATCTATGATCGTTTGAAGCAAGGGATCAAACGAGCTTCGAATGAGACCTCATTGCATAACTAATCAGGGTCGTCCAAGGTCGTTAGAAGTGAGGGATCGAATAAGACACCCGTAGTGTTCGAATGAGGGTCGAATCTCGTTTGAATGAGGACAATCAATTTTTTAAATAAGACTGTCCTTATGCGTTGTCTCGTTCTAGGTCATGGAATGGATTATCTGTCGAGCTCTGGTGAGCCGAGATTGGGCAAAAATGGGATATTAAGAGTTTAGTGTGTTTTTATACGGGTTGTTTGGTTCATTTGGGTTATGGAAAATTTGAAGAAGAGAGAAAGAGAGAGGGGTGGGTCTTCCACCATGTTTGATCATTCCTCCACCACTCTTCCACCACAAACCACCATTTCACCACCATATATCAACCTTAAACCATCATATTCTTCTACTCTTCATCATATCGAAGCTTTAGATACCCATTTCCTCCATAGTTTGTCATAGTTACGAATTTATAGAGGTGTTATTGGAGGATTTTTGGAGAAGACGAAGATGAAGCTTTCATGGAGTTTAAAGAGGGTTTTTGAAGGGATTTTACTTGGAAGCTAGATGGAGCATGCTTTTGAGTGGGGCAATCTCCTTGAGGCCAACTTAGGAGTTGGGGGATTGCCATCTTCTTAGATCTTCCATGCCTACTATTGGTGGAGCTTCATTGAGGTGGGAAAAATCTACTCTTAGAATAAGATACTATTTATGCATTTGTAGTCTTGATTGTTAGAATGTTAAGAGTAGGGTGCTTAGAAAAATGATGATGGATTTTCTAGCAAATTTAATAATAAATATTTTTATGAAAGCAGAATGTTAGGAAATGTCATTTTGATGAAATAAATGAAGAATACACATTTCAAGGTTGTTGAAATAAAGATTGGGATTTTTATGAAAATAGTGAATTTTTTAGAAGTTTGATGTTAACCATTTTATGATATAAAATATTTGAAAATGATGTTAATTTTGGTAAAATATTTGGTTTAATAATGTTTCAAAGTTTCTTGCAAAAATGAAGACATTACAAAAATGGACAATTGTTGGGTTTTAAGAAATAAAATGTCTTTTATGTCTTGAAAGTGTATTTTTGCAAGTATTATGAATTTTTAAAATGAAATGTATGTTTAACCCATTAATAGGATTTTGGGATTGAAAATCAATCTTCTGATGCATATAAACTTGTAGTATTTTGGCAATAAATATGCAAACAAGTTTAAAGAAGGTTTTGTTAGGTTTAAACATGAAATAAGAAAAAGTAGAAATTATTGGCCTCAAAGTGTGTGCAAAAGGGATTATAGGTGATAAGTGTAAGGTTGTAAGACCAGATGTGGTAATAAAAGAAAATGGTGTTTTTTTTATAAAGTAGTCTCATATGTTTAATAATTATTGGAAATGAAAGTATTGAAATAAATACGTTTTCAATTGAGAAGAATATTATTCCAAAGGGGTAGAAAGGTGTTAAGATGTTAAAAGCAGTTAAGAAGTTAGTGTGGGTAATTTAATGGTGTTTAAAAAATTAACACTTGTGAAAATGGAGTAAGAGTCGAGTTTCAAAACAAATGGATATAATGGTAATTGTACGTAAAGTGGAGCATATTTATGAAATAAAAATGTTGAAAAGGGTGTTACATATGCTAGTCTTAATGAACATGATTTTTGGAATAAAATCAAAGCTAAAGTGTAAAGTACATGAAATGATGATTTTTAAAGTGTAAACAAGTTGGGGTGAAACCTCGGGTTTGACTTCGGTCGGGTAAACAAGTTGGTGGTGGTGGAGGTGTAAAATGAGTGGTTCTTAACCTTGAACACATCTCTCCTTCTTCTTCCTAAGGTTTTTCTCACTTTTTGATTCTCAGAACCCTAACTTCCTCGACACACCATCTGATATAGCCTTAATAATTTTGTCATTAATTAAGGCCTAAAATTAAAAATTACTAAAATGTCCTCCCGTGTTACCGATTAGGCTTAAACTCGTCCCGAGACCCAAACTAAATCCTCGGGTACACATTTTTGACTATCTCGATCCTTCCGGACACATTGACGCACTCAAAATGACCATACGGGTGACTTAGAATTAATGTACTTTTTATTTCCTTAAATTAGTCCCAACACGACTGATACGCGTGTCCCGACTTAATTTCTATTACTGTCATATTATTCACTTGCGACAATGTTAACAAATTCAATCTCATATATTACTTTACTCACTAACAAATATTCAACATAATTCTCACCAATAAGTACTAACTCTCGTCATGCTAGTAAATATTTATTTTAAAATCCGAATTAATATGAAATTAATTTATCCCAATTTAATTTAATTAATCCCATAATTAAAGGCCATAAAAATACTGCCTAGAGTCACCAGATTTGAATCACTTAGCAGGGTCCCCCTAATGGGAACTCTGCTCACCCTGACGGACCTGCCGCTGAGCTGCTGGCACCCCACTGGAACTACTACCTCCTGTCCGGCATTGCTAGCTGGACTCTTCGGCTCGTTTGCTCCCCTACTGATGGAAGCGGTGGTCCTGGCAATGTAATAGGGCAGCATTGAGTACATTAGTATAAGTACCCAATGACAGATTACCCAAGAGGTGCTGGCGAATCCTCCAAGTCAAGCCATCTATGAACATCCGAATCTTCTTCTCTTCGGTAGGGACCTCATCTGACACTATAGTAATAAATCTCGTGAACTCCTCTTCATACTACGCAACATTCATACATTCCTGCTTGAGATTCAACAGTCTCCACCTCATCTCAGTCTGCATGGCGTAAGGAAAGTATTTGCTGTCAAAACTCTGAATCGTCATACTGTCCCTCTCCTCCAAAGTGGTAATGGACTCCCACCACTGTAAGGCGACCCCTACTAGCTTGAAGGAAGCCAGTAACTGTCTCTGAATATTTATGCACCTATACATGCGAAGATGCCTATGGATGTCTTTCTTCCATTGGCTCGAGATGACAATAGCAGAACTGTCCGAGAACTCTGGGGGATGTGCCTTCTGAAAGGCATCCCTAACTCTCTCCCATGCAGTGGGAAACTGAGCTAGAACTGGCGCCACAGCCTGAACACGGGGTGGGTCCTGCTAGACCACCGCTAAAGCTGCATTCACCGCCTAAAAAACTATGGCGGCAACCTCGACTGCGTTCATTGTACCCTGAGCCTGAGCTGCTGGCTGCTCTGGTTGGGCATTTTTATCCCACGGGGCTCGTCTCGGAGGCATATGAAATGAGAAGGAATTTATCAGTCCATAGTTATTATTAAATCTCAAATAGCTAAAGACGTAATTGCGTAAATAAGAATACAACATTCCTAAAAATAGGGCTCTATATCAAAGACACTAAGCTGGAAGCATAATAAGCCGTACAGAGCCTCAAGGACACTAGAACCTGATGTTATGATACCACCTGTGACACCCCAACTAATTAAATACCGGATGATCAGTCCTTTATTAAATTAAATCAAAGTGTTCGGTTAGTTCATTCTTAGCATCAGTGTTGAAAATAATTTTTCTTTATTTATCACCTAATAAATAATTAAGCTAAGTGTCAAAACATTTAATTTTATAGATTAAGTTCCATTGTTATAAGTTTATACACATAAACCATTTTATGAACACAAATAATAATATTGAATTCCAAACCATCCAAGTGGAATAAACAGGATGGATTAATCATTCCAAATAAAATATCCCAAGTTAAAGGACAGTGTAATAATTAAAACAATCTTGACTAAAGATGAATACACAAATAAATAAAGAGTATAAAGTCACTCTGAACTAAATAAAAACTGGAAATGGGCGACACATGAACTATCTAAAATGACTAAGTGGAGAGTTGAGATGACAAGGATGAAGTCGTCTAAATGCAAGGACCTGCAACTCCCACACTAGCTGCAACACGTCAACAGTCCGAAGATCTAAGTTTGATGCCCCTGTGGTTGGGCACCTGTAATACATACATATATATTAGAGAAAGAGGAGTTGGCAAGAAACGGGTCAGAGCCCGAGTGTAAAATATCTTTAAAAATAGTTTAGCAAGTATATAAAATGCTTACCAGTTGATGTTGCATACATGTTAGTGCCTCGACACTCATTTAAAAATTCTCACCTCTCAACTAGTGTGCACGCCTAACGTACGACTAAATTAATCTAGACAAAGCTAACCCAGTTAACTGGTCTAACCCAATCTCCCCTCATCAATAATGATTCACGTGACCGCATAAGTATAATTTATACATGATAATCTTTTCTTATGAATTTACCAAGCTATTTATGTACATCTTAATCCATCCTTATGTTCTCAAACACTTAATTTATTTAATATCGATTATTCAATTTTATCTACTTACAAGCACGGTAGACGAATCACAGGTACATATATTTATCACTAATAATATATATACTAATAGGGTACCCCACATAAAATCCATGGTGCTAGCATACTCTGCTATCAAGTCCCTTTACCTCTCGCACAAATGAGAGAAATACTAGTTCGGATCCAGTCTCGAACTGTATTGACACAAAATAAACATATTGGAGGCGAAGCATAGTTCCCAGCCTCTAAGAGGTCCGCACATATCCTTACGTTTCTTAGGACCGTTTGACTATCATTCTCAGATAGCCTGTACCAAGGATCCTATGTTCTAGGGTACAAGTCAATATTCCCCGTAAAGGTCACATCAGAATAAGACTGTCCCGACGCGAAAACCTCCGTGATAGCAAGTAGCGTGAGTATGATTAAACACATATATTCATACAATTTATACACATACACTCATATATATATATATATATATATATATATATACACACACACACACACACATTATTCAGATAGGTATACCCACGACCCATAACATGTTCTACCCATACACGTCACGTAATACCCGAATTTTACATATAATTGATTCACTCTTTTATTTTCCCTTTTTTCGTAAGTTCCCAAGTACTTCTCGACCCCCAAAGTGTATCATTTGATAAATATGAAATCAGTAGGTGTACACTCTCTACCCTACTGGTCTAAGTGATTCTTAATTCTCACAAAACCTCATTTAACATAGACCCGATCTTCACCCCATTTTATACCCTCGTGACCCCATGATTAAATCTCATATAAGAATCGTACTACCCGAACCTTACCTACCACCCTACTGGTATTTCCCAAGTCCCATAATGGTATTTAAGTTATGTCTAAGGGTCTTTATACATTGGGGCTGGATTAACATTAAAAAGGGAAGAAGATTCAAATTCCAGGAGGAGTCGATCGATCGATGGAAATGGTCGATCGATCGATCTAGTCGATTGATTGACATTCTTGAGTCGATCGATCGATCGAACATATATTGGCCCAACTTTTGCAATTCTTTGCCTACGGGTTTCATCGACTTTAATACTAAAAAATTCTATCAATTCAGTCCAAACTCCCAACCAAACATCACAAATGTTATAGTAACATGTATGAACAAATTCTAACGTAAAATCTAGGTTAAATCCTTAAGGAATCATCATTAGATGGGTACCATTAATGATTTTGTCTCAAACCCTTACCTATCATATTCTTTCAAGAATTACACAATATATTTCAAAATTTCCTTCTCTAATCATCATTAAAATTCGTGATAGAAGTTCTACATGTGATAAGGATACCAGCTTAACATGATTTCCATTCAAACATATGAATTCTAGTCTTCCAATTACATCAAATCTCCATAAAACTTATAATTATATTTCCTACTCTAACACGGATGAAATATCAACTCAAGAAGATAAAGATAGATACTTGCCTAGAAATCAAAGGTCTGATCCGACGAATTTGAGTGGTATAGGAACGATCCTCTTCTTCTGATCTATGCTTTGGTGGTGGTGGAGGTGTAAAACGGGTGGTTCTTGGCCTTGAACACCTTGGAAAGCTCTCTCCATCTTCCTAAGGTTTTTCACACTTTTTGATTCTCAGAACCCTAACTTCCTCGACACACCATCTAATATAGCCTTAATAATTTCGTCATTAATTAAGGCCCAAAATTAAAAACTACTAAAATGCTCTCTCAGGTTACCGGTTAGGCCTAAAATCGTCCCGAGACCTAAACTAAATCCCTGGTACACTTTTCTGACTATCTCGATCCTTCCGAACACATTGGTGCACTCGAAATGATGATACAGGCGACTTAGAATAAATTTACTTTTTATTTTCTTAAATTAGTCCCGATACAATTGATACGCGCGTTCCAACTTAATTTCTATAACTGTCATATTATTCACTCGCGATAATTTTAATAAATTCAATCTCATATATTACTTTACTCACCAACTAATATTCAACATAATTATCACCAATAGTTACTAACTCTCGTCACGCTAGTAAATATTCATTTTAAAATCCGGATTAACATTAAATTAATTTATCCCAATTTAATTTAATTAATCCCATAATTAAAGGCCATAAAAATATGAGGTATTATTGCAACCTAAGTGGTTTAAACCATAATTAACATAAGGATGTATGGGAAAAGGTTTTCAAAGGCTAAATAAGTATTTTCTAACACGTTATTCATGTGTGTTGAAGGTAAATTTTCAATAAAAATACTAATATGGATTGGCTAAAATGAAAAGGGTAATTTCGATAAAGAAATGGCTTTCGATCAAACCAAGTGTAGTTGTTTCATGTATTTAATCGGGTGTGTTAAATTAAGGGATAAATGTCAAAATAAGGTTTTGGGAAGTAAAACGGTTTCATGCAATATATATATATATATATATATATATATATACACACACACACTCACACACTCACACATTCTATATTGAATTTGTATATTTCTCACCGAGCATTTGTCTCACTCCCTTGTTTTGTTACGGCAGGTTGGGAGTGGTTTCATATTTTAAGAGTGTTATGCAGGTAAGTACTCTGTTTTATATTACATTTGTAGCTCTGTATGCTTGGACTCCGGGGTGCTCCCCATGGGTCCCTCACGTAGTTTGATTTGAAATTGGAATGGAATGCCAAACAAGTGAAATGTTAAATAAAATATAACTTGATTAGCAACATTATATAGGTTGTTCATTGTACTTCACATCTAATGCTCGATTCCGATCGAGTTAACCACGGGTAACCCACAAACTCGGACAGAGGCGTTACAGGCTCTGACATGCACATTAGTTGGTGGATTGTTGCCTTTGTTAAAGTAAAAAACAATGATTTGTAGAAGCAGCTAAGATGGGTTGGAGTGTTGTTGATGCCAAATTGGCCGATGAGGATTGACTGTTGTGGAACAATAAGTGTTAGATAAGAATACATTTCTTTTTTATTTATTTATTTATTCCCTATACTCAACCAAATACAACATTCATTGGGGAAAAAAGTTACATGGAATAAAAAATTAACTCAAACTTAGCTGTATCCAAACTGGGATCGGATAAAAAGCTATCTTTGAAACATTAGGCAACTAATGGGTCTCAGTTCTACGATCCCCCATATAATAAATGAGCATAAGATAGTCTCTAAATCTGCAATGAAGTTCAGTCGAGTAGATTCAGTTACCTCTGCCATTGGCATCGATGTCTACATTTGCAAGTACGAACATTGAATACTGATCACCCAAGAACAAAGCTCTTCCTCCCAAATCCTCCAATTTCGTCTAACCTTTAGTGTCAAAGTTGAATTTGTGGACCTCATAATATAATTTTCGTTTGTTAATATATCTCTTTTAAAATGCCTGGGCATTGTGAATCTGAAGGCCTGAGCGGGGGTGAAAAGTTTGCAACTTTTGGGTGTGGTCCATCAATGTCGCAAATTTGCACAATAAACCCATTTGGACGAATACCAAAGATCTTGCCTTGATAACACACCAAATCTAATAAACTAACACTATTCAAATCTTTTGTGGTGACCCATTTTGTGAAATCAGGTCCGTATAAAGCTGACTTATAAAGGTGCCCGCAAATGTCCATGGCAACCATGTTGGTCTCGTGGTCATCAAACACAAATGCTTTTTCTATAGAATGAGAGTAAGCTTGTGGGAGAATGATATCGACTCGGGTTAAAGGGTTTATTATTCAGGTGGTATGATCAGAACACTGGGGGAATATCCAACTGTTTTGGCATCCCTAGTAACTTAGTAAGCCCTAACATGGTTCAACAATGATAGATTAAGATTATAAAGCTTTTTGTTGTTGTTGTTGTGAAGAGTGAAAAACCAAGTGCATTTTTAGTTAGTTTTATTGAATTCGTGGAGAATACATAGAGATAAGAATATAAAAATATTTAAAGGTAGATGAAGAAATAAAAACCTCTTCATATTAAAGCGGAGAGAGAGAATAGAGGAAAAGGCAAAAGTATATTGAGGGTCCGTTTGGCAATCCAATTCCAAGGCATGGAATTGGAATTGGAAGGCCAATTTCAATTCCGTGGAATTCAAATTGGCCTTCCAATTCCAATTCCACGCCTTGGAATTGGGTTGCCAAACGGGCCCTGAGTTTTTACTCTCTTTGAAAATTGAAAATGGGGTATAAATATAATGACACGTGGAAGTGTAAATGAGGTGTAAACTTAAATTGTTTGTAGTGCGTTTTATGATACAACTAGTTGTAAACTCGCGCGATGCGGGGGAAAAACTTAATTACCATCAAACCCACAGTTTAAAACTAATAAAGATGTGTTGTTGCCGTAGTCACACGTATCACCTATTCTATTATGATTGAAAATAATAAATTTAAGGAATAAAAAATCATTAAAATATTTCCGTCGTACCATCGACCTTTGTAGATCATATTTACCATCAAATCCACAATTTAAAATAAATAACCTATTCTATTTTCAAGACTGGCTTATTAAAAATATTAAGACTTAACATATCAAACCAAAACAAAACTAAAATGGTTATTGTATGACAACATAAGATGGAGAAAAGATTACAAAAAGAAATTCGTACACAATTACAATAGCCATATCCTAATCCCTTAAAGGAACAAAATTCCTAAATAAAAATATAATTGAAACACCATATTTATAACAAAGTTTGAGATGAATGTCCCAGAGATATTACCAACTCATTTTCCACTATTCTTCTACCATTCCTTCATTGACCTCCATTTCCTATGCGAATAAACATAGGATTGCATTATGAAATGTAAAATATAAGATGAACCTTTAGTGGATATCTTATTTTCAAGATAACAGGAGATGACTTATTACTCGAAAAATGGGGGAAAATGTGAAGTCAGATGAAAATAATCATTGTTTTGTTGCATATTTGACACTTAACAGAAATACAAACATAAAATAAAATTAAAAAAAAAGCTAGTAAATACACAGTTTGATTCCCGGTGCTCTCAAATTAATGCTTGGCCAGCGAAAATCACGAACTGCGAGCGAAAATTAATCGAGGTGCGCTTAAAGATGACCTGGATACCACGTGGTATAATACAAAAAACAAATTGTCATGTTAACCACAGTAAATCATGTTGAAGGAAGACACACCTCCCTTCCACTTAAAGCAAACATCAATTTAAGAAATTGTTTGGTTATATACTATTTTGTGATGTCAAACGTTGGGCAATCCCCCCATATCCATTCCTAGGGTTTTGACATCTGTAGCAACAAAGAAAACAATAAGATGAAAAATTTAACTGTAGAGATTTTATCTCTGCAACAGAATCCATCACAGATAGATGAAAAATCATCAAATACTTCTTAGCATGTTTTAGGCTTATAGTTCATGAAAGTATTGATACAGGAAGCTTAATAAAATAGAAAATAAAGAAAGGTCCTGTGTAAGCACTTATAATTGAATGAAGTCCACTAAGTTTTTGTCTTCATAAAAGTTAAAACAATTTTCGAATCTAATTGTGAAAGACCCTAATTTAACATCCCAATAAGTATTTGGACCAAATCTATAAAATTTGTTCCTCTTCGGATCTAATTGTGAAAGACCCTAATTTCAAATCTATCACTGTAACTTTCAAATGACCAGGAATTTATATTTGTCACTCCCAAAAGATACACAAAATGTTATAAGAACAATACCTCCCTCGACTTGGCTAAGTGCTTTCCTTTGTTCATCCAATTTTTCTTGTAGTTTGACATTTTGTCCTTCATCTGATTGAGCTCTCCAGTGTTTATAATATCAAATTGATCTTGCCTAGCAAGGTTTATTTTCTGCTTACCATACTCCTTGAATGATATTTTATCACCATCAGCGAGAGTATCTAATGCCTTTTGTATTGCATCTTTTTTGATGGTTCAAATTTTGCAAAAAATCAACTACATTTTTGGAATTCAATGGTCTATTTTGCTGAAATAAAGAAAATAACAAAACAACAAATAGAGATGTTATTGATATGCACACAATTTTTTATAGCTACTCCTAGTTTCAAAAGTGAGCTAACCAGAATCGAGAGACGCTTAGGAGAGAGAAGGGGAAAAGTTGGGGGCTAAATGGATTTTTATAGAAGCGGAAGAGATAAGGGGAAAAGTTAGAAAATAAAGAGGCGTAAGAGATCTAAGGGCGTAGAAAATTGAGTTGCATAGCATTTGATTCCCTGTATTTATTAATCACATAATGTGTTTGAAAATAAGAAATGAGAGGATTGAGAAAGGGAACTACATAGTCTTAAGTGGATGGTCTCATTGAAAAGGAGATATAAATTGCTTGTATAGCATTTTATAGTAGTACTAGGTGTAAACCCACGTGATCCGCGCGGTCGAAACGCAATGCGTGAAAAATGTGAAGAAAAATATGGATACAAATTTAGATGAATATTTTTTACCATCATCTTTGAGACGTTTGTTCAAACAATACGAGAATAACATGAATTGAAAATAAAAAAACGACTTGGTTTAGATATTATTTTGTATCCAAGTAAGTCTTACTTGTGCTAACAAAACACTTTATAAAACATAATGGACTACCATTAAAAAAAATAAAGCTACATAACAAAACCAAAGTTACATGAAAGACATTATCCAAGATGACAATGACAATCAAAAAACCCAAAAATTGACTCTTATAAAATACTTATAACTTTATAATAGGCATAAAATAATAAAATTCTCTTGTTATAATGAATACATCAAAATTACCACTACCTCTCAAACAAAGAAAAAGTCCATCATTTCTTTGCAAATATAGGAGCCCAATGCTCGACCCGAGCTATTTTCGACAAATATTTTTTTTAATAAATATCTAAACCCATGAATGATTAACCCTGGTTATGTAAATAAATAAGCAACTCATGAAAACATAGTTTAAATGTGTAGGGGAACTTGGACCTTCTTTCTACATTACAAACCAACTACTTTATATAAAAAAAATAACTAAAAAAAATAGTTTCCGAAAACTCCTCCAAAAACAATACAACCCACACGATGGTCACCTTTGGTGAGGCTTGTTTCTGGAAAAGCCATCTTCCTTTCTCCTTTTTCTACACAAAGAATAAAAAATAAAATAAAATAAAAATAACATTAGTGACATTGATCTTGCATTAAGGATGCATTTGATTACACACACACACACACACACACACACACACACACACACACACACACACACACATATATATATATATATATATATATATATATATATATATATATATATATATATAATGCTTTTACCTTCCGAAATAAATTTTTTACATGGGAAAATATGCAAAACATGCATTATTTTGACTCAAACCCATCAACTGTTACAATTAAACCCATCAAAAGTCGAAGACCATTACTCCCTAATCCGTTTTCGGCTTTAGACCATCCACGAACCCATTCCCCAACTTCTAATCATCACTACTTTCTAACCCTTTTTCGGCGACCCCACTCATTAGGCAGCCCAACCTTCCTACCTCTGGACAAACCCAGGCCAACTTGCAAAACTCGTTACCCACTTCTACTTAACCCATAACCCAAACCAAGTAAACCCGAGCACCGGACCTGCTGTCCTCCAAACCCAGACCTGGCCGATTTTAACCCATTATCCAACCGTACCCAATATCCCCAAACCCGATTTTAATCAATCCTCCAAAACCGGATCTACACATCTTCAAGCCTCCATACAAATAGTGAAAATCATTCATAGATGGGGTTTTAATCACTTTCTGGATTTTTATTATTATTTTTGGGTTTTTATTCATTTTCTGTATTTTTTCCATTATTTTTGGAGTTTTATTCACTGTCTGGGTTTTTTCATTATTTTTGCGGTTTTATTCACTTTTTGATTTTTTTTCATTATTTTTGTGTTTTTATTCATATTTTGGATTTTTTTCATTATTTTTGGGGTTTTATTAAGTTTCTTGATTTTTTCATTATTTTTTGTTTTTTATTCACTTTGTGAATTTTTTTCATTATTTTTTAGCTTTTTATTTATTTTCGTTATTTTTGGAGTTTTATTCACATTCTGTGTTTTTTTCATTATTTTTGGGTTTTTATTCATTTTTCAGGATTTTTAAAATTGTTTTGGGGGTTTTATTCACTTTCTGGATTTTTTTACTATTTTTGGGTTTTTATTCACTTTTTGGATTTTTTTCTTCATTATTTTTAGGTTTTTATTCATTTTTTGGATTCTTCATCAATTTTTTGGGTGTGGTAATTCTTTTCCATGGAAAATGAATAACAAGGTCGGAGGAGGTTTTTTAATTCCATCTTTTGTGGAAAAAGTGATTAGGTGATTTATTTTAAAGAATTCCATCTTTTGTGGAAAAAGTGGTTAAGTGATTTATTTTAAAGAAACCAATTCTATAGAAAATTTTATTTATCAAACATCCAAAAGATGAAAAATGATTACATATATTGCATTTTCCATGAAAAATTAGCTTTATCAAACACATCCTAAATGTGATTGGAGCTGAACGAAAAGCTTAAATTAAAAAAAACTGTACCTGTGGAGATGCTGGCCTGGGTTCAGCAGGTTTTCGACCGATGTCGACGTGGCTTCAGGCGGGTTTTAAGCCGACGATAGACTGGGAATAGAAGTATCTTTATTTGGGTGGAAATGGGCGTGTGTTTATGGAATATAAAAGGTTGGGTAAGTGGAGAGACGAGAGAGGGGTAAGTTAATGGGATGAGGGAGATGGAGAGTTTTGGAGAGAAGAAAAGACGTGAATTTTACGTTAAAGGGAGAGGGCAATAAGTGTCCCTGTATTGTAAATCCGCACGATGCGCGAGCGTGATACATATTGTATGCAAATGGAGGTGTCGATAAAAAATAAAGCCTAATAAAAAACATATCCATGTACTTTCTGTTTGATTACTTTAAATTACATAATTAAATGAATATATAGTAAGGATCATTTAGAAAGTAAAGCATAATAAACACATACCGCCTTTAACACATACTTATATTTTTTCAATTAATACACATCTATCTATATAAATATTTTAATCCGGAGGGTTGTACTTACCATACACTTTTACTATAGCCAAGAAGAGCCCAACTTATACTAATCCATTTCTATTGTAAGCAATGGTTAGAAGTTTTAATAACATAAACATGTATCTAAATCAAGAGTATTAAGGCAATCACAATTTTTATAATAATGCTACCATAATTTGAACACAAAATTGCAATGACTTTCACATAGTATAGATAAAACTAAAACTAAATAAAATAATAGAAAAGTATACTTTCACCATCATCCAGTTTATATATTTAATTTGACAATAAGTTTAAGACACTAAACCAAACTAAAATAATTTTTAGATATTTAAGAAAACACGCAAATCCATTTACTCATTTTTAGAAATTTAAAGACAAATAAATAATTTTTAGACATTCAAGTATTATTTCAAAATCCTTTTGACTCATTTTAACAAACACCACATATGCAAAATAACACATTATAGATACATGAAGAAATCCACCATTTGAAATGGTCACAAAATTTATATCTCAAATTCACAACACCACCAACCACCATTCTCAACCGCCTCCACCCAAACCCTGAATAACAACAAATCCAAAACAAACTAGATAAAAAAAATTAATAAACTCAAAACCATTTTCTGAGACACCGAAGACTGAAAACATAGATTCAATAATGGGTATCGGTGTCTCATCAAGAATTTTATTATGGTTCATCATCACAATATTATTCGCAATAGATTCACCCAAAAATTCATCATCAGTTATATTTGACAAATTATCTCCAATATAATTATATTTAATTATAATTTTCTAATATAAAGCTCATAATAAGTTGTTTAACCAACATTTTTGCGAGAGGCTTAAAAAGACCGAAGGCCTCATAAATTTATATGTAGTACATATGTAGCCCCAGTCAAACATCAAGATAATAACCAAATTTCTTCAAATCAGTAAGGTGAAAATGCAAATAAGACATATAAAACCTAAATTCTTGATATTATAAATAACGAAAAAAGAAGATCGTTTACAATGATTTTTTGACAAATAAAGTCTCAATTATTACATAAAACATCAAATCAAGCTGGTTTTGTTAATAATTAGGAACGGTAAAATGAAATTAAAAAAGAGAAAATGAAAATTATCTCAGTGGAGCTTTTCACGAACCTCACAGAGAATGACCTTATCGAGGCCATTGATGCCTTTAGACAACTAAAAATGAACCTTTTCTGTAGACATCTCACTCTATTCCCATATAAGCCCTTCAATTTCTCTCTCAATTTAAATCTAAATCTGTTGTCGTCTATTGTCAATTTACTTAGCGACGAAGTATTTCCTCCTTGGCATGCCCATTGCATGCGAGAGCACGACTGTAACCTGCACATTTCGTCCCAACACCTCCAGAGAAACTACTACCATCCACCTCCATCCACCACTATGACCTCCAAAACTCATCGTTTTGGCTATGTAGAATAATATTGTCAGCGTTTAGAAAATCTTGTATCCAACCTTACATATATGCATATTGACATAACATAGGCAAATTCGGGTTTAGAGATATAATTGCGTCTATTTGAAGACGCAATTGCGAGGGGTGGAGATCATTTTAAGTAATTTATATAGGTAGGGTTAGGGGTAAACAAAACGATTTTGAAGGGGGTATATAGTCAGTCACCTTGGGGCAAGAGAGGGGAGAGAAGAAAAATGGGTTATTGAGGCGACAGTCCATGCACCTGTGACGGTGAGGAGATGGAAGATCAATTTAGAGAGAGATTTGTGGCCGAGGCCATCATTTAGGAGAGAGAAGGATAGTCCTTTCAGTTGTTTCGAGATAACCAATAGTAATTAGGTCCAACTCGCTGAGTTAGCAAATTTATAGATGAACACGATTTGATGTGCCACGTGGATAGTCTAAGAAGGGAGGAAAATTAACTCTTGTAGAGCATTTTATAGTATTAGTATAGATATAGATATAGATATAGATAACAATAACAATAACAACAACAACAACAACAACAACAACAACAACAACAACAACAACAATAATAATAATAATAATAATAATAATAATAATAATAATAATAATAATAATAATAATAATAATAATAATAAGAATAAGAAGAAGAAGAAGAAGAAGAAGAAGAAGAAGAAGAAGATAAGAATATATGCATTATCTCAAAAAATTGTGACAACTCATAAATTTAATATTTAGGATGATCAGTCAATATTCAATTTATGAGATTAAAAAATTTCTAAGCACATGGAATAACATAAGAATGCAAACGAATGTGGAAAAAGTCAACTATACAGATATGCCAGTAAATAAAAACTTGAATATCCACAAACATACAATATAAATATGAAATTTAAAATGAATAAACTAATACAATCTAAAATTCCATTATGATTCCTCTATTTATAAAATGCAAAAGTGAATAATAAATACAATCATCTGAAACAAATGAAACCATAGAATGGAATAGAAAAATTACTCTACAATTAAAATAAAAAGAATTCTACACTACACATATCTTCCGTTGTGGCCCATGCTAAGGAATCAATACTGCTAAGCACCTCATAACCTGAAAATGTTAATCAATGAATGCAGGTTAAACCCCATTGTAAGAATTGTCTATATAACCCAAAAAAATATAAGAATAAAATATATGGAAACCATGTGATCCTAAAGCTATATAAATTCAAGAATAAACTAGTTAACCTTATCTTTCTTCTCATCCTTCTTCTCCTTGATCTTTTTCTTATTAATAATTTTCTACATGAACTGTAAATATTCATTCTCTGAAGGTGGAATAATTATTTACATGTTAAGTAGATATTTACTTAGAATACATTTCAACTCTTAAAATCAATAAAGCACACCTTCTCTTTTTAAAAATAGGAGAGTAAACACATATATACACTTAAAATATAGTTGCACACACACACACACACACACACACACACACACACACACACACACACACACACACATTTGTACATATATACATATACTCGCATGCACATAAAAATATATACACAAACACACATAAAATATAAAAAAAATTGCACCTATTTACACATTCTTTCACATGCATATTTACATAAACACACAATCTCACACCTATATACACTTAAACAGACATAGACACTCTCTCTCTCTCCCTCTCTCTCTCTCTCTCTCTCTATATATATATATATATATATATATATATATATATATATATATATATATACTCACATGTACACATATATTCAAACATTAGTACACACTCCTACGAATATATACACATACATATAAACATATATACACACTAGCGCACACATGGGGTGGGGTGGGATGGGGGGAGACTTTTTTAAGGTTTCAAAATGACATTGAGAAATGTTAAAGAGGGTAAGGGTATTTAGTAAGTAATCAATGGTTTATTTCAAGAGAAAGTGACTTGTTAAGGTTTCAAAATGACATTGAGACATGTTAAAAGAGGGTAATGATATTTAGTAAGTAATCAATGTTTTTTTTAAGAATATGACAAATAAAGTAAAAAAAGTCTACAAAATTTAATTATAGATTGACCAACCATATATGACCTATATATAATAAACTCATCATTTTATCTCAAGTATTGAGTTGTTCTTAGGATTTGTACTATTATCAACCCATCCTACGCTAGCCTTATATCATCTCTTGAACATTAGGGCATATTGATCCTCTAAAATACACCATTTCTTCTCAAGCCAAAGGAAGCCACAACTCAAGAGCATTGGGCATATTAGTTGCCCGACAAGGACATTCACACGACAATCCAAGTGTCCCAAGAAGGTAATTGTGTGTGTGTATTACCAAAGATCAATTTGCTTTTGAAACTATAATGACATGTGTAATTATAAAGGCGACAAAAGTTTGTTTTCATACAAAATGTAAAAAAATGAAACAATATCTTTCATTTCTCACTTTTTATGAAATAAAATTCTCCCATGATATGAATATAATATATGAAAAATTAAAGGAAATGAATTATATGTCACATTTTAAGCCTATTGTTTTAATGTAATATGTCTCGTATAAACTCGTACAAAATAAAAAATAAGTAAAAAAATGTTCTCATTATTGTTGAATACATGAAAAATGATGTTAAACATCATACACATTATAGTTATAAAGTATATATCCACCCTGGTTTGGATTAGTCGTAAGGGGTGACTCGATTATATCGAATGTCTGGGTTAGAAACCTCCTAGTGGATATCAATTAGATTTTAAGTGGGGCGTATGTTAGGGTGACTCTGGCATAATGTCCTCCCTATTTATCTTGCATGAGAGAGTCCAAAGGTCTCATTCGTGCGGGGATTCAAGATTATAAAAAAACAATTATAAAGTTCATAAAATTATAGATCTATGTGTTTTATACATTCGATTATAAAAATCAAAATTTTAAATTTGAAAAGAAATCAGTATATAAAAATTTAAAACATAATATATTCTTCCACGTGAAGTTGATCGTCTTTATATTTGTGATTGTAACCAGTGGTTCTGCCTCTACGCACTTTGTAGAGTAGTTTCTGGCCACTATGCAATTTTTTACCTTTGTTGGGGGGGGGGGGCAGGGGTAAAAGCCCTATTAGGTCCACCCCCATTTTACAATATGAGGAAGATACCATGTCTAACTGGTTAGTGTTGGATAAGTTGTATTACATATACAATTTTCAGCTTGACTGAGGTAATTTTGAGACTAATTTTAGGTGAGACCCACACATCAAACATGATGGGGAAAAGTACCTACGCGATCGTCATCGAGAGAAGAATAATGTGGTATACTCATTTTTTGAAAATGGCTAAAGAGTGAATGACAAATTTGGACTCAAAGTAAACCACTTGAATACAAGCTACTTTGTGTAGCTAATATAAAAGTTTTGTCCTGCATTTGAAAAATGTGAGAAAGTTATAAAGTTAATACCCAAAGTTGGGTCTAAGCATTGGATGCCTTTGGGGTATCCAAACTCTTTAAAGGGGCAAGGGCCTACACTATGCATAGTTTAGCTTTGGGCCAAAAGCCCACGTGTACTCGCACCACCTCCACCCCTGGGTCTTGGGTATTTTTTTGAGTAAATATTAACTTTTTGGACAAAATTTAAGGGCTTTTAGGATTATTTTTTCGTCCAGTTTTGATTTTCCAACCCGAATAAGTTTTAATTAATTAATAAATTAGGCTAATTAAAACCTCACCGTTTCACTTATATTAATTACTTAAAACATGATTTAATTTGGGGCGTTCTCATCAAAGGATCTAATCTGAACCTTGTTTGTGAAAGGTTGCGAATGTTCAAAACAATCACATATTTTTGGGAAAAGACACCCTTTCAAGGATATATATACAAGCATTTTTGCCCAGTT
This sequence comes from Sambucus nigra, assembly GCA_949130495.1. Classification (NCBI taxonomy): domain Eukaryota; kingdom Viridiplantae; phylum Streptophyta; class Magnoliopsida; order Dipsacales; family Adoxaceae; genus Sambucus; species Sambucus nigra. The sequence continues at coordinate 222,133,622 of OX422221.1, read as the reverse complement.
TTCCAGGCCGAAAAAAATTCAATCTTTTCTTACATTCTTCTTCCTTGAAAATTATAGTGTTTATCACCATTGTTGGTTCATGGAACTACCACATTGCATTTCTTCGTTTGGTAATTGAAGACCATTTTATTTCGGGAAACAGATGTCCATTATTCCCACTGTAACCGCAGTGGAGGCAAATTCTATCTTAAAGAAAGACTATTTAACGATTGACTCATTAGTAATCTTCTAAGTGATTGAATAAGTCACAAACTATAAGTTATACCTTCTTTTTAGTTTCTGAATAGCATACTGTTTTAATTTTTTCAACGTGCAATTATTATTTTGTGATATATTTAGTATATTACAAATCATTTATATATATAAGGAATAACAATATTAAGACAAAGGTTCTTATTTTTTCGTAATGGAATTATGCTTGCGAGTTTCTTATTAAACATACTTTCTAAAAATCTGAAACTTAATTGTAATTAAGAAAATAATTGTTTTACATCTTATTGTTTTTTAACTTAGAATACACACATTTATCAAACGTAATACAATTTGTTTCGATATAATTTTATAAAACTACTCCATTATATTACATTTTTTTGTCAGTTCAGGTTTATAATATTCTATAATACTTATCATCTTCATATTGTATAAGTGAGTTCTGTTAAATCTGTTTAACTAGAAAAAGGACTACATCATCCTCTCAAAATATACCTATTACTGTTCCTACAAATGAATTGTCTATTAATGTTCCTACTACCATTTCTACTACTCATATATCTCATGGAGAAAAAAAATCAACCGTTCTGATTTTAAAAGATGGAAACGAAAGATGCTATTTTACTTAATCACCATGAATCTTGCAAAGTTCATTAACGAGGATGGTCTAATGATAAATGATAACGAAGCGGATAAGACAACTTTGGCTGCCGTAGAAGCATGAAAATATTCTGATTTCATCTGCAAAAATTATATCCTTAATGGATTCGAAAATACAATTTATAATGTGTATATCCCAATTAAGACTACTACATGAAACATTCTAAGTTGCAGCAGCTATTGAAAAATTACTGTCATCTTGGAAAGATTTTAAAAATTATTTGAAGCATAAAGGAAAAAAATGGGTCTCGAGGACTTAATTTTTTGATTAAGGATAAAAGAGGATAACTGAATGTCTAAAAAGAAAATTATTAATCATGATATATAAAAAAAAGGCAATGTAATGTAGGATAGGCACAAATTTCACAAGAAGAGGAAGCAAAACAATTAAGGCACAAGTCAAGGAGGCGATGCCAGAAATAAGTTCAAGGAAAAGTGATTAGTTGCAATAAGCAAGGTCATAGGGCCAAGAACTATCACAAAATAAAAAATCAAGAGAACTTCAAAAGGAAGACACCTCAAACTAACATGACTGAAATTGATGAATTATCTGACGATGTTTACGATATACATCTGAAGTGAATTTAGTGGGCAACACCAAAGAATGGTGGGATGATACAGGTGATACATGCCATATATACTTGGATAAATACATGTTCACAACCTTCCAAAAATTTGCAAATGAAGACCAACTATATGTGGAAAACTCCTCAATCTTGAAATCCAAAGCAAGGTCGTGTTAAAAATCGCATCAGGAAAGCATCTCACACCGACTTATGTGTTTCATATGCTAGACATTCATAATAATCTTATTTCTGGCTCTGTGTTAAGAAATAAAGGGCTTGAGCTTTTCTTTGTTAGAGATATATTTGTTCTCTTCAAAGATATAACATATGTAGGGAAGGGCTATATGTGTGACGGGATGTTCAAAATGAATGCCATGACTTATGTACAGAAAATTAATAATAATAATAATGATATGATATATTCTGCTTATATGCTTGAGTCCATAAATGTATGTCATGGTAGACTAGGACATGTTAATCATAACATTTTAAACAAGTTAATTCATTTAGAACTGATTCTAAAATTTAGCATTGATACGAATCATTAATGTGAAACATGTGTAGAAGATAAATTAACGAGGATATCTTTGTATTCAACTGAAATAAGTATTGAGCCCTTAGATTTAGTTCACACCTATATATGTGATTTAAATTTGTTCAAACTAGAGGTGAAAAAAAATACTTTATTCCTTTGTGGATGATTGCACTAGATATTGCTATGTTTACCTATTAAGGAGCAAAGATGAAGAAATTACAGTATTTAAACAATACAAGAATGAAGTTGAAAATCAAACCACCAAAAAAATTAAGGAATTAAGAAGTGATAGAGGTGGTGAATATGAATATCTTTTTAAAGAAATATGGTTAAAAATGGCATTATTCACCAAACTACTTCTCCTTACTCGCCTATATCTAATGGTATTATCGAACGTAAAAACCAAAACCTAAAAGAGATGATGAATGCTATGTTGATTAGCTCTAGGTTACCCCAGAATGTGCGGGGAGAAGAATTGCTTTTCGCTAACTATATTCCCAACAAATTGATTAACAAGAAAACAAATAAGATACCCTATTACTTATGGGAGTGTCACAAAACTTCTTACAAATAATTAAAAGTGTGGGGTTATCATGCAAAGGTATTGGTTCCCTACCCTAAAAGAGTGAAAAGGGGTCCTAAAGCCATTGATTGTATATTATGCTAACAATATTAGTTCATATCGATTCCTTGTGCAAAATTCTAGCTATCCTGAAATTCATGTTTATACTATTATAAAATTAAGGAATGCATTATTTTTGAAAATATATTTCCTTATAATAATAAATAAGAAACAAGTTCTCATAAAAGAATTCTAGAAGCCATGAATAGTTATTCTCAAAATGTCAATACGAATAACGAGTGTTGATGTCAAAAAATGGACTAGATCTAATTTTCTAATCATAGATAAAATATAAGATTGTAATAAAGTAATCATATAATAGGCAAAGAGTTTTTAAAGTGGTTCGTCTATGTGAGAAAGCCCACATCCATTGTTATTGTATTGATGTGAGTTATTATAGAAAGCTAGGTACTCTTGTTAAGAAGAATATCATAGAATCCGTTCTATCTTGCCTTTTGTGAAAGGAATATTATAGTGACCCGGAGATCAAGGGTTGGAATGACTTTATATATTCAGGCATTTACAACCGTACATAATGAATGTGATGGTTGATTATCTAGACCACGTGTGGAAGGACCTTTGGCTGTTTCCCTCTAGTGGTGATTGTTCATTTACGTTGATGGTCTGCATTCTTCATGTTGGTTGGTATGCCTGCCGAGCAACTATCTTCGGGGTTGATTAAGTAACTGCTGACTAGGATTATTGCCACGTAAGGAGATAAATGTCCTATTCTGATTGGTCCATGTAGGTGGATAATTTTTGATATCAACAGATGCCCCCCAATACTTCATTCTTGATGCTTTTATTAAAAGGATGGAGTATATTTTCTTCAAAGTTGGTCGGCGCATGCCGATATGTAGGACTTGTGAAAATTTTCCATGTTTTGATTTTGTAGTGGTACTTTTGTAAATAATTTGAAAATTAGCGAACCGCTAAAGGGTATATTGGTATTTTTTCACTTTCAGAGCTAGCAAGCCATCGGAACGTCAATAGTCGAAATAAGTTTCTTACACAATTTTCTAATTAAGCTATAAGAGATGAGAGTTTGCCATTTTTCCACACCACAACTTTTCCAAGCTTTAGAACTCTCCTTCTTCTCCAAGTTCTCTTTCTTTGAACCTTCCTTTGCGTACTACCTTCGCTTCAGCTACCATTTTCTCTGTAAGCTTTATTATTCCCTTTCTTTTCGATTTTTTATCTCTTTACTGTCACTATTGTTCACGTAGATCACGGGGATTCTCTAGATGAATTTAGGAAGGTAAGGAACATCCCTAATTGGGTAGAATTAAAAATGCCAGTACTACTTGTGGAGGTGCTATTACTGCTGGAGGGTCACCGGATTCCCTCTTTGTTCATTACTGAATGCAGTTTTACCTTTTCCCCCAATCGTTTATGTTTATAGTTTTGTCAATACTTTGATGTTGTCCCTACTAGGGTAGCCCCCAACACTTGGAGAGTAGTGAATGGGATACATAGTCTTAATAAAATATATGGGACACACATTGGCATCCCTGAGCCGATGTTCTATTACAAATGGAGTACAAATGACAATACTTACTACATGAAGACTAAGTTTGCTAATAGGGCCTTTGTTGTCAATTTTCGTGACTCCAATAAAGACTCTTTTGATTATGGAGTTATTACAAAGAATTGGCAACATGCTCCTCTTCAAAGAGGATAGGTGTATGATGGGACCAGGTGCCCCCAAGTGGGGCACGACATAGGTTATTGAATTTAATTACCGTATTCCTCTATTTTTTACTGACTAATTATTTGATGATATGCTGACTTAGTGTTTTCTTATTTTGTTTTGCATAGTTGAGAGAAAGAAGAAGTGTCCCAAAGAAGGGGACGTCAATATTTATGAATTGAAATTCCTTTGGAACATTCACCTGAGGATCGATGAGGAACACCCCAAAGCTGCTTCGTATTCGTTGTAGTATAGGAGTTCAATTACCTCCTTTGTTGCTAGGACTACCATTTCTGATACGTTATCCCCCATAAATATTTAAGAAGAACCAATGCCCACTTCTTCGGCTGAGGAGTCTTTTGGGTCTAAGAAGGACTTTGGGACTTCATCTTCCCTTGAGTCATTGGAAATTTCTACTATTCCATCTTCTCCACTTGTTGGTATGGGAAAGGGAAGGATTTATGACTTGATGACTAGAGCTTTGTCTCCAACTGCTAAGAGAGATGCCGAAAAGACTGACAAGGCTAGTGATGGTAAGAAGCCAGAAAAAGCATCCAAGGTTTCTGAGAAAGAGAAGGCTCCTCAAATCATCACTTCTAAGGAAGTTGATATTGATGTGCCTCGATTTAAGAGGATAAGGAAAGGTTTGTTTGAGAAGCTAGTTGATAAAAGTTCTGCCGACCAAGAGTTGGTTAAAAAATTAAAGAGGATTTGGCTATTGTTGGGTCATCCTCTGTTATTATTCATCCTGGTATGGACAACAAGTTAATCAAGACTGGTACCTGCTTTGCTGATAGAGCAACTCTTACCCCTCTACCAAGATTAAAGTTGGCAGAAAATGCTTACCAAAGTTTGGCTATGGTAATTATTTCTCCTCTATTACTTTCCCTTGATGTCTTGTTTTTCTCCTAGTACTCCTTCTAATCCGATGTTGTCCTTTATGCAATTTTTTTTATAAATTTCAATCAAATGTTGGAAAAGTACGATCAAATTTATTCTTCTGGAGGAGATGTTGAAGAAGCCCTTGAGGGTCTAAGGCAATCTGTTGAGGCTTCAAGGCAGCTGTTGGAGTTTAAACAGAAGACTTGGGATGTCGACCTGAAAAAGGTTATTGATAGAGCCACCCTTATTGAGGGAAAACTAGTAACTACTGAAACCAATTTGACAGTTGCTAAAAATAAGGCTAAGATAGCCGAAGATAAATTGGTGGAAAATTAAGCTCTCCTGAAGTCTGTCGAGGATAAAGCTACGAGTCTGTCCTCTGAGCTGGTTACAGAGAACGCCAAGAATAAGAAAGTAAAAGAGGATTCTTTGAATAAAGGCTGGGATAAGGTGTTTCTGGCAGCCTCTACTCAAATTGAATTTGTCAGGAAGAAATCCTTTAAGGATGGTTGGTCGGACGCCCTCAAGGAGGTCGATACTGTAACAAATTCTTAATTATTCCTGAAGCATGATCCAGGCTCTCCTCCAAACTTGGAGGAAGACTTTGATGCTGATAAAGGGTCTGGGGAATCCTCCCTTCATCCTGCTAGGTCTACTTAAAACCCATTGAGGAAGTTGCCCCTTCTGCCAACCAACCCATTGGGAGAAATGTTTAGGACAATGGGAAGGTTTAACTTCTTTATTTTTTTTTCTCGTCTAATTTGAAATAGGACCTGTAGTATGTAACACCTTTTGGTTATTAATGAAAATGTTTCTCTTTTTGGCTAAATGTGTTGTATTTATCATACTTATGCCTTCTTTCTTAGTCGAATGAAATTTCATACTTTGCATTATGTTTTCTCAGTAGTCATACTTGTGTACTTACATTTGTAATTTTCAGTTTGATGCTAGAAAGAAGGCCATAGTTTCCACTGAATCTAGACCACTCAGGCGGAGTAAAAATATTTTGAAAGCTGGCCATGTTCCTCTATCCGAAAGAAGACTTAGTCGGTCTGCTTAGTCCAGATGTATCTGACCAAGTAAAAGAATCATACATTCACCTTAATTGTTTGCTGGATAAAGTCGTGGAAAATAATGCAGCTTATTATAAAATGATTCAAGATCTGAAAGAATGCCATAAGTTCACTTTGGCTTCACTCTATGCTAACTATGAGGCTAAGCACAAATCATTGAGTGAAGGTTAGGGTTTTAAGAATAATCTAGAAGAATATGCCTTCTTGTACAGAAGGAAAGAGTTCCTGTAGATCCGAGAAGTGGATGAAGCTAAGGACATAACTAGACTTCTTAAAGAGGAAAATGATAAGTTCAAAAATGAGTTGACATATTGAAGAAGTCATCTTCCAGTGGTGCTGATGAAGGTGTTTCTTTCTTAGAGGCTGAGAATGCCAGGCTAGTAGAGGAGCTTGAAGCCCTAAAAAAAACTAAACCTGGGCAAACTTCCAAGCAACAAAGAGCTATCCAACCAACTATATAAGAGGCAAGAATCATGAAACCCTTAGCCGACCAAGCTGCCCAGTTAAAGACAAAGAGTTAGGCCATTGCTAATTTTCCTGTGAAACTGGAAGCTAAGGATAAAGACATCGTCGACTAATCTGTTCAGTTAAAAATAAAGAGTGATATTTTGAAGAAATTTCAACATTAGGTTGAAAGGTTAACCTTCCAATTTCATAAATAACCCAGGGATGTCTGGATGGAAGGATACAATGAGGACCTTATCTATATTGATGATAATCTTTCCCGGATCCATCGAGAAGGTTATAGGTAGGAATGGACCAATTGTCTGACTTTGTTAAAATATGATCAAAACAAAGAGCTATGGTACTAGAATGAGCCTGGTCTGCTAGATTGCGATAAGCCCCCATTCAAGTTGGACATATCATGAATTCTTGCTAATGCTATTCCCCAGTGCTTGATCACCAAATATTTAGGAGATTATGGTCTGCATGATGTATATGAAATAGTTCATCTTCCTCATTTGATCAATGCTCTGAGCAGCAGTAACAGGAAAATGCTGAGGGATTTCAATTTCATCAGCTCCCCTTATACTTTGGATGATCCTCCTGCTGGTATGGAAAGAGTGCAGTCAACTTCCAAAGCTCAAGGAAAACTTCCAATTGAATAGCTTTTTTGCATTTTATATTCATTTGATCTTGAATGTATTACAATTAGAATTTGAATAGAAATTCATCCCTTTGTGTTGCTAACTTATGATTATTTAATCAATCAGTCAACTAAATTATTATTTAATAATAAATTATTAAACTATGATTGTAAGGCCATAGATTCTACTAATGCACTTTGATGAAACTATAAATAGTTTTATTGATCCAAGTTTAGCATCAATTATCAGTAGTGACCATGTGTATATGGAATGTATGCATGTATTCCAACGATTAGGAATTCTTACATGCATTCCTGCATTTAACTTAGTCGGGTAAAACTTGTTTATAACTTTTTAAGTTGTATACGGAGTTTTACAGACTTCTTATTCTTGACTTGTCAAAGACGAAGTCATACATGAAGTAAATTAGTTGCCGACAAAGTGTGGGGAGTGTATTCCTGTATTTGACTTAGTCAGGAAGAACTTCTTATTCGTGACTTGTTAATATGAAGTCATACATGAAGTAAGAACTTCTTGTCCGTGACTTGTACATACAAGTCATACATGAAGTCATTATTGCGTGAGATACGACTGTACATTAAACTGTTGGTACATCGTTCAACCTGATTAAGCATGTGCTGTTGATTGCCAGATAAGCTCAACCTGATTAAGTATATGCTGTTGATCGACAAGATCTGAAGACCAAGCGACATTTTTTGTTTTGTTTTTTGTTTTTTGGGCGATGTATATCGACGTACTCTGAAAAAAATTGAAAAAATTGAAGGAACTAAAATCAAGATTTTTATTGAACTTGAAAAATAGTTATGTTGAACATAAAGAAATACAGTATGTCAATTCCTTCACTGATAATATTTTCGAAGGTGCTTGGCATTCCAAGGGTTTTTAAATTCTTCCCTTCTAGTGTCTCAAGTCGATAGGTCCTTGGTCGGATGATTGCTGAAATGCGATATGGACCATGCCAATTGTCCTCAAGCTTGTTACCCTTCTGAATGATCGTCTTAAGGACATAGTCGCCTTATTTTAAGTTGGTCGTCTTGACCCTTTTGTTGTATAAGCGAGTAGTCTTGTGTTGGTATGCTGTATTTCTGAGGGCATCATCTTCTCGGACTTCCTCTAACATGTCTAAGTCCAATAGTCTCATCAAGTCTCTTATTGGAGAATTAAAATTTAGCACCCTGTGAGTTAGTAGGCCTATATCAGCTGGTACCATGACTTCTGTCCCAAATACAAGCATATAAGGTGTCTTTCTAGTTGCTATTCTTGGCGTTGTTCTGTAGGCCCAGAGAATAAAATATAATTCATTAATCCAATTTCACTTGGCAGTATCAAGCCTCTTATTCAGTCTATTGAGCAAGTTCTATTTTTCACTTTCTTTTGACCATTGCTTTGTGGATGTACTGGTGCAGAATGGAGTTTGTGGATCTTAGACGGAACACAATATGCTTCAAACTCATCATTGTTAAATTGGGTTCCATGGTCTGTAATGAAGGCTTAGGGCATGCCATACCTACATATGATGCTCTTCTAAATGAACTGATACACCTTCTCATAAGGCATCTCTATTAACGACTCCGCTTCCACCCATTTTGTGAAATAATCAATAATAACTACCAGGTATTTGAACCTTCCTTTGGCGGTCGACAGTGGTCCGACCAAGTCAATTCCCCAAATAACGAATGACCTAGGAGAAGTGATTGGTGTTAGAGCTATATTGGGTGCTTTGTGAATTTTAGAGAACCTATGGAACTTGTCACACTTTCTTGAGAAGGCCTTACAGTCTACCCTCATAGTTGGCCATTAGTATCCCTGTGTGTTTATTCTTTGGAGCAATGACCGACCAGATGAATGAGCTTCACAAGAACCTTCATATACCTCCTCGATCAAATCTTTAACGTCCAATGGATGAACACAGCGTAATAAGGAGATAGTTAATCCCCTTCTGTATAAGACTCCTTTGTCCAACACATATCTATCCGCTTTGTACGAGAGAGTTTTTGCTTCTTTAGGATCAGCTGCTTAGGTTCCATCTTTAATATAGTCCCTGATCGGATCCATCCAGGAAGGTCCCAAATTTATAGTGATGAAACTGACCATTAGATCCTTGTTGACATTCCTGCCTACTAGGATCTCTATTGGAATGCTTCTCTGGAGTTATATTCTTGTTGCTGAAGCTAGCCGAGAAATTTCATTAACTCGGGCATTAGCTATTCTCGGTATCCTATTCATTTTCACACCTAGAAACTTGGAAATAACTTCCATGGCCTTGACCAAGTATATAGTCATCAATTCTCCCTTGACTCCATATAGATGAAGTACTTGGTTGACAATCAACTGTGAATCACTATGTGCCACTACCTGCTCGGTGCCTAATGAATGGGCCAATTCCAATTCTACTATTAAAACTTCATAATCTGCTTCATTTCTTGATGCCTTGAATTAAAACCTAATGGCATATTCAATATCAATAACATCAGGAGTATTGAGTATGATATCTACCCCACTTTCGGTTGCACATGAAGATCCATTCACATATAAATTCCATAATGGGATATCACTGTTGAAACTCTCTGTAGACAGAACTCCATGGTGGAATATCTTCTTACTCTCCTCTGCATACTTCCTAGCTATTTCTTGAGTTCTAGATGATTCAGGCTAATCGGCTATAATTTTAGCTTTCTTTTGAGCTAAGCTCTCTTTCGCAGAAGTCTACTTGGGGGGCAAGGTTTGTTGGTCGGTAACCTCTAGACAGGTGAACTCTGCAATGAAATCCGCCAAAGCTTGGCCTTTCAATTAGGACCTTGGTTCATAGACGATATCATATTTATGAGTTCTGCTGCCCAGTACATAAATCTTCCTAACTTCTCAGGCTTGTGGAGTGCTTGATGAAGAGGTAGATCAGTATAGACAACTATGGTGTGTGCCTGGAAGTAGGGCTTCTTACAACTGAAGTCTTTAATGAGTGATAGGGACAGTTTTTCCAAGCACGGATACCTGATTTAGGCTCCCGTGAATGCTTTGATAGAGTAGTAAACTAGTTTCTAGATTCCATTATCCAATCGAACCAAGGCCGAGCTAACTACAAACTCAAAAATAGCTAGGTATAAGTACAATGTTTCTCTTAAAATAGGTTGGGATAATAAATGTGGTGATCCCGGATACTTCTTCAATTATTGAAACGCTTCTTCACATTCTACATTACACTCAAAGGTCTTTCTAAGAACCTTGAAGAATGTCAAACACCTATCTGTTGCCCGAGAAATAAACCCGTTTAAGCTACCACTCTACTAGTAAGCCTTTGTGCATCCTTCTTGTAAATCGGTGACTGTATTTCTATCAGAGCTTTTATTTTGGATGGATTGGATTTAATTCCCCTTGGTTTACTATGAATCTGAGGAACATTCCTTCCTACACATCGAACATACACTTGGTAGGGTTTAGCTTCATCTGATGCTTTTCCAACTGATTAATAGTCTGACTGAGGTTCTTGACATGATCTGAATCCTTCTTGCTTTTATTCAACACATCTCCCACATAAACCTCCATATTCTTACCTATCTGCTCTTCAAACACCTTATTAACTAACCTATGGTATGTTGCTCCAGCATTTTTGAGCCCAAAGGGCATTATATTATAGCAATAGGTACCTCGGTTGGTGATGAAAGAAGTACTTTACCTATCTTCTAGTTTTAATCTTATCTAGTTATACCGAGAATCATCATCTATGAAGCTTAGCAACTCATGTCTTGATGTAGCATCCACCAACTAATCAATTCTAGGTGGGGTAAAATGGTCCTTTGGCAGGATTTATTTAGATCAGTAAAATCTACACACATCCTCCACTTATCATTTTTCTTTTTGACCATCACAACATTGGCTAACTACGCTGGATATTTAATATCTTCAATGAATTGGGCCTTTTGTAGTTTCTCCACCTCTTCCTTTATAGCTTGATTTTTCTCCGAACTGAAAACCCAACGCATTTGCTTGATCGACTTGGCATCCTTATTAATGTTGAGCTCATGACAGAGGATGTTGGGATCAATCCCAACCATATCCTCACGACTCCAAGTGAACACATTCCTTCGCTATCTCAAGAACACAATCAATTCTTATTTAAGGAGTGGATCTAGTGTTGAGCTGATTTGGGTGGTCCTCTCCGATTTTCCATCATCCAGGATGATGTTTTTTGTGGCTTCAATAATCTTCCCTTTGATAAGCTCCGTTTCATCTTAGGGATCCTGAGTTTTAACTTTTGATTTAGTATTAGGCTTCGTAGTATCTACTTGATAAGTGGTTGTCATCTTCTTCAAATAAATCAAGTCTTGTTACTTGGCTGAGGATTAATAGCACTCTCTGGCCACCTTTTTATCCCCTTTCACTACACCAACCCCAAAGTGAGTGGGGAGTTACAAACACTGATGGACTGTGGATGGTATAACTTCAAACTTTTTTAGTCTTACCCTACCAAGGATCACATTATATGCAGATTGAACATTTTTTTCCATGACAAAGAAGCGTATTTTTTTAGTGTGGCTTGCTGGCCAGGTGCCGAATAATACTTCTAGCTTGACTGTCCCAAGGGGGTAGACATTTTCACCTAAAAAACCTATTAATGGCCTGTGGTATAGTTCCACCTGACTGAGTTTCAAATCTAAACTCTAAAAGTAGGGGTAGAACATGATATCATCCGACATCCCATTATCAATCAAAACCCTGGCTATGATGGAATCTAGGATTTTAAACTTGATGACCAATGGATTATCTTGGGGATGCAGTACCCTAGAGAGGTCGTTCATGGAAAAGCTAATTACTAGTTTGTCTTTATTAATTTTGCTGGGCCGATTAACTTTGTTAAGATTGATTCTCTAGATATAAGAACAGTAATGTGCTTTATTTAAGTAGGCTTTCTCTCTACAGTGTGATCTTCTCCTCTTGTATCGCCACCTGTAATTACATGACAGTCAAAAGAGCCAAAACGTATCATAGCTGCCTCGCGCTATGGTTTTTTAGGCTTCTTCGGCAGGTTAGGATAATCTTTATAACCATCTTTAGGTTTCTCTTTCTGTCATCTATGGGCCTGCAGGGAGAATTTGACCTTCCTCTTGTTTCTCCACTTTCTCGCCGATCAACAAATTTATTCAATTTTCCTCGACGAATGAGGGATTCCACTTCATTCTTCAAAGAGATACATTTAATAGTCGTGTGGCCATGATCCTTATGGAACTCATGATATTAAGATATGTCCCTCCTGTTAGGTGGTTCTCTGAAACTCTAGGGCCATCATAAATCTTTTTTGTGTTTGATTTCCTCTAGGATATGGTAAATGCTAACAATTAATGGAGTACATATTCCATACTTTTGAGCTTATCATCCTTCTTTGGTTTTTGCTCCTTCTGACCCTTTCTTTCAAGCTCAACGGATGGACTCTTCTTTGAAACCATTGCTTCCTCGGCGTTCATAATTTTTTCTGCCTTAGCCATGAGCTCAGTCACGGTTTTATGAGGATCTTTGGCTAGTGCGTAGTATAGCTTTTCTGGAATCAATACACTCATTAAAGCCGTGATGTCTGTTTTCTCTTTATAGTCAACCACTTCCAATTTCTCTTTGTTAAAATGAGTAATGTACTCCTTGGTGGTTTCTCCTACTCTCTATTTAGCACTCAAGATATGGGATACTCTTTTAACTGGATTGCCCCCCCAAAAAAGTTGTTGATGAACAACTCAGCAAGTTGGTTGAAATTAGCAATTTATCCTCGGGGAAAGTTATTGTACCATTTTTGGGCTGAACCTATAAGGGTGCTTGAAAAATCCATACATCTCATCTCATCAGGGACTGAATAGATGTCAGCTACAACTTGATAATGTTCAATGTGCAAAACTGGATCAGTTTTACCATTTAGGGGTGACCATTGGGGTTTTAGACTTGGATGGAGTTGGTGAATCAATAATTTCCCGAATGAAGGGAGACCCCTTGATGAAGTTCCTCTACAATGGATTCTTTGCCTTTGCCATTTCTCCTAGATGATATTCTAACCGCTGAATTAACCCTTTCCATAAAGGGTTACCTGACACAGATCTATATGAAGCTACTCGGCTATTCCTACTATGTGTCTATGTTGAGCTCTCTTCCTGAGAAGTCTTCTCCACATACACAGATCGTTGGACACTTGATCTGGACCTAATTATGGCTTCATGGTGGTTGGCTGGGTGTTGATTATCTGTGGATAACTCTCTGGGAGGATTTCTATTTACTCAGGGTCCCAAGTGGTCAAGAGGTGAAGATCTACTCAATCTTTCCAAAACACTTGGTCTTTCAGGAGAAAAAGAATCGCCATCATAGAACTCTATGGATTTGATCGATGAACTGACTCCTGGATGGTAAGACCTATCACATGAAGATCTGGAATAGCTATGTTGGCTTTACCTAGGAGGTGGTTACGACATTTCTCTCTTTGGCGAAGAACCGTTTGCTGCCTAGAAAGAGCTAAAAATCTGGCTTGCAGCGATTACGCCAATTGCTTCATTATTTCCTGCATGGCATCCTGACCCTTGGCAATACTGGCAAGAATTCCATTCAAGTCAGATGGGACGGTTGGGTTGCCTTCATTTCTAGCACTAGTCCCCAGATCATTCATCTTTCTTTAAATAAGGATGTATGAGATAGAAAACGATAATTAGACAAATATTCCTATAAACGCTGCCAGTCTGTTGATGTCCAAAAATAGACTATATCCAATATTCTAATCACAGATAAAACACAAGATTGTAATGAAATAATCATATAATAGACAAAGAGTTTTTAAAGTGGTTTAGTTGTGTAAGAAAGCCTACGTTCACTGTTATTGTATTAATATGAGTGATTACAGAAAACTAGGTACTCTTGTTAAGAAGAATATCCTGGAACCCGTTCTATCTTGACTTTTACGAAAGGAATACAATGTATTTATAGTGACTCGGAGATCAAGGGTTGGAATTACTTTATATATTTAGGCATTTACTCCCGCACATAATGAATATGATGGTTGATTATCTAAACCATGTATGGAAGGACCTTTGGTTGTTTCCCTCTAGTGGTGACTGTTTATTTACTTTGATGGTCTGCATTCTTCATGTTGGTTGGCATGCCTAGTGAGCAACTATCTTCGGGATTGATTAAGTAACCGATGACTAGTATTATTGCCACATAAGGAGACAAATGTCAATTTCTGATTGGTTCATGTGGTGGATAATTTTTGGTATCAGCAACGAGGATGAACCTAGACATAGCGAAAGAACTAAGACATTAAAATCTTTTGCTTTGAATTTTTTAACTTATATATTAAAAGGTGAACCTTAAAGTGTCTAATATGGTCTATTCACTACATAAGCTTCATATTGGAAGGAAACTATTAATAATGAGAATGAATTCATTATGAAAAATCATATATGGAAAATTGTGAATCTTCTACCAGGAACTAAGCCCTTTGGGTGTAAATGAATTTTCAAAAGGAAGATTGAAACCGATGGATCAATCGACACATATAAGGCTAGACTTGTTGCTAAAGGATATACACAAATGGAGGGAATAGACTATTTCTACACTTATTGACCATCCATGAGAATTACATTCATTTGAACGTTAACTGTAATAGCAACAATACATAATTTGGAAATACATCAAATGGATGTCAAAACTGCATTCCTAAATATTGAATTAGATGAAGAAATAAATATGGAAAAATCGAAAGGTTTAAAACTCCTAGAATTGAAAGAAAAATTTGCAAACTTGTCAAATCACTTAATGGTTTTAATCAAGCACCTAAACAATGGCATGAGAATTTGACCATGTAATGAAGTAAAATGGTTTTAAGATAAATGAGTGTGACAAATGTGTTTATGTCAAAAGAACTCAAAGAGGACATGTAATTGTTTGTCTATATATGGACAGTATTCTAATCATTGGTAGTAATAATGATATCATTAATGCTACCAAACATATGTTGACTAGAAGATTTGAAATGAAACATTTCGGGCTAGAAGATGTTATTATAAGATAATATTACTAGAACTTTTGAAGGACCCAATATGTCTCAGTCTCATTATGTTGAGAAAATCCTTCAAAATTATAACAAATATGAACAGACTCATGTAAGAACACCTGTAGACCCAACTCATCACCTTACTACGAACAAAGGTGAAAATATATCTCAATTAGAGTATATTCATATAATTAGAAGTTTGATGTATCTATCAAACTACAATCGATCGGTTATAGCATATCTTATTAGTAAGTTAAGTCGATATACGAGTAAACCTGGAAAAGACCAATGGAAGGCCTTAGTAACAGTTCTTAGATATCTAAGATACTCTTCAAATGATGGATTTCACTACGAAAGATATCCAACAGTATTAGAAAGATACAATGACACAAATTGGATATCTGATTCCAATGATTGAAAATCCATAAGTGAATATGAATTTAATCTTGGACGTGCAACCGTGTATTGGAAATCCTCAAAGCAAACATAAATGAAAAATCCACTATGGAATCTGAATTCATTACTCTACACAAAGCTGGGGGAGAAACAAAATGGCTTTAAAACTTCCTAGAGGACATTACAATTTGGACAAAGCCTGTGCTACCTATGATAATGCATTTCGATAACCGATTTGTGATTAGGGAACACAATAGTAATTATAACGGCAATCATGACATATACATCATCAAAATGAAACCATTAGATAAGTATTCTCAAATGGAATTATTTCCATTGAAAATGTAAAGTCAAAGGATGGTATACCTGGAGAGCAATTGGTAAGTCCATCATGGGGAATGGGCCTAAAGACTATTAAAACCTAAAAATAGTTGCCTGAATGGAAACCCAACCTAAATTATTAGAGATAATAAGAAATAGGTTCAAAGAGACAACCTAATTATGTGTGATTCACCTAGAATTGATAACTTGATCACTTTATGCCATTCCTACGTTGAGTTAGTGAACATATTGTCGTGTACATTAGGATAAACTTTATCTTTTAATGATTTATATATGTTTAATACAATGGTTAATTGGCGTATTAGTGAGATACTATTTATAGGAATCACTTATGTGAATGAGAAGGGGTCGATTCTATAAGAATGAAAAAGGCTAATTCTCTAACACTTTCATGAAACCCGGAGGTGTCCAAGGCCAAAATGGGCACAATAATGAGAATTAATGATGTTGTAAAGGAATTGTGTGAATTCTATTATCTCAGTTTATACAAAAAAATTGATTATTTCAAGACATCACATTCATTTGTTGGATAGTAAACTCGATAGTCTTTCACTAGAAAATATTTGAGGCCACAAGCTATATTTTTGATCTAATGTCTTTCCTCAATACTCTCTCTATACTTGTCTCTATAATCATTTGATTATTTTAACCCATATTTAATTTATGTGGGGGATTGTTATATAATTTGAATTAAAAATACAATTTCTAACTTGGTTGAGGTAACTTTGAGCCTAACTTTAAATAGGACCCCATGTCAAACGTGACGGGTCAAAGAACCTACGTGATTCTCATCGAGAGGAGAATAGTGTGGTATGCTATCATTTGTTCAAAATGGATAAGGAAGGATGAAAAATTTGGATTCAAAGTAATTCACTTGAACACTAGCTATTTGGGGTAGCTAATATAACAGTTTTGTCCCACATTGGAAAAATATGAGAAAATGGTAAAGTTAATATACTCAAAAGTTGGGTCTAAGCATTGAATACCTTTGGAGTATTCTAACTATTTGAAAGGGAAAGCTCCTACACTAATCATGATTTGGATTTGGTCCAAAACCCACATTCACATCATTTCCATTTGGCCCGATCTGGGATTGAGCCCGTGTCTGTGGTTCGTGGGTCTTTCTTGAGTAAATATTAACTTTCTGGACAAAAGTTAATAGGGATTTTTGGATTAATTTTTGGCCAGTTTTGGTTTTCCAACCCGAATTAGTTATAATAAATTAATAAATTATGCTAGTCAATATGTTGTCATTTCAATTATTTTAATTAATTAAAACATGATTTAATTTGGAGCGTTCTTATCAAAGGGTCTAATCTGAGCCATTATTTGTGGAAGGTTGTGATTGTTCAGAACAGTCATATTTTCTTGAGAAAAGACACCCTTTTAAGCCTATATATATAAGCCTTCTGACCCAGTTATCCAAGTAAAAAATTTCATTATTTTATTACCTTCGGCTTCCTTAAAAATGAGAGAGTTTATCACCATTGTTGGTTCGTGGAACTACCACATTACAGTGATTCCTGTGATTGTTGAAGATCATTTTATCCTGGGAGATAGATGCCCATAGTTTCTATAGTAAACAATATAAAGGGGGTGAATTCTGTCTTAAGGAGAGTTACTCGATTTTAATCTACTAAGTTATTGAATAAGTCATGAACTGCAAATTCTACATTCTTTTCTATTTCTGAATAGTACGTCGTTTTAATATTTTCATTTTGTAATTATTGTTTTGACATTTATTTAGTATATTAAAGATGATTTATATATAAAAGGAACGATAGTTAGTATTCGAGTATTCTACTATAGGGACTTGCTGAATGATAAATCTTGGGATCCTAAGGAGATGCCTTTTAACCAACCCAAGGTAGCTTTCCATGTGGTTCCCCATGTCTCTTTATAAATACTAGTTGAGTTTTTCTTATTACCTCTACTTATTGTGACTTTACATGTATGGACAAGCTTAGACCTTCTACCATGGATTCATATTCTACCTTATTATTTAAATCTTTAAATTTAAAATGTAAAGCAAGTGAAATTGTACATCCTTATAGGGTCATTTAGTGAATTATTCTCCACTCTCTGAGTTGTTAAAAGATTAGTCCACATGTAAGGTCCATTTGGGTATACTGGGGTAAGGCTTTGGTATAAGGGTTAAATCATCTTATTAACAATCTTTATTACATTTATCGCGATTTAGGGATCCTCTATATCCGCACCTAAGTTGCTAAATCCTATGATGAAATTACACCAATAGTGAGATTGGTAGTTAATCTTAGATAGTATTTGTTATAGAATTCCCCATATTCCATGGACCATTTTTACTAGTCTTCCTATCTTATTTAGGAACTACTGATTAGTCGAGAGATCGAGTTTGTTATTAATTTAGTGCTTGGGACTAGGCCGATTGCGCGAGCTCCATACTGTATGGCTCATTTGAAAATACGAGAGTTACGAGACCAAATTTAGCAACTTCTAGGATAGGGTTTTATTCAGTGGAGTACATCACCGTGGGGTACCCCCGTGTTGTTTGTAAAGAAGAGGGATGGTTCTCTTCGATTGTGCGTGGATTATCGAGAGCTGAATAAGGTGATAATTCGAAATAAAAACCCATTGCCTCATATCGATAATTTATTTGATCAATTGAGAGGGGCAGCGTATTTATCTTAAATAGATTTGAGATCAGGGTATCACCGACTACGTATTAGAGAGCAGGATGTATCTAAAACTGCATTTTTAACCCATTATGAATCTTATGAGTTTTTAGTTATGACGTTTGGGTTAACCAACACCCCTGCAATGTTCGTGGATCTAATGAACAGGGTATTTCGGGACTTCTTGGATCAGTTTGTGATTGTGTTCATTGATGATATTCTGGTCTATTGTCGGGCGAAGGGCGAACACGTTGAGCATTTGTGTTTGGTTCTACTAACACTACGGGACCATCAATTATACGTCAAGTTCGAGAAATGTGGGGTTTGGTTACGTGAAGTGCAATTTTTGGGTCATATGGTGTTAGATAAGGGCATTTCAGTGGACCCGAGTAAAGTTGCAACGGTGAGGGAGTGGGGTCAGCCCACAACACCGACAAAGATCCATAGTTTCTTGGGATTGACTGGGTATTATCACCGTTTTATTAAGGGCTTTTAGAAAATTACAGGTCCTTTGATGAATTTAACCCGTAAGGGAGTGCAGTTTGTGTGGGATGATTACTATCAGTTTGCATTTGATGAGCTAAATGATAGGTTGAATTCAACACCTGTACTCACATTGCTTAAAGGGGGAGTGGAGTACTTAGTATTTACTGATGCATCCCTCTAGGGACTAGGGGTGTACTACAACAGGAGGGCATAGCTATCGCTTATGTGTCTCGCAAGCTCAAGCCCCACGAGAGAAATTATCCCACACATGATTTAGAGTTAGCTGTGGTAGTCTTTGCCTTGATAATATGGAGGCATTATCTCCTGGGAGGAGAATTTTAGTCTTTTCACGGATCACAAATTGCTATAGTACTTGTTCACTCAGAAGGATCTCAATATGAGGCAGCGTAGGTGGTTGGATTTTGTGAAATATTATCAGTTTGATATCCAATACCACCTGGGTAAGGCTAATGTGGTAGCCAACGCATTGAGTCGATGACCTACCGGACAGTTAGTGAAAGTGTGTAAAGCCAAGTGGAATGAGCTTAGCTAGGAGGATGCAGTTTCTAGGGCATGTATGGCAGTGTTGACTGTCACACCCGAGATTATGATGCAGGTGGTGAAAGCACAAGCCGGGGATAAAGAGTGCAAAAATAGGGTGCATCAATTATTGATTGAGGGAGCGGAATCCTACTCTATCAGTTTTGAGGGTGGATTACGTTTCAACGGGAGGCTGGTAGTCTTGGATGATGGGGATTTAAGGCATGCCGTTATGTCAGAGTACCATGGGTTAAAATTTGCAGTACATCTCGGTGGAGACAAAATGTACCAGGATCTGCGCAAATAGTACTAGTGGACCAGCATAAAATGAACATAACAGAGTTTTTTATCCCAATGTGCCACTTGTTAGTTAGTGAAAGTGGACCACTAGCGGCCTACTGGAATGTTGCAACCTGTTAGAGATTTCAGTATGGAAAGGGGAAAGTATATCATTGGATTTTATCACAGGATTATCAATGTCGCAGCGAAGTCACGATTCAATTTGGGTTATCGTGGATCATTTGACCAAGGCGACACATTTTCTACCCGTGAGAATGGATTTCATGACGGCACAGTATGCCCAGCTTTTTATTGCTGAAATAGTGAGGTTGCATGGAGTGCCTACTATTATGTCCGATCGAGATAAGAGCTTTATGTCCCATTTTTGGCAGAGTTTCTAGGAGGCAATGGGGACGGATTTGCGGTTAAGTACGACATACCACCTATAAACTGATGGGAAGACTGAGCGGGTTAATTAAATGTTAGAAGATATGCTCAGAATGTGTATACTTTATTTTAGGGGAGGTTGGGAGCAGTACCTTCCGCTGGTAGAATTCGCATATAATAATTCTTACCAGCTCACTATAGGTATGGCTCCTTACGAGGCATTATATGGACGCCCAGGTCATTCACCCGCTTGTTGGTTAGAAGTGGGGGATAATAAACTTTTTGGACATGAGATAATCCAAAATATTTCTATAAAGATTTATCTTATTCGGAGCCGCATACGAGTTGCACAAGACCGACATAAAAGCTATGCCGATGCGGATCGTAGGCATGTGGAGCTGGAGTGGGAGACCAAGTGTTATTAAGGGTATCCCCTACAAAAGGCGTGATGAAATATAGAAAAAAGGTCAAACTTATGCCAAGGTATGTAGGGCCTTTTCCAATTATTGAGAGGATAGTACCTATGGCATAGAGACTTGCTTTGCCGGAACACTTACAGAAAATTCATGATGTGTTTCAAATCTCGTTCTTAAAGAAGTATAGAAGAAGTGAGATGGCTTATTGGCATATTCCGTTGGAAGAAATTGATTTGCAACCCGATTTCTCATATGAGGAGAAATCATTTGCCATTTTAGACCATAGTGAGCATAAGCTACGGTCGAAGGTAGTGCCCTTGGATCGAATCCAATGGGAGCACCACAACGCTAACAAGTCGACGCGAGAACGAGATGAAGATATGCGAGAAAAGTATCCTTACCTCTTTTTACCAGGTATGCTTGAATTTCGAGGACGAAATTCCTCCGTAAGAGGGGGAGTATGTAACACCCCTTACTTTTGAGCATTTATTTTCAGTATTAAATTACCTTGTCTGTGTGTGATTTAATATAATTGGGATTTAAAATAGAAATTTAAGATGAATATTAATTCGTGTAGAAGAGTTAATAGTTATGTGAATTATATATTTACTAGTTTAATAAAGTAAATATAATCATACAGTATGTTATTGCGTCGTATGTGAGTATAAGCGACGGGAATTGATTATTTCTCAACTGGGGCATATATGTGTGAGCTATATGAGGTTGGGATAGGAATTTTTATTATAAGAATATTAGATGACAATTTAGAGTGTATGGTTGATCCGGGATGGGTCGAGATAGTCAAAATGAGTGCCCGGGGGTTGTATTTGGGTTCCGGGGTCTTTTTGTCTAGTTGGACTCGGATAGGGGTATACAAGTCATTTTACGTGTGTATTATCATTTTAAGTTAGGATTAATTGTGATATTGGTTATTAGGCTTATAACAGAGTTGGCGAATCTCATTTGTGAGAAAAACCCACCTAAGAGAAACCTAAGAAAGAAGAGAAAGAGAAGAGCAATCTTGGGATTTTCTAGCCATATCCGCAACAATGAAGAGGATTCGGATTCTACAACTATCAAGCAGGTGATTAAACTTGATAAATGATTTTGTGTGAGAATTATTTCATAATTAGTTGGTGGATTATTGAATTTTGAGCATTCAGGGTTAAACTCTTGAATTTGTAGATTAAAGCTCGAAATTGATGTTGCATAGATGAATTTAGTGGTGAAAGATTGATGGGATAATATGTAGGAAGGTTGGGATGCTAGAAACAATTGTTGGATGGGAGTAAAATGGGTTAGAGGTGGTGATTTTGGGTGTAAAAATTTTTATGGTTTATGCAGAAGTAGAAATAGTGGGTTGCTGAACATTTTTGAAATGATTTTCCCCCCTCAGAATCGATTCGGCGTGTTGCAGTAGTAACGAGTCCTTTCCATCGATTCGATTCCTTTGGAATCGATTCTACAACTATGCAGAGTTCTCGAGTCCCTTTACCGAATCGATTCGGTTTTTGGTGATTCGATTGTTATAGGGCGAATCAATTCGAAAAACATGCTGTTTTAGTTTTTGCAAAACTTAATTAACTCCTTTCCAATTGGGTTTAGTGATTGAGAACCCTATAATATGAAGTGATATTAATGTTTATGATGTAAAAATTGGGATAATGATATGACATGGTGGTGGGGATACATCAAGAAAATTATGGAGATATACTATGGAGATTAATATTTCGGTTCCTTCATAAATTCTCCTAGTAGGAGGGATTCATTTAAGGTATGGATACGGGCTAGTTGAGAGAATTCGTGTGTCCTGACTTATATCAAATTGGACGATTAATCAAATGTGTGATTTCTTATTAAAACCAAAGTGAGTTATTGAGTAATAAAGCAAAATTTGAATAAATGTGAGGAAGTATCGGCTAGTCTAATGAGTGTATATACAGGTAGCCGGGTTTATTATATATATACTTTTGGATATGTGATTGTATGTATATATGGTGAATATATATATATATATATATATATACACACATTGTTTATAATATTATATGGAACATACCCATCTAGTGCTATCATGGGAAGTTGCGTGATGTGGGTGAATCCCCTGGCTAGTGAATGCAGGGAGAGTATAGTCCCCTGGTCATAGCGTCTAGTATTTATACAACGTGGATTTTATCATGGGTGAGACGTCTTAGGTATGATTCATCTTGCTTTCAGGTGATGAACTATGGCCGCTTCCCATACGTTTGTGATTTGTTTTACCACGTCGGTGTGAGAGTCCAATGGTAGGTACCCAGGATGGTGTGAGTATTCCGTGGAAGATGGTAGCCCTTAGAGACTGTATCCAGTGAGCTAATGCTCTGAGGGATGGTTAGTATACATATGTTATGAGTGATATGTATGTGTACTTGTTAGGATATGATTAATCATGTATAATAATGAGAGTAATATTACAGGCTTCAAAGATAATGTGTGATATATTATGCTTATAACTAGAGCAAGTTATTAATATTGAATTGGTAAATGATCATTGAGAATGATATTAAATGGTTATGTTATGGTGTAAATTAGATACACGAGTGTGGGCTAATGCGTAAGCATGGGGGCAGGTTATCCATAGATGGGTCGAGTAGCTTAACTCATATTTGAAATGAATACATTTAGGTGCGCGCTGTAGTTGAGGGGTGATGATGAGTCTCAAGAGAGGGCGTCACTAATTTAAATTATGGAATTTCGTATTCATAATTATTGTGCATTTTAATTTACTTGCTAAAATATTTTCGAAACCAGGCGCTGACCCGTATCTATCTTTTCTTTTCTTTTCTTTTCTTTTTCTTTATTGTATCTTTAGGTGTCCCACCACAAGGACGCCATGTATGATCTTCCATTCCAGAGTCTATGGAGCTGTAAAAAGTTGTGGAATGTTGCAGGATTTTTGATATAGTCGCATTTCATTTTTGTTAATCTAGTAAATGATCAACATTGTTAATCGGGCGTGTGTTGCCCAAGTGTTGTATTGATGTATATACTTTATATTTCAGACATTTGAAATATTTTATGGGTCTGTTAACCGAAAACTTATTTGATTATTTTTGTTGTGAAGTTATTATATACATGTTCATGTTTCGTAGTTGCCGTTAATGGATTTAAATGTGTTACATTATTAGAAATTTTTTGGCATCTGCTCTATTTTAATTAATGGGTGGTTGGTTGTATTTTTGGTCTGTGCGATAGTGATGATAAGAATGAGCCATTTGATATTGCTGTGTTATTTTAGTAGAGGACTGGGGACCCGTTATTTTTATAAACGGGGTGTCACAGGAGAATCCACAATTCACACTCTCCCCCCCAATCGAGAGGGAAAAACACTCTCTACGGTTATGGTCTTGAAGGTATATATTAGGAGATAAATGGTTAAAAGAAGAACATTTAAACAACTAACTAGATGAAATTTATATGTCTCAAGGAAATTGGTTCTTACCAAATAACTTAAGAAGATTTTTGGAAGAAACCACGTGTCCACAACTCATGGGTGTTTCCGTTTGATATATTCACCAAAAATCCATTATAAGAACAAGTTTCCAAATAGTGTCAACTAGTATGTATGTGACACCCCGCCTAATATGATACCAGGCGATCACTCCAATATTAAATTAAAACAGGAGTCTCATATGGATCATTCTTAGCATCACTGTCGAAAATCCATTTTACTACTAATAACCTATTAGTCCGGTGTCAAAAATTTTACTTAACTACTCTTTTTAAACGACTATAAATAAAACATCCACACAGTTTATGCGTAAATGAAACAGAAATGAAATAAAATAACCGAACACTCGGTCAAAAATATACAACCATATCGAATGATGTACTCAAAGAATAAATAAATGCTGTTGGGTTATTAACCCGAATGTTTATACAATACCTCCTATCTAGAGTACAAGGATAGAAGCGTCTATCGAGAACCTCCACGCATCCACAGCTGCTACAGCTGACGACTGACTCGAAAGATGTGTCATCCAGGCATCCCTGTGTCTGGACACCTATATAATATATATATATATATATATATATAGCAAGAAAGGAAAAGTAGATAAACGGGTCAGAGCCCGATTTGTGAAAATATTTAGCAAGTGCATAAATGCTTTTTTTTTTTTTTTGAAAATATGTTTTATCTCATATTTAAATTGGTATCGCACTCCCGTGAGATACCCCTCACCTCTCTTCTAACAGTGCACTCCTAGCGCATCCCTCTAAACATCCTGGTCAAGCTACCCTGCTAACTGGTCTATCACCCAACCACTATCAACCCTAGATAGTCCAAGAAATGTACTAAGGGCTAGACTTCTCCCCAGTCTCAGCCATGTTCGTGCGTGGGGTGTCTCGCAAAGAAAAATCCAAACAAGGAACCCCCCCGATACACTACTATGCATCAAGGTCGATCATCGGGATCCACCAATACCTTAGTACAGAGTATATATATATATCTATATATATACACATATAATAAAACATAATATAAGAGCACTAAGGATTAAACTTCTCCCCAGTCTCAACACAATGCCATATTCGTGCGTGGGGTGTCTCGCAAAGCGAAATCCAAACAAGGAACCCCCCGATACACTACTATACGTCAAGGTCGATCATCGGGATCCATTAGACCCTCGGTACTCGATTCATCCATATACATATTCAGTTTACTATATACATCCGGATCTATCTCCCGGACTGAGGATTCATATACAAGTATTTATCAAACTTTTCCATTTTTCTCAAAACTTTCCATTTCCATTCTCATATCCAGGAAATGTATTGAAAGGCCAATTCATTATCATGAATTGCTTTAACAAATCATATAACTTTTCGAAAGCCAGTTTTATTATCATAAAAATGCTTTTACGTTTCAAAATATCCCATTTCCCTTTTTATACTGAGGAAATGTATTCAAAGCCATTTTTATTATCATAAAAATGCTTTGATCAGATCACATGCTTCCACTTCCCTTCTTCCATCCGGGAAGTGTTACCGAAGCCAAACATTTACCCCATTTCCCTTCTCATATCCGAGAAATGTAAATGAAAGCCAATTTATTATCATAAATCGCTTTAACAAATCTAAGACCGCTCCTCCAGGTTTCCCCACTGGATGCGCCCCTAAATGGCTATCATCTTCCAGGGCCTATCAAACAAGACAACTTGGGA
Organism: Sambucus nigra; assembly: GCA_949130495.1. Classification (NCBI taxonomy): domain Eukaryota; kingdom Viridiplantae; phylum Streptophyta; class Magnoliopsida; order Dipsacales; family Adoxaceae; genus Sambucus; species Sambucus nigra. The sequence goes on along the minus strand of OX422221.1, from coordinate 222,107,557 downwards.
ACCTACCAACGTCGGGAAGCGGCCATATGCCTGCGGGAAAGTCAAGACCACACCCAGAATCTCCTAACCAGCGTAGTAAACAATAATCGTTCATATGGCCTATAGGACTATATCCACCCTGCATTCATTAGCCAGGGGGCATCACCATACGCACACAACTTCCCTTATGATAGAGATTTAGGGAGGTGTGTAACCATAATTTATTAATTATGAAAAAATCATTTCTGTTCCATTTTGAAAACATTCATCTTTATATTTTCAAAATCATTTACATCATATCATATATACTTTAATCACATAGTATATATATGTACCATATATTCCTCCTCGAATATATAAATGGGCATATTTGCCAAACCATCTAACGATGACCGATAATCCCAAAGATTTTCTCAAAGAATCATAATCATGCATTCATATTCGCATGATACTAAACCCAAAGTATTTCCTCACTTTGATTCTAATAAATACCTTATTCTCATTTAAGGACTTATACATAAACCCGAGTGTCTCTTGTCCCAAAACATTAATTAACTCCATACGCCGGATCACACTCTAAATTAATCCGAGGTTTTCTTATTCTCCTCAAATCATCATCTAGGAGTCCTAATATTCCATGTAGAAACTCCTATAATAGTCTCCAAAACCATAATAAGTATCCCTAAACTTAAAAGGAGAAAACCTCAAAATTTGGCCAGGACCGAATCGATTCGGCCTGTCCGAATGGATTCGAAATGGTTCTACTTTCAAACTGTCTCTTACCGAATCGATTCGGCTTGTCCGAGAATCCCAAATCTGCCTAGGTTTTATATATATCCCAAAATCCCAAACTCAATTCAATCTCCATTTAAATTATAACTCGGATTCATTTCAACGAACACAAAGTTTTCATATCTCCTCAAGTCCTTTAGAGGTCCTAACACTCTTTTTAGGAACCCCTAATATTTATCTCCAAATAATCCTGGCGTTAGTTTATGATAACTATTTCGATCTCGGACAGCTTTTCATAGAAAAATCACTATAAATAAAAAAAAAATCAAAAAAATACGCGGCCGGCGCCCACGCGACCGCGTCGAAGAGATCTACAAATTTCATTTTTTGACCAAGATCTGAATCGATCTGCCTTGGCCGAATCGATTTGGTTAAGACGCAGGTCACTATTTATTATCTTCAAAAAATTTCCAAACCTCCATTATTCCATTTTTGTTATTTCTAAGCTCCTCCAACAACTCAATAAACATCTAATCTATGTTTTACAACTAACACATCAATTTATTTGGGGTATTAAACAATTTCTCATAGATTTAAACCCTAAAACCATTAAAGCCCCAACTTATGATTTTAACCCATTTCAATCCATTTCTTTACTCCATTTACATGGATTTAACACTAGAAATCATTAAGAGTTTACATTTTATCAAAATGTTAACTCATATCCAAATTTTCCCAAATTTATTTTAGGGTTCTACCAACTATGATATGAAATAAATGCATAATTGAAATAAAGCAAGTAAACACTTGCCTGGAGGATGAAATCCGACGACCTCGAACCGAATCCCGCGGAGTTTGGCCGGAGTTTCCCCCCTTTCTCCTCTTTTCTCCTCCTCCTCCTCCTCCTACTTTCTCCTCTTTTCTCCTCCTCCTCCTCCTCCTCCTCCTCCTCCCTCTCTCTCTCTCTCTCTCTCTCTCTCTCTCTCTCTCTCTCTCTATCTCTCTCTCTCTCTCTCTCTCTCTTCCTTCTTTTCTCTTTTCTTTTCTTTTCTTTCCTTTTCTCTTTTCTTTCCTTTTATCTTTCTCTTCCTCTCTCTTGACTTATAAGGGAGAAAAATAAGGGTTTAACCCTTTAAACCCCAAAAACGACTCGTTTACTCAATTACGAGCCCTTTTACTCCAAAATTCCCCGAAGCTCAATTTCGACAATCGGACACTCTTTTCCGACTATCTCGAACATTTCGAGACTCACGGCGCAGTCAAAATTCCCAACCGAGGTACTTGACCGCAAATCACTAATCTAACCCAAAATAACTTCATGCGGGTTTTCTAATTAAAATCTTACCTCTTTTGTCGCTTTACTCCACGACGACATATAATTAAAATACTTCTACCTATTTAGTCCCAAAAATAATTACGACACCCATCGAAAATCATTAAATCCTCGAAAATCCCAAAAATCACTATTTCGAGAAATTCTCCAAATTGGAAATTTATATCCAATTATGGAATTTAAGTGTCTCCAAAAGGACAGGTTGTTACAATGTATTAGCATTATTTTGGAAAAAAAACACTTTGAGTCAGAAGATAGATTTTACTCGTCTCGATTCCCATTAAGCCTATAACGTTGTCTTGAAGACGTGGCGGCCAAGCTTCAAAGATAGATCATGTCGCATTTTTAGTGAACAATTCACATCTTCTCATTGGGTTTTTGAGATTCTCTCAGGTCTGAATACATAATACTTTATGGATTCTCGGAATATTTTGTTAAGAATGTTATTTTATCTTAATCTGATTTTAATATGGTTTTAAATGATTTTTTTGAGTTTATTCGAGTTTTGAGTCATATGAACTTTACCTTGCACTTTACACGGTTCAAACGACTTTATCAGCCATTCAAACGACATTGGGTTGTCGTTCAAATGACATGGAAATCTCATTCAAATGAGATGTTGTGTTCGTTCAAATAACATGCTTATTTCATTAGAATGACGCATCGCCTCGAAAATTATTATTTAAGGCGTCTTTTGCTCAGAAAAATGAGAATGCAGAGCATAAAAAATATAATAGAACCTATATGTTTTCTACAGTTTGTTTTCCAAAGATAAAAACATCCTTACTTTTTTACAAGATTGAGTTTACATAACCATATATCATAGAGATCTTGTGTTTGTGCCACTATTTGATTCTTCATCATTCGAAGAACTGGTTTCGTGCGGTGAACTCTATACTTACCGATTGACGGTTGCTGTGACTGTATTGGTGGATATCTAGGTACGCGTGGACTCGTGTGCTGTGGACCTGGTGTAGTTGGACTCCTATGTTGCACCGCAGAGGGGCGATTGAGGAGAAGAATAGGCGTCAAGACTTGTGGGGATCGATTCGTTGAGTAAGACTGTAATTATTCCTTTGCAATTTCCATATCATAGTGATTGTTTGGTTTGGGCCATCCGAGGTTTTTTTCCTTAGTGGTTTCCTCATACAGCGGCATGTTTGTGAGCTTTCTTTACTTTATCTACTTAATCTCATTTGATGCATGTTTAGGGTTAAGAAGATAAAATTGGATTAATTTATTTGGTTCACAAAATTGGTGCATATTAAAATTGGAAAAATTTTTGAAACTTTTTTCCACCTAAAGCACAACTATAAGGAACCTCGCTTTTACAAATTGGTATCAAAGCTAGAAATACTATTTTGTTGTGTGAGTGATCCCGTGTGTCTTTAGGTATGAATTTCGGTATGTATGATGGATTTAGATCTCCTATGTTTGATGGGTCGAATTATGATTATTGGAAGATGTGTATGAAGTGTACACTTAAGGCCATAGATTAGCGTGTGTGGTTAGTGGTAGAAAAAGGGTGGAGTCCATCAGTCACGAGAGAGGGTGAGGCCACTTATTTAAAACTTGTTGAGTCGTGGACCGATGCCGAACACAAACTTGCACAATATAATTATAAAGGTTTAAATGCAAGTTCCTCATCTATCAACCCGAAAGAGTATAACTATATTATGATCTGTGAAACATATAAAGAGGCATGAGATGTTATTTCACTTACTCACGAGGGAACTAGCACTGTTAGGGCGTCTAAACTCCAAAATCTCACCACCCAATTTGAGACGATTAAGATGTTAGAGAGTGAGACGTTTGGTGAGTTTTACGTTAGATTGTCCTATATTGTCAACTTGTCATTTAACTTGGGGAGAGAAAATACCCTACAACCTAGTCATAAAGAAAATCTTAAGTTCATTGTCTGCTAGATTTGATCCAAAGGTGACTGTTGTAAACTCCTTGGTTTTACGTGACTCAAAGAAACTAGAAGAGCTTGTAGGTGACCTAAAAACCTATGAGCTCGACATGTTTACCTCCAAACAAGTGCCAAAGAAAGAAAAAGGGCATTACTTTGAATGCCAAAAAGAGGAAACTAAAGTTTTGGACGATGACTCCGACATCGATTTTGAAGATGTAGCCTTGTTGGCAAATAAGTTCATGAATTTTCTTAAGTTCCAAAAGCAATCAAAGATTCCAAAAGACTTGAGAAATTCAATAACAACAAGGCCGATCATGTCCCTAAGAACCAAAGTGATAATGATAAGAAGGATGTTTCGAATAGGTGTTTTTGTTATGGGGGTTATGGCCATAGGGTAGCAGAGTGCCCCACTAGACTTAAGAAGGAGGGTAAGAAACCGATGTCATTTAACAACACCCTTAGTGATAGTGATCCAAAAGAAGGAGGAGATCCCCCGTTGGGCAAAACTACACCGCGTTCATGGTTTTTCATGTGAGCAACGATGATAAATCTTCTCATGAAGATACTCATGTGAATGACAATTCCAAGGACATAGTTTGTGAATCCTAAGTGAGTAAGGGTGAAGGGAGTGAGGATGAGGATATTGAGGAAAGTGAGTTGCAAGTTTACTTTTATAAATTTTATGAGGAAATAGTGAAGGTGAAGAAGGAAAACTTGAAGTTGCATGCTACATTAAAAGAATGTGCCATAGAAAATAATGATGCGTTGATTGAGGATATTAGGGCACGAGAGAGGACTCTTAGGGAGAAACTAGAGTACGTTGAGGGTGAGAGAGATAGCCTTCGTGATTTGATGGAGTCTATGAAGAAGGATATTGTAGAGTTTGAGGAGTCTAGGAGTTTTCTCTAGTCTAGGATAGGAGATCTTGAGGAGAGATTAAGATATTTGAGTAAGGTTAAGTTTGATTTGGAGGCTAGGTCGAAAAAGTTTGATAAGATTTTAAGCACCGTCCAAATCAAAGATGATAGGTTTGGTATAGGCTTTGGTGATTGTGTTCCTCCCATTCCCAAAGCCAGCCCCACATGTGTGAGAGAGCCAACTAGGAACGTTTGGAGAGGTCCACATTTAGGTAACATTCCCCGCCGTGTTTACACTTGCACTCATTGTGGTAGGAAGGGTCACCTTTGATGTTTTTACTATGACCTTAAGAATGATCCTATGCAGTTTAAGAATAAAGTCATTTCGGTTCCTAAAACTCCCATGCATCATTACATACCTACTTGGGTTAGGAAATTGGACTTAAAGGCTCTAGGGATTAAATTTCATGACACTCGTTTGCTTTCACATTATACTTCTCATGATTGATCTTATGAATAATTGGGTTAGCATGTTTGTCATATTATAGTTTTGCTTCATGATCTATATATATATTTACTATTGTTATGGAGTGTTTATCCTTTGTATAGTATTTTTCTTTTATTTGAGTCTTATTGGAAAAATACAAAAAGATTTTATTTTTGGGTCAAAAATATTTTTTGAAAAACACAAAAAGATTTTCGGTTTTTGTGTCATGATTTTCCACTTGATATGGCATATTGGTGTGCTTGGACCCTCTTCACTTCATCTTTCCACGTGTCTAGTACATTTGTTTATGAATTTTTATACATAGATTGATCTTAGCCATTTGTCTTAATGGGGTTGTTTCGAAGTTGATTTTCATTTAGATTCGCCTATGTATATGCCATTGCATACATTCATGAGCTTACTTGAATGTTTGACTTCTCATGCATATTTGAGTTTGATGAGACCTTCTCCTTTCAATCTTGTCATCTACGCGTATATTATATTTAGGGGGATTTGTGCATGTAAGAACTGTTGCCCGTGAGGATTTATATTGCATATTTAAAAAATAATGAGTGAGCAAGAGATAATACTGCGAGAGGCATGTGAACTCGTCGTAAAAGCCACCGTTTAAAAGAGCCCAAGAAAAATTAAGGCAATAAATAGAAAAATATGCCAAATATAGGGCCAGTTGGAAATATTTTAAAACGAGAAAATAGATCTTCAAAAGAAAATATGAAATATAAAAGAATTATCATTTATGTTTGAGGGAGTTTTAGTTAAAGACTAACAGACTTGCACAACAAGTCCTATGTTGAAAAAGTCGTGTAATGACACTATTGTTTGGTAGAGTCGTTAAAATACTGGACTTGTGTGCGCGATGTTTGTTTAGTTACTTAAGTGCAAAGTTTAATTGTCACATATGGCTAAAATGTAGTTTGATAATTTTTAGCAGTCAATTTGAGATTCTTAAACGTATCTATATGTTTGGATTATGATTCATTTGTGTTAGTTACATCCATTCTTTCCATTTCATGTTTAGGCACATTAATACTATGTTAACGTGTAACTTATGTTTTTGAGTCAGTTTTGTTACTGTTCTCGTACAATCAGATGCTTATATCAGATATTCATATTTCTGGGCTGATTTACACTGTTTCTGGTTTGGAATAGATAAAATTTAACGTCGTTATAATGACTTTCTTTAGTTATTTGAATAACTTCCTGACGTCGTTTGATTTGTGGTTCTAATGAGGTTCGCAAGAGATGAAATTGACATATAGTGATAGGTCATTAGATGGGTACCTTCTAACGAGCTTCGAACGAGGGAAACTATTTTGCATTTCTAGTAGCGAGATGTTTTATGCTTTGAACGAGGCTTCTATATTATTTGAACGACTTCACTCTATTGTTTGAATGGCCTGTTTAGGATTTCGAGATTGTTGCTCTGTTTCAGTACCTTCTTGATACATATATTTCTGCTATACTTATGTGGTAATCTGGAAAATTTACATGTAATTATCTTGGATTATTCATGTTTAATTCGTTTACCGCATTCTTGGATGAGTTTTGTTTAGTCACATCATTCGTTATATTGATGATTATTTCTTGTGATCTTTTTCTAGCTATACTTTGTCATAGTCTGATCTTTATTAAATAGTTACTCATGTTTATGTAGATATGCTTCATATGTTATTCTTATGCTTAATATGTGTTTATATGTTTATTTATCCCACTAGTTGTCTATTCGAGACAAAAAAGGGGAGAGATAGATATGTGATGTAGGGGGAGACTTGACTTGACATTTGATATTGATATTGACTTATTGATTTTGATCATATTTGTTATATATCATTTGTCTTTCCATACTTTACATGGTATTTATTTATTTCGCGTATGTAGTGATTATTCAGAGATTCGATATTTTTCGAGACTACATCACATTCAGACAGTTCATGCTTACCGGTCCTACATTTCTAGTCCGTGTCCTATTTTTTCTTTTTGGGTTTATGGTATGGGATTTAGGTCATTCGGCTTGATGGATCAGCATAGGCATTTCACTATTTTTGGTTTTGTTCGGGAATAGCCAAAGGGGGAGATTTGTAAGGACAAATTTCCAAATAGTGTCAATTTGTATGTATTGGCATTATTCCAGACAAAAACCACTTTGAGTCATAGGTTAGATTTTCCTTATCATGATTCCCATTAAGCCTATGACGTTGTATTGAAGACGTAGAGGCCAAGATTCAAATATAGATCATGCCACATTTTTGGTGCACATTTCACGTATTCTCATTGTTTTTTCGAGTTTCTCTCAGGTATGAATATGTAATGGTTTATGGATTCTTGAAATATTTTTTACGGATGTTATTTTATTTAAATATGATTTTAAAATGATTTTTCTAAGTTAGTCGAGTTTAGAGTCGTATGAACTTTACTTTTCTTTTTATGTGGTTCAAACGAATTTATCAGTCGTTCAAATGACATTGGGTTGTCGTTCAAACGGCATGGAATGATCGTTTAAACGAAATGTTGCATTCGTTTAAATGACATACTTATTTCGTTAGAACGACGTGCCGCCTCAAAAATTATTATTTAAGGCGTATTTTGCTCAGAAAAATGAGAATGCAGAACATAATAGAACCTATACGTTTTCTGAATTTTGTTTTCCAAACATAAAAACTTCCTTCCTTGTTTACAAGATTCGAGTTTACATAACCATATGTCATAGAGATCTTGTGTTTTCACCACTTTTTGATTATTCATCATTTGAAGAACTAGTTTCATTTGGTGGACTCCGTACTTGCAAGTTGACGATTGCTATGGCTGTATCCGTGGATACCAAGGTATGCCTGGACTCGTGTGCTGTGAACTTGTCATAGGTGCACTCCTACATTTCACTATGGAGGAGCTGTTGAAGATAAGAAGAGGCGTCAAGGCTTGTGGGGATCGAGTCATTAAGTAAGAATGTAATTCTTCCTTTGTAATTTTCGTATCATAGTGATTGTCTGGCCTGGGCCATTCGAGGTTTTTTCCTTTAGTGGTTTCCTCATACATCGGCATGTTTTGTGAGAGTTTTTTTACTCGATCTGCTTAATCTCACTAGATGCATGTTTAGGATTAAGAAGACAAAATTGGATTAATTTATTTGGTTCACAAAATTGGTGCATATTAAAATTAAAAAAAGTTTTAAAAAATTATTTCCACCTAAAGCACACCCACAAGGTACCCTGCCTTTACATCCATCAACACTATTAGCAGTTTATCCGTGTAAGATTTGGACCTTAAAAGACATGGACAAATTATGTAACAAAAGGGGTAAATGTATTGAACAATACGATGATCTATATTTGAGCGTATCATTCACTACCTTTTTCTAGGTGTCCCATATATTCTTTAGACTAATAGCATTACTTAACAACAATAAGTACTTTGTTTATGATGAAGTAGGTATTTTTCTTGTCATGAAATTCCATTTCGATGTCGTTATATCTAAAATAGGCATCCATTAAGGGTAGGAATTTATGGCCAGAAGTTGAATCTACTACGGTGTCTATTCTGGTAAATGGATACTAATCTTTGGGGCATACTTTATTGAGGTTAGTGAAGTCCACACACATTCTCCATTTTTTGTTTGGTTTTGAGACTAACACAACAGTTCACAAAGATAATGGATACCGAACCTCCTTGATTGTAACATCATGTCCCAACATTTCAATTAAATATAAATTATAATGAAGTGGGGTTAATGATAATTATAGAATGATTGTGGGTCAAAATTTAAGCTGAATAAAAGGGTGAAAAAAAGGGGGTCGTTATAATGACATCCCTATGTGGTTAGAAGCGAGATGGACATGTCGCGCGAAGGTCATGAGATACAGGGCTTCAAACGAGATGTTTCTGCATAACAGTTCCAGGTCGTGCGAAGGTCGGACAAAGCTAAAGTTCGAACGAGATAAACATATAATTTGAACGAGGCTCATGTCATTTGAACGACGTGCCTAAAAAATATTTTATTCTGATTTTCCCTTGTGAGGTATCACATTTCTAGCCCTTAGATATTTGATTTGTAGAGCTCAGATTAACCCATATTGGGCAACATGGGAATTTGAGGTGTTTGGGGTGTTTTATAAGGGTGTGTTTGGGGTATTTTTGAGTTAGAAGAGAGAAAGTGGAGAGGTCTTCCACCATTTTTATGTCTTCTACCAACACGCCACCACCATTTTAGATAATATTCCACCATGTTCAAGCCTACGACACCTATTTCTACCATTTTTGAAGTGGAGATACGATATTTGAAGAAGTGTTGGGGGATTATTAGAGAATATGATGAGAGCTTCCATGGAGTTTGAAGTGGATTTTGCTTCGAAGCTTGGATGGAGCACATTTGGAGCATTTTTAGAGGATTCATTTGGTAACCCCTCGAGGCCACCTTTAGAGGTGGGGGTTGCTCCTCCTACACTAACACTTCTATCACCATTAGAGACTTTAGAGGTGGGAAGATCTATCCTTAGTATTTAAGACTCTATTTGCATGATTTATAGTCTTGTTTTTAGATTACATAATTATGGTGCATTTGATTATATGATGAAAGTCATGTTTAGTAAATAATAAATATTTTTATGGAATAAAAATGTTGAAAAAATGTTATTTTTTTGAAAATATAAAATGAATAAATATTTCAAAGTCTTGAAATATTAAAAGTTGGTATTCTGTGAAAATGGTGTATTTTTCTAGAAAGATGGATGTAAAACATTTTATGAAATAAAATGTTTGAAATTTATGTTTTAAACTTTCTTGCAAAATGAAGATTTTATAAACAATGGACATTTGTTGAGTTTGAAAAAATTAAATATCTTTTATGCCTTGAAAGTGTATTTTTGCCAGTGTGATGAATTTTATAGAATGGAAAATATGTCTAACCTAATAGGATCTTAAGGTTTAAAATCCATCTTCTCATGCATATAAACCTGTAGTATTTGCATAATGAATGTATAAACAAGTTTAAAGAAGATTTAGTTGGGTTAAAAATGGAATAAAGAAAAAATAGAAATTCTAGTCTTTAAGTGTGTGAAAATAGGATTAAAGGTATAATGAACATAAGGTTATAAGACTACATTTGTTGATAAAAAGAAATGGTATTTTTTTTGTATAAAAATTGTCTTCAAGTGTAATTAAATTTCTTAAATAAAGGAAGTAAAGAAATGGCTAGTTTGGAAAATGGTTAAGGAAAGGTTGAATAAGTGTTAATGGTTCAGCAATGGAAAGTTAGTGAGTAACTTAATGTTGTGGTGAAAGATTAGAATTATGAAATTGAGAAGAAAATAATGGAATAAAGATGTTTCCAATTAAAAAGAATATTACTGCAAGGCTTAAAAGGTGATAAGGTATTAAAACACTTAAGAAGCTAGTATGGTAACTTAATAGTGTTTTGAAAAAATTAACACTTGTGAAAATAGAGTAAATGGTGAGTTTAGAAACAAATAGGTAAAATGGTAATTTTACTTAAAGTGGAATATTTTTATGAAATAAGAAATGTTGGAAAAGGTGTTACCTAAATTGGTCATAAATGAGTATGATTTTTGGAATGAAATAAAAGTTAAAGTGTAAAGGACAAGAAATGATAAATTTCAAAGTGTAATACAAGTTGGGGTGAAACTTCGGGTCTTAACTTTGGCTGGGTAAAAGGAGAAGTGGAATAATGTGGACATTTGTAAAATGTTAAAACAAATTAAAAAGAACTAGGATGACACCGGGAAAATTAAGGAGGTCCCATAGCCTCGGGGTGAAAGATCCAAAATAACTGGCCAGAGCATATGGTGCGTATAGCCGACGGTGTGGAGCCCATTAAAGTACGCAGTTATTGGAAGATTTCGAGAAAAGATAAAGGAATAAGGAACATGTAAAGAAATGGATTTTGTGGTGAAATGTGTTAATAAAACCTAACTTGAATGAATTAATAAATGTTTCGGTAAAGGTGAAATGGAAAAGTAAATGTGTAAATTGATTAATGTCCCTAAGGTAAGGAAAAATGCAAAGTATGTGGGGTAAAATGGGTGGTTAAGCAACATAAGTGGTTAAAACCATAATTAACACAAGAATGTGTTGTAAAAGGTTTTCAAAGGCTAAATGAACATTTTCTAACATTTTCTAACATGGTGATTTTCAGTAAAAATACTAATGCAGATTGGTTAAAATGAAAAGGGTAATCTCGGTAAAGAAATGGTTTTTGGTCGAACCAAGTGTAGTTGTTTCAAGTATTTAACTGTATGTGTTAAATAAGGTGATAAATGTAAAAATGATAAAAGTCAGTCTTTTATAAGATTAAGGTAGATTAGTGTGGATAAATAAGGTTTTCAGAATTAAACTGTTTCATGAAGCAAGTACATGTATATATATGTGTATATATGTATATAAGATAGTTGCATGTGCACGTAGGCATAACATGTTAGAGTCTTCTTTCTGTCATTCGTTTCTATACTAGATTTTTATATTTTCCACTGAGAATTTGGCTCAAATTATCACTTTGTTACGGTAGGTGAGAAGAGGTTTTGTATTTTGAGAGCGTTGTACATATACGTATTTATTTATTATTATGTTAGTAGATCTGTATGCTTGGACTTCGGGGTGTTCCCCATAAACCCCCCATGTAGTTTGACTTGAAATTGGAATTGCATGCTAAACAAGTGAAACATTAATTAAAATAAAAGTAGACGAGCAACATTTTATAGGTTGTTTCATTTCACTTCACACCTAATGCTCGGGTCGGACAAGGTTGACTACAGGTAACCCACAAATTCGGGTCAGGGCGTTATAAATGGTATCAAAGCTCTAGGTTCAAGGTTCCTTTCGGGAGTGATGTGGTGAGGTCGGTGTTTTATCTTTCAACGTCGGTATTGGTTTGGACCGATTATGATCGTTTGATGATAGTTTAATTCGTGTCCTCGATGGTAATGTCAAAGAGGTTAGTACGAAAAGTGAGTTAGTTCCAAGTGGCACACGATCAAGTTAATAGTTATTAGTAGCTTTCGCGTTTCTGATTAGAATTTTTTGTAATTTATGGTGTCCTTACAACCCAATAGTGGTGACACCGTGGTTGTTAGTGTGAGGTGCTCTGTGTTAAATTCTTGATGGCTTAGAAAAATTTGAGATGTCGATATAGAGAGATGATGCTCATTAGGCAGGTGGCACAAACTGCGTATATTCAATGATAGAGGTTTATGGTTAGGGGTGTCATGATTAAGCAAAGAATATTGGTAATTAAAAGGGTATGTAACCCTTAGGTGCGGCGCTTACGGGTAGTTAATGCCTATAATTTGATTAGGAAAATTCAATCCTTAGGGTGATATCGCACTTGATGGTAGTCCAATGAACATATGAAATTGTGTAGGCTAATAGTGGAAACACTATGATCCTTTGCGTGAGATGCATTGTGTGGTAACTTTGATGATGAGAGTAGCCTTGGTAGTGGAAGCAGTGAGTAGTGGTCATTGCGACCTAGCTGTAAAGGTTGTATATTTTATATATGGAAGTTAGATGATGGAGTGTCATTCATAAGTATTGATTTTATGGTGAGAGCGTATTGGGTTCCTTGGTTGAGAACTTGGGGTTTCATGTATCTTGATTATAATGTGGCACTGAGGAATAGGATCCCACGTGGAATCCATGGCGTAGACCTTAGTATTTATAGGCTATTCTTGATGTCCCATATCCTACCAAGATCTATATAGTCATGTCAACTTGCATTTTAAAACATGGTGTGATGTCTACATAGTGAGGCAATTTAGTTGCCATAGTTGAACAATTATTGAGGATTAGGTGAGGCAAACCTTAAGGTTTATTAGTTACAGACGACATCCTGTACCCTACCGTAATCCATAGTGGTGTTGGTTGTGGTTTGTTCATGGCTTATATTCACAACCATTTGAAAAAAAGATAAGATTATTATCTAAGCAAAGAGACCGTTTTATCCGCTGAGGTAATGGCTAGGTGCGATGTAATCCTAATGCAAGAGTAGGTCATAGGCATTTTGTGGTGCCCATCGGAGAACCGATGTGTGGCGACATTGAGAATAAAGATAAAAAGTTATGATGCCTTGAGGCGTTTAATAGTTAAGGTGCACCATAGGTAGAAGCTCATAGGCTAATGTGTTTGTGAGCACCGAGTAATCGTGATGTGGATCTTGAAGGTTTGTATAGCGCACCTACAATGATAAAGGTATGTATGATGAAATCTTATCAATTATTGAGGACGGTTACATAAAATATGTTTGGTGTCCTTAAGAGGCCAGTTAGTCCGCTATGAAGGAACATTAGCAGCCTAATAATTATTATGTTAAGGGTCAGATGATGATCCCAGATTGCTGGTCGTATAGTGTACGTGCCGGGGTGGCTTCCCAAATCAGCACAAATGGAAAGTGTATTCCATAAGGTAGGGTGATAGTTTGTTTAATTATAGGAGTGATGATTGGATGTCATGGAATGACTAGTATGGGTGTGATGATACTCGGTTTATGGATGTAATAGGAAATGTATTCGAGACTTAGAGTGATGACGCCATGTGGAGACTTGAAAATAGCAACCGAGGAGGGGTAACATCGAAATATGATCATAATGTCAGCGTGTGTCGACAGTATATGCTAGGTTAGCCTTAGCGATGTAAGGACTAGTTCTTGTCACGCCTTGTCAAGATAGTTTGTATTTGAAGATGTAGCCCTGTGTGATATTTACTACCCTTAGAAGGAAAATGGCGGTGGTGTGGTCGCTACATAAATTCTATGTGGATAGAACTTGAAGGTAAGTTTGGTGGAAATTCCGCGTGGTCAATGGACACAGTAAGGTGAATGCCTCGCTTGAGTTAAGTAATGCTTATGGGAGTTTGGGATTTCGATCACGATATGATAAGGCAGATAATAACCTAGGTGTAGTAAGTTGGTGACGTCATCGCTAGTAATTGGACAAGGTCAATGTAGACAGGGGTGTAAGATATCCGCCAATTATAATGGTTCATGTATGTTAAGGATGTGTCGGATAGGGGCTTACTCCCAAGGAGGGAAGTCGGGTGTTGACTTCCTAGAGGACTATCGATTAGTATATTGCTTTCATGTTGTGAGAAAGAATGGTTATGATTTGATTCGTCACGACTAGTGACCCAAGCCAGGGTATGTGGCTAGGATTTGTTCTTGGTGAGAACTTTGGAAATAAGTGACATGACTTCAAGCATATGGCATAGGATTTGCTTTTTTGATCCATAGTTGGATGCGTGGAATCCATTACTGACTCTAGACTACGCGTCTATGTAGGTTTTCTAAGGTAAACTTATTGCATATTTCATTGCAATCCGTGTAAATTATGATTTACAAATTATAGTGAAATAAAAACTTTTGCCCTTCGGGGATTTTTCCTAAAATCTGTGAGTTGGCATATTTGTGTTTTTGTTGGTTTGTCACACGCACACACGTAGATATTTATTTAAGGTCTGAATTAATTTGATTAAAAATTTGACTTTAATTAAATAAGTTTGTGGTTGGAATTTGCGCATTTATTTAAATTGATATCGCACACGACTTTAAGGCAAATTACAAATTGGTATCAGAGCAGGTTACACTAATTTATTGTGTATTCCAATTTTTTCGCAAAATTGTGTGATATTGATTTTTTTTAAAATCATATTTTTAAAAACTTGCCGCAATGTATCCAAGTGAAAACTTATATAATTGGTTGCCAATTTTCGACGGATCAAATTATTCTTACTGGAAAGCCCGCATGAGATATCATTTAAAAGCAATCGATGAGAGAGTTTGGTTAATTTGTGAAAGAGGTTGGACTCCTCCCACTATCACCGCATATAATGTCACGAATTTGAAACATGTGTCAGACTGGACTGAGGATGAGTTTAGGTGGAGCACTTTTAATTAACATGGGCTTAGTGCAATTTCCAGACACGTTACCGCTAACGAGTTCCGATGTATTATGATGTGCACCACGTCCAAAGAAGCATGGGATGTTTTACAACTCACCCACGAAGGCACTAACGCGGTCAAAGATTCCAAAATTAAAAATTTAACTACTCAATTTGAAAAGATAACCATGCTTGAGACTGAGTCTTTTAATGACTTTTATGCACATCTGTTTGACATTGTAACACTAGTTTTAATCTAGGTGAGCCTATACCTGATGCACGAGTGGTTAAAAAGATTTTAAGATCGTTGCCAAAACAATTTATCCCTAAAGAGACCGTTTTAAATTCCTTAGGTAATTTGGGCAATTTAAAATTAGAAGAGATGGCAGGAGACCTCCAGACATATGAACTTGACATGTTTCCTGACATTGTCAAGCCTAAGGATAGAGGAATAGAACTTAAAGCCCAGTCTAAAAAGAAAAAGAAAGTGAGTTTTTATGAGTCCGAGTCTGATATTGATATGGCCATGCTTGCAAAGAATTTTAAAAAGTTTCTCAAATTTTCTAAACAAAATTCTTCCAATAAAAGAATTTTTGAGAAAAAGAAAGACAAGGACAAAGAAAGCGATGATAAAGAGAAAGAGGGTGAGGGTGATTTGGAAAAAGTAACATGTTTTGAGTGTGAGGGAAAAGGGCATAAGTCGTTTGAGTGTACCACTAGACTTAGGAGAGAGACTGAGTTTTGGGTGCGCTTTGACCGCAAGTATTACCCTCTAGCAGTGGAGTCAGAGATGAGGAAGAAATTCAGTGAAGTGGTTCAGGGTGATCGCTCAGTCACTGATTATGAGGAGGAGTTTACCCGCTTGGTCAACTTTGTGCCAAACGAGGTGAGCGATGAGGAGAGGAAGAAGTCAAAATTTATGGAGGGCCTAACTTGGAGAATCAGACAGCATTTGATCGGTAATTCGGCATTGGTAACCTACACAGATGTCGTCAATGCCGCTCTACTACACTGTCAGGATCACCGTTTTCATGCGAAGGGAAACAAGAGAGGTGAGCCTAGCCAACCGGGCAGGGTGGATGGAGGTAGTGGCAGCAGCGCACCACATCAGCAAACAGTGGGCCAGTTAGGGCAGGATTCTCGACAGGAGAACCCTATCAAGAAGTTTAAGCACGGGAGGCATCGCTTTGACAAACAGGGCCAGCAGGGTCCTCAGCAACCAGCCCCTCAGGGATGACAGGGCCAAGGGAACCAAAATGGAGGATAGCAAGGTCAAGGATGACAAGGACAACGTCAGGGCCAACCGGGCTAAGGGCAGAGACACTTTCCGGGTCAGTGTTTCACTTGTGGCCAGTAGGGTCATAAGACCAGGAATTGTCCATAGCCAGACAACATGCAACAACAGGGTGCCCAATCGGGACAGAAGGCTCCATTAGCCCTAGCAATAGGACATGCCCCACAGCCAGGACAGATGCAGTACGACCGTATGTTCAACGTTCGTGATATTCCATTTCAGCCAGCACCTCCAGCACCGCCGACAGTTGCAGGTATGTTTCCTATTCATGGACTTGAGGGTAGTATTTTGTTTGACACGGGGGCGACACATTCATTTATTGCCACTAGATTTGCACGGGCAGCCGACCTATTAGCGACAGATGACACTCAACTTATGTGCTTGGAGTCACCGATGTGTAGTGGGTCCCTTATACACTCGATTTGTAAGGGTCTGGACATTATGGTCGGGAGATTGAGTCTAGCGGCGGACCTCCTAGTGCTAGATATGTAGGGATATGATGTCATCCTAGGCATGGATTGGTTGGCGCATTATAGGGCAATGGTTGATTGTTATGAAAGGACTATCGCGTTCTCCATCCCGGGACAAGAGATGTTCCTTGTGTCAATGCCACTCCCTGAGGGAGGATCGCGAACTCATTTATATTATATTGAGGAGGAGACCTCACATGGGGTTGTCGTTTCTCTGGACTCAATCCCAGTTGTGAGGGATTTTGAGGATGTCTTTCAGGAGATACCAGGATTACCACCCAGCAGGGAGATAGAGTTCATTATTGACCTAGCACCGGGGACGAGACCAATTGTAGAGCACCGTATCGCATGTCTCCTTCGGAGATGCGAGAACTGAGAGATCAAATTCAGCAGCTATTAGGACAGGGTTTTATTCGACGGAGTACATCGCCATGGGGTGCGCCGGTATTATTTGTAAAGAAAAGGGATGGTTCACTTCATCTGTGTGTAGATTACAGAGAGATGAACAAAGTGACGATACATAATAAGTATCCGTTATCGAGGATTGATGACTTGTTTGATCAGTTTAGAGGGGCTGCATACTTCTCAAAGGTCGATTTGAGATCGGGTTACCACCAATTGCGCATTCGTGAAGAGGATGTACCCAAGACCGCTTTCCTGTCGCGGTACGGGTCATACGAGTTCAGAGTGATGCCGTTTGGGCTAACTAATGCGCCGACAATATTCATGGATCTCATAAACAGAGTATTCAGGGAGTTTTTGGATCAGTTTGTGATTGTATTCATAGATGACATTCTGATTTACTCTCGCACGGAGGAGGAACACGCTGAACATTTACGAATGGTTCTACATACATTGCGAGATCATCAGTTGTACACCAAATTTGAGAAGTGTGGATTTTGGCTTTAGGAGGTTCAGTTCCTAGGTCACGTTGTATCTAACAGAGGCATTGCGGTTGACCCAAGTAAGGTATCGGCGGTGAGGGAGTGTAGACAGCCCACGACACCGACCGAAATTTGCAGTTTCTTGGGGTTAGCCAGTTATTATCGTCGCTTCATCAAGGGGTTCTATAAAATTTTTGGACCTTTGAAAAACTTGACTCGGAAGGGAGTGCCCTTCGTATGGAGTGACAGTTGTCACTTAGCATTTGATGAATTAAAGGACAAGTTGACATCAGCACCCGTTCTTGCCTTGCCTAGGAGCGAAGTGGAGTACCGAGTCTATACTGATGCGTCCTTACAAGGTCTTGGGGGTGTGTTACAGCAGGAGTAGAAGGCTATAACTTATGCATCCCGAAAGCTTAAGCCTCATGAGAAGAATTACACCACCCATGACCTCGAGTTGGCAGCGGTCATTTTTGCATTGAGGATATGGAGGCACTATCTTCTGGGAGAGCAGTTCACTCTATTCACGGATCATAAGTCATTGCAGTATCTGTTCACTCAGAAGGATCTGAATATGAGGCAAAGAAGGTGGCTTGAATTCATGAAGGACTACCAATTTGATATACAGTATCATCCTGGCAAGGCTAATGTGGTAGCAGATGTGTTAAGCAGAAGACCTACCGGGGAGTTGGCAGAAATTTGGAAGGCGAAGTGGAGTGAACTTCGACACGAGGATGAGATGGTGAGAGCATGCATGGCGGTTTTAGCTTTCACGCCCGAGAGTGTTATGCGGTTAATGAGGGCACAAGCCGAAGACCCATTTTGTCAGGACAAAGTATGACAGTTACTAGCCGAGGGGGCAGAGTCCTACTCCATCAGCTCAGAGGGCGGACTACGGTTCAATGGTAGGCTGACAGTACTCGAAGATGATGATTTGAGGCATGCCATAATGACGGAGTCGCACGGGTCAAAGATCTCAGTACATCTAGGTGGGGACAAAATGTACCAAGACATGCGACGATCTTACCGGTGGTCAGGTATGAAACGAGACATTGCAGAATTTGTCTCAAAGTGCTTTACATGTCAGCATGTAAAAGTTGACCATCAGAGACCTTCAGGGATGCTACAACCACTAGAGATCCCCTTGTGGAAGTGGGAGAATATCTCGATGTATTTTATTACTGGGTTACCAACATCACAGAAGGGTCACGATTCCATATGGGTGATAGTGGATCGACTGACTAAGGTAGCTCATTTCTTACCGGTTCGTACGGATTTTGATATGATGCGGTACGCGCAGCTATTCATTTCAGAGATTGTTAAGCTGCACGGAGTTCCTATTAATATTGTGTCAGACCGAGACAAAATATTTTTGTCACATTTCGGGCAGAGCTTTCAGGAGGCCATGGGCACCGATTTACGGTTGAGTACGGCGTATCATCCACAGACGGACGGTCAGACTGAAAGGGTAAACCAGATGTTGGAGGATATGCTAAGGATGTGTGTCCTAGATTTTAGTGGAGGTTGGGAGACATACCTTCATTTGGTGGAGTTTGCATATTATAACTCTTACCAATTCACTATCGGCATAGCTCCATTTGAATCACTTTACGGGAGGCCTTGTCGTTCGCCCGCCTGTTGGTTAGAGGTGGGGGATAACAAGCTATTGGGGCCAGAGATGATACAGGAGACTTCCTCTAAAATAGAATTGATTCGAGGACGTATTCAAATAGCTCAGGATAGGCAGAAGAGTTATGCTGACGCCAATAGGAGACATGTGGAATTAGATGTGGGCGACCAGGTATTAATTCGAGTTTCTCCTATGAAAGGGATTATGAGGTTCGGCAAGAAAGGGAAATTAACGCCGAGATATGTGGGGCCGTTTCCTATCACTGAGAGGGTGGGACCAGTAGCTTATAGATTGGGACTCCCTGAGCATCTTCAGCTAATACACGATGTGTTCCATGTGGCATCGCTGAAGAAATACAAGAGGAGTGAGAGAGCCTTTTGGCACATTCCACTGGAGGAGATCGATTTGCAGTCAGATGTGGCCCGTGGCTATTCTGGATTATAGTGAGCGCAAACTACGATCCAAGGTGAAACCCTTAGTGCGAGTACAATGGGGAGATCACAATATGGATGAGTCCACTTGGGAACAGGAGGAGGATATACGAGAACAATATTTAGAATTATTCACAGTAGGTATTTTCTAATTTCGAGGACAAAATTCCTTTTATAAGAAGGGAAGTATGTAATACCCCGTAATTCTTCTTAATTAGGAAAATACGTTTTATTTAAATTACGTGAGTAGAGTAATTTAATGTGATAAAAAACGTTTATTTAAATTACGTGAGAAGAGTAATTTAATATGATATAATGATTAATAAAGATTAATATGACGTTTTATTTAAATTACGTGAGAAGAGTAATTTAATGTGATAAAAGACATTTATTTAAATTACGTGAGAAGAGTAATTTAATATGATATAATGATTAATAAAGATTAATATGACGATATAAAAATTTACAAAATGGGAGTAGTAAATTTTGAATGTCGATATGTACAGTCTAGTGATTATATGGATGTACTTGAATTATTCCAACCGAGTGTCACGCGTAGACAAATTGAAGATGAGATTAGGAAAATATTTTAGGAGACTCAAACGATAAATTTGAGTCCACAGATGATTCCGAAAGGGTCAAATTAGTCAAAATAGTGTACCCGGGGGTACTAGTTGAGTGTCGGGTCATTTTCGGGCTAAACCGGGACCATTCGAGGGCATTTTGGTCTCTTTACATTTATGGGAAAGTAGACCTACGAATTTTGAAACTCTAGATCAAATTATAAGAGTTGAGGCTAGGGTTAGAAAGAAAGAAAATACACCATAGCCATTAGAGAAGAGAGAGACACAATTTTCTAAGGCAAAAGAAGGAAGGAGGGGAAATTCTAAGGAGATTTCACCACAAAGTTGTTGGGAAGGAGGATTGAAGAATCAAAATCATCAACCATCATCAACAACCACGAAATCAGACCCTAAAATCATAAGGCAAGTGGTTATTTGCAAAATAAATAGAGTTATAATACCCATAATTAAGCTTGATGAAGAACATAGTTTTTATGGTATTTTTGGGAGTAAAACACATGATTTTGATCCATGATTGATAGGGATTGCGTGTAGAACATTTTTGGGATTTCCAAATATACTGTTATCATAGAAGACTAGAGGATTAAATCGAACTAAGAATCTGGGATTGTGATGAAATATGTAAAGAATGTATTTTTAGGGTTCTTGAATATTAGAAAGATTCTTAGTTAATTTGGCCAAGATTTATAATGATTTTGTTGTTTTAAATCGTTAGTAATCATCCCAGAACATGTAGGAATGATTAGAAATTGTTGGTTGCAAATATGGTGGATTATCATGAGAGATAGATAGATAAAAATGGTGAAACCCGCATGAAGAAGATGAACTGGGTCTGTCACTGCTCGATCGATCGATCGACCCTTGAATGTCGATCGATCGAGCAGTCGATCGATCGACCATATCCCATCGATCGATCGACCCTGGCTGGACTTTAGAAATTTTGTGAATAAATTTCCTTTTAATTACCGTCGCTTGATGGGAACCTTAGTGAAGATATTTTACCTATGAGGAGACTTCATAAATACCAGTAGGTGTATCATTAGATTTCTTCATAAATGATTGAGTGAGAATTTTGGAGAAATGGACCGACGGGAGAACGATCGATAGCCGTATGTTGGGATTGTGAGAATTTGGTTACGGAAAGGGTGAGAGTAAATTTCCGAAATAATACCAGTAAGTTAAAGTTTACATAACTACTGAATTAAGGGAGGGGTAACTAGGACCCTTAGAGTTGCGTGAATACTCGAATAATTACAATAGTGAAATAAATTGTGAATTAATGAGTACGGTGAATATAAGTAAAATATATTACGTACGGGCATGATTTGTTAGGTCGGGTGTGTACCTACTATATTATATGAAAGTTTGGGTTAAGTGAATTTTACCTAAATTAATTATGTTAGGGTCGATGAGACATTCCGAACTAACATAAAGTTATTATATGTTTGGGGTCGATGTGAAATGCCGAACCAAACCTTAAACTGGTGTCGCGATGAAAGAGTCCCGAACCAGAATATGTGTATATAAATATATTTTTCTAAATGGTTGGGGTCGATGGATAATTCCGAACCAACTCTTACTTGGGGTCGATGAATCATTCCGAACCAAGAGTCCTTTATGTGTGGTAAAAAGGATATGTTAGTGATAACTAATATTAAATACATGATTGTGTGATAAAATGTATCCTATGTGTATAATCTATAGATTGAGAATAGTAGATAACGAACTGAATCGTAAATATCTTAGTAATAATTTATAGCGTGATGTAATTATTACAAGAATCAGGATATTGAGCAGTAAATAAGTTACCTACGTTTATGGGTAGTATAACTAGGTGAACTAAGTGTCCTCGTTAGACATACACTATAGAAAAGAGGTGAGGAAGTTCAAAGGAGTTGTGCGAAACCTTAATATGTGTAATCAATAACTCAATTGTGATACCTGCTTGCAAAATATTTTTCAAATGTTTTGAGTACTAACTCTTGCTATGTAAATTTTTTAAAAACCTTTTAGGTGCCCATCCACAGGGACACCCAGCATGATTTCATTCCAGGGATTTGGGAGCTGCAGCACGTGTGGATGTTGCAGGGGATTATTTAGCCGCTTCCTATTTTTCAGTTCTAGTACAGGATCTCAGTTTTAGTACTCTTAGTTGGGACATGTTGTCCTATATTTTACTTCTACAGTATTCTGATTATGGATTTTGAGTTGTCTTTTATTGGCCGTGGTTTTTCGGCAAGACTTTATCTGCATTCAGTTATTTATGCAATCATTTAAATATTGCTAGAATTATTGTGTTGCTTTGGATTAATTTTTCTGTTTAAAGAAGTTAAAATTTGGCACTCGCTTTTTCTCACTTAGGTGGTTAGTAAATTAAAAAGCTTTCGGCAGCGATGCTAAGAATGAACCATTTAAGAAACCTGTTTATATTAAAATAAGGCTTGATAACCCAAGGTTTAATTAGGCGGGGTGTCACATTAGTTTTAGTCAACAGAACCCTAACTTTTAGTCGATTAAAAGTGTCAGGTTTTCTAGAAAAATTTTTGGTAAAATCCTCCAACCTTTTATCCTAATATCGATGTCTTATAACATGAATACTAATCGTCTTACCAACTTATTGCTGCGTACTAGAACTATAAATAAGGCCCCCTCTTTCATTCTAAATCACCCAAGTTTACAACAACATCTTCTTTAGCAAAAGTTCCATCTTCCTAACTTGTGTCAATATCCAGAAAACCAATGTAAGAGTTATAGTCCTAAAAAACCATTAAAGCTCAAGCTTTAAGAAAACACACTTGAAAAAAATCTTTTATTTCATACCCTCTTTAGAAAATTTATAAACCCAATACGCACATTAGGCATATCCATAATTCCATTTGAGCAACATACTAGTGATTTTTGTTACTTACTTTTTTAGAGAGAAAGTAAACCCACTCCACTACTTTTAGTAAAGTTACTTGGTTTTACTTTTTAGTTACAAATATTGTTATTATGACTCATGGTTAACTTAATTATATCTTCTTATCCGTAGTGTTGTAGTTATGGGTAACCAAGTTATTTAATGCCCTTAGGCTATTGCATGGATACTGATTGGACAAGGATAAGTTTAGCGTCTTATTGATTGAAGTTTGAAAGATAATGTTCCCTATGAAGCTTTGATTCCTCCGTAAGGGGACATGATATATTGAAGTTCTCAAGTACCATCTCGAGCGTGTAAATAGGGCACAACCGATCCCGTTAAAATCTCAGTTTGGAAAAGTTACATTATTCTCTATTTTAACTATATTTATTGTTGATTAATTTCTTATTTATAATTAGATTTATCATATTGCAATTGATCATTATAACTAAGGTAAGAAATTTTTAAATTTTTCAATAAAACCTATATATCCAATTCACCGCCGCTTTTGGGTATGCTTCTTGGCCAACAGGACTCCTACCTACATAAATTATCATCCATAACCCCATATAAAGTCACAAGAGGATGCATAAAAAATAATGACAAAGAAGATATAAAAATATGTGAAACATGAATATATGTAACCAATAAGGCATCATGGAAAACCACAAAATGAAAACATGAATAAAAAAGTACCAGAAGAAAACTGCCAATTAGTGTGCGCACAGGGAGGATATTAGCATGCGCATGAATCTCATAAATTGCCTGACAAAAATCATGCATATGATGTAAAAACAATGCCGTGAGAACAAAAAATTCTTGTTAAAGGTACAAAGGGTTGAATGCGAATGGATCAAGGTAGAAACAATTATCGTAACGGACACATTATCATCATGAGAAAGGTTCAGATATCTAATTGTGAGGATGGATTTAATCAGAAGCTAGAAGCCAAGGAAACTTTACAAAAAATACTTCAAGAAAAGGAATTCCCAAAATATAGTAACTTTAAAAAATATCTAATACCGAAACAAGATTGAAATGGCCAAAATGCATTCAACACCTCAGAATCAACTCAATTTCAAATACCCAAAACTCTCAAATGAATGATTTACAAGATTGAATCAAAATAAAATAGAGAAATGAATTCAAGTGATCTAACAAAACATGCAAAAACACTATAAATGAGTACAATATATCATTTTATATAAAGGTAAAACATATAAGGTATATGTACATAGACACGTGATTGTACTCACGAAAATCAAGTACCAACTTTTAAAGATCATTAAGCATTAAGAATCATCAATTTAATTACAAATGCCGAATTTATTCTAGCACATATGAAAATTATCTCGAATCACATAAAATTAAACTTACCCTAATATGTTAGACATATTATCATGAATATGCAAGGGAAAAAAGTTAATCACAAGTGTTTCAAATAACATCGATTCAAACCATGTGAGAACTAGATATTCAAATGCAAAATAATATTGCAGACTATGCAAGAAGGTCTCTTACACTCCAAAAACTCCCTCAAACACATGTTTTATGAGTCTTTTAATGTAAAAAATAGCCGATTCATTTTAAAAAAACTATGTCCTATTTTGTTTTATGCCTATTCATATTTTAACAATTTAATATTTGCTTTTACATAACATGTAGGATTTGTCAATTGATTATATTTTTACACACACTTTAAATGATACCCACTCAACAATACTTAAATTCAAGTTACATAATAAGTGTCAAATATTTTGTTTTATTATCCATTTTTCTATGCGTTATTTCATTCCTATGCTCGTTAAATCTTATACTTGTGCTCATTTACTATATAAACCTCTATTTTCATCGTTAATTGCTTAAACAAGGTTTATTTGAGTTTTAATGGATATTTGGATTACAAATATAAAGTTCAGAAAACATGCTAAGCAAGAATCGTCCATGAACACGCTTCTAAAGGGAAAAGGAAATTTTATAAAGAAAATAACATGCACAGAGTCTTCACAAAGTATGTCAGTATCAAAGAGGTAAACTTCTCAGTTAAAATTGCGTAACAATCCGACATAATATCAAAAGGACATGAAGAATCAAAGATTGAAGTCAAACGAGTCAAAGAAGTCAAAAAGCTAACTCCAAGTCAAAGTGAAAGCTTGAGCAGATCGATCCGACCTGTCAGCATCACCAATTTGCTATGATTTTTCCTATAAATATGAAGCTACTCTCTTTAAGTTTCTTACTTGTGGTGAAAATTATTATGCAACACAAACAGATAAGAGAAAGGCAATCACTAAGTAGTAAAGAGGAATGTAAAATGACAATCACACAACAAAGGATGTACGTGTTTCAGCAAAGGAGTGCCTACGTCCATGGTGGTGCAGTCGATGTTATTTCTATATACTCCGGAGAGTGATTACAGAGAATACAACATGTCCTTTTGCCCTGGACCTAGGGTTCAATATATACATGTATGTTCAGGTAAGTGGGGGTGTTGGATTCCCCCACGTTCTCCATCTCTCCCTATAACCTCCCTTAATGAGAACGTGGGAAGAGATCGGATAATTAAATGAAAAATGGGGGGCCTGGAGTTTGGGCCGCCAAAAATGGGCTACTCGTCCAGGCCCATGGTCTTAATTCTGGGTACTCACAATTTCCCCTAAGTTTGTTGGGCCATGCTCTTGGGCTCAATAAATTTAAATGATTAGCCATAATGGCTTTTTTGTAATTCTTCGAAAGCTGTGAAGTTGATTTTGGCAGCACCCGCTTCGTTTCTTGTGCACTATGATTAGCAGAATTTGAAGGTTTATTGGAATAGCCACTTTTCTATCGTCTCTTCAGTCTTTCCAGCATTCTTCTATTTTCTGTAAGCTCTATCACTTCATACCTTCTTCTCTCAATCTCCATTCTCATCGCTTCCTAGTTATTTGGGCTCGTGCTTCTTCATCGCTGGAATCGATCTTCTATTTTGTAAGTTTCCTGTGACTTTTCTTTGTACTCTCTCTTTGAGTTTGTAGCTTTTCTAGGGTTTTCCAATGGCGAAGATTGGGAATAGGTCGATCTATGAATTTAGGAAGTTTTATAACGTCCCTGATTGGGTAGATATTGAGTGTCGCGCTTCCCCTCCTAGAAACGTTAGAGAGATAGATGACGCCCACTGGATCCATGTTTTGTTGCTTTCTTAGGGGGGACTCACCTTTCCTCCCAACGATTTGTTCTTGCATTTCTTTGGCTATTTCAATATTGTTCCTGCACAATGCTCGCCCAATGTGTGGAAAATAGTTAATGGCATACATAGAATAAATCAATTGTATGGCACTAGGTTAGGACTCGCCGAGGTCTATTTTTTCTATTCCTTCTCTCGAACTAGCTCTGGGGTCCTCTATCTCAAATCTAGGAGCCCTAACAGGGTATTGGTAGTAAACCTACCTGATTCCCATAAGGACTATTGGCAAGAAGGATTTCTTGCCAGAAACTGGCAGTTTTCTCCCCAATTTGAGGGGTTGAGATCTGAGAGGTTCACTGTTCCCTTTTATGGGGAAGAATACATAGGTAGACATTGCTCTGTTGCTTCGTTTTTTGTTGATTTATGATCCTATAATTCTTCTCTGTTCTTCTTTTGCAGCGAGGTCAAAGAACTTGGAACCTGCTCTCAACGAGGTTCGTATTTCGGAATTGGTAAAGGCTTGGAATATCAGGGAGCCTTTGGGTGATGGCGAGCATCCCAGATCTGCTGATTTTTTGCTCGAGTACAAGAACGTTGGCTCCAGCTTCATAGCAAGGCCTGTGGACAGTATCCTAGAGTTTGACTTCTCCGAAGAGACTGCTGCGGGTCCTATCCAGTTGGACGAGGAAGAGAGTAGCTCTGAGAGTGACATTGTAGGAGCTGTAAGTGATTTGTGGGGAGAGAGCTCTAGCAGTAGCATCTCCTCTGATCGTAGGGAGGTTTCTAGAGCTCGAGGGTCGTCGAGCACTTCTAGCAGTTCGAGCGAGGAGATGGTTCCTCCAAGGAAGAACTTAATCAAGGATGATGATGATGAAGACCACGTGATTCTTGCACAATGATCAAAGAAGAAAAAATCTAATTCTGGGGCTGTGGCTACTGGTTCCCGGTCCTCTGCTCAAGAGTAGGAGAGAAAGAGGAAGGAAGAGGAACAGGTGAGGGAGAGAGAGAGAGAAAAAATGAAGAAGAGAATATGGAGGAGAAGAGGAGGGCCGAGGAGAGGAAGAAGAAAGAGAACGAGAGAGAAGAGGAGAAGAGGAGGGCTGAAGCGAGGACGAAGGCCGGGCAGACCTTGGTCTCGGTATCCGCGCTTCCCGAGGGGGCTTCTGTTGTAATTTCCCCTCAGTTGGCCCCCGCTTTGCTCGAGAGAGGTGTCCTCCCAGCTGATCGCCAAAGGGCGATAGGGTCTGAGTAATTGGCCCTTCAGGCTAGTCAAAGGCTAGCTCTGGTATGGTTTTTCCCTTTTCTTCCATGTTTTTATGAACTTCATCATGTCCCTCTTTTAACATCTTCTTCTTTTCTGCAGTTTGTTACTGACTTCGGCGTGCTGTATCATTCACGTGATGAGCTGGTGAAGAAAAATAGCGAGCTGGAGAAGGAAAACGCTGCCTTGAAGCTGAAGGGTAAAGAGCTCGAGGCTAGTTTTAAAGCCGTGGACTCTGCTCAGATTTTATCTGACCTGGATCTTGCTACTGCTAACAAGGAGAAGGACGCTGCAGTTCAGGGACTGAAGGAGCTGAGGCAGGCCTATGACTTGGTTTGCTCGAGCAAACTTGCTATTGTGGAGGAGAACAGGGTGCTCTCTGAAGAACTGAAGAAGAAGGAGTCTGAGGCTGTTACTGTCAAGGAGGACTCTTATAATTCTGGTTGGGCTGTAGCATACGAGGATGCTGAAGTTCAGATAGGATTAGCCGTCTGAACTTTAAGAAGGGCTGGAACAAGGCCCTTATAGCTGCTGGAGTGGATGTTGCATCTCCCCTTTTTGACGATCACGACCCAGGGCCGAGTCCAGTCGTAGATGAGGACCCTGCCCCAGCCGTTGAAGGCTCTTATCCTGTTCCTCAGGCGACCCCTTCTGACGTTTCTCTTGTTGAGGCAACAGAGATCACCCCTGCCGAGGGCAGTGATCCTGTTGATGCCGATAAGGGGAAAGGTCCATCAACCTCTGGGCTACCTGAGGTCTCTAATTAGTAACCTGCTAGGATTGCTTTGTATTTTTAGTTTTTTCTCTCTGCAAACTTTCTTTTTTCTGTTCAATGTAATTCCAACCTTCATTAATGAAAAAAGGCTTCTATTTCTCTGTGCACTAATATGTCTTCTTCTCTCCCTTGTCTTCTCATTGTTTGTAGTCGATTGATGTTGATGATTACATTCCTGCTACTTCTTAACTGGGTAGGACCCTTGGTCCTAATACGAGTCCTGAGGTTAGCCAGGCTTTTGTTAGACTTTGCAAATCCCTATGGTCTAGGAATCAAAAGTATAGCCAAGCTGAAGGACAGGCTCCAGGAGATGGAAGAGGTGGGGGCTTCACTGCAAGAAGAAGTGAATACACTGAGAGCAAAGCTTCTTGATGCTTCCGAGATCAACCATGTTGGTGAGATGCTTCAGCAAGAGAATGAGGTTCTGAGGAGAGAGGTCTCACGACTTAAGGAGCATGCGCCGAGCACTGCACCAGCAGTATTATAGGGTTCCTCGTCATCGCGAGCCAGAGCTGGTCGGAGTGATATTCCTCCTGTGCTGCGGGGTTCTTCATCGGTGCGAGATGAAAGGAGCACCAGGATCCGAGACAGGGAAATGGAAGAGCTTCGCGAGAGGGAGATGGATGAGCTTCGTGGTGATGTCCATCGAGCATATGTGATCGCTGCTGGGCTTCAAAAGGATGTCACTCGGTTGCGACACTTATTCAAAAAAGGTCCTCAGAAAGTGTGGTCTGATGGCTACGACCAGGGCTGGTCAGATGCTCCCACAAGGTTGATAGAGCTCGAAGAGCTTTCCTTCGTCAGTGGATGGCTGAGTACTTTGAAGGAGCTGCAAGTCCCGAGGAACTCGATGCTTTGGTATCGCCATGAGATTTCTCCCTCTATCCTGATGCCTAACCCCTTCAGGAAGGATGATCGATGGATCCCCATCGATGCCATCCCTCGATAATTATTGTTGTCGGATGCGAATGAGGTTGAGGAAGAGTTAGCTCCTGCTCCTAACGACGGACGAAGAGCTCGAGTGGCTGATTATCTCGCTCAGAGGCCTCACCCCCATTGAGACTTTATCAGTTTGTTATTTTTTGTATTTTTGGTAATGTAAATGCTTTGGGCGAGCTCGCCGACTAAACATGTATATTACCATTGTTGTAAATATGATAAATTAATGAAAAGTTTGTGTTTTGGGCAATTTTGCCAACTAACCATGTGCATCATATTCTTCATATTTTTGCTGCTCTATGATCTTCTAATTTTGTTTTATCATGCAAGTGTCCTCCCAGTCCAGTATCATACCAAGATACCATTGTGCACCACTTTACCTTTTAGGTCGTGTCGTCACACTCCCTTAGGCCTAAGTGGGGCAATTGGCGAGGACACACCTGGTGTTGGATGCTTTATCCGATCAGGGTTTTACTTAACCGAAGTAGGTTTCATAACCAATATAAAATTTGGTCATATTGCCTAAGGATTCCCTGTAGGGCTTTATATATTTCCAGGGGCAATGCTAAGAGTTCCTTCGTGTTTCATAACGATGACCTGAGGAGGGATATTGCCCTGTTATAGTGTAGTGATCAATGTGCCTATTATTTGGAAAAGATGTGTGATAAATGCAGCTGTTACCATCAGAATGTAACCAATTAACTAACTTTCATTAATGGTAAGGGAAATGATCTTCTAGCTTTATAACAAAAGAATAAAAGAAAGATCTAAAAATAGAATCTCTTGAGATTGGTTGCGTTCCATTCTCGTGGTATTTCTCTGCCTTCCATCGTTTCCAAGTGATAGGCACCCTGCAGGTCGTCTCTGGTTACTTTAAAGGGTCCTTCCCAGTTGGGGCCTAGCTTGCCGTGTGATGGTTTTACTGTACTGCCCAGGACTTTCCTTAGAACATAGTCCCCAATTCGGAATGCCCTCGGGTTAACCCTTTTGTTGTAAGCCCTCATGAGCTGTTGCTAGTAGCTCGCTAGTTTCACTAGGGCTAACTCCCAGCGCTCGTCGGCTAGGTCGAGCTCAGCGAGAAATGCTACATCATTATGGCCTTGGTCGATAAGGTTGGACCTCATTATCGGCAAACCTTCTTCGATTGGGATGACTTCTTCCATGCCGTATGTCAGCGAAAATGGGGTTTCTCCTGTTGCTCGCCGAGGAGTGGTTCGATATGCCCATAGGATGTGAGGTAGTTCATTTACCCATGCGCCTTTGGCTCGATCCAATCACTTCTTTAATCCATCGATAACAGTTTTGTTAAAAGCCTCAGCTTGTCTATTGCTCTGAGGGTAGGATACCGAACTGAATTGGTGTCTGATACCGTATTCCTTACAGAAGTTCTGAAAGGATACGCTTTCGAATTGTGTTCCATTATCGGTGATGATGGTCCTAGGGATGCCAAAACGTGTGATTATATTCCTCCATATGAACCTCATCATATCAGCGTCTCGGATGTTCGCCAGGGGTTCTGCCTCAATCCATTTGGTGAAGTAGTCAGTTGCGACCAACAAATATTTGCGATTGCTGACGGCGGTAGCCAGTGGTTCCACAATGTCCATTCCCCATTGGGCGAATGGCCATGGGCTGGACAGGGACTTTAGATCGCTGGAGGGTTGGTGGACCATAGGAGCGTGGAGTTGGCATTTCAGGCATTTGCGGACATACACTGCAGAGTCCTTTTGCATATATGGCCACTAATATCCTTCCTTTATTGCTCAAAAGGCTAGAGACCTTCCTTCGATATGGCTTCTATAGATTCCTTCGTGAAGCTTGCGTAGTACTTTCTCGACATCCCCTGGTTGGACGCAGTGGAGGTAGGGACCGGAGAAGGATTTCCTATACAGGTTGCCTTCTGGGGATAAGTGAAAGCAAGCAGCTTTGACTCTTACCTGGTGCGAAGTCTTCTTGTCATCTGGGAGCGTGCGATTCTTTAAATATTCTCTTAAGGGGTCCATCCAGCTGGGGGCTGACCCCACCTGGAGTACCTGTTCCACGCTTGGTGGATTGCTGTCGATGCTCGGACATGTGAGGAAATCGATGGGGATGACTCTTTGTAGGTCGGAGTCAACTGCCGAACTCAGGCCTGCTAAGGCATCAACATGACTGTTTTGCCCCCTGGAAAACTGTTGGACGTTGATCTTTTCAAAGCTTGTCATTAGTTTTTTCACTAAGGCGAGGTAGGCTGCCATTCTTTCATTCTTTGCGTTGTAATCTCCACTTATCTAATTGGAGACTAGTTGGGAATTGCCGAACACCTGTAAATGTTTTACTCCCAAAGTATGCGCCTTTTGGAGGCCGGCTATTAAGGCTTCGTACTCTGCTTCATTGTTGGAGGCTGCGAATCCAAGCCTGATTCCTTGTTCAAGGATTATGTTCTCTGGAGTAATGAGGACAATGCCTACCCCTGCCCCCTTTGAGTTGGAGGCTCCATCAACAAACAGTTTCCAGGTTTCCTTTGTTGTTGGGTTATCCTTTTGCCTTGTCGTTTGAGGTTGGTCGGAGGATTCTTTGCCCGTGAATTCGGCTATGAAATCAGCAAGGATCTGACCCTTGATAGCTATCCTTGGTTGAAATTGGATGTCAAATCAACCGAGCTCTACTGACCACTTAGAGAGTCTGCCTGACAAATCCGCTTTCCTTAGGATTGCCTTAAGGGGATGTGATGTAAGGACGATGATAGTGTGAGCTTCGAAATAATGCTTCAGCTTTCTTGAGGCTATTACTAGCGCAAAGGAGAGATTCTCCAATGGTAGGTACCTTTGCTCGGTGTCAAGTAAGGTCTTGCTCGCGTAATAAACGGGGTGCTGGATTCCTATAACCTTGCACATTAATGCAGAGCTGACAGTGTGATCGAACATGAAGAGGTACAGGTATAAAGAATCTGTTTGCTATGGTATGATGAGCAATGGTGGAGAGCTTAAGTAAGACTTGATCTCGACCAATGCTCGCGCGCAATCGGGGCTCCACTCTATCGTTTTGCTCCCCTTAAGAAGCTGGAAAAAAGGCTTGCATTTCTCGGAGGATTTAGAGATGAAGCGATTTAAGGCAGCGAGCATACCAGTGAGCTTCTGTACGTCCCAGATTATGCGAGGAGGTTACACCCTGTTGATTGCATTGATCTGGTCTGGGTTAGCCTCTATGCCTCTCTTACTGACCAAGTACCCAAGAAATTTTCCTGACTGGACACCGAAGGAACACTTGCTCGTGTTAAGCTTCATTCGTTACTTCCAGAGGATTTCGAAGGTGTTTGACAGGTCGGAGAGGTGATTTTCCTTCTTCTTACTTTTAACGAGCATGTCATCGATGTAGACCTCCATGGTGTCTCCCATCTGACCTTTGAACATTTTGGTAACCAGCCGTTGATAGGTTGCCCCTGCATTCTTGAGCCCGAAGGGCATGACCTTGTAGCAGTATAACCCAAATGTTGTGATGAACGCCATTTTGTCCTGGTCTGGGGCATATAAGGGGATCTGGTGATACCCTGAGTATGCGTCCAGGAAACTCATTCGCTCGTGAGCTACGGTGGCATCTACTAGTTGGTCTATTTTTGGGAGGGGGAAACTATCTTTAGGGCATGCTTTGTTGTAGTCAGTGAAGTCGATGCAAACTCTCCACTTTCCATTGATTTTTGGGTCTACTACTGGGTTGGATAGCCACTTGAGGAATTGTACTTCCCGTATGGACCCTGCATCCAGTAGTTTTTTGACCTCTTTCTCTACCGCTTTGTCCTTCTCCGGTGCAGTTCGCCGTGTCTTCTGCGTGATTGGTTTGAAGGTAGGATCGACGTGCAACTGATGGCAGACCATACTAGGATCGATTCCAGGTAGCTCGTACGGTTCCCATGTAAAAACGTCTATATTCCGTCTCAGTAGATTTATCAAGTCCTCCTGCTCCTGGTCGGTGAGGGATGTTCCAATCAAGAAGACTCTACTACTGTCTCCATCTCCAGCTGTGACTTCCACCAGATCCTTGAAGACACGCTCGGAGGGGAGGAGCCTGGTTTCCTCTACTCCAGGTCTTCCGTACTTTAATTGCTATTTAGAAGGTGTCAGACCTTCTTCAACTTTCTCGCTGGGCTGCTCGGACTTCTTCTCTGGCTTTGGACGGATGGCTGCTATGAAGCACCTTCTCTCCATTACCTGATCATCGTGGATTTCCATTGCTCCTCGTTCGGTTACGTACTTGAGTTTCTGATGGTAGGTTGAGAAGACTGCCTTCATCGCATGAAGCCATCCCCTGTCGAGGATGGCCTGGTATGGTGAGTCGATGTCAACTACCAAAAACTCGATCATCTTGGAGACATTTCCAACACGCACTGGTAGTACAATCTTTCCCAGGGGCATAGTTATTTTTCCAGCGAAGCCAACCAAAGGTACAGTAGCCTCCTTCAGGTCTCGCCTCTCTATTGGCAGCCACTTTTTCTGCCCTTTTTTCCGCAAAATTGTTCAAGTGCCCAGACTGGGCCAGCTCCTGGAGGTGAGACTTAAGAGCTTTGTAGTGCTCAGTCTTATGTCCTCCCTCTTTGTGAAAAGCGCATCTTAGCGCATTGTTCCTCTTCGAGGGATCTCCTCCCATCTTCCTGGGCCACTTTACGAATGGCTCATCTTTGATATTCTCGAGAATTTTGTAAATTGGTTCTTTGAAGACGGTGTTAACCGCCTGGAATGCTTTCGACGCATCGTTGTTCCCTCCGTTCTTGGAGCCATTTTTGCCCCCATTCTTTCCTCCTTTCTTCTGGTTCTCAGCTTTGTCACTTCCCTTGGTAGTGATTTTAGCTCGAGCGTTTTCTCCTGTACTGAGGCGGGTGACATCTTCCACCTTGGCGTACTTTTCGATGCAAGTCATTAGGTCGTCAATAGTCGTAGCCTCATTCTTTGTCAGGTATTGGTATAGAAGGGAAGAATTAGGGAGCCCAATTTTGAAAGAGGCCACTGCCACTTCCTCTGCGCAGTCCTCGATCTCATTGAATAACTCCCAGTACCTCTTTGCGTAGTCTCGGAGGGTCTCTTGAGGCGTTTTCTTCATTGTTAGCAGAGCATCCATCCTTTTGGGATGGGAGCTACTGGTGATGAATCGGGCCATAAAAAGCCCAGCCAAGGATTTGAAGCTCCTGATTGACCGATGGGGGAGCCTTTCAAACCACTTCTGTGCTACGTCGTGCAGGCTCGATGGAAAAATCTGGCACATTAGCGCATCCCGATGGTTCCAGAGGGTCATGGCCTGTCGGTACTGCCTGACGTGATCAATGTGATCAGTTTTACCATCATAAATTTTAAACCTTGGAATGGCAAATTTCTTGGGGTCTTCTTCTTCCTCAATTTCCCTCGTGAATGGTGACTTCATCTGGGTTTTGAGGGCTCGCCTAGAGAGTTCTCGGGTCGATCTGGTTCCGTGGTGGGCAGGATACTGGTCTATCTCCCTGCGGACCAGATTTCGTATGTTCTCATCGCTGCGAGCAGGGCTCTGGTGACGGCGAGCTCTTCGCAGCTGCTCGCGGAGGTCGTCGTCTGATTCGTCTCCCTCGACCTTTTGAGATCCTCGCCTAGGGCTCCTTCCTCGTCTATGAGACTTACTCGCATGAGGGCTAGGAGTGCGGTATGGACGTCTCCTGTTATCAGGACGAAGCTCCCTTTCCAGTCTTCTTTTCAGTCGAGCATTCTCAGCCTCGTACCTGCGAGAAGACTCCCTCTCCTCGTGGAGCCTTGCCTCGTATGCATCAATCAATCTGGATATCTGTGTGGACCTCGCTAGTCCCTGGCTTTCTTCTGAGGCTGGCCTTTCCAAGCGAGCCCTCTGATCTGAACGTCGAACTTCAGACCTAATCCTGCGAGGAGCAGGTGGTTCTTGAATATCCCCTATCTGGGGAGCGTTGCTGCTGTGACCAGACATTTTAAACTCCTTTCTTGGTGTGGGCTCTTCTCAGGGAAAGATGAACGCTTACCACAGACGACGCCAATTGTGGTGACAATTATTATGCAACACAAACAGATAAGAGAAAGGCAATCACCAAGTAGGAAACAGGAATGTAAAATGATAATCACACAACAAAGGATGTACGTGGTTCAACAAAGGAGTACCTACGTCCACGGTGGTGCAGTCGATGTTATTTCTATATACTCCGGAGAGTGATTACAGAGAATACAACTTGTCCTTTTTCCCTAGACCTAGGGTTCAATATATACATGTATGTTCAGGTAAGTGGGGGTGTTGGATTCCCCCACGTTTTCCATCTCTCCCTATAACCTCTCTTAATGGGAACGTGGGAAGAGATCGAATAATTAAATGAAA
The DNA here is from genome assembly GCA_949130495.1 of Sambucus nigra. NCBI lineage: Eukaryota > Viridiplantae > Streptophyta > Magnoliopsida > Dipsacales > Adoxaceae > Sambucus > Sambucus nigra. The sequence continues at coordinate 222,071,691 of OX422221.1, read as the reverse complement.
AATGGGGGGCCTGGAGTTTGGGCCGCCAGAAATGGGCTACTCGTCCAGGCCCATGGTCTTAATTCTGGGTACCCACATTACTGATCCAGCAACTCCCTCCTTCTCTCTCTAAAAATTAGTTCTACACTAAGTTTTAATAAAGTTTTAGCTTTTATATAATTGCTTTTGTTAATTTATTTATTCCTTTATTAATGAGTTTAATTGATTTATTAATAATTTTATTTCTTTACTAATTTTTTTATTTCGTTGATAATTAGTTTATCACAGTGATAATTAGTTTACCTCATTTATAAATATGTCTCACTAATTAAATAGGTTGTGGTACATCATCCCACCCATTTGAAAAGAGTGATTTCCTTTGATATTCTTAAAGTATAAAAGTATATCCACATGTTAGTATATATTCAATTTAATACTATGGAGGCTTCACATATAAAGTCAAACATTATGTGTTTTTAATCTCTTATTATGAGATGCAATTTATGTTAGAAGTCACACTCTCATGATTATAGTTCTCATCTTTCATGTAAGTTTTTTACCTTACCTGTTTGATTGCTTGCCTAGATAAAATTGACACCTTTGAAATAACTTTCACTTTTCCATCTCGGCTTATCATATTTTAGAGGTAAAAAAATTATCCACAACCGCCCTAACATATATATTACAAATAAAATAATGTTAAAACTAAAATCCAAAAAATCACCTTTTACACTTTATTTGAGCTTATGAATCATTTTAATTCAAACATGTGTTCCCTATGGATTGTAAACTCTACGCATCACTATACTCATAAAAAATTATGGTAGACGTTTAGGTTTTTGTATCGAGAAGGTAAATAAGACAACAATAATGTCCTTACATGAGCACTCAATTCCCACTCGATCAAAAATGGCGCCATTTCCAGGGAATGATGTAGTTTAAAATTTTGTTGATTTACAACCTTTTAAATATTTTTTTTATCTCTTATAATTTAATTTTTCGGAATTGAACATTTGAGCTTTAAGAAACTCAAAAAAATTATCACACATCACTTTGTTAAAATTCCATCAAAGAGCCATTTCTTGGGTAAGCGTGTCTTACTCTTGCATTGTTAGTTGTAGTAATGGTAATGACATTGGTTGTCAAATTTATCATAAGGATAATTTTCAAAGTCCATCAAAATTGATGTCTCTTGAAAAATACTTACAAAAAGAAAATATGAAAATTCTAAAATAACTTTAGGTGAGTATTTAAAAAACATCCAAAGGATTTTGGGGGCACTAAGGAAAGTCATTTTTCTAATAAAGGGACACAAAAGTTTTATGATAAGGCCGTTACAAATTATAATGGTAATGGTTATCCTAACTACTGTAACAATAAATTTTAATATGCGAGAGTTACGATAATAGTTCTCAAATTTTGGGTTTTATTTAATCTTCCCCACCACCATATTCTATTAGAGCATACATGAAAATTAAAGAAAAAATGATAAATATTATTAAGAGGAAAATCGCTATTAATAAATAATTGTGTGTATTATTTGAAACCAACGATGAATTTTCTTCTAAATTTTTTGAACAAAACGCTGAAAATGAGGAGGAAATGGGAGTAGAAACACTTAGCAATGAAATGAATTATTCTTTGAAAAAAATATGAGATGGAGAGTTGTGCTTCACCTCAAATATTTTTAGAAGATCAATTCTTTGAGAGAGAATCTATATCTTTCAAAATTAAAAAAAATGCTCAATAATGATGAAGCTATTGAGGTTACATTTCTTTCTTCACGATTGTTTTCCTACCATTACTGAACCATTGCAATTATCACAAGATTTATGTGAACGTATTAAGGACTTTAACCCTATTCTTGTTAAGGAATGATTTTTCAAAATAATATCCATGATAGATTTTCCCTTACATGTGTCCTTCCATTATATTTCAAAAGATCGATGGGAGAAAATTTTGACTTTCTAAATATCCAATTGTACTTCCGCATTGTTGTATAAAAAACACCCATTACCCACCTATCTATTTTTTCTACAGTTAGTGATGGTTCATTTTAAAAAAAAGTGCAGAGTGATTTGATTATATGGTCAATATTAGAATTCATAAATTAGGTCACAAACAAGTCAAGTTAAAATTTAGTCAAGTGAAACTAAGCATGCAAGACGTTAGATGTAAACTAAACAAACAATCAACCACATGAAATGTGAGGGAAGAAAACCTTTTCGAAAATACTTTTTAGTAATGTTTTAACTAAGGTATTACAAATGACACATACAAGCTTACAGACTTATACACAGTAGGTATTACAGTTCGGTGTCAATCCTTAATGATAACCGAAAGCAATGCAGATCCAATAATGTCTCGTATCAAGATCCATTTTCCTCGACATCCACCGGTCAGCCTCAAGAAACTCCTTTCCTCTTATCATCAGTGAAGAATGAACTCCACAAGTATTTAAACAAGTAATGTGTTCTTATGGGTTGATAAAGTGATAAAAAATAACGAAAGGGTTTGAGTTTTGAAAAATTGAAGTGTTTAATCAAAATATAGTTTTGAAAAGGATTATAATAAAGTGCAAGATCTTACCTCTTAAATATGATGAAAAATATCATAGAGATAATCTTGAAAAGATTGAGTTTGAAACAAGTTAAAAAATAAAATCCGCACTGGTTGGTTTAAAGAAATTGGACCTAGTTCGAATGAACTTCACATTCTCATCTGAATGGCTATCGAACGAGAGAAAAATACTTTCAAGAACGGGAGGTCAAATGCACATTTGAAGCTCGTTTTAATGGCCATCCAACGAGTTATACTAACTCATTCGAATGACTCTCAACCTCGTTCTAACAAGATGTATAAAGATTTCTTTTTTCTTTTGTAAAATTATTTTAGATCAAACATGTTTAAAAATACCCCGAAAAATAAGCTAACCCTAAATTCGCCTTATATACCTTCTCCGCTGACTGTAGTGACAAGATTTGTAACACTCGCCCCCATGATTTTTACCATACTCGTGTAATTTGGTGACTTGGTATGACCCAATTGAACTTTAGACTTTGTAAGTTAGACCAGGTGCTAAATTTGGATGATTTTAAGGCTTTAGTGCAATTAAATGGATTTAGAATGGCATTACTTGTAATGTGGAGAATTTAGGATCGGTCAAATGAGATCCTAATCTATTTTGAACTAAGACTGGGTAATTAGAATAATAGGTTTCCTTCATTCAAAAAACCACTTAAAATGACCTTCCAATAATCCATCCTTGTTTAGAAAACCTACTCCTGTTAGAACCTCGTTCGAAGTGCGTTCGAATGAGATAGTAGTTCTCGTTCGAACGAGACTATGAAAATCAAATTTTGCACTTTTAGAAAACACTATCATGATCTAGACCGTTGGATTAAGACAAGTGTCACACTCCCAAAACAACAAATTAACTCGGAGGTTGAGATTTGGGGTATTTTTGAAATTTAGCCCTTATGGGTTTTGGAGTATTTAAGGGTGTTTGGGGCTAATTCTTGCACTTAAATCATATTATCTCTCTCTCTCTCTAGCTCTTAGAGCTTCTCCACCCCAAAAACCTTTCCACCACCCAAGCACCACCACTTCTCCATCCTAAACCACCCTACTTCTAACCCTTTTCCACCATATTTAAGCCTAGAAAATCCATTTTCACCACATGTAAGGCAAGGTATCATTTTTTTTGGAGATGTTGGGAATTTTTGGAGAAGATGTTAAGTAAATTAATGGAGTTTTGTAAGGACACATTTCTCCATTTGAGTCCTAATATAATTTTGGCTTAATTCCGCACAAAACCGTTTATTCATAGGATTATGTTAATTGTAATATATTCAAGCCTATGAAGAGTTTGTTGAAGATGTAGCGGCAAAGAGTATAAAGCTTCATCAATATGTCGGGTTTGTGTGCATTGTTTCTACGTCATCAATAGTGGTTCCATGCTCCAAAGGTATGAATGCATTAATATATATATAGGAGATTGGAACATATTTTATATGGGTGTTAGGTTTTAAAACTGTATTTTGTTTTCAGAAAGATTTATATTAAAACTTTAAAATAAAGTATATAAAGTTTCTGGGCAAAAATAAAATTTTACAAACTTTTTGGAAGTTGGTTCGAAGTGTCGTTCGAACCACATTGTCGTTCGAACGAGTTTGCCAACGAGCTTCCCCATTGGACATTGGAACTTTGTTCGAAATGTCCTTCGAACGAGATGCCTGTTCGAATGAGATTTCCAACGAGTTCACACTGGAACTTCGTTAGAAGCCTCTTTTGAACGTGACTTCGGTCGAATGAAAATATCGTTCGAACGAGATGTCAGGCGGGAAAACTTTTTGGTAGTTTTTAGCAGTTTTACCCCACTAACTTTTTGCCGAATATCTATGTGCGGAAACAACTTTTTCCATTTTATCTCTTTCATATCCTAAAAACTCCTAGAGAGTATTTTGAGAGCAAAATCATAAAGAGAAAAAGGTCAGGTTTTGAGTGATAATTTAAAAAAAAAAAATTAATCTACCACTCTAGTTTTTCACCCATAGTTTTGTTTATACAAGTTCATATATATACATCTTGCTTGGAGTTTGGCACCGGGTTTATATCTACACCGAATTGAAGAGATTGTTTGGGTTTCCTTCTACATTCCTAAAAGAAGAAGAAGTTTTACTACGGCTTTCTCACATGGCGAAAGACACCATGTGTGGTTGACGGTGTGCCTATTATCCGATCGGTGGTTCCGAGACCGCGGTGGAGCTCCATGGTTATCCGCTAGGAAGAGGTGGTTACAAGAAGACGCGTCAAGGCTTGAGAGGGATCGAGTTGAGGAAGTAAGTCATCTGTCTTGTAAATGTAAATTCCGTACTTAGTGATATGAGGCTAGGGCCGTCCGAGGTTGTTTCCCGTTATGGGTTTTTCCTCGTACATCGCGGCATAGTGTGACTGATTTTCGATTATCTTGCATAATAACTTAGAATGCATGCTTAGGATAATACAAGATAAAATTGGTTTTAATTGTCACATTTAATTTAATTTGGTGCTAAATTAAATTTGGGCAACGCTAATTTAATTCAAGTCATTTGTTAAAATTGGTTTGGCCTAACTTGATAATATTGTAAAATATGACTTAGACAAATTCTAGGACTTGGATTAATTATGTTTAAGTAAAAATGTTTTTAATGGATTAATTTAATGCCACTTGGTTTAATTTTAATTTGTTAAAAAATTAATTTTTTTAAGTTGAACCATCACATCGCTTCCGCATCTATTTCATAAAAAGGAAATATATTTTTATAAGAATTATAAAATTGGGGGGCCTCCGGGTGTTTTCAAATTGGTATCAGAACCAAAGCGATAAATTATTTCGTTAAAAATCCTTTAAATAATTTTTGGCTAAAATGGATTTTTCCCCATTCTCAAAATTTTCTATTTTCGATGGTTCTAACTACGCGTAATGGAAAGCGCAAATGAAATCGGCATTAAAATCTATCGATGAGAGAGTTTGATTATCTGTAGTTAACGGGTGGTCTCCACCAACTCATTTAGTAAAAAATGAACGTGTTCCCAAACCGGCTGATAGATGGACTGAAAATGAGTTTAAACTTTCAAATTTTAATTCCTGAGGTTTAAATGCCTTGTTTAGTGCGGTCACACCGTAAAAATTCAAACGTATTATGACGTGTGAACCGCTAAATAATCTTGGGATATTTTACAATTAACTCATGAAGGAACTAGTGTCGTTAAGGCTTCTAAACTCCAAAACCTCACCACTCAATTTGAAACCATCAAAATGAATGGAAACGAAACTTTTGATGAATTTTATGCTAGACTTTCAGACATTGTTAATTCATCTTTTAACTTGGGAGAGAAAATACCCGACAACCGAGTTGTAAAGAAAATTTTAAGGTCCCTTCCAGATAGATTTATCCCAAAAGTGACTGTCTTAAATTCTTTACCAACTTTAGCCTCTACGAAATTAGAAGAGCTTGTTGGTGATTTACAAACCTATGAACTAGCATGTTTCCCTTTAAAAAAAAAAGAAAATAGAAAAGGGCGTTGCTTTAAAAGCCCGAAAAGAGGTCAAACAAGTAGTAGAGAGCGAGAGTGATAGTGACTCGTAAGACATGGACTTATTTGCTCGAAAATTTAGAAAATTTCTTAAATTTAACAAAGATAAATTTAAAAATGATTTTAAGAAATTTGAAACTTCTAAGTATGACAAAGCCGAAAGGATCCCTAAATCTTCTAATGAAAATTTAAATATGGACGAGTCAAATAGGTGTTTTGGTTGTGAAGGGTATGGCGATAGGTCTTCTGAATGCCCCACTAAACTAAGGAAAGAGGGTAAGCAACCCATTTCATATAATGCGACCCTTAGTGATAGTAATGAGGAAGAGGGCCCCGATTCCCCCACTAAGACCAACTTTGTGGCTTTTATGGCTTGTCATGTGAGCTCCGATAATGAATCTTCCCATGAAGATATTCAAACTCATGACACTTCCTTGGTCAAAGTTTATGAATCCCCATTTTTGATGGTAGTGAGAGTGAACAAGAGAGAGAGAGTGAAAATGATGATGTTAATGTGAGTGAGCTTCAAGTTTCTTTTTAAGAATTATTTGATGAATCTATTAAACTAAAAATGGCTAATTTGAAGTTAGAAGCTAGTTTAAGAGAGCGTATCAAGGTCGTTGATGAGAGTGCGTTAATAGAAGACCTTAGGACACGTGAGAGAGCTCTTCTAGAGAGGCTTGAATACATAGAAGGAGAGATAGATAGCCTTAGGGGATTAATGGAAACCTTGAAAAGGGAGCTTCTCTCTTTTGAAGAGCCAAATATTTTATTAGAGTCTAACATTTTAGAATTTCAAAAGAAATTAAAAGACTCTAGTAATGTCAAATTTGATTTGGAGTGTTGTTCGGAAAAATTAGATAAAATCTTAGGAATGGTCCAAATTAAAAATGACATGTGTGATTTAGGCTTCAATACTTGTAATGAATCTACTCAAAAAGTCAAAACCAATGTTTTAAGAGAATCGACTAGGAAAACCTTTAGAGATCACTCCTTAGGTACTAATTTTTGACGTGTTTTTACTTGTGCTCATTGTGGTCGAAAAGGGCATCTTAGGAAATTTTGTTTTGATCTTAAACAAATTCCTAGAAAATCCCAACGTAAAGCAACCAAGGTAGTTAAAATTCCTACACCCCAAGATAGTCATTCTTCATTAATTTGGGTTAGGAAATCCAACTTGGTTGCCTTGAAAAATAAGTTTTTTGATTCTCATTTACTTTCACATGCTTCCTCTCTTGCTAAATCTAAAGGATGAATGTGTTAGTGTTTTAATACTTTAGCACTTGTACTTCATGATATATCATTATGCTAATTGTATGCTTGTTTAATCATTTTCTAGTCATTGCTTCATCACATATCTCATGCTAGAATAATGATTTTTGTTTATCTTTTGTATTGTATTTCTTTCATTTATGTTTACATTAATTGAAAAATACAAAAAGATTGTTGCTTATCATTTTTGTTTTATTTGTTTCATTTAATCTTAATGAAAAATACAAATGATTTTTGGTTTAAAAAATGTCAAAAACTCAAAATGATTTTTATTTTGTGTGTAGTTTAGTTTGACACACTTTATGTGGCATATACTTGTGTTTGAATCCCATCTTTTACGCTCCCATGTGACTAGAACTTTTGGTTTAGATTATCAATCCTTAAAATGTTCTTTACCATGTTTTTATGGAGTAGTTGGATTTTGTATTATTTAATTGGATTCTATTTTTATATGCCTCAATTCACACATGCACGAGCTCTTTTGAAATCTTAATGTCTCATTTTATATTTGAGCTTTGTGAGGTGTTCTCCTACCAATCTAGTCATCTAAATATTTATGACCTAGGAGGACTAGTGCATGTCAAAATCCGTTGCACATGAGATTTGTGAGAAATTAGAAAAATTATAAATGTGCACGGGGAAGGGCTCCGAAAGGATTAATGATATCCTTTGCGATAGTAAGCCACCGCTTGAATAGACCTAAAAGAAAATATGTGGTCCAAAGGCCTAAAAATAAACAACTGGCACTAAAAGAAAAATAATTGCCAAGGCCTATGTTTGTTTGATATATTCATTCAAATTATATATGCTTAATGAGGGAGATTGGATAGTATATCAACGGTTTGCACAATGTCCGTTTATCCTAGTTGTCTTTATTGTCATGAATCTATTTGGTTTGTAGAATCATAAAAAATCCAGTCTTGTATGCATTGTGTATGTTTGTTCATTGAGTTCAATTTATATTGTCACATGAGGTTATAGTCAAATGTGATAAAGTTTGCAATCAAATGAGAACTCTGTGAATGTTGTTTAAGTGTTTGGGTGTAAATTTAATTGTTGCTAGTTAACACCCCTACACTTCCGTTTCCATATGACATATTTTTGCCATACGAGTGTGCTAAACTTACCGTATTTTGTGTCATTTGTGTGTTTATATCTATATATATGTGCATGTTCATCATTGATATATTTAAAATATATATATATATGTGATATTTTGTTTGTCTTTGCCTTGTTTACTAGTCCATCTAAGCCTATACTTCATTAGTGGTATCTATCTTGGTGCATTCTTGTTTGATATCACATGCTTAATACTTTATGTATCATATTGGTATCGTTTTCTTGCATCTTAGTTGATATTCATATCTGTATGTGGATTAGTTGAACTTTTGTTTCCCATATGCATTAATGGTCTAAACATCTTATGCATCATCATGTTTCAATTAATTTTATCCTTTATCTATTCCTGAACAAAAAGGGGGAGAATGATAGGGGGGAAATGATCCTATTGTAACCTAGTTTGGGAGATTTAACTTAGGGTGAGTCGCGACCTTCTTTGGTAGATTGTTTTGATAAAGGAGAGAATTAATTTTGGGTGAGTATTTATTTTAATTGCTTTAAATACTTTGATATTCCCTATGCATTTGATAGTTTGCTTAAGTGTGCAGGAATACTTCTAAAGCGGCAACTTTCATCGGCAAAGTGTTTGATTCTTGGGTTTGAGTCAAGTTTGGATGGGATGTTTTGAGTCTAATAGATCTTGACGACCCTTTAGAATTTTTGTTTTGGTTTTTTTCTCGGAATAGCCAAAGGGGGAGATTTGTAAGGTCACATTTCTCCGTTTGAGTCCTAATAGAGTTTTGGCTCAATTCCGGACAAAAACGTTTATTCATAGGATTATGTTAATTGTAATATATTCAAGCCTATGAAGAGTTTGTTGAAGACGTAGCGGCAAAAAGTATAAAGCTTCATCAATATGTCGGGTTTGTGTGCCTCGTTTCTACGTCATCAATAGTGGTTCCATGCTCCCAAGGTATGAATGCATTAATATATATATAGGAGCTTCGAACATATTTTATATGGGTGTTAGGTTTTAAAACTGTGTTTTGTTTTCAGAAAGATATCTATTAAAACTTTAAAATAATGTATATAAAGTTTCTGGCCAAAAATAAATTTTTTTAAACTTTCTGGAAGTTCGTTCCACATTGTCGTTCGAACGAGCTTCCCCATTGGACACTGGAACTTTGTTCAAAATTTCGTTCGAACGAGATGCATGTTCGAACGAGATTTCCAACGAGTTTCTAACGAGTTCACACTAGAACTTCATTAGAAGCCTCGTTCGAACGAGACTTCATTTGAACGAAAATGTTGTTCGAACGAGATGTCAGGCGGGAAAACTTTTTGGCAGTTTTTAGCAGTTTTACCCCACTAACTTTTTGCTGAATATCTATGTGCGGGAATAACTTTTTCCATTTTATCTTTTTCATATCCTAAAAACTCCTAGAGAGTATTTTGAGTGCAAAATCATAAAGAGAAAAAGGTCAAGTTTTGAGTGATAATTTTCAAAGAAAAATTCATCTACCACTCTAGTTTTTCACCCATAGTTTTGTTTATCTAAGTTCATATATATATACATCTTGCTTGGAGTTTGGCACCGGGTTTATCTCTACACCGAATTGAAGAGATTTTTTGGGTTTCCTTCTACATCCCTAAAAGAAGAAGAAGTTTTGCTGCGGCTTTCTCACATGGAAAAAGACACCATGTGTGGTTGACGGTGTGCCTATTGTCCGATCGGTGGTTCCGAGATCATGGTGGAGCTCCGTGGTTATCCGCTAGGAAGAGGTGGTTACAAGAAGACGCGTCAAGGCTTGAGAGGGATCGAGTTGAGGAAGTAAGTCATCTGTCTTGTAAATGTAAATTCCGTACTTAGAGGATTTGAGGCTAGGGCCGTCCAAGGTTATTTCCCATTGTGGGTTTTTCCTCGTACATCGCGGCGTAGTGTGACTAATTTTCTCTTATCTTGCATAATAACTTAGAACGCATGCTTAGGATAATACAAGATAAGATTGGTTTTAATTATCAGACTTAATTTAATTTGGTGCTAAATTAAATTTGGGCAACGCTAATTTAATTCAAGTCATTTGTTAAAATTGGTTTGGCCTAACTTGATAAAATTGCAAAATATGACTTAGGCAAATTCTAGGACTTGGATTAATTATGTTTAAGTGAAAATGTTTTTAATGGATTAATTTAATGTCACTTGGTTTAATTCTAATTTGTTAAATTTTTTTTTAAGTTGAACCATCACATCGCTTCCGCATCTATTTCATAAAAAGAAAATATATTTTTATAAGAATTATAAAATTGGGGGGCCTCCGGGCATTGTGACACCCCGCCCAATTAAATATAGGGTGATCAGTCCTCTACCAATTTAAAACAGGATATTCAGTTGATTTATTCTCAGCATCACTGTCGAAAAACTTTTTAACATATTAATCTCCTATTATAAAATTAAGCTAGGTGTCAAAATATTTCCAATTTCAATAAAAACGAAGTAAATCCATTTCTTTCCATCTTAAAATATAAACCATTCACCACACATGGGAATGTAAATAAATACTAAACATAAATCAAGTACTGAAATAAATAAGACTGGATAAAACCTCCCAGTTCAAAACTCCAAACCATACAATAAACTGAATACAATAACTCTGATGAAAGACTAGAAGTGGGCGACATATGCCCTAAACAGGAAGTCTAGATGAAACTGAATGGAAAGGATAGATGCGTCTACTGCAAGGACCTAAAGCTTCCACAACAACTGCTTCACATCAAGCAATCCAAATCTCTAAATCTGATACTCCTGTGGCTGAGCACCGAATATAATACATATATATAGCAAAAGAGAGAAGAGATACAAGAAACGGGTCAGAGCCCGATGTGTAAAAATGGTTTAGCAAGTATTTAAAACGGGTTCTTAAAATAAGTCTTATACGCATGTTAGTTATCGAACTCTCACATGAGTTTCTTACCTCTCGTCTATTGTGCATGCCTAACGTACATCTAATCTCCCCTAGTTATACCTCCCAGTCTAATTAGTCAGAAACCATACTAATACTAACTATGCTCACTAGTAGTATTCCCGTATCACCCATACAATACGCTATTCAGATAGTTTATATCACATACTAAATCTCATTATTCACCGTTTGAATGGTTAAATCTTTTATTCACTAAGATTATTTTACTTCTTATTTTCATTTTATCTACTAGTCTCACAAAGTATAAAGTTACCCAATTACACTCATACATATATATAGTCTCATCATCCCTATATATATACACTAATCCTGCACCCTTAGGTTAAGACCGCTTGGTGCAATGTAATAATAATTATTATTACCAAGCCTACTAATTTCACACAATAACAATATTCACAAGTCCATATATATATATAGCCACATCATCCCTACACACACACACATATATATATATATATATATATATATATATATATATATATATACTAATCCTGCACCCCCGGCTAAGACCCATTAGTGCACATATTTTGGAAATCATGCATCCCCGGGTTAGCACCCATTAATGCACCTATCAATAATAATTCAGCACCCCCGGGTTATCACCCATTAGTGAGCCTAATAATAAAATATTGCATCCCCGGGTTAACACCCATTAATGCACCTATAAATATTAATCCAGCACCCCCGGGTTATCACCCATTAGTGCGCCTAACAACAATCATCCTTGTATCCCCGGGTTATCACCCATTAGTACACTTAATGATAGAGTTTCTGCACCCCCGAGTTATCACTCATTAGTGCCCTTAACTATAAGGTTCTTGCACCCCCGGGTTATCACCCATTAGTGCTCTTAATAATAATATCACATAATAGGCATACACACATCCTATTATAATTTATAGGTATTTTCTCCAACCTACATATATACTCCCCATACGTATTTTAACCTCATTACTACGTATAGTATAAATAATTAGATTACTATCTCTCTCGTAATCTCTAAGGTACATTCTCTCTATACCGAAATAATTAAAGTATTAATTCCCACATAATTTTCCCAAAATTCCTTCTTATTTGAATTTACTATTTGGTAGCTTCTCTCACTCCAATAAACCAATAAACTCCAAACTGGGCTCTAAGCAAATTCCCATAAATTCACCCTGTGGTTTGAACCAGAATGACATGTGGTTTGAACCAGAAGACATGTCGTTCGAACAAGAAGACATGTCGTTCGAACCAGAATGAGATGTCGTTTGAACCACTTTGACATATCATTCAAACCAGAATGCTTGTCGTTTGAACCACTTCGCGTGAGATCCCCATCTCGTTTGAACCACTTCACGCGAGATTGCACTGTTCGTCTTCTTCACCAAATCTCAGTGATTTTCCTCAATTTTTAAACCTAAAAACCTCTAAGATTCAATTCCCAATAACTCATCATCAATACCCATCAACACCTAACAGGTTATAAATCATTCCTAACCTCATAGGATCATTAATTCGTCATAAATCATCATAAATATATAAAATCCCCAAATCAATTTATATCAACCCTAGTTTCCAAATTTTCAATTACTGAACCTAATCAACCCAGATTTTTTCATCAATATATAATCAAATTCCATGATTAATCCTCTACATACATGAAGGAATTCCAACCACTAATTAAACCAATCCTTAATCCTAATTTAAATCTCCAATTTTCACCCAATTAACATATAAATCATGATTAAATACACCTATACTAACATGAGCATGATTATTGCTAAAAGAAATAAAGTAGTAAACACTTGCCTCGAATATGATGGTCTGATCCGTTGGTGATGTTGGTACATACGCGTTCCTCTCTTCTAGATCTGCGCGTTGGTGGTCACGGTTGTGCAAGGTGATGCCAAATGAGTCTTCTCTCTTGGAATTTGGTTCTCCCTCACCCCTCCATGGCCGTTCTAACTTCCTGTCACTTCTTAACCCTAATGGACTTTCCTTAGCTGATATAATTAATCCCAATTTTCGTCCATTAATTTAGCCCAAAAATCCAAATTACAAAACTACCCCTACGGGGTGCCGGTTAGGCCTAAAATCTCCCCGGGACCCAAACTAAAGACTCGGGTATACTACTTTGACTATCTAGATCCTTTCGGACTCAACGGAGCACTCGAAATGACCATATGAGTTACTAAAAATAAATTCTCTTTTTATTCCATTCAATTAGTCCCGACACGACTCACACGCGTGACAGACTTAAATTACCAAACTGCCGTATTTATCACTTCCGACAATTTATCAAATATCATAATTCCATATTACATATCACCCAGTAATATTCAATAGTTCACAACAATAAGTACTAACCCTTGGCACGCTAGTTAATAATTATTTTAATCCGGATTAATAACAAATTAATTTCTCACATTTTAATTTAATTAATCCAACAACAACAATTAATCGCATACTTATTCTCATAATAATAATTAATCATATAATTTTGAAATCGTCAAAAATACGTTGTGTTACAGGCGTTTTCAAGTTTGAAGGGGGTTTTCTTGGAGATTTCATGAAGCATGCTTGTGGATCTAGGTGACCTCCTTGAGGCCACCTTAGGATGTGGAAGGTTTCCATCATCATTCTTCTTCATCCAACCATGTTAGATCTATTAAGGTGGTAAAATATACTCTTTAAGTTTAAGAACTCTATTCATTATTATTTGGTCTTGTATGAGGAGTTTAAAGAGTAGAATGCATGCATATGTAAAAAGGTTATTTTCTCATGATTTATGTAAAATGCTTTTACAAATGGATTCAAAGTTTTGAGAAAACATTTTTTTTTTCAAGATGAGTTGGTATTTAAACATTTTATGAAATAGTATGTTTTGAAATGATATCTATCTTGGTAAGATATTTTATGTGTGAAGTTTTAGAGTTTTCTTATAAAAATGGAATTTCTATGAAGTTAGGCATTTGGTAAAGTGTTGAAGAACAAAAATGTCATTTAGTCTTAAAAATCGTGTTTTTGTATGTATTATGAAATTTCTTATGTTAATCATATATTAAACTCAATTTTATGGACTTTTTGACTAAAAACCCCTCTTTCTTATGTATAAGATTGTAGTATTTTTATGACGAGCTTATAAACAAGTATAATATAGGTTTTAATGAGTTTTAACATGAAGTGAGAAAATAGAAATTTCATCCCCTAAAGTGAGCTAATGAATATTGAAAATGTGATAAGTGTATGTTTTCAAGACTAAATGTGTTAAAAAAGGAAAAGTGGTGTTTTCTTGTAAAGTATTCTTCAAAATTCCAAATGGTTTCTTTGATAAATAAAGTAATGAAATAAAGAAGTTTTCAATTTCAGAAGTGTGTTACTCCAAAGTGTTAAAGAAGTATTAATAAGTTTTAGACATTTAAGAAGTTAATATGTGTAACTTAACAATGTATTTGAAAAAATGACACTTGTGAGAAGGGAGAAAAATGCAAGTTCGGAAACAAATGGGCATTATGGTAATTTTACATAAAGTGGAATATTTTTATGAAATAAAAATGTTGGAAGAGGTGTTACAAAAAATGGTCCGAAATGGGAGTTTTTTGGGAATGAAATCAACGTAAATGCGTAAAGGACATGAAGGGGTGTAGTTCCCGAGAATTGTGGCTTTGGCTGATAAAAGTGGAATAACGTGGACATGGTAAAGAGTTAAAACACATTGAAAAAGGATTCAAATGTGACCGGATAATTTAGGAGGGTTCGGAGCCCTGCGATGAAAGACCCAAAACCATTATCCAGAGCATATGGTGGCATTTTCGATAGTATGGAGTTCGTTAAAGTACGCGATATTGTTGTGTTATAAGTAATAAGATAATGATAAAAAATGGAACATGATAAAGAAATTGGTCGTGATAAAAAAAGAGAAAATACAATCTTTGTGAAATGAAATTGATAAATGTTCGTGTTTGAAAATGTAATTAGATAAGAAATATGAAAATGAATAAGTCCAAGTAAAGATTGAGTTAATGACATAAGTACGGTATGGACTACCGTCCACTATCCCGTTAATTATCCTCAGAACAATTTAATGGCCCCAAAAAATAAATAACATGACTCAGACACATGCCCCATCAG
This sequence comes from Sambucus nigra, assembly GCA_949130495.1. Classification (NCBI taxonomy): domain Eukaryota; kingdom Viridiplantae; phylum Streptophyta; class Magnoliopsida; order Dipsacales; family Adoxaceae; genus Sambucus; species Sambucus nigra. The sequence continues at coordinate 222,056,206 of OX422221.1, read as the reverse complement.
AACTAGGCATCACAACCACAAAATCTTGGTATCACTGCCATAATAACACTTGGCATACTCACCAACCGGGATCCATGGCCTAATCTTTCGATAATAAACAAAATTATAGACGACGGTACACCCCGTCCAACAAGTGATTTGGTAAAGGAATGCCTACACATTCTCCAATAATAATTATCATGATATCATTTTCTCAATTAAAAAAATAAATAAATTCAATTTCCATAAATCAAGTGTACATGATTTCTACTCAAGTTCTATAACCTAACATGCTCGTAAAATCAGCTAGTTTTATTACCCTAAACTATATGGCATGAAAATAACACATACACAATGGGTGTAATAATGAATATGGTATACGAGAATATAATACATATAAATGCAATACAAGCATGAAGATAACTATACAATCATGATTGATTAAGTGTAGCACACTAAATTAACAACTGGAGAATGAAACTACCTCAAGAGAGTCAAAATTCACAATTACAGACATGTTTTAAAAATCTAGTGAAATAAGATCGAAACATTAACCGAATTGTCACTCTGAATTTAAATTTGTATTTTACACCAAAAATTAGGTCAGGTAGGTGCTTTGAGTTTTTCTCAAATCTCATCCAAACGCACTTAAAAAGAAGATCTAAAACACTTTAAACCCACTATTCTCATTCCTCTCATTTTTGCCTCTTTAGGTTCCATTTTTGGCCTATCTATTTTCTCTTCTCACACTTAAAATCAGCCCTAACATTCCTTATTAACCTCTCCCTCAAAACCTAGCTTGGAGCCTCGGCTAACTCATATTACCATATTACTCTGTAATTCAAGATTGTATACTTTTTATATTTAAACCATTATAAAATGTCCAAAAACATTTAAAATTAATTTTAAATGTTTGATTCAATTTTAAACTAAAATAAATTATTTTTTAAATATAATATCAATAACAATATTTTCATTTAAAACAAAACATACCGATTTATAAAATAATAATATTATTGAAATCATATATAATGTTCATAAATAAGACTATAAAATAGCGGGGTGTTACATGAGATTTCGATCCGATGGCCCAGTTGTGGTACCTGGTATAATTAGATCTCGATAGCACATGAGGGATGCATCCGCGATGTCCATGATTGGGGATTATGATTATATGTATATAGTGAATGATAAATATGTATATGTGTTCGAGATATTACGTGTATATCTATTTATAACACGTGTATAGCTATATTATTTATGAAAGTATACCTAGTGAGGGTAGCATATTGCTAGCTAATGGTAACCATTAGCGGGATGGGTAATGATAGATGTTATTGTCCTAGTTAGATTGGTTAGTGTAATAAGGAAAATAAAAATGAACACGTTAGGTGCGCATTTTTTATGAGAGGTGAGGATAAGTCTCATAAGAGTGCAACTGGTGAATTAATTGCGAAGGTAATACACTGCATGTTTTAATTTAAAGCATTTAAATACTCACAAAATATTTTCAATAGTTTTCAAGATTTGACCCGCTGGAAAATCAATTTTTATTTTCAAAATGGCAGGTGTGGAGTAGCAACAGGGACAACAGGGTAAGTTATTTCATGCCGCCGGATGCTGCGAGTTTGATTGTAGACGCTTCAACTTCTTTTTGTCTAGTTAGGACTCAGTTTCATTTCCAGTATTTTCTTTTGTATGTGTTCCCCGTAGTTGGATATGACTTTACATTTATGTATGATATATTCTTTATTTAACAATTTTTAATTACGTTGAATGATTACTTATAGTGACTGATATTTTATTCGGATCGCGTTATTTATTTACGCATATCAATTATCATTCCATTGTATGTATGGTTTCATATATTTTATATTATATTAATTATTGCGATAGTGATTCTGAGAATGAAATCATACTGGATTCATGTTTTATTTTGATAAAGGATTGATCACCCAATATTAGAATATGTGGGGTGTCACACATATGCTTATAAAAAACTAAAGCCTCCTGGGAAGAATTACCCAACCCATGATCTGGAGTTTGCAGTAGCGGTTTTTGTGCTTTGGATTTGAAGACACCATTTTAGGGAGAGAGATTACATATTTTCACGGACCATAAGATTGTAAAGTAATTTTTCATTCAGAGGTAGTTGAACATGAGTTGCATACCGACAGTTACACTTTTGGTAATTTAGAAGGCAAAGTGGAGTTCGATTTGTCTTGAGGTTAAGTTATGGCATGCCTTTATGACAGTTATTCTACCACACTTGAGTTCATTACTCTTGTCATGAGGGCACAAGCAAAGGATCTTTCTTGTCAAGAGAATGTCATATACTTATTGGCTGAGGGAGCAGAATCATACTTGATTAGATTTGATGAATTTATATGGTAGATTAATGATTACCGAGGATTAAGAATTATAGAAAGTAGTAATGATTTAGGCACATGGGTCTCATTTTATTCTACATTCCTATGGGGTTAAGATATACCAGGATATGAGGTACCAATATTAGTGGGTAGGCATAAAGAAGGACATCGCAGTGTTTATGCCTAAGTGTGCTACTTTCTAGATGGTAAAGACAGATCGATAAAGGCCGACAGGGTGGGAAAACATTTAGATGGACTTCATAGAGGATTTCCTACATCACAAGGGGGCATGATTCCATCTGGGTTACCATAAACCGTTTGACTAAGCTGGCTTACCTTTTTCGATTCAGATAGATTTTACTTCGGAGTAGTACGCCAGGATTTTCCTTGTATAGATTGTAAAGTTTCATGGTGTACCACCTAACATCGTGTCAGATTGGGAAAAGACATCTTGTCCCACTTTTAGAGGAGTTCGCAACTAGCATTGGGGATAAAGTTGAGATTGAGCATATCTTATCACCTATAGATGTATGGACAAACGAAGCGGGTGAACCAAATATTTTATAACATGTTATGGGTGTGTATCTTGGTCTTCAAGGGAAGTTTGGAGAAATACTTATAGTTGGTGGAGTTTTCTTACAACAAAAGTCATTAGTTTACTCATCTAATGGAACCATTTAAGGGTTTGTATGGGAAGCCTTATCGTTCACCCACTTGTTGAATTGAGCTGGGGGAGAACAAGCTTCTTGAAACCGAGTTTATTTAGGACACTTAAGAAAAGGTGGATCTTATCAATAAGAGGATTCAAATTTCCTAGAGTCATCAGAAGAGTCATGTAGATGAGGGGATAAGGCACCTATAGTTTGATATTGGTGGGCAGGTGCTAGTAGGGTGTCTCCCACGAAGGTATTGATGCGGTTCAGGAATAAGGGGAAGTTAACTCTCCAGTATGAGGGTTCATTTACCATTATTGATTGTATCAGACCAATGGCATCTCGTTTATCCTTATTAGACCATTTGCAGTAGATGCACGATGTATTTCATGTCTCAATGTTACGGAGGTTCTTTAGAGACACCTTAGCATATCGACACATTGATTTCAGTGAGATAGAGCTTAAGCCTTACTATAGTTATGAGGATAATCTAATTCATATCTTATATGATAAAGAGCATACTATAGTCTTAAATGTGATTCCTTTAGGGCATGTCCAATGGGGGCATCATAACGAGGACGAGTCAATGTGGGAGATGGAGGACGACATGTGAGAAAAGTATCTATAACTATTATGGTCATACGTATCAAATTCCAAGGATAAAGTTCATTTATTAGGGGAAAGACTTTAATACCCTGTATTTTTTGGTAATTATTTATGAAAACAAACTAATAAAATGGAATCAATTATTACTTGAGTGAATTGGTAATGATAAAAAGTCATATTTAAATGATGTCTAAATTTTCATATTTGTGATTTATTTGTACTACATGTTATATTTAATTAGTGGATGTAATAAATTAAGACTAGAATATATCTGATTACGTGTAAAATAAATATTTGTATGTTTTATTTTTCATGCTGAGGTACTGCCATGATTTATGAGGTACTACTATTTAGAGAGGACTCTAGAGTGATATGGAAGTCTGGATATGGATTTTTATCATTTTAAGTGGGCCCAAGGGTAGGTATACCCTTAGTCTAAGTTTTAGACTATTCTCTATAGTATTTTGGGCTCATTTAGAGGCTCCAAAACTGGTCTAATATTGATCTTTAGGTTTATGGATTAATTAGGAGTGTTAGACATCATTACTCAATTACTTTACACCAGAGAAATAAACCCTAACATCCTTAAACTTTTTGAGAACACACAATATGGTTGACTTACTTGAGTATGTACTATATAGGAGTTCCAACTAGTTTGGATATGTTGACAAAATTTAGTAGATTCTTTTGAGCATCTTCTCTATGGTATTGTAAGGCTTCACCAATAATTACCAGTCCAAAATATCCTTCATTGCAATAAAGGGAAGTTAACAACACACATAGGATACATATTCATGCATTACTTTAGGGGGGGGGGGGGTGTTAAAATATTTTTAAATATTTTTGGGAAATTTTTAAACATTTTAAAATGATTTTTAAGGATGTAATAATTTGAATTTAAAATATTTGGGGGTAAAAGTTGGATTTATAATCACTTTAAAAACTTCCTAGGTAGGAAACAAAATCGGTACAAAATATTATGGGACAAAATAGGATTTTAAAAACTTCTAAAACACGCGCTTTTGTTTCAGTTATAGCCTTTCACGTGTGTGCGTTTGATTGGCCTGGTTTGTGTTTCTTTTGTCTCACAACACTTAGACATAATCTTAACCCTTAGACCATTTGTAATCAACGTCCTGCATGTCATCTGAGTTAATCCAAGTGAGATAGGAAGGACCAATGGGAGGGAGAGTTTGTGTTATGCATTTATTATCATTAGATTTAAACTCAAACATCCATTTATTTCCTTCAATCATCTAGAATACTCCTTACTTAATATAAATATGGACCCTTGATGAGGCATTTACAGAATTTTGACACTTCGTCCATTTGAGAGAATAAAAGAGAGAGAGAGGGAGACAGAGAGAGACAAAGAAAACAAAAAGAAAAAATAAAGAGAAAAATCTAGGTTTTCTCCCAAACCAAACATATACACTTTCATATTAGACTATACCAAAAAAACACCATTCTTAAGTATTAGAAATTTAGGTTTTCTCGAGTGTTTTGGGTTTGGCTATTTGAAGAACACTCTTAAAACTTTATCTCTCTTACGAACACGAATCTCTGTGTGTTTTTCATATTTCTTTCTAGAAATTGTTAGAAAGACGTTTGAGATACATTTCACGCTAATCTAGTGTTTCTATATTGTTTGGATCTTCACTTTTATTGTATATTTGTTTAGATTTATTCTCTCTAGTTTCAATACCTTGAAAAGGAGACTTTAGAATCAGTGTAGTTTTTTTAGATCTAAAGTTTTTATTTCTAAGAAAAAGTTTTACAGTTTGTGAAACTTGTTTTGTACATAAAAAAAGTTTTCAAAACTTAGATCTATTTTTTGAAAGATTTAGCTTCAGATCTTAAATTTTGTTTCGAACAGAAGTCTGGTTTTCTTGGAAATTGAACACTTGCATGTCATATAGAATTCTTGTAATTTGTAGGACTGTTTTTATATTCTAAATAGAAAAGTTGAGTTGTATTCTGCATATTAGGCACTTCAAAATCACTACACTCTCACACGAACGCATAGAAAAAGTGTTTTTCCTTTGAGAGATTTAGTTTGATTGATCCACTAGAGCAAGGAGTTAAAGCAAGGAACAACTAGGAAGATTAAAAGTGTCAGAATCAGAATACCATGGAGGAGATTAGTGCTTGTGAGGTATATTTCTGTCTTTTAGCTTTGGGATCTTGTGTTTGCATGCTCATGTGCTTGTAACTCTTGAAACTATTTTAGTGGACTTTTTTGGTTGTGGCTTAGAGCTCACCGTGGATGTTTCCTCAGATTTGAGGGTTTACAATGTAAAAAATACCTGTGTCAAACTTTACTGATTTCTGTTCTTACTGCTTATATTGTTTGGTTTCTTTCCAAAGAATTAATATAGGTTTTTAACTTAAAACCTAGGTAATCAAGCTACCAAGTCTTAAATCTGAATTTACCAAACTTTACACATCTTGTGTGTTAAGATTTCTAAAAGTAGTTTCCTAAAAGAGTTTGTTTCGGAGTCTACTTAATCTTTAATGCTGTGTTAAAAACTAAGTGAACTATTTTCACCTTTATAAAGCTTACGGAGAATTTGGGTGAAGAAAGAATAAGTATAAATGCATAAAAATTCATCCTTCATAAGCTCAGGTAAGAAATATCTTGCTTGATCACATATATAAATTGTGACTTGTTTATAATTCATGATATATAATGTATTCTGAGATTTACACTCATATTTAAGACTGCGATCTTAATAATGCTTGGATAATGAATTAACAAGTATTAGTGATGAAATAATTTTGAATCGAAAGACTCAAGCTTTTAAAGAAAAATCATGAATTGAATCATTTTGAACGATGAATTTGTTATTATACCTTATGTTTAGGTTTGATTTTCGTATGTAAGATAAATCCCCATGTTAATTTGATATTTCAATTAAAAATCACATATATATTTGACTTCATTAATAGTGATAGATGAATCAAGTTTGATTAAAGGATTTCATAAATTAGACCTTTAATTCTAATTAGAGTTAGTTCATACATGTTGGTGTTGTAATTATGTAACTTGGGTTAAAAAATGAATGGACAATTTGATGATTTGAAGCATTAGATTTGAGTTTTGTGTTAAATACGGTAGTTTTGGTTTTGGGGAAGAAGGATTTTGCACATACCTCGTTCAAATGATATTGCTGTCTCATTCGAAATAAAAGGGGTATGTCGTTGGGATGACTTCAATATCTCATCCGACGGATATCGTGCTATCGACGATGATTGGGGAAACAAAGAACGACTTTGGGTTTTGTTCACATAATAAATTCATGGGCAATCATTATGAAATTATAATGCAGTTTAAGATGATGGTTAAATTAAAGAATTCCGAGGAAAGATTTTCTATGTAGGTTTGATAATCATAAAAATTTATTTAATTAAGTATAATCTTATATTGGGGATTGGGATGATTTGGGGTATGCACGTGAGTGAAGAGACATACTATAATTGTGTGTGTGTATGTGTGTGTGTGTGTGTGTGTGTGTTGCTTGTGTGAACATACCCTTACTCGTGGGGATTCCATAGGTCGGGGTTTCTTTAAACGTAGCGGCCGTGTACCGCACACCTAGTTGTTGACGCGGGTCGTTGTGGAAGTATTTACGTTTTAATCATACATTCAAGATCGTCATCCCTTCGCGATGAGAGATGTAGGGGGACTCGATCCACCAATTGGGTTTGGGTATGGTACTAGCTAATGGTGCTACTGTGTAGAGGTCTCTCCGTTCTTGTATGTGTGTTTATTTGTTCGTAAGGTGGGGAACTCCTAAGGATTTTCCGATAGAAAGGATCCCGAAGGCAGTTTCCTTCATTTGATATTAATAATATTATAAAAAGAGATATTTGTTACACCCCGCATAATAAAATACCGAACGATCAATCCTGTACCAAATTAAAACAGGAGTCTCCTATGGTTCATTCTTAGCAGCACTGCCGAAAACCAATTTAATTACTAATAACCTATTAGGGTGGCGTCAAAATTTTATTTAACTAATCTTTTTAATCAAACCAACTAAATAAAACATTCACACAGTTTATATGCATGGAACTGAAATGAAATAAAATAACCGAACACTCGATTTAAGATAAAACAATCCCAAACGAATGCCACACTAAAAAGGCGATAAAAGAATAAATAAATACAATTGGGATTTCGGCCCTAGTGATACTACAATGCTTCCTATCTAGGTCGCAAGAATAGAAGAATCTAAAAATAAACCTCCATGCATCTACATCTACTGCAGCAAACGTCTGACTCGAAGGAATCATCATCCAGGCGTCCCGGTGTCTCGACACCTATATATATAATATATAACAAGAGAGGAAAAAAAGAGAGAAACGGGTCAGATCCCGAGTTGGAAAATATTTTAGCAAGTGCATAAATTCCATATATTAAAATATGATTTATCTCATATTTAAATTGGTATCGCACTCCCATGAGATACCCCTCACCCCTCTTCTAATAGTGCACTCCTATCGCATACCTTATTGACAACCTAATTAAGCTATCCTGCCTAACTAGACGATATCACCGCCTCTAAAACCTCCTAAACCCGAGTACTAAGGGCTAAACTTCACCCTATTCCCAACACTGGGCTACGTTCATGCGTGGGGCGTCTCGCGAAGATAAATCCAAACAAGGAACCCCCCTGATACACTACTACTTGGCAATGTTGATCGTTGATATCCATTAGGCCCTCAACACATAATGTATATCAGAACTCATATATCTATATAAACATATAATTCTCACTTTAATATACAAATCATAATTTAAGTCCGGATAAAATCTCTCTGAATGGGAATAAATCCTTATTCATTACTCTTTACTCTAGTCAGAGATATATGCTATCTTGTCTTCATATACAGACAATATACTATACACAACAAGTATAATAACCATCCCACCGAGATATAACTTGAGGATGAAGTCTCATTGTGCCTATTCGAATCCGGGTTTACTCACTCAACCATGGTACCAAGCCAGACTCACTCATGGTCATAGTAAAAACAAACAATGGTGGAGGAAATCATATTCCCTCTGCAAGTGGAGTACACACATCGGACTCGAACGCGGGACGAGATGACCTGGGGATATATTCTCCCTGCTCCTCAAGCCAGGGGATTCACCCATATTGCACAACCTCCCCGGATCGCACTATAGAAAATATATAATCTAGCTGTTCCAACCCTACGCCAAAGAAAAGCCCGTGCAATCAGCCTCTAAGATACAAATATACCAATCACACACAGATATATATGTATTCGTGTCATATTATATATACTGTAATCACATCATCTATATAATCTATATCATTCTTGAAATGTATATATGGCTATAACTGCCAATCTCATATAGCGATAGCCAATAACCCCGAATGTTCCCATTCGTAATAATATTTAAGTATTTACCTACATAAAATACTAATCCCATAAGTATTTTCTTACATAAATATAACTCGCACCTTAATCACTTTTAAGGATTTATGTATATTCTCCAAATATACCAATCCATACTAATTAAATAAGTATACTCTCAACTTATTTTAAATCCTATAGGTATCGCGTTACCTATAATAATAGTCGTCATTAGACGTATAGGATAACCACTCAACTCTCTTTAGACCATATCCTAAATTTCATCCTAATCACCTCCTAGGATTTACTCAATTACAATTGGCCCATATTATCCTAACCTCATAAATATACTTACATACGCTTGCCGAATAATTTTCTCGAATGTCTCTCGTCCTAAACATTCGTTAGGTCCACACCCCTGATTGTACCCTAAGCTAACCCAAGGTTAGTATGCCACTCCTCAAGTACTTTAGGTTATAACCATCTATAATACATTGATTAGGAAAGACCTTAAGTTTTAAACCAAAAGAGAAAAGGAATAGAAAAAAAATCCAATTCTTAGGCAGAAAACAGGGTGCCGATTGACCGGCCCCTGACTCCTTGTCAATCGCAATTTGGGATTTTGCCTTGCTAAGAAATCAGTAGTACTTTTTCCCCTAACCCGATCGAACTTCTATAGGGGCGCGGTCGATTGGTCATACTAAATAGGTCGGCCAACTCTCCATTTCTTGCACAACCTAAACCTCCAAAACACCAATTATCATCCAAATCTCCATTCTTATGGGTTTTAATCTCAACCAACAACACTATAAACATCTAATCTATATTTTCCAACTACCACATCAATTATTTGGGGAATTAAATCCATTTTATTAAATTTAAACCCAAAAATCCTTTAAGCCCTAGTTTTACTATTTCCCCCATTTCTAACCATTTCCACACTCCATTATTATGGATTTAACACTAGAGATCATTAAGAGTTTACAATAAATCAAATTGTAAACTTAAAATAAATTTCCCCAAATTTAGTTTTAGGGTTCTAACCCAAAATTATATAGTTTACCAACTATAATATGAGATACACACACTATGTAAAATAAAGCAATTAAACAGTTATCTCGTGGATAAAATTCGACGACGTCGAGTCGAATCCCGTGGAGTTTGGGCAGAATCTCCTTTTATTTCCTCTTCCTTTATTCTCTTCTTTCCTTTCTCTCAATCTCTCGAGCCTTATATAGAGAGAAATAAGGGTTTATCCCTCATAAACCCAAAAATGACTCGTTTACTCAATTGCGAGTCCCTATTAGTCCAAAAATCCCAGAACCTAAACACTGCCCTCGGATACTCTATTATGACTAATTCGGCCATTCCAAAACCAACCACCCACTCGAAATCTCCATCCGAGTCACTTAACTGCAATTTACTAATTAAACCCAAAACATCTCAATATGGGTTTCCCAATTAAAATATTATCCTTTGTCGCTTTATCCAGCTGCGACATGTAATTAAAATAATCTGACTTATTTACTTAATCCCAAAAGTAAATGTAACACGCATCGAAAATCCTTAAATCCTCATAAACTCCAAAAATTATTATTTAGATAAATTTCTCAAATCTCCAAATTACTCCCACTTATGAAATTTAATTATCCATAAAAGTACGGGGCATTACATTCTCCCCCTCTTACAACGAAATTTCGTCCCCAAAATTCAGATATGACTGGTACTACCAACCTCGGATTGCTACTCACACTTCATCCTGCAGACACAAGTCGAAGGTACCAATCCAAATGGTACCCTACCATATACTCACTCGTGGTACCCTCGCACTTGCTTAACCATAAGATTAACTATGTCTTTATAGGCTACGACACTACCTTGATTGTAAGGTTGAATCTCACATCACAACGCACTAGTGCTTTTATAATCGCACATAATGAGCCCATAATCGTCACTCTAACTTATTGATCCTATCGGAGATTCTCTACTCCAGGCGTCCACTTATCTACATCAGTACATCTAACTCCTTCCAAAAGGAAGTTACCTTAACGATCGACTACTCTCTTCATCTGATTGCTTATCTTAGGTGTACTAACTCTTGTTCCACCTACACCATTGGGTTTTCGCGTGCCTCCTGTGATGTTCCATCCAGCCCCTTCCAAATCCATTTATAATTGCCTCGCATCATGTTCTTCAACTTTATATACTGCGCCCCTTCTATTTCAGACGGTATATAAAACCAACTTACCATACACCTTTTGGCCCGTGCCTATCTTCACAACCATTGTAAACATTACACACGTAACACTCTCTCTAAAAGTGGGCCTCACTTTCTTGTTCAGGTGCTAACACCTGGGTATTCTCAATAATCTTCTCAAGATCCAATTCTTCTTATATTTGGAAATCAAATCCTTCTTAAAGTTAACCCACGAATCTTCTCGTGGTTAACTCGCCATAATCTCCTTATATCGGTGCCACTAGTCCTACTGGCCTTACTTCCTAATAACCCTACGATCAAAGTGTTTCTAACGTATGTAAAATAAGTACTATCTTAACTATATCCCGAGTGCCCAAGACCTCTCTCAACTTTCAAAATTTGCTCGGTTTCATGCGTGGGATGTCTCACAAAGCGAAATCTAGACACGGAACCCTCCCGTTACACTACTTCCTCGCATCGTCGGTCATCGACATATAATGGCCTAAGGCAAACCATAGATATGTTCTAAAATCCTATCTCGTTAACGTAATAACGCTCTTCTACCACTATGTCCTCCCGTGTTGGCGAAATGGAAAGTCTAACTAATCGGGTGCCTACTCTCTACAAAGGTGTTACGAACATTCTACCCAAAACATAATTCCAATGAATTAGCCTTCTATTCAAGGTCTGGCTATAAGCCTCAAATCACTACCTTTAGCTTGCCTCACCCACATACTTGCGGTGAGAAAAATATTTCCAGTGCTTTTCCACAGCACATCTACTTAGCCCCTAGTCATCACATGGCTCTCGGCTAATATCACCAAAATTAACATCCTAGCGTCCAGTAATATCTCTCCACTCCCAACGTTGTTAAGGTTCGTGCATGGAGCATCTCACAAGTGAGATCCAAATAAGGAACCCCTCATATACACTACTACTTAACCTTGTCGATCGTGGAGGTATGTCAACGTAAAACATGAAAAATTATAAATCCTGCATATCCCCATGCACATTAAAAAAATCATGCTAGTGAAACATCTACTCACCAAAGTTCCATCTAGATGCATAATAAAGGCGAGCTCAACCTGTATCCAGGTGAGATATTGTAACAACAACCAGTTCCACTCGGGAACCGCGGATACGATAGTCTTGCAATCATTATCTTGCTATCATTCTGATCATTCACAAACACATATTGTACTCATCAGAGTACTATGCTCGTATAAAACACACAAAACGAGCAGCACAAACCAAATATAAGCTCAAAATATCAGCACCCGCTTTTCACAGCGAATGAAGAAAAAATAGAACCCCGCTACCACAGAAAAACATATAGACATACACTATATAATGTTACCGATACCGCCAGTAAACTCGAATCACACACGAATCTAGAGTTAGCGAAATACCGCGACTTTATCTAGCCACACCAAATATACCTCCTCCATCTGAGGTGGAACTCATAACAATAACTTCGCCAATCCCCCTATTTGGTTCCCGGAAATGGTACACTTGTCTTAACCAAACCAAAACTACTCTAATCAATGCCCCATCTCGGCACACTATCCTTGTCCTTTAACTCCTATCGAGCAAGGACTAACCGTGTGGTTCTACACTACACATTACAACATTCCCCATTTCTAGCCACCCTGACCATGTTAAGGTTATCATTATCTCGAACTCTATAGCCTCAATCCAGACAATCACCTTCTTAGTCCCCTTAACTTCTTTGTCAAAAGGAAAATCCACCACCGGCCTCATCAACCCCGTTTCAAAGAATTCCCCAGGTGGATGTCCACCAATGGGGTTCTACAAACGCAAATTCTTCACAAGTGTGAGCAACACTTACTAGTGAACCTATCGTTACTCTGAAGGACTCTCTCTTCATTATGCCTATCTTAATTCGGCACAAAGTTTATTTATCCACATAACTCTTTATTTACCGTCGGCCTCATACCGATCTTTATGTGAATAATCCATAAACTGGATTCTTTTCATTCCTGCTAAATTATGGGAACTCACGGTTGAAAACCGTCCGTAAGATCCCTTTATGAACAAAACATCCTGCTCCCTTAAACATGGTGACTACCGTTCCCAACATTTCAATATTTCTCCCACGAGTGAAAAATTTTCCTCGGATTTTAACATATGGGTATTTCCATATCCTTCTCTAAGCCAAAGCTCCTGAGCCTTATACTCCCACTTAGTAATACTACACTTACTTCGCATAACTTAACTTCAACCTATGGTCCTTATTAGAGACCCTTTCAAACTTCTTTCCCCAACTTAGCTTTACGAGGAAATTCAGCTTTAGCACTACTCTCTACTATAGCGATACTTGGATACTCATAACTACTATACTTTAGCAGTCATTGCAGCAATCCCGAACAATGCCACAAAAGGGAGTGACCTCAACTGTGGCCCTCATCCCCGACTTCAACTTATAGCTCTAGCTAAGCCACGCCTCCTGATGCCCTCATAACGGCCTTCCTTAGTCGCCCTTCCTTGATCAGCACACGAATCCCGAATGAACACGCAAAAGATTTACTATAGTCTTATATAAAGTCAGGATAACGAAATCTCACAAGAAGAATCTTCAATCCTAATCCTAAGGCTCCATATCAAATCGAGAGCAACGCTGAAAGCATATTACATCCGCACATATTCCTAAGGACACTAGAAACTGATGCTCTAATACCATCTGTGACACCCCGCCTAATAAAATACTGGGCGATCAATCTTGTACCAAATTAAAACAAGAGTCTCCTATGGTTCATTCTTAGCACCACTGTCAAAAACTAATTTAATTACTAATAACCTATTAGGTTGGCGTCAAAATTTTATTTAATTAATCTTTTTAATCAAACGAACTAAATAAAACATTCACACAGTTTATATGCATGGAACTAAAATTAAATAAAATAACTGAACACTCGGTTTAACATAAAACAATCCCAAACGAATGCCGCACTAAAAAGGGAGTAAAAGAATAAATAAATACAATTAAGCTTTCAGCCCTAGTGATACTACAATGCTTCCTATCTAGGTCACAAAAATATAAGCGTCTAAATATAAACTTGCATGCATCCACAGCTGCTGCATCAAATGCCTGACTCGAAGGAATCATCATCCAGGCGTCCCTGTGTCTAGACACCTATATATATATAATATATAACAAGAGAGGAAAAAAAAGAGAAACGGGTCAGAGCCTGAGTTGGAAAATATTTTAGCAAGTGCATAAATGCCATATATTAAAATATGATTTATCTCATATTTAAATTGGTATCGCACTCCCATGAGATACCCCTCACCCCTCTTCTAATAGCGCACTCCCATCACATACCTTATTGACAACCTAATTAAGCTATCCTGCCTAACTAGACGATATCACCGCCTCTAAAACCTCCTAAACCCGAGTACTAAGGGCTAAACTTCACCCTATTCCCAACACTGGGCTACGTTCATGCGTGGGGCGTCTCGCGAAGATAAATCCAAACAAGGAACCCCCCTGATACACTACTACTTGGCAATGTTGATCGTTGATATCCATTAGGCCCTCAACACATAATGTATATCAGAACTCATATATCTATATAAACATATAATTCTCACTTTAATATACAAATCATAATTTAAGTCCGGATAAAATCTCTCTGAATGGGAATAAATCCTTATTCATTACTCTTTACTCTAGTCAGAGATATATGCTATCTTGTCTTCATATACAGACAATATACTATACACAACAAGTATAATAACCATCCCACCGAGATATAACTTGAGGATGAAGTCTCATTGTGCCTATTCGAATCCGGGTTTACTCACTCAACCATGGTACCAAGCCAGACTCACTCATGGTCATAGTAAAAACAAACAATGGTGGAGGAAATCATATTCCCTCTGCAAGTGGAGTACACACATCGGACTCGAACGCGGGACGAGATGACCTGGGGATATATTCTCCCTGCTCCTCAAGCCAGGGGATTCACCCATATTGCACAACCTCCCCGGATCGCACTATAGAAAATATATAATCTAGCTGTTCCAACCCTACGCCAAAGAAAAGCCCGTGCAATCAGCCTCTAAGATACAAATATACCAATCACACACAGATATATATGTATTCGTGTCATATTATATATACTGTAATCACATCATCTATATAATCTATATCATTCTTGAAATGTATATATGGCTATAACTGCCAATCTCATATAGCGATAGCCAATAACCCCGAATGTTCCCATTCGTAATAATATTTAAGTATTTACCTACATAAAATACTAATCCCATAAGTATTTTCTTACATAAATATAACTCTCACCTTAATCACTTGTAAGGATTTATGTATATTCTCCAAATATACCAATCCATACTAATTAAATGAGTATACTCTCAACTTATTTTAAATCCTATAGGTATCACGTTACCTATAACAATAGTCATCATTAGAAATATCGGATAACCACTCAACTTTCTTTAGCCCATATCCTAAATTTCATCCTATTCACGTCGCAGGATTTACTCAATTAGAATCGGCCTATATTATCCTAACTGCATAAATATACTTACATACGCTTGTCGAATAATTTTCTCGAATGTCTCTCGTCCTAAACATTCGTTAGGTCCGCACCCCTTATTATACCCTTAGCTAACCTAAGGTTAGTATGCGACTCCTCAAGTACTTTAGTTGATAACCATCTATAATACATTGATTAGGAAGGCCCTTAAGTTTTAAACCCAAAGACAAAAGGAATAGAAAAAAAAACCAATTCTTGGGTAGAAAACAGGGTGTCGATCGACCGACCCTTGACCCCCGATCGACCGCGAGTTTGGATTTGGGATTTCACCTTGCTTAGAAATCAGTAGGCCTTTTTCCCCTAATCCGGTCGACCGACCATAGGGGTGTGG
Source organism: Sambucus nigra (assembly GCA_949130495.1). NCBI lineage: Eukaryota > Viridiplantae > Streptophyta > Magnoliopsida > Dipsacales > Adoxaceae > Sambucus > Sambucus nigra. The sequence continues at coordinate 222,040,106 of OX422221.1, read as the reverse complement.
TCGACTGGTCATACCAGATAGGTCGGCCAACTCTCCATTTCTTCCACAACCTAAACCTCCAAAACATTGATTATCTTCCCAATCTACATTCTTATGGTTTTTAATCTTAACGAACAACACTATAAACATCTAATCTATATTTTCCAACTACCACATCAATTATTTGGGGAATTAAACCCATTTTCTTATATTTAAACCCAAAAATCCTTTTAGCCCTAGTTTTACCATTTCCCCCATTTCTAACCATTTCCACACTCCATTATTATAGATTTAACACTAGAGATCATTAAGAGTTTACACTACATCAAATTGTAAACTTAAACTCAATTTCCCTTATTTTATTTTAAGGGTTCTAACCCCAAATTATATAGTTTACCAACTATAATATGAGACACACACACTATGTAAAATAAAGCAATAAACACTTGCCTCGTGGATAAATCCGACGACCTCGAGTCGAATCCCGCGGAGTTTGGCCGGAATCTCCTTTTCTCTCCTCTTACTTTCTTCTTTTCTTCTTTCCTCTCTCTCATTCTCTCGAGCCTTATATAGAGAGAAATAAGGGTTTATCCCTTATAAACCAAAAAATGACTCGTTTACTCAATTGCGAGTCCCTATTAGTCCAAAAATCCCCGGAACCTAAACACACTCCTCGGATACTCTATACTGACTATCTTGGCCATTCCGAAACCAACCACACACTCGAAATCTCCATCCGAGTCACTTAAGTACAATTTACTAATTAAACCCAACACATATCAATACGCCTTTTTCAATTAAAGTATTATCCTTTGTCGCTTTATCCAGTTGCGACATGTAATTTAGATAATCTGACTTATTTACTTAATCCCAAAAGTAAATGTAAGACGCATAGAAAATCCTCTAATCCTCATAAACTCCGAAAATTATTATTCAGAGAAATTTCTCAAATCTCCAAATTACGCCCACTTATGAAATTTAATTATACATAAAAATGCAGGGTATTACAATATTTTAGTCCATTGGTGGACATTTATTTATAATGAACTTTATGTCACATTTATATATTTTTATTGTACGATTGAGTGTATCTTACTTTAGGAGTGGCATTACGGGGTGATATTGAGGTTGTATTCTTAACAGGTGTAGTTACTTACACCCCAGTTATATATTATCAGTTTGTGCTCATTAATTTGTTTAGTGATAGATAATTTTAGTATCACTTATGCCTTCAGTTAGAACATGTGTTAGTGTTTCAATTACGGTGAGGGGTGAGGTATTTATTGCATGTAAGTGTCGACAAGGTGGCATGTTTATTGTGAATGAGTAGCACATTTAATATTATTGATATTGAAAATATTTCTTGCAACTTTAGGACGCTGACCTAATGTAACACCCCATATTTCCAAGGATATAGAATTTAATTAATTCGATGATAAAAGATTTAATTAATCTGGAGGATTTAATTAATTTGGTAGATTAAGAATTAATTGATTCGGGTTATTTAAAAAAATCACATGTGTTGTAATTTGAGGTCAAGATGGAGACTTTTAGTAAAGTGACTCAAATGAAGATTCTAAGTGCACGGTTGACTCCAGAGGGGTCGCAATAGTAAAAAAATAGTATTTGGGGGTAGTATATGGGTCTCAGGACATTTTTATGCATAATCGAGCCCACACGGGGGTGTTCCGGTCATTTGGGCTTGGCCCATAAGCTTAATTTCTAGATTTATAGTATTTAACCTAAGTCTAAGAGGGTTGGGAAACAATTAATATCATTCTAAACCCTAAGAAAAAAATAGGAGACAAAGGAAGAAAGCAGAAAGATTTTGGAAGCAAAATCAAAGGGGATTTAGGTTTGTTCGTCATCAATTCGCCTCCTACAACGAAATCAGACTCTACAAACCTCATCAGGCAAGTAGTTAGATTTCTTTTAATATAAATTGTAGTATTTCAATTCATATCATAGTGGGTGTGATAGAAATTTCTTTTGGGGTGGGTTGTCACATAAAATGGGTTTTCGGTAATTGGAGTATTGTGTGTAGAATTAATACTCAATTAGTAATGGAATTATATCCATCTTTGTTGGAATCATGTTGTATTCAAAATTTAGATACTAGTTTCAATTAATTGATGATTATGAGATCAAATCTAGGTTGATAATTGGATGAACCGTAATAAACCCAAATCGGGATATTTTGGGGAAAGTTAGATTTTGATAATGTTTAGAGATCATGATGATTATTAAAATATGTTACTGGAGGAAATAAATATGGGAGATTATTTAATTGAGGCTTGGATCAAAGTTGGAAAGGTTTGTGGTTAAAAAAACAACGGTTCAACGTAGTAACGCTCCAGATCCGTGATAAAAACTAGTCACACCCCATATCCGTGACAAAAACTAGTTACACTCCAGATTCGTGACAAAAACAAGTCACACTCTAGATCCGTGACACAATTAGAAGCACTTTATAAGTGTGACAAATTGCCAGAAGCGGGATTTTTATTTGTCCCTATTTTTAGCCTAGAGAGTTTTACGTTTTTAGGACTCTTCTAAACGACTTCTAACATATATATTTAATCACCGTGGGGGTTTATTCTAAGATTATTTATTTAGTAAAAAATGAATATGGGACCTATCTCCTTGTGATTATAGATGAATATCATTAGGAGTAGGAAGTGAGAAAAAGTTGTGACACCACACTGGTAATAGGGCTCGTAATTGAGTAACAAATGGACCTAATAGTAAATTGTCCTTAAATGTTTTAAAATTGTTAACAAGGGACCTAAGTGTAAATGGCTCAAAATAATTACTCTAAACCTAAACCACACTGGTGTATAGTCTAGTCCAAATTTCTATATCAATCCCAACCCATATTATACACCAAACCCAAACTACATAAAACCTAAGAGAGAAACAAGCCTTTTTTTTTGTCCAAACAACATAAACATTGTCAGTTGACATAAGCAAACCAGGACCCCCCCCCAAAAAAAAAAAAAAAAAAATTGAAGATCTCTAAACTCTCTCTCTCCTTCCTCTATCCTGTCCAATTAGCCAGCCACCAGGGACAGTGACATCCAACCATCATCCGACCACTAGCCGCCTAGCTCCGGTAGCCCTCTTCTCTATCCGGTGACCCAATACTCTGGTAAGGCATTTTTCTATTTTTTTTCCTTCTTTTTTATGACCTCTTTCCCCTTCTTTCTTATTTTTTTTTTCCCGTTCAAGTATAGATTAGATTAGATTAATATATTTTTTTCTCAAATGTTAAATTTATGCATTTATTTAATAAATTGATTATTTGATTTATGAAGATATATTATCTGAAATGTTAGAATTTTGCCATATATTTATCTCTTTCAGTGGATTAGAGCTATTGGTTTTAGGAATTTGTAATATACTTATCACTTTTTTAGTAACGAGTTGTTATTGTATTCAATATTGTTTTATTCGTGTTACAATTGTCTAAAAATACAAATTATCAATTAAATATTTATAGAAACATAAAAACAACCTTAAAAAATTTCTCGAGGGATACCGCCCCCGAACCCTCGTCATTGGGTTGTGCCCCACCTAGGCTAAATTCCTAGCTCTACCACTGATCATAAGATTGTGCATGCTAAGTTGATGGAACATAATGGAATTATCTTCTATATTTAAAAGCTTTCCAAAGTTAATTAATCCTTAATATTGTTTCAACTCATCATGTGACAATCTACATGGAAAATGATACATATCTAAACAAAAACCCCTTATATCTCCCACAGTGCATTAAATATTTGTACATTAGATTGGGGTCCATATAAAGTATAAGTATTTTATGAACTTGGGGAATGTTTTGGAGGATTTTCTTGAGTTTACATAGCATTACTCAATCTACCTACGTTAATCTAACCGGTTTGTAAGAAAAAACCTCATAACATGTTGTGACACCCCGCCTAATAAAATACCGGGCGATCAATCCTGTATCAAATTATAACATGAGTCTCATACCTGTTAGGCTGGCGCCAAAATTTTATTTAACTAATATTTTTAAATAAATTAATCCATAAAAACATCCACACAGATTATATACAAATGAAACTGAGATGAAATAAAATAACCGAATACTCGATTTAACAATAATACAACCCAATCGAATTTTGCATGAAAAGCGATAAAAGAATAAATAAATGCAGTTGGGTTCTCAGCCCGAATATTTATACAGTACCTCCTATCTAGATTACTAGGATAGAAGCGTCTACAGTAAACCTGCATGCATCCACAGCTACTGCAGCAGACGTCTGACTCGAACGAAACATCATCTAGGCGTCCCTGTGTTTGGACACACACACACACACACACACACACATATATATATATATATATATATATATATATATATATATATATATGTATGTATATAGCAAAAGAGGGAAAATATAGAAACGGGTCAGAGCCCGAGTTGTGAAAATATTTTGCAAGTGCATAATTACTTTATTTAAGAAAATATGTTTTATCTCATATTTAAATTAGTATCGCACTCCCATGGGATACCCCTCACCCTTCTTTTAATGGTGCACACCTATCGCATCCCTCTAAACATCCTAGTCAAGCTACCCTGCCTAACTAATTCGTCACCCCCAAATTCTGGAAGTCCTAAGTAAACCGAGTACAAAGGGATAAACTTCTCCCCAGTCTCAACACTGTGCCATGTTCATGCGTGGGGTGTCTCGCGAAGCGACATCCAAATAAGGAACCCCCCGATACACTACTACCTGGCAGTGTCGATCGTCGAGATCCATTAGACCCTCTGTATACAATGTATATATATACATACTCATATAAATATATACATTATCATACTCACTCTCAGATACATATCACTATATACATCCGGATAGAATCTCCGGGAATGAGATTTAATCTATATTAATTTTTATCTCTTTGCTCTAGTAGAGATATATAATATCTTATTCTCATACACAGGTAATATACTATACACCCAAGTATAATAACCATCCCAACGAGCTATAACTCGAGGATGCGGTCTCATAGTGCCTATCCAAAATTCAAGTTTACTCACTATACCACGGTACCAAGCCAGACTCTCTCATGGTCATGGTAAACAAATACACAATGGTGGATGCGATCAAGTTCCCCCTGCAAGTGGAGTACAAACGTCGCACTCGAATACGGGACGAGATAAACTGGGGATATACTCACCCTGCTCCTCAAGTCAGGGGATTCACCCACATCGTGTAACCTCCCTGGATCGCAATAGAGAAAATATATAATCTGGTTGTTCCAACCATACGCTAAAGGAAAGCCCATGGAATCAGCCTCTAAATACACATATACCAAGCATACACAGATATATATGTATTCGTATCATATAATATTGTAACAACCCGTCCTTTTTGGAGACAATTAAATTCCATAATTGAGTATGAATTGGCAATTTGGAGAATTTCTCAGAATAGTGATTCTTGGGATTTTTGAGGATTTAATGATTTTCGATGGGCGTGTAATTTCTTTTAAGCATAAATAGGTCGAAGTATTTTAATTATATGTCAACGTGGAGTAAAGCGACAAAAAGGTAAGATTTTTATTAGAAAACCCGCATTCAGTTATATTGGGTTAGAATAGTGATTTGCGGTCAAGTACCTCAGATGGAAATTTTGACTGCGCCGTGAGTCTCGGAATGTCCGAGATAGTCGGAAAAGAGTGTTCGATTGTCCAAATTGAGTTTCGGGGAATTTTAGAGATAAAGGGTTCGTAATTGAGTAAACGAGTCATTTTTGAGTTTTTAGGGGTTAAACCCTTTTTCTTTCTATATATAGAGGGAGAGAGGGAGAAAAGAGAAAGAAAGAAAGAAAAGAGAGAAAGGAGGAGAGAAAAGAGGATAAAAGGGGCGGTTTCGGCCAAACTCCGTCGGATTCGGCTCGAGGTCGTCGTATTATATCCACGAGGTAAGTGTTTACTTGCTTTATTTACTTTTGAGCATAAATCTCATATCGTAGTTTGGTATAACTAAACCCTAAAGATTTTGGGTTGGGTTTTCGTCAATAAAGGGAGTTAAAATGAATAAACCCCTAAATTTTGATAATTGGAGAAACTTAGAAATTAATTGGTGTTTTAGGGTTCTAGGATGTTTAGAACCCTTTATATATGTGTATTTGTAGTTGATTGAGGTTGTAGGTCGTTGGTTGAGGCGACAAAAGCTTGGAAGAAGCTTTAATGGCTGAAACAGCTTCTCGGAGAAGAAGATACCCGCCATGATCGATCGATCGATCATGGGGGTTCGATCGATCAATCATGGGGGTTCGATCGATCGAAGCCATCGATCGATCGACGACCAAGGGTCGATCAATCGACCCCTACTGAAAGGTTGGCAATTTTTCTAGGGTGATTTGGATGGGATAGATTCCAATTCACTTTTCTATGAGGCTAATTATGGGTTCATATGAGGGACCTTTTAGGACTATATGGTCCGCTAACTAAGGGATTTTAGGAGGGTTAAGTGAGGGTTTTAAATGTATAACACTTAAACTATATTTTTGAGGAAAATAGAACAATTGTATAATTTGATGGTTTAGGGTTCCTAAATTATGATGGGGACCTTTAAGTGATTATATGGACAAGATGTAGTCTTGGGTTCATGGAAATGAAATCCATAACCCATTAAATTTAAGGTTGTTTGGGAAAGATAAATCCCTAGAATAGTTTTAGTGGGCGTTTAGGCCTATGTAGTTATGCGTACAAGAAAACATAACTACATCGATTATGGTTGGGTGAATCCTATGAGAGGATTATAATGAAATTTGGGAATATAGATATATATATTCGTTTTGTGAAAAATAGTATAATTGGAGATATCCAATAAGTGCTTAGATGGGATTAAAGTATGTATTACTTATTAAAGTAAGGATAAACTGTGGGTTTAGTATCATGCATATATGAATGCATGATTATGATTATTTGAGAGAATCTTTGGGATTATTGGTCATCGCTAGATGTAATTGGCAAATATGGCCATTTATATATAATCGAGGAGGAATATATGGTATATGTATATACTATGTGATTAAAGTATATATACGATATGAAGTTAATGATTTTGAAAATATAAAAATGAATGTTTTCAAAATGGAAAAGAAATGATTTTCATAAATGATAATTTATGGATACACACCTGTCTAAATGCTATTATAATTGAAGTTCGCGCGTTAGGTGAAGTTCCCTGGCAAATGAATGCAGGGTGGATATAGTCCTATAGGCCATATGGGAGATTATATATGTTTAATGCGCTGGTTAGGTGATTCTCAGTGTGGTCATGACTATCCCGCAAGCATATGGCCGCTTCCCGACCTTTTGGTAGGTTCCCAGGTTGCCTTGTTTGATAGGCCCTGGAAGATGATAGCCATTTAGGGGCGAGTCCAGTGGGGAAACCCGGAGGGATGGTCTTAGATATGTTAAAGAAATTCATGATAATGAATTGGCTTTAAATACATTTCCCGGATGGAAGAAGGGAAATGGGATAAATGATTTGGCTTCGGTTGCATTTCCCAGATGGAAGAAGGGAAATGGAAGCATGCGTTATGGTAAAAACATTTTTATGATAATAAAACAGGCTTTTAAAAGGTTATATGTTATGTTAAAGCAATTCATGATAATGAATTTTCTTTTAAATACATTTCCTGGATATAAGAAATGAAATGGAAAGTTTTGAGATAAACGGAAATAAAGTAAATGAATTCTCATTCCGGGAGATAGATCCGGATGTATATTGTAATATGAATATATATATATGGATGAATCGAGTACCGAGGGTCTAATGGATCCCGACGATCGACCTTGCCGCATAGTAGTGTATCGGGGGGTTCCTTGTTTGGATTTCGCTTTGCGAGAAACCCCACGCACGAATATGACGTTGTGTTGAGACTGGAGAGAAGTTTAATCCTTAGTTCTCTAATATTAGTATTTCTTATGGTGTATATATATATATATATATATATATATATATATATATATATATATATATATATATATATATATATATATATATTTGTATATATTCTGTACTGAGGGACTGGCGGATCTCGACAATCGACTTGGACGCGTAGTAGTGTATTGGGGGGGTTCCTTATTTGGACTTCACTTTGCGAGACACCCCACACACGAACATGGCTTAGCATTGAGACTGGGGAGAATTTTAGCCCTTAGTACATTACTTGGACTATCTAAGGCTAATAGTAGTTGGGTGATAGACTAGTTTAGCAGGTTAGCCTGACTAGGATGTTTAGAGGGATGCGCTAGGAGTGCACGGTTAAAGGATAGGTGAGGGGTATCTCATGGGAGTGCGATACCAAATTTAAATATGAGATAAAACCTTTTTAAAAAAATAAGGCATTTATGCACTTGCTAAATATTTTCAAAACTCAGGCTCTGACCCATTTATCTAATTTCCTCTCTTGCTATATTATATATATTATATAGGTGTCCAGACACAGGGATGCCTGGATGGCACTTCTTTCGAGTCAGACGTCAGCTGCAGCAGCTGTGGATGCCTGCAGGTTCTCGATAGCCGCTTCTATCCTTGTAATCTAGATATGAGGTATCGTATACACATTCGGGCCAATGGTCCAATTGCATTTATTTATTCTTTTAGTACAGAATTCGATATGGTTGTATATTCTGACTGAGTGTTCGGTTGTTTATTTAATTTCAATTTCATTTCGGCAAAACTGTGTGGATGTTTTAATTTAGTAATTGTTAAAAAGAGTAGTAAAGTTAAAATTTTGACACTGGCCTAATAGGTTATTAGTAATTAAATGGATTTTCGACAGTGATGCTAAGAATGATCCATATGAGACTCCTGTTATAATTTGATATAGGAGTGATTGCCCGATGTTTTATTAGGCGGGGTGTCACAGATGGTATCAGAGCATTAGGTTGTAGTGTCCTTAGGAATCTGTGCGGACGTACTACGCTTTCAGCGTTGCTCTCGATTTGTTATAGAGCCTCGGATTAGGATTGTTGATTTCTCCTATGATATTTTGTTCTCCTGCCATATTATAAGATTATAGTGATCTTTTGCGTGCTCGCTTGAGAATCGTGTGTGGGGCTTGGATGACAGTAGGAGGCGGGGCTTAACTGGAGCAGCTGGTAGAAGTTGGGGATGAGGACCTTAGTAGAGGTCACTCTCCTTGTGACAATCGCTAAGGATTTTGTTGGCGACTACTAAAGAATAGTAGTTATGAGTACCGCAGTACCGCTGTAGTACTAAAGTTAAATTTTCAGTGAATCTAAGGGTTTGAAAGGGATCTTGCGGATAGTCTTAATCTTGAGTCCCCACAATTTAGCAGGAATGAGAAGAATGTTGTTTTGAATTATTCACATAAGGATCAACAAGAGACCGACAGTGGATAAAGGCAAAGTTGTTGTTATGAGTTTCACCTCAGAAGGAAGAGGTATAATTGGCATGGCTAGATAAAGTCGCGGTGTTTTGTTAGCCCTAGACTCGTGTGTGTAATTTGAGATGTAGCGGTATCGATAACGTTATATAATGTATGCCTGTGTTTTTTTTGCTGTAGCGGATTTTTATTTTCCTTCGTTCTCCATAGAGGCGGGTGTTGATATATTGAATATATATATATCTGGTTGGTGATAATCATTTTATATGTTTATACGAGTATGGTAATATGGTGAGTATATAATGTTATGGCATTTTCAGAGCGATAGCAGGCTAAGGATGGAGAGACTATCGTGTCCGCAGCTCCAGGGTGGAACGGGTTCTTGTTACTGTGTCTCTCCTGGATACAGGTTGAGTTCGCCTTTATTGTTATGGGTAGATGGAACTTCGATGAGCAAATGTTTCATTATCGTGATTTGAGTATGTGGAGACCTTATAGATATGATTTAAGGCTGCAGGATTTTTGTTGAGCTGTAAGATTAAGCTCATTATTGATTGCGCAAGGACTTAAAAATTAGTGCGAGCGCTGGGTGGTGTGACTCTTAGTTAGAGATAGGAGTTCAGATCACCTTTTTGTTGGAATAGGGTATAGGGTTATCCCGGTTGCATGTTTGAAATAACGGACCTCCATAACCGACAAAGTTAAGTAGGAGTGTGTGGAGGGGTTCCTTGTTTGGATTTCGCTTTGTGAGACGCTCCACGCATGAATCTTAACGGCGTCGGGAGTGGAGAGATGTTATAATATGCAAGATGTTGGTTTTGTGGGAAAGTCTTATAGTGTGGATGAACCACTATAGACTATGAGTCATGTAATGATGATATACTTATGGAAATATTGTGCTATGGAAAAGCACTAAAGTGGTTCTCTCGCCACAAGTGGATGGGTGAAGTAGGACTTAGAGAAATTGATTTGAGGATAATAGTCTGGCCTTAATGAAAAGGCAATTTTTTAGAAGGTATGTGTTGGGTATGATGTATGTAGTGCTCTTACAGAGATTGGGCACTTCGATTAGTTAGGTTTCCTTTCTTATGGGCGGAAGGATAGAATAGTAAAATGCGTTCGTAGGTTAGTAAGATAGGATTTAGGACGTCCCGCTGGTGTGCCTTAGGTCGTTATATCTCGATGACCGACAACACGAGGGAGTAGTGTAGCGGGAGGGTTCCTTGTTTGGATTTCTCCTTGGCGAGACATCGTAGGCATGAAACCGAGCAAATGTCGAAAGTTGAGAGAGGCCTTGGGCACTAGGAATATACTTAAGATTACACTCGTTTCACGTAGGTAGGGTAACGCATAGACCGTAATATTATTAGGATGTAAGTTTATTAGAGTTAGTGGCGCCAAGGATAGGAGAATGGAATTTCGCGGGTTAGGAGGACCCATGTGTGAGTATTACACCGAGGAAAGGAGACCCTTACTGGGAGAGAGTGTTACGTGTCAGACGTTCACTATGGATGTGCAGATGTGCACAGGTTAGAAAGGTGTATGGGAACCTTAGTAAGTTGGTTTATATACCGCCTGAAATAGAATGGGCGTAGTATATAAATTTGAAATTTATACCGTGAGGCACTCGAATTGATGGGTGCAATGTGACGCGATTGGAGTCACTTTACGACCGTGGTAGTCGTATGATATATGGTTGGGAATCATTGGGTTAGTATCGCTCCCCTTTAAGATATTAGGATTTGGAGCGATTCTAGGATTTGCGGTGTAAGTTATATCCGAATTTTGAGGATGAAATTCCGTTGTAAGGGATGGAGTATGTAACAACCCGTCCTTTTTGGAGACAATTAAATTCCATAATTGAGTATGAATTAGCAATTTGGAGAATTTCTCAGAATAGTGATTCTTGGGATTTTTGAGGATTTAATGATTTTCGATGGGCGTGTAATTTCTTTTGGGCTTAAATAGGTCGAAGTATTTTAATGATATGTCATCGTGGAGTAAAGCGACAAAAAGGTAAGATTTTTATTATGAAACCCGCATTAAGCTATATTGGGTTAGAATAGTGATTTGTGGTCAAGTACCTCAGATGGAAATTTCGACCGCGCCGTGAGTCTCGAAATGTCCGAGATAGTCGAAAAAGAGTGTCCGATTGTCGAAATTGAGTTTCGGGGAATTTTAGAGTTAAAAGGTCTCGTAATTGAGTAAACGAGTCGTTTTGGGGTTTTTAGGGGTTAAACCCTTTTTCTTTCTATATATAGAGGGAGAGAGGGAGAAAAGAGAAAGAAAGAAAGAAAAGAGAGAGAGGAGGAGAGAAAAGAGGAGAAAAGGGGCAGTTCCAGCCAAACTCCGCGGGATTCGGCTCGAGGTCGTCGGATTATATCCACGAGGCAAGCGTTTACTTGCTTTATTTACTTTTGAGCATAAATCTCATATCGTAGTTTGGTATAAACAAACCCTAAAGATTTTGGGTTGGGTTTTCGTGAATAAAACGGGTTTTCGGGAGTTAAAACGAATAAACCCCTAAAATTTTATAATTGGAGAAACTTAGAAATTAATCGAAATTAATTGGTGGTTTAGGGTTCTAGGATGTTTAGAGCCCTTTATATATGTGTATTTGTAGTTGATTGAGGTTGTAGGTCATTGGTTGAGGCGACAAAAGCTTGGGAGAAGCTTTAATGGATGAAACAACTTCTCGGGGAAGAAGCTGCCCGCCATGATCGATCGATCGAAGCCATCGATCGATCGACGGCCAAGGGTCGATCGATCGACCCCTACTGAAAGGTTGGAAATTTTTCTAGGGTGATTTGGATGGGATAGATTCCAATTCACTTTGAGGCTAATTATGGGTTCATATGAGGTACCTTTAGGACTATATGGTCGTCTAACTAAGGGAATTTAGGAGGGTTAAGTGAGGGTTTTAAATGTATAACCCTTAAACTATATTTTTAAGGAAAATAAAAAAATTGTAGAATTTTATGGTTTAGGGTTCCTAAATTATGGTGGGGACCTTTAAGTGATTATATGGACAATATGTAGACCTTAGGTTCATGGAAATGAAATCCATAACCCATTAAATTTAAGGTTTTTTAGGAAAGATAAATCCCTAGAATAATTTTAGTGGGCGTTTATGCCTATGTAGTTATGCGTATTGGAAAACATAACTACATCGATTATGGTTGGGTGAATCCTATGAGAGGATTATAATGAAATTTGGGAATATAGATATATATTCGTTTAGTGAGAAATGGTATAATTGGAGATATCCAATAAGTCCTTAGATGGGATTAAAGTATGTATTACTTATTAAAGTAAGGAAATACTTTGGGTTTAGTATCATACATATATGAATGCATGATTATGATTCTTTGAGAGAATCTTTGGGATTATTGGTCATCACTAGATGTAATTGGCAAATATGGCCATTTATATATATTCGAGGAGGAATATATGGTATATGTATATACTATGTGATTAAAGTATATATACGACATGATTGTTGATACCAAATTTAGTCTGCTGACATGGCTCAATAAAGTGAAGACACGTGGAAATCTACGTAGTAACAACAAATACTTCCGAGGAACTCACATGCTCCGAGGAACCATACTACAACGAGGAACACTGATTCCCCGAGGAACTCATATGCTCCAAGGAACAAGAACTCTCCGAGGAACTCTTGAGTACCGAGAAGCTTAGGCTGTCCGAGCAACTCAGGCGGTCCGAGCTGCACCTCGAACAAAGCATTAATAGCAGGATAACCAACAGTTTGACTGTTCATTAAATGCTTATCATTCAGACGCATACGCTTAAGGGGCATTGAATGTATTACCTTTTCATATGTACATCATTTAATGTATTACCCTTTCACATTACAGCCTCCGGGGTATAAATACATTGTACAATCCTCATTGTAAGGGGATCGGAATTTCTTGAGATAACTTGTAATCGAGAATTCCCATACAATCAGCAATACCATAACAGTGGACGTAGGCCATTCTTATAAGGATGAACCACTTCAAAAATTCTTTGTCTCATTTATTTATCTGTGATTGAATAATTAGATATGATCTAATTTTTTACATCAACAGATTGGCGCCGTTTGTGGGAAACGACTGGTAATATCGTTTTCCATAAAAAACAATCCATCACAAATGGCTGACATTCCAGAATCTAGCAATCGAAACACTGGAAGCCCTCCAAATCCATTTGCTCCGCCAAATATTCCAGATCTGGCTGGAATAATGACAAATCTGGCTCAGGGCCAGACCGTCATGCAAGAAACTATGCGACAACTCATACAAACTCTCCATGGCGGTGCACCAACCCATTCAAGACCAAGAAGTATTCAAAGAAATACCCGTGCATCTTATTCGCGTACTAGGCATACCAATTCATATCGCAATGAGGAGTCTGAAGATTTTTCTTATCAACCTGGACGAACTTCGTCAGTGCGAGCCACAGATACTGAATAACGTATCACTCTCTCCCCAGAAAGTACCAGTGTGCTAGAAAGATTAAGCAGAGTATCTCCTTTCGATCGATTAGGTCCTAGGAGGAGCAAAAGTCCTCCTAGATCCCCCATTGAGGAGTTTTCGACGACCATCAGATTTAAGGGAAGGATCTTCCCAGTCGCGACTAGCTGCTCGTCAAGATAGATCCCAGGAAGCCACCTCAACGCGATCAGTTGCTCGAACCAATAGGCCCGAGGAAGGAAATGATGCATGGAAAGGATATATTCAAAGGCTGGAGGATAGATTGGGGGAAATGGTTAAAGCTAAGAACCCTCTACAACGAACCTTTGTTCGAGGAACACCTTTTGTCCAGGCCAATGTAGATTTTCAAACACCATCAAAATTCAAAGCACCTATTTTGACCCCCAAATATGATGGAAAGACAGACCCTGTCCTTCATATAGAACAATACCAAGCTGCAGCCGACATCTATGCTGTTCTAGATGAGATGAGATTTAGGGCATTCTCGGGAACTCTTACCGGATCTGCTCAAATATGGTATAATAATCTTCCTCGGGGTAAGATCTCAACTTTTCTTCAACTGGCCGAGTTATTCATTGGGAATTTATGTTTTGGGGCAAAGCCAATTAAACGAGTAGCACATTTGTTAAGTGTTAGACAAAAGGCTGGTGAGAGTACCAAAGATTATATAACTCGTTTTAATTACGAGAAACTTGAAGTCATTGATTATGAGGAGAAGACAACGATTACCGCCTTGATGAGTGGACTACTGCCCAACAAGTTGTAATGCACTTTCGCCAAAGATCCACCTAGAACCATGTTAGACCTGATGGGAAAAGCGTCTAAGATTATGAATGCCGAGGAGGTTATGGCTGCAAAGAAGAACATGGATGCTAAAGAAACCAAGGTGGAAGGTGATAAAGCAAAGAAGAAAGAGCATAAGAATAATGGTAATGACAAACATTCAAGAACTAGATCGGTATGGGACGCAATGAAGAAATTCGATAATTATACTCATTTGAAGAAGGATATCAACCATGTTTTAGAAGAAATCAAGAATAACGAGGAATTAAACTGGCCAGAGAAAATGAAGGCAGACCCTGACAAGAGGAATAAGGCAAAGTATTGCGAGTTTCATAAAGATCATGGCCATATGACCAAAAATTGCATAGCTCTTCAGAATGAGATTGAAACACTCATCAGACGAGGAAAGATGGCAAAGTATGTTGATCGTGGAAGCGAAAGAAGAAAAAATGACCGAACAAGAGAGAGGTCTAGATCTCCTCGTCGAGCAGAGGAGAACAAGAAAAGAAACCATGAAGTCGATCCCGAAGATGACCCCGATCTTCCCAAGAGACCAAGGCAGCCAGAACGAGAGGTATTTTCAATACGCTTTGGATCATTTGACTGTAATGTTATAACAGGTGGAGATACAGGAGGAGGAGACCTTACTGCCGAGACAAAAGCTTACCTCTGTGAGGCACAAGCTTGCTCGTACATTCAACGGATAAATCTCACTGAGGAGGATCGCCCGAGAAAGGTGAACAAAGATAAGTTGGTCATTGGGTTCTCAAAGAATGACCTTACAGGTGTTCTATATCCTCATGATGACCCATTGGTGATCAAGATGAGAATGAAAGAGGTAATAATTTCAAGAGTACTGGTTGACAATGGTAGCTCGGCAGACATCATGTTCTACTCGTTCTTCGATAGTTTAAATCTAAAGCTATCTCAACTGGAGCCTTATCATAAACCCCTCCTCGGTTTTGCTGGCGAGAAAGTATTTCCACTTGGGACGATCAAGTTGGATATATTCATTGGTAAGTGGCCTACTTGTCGGACAGAAAGAATACGCTTTTTCGTGATGGATAAGAATGTTCAATCATCATACAATATCATCATGGGAAGAGTAGGATTGAAGAAGTTCGAGGTTGTACCATCTACAGTGCATCAGTGCCTAAAGTTTCCAATAAATTTTGGAGTAGGAGTTGTGAAGGGTGACCAGAAAGTAGCTCGGGAATGCTACTATTCATCCACCGAGCAAGAGGAACTGGAGGAATCAAGGAAAAAGACTACTACTTATCAAGTGGAAGAAGGGGCAGAAATTGGAACATTGGATCCTAGAGATGAGTCTCAACTCGTGAAAGGTCAAGTGGTGGAAGCTACTGAAAACATCATTCTGGACGACGAGAACCCTGAACGAACTACTCAAGTAGGTTCGTCGTTGGAAGCCTCACTAAAACAGGAATTGATAACTTTCCTTAGAAGCAGAAAGTAAACTTTTGCATGGAGTCATGAGGATATGCCCGGAATAGATCCAAATTTCTTATGTCACGAACTCAATGTGAATAAGGAAATCAAGAAAGTGAAGCAGAGAAGAAGAGTGTTCAGCCCCGAGAAGAATCAAGCTATACAGGAGGAAGTCGAGAAGCTTTAGAAAGCTTGCTTCATTGAAGATGTTAAATACCCAGACTGGTTAGCCAATGTGGTGATGGTAAAGAAGAAAAACAACAAGTGGAGGATGTGTGTAGACTTCACCGACCTCAACAAAGCAAGCCCAAAGGATCACTTTCCACTACTCCAAATTGATCAACTAGTCGATGCTACCTCGGGACACGAGCTGCTGAGCTTCATGGATGCTTATTCTGGCTACAATCAGATTAAAATGAAACCTGAAGACAGGGAGAGTACTTCTTTCATTACCCCTAGGGGAACTTATTGTTATAATGTTATGCCTTTTGGTTTGAAAAATGCAGGTGCAACATATCAGCGGCTGATGAATAAGGTGTTTGCAGAACAAATCAGTTGCAATATGGAAGTCTATGTTGACGATATGCTGACGAAGAGCAAAAAAGCTGCTGATCATCTAGTTGACTTAAGTCAGACTTTTGATCAACTAGATAAATATCAAATGAAGCTGAACCCGACGAAGTGCATATTTGGAGTACGAGAAGGCATGTTTCTCGGATACATTGCCAACCAACGAGGTATTGAGGCAAATCCTAAAAAGATCAAAGCTCTATTAGGGTTGCGATCTCCAACGATGAAGAAAGAGGTGCAAAGTCTTACAAGACGAGTAGCAACACTCAACAGATTTGTATCGCGAGCAACTGATCGATGTCTCCCATTCTTCAAGACACTCCGAAAAACTTTTGAGTGGAATGATGAATGTGAGAAGGCTTTTCAAGACTTGAAGAAATACTTGGGAGCACCTCCATTATTATCCAGGCCAGTGATGGGAGAAAAATTATACTTGTATCTGGCGGTGTCCGAGAATGCAGCCAGTTCGGCATTGATAAGAGTGGATAATGGAGTACAAAAACCAATCTATTACACAAGTAAGGCCTTGCGAGGAACAGAGATCAGATATCCAAGGCTGGAAAAGTTAACACTGACGCTGATTGAGGCGAGTAGGAGAATGAGGCCATACTTCCAGGCTCATACTATAGTCGTATATACTGATATGCTGTTGAGGCAAGCCCTTCATAAACCAGAAAAATCAGGGAGATTGATGTACTGGGCAATAGAGCTCAGAGAATACGATATAGTTTATAAACCCAGATCATCACTTAAAGGGCAAACTGTAGCGGATTTTATAGCAGAGTTTGCCTATCGTGATACCCCCGAGGAGCAAAAGCTGCTCGATAATCAACCTGTGGATGTTATAGGATCGTTAAACACAAGCTCAGACCAACTTAGGTTGGTAAAAGGGCAAGTGGATTTTACAAGATCATCAAATTCGAGCTCAGACCAACTCCGATTGGTAAAAGGGAAAGAAAAGATGATCGACGAAGAGCAAGAAATATCAGGGGAGGATGAAAGGAAGCAACAAATATTTCACCGAGGAACTCTGTCAAATCAGAAGTTTGAAGACGAGTTACCTATATGGAGGCTATATGTAGATGACTCATCTTGCACAACAGGCAGTGGGGCAGGGATAGTTTTGAGCACTCCGGATAAGGTCGACATGGAGTACACCCTACGTTTCCAATTCAAAGCTTCCAATAATGAGGCTGAGTATGAGGCCATGATTGCAGGTCCTAATTTGGCAAAAATTATGGAGGCGCATCAAATTATTGTCTTCAGTGATTCTCAATTAATTATAAATCAAATGTTGGGAATATATGCAGCCAAAGGAGAATTAATGATCAAATACCATGCAAAGGTGATGGAGTTGGTATCAAAATTTTCTGCTATTCAGCTGGTCAGAATACCAAGAATGGAGAATGCAAGAGCAGATGCCTTAGCTCGATTAGCATCAGCTACTCGTATCGAGCTACGAAGAATAATCCCAATTGAAGTTTTAGCTGGTTGGAGTATAGATGAAGATTTGGCGATGAACTTTATCACCCTTGATTTAGGACCATCTTGGATGGATCCCATCAGGGCATATATTGAGGAGGGAGAATTACCAATTGACAAGATCGCAGCCAAGAAATTGAAGTTTAAAGCGGCTCGGTATGTATTAACTAATGGTATTTTATATAGACGAGGAGTAATGGCAGGTTTGCAAAGATGTGTACATCCCTCCGAGGTGAAAGAATTGATTAAAAAGATCCGTGAAGGGTCCTGTAGAGCCCATGTAGCAGTTCAGACGCTTTTACAAAGGATGATGATGCAGGGATATTACTAGCCGACGATGAGGGCTGATTGTGTAGCCTATGCCAAGAAATGTGACAAGTGCCAGCACTTTTCCTCCGTCCGAAGAACTCCACAAGCATTATTGACACCCATCACTTCCCCTTAGTCGTTTGCCATGTGGGGAATAGATTTGGTCGGACCACTGCCAACGACCAGAGGAAGGTTCAAATACCTCGTCGTCGCAGTGGATTATTTTACTAAGTGGGTGGAAGATGAGCCTCTCATTGATATGACGTACGAGAAGGTGTACCAATTTATTTGGAAGAAAATCATTTGTCGATATGCTCTTCCTCATGCTTTCATCACAGACCATGGAACACAATTTGATAACGAGGAGTTCGCTGCCTATTGTCATCAATCAAATGTTTTGAAGATCCACTCAGCACCAGGCCATCCTCAAAGCAATGGACAAACTGAAGTGATAAACAGAACACTGCGGAATGGCTTGAAGAAAAAACTGGACGATGCGAAAGCAAATTGGATCAATGAGTTACAGTCAGTACTCTGGGCTTATCGAACTACTCCCCGAGTAGCAACTGGAGAATCACCATATATGCTGGAGTTTGGAAGTGAAGTTGTTATACTTGTCGAGTTGGGCCTCCTAACACACAGGGTACTGAATTTCAATTCCCCTGTCAGCGACTTAATGAGAAGATTGGATTTAGACATGCTCGAGGAAGTTAGAGAAGAAGCAACCATCAG
Source organism: Sambucus nigra (assembly GCA_949130495.1). Taxonomy (NCBI): domain Eukaryota; kingdom Viridiplantae; phylum Streptophyta; class Magnoliopsida; order Dipsacales; family Adoxaceae; genus Sambucus; species Sambucus nigra. The sequence continues at coordinate 222,020,914 of OX422221.1, read as the reverse complement.
GAATGCTGCTTACCAGCAGTGAACATCTTTATTCTACAATAAGAGGGTGAAGAAGTGCGACCTGAATGAAAGAGACTATGGGCTGAAGAAAGTAGTTCAAAATCATAACAAACTGGAGGTAAACTGGCATGGACCATACCGAGTTACAGAAGTTGTTCGACCAGGAACTTACCGAATAGCAACTTTAGAAGGGGAGGAGTTTAAGAATGCATGGAACGCAGAGCACCTGCGCAAGTATTATCACTGATGTGTATTTTCTCCTTTTATTAAAAGTTTTTTGGGGAATACTAGTGCTACACACTACTCGGTGAAACTCGGCAAAACTCGGGCTACTCAAAATTTTTCTCAAAAAAGCCAGCTAAGGTTAGTCGAGAAACAAATGTATTCCTCCGGGAAGTAAAACTTATATTCCTCCAGGAAGTAAAACTCATATTCCTCCGGGAAGTAAAGCTACCTGTATTCCTCCGGGAAGTAAAGCTACCTATATTCCTCCGGGAAGTAAAGCTACATGTATTCCTCCGGGAAGTAAAGCTACCTATATTCCTCCGGGAAGTAAAGCTACCTGTATTACTCCGAAAAGTAAAATTTGTATTCCTACGGGAAATAAAACCATATGTTCCTCGGGAAGTAAAAGTATTCCTAAAAATGCCAACTTATGTCGGTTAGGAAGTAAATATATTCTCGAAAAGGCCAACTTGAGTTGGTCGGGAGGTAAAATTATTTCAAAAAGTGCCAAAGTTGCTCGTAGAGGAAAAATCCACTAACTATGGCTGGTCGGGGATAAAAACCCACTAACTGTAGTTGGTCGATAAGGAAATTTACCGACCTTGGTTGGTCGGAAACATTTTATGAATACAAGAAAATGATCAAGCAAAATTATCGATACTCGTGACTTTTTAAAATTATTAGTAAGTTGGTCGAGAAACAACTTAGTGAGTTGGTCGAGAAACAACTTAGTAAGTTGGTCGAGTAATAACTTAGTAATTTTTTATAATGACTACCACAAATTCAAGCTAGTCGACAATAGGTTGATCGAGAAACAACACAATATTGCTATCTTTTTAATAGACATACATGCACAAATGTAAAGTATTTTACAAGACAATAGCGATTAAGATTGCGAATAAAAATAAAAGTCTTTCATTAAATCCAAAAACAGATTACATTGATAATGAAATGCATACTAACTATTACATCAAAATTCCTACTCTATTGGTTTCTTCCCCTCTGCTTTTGAAACAGGTTCCTCGCCAGCAGGTGGATCATTTAAAGCAAGAGGAGAGTTTATGAAGTTCAAATATTTTAACATCCTAATATTCATCACGGATGGTCGATCTAGGAGGTGCTCGGGACGAGATATCTCGACACTTGAATGGAGATTGTAGTCACAGAGATACTTGGAAATTAAGCATCAAGGAATGGCCCGAGCAGGGATCCAACTCATATCAAGTTTGAATGGTGGCACGGGTAGGTCGAGCAGCCCAGGATCATTATAATCCCACAGGTAATGACCCTATTTGAGTTGCAGCACACCTAAGGCATTCAACCAGCCTTGCTTGTAGCTCTCATTATTGGCATTCTGGATACGATTGTCCAAGTGGTAGAGAGCCTCATTGTACCCAGCCATCCAAAACTCCCTGGGCTGTGTGTGGAATTGATATGTCAGTCTTTCCAGCTGCTCGTGGAGATTTTTGATGAAGAGTTCCTTATTCTCCAAGACTGACTTCTGCACAGAAAGCTTCTCTTCCAGGTCCCTAATCTTCTTTGACATTTCAGCCAACGCCTGGTTCGTTGCCATTAATTGGAAAGCTTGGTTCTCCAAGGCAGATTGAGTCCTCTGTTCCTCGACAGGAATTCGAGCTGCTCTTGCTCATCCCCGAGGAGCTCTTGTTTGTCCACGAGAAGATGTAGAGGGGCCATCTCTCTGCAATGTCTCCAATTCGTCCCTCAAGTTGGCGTTCTCAACCTCCAAGAACGAGAATCCCTCATCAGTCACTGGGATCAAGGCTTTTGAAGTGTAAGCTGTAGACCTCAACTGTGACAACTCTCTTTGCAGGTTGTTATTCTCTTGCTGTAATAATTCGGCTATTTGTCTGCACTCCTCGACTTCAGCCCTCAGAGTTCTCTCCCTCACATCGTAGCCCGCAAAATTCTTTTCTTATCCCTTGTCAGCATTGAGTTGCTGATACTTCTTCTCATACCCCTCGTGCAAAAGGGCAGTGGATTCTTTGTATTGCTGCTGAAGGTCTTCAAGAGTGCCTTGGAGATCCTCGATCATGTCATAATAAGCCAAATTATTGGCCACTGCACGATCAAGCAAACACTTCAAGTATTGGTATGCCTCAATTGCCTGTTCTGAAGCATCTTGGCCGAGGATGTTGACGATTTGTGCTGCACTCAGATTCGTGTGACCAGCCTTAAAGTATTAATTGCATTGCCTCAACAACTTTGTATCGTGAGCAGATAATAATTCCATCCTGGCCAAAAACTAGTAGAGGAAGAAAAGGCAGTAATCAATAATCAAAACAAAGCATGAAGAAGAGACAACAGTATGAATAAATACAAGTTCAAGTTTTATTATATCATAAAGGTCAGATGTACAAGGTTTAGAATTACATGTTCAAGATTACATTTGTTAAAGAAAAATAAAATAGAGAAATCCGAACAACTCTACACCTTTTCCTCGTCTCCCAAAACTTTCTCGAGAGGATGGGACGAGGAAGTAGGTTGCTCGGATGGAGCAGATAGTGGTTGGAGAAGTGCTGGAGGTTGGTCGGAGGAAGTTGTAGGTAGTTGAAGTTCCTCGTCAGCGGGCTGGATAGTCGGGGGAAGAGAAACCTGATCTCCCATCACCATGGAAGACTCTTCGGAGGAAGTTTCGTCCTCTTCTTCATCTTCAGGAGTTGGAGGGGGACCAGGGATGTGTCGTTGAAAGAGTTTGGAATTTTCATCCACTTTCATCTCCTGTAGAGCAGCGACCCATCCATACCTAAAGTACTTGAGGCTGCCATATTCTACTTACGACATCATGGCAACCAAGCCCTTGTTCCATCCCTTGTCCCAGCCAGCGCTGAAAGACTTCTTCACAGCCAATTTTCTCTTTAACTTCTTCGAGGAAAGCTTCCCGGACAGAAGGTTTTCAGCAGTCTTTAATTTATTCTCAACCTCCTCCTTCTATCGATTTACCTCTCGAAGCTGACCCAACTCTTCCTATGCAACCTTGAGCTTATTCTCAAGCTCTCCAGCATTTTTGATCTTCTTGTCAAGATTTTTATTTTTCCCTTCCAAGTCCTTTATTCTCTTCTCCAACTCCTTGGAGACTTCAACAACTTGAGCTTTTTCCTGCTCAGTGGAGGTAAGTTTCTTCTCCCAGATTGCCTTATCAGCATCGTACTTCAGACGAGAATCTTCCAAAGACTGCCTCGGGCCCACCAGAGCTTCCTCTACACCAGACGAGGAGATTGAAGCGTTAATGGCTTCATCCTTCTTCAAAATTGTATTGAAACAGCTCACCAACTGTGAAAAGAAAATGAAAGCAAGTCAGAGACAGATATAACAAGGGAAAGATGAAAAGTTTAAAGTAAAAGGACTTACAGAAGCAATGTGGCAAGCTGTCAAAGAGGTAATCATATTCCGAGAAAGGTTTTCTTCGATACCTTGGATCTCGGGAATGATCCAAGTCTTCACCGAGCTCATGGCAGAGCTCGGGGGAACGAAAGTGGGAACTCCACTAGTCGGGGGCTGAGAGACAGTGTCAGCCAAATTGACCGAAGAGCTTTTCTTCAGCTTCCTCGAGGGAGCAGGAATAGATTCAACCAAGGAGGAACTCTTTGTCGGTGATATTACAATCACTTTTCCTGGAGAAGCAGACTTGCTCGGAGCCACTTGGGGCTTCTCGACAACCTTCACAATAGGGGCAGCCGAGGAAGGTGCATCAGTTTTCTTTTTCCCCTCCCCTGGGATGTCAATCTTACTTCTTTTTGCCTCTCCAGCACCAGAGGCAGGTTTCTCAAAAAGGGTGGGAGGTCTTCTCTTCTTCATCCTTTCACTTAAAGGAATGTGTGACTCAGGCGAGGAATTGGTAGAAGCTGGTAATGGTTCTACTTCACTTATCATAGGACGAGCAGTGAAAGAAGTGGTGTAGCTCTTGTACTGCAGCATATACGAGGCTGACCTAATGTGCTCGTCGGCAACACGCTGGTGCAAACTCCAGATAAGTTTTAAGTGCCTTATATTCACGTTTGCTTCTTTTGGACACTTTCTTTTGCTATCAACTACAAATAAATAAACATTAAAATATCAGTGGCACATTTTATCAAACATAGAAGAAGCATAATTTCAAAATAAATAAAATGAAATAAAAATAACCTATCCCATTGCCATAGGGAGGGCATCTGGGACCCTTATACACTTCATCTCCTGATAAAGGAGCATTTTACCAATTTTTTATAACAACTCCGTGCTCAAAATAGTCCCTATTGGCATCCGGGAGATTGACCACTAAAGCCCTATTTAAAAATCTAGTTTTTAAATAAAAAGTGTTATCACCCACTGCCCATCTATAACAAAACATGATTTCTGGAATTCCTATGCGAGTTCCATGAATTTGATTTAACCTATGAACCCCATTAACTATTCACCATGTATTGGGGGCTATTCTTGCAGGGACAACGTCAAAATATTGACAAAATTCCAGACATAGAGGGTTGGGCGGAAAAGAAAATCCACATTCAGCAACAAAGAGACTGGGGAACCAATGCCCCTCAGCCAAACGAAAATAGTCAGAAGGCTCAGAAAGCTCTTCCAGAACAACCCAGGAGGGAATAGAAAAATCAGAGAGAAATTTATCAAGAGATTCAACAGGGTAAACCATGATGAATAAAGGAAATGAAGAAGAAGGAAGAAGATCTTACAGAAAAAGAGTGGATCTGTTGACAACGAACGATGAAAAGGATGAACGCACAAGAGTGTAAGACAATGGAAAATTTGAAGATGCAAATTTGAAAAAGTAGAAGACGATGGGATTGTCTGTGACGCTTAAATACTCTGCCTTGGGAAACGGTAAAGTAATGATTACAAAAAGAAACGATTACGCTACCGGCGGCTAGAAGGACAAAAAGTACGCGGAGATCGAGGCGGTTATAAAAATAAAAAAAAAGCCTGATTCTACGAATTTGGAAGAAGAAATAAATACAAAAGACTCCTAAATTTCAAGATGACCATTTAAAACTGCCTTATTCCGAGAAAGAATGTTCCACACTCCTCAAAGTTCGAACTATGAAACATTGGGGGCTTCTGTTGATACCAAATTTAGTCTGCTGACATGGCTCAATAAAGTGAAGACACGTGGCAATCTACGTAGCAATAACAAACACTTCCGAGGAACTCACATGCTCCGAGGAACCATACTACAACGAGGAACACTGATTCCCCGAGGAACTCATATGCTCCGAGGAACAAGAACTCTCCGAGGAACTCTTGAGTACCGAAAAGCTTAGGCGGTCCGAGCAACTCAGGCGGTCTGAGCTGCACCTCGAACAAAGCATTAATAGCAGGATAACCAACAGTTTGACTGTTCATTAAATGCTTATCATTCAGACGCATACGCTTAAGGGGCATTGAATGTATTACCTTTTCATATGTACATCATTTAATGTATTACCCTTTCACATTACAGCCTCCGGGCTATAAATACATTGTACAATCCTCATTGTAAGGGGACCGGAATTTCTTGAGATAACCTGTAATCGAGAATTCCCATACAATCAACAATACCATAACAGTGGACGTAGGCCATTCTTATAAGGCTGAACCACTTTAAAAATTCTTTGTCTCATTTATTTATCTGTGATTGAATAATTAGATATGATCTAATTTTTTACATCAACAATGATGTTAATGATTTTGAAAATATAAAAATGAATGTTTTCAAAATGGAAAAGAAATTATTTTCATAAATGATAATTTTTGAATACACACCTCTTTAAATGCTATCATAAGGGAAGTTCGCGCATGAGGTGAAGCCCCCTGGCTAATGAATACAGGGTGGATATAGTCCCATAGGCCATATGGGCGATTATATATGTTTACTGCGCTGGTTAGGTGATTCTGGGTGTGGTCATGACTATCCCGCAGGCATATGGCCGCTTCCTGACGTTTCAGTAGGTTCCTAGGTTGCCTTGTTTGATAGGCTCTGGAAGATGATAGCCATTTAGGGGCGCGTCCAGTGGGGAAACCCGGAGGGACGATCTTAGATATGTTAAAACAATTCATGATAATGAATTGGATTTAAATACATTTCCCGGATGGAAGAAGGGAAATGGGATAAACGATTTGGCTTCGGCTGCGTTTCCCGGATGGAAGAAGGGAAATGGAAGCATATGTTATGGTAAAAGCATTTTTATGATAATAAAAATGGCTTTTATATACATTTCCTGGATAAAGGAAGGGAAATGGGATGTTATAAAATGGACAAAGCATTTTTATGATAATAAAACTGGCTTTTAAAAGGTTATATGTTATGTTAAAGCAATTCATGATAATGAATTGGCTTTTATATACATTTCCTGGATATAAGAAAGGAAATGGAAGGTTTTGAGATAAACGGAAATAAATAAATGAATTATCATTCCGGGAGATAGATCCGGATGTATATTGTAATATGAATATATATATATATATATATATATATATATATATATATATATATATATATATATATATATATATATATGGATGCATCGAGTACCGAAGGTCTAATGGATCCCGACGATCGACCGTGCCGCATAGTAGTATATCGGGGGGTTCCTTGTTTGGATTTCACTTTGCGAGACACCTCACGCACGAATATGGCATTGTGTTGAGACTGGGGAGAAGTTTAATACTTAGTGATCTAATATTAGTATTTCTTATGGTGTATATATATATATATATATATATATATATATATATATATATATATATATATATTCTATACTGAGTGACTGGCGTATCTCGACGATCGACCTGGCCGCGTAGTAGTGTATCGGGGGGGTTCCTTGTTTGGATTTCGCTTTGCGAGACACCTCACGCACGAACATGGCTTAGCATTGAGACTGGGGAGAAGTTTAGCCCTTAGTACATTACTTGAACTATCTAGGGTTGATAGTAGTTGGGTGATAGACTAGTTTAACAGGGTAGCTTGACTAGGATGTTTAGAGGGATGCGCTAGGAGTGCACTGCTAGAGGAGAGGTGAGGGGTATTTCATGGGAGTGCGATACCAAATTTAAATATGAGATAAAACCTTTTTCAAAAAAATAAGGCATTTATGCACTTGCTAAATATTTTCAAAACTCGGGCTCTGACCCGTTTATCTACTTTCCTCTCTTGTTATATTATATATATTATATAGGTGTCCAGACACAGGGATGCCTAGATGGCACTTCTTTCGAGTCAGACGTCAGCTGTAGTAGTTGTGGATGCGTGCAGGTTCTCGATAGCCGTTTCTATCCTTGTAATCTAGATAGGAGGTATCGTATACACATTCGGGCCAATGGTCCAATTGCATTTATTTATTCTTTTAGTACAGCATTCGATATGGTTGTATATTCTGACCGAGTGTTCGGTTGTTTTATTTAATTTCAGTTTTATTTTCGCAAAACTGTGTGGATGTTTTTATTTAGTAGTTGTTAAAAAGAGTAGTAAAGTTAAAATTTTGACACCGGCCTAATAGGTTATTAGTAATTAAATGGATTTCGATAGTGATGCTAAGAATGATCCATATGAGACTTCTGTTATAATTTGATATAGGAGTGATTGCCCGGTATTTTATTAGGCGGGGTGTCACAAATATATACTATGTTCACATTGAATATATATACATTTTTCACTCCTCAAATGTATACATGGCTATAATTTCTAATCTCATAATGACATTTAAGTATTCTCTTACTTAAATATACTTCACTCCTTGATCACTATTAGGGATTTATATACTCTCCAAAAATCCCAATTCATAACCATATAATAAGTACACCCTTAACTTATCTTTAGCCTATAACCCCAATTTCCATCCTAATCACATCCTAGGATTTACTCCAATTCAATCAGTCCATAATTATCCCATCTGTAAAAATATACATGCTTACGCTTTCTAAATAATTTCCCCGAAAGTTTCACCCTTTTCCTAAACATTTGAGAGGTCCATGCCCCAAATTAACCTATTAAATTACCCAAAATCAATTCACGACTCCTCAAGTCCTTTAGGACGTAACCCTCTTAAATAATCGAATTTAGAAGGACCCTAAGTTTTAAATTCAAAGAGGAGAAGGAATAACAATCTCCGAAATCTTGGGCTGAAAATAGAGTGCTGGTCGACCGACCCTAAACCCCCAGTCGATCGCAGTTTGCAATTAAGCCTAACAACCTAACCAGTAGGCCCTTTTTCCTTGACGCGGTCGACCGGCCATAGGGACGTGGTCGACCGGTCATACCAGTCCCTCGAAAATCTATTCTCCAAAATGCCCAAAACCAACCCCAAACTCCATTTTTATGGCCTCGAATCTCCACCAACAACACTATATTCATTTGATTAATGAATTCTAACTAATACATCAATAATTTGGAGGATTAAACAAATTTTCTTGGATTTGAACCTAAAAACCCATTAAACCCTAGTTTTCTCATTTCCCCCATTTCATTTTATTTCTTCACTTCATTTACATGGTTTTAACACTAAAAATCATTAAGAGTTTACATTACATCAATATGTAAACTCATACTCAAAGTTTCACAAGTTTATTTTAAGGGTTCTAACCCAAAATCATATAGTTTACCAACTATAATATGAGATGTATGGAAAAAATGAAAAAAAGCAAGTACACACTTGCCTGGAGGATCAAATCCAACGACCTCGAGTTGAATCCTACGGAGTTTTGCCGGAATCTCCCATTTCTCTCTTCTTTTCTCTCTTTTCCTCTCTATTTTCTCTTTTTTTCTTTCCTTTCTCCCACTCTCTCGTGTCTTATATAGGAGAGAATAAGGGTTTATCCCTTTAAAACCTAAAAATAACTCGTTTACTCAATTACGAGTCCCTACTGGTCCAAAAATTCCCGAAACTGAATTACAACCCCCGGATACTCAATTCCGACTATCCCGTCCATTCCGAGGCTAATCGCGTAATCAAAAACTACATCTGAGATACTTGACCACAATCCATTAATTAAACCCAATACATGTCAATGCGAGTTTTTCAATTTAAAATGTTATCCTTTGTCGCTTTACCCAACTGCGACATAAAATTAAAATACTCTGACTCATTTACTTAATCCCAAAAGTAAATATAACACACATAAAAAATTATCTAATCCTTGAAATCCTCAAAATTTTCTATTCATTATAATTTCTCAAATTTCCAAATTACATTTACTTATGAATTTTAATTCTCCATAAAAGTGAGGGGGATTACACATGTGTGGTTGGATCTCGGCACTGTTGAAACTTCAATCGGAGTCATTTAATTTAATTAGTTTTAACCAATTTTAAAAAAAGATTATCCTGGTGGTATTTAATTATTTTCAATCAAGAAAAGTAGTGAAGCAAAGGTAAACCTCATGACCAATTCACAATATCTGCACCAAAATTATCCACCTTGTTGAGGTATGTAATATTTATTTCATTCATAGACTTTGCAAGGTTAATTCTATGACTATCATCCTAAATAATGATGGTTGTAAGAAGATATTTAACTTCACATACCATTCATTTCCTTATCTTCCTCATTTTTAAAACAAGTGATAACAGGCTTCTTGTGTGTGTATTCGTCGTTGTCTTCAAAAGTCAGTCTCAAAATCCCTTTAATACCTACAATACTTGTTAAATAACTCGTATTGCGGTAAGTACGGGTCTCAATCTAACTTTCAAGGTGAAATAAATAACATGAATGCTTGCAATTTTAATTTTTTTTATTAATTTTTTTAAAAACAATTTCAAGGGAGAATTAACTAATTAATGCTAAAAAATTGAAGTAACTAAATAATTAAAAATGACAACTAACCGGGTGTGATAAATGTAGAAGATTCAAGAGATATAATTACACCGCATGTTCGGTTAATTTAATTTCATAATTTATCAAATTGAAATATTTCGAGATAATATTAAAATCATAATCTAAATCTCATTACAATTATAAATTGAACAAAATCTTTTTGAGAAAACTAATTTAAAAATATCACACTATGAAAATCTAGTTCGATTTCCAAAATCAAATATTAACTTTTAAACTTAATTTGCTAACTCTCGTTACATAAATTAATTTGTGACAATTCTAAATTAATTATCCTAGAAATATGGCAATTAAGTAAATTATTTAATTAACTCAACATCATATGAATTTCATCTCACCCCTTGAACGAGGTGATTAGCCAAGCATATTGAAATAATTAAGCACAATCACAATAAAAAAATACAAAGAAAGAAAGAATTATGAAAGAGTCAGAACCGGGTGTGAGTTCAAGTTTATGGATGGTAGATGGGTTGGATGCCTTGGGGGGTTTTGGGTGTATGGAAATATAGGTTAAAAGGGTGTGTGTGTTTTAATTTGCACCTAAATACAAGTTAAAATAAAACTACCTAACATTTAAAGACTCAATTAATAAAAAATAAAATCTACTAAAAATAAAAATTCTAACTTATTAATAAAAAAAACTCAAAATAAAATAAAATAATAAAACTGACCTAATAAAATTAAAATCAAATAAATTAAGGAAAACCATACTAAAATAAACACGTCTACAATATTCATATAAAAAGACTCGAGACACAATAAATATATGGACCCTACTATTCACAATTATACGCGAGAGAATAAAATATAAAAATCCTAAAAATTGTATACGACCGAAATAAAAATCTAAGAAATAATAAAATAACAAACTAAACACACACGAGGCTCGAGTAATGGTGTAGGCTCGGTCTAGGCTTAGGTTTGATACAAGCAAGAGTTTAGGACGTCGAAACTCATCGAGCCTGCTCAAATGGGACTTCAGACTTCACGATCGCTTTGATTTCTTCGTTGAATGCTTTTGATCGATACTTTATTGAAATTACGTCGATTTAGCACAATCTATTACAACGACTGCATATTGACCTGCAATATAGACAAATACGAACATAAGGCCATTTTTATAAAAAAAACGAGTGACTAAAATGCATTTATTTGAGGTATAAAATTAACACTTTTGGGTGCTTATCAAAAGAAACATTAAAATTGGATAAGTTTCAATTGCCTCAATTGCGATTCATGAAATAACTTTCCAATTTTCTTGTCACATGGAAACAATCGCCCAGATAGTACATATAAACCATCAACTTTAACAGTCACGTGTCAACTTTTTTTAGCCGACCACCATTCTAATTTTATATCATTTTATTTTTCTTTAATTCTGATCAGTTTTTAATAATTATGAATTGTATTGGGCCATAGTTATAAGGGCTTGACACAACTATTATCGGTCCTTTATAAGTCACCGGAAGAGGCAATTTCTCTTCAAGTGTATTAATAAAATTTTAGGGGTAACAATCCCTTTCAAAAGAAAAAGATAAAACAAATCAATTTCACATAGTTTGAATACCTACAAGATTCAATTTCTCCACCTTGAGGGTGAATAATATACATTTATAGGAAACAAATACATGTTGGTTATGAGTCTTCCATCGTGATTGCATGGTAATTCATCAAGCGTTCGTATCTCCTTGTGATATCATAACTGTTTGTCATAATTTCGGAACCATTTGTTGACATAATGGTATACTTAATAATTTTGATTTAAGATATTAAATTGATTAAGCACATATATTTCTTGTATTTTAGTTGCAAAGTTCATCACAAGTTAAAAGATTAAGATTAAAAAAATGAAGACGAGGAAAGAAATAAAAAACGCCATGGAAAAGGTAAGAAAAAGACCAAGCATGAAGTATGAATGCCATGGACCCGAAGATTGAAGACCTGAGAGATTAAAAAATAAATTTCCTACATTTATCTAAGCTTTAATCCCATATACCCAGTAACATTTTTCTTTTAACACAAGTATTGTGGACCAAAATATGAACATACAATATATTTTTTGAACAAAATTTAATTGAGTAGGAGTTTTGATTAAGGATTAATCCCAGTATTGAAAACATATTTGAAATCAATCACTAAAGGTGCGTTTGATTGGTGTTGATTCATTTTCCATGGAAAATATTTATTTTAGTTCAGTTTTTAGTTTTAGGGTGCTTGATTTGAAATTCATTCCATGAAAACAAATAGTTATAAATATAAAAAGTACTCTATATTTTATCATTTTTCATGGAAAATATTTCTTACTCATCCCCCAAAGAATTGATTTCCATGAAAAACATCAAAAGTAACACCAAATCACTCCTATCTTTTTCCACGCATTTTTCAGTTTCTCATAAAAATGAACTATTTTCCAATCACTTTCCAACTTTGTAATCAGACCCACCCTAAGGGCGTGTTTAATTGCAAACATGAAAAATGCATGGCAATAGTTTATTTTAATGAAAAGTTGAAAAATGAGCGAAAAAAGATATGACTATTTTGTTTTACTTTTAATATTTTTCATGGAAATCAATTCTTTATTGGGTAGATAAGAAATATTTTTCAATAAATATAAGGTTTGAGATGGAGCAATAATTACGTGAAATGAAATGAAATAAATTTGAATTATATGATTTGGGTTTTTCTACCATCAAATACTCTTGAGCGATATTGGGTAATTTACATGGGACAACTTGTATGGTGAGATATATTAACTGATCTTGTAATCATATTGGAAGGTTGTGCATGTATCGTCATATTTATATAGATAAGATAAATGTTGTTCTAACTTGAGCTTTTAGTGCTTTAGATCCCAAAAATATTATAAGGAGTGAGTACTTAATTTAACTCGCTTGGGAAAAATCTATATTACCGCTAATATGATAGTATTAGAGGTATAAATAGCATTTAATGCATTTCACCATCTATTTATCTATATAAAATGGGCGATCTGACTTAAGTTGTTTATGTATTTAGCCACTCTCTCTGCAATACACATAACATTTTGTCTCCCAAAAGAAAATTTACCCTTTCATCTTCTCCCAACAGTAAATTTAGGTAAAATGGAATGCCTCTTTCGATTGATATACTTCTCACCATCTATTTTAATAAATATTATATTGATTTTCCATCATTGGGATCCATGTTTCCTCTTCAAGGTATATTCCATGGCTCATCTTCTCTTCCCTTAAGTACAAAATTTTAATTTATGAATCCAAAAAACCCCATCTCATCTCAAATCATGAAAAAAATATATTATCTATGCCTCCCTTCGTTGATAACAATTATTTATTCTTTTGATCTTAACCCAAAAAATAGAGTAATTACATGGAGTTTGCTTTTAATTGTATCAAGAGAATGCCACACTACCCAAGAGAGAGAAACAAGCAAATATAAGAAAACATGACAGGGAAGGCAAAGCCAAAGAAGCACACCGCAAAAGAAACCGCCGCCAAAGTGGACGCCGCAACCACCAACCGAGGCGACAGCAAATCCGTCTTCCTCGATCGAACCGAAAAGTGAAAGGCTTCCATGCCAAATATGAGTGACCCCACTTCAAAGTCACTACCCCAGACGTTAAATCTATAAAAATTTATCATGGCTGTAAGCACCCCAAAATCCCATTCGACGAGTTCAAAAATCATTAATCTTTACGCCACCGTCGCCCCACCCGAGTCCTTGATATCCCACCTCAGTATCCGTGGTAGCCTCAAGAAATTACTACAACTATTACTATTATAATATCTTATCATTACCATGTCTGCTACTCTGACTATTATTGTTGCTTTCTTGTGTTGGTTTTAGTACTTGTGATTACTATGGAAAAGCATGTGTTGGGATAAATTTCATTATGTGTACTCGCCTTTTTGCTTATTGCACTTTTTCCTTTTCATGTATCTAATTTGCTTTGTGGGATATAATAATATATAGTTATTAGGTACTAAAAAAAGCTTCTAATTGTGATGCCCAGTGAAGATAGTTTCAACCATCCGAGCACGAGGTACAGATAACAGGGTTTGGATTGCTACGCAATGATCAATGGTACAATATATCTCACTCTGAACCAAATTTGTATTATTTTATACTTTATATATTGACTTCGTGTAAAAATAAAGTTATAATTGGTGATGTAGTTAAAGAATGATGATATATTTGGTTTGTACCGAGTTTAACTGGTTAGATGAGTGGAGTATTTTATTTAACAATGGGAAATTATTCAATAGTATGAAGTAAATTCAACACCCCAAATTACAATGTGTAAATCCTAGAATCTTTAATCCAGATATCCCAATTGAGCCCTCTCTCCGGCTAAATGATATCTCATATCTAATATGTAATTCATTCCCACAAACTAAAGGTTCACTTTAAAAATCTCAAAAATTAATTGCTCACTTATATGTAAACTATGCTACAATGGTTTAAAAATAATTATATACTCAAATACAACAGATTATCATGATAAGGTTCACTTTTGCTTCGCATACATAATGTGTTGCAGTTTTTATGATGTCTATCATAGTGTGTGATGGGATAATTTTTATTTATATCATAAAGTTCTAAATATGTTGTTCCAAAAATAAAGATTTTTTTTAAAGATATTGCACCAATTTAAAGCATTTCTTTTTTGTTTTTGAAATATGTAATTTTGATCATGTATAGATATCTTTATCCATGCATGCATGTATATGAAGATGTGTAAATTTTTTTTTTTGGATTGATGTTTTTCCAATTATTTTCTATGTTTTTTTTGCAATGATTCATATTTATTTCAAGGAATGAATTGGTTGTAATATGCATTTTGGCATATGTTTATAAAACAACAAACAGTTGGGTCTTTGTATAATTTGTTATATTGTTTGGTTGTATTTATACCAAATATCATAATACGGCCGCACATCGCGCGGGTTACATGCTAGTTGTAATGGTTATTGAAGATAAGTTCATTGTGAAAGCAATACTAATAAATTGTAGTGTACATACTAAATATTTTCGGACCACTATAAACTCAGTTTACACTTTCGTTACTCTTTTTCACCTATATTATAAGGAAAATGTTAGGAAGGTCCCTTTTTGTACCTTTTTTGTTACCTCCGGCTTCAAAGTGTTGTACCTTGCTTTGTCTTTATTTGTATGGGTCCTGTCAGGAGATAAAAGACAAAATAAGGTATAACACTTTAAAGCTAGGGGTAACAAAAAGGGGCCTCCTTATCAAAACGCATATTATAATTATGTGTTTGTTTATCATGAGATTAAGTAAATCAATCATTTTTGAATGAAAATTTTATGTCAAACATACTCTCGGTTGAGTTCCACTTATTTGGCATACTACACATTCAATCAAATTATGGAGTCACACTAAACACTTGAAATGGGCCCTTATGAGAGATAATTTTATGATTTTCTATATATTTAATTACCTAATAAAAATATTTGAATTTTTTTTTTGATAATCTTGAATCTTAGAACAAATGAGCCCTTTGAACTTCTCCATACGAGCTAAAAAGGGGGAACGCTGTGTTAGAACCACCATAACACACACACTGCTTTAAATCTAGTATCCTTTGGGAGGTTTCAAACTCGAGACCTATGATCTTTTTCCATTCGGCCCTTATCACTGGACTAATCAAGGTGGATAAAAAATTCAATATTAGATGAATATATATGTAATTTATAAATTTATAAATTATTAGTGAGGTTCAAACAAAAATAGTGGGTTAATTGAAAATTGTACATAGAAATGACATTTTTCCTTCAATTTTATTTTCAAAAATTTGAATAAACATGATAATGAGAATTATATTCTCCAAATATTTATCTATTTACTCCTTAAAAAGAATGGGAACTTGATGAGACGTCTGATTTACAAATTTGCCCATACATCCCCCATTTATACTAAGCATACCGCATATTCATTAATTATTGCCAGTTAATCATAACCCTTGCATATCATTGCTTTATTAATTATCTTTTAAAACTGTTGACCCATGATTTCTATTATGATAATGTTAACTAGCATGTACCCTACGTGATGCATGGCCGTTTTATAAATTTCTTAAAAAATTATTTAACTTTATGGTAATAAATATGTAGTAAAGATAATTCAAAAAATGAATATATTCCTGTGCAAAAAATATAAAAACTAAGTATAAACATATATATTTTTTTCGATGGAGAGAAATGTTTTAAGAGAATAATAAATCATAGGTTCTTAAAGTTCAGAAGAAGAAAAAAAGACAACCGTTTTTTAATGATAAAACAGATACATGAAAATATTTTCACTTTCATACTACATAAAATCAAAATCATAGAAAAATAGGTAGAATTAAAATTTGTTTCAACTTCATTGAAATTTAAAAATGAATTATATTAGACTTTTGATTTTAATCAACTACATAAAGACTAAGATATGTATATGAGTTGCATATTTCTTACAAACAAAATACAATATACTAAATTTTACCAATAAATTCATTTAATTACTACTAATATTACGTCAAAATGTCTCATTGCATGATCAATATCTCTCACTATATAATGCTTAGAAACAATCCAACAACATTTGTAATATGCACAATTATAATTTAATTTAATTGTATAAAATTAAAAAATAAATTATAGTATACTTGTCATACTAATCAACTACAAAGGCTAAAGTATGGATATGAGTTGCATATTCGTTACAAATAAAATATACTTACATTATACTAAATTTTACCAACACATTTATTTAATTACTAACAATATTGAGCCTTATAATGTTTCTTAAATACATGTGCTTATAATGAGAGAGAGAGATGAACCTTGCGATTCAAGGTTTGAGTAAATGAAAATTTATTTTTCTTGATGTGTTTTCGAGACCGTTGAGATATTATTTGAACTTTTGGGTTGTGCACATCAAGTATGAAGTCTTATAGTAGCATACTAAATGCATTACAAAAAGATGACATTGAAGAAATTTTCGTAAATAGTATTTATAACTCAACTTTTATTAAAATGATAAAACGTTATGATCATAAAATCAAACACACAACATAATAATTATCGAAATGAGAAAGTCTTCACTAATCCAGACGTTTTCAACTCCCTTAATCCTTTATCTATATTCCTTTTCCCCTGGAAATCAATGAGAACAAATTTTGATACATATAGAATATTTATAAATTAATATAATGTTAAAATGTAGATTAATGTATGTAAGGTAATATATTTAAGTATACCTGGAAGATTTGATTCTCTTTGATGATCTTATATTGTTTCCTTCCTCATCAATTAGAAGTTCTAAAGACTGAGAGATTGATTCTTTAGTGACATACATATCACGAGATCCCTCTTTGTACATGTTTAGAGCACTAACATTTTCATGACTGGAGATGTTAACGTCCTGCATTACCTTTTGGATGGTTACTTTAAATTTGGATTGTATCATGTATACTCTCAAACTAAAATTAAATCCTGTGTATAGAAATAACATATTGTTCCCAAATATACATGGGAAATGAAACTCATAACTAAGTTCATTTTTAATCAAATATCATCTGCGATTAGTGGTGAAAAATCTTGCCATGGAAGGAATGGATATGAAAGAAGATTTTATTAGATACAAAAATAAAATTACAATTGTTACAGAACTTACAGATAGACTGTTCTCTTATAAACATTGTGGGAAAAGCATATATGTTAAAGGAAGCAACAAAACGATTATTTGGAGGGGATGTATGTATGATATTATTTGGGGTCTTTAGTTCTAGAGGGATTTTATTCTTTCATGATGAATATATTCCATTTCATCATTTAAGTGATAAAGCAGTAGACATTGCTTTCTTTAGCCATGCGATGTATACTTAGGGAATCGAAAGGTACAGGAAATGGAGAGCCCTAAGGATATATCAAGACGGTTGGGTATTCTAATTTAGTCGAAGGAGATGGAGAGTCCAGAGGATATACAAATCCGTTTGTGTAGTTTAATTTTACTCGGTTATTTGTGAATCGTAGGGAGCAAAGCTTTTTTACCAGACCCCCTTCCAATTGTAGTAGCATTAATCGCATTGATGCCTCTAATACTATTGTATTAGAGGTATAACATAGATTATATTTTTTTTATATCTGTGTCACCTTTGTTATATCCATTAAATATTAAAATCATATAATAATTATTTGATTGGTCATTTAACTATTTTTCTCTAAAAACTTATTGATGTTATGAAAAAGATAGGTTTGTCCCAATGGTCTAAAATTAATTAATTAATTAATCAACAAGTTAATGAAATAAAATTTCTTTTTAATTTGAACCAAATTATAAATTTAAGGAATAAATTAATCCAATCCAAATTGCATGTAGTTCATAATTGCATGAGAAAGAGAAATAAAAACAATCAACACAAAGCACACCACAAATTAAAGTGAAAACCCTTGGGCAAAAGTTACAATCGCACCCAGCCCACAGTTTACTATTATTATATGTATGAATACATGACTTTATAAGGACTCATACAAAAACTTACATAGTTGACAACAACATTTTCTCATCTTCCTCTACCCGTACTAATGATAGATGCTTTATTCTATAACAACAAGTGCACAACTTCTACTAATCGCGATGGGTGAATGATTCCTGCACATAAACCTATGTGTTATCCTATTTAATGTAAAATATCACCAATGATTTGTAAACCTAAAGTCGAATTTAGTTACATAGACATTACATAATTTAATACCTTGTATTTTTAAGAGGAGTTATAATTAATTAATCGGGAATAATTATAATTGATTAAATAACAATTCGAACTAATTATGTAATTGAAATTGAGAATTTAAAAAGCAATTGTGAGGATTTTAAGCTAAATGACTAAAATTGTAATTTTAGAGCCCACTTGATAATTATATAATTTTTTATGGATCAAAGTTAAATTAGTAAATAGTTTAGGTCTAATTGGATAAGTATTCTAGACTATATGTTGTTTTGGACTAAAGGGAGATTTTAGAAAAAGCCTAGAGGTAAATAAGTCCATGTGACTTTTATGATCAAACGAGGGTTTATATATATAGGGTTTTAGGGTTGCAAGCTGCCTCCAATGGGAAGGTGCATGCACCGCGGTTAGGTCGAGGGGCGGACTGGCGTATGTTTTGTGTTTTAGTGCTTATTCATTTTTCGCCTAAATAAAATATATACGATCTCACTTTAAGTTGACTCTTTCACCAAGAAATACTAAAACTTTCTAAATTATCTCGCAAGCAACCTCATTGCCAAACTAAATAGATTTTTTAAGCTTTCAAATAGGTATTCAAAGGTATTTTTCAAGTGCAATCAAATCAAGTTTATCGAGAAGTTTTTATGGGAGTTTCAAGTGTATTCGAGGCTAGATTTCAAGACTTCTTTTCTTCAAATTCAAAGAAAATTGTTATTTTATATATTGAGTAGAGTTTCTATATACTCTTATACTTATGTATATACCTATATTGATTTTACCTAAACATTTGTCATAAATCTAAAATGGGTTGAAAACCTAGGTTTTAGGATTTCCTTATGATATTACATTGTTAGGTGAAATTAGATTACCTCATATGTTCTATATATTAAATGTTTTATTCTAATTAACATAAGGATTTTACTATATGATTTTGGAGTAGTGTATTTATGTTAGGGTTTGAAGTTTGATATTGATTCCTTGTCAACTAGATTATGTGATGAATAATGTGAACACATTAGAGGTTTTTAATAGAGAAAGGCATGTTCTTAGTATAATTGTACATTTAGCATTGGGAGTAGAACCTTGCTTATAAATACCAAATTAAAAAGACCTATAAGTATTATGAGTTATGTTATGTTGTTGATTAATTATGAGACTTGATTATTAGTGACTAATCCTTATTCGCACTATGCGATAAAAATCCCTCTTGTAGAATTAGGGTATTGAAATTGGTAATTTGATGTAATTGTGTAAGACATTAATGAAAGCTATTTTTCTACTCTTATCATGTTATTGAAAATTAATTAAAGACATATAAGTTTTAGAAGGGATACGAGATAATTTGTGTTGGTTTATTGGGTTATGGTTGTTATGGTGTGGATGGAACGAATTGTGGTTAATTATGGAAATTGGATATTTAGTACACTTAAACTCTTAATTTAATTCATCAATGACTACCATATCTATATAAAAGTGATATTAGGGGGTTCCTTATTTAGATTTCATGTTTTATAAGGCGTCTCATGCATGGAGTTTAGATATGGGTAGGAGGGATGACTTTATAACCCTTAAACAAATCTATTTAGTTTAATGTTTCAATTTATGAGTGGTTCCACGTTAGACGAATAGTCCCTTCAGTTCTAAATGTAATGACATAACGATTGGTCGAATAATCAAATTATATGACCGAAGGGTAGGGTAATCAGATAACAATGGTGTAATGATAATTGATAAGCTACAAGTGGATCTTAAAACATTAATAATGAAAGAAATAATTAATGTGGATTATAAGTGAGTGTCGAGAGAAAAAAATAGTATAATGTAGTTACACTTAAGGATCTTTATATTTGCAGACGGGGTGCGACGTGTATTTCAGAACAGAACATTAGGTGATGATGAATTGATTATAGGTTTATTTGTGTCACGCAGTGTAGTGGAGTTTCGGCGCTGCGTAGCATGGTGCCTGCATGTTTTATGACACTGTGAAGCAGGAGGCTACGAGATATGTTATGATTTTATATGGGCATACTGCATGTTCAAGCGATGGATGGGGAGAAGGGGAACATGTCGGTTACATTGTAATTAATTAACTGATTATACTAATGAGTTTGATTCAAAATGCCCTGTGAGATCGTGTGGCATACGTTGGACCATTGTTATAAATTATATAAACTATGAATATATATATATATATATATATATATATATATATATATATATATATATATATATATATATATAAAAAGAGAGAGAGAGAGAGAGAGAGAGAGAGAGAGAGAGAGACAAAGTCTGAGTTGCGTAGCTTAGCAACTTACTAAGTTTTGATTCATTTTATTCGTGATGACTTTTCGGTGGTAGAGATGGACCTCCTTCTTAAATTTTCCTCTTCTCCATCTAGCACACATCCCTCTCGAGACTTTTCACTGCAGGGACTAATGTAGTTATTTATCTTAGTAAGCTATCATTTACATTTTCAGTCGTATGAGTTATACTCTTGGGTTAGATGACATGTAATATAAATAGACAGGTTTGGCATGTGTGTTTTGCGTTTTAGATGCGGAATATAAGTTTGGTAGATTTTGTTTAGTTGAACTTTTCTCTCTCACTCTATTTATGGAATTTATAATTTTTTTTTAGTTTTCATTTGGAGGGCTTTCATTTGTTCCTTTCAAGATGACAATAATATTTAAATTGTTTAACAATGTGTATAATTTAATAATTAAACTTGATCAACCTAAGTATTAAATATATGGGATATCATAAACTCTTGGAAATGGAAGGACTCTAGAAAAAACAATTTGTGGTTTTAAAAACTATGGACTTATCAATTGGAATACACATGTTTAAAGGTGTTTAAATAGTTTTTGTAGTGAAAGAGATCTATTCAAACACGTTTTCCAAGATGAAGGTCTCGTTCGAACGAGAGATTTCGATCGAGGGTATATCGATTGACAAAAACTTTAATTGAGGGACATTTTTATGTTTAGTGGGCCCTTATTCAATACAGTCATTAATTGATGGTTCATCATTTAACAATTGTCTTTGATAAGGTTCATTACGTCAAATAATAGGGTCTCGATCGATATCATCATTGATTGAGGGTGGCCTCATTTAAACGAGGTCACTGGAAAAATTTGTAAGAAAAATATTTTAAACCTTTTCCAAATATGGTTTTCATTTTAGTCTTGTCTTGTCACTTCCAAGAAATTAAAATAAATTAGAAAAAATTACAAAACTATGAAAACCGTTACATATACCAAATCTATGGTATGAAATGAATTTTTACAAAGAGGTCCAGTATTCTCAATTATGATTCCTTTGTCACTTGTCTTCATATAATGTACTATTTTAACTCAATGGACTTGATACAAAGATACAATCACTTAAAACTTTTTTTTGAAATTAATCCAACACAAAAATAGAATCTAAAATGAGTGTAAAATATGTCCTTACAAATCTCCTCCTTTGGCTATTTCACAATGAAACCAAAAATAGAAAAAAAAAATTATCACATAAAAAATGCATATACATAAATTGAACCAATCGTACAAATTATACATGACATGTATATAAATAGATAGAATTTAAAAGTGAAATTCATGCACACTACTTCCTTAAATATATACTCCCTTTGAATCGTAAAATTTCTCCCTCTTTTTATCTCAGATAGACTATGGAAGAAATCAAATAAAAGCCTATAACAAATTTATAAAATTAAGAATGTGTAATGATTAATTAAAACATGTGCTCAATAAGATAAGTGATAGATAAGCATGGGAATAAGAACATAATATCACACATATCAGTAAAAATCAACATATTCATATCCCAACATAATCGTGACATCACCAATATGTTCTGAAATTAGCATGTCTATGTAATAATCATGTAAATAAAATTTTAGAACAAAAGGTATATCACGATGGAAAGGAAATAATGAATATATTGAAATCATAATCGTGTCATTTATAATAATATCCAAAATTAAAATATATACATGTCCACCAACCATGAATCAAATAGAGTATAAGAGAATAAATAGATACATCATGATAAATCAAATATCTCTTTCTCTGAATAGTAAATCATCAAATACAAATAATAAAATCTTTGATCATGAATGGCATCATCATCATCATCATCATCATCACTGTCTCCTGACTGACTGACTCCATATCTATTTTATCAATCTCGCTGCTCTCTACAATCATTGATACTTTTGATCGTAATGGGCTTATTAGAGCTATAAGTTGTGACTATATCATCGTTATTTTTTGCCTATAGACATGGTGACTCATTCATATCTTATTAAAATGAAGTGAAGTGGGAGGAAAATTGACTCCTACTGAGTTGGCAGTGCTGGTATAGGTGAGGTGGTGCTCAAAATAGACGCCTGAGAGGAAAGGTCGTGTCTGGACTCAGGGTACATAGTATTATCCACATATGAAGTTGTAGAACCATGAGACTCAGAGCGTTAAGTTATAGCCTTATTGATCCTTAAAAGATAACTTAAGTCTCTCTCTCCGATAATAATTGGTACATCGGTTATCACTATGATGCTAGTGAGTAGCATCCCATACGGTAGGAATATACGTAGTCAGGTATTTCCATAATTTCTAATGGACGTTATGTTCCTCCAAATGACTAATGGAAGATGGATGGCCATTTCGGTACTGATGGCATTCATAAACCAAATGTGCTCAGGGATGTAGGTACTATGATTCCTCATCAATCGGAGATTAAAACTAACAATTTTATTCAACAGTAAATAGTTAGAATAAAGGGTTCTTCTATGAAGGGTCTTACGATTAATATAAGGAGTGGGATGGTATGGATGCTTGAGGTATTGGGGAGATGGAACCCTAGTAATCTTTAGAATCTTGGCTATGGTATC
The DNA here is from genome assembly GCA_949130495.1 of Sambucus nigra. Taxonomy (NCBI): domain Eukaryota; kingdom Viridiplantae; phylum Streptophyta; class Magnoliopsida; order Dipsacales; family Adoxaceae; genus Sambucus; species Sambucus nigra. The sequence continues at coordinate 221,997,251 of OX422221.1, read as the reverse complement.
GAGTGAGATGACTATATCGACGCGTCTAACCATGGATACTATGAACTCCTGCTCCACCCTATCAAGAAAATTAAACTCCATAACCATATCTACATACACAGAACCGCACATCTGTATCATAGGCGCAAACCCCTTCCATCTAACCAAAAGGAAACCAAATTACCCTCAAGGTTCGTCAAAAGATAGGATGTTATACCACCACTCTCATTTGGTAGAATCGGGTGGAGATAAATCACTCAAAATCCTCATGTAAATTCCACTTAAGTGTGCTATTACGTGGGTGGGGCTGAGGTGGAACCTCTTTTGCTCTCATTCCCATGGAGGAATATAACCAAGGAATATGGATGTGAAGGTCAATGGTCATCCTAAGGAAGTCTATAAACGTAAATTGGGTTTCAACATCAATCCAACCACAAAACTAACAAAAATATCCAACCATCAAAGTATAACATGCATAAACACTAATGACCAATAAATACGCCCAATAAGAGTTTAATCAATAGCTAATGTCTAAAAAATAATATTGATTTTTTCCTAAATCAAAAATCCACACACACAATATATATACACACACACACCAAATAAAGGAAAATATTTGTTCACACATGTCTACCGGAGGCAGACTTGCTCGTGGAATGGTTGAAAGCGGCTCCTAGTCCGACGCTCAGAGAGGATTCGCTGAGGTGGAAGGGGGGAGGGACGGGTGTGTTTTCAGTACGCAGCTTCTATGGTTCCTTGATGGGTAGTGGGAATTCTACGGCTTCGTTCCCCTGGAAAAAAGATATGGAAAATTAAAGCGCCGCCTAAGGTCAAGTTCTTTGTTTGGACGGCAGCTAGACAGGCCATTTTGACGCTAGAGGGATTACAGAAAATAAGATATCGTCTGGCTAGTCGATGTTGGTTATGCTGCGAGGAAGAGGAGAAGACTAATCATTTGCTTTTACACAGTAGGGTGTGAAGAGATTTATGGGACACTTTTCTTGCTTTGACGAAGACTGTATGGTCATGCCGATGTCTGTGAGGGCGCTTTTAGATATGTGGAAACCTCCGTGGGGTTGGTTAGGTGACAAGCGGATATGGAGTTTGGTTCTGCACTGCATTTTTTGGACGATTTGGCTGGAAAGGAACTCGAGGTGTTTTGATGGCATTAAGACTCCACCATCGAGACTTCGATATATCTTTTTGAGCACTCTACTTAGTTGGTCCAAGGAGAGGATCTCTGTTACGACGCAGGATTTTTTGGACTTCGTGGAAGAGATACACTCAGCTATGTAACTCCTGGATTTTGTTTGTTGGGGTCCGTCTGTAATTATTCTCCTTAGCTTGTTTTCTTTGTATACTTCTTGTATACGGGTTCGCTCCTTAAGCGTTGTTCTTTCATACAATCTTTTATTTATCGAAAAAAATATGCATAAAACAAAAAAATGTTATGTGTATGCACTGCTCTAAAAAACCCGCCTAGGCTTGAAGCTTGGAAAAAACGCCTCGCCTTCATCTTTTTACGCCTTATTCTTGGTAAAAAACTTAAGGTGCACTTTTTTTCTAAAAACAACAATGCTTTAGTGAAACGACATCGTCTTTTAAAGAATGTTTTTACAAATTGAACCATTATCTCATCCAAAATAATCAAATAGTTAATTTGCGAATATTCGGACACATTTTTATGATATGTACAATTTTAGTATTTTAATAGCCTTGTTATGGTTAAAAAATATTAAAATATATTAAGAAGGCCTAAATGCATTTTCACGCCTTTTTAAGCTTAGGCCCACGTAGGCTTCTAAGGCTTAAGGCTTGACATCCACGCCTCGATCACGCCCCGCATTTTTTAGAACCTTGTGTGTATGTATAAAGGGATTAAAAATCACATATGTGTGCATATATATAATATATCACATATATAAAAGGAAAAGTGTGTGAAAGAGAAAAGGTTTACCTAAAGACAAAAAAAATCTTAAATGGATCCCCCAAAAATGATCTCCTCATTCTAAAGTGTCAATTCCAATGCATTAATTAAATGATGAGTGAAATGATGAGTGAAATGAAGGTTTTACGACTTGGCATACCATAAATATGGTAGAAAGGGGCTCTGAGCATGTTTGAGGTGAAAACAACACTTTGTGAAGGTAAACCCTTTTAAACCCTAGCCTTTGTTTGAACCAAAGTGGCCCTCGTTCGAACCAGAGCACCAAATGCTCTTTTTAAAACACAATTCCCCAAAAAATAAATAAAAATGGGAAACCAAAATCAAGAAAATATAAAAAAATTAAATAAAAAATACAAGCGGCGCCACACTCAGAACGATTTTAAACATTGAAATTACACAAAAGTAACCTAAAGGAATGGCAATGGTCTTAAGAACCCGAAAAACATTGTCCCTCATTCAAACTCCACGTAAACTCTATAACAAAACTATTTGAACACTATATGAATCAAGTCAACCATACTGAAAAAGATTAAGTTATTTCAGATTGATGTCGATAGCGGCCTAAACCAAAATGCGTACGTTAAGTAGTCCAATAAGGTAAAAAAAATCACATACTAGATGAAATTTTGCAAACTTATTGATCTTTAATTTATATCACTCTTAATTTTTGCTATTTAAAATTTTTCATTTTCAATTCTATTGAGAGTTTGACCTTGCATTAATATTTAATATTTTACATTCTCAATTTCACAAATATTATGTTATAAATATTTTGCAAAAGTAGTTATCACCTTCTTTAGGAAAATTTTACCAATGCTTCTCTCATTAATATTTTAAATTAGCTCATAAGGAATAGTTCATTCAAGCACACTTAAAAAATCAGGGGAAGAAAATTTGACTCGATTGAGTAAAAACACATTTCATGAAAGTTTTTTAGATCAAAATTGAAGATACATCCTATTAAAACTTGTGCCAAGTGTGTGAGATATGGTAAAGACTATAACATTATTCTAGTTGGTTGGTTTTAGGATAACTACTAAGAAAATGATTAAGTCAAGTCTACACACCTTATATTCTCCATTATTGAATGCTTAAACTCCTCAAAAATCACAAAAAAAAACTTTTAGGGTTATTTTTATTTTCGAAACATAAAACAAAATCATTTTCGTTTTTCTAAAATTTTTCAAAAAAAATATTTTTGTATCCTAAAAAAATATCAAACTAAAAACAATATAAAATATAATACATTGTAGGAAGGATAACATGGACTAAACATGAAAAATGGAAACCTAGCCTAAATATGATACGAGAAAATCACTTAGAATGGTTATATGGACGAGAATCCTCAACCCCATACACAATTCTAGACACCTTCTTATTATTATTCATTATTTTCTTTTTACTATGAGCACTAGAAAATGAATCGGTCATCCTTTTGAACTCTATCATAAGAAATTGGGATGTTCAAACCATTTACCAAAATGTTTTTGGAGTTCGTAGAAGTCTCTATTCAAACATAGAGAAAAAAAACTCAATTTGCACAAGCCGCTAGCAATAACCTTTAAGGTGATCCTTTCTCTTGCAATGGCAAAATACGGTTGTGAAGTATCTATCTTTTTCGACTTAGGAGAAATTATCGGAGGGGGGTGATGAGGTGTGTTTTTAACCTTTTAATAAATTTATCTCTTTTTTTCTTAGACTCTTGCACACCGTCATATTTAAGACCTGTTATGTCCTTCGAGAATTGTGATAGTACAAGGATCTTCTTCTCTAACTTCTCGGAGTGCCATTCATTTTAAACTTTTACCTTGTTATATTCTTTATTGAGATTTTTATAATGTTCCTCTAACATAACATGCACATGACAACTTAAGGAGATTCGTCTTTAAGGCATCTACATTGTCATGCAAGACCTCACTATGCTAAAAATTAAAAATAATCATGGAAAGGTGGTCACTATCCAAAATCGTGGCCATGCATTACTGATCGTGAACCATTTTGTGATATCATCTAGAGGCGATCTTCAATAAACACTGGTCACGATCATGGCCCGTGACAATCATGATCACGATCGAGACATGTGACCATTTTGGCAAGAAAATTAGCACCAAGTTGGTCACATTACTGGTCAGGGTTCTGGATCGTGATCATTTATTATAAATAGTGAATAGTATGTGTGAAATATGGTCACGGTCCATAACCATGATGCTCCATCAAGACAAATATGAAATTCAAAATAGTCCTAACAACAAGGTCATAGTTCTAGACCGTGATCATTTTGAATTAAATTAAAAGGTAATTCTTAGGGTCAGGGTTGTCATGGATTGTGAGCATACTCATTGACCATGACTGTTAGTTTAATTAAACATAGTTATGGTACATAATAATGACCACCTTTTAGGTATAAATAATAACCTATTAGGGTTTATTTTCTCACCGATCTCGTCTCTCTCTCTCTCTATGCGAACACCACCACCGGTTACATCGTTTCTCTTTCACTCAGGCCACTATTTCTCTTTGTATATATGTGTGTTTATGTTTATGTATGTGTATGTATGTGTATGTGTATGTTCATGTATATGTATATACCAGTGTGTGTATGTGTATATGGATCCATTATGGTTAGTGTTAAGGAAAAATAAACATACATAAATAAAGGTTTGAAATCAAAGGTCTAAAACAATGTATGTGGAGCCATTACTAGGGATTTTTCTCTAATTTCTATTAAAATTAACAAATGTCTCAAATCAACTACCTCATTTTACTATAAATATGAATTTATAAAAATGGAATGGCTTTGAACTAAACAAGAACCATGTCATGTATGTTGATGCGTGTTTAAATAACAATTAACATGGAATGGCTTTGTTCACGTTTTCTATTATACATATGCATTTATAAAAATTCAATGGATTTGTGGATTTATGGAATGGCAATTATTAAAACCAAAGGTTTGACATATGTTTAATAGAAAGGTAGAAAGTAGAAAATAAGAATGGATACTCTTCAAGATTATTAGGGAATTACTACTTGTCCAACTTTTCATGATAAAATTTATTTTTTTAAATAAAGGTTACTAATGTATAATCTCTTTTTTTCATTTCTTAAATTTTTTTAACTTCTTACTACATTAATATATATTGAGTACTATTATAAATAAACTAATGTTATTCTTTCGTATACGTATGTTCTCACATTTAATTTAAATGATTTTACTATTGTAAAATAAGTTTATGTTATTTCAAACTGGATAAAGTTAGTTAGCCCTAATTTTATAGTATGTGAGTATTAATAATCTAGTCAATTAATATAGTAGGATTTTTTAATATTTTTTTCGTATTGTAATTGTACTTTTGATAACATTTTTATTTCATTCCATGTGCACATGTAATTAGAGAACAATTATTGAAGCTCATTTGACTCTAGCTACTTTAATCTAAAAATTCTACTTGTCTCTTATTTTATGTAAAATAGCCTTATATAGATATATTTAACTTCTTGGCTGACTGTTTATGGTTGTGTTCACCCCCCCCCCCCCCCCCCTCAAGCGGTTATGTTTGGGTAAACACAAATTGGTTAAAAGGATTTATCATTGGTGGAAAAATAGTAATTCGAGGACTAATTGTATTAAAAATGAACCAAATTGTAATTTTTGTGTTTGATTAATTCTTTGGAAAACATTAATTACTTGATTTTGATATTGATATTATGCAGATGAATAATATCCTCACTTGAAGGAAGATCATTTTTTTCATTGAGAACATGTAGTTTATTTCTTATTAGTGTATATATCTTCTTGGTTAACTGTTATAGTCATGTTTACGCCTTCTTTAATTGGTTGATGTTTGGGTGAACACAAATTAGTGGAAGGGCGTTGTCATTGGTGGACACATATTAATTCTAGGATTAATTAAACTAAAATCAGACTTGTTGTGTTTGATTGATTAATTAGAAAACATTAACTACTTGATGTTGATATTGTGCGGGTGACGACTTTACTTGAAGGATGATCCTTCGTTTCAATGAAAGTTCATGTATTGTTTATTTCTTATTAGTGAATACATCTTCTTAGTTAACTGTCGTGATCGTGTTCAACCCTCCCTTAATTGGTTGATATTTGGACGAAAATAAATTAGTGGATGGTGTTGATGCAAAAAACTAGACTGACCTAATTAATTTATCACATATAAAAATGAGTGAAAGAGACAAAGAATTTTTAAAGTGGTTCGGCTAAATGAAAAGCCTACGTCGACTGTTGTGTATTGCCTTGGGCTTGTTCAATTTTCTCTTGTCTTGTTGTTTATGTCCCTTGGATGTAGGGTTTACAATGTATTTATAGCCCCTTGAGGGTGTACCAGAGTAGGAATATTAAAGGATGGAATGCCTTTATAACATAGGCATTTACATATGTATAATGTTAATAATGTATACAACTATTGGTGTTTTACTGTCATTGTTGGTCAATCTTCCTGGTGTTGGTCGATCTTCTTTAACCTATTGGTCGGCATTCCTTCAATTGGTCGGTGATTTACCCTTGTTGACTTGGATTAATGACCAACTGGATAACACGTGTTCATACATGAATGGTCCATGTAGCAGGATAATTTTTGGTATCAACAGAAGCCCCCAACGTTGCACGCTTGAGGTTTTTTTACAAGAATATGGAACATTTATCTCTTAAAGTTGCTTGGGTAACAATTTTGAGTCTTGGTCGGTTACCTACTTCCCATACTTATAAATTTAATGAATTTAACTATTGGCATACAATGTGGATGGTATTTTTGTAATTATCCACAACTTTACGAATCGTTTTGGGGTAAATATGTCTTTTTTGTCTTTATCCGCCAACAGTTCAATCATCGTTTCCGTATCATTACCTTACCAATTTTCGAGGCAACCTATAAAGGCGGGAAAAAGTACGATCGTCTCTTACCTCAGACTTTTTGAGTTTTTTCAGTCATTGTGTCTTCAAGCTTTCTCTCTCTCTTGTCCGATCGTTTTTTGTTCTTCAGTTCTTGCTGAATCCTTAAATTCTATAAGAATATTTTCCTTTCTCTTTTTCTTGTTCATCAATCATGGTTTATCCTGTTACTTCTCTTGATGAATTCAAAAATGAATGGAATATCCATTCAGGGGTAGAACTAGAATATCCCAGTTTGCCCGCTGAACTTTTTTCATTAGCTGAGGGTCACTGGTTACCCTCCATTTTTATTGCTGAATATGGGTTTACCTTTCCCCCAAACCCATTTTGTCTTGAATTTTGTCAATATTTTGACGTCGTTCTAGCTAGGGTAGCCCCCAATACCTGGATAGTAGTTGATGGGGTATATAGATTAAACTAACTCCATGGGACTCATCTAGGGATCCCATAAATTATGATTTGCTATAAGTGGGTAAATAGTGATACCACTTTGTATTTGAAAACTACGGCTGTGAACAAAGTATTAGTAGTTAATCTTCCTGACTCCAATAGATATTACTTCGAATATGGGGTAATTGTTAAAAATTGGCAACATGCTCCTTTGACTGAGAATGCTGAGTACCAGGGGTCTAGGTGCCCACCAAGTGGCAATGTGATAGGTTGCATTTGGTTATTGGTTTTTCTTTGCATATTCTGCTAAATGCTAATACTGATGTATACTTTGTTAACTTTAATTACAGTTGATCAAAAGATAAAGTGTCCCAAAGAGAGTGATATCAACCTTGGAGAGTTGAAGTTCATCTAGGGCATTCACCAGAAAGTTGGGGAGGAGCATACCAGATCAACCTCCTATTTATTGTAGTATATGAACACCATCACCTCCTTCGTTGCTTGCCTAATTATAGCTTCAACCTCTCCTTTAATCAACCTTGACCAATACCATATCTCCACATCCTCTGCCACTGCATCTGGTAGTGGTGAACCTTCTATTGTTTCCTCTTCTTTAGATTCAGACTTACCTCTTGCTGTTGCTATGGGGAAGAGGAAGTTTCCTAATATTTTAGGTGACATAGCTACTACTGGCTCCTCCAAACAAGTCACTGATGGAGCTAAAAATAAAGAGGATGCTAGGAAAAAAGCCCCCATCCAATTAGGGGAATGTTGGGAAAAAGCCCCCATCCAATAAGGGGGATGTTGGGAAGAATCTCCCAACTGAGAAAGCTGATGAAAGCCACCTCAAGAGGCTGAAAAGAGGACTCCCTTCTAGGCTGGAAGAAGGGTCTTTAGAGAACACTGACCAACAAGAGTTGGTTGATTTATCAACTTATGTCTCACTAGTGGCTCTTGGCCCTGGTTTGCCTAGACAATTAATAAATTTTGGTACCTTGTCAGACCATAGGGGTGCTACGGCTTCACTGCCACGATCAAAGAGTTCTGAAAGGGCTGCTCAAAGCCTAGCTCTGGTAAATTCCTTTGCCTTCTTTATTTCTTTATTTGATATTTTTTATATTAACTCACCTTATTTTCTTTTTGGCAGTTTCTTATTGACTTTAACAACATGTTGGAGAAGGATGATGCCTTACTTTCTTCTTCTCATGAGGTTGAAGAAGCTTTTAATGAGCTTAAGAAGTCCGTGCTTGACTCCCAACAGGAACTAGCCAATGAGTAGAAAAAATGGGAGGAGAAAATAAAAGTTGCAAAAAAAGGTGCAATGGATGCTTGGGGCCTAGTTGCTAATCTGTAAAAAGACTTTGATGCTGAAAAAGCTAAGATTACCAAGATGCAGAAGGATTTGGACGTCGAGAAAGCCCTGTTTCTTTGTGAGATGGCCAAAATAAATAAAGCCAGGGAGGTTGGATTTAACAAGGGATGGGATAAATCCACTGGGGCTGATTCTTTGCAAATTGAATTTACGAAGAAGAAATGCTTCAAGGATGGTTGGTCAGTAGCCTTGGTGGAGGTTAACACCCTTCAAGATTCTAAACTATTCCTCAAATATGACCCGGGAGCTCCTCCTAACATGGATGAGGAGATTGAAGATAATGGGAATTCAACTGAATCCTTTATGGTGTTGGATTCTGTCGACCAACACCAAGATTTTGACTCATCTGCTCCTCCAACTGATGGCCATCCGCTCTGCCTGCTCCTGCCTCTACTTCTGCTAAGCTTAATCCAAACATGAAGAATGTGTAGCCTTTGTTTTTCTTTTCTTCTTCACTTTTAATTTTTCTTTTCTTTTTGCTGATGTATATGTACTTAACAATTTATCAATAAAAATAAACCTTCTTCCTTTTTTCCTTGTCTTTTCTGCATACTTTGCACATTGTTTGTTGATTGGATATTCTTCTTGCTCTTAATAGTTCATGGACAAACGGAACACTTCTCCTCTACTGACTTTGAGCTACTCAAGAGATGCAATGAACTTTTTAAAGCAGTTCATCTATTTCTGACCAAAGAAGTGCTACTGAAGTTGGTCGGGGAAGGTGTGTCTGAGCAAGCCAAGGAAGCCTATCTTCATATGAAATGACTTTTTGATCGGGCAGTGGCTAATAATGTTGCCTACTATAAAATAAAGGACCATAAGGAGGCCAAGGCTCTTTTGAGTGATGACTATGAGAAAAAGTACAAGGCATTGAGTGAATATTTGGGCTTTGAACAGAAGTTGGAAAACTTTCCTTCCCACTTTCGAAGACAGGAATTTTTTCTCAACTATGAAGTGAAGGAAGCCAGAGTCATTGCCAAATTGTTGGAGGAGGAGAACAACAATTTAAGAGATGAGCTAAATGCCTTGAAGTCTTCTTCTACTTCTATTGCTACTACCAATGAAGGTTATTCTTTCTTGGAGGCTGAAAGTGCCAAGTTAAGGGAAGAATTGGAAGTACTGAAAAAGACCAAGTTTGCATATTCTTCTCGAGCAAGAATTAAACATTGTCGAGGTACCACAGATGAGGCTAGGACTCTACAAACCCTTGCTAACTAAGTTGCCTAGCTGAAGGCTAAAAACCAAGATCTTATAGAGATGTCCCAGAAGCTTCAAACTCAATCCAAGAAACTTTCCACTTAGTCTTCTCAACTGCAAGCTAAGGATAGAATGCTGAAGAAATTACATTATCAAGTTTAGAGGTTGACCTTCCAGTTTCACAAGAAACCTAGAGAGATATGGATGGAAGGGTATAATGAAGCTTTGGGGCCTTTAGATGCTAGGTTTAAACGGGACCAGAATGAAGGTTACAAATGGGGTTGGACTAACAGCCTAACAGTGCTGAAGGTGGACCAAGATAACAAACTATGGAAGTGGTATGATCCTGGATTGCTCGACCTTGAAGACCTCTCTTTCAGACTGGATGTTAGCTGGATTTTTGTCAACACAATTCCCTAGTGCCTGATTTTTAAATATCTAGGAGACTATGAGTTGCACGATGAGATGGAAATTATTCAACCTCCTCATTTGCTAGATCGACCAAGCAACAACAATAGGAGAATGCTTCAAGACTTCAATTTCATTAATTCTCCTTATACTTTAGATGATCCTCCAGTTGGGATGGATCCAGTTTCCAAAGCTGAGGGGAAATGCCCTTTAGAATAATGTCATGTATTTCTTTTGTAATCACAGTTATGAAAAATGAAATAGAATGTATTTTATCAACTTATATTGTTAATCATTGGATGTGACTATTTTCTTGATGTAAATGATTTCTTCTTTTTCATTAGTTCTATTGACACACTTAGATTAAAATATAAATTTAGTATCAATTACCAATGAATACATAGGTTCTACTAGCGTACTTAGATTAGAATCTAAATTTGGAGCTAGTTACCAGTGGTGTGACCAGGCATATGTGGAATATGTGACTACATTCCTCGTAAGTAATCTTCGCAACATTCTTCCTGCACTTTTCCCAGTAGGATAAAGATCTTATTTTATCCTTATATCTGTTGACCATCTTGAGGTTGTAATAACCTATTTGGTATGCTACCGATCAAGTTTGGCTTGTGCCGAGCAACTTATTTCTTACACCGACCAACCTTAGGCCTATTGTTTGGATAAGACTCTTGTGCCGAGCAACATTCCTATTTTTTAGAAGACTCTTGTGCCGAGTAACATTTTGATATTTTTTCTGGAAACTTTCAATCTTTATTCAAGATCAAGTATATAGTATATAGGTAGTGCATAGCACTAGTACTCCCCAAAAAAAATTAGAACACAAATTGGAGGAAAGATCATTTTATTAATACTAAAAATTGATAATTACTAAGTACAATTAATTACATCACTAGTAATATTTTCTAAGATGCTCAGCATCCCATGGATTTTTTAATTCTCCTCCCTCCAAAGTCTCAATCCTGTAAGTTTCAGGTTGGATGACGCTGAAATTCGATAGGGCCCATTCCAATTAGCCTCAAGTTTATTATTTTTCTGGAGAACCTTCTTCAGCACATAATCTCATTCCTTTAAGTTGGTCATCTTCATCCGTTTATTATAAAACCTAGTTGTTCGTTGTTGGTAAGCTGCATTTCTCAGAGCAGCATCTTCTCACATTTCTTCCAGCATATCTAAATCCAATCTTTGCATTAGATAACTCATAAGATAGTTAAAATTTAAAACTCTATGGGATGGAAGACCCAATTCAGTGGGTATGACTTCTTCAGTCCCAAATGCTAACATGTATGGGGATTCTCCAGTTATAGTCCTCGGGGTTGTTCTGTACGCCCATAAAATATATTATATCTCATTGATCCAGTTTCCCTTTGCATCATCAAGCCTTTTCATCAACCCATTTAGTAAAGTTCTATTTGTAACTTCAGTTTGCCCATTACTCTGAGGTGACCTGGAGCATAATGTAATTTTTGGATGTTGGACTGGGCACAATAAGCTGCGAATTCCTAGATGTCAAACTGCATTCCATGGTTGGTGATGAAGGCATAAGGCAGCCCATATCTACGAATGATGTTCTTCCAAATGAATTAGTAGACCTTCTCATAAGTCATGTCTATCAATGGGTCTGCCTCAACCCACTATGTAATGTAGTCCACTGCAATAATCAAGTACTTGAATCTTCCTCGGGTGGTCGGCAATGGTTGGACCAAGTCTATACCCCAGATGTAAAATGGCTAAGGTGATGTGATTGGGGTTGAGAGAAGCCTGTGGAGTCTTGCGAATGCTGGAATACCTTTGTCACTTGTCACACTTTTTAGCAACAGCTACACAATCTGCTCGCATCGTTGGCCAGTAGTATCCTTATGCACTTATTTGCTGCGAAAGTGTTCTTCCTCATATGTGAGTTCCACAAGATCCTTTATGTAATTCTTGAATTAGTTATGGAACCTCTGATGGAGGAACGAAGCGCTACAAATTAACTGTCAATCCTCTCCTGTACAAAACTAATCTATCTAGCATATATCTGGCAACTTTATACTTCAACTTTTTGGCTTCAACTATATCTGTTGGAAAAGTTCCTTTTTCAATATATGCTCTGATGGGATCCATCCAAGATGGCCCCATGTCTACACTGATAATATTTATCATCAAATCTTCATCTATACTCCTGTTGGCCAAAATATCAATAAGAATAGTTCGACGGAGTTCAACTCTGGTAGCTGAAGCTAGCCGAGCAAGAGCATCTGCTCGGGCATTTTCCACTCTTGGAATTCTATTCATCTAAAATGCTCGTATTTTTGTTATTACGTTCATTTCTTTGGATGGGTATCTGGCTATTAATTCGCCTTTAGCTCCATACAAGATCAATATTTGATTTACTACCAACAAGGAATCACTGTGTGCCACAACTTGCTCGGCATTCAGTGATTGGGCTAGACTTAAGCCCACGATGAGAGCTTCGTAGTCTTGTTTGTTATTTGAGGCTTGGAATTGAAATCGTGGGGCATATTCAAAATCAATATTATCAGGAGTGTTAAGTATTATACTTGCTCCACTATCTGTTGCATCAGATGACCCATCAATGTACAAATTCAATATTGGGAGATTGTCTTCAAACGCTTGGTCTGTCAAAATCACGTAATGGAATGTTTTTATCCTTACTTCTTCGCACTTCTTTGACATCTCCCATGTTCGAGAAGAAGAATCTGGTAGGTCGACAACGACTTCTTCTAGTAAAAGATCCTCGGGAGCTTCATTGTCAACTACCTCTTTCACTTTATTTTCTCCGGATCCTTTCTCGTCCTATTGATTTTATTGCTCGAGAACCTCGGGATAAGTGAATTTAGCTATGAAATCTGCTACTGCTTGGCCTTTTAGAGAATAACTTGGTTCATATAAAATATCATATTCCCCCAATTCCATTGCCCAATACATTAATCTTCCAGACTTCTCTACCTTGTGTAAAGCCTGCCTTAATGGCATATCGGTGTATATTACTATTATATGGGCTTAAAAATAGGGCTTCATGCGTCTAGACGCTTTAATCAACGCCAGTGCTAACTTTTCTAAGCGAGGGTGTGACACCCCGACTAATTAAATACCGGGTAGCTACTCCTTTATTAAATTAATTCAAAATGCCAAGTTGGTCCAGTTAATAGCATCACTGTCGAAAACATTTTTATGATTACTAACCACCTAGTATTTAAAAAGTAAGTTGTCAAATTTTAATTAAAGTCTGATTAACATGCAACAAGTGTAATGAAGAATAATAACACCATTCACCATAACGAAGTAAATAGAATAACCATCACATAATGTAAATAAAGTCTGGAGGAAAACTCCTCACTACAATACCACAAACTGAAATAACTAAACTGAATACTGAATCAATACATGCCAAAGTCTGAAAAACTGAAATGGAAAGGTGTCTCTAATAGAAATGGGCAACATGCCCTACAACTGATAAATACTGAATCAGGAATCCAAATGGTAGAAGCGTCTAAAAGAAAATCCCTGTAGCTTCCACAAACAGCTACAACTCGTCACCTGAATGAGTATCCTATGCATGGTGTCCTTGTGGCTGGGCACCTAAAATGGTTTTACAAGAAAATAGATTTGAAAGCAAACGGGTTAGAGCCCGAATGTGGAGATATTTTAAAAACCTGCAAGTGCTTTAAAAACATTTAAAACATTAAATGCAAAGTACATGTTAGGACGTGCACTCACATGAAATTCTCACCTCTCGTCTAATTGTGCACTCCTAACGTAATTACCCATCTGAAATGACACAAACTACTAGCTAAGTGACATCATATCTAGCTAGACTATCATAGGTTCTACCCTTATTACTCGGTTCCCATTAACATTATAATGATCTCATTTAAAATAGGGGCTTAACGTAAATTCAGATTTTCGATATGTAATATATTTCACAATTGGTTAGCCCGTTATGTTTTCTCAAAACAATACCATAATTTTATTCACAATATTAACATGAAGTTCCCATCAATTAAGTGTATATTATTCACATCATTAATATACAATACAAGCACCCCGAGACTAGCTACGGTGCACACATACTCTGCTATCCATCCCGGTACATCACGTACATAAGGATCACATATTCCGAATCTCTCAGGAATAGTTCATAGATAACAACATCACAAATAATTGAGGCGAACACAGTCACATCACATGGGTCACGCACATACCTGCGCTCCCACGATCAGCAGACTTATTAACATCCCAATAAGCCCTTCTCTGACCTATGTTCATCGAGGTAACCAGTCTAAATCCGGGCAACACAAGGATTAGAGGGCCCTAAGCGAACGCGAACCTCCCGTGATAGCAAGTATGGTAGGTATGTCATACACATAAAGTCAATACATATATACTAAGTATGCACACGTCTTAGTAATCACCATAATATATATTGGTACATATCTCTTCTCGTACTTACATATAATACTACACCATTTATATGTTCCCGGCTAATATAATTAATTAGGCCGTCAATAGCTCACATCGTAATAGACACTCACGTCCTACTTCACTTTTTTCCTTAGGTTCAAACTACACTTCTAGGTTTGACTCCTCATTATATCCCAAACATCCCAAATATGTCAATTACTCATCAAGGAAAGGCTATCTCTACCTATACGCAAGGTTACTGGGCACTCGGGATCAAAACAGGCTAAAAAGCCTAAACTGTCAACTCGTTCGAAGTCTCGTTCGAACGAGGTTGTTCGAACGAGACTTCATTCGAACGAACTGAGTCTTCTAACGAGATCTCGTTCGAATGAAGTGGGCTTTCTAATGAGATCTCGTTCGAATGAGTTTATCAAACGAACTTCACCCTCGTTAGAAGTCAATGGTCAACTCGTTAGAAGCTCGTTCGAACGACCTGGGTAGGTCTTCTAACGAGTGACCATATTCAAGCCCAGAATTTCTACTTTCGTTTTTCACCAATTTCTACTCCTCAAAACTCCTCTAAATTTCGTCCTAACAATGTTTTAAGGTCTCTAATCAATCCTAAATATATCAAGGTCACATACTAACGTGTTTTAAGGAATCAATTCATCCTAAACATCATTAAATCATCAAGTCTCTTCATTTTTCCCCAAATATTCAAGAACATAAACCCTAGAATTTATAATCATCAATTTACTCAAATTAGATCCGTTTTTGTTACATCCAACATATATTAACATCAGGGTAATCATCTCTATACGATTCTACATGCAATTTCTTCTCAAAATTTAGTATTCAAATTCCAAACTCATGGGTTTTTCATTAACTTTCAAGAACAAAGGTAAATCTTAGAATTTTCTAACATGGAAGAAACATTCTCAGAATTAAACGGAATTAAATCACTTGCCTCGAGTGTCTCTGAATTTGGTGTTGGTTTGATGAAGCTTTTCTGCAGAATTCCTACTCTCTCTCTCTCTACAAGCCTTCTTCTCCAAAGGTGGCTAGGGTTTTCTTTGGGAAAATTTTGGAAATCTATTTTGATAACCCCCGTAGCTTATTGGGTCATTAAGGGTTGGTTAGTGGGTTTAGTGGGTCTATTCCCAATCAGATAAAGACTCCTAATTTTCGTCATTATTAAATCCCAAAAATACAAAAATACAAAATTACCAAAATACCCTTTATGTTGCCGGTATGGCCTAAAAATACCCCGGGACCCAAACTAAACCCCCGGCTAGTGTTTTCTGACTATCTCGACCCTTCCGGACGCGTTGGCACACTCAAAATGACCATACGATTAATAGAATTTAAATTCACTTTTATTATTAAAATAATTATATCCTGACGCGACTGTCTCACGCGTCCCAATAAAATGTCCAAATTGCCGTATATCAAACTCACAAAAAATTTCATAATTCAATATTCATATATCATCATATATACTCAATATAGTCAAATACCAAATCACATCTCGCTAGTATTTTATCCGGATTAATTTCCAATTAATTCTTATTTAATTAATTAATCCCAAAAATAAGTATCACAGAAAATACGGGGTATTACAGAGGGTACCTAATTTTTGCTCCTCAAAAGGCTTTACTGGTGTAGTCAATAGGCTTTTGAACACCATTCTCCTCTCTAATCAAAGCAGAGCTCGCGGTTGATTCAGAAACAGCTAAATACAAGTACAATCCCCCCCCCCCCCACCAATTATTGGTCAGGAGAGTAGTGGAGGTGACCCCAAATACTTCTTCAACTCCAGAAAATCTTTCTCACATTCATTGTTCCATTCAAAACTCTTCCTAAGTACTTTGAAAAATAGTAGGCACTTGTCTATAGCTCGGGACACAAATTTGTTCAGAGTTGCTACTCACCTGGTTTGCCATTGCACATCCCTTTTGTAAGTCGGGGACTGCATTTCAAGTAATGCCTTAATCTTTTCTGGGTTTACTTCAATTCCCCTCTGGTTTACTATATACCCCGGGAACATCCCTTCCTGTACTCCAAAGACGCATTTGGTCGGGTTTAATCTCATCTGGTGCTTCTCAAGTTGATCAAAAGTCTGGCTGAGGTCGGTAATATGGTCAGACGCTTTTTTGCTCTTTGTAAGCATATCATCCACGTATACTTCCATATTTTTGTATATTTACTCCTCAAAGACCTTGTTCACCAGCCTTTGATACGTAGCACCTGTATTTTTCATACCAAAAGGCATAACATTAAAACAGTAAGTTCCTCAGGGATTAATGAAAAAAGTGCTCTCCTTGTCCTCAGGCTTCATTTTGATCTGATTATAACCAAGATAATCATCCATAAAAAAGTAACTCGTGTACTGAGGTAGCATCCACAAACTGATCTATTCGGGGCAAAGGAAAGTGATCCTTTGGGCATGCTTTATTAAGATCTGGAAAATCTATGCACATCCTCCACTTATTATTTTCTTCTTGACCATAACTATATTGGCCAACCAATATGTATATTTCACCTCGTCAATGAAGGCTACTTTCGAAAGCTTCTCAACTTCCTCCTGTATAGCTTGTTTCTTCTCGGGGCTGAACACTCTTCACCTTTGCTTTACTGGCTTGATTTCTTTATTAACGTTGATCTCATGGCAAAGGAAGCTAGGATCAATTCTTGGCATATCTTCGTGACTCCAAGTGAACACAAGTTTTCTCTGTCTAAGGAAACTCACTAGTTCCTGTTTAAGAATAGGATCCAGTGTTGTTCCAATTTGAGTAGTGCGCTCTGGCTTGTCGTTATCTAACACAATGCTTTCTATTTCCTCTACAATCTGGCCCTTTACCATCTCAATTTCCTCCCTTGGATCTAAGGTTTCAACCTCAGATTCTTCATCAAGTTCAGAGGTATCCACTTGGTAAGTGGTGGTTTTCCTCTTTATTTCTTCCAGATCTTCATGCTCGGTAGATGAATAGTAGCATTCTCGAGCTACTTTTTGGTCACCTTTCAAAACTCCTATGCCAAAGTTGATTGGTAATCTCACGCATTGATGAATAGTAGAGGGCATTGTCTCAAACCTCTTTAGCCCAACTCTTCCCATAATTACATTATAAGTTGAATGGATATTTTTATCCATTACAAAGACATGAAATTTCTCTGTTCGGTTGGTTGGCCATGTACCAATCATCACTTCCATCTTAATGGTTCCCAAAGGTAAGACTTTCTCACCTGTAAAACCTATTAATGGTCGATGATAGGGCTTTAACTGGATAAGTTTAAAGTTTAAGCTGTTGAAACAAGGATAGAATATAATATCTATCGAGCTTCCATTATCTACTAGCACTATAGAGATAATGATATCTTCATTTCTGATTTTGATTACAATTAGGTCATCATAAGGGTACAGTACTCCTAATAGGTCATTTTTAGAAAAGCCTATCACCAGCTTATCTTTGTTAACCTTCCTTAGTCTGTCTTCCTTGGAAAGATTAATCCTCTGTATTTATGAGGAAGCTTGAGCCTCATTAAGCTAAGCTTTTCACTCTGCAGTGTGATTTCCTCCTCCTGCATCTCCACCTGTAATCATTTGGCAATCAAAAGAACCAAAACTTAGTGTGAATACATCGCGTTTCGGTTGTTGGGTCTTTTTGAGTAAGTCGGGATCATCATCCTAGGCATCTTCATGAGCTCTTTTCTTTTCCTCTCTAGGTTTGCATGGAAATTTTGATCTATACCGAGATCCCTAATTATTCTGGCGATCAACAAACTAATTTAATTTTCTTCTTCGAATGAGAGTTTCAATTCAATTTTGAAGGGCAATACAACGATCCCTCGTGTGACCATGGTCTCTTTAGAACTCACAGTACTTAGTTTTGTCCCTTTTGGTAGGGGAACTCCTCAATTTATCAGGCCAACGCACATTTTTGTTGTGTTTGATCTCCTCCAAAACATGATGAATACCCATGGTTAATGGAGTGTAGCTGTTATACTTCTTGAGCTTTTCTATCATTTCTTTCTATTTTGAATCCTTGTGCTCCTTGGAATCTTTGTGATCCTCTTTGTCATTTTTGCCTTCAGCGTTTACTCCCGAGCTCCTCTTAGCAGCCATTGCTTCCTCGACATTCATGATTTTGGCTGCTTTGGTCATCAATTTTGCCATGGTCTTTGGGGGATCTTTAGCAAGTGTATAATAGAGCTTCTCGAGGAGAAATCCACTCATAAGGGCTGTTATGGTAGTTTTCTCCTTATAATCCATAACCTCCAGCTTCTCTTTATTAAAACGAGTGATGTAGTCCCTGGTGCTCTCTCCTTCCTTATGTCGTACACTAAAAAAATGTGCCACCCTTTTTTTAGGCTTGGATCCAAAATAAAAGTTGCTAATAAATAGCTCATCTAATTGGTTGAAGCTGGAAATCTATCCCCAAGGAAGGCTATTATACAAGATTTGGACAAATCCAGTAATTATTCTAGAGAATTCTCTACACCTCATTTCATCAGGAACTGCATAAATATCAGAGGTTGATTAGTATTGCTCTATATGGAGGACTGGGTCAGTTTTCCCATCGTATTTGGGGTGAAACAACTGGAGCTTTGGACTTTCCTGGAGTGGGGAAATCCACAATTGCTTGTACAAAGGGAGATCCTTTTACAAAGCTTCTTATTAATGGATGTTTGGCCTTGGACATCTCTCTTAGCCTATCCTTCAATCTTTGGATAGAACCTTTCTAAGTGTTGTTACTAGCATAAGACCTATGCATTGATGTTTTGTTGTTCGCTGAACTCTCTTCTTGGGATTGTTGCTCATCCCTAGCAATACGTCGGGCGTCTAATCTAGACTGGGTAGAGCCTTCCCTTCAATCAGATGACCGACCACTATTTCCCGACATTACCCTAGGAACATTTTTGTTCCTACTGGGTCCCAGATGATTAAATGGAGAAGCACGTCTTAGCCCTTCTAAGGCACTTAGCCTTTTTGGAGAGTAGGATTGTGTATTGAAAGATTCTGATTCCCTAGTTAGTGAATTTGACCTCGGACGATATGATGTATCCCCTGTAGTTCTTAAGTGATTTTTCCTGCCAACTCTTGGTGGTGGTGGTGGCATATTTCCATGGATAGACAGAGCATTTTCTCTTGCTTCAAGATTTTGTGCGAGTTGCGTGATAATGTCCTACATAGCCTCATAGCCTCTTGCAAGACTGGCCAGAATTCCAATTAATTCTTTCACTGTTGGTGGGGCAGAAAGGACAGGCGGAATGCCATCGCTCCTAAGACTTGATTCAAGAATATCATCCATTTAGGTGTTTGAATTAATGAGAATAATTAGAAATACGTTCCCATAGACGATGAAAATTTGTTGATGAAAAAAACTAGACTGGCCTAATTAATTGATCACAGATAAAAATAAGTGAAAGAGACAAAGAATTGTTAAAGTGGTTCGGCTAAAAGAAAATCCTACGTCCACTGTTGTGTATCGCCTTGGGCTTGTTCAATTTCCTCTTGTCTCGTTGTCCATGTCCCTTGGATATAGGGTTTACAATGTATTTATTGCCCCTTGAGGGTATACCAGAGTAGGAATATTAAATGATGGAATGCCTTTATAATATAGGCATTTACATCTGTACAATGTTAATAATGTATACAACTATTGGCGCTTTACTGTCATTATTGGTTGGTCTTCCTAGTGTTGGTCGGTCTGCTTTAACCTATTGGTCGGCATTCATTCAGTTTGTCGGTGACTTACCCTTGCTAACTTGGATTAATACCGAGTTGGATAACACGTGTTCATACATGAATGGTCCACGTCGCAGGATAACTTTTGGTATTAACGGATGGGATTTCTCAATAGTGGACACATAGTAATTCTAGGATTCATTGAATTAAAGTTAGACTTTTTATTCTTCATTGATTAATTGGAAAACATTATTCACTTGGTAGACTCATAATAATTTTAGGATTGGTTAGAGGCTTTACTCTTGGTATGGTATATGTATGTTTTCCTACATGAAAAAACCTTTCATACCTTTTTTCTTCCTATTCACGTTATAAAACACTGGCCATGTTAACACACCTCCTTTTATATATCTTCTCAGGAAAAAATGGGTCATGGTATTAATAACTTTCAATGAAAACCCGAGAGGCTATAATTGATTCGCACAAAAAACAAATTTACTAGTGAGCACCATACATAATGGGACTCTCATTTACCTGCATGGACATAGAAAATTAAATAGTTTAATTACATTATACCTCTTGTAACTATACATTTTCGATTGTATACTATTTTCCTTTGCCAGAATGCTAGGATGAGGCAATAGAGAATATATTTCACATTCATAACCCCAATTGTGCACTAAAATTAGTGACAATATTAAAAAAGGAAGAAAAATTATGGATAGAATTTCATAAACAGAATATTCACCCAGATTATGATGTCTCATAACATATGCACAATAAATGTGAGCTTGCCAAAAAATTAAAGAATAAAGGATTTCGAGTTCTTGTCACGTACATTTATATAACATTCATATATATGCTTTCCCTCAGTTGGCCACGTTCATCTTTTCACAAATAATAAAAAAACTATTCCATGTGGATGGAAATCAGACACATAAAGCATGTTTTAAATGCTCTTGCAGAGGTGTGTGTGTGTGTGTGTGTGTGTGTGTAGTCTTAAACATGATCGTCATACATTCCTCACTATTTTTTGTTATTTATTTATAGGAAATGTCAAACATGAATAAATAAGTCTCTCTTAATCCACCAACAGAATTATAAACACTTTCGATTCTCAATACTTTACTCTGTCTCAGGTTCATTCTACACCGTCTACATTGTTTTGAGTCATGAGACCCCAGAAAATCTTATTAATGAAACTCCCCCAACTCTCATTACCACCGAATCCCAAACACAATAGAAAAAGTTGTATGTGGGTGGTTGTACTGGGATCTATAAAGAACTAGAACGGGTGAGGCGTGACCCATCCCCCAGATGCTACCTTCAAAATTTCCAAAGTTTCAAAAGCAGTTGGAGAAGAAAAACAATCTATTTCTGGTAATAATAGATTCTATGTGAATTCTATGTAATAACACAAATGGTTAGTTATAACTTTGTAACAACTGTAATAGGAGAGAAAGAGGATCACTATGGAAGTGATGGCCTTAGGAAGTGAAGAGACAGGCCCTTCAGCTACCAAGGAAAGAGTAGTGGAGAGAATACATATGGAGTTGATTTTAACAGAGTAATAGTATTAACTTGAGTTTTCTAGTTGTCCTTGACCTTACCTAAGGGTCCTATATATAGGTATATACGAGGGTTTATGTGGCATTGAGGCGCCAAAATGAGGCACTCTTAGAGATAACCTATGTAATATACATATTGTCTCTGTTGTCTATTAGTCGCTTGTCCCCATTAACATATGACACCTGGTGCATACCAAAGTCAAAAAGAAAATATGTATGCTAATAGTGCCAAAACGTGTGGTTTAGTAAATATCTTTTAAAACGGTAACTTGGTGAAAAACTTTTGTAAAACTTGCGATTAGCCTTGAGAGCCCCTCGCTAATAGTCATTTTAAAATGCGTTTGCGAGCACCCCCTTGGTTACTCACCCATTTAACTAAGTGTGGGTTGTGTGAGTTCTTGAGTGACCCCCTGGTTCTCTCCTATTAGTATTATCTCTTTTCTTAGGTATTGGAGTGGTTGGGCCTTAATTGTGCCCAACAAACCTTATCTCTCAGCCATTAAGCCAAAACTCCCTAGAGATCCCACCTAGCCTACTCGAGCCATGCTTACTTGATCAAGTCTACTTGTGCAAAAAAATAACAATGTTAGTAATTATTTATCAATAATGGTTATTTTACTGTGAGCATCTCTTCTATCTTTTGGGTTTGCTCATCCATTTTCGTTATTATCATGGGATTTCTCGTTGAGCACTCCCTCGCCATTTTTTTATCTTGGTTTTATTTTCATTTTGGGTCTTCTTGATGTGGACCCACTCGCCAGATGTTATCTTGTCTTTCTTTATATTTTGGGTCTACTCGCTGTAGACCCCCTCGCCAAGCTCTAAACCTGGTTTTTTTTATATTTGGGGTATACTCGTTATAAACCCTCTCACCAAGAACTTATCTTGTCTCTATTTATATTTTGGGTCTGTTCGTTGTGGACCCTGATAGCACATATATTGCCCCTTACTGTCGCGCTACATGCTGCGGACCAGATTACACCTACCGCAGCCCTTATAGTCTGGTTATATGCTCAACAGACCTACAACAACATGCAAGAATAAGAAAAGGAAATTGGAGAAGGCAAAAAGGGCCCTTAAGTCCTACACCCCATCGGCCTTCCCAGTTGAAGACATCTTTGAGTCCAAAAAAGAGGACAAGCTACTGAAGTGGCCAGAGAATCTTAAAGCTCCACCCCACAAGAGGAACAAATCCAAATGGTGAAAATTCCTTATAGACCACGGCCATGACACTGATCAGTGTTATTCTCTGAAAGATGAAATTGAGAGACTCATAAGGCAGGGGATGCTACAGCGCTTCCTCAAGGATGCCTAAGGGACCAACCTAGTCTGACAGCCCACATGCCCATTTTTTATGCTTATGTTTTATATTTCATCTTCTTTTATTTAACATTGAAACTCTTTTTATGCTGTTTTAAATTAAACTTTGTGTTGTCCTTACAAAGTCATATATATATGAATAGATATGTGAAATCAAGTTCATTCTTATAGTGCCATATTTTGATTCTCATTTCCATGAAATGTTATCTTATAAAAGACCATTTTGTCTCAAACAGATCTCGATTCGAGACAATATGTTATATCGGGAATGATAATATCTAAATGGGCCCACAATGCCCGTCGTAATGCCTGACTATATGAAGGAAAATGATATTTGAAAGTTGTGAAAGAAACTATCGATATCAACTATTTGAATTGGTATGCGATGTCACTTATAGAGACTATATTCCTACATATTATGGCTGCACTCTGGAGAGAATTTATCAGAAAGCGTTATTAGCCACGGGGGCTTACATTGCATGTTCTTAACTTTCGAGATTCGTCGTTAAGTCGGGAGGCTTGTAATATCCAGCCAGGGATAGCTTAATATATATACCAGCAGCTGTGGATGTCTTAACAACATAACCCAGCCTGGGGAGGCTTGATAGTATCCCATATATTAGCTGTGGGTGGCTTAACAACATAACCCAGCCTAGGGAGGCTTAATAGTATCCCGTATATTAACTGTGGGTGACTTCATAACATAACCCAGTCTGGTGAGGCTTGATAGTATCCCATATATGTACAGAGGTCTTTTTTTAAGAAGACAAAGGCCTAAAAGGGGTCGTAGCCTTATCAATATGGCTGCAGCCATGCATACACGTCAGCAAAGGAGTTTTTAGCATGTCGCGGCTAAGTTGGAATCAAAATTTTTATCCTTTTAAGATTGAAGGGAAAGATATAAGCCGCAGCCCCAAAGCCATATTCCATTGGCACCGCGGCTTGGGGGATTATTGCCCTACAAAGTAAAGTTTGGAAGCCTACAAGGCAAGAAACAAGAATACAAGTGAAAATTGCAAAGGTTCACCTTTAGAAGACAAAGCTTAGAATAAGCCATAGCCTTATACCCCTGGCTACAGATATCTAAAAACAGTGTTAGAATGCTGCGGTAGTATTACATGAGCTGCGGCATTTAAGTCAAGCATTTTTGGGTCTATTACCATAGCCTACTCAAGAGTAGTGAAGTTTGAGAATAAGGCAAAAATGCCGCAGGCTGGAGCCAACTTTTTATAAAGGCAGCAACCCACATGAACAAAACATTTGTATATTAGTTGCAATTAGTATGATAGCCTGGAAAGCTCATTCAATCAATTAAACAATCAATTTTCAAAGCAAATAGTATTGAGGCATAAGAGAAGTAAGGCATGCAAAGGAAGTGCAAAAATAGTCTAAAAGGCTGCAGAAGTTTAAGAGGGGCATCAGTCATGCATGTCAAGGATCAAAGGCTAATGCCTTAGCAAAAATTAAAGTGTGAAAAAGTTACACAGATTACAGGTCACAGCCTTAATGACAAAAATTAGATTGTAAAAGGGATGCAGCCCCAATGTTCAAAAACTTAGAAGTGAAGTTTGACTAAGAAGCTGCATCATCTTCTTTATTTCCATCTTCTTCATTCGCAGTTGTCTCAGTCTCTTACTCTGCTATCGTGACCTCTGCCTCAGCCCTTAGCATGGCCCTCTCTTCGATTGCAGCCTTCATTTCAGCCACGCAGGCATCATGTTCATCATCCGCCATGCTCCAAGATTTAAGTATAACCATGGCATCAGGGAAGTTCTTTTTCACCCTGTATCTCAGCTCTTGGTAGCCGTGGATATAAGCTATGCTGCTGATAAGAAAGAAGTCTAGGGAGCCTTTATATGATGCTACAGTATTGTCAATGGCTAATTGAAGGGCTTTGCCATGTTATTTATCTTTTCTTGTAAGGGTCGCAGAATGATCTTCCTCCATCTTCTTCATCGCCACGGCATGGACCTCACCATTATTGGAAGCTTTGGTCTCCATTTCCTCATACTTCTTCTGAAGAAGTCTTAACTTGCTATTTGCAAACTCCATGACATTGGCAGCTTCCACAGCTTGAGCTTGGGCAACCTTGAGGGACTCTACAGCCTGCCTAAAATTCTCCTCAGCTTCCTCATTATCCTTGCAGGTGGCTTCAAGGTCCATCTGGGCCGCCTGGAGTGTCGCGGTAGAATATTTCTTTCCAACTTTGAAAGAATCAGTTCTTGCCTTCGCCAAATCAGCTGTGTGAACACCCTCTGCGGCCTCCTTAAGTCTGTAGAGACCCTCATACTTCAGTTTCTTGGTCACCACGACTTCGATAGCCTACAAATGTATTGAGTTAGAAAATAAAACTGAATTAACACAGAATATTAGAAATCTTGAATTACTTACTCTCAACAAACTGTGGAGGGCATAAGACTCCACATCCTCGTGGTCCTCATCCATCAACCGATCTTGGTCGGCTCCATCCATCGCCTTCCTTATCCTGTGGACAGCACGGGCAGTTATGTCTCAAGAAGGCAGAGGATATGGCCTGTGCAGTTGTGGCCACGGATGTCTACTTTATGGAGGGGGAAAATTTGCATTGACTGCAATTATTGATGGAGGGGGAGGATAATTTCTCTCATGAACAGGAGAAGCACCGCAGACACCTTGGTCAGAGAGTGATGAAATTAAACCTATCGCGGCCAGATTAGCCCCAATATCATCATCAAAAGTACCCTTAGACCTCTCATGAGGGTCCAACTCCTTAACTTAGAATGAGGGCATAGCAGGATTGGTTTGATCCGCAGCCAGATTTTGGGCAGTGGCAGGCTCAACTTGGCCACTAGGGGAGACTGCGGCAGGAGACTTGGACTTGGTCCTGTTCCTCTTTCTCTGCCTAGTAGTGTTATTGAGGACAACCGCATCCTCATCTACTTCAGCAAGCTGAGATGCTAATAGAGATCTATCAATCTCCTCACCTGAGAAGAAATAAAGCAGGGTCAATGTTCAAAGATTGAAGACAATTGCCTCGGAATCAAAAAGTAAAAATAGTAATACCTTCAGTACCTATCTCTTTGGGAATAGATTTTTTGGGAAAGAAGCCACCATTGTAGATTGAAGCAGAGGTTACAAGAGTGATGAACTTCTTCTTTTTAGCAGGAATTATTGCGGCTTCAATGACCCTCTTCTCAAGAGCTGCAGAAAAATACAAAGGTTAGTACAAAAGCAAAATGAGAAGAATAATATACAACTATAAAAAGGGATGCGGCTATAATTCAAAAGGTATTAATCAAGTTTGTACGGACACCCCCACTACCGCCGCATCCTAAAGGTTCGCTCTCTCTCATTCTCTTGTGGGTGGATCTCCCACCCTTCTCTAGAGATGTAAAAATATTTTCCCTTCCAGTTCTTTACACTGGTAGACCTCCCAGAATAAAGGGTATCATCTCTATCGTGGACATAAAAATAATAGTACCCCACAAATTTGACGGAGTTTTCCTTTGGGCGGTATAAGTGGAAAAACTCCGCAGGAGTAATGTCTCTCGTGAATTTCTTCTTCCACAACACTATGGCTGAAAGAATTGCCCTCCAACCATTAGGATCTAATTAGGCTGGGGCTAACTTTATCACTTGGAAAATTCTTCTAATTGGAACTGGGACAGGCAGCCTCAACCCATATGTGAAAGTGTGAAAGGGGAAGCAGATCCCATCGTCAGCAAGTGTCGTGCATGACCTTTGTTCCGCGACGGGGGATGAGCACATCAAATTATCAGGGAATTTAAAGGCCTCAGCATCCTGATCCACCCACTCTTGGGTCATAGTTCTACGGACATTAAGTGTAACAAGAGGTCTCTCACCTCTCCCAGATGTGCTAACTGGTATATCCCTAACCTCATAGGGACCCCCTGTCGCAATATTCTCATCTATATCCATTGGCTGATTGCTAGAGTTAGCCTCCTCCTCATGGCCACCGAATCTGAGTCTGAATCTAACACTACACAGTTAGAGAAATCTTTTAACTAGCACGGCCCTATTGTCCTTAAAGGACACACTGAAGGAAGTTCGGGAGGAGAGGCTTCAAAATGTTTCTTCCAAAAGCCTCTCAAAAATTCGTCTGGGTCAAAGTTCATATGGCCGTAGCAGTACCTGAAAAGTAGAGAGTCCGCAGTTAAGCACCGCAACCAATATGTTCATAAGGCCTATCATAGGCCGTGACAGGGGTAATGATAAATCGAGTTGAGTATGAACAAGAAATGTTAGGCCAAATTGTCTAAGTATACCAAGTGTTGGGTTTTAAAGCCCTGGAAGTTAATTGTTTCCACGACATATTATTTTGGGGGAAAGATGTGTAATCTTCTTACATGTTGTAGTCATTAAACTATGGGCTAAAATTTTGCGGACTCTAATCTGAGAACCTAAGAATTATTGAGTTGCTACAGGCCGTAGCCTTTACAACATTATCATGCTGAACTCTAATTTGAAGGTTACATTATTACTAAAGGGACATTTTATCATGCCGCGAACCCTCACTCAAATAGGTTAGTATTTGGCCTGGGTAAATCCAAAGATCAAAAGCCCCTAGAATACGAAGAGTCTCTCTCAGAAATGGCAAGAACATAATGGGATTTTAGAAACCCTAAAGTCTAACCCAAACCAACAAAATTCATTAAAGATTGATTCAAACAAATCCAAACAACTATGTGAATTCAAATGGGCTCAATTAATTGGGAAATTGGCAGAAACAGATATAGCAGAAAATTTACAAAATACAAGTTCAGAATGCGACAAACATGATTGCAATTCAATAAAACACATTAAAGTAAGTTCAATTCAAGATTGGGTGATTCACAAAGGTAGAAATTCAGGAATTCAAAAGTTCAGTTGATGAATTGTGAATTATAAACTGACAAAACTATTAAAGAGGTTGTTAATTGAAAAAATTACATGGAAAGGAAGAAACCAACGATGCTCAGCCTCAAACCACCTCCAAACAGCTCAGAACCACCACACACCGCTTTCGAAAGTCATCGGAAAAAGAAAGAAGACGAACGAACAGGGTTTGGATCTCGATATGCTCTCAAGGATTTGGGAAACATAATGAAGTCCACGGTCGGTTCCATTTATATAAGAGGGCACGGGAAGATGAAGCGTCACCTTCGAAGTATCGTGGCATCTTTAGAAGACTTGACTACTCAGTCGCAGCCCCAGTCACATTCTCTTGGCACTACGACTTGGGGGCTTATTTATAGCACATATACTGCACCTTACTGCCACAAATACATGCTGCCTCACTGGCACGGGATGCGGCCCCACATGCAGTAGGGTGTGGCCCTTATCCATTCACCTAGTAGGTCACATCCCCTTCTTACTCTGCAGTAATACAATATCCACACCTATAAATAGAGGTCTACACCTTGAGATGGTGGATCCGGATTCATTTTTCCTACACCAACACTTAGCTCAGAGCTGATTTTCTCTCCTCGACGATCGCCAGACCACTTGGTCCAGCTTGGGAGCTACTCACCGGCATCGCGACCATCTCTCTGGCACACTGGAATTCTCATAAACAAGTACTCTCTTCTATTCAGATTCTTGTACGCCTCTTTAGGCATAACTACTATGTACCAAGCAGCATATATAATGATAATGGAGCAATACAAAGGACGTAGGCCTATTTTAGAGGTTGAACCACTCTATATTGTGTGTGTCTTTTCTTTTTTTTTAACTAGTTTTATCTGTTCATTACACTTTACACTTGATTTGCTAGTACGAGAACGATAAGTGGATGATTTCTCATATTATCAGACACCCATCGCCAAACACTTATCTTGGCTTTCTCTGACTAAGGGCATGCTTAGGGCTTCTCGTGTGGTAGCCCCATTGCATATCCTTGCAACCACTCGTCTACGTACCCTCTCGTCCATTAGTTTTACTTGTGGGAGGTCAAGTGGGTGCCCCTCTACATTATCCCCCTCGTGTAAAAGTGTTTGTATTGGTTAAACCAAAGAGTTTTGCACGAAATCGTTATTCTTTTCTTGGATTCGAAGTGTTTCTCAGTCACATCATTTCTTTGTTAGGCACTAAATTCTCCTGTCAGTTCATCCGCCTTCATTTAATGTCTTAAGGATACACGTCTTCTTGGGAATACACATCCCATCATATGGGGTAATCATTTTACTCCCTTTTAAGCCGTCAAGCGTGAAACCCTTCCTAGGTATAATACCCATTTCAAAAAATTTAACCCTTACCTTTTTCATTTGCAAACTTTCATTTTCAGAGCTTCTAGATAGAGAAACAGTTCATCCTCCCTAAGCCACTATTTCCTCCATATATTTTCTTCTAAAACCTCTATTGTGTCAATGGCTTCTTCGTCCAGGGTTTCTTTTGCCGCCGTCTCTACTTCTGCCATCAAGATTTTAGTTGGTTTAGTGCCCATTCAAATGATGTTTTCCACCATCCTTACCACTAGTGTCACTAATGTGGACACCACCATCATTCCTCCCATCGCTCTTGCTAGTGGGTTTGGTGGTTCTGCCTCCAACACTACCACCCTCTCCAAGGTACTTCGAGAGTACCTTGAAAACCCTTCAAAGAAGGACTTTAGCATTTATAACCTAGACCACTATTTTGGGGAAAAGGACACCTTCAAGGAAGGTCTTCAGAAGTTTGAGGATGAATTCGTGGTCAAGGTAAGCGAGAAACCCTTCTTGGGTTTCTTTGAATTTATTGATCACCCTACTGTAAGTGAGTGAGGAGTATCTTCCCATGGGGCTTCTTCACAGCTTCTCCCAACACCTTTTATCGTCCTATTGATTTCGAGTTAGTGGCAGACTGTCCTCACATTTCTATCATGGGTATGGTTATTCCTTGCTTGCTCTCCTCGCTTATTGAATGGGAAAGGGGTAAAATTTATCATTTAGATAGGGTGAGAAAATAATTTGGGTATGACCAAGGAGTTTACACCCCTCAAACACTGATACCACTGAATTATATTAGCAGGCATATTCCAATTTT
This sequence comes from Sambucus nigra, assembly GCA_949130495.1. NCBI lineage: Eukaryota > Viridiplantae > Streptophyta > Magnoliopsida > Dipsacales > Adoxaceae > Sambucus > Sambucus nigra. The sequence goes on along the minus strand of OX422221.1, from coordinate 221,967,041 downwards.
ACTTTCAAGGGGATGCTCCAAAGGATTGATAACTTTGGTGGCTTCCTTATACCTTCTCGTGACTATCTCCCTTTGTTCAGTTGCTTATGGTTTTCTCTGTGGCAACATTGGATTTCACTTATATAAATTGCATTTTGGACATGCCCCACGAAACTATCCCCACCAAAATTCCAAAAATGATAAGTGCTTGGGAAAAAGAACCCATAATGAGTTATGGTTTTGCAATACGGTTGCAAAGGCTCCCTTCGAATAGGTCACTCCTACTTAGTTAGGCCTCTATACGAGGAATCTATTTATACCAAACACCTTGAGCCCCAGCCACCTAAAGCCAAAGGAAATGGGAAGGTCAGTTCAAAGGCCCCTCGAAGAGAAAGCACCCAGACAAAAACGCGTCAAACTTTGTACCAGCACAAGTAGAGAACATTGATCCTTATCCTTCTCATGTGAGGACTCAGGCAAGTAAATAGAAAAATAAGAAGGTGGATGAGTCCACTACTTCTTTTCCCATCTAGACTGAGAATCATATATTGATAGCCTTGGGATTGAGGAAATATTCCAAACTATACGCGATCATGGCTATGAGGCCTTGGGTATTCCATCTTAGGAGTAGTCCTTCTCATACACCCCTCTCGTTGAAGGTACTCTAGTTACTCATTTTTTTACTTATTTAAATTTCCAGTCATGAGGTTTCAGATACTTGTTCCTCATCTTACTCAATTAAAGAGGAATTGTTTGATTATGAAAGCACCCCTTCCTATGATGATAATAGTTCTTCTTCAAATGATATTGGTGTTATTTACTCCCATCAAGTCACTCGCCTGACACTTATACTTTGTTGTCAACTTCTAAAGGCTCTGACGATGAGCAGGATTACATCATCATCTACTCCTTTCCACCATTAGCCCCACCACTTGGCAGCTTCCTTATGGGCAGGTCCCTCGCCCAAACATTGTAAGTGCTTTCTATTATCTTTCCTCTGTTTTCTCTTACTTGACTTTTGCCAGATGTTTTCTAACTTTAACCTTATCTTTTTTTATAAGGTTTATTTCATGGGGACGAGTGGCCCCTCGGAGGTGAGGGTCGCCCCCTTATCTGCACCTTCTCCACTTCCACAATTACTTTTCCTCCCTGGGAGTAATTTCATGCTTGTCTTTATAAGAGAGGTTTTTTCATAAAACTTTAAGACTTGTATCTGCTCTTATTTTTCAAATGCCTTTAACATTTTCTGTCTTTGTTTATTTTACATCTTTCTACTGTGCTTCCCACTTCCATGGGGGGATCATTTATGTTCTCTCGCTCTGTGCAGGTATTCACCAATCTTTTCAAATACTTTTTCAAGTCTCATCACCCAATGGTCTTTGACTTATTCTTTTGAATTTACTTTTATACATTTGTCTCTCTAATAGGTGACTGTAGCCCCCAATCATCATACCTCCTCTCTAGTAGGTAGTCTTTTAGTTGGGCCTTTTATCGTTGTCTCTTCAAGAGTACTTTTTAGCATTTTCCTTTGTATATGTTTTGTCTCTTGTTCTAACATCACTCTAACTTTGTTATATTTGAAATTTATATTATAGGTCTCTCTTTCGAGCATCCCCTCTACTAGTGGGGGAATACTCCTACCCACAAGGGTAGTCATTCCCGGGTTGTCCCCTTCTGGGAGGATATCTGTTCCCAGGGTATGCCTTGTCCAAACTCTTCCCACTCATCCTATTTACAGTGGGTCTATAAGTGGGCATGTCTCACACATTTCTCTTTCAATATAGGTATTTATCTATGTAGCCTTGTTTTTTTACTCAATTTGTCTTTTTATAACAACTTGCTTATTGGAAGGTTAGTATGAGCATCTCTGCAGCCCATATGGTTGATTTGAGCCCTTATCCCCTTCCTAGGGTTCAAGTACTTAGACTTTCTTGTTCCTAGTTTTCAACATCTTGGTGTTCTATAATTTATTTGAGTTTTACCTCACCTCTTGTTTGTTAACATTTTGAGTCAAGCATCAGCACTTCAACACCATCTACCTCCGCAGCTGGTGCTCATGTGAGCAGCCTAACTAGCGCTCACCCTCAGGTTTTTACTTTCTCCACTTGTGTTTTCTATACTTGTGATTTTTTTCTATTTGAAGGCATCTTGGTCATGATCTTCTCTTTCGTTCTAGGTGATTCCCTTTCTAACACCCTGCAAAAAACACGAGGCGTTACTACAATTAAAACTAAAATAAATCCTCAACAATTAGTATAGAGCATCTATATTCCATAAAAATAAACATAACGAATCCAAATTTAGATAACGTCCAATCCAAAATTTACACTTTCAAAATGATTACATTTTAATTCCTCTAAAAATATTGTTAAGCTCTCCAAATAGTTACAATGCTAATCTAAACAAAAAAAATCCTCCAAACGTCGAGCTCTAAAATCCTCCAAAATTCATAGCGTCCAAATCCACGCTAACCTGCCACTAAAATAAAAATACGGGAAAGTACACAATATGAGAAGAATAGATGCTCAAAACAATAACAGTGAACAAATGTAACAATACAAATATGAATTCAAGTTCAATGCAACATTCGAGCATTATAACAATTTAATTTTTTCAATAACACATCAATAGGTCACCAGGCTTCACCTCACCTCACCTAAGCTTCATAAAGCCTCATCCTGGCTATTGGACTTTTGGACTATTGGCGGGTGACCATTCCCCGTGTCATATAAAAATTTCATGACACCATGCCCACCAACAAATATAATATCTCAAATCGGATCAATATTTTAGATTCCAATAAACGCCATGATATCAACAATATGAGTACAAAAAAATGAGGAACAAAATGACTACTCTCGAGAGATTCAAGGAGAATATTGCATAAATCCCGTACCTTAAAATCATCACAAGAAACTCATAATATTCCCTCAAAATTCTTATTACACCACTGCGTTCCTCTCGCGAAAACAATTAAAACTCCTTCTAACCCAAACTCAAGAAAACACCAAATAAGCCTTCAAATCTTGGACTGAAATCTTGGTTTAAATGGGGTTAGTGTTTTGTAGATGGAAGAAGATGAAAATACAGTAGGCTAATGATTTTTGAGGAGGCTAAAATGTGTTTAAAAATTCCTAAATCCGTCACTTTATGTTTATATACCAAAAAGAATTTGAGTCCTAATCATATACAAACACTAAAAAAACATTTCAGACAATCGGATGTTGGAATTGGCTGAAATTTGGAGGCATAGTAGCTAAAGGCAAGATGAAGTTGTACAAAAAAAATTATCTCGATCGGACGGACGAATATTTTTATTTATTTATTTATTTAGGTCAGATCCTCCCCCGAATTTTATAGAAAAAGTTTTAATTTCCAAATTTTAATCACAATTTAAATTCCACTTAAAACATTATTTTTATACAAAAAAAACACATTTTTACATACCAAAATTAAATATATCCCAATTTTTTTTTCAAAATCTAAGTTAATTTAATTAAAATCGGTTTAAAAATCACGTGTTGTTACATACTTCCCCACTAGCACAGAAATTTTGTCCTCGAAATTCGACGAAGTATAACGCTCAAGATAAAATACGATGCACAAATGCCTACACATAAAAATCACGATTAAGTTCCCATACATCCAATCCTACCCGCATGTTTTCCCATGCTCTCTCTCATGAATCACTACTCGATTCTATCTCTCAAAAATCATCACAACACTAAAGTCCTCAAATCAATTCTAAACATCCTAACATCAAAATTATTAATCATAACCTCGATGTCTACCACGTCCTCAATAAAAACTCCCTATCTCCAAAGAAACTCATCCAACCCTCATGATAGACCCAAACCCAAAGCCCTAATGTTTGTCGTATACCTAAGCTCTGATACCATCTATAACACCCCGTGAAAAATACGAGGCGCTATTACGATTAAAACTAAACTAAATCCTCAACAATTAGTATAGAGCATCTATATTCCACAAAAATAAACATAATAAATCCAAAATTACATAACTTCCAATCCAAAATTTACACTTCCAAAGTAATTATAATTTAATTCCTTAAAAAATAATGTTAACTCTCCAAATAGTTACACTGCCAATCTACACAAAACAAAAATCCTCCAAATGTCGAGCTCAAAAATCCTCCAAAATCCATAGGGTCCAAATCCACACTAACCTGCCACTAAAATAAAAATACGAGGAAGTGCACAATATGACAAGTATAGATGCTCAAAACAATAATGGTGAATAAATGAAACAAGACGAATATGAATTCAAGTTCAATGTGACATGTGAGGATTATACCAATTTAATATTTCAATAACACATCAATAGGTCACCGAGCCTCACCTCACCCCGCCTAAGCTTCATAAAGCCTCATCCGAGTTATTGGACTTTTGGACTATTGGCGGGTAACGATTCTCCGTATCATATAAAAATTTCATGACACCATGCCCATCAACAAATACAATATCTCAAATCGAATCAATATTTTAGATTCCAATAAACGTCATGATATCAACAATATGAATACAAATAAATGAGGAACAAAATGACTACTCTCAAGAGATTCAAGGAGCATATTGCATAAATCCTGTATCTTAAAATCATCAAAAAAAACTCGTAAGATTTTTCCTTAAAATTATGATCACACCACTGCATTCAAAACTCATTATATCCCAAACTCAAGAAAACACCAAATAAGCCTTCAAATCTTTGATTGAAATATTGGTTTAAATAGGGATAAGATTTTTTAGATGGAAGAAGAAAATAGAGGAGGCTACTGATTTTTTTAAAGGCTAAAATGTGTCTTAAAAGTCCTAAGCCCATCACTTTATGTTTATATACCAAAAATAATTTGAGTCCTAGTCATATACAAACACTAAAAAACATTTGGAATGATCGGACCGTTGGAATTTGCTAAAATTTAGAGGCATAATAGCTGAAGGCGAGATGAAGATGCCCATAAAATAATTTCCAAATTTTAATCCTAGTTTAAATTCCACTTAAAACCTCCTTTTTATATATAAAACCCAACATTTTTACATACCAAAATTAAATATATCCCAAAATTTTATTTTTTTCGAAATTCGAGTTAATTTAATTAAAACCGGTTTAAAAATCACAGGTTGTTACATTCGTAGGTCCCTGTTACTGTGGACCATCCTGTGAGTCTAACCTCAAGCACCTCTTTGTTAGATGCTTCTCAGGTATACAGTTATTCTTAGTTCTTCTCCCTTCTTACTTTTTACTATGTAAGATATGTTAGTGACTTATTTTTTTTTTCTCTATTTTCAGGTTGATACTATTGAAGTTCCTTTGTCTGAGGGACATGCTGCAAGCACTGTTGAGGTAACTCCTCTAGTACTCATTTCACACACATTTTTTCTTTAAACTTTTTTTTATGTGCAAGTGCTCGCTAACACATCCCTATTTCCTTATTCTCGGGTTAGTTCTATGAGCATTCCAATGATTGTGGAACAACTTGGAAGCACACTTATGAGTGAGGTACTATATTGTCGTACCTTATTCACTCCTTTCTATTTTATCCCCATTTGTTTTCAATATTTCTATTATTGTGCAAGTTCTCACCATCACACTCATGTTTCCTTGTTTTCACGTTAGTGAGGCAAGTGTTCCCCTATCTGTGGAACAAACTTTGAGTACTACGGTGAGTACTCTTCAGGTATTATACTGTTATACATGACTTAACTTTTGATATATTTTTTGAGTCTTTCTTTTCTGATGAGTTAGTATTATATTAATATAAATTTTCTCTTTCTTTGCCAAGTTAGCATAGCACATCCAGGGGGACCTTCTAGGTTGGCAGGGAGAAAGCTCATCCCTTTGGGCCTGGGGATAAGCTCTTTCTTTTTCTTGTCTATTTCCTTTGTAGTTTGATTTTTTATAACTACTCCCTATATGTTCCTCATCTATTCTTCACATTTTTGTTTCCAAAATTACGCGAGCGGGCCTATTGAGGTAGTTGATGATGAGGGACCTTGTTTTGAGGCCACTCGATCTGATGGCCCTGAGGAGGATTTTTCTCTTCTTCCTTTTGAGCCAGAGTCTAGGAATATATGCTATAATGATATTGAAGTGGAGGATCCCGAGATCTTCATGAGAGACCTATGGCGTGAGGAGCAACCAAAGAGGTTCAGGAGACATGAGCGAGAAATACTGGATTTAATTCTTTAGCACCATCCTGAGACCTTTATGTCCCAAAGCATCCTCAACATTGACAACCTCACTATATATAATCTGAAATCCCTCGTCAGACACATTCATGACTTTTTATCCACTACTCCTGCTGATTTGACCAGCTCGAAGGCTTGACTATTATTATAGGCCCTTCATGACCTTCAAATCTTATATCACTTCAAGCTGGATTGACCTGATGCTACAGTTCATCATTTTACTAGCGTCCCATTCAAGAAGATGATAAAGCTTCGTCCATCTAGGCAGGCAAGAGTCTAGCAGCATCATGTTGAGGCCTCTCAACTGCGTGGTTAGAAGATGATAAAGTTTCGCCCATCTAGGAAGACTAGAGTCTAGCAGCATCATGCTAAGGCCTCTCGACTACGTGGTTAGATTCAACTGCTTGAGGCAAAGTTAGCTAATTTCATGGATGGTGATTTTAAGGATGAGGACCTCCTAGCTAGGCTAGAGGAGGAGTTTATTCAGGAGGCTGTCCCCTCGTATGCTGATGTGCACTCGCAGGAGAACCACCTTTTATTTTTTCTAATTAATGTTTTCTTGGGAAGAAATTTTTTTGTTTCCCATGTACCCTACATTTTCTTGTATATGTAAATAAGAGTCTATTATACTAATGAAAATTGATATTTTGTTTCTATTTGTCCATCTTCGTCGCTTCTTTGCATTATTTCCATTTAGACTTGTATGTGTTTACTATAAATGGAGTATATACACAAAATCTTGGTAGGTTATATTTTAAAACTACCCCTTGTTCTAGATTTGGGACGTACTTGTTCCACATCTCATCTAGAACTCTTTAACTTTTAGGGAATGACTTAGAGGAGGGGTTGAAACCCCTCTTCATATTCCCACACAATTATGTAAATAATTCATATAACAAAAGTAAAGATGACATCTAATTTCTTCAAAACTTGTTCTCAATATAAATAAAGAAATCTATTAATTCTTTAAAACTGCCCCTTAATCTTTAGGGTATTTGAACTGTTATAAATAGAGGGACTTTGGTCAATATACTTTACCTTTGGGATGTATAAACCCTCCAAGTATAATGAGTAAAGTTCCTTATATCCTGGACCTTCTCACAAACTTCGAGGGTTAAATCTGTTTTGCCTACAAAAAATATATATTTTCTTTTTTTCAAATTTTGGCAAAAGTAATAAGTTGATAAATATATGTGCATCCACTCGTAACTTATTAGTGAGTGGGTGCTCATAAAATGTTGGAAGCAAATATAGGTAATTAAAGAAAATCTCAAGTGTGGCTGGTCAAAATAATTTATATCCATTCACTTTTGTGAGATATCACTTTTCTATGTTATGTACATTGATTTCATGCTGAAAAATTCTTTTACAAAAGGAGTATTTAGATTAGAGAAACCATCTGAAATCATAAAAAAAACTTGGAAAATCCAGGCATAGTATTTTTTTCAACCACTTACAGTTAATAGACTGAATGCATTCACTCTCAGGTTCCGATATTTGGCAATAGCATGACTTCCCCACTCCTCGCACCACAAAGAGCCCTTCCCAGTTCGACTTAAACTTAGATGCATACATGCTCCTTAAGTGGTGAGTAAATGTCGTAAGACCCGATCCCTTATTTGAAACTCTCTAAACTTAACCAGGTTCTCATAATCTCTAGACAGTTATTGGGTATAAACTTTAAAATTTTCTTTGGCCATATCTCGATGCTCATTTAGGGCTTCCAATTGTACTTGCTTGGGATCTAGTAAGAGACCATTACTCATAGCCATTTTAGTTGAGGGTACTAATAATTCTACTCGTAGGACAACTTCAGTACTAGAGAGAAAAGGAGCAAATCCTATTGGCTTTCTCTTCGAAGTTCTATAAGCCCATAACACCATTGTTAACTTTTCATCCTAAGCCTCGGGCATATCTTTAAGAATACTCTTCAGGATATTGATCAGCATCTCATTTATAGCCTTTGCCTAGCCATTCGTTTTAGGAAGTGGGATAGTTGAACCGTTATGCACAATCTTGTATTTGTCCATCAGGAGCCCCATTTCCTTGCATACAAATTATTTCCCATTTTCTTTAAGGATGACCCTGGGAATACCAAATCTGCACATTATATATTCTCTAATAAATTAGATCACTACCGGAGCATCCACCCTCCTCAAGGAGATTGCCTCTACCGAGTTGGTATACAGTTCAGTAGAAATAATAATAAAGGCCTTGCCATGAGAGGCTAGGCTAATCTTACCTACTATATCAAATTCCCAAGTGTGGAAGGGGTAGGGTCTGCTAGGATTTACAAGCTTACTGAGGGCGCATGGACCATGTTGCCATGTACTTGGCATGCCATGCAGTTCTTTACAAAGTGGATAGAATCAGCCTCCATCATTGACTAATAATACCCCAACATCATCTATTGGTAGTATAACTTAGCACCCCCATATGGAAAGGTTCGTGAGCCTCTTTCAATGCCTTCTCTACATCTCTCTTGGCCACATATCATAGCACTTTCTCATTATATCCTCTTCTATAGAGCTCCCCTTTTACCAAGTAGAAATGGGTGGCTCTTCTCTTCAAGTAAATTTCATCTGCCCTCTCAGTTGGCAACTCCTCATCTTTGAGTTAGGCAGTGTATGGTTATCTCTAATCTTTAAAATTCTCCTCGAAGTTAGCTTCAGTAGGTTAATCGAACTAGCTTTGTCACTTTAAACATCTTTGTTATAGACCAGCATCTTCCATGCTCATGGTGGGCTAAAGAGTAGCCCCCTACCCCCGCGACAACCGCTGATAAAGGGGAATATCAGTATTCCCACAATGCTTCTCATGCATTGCTGCCAACCTTTTTCTAGGTTTTCATCTTCTACACACCTTGACAAGAATCCTCCAAGACTTTTAAAATAGAGTGTCCCCTAGAGTAAGTGATAATTTACTATCTCGAATATCTTCATATCACCTTCTTTCATTTCTAGTTACTTCACTATCGGACACCTCCAATCCTCTGATTCCTCGCTTGGAAATAATAATTTCACCATTATTGGCATTGTCCTTTGCCTCACTGTGATGGTGGTCTCTTGCTCCTCCATATTTAATTTTTAGGTTATCATGGCTAATGCATCTCGATGCCTATTCATTATCCGAGCATATCTTTCTATCGTCACTTTCAGAAGCTGGTTGAGTAATCTTTGAATAATCGACCTGTATGGGGCCAAATTGCCATTCTTGATGGAAAACTCCCCATTAACTTATATCACAACCAAGTTAGAGTCCCCTTGTATACACAACACTTTAATTCCTCTTCTCAGTGCCTCCAATAGACCAAGCATCAGAGCCTCATGCTCTGCTTCATTATCGATACATTTGAAATCCAGCTTGAAAGAGAGGGTGACCTTCTCTTTTCCATTCGAGAGGATGATGTCAGCCGCGCCTGTCCCTTGCGCATAAGAACCATCACATTTCATCTTCCATTCTTCTATCTCCTCCGCTAAGAAGGCTTAAAAATTCTCACCTAGAAATTCCTTGCTAGGAGGCTCAAAGTTCTGACTAGGGAAGTGGGCCAATAAGTCTGCTAATGGTTGGCTCTTGATAGCCTTCGGGACCATAAATTTTAGATCATACTCAGATAATATCATAGTCCATCTTACTTCTCTACCCACCAGGATGGTTCACATTAGGAGATACTTTATGGGATCACACTTTGTGATCATATGAACAGTAAAAGCAAGCAAATAATGTCTCAGCTTCTGGGATATAATAACTAAGGGAAAATAATGCCTCTCCACATTAGTATATCTTAACTCAGTATTTGAGATTACCCATGAAAAGTAGTATACTAGCCGCTCTATTCTTGATTTCTCTTGAGCAAGCAAAGTCCTTATGGACCTTTTTGTTGAGGGATAATAGAAAAGAAATGGTGCACTTGCTTCTCATCATTGAGGGGGAGGTCAATATTGATTTTATCTTTTTAAAGGCTTTCTTCTTCTTTTCCCCCCAGATCCACTTGGTTTTCTCTTTCATTAGGGGCAAAGGTTGAGTGACCTCCACTAAGGCAAGTATAAATCTTCTAAGGTAAGAAACCTTCTCTAAGAAGCTCTTGATTTGTCTTTGATTCTTTTATGGTGGCATCATCAAAATAGATTTCTTCTTTGATTCATCGATCTGCACCCCTTGCCTATTCACCATGAAATCTAAAAACTTTCCTATTGTCACCCCAAAGGCACATGTAGAAGGGTTCATCTTGATTTTGTATTAGCATCAACTCTGGAAAACCAGCCTCAAATCTTTCACATGCTTACTTTCATTCTTGGATATCACTACGAAGTCAACCATATAAAATTCCAATATATCATGAAATAAGTTATGAAATATGGTCATCATCGTGTGCTGATAGGTGGTGCCTACGTTATTCATTCCAAACGGCATGAATGTGCAGTGAGAATTCCCCAAGGGCGTCCAGAAAGAAGTTTTCTCAGCGTCTATTGGATCTATTTTAATTTTATAGTAGCTAGCGTGCCCTTCCATAAAACTGCACATTCCATGCCCCGTTGTGGCATCTACCAAAATTTTGATACTGGGATTCATATTTTGGGCAGGAACGATTCAAGTCCCAGAAATCCCTGCAGATCCTTATCTACTTCTTTATTTTCTTGGCTACGGGAACGATGCTTGAATGCCATATGTGATGTTGGATTGGCTTGATGAACCCTGCTACTAGCATCTTCTTCATCATCACCTTGATTTTCAAGTCTAACTCTGCTTTGTAGGTTCGAGTGGCCTATCTCACTAATAAGGCATTGGGAAAAACATTCAGCTTATAGGAGCTCACTTCTATGTCTATCCCAGGCATCTATCTATATTTCCACACGAATACATTTGTGAAGTACTTGAGCAGGCTGACAATCTCCTCCCACTATTTGGGATTCAAACCTTTGGAGATGAAGACGAGTCTCTTATCTCTCCTTTCTTCTCCTAAATTTATCTTTTTTAGATCTTGAACTTGCTCTCTTGGTCCATCTTGCATGCACTAGAGTTCTTCTTTAGGCTCCTTTATATGTTTAATAATGTGGGACTTATCAATGACAAAGCATTCTGGCATCGGGTCGGTGCTTTCATCCCAATACGTCGTCCGTACAAACCTTTATAAATGGTAGATAACCTTCCCATCATGTAACACAACTTTCTTGTAGGTTCGAGGATGCCTTATCTCATATTCAAACTTCCTTTTTACTTTTACTTTTTTATCTACAGGGGTTAATCACTGACCAAGTCTTTTATGCACAGACATTTTAGGCTGAGCATTTCTCCAGCCACACGGGGATCCTCTAACCCCTGGTTAAGCTTCTTATTTCTTTATCTAGATCAGTGTTGTATGATGCGTCAACAAAGTGAGATTTTTCCACTAAAAATGGCCTTTTTCTATGGCATTGATCACAATCTTTGGTCATCAAATGTTTGATCTGTCACATTAGTCAAACATCAATGGCACTATTTTATGTGTGTGTATCGACACTCGCATTATTATGAGCTAGTAACTGGTGTTTTCATTTATGATGTGAAACTTGATGTAGAATGTGAAGTTTCCTAATTTCATCCCTACTTTTACGTATCCAAGTGATTACATCCCCGCACTATCAAAGCCAAAAATCACTAGTGTCACCAGCAGAATATTTTCTTGGGAAATATCAGCCTCATACAAAATACTGTTGGGCATGATATTGATCGACATCCCGCATCCATTAATGCCCTTGGAAAACTAATTCCATTCACTAGAGCATCCACGTATAAAGGACGATTGTGGAAATGAGGTACCTACCTATCTGCTTCTAAGAAAACCATTGCGGATGTGTACCTCTTGATCAACCTTCCTATAGGACCATACTAGTGTAGAGAGGGATCCCCTCATTGCTAGACTATTTACAAGATCATTTTGGTGATTACTATTCTGGTATCATGCTTTACTCCAATATAGTCGAAGAACCACTCGAATTTTAGTCTCCTTGTAATAGCTGCACATTCTGAATCAAGTTCAACCTCATACATTTGTGCGTTGCACACGTATTTTGCCTCTGATATCCCCTTCATCCAGAGTAAGGACCACGTCTGCTCTTCCTCTTTAGAGGCTCATCCAATCGCCTTATTCATTTTTCTTCTCTTCTTTATCCAGATCATCGAGTCATTCCACACATGATCTTTCATTACCCACCATACCTTAAGCTCCTGAGCTTCCCCCTCATTGTATGCTACCACCATATTTGATGTGCCATAGTGGTGAGCTGGTAGAGGGATTTCATTAACCTCTACTAGCAAAATTTATAAAGTTCCATTGGCCACCTTCTTGCTAATTATTTTTTATAAATAAAAATAATCTTTAGTAGCATGCTGAACTCCTTTATGCAACTAACAAAACTTGGTTCCGGCTTTTTCTGCCATCGTTGGTATCTACCCAATAGAGTGGGGGGACCTGCTACCTCCTTGTCCACTAATGTGTTGTAACAATCCATGGCCTCTTCTACGCTGCAGGGTAGTGGTGGTAGGATCTCATCCCCAAACTTCCTTTTTCCAACTGGACTATTATTTTTAAATCCTTGGCCTCCGTTCTTGCCTTTAGGGTTCCTATCCACATAGTTCACTTTTTGGCGTCTAGAGACTTGAAATCTTTCCATCGTCAGAGGTACTTGTGTCTTCCACCCTTAGGGATTGGGTTTGATGACCATTGCAATGTTACCAGATGCTCGCATGAACTCGGTAAACTTTCCATCTTTGGTCTCATTGACCAAGTGTATTTTATATTCCTCTAATATCCCCTCAACTCGGATTTTCAATAATTTGGCCTCTACTACATCTTCATGGACATTCAATGCCCTCTCTCGAAAACTTTTAATGTAGTGCATTATCTCCTCATAAGGCTTTTGCATCTCTTATGCAAAGTGTCTTAGCGTGAACTCGTCTTCCACTAGAATTAACTTTTGTAAAAATTAGCAATTCATCTCTTCCCAGTTTAGAATGTTGTTTGGTACCAAGTGGGATTACCACATCTATGCTTTTCCAGAGAGATTTTTTTATAACTCTCGTAACTTCAATTCCTTATCGTTTCCATGCACACTTAGGTATTCCACATACCATTTCACATGCTCCCTAGGGTTTCACCCTTCCTATTAAATTTTATGAACTTATAAGGAACGTACCCATCTAGATATGGCTTCTCGTTGATGCTCTCAGGTAAGGATTCTGAATCTCCTCATACATGTTAGTGGACTCCCTTTGAGAATTTATAGTAAAAACTTTGGGGGGTGACTCATTTTCACCAATTTTCTTCACCAATGGCGAGCTTGAGGGTGCCTCTACCCACTCTGTTACAGTTTTCATGGCAGAGCCACCTCCACTATTGATGTTGTGGTCGTTGTTCCTCCTACAGGTGCCACAATGGGCATTAGGAAATTCTGGCTTAGACTCGCTATGTCAACGTTGTTCTGCTTCATAAACTTAAAAAATATACTCATTATATCCATCTCCATTAAAGGCGTGGTATTGCAATAATGTACTACCCTCCTTGAGGAGAATGTGCTTTAACTCCGATCACCACCACCTCTTCTTGGATTATCTGCTCCTTTGAACTCAATTTTTGGATGGAGTGTCTTCAAACACTAGATGCTTTGAAATATTGTATCCTTTTTTATCCATGGAAATGAGAATGCCTCACCAGCGGAATCACCAAATGTAGAAGGGTGGTGTATTGGGGTCTATGAAGAACTGGAACGGGTGAGGCGTGACCCACTCCCACAAATGCTGCCTTCAAAATTTCGAAAGTCTCAAGAGCATCTGGAGAAGAAAAAATATCCATTTTCGGTAACAATGGGGTCTCTATGAATGTTATATAAGAAGACAAATGGTTAGTTATAACTTTTCAACAACAATAATAAAAGATAAATAGGATCGCTATGGAAGTGATGGATGTAGGAAGCGAAGAGACAAGCACTTCATCTACCAAGTAAAGAGTAGGCGAAAGAATACTTTCTTGATTAATTTTGATAGAGTCACAGTGCTAACTTGAGTTTTTTGGCTATTCTTGAACTTACCCAGGGGTCTTATTTATAGGTACATACTAGGGTTGATGTGGCATTTTGGCCACAAAATGAGGCGCTCTTAGAGACAACCACTGCAATGTACCTTTTGTCTATGTTATCTGTTAGTCGCGTGTCCCCTCTAACTGGCGACATTGGGTGCATACTAAAGTCAAAAAGCAAATATTTAGGCTAATAGTGCCAAAATGTGTGATTCGGTAAATACCTTTTCAAATGGTAACTTGGTGAACAAACTTTTATAAAACTTGAGAGTGGCCTTGAGAGCCCCTTGCCAATAGTCATTTTAAAATGCTTTTGTGCACAGCCCCTTGGCTAGTCACTCATTTAAATAAGTGTGGGTTATGTGAGTTCTTGAGTGACCCCCTCGATCTCTCCTATTAGTATTCTCTCTTTCCTTAAGTATTGATGTGGTTGGGACTTGACTATGCCCAAAAAACTTGGTCTCTTATCCACCAATTCAAAACTCCCCAGAGAGCCTAGCTGGCCTACTCAAGCCCTGCTTGCTCGATAAAGGCAACATGTACAACAAAATAAGAGTGTTAGTAATTATTTACCAATAATGGTTATTTGACTATGAGCGTCCCCTCTATCTTTTGAGTTTTCTCGTCCATTTTCTCCATTATCTTGGGGTTGCTTGTTGAGCACCCCCTCGCCATTTTTCTGTATTGGTTTTATTTACATTTTGGGTCTGCTTGTTAGGGACCCACTCAACATCTGTTATCTTGGCTTTCTTTATATTTGGGTTTGTTCGCTGTGGAACCCCTCGCCAAGCTCTAATCTTGGCTTTTTGTATATTTTGGGCCTGAACACTGTAGACCCTCTCGCCAAAAGGCAGGTTACCTAGTCGAAAAGCCGATTAAAATCAATCACAAATCTTAAATAAAAATAGAAATATATCACAAGCATACTTATTGAAAAATAAGTCCATTTTATTCCAAACACTTGGTGTTATGATCCAAAAAGAAAGAAAATTCAAAGTTTATCCTACTGGACGCTATCCTTCGGTTTTGCTCATCCCAACAGGAGGCTCATCAATGGTGCTCGGTAGGGTAGTGGATCTAAAATCCCTTAGTCTGTATTGTTCGTTGTTGCTCAACCAATCTAGTAAATGTTAGGGGCTAACATACTCATCTTCTCCTTCCAGGCCATAGTCCCCTTTTACTTTCCAATTAAGAACTAAGGAATGACATTATGAGGAATCCATCTAATATCAATCTTGTAAGGAGGATCAGGATAATCCAATATTCCAGGATCAAGCCAATATCACAGCTCACCCTTGGGAATCTTCACTAGAGCAAGCAAGTTTAGTCAACCCCATTTATATCCTTCATTCCTAGCCCTCTCCATGTGCTAATCCAAATAGGTCAAGGCCTCATAATACCCATCCATCCAAATAGCATTGGGTTGCTTATGAAAGCAGAAGGTCAATCGTTCCATCGTATCTTGGAGTTTCTTGAAAGCCTTGTCTTTTTCTTAGGAGTAGAGCAGCTTGGTTGGACAAAGCCTTCTTAGTTCTTTCCTCATTAACAGTTGACCAAACAACCACGACTTATCCAGAATATTGGTAAGATTTAGTCTTCTTATTCTTCTTCTTCAAGTTTTCCAGCTCCTCCAATAGCATGGCATTCTCCTTCTCCATGAAAGACACACCTTCATCCGGCCCAGTATTGGTGGATTTATTCAAACTCTTCAGCTCAGTCCTTAAAGCATTATTTTTTTTCTCCAAAAGGGAATCAATTGATCGGGAACTCTTAATTCCTTAGTTTAATACTAGTTCCTTCTTACTCATGGCAAAAGTAATATTTTCTGCTTTTTTATCAAATCCCCGGCATTCACTCAAGTCCTGGTACATTGCCTCATAATCAGAACGAAGTAATGCCATGGAGAGTTTATGGTCTTATTGAATTTGCTCGATTATTTCATAATACGCAGCGTTATTTACCACTGCTCTATACAAAAGTCAATGAAGGTGAGCATAAGATTTTTTAACTTAGTCGGAGGCATTTGGGTCGGATAACCCCATTAAGTCTTCCCTAGTCAGTGGAAGATGGCCAGCCTCAAAATGATTCCTACATCGCTTGAGTAGGTTGGATTTAGCAAAAACTATCAACTTCTTCCTGGCATCAAACTAGAAATTTACAAGTATAAGTTTATGGGTCCGACTAAGAGAAAAAAATAGTATAACAGTATTAAATATCACAAGCAACAAACAATCAACATCACAAGAAATAAGGAAAATTAAGCAAAAGTATGTCATTTCATTGATCATTCAAGGGTTATAAAATTTGTGACATTACAATAGACAAAGAAGAAGAAATGGAAAAAAGAAAAAATAAAATATAAAAAGCAAAAATAAACTAGCTAAAAGGAGTTAAACCTTCTCCTTATCCTACTCCTTGTCCTGGGTCTTATCCTGGTCAGCATCAAGTAAGTCGACATGGTTTGCAGGCACCATGGAAGATTCCCCAAAACCCTCATCATCATCATCAAAGTCTTTGTCTAGCTTAGGAGGGCTTCTTGGGTTATGTCCTTGAAATAATTAAGAGTCTGCTTGAGTGCCGACCTCCTTCAAAGCTATCGACCAACCATATTTGAAGGAAAGTTTTTTAGCATACTCTATCTGTATGGCTGCAATCGCAAAAGATTTTTCCCATCCTTTATTTACAACCACTTCCTTGTCTTTCGTGCCCTTGGCTTTTAGAGCAGAGTTATCAGTAGTCAAGCTAACAATCTTATCCTTAACAGCCTTTGCTCGGTGCTTAGCTTTAGTAACTGTCTGCTTGGCCCAGGTTAACTAATCAACAGCAGTCTTTCATTCATCCTTTGATGCCTTAGCCTTGTCCTCTGCAGCCTTAATATTATCCTTCCAGGTTTATTTCTCTCTATATATATAGCTTCATTAGATGCTTGTAAGGATGTTTGCAAACTCTCAATAGCTTCCTCCACATCAACCGAGGAGGAGGACCTTATTTGGTCATCTTTCTCCATTATTTGATTGAAGTCGACTAAGAACTGCAAGTAAAATAATGTGTTGTATTAATTTAGAAAAAAGGCATTAAAACACTAGTGAATATCAACATAAGGACCATGAATTTACCACCCTCTCTGTTAATCGAGCTCTGGTCATGGGGGATACTGTTGAACATATCTGTTGGCAAAGTACCAGCCTTTATTAAACCCTGGCCAACCTAGGGTTGATCTCCACTGAGGCTTCCTTAATTCTGCCTTGCTCGGTGATAAACTTCTTGGCCAACTCAACAGATTTATCCAGCTCGATGGACTTTTTGTCCAGTTCTTGATGGCCAAATAAACCTTTCTTTACCCTCTTGTATTGAGGTTCTTCAATTCGGGCCTCCTCAGTGGTAAGACTTGAGGCCTCTTCTCAGTGGCCTAAGACCTCTTACCAGCATTAGTAGTTTTCTTAGCAGGAGGAGGAGAAGATCCAGACCCATCCAACAAGTTTAGAATCTTCCTCTTCACCATCTCAGTAGTAGGGGAAGTAGGGATGGTGGTGATATCAAGGGATTCAAAAGAGGAAGATGTTACTCCTTGAACAATCTCTATTCCAACTCATTCTGCACCTCAAGTAGTGGACACAAGTTCCTCGTCTAAGTTGATAAAAGACTGAGGCAATACAAGTGTTGATCGGACAATGAACGAAGTAATTGTACTCTTGTACTCCAACAACGCAAAAGATGATCTGGGATGTTCCTCTCCTTCCCTTTGATTAATACCCCACAAGTACTTGAGGTCATTACGATTAACTTCACCCTCCTTGGGGAACTTCTTCTTACTTTTCTCTGCACTAAAAACAGAATAAGAAAATTAGTCGGCAAATCTTTTAATACATGAAAAAATAAAATAAATTTAAGAATAAAAGTATGAGCTATGTCATGCCCTTCCTGGGGGCACCTGGGACCAGTGTATTGATACCCCCTCAGGATGGGGGGCATGTTGCCAATTTTTTACAACAACACCATAATCCTAGTAGTCTTTATTAGAATATTTCAAGTTGACCACTAAACACCTATTGGCTTACCTAGTCTTTAAATAGTACGTACAATTACCAATGGTTCCCTATTTCTAGTAAAACATCAATTTGGGGATCCCAATGTGATTCCCATAAATCTCATTCAACCTACTCACTCCATTCACTGCCCTACTCGTGTTTGGAGCTATTCTTGTTGGAACGACATTGAAATATTAGCAAAACTAAAGAAAAAGTGGGATGAGGGGAAGATAATACCACACTCAGCAATAAAAAAAATGAGAACCCAGTGACCCTCTACTAAAGAATACACGTTCACATGACAGTGAGCAATTTCTAGACTTACCCAACCAAGAATTTTCCCTTTTTCTCTAAATTCCTCCAAGGAATTATCATCAACAATATAAACCATGACTAAAACAAAGGGAAAACAGAGAAATGAGAAAAAAGATAGCTTACAGAGATCTAAAGGTTACAATAGGATTCAAAAAATAATGGTGGCTAGCAAGCAGTAAAATATTGGAGAAGAAAAGCTTGAAAATGAAGAAAAGCTTGGAAATAAAATATAGAAGATTTGAGGTAAAGATAGATGGAAGGACATTTTTGCCTATTTATAGGTCATATCGAGAATAGGGCCGAAATGATTAACTGCACGAACGATTGAAATACCGTCGACTGTACACTTCTTAACACGCAAAAGGACTAGTATGATCTTTAGCGGTTCAAAAAAGTTTGAATTATTTACAAAAATGCCATTATCAACAGTGCCAGTAAAAAAATTTACAAGCCGGGATGGTCGACTGATGACCAACACTAACACATTATGCTGAGCAATATTTTGAACAAACGCTCCATACTATCAATCAATCATCAAGCATGGAGCATTGGGGGATTTTGTTGTATGTAAAAATTACTCTCATATGTGGACCAATGAACAATAGACACATGTCCTCCTACATGGCTATTCAGTTATCTTGATCGGCACCATAGATACCAAGTCGGCTAGAATGCTGACTAGGGGCGTTCAAAAAACCGGTTGGACTGGTGCACCGAACCGGACTGCCCTATTTTTCGATTTTTTTTTAATTGGTCCGATCCAGATTTTTTTTGGGTAGACCGATCTGACCGGTCCGATCCTGGATCCGCTTTACTAAATAGCCCGTTTGGACCGACCTGGACCGGTTATATATATATATATATATATATATATATATATATATATATATATACTCAAAGAAATAACTTTTGTAAAGGGTACACTCATCATAATATCTTTTCCCATGTTTCAAACAAAAACCCTAGGCTAACACACGCACGCACACAAGTTACTCACAACCCTCTCACTCAGTCCCTCACGCTCCTCCAAACACAGATATGAGAATCTCATCTTCTCATCGCTGCTCCCTCACGCTCTCATCTTCTCATCGCTTTTCATCCTCTTTCATCTTCTCATCACTGCTCATCTTCTCAGCCCCTCACGCTCTCACTCAGCCCCTCATGCTCAGATGCTCTCATCGCTGCCATCACAGATCTGAGAATCGCATCGCTGCCATCACAGATCTGAGAATCTCATCGCTGCCATCACAGCCCCTCATTCTCACGCACAGCTTGCGCCTCTCATCTCTGCAACAACGGTATTCTTTTTTTTCCTCAAAAAAATAGTTTTTTTTTTAAGTTTTTGGCATCTCCTATCTATTATTTGAACAAAAAATAAACACATATTTTTAGAGTTTGTCTCAAATTTATGTTTTATTTTTTTTAAGGTCTAAAATGTTAGCATAATAACTTATTTACATTTGTGTTGTATATATTGTCGATAATGTTATTGTTTTGGACATGTTTGGGCAGTTTTTACGGTAAAATTTGAGCAGTTTTTATTATATAATTTGGGCAGTTTTTATGATAAATTTTGGACACTTTTGATTGTAAAATTTAGACAACTTTGTAGGATATTTTTCATTTTTAAAAAGATTATTTCAATAAGAGTAGTACCGACAAGTTAGACCGGACCGACCATATAAAAACCCGGACTGACTAAGCTCGAAAAATCGATTTAAACGGTCCGATCTTGGTCCTATTTTTTTTAGGACCGGTTTAATCGGTCCGGTCCTTAAAATTACTTAAAACTGGATCGGACCGGACCGTGAACACCCCTAATGCTGACTAACTCCCAGAATGTGAACCATTAGGAACAATAAAAGTTACTCGGATGGAAGGGCAAACAACACTGAATGTCAAGAGTCTCATTTATTGCATACAGATGTAAATACCTAGAGATATAAAGGCATTATATCTTTAGGGTTCTGGATCATTATAAATATGTAATTTCCCTTAGCTCAGAGGGACGATTCAACAAATCTCAAGCACATCATACTGAGATATTGTAACCCCCAACAATAATACCAATAGTGGACGTAGGATTTTTACAGCTGAACCACTTTAAAAAAATTACCTCTTGTGTGTTTGTTTAGATTACTTTTGTTTATTTATCTATGATTATAAAATAGACCCTCTCCATTTTTAGACATTAACAAATATAAAATTGGGTAGATAGATTTTTCACAACAAATGGATTAAAATTGGTGCAAATTTTTATTGGGTCTAAAAGTTGTTTAAAGTTTTGATCTTTAAAATTGGAAAAAATATTTTTGTTTAGACGACCATCCTTGCTATGAGGGAATTGTATTCTCAAATTGGTATAAGATCTAAAACTCTTACTTATTATGTTTTGATCCCGCATTTTTAGGCATAAATTTTGGCAGTTTTGATCGTATTAGAGCCCCGCTGTTTCATTGGCCAATCTATATATACTGAAAAATGCATATGAAATTAGCACTTAAGGATAATGATAGGGGGTTTAGTTTGCAATAGTCTAAGGGTGGTATCCACCTATCACCAGAGAATGGAGAAGCAATTCATTTAAAATCCTTAGAGTCATGGAGTTAGGGTGATGATAGGTTAGAAATATTAATTATAGAGATTTAAATGCTCTATTTTGTTCTGTAACCCTAGAGGAGTTTCGCCGTATTATGACTTGGAAAATGTCGGAAGAGGCTTGGAACATACTCTAACTCACCCATAAAGGAACTAATGTTGCTAAGGCTTCCAAACTCCAAAACCTCACCACTCAGTTTGAAACCATTACGATGTTGGAGGGTGAGTCCTTTGATGAGTTCTATGTTAGACTATCCGATATAGTTAACTCTTCTTTTAACTTGGGAGAGAAGATACCAGGCAACGGAATAATCAAGAAATTCTTAAGGTCATTGCCTGAAAGATTTAATTAAAAAGTGATCGTTTTAAATTCTTTGGGTATTATAGATTCTATGAAAATTAAAGAGATTGTAGGAGAATTACAAACTTATGAGCTTGACATACCTCCACGACTGAGAAGAAGAAAGATATTTGCATTGATTTGAAAGCCCGAAAGGAGGAAACACTTATTTCGGATGATGAGTATGACATCGAGTCCGAGGATATGGCCATGTTGGCAAAGAAATTCAACAAATTTATTAAATTCCATAATTTAGAAAGATGCAAAAAGGTTTGTGAAAAATATGCACAGCAAGGCCGATCACTTTCCTAAGAACCAAAATGAGAACATTAAAAGGGATGAGTCAAAAAGATGTTATGGTTATGAGGATCATGGCCATAGAGTAGTTGAGTGACCCTCTAAACTAAGGAAAGATATTAAGAAAATGATAGCATATAATGTCACCCTTAGTGATAGTGATCCAGAAGAGGAAACCATTTCTCTAATTAAGTGAAACGTCACCGCATTCATAGCTAGCTATTTGAGCTTTGATGAGAAATCTTTCCATGAAGATATTTCTTTATATGACACTTCTGAGGACATTATTTATGGATCCTAAGTGAGTGATGGTCGAGAGAGAGGACATGAGAATGATGAAGAGGAGGAGGAGAGTGAACTCCAAGTTTCTTTCGTTAATTATTTGTGAAAACGTTAAAGGTAAGGACGAAAAACTTGAAGTTGGAAGATAGCTTAAAAGAACTTGCCATTGTGAATGAGGATAGTCTATTAATTGAGGATCTTATGGAACGTGAGATGACTCTTAGAGAGAAGGTAGAGTACGTTAAGGGAGAGAGAAATGAAGAAAGTGAAGGTCCCTATATAGAGCACGCTTAGGATTAGGGTTTGTTTTGTGTTTAACTAGATAGACCTTCATCTAGTTCGACATGAATTTTGACAAGATATTTTTTGCATTTATGTTTGAGTCTAATATACGTATGCCAAGGCATCTACTCAGTCTACTACATCTCTTAGAATTAACCTCAAATCATTTTAAGGGAAGGTAGTCTCTCACACCTTGCAATTTGGCTCATAGGAATTACTTTTAAGTCACATAGGAGACACTACACTGCATTGCATTGCATCATTTCATATGATATGTGTTTGTCTGTTTAAGAGGATTTTTAAATATTTTTAAATAATTAAATCAAATTAATTCTCTAATTTAGATTAGTTGTTCCAATTAATTTAAATTTCAAAGAATAGGGGTAAAATTATAAGAATATTATTTTTGTGTGTAAAAACATAGAAAATATTTTTCTGGATTTTTCTCAAATTTTTGGGGATTTTTTATGATTAATTTGAGTTTTAAAATGATTTGAAAACTATTTAAGATTCTAGTTTAAACATTATTTCTATTTTGGTTTATTTCAGTTGTTTATACCTTGTTGTATATGCCGTTATCAACTCATATTGTACGTGACCTTGTATCGTATCTTATGCATGTTTTATACGCATATTCTATGTTGTATTCCATTTGTCTTATACGTTGGCCAAACTCCGTTCTAAATATCCCAACGGTAACTTAGCCACACTATTAACAACACACAGTTTTACTCTTAGCAGTTGTTTACAGTCGGACCATTCGGTTTGACCAAATCCTTTGATACAACTAAGCACTCCATGTTTTATATTTGGTAATAGCAGTAAAAGATTTTAACCAAAACTATTGAAAGCAACACACTTCTTTTAAACGGCATCATTTTTGTTGTAGTTGTTTACAACTCGTTTCCACTCGCTTTTGACGCCCCACGGTATTACCCATAGCTGCCCATGTTTTTCATTTAAGTTTATAACAACTTGTAAGTCGCGTGTCAAGATTTTAAGTTTCTTTGGTGTCCATCAGATTGAGACCATAGATTCACATTTTTATTAGCTGAGATTATTGTTGACAGAGCATAAATTCTATCAATTTGAATATATATATATATATATATATATATATATATATATATATATATATATATATATATATATATAGAGAGAGAGAGAGAGAGAGAGAGAGAGAGAGAGAGAGTACACACATGTTCACACACATGTTCTTCACCATGACTTAATTTATTCCATAAATCAAGTTCATACACAAGAACACATACTTCTTTTTAATTTTTGTTTTGTAGTACTACCAATAAAGTGATGAACAATGGCGAGCATAAGGGTATAAACCGCATCCGGTACACCTATGTCTTGCTGTTGTTCGTTCTTTACAATTTTTACGGCAGTAAGAATCTCATTTCTCTGAGGTTCAGTCAGAATATTACCCCACCATCCTCTGATGGTACCAGTAAATCCAGCAGTTATCATCTGCGCAATGCCATGATCCGTAGAATTATTCTGCGTACATATGGTGGCATACATAGTCATTTGATGAATCATCTCACAAGATTTTTGTAATATTTCCAGTATTAATTTCGCATATTGAACCTCTACTTGTTGGTATCAGAGCCATGATTGACTAATTTGTGTGTTAGTGTTTAGAATGTAATATTTTGGTCTGATGTATTATCACGGAACAGTAACTCTATGATCTTCCAGGCATCGGAACAGTAAAAAAAAAAATATGATGTTTCTGATGTACGGAAGTAATGGCCGTTACTATTGTTCGGTATAATGCACGTTTGAACAGTAAATCACTGTTCACCGGCGTGAATAGTATTTTACTATTCACATCAGAATATTAATCTAAATAAGCACTATTCACATTAAAATCCTAATTTAAATGATTACTATTCATATTGAAAACCTAATTTAAATGATAATAATAAGGAGAAATAGAAGTCTGGTTGTGATATACTGGTAACTTGTCGCGTAACCGGGTTGCCGTTTAGCCGGGGAGGCGTTAGGCTTATTCCCACAGTAAATCGTTGACTATTGGGTATCAAAAGTGATTTCTAATTCGGCTTATTATATTCATTTAACTGGCGAATTTCGATTTAAATAATAATTTCATTTAGATTTAGAATTTTGATTTGCATATTGTTTTATTTCAACAAATATTTTGATTTGTATACTGTTTTCCTATTCCAGACCATATGGATATTACTATTCTAAACATTAACATCTGTGTAATGGAAGAACAAACCATTGATACACACACAACACAAGAGTTCACGAAGAACTCTTCTTTAATTGAATTTGATGTTCAGAAGGATCTGAACAGGTGGACTATACCTAAGGTCCATCCTAAAGTTACATACAACACTAACTGGTATAACTTTCGTAGCAAATATGCTATTAAGACTATGGAACAAACCCTTAGTCTGGACGAGCAAGATAAGAGTATCGAGCTCTTTAAACGGGATGATTTGCTAAGTCATATAAAGGATAAAAATTATCACTTTATTCATGTTGGTTTAATTCAAATTGCTTTTAAACCCTTGACCCTTTCTGGCATGAACGCCTGTCTCCAAGCTACACTTCGTGATGGAAGATGTACTAATTTTAGACAATCTTTGATGGGAGCAATTGAAACTAGTTTATGTAATGGACCAGTTTATTTTGATGTGTTTCCAAATATAACTTTGTCTTTAACCGATATGCACCTTTGTAAGTGTTTGAGTCTTAGGGTCGAAACCAAAGGTTATAATTTTCTTCCGGGATCGGAAACTGTTGGGATCATTTATAGAATTTATTACAAGGTAATGAATACTATGGCTCCCAATATTAAGCAATTAAGTCCTTTTGGTAAAACTGTGTTAATTGACACACATCTTATAGATTCTAATGTTCACACACCTAGAACTATAAGTTGGGACGAAATTGACTTCCCAGAGACTTGGGCTATAAAAAATGTTGTACCTCCTCAACCGCGTCAGAACCATGATGTTGAAGACATCATTGAGGAAAAAGATGGAGATGTTTTTCTAAATTTTAGAAAATATAATAGGTGTCAGTCCTCTAGGAGCTACTCTTCTAGAACCCCTTTTGTTACTTGTCCTCCATCCTCTTCAAGACACTCTGTCTGTGAAGAAAATCCTAGAAACCCTTCATATCAGGATGATATGAATGTCCATGGTACATTCATCCATGACCAAATACCCCATGGTATTTATGAGAAGAAGGATTCTTCTCAGTGCAGGGATTCCCCTACGCCGTCTGAAATGAATGTCAGACTTTAGCTTCTCTTTCTTTTAATGGTTTTTACAATTAATAGGAAAGAAATTAGTGCTGAGTTTAACTTACCAGAATGGGATAGTTTTAGGACTTGGTACTTTAAAAAGTATGATAAAACCATGTTAGAATTTTATAAAAATGAATTTTATAAATGGGTGGAAGAAAACCAGTTGGTTACTTCTTTTGCTGTTTGGTTCCTCATGTTTACCAAAGATAGGCAACTTTTTGTTCTTGAAACAGAAAATCAGCCTAAAACTGATGTTAAACATGAAACTAAATGGACCACTGTGAATAAACAGATTATATCTGCTGTTCACCCTCCGACTGAACCCCTATCCCTAAAAATTGGCAGCACCAGCCAAAATAGCGCAGCTCCTACCATAGCAGCTAGTGCCTTCCTTAGGATAGAAACTGATACCAGAATCCTTGGGCACACTAAGGACCTGAATCCCTTGATGAAACAAGGTAATTACACCAACCTTATCCTTAACACGATAGGTAAACAACTCAATAGAATTGAGATTTCTCAGGCACATAACTCTGTTAGGATCCCTCCAGACTCTACTAAAAGTCTTGTTAAACCTCTAATTCAACCTCCAATTGAAGTTAAAGGTTTTAAATTGGGAACTAAAACAGAATTTATGTCCCATCTTAAAGAGATCGAGAAAGATCTCAAAGCGTTAAAGCTTAACACTTTATCCCATGATGATTCTGATTCTGAATCAGACATCTCTTTAAAAGATGTTCAAGGATTTGAACTTTCTTTTGGTAGACCTCCTGAGGTTAACAGAATTACTTATAGTAATAATGTTAGCCCAGCTAAAAACTACTACCATAGGCCAACCCCTTAAGATTTGCTCTTTGAAGAGGGCACCGTGATGTAAAATACTTTACACGGAAAATCTATCTTTGATTGGAATCTGGATGGTAAAACTGAATCCCAGATTTATGAGATGATTCATCAAATGACTATGTATGCCACCATATGTACGCAGAATAATTCTACGGATCATGGCATTGCGCAGATGATAACTGCTGGATTTACTGGTACCATCAGAGGATGGTGGGGTAATATTCTGACTGAACCTCAGAGAAATGAGATTCTTACTACCGTAAAAATTGTAAAGAACGAACAACTGCAAGACATAGGTGTACCGGATGCGGTTTATACCCTTATGCTCGCCATTGTTCATCACTTTATTGGTAGTACTGAGTCGCATGGTGAGCGTAATAGAGAACTATTACAAAACCTTAGGTGTCCTACGCTTAGCCAGTTTAGGTGGTACAAGGACGTGTTCCTTGCTAGGGTTACTCAGAGAGGCGACGCCAACTCTGAGCACTGGAAAGCCAAATTCATTGATGGCCTTCCTACTTTCTTTGCTGAGAAAGTTCGTAAGAAGATGAGAGACGCTAATGGTGGTATCTCCATCCCTTACTCTAACTACACTTATGGTCAGCTCATAAGTGTTGTCATCCAGGAGGGTCTTTCCCTCTGTAATGACCTTAAGTTGCAGAGAAGACTTAAGAAACATAATCTTTCAGGAAAGAAAGAGCTTGGTGAGTTTTGTGAGCAATTTGCGTTTGACACAGGAACTTCTACCCATAAAGTCTCCAAAAAGACTAAAAAGGTTCCTAAAAAACCCACCTATAAACGTAAGAAGAAAAGGGCTTATATTCCTAAAGAAAAAGAATATAAACATAAAAAGAAATTTGTTAAAAAGAAAACTAACAAATCTGGCCCTAAATGCTTTAAATGTGGTAAATTTGGCCACTATGCTAACAAATGTAAAATGGAAGCTAAGATTAGCAATCTTCAGATTGATGAACATCTGAAGTCCCAATTAAGCAAAGTTTTGCTTAATTCCAGTTCCTCTGAAGAACAAGAGGACTCCTCCTCTGAGAGCGATGATGAGCTTTGTTACATTCAAAGCTCTAGCGACTCTTGAGCCCAAAGGGCAAAACATTCCATTGATAATGGCCAAAAGGAACCACAAATGCAGTTTTATACCTATCTTGTGGTGCAATTTGGATCTGCCAATATCCAGATTTTAAATCAAATTTGGAAAAAATGGTGGCAGAATGAAGCCTATCTAACAAATCGTTTTTGTTAGGAATTGGATATCTTATCCACTGCAAAACTTTGTTAAGGGGCTTATAATTAATTACAAGCCTAGGAACACCACGTTCTTGTTCAGCAGCCTTGTTAACATAGAAAGCTGTACAACTCCAAGGAGAATAACTTTTAGTTATAAGCTTCTTATTTAACAAGTTCTGGATCTCATCCTTGCAAAGATCGAGGAGCTCAGTCTTCATCTGACTGGGTCTAGCTTTGGTCGGAATGGATCGTTCATGAAAATCTTTTTCATAAGGAAGAAAAACAATATGTTTTTTCCTGTCCCAAAAAGCATTTGGGATATCACTGCAAATTTCTGCTGTTAACTGATTCTTAACAACCTGAGTTTTGCTCATGATATTAGGGGACATTAAATTCTTTTTAATGTTGAGATTAGAGATTTCTTTCTGAAGAAAATTAAGGTGGTTTTCTTTGAAAATAATGTTATTAGTCAAAGAGTTAATTTTCTTAATCTCAGGTCGAGTAATGAATTCAAAAACAATTTTTAGATTTTGAATAGTGGTGTATATACCACTATCATCAATTTTATCTATAGGCATAAGCATAGATAAAAAAGGAGTACCTAAAATTATCTGTTGAGATAAATTGCCAATAAGCAAAAAGGTACTGTCTTTAATTCCAGTCTGTAATAATAAGTTTGTAATTTCCAGTATTAATTCCGCATATTGATCCTCTACTTGTTGGTATCATCCTTTACTTGTTGGTATCAGAGCCATGATTGGCTAATTTGTGTGTTAGTGTTTAGAATGTAATATTTTGGTCTGATGTATTAACACGGAACAGTAACTCTATGATCTTCCAGGCATCGGAACAGTAAAAAAAAAATATGATGTTTCTGATGTACGGAAGTAATGGCCGTTACTATTGTCCGGTATAATGCACGTTTGAACAGTAAATCACTGTTCACCGGTGTGAATAGTATTTTACTATTCACATCAGAATATTAATCTAAATAAGCACTATTCACATTAAAATCCTAATTTAAATGATTACTATTCATATTGAAAACCTAATTTAAATGATAATAATATGGAGAAATAGAAGTCTGGTTGTGATATACTGGTAACTTGTCGCGTAACCGGGTTGCCGTTTAGCCGGGGAGGCGTTAGGCTTATTCCCACAGTAAATCGTTGACCACTGGGTATCAAAAGTGATTTCTAATTCGGCTTATTATATTCATTTAACTGGCGAATTTCGATTTAAATAATAATTTCATTTAGATTTAGAATTTTGATTTGCATATTGTTTTATTTCAACAAATATTTTGATTTGTATATTGTTTTCCTATTCCAGACCGTATGGATATTACTATTCTAAACATTAACATCTGTGTAATGGAAGAACAAACCATTGATACACACACAACACAAGAGTTCACGAAGAACTCTTCTTTAATTGAATTTGATGTTCAGAAGGATCTGAACAGGTGGACTATACCTAAGGTCCATCCTAAAGTTATATACAACACTAACTGGTATAACTTTCGTAGCAAATATGCTATTAAGACTATGGAACAAACCCTTAGTCTGGACGAGCAAGATAAGAGTATCGAGCTCTTTAAACGGGATGATTTGCTAAGTCATATAAAGGATAAAAATTATTACTTTATTCATGTTGGTTTAATTCAAATTGCTTTTAAACCCTTGACCATTTCTGGCATGAACGCTTGTCTCCAAGCTACACTTCGTGATGGAAGATGTACTAATTTTAGACAATCTTTGATGGGAGCAATTGAAACTAGTTTATGTAATGAACCAGTTTATTTTGATGTGTTTCCAAATATAACTTTGTCTTTAACCGATATGCACCTTTGTAAGTGTTTGAGTCTTAGGTTCCAAACCAAAGGTTATAATTTTCTTCCGGGATCGGAAACTGTTGGGATCATTTATAGAATTTATTACAAGTTAATGAATACTATGGCTCCCAATATTAAGCAATTAAGTCCTTTTGGTAAAACTGTGTTAATTGACACACATCTTATAGATTCTAATGTTCACACACCTAGAACTATAAGTTGGGACGAAATTGACTTCCCAGAGACTTGGGCTATAAAAAATGCTGTACCTCCTCAACCGCGTCAGAACCATGATGTTGAAGACATCATTGAGGAAAAAGATGGAGATGTTTTTCTAAATTTTAGAAAATATAATAGGTGTCATTCCTCTAGGAGATACTCTTCAAGAACCCCTTTTGTTACCTGTCCTCCATCCTCTTCAAGACACTCTATCTGTGAAGAAAATCCTAGAAACCCTTCATATCAGGATGGTATGAATGTCCATGGTACGTTCATCCATGACCAAATACCCCATGGTATTTATGAGAAGAAGGATTCTTCTCAGCGCAGGGATTCCCCTACGCCGTCTGAAATGAATGTCAGACTTTAGCTTCTCTTTCTTTTAATGGTTTTTACAATTAATAGGAAAGAAATTAGTGCTGAGTTTAACTTAACAGAATGGGATAGTTTTAGGACTTGGTACTTTAAAAAGTATGATAAAACCATGTTATAATTTTATAAAAATGAATTTTATAAATGGGTGGAAGAAAATCAGTTGGTTACTTCTTTTGCTGTTTGGTTCCTCATGTTTACCAAAGATAGGCAACTTTTTATTCTTGAAACAGAAAATCAGCCTAAAACTGATGTTAAACATGAAACTAAATGGACCACTGTGAATAAACAGATTATATCTGCTGTTCACCCTCCGACTGAACCCCTATCCCTAAAAATTGGCAGCACCAGCCAAAATAGCGCAGCTCCTACCACAGCAGCTAGTGCCTTCCTTAGGATAGAAACTGATACCAGAATCCTTGGGCACACTAAGGATCTGAATCCCTTGATGAAACAAGGTAATTACACCAACCTTATCCTTAACACGATAGGTAAACAACTCAATAGAATTGAGATTGCTCAGGCACATAACTCTGTTAGGATCCCTCCAGACTCTACTAAAAGTCTTGTTAAACCTCTAATTCAACCTCCAATTGAAGTTAAAGGTTTTTAATTGGGAACTAAAATAGAATTTATGTCCCATCTTAAAGAGATCGAGAAAGATCTCAAAGGGTTAAAGCTTAACACTTTATCCCATGATGATTCTGATTCTGAATCAGACATCTCTTTAAAAGATGTTCAAGGATTTGAACTTTCTTTTGGTAGACCTCCTGAGGTTAACAGAATTACTTATAGTAATAATCTTGGCCCAGCTAAAAACTACTACCCTAGGCCAACCCCTCAAGATTTGCTCTTTGAAGAGGGCACCGTGATGCAAAATACTTTTCACGGAAAATCTATCTATGATTGGAATCTGGATGGTAAAACTGAATCCCAGATTTATGAGATGATTCATCAAATGACTATGTATGCCACCATATGTACGCAGAATAATTCTACGGATTATGGCATTGCGTAGATTATAACTGCTGGATTTACTGGTACCATCAGAGGATGGTGGGGTAATATTCTGACTGAACCTCAAAGAAATGAGATTCTTACTGCCGTAAAAATTATAAAGAACGAACAACAGCAAGACATAGGTGTACCGGATGCGGTTTATACCCTTATGGTCGCCATTGTTCATCACTTTATTGGTAGTACTGAGTCGCATGGTGAGCGTAATAGAGAACTATTACAAAACCTTAGGTGTCCTACGCTTAGCCAGTTTAGGTGGTACAAGGATGTGTTCCTTGCTAGGGTTACTCAGAGAGGCGACGCCAACTCTGAGCACTGGAAAGCCAAATTCATTGATGGCCTTCCTACTTTCTTTGCTGAGAAAGTTCGTAAGAAGATGAGAGACGCTAATGGTGGTATCTCCATCCCTTACTCTAACTACACTTATGGTCAGCTCATAAGTGTTGTCATCCAGGAGGGTCTTTCCCTCTGTAATGACCTTAAGTTGCAGAGAAGACTTAAGAAACATAATCTTTCAGGAAAGAAAGAGCTTGGTGAGTTTTGTGAGCAATTTGCGTTTGACACAGGAACTTCTACCCATAAAGTCTCCAAAAAGACTAAAAAGGTTCCTAAAAAACCCACCTATAAACGTAAGAAGAAAAGGGCTTATATTCCTAAAGAAAAAGAATATAAACATAAAAAGAAATTTGTTAAAAAGAAAACTAACAAATCTGGCCCTAAATGCTTTAAATGTGGTAAATTTGGCCACTATGCTAACAAATGTAAAATGGAAGCTAAGATTAGCAATCTTCAGATTGATGAACATCTGAAGTCCCAATTAAGCAAAGTTTTGCTTAATTCCAGTTCCTCTGAAGAACAAGAGGACTCCTCCTCTGAGAGCGATGATGAGCTTTGTTACATTCAAAGCTCTAGCGACTCTTGAGCCCAAAGGGCAAAACATTCCATTGATAATGGCCAAAAGGAACCACAAATGCAGTTTTATACCTATCTTGTGGTGCAATTTGGATCTGCCAATATCCAGATTTTAAATCAAATTTGGAAAAAATGGTGGCAGAATGAAGCCTATCTAACAAATCTTTTTGGTTAGGAATTGGATATCTTATCCACTGCAAAACTTTGTTAAGGGGCTTATAATTAATTACAAGCCTAGGAACACCACGTTCTTGTTCAGCAGCCTTGTTAACATAGAAAGCTATACAACTCCAAGGAGAATAACTTTTAGTTATAAGCTTCTTATTTAACAAGTTCTGGATCTCATCCTTGCAAAGATCGAGGAGCTCAGTCTTCATCTGACTGGGTCTAGCTTTGGTCGGAATGGATCGTTCATGAAAATCTTTTTCATAAGGAAGAAAAACAATATGTTTTTTCCTGTCCCAAAAAGCATTTGGGATATCACTGCAAATTTCTGCTGTTAACTGATTCTTAACAACCTGAGTTTTGCTCATGATATTAGGGGACATTAAATTCTTTTTAATGTTGAGATTAGAGATTTCTTTCTGAAGAAAATTAAGGTGGTTTTCTTTGAAAATAATGTTATTAGTCAAAGAGTTAATTTTCTTAATCTCAGGTCGAGTAATGAATTCAAAAAAAAAATTTAGATTTTGAATAGTGGTGTATATACCACTATCATCAATTTTATCTATAGGCATAAGCATAGATAAAAAAGGAGTACCTAAAATTATCTGTTGAGATAAATTGCCAATAAGCAAAAAGGTACTGTCTTTAATTCCAGTCTGTAATAATAAGTTTGTAATTTCCAGTATTAATTCCGCATATTGATCCTCTACTTGTTGGTATCATCCTTTACTTGTTGGTATCAGAGCCATGATTGGCTAATTTGTGTGTTAGTGTTTAGAATGTAATATTTTGGTCTGATGTATTAACACGGAACAGTAACTC
This sequence comes from Sambucus nigra, assembly GCA_949130495.1. NCBI lineage: Eukaryota > Viridiplantae > Streptophyta > Magnoliopsida > Dipsacales > Adoxaceae > Sambucus > Sambucus nigra. Next base: position 221,933,937 of record OX422221.1, on the reverse strand, counting down.
TATGATCTTCCAGGCATCGGAACAGTAAAAAAAAAATATGATGTTTCTGATGTACGGAAGTAATGGCCGTTACTATTGTCCGGTATAATGCACGTTTGAACAGTAAATCACTGTTCACCGGTGTGAATAGTATTTTACTATTCACATCAGAATATTAATCTAAATAAGCACTATTCACATTAAAATCCTAATTTAAATGATTACTATTCATATTGAAAACCTAATTTAAATGATAATAATATGGAGAAATAGAAGTCTGGTTGTGATATACTGGTAACTTGTCGCGTAACCGGGTTGCCGTTTAGCCGGGGAGGCGTTAGGCTTATTCCCACAGTAAATCGTTGACCACTGGGTATCAAAAGTGATTTCTAATTCGGCTTATTATATTCATTTAACTGGCGAATTTCGATTTAAATAATAATTTCATTTAGATTTAGAATTTTGATTTGCATATTGTTTTATTTCAACAAATATTTTGATTTGTATATTGTTTTCCTATTCCAGACCGTATGGATATTACTATTCTAAACATTAACATCTGTGTAATGGAAGAACAAACCATTGATACACACACAACACAAGAGTTCACGAAGAACTCTTCTTTAATTGAATTTGATGTTCAGAAGGATCTGAACAGGTGGACTATACCTAAGGTCCATCCTAAAGTTATATACAACACTAACTGGTATAACTTTCGTAGCAAATATGCTATTAAGACTATGGAACAAACCCTTAGTCTGGACGAGCAAGATAAGAGTATCGAGCTCTTTAAACGGGATGATTTGCTAAGTCATATAAAGGATAAAAATTATTACTTTATTCATGTTGGTTTAATTCAAATTGCTTTTAAACCCTTGACCATTTCTGGCATGAACGCTTGTCTCCAAGCTACACTTCGTGATGGAAGATGTACTAATTTTAGACAATCTTTGATGGGAGCAATTGAAACTAGTTTATGTAATGGACCAGTTTATTTTGATGTGTTTCCAAATATAACTTTGTCTTTAACCGATATGCACCTTTGTAAGTGTTTGAGTCTTAGGGTCCAAACCAAAGGTTATAATTTTCTTCCGGGATCGGAAACTGTTGGGATCATTTATAGAATTTATTACAAGTTAATGAATACTATGGCTCCCAATATTAAGCAATTAAGTCCTTTTGGTAAAACTGTGTTAATTGACACACATCTTATAGATTCTAATGTTCACACACCTAGAACTATAAGTTGGGACGAAATTGACTTCCCAGAGACTTGGGCTATAAAAAATGCTGTACCTCCTCAACCGCGTCAGAACCATGATGTTGAAGACATCATTGAGGAAAAAGATGGAGATGTTTTTCTAAATTTTAGAAAATATAATAGGTGTCATTCCTCTAGGAGATACTCTTCAAGAACCCCTTTTGTTACCTGTCCTCCATCCTCTTCAAGACACTCTGTCTGTGAAGAAAATCCTAGAAACCCTTCATATCAGGATGGTATGAATGTCCATGGTACGTTCATCCATGACCAAATACCCCATGGTATTTATGAGAAGAAGGATTCTTCTCAGCGCAGGGATTCCCCTACGCCGTCTGAAATGAATGTCAGACTTTAGCTTCTCTTTCTTTTAATGGTTTTTACAATTAATAGGAAAGAAATTAGTGCTGAGTTTAACTTAACAGAATGGGATAGTTTTAGGACTTGGTACTTTAAAAAGTATGATAAAACCATGTTATAATTTTATAAAAATGAATTTTATAAATGGGTGGAAGAAAATCAGTTGGTTACTTCTTTTGCTGTTTGGTTCCTCATGTTTACCAAAGATAGGCAACTTTTTGTTCTTGAAACAGAAAATCAGCCTAAAACTGATGTTAAACATGAAACTAAATGGACCACTGTGAATAAACAGATTATATCTGCTGTTCACCCTCCGACTGAACCCCTATCCCTAAAAATTGGCAGCACCAGCCAAAATAGCGCAGCTCCTACCACAGCAGCTAGTGCCTTCCTTAGGATAGAAACTGATACCAGAATCCTTGGGCACACTAAGGATCTGAATCCCTTGATGAAACAAGGTAATTACACCAACCTTATCCTTAACACGATAGGTAAACAACTCAATAGAATTGAGATTGCTCAGGCACATAACTCTGTTAGGATCCCTCCAGACTCTACTAAAAGTCTTGTTAAACCTCTAATTCAACCTCCAATTGAAGTTAAAGGTTTTTAATTGGGAACTAAAATAGAATTTATGTCCCATCTTGAAGAGATCGAGAAAGATCTCAAAGGGTTAAAGCTTAACACTTTATCCCATGATGATTCTGATTCTGAATCAGACATCTCTTTAAAAGATGTTCAAGGATTTGAACTTTCTTTTGGTAGACCTCCTGAGGTTAACAGAATTACTTATAGTAATAATCTTGGCCCAGCTAAAAACTACTACCCTAGGCCAACCCCTCAAGATTTGCTCTTTGAAGAGGGCACCGTGATGCAAAATACTTTTCACGGAAAATCTATCTATGATTGGAATCTGGATGGTAAAACTGAATCCCAGATTTATGAGATGATTCATCAAATGACTATGTATGCCACCATATGTACGCAGAATAATTCTACGGATTATGGCATTGCGTAGATTATAACTGCTGGATTTACTGGTACCATCAGAGGATGGTGGGGTAATATTCTGACTGAACCTCAAAGAAATGAGATTCTTACTGCCGTAAAAATTATAAAGAACGAACAACAGCAAGACATAGGTGTACCGGATGCGGTTTATACCCTTATGGTCGCCATTGTTCATCACTTTATTGGTAGTACTGAGTCGCATGGTGAGCGTAATAGAGAACTATTACAAAACCTTAGGTGTCCTACGCTTAGCCAGTTTAGGTGGTACAAGGATGTGTTCCTTGCTAGGGTTACTCAGAGAGGCGACGCCAACTCTGAGCACTGGAAAGCCAAATTCATTGATGGCCTTCCTACTTTCTTTGCTGAGAAAGTTCGTAAGAAGATGAGAGACGCTAATGGTGGTATCTCCATCCCTTACTCTAACTACACTTATGGTCAGCTCATAAGTGTTGTCATCCAGGAGGGTCTTTCCCTCTGTAATGACCTTAAGTTGCAGAGAAGACTTAAGAAACATAATCTTTCAGGAAAGAAAGAGCTTGGTGAGTTTTGTGAGCAATTTGCGTTTGACACAGGAACTTCTACCCATAAAGTCTCCAAAAAGACTAAAAAGGTTCCTAAAAAACCCACCTATAAACGTAAGAAGAAAAGGGCTTATATTCCTAAAGAAAAAGAATATAAACATAAAAAGAAATTTGTTAAAAAGAAAACTAACAAATCTGGCCCTAAATGCTTTAAATGTGGTAAATTTGGCCACTATGCTAACAAATGTAAAATGGAAGCTAAGATTAGCAATCTTCAGATTGATGAACATCTGAAGTCCCAATTAAGCAAAGTTTTGCTTAATTCCAGTTCCTCTGAAGAACAAGAGGACTCCTCCTCTGAGAGCGATGATGAGCTTTGTTACATTCAAAGCTCTAGCGACTCTTGAGCCCAAAGGGCAAAACATTCCATTGATAATGGCCAAAAGGAACCACAAATGCAGTTTTATACCTATCTTGTGGTGCAATTTGGATCTGCCAATATCCAGATTTTAAATCAAATTTGGAAAAAATGGTGGCAGAATGAAGCCTATCTAACAAATCTTTTTTGTTAGGAATTGGATATCTTATCCACTGCAAAACTTTGTTAAGGGGCTTATAATTAATTACAAGCCTAGGAACACCACGTTCTTGTTCAGCAGCCTTGTTAACATAGAAAGCTATACAACTCCAAGGAGAATAACTTTTAGTTATAAGCTTCTTATTTAACAAGTTCTGGATCTCATCCTTGCAAAGATCGAGGAGCTCAGTCTTCATCTGACTGGGTCTAGCTTTGGTCGGAATGGATCGTTCATGAAAATCTTTTTCATAAGGAAGAAAAACAATATGTTTTTTCCTGTCCCAAAAAGCATTTGGGATATCACTGCAAATTTCTGCTGTTAACTGATTCTTAACAACCTGAGTTTTGCTCATGATATTAGGGGACATTAAATTCTTTTTAATGTTGAGATTAGAGATTTCTTTCTGAAGAAAATTAAGGTGGTTTTCTTTGAAAATAATGTTATTAGTCAAAGAGTTAATTTTCTTAATCTCAGGTCGAGTAATGAATTCAAAAAAAAAATTTAGATTTTGAATAGTGGTGTATATACCACTATCATCAATTTTATCTATAGGCATAAGCATAGATAAAAAAGGAGTACCTAAAATTATCTGTTGAGATAAATTGCCAATAAGCAAAAAGGTACTGTCTTTAATTCCAGTCTGTAATAATAAGTTTGTAATTTCCAGTATTAATTCCGCATATTGATCCTCTACTTGTTGGTATCATCCTTTACTTGTTGGTATCAGAGCCATGATTGGCTAATTTGTGTGTTAGTGTTTAGAATGTAATATTTTGGTCTGATGTATTAACACGGAACAGTAACTCTATGATCTTCCAGGCATCGGAACAGTAAAAAAAAAATATGATGTTTCTGATGTACGGAAGTAATGGCCGTTACTATTGTCCGGTATAATGCACGTTTGAACAGTAAATCACTGTTCACCGGTGTGAATAGTATTTTACTATTCACATCAGAATATTAATCTAAATAAGCACTATTCACATTAAAATCCTAATTTAAATGATTACTATTCATATTGAAAACCTAATTTAAATGATAATAATATGGAGAAATAGAAGTCTGGTTGTGATATACTGGTAACTTGTCGCGTAACCGGGTTGCCGTTTAGCCGGGGAGGCGTTAGGCTTATTCCCACAGTAAATCGTTGACCACTGGGTATCAAAAGTGATTTCTAATTCGGCTTATTATATTCATTTAACTGGCGAATTTCGATTTAAATAATAATTTCATTTAGATTTAGAATTTTGATTTGCATATTGTTTTATTTCAACAAATATTTTGATTTGTATATTGTTTTCCTATTCCAGACCGTATGGATATTACTATTCTAAACATTAACATCTGTGTAATGGAAGAACAAACCATTGATACACACACAACACAAGAGTTCACGAAGAACTCTTCTTTAATTGAATTTGATGTTCAGAAGGATCTGAACAGGTGGACTATACCTAAGGTCCATCCTAAAGTTATATACAACACTAACTGGTATAACTTTCGTAGCAAATATGCTATTAAGACTATGGAACAAACCCTTAGTCTGGACGAGCAAGATAAGAGTATCGAGCTCTTTAAACGGGATGATTTGTTAAGTCATATAAAGGATAAAAATTATTACTTTATTCATGTTGGTTTAATTCAAATTGCTTTTAAACCCTTGACCATTTCTGGCATGAACGCTTGTCTCCAAGCTACACTTCGTGATGGAAGATGTACTAATTTTAGACAATCTTTGATGGGAGCAATTGAAACTAGTTTATGTAATGGACCAGTTTATTTTGATGTGTTTCCAAATATAACTTTGTCTTTAACCGATATGCACCTTTGTAAGTGTTTGAGTCTTAGGGTCCAAACCAAAGGTTATAATTTTCTTCCGGGATCGGAAACTGTTGGGATCATTTATAGAATTTATTACAAGTTAATGAATACTATGGCTCCCAATATTAAGCAATTAAGTCCTTTTGGTAAAACTGTGTTAATTGACACACATCTTATAGATTCTAATGTTCACACACCTAGAACTATAAGTTGGGACGAAATTGACTTCCCAGAGACTTGGGCTATAAAAAATGCTGTACCTCCTCAACCGCGTCAGAACCATGATGTTGAAGACATCATTGAGGAAAAAGATGGAGATGTTTTTCTAAATTTTAGAAGATATAATAGGTGTCATTCCTCTAGGAGATACTCTTCAAGAACCCCTTTTGTTACCTGTCCTCCATCCTCTTCAAGACACTCTGTCTGTGAAGAAAATCCTAGAAACCCTTCATATCAGGATGGTATGAATGTCCATGGTACGTTCATCCATAACCAAATACCCCATGGTATTTATGAGAAGAAGGATTCTTCTCAGCGCAGGGATTCCCCTACGCCGTCTGAAATGAATGTCAGACTTTAGCTTCTCTTTCTTTTAATGGTTTTTACAATTAATAGGAAAGAAATTAGTGCTGAGTTTAACTTAACAGAATGGGATAGTTTTAGGACTTGGTACTTTAAAAAGTATGATAAAACCATGTTATAATTTTATAAAAATGAATTTTATAAATGGGTGGAAGAAAATCAGTTGGTTACTTCTTTTGCTGTTTGGTTCCTCATGTTTACCAAAGATAGGCAACTTTTTGTTCTTGAAACAGAAAATCAGCCTAAAACTGATGTTAAACATGAAACTAAATGGACCACTGTGAATAAACAGATTATATCTGCTGTTCACCCTCCGACTGAACCCCTATCCCTAAAAATTGGCAGCACCAGCCAAAATAGCGCAGCTCCTACCACAGCAGCTAGTGCCTTCCTTAGGATAGAAACTGATACCAGAATCCTTGGGCACACTAAGGATCTGAATCCCTTGATGAAACAAGGTAATTACACCAACCTTATCCTTAACACGATAGGTAAACAACTCAATAGAATTGAGATTGCTCAGGCACATAACTCTGTTAGGATCCCTCCAGACTCTACTAAAAGTCTTGTTAAACCTCTAATTCAACCTCCAATTGAAGTTAAAGGTTTTTAATTGGGAACTAAAATAGAATTTATGTCCCATCTTGAAGAGATCGAGAAAGATCTCAAAGGGTTAAAGCTTAACACTTTATCCCATGATGATTCTGATTCTGAATCAGACATCTCTTTAAAAGATGTTCAAGGATTTGAACTTTCTTTTGGTATACCTCCTGAGGTTAACAGAATTACTTATAGTAATAATCTTGGCCCAGCTAAAAACTACTACCCTAGGCCAACCCCTCAAGATTTGCTCTTTGAAGAGGGCACCGTGATGCAAAATACTTTTCACGGAAAATCTATCTATGATTGGAATCTGGATGATAAAACTGAATCCCAGATTTATGAGATGATTCATCAAATGACTATGTATGCCACCATATGTACGCAGAATAATTCTACGGATTATGGCATTGCGTAGATTATAACTGCTGGATTTACTGGTACCATCAGAGGATGGTGGGGTAATATTCTGACTGAACCTCAAAGAAATGAGATTCTTACTGCCGTAAAAATTATAAAGAACGAACAACAGCAAGACATAGGTGTACCGGATGCGGTTTATACCCTTATGGTCGCCATTGTTCATCACTTTATTGGTAGTACTGAGTCGCATGGTGAGCGTAATAGAGAACTATTACAAAACCTTAGGTGTCCTACGCTTAGCCAGTTTAGGTGGTACAAGGATGTGTTCCTTGCTAGGGTTACTCAGAGAGGCGACGCCAACTCTGAGCACTGGAAAGCCAAATTCATTGATGGCCTTCCTACTTTCTTTGCTGAGAAAGTTCGTAAGAAGATGAGAGACGCTAATGGTGGTATCTCCATCCCTTACTCTAACTACACTTATGGTCAGCTCATAAGTGTTGTCATCCAGGAGGGTCTTTCCCTCTGTAATGACCTTAAGTTGCAGAGAAGACTTAAGAAACATAATCTTTCAGGAAAGAAAGAGCTTGGTGAGTTTTGTGAGCAATTTGCGTTTGACACAGGAACTTCTACCCATAAAGTCTCCAAAAAGACTAAAAAGGTTCCTAAAAAACCCACCTATAAACGTAAGAAGAAAAGGGCTTATATTCCTAAAGAAAAAGAATATAAACATAAAAAGAAATTTGTTAAAAAGAAAACTAACAAATCTGGCCCTAAATGCTTTAAATGTGGTAAATTTGGCCACTACGCTAACAAATGTGAAATGGAAGCTAAGATTAGCAATCTTCAGATTGATGAACATCTAAAGTCCCAATTAAGCAAACTTTTGCTTAATTCCAGTTCCTCTGAAGAACAAGAGGACTCCTACTCTGAGAGCGATGATGAGTTTTGTTACATTCAAAGCTCTAGCGACTCAGATATCTCCAAGAACGGAGATTGTCAGTGTAATGAACTAACTAAGAGATGCGATCATCTCCAATCCATAATTCAATTAAATGGATTAAGTCTTAATGTTCTTACCAGTCAGCAACAGAATATGATTGATGTGATCAATCAGGTTACTGACCCTGACATTAAGCTCAAACTTCTTACGTCTTGTTATGCCCAGGAAGAAGCCTCTATTCCTGATTCTTCTAAAGAGTACAGCCTTAAGGAAGTACTAAATCGTTTGGAAAAATCTGGAACTAATAACAAGCCTGCTAGTCTTAATGATCTAAGACATGAAGTTAATACACTTAAAACTGAGTTAAGACAACTTAAGTTACAGCATGACAAGATGCAAACTGAGATCAATAGTCTCAAGAATGCTCAGAAGCATTCTGATCCAGGAACTTCCAACACTACTCCTAATGCTGAAGATTCTTTGGATTATTTAGGTGTTATCAGCCGTGTACCAAGCCAAAAGTGGTATACTACTATCAACCTTGTGATTAACAAAGAATTTTCCCTTTGTAACATCATTGCTCTTGTTGATAGCGGTGCTGATATGAACTGCATTCAGGAAGGAATTGTTCCTACTAAATACTTTGAGAAGACTACTCAATCTTTGTTTAATGCTAGTGGAGATAGCATGGGCATCAGGTTTAAATTAACTAATGTTGCCATCTGTAACAATGGAATTTGTTTAGACAGTACCTTTTTGCTTATTGGCGATTTATCTCAACAGATAATTTTAGGTACTCCTTTTTTATCTATGCTTATGCCTATAGATAAAATTGATTCTAGTGGTATATACACTACTATTCAAAATCAAAAAATTGTTTTTGAATTCATTACTCGACCTGAGATTAAGAAAATTAACTCTTTGACTAATAACATTATTTTCAAAGAAAACCACCTTAATTTTCTTCAGAAAGAAATCTCTAATCTCAACATTAAAAAGAATTTAATGTCCCCTAATATCATGAGCAAAATTCAGGTTGTTAAGAATCAGTTAACAGCAGAAATTTGCAGTGATATCCCAAATGCTTTTTGGGACAGGAAAAAACATATTGTTTCTCTTCCTTATGAAAAAGATTTTCATGAACGATCCATTCCGACGAAAGCTAGACCCAGTCAGATGAAGACTGAGCTCCTCGATCTTTGCAAGGATGAGATCCAGAACTTGTTAAATAAGAAGCTTATAACTAAAAGTTATTCTCCTTGGAGTTGTACAACTTTCTATGTTAACAAGGCTACTGAACAAGAACGTGGTGTTCCTAGGCTTGTAATTAATTATAAGCCCCTTAACAAAGTTTTGCAGTGGATAAGATATCCAATTCCTAACAAAAAAGATTTGTTAGATAGGCTTCATTCTGCCACCATTTTTTCCAAATTTGATTTAAAATCTGGATATTGGCAGATCCAAATTGCACCACAAGATAGGTATAAAACTGCATTTGTGGTTCCTTTTGGCCATTATCAATGGAATGTTTTGCCCTTTGGGCTCAAGAACGCCCCTTCTGAGTTTCAAAATATCATGAACGATATTTTTAATCCTTTTTCTGATTTCTCAATTGTGTGTATTGATGATATCCTTATCTTCTCTAACTCAATTGACCAACACTTTAAACATTTAAAGATTTTTAAAGATGTTGTTAAAACTAATGGTTTAGTTGTCTCCGCCCCTAAAATGAAAATTTTTCAAACTAATGTAAGATTTTTAGGGCATAATATTGGAGAAGGGAAAATACTCCCAATTGACAGAAGTATCGAATACTTTGAGAAGACTACTCAATCTTTGTTTAATGCTAGTGGAGATAGCATGGGCATCAGGTTTAAATTAACTAATGTTGCCATCTGTAACAATGGAATTTGTTTAGACAGTACCTTTTTGCTTATTGGCGATTTATCTCAACAGATAATTTTAGGTACTCCTTTTTTATCTATGCTTATGCCTATAGATAAAATTGATGATAGTGGTATATACACCACTATTCAAAATCAAAAAATTGTTTTTGAATTCATTACTCGACCTGAGATTAAGAAAATTAACTCTTTGACTAATAACATTATTTTCAAAGAAAACCACCTTAATTTTCTCCAGAAAGAAATCTCTAATCTCAACATTAAAAATAATTTAATGTCCCCTAATATCATGAGCAAAATTCAGGTTGTTAAGAATCAGTTAACAGCAGAAATTTGCAGTGATATCCCAAATGCTTTTTGGGACAGGAAAAAACATATTGTTTCTCTTCCTTATGAAAAAGATTTTCATGAACGATCCATTCCGACCAAAGCTAGACCCAGTCAGATGAAGACTGAGCTCCTCGATCTTTGCAAGGATGAGATCCAGAACTTGTTAAATAAGAAGCTTATAACTAAAAGTTATTCTCCTTGGAGTTGTACAACTTTCTATGTTAACAAGGCTACTGAACAAGAACGTGGTGTTCCTAGGCTTGTAATTAATTATAAGCCCCTTAACAAAGTTTTGCAGTGGATAAGATATCCAATTCCTAACAAAAAAGATTTGTTAGATAGGCTTCATTCTGCCACCATTTTTTCCAAATTTGATTTAAAATCTGGATATTGGCAGATCCAAATTGCACCACAAGATAGGTATAAAACTGCATTTGTGGTTCCTTTTGGCCATTATCAATGGAATGTTTTGCCCTTTGGGCTCAAGAACGCCCCTTCTGAGTTTCAAAATATCATGAACGATATTTTTAATCCTTTTTCTGATTTCTCAATTGTGTGTATTGATGATATCCTTATCTTCTCTAACTCAATTGACCAACACTTTAAACATTTAAAGATTTTTAAAGATGTTGTTAAAACTAATGGTTTAGTTGTCTCCGCCCCTAAAATGAAAATTTTTCAAACTAATGTAAGATTTTTAGGGCATAATATTGGAGAAGGGAAAATACTCCCAATTGACAGAAGTATCGAATACTTTGAGAAGACTACTCAATCTTTGTTTAATGCTAGTGGAGATAGCATGGGCATCAGGTTTAAATTAACTAATGTTGCCATCTGTAACAATGGAATTTGTTTAGACAATACCTTTTTGCTTATTGGCGATTTATCTCAACAGATAATTTTAGGTACTCCTTTTTTATCTATGCTTATGCCTATAGATAAAATTGATGATAGTGGTATATACACCACTATTCAAAATCAAAAAATTGTTTTTGAATTCATTACTCGACCTGAGATTAAGAAAATTAACTCTTTGACTAATAACATTATTTTCAAAGAAAACCACCTTAATTTTCTCCAGAAAGAAATCTCTAATCTCAACATTAAAAATAATTTAATGTCCCCTAATATCATGAGCAAAATTCAGGTTGTTAAGAATCAGTTAACAGCAGAAATTTGCAGTGATATCCTAAATGCTTTTTGGGACAGGAAAAAACATATTGTTTCTCTTCCTTATGAAAAAGATTTTCATGAACGATCCATTCCGACCAAAGCTAGACCCAGTCAGATGAAGACTGAGCTCCTCGATCTTTGCAAGGATGAGATCCAGAACTTGTTAAATAAGAAGCTTATAACTAAAAGTTATTCTCCTTGGAGTTGTACAGCTTTCTATGTTAACAAGGCTGTTAAACAAGAACGTGGTGTTCCTAGGCTTGTAATTAATTATAAGCCCCTTAACAAAGTTTTGCAGTGGATAAGATATCCAATTCCTAACAAAAAAGATTTGTTAGATAGGCTTCATTCTGCCACCATTTTTTCCAAATTTGATTTAAAATTTGGATATTGGCAGATCCAAATTGCACCACAAGATAGGTATAAAACTGCATTTGTGGTTCCTTTTGGCCATTATCAATGGAATGTTTTGCCCTTTGTGCTCAAGAACGCCCCTTCTGAGTTTCAAAATATCATGAACGATATTTTTAATCCTTTTTCTGATTTCTCAATTGTGTATATTGATGATATCCTTATCTTCTCTAACTCAATTGACCAACACTTTAAACATTTAAAGATTTTTAAAGATGTTAAAACTAATGTTATAGTTGTCTCCACCCCTAAAATGAAAATTTTTCAAACTAATGTAAGATTTTTAGGGCATAATATTTGAGAAGGGAAAATACTCGCACATGGTTATACACTATTGTAGTCTAAAATTATTTTATCTTGATTGATCTACATTAGATCTAATTTGTATGCTTGTTGGAACACTGGTTCACACACAAATCATATTTGTGTATATATTCTTGTTATATTCTTGCTTCTATGTTTAGAGATATTTTTAAAACATTTTGCTTTAACGAAAACTAAGACTATATGGTAAAATAAACGTCAAGATCTGACATAGGTTTAAAAAATTAAACCTAATCTGTTAAAGGACCTATTTTGTAAATACGGATCATTTGTTGACTATCCTTATATTCTTGATTGAACTATTTGCCTAACCGGGCCTGAACTGAACATACCTTGAACATATAGACTTGTTGGACTAAAAACTGAGAATTGATTTCAAGATTTTTAAAAACCTTGTTTGAAACTATTAAAAATAATTATATATTATAGAATAAGGTTTTATATACAAACCTACTTTTTAAACTGAGTTATGAACATACATAATAGGTTGTTAGATTAAAGTTTTTTTAATCTAAACTTATTCTGAAAAATAGTTTGATTTTGACTTCGTGTATATACTATTATAAATATTTGTTAAGTCAAATATATGCTTATGTATACTCTGCTTTAGAGTAACACTGTTTGCTTTGATGTGTTAGTATTTTATTTCTAATCTTTGTATAACATATTATTTAGTGTTACTCACTTAGTACACATTATACACTTAGGCACTGATTATTTATACATATCTTACTAAGTCTGATTGTTCTTTATTTTAAAAAAATGGGTTTTTATAAATAGCTTAAGTCAAGATAGTTTGACTTAAACAGTGAGGAACATAATATTTAACCTTGATATTTAGGAAATAAAAACTTTGTTGCATATTCATTCATTTTTATCATTAAGTGTGTGTGAGTCATATTAATATAGCTCACAATACATAACACTTCACTATAAATAAGTCCCTAGGTACTGAGAAACTCATGTGCTTGAAGAATTTGAAAGGAAGAGATAAGACGTGAAGAAACAACTTGGATAAGAACAACTTGAGGGTGTTTCCAGAAGAGCAACCAAAGTAGAGAGGCTTGGTCGATAGGTAGTAGCTTTTTGATTTACTTTACTCTATGTCTTATTGCTTGTGTGTAAGTCATTCCTATTTGGCTTGATTGTTAGTTATAGTAGTTTAGTTTGATCCTTAGAATAATCCATAATTTTTCCCAATGGAAGGGTTTTTTCCACCTAAAATAAATACCTGCGTGTGGTAAAATTTGTTTATAAACCTCACACTAAAACGTAGGATTAATAACTAGAAATGCACTCAATAAAATTGAATCTATATTATCTGTTTAAACATTCTTGCTTAAATCAAGATAATAAAATGTTGGATTGTAATTGACTAATTGGAATTAATATCAAGTCAATAAATTAGTAAATAGTTTAAGAAAAAGTATAAATTGGTCCCTCTTGAATCTGATATAGAAATTCATAAGTAACTTGAGTTCAATCAATATTAGTCTACTCCCGCATTAGAGTCATTAGCGCTTTAGCCCCTACTCAATTGGTATCAGAGCTAAACTTTTTAAAGATCTATTTTCAAAAACCTTTGTTAAACTATTTTTATCTTGTTTTAATGGAGGATTTAAGTCAATTAATAAGGATAGGTAATCTTAGTAGACCACTCATATTTGACGATTCTAACTTTTCCTACTGGAAAGTCGACCTGTGTTTATACACGGTACCTTAGATGATGATGTTTTGGATTTAATAGAAAATGGATACACTCACCCTACTAACCTATTACAGAAGGTAGTCCTACACTTATGAAACTTAAGACCACTGACTTAAGCATTGATCAAAAGAAAATGAGTAATTTTAATAATAAGGGTAAGAATGTTATATTCATGAGTGTGAGTGAAAATGAACTTAAGTGTATTTGTCATTGTATAACTAGCAAAGAAGCATGGGACATATTAGTAGTTGCACTTGAAGGTGATGCTAGGGTTAAAGAATGTAAAACTTACATGTTAATACAATAATACAACATGCTTGTTATAAAATACAATGAAGCCTTTGATGATTTTTACATGCACTTAACTGATATAATAACCCAACTACATGCTAATGGAATTATGTATATGACTAAGAAAATTTATGCTAAAATCCTTAGATCCCTTGCTCCAAGGTTTGATCACAAATGCTACATATTGAGGAAATAAATGACCTTTCTCTCACACCTGAATTACTCAGTTCTAAATTAAGAACTATGGAGTTAGAATATGCTTTTATGAAGACCTTAACCAACTTTTCTAAACACAATTCTAGTAGTAGTTCTAATGTTGCATTCAAATTTGTTCATGTTGATAAAGATAAACATAAACTAGTTCAGATACAATCTGAGTCTGACGTTGAGTCTGATGGAGAGGTTAGTGACTTGAAAAAGAGTAAGAGTGAGCTTGCACTTATGTCAACTCAATTTAAAAGACTCTTGAAAAAGAGAAACAATATTTCAAAAAGACGTGTGCAATCTGACTATCAATCAAACCAATCATCAAGGCCTCATAATTGAAACAACAAACAGACTCGTAATTATAGTAGTAATAACAGCAAACCCGATAAGTCTAAAATGGTATGTCACGATTGTGGAAAATTAGGCCACTTCATAGCTAATTGTAGATCTAAACCACATACATAACACAATAAAAATCATAAGGCCCATTTAACCAAAACTTGGGATGACTCTACTAATTTTAAATCGAAAGATGACCAGGATAATTCTGAGTCACAATGTTTTGAATTTTTTGGTAATGTGCATGATTTATGTGGTGATATATATCTTGCTAGTCTTACTGATTCTCATGAAGAAGAATGTGATGAGATTTTAGATTTAATTGAAAGTGGTAAATCATTACTAGCCAGTCAACTCTCTTAGAATGACTTAACTTCTTCCATAGATTCAAAACGTGTTGCATTTGTTAATGATAATGTTTCTGATTTAAACGAAACTAGCGACACATCAAACACCAACACTAAATTAATCAAAATTGGTAACTTCAAATCGGTATCATACATCACGTTTATTCATGTTGGTACTTTTTTTCATCGGCATTAATATTGTTTGATCATAGTTTGGATTATTTTTGCTTATGTTGCGACACCATTGCATGATTTTATTCCCTCCTCCCTATTGAAAAATTAGTATGACATGTTCACATATTTAGATGGAGATTTGGTTTTGGGAGGAGTAATTATTTTATGCATTTATGCTTTATCTATTCCTGGACAAAAAGGGGGATAAATGATATTTTTCCTTTCACGATCATGACATCTTTATCTTAGGAGGAGACGTCTTACCTAAGTTGATATTGTTTTATACATTATTAGAAGTTTTTTCTTATGCGGATTTTATACTTATTATATTATCTTTGCATTTGAAGGTCTGTTTAACTGTGCAGGTTTACAACATGCGGCAATGTTTTTAAGCATGTAAAGTTACTCAGTATATGTGCCTGTCGAGTGTCTATACTTTTTTTTTGGGGGGGGCGGGGGGGGGGGGGACTGACTCTTTTTAGAGAGCTTGACGGACCATAGGATTTTTCTTAGTTTTGTCTCAGAAAGCCAAAGGGGGAGATTTTTAAGTTAAATTTCCAATTGAGTCAATTTGTTTGTGATTGGCTTAATTCGTGACAAAACATTTTAGTCATAGGTTAGGCTTTTAATTTTCCAACTCTTAATCCTATGACATGTTTGATGAATACATAATGGCCAAGCTTCAAAGTGGATATACATTGTCCATGTTTAGTGCCAAGTTTATCTTCACATTTTTTTTAGGATCTCGCAAGTATGAATGCATTTTGAATATCATCCTTGGATATTTTTTAAGGGTGTTTGTTTTTAAACAAAATCAATTGGAACTATTTTTAAAATATTTTTTGAAGAAAAATATTTTAAGTTATACTCTCGTTAGAATGAGATTTGAAAGTCATTAGAACGAAAAGACAGTTTCGTTAAAATGACTTCTGATCTCATCATAACGAAATTATAATCTCATTATAACGGCCATCTAATGAGCATTAAAATAGAATGCTCTGTCTAGCATAGTCAGTCTCATTAGAAGCTCATTGAAATGTTGTTATAACGAGAAAGTCAGTTCATTCAAACAAACTTGAGTTTTCTTAAAACGAAATAATTCTTATTTGAACGAGATGGGCTGTCATTTTAATGAGTTTGCCACCTCATAATTTCTATTTTCTCCATTTAAGGCGTGTTGGACTCATATTTTTAAGAACTTTTGGATAAAATTAATTCCTCGCCTATTTACCAAAGTTCCAAAACTATTGTTTCACCCTTTGTGTTTAAAGATCTAAGTTTCATCTTTATTATACTCTGAGATCTTTCTTTTTGGGCAACATTTATTTAACGACCAAATCCTTTAATTAACTCACAGTATTTCCCTTATCTTCCTCTTTCAGCCATAGAACTCATCCCCCTCATTTCCTCAATTTATATCGTATTTTCAGAGTCCTTCAAGAATATCATTCTCCATCTGGAGATTTATTGGCAATATTTTTTAGCAAACGGATGGAAAGAAATGGAAAAATACTTAAATATCAAAAAATTAAAAAAAGTATGATTAATCGTCATCCTCGTCGCTAACACGGCCCATTCTAATGGAAGAAATAGGCCTCGTGCTAAAAAAAGACAGTCATCATGTAAGGATAATTCGCCGGCACCTCCTTTGAATTGGAGAATGACTAACCCAGGAACATACTTCAACCCAACGAAATTCCCATGGAACGATGATAAACAAAATTTTTAAAAACAGGTCAACTCAAACTAGTTTTCCTTTTTCTCCGATCGAACATGTTATTATGTCCCCTTTTTTCATCAGTGGAAAGCCAAAAAAAGATTCTTATTTGAAACGGACTTTCTTATTTGATTGTCGATGCAATTAAGAGGTCTATTGTCGATGGCATGGAATGTCGTTGCCACATGAAAAGTCTGCAAATTTCTGCATATATCCAATGGAGGGCAATAATTCAATATGTATTATTCTATTCCTACAATACAATATCCCAAAACGTCCCATGTGGTATTGAGTTTCCTTTAATGCCTCGAGCCATATATTTTTCATAAATTCTACAAAGAATCTCGTCTTCTTTAGGAGCTTTATTTGGTTGGTGTGAGGTTGAGGTAAAACCATCCATATTTGGTTGTTAAGAGGAGGACATATTTTAACAAACTTGAAAAATTAGATTCTCAAATCAAGATAAATAAGAAGAATTGGGTTAAAAATACAACTTTTCATTCTATTTTGTTACATGGTAGAAATCCATTTGTTTAGTTATTACCGATGTAAAAACAATACTTATGAACTTCATTAACTCATAGGAAATATTTACAAAATTAGTAGCCGTTCTCCAAATTTAGAGAATGACTACAAATCCAAGAACAAATATTTCTCCCTATTTCCAACCATTGTAAACAATCCCTTTTATAAAACAACAAAGCAATTTGGATATTACCTCCATCATCATAGATGCTCTAATTGTACTAGTGAATAGTATGTTGCACTTTTATTGGACGCATATTTGGTAATTATCAATTGTTAATATTTCAGTCATAGAACCATCATTGATCGATTGATCTTTATCACTTTGAATCTACTTCGGTCGATGTTTTACCTCCCCGCTATTTTCCATGGATCGTAGGTTCCTGATTTGTAGATGAATGCAAATACTTTGGTTAATGTAGATTGTAATGGAAATTATTTGTTATTTAATTTTAAATGTTAATTATTTGGTTTAAATTATTCGTATTTAATTATTAGTGTAACTCAAGGATTGGGATGAATCCAAAGTTGTTGTTGAATTTTTTTAAGACAATGTAATTCCCTATTTTCAAATTTAACTATCGAAGTTAATACTAATAATTTGAAAATTTATCCCCATCAAATCATATTTTCATCAATATAATTATTTTTATTAAAACTGAATCAGAGAACAAGGAGAGACAAAATTAAAATTAAAATGATCACAAACAAACTTAATCAGAATAAAACAAAGGCTAAGTGCCTAAAAATATGAGATTGAAGAGTTTTTTATGAAAAATAAATATCCAAAGAGTTCATTATTATGTACAATAAAAAGTATTCTTCATTTGAAATAAAGAAAGACAAATAACAAATAGTAGATGATTGTGTGTGGATGAGGGTAGCAAGTGTGGGGGACAAGCATAAAAGGGGGAAAAGAAGATAATACCCCAAGAAAAAAATTTAATATATATTTAAGATTTCAATTTCATTATATTTTTTGTTACAAGTGACGTTACTTTCCTTTCCAAATGTTGCCAATTCTTTATTAAATATGTAACATATACCCATATCTGGAGAAAGATAATAAAAAAATAATCAAACAATTATTATGTGATTTGAATATTTGACGAATGTTACAAAGGTAACATGGATATAAAAACTATAACTGGAGTTCTAATGATAAAAATCACGGGTCAAAAGTTTTTAGGGGAAATCAATTAAGTAATAAATGGAAGGAGTGTGATTAACTGTCATTAATTAATGAATAGGTGGTAGAATTGGTATAAAGGGGAGAAGTATGGGTAAAAATGTTAAATACATGTTTCCTCAAGTCTCCATGATTTTTAAGTAGCGGAGATATAACATCTGACATGTAAGGACATATTTTAAACTCCCTTTAAGTTTTTGTTTTGTGTTGGTTTAGTTTTGAAACAAAGTTGTGAGTCATTGTTTCTTTGTATTAAGTCTATCGAGTTATAATGCTACATCATATGTAGACAAGAGTTAATGGAATCATTGTTAAGAATATTTAACCTAATACTACTTCATGCATACCATAAATTGGGAGAGGTAACAGTTTTCAGAGATTTTGATTCCTTGTATGTTATTTTTATTTCTTGGATATGACAACACAAGACGTAAATGAAAACCAATTTTTAAAAAGGTTTAAATATTTTTCTTACAAATTTGGTCAAGGATCATCAAAAAGTGACCTCGTTCAAATGAGGTCATTTTCTATCAAATATTGATCGAGGGTCTTTTTTTAGGTAGTGGACCTAGGTCCAAGGCAGTTGTTAAATTAGGAAACCTCGATCGAAGACTGTTTTGAGAGAGGTCACACTGACCATAAAAAAATGACCCTCGATTGAAGTTTTTATCAATCAAGATCCCCTCCATCAAAATATCTCATTCCAACGAGGGCTCCGTGTTTCGAATGAAGACTATTTTAAATGGTGAAGCACAGTTTTTTCAAAACACTAAACTTATTTTTCTATATTTCTTCTATTTTCAAGCATCTGTTATCTTTATGCAACTAAAGTTAAATTTAGGTTATAAATCCCTGTTGATGTATTACATTGAAGAGGATAGCATGGAGGATTACACGTGGAATTTTTTCACCAACCGAAATTAGTGAATACTGAGGCCTTGGAGGTTATGCAGATGTTTGTAAAACTGAGGTGGCTATCACTACCATAGGTAGAGGTAAATGAGTGGAATAAGTGGAAGCGTCTTTGTGGCATGTATTGTTGTCGTATATGTAATTTGTGTATGAATCCTTATTAAGTAGTCTATTCATACATTTAGTACTAGTAGACTTGTTATGGGTTGGGTGCGATAGTGATTTTTCCTTGGAGGGTTTCCACTATAAATTCAGGTGGCTTTGTGCGATTATTTTTATTTTTTTCCAATGTTAATTTCCAAGTGCATGCAATTTGGACTAAATTAATTTATTCATTAAATTAAAATTTTCTTCAAATTAAAAAGGATTTCTTTATTTTCTTAACATGGTGAGTAATTATTTTAATTAATCAATTTGTTTTACGATAAAACTATATTTTTTTAAATAGATATCAAAGCAGTTGTTTATCATGCATCCAAGGTATATTTGTTGAGTATCAGTCAGTCACACATACACCTATTTTTTTGGTAGTAACCATGTATAGTGGAAGGTTTGCATGAAATTTTTTATTAACTCCCACAATGAGAGAGTGTGGTTAAATGTAGTTAAGGGGTGTTGATATCCAACAACCTTGTTAAGAGATATCAATGTCCCTAAACGAGAGGAGTCATGGTCTAAGGATGAACACAAGGTAGCTAAATACAACTTTAGGGAGCCTTGTTCACTTTTTTTGGAGTGACCTAATAAGAGTTCTTCCACATTTATACATATACTGCATCCAAGTAAGTGCCCATGAAGGTAGAGATATTATTTGGGTCTCCAAGCTCCAACATCTTGTCACCCGGTTTGAGTTGTTGAAGATGCAATACAATGAGTCCTTTAATGAGTTTTATGCAAAACACTTCGATGTCATGAACACTCACTATTATTTAGGAGAGAAGACCATCAATTCAAGGATAATTAGGAAAATTCTTAACTCACTACCACTTAGATTTCTTCCTCATGTATCAACCTTAAATCTCGTAGGAGTTATTAGATAACATAAAGGTTGAGGAGATCATATGGTCAATTAAAACATTTGAGTTAAAATATTTCGATGAGAATGAGGTTGAGATTTCCTTGTTAACAAAACAATTCAAGAAATTTATCAAATCAAAACCTCAAAAGTTTACATCTAATAAGAAACGAGAAGAAAACAGTAAAGATAACAAGGTAGATAAGTCTTCTAGTAAACGAGACCTTAAGTCTTAAGGATAAGAGAAATCGAATTATGACTCTAGGAGGTGCTTTTAATTCCAAGGTTTTGGGCATTTGGCATATGAGTGTCCTAATAGGATAAATAATAAGCAATGAGAAGAAGGCAATAAAGACCACTCTTAGTGATAGTGATATCGACTTAGATAATGAGTCTCCCATTGAACACAACTTCATTATGTTCACCGTCATTGAGGATACAATTGGTCCTGAAAAATCCCTTAATGAAGATATGGTTTATAAATATAGTTTTGTGAAGACAAAATATTAGAGGAAAGAAGACAATTTCAAGTGAAGTTCAATGAACTCCTTGAGTTGAGTCGAGGTATGGAGAAGGTAAATGAAAAACTTACGAAAAACAATAGTTTGTACGAGAGTGGCCTAAGTAATTTAAGGGAGAATGAGGCATAAATGATTATCTTAAAATTTTATGAAGCTACTCTCATAGATAAGTTGAAAGCGGAGGAGAAAGAGATTAAACCACTATGCCAAAAACCAAAAATTATCACGGTTTTAGACTTTGAAAATATGCATTTGGTCTCGATCCTCGACCAACACAATTTTAACGGTTACCATTCCGGGTTCACGGCTCAACATCACAACCAAATAAAGAGTCTTAATACCATTTCAAAACCTAACATTGGGGACATGGTCATAGACAATAATCATGACTCCTAGTCATGATTCATGACCATGACCCTATTTGTGACCATTATTTATTGCTCATGGTCATGAACTGTGACCCTTTATTGTGAAAATAGGTCCTATGATCGTGGTTCTTTAAAGTGAACAACTACCGTGAAATTGTATTAATTGGTAATGATTAGAATCGTGACTCCCTATCGTTACCATAGGTCATAGGATCACAGTTCTTGACCATGGCCACCTTTTAACCAATTAAACATTTCCACAGATGTGGTCACGGTACTTGACTGTGATCAATAATAAATTTATTTTAAAAAACAATTTTCGTTTGTTTGCTTCCAAAAAATTCTTATACATGTTTTCAAACATGTATTTAATTCATTATAAAATTTACTAATACATAAATAAAACATAATAGTTGTTGATGTCTAAATTTGGATTTATGATTAGCAAAATTATAATCACAGATAAATGAAATATAACAAAAGAAAAGAGGGTTTTTACATGGTTCAGCTCTGAGGATGAGACTACATCCACGGGTAAAATGGGTTACGGCTATATTCTAATCTCATAAATACAGTTACATGGTATAAGAATCATAAAAATATATCTCCCCTTGAGCCTGGGGAGATGGAGTATTTATGGTAGGTAGGAAATTAATAGGTGGAATGCCTTTATAGCTTCAAGAATTTACACCTGTACATAATAGACAACTGGGTTTTATTTGCGTGAGTGAATATAAGGATTGTTGAAGTTCCCCACGTGTGTCTCTTCATGTGATTGACGATCCAACTCCTTGGAGGTGGTTGGCATGTAGGCCGACCATCTAGTAACTGTGTCGACCAAATATGATCCGATGTGATAAGTCTCGTGATAATGTAGACACGTGTCATGGTATTATTGGTCCACATGATTGAGTATTTTTTTTTCTTACAACAGAAGCCCCCAATGCTCTATACATGAATATTTTATCAAGAAAATGGAGCATTTTCTTCAGTAAGTTGCTCGATGCTCAAAAAGGTTAAAGGTCAACGATCGACCTATTGGACTTGTAAGTGTTTCACTACTGTACTAAAACGGTGGCACTTTGGTAAATAACTTTAAAATTGATGAACGGACGTAAGCACCCCAAAGTGTATAATTTATACCCCGAATAGATGCCTTTTAGTCTCTCGTTTTTAATAAAAATGGCCTTATGTTTGTATTTATTTATTTATCATATCAATAAGCAGTTGCGGTACAAATAATGCTAAATCAGTACAATTGCAACACAAAAACAGTCAAAAGCGTGCATCGAAGAAATCCAAAGAGACCGTGAAGTGAGAAGTCCATTCTGAGCTTGCCCTGATGTGTTTCGATGTCCCGAACCTTTTTCCGAACCAAATCTAACCCTAGACTGACCCCAGTCCATACCCCGAGCCCGGTGTGTGTTGAGTTTGTGCCTTTTTAGATTTTCTTAGTTTTTTATTTTGAGTCGTTTTAGTTTTAGGATTTATTTAGGATTTTTAGAATTTATTTGCATATTTTTATATTTTCTTTTTATTAGTGTATTTTTACTTTTATTTTTATTAGTTTTTAGTTTTCGGTTGTTTTTTTTAGGATTAGTTTTTTAGGAATTCATTTATTTTTAGTTTTATTAGATTTTATATTTTTTAAGACTTTAGTTTTATTTTTTTTAGGATTTAAATTTTTAGTTTTATAGTTTTTTATTTTTTTTAGTTTTGTTAATTTTATTTTTTTTAATTTTTAGGGGTACAAATGACGCACACACTAAACCCAAATACACCAACACCACCTAACTTATAACCTCACACACACAAACATGCCCTCATCTTCAACCTCACCCTACGTCTCCTACACACTCACCACACCTAACCCCACACCCCATCATCTTCCCTACCAACACACTTATTCTCTCACCTCCATTAAACCAAACAATCCATCTCCATTGAAACCCATTTCCCCAACCGAAACCCACCTGCTCTAGAACTTACATCCACCTCAAACCCGAGTTTCCCCAACCCGATTTTCAAACCACCCTGCGCGATCCGTCAACCCACAAGAACCAGGCGACGCCGTTGGTCCAGTCAACCCGAACCTGTAAAATCCAAACCCAAAGACCTTTAACCTGTAACCCATGAACCATAAACATACTCAACCATAACTGATGCTCCATACCGAGCCCTACCATGTCAGACCCGAGTTATCCCAACCAAGGCCCATTTTCAATTAACCCTTCTACCTTCCATATCCCACATAAATCGGAACCCAGATTTGCTAAAAAAAAAAGAAGAAAAAAAAAACCACCTTTGATTTGGTCATTTTCAAATCCCAACAAAATCTCCACATCCAAAACAAGGCATCGTGGGTCATAAGAAAGAGCAACTCACTTTAAAAGGAAGACTCTCAGATACAAAAGAAGAAAGAGACGCGTAGAGAGAAAAAGTGTGTATATTATGTACGGTTTAGGGTCACGAAAAAAATTCAGAAAAATACAAAAAAAAATAGTTTAGCTTTAGGATAATTTTTAGGTTTAGTTTCTACTCTTCTTTTTGTAATCAAGTGCTGAAAATTGTGAAGAAGTTGGACACATGTCAAGCCGCATTTCAAGACAAATTTGTGGAAAAAATTGCGTATTGTATATCTACATTCTCTTTTCAACTTATTTACTTCTTGACATATTATTTATTATTATTTATGAACACATGAGAATGTTTAGCTAAACACCCTGTTCAAGGGGTGGGATGCACTGCGAATGATGTTAATTTAATTAATCAATTTCATTAATTGTTATAATTCTAGGAAAATTGTTTTTAACTCTCACCAATTAATTTATGTAACGAGGGTTAGTAAATTAATTGAACAAATTAATGTTTGAATTTAGGAATCGAACTAGAGATAGATTTTTCCGATATTTGAATATTAATTTGGTATTAAAATTTAAGGATTGATATTGTTTTCTTTAAATTGATCCTAGTGGGTAATTTTATAAAAATAATATGATTCTTAACTTTTCATTGTGAGACATTTTTAAATTAATTTTTTGAAAAATATTTTATTAAATTTATAATTTTAACGAGAGCTAGATTATCAATTTAACATTTTCTCGAAATATTTCAAATTAATAAATTGAGAAATTAAAATAATTGAAAATGCAGTGTAATCCCATCTCTTGACTTTCTCACATATTTCACATTCAGTTGCACACTCTTTTTTTATTATTTAGTCATTTAGTAATTTTAGCATTTAATTAGTTAATTTTTCCCTTGAAATTGTTTTAAAAAAACATAAATCAAAAAAATATTTTAATATAAAAATTGGATTGCACGTTTTCACATAAATTGTTTCACCTTAGAAGTTGGATTGATACCCGTACTTACCGCAATATGAGTTATTTTTAGACAAGTTTTGTCATTACTCAAGAGAATTTTGAGAGTGGCTTTTGAAGACAACGACCGTACAGCGACCATACGCAAAAAGCTTCTTATCAAATGGCGTCGTTGCCGCTTTCTTGAAGTGGAGACAAATTGAAGACTTGTAATTTTTTTGTTAGTTGTACTTTTTATTCCACCTCCCTCCTCCTTAGACTCGTTGTATAGGATTTTTAAAGCTTTTTATTTATTTGGGGTGCATTTTGACACCAATTTATTTTTGTAATAATTATTCCATAAAAAATCGTGAAAAGGGAAACCGGACAAGGTAAAGAGAAGGCGTCCAAAGGCGAGGATTTTTGAAGCCTCTCTACTTTGGTCGGTAGGATTCCCGTGGACGACTGAGATAGGCGAGATCTCCCCCTGGTCGACTCAACTCGATCTTCACCCCACGTGGGTAAAAACTGTGGGAGGTACATTTTTTTATCCCTCACAAATCTCCTGTCAGCGAGTTCAATTTTTGTGTGCTTATTTGCTCCTATGTGCTTTTAATCTCTGCATCGCACTTAAATTTAATGGTTTGATGAATTAATTTACCTAAGACCTGGACCCAATCATTGAAACGAGAAGGGATTTCATCACCCGACTCACTCGCGTATCCATTGTGTGATACCCTAACTATCATTAAATTTAAAATCAATCAACTAGCTAGCCCTGTAGGAACACATTTTTGCAACAAGCGATCACAAAGATAAACGCCCTGAATTTTGTTGCCTGTGGATTTAATTAAAATTTGACTACCCCTTTCACTAATTTTGAAGATAATAATTGGCTATGTGCTCGTTAGGATTTTTGTCTTAACTCGTGTGTGTCCAATTCCATTCTTTAGGTAGTCGGTTTTAGTTAGTTTGACCAAATCAAGAGTCCAATTTTTCCCATTTTCCGAAAAATCCGAAAAATATTTTCTTTTTTTTAAATATTTTCAAAAATCCCAAAAAGATTTTCTTTTTTTTTTCATATTTAAAATACCAAAAAGATTTTGCTTTTCTTATTTTCAAAAATCACAAAAAGATTTTCTTTCCTTTTGAAAAAATTTAAAAACACATCCAAAAATATTTCTCTCCTCATAGCCGAAGAACGTCCTTTACAGGAGTACTTTGGACATTTCCCATTGTTTGATGTTAAGCCCGATTCGAACCTCTATTCATTAATTCATGGATTTAACTCTCAAACGCCCACCGTTGATACTCGTGTGTCGTCCACGCACACATCTCCTACTCCACCGCCTCCGGTGACGAGTGTCAACCCATCCCATGCTTCGCCGTGCACACACTATTTTCTTATCGATCATGTGCCCCATGAGTGCCCATTTATATTCTCTCCATCTGAACGCACCATGGAACAGGTATCTCCATATGACACTGTTTCGAAACCAACCTCGACGTATTCCCACGACATATCCAATGTCGAAGGGTATGAGTACCCAAGCTATTCATGGAGGCCTGATCACCCTCCCATGCAATATGAATCCCAACGTCATGTTGTGGATCCTTATGGTTTCCAACAATCGTCATTGCCACCTTGTGCCCCCATTCACAATCAGTTCT
Organism: Sambucus nigra; assembly: GCA_949130495.1. Taxonomy (NCBI): domain Eukaryota; kingdom Viridiplantae; phylum Streptophyta; class Magnoliopsida; order Dipsacales; family Adoxaceae; genus Sambucus; species Sambucus nigra. Next base: position 221,907,496 of record OX422221.1, on the reverse strand, counting down.
CCCACTACGCACCCCTTGAGCATCAACCATTTGTCCATCACGAAGGCGCTCCTTTCGTGTATGTTGAACTTGGCCATACTCCACACACTTCATTCGAGTCTTCTCCGTATATTCCTATCCATAGTGAGTTTTGTCCACCTCAACCACCACCACCGCCACTTACCACCACTTCAACACCATCTTGCACATCCGCTCTCGAAAATCTCTTGCACAAGTTTGCGAACACTCTTCAATCTCAAACTGAATCACTTCAAAGGCTTGAACAACGATTATATGATTTTGAGTGTGCGAACGAGATGGATTCCATCCCAAATCAACCCATTATTACACCTACGTGGGACAATGATGTGTCGTCTTGTGCCACGGATTTTGAGTGTGACCAACCCTATCATCCTGAGAATCTTGAAGTTGAGACCACCCAGTGGTCCGAGCCCCAAGTTGACAATTGTGTTGACCTATTCACTGTCTGTGAGACTGATCCTACACTGCCCCATCCTCTCGAACCCAACATTGAGGTTCGCCTTTCCCCTTCCATAGAATCCTTCATTACACCTGAGCTTTTACCTTATTCCCTAATTGCATATGTCTCTGACATGCCCCTATCTTTTAGGTTAGCTCCGGCTACGAGTGCTCACCAATGTCCCGAAATAGCATCAGAGATGGTTCCCACCTCTCTTTATATGGATCTTGCCCTATCATATTTGGCTCCCTTTGAGCCAAATATTGATGTAGATTCATCTATCTCGGATCTTAAATCCTCGTTAGACCCTTTCACCACCTTGGATGGTGACGTAATGGTGTATAAGTTGATCACTCCCTCGTTTATTTCCACACTTCCTCCCACGAGTGCCCTTGAGGATCACTCCGTGCCTTATGAGGAGTGTGTGTCTCCTACTCGTGAGTTAGATCATCTTCCCTCACCCTTTGTCCTGCCCGATCCACCCACTATCCTTTCCACCCCACCACTTGGTTTGGACCTTGTTATTTCACCTCACATGTTTCCATCTTTGTATTTAGGCCCTCACCTACACCCACCCTCCATCCTAGTGCTCCACGATCCCATTTGTGCACTTTTCATCGACCCCACCATCCGTGTGAGTATGCGTGTTGCTCTCCCCATATGTTACACTGAGCTTCTTACTCTATGCACGCCACTTCCTTGTGGTGTTGATTTTTTCCATCGACAGCTCCCTGGCGTGTCACAGTGCGACCATTATCACCATCCATTTATAGAACAGTTGTGCACTTTCTTTGAGGCCCGCCCCATTATTATTGTCAAACCCTTCTGCCTCCCCCACCAACTTAAGCACCATCTTATAGGGCCCTTGTTTCCCTCACATTTATGCTCAATGAGGTCAGTGACCGGTGCCTATACATCCTCACACTTTCCCTTCATCTATGTACCCTCCTACCCACCCGCCCATGGTCCACCGGTGCTTTGAATCGAGTGATGCACTTTGCTATACAAGTGCATTGACCTATTTTCTCCTTTATCCAGTAAGACTGACGCTTTCGTCTTAATTGGGGGTGATTCTCATCAACCAAATTTTTCTGTCGTCCCGCACTTTCATAGATCTTCTCTTTAGGGTGACATTGGTTTGGTCTGGCTGAAGACGTTAAACTTAGCGCTACCGGGAGGCAGCCCATCATTCATTGTTTCTGAGTATGAGTCTTATCCTATTTGGGGGTGGTGTTTCACATCACCCAATGATTTTCACATGCTTTATAAACTCGTACATATGTTTGTAACGCATTTGTTCTTCAGGTTTTATCTCTCCATCATGCGGTGCATTTTCATTAGCGATTCATTATGGTACTTTCAATAAGGTTACTTTCAATAAAGGCTGGGCACTGGGTTTGAAGCATGTCGGCACTGCTGCTAACTCTGAACTCTATTAGCAACACAACCCTAACACTCCTCCCAATATTGATGAAAACATGAAGGATGAGGAAGGCATTAGAGAATCTTCAATAATGCCTAAGACTTCCATGGTGGTGGCTCGATCAGTAGGAGATCTAGCCCAAGATAAGGAGAAGGTGTAATTATTGTGGAGTTTTTCTTTATCTTTTTGTACTATTTGTTTGCTTTCTATTGTAACCAAAGATAATGATCCCTTCTTTAACTGTTTAATAATTTTTTTATCATTACCCTTTGCTAAATATTTATGTTTGCTGAATTGGTTTCCTAGTTTCTCGTATTCCATTCTTCAGTTTAACTCTGGGAGATCTGTCACATTTACTGCTGAGAGTGATCTTTATAGGAGAAGTGTTCAGCTCTTTGGAGTAAGAAATGAGGAATGGCTGAGGATGATCTAGAAGAATTGCTCGGCCTAGACGCTTCTAATCAAGTTAAAGAGATGTACCTTCACTGCACTGATTATTTTACTAGGCTATAGCGAACGACTCTGTTTATTATGAAATTATTCTTAAAATTCAAGAAGATCATATATAATCCCCTGCCAGTTTCCACTCAGATTATAAAGAAAAGTATGCTCGGCTAAGTCAAACGATAGGTTTTGAGCAACATCTCTAGAATATATTTGCAGCAACTAAAAAAATTGTTTTGGAGGCAAGTTTGTTAAAAAAAGGAAAATAATACTCTTAGGAATGAATTTGAGATCTTGAAAAAGTCTTCAGAGGTCATCTAAGACGAAGGTCCCTCCTTCCTGGAGCAGGAGAATGCTAGGCTGGTGGAAGAATTACAGATCTTGAGAAAAACAAAGTCTAGCCAATCATCTAGAAAAATGGTGGTTACTCGACTAACAATTGATGAAGAAAGGACCAAGAAGACCTTATCTGATAAGGAATCCTTACTTAAAAGTAAGGACGCGACAACTAAGCAACTAAATGATAAGGTTGATCGGCTAACTTTTCATTTCAACATGCAAACTAGGGCAGTTTTGATGGATGGTTATGATGCAGCCTTGGCTCATCTAGAGAATGATTTGGGTCAATCCCTACATAAAGGTCATAAAGGGTATTAGTTAAACGCGTTGACAGTTATGAAAATTCCCAATACAGACCAACTATAATATTGGCATAAACCAGATGTTCTGGATTACCCTAATCCTCCTTTTAAAATTAATGACATTTGAATCCCTACTGATGCCATTCCTTAGATTTTGGTTAGTAAGTATTTGGGTGATTTTTGTTTACATGATGAAGGCACTTACGTTCGCCCCCAACACTTGTTAAACAGACCGGACTCAAGTGGTCCTAATAGGTTGAGGGACTCAAATACTACCGACCTTCCTTCTACTCTTGATATTCTTCCTACGGGGCCGAACAAAGCTCAAGGAAAATGCATTTTCGAATGAATTATTTTATTTACTTTTATTTTGAAGAGTATTCTGTAATGAACTATTAAGAACTTTTGAATAAAAGATAATTTTTTATAATACAAATATAGCATCCTACCGCAGACGGTATGCTATTCTACATTTGATTACATGCCGCGGACTCTATCACCATCGGGCGCGGCCGCTACTGAACTCAGGGCACGGCACCCCCCCTCATCAAGGGGTGCGGCCACCATATACGTGCCGCAGACCCATCTATTCTAGGGTGCGAAACCTTTACCTATAGCCAGTTACAGGATGTGGCGCTTACGTTATTTGCCTTACAAGCCGCATCCCTCTCCATCATAACTCTAGACTTTATGCGTTACGTGCTCATTGCACGTGAGCATATCTCCTATAAATAGAGGACTACACCTCAAAAATGGGGAGAGATCAGTTCCACACGCTCGAGTCAGGTTCCACAACACCGATTCTCTGTACACAACCTTGGTAAACAACTTAGGGTTGCTCATCCACATCGCAGCCACCTCTTCGGCACACCGAAATCATCAATCATCATGTAACCTCCTTTATTCTCATGCTTGTTTACCTATTTAGGCATGATTATATTATACAAAACCACACATATAATGAGAACGAAGCAGCACAGTGGACGTAGGCCTATTTTAGAGGCCGAACCACTCTATATCTTATTTTCTCTCTATTTATCTGCTTTGTTTATTCATTACATACTTTACACTTGACTTGCTAATATGAGAACGACTTATGGGCGATTTCTCGTATCATCAATCTGGCGTCGTCTGTTGGAAAAAGATATTTCAAATCTTGCTTCTCTATATTTGAGTTCTCAAGCACCTTATTCGTTCCCTCGGGATCCTATGGATCGTCATCTCATGGGTAGATGCTGGTTATTGGGATCTATTATCATTTACGCCCTTAAATGGGTATTTCACATATTCAGGTTTATTCTCGGGTCTCTATTTTATGATGTCATATCTATCCTATATACCCCTGTGATATCATTCCATCTAAAATATTGCTGAAAAGCATGATGGGCTTTAGCCCCGAAAAGGTGAATGATTAGGGAAGGATTATGTTCACTCTTTTTTTGTTGTTCTTTGCCTATGATCTACGGTTTATCATCATAATTGTGCCTATTAGTGCACCGAGAGGCTGTTATGCCCTAGATAAACCCTAGTAGGCATGCTCTCCCTATGTTTTGGGAGATGAACTTAGTTTCTAGGTTTTGATTTTGGGATTGATCCCCCCTGACTAGCAAGGGATGCAGTAGGTAGTTTAAATACCTTCAAGTCGCGGCCCCTACTGGGGAAGGTGTTACAGAAGGTTCAGAACATCAAGGAACGGACCCTGGTGGTCTCCAGCACAACCTTGGTGGATATCATTCAAAGGCCTCGGCAGTGCACCTATGTGCCATACTGGCTGTGGCCTCAACAGCAACACTAAGTAGCAGTGCACCGCTACATCCCCACTTCGTACTTGGTCACTCCAACGTTTCTGTGATTACTCACTTCTGCTAGTTTTGTCTCAGATTATATATTTTGAAAAGACTAATAAAGGCAGAAAATAAAGGGAGAGTCCAACCAAATCATAGAAATCCAGCTATACAATCACCTCAACCACCTCTACGATAGTCATGCCTCACTCCAGACCCAGGTCAACTATTTGACTCAGAGGGTGATAATGCTCGAGGCCGCACTCTCTCCCAATAGGGGAGCGGCACCCAAGATCATAGCTTCAGTAGCTTTTGTTGCCGCGAAAGTTCAAGAGGATCCAGCAGCAAAAACAGTCAGCAAGTGCCAAAAAAGGAGAATGGAGAGGGCATAGAATAAATCTGGGGCCTATACTCCGTTGGCCTTCCCGATTGAAGAGATCTGTGAGTTCATCAAGGAAGATAAGTTGTTGAGGTGGCCAGAAAATCTGAGATCTCCACCCCACAAGAGGAACAAAGCTATTTGGTGCAGATTCCATCAGGACCTTGGCCATGACACTGAGCAATGCTATGCTCTGAAGGATGCAATTGAAAGGTTGATTGGGCAAGGAATGTTGTGGAGGTTCCTCAAGGATATTTGGGGATACAGCCTTATCTCGCATACCACATGATCATCTTTCATGCTTTATCTCTTATATTCCATCTGTCTCTACTTTTGCAGTGACAACTCCTCTTATGCTGTTTTAAATTAAACTTTGTATTATCCTTACAAAGTCAAATGCATATATATATATATATATAGTTATATAGTTATAAAATCAAGTTCACTTCTATAGTATCGTATTTTGATTGTGATTTCCATGAAATGTTATCTTATAAAGACCATTTTTGTCTTAAACAAATCCTGATTCGAGATAACATATTATATCGGGAATGATAAAATCTAAATGGGCCACAATGCCCGACAAGATGCAGTTATTGGAAGTTGATAATTGAAAATGGCGAAAGAAAATATTGGAAGCAGTTAGCCAAATTGGACTGCAACATCAATTGCAGGGGATTCCAATGCCCGTTCTTATCTTTTGGGATGCGTCGTTAGCTGTGGGTGGCTCAATAAAATAACCCAGCCTGGGGAGGCTTGAAAATATCCTATATGTTAGTTGTGGGTGGATTAATAACATAACCCAGCCTGGGGAGGCTTGAAAATATCCTATATGTTAGGTGTGGGTGGCTTAATAACATAACCCAGCCTGAGGAGGCTTGAAAATATCGTATATGTTGGCTGTGAGTGGATTAATAACATAACTCAGCCTGTGGAGGCTTGAAAATATCCTATATGTTAGCTTTGGGTGGCTTAATAACATAACCCAGCCTGGGGAGGCTTGAAAGTATCCCGTATATCTACAAAGGCTGATATTCAAATTGCAAAGCCTTAGCCTAGAGGAAAAGACATAGCCTACTCTATATGTTCCATATTGGTTATGGGATGAAAACAAACAACCGTATGGTTTAAGCAGTCAAGGGTAAAGAAAAGACACCTATTCAAGAAAAGCGACATTCAGAGTAGGATACAACTGCAAAGCGACAAAAGATGGGTTTCAAACACTCGAAGGTGTCGCGGCCTAAATATGTAGCCTATATTCAGGAAGGAGATACCACTTTCAAATATGAATGCAACCTTTATCAAACGGCCGCATCCCTATTAAAGCTACAACACTTCCAACCATTGGTGCAAGGGGTAAAGGGTCGCGTCCTGTGTACAGATGCCATTATAGATATAGCCGCGGAAGTTAAAAAAGAGCAGCCTATGTGAAGAAACATGATCGCTATGGTTCCGCGGACTTAGTCTATTAGTTCAATTAATAACGAATTTTTTAATATAAAGCAGCTATATTCAAACAATCTTTGAAGCATTGAAGAAATCAGTGACCCAATGACTTAATTGTCCGCGGCAAGGAACTTGTTCCTCAGTATCCAATATTGCTTGCTAGAGTATGGATGGGCAAAGATAGAGAAGGGGGTTGTAGCCTGTAATGTACAATTTTACCATGAGTCGATTCCTAAAAAGCGTTGTAGCCCAATGAATGTGGCTGCAGATACCAAAGAGTTTAATGCATTCGCTAAAGCGTCGCGGCATCTCAAGCCTTTAACTTCAATAAAGACGGAAGGAATTGAAAAATTGAAGAAGAGTGGTCGCAACCACATGTCCACACGCAACATTTATATATTAGTGTCGCAGAAGGCTCATTCAATCAAGTAAGAAAATCTCAAAGTTAAAGTTATATATTCAGTCAACAAAACAAAAAGCAAGCAAGTATTGAAATGTTTATTCAAGTATAGAGCATTTAAAAGTGGCCGCGGCCTTGATAGTGGAGATCTTGGTAAATATCAGAGTTAAAGATTACAGACAAAAAGGCCGCAGCCCTAGTTAAAGAGTTCAAAATTTATAAAGGGATGCAGCCCGTATTGATAGTTCCAAAAATTATAAGACTACAAAATCATGAAGTTGCATCATCCCGTTCATCTCCCTCCTCGACATCTGCGGCAGTCTCAGTCTCCTCGTCAGCTGCCGCTACCTCAGCTTATGCTTTGAGCCTAGCTTTTTCCTCGATCGCGGCCTTAATCTCAGCGATGCAATCTTGATGCTCAGCATCACTAAGTCTCCAGGAAAGAACCTTCTCCTTGGTCTCAGGGAAGTTCTTTATTATTCTCTGCCTCAGCTCCTGGTAGCCGCAGAGGTAGGCCCTATTATTGATAAGATAAAAGTCCCTCGAGCCCTTGAATGACTCCACTGTATGGTCAATGCCTAGCTGAAGTGCATCTCCATGATCTTCCTCAATCTTCTTTAGTGCCGCGGTATGGTCCAGGGCATCTTGGGCAGACTTGGCCTCCAGCTCCTCGAACCTCTTTTGAAGGAGGTTAAGCTTATTGTTGGAGGATTCCGTGGCCTGTGCTGCTTCCGCGGTCTGAGCCTGGGAGGCTTTGAGGGATTCCGCAGCTTGTTTAAAATTTTCCTCCGCCTCCTCCCTTGCATTATTTGTAGTAGCCAAGTCTATTTGGGCTGCCTGAAGAGTCGTGGCAGCAGACTTCCTCCCAGCCTCAAATGACGAAGTCTGTGTAGCCTCCAAGTCAGCGGCATGCACCCTATCTGTGTGTAGCCTCCAAGTCAGCGGCATGCACCCTATCTGCGACCTATTTCATCTTATAGAGGGCCTCGTACTTCCTCTTCTGGGCCACCGTGACATCCGTTGCCTGAAATTAAAAAGTTAATACAAAATATAGAACGCAAAATAAAAAGGGAGATAGCACTAGCACTTACCCTCAGAAGACTATGGAGGCCGCAGTCCTCCAAATCATTATGGTCTTCCCCCACCAACCTGTAAAGGTCCATGGCGTTGAGGTCCCTCTTCATTCTCCTCGTGGCTTTCGCGGTAGTGTCCCATGATGACTCGGGGTCAGGTTGTCTTAACTGAGGCCGCGGACGACCATCAGGACCAACTCTGCCGCGGCACTGAGGGGGTGCCAGGTTTGCATTTATTGCAATGATAGGTGGCGGCGGCGGAGAAGTTGTATTGAGGGGAGCAGCATCAGTTGACATCAAACTTGCCGCGGCCAGGTTGGCTCCGATATCATCGTCGAATTTAGCTTGTGATTGGGTCACGGGAACGTCAATCTTCTTCACGGCATGAGTTCAGGTCGTGGCAGGAGTGTTTTGATCATTTGAAGGAGTCGCGATAGGTGCCTTGGCCTTGGACCTCTTCCTCTTCCTGCTCCGTGCAGTATTATTGATAACGACTGCATCCTCTTCCATCTCTGCCAACTGTGCGGCTAATAGTTCCCTGTCAACTTCCTCACCTGAAAAGGGAAAAAGAATAATAAATATTCGAAGTCAAAACAAAATGCCGCGGACAAATATAGAATCGGATTATTACCTCCCACGTCCATGTCTTTTGGAATGGACTTGCTTGGAAAGAAACCTGCTTCAAATACAGTTGCTGATGTAACAAGAGTGTTAAACCTCTTATGCTCGGCAGTAACTGTCGTGACCTCAGCAACTCTCTTTTCCTGCCGCTTGCTCAAGTACAAGTTATCAAGAACTGCAGAAAACATTTCAAAGGTTAGTACAGAGAATGAACAATTATAAAGAAAGAAGGGATGTGAACATTATCTAAATACCTAGTTTAGAGGGAGACCCCCATTGCCGTGGCATTTTATACGACCTCTCCCTCCCGTTCTCCTCAGGGTGAATCTCCTAACTTTCTCCGGATATGTAAAAATGCTTACCATTCCAGTTCTTTACACTGGTCGGTCTCCCAGAGTAAAGGGTCTCATCCCTATCGTGGACGGAGAAGTAGTAGTACCTGGCGAACTTCACAGAATTATCCTTTGGGCGGTAGAAATGAAAGAACTTCGTGGTAGTAATGTCCTTTTTGAATTGGTTCTCCCAAAGAACGATCACGACAAGTATGGCCCTCCAGCCATTGGGATCTATCTGGGCTGGTGCCAGTTTCATTGACTAAAAAATATGACGGATGGGAACAGGAACAGGCAGCCCGTAAATAAATGCATGAAGTGGGAAGCAAACTCCATCATCAGCCAGAGTTGTGCAAGGTCTTTGGTTCGCGGAAGGTGCTGAGCACATTAAATTTTTTGTAAATTTGAAGGCCTCGGCCACCTGGTCAACCCAGTCTTAGTTCATGATGCTGCGGATATCAAGCGCAGCTAGGGGTCTCTCAACCCTCCCAGATAGACCAGGCAGGGTATCCCTAACTTTTGCGGCATAATCTCCTACACCCAATGGATGATTACTTGAATTGGATTCTTCTTCCATTATCGTGGACTGAAAATCCTTCTTGTAGGTAGAGTCCACGGAGTCTGAGTCTAGTATCACACAGTTGGGGAAATCCCTCAGTTGGCAAGGCCCTATTGATCTCAAAGGGGGAACGGAAGAGAGTTCAGGAGGAGAGGTTCCAAAATTCTTTGCCCAAAAGCCTCTCAAAAATTTATCTGGGTCAAAGCTCATATGGCTGCAGCAGTACCTGAAAAGCAGAGTCCGTAGTTAGGCGCCGCAGCCAGTATGGTTCGAAAAAGACTTTAAGAAGTCGTGGCAAGATTAGTTATATGAATAGTGAATGGAAGTGATCGACAAGACTGGCCAAATGTTAAGTGGGGTTTAAGCCCTAATAGCCAATTAGTGTCGTGGCATATTGATTTGATGGGGGGTTATTTCCCTATTGGAGTTGCTAATGGGCTAAAACACTGTTGGCCCTATTCATTGAGCCTAGGAGATTACCCTCTAACTCTATCAGCCGCAGCCATCTCCTATACCATTAAGGGAGCTTATAGTGCCACGACATATTACTTAAGTAAGGATTATAGTCTACAGGCGGCATCCGTCTCTAAAATTACCAAGGGTACATCCTAACATGCCGCGGCTATTCTCACAAATAGTTTTGTACCTAATGATTACTCATTTAAAGATCGAAAGCCTAGAATATTAAGAGTTCATTCAATAACGTAAAGAACAATTATAGGGTTCAAGGAACAAATTGGCAACAGTTACACAATACAGAAGTTCACAAATGCTTTATCAGGTATATATGTTAGATTCATGCATTCATAAACAAAGCCCTAGATTCATGTATTTAGAAATGGAAGGGTTTGGCAAATCAAGGAACTGCAATTTTTTCATAAATAGAAAGGTTCATGTACATAAAGAAGAATTACAAACTTAGAAAGCTATTTAAAAGAAGGATGGTTGAAAATTTACCTGGAAACAGAAGAACCAGCAATGCTCAGCCTCACACCACCTTGGAACCGCCACGCACAACCTCGGAGGGTCGTCGGAAAATGAAAGAAGATGGGCATGCAGAAATTTGCTCTCGATTTTCTCTCAAATTTTTGGAAATGTAATGAAGTCCATGGACTGAAACAATTTATATAAGAGAGCATGGAAGACGAATCGTCGCCTTCAAAACTACCGCGGCACATAGGAAAACTAAACTAAGTCGCAGCCCCAATAGAATTCTCTTGGCACTACAACTTGGGGTCTTATTGATAATACAAACATAGCACCCTGCCGTGAACGGTATGCTATTCTACATTTGATTACATGCAGCAGACTCTATAAGCATCGGGCGCAGCCGCTACTGAACTCGGGGAGCGGCACCCCCCTCATAAAAGGGCACGAACACCATATACGTGTCGCGGACCCATCCAGTCCAGGGCGCGGCACCTTTGCCTATAGCTAATTACAGGATGCGGCGCTTACATTGTTTGCCTTACAGGCCGCATCCCTATCCATCACAACTCCAGACTTTGTGCATCACGTGCTCATTGCATATAAGCATATCTCCTATAAATAGAGGACTATTCCTCAAAAATGCGGACAGATCAGTTCCACACGCCCGGGACAGGTTCCACAACACCGATTCTCTCTACACAACCTTGGTAAGCAACCTGGGGGTTGCTCACCCACATCATATCTACCCCTCCGGAACACCAGAATCATCAATCATCATGTACCCTCCTTTATTCTCATGCTTGTACGCCTATTTAGGCATGATTATATTGTACAAAACCACACATATAATGAGAGCAGTGCAGCATAGTGGACGTAGGCCTATTTTAGAGACCGAACCGTTCCATATTTTATTTTCTCTCTATTTATCTGCTTTGTTTATTCATTACATACTTTACACTTGACTTGCTGATATGAGAACGACTTATGGGCGATTTCTCGTATCATCAGTTTTGTTTGGCAAAAACATGTTACTTGCGTATTTGTAATTTGTTCATTAGTTAAGCGTTCGGATTATTTGGCCTGCGTGTTAAACCGACTAATCTGCTTAACTGGGCTAACGTTCCCGGATGAACTAATTTATCTGTCCATAGGTTCTACTAACGCACTTAGGTGTTTCAAATTAGATCTTTGTCATTTGTAAACTAAGTGTTTTGTATTAGTTACCATTGGAAACCAAATGTTTTTGGATCTCTCCTTAATTTAATTCGTTCAGGTAAAACTCCTAGTTCTTGAATTTAGGTGTCATATAGGAAGTTTTAGAGAGAATAGGAAATTCTCGTTCATGGATTTATATGGCTTGTCAAAAATATAACTTGTCAACAATGAAGCCTTGATGAATTTCTTTTTTCTTTGTTATTAAGATGATGCTCATCTCCTATCCCCAAAAAAAATATAAAAATGAAGTTTAAATGATAACAAACTAGACACTTTCTTATTGAAATGAGCATAATGTTACATAAAGCTTGTACTACAAAACTACTGATAATACTTTTTGAGATGTTCAGCATTCCGGGGTTCTTAAATTCTTCTCCTTCAAGTGGTTTATATGATAGGTACCTGGTCGGACAACTACAAAAATACAATATGGACCATGCCAATTAGTTTCGAGTATATTGCCTTTCTGGATTACCTTTTTAAAGACATGGTCCACTTCTTTCATATTGCTCCTCAACTTCACTCTTCTGTTATATAATCTGGCAGTACGCTATTAATATGCAGCTACCTGAAGCGCAGTATTCTCCCTGACTTCTTCCACTAAGTCCAAATCAAGTCTCATCATCAAATCACTTTTGGGAGAGTCAAAGTTGATCACTCTATGACTAGGTAGACCAATATTTGTTAGGACTATTTCTTCTGTCCCAAATGCCAACATGTATGGATTTTTTCCAGTAACTGTCCTCGGCGTGGTTCTACATGCCCATAAGACACTGTGCAACTCATTAATCCAATTTTCTTTATCATCATCAAGTCTCTTTTTTTTATCCCGTCGAGCAGTGTTTTGTTTGTCACTTTTGTGACCATTACATTGGGGATGACCTATGGCAGAATGTAGCTTTTAAATTTTAGATTAAGTGCAATAATCCTCAAACTCTTGGTTATCATACTGGGTCCTATGGTCAGTGATGAAGGCATAGGGCATGCCATATCGGCATATGACATTTTTTCGTATAAACTAGTAAGCCCTTTCATAAAGCATTTCAACTAGTGGCTCAACTTCCACCGATTTTATGAAGTAGTTTATAGAAACGACTATATATTGAAATCTTCCTTTCGTTCTTGTCAAGGGACCAACCAAATCGATTCCCCATATTACAAAGAGCTAATGAGAGGTGACCGTCATCAAAGTAACCCCTTATCGCCTATGTATAGTAGAAATTTTTTTACGCTTGTCGCACTTTTTAGCAACAAAGAGCAATCTGCCTTCATGGTCGACCAATAATATTCCTGTGTTGATACCTTTCGCACTAGTGACCATTTATTTGAGTGTGCTCCGTAGGATCCTTCATGGACTTCTTTAATAAGGTCTTATACCTCTACTGGATGAACACATCAAAGTAAGGAGACTATAAACCCCTTTTGTACAAGAAACTTGCTTTCGATACGTAATTGGCCGACTTGTATCTCAATTTCATAGTATCTTTTGGATCTTAAGGTAGTAATACCTTTTTAATGTACTCTTTTATTGGATACATCCATGAGGGTCCTAAATCAACTGATATTTAGTTAACTTCATCCTCATCTTTGCTCCTATTTGCTAGGATTTCCATCAGAATGGTCCTCGTTAACTCTGTCCTAGTTGCTGAAGCAAGCCGAGCAAGTGCATCTGCTCGGGTATTATCAATTCTTAGAACTCTAACTATGATGACTGCTAGAAACTTGGAAATAGTATTGTGGGACTTGACCATATACTTTATCATCATTTTTCCTTTGACTTCATATACCCCGAGAAATTGGTTAACGAACAATTGGGAATCACTACAAGCAATTACTTGTCCGACATCTAGTGATAGTGCGAGTTCTAGACTAGTGATCAGAGCTTCATTTTCTGCCTCATTTTTAGAAGATTTAAATTAAAAAAGTAGAGCATACTCCACGTCTATATCATCAGGGGTATTAAAGATTAATCATGCTCCACTACAGGATGCACAAGAGGACCCATCAACATACAACTTCCAAATAGGAATTTCTTCATCAAAGCTCCCATTAGTTAGAGATCCTTACTTGAATAAATTTTTACTTTGTTCCTCATACTTTGTGGCCACATTTTGAGCAATGGACGATTATGATTTGTCCATTAGGGAACTATCACCCGTAAAAGCCTATTTGGCTTGGTTCGGCTCTGAGCTCTTTTCTAAGGAAGTTTGCACGGCCTGTTACCCCTTATTGTCGATTGTGATATCCTCATAAGTAAATTTTTCTATAAAATCAGCCACAATCTATCCTTTTATCGTTGTTTATAGCTCATAAAGTATATGATACTCTCCCAGTTCTACAGCCCAAGACATAAATCTCCCTAATTTTTCCAATTTGTGGATAGCTTGTTGCAATGGCAAGTCTATGTATACCACAATAGTATGCGCCTGGAAGTAGGGTTTCATTCTTCTGGATGCTTCAATGAGAGCTAAATCTAACTTTTCTAGGCGAGGATATCAAATTTCAGCTCCTCTAATGGCATTACTGGTGTAATACACTGGTTCTAAATTATATTCTCTAATCAGATGAAGGTCGAGTTGACTGTTGATTCAGACATTAAGGTATATGTATAATTTTTCTCCCGGGACTGGTCAAGAGAGCAATTGTGGATATCACATATATTTCTTTAATTTTTGAATAGCTTTCTCACATTCCTCATTCCACTCGAATGTCTTCTAGAGCACCATGAAGAAGGATAAACATTTATCGGTTTCCATAGAAACAAACCCGAATTAGCTTCAATTCCTCTTTGTTTTACAATGAAACCTAGGAACATCCCTTCTTGTATGCCGAAAACACATTTGGTCGGATTAAGCTTCATCTGATGCTTTTTAAATTGGACAAATGTTTGGCTTAAATCTTTAATATGGTCGACCAGTTTCTTTCTTTTAGTAAGCATGTCATCCACATAAACTTCTAAGTTTTTTTTCAATTTGGTCTTCAAAAACATTATTCACCAGCCTTTAGTATGTAGCTTCAATGTTTTTATGCCCCAAAGGCGTACCGTTGTAATAGTAAGTACATTGGCTAGTCTAAAGGCTGTCTTTTGACTTCATTTTGATTTAGTTGTATCCCGAATAAGCATTTATGAAGCTTAGTAATTCATGCCTGTTGTGGCATCAACTAATTGATCAATTATGGGTAAAGGAAAGCGGTCATTTGGACATGCCCTGTTTAGATCAATGAAGTCAACACACATGCGTCATTTGTTGTTCTTCTTTTTTACCATTATTACGTTTGCCAACCACTTGGTATATCTGACATCTTCGATGAACTTTATCTTCTGTAATTTGTCTACTTATCTAGATGGCCATGTTCTTCTTAGGGCTGAAGACCCATCTCTTTTGCTTGATCGGCTTGGGATTTTATATGATATTCAACTTATGGCATATAAATTCAAGATCAATTCCTGGAATATCTTTATAACTTCAAGAAAACACACTTTATCATTTTCTAAGAAAATTAACCAATTCTCTCTTGAGGTTTAATTCCATGGTTGAGCTTATATGTGTGGTTCTTTTGGGTTTTTGATCATCCAAAATAATTATTTTTATGGCCTCCATAACCTATCCTTTGACTAGATCAGCCTCTTTATGTTGATTTGAAGTCTCTATTTGGAATGTCACAGTAAGTTTTTTTGCTTCCTCTTAGTCGACTAAAGTGTAATAGCATTCTCTAGCTTCAACTTGACTTCCAGTAACAACGCTGACCCCATAATGAGTGGAGAACTTTATGCATTGGTGGACAGTAGATGGTACTAGTTCAAAACTTTTTCGGCTGACCCTGCTAAGGATCATATTACGTGGTGATCAAACGTTCTTATCTAAGATGAAGAAATTGATCATTTTAGTACTACTCGTTGTCCAGGTACCATTTAAAACTTCCAACTTGGGGATATACTTTTTTATCGAAGAAGCCTATTAATGGCCTATAGTAAGGTTCCAATTTTATGTCTCATAATCCCCAACTGTGGAAACAGTTACAGAACATGATGTCGACTGAACTGCCATTATTAATCAGACTTCTATCCACCCTTGCCTTATGGACTCTCACGGTGATAACCAAAGGATCATTATGTGGATAAAGTACTCCCGATAGGTCATTTTTGGAGAAACCGATCACTAACTTATCTTTGTTCACTTTCCTTGGCCGACCATTAACATCATCAGATGAATTAATCTATCAAATATTGGAGCATGCTTTGTTTTCATTTAAATAGGACTTTTTCCGAGCTATTTCATCTCCACCATCAACATCTCCTCCTACAATAAAATGATTGCCAAAAGATATCATTTTTACCTCAATTTTAGGGTCTCAAAGTTTCTTTGGCAAATCTGGATCTTCTTTCGAATCATTACCTTGGCCTATTTTCTTATCATCCCTTCCTTTATAAGAAGATTCTGATCGCTTCCTAGATTCTCATTCTTCTGACCTGTCAACAAACTTAACCATCTTGTCACGTCGAATTAAGTTTTCAATCTCATTTTTTAAAGAAATATAGTTGTCAATCATGTGCCCGTGGTCCTTATGAATCTCATAGTACTTGGACTTGTCTCTCCCATTAGGATGGGACTTCAAATTTCCACGACATTTTAGGTCTCTACTCCCACTGATTTCCTCTAGGATGTGATGCACGCCAACATTGAGAGGAGTTAATTCCTCATACTTTATGGGTTTCTCGACTTTCTTATCCTTTTGTTCCTTCTTGTCAGAATTCTTAAGATGGTCAACCTTGGCATTGGGAATTTATTTAGCAGCCATAGCTTCCTCGGCATTCATAATTTTTCCAGCTTTAGCCATCATCTCAGTTATGGTTTTAGGGGGATCTTTGGCCAACTCATAGTATAACTTCTCTGGGAGAAATCCACTCGTGAGAGAAGTAATGGTGGTATTTTCTTCATAGTCTATCACTTCCAATTTTTCACTGTTAAAATAAGTGATATACTCGCGGGTTGTTTCCCCTCGGCATTGATGAATGCTTAGTAAGTGAGCTACCCTCTTGATAGGTTTGCTCCAAGCAAAAGATATTGATGAATATCTCGACAAGTTGTTAGGATCTAGAGATTTATCCTCGAGGAAGATTATTATACCAAATCTGGGTAGATTTAGTGATGGTACTTGAGAATGCTCGGTAATGCATCTCATCTGGAACTGTATAAATATTGGTTGTTGCCTAGTATTATTAAATATGGAGGATGGGATCAGTTTTTCCATCATACTTAGGAGTAAACACATGAGGTTTGAATTTGGATAGTGTGGGGAAATCCGTAATAGTTGGAACAAGAGGAGATCCCTTCACAAAGCTCCTTTGTAAGGGATTTTTGGTCTTGGCTATCTCCCCCAAACGATATTTCAGTCTCTATAATGATCCTTTCTAGGAATGATCTTCGGGCTTAGATTTGGATGAATCAACTTACGTAGATCTTTCGTGTGTTCAAATTCAGCTCTCTTCTTGAGAATTTTGCTTGGCGCACATGAATACTTGGATGTTAACTCTGGATCTGACAGACCCAACACGATGTTTGGCACAATGATCACGGGATCTAGTTGGCTCATTTTCATATCCCCTAGTAGCTTGGGGACCAAGACGATCAAAGGTAGAAGATTAGCTCAATCTTTTCAAGATGCTTGGTTGTTTAGGGGTGAAAGACCGATCCTCATAATGTAAAACTTCATAACTTTTAAACTGATAATAATTTAATTTAATTCAGAATTCAAAAAAAAAAAGAAAAAACATTTGGATCTAATTATTTTTGCAATTTAAAATGTTGGATTCTATTTATGAAAAATGGGAACCGAATCGATTCGGCCTAGAGGGCGAATTGATTCGGAATGGTCAGATCCAGCAATGTTTTAGTTTTAATAGAATTCTAATTGCATTTAAACTCTTAATCTTTTCCAATATTACAACAATTCGTGGTTAGAATTTTCTAAACACTTTTTTACTAACTTTGAAACCAGAAGGCTCCTACATCTTTACCACCTTTAATCTACAAACCTTAGCCCCAAATTTTATCAAGATTTAACCCAAGTTTTGAAGGCTTAAACTATGTTTTCTCAAGATTGTTCAAGAATGAGTCTTTCTTAATTTTTCAAGACGAACGCCACCATGTAATCAGAATTTCCAATCGACTTTTCATCAGGCATGAATACTTCTATTCTCTCTTTAGTATTATGCAATTTTAAATATCGCCTAAACATTAATTTACACGTTTTTCTTAAAATAAATTAGCAACCTTAATTAGGGAAAGTGAAATCTAATTTGGGACTGTTTATGGTGAAAAATCTTAATATGAATTAAGACTTGTAACCCTTGTGTGCCTAGGGAAGAAATTGGACTTTTGGTTAATATGGGGGTAGGTTTGCATGTAGAAACCATTGTCGCGTTATTTAACTTAAAACGGAATTTGTTCAATCATATGAAATTATGTAGGTATGATCAAAGTGAATTATTATTGTGTGCCTCATTAACTCGCATGATGTTAAAATTATAATTAGTGAAATAAATAAATTGTGTTAATTACGACGATGGATTAAACGAATTTAAATTAAAATTAATTGTGACTGCGTGAGAAATTTGTGTAATTGTTGATAAATTGGAATGTGCAAATTATTATTTTGATTATAATTATCATCGCGGCGGTGACGGAATTTTGGGTCGCAACAGTATCACCTTAATTTTAGGAATACTTGCTAGGTATGGGACTAGTGAGAATGCCTCAATTACAGTTAATAATTCCTAGGTATAGGACTAGTTACTGTTGATTTTCACGGATGGGATATTCCGGAGTAAGACATAATTTTGATATCGTTACATTGATTTGGATAATCTAAGCGCTAGACTAGGAAGAGATAAATAATAGAAATGCATCATATAACATAAGGTAGGACGTGTTTGTGTTTTGGAGACCTCTAGGTATAGGGCTTGGGGTAAGTTCGAGGATTATGCTTTATAATAGGGTGGGATTAATTTAAGATAATGAGAACTTGAGAAATTTGAGAATTAATGCCTAAGGTAATAAACGGGTATAAAAAATGAATTGGCGTCGTTAATAGGTGCAGGACTGACAGAATAGGGGTGTGTTGGCTATTGCAACATGGGGGTGTGTTGGAGTCATTAATAAGTGTAGGACTGACACAATACGGGTTGAATGGATATTATGACATCTCGTGCGTGGAACCTCATTAATAAGTGCATGGCTGACAAAATACGCGGTGGCTGGCTATATAGAGGGGAATGTGTGTGGTGTAAAATTTTAAATAGGCCCGAATAAGTTTAGGACGTACAGTAGGGTCAGCTGGCTATGACGGCACCGCTATAAAAAAATAAAAATAAAAATAAAAAATAAAAATATATATATATATATATATATATATATATATATATATAATAATGTGATAAATCAATTTAAATAAAGATGGTGACTATAGAAGTAATTACCGAATTGTGACAACATAAATTGAACTTAAACTCTTAGGGTGGCATAATTACAAGATTAGCCGATAGTTGTTTATTTTTACTCGCACGTTAACAATTATCGCATTTAATTTAAAATACTCCATTGTGGTGATTATTAAGTATAATGCTACTGTCTGGGTTCACGGACCCTAATTGGGGAGAGTAGCATGTATTCATGCGGTGGGCTCTGACCCATTGCGTTGGCTAACATTTCATGTATAGCATCAGAGTAGCTGCATAAGAGTAATTGGAGATATTTTAGAGGTGCAACTGGAGACTTATTTACTTTAGATGCTTTAGTTGTTTAGGATTTACTTTTTATTCTGTCGCATTATTATGCGACTATATTTATGGATTTGGTGGGCCACTCAGTTCCACAGTTGTTTACGGTTTTATTTAAATATTTACTGTTGGATCATTTTATTTGAGATTATATTTGTTTGGAGTTGGTTTTAATTTGGAGCTTAGCATGGAGATGGTTTTTACATTGAATGAATGGTTATTATTATCGGATCAATTTAATTATTATCTCATGGAATGAATTTTTATATGTCTGTCACGTGCTAAGAATGATTACTTATTTAGTGACGATCGACGTAGTTTGGCGGCGACGATTGGCCACCTTGCTTGCCAGATTGCGCGGGGTGTTACATATGGTATTAGAGTATGGTCTTAAGTCTCGTAAGTTGTGAGCCCATTTAGCTTTCGCATTATCGATATTTGATTCTCTTTATTGATTCGTACACTCTAATATATTGAGTCTAACATACGTGTTAGTTGTGTTTCTTGGAGATAAAGAGTTTGGTGTTGAAGACGTTGTAGGCATTGAGTTTAGAAGTATTAATCTTGATGTAAGGATCCTTAGAGTTGATTTTGGAGATGATATTTATCTGGCAATCGTTAGTATAAATTTTGGGTATATAGTGTATTGATGGAGTGCTGTGACTTGATTTGAGGATTTAAACATCATGATGACTTTTGGAGATCGAATCGAGTGGTGATTCGTGGGAGAGCGTGGTACGCCGATATTATCATAGTTATGCGTATATATATAGTTATGATATGTATTTATTTTTTTTATCATGGGGTATGTACGGGTAGGATTGGGTGTATGGGTGCCTAATCGTGATATTCTATGGGTATACATATGTGAGCCTTATTTTATTTTGCATGTTTGCGCTTCGTCGAATTTCGAGGACAAAATTCCCGTAATAGTGGGGAAGTATGTAACACCCCATAATTTTTAAACCAGTAATAATTTAATTTAATTCAAAATTCGAAAAAAATATATAAAAAATGGATTTAATTATTTTTGGCAATTAAAAATGTTGGATTTTATTTATAGAAAATGGGATTTTAATCGGAATTGAAATCGAGGGAGAAATAGGGATTTTATATATATAAATTTATGGGCGTTCTTGGGCACCTAACTAGACCGAATCGATTCGTTCTGGCAGTGTTGTAGTTTTAATAGAATTCTAATTGCATTTAAACTCATTATCTTTTCTCACATTAAAATAACCCGGGGTTAGACTTTTCTAAACACTTTTTCATTAACATTTAAACCAGAATACTCCTACATCTTTACCACCTTTAATCTACAAACCCTAGCCCCAAATTTCATCAGGAAGTAACCCAAGTTTTGAAGGCTTAAACTGTGTTGTCTCGAGATTGTTCAAGAACAAGCCTTTCTTAATTTTTCAAAAGGAACGCAACCATCTAATCAGAATTTTCAACGACCTTTCATCAGGAATGAATAATTATATTCTCTTTTTTTAGTATTTTTCCTTTTTAAATGTCTTCTAAACATTAATTTACATGTTTTTCTTAAAATAAATTAGCAACCTTAATTAGGGAAAGTGAAATCTAATTTGGGACTATTTTTGGTGAAAAGTCTTAATATTAATTAAGACTTGTAACCCTTGTGTGCCTAGGGTAGAAATTGAACTTTTGGTTAATATAGGGGTAGGTTTGCTTGTAGAAACCATAATCGTGTTATTTAAATTAAAAACGGACTTGTGCAATCATATGAAATTATGTAGGTATGATCAAAGTGAATTATTATTGTGTGCCTCATAAACTCGCATGATGTTGAAATTATAATTGTTGAAATAAATAAATTGTGTTAATTATGACAATGGATTGAAAGAATTTAAATTAAAGTTAATTGTGATCGCATGAGATTATTGATAAATTTGAATGTGCAAATTATTATTTTGATTATAATTATCATCGCGGGAATGACGGGAATTTGGGTAGCCACGCTCTCACCTTAATTTTAGAAATACTTGTCAAGTATAGGACTAGTGGGTATGCCTCAGTTGCGGTTAACACTTTCTAGGTATGGGACTAGTTAGTGTAGATTTTCAGGGATGGGATATTCCGGGAAGGGGTTGATTTTGGTGTCGTTCCGTTGATTTGGATAATCTAGGTGCGAGACTAGGAAGAGATAAATAATAGAAATTCATCCTATAATATAGGGTAGGACGTGTTTTTGTTTTGGAGACCTCTAGGTATCAGACTAGGGGTAGGTTCGAGGATTATGCTCTATAATAGGGTGGGGCTAATTTAAGATAATGAGAACATGGTAAATTTGAGAATTGATGGCTAAGGTAATAGAGGGGTATAAAAAATGAATTGGTGTCGTTAATAAGTGCAGGAGGAACAGAATACGGGTTGACTTGCTATTGCGACGTGGGGGTATGTTGGTGGCATTAATAAGTGCAAGGCTGACACGATACGGGTTAGCTGACTATTATGATGTGTCGTGTGTGGAACTTCGTCAATAAGTGCAGCTCTAACAGAATATGGGCCGACTGGTTATAGCGAGGGGAATTTATGTGGTGTAAAACTTTAAACGGGCTTGAATAAGTGAAGAACATACACTAGGGTCGGCTGGCTATGACGACACTGCTATAAAAAATAAAAAAAAGTAAAAAAATAAAAAAATAAATAATAATAATAATAATAATAATAATAATAATAATAATAATAATAATAATAATAATAATAATAATAATAATAATAATAATAATAATAATAATGTGATAATGTGATAAACCAATTTAAATAAAGATGGTGACTTTAGAAGTAATTACCGAATTGTGATAACATAAATTGGACTTAAACTCTTGGGGTGGCATAATCACAAGATTAGTCGATAGCTGTTTATTTTTACACGCACGTTAATAATTATCGCATTTAATTTAAAATACTATATTGTTGTGTTTATTATGTATAATGCTACTATCTGGGTTCACGGACCGTAATTGGGGAGAGTAGCTTGTATTCATGCGGTGGGCTCTGACCCATTGTGTTGACTAACATTTCAGGTCTAGCGTCGGAGTAGCTACATCGGAGTAATCAGAGATATTTTAGAGGTGCAGTGTTTGTCAATTTATAAAATACCGCAAGTGCATGGGCTATTATAGAATAGCGAGTGTAAGTACGGGTCAAACCCGCAAAGATTTGTCAATTTTAACTTTTAAAAGAATTGCAACTGTCCAACTAGAATAAATGGGATAGAGAATGATTATGAACTACACTAAATAAAAGCAATTACGATAAATGAGGGTAACAGAAGATATTTGTAAACAATTAGGATTCAGGGTCCATTTATCACGTAACTAATATTGCACACTAATTTATTGTTGTTATTCCCCTTTTATAACTAAAATTAAACTGACTCTCACTGCGTTTAATTCAAAAAATATTTTTACGTCTCTAATAGATGGCTAAAATACCTATTCCCTTAGAAAATACAAGTTTTAAAGTTCACAAATGTATTTAAGCATGGACTATCAAAACAATCAAACTGCAAGCATAATCCATCAAAAATTACTACTTTTAAATCTCAAAATTTGATTTGACAAAATAATTTTGAAGGTTTTAAAACACACTCTCGTGTCATTTTAAAATGAATACCTAATCTTTTATAATAATTAAAATAGGTAGGGAATAAACAACAATCAAATTAACGTGATAATATTAGCTAACTATGATAAACTCCACCCTAATCCTAATAGAATAATCATGTTATCATAATGAAAGAGAAATTGCAAGAATGAGTAGAGATTTTCATTAATAAATCAAACTTAAAAATAGTTCTATCAAAACAATCTTCAATCCTCTAAAAAAAATGATAAAGACTTAGCCCTCAAATTGAATACAATCACTCTCAAATTACTCTCTCTAAAATTCTCCCTAAATTGTGATCCCAAAGGTCCTTTTTATAAGACAAGTGCTGAAGTATTTAAGTTGTGGTGGGACACTTTCTGATTGGCCGAATGGTGTTGGTAGTTATCTCTCCACTCTTTAATCTTTGGATCGGGATAAGTTGCCGAATTTCCCCCCACTTGAAAACTTTTATCTTTTCTTGCTGAACATGCATGCCGAGTTTCATCCAAACCGGAGAATAAAAATTAAAAACAGCTTTTTTCGAACGACCCTAAAAATCATCTTTTGGGCGCCTTTTTTAAGTTGACCATCAACTTGCACCAAATTCCATAATTACCTGCAAAAATTTCACTAGGCAATTTTTTTCACAAATTAGCACAAGAATATTATAAAATTATCGAAGTGCCCATTTTTTACTTAAAATTGCCATTTTCAATATGAATTCAATCATTCTTGCATTTTTCCTCTTTTTAATAAAATAGTACTAAGAACTTATTAAATAAACTAAAATGGGACTAACAAAGTATAAATTCGGGTAAAATATAAAAAAATAAGTCACTCATCAAATACTCCCAAACCTAAACTTTGCTAGTCCTCGAGCAAAACTAAAATTTTCAAATCTTACTCACTTTCGTAGGAATCATGATTGCACTTAGCATGTGCAACAAGCCTTTAAACCCCTAGGTTACCATAGTGAATGAGTTTTGTCTCGTGAGGGTTTGCAATGAATATACCCACAAAATTCAAAATCTTAACTCAATACAAAAGACTCAAAAGTAATATAACCAATTTTGAATGAAAACTTCATAAATATACTAGAACTTTACTTTTCAATCTCAACTTATCATGTGTGTGTGCATAGCCAATATAACCGTCCATTTAAAAAGATTGGATCGATACATTTCTTTATCCGAAAGTTCGTTATGATTTCAAAATCTCACGGGATGCACTCGCAATCGAACACTCAAAAATAAGTTATTTTCTCTCGGTATATATGAATAAAAGAGCAAGTTTAGATGAGAAAATTTCACATATACATGATAAAAAAAGGACTTTTTTTGGATGAATATGATCTCATGAATAAAAAATCGATTACTTGTTTGAAAACATTAGATCACATCATATATCCTATTCATCTTCTCTCCACACTATAACTAACTTCACTTGAGATCGATTGGGACTTTCTTTGGTTGTATTATAGGCTCAGGTTTGGCTAGAAAGAATGATTTTTGGAGTTTAAAATGTCTGAGAATATAGAGGTTTTTTGGTAATTTGACTTTAAGGCACTTTTTTTCTTCTAACCTCCATTTTTCTTTTCTCTTCTCTTTTTTTTTTTCTTTTCAACTCACATTTTTTTTCATTTTTTCTTTCTTTCTTTCTTTCTTTTTTTCACACATCATTCTTTTGCAAACTTTTTTTTTCTTTTTTGGCCTTTTTTCATACCGTAATTTTACCCTAGTATTCTCTGAAAATGGGCACGACTTCCTTTTATGGGCTTTATCTCCCAGTTGGAGTTAGGTAGGACAATGAATTTTCAACAAAAGGCTTATTTTCTTTTTGGCTCAAATGGGCTTGCAATGGAATAATGTAAAAAGGCTAGAGTTTATTCTTAATTTTGGGGTTTCAAACGATGGCCTAATCTCATTTCTCAAGTTTTGTAAAGTTGATTTGTGTCTCAAGACGACTTTTTAAGACTTCTAGTGCTTAAGATTCACATTTTTTACTTTTTGTTTTCAGTACTCGAACAAAATAATGAATTTGAGATCATCAACAAATTTATCACTCAAGGAAAGTTTGAGTTATTTTAACTCGGATCGATTTGAATCTCTCGCAAATGATGATTGGTAAAAAATCTTATCGGGTTAAAATCTCCACATTTATTCGTTAAGTACATTAAATTTCGCCTCAATATCCATTTTCGATCATATTATATGGCTAATGTGTAAAAATTTTCATAATTTAATAGATCGATGAATTAATTCTATATTAAGAAATCGTTTCAAAACTCAATTATATTATGAATCTTTTTGAATTTTTGAAATTTTTTCTGATTTTTTTTTTTCAAAAATACCATCCTTACCCCTAAACCTAAATTTTACATTGTCCTCAATGTATGTTGAAATAAAAATATGGACAAAGAAAATAAAGTAAATAAGTAAAATGATGATACATGTTAACTAAAAAATAACAAAAAAATACACAAATAATATACAAACACGTGACAATTACACTCATTCACCATAAATTAATAATCGAAAGAGTTGTGGGTCATTCCAATTAATAAATTTTATAGCACTAAGTGCCAAAACATCATAAATTTTAGAGAATGACCGCACAACACAAATTTTAACCATAAATCCAGGGTCATAATGGTGTGCACCAGCATTATCAATAATAAACAAATTTGACTTGCACAAATCATATGACGATACATCACACGGGGATAATAAATTGCAATAAGGATCCAAATATTTACTACCTTTTTTTGAAAATAATCACGTAAAATTGGGGATGCATACTTCACTCCTAAATGTGAGACTTTATGAAAAGCGCGGGAAGAAAAGGTATCATGCGCTGATATGCTTTCTTCATAAAAAATCGGAGGACCGTCATAAATACTTAAAGTGTCACTAAAATCGGATGACATATCCTCAAATAAATTTTTCAACATATAAAAAGAATCAGGATTGAGAACTTATTTCATGCGGTGGACTCCATACCTGATTTGTTGTGTTGTGGTGAAGAAGCAATGGAATTCGTGTCCCAATCCGTAGACGGTTGTTGAACCTCGTCGATGAATACTGAGGCGCACGTGGACTCGTGTGTTGTGGAAGCTTATGTGAGTGGACTCTTGTGTTGCACTGTAGAAGAGTGGTTGAAGATTATACGTTAAGGCGGGATCAAGTCATTGAGTAAGTCATTTATCAACTTTTATAATTTTGTATCATAGTGAACTATTTTGTTGGATCGTCTAAGGTTTTTTCCTTTGTGTTTTCTCTCATACATCGTCGTGTTATGTTGTGTTTATTTATTTTATCTACTTATCACCTAGATGCATGTTTTGGGGTAAAAATATTATTGTATGTAAAAAACACTCTCCTACGTAGACCGATGAACAATAGACACGTGTATTCCTACATAGCTATTCAACTATCTTGATTGGCATCAGTGATACTAAGTCGGCTAGAATGCCGACCAGCTCTCAGAATGTGAACCATCAGGAATAACAAAAGTTATTCGGATGGAAAGGCGACCAACACTGAATTTTAAGAGTCTCATTTATTATATACAGATGTTAATGCCTGGAGATATAAAGGCATTCCATCTCTAGGCATCCGGACCATTATAAATATGTAATCTCCCTTAGCTCAAAGGGACGATTCAACTAATCTCAAGCACACCATACTGAGCTATTGTAACCACCAACAATAATACCAATAGTGGACGTAGGCTTTTTACAGGTGAACCACTCTAAATATCTTTGCCTCTTATGTATTTCTTTAGATTACTTTTATTTATTTATCTGTGATTATAAAACTGGCCCCTTTCCATTTTTAGACATCAACATGTTGGCTTCATCTATGGGAACGAAAGCTTGTCATCATTCTCTACCTCTTGTGTTTTCCTATTTTAAAGAATGACCAATGTTTCGAAAAGCAACCCCGTGGCTGTAGAAAATAACCTAAATCCATTTGCTCCCCCTAATGAGACAAATCTCCACAGAATTTTACTCAACTTGGCTAGAGGACAGGAAGCCATGCAAGAGTTAGTTGGATAATTGGCTCGTACGATAAAAGACAAATCTTCTAATTCCAAGAGGGACACGCCACCCGGCTGTTAGAAATGAGAGGAGTTATTACTCCATGTCTTCTTGTGATAGATCATACCGTCTTGGAGCAACATCGTCATTTCGATCAACTTATTATTATGATGGAAGATCTTTCTCCAACGAGAGACCAAGCGTGTTGGAAGAAATGAGTAGGGAATCTGCCTTTGATCGTTTAGGTCCTCAGGGCAACTAGATGCTATCGCAGGGAGCAAGAACGTCCTCGTGAGTACAGAAATGGATCCATGAGATCCAGAGCTAGCATGAGGGTCTCTGAGCGTGCTTAGCAAACTTCTCAGGAAGGGAGCTCAACACATTTACACAACAAAGCCACGAAAGCTGCTTCACCCAAATCTAAGCCAGAGGAACATTATTAGAAGGGATTTATGCAACAATCGGAAGATCGTCTAGGGGAAATGGCTAAAACAAAAAATCCTTTGCAAAGAAGTTTTGTCACAGGATCACCTTTTGTCCAGGCTATTTTGGACTACCCCACACCTTTCAAATTCAAACCACCTGTTGTTCCTCCTAAATATGATGAAAAAACTGATCCAGTCATCTATATTGAACAGTATCAAGCTGTTGTTGATATCTATTATGTCCCCGACAAAATGAGGTGTGGGGATTTCTCTAATTCCATCACAGATCCAACTCAAATATGGTACACCAATCTGCCCAAAGGTAAAATTTCTAGTTCCCATCAATTGGGCGAATTATTTATTAATAGCCGATCAAGAGTGTTACTCATCTCTCACCACAAACCTGGAGAAAGTACTAAGGATCACGTTACATGCTTCAATAATGAGAAATTAAAAGGGATGGATTACGAAGAAAAGATAGTCATTGTAGCCCTGACGAGTGACTTACTTTCCAAGGATCTTTACTATGTTATAGAAAAAAATTCACCTAAAATTATGAAAGAGCTGATGGTTAAGGCTGATAAGATTATGAACGCCCAAAACTTCTCACTTGTCAAGGTCTAAAACTATGACAAGTCAAACTTGTCAAGGTCTAAGACTGTGATAAGTTTGGGGGTGATAAAGACATTTATCACAGACTTGTATCGTGACAAGTTTGTTAGATTTATCACGGACATTGACCGTGATAAGTCCGTGACAAAGAAAAACTATTTATCACGATCAAAGATCATGACAAATAGAAGATTTTAAAAAACAAAACTGTTGGGAAATATGGCCACTGCCATTCCCAGCAGTATATTTGTACCTATTATAGCAAATTTTAACATGTCCAAACAGTATATATGTCAAGCAACATTCACTATTCAATAGCCAATACAAATAAATACAAATATTCATAACCAAAACCAAACCAACATGTAAATATCCATAACCAAATAAAAAAAATAAAAATAATATCCAATA
This sequence comes from Sambucus nigra, assembly GCA_949130495.1. Taxonomy (NCBI): domain Eukaryota; kingdom Viridiplantae; phylum Streptophyta; class Magnoliopsida; order Dipsacales; family Adoxaceae; genus Sambucus; species Sambucus nigra. Next base: position 221,878,907 of record OX422221.1, on the reverse strand, counting down.
TCCAAATAAAGTAAATACAAATAATATCATGGAGTAGGGTTTATAGTAGGTCAGAGGAGGAAGGAAGGCCACACAACATATGAATTGAGACACCCATTAATCTGTCAAATGCTGCATTGTTCTTCTAACCACAAAGATGCATTCTCTCGTTCGGTCACAGTATGCGTGATGCGAACCTTTGCCTTAAAGTCTTGCATGGCACGTCCATGAACCAATATACCCGGGTGGGTGTACGGATCCCTCAACCCCCTAGCTATCGGCGTGCCACTAAATATGTTTATTAAAAATACGCACGACATAGGTTGTTCGACGGGGGTCAAGATAGGAAATGGATCATATAAGGGCGGCGAGTTTGTGTGTATTGACGATGGAGCAGTGACGTCCTCGTCTACCCCCTTCCCCTTGCCCTTTCCCTTATTGAAGGTGGACCCCCACTGACACTTCATAAAGGCGTACATATCTAGGACCATCACCTCCAACCTTTATAGCTTATCATCGTGGGTATCCACCTTACGATCCAACCCGGTGTTGCTCATCTCTATCCCGATGATCCTCGACTTCCCCACCCGAGAGTTCACCCCCTAGTCCTCCCCTTATGATCCTCCTCGAGCACTTGGATGAGTGTGTTCATAGCCAAAGTTCCTTTGTCGGCATCAAATTTCTTTTCATGTACTTCCTTAAGCTTTGCCTGAAACGACAAAAATTACACAATTGGTTAATTAAGCTAATAAAAAGTTATAACGTAATTAAAAAATTAAACATTTATAACTTACAATCGTGGTTTCCATGCTCGGGGACACCTCCTTATCCTTACCTTTCTTCGTCCGGATTACCACATAGGCATCGAGTCTATATGGCCTACCCCCAGGGCCACTCCCCGTCTCCTGAAATAAAATAAGGCAGAATTAGTAAGTAACGCAAAGTAATGTTAAATTGGAAATACATAAAACTAAAATTAAAGAAAATAAAAACTTACTATCCCGTGCTCCACCTCGGCATAAGACGTCCGCCGGAGTAGTCCACATCCCCCTTTTTTCACCCGGTTTGCCCTCCCCGATTGACGAGATGTCAATTGTCGCTCCTCGATCTCATTGTTGACAAATTGATTCCATTATGCTAATGAGATTGTCTCCTTCGGCGGGACGGTATCGCGTACTCTGATAATGGACTCCCGGGTCTGCCCAAAGTACCATGCCCACATGTTTTTCTTTCACGTCTTATAATGGTCTCTCAATTTTTCCAACGTGGAGTCATAGACATGTGAGGGCAGGCTGAATTGATCACGTCAAACAATTACAAACCAAAAAGAAAGTAAGTGTTAGTTGTATTTAAATTATAAAATATAGATACACTATCTGTAATGCCCCCTAGATGGCCATCTTGAGATCATTTGGCACCTTCCTCCAATCAGTGTACCCTAGGCTGATGATCACCTTCAGCAACTCTAGGGATCTATCCAACAGTGTCGTATTGTTCTCGATGGCGGACCCCAATTTGCCCCATTTTAGGGGCCTAGTGGCAGAGGAGCCTTTGTCGCCTCCGCTATCGCAATGCCCTGATGAAAACATTTTCTACCATAATTGTTGTTATTAGTACATACATGTATATGAGAAAATGATCAAAACCAAATGAATTAGAATATTGTATGAGTTAACAACATTATAAATCTAAAAATATTGTTTCAATATCGGGTCATGCCATGGACTTTGAATTAATGCTTAAATTGATTAAAATCCAAATTAACATATTCACTAATCAAAAAACCAATTTTGATTCAAATACAATAATAACAAAGAACTATAAGAATACAAGTTAACGACATTATAGATCTAAATATCGTTTCAATATCGGGTCATGTCATGGACTTTGAATTAATGCTTCATTTAATTAAAATCCAAATTAAAATATTCACTAACCAAAAATCATTTTTTATTCAAATCCGATAATAATAAAGCACTAGAAGAATACAAGTTAACGATATTATAAATCTAAATATTGCTTGAATATCGGGTCATGTCCTGGACTTTGAATCAATGCTTAATTTAATTAAAATCCAAATTAACATATTCACTAACCAAAAAACCAAAAAACCAAAAAAATCGATAATAACAAAGTATTAGAAGAATACACCCACTGGTTATTACAAGCATTAAATTGGTCAAGTACAAATGAATTAAAAACATTAAACTATTGATCGATAATAATAAAGCACTAGACTAATACACCCACTAGTCATTACAAATAATTGGAATACTTATTACAAATCTAAAAATTATTTCAAATTCGGGTTACCATAAAAAATGGATTTATATTCGGTAGGAGCAGTCAAGTCATCCACACTACTTTTTAGACGCTTTGGCGCATGTAAGACTATTGACCATGACTTGTTGTTGATATACTCCGAGTAAAACACTTGCTTGACCTTTTGAAAAGCACAAACAAGCGGCTCATTGTTCACGTGTTTGGTGCTCTTCAACTTGAACAAGCCAACCATGATCAAATTGGTACCAGGATCAACTTTAGAAGCATTTTTATCCTTAACTCTTACCCAATCACAGTAAAACACAACCTCTTTGAAGCTTATATAGTCATTTTTAAATATATTTTGAATTACACCATAGTAAGTCATTTCAGCTTTAACGAGGTTTTTATCTTTCGCTCTCGCTTGAAAATAAGTAAAAGCCTTGTATAAAATGCTTTGATGTCCTCACTTGGTGCCTTTGGCCCACGTATCAACAAAGATAACATCAAAAATTCAGGTCTCATACACTATGAAGGAGGGAGGTTGAGTAGGGCTAGGACTACTGGCCACACACTCTAATTGGCGATTACATTTTCAAATGGCTTGAAACCATCTATTGATATTACCAAACAAATGGTATGTTGTCCTCAAGTGAAATCAGAATACTCAAAACTCATTCTCTTCCAAGTTGTAGAATTAATAGGATGACGCATGATATTATCCCCAACTTCTGCCCTAGCAAGCCAAGTCATTGCCTCTGTTATCCATGGTACTATGAAAAATCTCTTTAATCTATGCCCAACAGGAAAATATTTCAATATTTTTTTAGGCACTTTTGAGCACATGCCTTCCTTTCCAGTAAATTGGACATATCTAGGTTCATAGTTTACGGGACCCTGATCGAGATTTTCATACTCCTTTCAGTATAGTATGTGTAATACCCCGTATTTTCGTATTATTTATTTTTGGGGATTAATTGAATTATGTGAATTAATTAAAAATTAATCTGGATAAAAATATTAACGAGATGTGAGTTAGTATTTGATTATAATGTGTATACTTGGCGATATATGAATATTGGTAATATCGAAATTGTCGCGAGATTGAAATACGGCAATTTGGGAAACTTTGTTGGGACGCGCGTGACAGTCGCGTCAGGAATATAATTATTTGAATTAAAATATGAATTTTATTTTTATCACCCGTATGGTCATTTTGAGTGCGCCAACGCGTCCGGAAGGGTCGAAATAGTCAGAAAACACTAGCCGGGGGTTAAGTTTGGGTTCCGGGGCATTATTGGGCCATACCGGTAACTTATAGGGGCATTTTGGTAATTTCGAAAATCTGGGAATTAAAACCCACGAAAATAAGAGATAAAAATCTGACTCTTTCCTTATCCACTTAACCCACTACTTGCACTAAGGGACTTAATGGGCTACGGGAGAAGTTAAGAAATAGTCTTAACTTGCCAAAACCCAACCACACCTCCATTGTCATCATCCTTAGAGAAACTTGTAGAGAGAGAGAGAGAGAAGAGAATTCTGCAGAAAGAGAGAGGAAGAACAACTCAGCCTTCAAGAGTCAACATCAAATTCAGAGAAAGATTAAGGCAAGTGGTTTAATGTCAATTAATTCAATGCTATGTTTTCCATGTTTAGGAAATTTCGAAATTGATCTTGGAAGATGATATAGACCCATGAATTGGAAGTTAAAAGCTATAAATTATGTTAGGGATTGCATGTAGTAACATTCTGGACGAATTATGTGTTCAAAACAGAGCTATTGATGATCTAAAAATGGATTTTAGGAGAGTTTATTGATGTTATTGAAAGAAGAAGAAATATGGAAATTTTGATGAAGTTTTGATCTAAACAAAGCCTTGAATGATGAATTATTGGTTTTAGAACATTAATACTGTTGTAGGATGATAGTATGATGATATTATAACCTTGTCTTAGAGTTTCATGCTTGTAAATGGTGTTTTGGGACGAATTGAAAACTGCAAAACTAAGCAGGCCGTAGCCATACCTGGTGCGTTCGATCGATCGATGTTCATCAGTCGATCGATCGACCACCATTGATCGATCGAAGGAAAAGGTCGATCGATCGACTTTCCCAGAATGAGTAAAGTTTTTTTCCCTATTTAAATTTTAATGGTGGTAACCCTTGGAAAATATTATTGGTGAACTTATGAATACCCTTAAACTTAACGAAGACCAGTAGACATGATTATGAAACTTGGACCGTAATTAGAATTCAATTTGAGGAATTATTCTAAATTAATGAAATTCGATAAGTGAGATAATATTTTGGTTAATAGTGTAAATTCGAATAATTTGATGAAATGAGGTTTGGGGCAGAAGTAAGGACCATAGGAATAAAGATGTTATACGTGGGAATAATAGGAACTTAATAATCTATTTTAGATAGGTTTTAAGTATAAGAAACTACGACGTGAGACGTGTCGACAGTTTAAATATTATATTATCGAGAGACTTAAAACATATGATATTGGAATAATGGTATAGGGATGTAGAGTATACCTTTATTAATATTGAATTATCTAAGATGTGTGAATGCTTAGTATATGATTTTTATATGTATGACATACCTACCATACTTGCTATCACGGGAGGTTACGTTCGCTTAGGGCCTTCTTATCCTTGTGTTGCCCGTATTTAGATTGGTACCTCGAGGACATAGTTCAAGAGAACGACTTATTTGTGAGTTAATAAGCCAGCTGACTATGGAGCGTAGGTATGTACGTGACCATGGATATGTTGAATTATGTTCGCCTCCATTTTTGTGTGTGGTGCTTATTCCAACAATTCCTGAGAGATTCGGAATTTGTGATCCTTATGTACGTGATGTACCGGGATGGATAACAGAGTATGTGTGCACCGCAGCTTAGCCTTTGGGTGCTTGTATTGTATATTTATGATGTGAATAATATACGGTTAAATGAAAAGTAAACTGCTATGTTAAATTGTGGGTATAGTAATTATAACATATGAAAAGATACAAGGGGACAAATATCAATAAATGGTTTGGTTAATAATTGGGAATCCGAGAATTAAAGTAGAACTCTCTATTTAAATTGCTAAGGTTGGAAATTAAACATGAACCGAGTAGAAGTGTTAGGAACTCTTTGGAATTAGATAGTTATGAGAAAACACATGAATGGGTACAGGAACGTTAGGAGTGCACAGTTGGACGAGAGGTGAGTATTTCATGTGAGAGCACGTCCTAACATGTATCTTGTATTTATTGTTTTAATTATTATTAAAGCACTTGCTGTTTTTAAAATACTCTCCACATTCGGGCTCTGACCCGTTTGCTTTCAAATCTATCTTTTTGTAAAAATCATTTTAGGTGCCTAGCCACAAGGACACCATGCTTAGGATCCTCATACAGGTGACGAGCTGTAGCTGTTTGTGGAAGTTACAGGGACTTGATTTTAGACGCTTCTATCATTTGGATTCCATGTTCAGTATTCTTCAGTTGTAGGGCATGTTGCCCAAATTCTATTAGAGACATTTCCATTTCAGTTTTTCAGACTTTGGCATGTATTAATCCAGCATTCAGTATTTCGTTACTTATTTCATTTGTGGGATTTGTTGTGAGGAGTTTTTCCTCCGGATTTATTTATATCTTGTGATGGTTATTCTATTATTTCGTTATCGTGAATGGTGATATTATTCTTGCTTTAAATCTTTTACTGCATGTTAATCAGACTTTAATTAAAATTTGACAACTTACTTTTTAAATACTAGGTGGTTAGTAATAATAAAAAAAAAAAATTCGACAGTGATGCTATTAACTGAGCCAACTTGGCATTTTGATTTAATTTAATAAAGGAGTAGCTACCCGGTATTTAATTAGTCGGGGTGTCACAGGTGGTATCAGAGCATCAGGTTCTAGTGTCCTTTAGGATCTGAACGGCTTATTATGTTTCCGCTGAGATTTGTTTGATGTAGAGCCCTATATTTTAGGATTGTTGTGTTCTTTTGTATATGCTACGTTCTTCAGCTATTTTAAGTTTATAACTGTGAACTTATAGACTTTATTCTTATTTCAGAATGCCTCCACGACGTGCACCACGGGTTCCCAGGAATGCAACGCCAGAACCACAGCCCGCCCCAGTTCAGGGCACGATGAACGCCGCTGAGGTTGCAGCCATAGCAGCCCAAGCGGTAAATGCTGCATTAGCCGTAGTTCAGCAGGCACCACCTCAGGCGCCAGTTGCCGTGCCAGTTCAGCCATATGCATTCCCGTCTGCCTGGGAACGTGTACGTGACGCTTTTCAGAAAGCGCATCCGCCAAAGTTTGCAGGTAGCTCAGATGTGGTAGTCTCGAGCTAGTGGAGGAAGGATATACAGAGGCACTTGAGGATGTATGAGTGCACTGACGTTCAGAGGTAGGTATTGACTACTTTTAAGCTGGTGGGATCTGCACTACAGTGGTGGGAGTCTATTACCACCATGGAGGAGAGGGATACTCTCACTATTCAGGACTTTTGGGTGCGGTTTGACCGCAAGTACTTTCCGTCTGCTGTTCACACGGAAATGAGGAGGAAGTTGATGAACCTTCGACAGGAGGGTAAGACCGTGGCCGAGTATGAGGCGGAGTTCACGAAACTGTTGAATATCGTTCCGGATGAGATACCGACAGAAAAGAAGAAGATTGAGAAATTTACCGACGGGTTGACATGGAGGATCCGTCAGCATCTGTTAGGGAACCTTTCATTGGCCACTTATTCTGATGTGGTTAACGCTGCTTTGCTCCATTGCCAGGACCACCGCTTTCACTTGACAGAGGGGAAGCGATCAAGAGAGTCCAGCCATCAGGGCAGGACAGGGGGAAATGGTGCCAGCAGGGCACAGTCAGCTTAGGGTCAGTATAGGCAGAGTGATCAAGGTTCCCAGTAGGGGGATCATAAGAGGTTCCGATAAGGGGGTTTCAGGAACGGTCAGGGAGGATTCCGAAATGGCCAGCAGGGTCATAACGGCCAGCAGGGTCAAAATGGTCAACATCAGCAGTTTCACCAGGGCCACCAAGGCCAGGGCAGAAATGGTAACGGCCACCAGGGCCGAGGGCATCAGGGACAGCGAGGAGGAAACTTCCCGGGGAAGTGTTTCATTTGTGGTAAGATTGGCCACAAACATCAGGATTATCCTGATAAGGGCAGGGCCCCGCAGCAGTAGCAGGGTGCTCGACATGAGCCACAGAGGCCACTTTTTCCACCTGCTCTTCTAGCTCCAGCCCAGGTGCCAGCTCTTCCAGCCATTCCAGCAGTTCCTGTACATCAGGGGCAGTTATAGTATGGACGTGTTTATAACGTTCACCAGGTAGCAGCTCCATAGGCACCACCCGCGATTGAGGGTATGTTTCCTATCCATGGTACTATGGGTCGGGTTTTGTTTGATACGGGGGAAACACATTGTTTTATAGCTACACATTTTGCGAAGGCCTTAGGGTTGTTAGCTACGGCAGAGAGCACAGTTACGTGTGTAGACTCACCATTGGGGAGTGGGTCACTTATCTTCTTTATATGCCGGGGAGTGGGAGTAGAGCTTGGGAGTTTGGTATTACCTGCAGATATGTTGGTATTAGATATGCATGTTCACGATGTGATTATCGGTATGGATTGGCTCGCTGATTATAGAGCCATGATTGATTGCTTCGGTGGGAGCATTATTTTTGCCATTCCGGGGTAAGAGATGTTTGTAGTGGCGATGCCTCGCCCAGAGGGAGGTTCGACCGCTCATTTATATTATTTAGAGGAGGAGACCTCTAAGGAGGTGGTGATACCACTTGATTCGATTCCGGTTGTTAGAGAGTTCGCCGACGTATTTTAGGATATACCTGGATTACCCCCCAGTCGAGAGATAGACTTTGTTATAGACTTATTACCGGATACGAGACCTATAGCACGCGCACCATACCGTATGGCTCCAGCTGAGATGAGGGAGTTACGGGAACAGATTGAGCAGTTGTTGGGTCAGGGGTTTATTCGGAGGAGTACTTCACCGTGGGGTGCCCCTGTGTTGTTCATGAAGAAGAGAGATGGTTCACTAAGATTGTGTGTGGATTACCGGGAGTTGAATAAGGTCACGATACGGAATAAGTATCCGTTGCCTCGAATCGATGACCTATTCGACCAGTTGAGAGGAGCTTCTTGCTTATCAAAGATTGACTTGCGATCTGGATACCATCAGTTGCGTATCAGGGAGGAGGACGTCTCGAAGACTGCATTCTTATCGAGATATGGTTCTTACGAGTTTCGGGTTATGCCATTTGGTTTGACCAACGCTCCAGCAGCGTTTATGAACTTGATGAATAGGGTGTTCAGGGATTTCCTAGATCAGTTTGTCATTGTCTTCATCGATGATATTTTGGTTTACTCCCAGACAGAGGAGGAGCACGCCGAACATTTGAGGCAAGTTTTGCAGACGCTACGTCAGAACGAGCTGTATGCAAAGTATGAGAAATGCGGGTTTTGGCTGAAGGAGGTTTAGTTTTTGGGGCATATTATTTCCGACCGGGGAATATCTGTTGATCCGGGGAAGGTATCCGCGGTGAGGGAGTGGGGACAGCCCATGACACCGACTGAGATTCGTAGTTTCTTGGGCTTAGCAGGATACTACAGGAGGTTTATTCGGGGTTTCTCCACGATAGCAGGTCCGTTGACACATCTGACTCATAAGAATGTGCCATTCATCTGGAGTGATGTCTGTTAGTTGGAATTTGATGAGTTGAAGGATAAGTTGACCTCAGCACCGGTGATAGCATTGCCGAGACCGGGAGTTGAGTATCTTGTTTACACCGATGCGTCCTTACAAGGACTTGGAGGTGTACTACAGCAGGAGAGTCATGCCATAGCTTATGCTTCCCGTAAGCTTAAGCCTCACGAGAAGAATTACCCTACCCATGACTTGGAGTTAGCGGCAGTGGTATTTGCCCTTCGTATTTGGAGACATTACCTTTTGGGAGAGAAGTTTCTATTGTTCACGGATCACAAGTCCCTACAGTACCTATTCACGCAGAAGGAGTTGAATATGCGGCAACGGAGGTGGCTTGAATTCGTGAAAGATTATCAGTTCGATATCCAGTATCACCCGGGGAAGGCTAAAGTGGTGGCAGACGCGTTGAGCCGTAGGCCAGTAGATGAGGTGGCAGGGGTGTGGAAGGCCAAGTGGAAGGAGTTGGGACACCAGGATGTAGTGGCTCGATCATTCATGTCTGTGATGACCGTTACACCACAAATTGTCACGAAGGTGGTAAAGGCACAGGCAAAAGATTCGTTCTGTCAGGAGCAGATAGTCCGATTACTAGCAGAGGGAGCCGAGTCCTATACCGTTAGCTCAGACTGGGGATTATGCTTCAATGGGAGATTGGTAGTTCCGGAAGGGGAAGAATTGCGGCACGAGGTGATGGCAGAGTCGCACGGCTCACGATTCGCGGTACATCTCGGAGGGGACAAAATGTATCAAGACATGAGGCGACAGTATTGGTGGAGCGGAATGAAGAGAGATATTGTCGTGTTTGTTTCAAAATGCGCCACTTGTCAGCTAGTTAAAGTGGATCATCAGAGACCAGCAGGACTTCTACAGCCATTGGAGGTCCCGATGTGGATGTGGGAGAGCATATCCATGGATTTTATCACGGGGTTGCCTACGTCTCAGAGAGGTCACGACTCCATTTGGGTAATTATGGACAAGGTGTCCAAAGTTGCTCATTTTCTACCCGTAAGGACAGACTACACTGCGGGACAGTATGCCCAGCTCTTCATTTCAGAGATAGTGAGACTTCACGGTGTGCCCCTAAATATCGTGTCTGACCGTGACAAGATATTTGTTTCACGATTTTGGGAGAGTTTTCAGGAGGCCATGGGCACGGAGTTGCGGTTGAGTACGGCGTACCACCCGCAGATCGATGGGTAGATCAAGCGTACAAATCAGATGTTGGAGGACATGCTACGTATGTGCACCATTGATTTTGAGGGTGGATGGGAGCAGTATCTTCCACTGGTGGAGTTTGCTTACAATAATTCCTACCAGTTCACTATTGGCATGGCTCCATTTGAGGCGTTGTACGGTAGACCTTGTCGTTCCCCAGCATGTTGGTTGGAGGTGGGGGACAACAAACTACTTGGGTCGGAAGTGATTCAGGATACTTCGGCAAGGATTGAATTGATACGGAGCCGCATTCGGGTAGCTCAGGATCGGCAGAAGAGCTATGCTGATGCGAAGAGATTCTTCAGGGAATTTGCAGTGGGGGATCAGGTTTTGCTCAGAGTATCTCCGATGAAGGGGATCATGCGTTTCGGGAAGAAAGGGAAGTTGGCACCGAGATATGTGGGACCATTCCCTATTATTGAGCGGATTGGGCCGGTTGCGTATAGACTTGGGTTACCGGAGCATTTGCATCGGATTCATGATGTGTTCCATATTTCCTCGCTTAGGAAATATATTAGAGACGATTTGGCTAATTATCACATTGCCTTGGAGGACATCGATCTCCAGCCGGATAGCTCCTACGAGGAGGGGCCGATTGCTATTTTGGACCGAAGTGAGCGGAAACTGCGGTCAAAGATAGTTCCGTTAGTGCGTGTTCAGTGGCGACATCATAATGTCGAGGAGTCCACATGAGAGCGCGAGGATGAGATGCGCGAGCGTTATCCAGAGTTATTCTTACCAGGTACCTTCTAGTTCCGAATTTCGGGACGAAATTCAGTTATTAGGGGAGAAGTATGTAATACCCCGTATTTTCGTATTATTTATTTTTGGGGATTAATTGAGTTATGTGAATTAATAAGAAATTAATCTGGATAAAAATATTAACGAGATGTGAGTTAGTATTTGATTATAATGTGTATACTTGGCGATATATGAATATTGGTAATATCGAAATTGTCGCGAGATTGAAATATGGCAATTTGGGAAACTTTGTTGGGACGCGCGTGACAGTCGCGTCAGGAATATAATTATTTGAATTAAAATATGAATTTTATTTTTATCACCCGTATGGTCATTTTGAGTGCGCCAACGCTTCCGGAAGGGTCGAAATAGTCAGAAAACACTAGCCGGGGGTTAAGTTTGGGTTTCGGGGCATTATTGGGCCATACCGGTAACTTATAGGGGCATTTTGGTAATTTCGAAAATCTGGGAATTAAAACCCACGAAAATAAGAGATAAAAATCTGACTCTTTCCTTATCCACTTAACCCACTACTTGCACTAAGGGACTTAATGGGCTACGGGAGAAGTTAAGAAATAGTCTTAACTTGCCAAAACCCAACCACACCTCCATTGTCATCATCCTTAGAGAAACTTGTAGAGAGAGAGAGAGAGAGAAGAGAATTCTGCAGAAAGAGAGAGGAAGAACAACTCAGCCTTCAAGAGTCAACATCAAATTCAGAGAAAGATTAAGGCAAGTGGTTTAATGTCAATTAATTCAATGTTATGTTTTCCATGTTTAGGAAATTTCGAAATTGATCTTGGAAGATGATATAGACCCATGAATTGGAAGTTAAAAGCTATAAATTATGTTAGGGATTGCATGTAGTAACATTCTGGACGAATTATGTGTTCAAAACAGAGCTATTGATGATCTAAAAATGGATTTTAGGAGAGTTTATTGATGTTATTGAAAGAAGAAGAAATATGGAAATTTTGATGAAGTTTTGATCTAAACAAAGCCTTGAATGATGAATTATTGGTTTTAGAACATTAATACTGTTGTAGGATGATAGTATGATGATATTATAACCTTGTCTTAGAGTTTCATGCTTGTAAATGGTGTTTTGGGACGAATTGAAAACTGCAAAACTAAGCAGGCCGTAGTCATACCTGGTGCGTTCGATCGATCGATGTTCATCAGTCGATCGATCGACCACCATCGATCGATCGAAGGAAAAGGTCGATCGATCGACTTTCCCAGAATGAGTAAAGTTTTTTTCCCTATTTAAATTTTAATGGTGGTAACCCTTGGAAAATATTATTGGTGAACTTATGAATACCCTTAAACTTAAGGAAGACCAGTAGACATGATTATGAAACTTGGACCGTAATTAGAATTCAATTTGAGGAATTATTCTAAATTAATGAAATTCGATAAGTGAGATAATATTTGGGTTAATAGTATAAATTCGAATAATTTGATGAAATGAGGTTTGGGGCAGAAGTAAGGACCTTAGGAATAAAGATGTTATACGTGGGAATAATAGGAACTTAATAATCTATTTTAGATAGGTTTTAAGTATAAGAAACTACGACGTGAGACGTGTCGACAGTTTAAATATTATATTATCGAGAGACTTAAAACATATGATATTGGAATAATGGTATAGGGATGTAGAGTATACCTTTATTAATATTGAATTATCTAAGATGTGTGAATGCTTAGTATATGATTTTTATATGTATGACATACCTACCATACTTGCTATCACGGGAGGTTACGTTCGCTTAGGGCCTTATTATCCTTGTGTTTCCCGGATTTAGATTGGTACCTCGAGGACATAGTTCAAGAGAACGACTTATTTGTGAGTTAATAAGCCAGCTGACTATGGAGCGTAGGTATGTACGTGACCATGGATATGTTGAATTATGTTCGCCTCCATTTTTGTGTGTGGTGCTTATTCCAACAATTCCTGAGAGATTCGGAATTTGTGATCCTTATGTACGTGATGTACCGGGATGGATAGCAGAGTATGTGTGCACCGCAGCTTAGCCTTTGGGTGCTTGTATTGTATATTTATGATGTGAATAATATACGGTTAAAGGAAAAGTAAACTGCTATGTTAAATTGTGGGTATAGTAATTGTAACATATGAAAAGATAAAAGGGGACAGATATCAATAAATGGTTTGGTTAATAATTGGGAATCCAAGAATTAAAGTAGAACTCTCTATTTAAATTGCTAAGGTTGGAAATTAAACATGAACCGAGTAGAAGTGTTAGGAATTCTTTGGAATTAGATAGTTATGAGAAAACACATGAATGGGTACAGGAACGTTAGGAGTGCACAGTTAGACGAGAGGTGAGTATTTCATGTGAGAGCACGTCCTAACATGTATCTTGCATTTATTGTTTTAATTATTATTAAAGCACTTGCTGTTTTTAAAATACTCTCCACATTCGGGCTCTGACCCATTTGCTTTCAAATCTATCTTTTTGTAAAAACCATTTTAGGTGCCCAGCCACAAGGACACCATGCTTAGGATCCTCATACAGGTGACGAGCTGTAGCTGTTTATGGAAGTTACAGGGACTTGATTTTAGACGCTTCTATCATTTGGATTCCATGTTCATTATTCCTCAGTTGTAGGGCATGTTGCCCAAATTCTATTAGAGACATTTCCATTTCAGTTTTTCAGACTTTGGCATGTATTAATCCAGCATTCAGTATTTCGTTACTTATTTCATTTGTGGGATTTGTTGTGAGGAGTTTTTCCTCCGGATTTATTTATATCTTGTGATGGTTATTCTATTATTTCGTTATCGTGAATGGTGATATTATTCTTGCTTTAAATCTTTTACTGCATGTTAATCAGACTTTAATTAAAATTTGACAACTTACTTTTTAAATACTAGGTGGTTAGTAATAATAAAAAAAATGTTTTCGACAGTGATGCTATTAACTGAGCCAACTTGGCATTTTGATTTAATTTAATAAAGGAGTATCTACCCGGTATTTAATTAGTCGGGGTGTCACAGTATGCAGTCATACACATAACCATGAACTGATTTGTACTTCATTCCCAAAACTTTTAAAGTGTTCTTCATAGTAGGATAGCTATTTGGAAGCGTATTCTTCTTGGGTAGCAAGCTCTTCGCCTAATTCGAAATTACTGTAACGTTATTTCCAGACAAATCATACTGGGTCCTCAAACTATGCAAACCAACCATGGCATGTAAAGTTATTTGATCGTTCTCACAACCAGAGTACAACGACACGATCGCCTTAAATTTTAAACTTTGGTAGTCATCGTCAAGGCTTATCCCGATATCTTCATGAGCACCTGAACCTTGTACATCGTCAGTGACCTCATTTTCTTCCATTTCATGAACTCCATATGCGTCATCAACTAAATCCTCTAGTATATTACGATTTACATTATCCTCTTTCCCTTGTACATCTATCCTACTTGTTAAAGGTTGTTGCAAAGGTTGCTCGCAGATAAAGGGAAGTTTTAATTCCCCATGAAAAATCCAAAATTGATAACTATATTGCATACCCCATCTTAACAAATGTAGTTCAAATTTTTTTCACTCAAACACCTGATCATTCTTACACTTAGCACACGGACACGGGAACTCTTCATTTTCATTAGCACCTCTGCGGAACACATCCCCTAATCTATTTGTCTCATTCATCCACTATTTGTATTTAGTATATCCTATCACAACTACTACAAATAATCACCTATTAAGAAGCGTATATTCATGGATTAATATAAACAAAAGTGTGAACATTTAATTTCCATTAAATAATTTACTATAAGATTGACATTTCATCTTTAAGTGTTATATTATAAAAATAATATAATTCATATTTCCTCCATCTCCTCTAAAGGGTAAGTGGTCCTATCCCATTCAAGACCGCATATTTCTGTAATATACTTAATAGCTCATGCACATTGTTCCAATTTGAGGAAAATTCGGCAGCATATCCCCATAGTTCTCCAAGTACATGACATAGATTCGCAAGTGTAAGTGTTATTTCAATTTATCAATTGAAATAACACTTAACATCGCATCATCTAGTATGTACCCAGAGAACAATTAGATACGACATCAGGACTTTCCCCAAAAGTAACAAGTTTAAGCCACTAAGCATATTATTATACAGAAACTATGCAGTCCCAAACTGTCCAAACAGGACAATTTGAGAGATCTCATTACACGGGTAATGACTCTCGAACGGGTCTAAGGGTATTGAATGCGTACGCATAAGAACTAGAAGGTAGTATATATGTTCACTATATGTAATTTAAAGTAGTTATAGATGTTACAAAACTATTATGTCATGCATTCACATGAGAATACATGCATATATGCACCCCCACAGTAAGCGTTATATAATAAGTTGACTTAATGTAAATTTATACAAGCATGCCTAGATTATAGTAACGACAATCGCAATAAATATCCAATGGCTATCTATTGTGGTTCCCGTTATTACCATTTTCCCTCGTTACTTATTATATAACACTTGCTTTGCGGGCTAAATGCATGCATGTATTCTCATGTGAATGCGTGATTACTTATTTATATTCGGTTTAATCATAACCCTAAATATTAGAAATGCCTAGGGCCAACCAACTCAAGGTCCATCTAAGTGTTCAAATCCACCAGTCAATAACAATTCAAGAATCCCAAAAAATAACGCAAATAATAATGTGATATATTAGAAATTCTTATGGCCAACCAACTCAATTGCCATCTAAATGTTCAAATCCACCAGTTAACAACAATTCAAGAATCCTAAACAAGTCAACTATATATATATATATATATATATATATATATATATATATATATATATATATATATATATATATAGAGAGAGAGAGAGAGAGAGAGAGAGAAAGATGATCGTCGCTGCTACAATTAGAGAGAAATCAAATTTCAATTACATTAGTGACCGCAAAACACACACACAATTTTAATAGCGATTTCAATTTCATAAAAAAATTCAATACCCCCCCCCCCCCAACAAACACACACAGTGAGCCCAAAACACACACAATTTCAATACCAATTTCAATTTTATAAAAAAAAATTCAATACCACTCACACACACAAAGTGACCCCAAAACACACACACAATTACGTTACCAATTTCAATTTTATAAAAAACAAAATCAATACCCCCCTCACACATGCACAGTAACCCACATACACACACACTTGTAACACCCCAAGATTTTTGGAACTGAGAAATTAAATTTTTGGGAAAATGAAATTTAATAAAATCGGAAAATTTCAATTTGGGAATTGACGCCCAAAAATAAAGAACGTTTCAAAGTATTCCGGATGATGATTTTGAGGGTACCATTGATCCCGGAAGGGTCGAGATAGTCAAAATGACTGTCATTGGGTTTTATTTCGGTTCCGGATTATTTTTAAGTCAGTTTGACTCGAATTGGAGTAAATGAGTCATTTAAAGTGTGTATTAACATTTAAAATTGGGTTTATGTTTTTAAAGACATAAGAGGCTTACGGATTAATCCTTCTCATTTGAGAGAAAGAGAGAAATAGAAAGAAGAGAGAAAAGAAGAAGGAAAGAAGAAGAAAAGAGGAGAGAGAGGAAGAAAATCTTGGAGATTCTGGCCCAACCGCAACATCGAGGACGATCCAACCTCTACAAATCTGAGAAAAGTGTTTAATCTTGCTAAATAAGTCATTTGTGTATTTTATTTCATAATTTGTGGGTTAAAGAAATGGATTTTGGGTATAAATATCAAAACCTAGATTTTGGGGTTTAAATCTTGAAATCAATGTTTATACATGGGTTTAATGATGTATAATTTGTTGGGATGACATATAGGATGAGTTTACATGTTAATAATATTATTAGGTTAAAGATTTTGGGGTTTGGTGATGATATTTGGGTGTTTGAGGATTTAGGGTTTGCTGAAAATAGGAAAATCGGCCAAGATAACTGGTATGGCCGATCGACCGCGCCGAGGGGACCGGTCGATCGCGCCTTAAGATAAAAGACCACTGCATTTCTTAGTAGGAAGAATTTGGACCCGCGGTCGATCGGGGGTCTAGGACCGGTCGACCGGTCCCCTGTTTTTAGCCCAAAGTTTGGAGTTCTTTATTCCCCTTTTTCTTTTGGAGTTTACTCATAGGGGCTTCCATAATGGGTTGTTTTATGGGGTTTTCTAGGATGATCTCTAACCCTTTTCGGTTGGGTTTGATGATTTGGGGCCCTCTCATATGATGTAAGAGATATGTTTTGGAGACACTTAAGGGGTTTCTCACACATTGTGATTATGGGGACTTCTTGGGACAATTTGGGAAAAATATATCCATGTGTGCTTTTGGAGTCGTGTAAAGAGTATAGGGAAACCTCATTGAGATTGAGAATCCTACTTATAGATTAATGTAAGTATAGATGTGACGGGAGGCTAAGAACTCTAAGAGAGAATTGCGAGGGTATGTTGTGAAATTTCTAGGCCGATATTTATATCGAATCCTTATAAGGATAGGATATTATTAAGATAAAATTTGAGGCCAAATGGAAGATAGTGGTTGCATGCCCTTAGTGATGATAGAATTTAATGAATAAATTGGAGAGGCGTTAGACTAGGGGATTCATAAAGGTGATTGGACCTTAGTCGAAATCGAGAGCGATGGGATCATATTACCAACTAGAGTAGAGTGTGTACATCTAGTTGGGGGTAGATGTTGCTTATCAGTGTGCAATTTACATTGGGTATTTTCCCTAATATAAGGGATTATTTTATGAAAATAAGATTAAGCTTGAGGATTATATACTATTAGTTAGATGTATACCGATAGTCAAAATTATTACTAGATTCTTTAATATGCTCTCGGATATAGATGGTATGTGTAGTGATGGTTTCCTACACAAAATCTTGGGTGATAACCCTAATGTTGAATATATATGTGTATAGATACATATGATTTTGGGAGAATATTCATCATAGGAAAAATGATTGAATATGTTTCAAGTGAGGAATCGTATTCACATATCGAGGTAAATTAAATAAATTTGTGGTGACAGCTTGTATATTGAGGATTATGTATGCTTCTAGCCGAGTTTAAATCTCGTATGCATATAAACGAGAATTGGTGTATATATGGATATGTGAATATATGTATATATATCTATATAGATATGAATATATGGATATATTTGTGTTGTGGATATACATGATATGGATATTTAAACCTTATGTGATGGTTTAATGTTTGATCATATGATGGGATCATATGGATGTATGTATATTGTGCATGTGAACGATATACATACTTATGTGGTTAAGAATACCCCGCTCATACTATCATTGGGGAGTTTCCGCGCAGAGGGTGAGCATCCTGGCATATAGAGCAGGGTGTGGGTATTCCCCAGGTCATAGTTGTCCCGTGTGTTATTATATGATATATATTTTTGGGATGAGACGTGGTGGGTATGTTTCGTCTCATTGCCAGTTGGAGCTATGACCGTTTCCCGGGACGTCATGTGTGTGAGTATCACGAGCTGGGTGTCTTTGATCCCCACCAGGTGGTCTCTAGTATTGCTACGTGAGCCGAGCACTGGGAAGATGATAGCATGGCACAGTTTTATCGACGATATATATAGCCGGGTGGATTTTGTGCATGTCTATTGTACATCAGATATGATATGTACACTTGGTCATGGGTATGGATGATTGGTATATATATATATGGTTAGAATAAAATGCTTATATATATATTTATATATCCTATAGATGAAAGGATATGGAATCTTGGTGTAGTACATCTTGGATTATTATGGTGTACTAGATTGATGGGGGTTGATGTATCGTATTTATGGAATATTTCAGTTACATCATTCCAAGGATATTATTGGAGGTTTTTAGTTGTTTTCATAATTGTAGTAGTAGCATAATATGGTATGTATAGCATTATGGATCTCTATGATCGACATTGACAAGGAGTAGTATAACGGGGTGGTTCCTATTTTGGATTTCGCTTTGCGAGACACCCCACGCACGAAACGTAGTGCATTGTTGAGATTAGAGAGAAGTTATGTCAATATTTATGCGTGGCATAATGAATCTCCAGGATCGACGTTAACAAGGAGTAGTGTAACGGGGTGGTTCCTTGTTTGGATTTCGCTTTGCGAGACACCCCACGCACGAAACGCAGCGCTACGTTGAAATTGGAGAGAAGTTTTGTCAATAATAATTTTGTATGCATGTTAATTCGAAATTAAATCATATGTTGCAACCCAAAATATAAATGGGTAACGTATTAAGAATTATAATTAAATAAATTATAAACTGGAATCCACTAAACCTATTATGGCATAATTGTTTGTAAACATAATCAAGTATGATTAGAAAAAGGGGTGGATTCTTGGGTTAAGATAGGAAGGCAATTCTCATGGGTATAAGTTGGGCCTATGATAAGTTAGGTTGTCCTTATAAATGGGGGTAATTTAACTAAAATTTGATGGACGCGAATAGGTGCGCGTCGTTAGATGAGAGGTGAGTTGGGGTTTCACGAGAGTGCGATTCCACTTTAATTATGAAATGAGTGCCCCGATATTTATTATGCACGGTTAACACACTTGCTAAATATTTTTTCACACTCGGGATCTGACCCGTTTACTTTTCTCTCCTGCTTGTATATATATATATTATTACAGGTGTCCTGCCGCATGGATGCCGGATGACCTTCTATCCAGAGTCTTGGGAGCCGTGACAGGTGCGGACTGTTGCGGGATGTAGAAAGAAGTCGCTTCCTAATTTTAAAATTCTAGGTAGGATTCATGTTGTACATCGGGTTTATACCCAAGGGATATTTATATACATGTTATACTTATTCCATTTCAGTTATTGTATTGGCTGTGACCCGACAGCTTATTCGGGTTTACTTCCTTGTGGTATATTTCAGTTGTAGTTATTTATTTCATTTTATTCTAGCATTTCATTCCTCATAGTTTTTTCTTGCATCTTTCTTTTTCTTATTAGTAGTTGTAGCGTTAGTTTGTTGCATATTTTATTTAATTTTAACATCTCGCTTATATGATATCGGGTAGTTAGTCCTATATTATATAGTACTAGCAGTTGATGTTGAGACTGAACCATCTGAAACTCCTGATTTAATGTAGTATAAGGCTAGCCACCCATTATTATTTTAAGCGGGGTGTTACAGATGGTATCAGAGCATCAGGTTCTAGAGTCTTTAGGATCTGTGCGGGTTTGCTGGTTTCCTGCGTTCTTCCGTTAACATTCTTGATATAAAGCCCTACTATTAGGACTGTTGTGTTCACTGCGCTTATCTTCTTCTGTGAAGTGTATTCACTTGATTGACGTTCTGATAATAGTTTCTCTCATTTCAGACGTCACCTAGATTGTGTCGTTTAGGACAGGACCAGATTAGAGAACTCTAACAGTGGTTTAGGGTTACCTATCGGTGGTTGAGTATGAAGGAGGGGAAATCTACTTGAATGGTGAATCTTGGTAAGGTAAGTCTGAGGAGAGGTATATAATGTAGTCTTTGGGGGGGGGGTTAGATTGAGAAACCCGTCAACCTTCGTTAGGAAACCTGGTATTAGTGACTCTTACCGATGTGAGGTAGGTGGAGTTGTTCTAGTATCAGGATTATCACCTTCTGGGATGAGGGAGAAAGAATTTGGAGACTCAGATTCGTTGCGTAGGACTGAGGGAGTTTCCGGTAGCCGCAACTTCGTTTTTTCCTTCAAAATGGTGAGGAAGGATTTTGGGGAAGATGTTTCTCTTATGGAGAAGTAGGTTTGGGAGTAATGATTGTCCTGGAAAAAGTAGAGGGTCTTGATTTGAGATCCTTGGATGAGGTGAAACCATTAGATTATGGAAGTACAAGGTAGAATACCTTTCTTTGGGTTTAAGCCATGCTTTGTGCGTTATCGAAACGTCGAGAGTTTATAATATTGAATTCCAGAGGTGAGGAATGTCAAGGATTATTGAGTAGTGACTATAATACTATTGTCTTATGGGTAGGTAGAGCATGTAATTATAGTGTCCCAAGGAAGGAGGGACTTATTTTGAACAATGTTACGGTGTGATGTATAGGAATGGTATAACTTAGAGGTTCAAAGTTGGTAGATTTATGTTGAGCAGAAAATTTAGCTCATGGTTGTGCTAGTTTTGAGAATTGGGTAGTGGTTAGAAGTGTTGTATTTGTTGAGGCCTTGTGTTTTAAACATAAGGTATTTGCTTGGCGTGTCGAAAGACGCGGAATTTATTTATATTATATTGTTACATAGGCCTGCGGGCAACATCTAATATATGAATTTTTTTTTATAAAACCTTAACCCTGGTTCAACTAATCTCAATCCCCGACCTAGCTACACAGTAGTGTATTGGGAGGGTTCCTTGTTTGGATTTCGCTTGCGAGACCTCCCCCGCACGAAGGTGGCTAGTGTCCGGAATTGAGGAGAGTTCAACCATTGGGAATTTTCAAACTTTTATGTAATTAATATGTTATTAAAGATTATATTGGTGATAGTATATTACGATTTGAGGCTAATGGAGCCAGATTACAATTTGACGAGTGGAAAGCTCGGGTACGGGGTCTATGGGTGCCCTGAGTGTTTAGTTGATTTTTAAAATCTATATGGTTCGATGTGAGAACTAGAAAGGATCGGTATAGTGATCCTGAGAATTGATGTTAGGACAAGAAGAGATTGAGTTACTAGGCATGTCTTAAATTTCGCGGGTGAAATTTTTATAATGGGGGAAGATTGTAACACCCCAAGATTTTTGGAACTGAGAAATTAAATTTTTGGGAAAATGAAATTTAATAAAATCGGAGAATTTCAATTTGGGAATTGATGCCCAAAAATAAAGAACGTTTTAAAGTATTCCGGATGATGATTTTGAGGGTACCATCGATCCCGGAAGGGTCGAGATAGTCAAAATGACTGTAATTGGGTTTTATTTCGGTTTCGGATTATTTTTAAGTCAGTTTGACTCGAATTGGAGTAAACGAGTCATTTAAAGTGTGTATTAACATTTAAAATTTGGTTTATGTTTTTAAAGGCTTAAGAGGCTTACGGATTAAGCCTTCTCATTTGAGAGAAAGAGAGAAATAGAAAGAAGAGAGAAAAGAAGAAGGAAAGAAGAAGAAAAGAGGAGAGAGAGGAAGAAAAGCTTGGAGATTCCGGCCCAACCGCGACATCGAGGATGATCCAACCTCTACAAATCTGAGGAAAGTGTTTAATCTTGCTAAATAAGTCATTTGTATATTTTATTTCATAATTTGTGGGTTAAAGAAATGGATTTTGGGTATAAATATCAAAACCTAGATTTTTGGGTTTAAATCTTGAAATCAATGTTTATACATGGGTTTAATGATGTATAATTTGTTGGGATGAGATGTAGGATGAGTTTACATGTTACTAATATTATTGGGTTAAAGATTTGGGGGTTTGGTGATGATATTTGGGTGTTTAAGGATTTAGGGTTTGCTGAAAATAGGAAAATCGGCCAAGATAACTGGTATGGCCGGTCGACCGCGCCCAGGGGACCGGTCGACCAGGCCTTAAGATAAAAGACCAATGCATTTCTTAGTAGGCAGAATTTGGACCCGCGTTCAACCGGGGGTCTGGGACCAGTCGATCGGTCCCCTGTTTTTAGCCCAAAGTTTGGAGTTCTTTCTTCCCCTTTTTCTTTTGGAGTTTACTCTTAGGGGCTTCCTTAATGGGCTATTTTATGGGGTTTTCTAGGATGATCTCTAACCCTTTTCGGTTGGGTTTGATGATTTGGGTCCCTCTCGTATGATGTAAGAGATATGTTTTGGAGACACTTAAGGGGTTTCTCACACATTGTGATTATGGGGACTTCTTGGGACAATTTGGGAAAAATATATCCATGTGTGCTTTTGGAGTCGTGTAAAGAGTATAGGGAAACCTCATTGAGATTGAGAATCCTACTTATAGATTAATGTAAGTATAGATGTGACGGGAGGCTAAGAACTCTAAGAGAGAATTGCGAGGGTATGTTGTGAAATTTCTGGGCCGACATTTGTATCGAATCCTTATAAGGATAGGATATTATTAAGATAAAATTTGAGGCCAAATGGAAGATAGTGGTCGCATGCCCTTAGTGATGATAGAATTTAAGGAATAAATTGGAGAGGCGTTGGATTAGGGGATTCATAAAGGTGATTTGATCGTAGTCGAAATCGAGAGCGATGGGATCATATTACCAACTAGAGTAGAGTGTGTAAATCTAGTTGGGGGTAGATGTTGCTTATCGGTGTGCAATTTACATTGGGTATTTTCCCTAATATATGGGATTATTTGATGAAAATATGATTAAGCTTGAGGCTTATAGACTATTAGTTAGATGTATACCGCTAGTCGAAATTATTACTAGATTATTTAATGTGCTCTCGGATATAGATGGTATGTGTAGTGATGGTTTCCTACACAAAATCTTGGGTGATAACCCTAATGTTGAATAAATATGTATATAGATACATATTATTTTGGGAGACTATTCATCATAGGAAAAATGATTGAATATGTTTCGAGTGAGGAATTGTATTCACATATCGAGGTAAATTAAATGAATTTGTGGTGACGGCTTGTATATTGAGGATTATGTATACTTATAGCCGAGTTTAAATATCGTATGCATATAAACGAGAATTGGTGTATATATGGATATGTGAATATATGTATATATAACTATATAGATATGAATATATTGATATATTTGTGTTGTGGATATACATGATATGGATATTTAAACCATATGTGACGGTTTAATGTTTGATCATATGATGGGATCATATGGATGTATGTACGTTGTGCATGTGAACGATATACATACTTATGTGGTTAAGCATACCCCACTCATGCTATCATTGGGAAGTTTTCGCGCAGAGGGTGAGCATCCTGGCATATAGAGCAGGGTGTGGATATTCCCCAGGTCATAGTCATCCCGTGTGTTATTATATGACATATATTTTTGGGATGAGACGTGGTGGGTATGTTTCGTCTCATTGCCAGTTGGAGCTATGACCACTTCCCGGGACATCTAGTGTGTGAGTATCACGAGGTGGGTGTCGTTGATCCCCACCAAGTGGTCCCCAGTATTGCTACATGAGCCGGGCACTGGGAAGATGATAGCATGGCGCAGTTTTATCGGCGATATATATAGCCGGGTGGATTTTGTGCATGTCCATTGTACATCAGATATGATATGTACACTTGGTCATGGGTATGGATGATTGGTATATATATATATCGTTAGAATAAAATGCCTATATATATATATTTATATATCCTATAGATGAAAGGATATGGAATCTTGGTGTAGTACATCTTGGATGATTATGGTGTACTAGATTGATGGGGGTTGATGTATCGTATTTAAGGAATATTTCGGTTACATCATCCCAAGGATATTATTCTAGGTTTTTAGTTGTTTTCATAATTGTAGTAGTTGCATAATATGGTATGTATGGCATTATGGATCTCTATGATCGACATTGACAAGGAGTAGTGTAACGGGGTGGTTCCTTGTTTGGATTTCTCTTTGCGAGACACCCCACGCACGAAACGTAGTGCAATGTTGAGATTAGAGAGAAGTTCTGTCAATATTTATGTGTGGCATAATGAATCTCCAGGATCGACGTTGACAAGGAGTAGTGTAACGAGGTGGTTCCTTGTTTGGATTTCGCTTTGCGAGACACCCCACGCACGAAACGCAGCGCAACGTTGAAATTGGATAAAAGTTTTGTCAATAATAATTTTGTATGCATGTTAATTCGAAATTAAATCATATGTTGCAACCCAAAATATAAATGGGTAACGTATTAAGAATTATAATTAAATAAATTATAAACCGGAATCCACTAAGCCTATTATGGCATAATTGTTTGTAAACATAATCAAGTATGATTAGAAAAAGGGGTGAATTCTTGGGTTAAGATAGGAAGGCAATTCTCAAGGGTATAAGTTGGGCCTATGATAAGTTAGGTTGTCCTTATAAATGGGGGTAATTTAACTAAAATTTGATGGACGCGAATAGGTGCGCGCCGTTAGATGAGAGGTGAGTTGGGGTTTCACGAGAGTGCGATTTCACTTTAATTATGAAATGAATGCACCGATATTTATTATGCACGGTTAACACACTTGCTAAATATTTTTTCACACTCGGGCTCTGACCCGTTTATTTTTCTCTCCTGATTATATATATATATTATAGGTGTCCTATCGCATGGATGTCGGATGACCTTCTATCCAGAGTCTTGGGAGCCGTGACAGGTGCGGACTGTTGCGGGATGTAGAAAGTAGTCGCTTCCTACTTTTAAAATTATAGGTAGGATTCATGTTGTACATCAGGTTTATACCCAAGAGATATTTATATACATGTTATATTTATTCCATTTCAGTTATTGTATTGGCTGTGACCCGACAGCTTATTCGGGTTTACTTCCTTGTGGTATATTTCAGTTGTAGTTATTTATTTCATTTTATTCTAGCATTTCATTCGTCATAGATCTTTCTTGCATCTTTCTTTTTCTTATTTGTAGTTGTAGCGTTAGTTTGTTGTCTGTTGCATATTTTATTTAATTTTAGCATCTCGCTTATATGATATCGGGTAGTACTAGCAGTTGATGTTGAGACTGGACAATCTGAAACTCCTGATTTAATGTAGTATAGGGTTGGCCACCCGTTATTATTTTAAGTGGGGTGTTACAACACTGACCCATATACATATACACACACACACACTGACCCATATACACACACACTACCCCCCCCCCCCCCCACACACACACACACTGACCCATATACACACGCAGACACACACACAAAGGAAATAAAGAGATAGAGATAGAGAGAATCATAACAGTTTAAAGAGAGAGAGAAATAAAATAGGGAAACAAAATGAGGGAAAGAAAAAACTGAAGCGGATAGAACTTTTTATTTTTAATGTTATCACGGACGTGTCATGGTCTTTGACCATGACAAGTTTACAAGGTTGTCATGGTTTTTGGCCGTGACACGTCCGTAACAACCGTCTTGTCATAATCTTTGATCGTGATAAAAAATGTGTACTTTTTTATCAAGGTCAAAGACCGTGACAAGGGTGGGAGGGTCAAGGGTGGCATTTTAGCCTTTTTAGTGTAATGGTCGAGGAAGCTATGCCAGCAAAAGAAGTTCCGGAGACAAAAGTTCAAAGTCAGAAGAATAATTCGTTCAAGAAAGATCAAAAGGATAAGAAGATTGATATAATCAAGAAGTATGACGAGTATACTCCATTCACTAAAGGTGTCCATCACATCCTGGAGGAAATCAGGGGGAATAAAGACTTGAACTGACCTAGGAAATTAAAGTCACCTTCCAGTATGAGGGATATGTCCAAATATTATAATTTTCACAAAGATCATGGACACACTAGCGATATTTGCATTGTCGTTAAGAATGAAGTGGAGACTCTTATTCTGTGAGGAAAGTTGGCTAAATTCATTGATCAGAATGGTAATCGAGATGCCAAAAGAAGATATGAATCACCAGGCCGAGGAAAGGATGACATGAAAAGGGCGTGTAACAATGACTATGTGGATGATCCTGACCTACCAAAAAAACCCGATGAATCAGAAATGGAGGTAGGAATGATTTCCTTTGGCCGTCACTTCATTACAGGAGGAGACACTCGTGGAGGAGATGGACTTGCTGAGAGTAAAACCTACCTAAACGAAGCCAAAGCGTGTCATACTATCAGGCATATTGACATGTTCGAGAAGAATGATAGTCGACTTAGGAAAGTCAAAAATATCAGATTGGTAATCGAATTCTCTAAAAATGATTTGAGTGGGGTACTCTATCCTCGTGATGATCCATTAGTTATCACTTGCAAGGTTCAAAGTGGTAGAGTGGCAAGAATTTTGCTCGATAATGGGAGTTCGGTAGATGTCATGTATAATAATTGTTTCCACATCTTAGGGCTACGAGATAGTAAGATAGAAACTTATCACAGGCCTCTCATAGGATTCTCAGGAGAAAAGGTATATCCCATGGGAACAATCAAGCTAGATGTGTCAGTTGTCACTTGGTCAGCAAATAGAATGGAAAGAATTCACTTTTTTATACTATAGAAAAATGTCCCTTTATCTTACAACATAATCCTCAACAAAGTGGTAATGAAGAAATTAGAGGCGGTGCTATCTACTGTACATAAATGCATGAAGTTTCTTACCAATTATACACTCGACTGTAATACCCCGTACTTTTGGCTATATTCATTTTGGGGATTAATTAATTAAATGCGTATTAATTGATAATTAATCCGGGTTATAAATACTAATGAGATGCGAATTGGTATTTGATTATGTGCATATATGATTATATATGTACTTGGTACTATGAAAATTTGTCGTGAGATTTATATACGGCATTTTAGAAATTTTGTTGAGACGCGTGGGACCGCCGCGTCACGGTATAATATTTTGTTAATAAAAGTGAATTTAAAATCTATAATCCGTATGGTCGTTTTGAGTGCGCCAACGCGTCCGGAAGGGTCGAGATAGTCAGAAAACACTAGCCGGGGGTATAGTTTGGGTCCCGGGGTATTTTTAGGCCATACCGGTAACTTAAAGGGTATTTTGGTAATTTTACATTTTTAGGAATTAAAAGTGACGAAAATTAGAGATGTAAATCTGATGTGGATTAAACCCATTAAGCCCATTAACCAACCCATATTAACCTAAAAGGCTACGTAGGTTGTCATTTAGGTTTTCTAAGTTTCCCCAAATCAAACCCTAGCCACCTTAAGCCACCATTAGAGAGGAAGCTTGGAGAGAAGAAATTCTTCATCAAATCAACACCAAATCCGGAATCAAACCAAGGCAAGTGATTTAAATTACATTCCTTATGCAGTGAATGCTTTTTTCATGTTAGAAACATTGTTAATCAATCTTATATAAGAGTTAAAAGAAAACCCATGAAATTGGAAGATTGTTGTTTAATTTTGGGATAGGTTTGCATGTAGAAACATTGTTTGAAGATTTAATTCAGAGATTTCATATCTATGTGATGTATAAACGGATTAAAATCTGGGAAATTTTGATGAGAAGAACCTAGGGTTTATGTTCTTGAAGAAAATTGGGAATTTATGTAGAAATTTTGTGATTTAATGATGTTTAGAAGGTATTAAACCCCTTTAATGATGTTAGTATAGCACCTTGGCATGTTTGAGGATGATTAGAGAACTCAATATATTGTAGGAACAAATTTTAGAAGAGGTTTGAGGAGTAAAAATGGATGGAAAACGAATTGGGAAAATTCTGGGCCGAAACTGGTCAGTCGTTAGAAGCAGCCCCAGGTCGTTCGAACGAACTCGTTCGAACGAGCTTCTAACGAGTTGACCAGTCATTACTAACGAGTAGGAATTTTGTTCGATATCTCTTTCGAACGAGATATCGTTAGAAGGGACAGTTCGTTCGAACGAACTGGGATCTCGTTCGAACAGCCTCGTTCGAACGAGACTTCTAACGAGATGACAGTCCAAACTCGTTCGAACGAGACTTCTAACGAGCTGGCAGTTTGGGCCATTTTGGACTGTTTTGACTTTTGGAGTTCCGTAAACTGATTTGAGGATATAGATATCATTCCGTAGATGTAGTAATGATAGGATTGGGACATTTGGGTATTTATGAGGAGAAATTTACATACGAGAGTTGTATTACGTGGACGGTTTGGGTCGAGACGTGAGTGTCCACTACGACGTGAGAATTAATTATGGCACGTGTGATTATAAACCGGTATAGCATATATAGTGATAATTACGAGTTAGTACGAGAATGAGAATAGTACTACGATTAAAATGTGGTATTACTAAGATGTGTGTTTACTTAGTATTGGTATATGGATTGTGTGTATGACATACCTACCATACTTGCTATCACGGGAGGTTTGCGTTCGCTTAGGACCCTCTAATCCTTGTGTGCCTACGGGGGGGATATAGACTGGTACCTTGATGAACATAGGTCATAGAAAGACTTATTGTGATATTAATAAGTCCGCTGACCGTGGGAGCGTAGGTATGTGCGTGACCCGCGTGATGGTGACTGTGTTCGCCTCCACTATTTGTGATTTGTGTTATCTGAACTATTCCTGAGAGATTCGGAATGTGTGATCCTTATGTACGTGATGTACCGGGATGGATATCAGAGTATGTGTGCACCATATCTTAGATTGCGGGGTGCTTGTATCGTATATTTATGATGTGAATAATATACATTTAATTAATGGAAATCCTCCTGTTAATATTGTGAACATATTACGGTATTGTTTCGAGTTATATAAGGAGTTAACTGATACTTATATATATGGCATATTTAGTAAATGAGTTTACGTTAAACCCCTATTTAATTACGAGCGTTGTTATGTTAAATGGAACCGAGTAATATGGGTAGAACCTTTGGCAGTCTAGCTAGTTATGTTGTCACTTAGCTAGTAGTATGGGTCGTTATAGATGGGTACTTACGTTAGGAGTGCACAGTTAGACGAGAGGTGAGAATATCATGCGAGTGTACGTCCTAACATGTAATTTGCATTTAATGTTTTAAAATGTTTTTAAAGCACTTGCAGGTTTTTAAAATATAACTCCACATTCGGGCTCTGACCCGTTTGCTTTTCAAATCTTTTTCTTGTAAAACCATTTTTAGGTGCCCAACCACAAGGACACCAAGCATAGGATACTCATTCAGGTGACGAGCTGTAGCTGCTTGTGGAAGCTACAGGGATTTGCATTGTAGACGCTTCTATCTTTTGGATTCCAGAATCACCATCTATCAGTTGTAGGGCATGTTGCCCATTTCTTTAGAGACATCTTTTACATTTCAGTTTTCAGACTTTATCATGTATTGTTTCAGTTTATTTATTTCAGTTATGGGATTGTAGTGAGGAGTTTTCCTCCAGACTTTATTTACTCTATTGTGATGGTTATTCATTTTACTTCAGTATGGTGAATGGTGTTATTTATTTCTTCATTACATTTGTTGCATGTTAATCAGACTTAAATTAAAATTTGGCAACTTGCTTTTTAAATACTAGGTGGTTAGTAATATTAAAATGTTTTCGACAGTGATGCTATTAACTGAGCCAACTTGGCATTTTGAATTAATTTAATAAAGGAGTAGCTACCCGGTATTTAATTAGTCGGGGTGTCACAGGTGGTATCAGAGCATCAGGTTCTAGTGTCCTTTAGGATCTGTACGGCTATTATGTTTCCGCTACGTTTTCTTTGATATAGAGCCCTATATTTTAGGACTGTTGTACTCTTTTGTGTATGCTTCGTTCTTCAGCTATATTAAGTTTATAACCGTGAACTTATAAACTTTGTTCTTATTTCAGATGCCTCCACGACGTGCACGACGAGTTCCCAGGAATGCAATGCCCGAACCCCAGCCCGCTCCAGTTCAGGGCATGATGAACGCCGCTGAGGTTGCTGCTATAGTAGCCCAAGCGGTAAATGCCGCGATTGCCGTGATTCAGCAGGCACCGCCTCAGGCGCCGGTTGCCGCGCCAGCATAGGTTAATGCATTCCCGTCTGCTTGGGAGCGTGTACGAGACGCATTTCAGAAAGCGTATCCGCCAGAGTTTGCAGGTAGCTCAGACGTAGTAGTCTCGAGCCAAGTGAGGAAGGACATACAGAGGCATTTGAGGATGCATGAGTGCACTGATGTTCAGAAATAGGTGCTAGCTACTTTCAAGCTAGTGGGATCTGCACTACAGTGGTGGGAGTCTATTACCACCGCGGAGGAGAGGGATACCCTCACGATTCAGGAGTTCTGGGTGCGGTTCGACCGCAAGTACTTTCCGTCCGCAGTTCATACAGAGATGAGGAGGAAACTGATGAGTTTGAAGCAGGAGGGCAAGACAGTGGCCGAGTATGAGGCCGAGTTCACTAACCTGTTGAATATCGTTCCAGACGAGATTCCAACAGAGAAGAAAAAGATAGAGAAGTTCACCGACGGGTTGAATTGGAGGATCCGTCAGCATCTGCTAGGGAACCTATCGTTGGCCACGTATTCTGATGTGGTTAACGCTGCATTATTGCACTGCCAGGACCACCGTTTTCATATGGCCGAGGGCAAGCGGTCAGGGGAGTCTAGCCATCAGGGCAGGACTGAAGGACATGGTGCCAGCGGGGCACAAACCGGTCAGGGGCAGAGACAGAATGAGCAGGGTACCCAGCAGGGGGATAATAAGAGGTTCCGGTCAGGGAACTACAGGCAGGGTCAGGGAGGTTTCCGTCAGGGCCATCAGGGCCCAAACGGCCATCAGGGCCAACAGGGGCAGAATGGGCAGCAGTTTCACCAGGGCCAGCAGGGCCAAGGGAGGAACGGTAACGGCCACCAGGGCCGGGGACAGCAGGGGCAGAGGGGAGGGAACTTCCTAGGGAAGTGCTTTACTTGTGGCAAGACTGGCCATAAGAAGCAGGATTGTCCTGATAGGGGCAGGGCCCCACAGCAGCAGCAGCAGGGTGCTCTCCAGGAGCCACAGAGACCTATGTTTCCCGCTGCTCTTCCCGCACCGCCACAAATGGCAGCACTGCCACCCATTCCGGCAGTCCCAGCTCAGCAGGGGCAGCTACAGTATGGATGTGTCTACAACGTTCACCAGGCTGCAGTTCCACAGGCACCGCCCGCGATCGAGGGTACGTTTCCTATCCATGGCACTATGGGTCGGGTGTTATTTGATACGGGTGCTACACACTGTTTTATAGCTACACACTTCGCGAAAGCTTTAGGATTGTTAGCTACGACAGAGAGCACAGTGACGTGTGTCGACTCACCATTAGGGAGTGGGTCACTTATTTTCTTTATATGCCGGGGAGTGGGGGTAGAGATTGGTGGTTTGGTATTGCCTGCAGACATGTTAGTGTTAGATATGCATGTTCACGATGTGATCATCGGTATGGATTGGCTCGTAGCATATAGGGCCATGATTTATTGCTTCAGCGGGAGCATTATTTTTGCCATTCCGGGGCAAGAGATATTTATAGTGGCGATGCCTCGCCCAGAGGGAGGATCGACCGCTCATCTGTATTACATAGAGGAGGATACCTCTAAGGAGGTTGTGATTCCTTTGGATTCGATCCCGGTTATCAGGGAGTATTCAGATGTGTTTCAGGAGATACCAGGCTTACCACCCAGTCGTGAGATAGACTTCGTTATAGATTTGCTACCGGGTACGAGACCTATAGCACGTGCACCGTACCGTATGGCTCCGGCTGAGATGCGAGAGCTACGGGATCAGATAGAGCAGCTGTTAGGGCAGGGCTTTATTCGCATGAGTACTTCACCTTGGGGTGCTCCAGTTTTGTTTGTGAAGAAGAGGGATGGTTCACTGAGATTGTGTGTAGACTACCGAGAGTTGAATAAGGTCACGATACGGAATAAGTATCCATTACCTCGAATCGATGACTTATTCGACCAGTTGAGAGGAGCTTCTTTCTTCTCGAAGATTGACTTGAGGTCAGGATACCATCAGTTGCGTATCAGGGAGGAGGATGTCTCGAAGAC
Organism: Sambucus nigra; assembly: GCA_949130495.1. NCBI lineage: Eukaryota > Viridiplantae > Streptophyta > Magnoliopsida > Dipsacales > Adoxaceae > Sambucus > Sambucus nigra. The sequence goes on along the minus strand of OX422221.1, from coordinate 221,846,389 downwards.
TGCGTTCTTATCGAGATATGGTTCTTACGAGTTTCGGGTTATGCCTTTCGGCTTGACCAACGCTCCAGCAGTGTTTATGGACTTGATGAACAGAGTGTTCAGGGATTTTCTAGACCAGTTTGTCATTGTCTTCATTGATGATATTCTGGTTTACTCTCAGACAGAGGAGGAGCACGCCGAGCATTTGAAGCAGGTTTTGCAGACACTTCGTCAGAACGAGCTGTATGCAAAATATGAGAAGTGCGGGTTTTGGCTGAAGGAAGTCCAGTTCTTGGGTCACATTATTTCCGACCAGGGAATATCTGTCGATCCGGGGAAGGTATCAGCGGTGAGGGAGTGGGGACAGCCCACGACGCCAACGGAGATTCGTAGTTTCTTGGGTTTAGCAGGATACTACAAGAGGTTTATTCGGGGTTTCTCAGAGATAGCAGGTCCTTTGACACATCTTACTCGTAAAGGTGTGCCGTTCATTTGGAATGATGCCTGTCAGTTGGCATTCGATGAATTGAAGGACAAGTTGACCTCAGCACCTGTGTTAGCATTGCCGAGACCGGGAGTTGAGTATTTGGTTTACACCGATGCGTCTTTGCAAGGACTGGGAGGTGTATTGCAGCAGGAGAGACAGGCCATAGCTTATGCTTCCCATAAGCTTAAGCCTCATGAGAAGAATTACCCCACACATGATTTGGAGTTGGCAGTAGTGGTATTTGCCTTACGGATTTGGAGGCACTATCTTTTTGGAGAGAAGTTTCAGCTGTTCACGGACCACAAGTCACTACAGTATCTGTTCACACAGAAGGAATTGAATATGCGGCAGCGTAGGTGGCTTGAATTTGTGAAGGACTACCAGTTCGACATCCAGTACCACCCGGGTAAGGCTAACGTGGTAGCAGACGCGTTGAGACGTAGGCCAGTAGATGAGGTGGCAGAGGTGTGGAAGGCAAAGTGGAAGGAATTGGGACACCAGGATGCAGTGGCCCGATCTTTCATGTCTGTGATGACCGTTACACCGCAGATTGTCACAAAGGTAGTATGGGCACAGGCTAATGGCTCGTTCTGTCAGGAGCATATAGTTCGATTACTTGCAGAGGGAGACGAGTCCTATACCGTTAGCTCAGACGGGGGATTGCGCTTCAATGGGAGATTGGTAGTTCCGGAAGGGGATAAGTTACGGCACGATGTGATGGCAGAGTCGCACGGCTCACGGTTCGCGGTACATCCCGGAGGGGACAAAATGTACCAAGACATGAGACGGCAATATTGGTGGAGTGGTATGAAGAGAGATATCGCTGAGTTTGTCTCGAAATGCGCCACTTGTCAGCTCGTAAAAGTGGATCATCAGAGACCGGCAGGATTGCTACAGCCGTTGGAGGTTCCGGTGTGCATGTGGGAGAGCATATCCATGAACTTTGTCACGGGGTTGCCTACGTCGCAGAGGGGTCACGACTCCGTTTGGGTAATTGTGGACAGGTTGTCCAAGGTCGCTCACTTCTTACCCGTAAGGACTGACTACACTACGGGACAGTATGCCCAGCTCTTCATTTCAGAGATTGTGAAACTTCACGGTGTGCCCCTAAATATCGTGTCTGACAGAGACAAGATATTTGTTTCGAGGTTTTGGGAGAGTTTCCAGGAGGCCATAGGCACGGAATTGCGGTTGAGTACGGCTTATCATCCGCAGACTGATGGGCAGACAGAGCGCACCAATCAGATGTTGGAGGACATGCTACGCATGTGCATTATTGACTTCGGGGGTGGATGGGAGCAGTACCTTCCACTGGTAGAGTTTGCTTACAACAACTCCTATCAGTTCACTATTGGCATGGCTCCGTTTGAGGCATTGTATGGTAGGCCTTGTCGTTCCCCATCATGTTGGTTAGAGGTGGGGGACAACAAACTACTTGGGCCGGAAGTGATTCAGGATACTTCAGCAAGGATTGAGTTGATTCAGAGTCGCATTCGGGTAGCTCAAGACACGCAGAAGAGTTATGCTGATGCGAAGAGGTTTTTCAGGGAGTTCAAAGTGGGGGACCAGGTTTTGCTCAGGGTATCTCCGATGAAGGGGATTATGCATTTCGGGAAGAAGGGGAAGTTGGCACCGAGGTATGTGGGGCCGTTTCCTATTATTGAGCGGATCGGACCGATTGCATATAGACTTGGACTACTGGAGCACTTGCATCGGATTCACGACGTGTTCCATATTTCCTCGCTGAGGAAATACCTTAGAGATAATTTGGCCCATTCTCACATTGCTATGGAGGGCATCGATCTCCAGCCGGATAGCTCCTACGAGGAGGGGCTAATTGCTATTTTGGACCGAAGCGAGAGGAAACTGCGGTCAAAGATAGTCCCGTTAATGCGTGTTCAGTGGCGACATCACAATGTCGAGGAGTCCACATGGGAGCGCGAGGATGAGATGCGCGAGCGTTATCCAGAGCTGTTTTTAGTAGGTACTTTCTAGTTTCGAATTTCAGGACGAAATTCAGTTATTAGGGGGGAAGTATGTAATACCCCGTACTTTTGGCTATATTCATTTTGAGGATTAATTAATTAAATGCGTATTAATTGATAATTAATCCGGGTTATAAATACTAATGAGATGCGAATTGGTATTTGATTATGTGCATATATGATTATATATGTACTTGGTACTATGAAAATTTGTCGTGAGATTTATATACGGCATTTTAGAAATTTTGTTGAGACGCGTGGGACCGCCGCGTCACGGTATAATATTTTGATAATAAAAGTTAATTTAAAATCTATAATCCGTATGGTCGTTTTGAGTGCGCCAACGCGTCCGGAAGGGTCGAGATAGTCAAAAAACACTAGTCGGGGGTATAGTTTGGGTCCCGGGGTATTTTTAGGCCATACCGGTAACTTAAAGGGTATTTTGGTAATTTTACATTTTTAGGAATTAAAAGTGACGAAAATTAGAGATGTAAATCTGATGTGGATTAAACCCATTAAGCCCATTAACCAACCCATATTAACCTAGAAGACTACGTAGGTTGTCATTTAGGTTTTCTAAGTTTCCCCAAATCAAACCCTAGCCACCTTAAGCCACCATTAGAGAGGAAGCTTGGAGAGAAGAAATTCTGCAGAAATTCTTCATCAAATCAACACCAAATCCGGAATCAAACCAAGGCAAGTGATTTAAATTACATTCCTTATGCAGTGATTGCTTTTTCCATGTTAGAAACATTGTTAATCAATCTTATATAAGAGTTAAAAGAAAACCCATTAAATTGGAAGATTGTTGTTTAATTTTGGGATAGGTTTGCATGTAGAAACATTGTTTGAAGATTTAATTCAGAGATTTCATATCTATGTGATGTATAAACGGATTAAAATCTGGGAAATTTTGATGAGAAGAACCTAGGGTTTATGTTCTTGAAGAAAATTGGGAATTTATGTAGAAATTTTGTGATTTAATGATGTTTAGAAGGTATTAAACCCCTTTAATGATGTTAGTATAGCACCTTGGCATGTTTGAGGATGATTAGAGAACTCAATATATTGTAGGAACGAATTTTAGAAGAGGTTTGAGGAGTAAAAATGGATGGAAAACGAATTGGGAAAATTCTGGGCCGAAACTGGTCAGTCGTTAGAAGCAGCCCCAGGTCGTTCGAACGAGATATCGTTAGAAGGGACAGTTCGTTCGAACAGCCTCGTTCGAACGAGACTTCTAACGAGATGACAGTCCAAACTCGTTCGAACACTCGTTCGAACGAGACTTCTAACGAGCTAGCAGTTTGGGCCATTTTGGACTGTTTTGACTTTTGGAGTTCCGTAAACTGATTTGAGGATATAGATATCATTCCGTAGATGTAGTAATGATAGGATTGGGACATTTGTGCATTTATGAGGAGAAATTTACATACGAGAGTTGTATTACGTGGACGGTTTGGGTCGAGACGTGAGTGTCCACTACGACGTGAGAATTAATTATGGCACGTGTGATTATAAACCGGTATAGCATATATAGTGATAATTACGAGTTAGTACGAGAATGAGAATAGTACTACGATTAAAATGTGGTATTACTAAGATGTGTGTTTACTTAGTATTGGTATATGGATTGTGTGTATGACATACCTACCATACTTGCTATCACGGGAGGTTTGCGTTCGCTTAGGACCCTCTAATCCTTGTGTGCCTACGGGGGGGATATAGACTGGTACCTTGATGAACATAGGTCATAGAAAGACTTATTGTGATATTAATAAGTCCGCTGACCGTGGGAGCGTAGGTATGTGCGTGACCCGCGTGATGGTGACTGTGTTCGCCTCCACTATTTGTGATTTGTGTTATCTGAACTATTCCTGAGAGATTCGGAATGTGTGATCCTTATGTACGTGATGTACCGGGATGGATAGCAGAGTATGTGTGCACCATATCTTAGATTACGGGGTGCTTGTATCGTATATTTATGATGTGAATAATATACATTTAATTAATGGAAATCCTCCTGTTAATATTGTGAACATATTACGGTATTGTTTCGAGTTATATAAGGAGTTAACTGATACTTATATATATGGCATATTTAGTAACTGAGTTTACGTTAAACCCCTATTTAATTATGAGCGTTGTTATGTTAAATGGAACCGAGTAATATGGGTAGAACCTTTGGCAGTCTAGCTAGTTATGTTGTCACTTAGCTAGTAGTATGGGTCGTTATAGATGGGTACTTACGTTAGGAGTGCACAGTTAGACGAGAGGTGAGAATATCATGCGAGTGTACGTCCTAACATGTAATTTGCATTTAATGTTTTAAAATGTTTTTAAAGCACTTGCAGGTTTTTAAAATATAACTCCACATTCGGGCTCTGACCCGTTTGCTTTTCAAATCTTTTTCTTGTAAAACCATTTTTAGGTGCCCAACCACAAGGACACCAAGCATAGGATACTCATTCAGGTGACGAGCTGTAGCTGCTTGTGGAAGCTACAGGGATTTGCATTGTAGACGCTTCTATCTTTTGGATTCCAGAATCACCATCTATCAGTTGTAGGGCATGTTGCCCATTTCTTTAGAGACATCTTTTACATTTCAGTTTTCAGACTTTAGCATGTATTGTTTCAGTTTATTTATTTCAGTTATGGGATTGTAGTGAGGAGTTTTCCTCCAGACTTTATTTACTCTATTGTGATGGTTATTCATTTTACTTCAGTATGGTGAATGGTGTTATTTATTTCTTCATTACATTTGTTGCATGTTAATCAGACTTAAATTAAAATTTGGCAACTTGCTTTTTAAATACTAGGTGGTTAGTAATATTAAAATGTTTTCGACAGTGATGCTATTAACTGAGCCAACTTGGCATTTTGAATTAATTTAATAAAGGAGTAGCTACCCGGTATTTAATTAGTCGGGGTGTCACATCGACGTAGTTAATGGCAACCATATGGAAGATAGGGAATGCTATTATACCTCAGCCGACCAATAAGAGATATAACGGGGCATAACTACTTTCCCTATTGACACTTTCGATCCTCGAGAAGAGGAATAAATGGTGAAGGGATAGGTTATGGAATATATAGAAACTATTATGCTTGATGATAAGAAAGCAGAAAGGACCACTCAAATTGGCTCAAGACTAACACCCTCTCTCAAATAGGAATTAATTACATTCCATACAGATAGAAAGAATGTGTTCACCTAAATCCATGAGGATATGCTAGGGATTGATCCTAACTTCATTTGCCATGAACTTAACATCTACAAGGATTCTAAACTGATCAAGAAGAAGTGCAGAGTTTTTTATCCGAAAAAGAATATGGAAATCCAATAGGAAGTGAAAAATCTATAAAAGTGCAGTTTATAGAGGATGTTAAATAGTTGACCTGGTTGGACAATGTGGCGATGGTAAAAAAGAAGAACAATAAATGGCGCATGTGTGTAGACTTCACTGACCTCAATAAGCATGCCTAAGGGATCACTTTCCTTTACCAATGATTGATCAATTGGTAGATAAAATGGCAGGTCATGAGATACTTATATTCATGAATGCTTATTCTGGTTACAACTTGATTAAAATGGTGTTAAAGGATAAGGAGAGCACATTCTTCATCACTAGCCAATGAACATACTGTTACAATGTTATGCCCTTTAGGCTAAAAAATGTTGGAGAAACATATTATAGGTTAGTAAATAAAGTATTTGTAGATCAGATTAGAAAGAATGTGGAAGTACACATAGATGATATGCTCACCAAGAGCAAGTTTGCTTCCGACTATATTGTTGATTTGGCCTAAACAGTTGACCAGTTAGACAAACACCAAATGAAGATCAACTCGACCAAGTGTATACATGGAGTATAGAAAGGAATGTTCTTGGTTATCCAATCCTAATAAAATAAAGGCTTTAGTGGAGATGCAGTCCCCGACCAGCAAAAAGGACGTCCAAAAACTGATAGGAAGAGTGACAGGTCTAAATCTCTTTATTTATCGAGCTACAGATAAATGCCTTCCATTATTTAAGGTGCTTAAAAAGACCTTTGAATGAAATTATGAGTGCGAGAAATTTTTTTTGGATTTAAAGAAGTACTTGGGATCTCCCCCACTACTCTCTCGACCAGTTTTGGGAGAAAATTTTTACTAATACTTTATTGTTTTAGAGTCCGCTATTATCTCGGCCTTATACGACTAGAGGGAGGAGTTCAAAAGCCAATGTACAACACCAACAAAGCAATTCGAGAAGCAAAAAACAAATATCCACGCTTAAAAAACTAGCGTTGGCTCTTATTGAAGATTTTAGACCGATGAGACCTTACTTCCAAGCCTTTGTGACAAGGTTTGCACAAACCTGAAAAGTCAGGATAACTAATGTCTTAGGCAGTTGAGCTTGGCCAAGAACCTCCTTGAGCAAGCGGTGGTAGATTTTATAGCAGAATTCACTTATACAGAGGTGCCATGCAATCCCAAGTTTACCTACTAAGAAGAATTCTCCGAAAGATAGCTCAGATCAAAAGCAAACTAAGATGGTCGTCGACTAACCAAAATCATCGGTTATTCAAGAAAGAGATCGACGAGTTGCTGAACAAAGTAAGAAGGTGTTCAAATACGGAGTGCTGGCAGAAGAATACTTTAACAACGGCATCCTAGTTTAGAAATTATTCATAGATGGATCTTCATGCACCACTATCAGTGGGGATGGACTCATTATCAATACCCGAGATGATCTAGATGTGGAATATGCATTGAGATTTCAATTTCAAGTCTCCAATAATGAGTCTGTGTATGAAGAATTAATTACAGTAGTGGAATTAGCCTCCTCATTAGGTACCGAGCAGGTGATAGCACACAGTGATTCCCAACTCATTGTTTACTATTTACTTTAGATATGAGGAGTTAAAGGAGAAGCGGTGGTAAGATACCTGAAGAAGGCTATGGAGGTTATCTTTTTATTTCTTGTAGTTAAGATGGTCCAAATTCTAAGGGTGGATAATACCCGAACAGATGCTCTAACTCGGCTAGCCTCAGTAACTTCAATAGATCTCAGACGAACCATTCCAATAGAGATTCTCACTAGTGGAAGCTATCAGTATAATTTTCATAGAATTGGGACCTTCCTGGATGGATATAATTAAGGATTACATCAAAAAAGGCATGTGACCATCTGACCAGAAAAAAGCAAGGAAAATGAGATACAAAGCAGCCAATTATGTTTTGGGGAAAGTTATTTTGTATAGAAGAGGCTATACATTCTCCTTACTTTGTTGTGTCCATCCAACTGAAGTAAATGATATAATTAAGGAGGTCTATTAAGGCTCATATGGTTCCCATTCAGCTAGAAGATCTTGAGTACAAAGGATATCCATGAAAGGCTACTATTGGCCAACAATGAAAATAGACTGTGTTTTCTTTGCCAAGACGTGTGACAAGTGCCAAAGGTTTGCTATTATTTATAGAAGATCAAGGGCTTCCCTAACTCTTATTAATTCTCACTGGACCTTTTCTATTGGGGTAATAGAGTTGTTCGGACCATTGCCAACCATCAAAGGAAGGTTTAAGCATGTAGTTATCACGATGGATTACTACACCAAATGGGTGGAGGCTGAGCCCTTGATCGTTATAACCTATCAGATAGTCATTCACTTTATATGGAAACAGATCATATGTCGCTATGGAATGCCCTATGCTTTCATCACTGGTCATGGTATTCAGTTTGATAATGAAGAGTTTGAGGCATATTGCATCCGATCCAAGATTTAAAAACTACATTCAGCGCCTGGACATCCACAATGCAATGTCCAGATAGAGATTATTAATAAAACTTTGCTTGATGGTTTGATGAAAATAATGGATGGTGCTTAGGGTAACTTGATCAATGATTTGTACAATGTCTTATGGGCTTACAGGACTATGTTGAGAATGATAATCGGAGAGACTCCGTACATGTTTACTTTCGGTATTGGGGTAGTAGTACCAACAAAAATAGGTCTGCTGACTCACAGGGTGCTGAACTTTGATTCCCATAAGAGTGATCTAATGGGGCGAATAGATCTGGACATGGTTGATGAAGTCAAAGAGGATACTGCAATTCAAATGGCTGCCTATTAATAAAGGACTGTTAGGTTCTATAATCGGAGGGTCAAGCTGACCAACTTGAAACAAGTAGATCTTGTCCTTAAGAAAGTGATTCAAAAAAACAACAAGTTGGAGCCCAATTGGCATGGTCCTTACCGTATCTCAGTAGTTATCCGACCAGGAACATATTGTCTAGAAACATTGGAAGGCGAAGAATTTAAGAACCCCTGTAATGCCGACAACCTCCCTAAATATTACCAATAATTTCGTTTTTGATGTAATCAATTAATCAATTTAATGAAGTTGCATTTTTTTCTTAATTATACTTCATTTTTATGTTTTGTTTTTTAGGGTATGGTGTGATACCACCTTACTAAAAGGTTATATCTAATTCAAACTTTACTAATTCAAACTTTTCCAACTACAAAAAAGTTTAGTTTGGGATTCATTTTAATTCAAACTTTTCCAAATTTAGAAAAGTTTTTCTTTCAAACTTACTAAAAGTTTCTCTCTAATTTTAGTTCAAACACTTCCAACTACAAAAAAAATTAGTTTGGAATTCTTTCTAATTCAAACTTTTCCATCTTTAGAAAAGTTATTCTGTAAAACTTCATGTATGATTTTGTCTTCGACAAATCAAGAACAAGAAGTTAGTAAAAATTCATGTAAGACTCAAATTCAAACACAATAGGTTTTACCCGACTAAGTTAAAACATAGGGATAACTATACATTCCTAATACACTTGGTCGCCACTGACAACTAATGTTATAACTTAGTTCAACAAAACTATTTACAGTTTAATTTAAGAGCATTAGTCGAATCTAAGGCATTGCAAATAGATTCAACCATGAATCAGGCATTTAACATTAAAGCAAATTACTTTGTCAGCATGTTGATTAACTAATCATACACTTATCTTGTCTCAATTTATATTTTGGGCCTTCTCGGTGTGGACCCCCTCGCCAAACACTTATCTTGGCTTTCTCTGACTAAGGGCATGTTTACGGCTGTCGTGTGGAAGCCCCCTTTCCTATCCTTTCCCCCACTCGCATGTGGACCCTCTCATCCATTATGTTTACTTGTGGGCGGTTGAGTGGGTGCCCCTCTACAAAAGCACATTAGGTTCACCCCTCACGGGAATCCTACCAGCGACAAAAGTGTCGTCTAAATATTTAAAGTGCATTATTTAAATCTCAAAAAGCTTGTTGTGAGCATTGGGGGGGCAGACAACTGGAATACTATTGATCATGCCATAAAGGGTGACTTATGTGATCAACTTTGCAAAAAAATTACATTCCCACCGAGTTCGACGACACCTATTCTTTCCCAAATATGTGAGAAAATAAAAACCCTTTAGAAGAACCTTTGTAAGCATCACTTCTTGATGTGGATAGTTCTGAAATTTTTGGCATTGAAAGATAAAGTTCTACCAAACGTTAAACTACCCACCAGCCAATGAAATGACTTCTTGGAAAAGAGGCCTAAGAGGAAAAACTAATACACATGGAGAAACATATATAGAATATGGCAAAAAAGTTATCCACAAACTTGGGGCATATGATGATGCAAGGCATTCTCGAATAAGGGACAAAATATAATCGTGTCAACATTTAATTACATGCCTGATGGGATAAACAAACTAATAAATTCATAAACAAATTGGCTCTAACTTTGGTGAATTTAAATTTAATGATCATATACATGTTATAATAAATAATGTTGAATTTGTTATCCTAATTATTATTATTATTATTATTATTATTATTATTATTATTATTATTATTATTATTATTATTATTATTATTATTGTTATTATTATTATTATTATACTAGAAATGATAGATGGCATAATAAGTAGTCTGTCGGATTGAAGCTCCCATGACATTGACTCGGATATCATATTGAAGGTACTTGGGAAGGATAAAAGAGGGAGGACAAGAGGTATGAGCCAAATTACTTCACTCTGCACTTGTTTTGAAAAAGATCGCTTTAGTGAGGAGTCACATGTTAAACTAGATGGAAGAAATAGGGAATGTGAAAGAAGAAGTGTCGGGTCTTAAGAAGGACATGAGCTATGATAAAAATACCTTGGGATAACTGTCGAATGAAATCAAGGGATTAAGAAAAATTCTTAGTCAAACACAAAGTGGATCTTAATTCATGCCTCAAGGTTAACCCCTCCACACACACACACACACACCAAAAAAAATTGACTCTTCCAACATTCCCCCTATAATGCACTTCAACCAACTGCACCCTTTTTCTAAGCACCATCATCTTCCCTACACGGTGACTATACATAGGAATATTATATAAGGAACTTGGACAAAGCCATGTTTATTGGGCAGTGCACGGTCATTTCTACGACTTCAATAACAAGTATGCACGGTCACTCATTGCGAAAAGGTGGGGCTAAGATATTGGTGGATAAAATCTATCTGTGTTGCGAACGGGAGAGGTTGACCACTTGGGTGAGCAAGCTGAATTTATTGAGTGTATGAAGGCATATATGGCATGGCCAATTTATTTGTTAATGAAGATTGTGTGATGAAAAAAAAAATTATTTTCAAATTATGGGATAAGTTTGTAATTATTTGTATTTCCTAGGACATGTAATGACATCTTAAGTTGTTTTAACTTTAATTTTTTAGGGTTTAGTGAGATCGTAATTTGTTTGGTTATATTTCATATCGATTAAATACTTGGTTGAATGAATTTGAGTGAATTTTAATGAATTATCAACTGAGAGTTTTTGTATGTGAAGGAATGTGAGTGTAAATAGGAATTACCCAAATTAAAAATTATTAGCAAAATGAGGGTAATGTTTTCTTTAATCCAAATTCAAGAAAAAGTTAATCTTAGAATCTAAGGGACAAAATAATGATTTAGAAGTTGATTAATTTTAAAAATATATGTTCATGAAGCATATAAGATAAATCAAAATGTGGAATTGTAAATCATGCACTTAAGACAAGATTTATACGAGGGAAAAACCATTGTGGGAAAAACCTCGGTGTAAACCGACACCTTCCACAATATAGGTAAACTTTTATAAAATGGATAAATTACTTACAAACTTGAACATCTCCTAAACTCAATAACGCACAACCTCCATAAGATAATTTTTCCACCTTTAATCTAGAAGATCAAGCGCGTATCTCTCCCCCGCCACTCTCCATGTCGTAGGTGTCAACTTCTGCTAATAATTCCATGTTTGTACCAAAACAAAACTTCTTCTTTTAAAGTTTAAAGATAAAACTTTTGTATTCCATAAGGAACAAGTGAAAAGACACTATTTGGAGATCTAATTTCCTAGGATGTGAGTGTAACAACCCGAGACTTTAGAGACGGTAATTTATTTATTTTGGGAGAAATAAATATTATTTTATTTGGAGAATTATTAAATTGGCAATTGAGGTCAAAATTTGAAGTTGTTAGAAAGTGTTTCAAATGGCAATTCTGAGGGTGTAGTTATTTTCGGAAGGGTCGAGAAAGTCAAAATGACTATACTTGGGGTTTATTTAGGTTCCGAAATATTTTAAGTTCGTTTGGCTCGAATTAAAGTTACCGAGTCATTTAAAGTGTGTATTATCATTTAACGTTGTGTATCTTGGGAGATAAGTCTTATTAAGCCTACGGGAGAAACAATTCTCCTTAGAGAGAAAGAGAAAGAGAAATAGAAAGAAAGAAAGAAAGAAAGAAAGAAAGAGAAGAAGAAAAGAAGAAGAGAAAGAGAGAGAAGTTGGGATTTTCGGCCATTACGCGATCTCGAGGACGAATCAGACCCTACGACCTTGAGTCAAGTGATTAAAACTTGCTAAATAATTGTTGTGTACCATTTATTTCATGATTTGTGGATTACATTTATGGGTTTTAGGTTTAGTTTGTCAAAACCTAACTTTTGGGTAAATTCTTAGATTTGTTATATAGATAATAGATTTGAGGTTAGAAATTAGTTTAGATGTGTTCTTGGATGAATATTAATGTTATATATGTGATTGGGTTGAAAAGAAATGAAGAGAAGCTGATTAAAATGAATTTTGGGATTTTTGTCTTAATAAAAAGTGGCCATTTTCGAGCCTTTTGGTAGGCCGAATCAATTCGGCCCCTTAGCCGAATCGGTTCAGAAATTTACAGGTGCCCAGGTCTGAGTGACCGAAGTGACCGAATTGATTCGGCTAGAGACAGAATCCCAGGTCTGATGACCCGAATCGATTCGCCTTGGAGGCCGAATCGATTTGGATTTGGCCCGAATCGATTCAAAAACAGGGCATTTTGGGGGAATATTTTCTATGGAGAATCTCATTCCGTTTTGTTCGAGGTCATCATTTGGGAACCTCTATATGAGTTATATGAAGTGTGTTTGGAGACTTTTAGAGAGTTTCCCTTATAAGAAATTATTGGAGTCATATTGACTAAATTCGAGGAATATCGACTAGAGAATATAGTATATACTAAGTGGGGAAGCCCACTACCATTGGAATTTCTATTTGGAGATAATTATAGAATTATATGAAAGAGTGAGAATGCGCTTAGTGATATTGGATTTTATAATCAAATCCCAAATCGAGATAACTTTCAAGGTTCATATGATTAATTGAACCATATTGGATTGAGAATAATACATGCTAATAAATGTGCATACGGATGTAGAAATATCCTTAACGATGATTAATTTAGGAGATGTCTCACACAATGAGAAATGATAATCGAGGTGCATTAGGATAGATAATATCCTTAACATAAATAGAATTGAGAGATAATTCATAATTAGAAGTGATGCGAAGACTTCCAGTGAGAAATAGTATAGTGTACACTAAGTGGGGAAGATGTGTGAGAATTGACGATTAGTATATCAAGAGAGAAATATACTAAAAAAATGATATAGTTTCATCTACGCCTAAGGGCGTACTACGTATATATAAACTATGTGATGTGTATAACTTATATGATGGTATATCTTTATATGATGTGATATTATATGTATGCCTTATGTGATGGTATATATATATATATAGTGAAGCATACCCCCTCCTTGATATCATTGGGAAGTTGCGTGCGATGAGGGTGAGCACTCTGGCTTGATGAGCAGTGTGTAGATATTCCCCAGGTCATAGTCGTCCATTGTGTTGATATGTGATTTACATTATGTTCTGAGGGTGAGAAGTCATGGGTATGTGTCGTTCTCACTTGCCGGTTAGGAACTATGACCGCTTCCCGGACGTTGTCTGTGCGAGTTGATCATGAGGTAGGTGTCGTTTTGCCCTATTAGGTGGTTCCCAGTTTGCTACGTGGTTTGGGAAACTGGAAGATGATAGAATTATGAGCCTGCATCCATGAGTTATAGCTCGTTCGGATGGTTATTATATTATTGTTGAAATTGTTACTGGGCATCGAGGGCCTAATGGACCTCAACGACCAACATTGCCAAGGAGTAGTGTAACGGGGGGGTTCCTTGTTTGGATTTCGCTTTGCGAGACGTCCCACGCATGAAACGTAATGTAATATTGGGAGTGAGGAGAAGTTAGTCATTAATGCTAATATATATAACGTATATCTATCTCGACGATCGACAGTGCCAGATGTAGTGTATTGGGGGGAGTTCCTTGTTTGGATTTCGCTTTGTGAGACGTTCCACGCACGAACCGCAGTGCACTGTTGAGAATCGAGAATAATAAATTAAGTAATGAATAACAAGAATTTGGGTTACATTCATTATGCATTGAGGGCATAATGAATCTCGAAAATCAATACTGTCAGGAGTAATGTAACGGGGGGGTTCCTTGTTTGGATTTCGCTTTGCGAGATGTCCCACGCACGAAACGCAGTGCAGTATTGAGAATTGGGAGTAAGTTTAGTCCTTAGAACTTGGATGCTAATAACTCATATATAATTATACGTATATTGTCGGTATAACTAGAATATGAGAAATTCTAGTAAAGAGAATGTGTATGTATTGTGTATATATTAGTAAGAGGATGGTTATGTAAACTTTATATGTTAAGAAAATGAACAAATAAAAGAGAGCAATAACATTTGAATTTGAAGTATATGATTTAGATGGAATTTAGATAAGTGTAGATTGAGAGATAAGTTAGACGGTTTTAATTGAATATTTATATTGGGATTTAGTTAGATTTATTTGCCTAATTAGATTTGGGCATTTATTTGGAGATCACGTGCATACTTTTAGTTGCGCGCTTTAGTTGAGAGCCGAGTTGGATTATTATGGAGAGTGCGACTCCATTAAATTATGTCATAATGCATTTATAATTATTATGCATTTTAATTCACTTGCTATAAAATGTTTTCACCTCGGGCTCTGACCCGTTTATATTTTCTCCTGCCATGTATATATTGTATTATTTTAGGTGTTCCTCCGTAAGGACGCCATTGAGGTTTATCCATCCAGTGTATTCGTGGAGCTGTGGCAGTAGCGGACTGTTGCGGCACTTTGTTTTAGTCGATTCCTATCTTTTGCATATCTAGATTAGGATTCAGATTGTATATCGGGTTTATACCCTAGTATTGTAGATTAACATTTTATATTCTCTCTCAGATTTTGTATGGTCTGTGACCCGATAGCATATTCGGGTAATTTACCTTGTACATTGTGTTGTACTCCTTTATATTATTGGAGTTTGTATTTATCACTCATCATATTTAGATGTAGTATTGTTGGTTGCATGGTTGATTTTATTTGGTGTTAAATAAAAGTTCTAAAATTTTGACATCCGCTTTTAATAGTTTCGCATAGTTAGCCTTATATTATTTCGTATTGTCAGTTGATGTTGAGACTGAGCCATCAGAGATACCTGATTTAATGTAGTATAGGGTTGGCCACCCGTTATTATTTTGAGCGGGTTGTTACAGATGGTATCAGAGCATCAGGTTCTAGTGTCTTTAGGATCTGTGTGGGTTACTACGATCTTTCGTAAGTGTTCTTGATGTAGAGCCTTTATATTAGGACTGTTGTATTCACACATCCATATTTCTTCTGTGATTTGAAAATATTTGAAAGGCGTTCTGATACACTTTTTCTTGTTTCAGATGCCACCGAAGATAGGTCATTCAGTCATGGCAAACAAAGAGGCTGATAATGTCGAACCCCAATTACCTCCCAGGACTATAACTACAGATGAAGTTGCCAATATTGTGGCACACGCAGTGACTGTTGCCATTTCTACGATGGCACAACGATCTACCGTTCAAGCAGCCCAAACCCATTTAGGGTTGTCTTTGTGGGAAAGAGTGAAGGAAGACTTTAGTAAGGGGCATCCTCCAGGGTTTTCAAGGGGAGTTGATACAATAGCTGCAAGTCGATGGAAGAATAGTATGCAGAAGCACCTCCGTATGGTTGAGGGTAGTGAGGTGCAAAAGAAATTTTTAGCCATCTTTAAGTTAACGGGGGCAGCTCTCCAATGGTGGGAGTCTGTCACCACATCTAAACAGAGAGATACTTTACCTATAATAGATTTTTGGGAACTTTTTTTGATCGAAGGTATTTTCCTTCCCCGATTTCGAAGGAAATGAGAAGGAAACCGATGGGCGTGTTTCAAGGTAATAGAACAGTGGCAGAATATGAAGAAGATTTTTCTAGATGGGCGAAACTAGTACCTGATGAGGTAAATACGGAAGAGGAGCGTATATCGAAGTTCGTGCGAGGGTTAAATTGGAGAATCCGACAGCATTTGTTAGAGAGCCCAGTGTTAGAGACTTTCGCTGAGGTAGTGAATGCGGCACTGTTAAAGTGTCATGAATATCGTCTTCATTCGCAAGAGTGTAAGAACTTTAGAGATTCGAGTTCATCAAGTAGGTTTGGCAAAGAGAATGCCAATAATGCCAGTGGGTATAAGTCAGACTATAGAGAGTCATAACAGCGTTTTGTTCCCTAGGATGGGCAGACAGGATTTGAAGGTAGATGTTTGTTTTGTAAAGAAATGGGTCATAGAAATAAATATTGTCCTAAAAGAGGTAAAGGACCACGTTTTGATGAAGTTTTGGAAGTGCAACCCCTACAGCAGATTCAAGGTCATTTTAGGCCAGGGGACTTTATGTGGGAGCCCAATGATGATGAGGGGCAATCGGACTAGAGAAGGAGGATGTAAGTTATGTTCCTTTTGTGAATAGGAATATTACTATATGAAGTTTTGGGAATATCATATGGGATATAGTTATGAGAGGGTAGTGCTATAACCCTATTATGTATGTAATGACCCGAAAGGGAATTTTAATCAAGTTAGGCTCTTATGTTATTATCTTTTGAGAGAGTAGATTAATTTGAAATGTGCTCAAAGAGAGCTATAACTTTATTATGAAAGTAAGAATTGTTATTGTGTGTTAAGTAGTAAGGATAAAGCTACTTATTTGTATAAAGTCATGTTAGACTTATATAATTGTTGTATTCCAGCTATGGAAGAGCCTAATAAATGGCAATATATGTTAATATGATATGAGATATTATTACTGAAAAGAGTTCAGAAATTGTGGGTTATTGGGACGCAGGAAAAGTTAGCTCATAACTATGCTAATTTTTATGAGTTGTATGTTGTTGTATGTATGATGATCATTAAGTCCTTGTGTTATGGGCATGGGGCATTTAATATATGTATCGTAAGACATAATTTTTTTTAAAATAAACTGTTTTCAAAATCAAACTTTTTTTTTATAGGCCTTTGGTCCATCTCAAAATTATTTACACAAAAATACTTTCAAACTCTAGTCCGGATCTAACAAACTCTCAATCCCCGACGTCGCTACATATTAGTGTATTGGGAGGGTTCCTTGTTTGGATTTCGCTTGCGAGACCTCCCCCGCATGAAAGTGGCGAATGTCAGGAATTGAGAGGAGTTATTTCTTTAGACCATTCAAAAATTTTATACCATTAATATTGCTAGGATAATATATACATCTTTAGAATTATGGAACTTTGGAGGCAAATGAAGCCTCACTGTGATTGGTACGAGTAAAGCTCGAATAAAGGGTGTATGGGCGCCCTGGTTGTTAAAATTGGTTTTATAAAACTTAAAATAAATTCACCGTCGGAAGTTAGAGGTTTGAGTATAGGATTAGTGAGGATGAGTGTAGTAGGAACTAGTTGAGCTTTGGAGTATTAGGCTTAGCTAAATTTCGAGGACGAAATTCTTGTAAGTGGGGAAGTTTGTAACAACCCGAGACTTTAGAGACGATAATTTATTTATTTTGGGAGAAATAAATATTATTTTATTTGGAGAATTATTAAATTGGCAATTGAGGTCAAAATTTGAAGTTGTTAGAAAGTGTTTCAAATGGCAATTCTGAGGGTGTAGTTGTTTCCGAAAGGGTCGAGAAAGTCGAAATGACTGTACTTGGTTTCTATTTAGGTTTCGAAATATTTTAAGTTCGTTTGGCTCGAATTAAAGTTCCCGGGTCATTTAAAGTGTGTATTATCATTTAAAGTTGTGTATCTTGGGAGACAATGCTTATTAAGCTTATGGAAGAAACAATTCTCCTTAGAGAGAAAGAGAAATAGAAAAAAAGAAAGAGAAGAAGAGAAAGAGAGAGAAGTTGGGATTTTCGGCCATTACACGATCTGGAGGATGAATCAGACCCTACGAACTTGAGGCAAGTGATTAAAACTTGCTAAATAATTGTTGTGTACCATTTATTTCATGATTTTTGGATTACATGTATGGGTTTTAGGTTTAGTTTGTCAAAACCTAACTTTTGGGTAAATTCTTAGATTTGTTATGTAGATAATGGATTTGAGGTTAGAAATTAGTTTAGATGTGTCCTTGGATGAATATTAATGTTATATATGTGATTGGGTTGAAGAGAAATGAAGAGAAGATTATTAAAATGAATTTTGGGTTTTTTAGCTTAATAAAAAGTAGCCATTTTTGAGCCTTCTGGTAGGCCGAATCGATTCGGCCCCTTAGCCGAATCGATTCCGAAATTTGCAGGTGCCCAGGTCTGAGTGATCGAATCTATTCGGACCCCAGCCGAATTGATTCGTCCAGAGAAAGAACCCATGTCTGATGACCCGAATCGATTCACCTTGGAGGCCGAATCGATTTGGATTTGGCCCGAATCGATTCGAAAACAAGGCATTTTGGGGGAATGTTTCTAGGGAGAATTTCATTCCGTTTCGTTCGAGGTTATCGTTTGGGAACCTCTATAGGAGTTATACGAAGTATGTTTGGATACTTTTAGAGAGTTTCCCTTATAAGAAATTATTGAAGTCATATTAACTAAATTCGAGGAATACCGACTAGAGAATATAGTATATACTAAGTGGGGAAGCCCACTACCATTCGGATTTATATTTGGAGATAATTATAGAATTATATGAAAGAGTGAGAATGCGCTTAATGATATTGGATTTTGTAATCAAATCCCAAATCGGGATAACTTTCAAGGTTCATATGATTAATTGAACCATATTGGATTGAGAATAATACATGCTAATAAATGTGCATACGGATGTAGAAATATCCTTAACGATGATTAATTTGGGAGATATATCACACAATGAGAATGTTAATCGAGGTGCATTAGGATAGAGAATATCCTTAACATAAATAGAATTGAGAGATAATTCATAATTAGAAGTGATGCGAAAACTTCCAGTGAGAAATAGTATAGTGTATACTAAGTGGGGAAGATGTGTGAGAATTGACGATTAGTATATCAAGAGAGAAATATACTAAAAAAATGATATAATTTCATCTACGCCTAAGGGCGTACTACGTATATATAAACTATGTGATATGTATACCTTATATGATGGTATATCTTTATATGATGTGATATTGTATGTATGCCTTATCTGATGGTATATATATATATATAGTGAAGCATACCCCCTCCTTGCTATCATTGGGAAGTTGGGTGCGATGAGGGTGAGCACTCTGGCTCGATGAGCAGTGTGTAGATATTCCCCAGGTCATAGTCGTCGATTGTGTTGATATGTGATTTGCATTATGTTTTGGGGGTGAGAAGTCGTGGGTATGCGTCGTTCTCACTTTTCGGTTAGGAACTATGACCGCTTCCCGGACGTTGTGTGTGCGAGTTGATCATGAGGTAGGTGTCGTTTAGCCCTATTAGGTGGTTCCCAGTTTTATACGTGGTTTGGGCAACTGGAAGATGATAGCATTGTGAGCTTGTGTCCACGAGTTATAACTTGTTCGGATGGTTATTATACTATTGTTATGATTGGTATTTGGGCATCGAGGTCCTAATGGACCTCAACGACCAACATTGCCAAGGAGTAGTGTAACGGGGGGGTTCCTTGTTTGGATTTCTCTTTGCGAGACGTCCCACGCATGAAACGCAATGTAATATTGGGAGTGAGGATAAGTTAGTCCTTAATGCTCATATATATAACGTATATATATCTCGACGATTGACAGTGCCAGAAGTAGTGTATCGGGGTGGTTCCTTGTTTGGATTTCACTTTGTGAGACATCCCATGCACGAACCGTAGTGCACTGTTGAGAATCGGGAATAATAAATAAGTAATTGAATAACTATAATTTGGGTTACATGCATCATGCATTGAGGGCATAATGAATCTCAAAAATCAATACTGTCAGGAGTAGTGTAACGGGGGGGTTCCTTGTTTGGATTTCGCTTTGCGAGACGTCCCACGGATGAAACGCAGTGCAATATTGAGAATTGGGAGTAAGTTTAGTCCTTAGCACTTGGATTCTAATAACTCATATATAATTATACGTATATTGTTGGTATAACTAGAATACGAGAAATTCTAGTAAAGAGAATTTGTATGTATTGTGTATATATTAGTAAGAGATGGTTATGTAAACTTTATATGTTAAGAAAATGAACAAATAAAAGAGAGCAATAACATTTGAATTTGAAGTATATGATTTAGATGGAATTTAGATAAGTGTAGATTGAGAGATAAGTTAGACGGTTTTAATTGAATATTTATATTGGGATTTAGTTAGATTTATTTGCCTAATTAGATTTGGGCATTTATTTGGAGATCACGTGCATACGTTTAGTTGCGCGCTTTGGTTGTGAGGCGAGTTGGATTATTATGGAGAGTGCGACTCCATTAAATCATGTCATAATGCATTTTAATGCACTTGCTATAAAATATTTTCACCTCGGGCTCTGACCCGTTTATATTTTCTCCTGCCATGTATATATTGTATTATTTTAGGTGTTCCTCCGCAAGGACGCCACTGAGGTTTATCCATCCAGTGTAATCATGGAGCTGTGGCAGTAGCGGACTGTTGCGGCACTTTGTTTTAGTCGATTCCTATTTTTTGCATATCTAGATTAGGATTCAGATTGTATATCGAGTTTATACCCTAGTATTGTAGATTAACACTTTTATATTCTCTCTCAGATTTTGTACGGTCTGTGACCCGATAGTATATTCGGGTAATTTACCTTGTACATTGTGTTGTACTCCTTTATATTATTGGAGTTTGTATTTATCACTCATCATATTTAGATGTAGTATTGTTGGTTGCATGGTTTGTTTTACTTGGTGTTAAATAAAAGTTCTAAAATTTTGACATCCGCTTTTAATAGTTTCGGGTAGGTAGCCTTATATTATTTAGTATTGGATGTTGATGTTGAGACTGAGCCATCTGAGATACCTGATTTAATGTAGTATTGGGTTGGCCACCTGTTATTATTTTGAGCGGGTTGTCACAGTGAGGTTCTAAAGGTTAAGGGAAGTCTCAAAAAGTGTTTGGATAATCAAAATAAGCGCACAAAGTATTTTTGAGATATAAAAAATATTTAAAGTTTCTCAAAAATAATTTTTACAAAGTATTTTGTTAAAGCCTTGAGAGAAGTAATCAAACTTCAATTAACTTAAACTTGAGTGATAATAAATGATATCTCAAAAATACATATAATGTTTTTTGCTCTTATATGATTTCTTTAGCTTTGTAAAAACAATAAAAACCTTAAACCTTTTCAACCATATTTTTCCAGTGAGAAGAAAATGAATTAAATAGGTGTTTTCAAACTTATGGACACAAGCTTTCAAACGTTCTCTCAATTATAAGAAATAAATTTCCTCCCCAAGGCAACCAAATATATGGTAGAAAAAAGAGAATATCCACATTTTTCAATGCAATCTTTTAAACAAATTTTCTTTTCATGCTAAATCTGACGTTGTCACAATATTGTCGCTATAGCGAGACATTTCGTTGTTGCAGTGAACCTAAGGCGATCTCGGTCGCACCAAAAATCAGGGAAAAATTGGCCTCGGGCAAATGTTACTAGGGACAGGCTTTCACTTCGGTAACAAAAACTGTTGTAGTGGTGAAATTACGATGAGCCAGAACGTGCCATTTTCTAAAAATTCTAGACGAGTATTTGCCTTCTAAGTGTTCAAAAATATTTTGGCAAATCACCATAAGTATTTTATTCTTCACCATGAAGACCCACACTTAAAATATACATATAATAGTGAAATTTTTATGAACATAGTTTTTTAATAAGAAAAGTATATTACATAATGTATTTGTTTAATTTGTCTAAACCACTCACACACAAGTTTTAACACATTTTCGCTTTAATAAAATCCAATTTTATTTAAGTTAAACCATGGGTGTACTATGTCATCTAAGTTCATTACCTTTTTCCAAGGTGGCATTATCATGTATGGGTAAGTGAAATGATGTCGGGGTAAAGTTGATGATGTCCGATGAATAATTCTTGACATGAAGCTTTCTGGAATGTCCTCGTATACTAATGACACAAAGTGTGTTTTAGTCAACGAGATAAGACAACCTAATCCTATGGGGAACTTTAAATACTATACATACAGTTATAATCTCTCCCTTTGTTTATTCATGACAAGCACACACAAACAAAAATTATAAATAAATGAATCAAATCTATCACCTACGACATAACTCGCCCGGCTAAAGGCATAAAAAGATAAAAAAAATAGACACTCTAACTCAGGTGTTACTCCACAACAATTTGGAAATCTTGTACATATTTCATATCAAAGATTAGAAAATATATCAAAATAGCAATGTGTAATAGAATGACAAAGAAGTATAAGAAATAAAATGAAATAATTGATAAATATATATTAAAGCAATTCATCCAATCACTAAAAGGAACATATACCAAGTTTATCAAATATCTCAACAAGATATGATATAAAACTTACTTAGTTCCTTAATATTATTCTCATATAATTTCATTTTCATAAGAAACTTCTTCCTATTTTAATAAAGATAAAGAGATTAAGAAATTCAATCACAATTAACACAGTGAATTTAGCTATATGACATAATTAGATAAAATAAGCTTAGAGTGTAAAATATAAGATGTATATCACAATAAACACATGAAGATGATCGTAATACGGGAGATGAATCACATGATATAACATATAAAGGCACAAATGATCGATAGTGATATAGTAAGCTATATATATAAAGGTTCATTAAGATTTTAGTAAAAATACTGAAAATGTATTAAACATAAGGTGAACACAATGAGCAAAGAATATAGGATATACAAGATACTATTAGATACCACTTTCTTTGATCAATCATAAAACTCAATACATAAACACAATGATAGATACGAATGATATATCATTTAAGACAAGTATCTAAGAAATAGGTCTAAGAAATATCCAAAGGTCAAGCAAGGGTAATACAATTATTAGCAACCACGAAGGATATTTGATATGCAAACATAAGATAAAACAATTTATCCTAGCATCCTATCAAATATGATCAAAACAAACAATGATCAAAATAACGTTTGGATGTAGCATGTTTATCCCAAATGTAAAAACTATGATATCAACATATAAAACAATTTTGTATCAATATCAAAGTCAATGGTAACACAACATACTCTAAGAACATTAATAAGCAACACGAAGTCTAAAGCCAATTACAACTATATTATGGCAAGTATGTACCAAAATTTATTACTTAACAAAGATGAATATCCCCAAACATGCATTTCAAATGAATCTTTTTAAGAAACTTGCAAGATATACTGTGTGTGAAAAAAATGAGAAAAAGGATGCAAATAAAGTGATACCAAAAGAGATTCTAACAACTTATCTCAAACAAAGGTCTTTACTTGGCACATCAATATTTATGTAAGAAAAAAGAAACTCCGGGATCCATTTTGGGTAAGTAAAAAAATAAGCATTATTATCACACTTATCAAAGTT
This sequence comes from Sambucus nigra, assembly GCA_949130495.1. Classification (NCBI taxonomy): domain Eukaryota; kingdom Viridiplantae; phylum Streptophyta; class Magnoliopsida; order Dipsacales; family Adoxaceae; genus Sambucus; species Sambucus nigra. Next base: position 221,822,678 of record OX422221.1, on the reverse strand, counting down.
CAAGTACTATGTTTATGGCTATCAAGGTCGGATTCCTTCGGCACGGGCCATCCCCGAAATTAGAGAGGAGGGACAAGCGAAGAATTCCCTCTCTCCATGCGTGTGGGGATTCGAGGAAAAGGAAATTCGCTTTCTACCACTCGTACTGATCTTCGTGGGCTACCATTGATATAAATCATCCATCATCAAAAGGGAAAAATGTAGAAATGGAGTCGCTAGCCTATTCAGCTCAAAATAAGAAAAAAAATGTAGTTGTCTCGAGAGAACGACATCAAAAGACATACTGATGCATTGAAACCAAATGAATCAAGGTTTCAGGGACTAAGTTATAGAATGTGAAGGTGTTAGGCACCCATTCCTCCATTTCGGTCTCTCGGGGCTATAATAATATTCTCCCTTTCTCCAAACCGTGATACATGTGTACATGTGTGCAGCGCAAATATCGAGAGAAATAAATCATCTGACCCGCGTCATGGAAAACACTGGACGGTGTCATTATATGGAGTATGCCAACAAAATAGCATAAATAATATAACCCGAGTGTCTACCAAATCAAAAATCACTATAAATAAGTGAGTGTGTATATCGAGCGGGACACAAATATGTAAGAGTACGCGTATTTGAAATACAAACAAACATAAGGAAACATAAAATGGATAAATGAGAAAAAAAGACGTAAATCCCAAGATTGACTCGGGATGACTGCGTAGCACAATGGGCATTAAGGTCCACGTAGTTAGATAACACACAACGGTGGGGTTTAACCTATAAATACTAACTTAGAACTTCCTTTAGTTTGTTTTTAGAAAAATATGTGCAAGTGTAAAGAGTGTGAACAATGAGAAAACTTTAATTTAGGGTTTATAAGAAAACCCTCGTTTTGGCTTTTTTAGATTTTATAAAAATAAGATTTATGTGTAATAAATAATAAAAAAGGAGATTAGTTTTGGAATGAAGAAATGAAATAAAGATATCTTAAAAGTGGAAAGAAAACTAAACAAATACTACTAATCGGGTGAATTATAAATGAATAAGGGTGGACCTTCTAGAGAACTTTAATTCTGATTCTGCAATAGTAGTGGACATTTTAGGTGGTTGGATGGTGGTGAGGTAGGAATTAAAAGTGGGGTTAATATGTATGATAATGATGTAAGGAAATAGAGACAACGTTTGGGAAAATAGAATTTTGACGCACTGATTTCGAGGGGAATGTTATGAATTCAAAAAGGGACCCTTGGGAATGAGGTCATGGTTTTGCTAAATAGTAAAAGATTAGGGATTCATGGGGATGCCAATCAGCATATCCCCTGACTTACCTATCGGCATAGCCATGCCTTTCTATCCAAGGAAAGTACACCCTGCTGATAGGCAGGGGGTCTAGGGTGCCTAAGGTAGCCCAAAACGAGCATTCTGGAAAAAAAATGGGCATAAAATTCAAATCATAAGTTCGAATTATGCACTGCCAGGACCGTTGGAAGGGGTATTCAAATAACTATAAGAATCCATTAAGTTACTTCTAGCTTCAAGAGTTGATTGATGATACCAAAAATGGTATCACAAAATCAATATAAGTGTGCAAGTTCAAACCAGTACAACAATTGAGTGTGCAAAAATATATAATATAGATGGAGATGATGCAAAGAGGGAGATAACACAAAATATAAGTGGTTCGTCCAACCTTCGCTTACTCCACTATGTGAGTGTGTGTGAAATCCATTAAGAAAAGGGCACCAATGGCCTTGGGATACAGAACACTCAAGCTTTCTCTCTCTATGCAGTGAATTTAACAGAGTTTCAATAGAGTTGTGAATTATAGACCCTTCTAAAGGTACAAGAAGGTAGGTATTTATATGATTGGGGTGGTGCCATGCGCACCCCAGACATGCAGGAGGCATGTATAATACGAAGTAATCAATACAATGCTTCTACCTATTATCTGTGTATGTAAATCATGATTGAGAGATATTCTTCACACATGAGGAAGATGTTATTACAATGATTTTATCCACATGGGACTCGCAGCCCATGCGCACTCTCACACGCATGCTCCATTCCACACGCCCTATTAAATGTCAAATGTGCCCTACTAGGATGAGGTATCGGCCTGGCCGAGTATGAGACCACCGCGGTATTATTTGATCATGTGTTGACACTTGCCGAGTAGAATCTCAATTGACTTATGTCAGGCCGAGACTAACTTATGAACAAGTCGATGTGGTATCTACTTTCTTGAGGTAGACAAGACGAAACATTAGGTCCATCGAGGTGGTATGGGGTCTCAAACCAGTCTTGGACGAGACTGAGACAACTATTATGTGACGTCTTGTGAGAGCGCATTTTGTGAGGTTGGCTTGAGCTGAGACGAGGTCACATATTGGTATACCAATCACCCCTAGCCCTTAGTCTTCTGTGTAGATAAGAGACTGAGGGGTAAAAATGTCAAGTTGCAACCGATGATTGGACATCTCTAGCATGTCAGACGTTGATCTACTGATGGGTATGAGGGAGTGACACTTGTCATATAATCTCTAGATTTATGTATTACCCAAGCAGTGGCGGTAGCGTGTGTACGTTTTGAGAATTATTCTGTAATGATGGGCACATCGAAAGTTGAACCCCATCATTGTTGGGGTTTAAAACAGTTTGAAAAAAATTATTTTCTCTTTCCTTATTCGCGCGCAACTTCTTTCTCTCTTTATAACCAGAACTTTCGGAGCATACCTCTCTATCCATTATTCAAGCATTCTCTGACAAGTTCCTTAGGTATCTTGTGGTTATCAGGCAATCAAACTCCTCCAGGTAGTCCATTTCCCCGTCTTTGTTAGCTTTTCCATTGATTTTTCACCATTTCATCAATTTTGAATTTTTTGACGACTATTTTTATTTTTTGGCGACTGTCTTGGCCGGTTTTATGGTCATTTGAGGGCTGAGTGTGGTAGTTTTGGAGTTGGATATTCGATTGGGGTTTCCCCTAGTAATTTTCTAGTCTAATTTTTCCTTTTTTATTTCTTTGGTCAAGCTCCATTGAAGAATCTGGTCTTCTTCTCCGGTAGGATTTGGTTGTGTTCTTGGGTTGTTCTTGTTAAAAACTATTCAACTTACCCATTTTAATTATTTGGTCAAACCCAGCCAACACCTTAGTTTTTGCCCCTTTTTAATGTTTTCACCATACAAGTGGAAGGTCGTCCTTTGAATGTTGAGGACATTGTATGAGCTAATAGATGGTTTCCCCAATCATAGGAAAAGACTCTTCTGTGAGATCTGCTAATACGAGATTGAAGCCGAGGCTAAATACCAGACCGAGGCATTTATTTTGTGCCCAATCTTCCCAATTACTCTCGTTATTATCCCTCCTTTTATAATCGATAGATGAGATGATCCTCCACCATCCCATCCTCCTAGGATTGTTAGACGAGAGTCTGCTTCCACAAGTCATCCTCCAATAATTTTTATAAGTGGAGATACGATGAGTGCTAACTCGTCTGCGAGTGATGATGCTATTGACGTCTCGTCCTCTGATGGTTACAGTCCTTCAGCCTCTAGGGTTTGGGATAAAGTTGACTCCTTTGTCCATACCATGGAAGTGACCGCCTCTCATACTACCGAGATGGGAGCAATAAACTTTGATAAGGTTGAGATTCTTTTCGTTGACTCTCGTACGACCGATTGTGCCAACTCTCAGTCTGGTGAGGTAAACTTTCCCGCTGATGAATCAATCCCTGAAGATCCGAGAGTCACAATTGTGCATCCCCTCATTCAAACGTCTATCCCCGTCTCGACCATGACTAAGGGGGAATTTCAAAATAGATCTCCAAGAAGGGTACTGGCCACTGATGTCGTTCACTTAGAGGCCGAGGCCGAGGAACCCTTAGATACCCATTATACTGAAATATTTTAGAGTTCCATTAGCGATATAAATCTCCTATATTGGCGGCATCTATATGGAGTTAACTCTGATATCACAATGAGATCTCCTGACGATTTCGATAGAGCTTTTAGCGGCCGACCAGGAGAGGTTGCGGTGTACGAGTAGATGTTTCAACTAGGTTTTTATCTTCTATACATCCTATTGTATGTGCCGTTCTTATTAATCTAGATTTATCCCCTGCTCAACTATCTCCAAATGCCTGGAGAATCCTCCTTAGTTTTATTCTGCTCTGGAAGTTTTGTCACAGTGCTGACATTCCAGTTAGTGTGTGTCTAAAGTGTTTTATAACATTTCCTCTATGAGATCTCAACCTAGCTATTACCACTTTGTAGCCAGGAAGTCAACCAAGAAAGTGATATTCATCAACCAGACATCTAACCATGATTGGAAGCCGAAATATTTCTTTATATATGGTGCATGTGAATTTCTCACCAATCACGCCTGCTCTTTCTCTAGGCTGAGAGTCCCCCAGAAATGGGTAAGGTGTCCATGTCTACAAAGATTGACCCCGAATTGAGTTTGTACGACCAAGAGAAGATAAAGATGATTCAAGTCCAAGGTGATGAGGGTGGTCTTATAAAATATAAGGACCTTATGATCCCTGACATTTTGGCCGAGACGGGACTATATATTGGTCCTCTTACTGTGTAAGTTCATTTTTCATTTTCAACTATAACCCCATCTTTTAATAGCAGTGTTGTCTTTAACATTTCTAATGTTTAACTCTGAATTTTTGCAAGTCGTCCATCCGGTGTTCCATAATCTCTTTGGAAAACGGTGGCCCCTATCCTCATAAATATGGTGAATAAGTTCAAGAAGAAACCAGCAGCCACCAGTGCTCAACAGAAAAAATCCACTATAGGCGGCCCTGGCCGTGCTGACAATGCTAGGAAGAGAAAGGAATGGATATATGATACCATCACCCACCACCAATCAAAACAAGGTCGATAGGAAAAAGAGTCCAATAGGGCAATCCCCGTCTCGTCCACGATGCCCTTGCTGCAACTCTTGCCCAATTAAAGGTGAGTGACGAGAGCTTGATTAGGAGTGCCAAAAATACATAGACTCTGTCACCTCACTGATATTTGAGCTTGACAAATGTTTCCTGTACTCCATGAACTCCTTCTTCCTAACTGAGTTCGGCATTCACAAGGTCGTCCAGGTATATGCTTGAAATTTCTAGTAACTTTATTTTTTAAAGTGTTATCTCGTACTAACTTGATCTTTCACTATTTTTACAGTCTCTTCTTGCCTTCTACCGCCTAGGAGGCTAGGTTGAGATAAGGCTTATCTTGATCTAGAAGGGGAAGAGATGTTGAGAAGGTGGAGGAGGTCCTCAGGGAGGAGATCCGATAGGCTAGATCAACCCTGAAGGAGAATAGCCAAGAGTTAGAGAACATAAAGTCCAATCATGAGAAGGATTTGAAGGGACTGGACAATAGAAAATAGGCCGAGATAGATGCTGCAGTCAAGGATGCTTTGGATAAGGCTAAGTCATAAGTTGTGGATGAGTTCAAAGAGTTTGACGAGTTTAGGGGGAACACCTTTGAGTACCTTGAGAGAGGCGTAAAAACTGTTGGCCGATGGTCCATTTTAAACTGCTGTCCGAGGTGGAGAATCCATTTGAGACCCTTGAGGCCAATCTCACATAACGCACTAAAAAAGTTGATGATGCGGTCGAGGGAAGTATCGATAGTGATAGTGTCGACAATGATGGGGCCGACACCCAAGTTCCTGCACAGAATGTCGTCGCTCCCTCCTTCAAAGTTCCCCTAAAGAGACTCAAACTTAACTTCTTATGGGCGACCGTATGTGGCTTTGACAGTCCAATCTGATGTAATACTTTAAACACTTTTTATTTTTAGTGCTGTAATTTTGTCTCCAGCCATAATTTTATAACTCTTATGTCTGAACACCTTCATTACTTCTTCCAATGATGCTTGAATGATATATGGTTTTGCTTATGCTAGTTTGATTTGTTGTCTCTTCTTGTTATTACATGCTTTCTATTTTTAGATTTGCACTTTGCTTATTTAGCCAATGCTACTGATGTTTTAACAAGTAACCATAATTGAATGGCTTGTAACTTGAGATCGCCAGTTATTCCATCTTTTCGCACATCATCTCATCCTTAGACGAGATAAATATAACTAAATGACTAATTTCATAATTTGAACATCGGCTCATCGTTAAACGAGATAAATATGACTATTTTCATAATTTGATTTCACCAAATTATAGTGCTATATCACAAGTCCCCTCTCATCGTTTTGAGAGTGTATGGAAGAGAGATACCTCGTCTATATACTATCGTCTCGGACGAGAGTGTGTGCACCAAGTTAATGATGTTAAGATAAACCATAATAAAGTCATTTTTTAATTTGAATTCACCAAATTATGGTGTTATATCATAACTTCCCTCTCACCGTTTTGAGAGTGTATGGACGAGAGCTACTTTGTCCTACACTGTCGTCTCGACGGAGAGAGTTTTTCACCAAGTTAATGATGTTAAGATAAACCATAATGAAGTGATTTTTGATTTTCAATTCACCCAATTATGGTGTTATATCACAAGTCCCCTCTTGTCGTTTTGAGAGTGTATGGATGAGAGCTACCTCGTCCTACTCGGTCGCGAGTTTTTTCACCAAGTTAATGATGTTAAGATATTGTCCCCCCCTCTTGATGTTATTGAAGGTCTATGGAGGAGGTTAGCCCCGTCGGGACTGTCAAGTCATCGAGAGCAAGGTAAAGCTACTTCACCACAAATGATGTTCCATAGCTTAGGATGAATTGATACGTGCAATTTGGACTACTCGTTCAATAAAATAGGAGAGAACACTTGGGAAATTTTTCATTAATAACTTTCTTCCATGCACTGTTACATTGATAAAATAAATTCATACAAAATTCCTACTGATAATAATTTTTTAGATGTTCGGCATTCTAGGGGTTGGAAAATGGCTCTCCTTCTAAGTTTTCCAGCCAATATGTTTCTGGAACCACCTCTTCTATCACCCGGTAGAGACATGCCAGTTAGGATGGAGTTTATTGGGTTTCTGCCAAGTCTTCTTCAAGACTAATTCTCCTACTGCTAATGGTCGGGCCTTCACTATTTTATTGTAGAATTTTGATATTTTTTTACTGATAGGCAGCTTGACTAACCTCAGTGTTGATGTAAAAAATTAGATCACTCTAGTAATTCAATCACAGATAAATAAATGAGACAAAAGATTTTAAAGTGGTTCAGCCTTATAAGAATGGCCTACACCCACTGTTGTTTTATTGCTGAGTGTTTGGGAATTCTTGATTTGTGTTCTATCAAGAGATTCCGGTCTCGATTCCAGGGTTTGGATTCGGATCCCTTACAATGAGGATTGTACAATGTATTTATAGCCCTGAGGTTGTAATGTGAAAGGGTAATACATTAAATGATATACATATGAAAGGGTAATACATTTAATGCTCTTTTTTGTGTGTGCGTCCAAATGATAAGCATTTAATGAGCAGTTAAACTGTTGGTATCCTGCTTCGAGGTGCAGCTCGGACCGCCTGAGTTGCTCGGACCGCTTGAGCTTCTCGGTGATAAAGAGTTCCTCGTAGAGGTCTATTCCTCGGAGCGTATGAGTTCCTCGGAATAATATGGTTCCTCGGAGCGTGTGGTCATCTCGGAAGCGCTTGTTGTTAGCCACGTGTCTTCATATGATTGGTCCATGTCAGCAGATTAAATTTGGTATCAACAGAAGCCCCCAATGTTTCATAGTTCGAAATTTGAGGAGTGTGGAACATTATTTCTCGGAATGTGGTAGCTTTAAATAGTCTTCCTGATTTTTAGGAGCGTTTCCCTTGAATTTATTTCTCCTTCCCAATTCGTAGAATCATGCTTTTTTGGACATTCCTACGTGCTTCGATTCCCGCATCACTTTTCGTCTTTTTAGCCGCTGTTGTCCGCTTTGATTCTTGCGCCATTTTTCATATTTTTAGCCGCTGTTTTCCGCTTTGATTCCCGCGCCACTTTTCATCTTTTTAGCCGCTGGTAGCGTAATCATCCTTTTTTGTAATCATTACTTCACCATTTCCCAAGGTAAGGTATTTAAACTTCACAGACACTCCCATCGTCTTCTACCTTTTCAAATTTTTATCTTCGAGTTTTGCGTCATCTTTTCCTACTCTCTTGTGCGTTCATCTCTTCCATCGTTCGTTGTCAACAGCTCTACTCTTTTTCTGTAAGATCTTCTTCTTTCTTCTTCATTTCTTTATTCACCATGGTTTACCCTGTTCAGTCTCTTGAGAAGTTTCGTTCTGAATTCTCCATTCCCTCATGGGTTATTTTGGAAGAGCTTTCTGAGCCTTCTAATTACTTCCATTTGGCTGAGGGACATTGGTTCCCCAGTCTCTTTTTTGCTGAGTGTGGATTTTCTTTTCCACCAAATCCCTTGTGTCTGGAATTCTGTCAATACTTTGACGTTGTTCCTGCACGAATAGCCCCCAACACATGGAGAATAGTTAATGGGGTGCATAGGTTAAATCAAATCCATGGAACTCGAATAGGAATTCCAGAAATCATGTACTGCTATAGATGGGCAGTTAATGATAATGTTTTTTATTTAAAAACTAGATTTTTAAATAGAGCCTTAGTAGTCAATCTCCCTGATGCCAATAGGGATTATTTTGAACACGGGATTATCATAAAAAATTGGCAACACCCTCCATTAACTGGAGATGAGGTTTACCAGGGTCCCAGATGCCCTCCTTATGGCAATGGGATAGGTTATTTTTATTTTATTTTATTTATTTTGAAATCATGTTTCTTTTATGTTTGATAAAATGTGCCACTGATAAAAATATTTATTTATTTGCAGTTGATAGCAAGAGAAAGTGCCCAAAAGATGCAGATGTCAATATAAGGCATTTGAAACTTATATGGAGTCTGCATCAAAGTGTTGCTGACGAGCACATTAGATCGGCTTCGTATCTGCTCCAGTACAAGAGCTACACCACTTTTTTCACTGCTCGTCCAGTGATAAGTGAGTCAGAGCCAATACCAGCTTCCACCAGCTCATCGCCTGAATCCCATATTCCATTAAGTGAAAGGATGAAGAAGAGAAGACCTCCTACCCTGTTTGAGAAAACTGCCTCCGGTTCTGGGGAGGCAAAAAGGAGTAGGATTGATGTCCCAAGGGAGGGGACAAAGAAGACTGATGCAGCTCCTCCAGCTGCTCCCGTTAAAATTGTCGAGAAGCCCGCAATGGCTCCGAGCATCTCTGCTGCTCCTGGAGAGGTGATTGCGATATCACCGACCAAGGTTTCTTCCTTGGTTGAATCTGTACCTATTCCCCCGAGGAGGCTGAAGAAGAGCTCCTCGGTCAATTTGGTTGACACCATTACTCAGTCCCTAGCTGTTGGGGCTGGAGTTCATACTTTTATTCCCCCAAGCTCTGCCATGAGCTCGATAAAGTCCTGGATCATCCCCGAGGTCCAAGGTACTGAATAAAACCTTACTCGGGATATGGTCACCTCGCTAGCTGCTCGTCACCTTGCTTCTGTAAGTCTCTTTACTTTGAATTTTTTATATTTCCTTTGTCGTTTCTGTTTCTGACCTGCTTTCTTTTTACTTTCATAGTTGACGAGCTGCTTCAATATAATTTTGAAGAAGGATGAAGCAATTAAAGCTTCTTGCTCCTCGTCCAGTGTGGAGGGAGCTCTGGAAGAAGCTACCAAGTCTCTGGAAGATTCTCGCCAGAAATATGCTGATGACAAAGCTATCTGGGAGAAGAAGCTTGCCTCCTCTGAGAAAGAAAAAGCTCGGACTGTTGATGCCTCCAAGGAGTTGGAGAAGAGAATAAATGCCTTGGAGAAGGCAAATAAGGAGCTTGAAGAGAAACTCAAAACTGCTGGAGAGTTTGAAGGTAAACTCAAAGCTGCCGAGGAGGAGTTGGCTCAACTTCGGGAAGTAGGTTGGCAGAAGGAGGAAACAGAAAATAAATTGAAGGCTTCTGAGAACCTGCTGTCCGAGAAGCTATCCTCGGAGAAATTAAAGTGGAAGATGGTTGTAAAGAAGTCTTTCAGCTCTGGCTGGGATAAGGGGTGGAACAAGGGGTTGGCTGCCATGGTGTCGCAAGTGGACTATGGCAGTCTCAAATACTTTAAGGATGGATGGGTTGCTGCCCTTCAGGAGATGAAGGTCGACGAGTCTTCCGAGCTCTTCCAGAGACATATCCCTGGTCCCCCTCCAACTCCAGAAGAGTTAGAAGAGGACGAAGCTGCCTCCGAAGAGTCTTCGATGGTGATGGGAGATCATGCCCTAGCCATCCAGCCTGCTGCCGAGGAAAATCAACAAATCGTTTCTTCCTCCGAGCAACTGCCTATTCTCCCCGAGCAACTATCCCTTCCCTCCGAGCAACCTACCTCTTCATCCCAACCTCCCGAGAAGGTTTTGGGAGATAAGGAAAAGGTGTAGTGTTGTTCGGGTTTCTCTTTATTTTGTTTCTCTTTATCAAATGTAACCCAGAAGATGTAACTCTGAACTATGATTTAATAAAACTTGAACTTTTTTGCATACTGTTGTCTATTTTTCATTCATACTCTGCTTATTCTTCTTATTGACGATTGCTCTTCTTTCTCTGCTAGTTTATGGCTAGGATGGAACTGTTATCTGCCCATGATACAAAGTTGCTGTGACAATGTAATGAGTACTTTAAGGCTGGTCACAGAGACCTGAGTGCTGCACAAGTTATCGACATACTTGGTCAGGAAGCTTCAGAACAGGCAGTGGAAGCATATCAATATCAGAAGTGTCTGCTTGATAGGGTTGTAGCCAATAACGTTGCCTATTATGAAATGATCGAGGATCTTCAAAGCACCCTCGAATACCTTCAGCTTCAATACAAAGAATCCATTGCCTTGTTGCATGAGGGGTACGAGAAGAAGTACCAGCAGATCATTACCGACAAGGGCTACGAGAAGCTTTTTACTGGGTACGATGTAAGAGAGAGAACCTTGAGAGGTGAGGTCAAAGAATGTAGACAGATTGCTGAGTTGCTGGAAAAGGAAAACAACAACCTGCAAAAGGAGCTGTCACAATTGAAGTCTGCAGCTTCCACTTCTAATGCCTTGATCCCAGTGACCGACGAGGGATTTTCGTTCTTAGAGATTGAGAACGCTAAGTTAAGGGAAGAGTTGGACACCTTGAGGAGGTCGGGCCCTTCCACATCTTCTCGGGGACGAGCAAGAGCAACTCGGGTTCTTATCGAGGAACAGAGGACTCAGTCTGCCTTAGAGAACCAGGCCTTCCAACTAATGGCGAAGAACCAGGCGTTGTCTAATATGTCAAAGAAGATTAGGGACCTGAAAAAATATCTCTCCGCGCAGAAGTCAGTCTTGGAGAATAAGGAGCTTTTCATCAAGAATCTCCACGAGCAGCTAGAAAGGCTAACATATTAATTCCACAAATAGCCCAGGGAGTTTTGGATGGCTGGATACAACGAAGCACTATTCCACTTGGACGATCGTATCCAGAATGCCAACAATGAGGGCTACAAGTAAGGCTGGTTGAATGCCTTAGGTGTGTTGAAGCTCGAACAACGTCATTATCTGTGGGACTATCATGATCCCGGGTTTCTCGACTTGCCTGTGCCACCATACAATTTGGACATGGATTGGATCGCTGCTTGGGCCATTCCTCGGAGCTTAATTTTAAAGTATCTCGGTGACTACTATTTACATTCTCAAATCGAGGTATCTCATCCCGAGCATCTTTTAGATCGACCATTCGTGATGAATACAAGGATGTTGAAAGATCTTAATTTCATCAATTCTCCTTTGTCTTTTAATGATCCGCCTGCTGGCGAGGAACCTGTGTCAAAAGCAGAGGGGAAGAGACCAGTAGAATAGGAATTTTTGATGTAATAGTTAGTATACATTTCAATATCAATGTACTTGTAATTTATTTTGAATTCAATGAAAAACTCTCATTTTGTTTGCAAATTTTGATTGCTATTGTCTTGTAGTTATCAAACACTTTATATTTGCGTATATCTGTTAAAAAGATAACAATATTGTGTTGTTTGTCAACCAACTCAGTAATAATTAAAAAATTACAAGTATCAGTACTGTTGCTCGATCACTTAATAATAAAGTAATGAGTATAAAAATGTTGTTTAAAATTTTTCCAACCAACCAAGGTCGTTAAATTATGCTTGTCGACCAACTACAATTAGTGGGTTTTTATCCCCGACCAGCCATACTTGGTAGATTTTTCATAAAATGTGTCCGACCAACCAAGGTCGATAAATTCTTCTTGTCGACCAACTACATTTAATGGGTTTTTATCCCCGACCAGCCATACTTGGTAACTTTTGCACTTTCTGGAATAATCTTACCTCTCGACCAACATAAGTTGGCATTTTCGAGAATATATGTACCTACCGACCAACATAAGTTGGCATTTGCGAGAATATTTTGTTTCCTAGCCAAATAGGTTGGCATTTTTAGGAATATTTCGTTTCCTAGCCAAACAGGTTGGCATTTTTAGGAATATTTCGTTTCCTAGCCAAACAGGTTGGCATTTTTAGGAATATTTTGTTTCCTAACCAACCGAAGTTGGCATTTTTAGGAATATTTTGTTTCCTAACCAACCGAAGTTGGCAGTTTTAGGAATATTTTGTTTCCTAACCAACCGAGGTTGGCATTTTTAGGAATAATTCGTTTCCTAGCCAAACAGGTTGGCATTTTTAGGAATATTTTGTTGAGCTTTACCGAGTAGTGTGTAGCACTAGTATTCCCCGAAAAATTCTCAATAAAAGGAGAGACTTTGGCAGAATATCTTCATTTTATTCATACTGATGGAATTGTGTTACATATACATCACTGATAATACTTGCGCAGGTGCTCAGCATTCCATGCATTCTTAAACTCCTCGCCTTCTAAAGTTGCTATTCGATAAGTTCCTGGTCGAACAACTTCTATAACTCGGTACGGTCCATGCCAGTTTGCTTTCAGCTTATTGTGCTTTTGAATTACCTTCTTCAGCACATAGTCTCCTTCTTTCAGGTCGCACTTCTTCACCCTTTTGTTGTAGAACAAAGTTGTTCACTGCTGGTAAGCAGCATTTCTAATGGCTGCTTCTTCTCTGACTTCCTCGAGCATGTCTAAATCCAATCTTCTCATTAAGTCACTGACAGGGGAATTCAAATTTAGTACCCTGTGTGTTGGGAGGCCCAACTCGGCAGGTATAACGGCTTCAGTTTCAAATGCCAGCATATATGGTGTTTCTCCAGTTGCTACTCGGGGAGTAGTTTGGTAAGCCCAAAGTACTGATTGTAACTCGTTGATCCAGTTTGCTTTTGCATCATCCAATCTTTTCTTCAAGCCATTTAGCAGCGTTCTGTTTGTCACTTCAGTTTGTCCATTGCTTTGAGGATGGCCTGGTGCTGAGTGGACCTTCAAAATGTTTGACTGATGACAATAGGTGGAAAACTCCTCGTTATCAAATTGTGTTCCATGGTCTGTGATGAAGGCATGAGGGAGACCATATCGACAAATAATGTCCTTCCAAACAAATTGGTACACCTTCTCGTACATCATGTCAATGAGTGGCTCAGCTTCTACCCACTTAGTAAAATAATCCACTGCTACGACGAGATACTTGAACCTTCCTCGAGTCGTTGGTAGTGGGCCAACCAAATCAATTCCCCACATGGCAAATGGCCAAGGGGAAGTTATGGGTGTCAACAATGCTTGTGGAGTTCTTTGGATGGAGGAAAAGCGATGGCACTTGTTACATTTCTTTGCATAGGCTATACAATCAGCCCTCATCGTCGGCCAATAGTATCCCTGCATCATCACCCTTTGCAAAAGCGTCTGACCTGCTACATGTGCTCCACAGGACCCTTCATGGATCTCTTCAATTAATTCTTTCACCTCGGAGGGGTGTACACATCTCTACAAACCTGCCATAATTCCTCGTCTATATAAAATACCATTAGTTAATACATACCGAGTAGCTTTAAACTTCAATTTTTTGGCAGCGAGCTTGTCAATTGGCAATTCTCCCTCCTCGATATACGCCCTGATGGAATCCATCCAAGATGGTCCTAAATCAAGGGTGATAAAGTTCATCATCAGATCTTCATCTATGCTCCGACCAGCTAACACTTCAATTGGGATCATTCGTCGTAGATCGGTGCGAGTAGCTGATGCTAGTCGAGTTAGGGCGTCTTCTCTCGCATTCTCCATTCTTGGTATTCTGACCAACTGAATAGCGGCAAATTCTGACACCAGCTCCTTTGCCTTTGCATGATATCTGATCATTAATTCTCCTCTAACAGCATATACTCCCATCATTTGGTTTACTATCAATTTAGAGTCACTGAAGATCACAACCTACTGAGCCTCCATAATTTTTGCCAAGTTAAGCCCTGCAATCATGGCCTCATATTTAGCCTCATTGTTGGAAGCTTTGAATTGGAAACGCAAGGCGTATTCCATGTCGACCTCGTTCGGAGTGCTCAAAACTATCCCCGCACCACATCTTGCAGTGCAAGATGAGCCATCTACATATAGCCTCCATATAGGTAACTCGTTATCAAATTTCTTATCAGTCAGAGTTCCTCGGTGAAATATCTGTTGCTTCCTTTCTTCCTCGAATTTTTCTTGCTCTTCGTCGATCATTTCTTCTTGTCATTCTACCAACCGGAGTTGGTCTGAGCTTGAATTCAATGATCCTGTAACATCCACTTTGCCCTTTTACCAACCGGAGTTGGTCTGAGCTAGTGTTTGTTGACCCTGTAACATCTATAGGTTGATCAGCGAGCAACTTTTGTTCCTCGGCGGTATCAGGATAGGTGAACTCCGCTATAAAATCTGATACAGCCTGCCCTTTTAATGATGATCTGGGTTCATAAATTATATCATATTCACCGATCTCTATTGCCCAGTACATCAATCTCCCTGATTTTTCTGGTTTATGAAGGGCTTGTCTCAATGGCGCATCGGTATATACTACTATAGTATGAGCCTGGAAGTATGGCCTCATTCTCCTACTCGCCTCAATCAGCGCCAATGCCAATTTCTCCAGCCTTGGATATCTAATCACTGCTCCTCGGAAGGCCTTACTTGTGTAGTAAATTGGCTTTTGTACTCCATTCTCCACTCTGATTAACGCCGAGCTAACTGCATTCTCGAACACTGCAAGGTACAAATACAATTTTTCTCCCATCACCGGTCTGGACAACAGTGGAGGTGCTCCCAAGTATTTCTTCAAGTCTTGAAAAGCCTTCTCACATTCATTATTCCACTCAAAAGTCGTTCTGAGTGTCTTGAAGAATGGGAGACATCTATCAGTTGCTCGTGACATAAATCTGTTGAGTGCCGCTACTCGTCCTGTGAGACTCTGTACTTCCTTCTTCGTCGTTGGAGATCGCATCCCTAATAGAGCTTTGATCTTTTCAGGATTTGCTTCAATGCCTCGTTGATTAACAATGTACCCGAGAAACATGCCTTCTCGTACTCTAAAGATGCACTTCGTCGGGTTCAGCTTCATTTGATATTTATCTAGTTGATCAAAAGTCTGACTTAAGTCAACTAGATGATCGGCAGCTTTCTAGCTTTTCGTCAGCATATCGTCAACATAGACTTCCATATTGTCATTGATTTGTTCAGCAAAGACCTTGTTCATCAGCCTCTGATATGTCGCACCTGCATTTTTTAAACCAAAATACATAACATTATAACAATAAGTTCCCCTTGGGGTAATGAAAGAAGTACTCTCCCTATCTTCAGGTTTCATTTTGATCTGATTGTAACCAGAATAACCATCCATGAAGCTCAGCAACTCGTGTCCCGAGATAGCATCCACCAGTTGATTAATTCGTGGCAATGGAAAGTGATCCTTTGGGAATGCTTTGTTGAGGTCGGTGAAGTCTACACACATCCTCCACTTGTTGTTCATATTCTTTACCATCACCACATTAGCTAACCAATCTGGATATTTAACATCTTCAATGAAATAAGCTTTCTGGAGCTTCTCGACTTCCTCCTGTATAGCTTGATTCTTCTCGGGACTGAATACTCTTCTTCTCTTCTTCACAGGCTTGATCTCCTTATTCACATTGAGCACGTGACATAAGAAGTTTGGGTCTATCCCAGGCATATCTTCATGACTCCACGCAAAAGTTTGTCTTTTGCTTCTAAGGAAAGCTATCAATTCCTGTTTTAATGAGGCTTCCAACGATGAACCTATTTGAGTAGTTCGCTCAGGGTGCTCGTCGTCTAGAATGATGTTTTCAGTAGCTTCCACCACTTGACCCTTCACGAGTTGTGACTCATCTCGAGGATCCAGTGTTTCAATTTCTTCACCTTCATCCACTTGATAGGTAGTAGTCTTTTTCTTTGATTCTTCCAGTTCTTCTTGCTCGGCGGATGAATAATAGCATTCCCGAGCTACTTTCTGATCACCTTTCACAACTCCTACTCCAAAGTTTGTTGGGAATTTTAGGCACTGATGCACTGTAGATGGTACAGCCTCGAACTTCTTCAATCCTACTCTTCCCATGATGATATTGTACGATGATTGGACATTCTTATCCATCACGAAGAAATGTATTCTTTATGTCCGACAAGCAGGCCACATACCAATGAATATATCCAACTTGATCGTCCCAAGTGGAAATACTTTCTCGCTAGCAAAACCGATGAGGGGTCTATGGTAAGGCTCCAGTTGAGATAGCTTTAGATTTAAACTATCGAAACACGAGTAGAATATGATGTCTGCCGAGCAACCATTGTCGACCAGCACTCTTGAAATAATTACCTTCTTCATTCTCATCTTGATCACCAGCGGGTCATCATGAGGATATAGAACACCTACAAGGTCGTTTTTTGAGAAACCAATAATCAATTTCTCCTTGTTCACCTTTCTCGGGCGATCTTCCTCAGCTAGATTTATTCGCTGAATGTACGAGCAAGCTTGAGCCTCACCGAGGTAAGCTTTTCTTTCTGCAGTAAGGTCTCCCCCTCCTGCATCACCTCCTATAATAGCATTATAATCAAATGACCCAAAGCGTATTGAAAATACCTCTCGTTTTGGCTGCCTTGGTTTCTTGGGAAGATCGGGGTCATCTTCTGGATCAACTTCATGGTTTCTCTTCTTGTTCTCCTCTGCTCGACGAGGAGATCTGGACCTCTCTCTAGTTCGGTCGTTGTTTCTTCTTTCGCCTCCCCGATCAACATACTTCGCTAGCTTTCCTCGTCGGATGAGTGTTTCAATCTCATTCTGAAGAGCTATGCAATTTTTGGTCATATGGCCATGATCCTTGTGGAACTCGTAATATTTTTCCTTATTCCTCATTTCAGGGTCTGCCTTCATTTTCTTTGGCCAGTTTAACTCCTCGCTGTTCTTAATTTCTTCCAGGACGTGATTGATATTTACCTTCAAAGGTGTGTAATTATCAAATTTCCTCAAGACCTCCCATGACGACCTATTTTTGGATTGTTTGTCACCACCATTGTTCTTATGTTCTTTCTTCTTAGCTTTATCACCTTCCACCTTGGTTTCTTTGGCGTCCATATTCTTCTTCGCAGACATAGCCTCCTCGGCATTCATAATCTTGGACGCTTTTCCCATCAGGTCCGACATGGTTCCAGGTGGATCTTTGACCAAAGTGTAGTACAACTTATTTGGCAGTAGTCCACTCATAAAAGCGGTAATCTCTGTCTTCTCCACATAATCAATGACTTCTAGTTTCTCGTTATTAAAACGAGTTATATAATCTCTGGTACTCTCACCAGCTTTTTGTCTAACACTTAACAAATGTGCTACTCATTTAACTGGCTTTGCCCCAAAGCAAAAATTTCCAATGAATAACTCGACCAGTTGAAAGAAAGTTGAGATCTTACCCCGAGGAAGATTATAATACCATATTTGAGTAGATCCGGTAAGAGTTCCTGAGAATGCCCTGCATCTCATCTCATCTGGGACAACATAGATATCGGCTGCAGTTTGGTATTGTTCTATATGAAGGACAGGGTCAGTCTTCTCATCATACTTGGGAGTCACAACAGGTTCTTTGAACTTTGATGGTGTTGGAAAATCAACAATGTCCTGGACAAAAGGTGTTCCTCGAACAAAGGTTCGTTGTAGAGGGTTCTTGGCCTTAGCCATTTCCCCTAATCTATCCTCCAGCCTCTGAATAGATCCTTTCCATGCATCATTTCCTTCCTCGGGCCTATTAGTTCGAGCAACTAATCGCGTTGAAATGGCTTCCTCGGATTTATCTTGATGAGCAGCTGGTCGGTCATAGGATCTATCTTGATGAGCAGCTGGTCGCGACTGAGCAGATCCTTCCCTTAAATCTGATGGTCGTTGAAAGCTCCTCGACGCTGCATTAAGAGGACTTTTGGTCCTCCTAGGGCGTAATCGGTCGAAAGGAGAAACCCTACTCAATCTTTCCAATGCGCTGGTCCTTTCTGGGGAGAGGGTGACACGTTGTTCAGTATCTGTGGCTCGCACTGACGAAGTTCGTCCAGGTTGATAAGAAAAATATTCAGATTCCTCATTGCGATATGAATTAGTACGCCTAGTACGCGAAGAAGGCGTACGGGTATTTCTTTGAATGCTTTGTGGTCCGGAATGGGCTGATGCACCGCCATGGAGGGTTTGGATGAGTTGTCGCATTGTTTCTTGCATGACGGTCTGGCCCTGAGCCAGATTTGCCATTATTCCAGTCAAATCTGGAATAATTGGTGGAGCAGATGGATTTGGAGGGGTTCTAGCGTTTCGATTGTTGGATTCAGGAATATCCGCCATTGGTAATGGATTGTTTTTTATGAAAAACGATATTATCAGTCGTTTCCCACAGACGGCGCCAATCTGTTGATGTAAAAAATTAGATCACTCTAATAATTCAATCACAGATAAATAAATGAGACAACAAATTTTAAAGTGGTTCAGCCTTATAAGAATGGCCTACATCCACTGTTATTTTATTGCTGAGTGTTTAGGAATTCTTGATTTGTGTCTTATCAAGAGATTCCGGTCTCGATTCTAGGGTTTGGATTCGGATCCCTTACAATGAGGATTGTACAATGTATTTATAGCCCTGAGGTTGTAATGTGAAAGGGTAATACATTAAATGATATACATATGAAAGGGTAATACATTTAATGCTCTTTTTTGCGTGTGCATCCAAATGATAAGCATTTAATGAGCAGTTAAACTGTTGGTATCCTGCTTCGAGGTGCAGCTCGGACCGCCTGAGTTGCTCGGACCGCTTGAGCTTCTCGGTGATAAAGAGTTCCTCAGAGAGGTCTGTTCCTCGGAGCGTATGAGTTCCTCAGAATAACATGGTTCCTCGGAGCGTGTGGTCATCTCGGAAGCGCTTGTTGTTAGCCACGTGTCTTCATATGATTGGTCCATGTAAGCAGATTAAATTTGGTATCAACACTCAGCATCCTCTCTTCTTTCTTTTATTAGGTCTAGGTCCAGTCTACACTCTGTATTATTCTCCTCTGGATTATATGTCTCGACTCTGTTAGTTAGAAGACCGATCTTTATTGGCACCACGACCTTTGAACCATAGGAAAGCATAAACTAGGTCTCCCTTGTTGGCGTTCTCTTCGTCGTCCTATAGGTCCATAGGACGGCCTGCACCTCTTCTGTCCATCATCCTTTGGAATCTTTTAATTTTTTCTTGATCCCATTAAGGATCGTTATATTCGTCACCTCAGTTTGTCCATTGGCCTGGGGTCGGCCAGGAGTTGAAAAGAACTACTTAATGTCAACCCTTTCGCAATACTTCTCCAAGGATATATCCTTAAACTGCTTCCAATTATCCGAGATCAAAGTGTTGGGTAGGACATATCTGCAAATAATATTCTTCCAAATAAATTGGAAGGTCTTCCTCTCTGTTATGGTGATCATTACCTCGGCCTCCACCCACTTAGAAAAATAATCGATAGCCACTATTAGATATCTGTAGTTACCTAAAGCCCTTGGCAATGGTCCTACCAAGTCAATCCCCCAAACTGTAAATGGCCGTGGCCAAGTGATAGAAGTCAGAGGTTGGTGAGGTTGATGAGGTATGCTAGCGAACCTTTGGCACTTGTCACATTTCGTCATGTAATTGGCTGCATCCTTGGCCAATGTCAGCAACCAGTATCTCTGGGTAACAATTCTCTTTTCTAATGATCTTCCTCCTCTGTGGCTTGATCAATACCCCTCAAGCACATCCTTTAAAATATACTCTACCTCAGTTGGGGGGACACATCAAAGTAGGGGAAGGAGGAATCCCTTATTGTAGAGAACGTCTCCTATGATGGAGAGCTTTGCCGCTTTGTATCGCAGTTTCCTCCTCTCATCTTTTGAATTGGGTAACTCCCCGTCTCTGATATATCAGATGATGAGGTTCATCCATTAATCTCACAAGTTTAAGTTTAAACAAATCTCCACTGAATTATCCTCTTCTTCAATGGTTGGCTGGTGTAAGATCTCCATTGGCACCGACCTTCTGATCTCTGTCCTAGTGGCGGAGGCTAATGTCGCTAAGGCATAGGCTAGGTTGTTGTCTACCCGAGGGATCCTTTTTAGTTTTACCTCCTTGAAATTTTTCAGTGTTGCCTTTACCCTTACTAATTACTTTTCCATTCTATCATCATTGGCCTCATATGCACCCAATATCTGATTCACTATAAGTCTGGAGTCATTGTGAACCAAGAGTTGGCCGACATTCAATGCTCTGGCGAAGGAGAGTCCTAATAGAGCCTCATACTCCGACTCCTTGTTGGAAGCCTTAAAATTGAATCTCAGAGCACACTCGATGTCAGTCCTATCTGGGGCCGACACTATCAAGCCTGCTCCACCTCTCGCTTCGCATGGAGAGCCATCAATAAATAAATTCCAAATTATACCTTCCTTGGAAAAAGTACCATCCTCCAGGGTCCCATACTTAAAAAGATATCTCTCTTCTTTATTTTTGGTCACTCTACCTCTTGATGTGATCATCTCGACCTTAATTGAGCTTTCACTTACTTTTTTCGGCTTTGGTATTGGGTTTTTCAACTCTTCACCGTCGGCCTCGTTGTGAACTCGACAACAAAATTTTCCAAAGCCTGGCCTTTGATGTTTATTCTCGGCTGATAGATAATTTCAAATTCTCCTAACTTTATTGCCCAGGCCATCAACCTACCCAATTTCTTAGGTTTATGTACGATCTGTCTAAGAGGAGAGTCGATGAGGACGACCATAATGTGCGCCTAAAAATACGGTTTCATTTTCCTAAAGGCATGAATTAAAGTGTAGGATAACTTCTCCATCTTAGGATATCTCTTCTCGGTCCCCTAGAGGGCTTTAATATTAAAGAATACTGGATTTTGCACTCCATCCTCATCTCTGATGATTGCAGCACTGATGGACGACTCATACACGACCAGATACAGATATAACCTTTCACCTTAAACATGTCAAGATAACAAAAGTGGCGAGCCAAGATAAGCCTTTAACTCCTGGAAGGCTCTCTCACACTCATGATTCCATTCGAAGGCCTTCTTCAACACCTTAAAAAATAGGAGACACTTATCGGTAGCCCTAATTACTAACCTGTTCAATGATGTTACTTATCTAGTCAACCTCTAGACATATTTTATGGATTTTAGAGTCTTCATCTCCATCAGGGCTTTAATCCTCTCGAGGTTGGAATCAATCCCCCAATGATTCATAATAAAACCCAAAGATTTACCTGCCCCCATATCGAAAACACACTTTGAGGGGTTTAGTTTCTTTCAGTACTCGTCCATGGTATAAAAAGTTCGCTCAAGGTTAGCCACATGAGTGTCGGCCTTGAGGCTCTTTATTAGCATGTCGTCAATATATACCTCCATGGGTTTCCCTATAAGGTCTTCAAATATCTTATTTACCAATCTCTGATATGTCGCCCCGACATTCTTCAGGCTGAAAGGCATGACTTTGTAACAGTATGTCCCTTTATTGGTAATTAATGATGTTTTCTCAGCATTGGTCGAGTCCATAAAAATCTAGTTATAGGCTGAATAGGCATCCATAAAACTCATTAGCTCATGATCGGTTGTGGCATCAACCATCTGGTCTATCCTCGATAGGGAAAAGCTATCTTTGGGGCATTCCTTATTCAATTCTATGAAATTAACTCACATTCTCCATTTATCGTTGGCCTTAGGGACGATGACAGCATTTGCTAAAAATTCAGGGTAGATAACTTCCCTGATGAAGTTGTCTTTGTCCAACTTCTTCACCTCATATCTTATAACATCATACTTCTCTATGGAGTACACTCCTTCCTTATCTAAACGACTTTGCATCCTCATCCACATTGAGCTTATGGAAGAGGATGTTAGGATCAATGCCAGGCATATCCTCATGGCTCCAGGCAAAAATGCCTTGCCTCTTCCTGAGCAATTTAACTAACTCTTCTTTAATCTCCTTCTTTAGGGCCTTAAAGATTTTGATAATTTTTTAGCTCATTCTCATGGAGGATGATGGATTTTACCTCCTCGGTGACTTTGCCATTTTTTATCTTGGTCTTATCTCTTGGGTCAAGAGTGTCAATGTTATAAGTTATAGTGGCTCTCTTATAAGCCTCTCTCTCTTCAACCGAGTTGAAGTAGCACTCACGTGCCTCAACTTGGTCACCTTGAACTTCCCTTACTCCATATGGAGTCAAGAATGTAATCATCTAGTGAACTGTTGAGGGCACGACCTCAAACTCCTTGAGGGATACTCATCCCAGGATTATATTATAGGCTAAGTAGATGTTCTCATCCATAATAGTAAAATTGATCTTCTTTGTGAGGAATTTTGGCCAACTGTTCCCCATTCTAACTTCCATCTCGTAGATTCCCAAAGGCTACACCTTTTCTCCACTAAAACTAATAAGAGGTTTATGATATGGGATCATCCTTTTATTTCTCAACCCCAAGCCCTTGTACTAGTCCCAGAAAATCACATCGATCGAGATGCCACCATCGACCAATATCCTAGGGACTTTATACCCATGTACCAAGGTGGTGATTACTAAAGGGTCATCATGTGGGGCTAAGATCCCCTTAAAATCCAACCTCGAGAAACCAACAATCTGGGTATTCATATCAACTTTTGTTCATCCTAAATAGGGTGTTGGAGATTTCACTTGAGTCAAAGTTTTGTGATTCATTTTCTTAATTGAACTTAAGCTAGGATCTTTCTCTTAATGGTTTTATTATTATTCTTAATTTTTCGCACTAGAGATACGATTTTATGTTCTTGGTGAAAACTCTCATCATGTTATTTGCCTTTTATGGGCAATCGTCTTTTGATTATGGGCATTGTACAGTGTATACACCCCATCATGGTACCCCCTACATGTCTCCTTAGATCCCTAGCACTTCTCCTCCCACCACAAGACCGTAGGAGCTACTCTGAACCCTGATCTAGAGGCCATTGGGCGATCTCGAGCACCATTTTACCTCAATCAATGTGACACCCCGCCTAATAAAATACCGGGCGATCAATCCTGTACCAAATTAAATCAGGAGTCTCATATGGTTCATTCTTAGCATCACGGTCGAAAACCAATTTAATTACTAATAACCTATTAGTCTGGCGTCAAAATTTTATATTACTAATCGTTTTAAATAAACCATACAAATAAAACACCCACACAGTTTATATATAAGAGACTAAAATGAAAAAAAAAATAACCGAACACTCGGTTTAACATTAATACAACCCAATCGAAATCCACAAATAAAAGGCTGTAAAAGAAATAAATGCAGTTGGGTAATCGGCCCGAATATTTATACTGTAACTCCTATCTAGATTACAAGGATAGAAGCGTCTACAAAAAACCTGCATGCATCCACAGCTTTTGTAGCAGACGTTTGACTCGAAGGAATCGTCATCCAGGCATCCCTGTGTCTGGACACCTATATATATATATATATATATATATATATAGCAAAAGAGGAAAAATAGAAGCGGGTCAGATCCCGAGTTGTGAAAATATTTTGCAAGTGCATAAATGCTTTATTTATGAAAAATATGTTTTACCTCATATTTAAATTGGTAACGCACTCCCATGAGATACCCCTCACCCCTCTTCTAATAGTGCACAGCTAACGCGTACCTATTAAGTAACCTAATCAGTTACCCTACCTAAGTAATCCGTCTAGATACCCCTCACCCAAACTCTGAAAATACTAATTAACCCGATTACTAAGGGCTAAACTTCTCCCCATTCCCAACACTGCGCTAAATTCGTGCGTGGGGTGTCTCGCGAAGCGAAATTCAAACAAGGAACCCACCCGGATACACTACTACTTGGCAATGTTGTTAATCAAGATCCATTAAGCCCCCAGCACACAACGTAGATATATAACTCATATATATGCGAATATATAAACATTGAGTTCTCAATAGAACCTATGCTTCATATAAATCCGAATATATATACATTTACCGGAAAGTAATAACTCTTATCATTCTTTCCATTCTTATATACGATTTACTATATATGATTATTCACCTTAATATATAAACAATATACTATACGCAACTAATGTATAATTATACATATCCCATGCATAATAACCATCCCACCGAGCTATAACTCGAGGATGAAGTCTCATAGTGCCGTTACCCAATCCAGGTTTACTCACTGTACCACGGTACCAAGCCATACTTACTCAATGGTCATGGTAAAATATACACAACGGTGGAGGAGGTCATGTTCCCTCTGCAAGTGGAGTACACACATCGCACTCGAACGTGGGACGAGATGACTTGGGGATATACTCTCCCTGCTCCTCAAGCCAGGGGATTCACCCACATCGCGCAACCTCCCTGGATCGTACTAGAGAAAATATATAATCTGGCTGTTCCAACCCTACGCCAAAGGAAAACCCGTGGAAATCAGCCTCTAAGATACACATACACCAATCACACGCAGATATATTATATGTACTGTAATCTCATCGTATATATCTTTATCACTCTTCAAATGTATATATGGCTATAATTGCCAATCTCATAATAATATTTAAGTATTCTCCTACCTAAAATATTATCCCATAAGTATTCTCCTACATAAATATACCTCACACCTTGATCACTTTTAGGGATTCATATACTCTCCGAATATCCCAATTCATAACCATTTAATAAGTATATCCTCAACTTACCTTTAGCCTATATCCCAAATTCCATCCTAGTCACCTAGTAGGATTTACTCAAATATAGTCAGCATATAATTACATTATCTACGTGCACAATTATCTATATATATTCGCCCGCCGAAATAATCCCTCGAGTGTTACTCGTCCCAAACACCGTTAAACTAGTAAGCCATTGGATTTTACCTTTTTATAACCCAAGGTGTACACCTCACCCCAATAATAATTTAGAGGTCCTTACACTACATTTAGGAACCCCACATATCTAATTCCTCGATTTATATCGTTCTCAAATACCCTCCAGTAATAAAATCATATCAGTTCCAAAAAAATCAGAAAAATACGCGGTCTGCGCCCACGCGACCGTATAGAAAATATCTACCACTTTATTTTATGGAAATAAGCAAAAACCATACCAATCCTGTCCTGGGAGGAAATACCAATCCGGTCCTGGGTGGGCGGACCAATCCGGTCCTGTGTAAAATTCAACACGAGACAGCCATGGCTATCTCGACTTTGCCCCCAATTTTCTTCACCAAAACCCCTACAAAAATCATCCTAACCTCACCCAATAATATATAAACACATAAAAAGGGTTCTAAACATCCTAGAACCAAGAATCAACTACTAATTTCAATAAATTTCTAAGTTTCCCAAATTATTTATTATCCAGGGTTTATCCGTTAAACCTCCAAAATCCCGTTTTAATTCACAAAAACCCATCCCGAAGATCTTTGTGGTTTATCACTACCAACTATAATATGATATTTATGCATTGAAAGAAATAAGCAAGTAAACACTTGCCTCGTGGATAAAATCCGACGACCTCGAGTCCAATCCCACGGAGTTTGGCCGGAATCTCCTTTTTCTTCCTCTTTTCTCTCCTAATTTCCTCTCCTATTTCTTTCTTTCTTTCCCCCTCTCCCGTGCCTTTATAAGGGAGAAATAAGGGCTCGTCCCTTATTAACCCACAAATGACTCGTTTACTCAATTACGAGTCCCTACTAGTCCAAAAATTTTCGGAGTCCAAACACTACTCCCGGATACTTTATTGTGACTATATCGGCCATTCTAAAATCAACCGCGCACTCAAAATCTCCATCTGAGATACTTGACTGCAATCCACAAATTAAACCCAATACATCTCAATGCGGGTTTTCCAATTAAAATATTATCCTTTGCCGCTTTAACCATTGGCGACATTTAATAAAAATGCTCCGACTCATTTACTTAATCCCAAAAGTAAACATAACATACATCGAAAATCATTTAATCCTTGAAAACCTCAAAAATACTATTCATGATAATTTCTTAAATTCCCAAATTACACTGAATTATTAAATTTAATTTCCCATAAAAGCGTGGGGTATTACAATCAACTCTGTAAATTGAGAAAAGGATCATTGAAACCTCACAGGGCTCTGTATCCCCTTTGCAAAGGTCCATACCATGCAAAATCGACCTCACTGTTCACGCGTACACTCTTTTTTACTTCGAGACCTGATCTAGAGGCCATCGAGTGTTCTCGGGCCCAATTTAACCTCGATTAACTCTCTAACCTAAGGAAGCTCATTGAAATATTATAGGGATTATAATCCCCTTTCCAACGGTTGGTACAATGCGTGAATTGGCCTCACAATTCGCGCGTACTCCCTATTTTACTCCCAGACTTAATCTAGAGGTCACTGGGTGCTTCGAGCCCTGTTTGACCTCACTAAGTCTCCAAACTGATTTAATCTTATTAAACATTATAGGTATCTGATTACTCTTTCCAACGGTTTATATCATCCACGAATCGACCTCATAGTTCATGCGTACTCACATTTTTACTTCAAAACTTGGTTCATTGGACATTGGATGCTCTCAGGCTCCATTTGACCTCGGTGAACTATCCAACCTGAGATAATCTCATTAAAATATCATAGGGATGTGAATACCCTCTCCTACTATCCATACCATGCTTGAGTTAGCTTCATGGTTTATGCATACTCACCGTTTTACTCCGAGACCTAATCTAGAGGCCATTGAGCACTTTCGAGCCCCGTGTGACCTTGATCAGCTCTACAAGCTGAGCGAAGCTCAATGAAACCTCATATCACTCTTAATCCCTCATCCTCATAGTTTGCATGTACTTGCCTTTTTACTCTGAAAACTCCCATAGAGATGTCATCAGGTGATTCTGATCCTCGTTTGACTTCGGTCAACTCTCGAACTTGAGAATAGCTCAATGGATTCTTATAGGTCTTGAAATACCCTTTCCAACAGTCCTAGCCATGCATAATTCGTACTTGCAGTTTGCATCTTATGCCTTTGTTTAAAAAAAAGTTCGTTTCGGACTGTCTATAAGAACCCAAGACCCCCTGCCTATCGGCATGGTGTAATTTCCTTTTCCAATAATCCATGTCGATCGACAACCCCTTGAAACCCTAATTTTTTTACTATATAAGGGGACCGTGACCTCATTCCTAAGGGTCCATTTCTGAAGCCATAGCATTCCCGTCAAAATCAGTGCACATAATTCTATTTTTCCAAACATTCTCCCCATTTCCTTACATCATTCTCAACCATTTTCACTCCACTTTCGATTATTATCTCACCACCATCCAACCACCTAAAATCATCCCCCTGCTATTGCAAAATTAGAATTAAAGTTCTCTTGAAGGTCTACCCTTATTCATTTACAATTCACCCAATTAGTAGTTGTTTACTTTTTTCCACTTTTGATATATCTTTATTTCATTTTTTTATTCCAAAACTAATCTCGATTTTTATTATATAGTACACACAAATTTTGTTTTCATAAAATCTAAAAAATTCAAAAAGAGGGCTATTTTATAAACCCTAAATTAGAATTTTATCATTTTTTACACTCTCTACACTTGCGCACATTTTTTTAAAACAAACTAGAGGAAGTTCTAACTTAGGATTTATGGGTTAAAACCCACCCTTGTGTGTTATTAAACTATGTGGACTTTGATGTCATTTGAGCTACATAGGCTCCTACGACTCATTCTTGGGATTCGAGTCCTATTTTCTCATTTATCCATTTTATGTTTCCTTATGCTTATTAGTATTATGAATACACGTACTCTTATATATTCATGTACCGCTAGATATACACACTCACTTCTTCATAGTGATTTGTGATTCGACAAACTGTCATATAATATATTTATTTTTATGTTATTTATTTTGCACACTTCGTATAATTATTCTTCCCCATCTTTACCATGACGTGGATTGGACGATTTCATTCTCTTAATATTCACACTGCACACATGTACACGTGTATCACATTTTAGACAAAGGGAGAATATTATCATAGCCTATGAAAGATCGAAAGGGTAGAACGGGTTCCTAACACCTTTCCATTCTATAACTTAATCTTCAGAGCCTTTATTCATTTGGTTTTGTACGCATCAGTATGTCTTTTGATGTCGTTCTCTTAGGAAGACTACATTTCTTTTGCATATTTTGGGCAAATAGGATGGCGACTCCATTTCTACATTTTCTCCCCTTTTGATGATGACCGATTGATATCCATGGCATCCCACAAAGATCAGTTCGAGTGGAGAAAACATGATTTCCTTATCCTCGAATCCTTGCACACATGGAGATAGGGATTTCTTCGATTCTCCACCCTCTTCAATTTCAGGGCCGACCCGCACCGGAGGAATCCAACATGGATGACCCCTATGGCGACACTACTAGGGATTTTCTTTATAGTACTAGACTCTATTTCGCATGGGTGTTGTTATTTTTTCTCTCCTACTTTTTTACATGTATACATATGCCTCAAATTTTATGTTTTTCTTACCCTCACACCTACATATTGTATATATGCCTCTTTCTTGTCATGATGTTTTTCTCTTTTTTAATCACATGTGTATATATCATATTCTTATCACATGTTTCACTCTTTACTCACTTGTAAGCTTACTCACATGTTCCACACACCACTTGTAGATTATCCATTTTAGTTACACTAGCACACACTCACACTCTTCTAACTTTATATAGCTTCTCGATTACTCACATGTTTCATACACCATTTATAAAAATCCATGCTTAGTCTCACTAGCACACACTTCCACATTTCTCTCACTTATGTATATTCACATACTTTCTTCACTCACACATATTCACATCTTACTCCCTCACTTTGCATATATTTGTCACTCTCTTTTGTATATTTACAAATTTCACACTTTGTATCTAATACCATGCTTTGTATAGTCTCCATGGTTCATGTACATACGTGCTAGTTTTTCTCTCCGTGTTTATCCTCCTTATCCCATGCTACTTGTATATTCTATGCCCTCCCTAATAGTGAAAATACTTCTTTCATTTAGCATACATAAAACTCTCCATACAATATTAATTAAGACTCTTGCATTCTTGCACACTACTTCACATGAGCATTGCAATATTGACCAAAATTTTATCCCGTACTGGAAGGTCATTTCGTGATGGGTGTCGATCCAGTGGGGCGCGGTTAACTTTAATGATATGATTCCATCCTTCCATTGGCCTAGTACCTTCGACGTATATCGAAAAGTTCCCTATGCATCGTGCCGCTTGACCAAAGTCACGGCAGGAAGTAAGCAAGAAACTCGTTCATGTACGTCGAGTATGTCAAATTTTCTCTTACACATCTCATCACTACAAGGTATATCATGAGGAAATTCTCGTACACTTAGGTATATCAAATGGCTTGTCGACACATATCGATGAATAATTTCCCTTATAGGCAAGAGGTATATCTTGGAAGTCATGCCAAAGGGGGGAACCTTTACACTAACCCCCCAAATGCATCTACTTAATATAGGCATCTACCCTAGAACACTCGTACTTATTTTTTCATTTTTAATGCGAAACTCTATCAAAATTTTGGGTCACCTTACCACCCAAATTTTCACACAATTTCACCCATTTTTAAAACAACACCCTATCTGTGATTCTAAAAATAAGTCAAACCTTTTTTTGCATCATGTACCCTAGATTTTCCCAGTCTCGAGTCATGTCCGGTATTTTTTTTGCATCCTAGGCAAAAACAAGTGGAACCTAATAATGATAACCATATTGAGAATTTTCCTTTTTTACCCTCTTTTTAAAAAATACACAAAATATTTTCTCCCTTTAAAAAAAATAATAATCCTTTTTCCCTTAAAATAAACAAAAAATCATTTTTCCTCTCAAGTGTGATCACGTACCCTGATTTTTAGCCTGGCTTACTATTGGCTCCAGTCTTCAATCAAACTACCCCGAAGCACCACTGCTTGCTTTGCTTCTTCCATAGAGTTTAAGATATCCCTCAAAAAGTTATTATGGAGAACATTGACCAGGATGTGAATGCCCAACCATATCTGATGACCATCCTAGCCTAGCTCAGATATAAGTCCAAGAAATGCAACGATATAGGGTTTAGAGTTCCAAGGCTCCTAAGCCTAAAATTCTCGTTCCTCGTGCCATGAGTTCACCTGCTCTCGAACTAGTATGGGTCCCAAAAGAGCATCAACATGACCCGCATGCCCCACCTTCTAATGGGTCACCACCAACTCAACTACTGATATCAAATCTTTCCCAGCCAAGGGCAAATTTACCAGTGCCAGTGGATCCCAAGGAGGAAGAACTGAATAAGATCAATTTAGACCTTCGGTTTCTATCTAAGAGTAACTATCAAGTCAAGATCTCGAGGAATCACATGGACTACACACACATATCTCCCTATCCCAAGGTAGGATCAATAAAGAAATTCAAAATGCTTAACAATGAGAAGTTTGGAGGTAGTGGGCCTATAATTGTGCACCTACACAGCTATCATAGTGCCAAGACTCTTCTTGGGGCATTAGGTGAAATAATGGCATAAATGTTCTAGCAAATTAACCGTCAAAGAAGGTGCCCTAAAGTGGTTCCTATCCCTTAAAGAGTCCATAATCCTCAGTTGGGAAGATGTGGCCAGAGAGTTCATAACACAGTATGAGTATAATGAGAGTTGAAGTCACACGTAGAAACTTAAAGCTATTGATACATAATCCAGGGGAGTAAGTTAGTAGCTTCATCTAAAGATGGAGGGAGAAAGTAGCTACCATGACCAACAGACAATCAAAAGAAGAACATGTGAGCATATTAAAGAAGAATTAGCATCCCATATCTTAGCTTCAATGTGATGTTAGTACTAACCTCACTTTAGAGCCCTCTGAGAGGTTAAGGTAGAGATTAAAGAAGGGGTTGCTAGTCATAAAGCAGAATCTGAATCGAAAAGGCTGACTGGTCAGTTTGTTCCATAAAAGTATGATAAGTTAGCCAGTAACTCAGTCTCTACCATCAACAACGTATCCCAAACTGCGACTTCTTGGAAACCTGGCAAGAATTGACCGACTTCCTCACATAGTCGGACATTGTCGTCATCCAGTTCCGAATATCCCATAGCTAGGTCGTTGATACACGAATAGTCTATAAAAGAACTAAATCACCAAAGACAAAGTGAGTCAATATTGAGAAGATGAAAAAGATATACGAGAAAAGAAAATAGGCCATACATCTCTCCAGAGAGCCTCCTCAGAAAGACATGAAAAACCGTCTATCTCCACATGAGGGCGATGAGGCACCGATACTAATTCCCCACCGCGTACTTGAATATGATAAGAAGGGGTGGAAATGTGGTTGAGGGGACCTCTGTAACTGCTACTGCCTCACCTCCCTCCGTGATATGGGCCGATACCGCTAGTATGCTAGTACCCCTCCCAAATACCACTGTAGGAGGAGACATATTCTCCCCATCATAAGTACACGACGACATTAATCAGCTAGTCGTAAAGTCCATATAGTCGTAGGCCATCTTAATGTCAGTGTAGTGCGTATAAGGCTCGCCCTTTTTAAACACCCCATCCAAGGACCCCCTAAGTACCTCCTTAACCCAACACTCATCGAGCACTCTCGAACACTCTCGAACCCCATTTGACTCCATTATACTCTCCTACCTGACCAGAGCTTAATGAAACCTCAAAGGGAATTAAATCCCCTTTCCAATTGCCAGTTCCATGCACAAATCGGCTTCACGGTCCACACGAATGTTCCATTTTACTTTAAGTACTGATCTGGAAGACACCAAAAACTCCTAGGGTTCATTTGACTCCATTCATCTCTATCACCTGAGTAAATCTTAATGAAATATTGAAGGGAATTGAATCCCCTTTCCAACGATCCATGTTGTGCACAAATTGTCCTCACGGTTCGAACAAATGACTCGTTTTACTTTGAAGGGCCACTAGGCGCTTTTGGTCGCCATTTAACCTTGGTAAACTCTCCAAAGTGAGAGAATCTTAATGAAATATCAAAGGGAAATGATTTATCTTTCTAATAGTCTGTGACGTGCACGAGTCGGCCGCACGGTTCGTATGAATGACCCATTTTCCTCTGAAAACCCCATTTCTAGATATCATCGGGCGCTTTTGAGCCCTGTTTGACTTTGGTAAACTTTTGGACCCCGGAGTTGCTCAATGTATTATTTAAGGGATCTGAATTCCCTTTCCAATGGTTCTGGTCGTGCATGATTCGGACTTGCGATCTGCATTTTATGCCCGTTTTTTTTAAAAAGTCCATTCAGGACTGCCTATAGGCACCCCAGGGCTCCTGCCTATCAGCAAGGTATCCATTTCCTTTAAGAAACTGTGTCGATACGTAGGCCAAGGTCCATGCCGATTGGCACCCCCCTTAACCATAATTTCCACTATAAAAGGGCCATGACCTCACCCTTGGAAGGGGTTCCTTTCAACAATCAGAAAACGTTCTCCTCAAAATCAGAGCATTTTATTTTCCTAAAAGTCCATTTTTCAACATTCTCTCACCTCAATTCCTTACCTCACTTAGTTATCCACCTCATCTCACCACATTATCTTCATACCATATTAAAACCAGCATACTCGCATTCTCAATTCAACAACTAATATCCATAAGGAGGTCCATTCCTCACCCTTTTTCTAGTTTACTCATCTTAGCACTAATATTCATTGTATTCTCATTTTGTGACATCTTCTAGTTTTTTTAATTATCCCACATTAAATAATCTTCACTTTTTACTATTAGTACCGCATAAAATTTATTTTCATAAAAATGAAAAAAAAAAAGACAAAAGGAGGGTTTATTCATAAATTATAAAGTAAGACTTCCATTTTCTTACACTTTCACACTTAAAGACATTTTATTCAAAAACACATAGGAGGAGTCATAGATTTGGATTTATGTGTTGAACCCCACCCCTGTCCTATTTTCGAACTGCGTGGACTTTGATTCCCTTGGGCTACATAGGCATCTTGGACCAATCCCGAGATTCTAGTTCTCCTTTTTTCATTTCATATCTTTTATATTATATTATATTATATATTTTTTGTGAGTCTTGGACTCCTACATATGTGTGTCTCGTCCACCGTGCACATTCGATCTTTAATAGCGATAATGATTCAGCAAAAACTCATATCTTATGTTTATAACTATTTCGGGTACATTCCTACGCATGAGTCCGCTCCGTCCATTCCATGACGCGAGTCGGATAATTCCATTATCCCATTACTTATATTATACATATGTACACGCACATCACGGAGAAGAAATTATAAGATTAACATAGCCCATGAGATACCGAAAGGGGAATGGGTGCCTAACATTTTCCCATTCCGTAACTTTGTCCACGGACCTTCGAATCACTTGGTTTCGTGTGCATCAGTTTGACCTTGATGTCATTCCCTCGAGGCGATGACATTCTTTTGCCTGTTTTGCGTAAAATATGATGGTGACTATATCTCTTTGTGTTACCCCATTTGACAATTACCGATTTTATATTCGAGGCTAAACCGCAAATTCACCGACACGAGTAGCGAAAAGAGGACCTCCATATCCTCGAATTCGCACACGTGCAAGGATAAAAAAAAGGGAAGAGAGATGGGTAGGGAACCTTTTTTCCTTCCTTCTTCCTCCCCTCACTCCGAATTTGAGGCCCGAGCTAGCACAGGAGGAATCTGACCCGGATGGCCACACCCTCCGTTATCTCCGCCCTCACCTCATCGGACATTTCCTTCAACCGCCTCATATACTCCATGGGTGCCGATGGTGTAAACTACACCTCACCCTCCATAATCTTCCTAAATGCTCTCTCTCCTAGGTACCAGAGATACCCGAACTCGTTCGCTAGTAACCTCCTCATCTGGTCATGCATGCCTGTAAACCCCGTGGCCATCGAAGACAAGCACCAGGGCTAGAAGGTCACCTATTTCCTTAGTAAGAGTCAGTAGTCTACCAAAGTGCAAAAAAAAATTTGAAGACACGAAAAACACGAGAGCAAAAGTCTAACGTGATTGCCCATAAGGGTGTTCAGCACTGCCCACAGATCCTTCAAAGACAGGGATTGATTCGGTCTCCTGTTCAACTTCCTCCACCTGTACATCCTGGAGAAATTCCTTGGCTCATTCGCCTTTAAGGATATCAACTCGATGTTGTGCCCAATAACCTTATAAAACCACATATGTAGATAGAGATACGGATGTCAAAAGGAATGAAAACAAAAAGAAAGAAAATAAGAGGAAATTGAATTTATAAATTACCTCCAAAAGATACATGGGCCCGTGAAAGTCTGTCAGCACCACCGATTGAAAGCATATAAATAATCATAGAGGAATGCCAATGTAAATCTCCCACAGTCGTACAGGTGGATCTCCAAGATAATCCTCAGGAATGGAAGAAACCACAGGTGGACGATGTCGCCGTTCGTCGCCACCACAAACCCTCCCAAAAGAAGCAAAAGTAAATAAGCAGGCTGCCTGCATTATTTTGCCAGCCATCGGTCTCATTAATCCACCTAGATATCAAAGTCTCCTTCGGCATGAAGATGAAAATTAAATCTCTCGACGTAATCCTCCCTACGTCACCCAAGGCGTCCCATATTGCCACCTCAAAAATGCTTAGGGTGCGGTCAACCACTATATACTGGTCCTCGCACTCCAGCCCCGTCAACTACAAAACATCCCTAGGAGTAATTGTCATCTCCCCAACGCCCAAGTGGAATGTGTGGGTTATATCCCACCCCCTCTCGCCCAAAATGCACAGTACTACCATGGAACATGGTGTCTCACTCAAAGCCCCTGCCAATGGGCCAAATTCGATAGACTCTATTATCAACCAAACAACCACAGGAAGGCGATCCCAAACTTCCCTTATTCCAATCGACCCCATGGAGTGAATGATCAATGGAGCTATGTTAACCTGCACAAAAAATAAGAAAAACCCTTCAGTATCCTAAGGATAAAAAAGGGAAAAGTAAAAGAAAGAAAAGAATGGAAACAAAAGGGAGAAGATTTACATATCCATTTGGGTTCTTCATCAACATAGAACTATGATATGCTAGCTCCCTAAATAAAACCCTCTCATCAAGAACAGGCTCGAAGTTATCATAAACATTCATGTTCCCTAAGTCCAGTGGTACAACAGTGCGACATTCCAAGTCCTCTCAGTCATAGGTTTCCATTTAGTTATTGTTTAAGTGGACTTCCATGAGTTATTTTGAAAAAGTAGGCTCGAAAATAATTATGAGAGAGAGAGAGAGAGAGAGAGAGAGAGAGAGAGAAAGAGACTCAATCGAATGAAGGTGTGAAAAAATGAGGAGGGTTGCCCCTTTTATAAGAGGCTAAGGGGTATGCCGACCGACATTCCCCTGAGCCTACCTATCGATAGTGACCTTTATGCTCCCCAAAGAATCCTAGGAGTCCATGTTATATGCCAATAGGAACCCCTAGATATGCCTATCAGTACCCCCTCAAAATTTCCTTACCAAAATTCTAGAAAGCCCCTAAAATTACTCGAAAATTTCATAAAAATTCCCAAAAAGTCCCCGTAAGGTCATAACTTCGAGACAATTCATTAAAAAGCACCGAACCATTTACAAAGTGCTCGTGAATCTCCAGTAGGATTAGAAGAAAATAAATCATCACTTACAAAGCTCCCATCACCCATGTACTCCCAAGTAGAACCAAAATGCAAGTGCGCCTGCGCTAGCTATATCAACACCTTCCCCATTCGAGTCAAGACTAAAGAACACTTACCGTCGACAACTCCTTAGGTCCACAGAATCGACTTCAAACCCATGAATTTATTGCCTTAACTTTTTAGGTCCGTAGAATCGACCTCGACCCCCTGAATCAATCCTCTCAACCCTTTAAGTCCGCAGAATCGACCATAACCACCTAAATCCGTCGTCTTAACTCTTTAGGTCCAAAAAATTGACTTCAAACCCCTAAATCGGTCATTTTAACTCTTTAGGTCTGTAAAATTGACCTCGACCCCTTAAATAAATATTATTAAATCTTTATGTCATCATAATTCACCTCGACCCATGAATCGATTGCCTTAATTCTTTAGGTCTACAGAATCAATTTTAAACCCCATAATCGAATATCTTAATTCCCTAGTTCTGCAAAATCAAGCTTGGCCCCCTGAATCGGTCATCTTAAATCCTTAGGTCTGCAAAATTGACCTCGATGGTCATTTAAACTCTTTAGGTCTGCAGAATCGATCCCAACCCCCTGAATCAGACGCCTTAACTCTTTAGGTCGGTAGAATTAAACTCACCCCCTGAATCGATCGCCTTAACTCCTTAGGTCAGCCGAATCAAACTCAACCCCATGAATAGGTTATTTTAATTACTTAGGTCCACAGAATTGACCTCGATCCCCTGAATTGATCATTTCAACTCCGTCTGTAGGTCCGCATAATCAACCTCAACCCCCTGAATTAGTCACCACAACTCTTCAGGTTTATAGAATTGTCCTAGTCCACAGAATTGACCTTAACCCCTTGAATCAATCATCTCAATTCCTTATTTATTAGAGTCGACGTCGACCTTTAAAATTGGTCATCTTAACTCTTTAGCTCCACAGAATTGATCTCAACCATCTTCAAAACTCCACTGGGGTACCAAACCCTTGAAAATCGATGAGCTTTCTATTTTTCGATGACCTTAGCTTATACCAAGCTTTGTCATTAAGGGGATCTATAAAAAAAACATCATAGTACCCCCTAAATGTCTCCTTAGGTCCCTAGAACTTCTCCTCCCACCATAAGACCCTAGGACCTACTCCGAACCCTGATTTAAAGACCATCACGCGATCTGAGGCCCCGTTTAACCTTTGTTAACTCTCAAACCTGAGCGGAGATCATTGACACTTCGTAAGGCTATGAATCCCATTTGCAACGGTCCATACCATGCATGGATAAGCCTCATGGTTCACTCATACTCATCTTTTTACTTTAAACCTTGATCTAGAGGCCACTAGGCTCTCTCATGTCCTGTTTGATGTCCTTTCACTCTTCAAACTAATCTAAACTCGTTGAAACCTCTTAGGACTCTAAATTCCCTTTCTAGCGGTCCATACCGTGCATGAACTTCCATCACGGTTTGCGCATACTCATTATTTTACTCAAAGACCTAATTTAGAGGCTATTGAGCACTTTCGAGCCCCATTTGAAGCTCATTGAAATCTTTTAGGGCTCTGAATCCCCTTTTTAACGGTCCATACCGTGCGTGAATCATCTGCACAGTTATTGCATACTTGCCTTT
The DNA here is from genome assembly GCA_949130495.1 of Sambucus nigra. Taxonomy (NCBI): domain Eukaryota; kingdom Viridiplantae; phylum Streptophyta; class Magnoliopsida; order Dipsacales; family Adoxaceae; genus Sambucus; species Sambucus nigra. Next base: position 221,784,969 of record OX422221.1, on the reverse strand, counting down.
TTACTTTGAGAGCCCCTCGTCGAGAATCCATCGGGTGCTTTCGAGCCCTGTTTAACTTTAGTTAATGATATACCAATATGTGACCTGGTCTCAGCTCAAGCCTGGCTCGGCTCAAGCCGACCTCACAGAATGCACTCTCTCAAGACATCATGTAAAAGTTATCTCACTCTCGTCCAAGATCGGTCTAAGACCCCATACCACCTTGATGGACCTAATGGTTTATATTGTCTACCTCAATAAAGCTTAGACCACATCAGCGGCTTGTTCATACGTTCGACTCAGCCTGATGTGAGTCAGTCAAGATTCTACTCGATAAGTGTCAATATGTGATCAAACAATACCTCGATGGTCTTATACTCGGCCAGGCCAACACCTCATCTCAGCAGGGCCTGTTTGACATCTGACAGGGCACGCAGAATGGAGCTCGTGTACGAGAGTGCACGTGGGTTGTGAGCCCCACGTGGACAAAACCGTTGAAATAACATCTTCCTCGCGTGTGAAGAATATCTCTCAATCATGATTTATATACACAGATGATAGGTGCCATCATTGTATTGGTTAATTCGTATTGTACATGCCTCCTGCACGTCTGCGGTGCGCACGGCACCACCCCAGCCATATAAATACCTACCTTCTTCTACCTTTAGAATGGCCTTTAATTCACAACCCTACTAAAACTCTATTAAATTCACAAAATAGAAAGAGAAAGCTTGAGTGTTCTGTATCCTAAGGCCATTAGTGCACTTTTCTTAGTGGATTTCACACACACTCACACAGTTGAGTAGGCTAAGGTTGGCTGAACCACTTATATTTTGTGTTATATCCCTCTTTGCCTCACCTCCTTCTATATTACATATATGTTTACACTCCATTGTTGTATTAGTTTGAGCTTGCACACTTACATTGATTTAGTGGTATCATCAATATGACACCGTCTGTGGGAACGAAGTATATCTTCTTCCTCATCTTTGTTTAGCTTGCACTCACCGAATTCTCTGGTGGTGATCCATCTCTGCTCAGGTGGAACTGCATCACTTCAGTTGAGCTTCTCAAGCCTTTCTTCAGATTTTTAGCTCTTTCAGTTCACCGGAGATATGGCCTCCGATTTACCTTTGGGTGTTGGCCGAAGCTCTAGTCAAGCCCTACCTTAGTTAGAAATGGCTAAGGTAGCGGCGGCGTTACGCTCCTTAGTGGCCATCCAATAAAAAATCCAAGAATAACTCATTACATTCAACCAGAACATGGTGGTTAGACCTACCAGCGCCAAAAAAGAGTTGATAACTCCAACTGCCAGGGACGGTGTTCCATATCCGGCGGCCAGGGGACTAACAAAGGCCCCATATAAAGATCTTCCTCCTTAATAAAAATGTAGAGATGTGGAAGACCCTAGGCGTTTAATCCTAGGGAGGCCGGGTCAAGACCTTCATGACGATGAGGACAATCAATGTGATGATAAAGATAATAGAGAATATTATACGCCCTACCAAATCTCTAGAGATAATGTGCATCCAATTCATCCTAGAAGAGGACATAGTGGCAGATCGAGCTGAGAATATAGGCCATGGGCATTAGGTTTAGACTGAATAAATAGAGGTTCAACTTCTGATAGGCTTGGCCCGACAGCAGATGAGTTGAGGAATTACCTCTCCAGATCTCAGAGCATTGTCGAATCCAGGAGAAATAATAGATGTTGCGATCATAGGCCTCCACAAGGGCGATACTAGGAACATCAACAGGTTAATAGCCGATAGAGGGCAGCTACTAAAAAGACTTCAGCTCGTTTAGCTCTTCACCTTTTTTGGCTCAACAGCTACCGAGTGCACTTTTTGGGTTTTGGAGGAAGAGATTTAGCTTCATCCACATGTGATTTCTTATCAGCAATTTCCTTTCCATCACCTGCATGTCCTCCATAAATCATTTAAACTCCGAGGGAAATCATGTTCAACCGACCCTTAGGATCAGTAATTGAAGGTGGCAGATTTGGGTCGGCCTCATCATCATCGTCTAAGGTATTGTCGTCTCGATTAGCGGGGGAATCAGGCCTGCATTTATCATTCCTCTTCTTCTGAGTGTCGTCTAGGCCACCCTTTGAACTGCTCTTATCCACATACTTCCTCAACTTGCCATCCTTCAACATTTTTTCAATCTCGTCTTTAAGAGTAAAACATCTATCGGTTATATGGCCATAATCTTGGTAAAATTCACACCATTGGTTCTTGTTCCTCTTGTGAGGAGGAGTTCTCAACTTCTTTGGACATCTCAGGGACTGATTATTCTTTATCTCATTCAGAATATGCTCACAGCTGACTGTCAGCAGGGTATAGTCAACGAACTTATCATCCGCTGACCTTTTTTTTCCATCTTTACCCTTCGACTTCTAGAATTTACTTCCACTGCTCTCTCCTTTCTTATTATCTCCTTTGTCAGTCATCACCTCCTCCACATTCATAACCTTCTCAGTCGTAGCCACGAGTTCAGCCATGGATTATAGAGGATTTTCAACTAGCTTTAAGAGGATATTTTCTTTCTTCAATCCTCCTATCAGGGTAGTCATAACAATGCTCTCTTCGTAGTCTTTAACTTCCAATTTCTCTTTATTGAAGCGAGCTATGTACTCTTTCAAACTTTCATTATTTCCCTACTTAACGTACAACAGGTGTGTCGTCTTCTTTTGGGGCTTCAATATGAAGGAAAAATTATTTATAAACCTCTCTACTAACTGCTTGAAATTTTCTATTGAGTTTTTAGGAAGGGAGGTGAACCACATATGAGCAGCATCGGTAAGTGTTCTAGAGAAGGCCCGATATCTCATCTCATCCGAGACCGAGTAGATATCAGTAGCGGATTGATACATCTCCACATAATGGATGGGATTAGTTCTCCCATCATATTTAGATGTGACTATTGACCTCTTGAATTTAGTCGGGGTTTATAACTCATAATTTTTTCCACAAAGGGGAGCCTTCAGTGCAGCCCCTCTGCAAAAGGTCTCGGCTCTTCATTTTACCCTCTATCTTGTTCTCCATTCGTTATATGGAATCATTCTAAGTCCCCTCGGTCGCAGTGGCAACCTCTCTCGGCCTAAACAATATTATCTCCAACCCCTTCTCTGTCACCCCAAGGATAAAACACCTCAGAATAAATATACAAACTGGTATAACGATCCAAATCCGTTCAACCAACACCCATTCTATAATATTATGTTCAGATTGTTTTGCATTCAACAAGTTTCACTCATTAATTACTAATATGGGAAATTATTTCTATTTTTTTAAAATGTAGTATTTTCCAATTAAATTTGTATCCCTAACCACATCATCACTCATGATTTATATATATATATATATATATATATATATATATATATATAGATAGATAGAGAGAGAGAGAGAGAGAGAGAGAGAATGAGATTTTTTTACTTTCTCCAAATCATGAATAAAAAAATCCTCACATACACGTATAGGAGTTAGACACTCTTTCACAAGTCGAATGAAGCATTGAACACTTTGTAGAAGATTTAAAATATGTGTCATTCCTCATAAAGTGGCATTAAGTGTAGTGCGACAGAAAGTGTAACAAGACACGGTAATGTATTCCTAAAGTATAAGATATCTCAAAGTTTATAAGACTTAAAAGAAAATCAAATTCATCTCATGAAGCATATAACATATTCCCAAACTAACAAAAAAATGATCATATAAGTCATTTTGATTTATAAAAATATGTCAAGGAGTATATCATCTAAAAGAAAACGTATTTGTATCCAAAAAAATATTTTTTTGAAATTTTTGTTGAAAGATATGTAGAACTACAAAAGAGCATGATATAGTATTAGAAGTTATATGTGAAGCACATAAACCTAATCTTGTTCCAATAAGATCAATTCACCAAAAATAACCAAAATAGTCCTAAAATTATCAATCTAGAGACAAAATAGGGTTAAGGGTAAGAGAGCATGTGAAATCTAAGTATAAGACTAGGTAAAATCTGAGGATAATAAATAAGTGCAAAAGATATATATTCAAAGTAAATTAAAAATATTTATAACATGCACAAGAACATAACATACATGGATCAAATAAAAGATAAAATATATGTTACAATGCTAAACATTCTCTTTGGAATTCCAAAAGAAAGTATTCTAACAAACAATGTCTTTCCAATTTATTTAATAAATATATCAATTAGATAAATAAATCACATGTGAGTTATCAAGAACGATAAATGTGCAATATAAACTCACATATAATAAAAAAGTACATAGTCTATTGACGATACACAAAATTGGTATCTCAAACAAATAGAAGGAACTCAGTGAGTCATATATAAAACTCATTATAGGCAAGAGTGATAAATAATAAATGTAGTAATCAAAGACAATAAATAAGATCAAACACGAATTTAGAGCGGTTCAGCCAACTGAACTGCATCCACTTTTTTTAAGTTCATCTCTCATTAATTCACAAGTGTTGTACAAGTTACGATGGTACTTTCTCTCTCTAATAGGTGTTTAGTAGAGTTTTTAGTACTTGAAAGAATAATGAATTACATAGTCCCTAATTTAAACAGTATAATGCTTATTTATAGATGGCTTGTGGTGTAATGTGCACTCCAAGTCACATGTAAAATGCTTGTTGAATTGATCCACTAGATGGGTGAGACTTGTCTTCATAGAAGGTGCACGATGGAGGTAATTATTACTCCCACGTATTTGTTCAACAATTGTATCATTTTGCATAGTCTTGGAATGATAAAAATGGCACTTTTTGGCAAATTCCGCACTTTCAACACCGTCTGTTTCATTTTGGCCAACCTTGTTGAGGTCGGCACTGTGCAGGCCAGCCCTATGAGGATGACCCTATGTGGTCGACCCTGTGAGGCTGACCCTATGAGGCTGATCCATTTAGGCCAAGGGGTAGAATCTTTGTAATAATGAGGAGAGTTCATATCTGGGATCATCCCCTAGCATAAGATATATTAAATGAATATTAAATATGCTTCTGACAAAAACAAAAACAAAAATAACCTATTTAGAGTTGGGAGGAACCAATATTATAATTTTATTATTTTCAACTTTAATCTAATCTGAAATTTTCTTCCTCCCATACATGACTTACACGAGGAGCCTCAGGTTCAAATGGGGTATTAGGCATATTTTACTTATTTTTACCTCTCTTTCCCTTACTTATATGATCAAAGATATTTTGACTCTTTTTAATCCATATTTGTATTTTAACAGGGTTAGGTGTAAATTTCCTAGAATGACAAACTTTTTTACTCTTGTTGTTCCCCACAAAAATCTTTCCATTCTTACCATGGTTCAAAAGTAAGCTTGCTTTGAGTAAAAAAAATTCTCAAATGACCAAGTTTGTGCAATGGTCACATTTAAACGGTTTTGTTTTAGTCATTTGGGTTAAGAATTGGGAGTTACCTTTTCAAAATATTGACCTTTAATAACCTTGTAATAAAAATCTCTTGCGTGACCTTCTTATGACAATGATAACAAACAAAGTTCTTTTTAGATCTTTTATAGTGAGGCGCATGATTTTTGTTATCAAATTTGGGATGGACAAGCTTATCATTCCATTCAAAATTATTTACAACATTTTATTTTAATCTCGAGTTATTAAAGGAAGTTTTTAAGTGTTTGTCGTTTCATTTTGACAAGATTACTTTACAAAAATTATTTCACTAGTGGAAGTCGTAATGTCAAACTTATCGAAACTCAACTCTCATTTATCATAACCTTTTTGGGTTAACACCAAAATAATTTTCCAAATTTTTGTGAACTTGTTGCAAGGTTAACTTTCTCCTTCTTGACCAAGTTCAACTCATTTTGAAGACTTTCAACCTTATTTTTCAAAATTATTTGGGACTCTTCACACAAAAGAAGATCCATTTTTAATTTTTCAAGAGATGTGGAAAAAAGTTTTCTCGCTTCTTCAAAATTGATTAAAATTTTATACTGTTGTTTTCAAGTGATGATATTATCTTTTAACTCATCAAAAAAGTCTAAAAGATAAAAAAAAAAAAAGCAATAATAATTTTAATTTTTTCAAAGAGCATTGGACTTTGAGCTTCCAAAATGCACAAAAATTCATTTTCATCTTTTAAAATTGCAAGCTCATTATAAAGTGCTAAATTTCTCTTTATAGAGTATTGATCTTTTTTCAAACACTCCATTTTATTTTTCCAAGACTTTTGTTAAACTATAATCAACAATTGGAGTTGTTGGAGAGGCAACCCCAGGGTCTATTGAATACGCATATAAATCGAACTACTAAAAAACTAAACATACGTGAAACCCTACAAGGAGGAATTAGGATTTACCCTTAAGATCTATCTAGTTTGATCTCGTCTCAACACGAATACTATGTGATGATGGTTGATCTAGAATGTAGGTCCGGTTCATCTCACGGTCTTCTATCGTATTCCCAATATAAACATTCACGAGAAGAGTGTAGGATCTTCCTTCATGACCACTTTCTCTTTTAATTTTTTCTCTCTACTTCCTCTCTTTATCATAAATTCAAATTAGGATTTTTTGAGTTTCAAAGAATGACGACTGGTTTGAGGAAAAAGGAGCCTTAAGTGCATATATATTGGCTACAGTATGGACCTTAAGGAGAGTTAAAGATGTGGATCCCAATAGTACTGAGAAAACCTAATCCAACCCGAATTCAAATTCCCATCCATTAGTTATAATTAATAACACTACATAATTATAAATGAAAATTCATTCCTTAACCTAAAATTATATTTTGAGCTCCTTATTATTAATTACTTAATCTCCACACGTTAAGGTTACAGATACCCGTTAATAAAATAAATTATTGATGGCTTATTTGATTAACTTCTTTAAGTCCTTGAACGGTCTAGCTTAATTCATTTTTAGTGCTAGATTAACACAATCCACCTGCAGGGTTTGAAACATACAAAACTTATAAGCATCTCAAGGGTGTTATCACCAGTCTCTATACTGAGGCATGGATTCTATTCATAAAAGACTTTCACCATGCATTAATCACCATTACCCAATCTATCAATATTATTAATCCAACAATGAACCTCACCCGATAGGTCAAAGCAATAAATAACTAGTGCATGTGTCCATCAATCATATCCGGATTAAGAGCCTTAAGTTAACCTAATAATCATGAGTTGTACATTGTCTTATAAAATGAGTATAAAACAATGACCTCAAAGTGGTCCCGTTCAATACACATAAAGTGTACTAGAATAATAAGTTGAAACTATGTCGTTTTACATAATCAAGATAGAATTACTAAAATATTGTGCTACAACCCTACTGACAGTGTGTTCAGTTCCATCTAAGACTATGAACGATAAAATTTATATTCTACAAGAATTGGTGATCTGATCATTTGTGTAAGTCTTACTCTACACACTAGAACATCTACTAAGCGGAATAAAAGACACCAACAATATATAAAATAAATATTGTGTCCATAAATGATTCTGACAAAATAGGAAAATTTGATTTTATTCTAACAGTAAATCCATGACTAAAACCATTTCATAAAATATAGTTTTAGCATACTTCTCTAACATAGGTCTCTTTATTTTACAAATTAATCATCTCACTCATGTGAGCACGATGAACTTGAAGTTGATCAACAATATATGCTTTAAGTTGTAAATTATTATTCCCTTTTTTATACTCTTTGAGTTTAGAGGACATCATGGTATTCTCTTTAAAAAGTTTCAAAGACTTTTCATATAATTTATCATATTTATCGCCAATAGTTAAGAAACTAAAACCATCACTATAATCATCACTATATTCATATTCATTTATGAGTGAAGGACTATAAGTAAAGTTAGGCGAAGAATAAAACCCCAAATGAGAAATATCAGATGTTACAAGGTGAGTCCTCAAAAATCTCAAACAAACAATCCATTTATACATACACAAGTTGTACTTCTAGGTGATTAAATCTAAAAAGAATGAGGTATAACTTTGATACCAATTAAAGGAATGTGCTTGTAGAGAGGGACTACCCAAATTAAAATTTATTATCGAAATGAAGGTAATGTTTGCTTTAATTCAAATTTGTGCAAAAGTTAATCCCAGCTTCTAAGTGACAAAATAGTTTTTTACAAGTTCATTTAATTTAACAATATATGTTTGTGAAGAATATAAGATAAATTAAAATGCGGAATAGTAAATCATGCATTTGAGACAAGGATTTATACGAGGAATAAACCATTGCAAAAAAATCTTCTGTCCAAATTGACACCTTCCATATATGTGTAAAGTTTAATAAAAAGTAGAGACGACTTACAAACTTGAACATATCTTACACTCAATAATTAAAAACCTCAACAAGATACTTTTTCCACCTTCTAGATGGAAGAGCAAGTACTAATTGCACTCCGACCATTCGCCACATCACAGGTGCCAACTTTCCTTGATAATGGCGTATTTTCACCAAAACAAAATTTCTTCTTTCAAAGTTTGAAGAGAAATTTTTTGTGTTCCCAAAGGAACATGTGAGAAGCACCAATATTTGGCTTTAGCCTCCTAGGATGTGAGGGTTCCAAAGGTTGGGGGAAGTTTTAAAAAGTGTTTGGCTAGTCGAAATAAACTCATAAAGTATTTTTTAGATATAAAAAATATTTAAAGTTCCTCAAGAACAAATTTTACAAATTATTTTGTTCAATTCTTGAGATAAGTAGTCAAATTTCAAACAAATTTAAACTATAATGATAATGATGGATATCTAAAAAATATAAAAAGGTTTTTTCCTATTGAGAAAATTTGATTTCTTTATCTTGATAAAAATAATAAAAACCTTAAACCTTTTCAATTTTATTTTTTGAGTGAGAAGAGATTGAATTAAATATATGTCTTCAAACTTGTGGACACAATATTTTAAACCCTCTAACTCATTATCAACCACATAAAATAGGTTGCTTCCCCAATACAACCAAATATATGGGAGCAAAAGAGAATATCCATATTTTTCAACGCAATATTTTGGACAAACTTGGGTTTAGAGCCAGATCTGATCCTATCGCAGCAGTGTTGTCGTAACGAGACATTTCATTGTTGCGGAGAACCTGAAGTGATCTAGATCGCACCGAAAATCATGAAAAAATATACTTGTAAAAATGTTACTAGGGATAAGCTTTCACTGCAGTGACAAAAACTATCGTTGCTACCAAACTATGACCAGCCAGATCGTGTCATTTTCCAAACATTCCGAACGAGTATTTGCCTTCTAAGTCTTTGAAAATATTTTGGCAAATCCCCTTAAGTATTTTATTTTCATCCAGGAACATCGACATATAAAAATGATTTTTTTATGAACATAGTTTTTATATAAGAAAAGTATGTTGATTAGTGTATTTGTTCAATTTGTCCAAAATGCTCACACACAAATTCTAACACATTTTTCTTTAAGAAAATCCAATTTTATTTATGTTAAACCATGGGTTTACTATGTTATCTAAGTCCATTACCTTTTGCTAAAGTGGCATTCTCATGGACGTGGAAGTGAAATGATGTAGGGATGAAGTAGATGACGTCTGATGATTAAGTGTTGACTTGAAGCTTTCCGAAATGATCTCTTGGACTATACACACACAGTATGCTTTAGTCAATGAGATAAGGCAACCTATTCCTATGGGTCACTTTAAGTATTATTCATACTCTCACAATATGCAATATGACCTTCGTTTCAGTTTATTTATATATGTGAATTGAATTTTGAAAAACCAATTTCCCACAATATAAAGAGTGGATGGGAGAGAGTAGTAGAGTCTTCGATTAGCATGTATGGGGGGGGGGGGTTGAATTTATCTAGTTTAAAAATATATTTCTTAATAGTGGCAAGATCCTATCCTTGCATCCATTGTATGAACGATAATTTTAAGTCCATTGAAGATGTTGAATTGCATTTGTCAAGGTGGGGTATGTCACTGTACTATAAAACATGTACATTCCATGGTAAAAATAATATACCATATGTTCTGAAAGTGTAAGAGAAAGATTTTATAATTGCTCATAGCTTAGGCTTTTTAGTATTTTAGCGTATCCTGTTACAATCGGAGTTTCAAATCGAAAACTACATCCGTATTGCCTCCACGATCATTTGAAGACATGTTAATAATCGAGCATAGTTTTCGGATTTCAAGCCATTGGATTTGCCACCGACACTTTTTGGTGGTATACGACTTGTGGGTTTTATTTCTCATTTGAGTTATATTCTAGAATGTTTATTTTTTAAAATCAACGCTTTTTGATAAAATGGGTTTTAAAAATACAAATTTTGTTTTTATTATTGTTAGAACTAGATCATGATCTCGTCAAAATAAAAGATAATTTTAGTTAGAAGGAGCTTCGAACATCATCAAACAACGATCCTCTATTTGTCAGACCCAATGTCGTGAGAAATTTGTTAGAAGCCTATTTAAATGAGAATGGGTTTTCGTTCGAACGAGAAGTGATCTCATTAGAATGAAACTAGTAGTTTCGTTCAAACGAGATGACATTTCCACTCGAATGAATTTGTCTCCTCGAAATTCCTATTTTTCTATAAAAGTTTAGTTTTTAATTTTTTCTCAAGACTTTTAGCGAAAACGAATTCCCAATATCTGAACCCTATCTTTATGTTTTAGAAAAACACTTTTCTTTTCGAAATCATTCATCCCACATATGATTTGTTGAGTTTATTCTAACCAAATTTTTTTATCTTTGTATAAATGACATGACTCGTTAGAACAACCCGTTTACAAATTGTCTACTATTGTGACTCGTTAAGATAATGGTTTAGGATTGGTAATTCTTAAATAACGATTAGGATAACAACACAAAATTAGAATTTGGCAATGTAATTGATGTGTTATATAATCCAAATAGTGAATTCAAAATTTTGCTAGGATAAAAAAAGGTGTTGTTCATATGGAATTAATATTGTTAGGAGATCAATATGGGTTTTAATGGATGTCGTGTGGAACTCTTCGAGTGAAATACTGTCAATTAGTCAGGCTTATAGTATGGATAAATTGTAGATATAAAAAACATTATTTTGGCCAAGCCTATAAGCCCAACTAATAGTCTGCGTTTCACCCGAAGGGTTCCACAAATTGAGAATGTGGTTGAGGGTACACATAAATTTAATTTTAATGTTTTGTGAGTACCCTTGAATTTTTTCTTGGAGGTTTAACCCATCGAACACGTTCATCATTTCAAGCTTAGCAAAATTATTTCATAGTCTTCTTATGAAGCTAGGAACCCCCAATGAGTTGGAAAAGTTATATCAATAAGAAAAAATTTAAAGGGTACTCACACAAAAATAAAAATAGATTTGTCAGCACCCTTGACCCAAACCAATTTTCTCGATAAAAAGGTCATATTCCTAATCCGTGGACCCGTCGGGTGAAACGCGAGCTATTAGCCATGCTAATAGGCTTGACCAAAAGAAGGTTTGGTATAGCTACAATTTGTCCAAGCCTATAAGCAAGACTAATAGCCTACATTTCAACCAAAAAGTTTCACACAACATTAATTAGAACCACTCTTGATGCCTCACTAAGAATAATCCCCTCCGAACAATACTTTGTTGATGCTAACAAGATTTTAGCTTCACTGCCTGGATCATTGAGCACGTTAACCAAATTATTAACAGGCCATTAACTTCTAATTTTATGTCGTGTTAATGCCATTTTTGTCTACGTAAATGTCCCGAAGTCATTTTTGGATTCAAGTTATTTCTTACCTATTAGTCATCTCATTCATTTAATTAGCATTTTAAACTCATATAGTCAGTTCTCTTGTATTTATTATATTGTCGCTCACATTTTAATCATTTTTACTTATTATTTTACTATATTCTTAACATTTACGTTCATGCGCACTCACTCTTCTCATGACATGGGTATATAAGATAATTATACTCCCCCACACACATGCACACACTATATCACTCACATCCATGCATTATGCGCAATATACTTGTTAGGATAACGGTTAGGGTTTAGTAGTTATGATACAATGGACTAGATAACATGTTAAGACTATAATTTTTTGCTCATAAATTACGTTAAATACATTTTTAATATTTGTAACTTTGGGTAAGGAACATTTTGTTGTTCCGATCATATGATATTAACATTTGGAACATTTTGTAATATTTATTGCTTTAGTAGGGTGGACACGGGTTGTTGATTACAACGATATTCCATCTGCTTCGGGGAAGGAGCAGTTTGACGGGTTGTTGATTACAACGATATTCCATATGCTTCGGGGAAGGAGCAGTTTGAGAATTTTAATATTATTGGTTTTGGATTCATGTAATTAACTTAATGGCTCGACAATTTTAATATTATTGTTGTAGGAAAAAATTAATCCACCATGTGGACCAATAATACCGTGAAACATGTCCACATTATCATCGAACTTACCTCATCGGATCATATTTGCTCGGCACAATTACTAGTTAGTCGGCCTACATGCCGGCCACCTCCAAGAAGTTGGATCGTTAGTCACTTGAAGAGACACACGTGGGGTACTTCAACAGTTCTTATATTCACTCATGTAAATAACACCCAACTGGCTATTATTATGTACAGGTCAAAATGCTTGAATCTATAAAGGTCCAGTTTGATTGTGCAAATTGATTGATTATGTAAATTGTTTCATTGTGAATTAGTAAATTATAAATGAGTTAAATCCAATTTCACACGATGTTTGGTAATTTGAAATTGATGTTAAGGTTCCATGAAAAAAATATAAAAACAAATCAAGAGAGATAGGGGGAGCGAAAGAGAGAGGGAGAGGGGGAGGGGAAGAGGAAGGGGGAGAGGGGACATGCACTTAATGTGACTCATATTTCAAATGGATTCATTTCAAATTTTTTGTGAAATGATCCAATTTCAGATTTTGCACATGAGCTAAAATGGAATAATTAATGAATCATTTCATTAATGAAACCAAACACAATTAATGAGTCAATTTGTAAATGGGGCAATTTATTAATGATCCAATTTATAATTTTGGGACAACCAAACAGGGCCAAAGGCATTCCACCTCTTATTTCCTACTTAACATATATACCCCATATCCCCTAGCTCAAGTGGAGATATATTTTTATAATTCGTACACCATGTAACTGTATTTCTGAGATTGGAATATAACCATAACCTATTTTACCCTTGGATGTAGGATCCTCCTCAGAGATGAACCGCATAAAAGCTCTCTTTTATTTTGTTATATCTCATTTATATATTATTATAACTATGGTAATCATATATCCAAATTTGGACATCAACAAATTAGTACCCTCTATGGGAACGACAATTCATTATCGTTCTTTACCAATCAATATTGCATTGTTGTAACGATGGCTGACATTCCCAAAAGCAGTCTCGTCGGGGGGCAACGCTCTCACCCCCTATGCTCCTCCTAGTAAAGTAGAACTCTAAATCAACCTAGTTAAAGGGCAAGAAGTGATAAAGGGAATATTGAAACAACTGGCTCAATCACTCCAAGGTAAATTTACTTATGCTCCATTCCACAAGAGAAAAATGCCACCTCCCCCACCAAGAGCTGAAAGAAGGGTATACTCTAGATCTTCGCCCGATAGGTTTTACACATGGAGCAATTTCTTCAATCATATCCATAGATTATTATGATTATCACCCCGCGTATTCTATCAAGCGAGGTGGACAGCCGCCACCGCCAAACAACATTGGGCGTCACTAAATAAGTAATCATTCTTCGTAAGTGACAAACATGAGACATATAAAAATTCATTCCACGAGATAATAATTAAATTGATCCAATAATAATAACCATTCATGCAATGTTAAAATCCATCACCATGCTAATTTCATAATAAATTCCAACTCCAAACAAATATAATCTCAAATAACATGATCCAACAGTAAATATCTGAATAAAATCGTAAACAACTATGGAACCGAGTGGACCACCAAATCCCTAAATAAAGTCTCATAATAATGCGACGGAATAGAAAGTAAATCCTAAATAAGTAAAGCATCTAAAGTAAATAAGTCTCCAGATGCATGATGAGTGACTTATTTTGTATATTTTTTACCCGAATTTATACTTTGTTAGTCCCATTTTAGTTTATTTAATTAGTTCTTAATACTATTTTATTAAAAAGAGGAAAAATGTAAGAATGATTAAATTCATATTGAAAATGGTAATTTTAAGTAAAAAATGGGCACTTCGATAATTTATAATATTCTTGTGCTAATTTGTGAAAAAAATTGCCTAGTGGAATTTTTGCAGGTAATGATGGAATTTAGTGCAAATTGATGGTCAACTCGAAAAAGGCGTGAAAAAACTAATTTTTACGTTCGTTCGAAAAAAGCTGTTTTTAATTTTTATTCTCTGGTTTGGATGAAACTCGGCATGCATGTTCAGCAAGAAAAGATAAGAGTTTTCGAGTGGGGGGAAATTCGACAACTTATCCCGATCCAAAGATTAAAGAGTGGAGAGATAGCTACCAACACCATTTGGCCAATCAGAACGTGTCCCATCACAACTCAAATACTTCAGCACTTGTCCTATAAAAAGGACCCTTGGGCTCACAATTTAGGAAGAATTTTAGAGAGAGTAATTTATGAGGGATTGTATTCAATTTGAGGGCCAAGTCTTTATCATTTTTTTAGAGGATTGAAGATTGTTTTGATAGAACTATTTGTAAGTTTGATTTATTAATGAAATCTCTACTCATTCTTGCAATTTCTCTTTCATTATGATATCGTGATTATTCTATTAGGATTAAGGTGAAGTTTATTATAGTCAGCGAATATTATCACCTTAATTTGATTGTTGTTTATTCCCTACTTATTTTAATTGTTATCAAAGATTCGGTATTCATTTTAAAACGACACGAGAGTGTGTTTTAAAACCTTCAAAATTGTTTTGTCAAATCAAGTTTTAAGATTTAAAAGTAGTAATTTTTGATGGATTACGCTTTCACTTTGATTGTTTTGATAGTCCATGCTTAAATACATTTGTGAACTTTAAAACTTGTATTTTCTAGGGGAATATGGATTTTAGCCGTCTATTAGAGACGTTAAAAATATTTTGATTATAACCGTCATATTTTTCGAATTAAACGCGGCGAGAGTCGGTTTAATTTGAGTTATAAAAAGAGAATGACAACATTAAGTTAGTGTGCAATATGAGTTACGTGATAAATGGACCCTGAATCCTAATTATTTTCTAATTGTTTACAAATATCTTCTGTTACCCTCATTTATCGTAGTTGCTTTTATTTAGTGTAGTTAATAATCATTCTCTATCCCATTTATTCTAGTTAGACAGTTGCAATTCTTTTAAAAGTTAAAATTGACAAATCTCTGTGGGTTCGATCCGTACTTACACTTGCTATTCTATAATAGCCCGTGCACTCGCGGTATTTTATAAATTGACAAACAAGTTTTTGGCGCCGTTGTTGTGAATTTGACAATTTTTTTAAAAAAAAAAATTATGACTTTCGGACTAGTTTTTTTGTACTTTTCGCATATTTTAAGTAAAAATTTCATAAAAAAATAAAAAATAAAAAATAAAAAAAATCACTAATTAGTCAAGTACTTGCATATCCCGAGCCATCACATTCAATTTAAAATCAAGTAGACACTGGGCTTAGGATATCGCATAGCTCGAAGAAAAACTCTTAACGAGGCTAGAATTAAAATCTACTTAAACGCGAACTTGTCAAATCGATTCCGTTTTACCTTGTCTAGAATTGGTGATTTTTACGCACCAACCACCTACCTGGAGGTAAAATTGGAATTTGAGGAGATAACAGTAGTTGGTCGTCTTTTAAATTCTCCATTGTCAAAGAGTAGGAGGTGTCTAACATCCCCCCTCCCCCCAAAAAAAAATCGTTATAAATTACAATGGGTGATCCTCGTATTGTTATCCCGTCACCTTTCCATATTCCTCAATTGATCCTGTGGACATGTTTTTACAAAATACTGAAAATTTAGATGACTATGTATTTCAATTTGAGTCAGATGGGTCAGTAGTCATTTTAAAAATTAAAGAAGGTATGGATGAGAATCCAACCCCTGTAATTACTATTTGTCCACCAAAGTGTATCAATTGGAAAAAGGTAAACAAACGGTATAATGATGCTATTTCTAAAAATAATCATGAATTAAATGTGGATAATCAATTTTGTGAGGAGAAAAAAATTGACAATCTTGACACACGTAATGATTCTGATGATTTAGATGTTGATTCTTGTCCAGATTTTTCTCCTAATTTAATTGAGAAAAATGCGATGATGAGAAACAAACTTGGTGAACAAACAAAAAAAATCTCAAATCATAAGAAAGATGAAACTTGGATCTTTAAACATAAATGGTCGAACAATGATTTTAGAACTTTGGTAAACAGGGAAGGAATTAATTTTTGCCAAAAGTTCTTAAAAAAATATGTGTGCAAACATGAATTTAGAGGCGATGAACGTGTTTGAACAAAACACATCTCATTCGAATGAGAATCCCATTTCGTTCTAACAAAACTCAAGTTTGTTTGAACAAGCCGACTTTCTCGTTCTAACGAGCTTCCAACGAGACTGATTTTGCTAGACAGAGTATTCTTGTTTGATGTTCGTTAGTTAGTCGTTCCAACGAGATTCTAATTTCGTTATAACGGGATCAGAAGTCATTCTATCGACTTTCAAATCTCCATCTGATGAGATTAGAACCAAAAATATTAAAAAATATATTTTAAAAATAGTTTCAAACGATTTTGCTTAGAAAGAGCCCTAAAAAAAATTCAAGGACCATATTTAAAATGCATTCATACTTGCGAGATCCTTGGTAAACATGAAGACAAACTTGACACTAAACACGACAAACTGTATATCCACTTTGAGGCTTGGTCTCTACGTCTTCATCAAACTTGTCATAGGCTTATGAGTTGGATAATCGAAAGCCTAACATGTAACTCAAATGTTTTGTCCGGAATTAAGCTAATTACAAACAAATTAACTCGATTAGAAATTTGTCCTTTTATAAATGAATTCAAATTTATTGTTTAATTTTAAAAGTGAGCCATGAAGATCGTCTCACACAATTGATTGAAACATTAAAATCATAAATACTTAGTTATTATTTTATCATTTCAAAAAAATATGTGCGAGGATAAGCATGACTCATTTAAAATATCAAATTTAGAAATTCTCGTCTCAAATCATGATAATTATTACTAAATATTTAAATATTTTGTCTCGTAAAATTTAATTTAAATAGACATTGTTATGGTCTAGTCCCATTTATTGGGTCATAGATGCATCAAATCTCATTAACTTTTTTTTTAATGCACTAGACCTTTTATTTTTTATTTTTTATTATAGAACGCATATATTTAGACAAATGTACCCTCACAACCCACTTACTCTCTCTCTCTCTCTCTCTCTCTCTAAAGACAAACATATAACTCCACTTTATTTCTCTCTCTAGCACTCCTACCTTCACCTCTACCCCAACCACCTCACCCTACTCCATCCCACCCCATCGGAGGTACGTCAGAAACAATCTATCGAAAAATCTCGTCGGAGGCTGCTGGAATTCACGCTGGAATCTCTCCCTCTCTCTTCATTTATTTCTTTGTTTTTCTGGTCCGCGCCAACGACACGATCGACCGAGTTGGAGAGGAAGAGTTTCTGTGGAAAAAATGAAGTTTTTGTCGAAAAAATAGAGATTTTAGATAATCAGTAAATTAATCTGTTTATATTTTTTTTGTCAAAAATATATGATATGAATATTGTTTTATAGATCTTTATGAATATATTCTTAATAAATTTTATAAAATTTGGATTCATAAATTTAAAGTTACTAATGCATTTATCAAAAGATCTCTTTGCAACCAAGTCTTTTAGCGTAGAGGTATACGGTTGTCACTGGATGAGTCTTGATGGTGAATTGAGTTTGGTGATCCGTTCAATTTTTGACACCGCCAAAATAATACTTTCCCGCTGCCGTTGGTTTGTGTGATTAAACTAAAATATACTTGGTTTTTCCACAATCTCTCATGCTTAAAGGCCGGATAGCGTCTACAAATTACATACCAATCTAATTTTTAACTTCAAACATCGTTACACAGTGTCCACCAACTAGTTTGAGAGAAAAAAAACACGGTCGGTCGGTCTCTCGCACTATAGCCCATTTCTCAACTTGGAGCTATAACTTCGGCAAATTTTGGAAGATGGCCTCAGGTCCACATAATGTAAGCCCTTCTCTCTCTCCATACATACATACATACACACATACACACACACACACACATGTATTTAGCATAAGCAAATTGTTTTTCATTACAAGTTTTGTAACACGCATTGAATGTGATGTGGCCTTTAGGACGGTTGAGATATTATGTCTGAGACTTGGTCATAGCATATATGTTAATATCCAATAGTCAGTTCTGTATTGTTTTCAATATAACGATTGAGTTATTTCAAAAGAAGGGTTCAAGTCTAATTATTGATAGTAAAAAAAGTAACTTTAGACTTGCGGAAGATGCACTTTGAGAGTTTGAGAAGATGTTCCAATCCAATTTCATATCTTAGCCAGCCTTTGCACATGTTGGAATATTAAATAAAATTCATCTAACATATTAGATTATCGAGATTACCTATAAAAATAATTGGAGAAACTGTGTACCTGAATCCATAATTGAATTGAGACTTGGAGGTTAGAGGCCTTCTACAGACTAATCTCTCCCTCTCTATGAGTTCCCTGTCATTGATGGGAATGAGGAGGAAAGTGTTTGAGTGCATTACCCTTGGGGACTAAAACCCTTCATTATATTTACAGGCTTCTAATTAGAACCCCATAAATTCTAATTAGGTGACTCTTAAGTAACCAGTAGGTGACTTTTGGGTAATCACGCATTTCAGATTCCATACTTACTGTTGATGTCTTTTAAGCTTACCTAACTTGATCACTTCATTTGCCCATTTTAAATTGAAGATCAAATATAATTACTATTTTAATATGTAGAAGGCCTTCATTACATTTATGTGATAACTCGATCCATCAATGATCACCACACCAAATATATTCAACGACATAGATCAAGTATGGATGTGTGGCTGAAAATTACATGCAATGTGATCTTAGACATGCCTATTTCCAATTGGTCCTAACTTTATTCCGTAATGAGATCAAATCTTAGTCTTTTAAACCTTATGTTATACCACAATTAAAAGACAATACATTCAGAGTAAACAGCAAAATAAAAATACCATCAACTTTATACCATCAACTTTATTCTGTAGAAAACTGAAACATACATAAAGTATCTGAATAGTGTTTGTAGATGCAATTATTATGCAGCACAAATAAATATGAAAGAGGTGACAACCAAGAGAAAACAAATAAAAGACCAATCACACAACAACGAAGATACGTGGTTCAGCAAAGAAGTGCCTACGTCCACGGTGGTTCAGTCAGTGTTATTTCTCTATATTCTGAAAAGTAAGTACAGAGAATACAACTTGTCCTTTGCCCCGGACTTGGGGTTTAATTTATACATGTATGTGTTGGAGTAGTGGGGGTGATAGGTTCCTCTTTATTAGCCATCTCCCTTTCATGGGATCGTGTACCCCCACAACTTCTCTTCATGGCATCGTGGAGTAAATAGATGAATACCAGAGGTGATGGGCCTGGGTTTTGGGCCGCTGAGGATGGGCTACTCGTTCAGGCCTTATGGTGATAAAATCGGGGTACCCACAATTGCCCCTGAATTTGTTGGGCCGTTCTCTATGGGTCCGATGAATTTAAATGATCAGCAATGATGGTTGATTTCTTTGAAAACTGTGAAGTTGCTTTGGCGGCACCCGCTTCGCTATCTGTGCGTTATGATTAGTTTTGAAGGCTTGTTGGAATAAGACACATTTTTTCTTCGTCGTTCCAGCTCTTCCAGCAATCTTCTATCTTCTGAGAACTCTTGAGTTTTGTACCTTCTGTTTTCGGTCTCCACTCTCGTCGCTTCTTCGCCTTTTGATCTGATCTTCTGTCCTGTAAGTCTTTCGTGCCCTTTTTCTTGAGTTTATAGTTTTTCTTGTATTTTTCCAATGGCGAAGATTGGAAATAGGTCGGTAACTGAGTTTAGAAAATTCTACGGTATTCCTGAGTGGGTAGAGATTGAGTGTTGTGCCTCGCCGCCTAGGAACGTTAGGGACATAGAGGATGCACATTGGATTCACGTCCTGTTGCTCTCCCAGGGGGGTCTCACCTTTCCCCCTAATGGTTTGTTTCTGCACTTTTTTAGTTATTTTGGTATTGTGACTGCACAATGTTCACCCAATGTATGGAAAATAGTGAACGGTGTGCACAGGATAAATCAATTGTACGGCACAAGGTTAGGGCTTGCCGAGGTCTGCTTTTGTTATTCTTTTTCTCGTACGAGTTCAGGTGTTCTGTACCTTAAGGCTAGGAGCCCTGATAGGGTTTTGGTAGTAAACTTACCTGATTCCCATAAGGACTACTGGCAAGAAGGGTTTCTCGTTAGGAACTGGCAGTACTCCCCTCAATTTGAAGGGTCGAGGTCTGAGAGGTTCACTATTCCCTTTTATGGGGAAGAATATATAGGTAGATGTTGTATTATTGTTTCAACCTTTGCGGACTTTGGGATTTCTCTAACTTCTCCTTGCTTTCTCTTTTTCAGCGAAGATAAAGAATTTGGAGCCAGCTCTCAGCGAGGTTCGTATCTCGGAACTGGTGAAAGCTTGGAACATCAGGGAACCTTTGGGTGACGGCGAGCATCCTAGGTCTGCTGCTTTTCTGCTTGAATACAAGAACACAGGCTCCAGCTTCATAGCCCGACCTGTGGAAAGTGTTCCGGACTTTGACTCTTCCGAAGAGATTTCTGCTGAACCCATCCAATTGGATGAGGAGGAGAGCAGCTCGGAGAGCGAGCCTGCAGGTGTTGTGAGTAACTTGGGTGGAGGCAGTGCTGATAGTAGCAGTTCATCGAGTACTTCCAGCAGTCCAGGTGAAGAAATGCCTCCCAGGAAGAATCTAATCCGGGATGATGATGATGATGATGATGTGCTTCTTGCACAGAGGTCCAAAAAATCAAAGACTGTCTCCGGGGCCATAGCTACTGGTTCTCGGCTTTCCTCTCAAGAGCAAGAGAAGAAGAAGAGAGAGGAGGAGCAGGCGAGGGAGAGGGAGAAGAAAAAGGAGGAGGAGAGGAAGAAGGTGGAAGAGAGAAAGAGGAGGGAGAAAGAGAAGGAGGAGGAGAGGAGGAAGATGGAACTGAGGACCAAGACCGGTCAAGCCTTGGTCCCAGTATCTGCGTTGCCTGAGGGGGCTTCGGTGGCCACCTCTCCTCAACTCGCCCCTGCGCTGCTTGAGAGGGCAGTCCTCCCTGCAGATCGCGAAAGGGCGTCAGGGTCTGATCAACTGGCCTTGCAAGCTAGCCAGAGGCTTGCCTTGGTAAGGTTTCTTTTCTACTTCTCAACTTCTTCTAATCTGTTTTGATGGTTTCTTCTTTCTGATCTTTCCCTTGTTTTCTGCAGTTTGTGACTGACTTCGCTGTGCTCTATCGCTCTCGCGACGAGCTGTTGAGAAGGAACAGCGAGCTGGAGCAGGCGAATTCTACTCTGGTGGCCAGGGGTTCTCAGCTGGAGGCCGATCTGACGGCTGCTGATGCGGCTCGAGCTTCTTCTGCCTTGGCCCTTGCTAATTCTGCTCGCGAGAGAGATAATGCTGTCAGGGAGCTCGGCGAGCTGAGGAAGTCGTATGACCAGGTCTGCTCTAGCAAGCTGGACTTTGTGGAGAAGAACAGGGTTCTTGCCGAGCAGCTGGAAGCGGAGAAGGCCCAGGCAGCCACTGTTAAAGAAGATTCATACAATTCTGGCTGGGCTGCTGCGTATGAAGACGCCGAGGTTCAGATAGGCTATATTAGCCGTCTGAACTTCAAGAAGGGATGGAACAAGGCCCTTGTGGCTGCAGGGGTGGATGTTGCATCCCCACTTTTTGACGAACATGATCCAGGGCCCAAGCCAGTTGTGGATGAGGAGCCAGCTCCAACTGCTGAAGGGGTCAATCCTGCTTCTCAGGCGACTCTTGCTGATGCTTCCTTGGTAGAGGGGGCAGCGCACACCTCTGCAGAGGGTAACGCCCCTGCTGATGCTGATAAGGACGAGGGTCCGTCCACCGAGGTTGCTAAGTGATAGGGATTTCTTTGTAATTTTTTCCTTTTTTTTGTTCTGATGTAACCTTGCTCATTATCAATAAAAAGACTTCGTTTTTGTTTATGCTGATTTCTTTTTGTTCTCTTCCTTTCTTTGTAGTTGGTTGATGTGGATGATTATATTCCTGTTACCTCCCAATTGGGTAGGACTCTGGGTCCTAATGCAAGCCCTGCAGTTCGCCAGGCTTTTGCTAGGCTCTGTAGGTTTGCTAAATCAAGGAACCAGAAGTATAAGGATCAGTCCGAGCTGGTGGCTAAATTGAAGGACAGGCTCCAGGAAATGGGAGAGATCGGAGCTTCAGTGCAAGAAGAAGTCAGCGAGCTGAGAGTAAAGTTACTGGAGGCTACCGAGATCAATCAGGTCGTGGAGTTTCTTCAGCGTGAGAATGACGACCTGAGGCGGGAGGTCTTGAAGCTTAAGGAGCATTCGCCGAGCACCGCTTCGGCAGTCCTGCAAGGTTCTTCCTCGTCGCGAGCTGCTCGGCCACCCCTCCCGCGAGCTGGCAGGAGTACGCGGGGTAGGAGTAGGGAAACTGAGGAGCGGCGTGAGAGGGAGATGGAGGAGCTGCGCGGCGATGTTCAGCGAGCTTACGTAACTGCTGGGCTTCAGAGGGACGTCACCCGTCTGCGGCATTTATTTAAGAAGGGCCCTCGCCAAGTGTGGACTGATGGCTATGATCAGGGCTGGCTAGATGCTCCCACAAGATTATCAGAGTTCGAGGAGCTTTCCTTCATCAGGGGGTGGTTGAGTGCTCTCAAAGAGCTGCAGGTGCCGAGAAATTCGATATTGTGGTATCGGCATGAGATGTCTCCCTCTACTCTGATGCCCAATCCATTTAGGCGAGATGACCGATGGATTCCTATCGATGCTATTCCTCGGCGGCTACTGGAGTTGGACACAAATGAAGTTGTTGAGGAATTCGATCCTGCCCCTGATGACGGGAGGAGAGCTAAGGTTGCTGATTACCTTGCTCGGAGGCTTCCCCCTTCTTGATATTTTGTTTTTTAATAATTGTAAATGCTTTGGGCGAGTCTTTGCCGACTAAACATGTACCATTATTGTTTGTAAATATAAAAGATTAATGGAAAGTTTGAGTTTTGGGCGTTTTTGCCGACTAAACGTGTTTATCCAATCTCTGTTATATTTTTGCAGCTTCACAATCTTTATCTTGTCATGTGAGTGTCCGCCCAGTCCAGTACTAAGAATACCATTGTGCTCTCTCTTTACCTTTTAGGTCGTGTCGTCACACTCCCTTAGGTCTAAGAGGGGCAATTGGCGAGGACACACCTGTTTTTGGATGTCTTCATCCGGTTAGGATTTTGTTTAACCAAAGTAGGTTTGATGCCTAAGAATACTCTGTAGGGCTTCATATATTGCCATGGGCAATGCTAAGAGGTCTGTCGTGCTTCGTGACGATGACCTGAGGAGGGGTGTTCCCCTGCTATGTCAACTATTATACCTGTGATTTGAAAAGGATGTGCAATAAGATATAATTGTTATACTTTTAGAGAGTAATCAACTGAGAGATTTTTATTGGTGAGTAGAGAAATAAACTGTCTTTTCCCAAAATGAGTACAATAAAAGATCTAACAATAGAACTCCAAAAAGTAGAATTTCTTGAGATTAGCTGCGTTCCATGCTCGTGGTATCTCTCTGCCCTCCATCGTTTTCAAATGATAGGCACCTTGCAGGTCGTCTCTAATTATTTCATAAGGTCCTTCCCAGTTTGGGCCCAGTTTACCATCTGATGGCTTCACTGTGTTGCCCAGGACCTTTCTTAGGACATAGTCTCCAATTTCGAACTTCCTCGGATTGACCTTTTTGCTGTAGTGCTTCGCGAGCTGTTGCTGATAACTCGCTAGTTTTACTAGGGCAAGTTCTCTGCGCTCGTCGGCCAAGTTGAGTTCAGCGAGCAAAGCCTGATCATTCTGATTCTGCTCGACAAGGTCGGATCTCATTGTAGGCAATCCTGCTTCTAATGGGATGACCGCTTCCATACCATATGCTAGTGAGAATGGCGTCTGACCTGTGGCTCGTCTGGGAGTCGTTCTGTATGCCCATATGACATGTGGTAGCTCGGTAGTCCACGCGCCTTTTGCTCGTTCTAACCGCTTTTTTAATCCAGCGATCACTGTTTTGTTGGAAGCCTCAGCTTGTCCGTTGCTCTGAGGATAAGCTACCGAGTTGAAGTGGTGCCTGATTCCGTGTTGGTCGCAGAAGTCCTGAAAGGGGCCACTTTCGAACTGTGTCCCATTGTCAGTGATGATGGTTCTGGGGATCCCGAATCGAGTGATTATATTTTTCCATATGAATTTCATCATGTCAGCATCTCGGATGTTCGCCAGAGGTTCTGCCTCGATCCACTTGGTAAAGTAATCGGTGGCGACCAACAGGTATTTGCGATTGCCGGCAGCGGTGGGTAGAGGTCCCACGATGTCCATTCCCCACTGGGCAAAAGGCCAGGGGCTGGTCAGGGATTTCAATTCGCTGGCAGGCTGGTGGACCATGGGGGCGTGAAGCTGGCATTTTAGGCATCTGCGGACATATACTGCGGAGTCCCTTTGCATATACGGCCACCAGTAACCTTCCTTCATTGCTCGGAAGGCTAGAGATCTTCCTCCGACGTGACTTCCGCAGATTCCTTCGTGAAGCTCGTGAAGCACTGTCTCGACCTCGCCTGGGTGGACGCATCTAAGGTAGGGGCCGGAGAAAGATCTTTTATACAAGTCCCCTCCCGTGGACAAGTGAAAGCGAGCAGCTTTGACTCTTATCTGGTGGGCGGTCCTTTTATCATCTGGGAGCGTTCCGTTCTTCAAATAGCCTCTTAAGGGATCCATCCAGCTAGGGGCTGGTTCCAATTGGAGTATTTGTTTCGCTTTTGTTAGCTCGCGGTGAATGCTCGGGTAGCTAAGGAAATCGATAGGGATTATCCTTTTAAGGCTGGAATCAACTGCCGAGCTCAGGGCTGCCAAAGCGTCAGCGTGGCTGTTCTGCCCCCTGGGAAACTGCTGGATGTTGATTTCTTCAAAGTTTGTCATCAAGTTTCTTACCAACGAGAGGTAGGCTGCCATCCTCTCGTCCTTCGCGTTGTAGTCTCCACTTATCTGATTGGAAACTAGTTGCGAGTCTCCGAATACCTGTAAATGCTTTGCTCCTAGAGTTTGCGCCCTTTGGAGACCTGCAATTAAGGCTTCGTATTCTGCTTCGTTGTTGGAGGCTGCAAATCCCAGCCTAATTCCTTGCTCGAGGACTGCATTTTCTGGAGTGATGAGAACAATTCCTACTCCTGCCCCCTTTGAGTTGGAGGCTCCATCAACGAATAGCTTCCAGCTTCCCCCTGTAGCCTGGCTGTTTTGTTCTGTTGGTTTAGGCTGGTCGAGAGGTTCTTCGCCCGTGAATTCAGCTATGAAGTCGGCGAGGACTTGACCCTTGATAGCTGTCCTTGGTTGAAATTGGATGTCAAACCGGCCGAGCTCGACTGACCACTTAGACAGCCTGCCTGACAAATCCGCCTTCCTTAGGACAGCCTTGAGGGGGTGTGATGTAAGGACGATGATCGTGTGAGCTTCGAAGTAATGCTTTAGTTTCCTCGATGACATTACTAGGGCGAATGCGAGCTTTTCCAATGGCAGGTATCTCTGCTCGGCGTCTAGTAAGGTTTTGTTCGCGTAATAGACTGGATGTTGGATCCCTGTGACTTCACACATTAGCGCTGAGCTGATAGTATGGCTGGAACAGAGAGGTAGAGGTACAAAGGGTTCATTTGCTGTGGCATGACGAGCAGTGGTGGGGAGCTTAGGTAGGATTTGAGCTCGCCTAATGCTTGCGAGCAATCTGGGGTCCATTCTACCGTTTTGCTGCCTTTTAAGAGTTGGAAGAAGGGCTTGCATCTCTCGGAGGATTTAGAAATGAAACGATTCAGAGCAGCGAGCATTCCAGTGAGCTTCTGTACATCGCGGATTGTGCGAGGAGGTTGCACCCGTTTAATTGCCTCAATCTGGTCCGGATTTGCTTCTATGCCACGCTTGCTGACCAAATACCCAAGGAACTTTCCTGACTGGACACCGAAGGAACACTTGCTCGCGTTGAGTTTCATTCGGTATTTCCTGAGGATTTCGAAGGTATTTGCTAGGTCAGAAAGGTGGTTTTCTTTCTCCTTGCTTTTGACGAGCATGTCGTCGATGTAGACCTCCATCGTGTTTCCCATCTGATTTTTGAACATTTTAGTAACCAGCCGCTGATAGGTTGCCCCTGCATTTTTTAGCCCGAAAGGCATGACCTTGTAACAGTATAAACCAACCGACGTGATAAACGCCGTTTTACCCTGATCTGGGGCATATAAGGGAATCTGGTGATAACCCGAGTATGCGTCCAGGAAACTCATTCGCTCGTGAGCTGCAGTGGCGTCTACTAGTTGGTCTATTTTTGGAAGAGGGAAACTATCCTTGGGGCAGGCTTTGTTGAGGTCAGTGAAGTCTATGCAAACTCTCCACTTACCGTTGCTTTTTGGAACTACCACTGGGTTGGATAACCATTTGGGGAACTGCACTTCCCGTATGGATCCTGCATCCAGCAGTTTTTCGACTTCCTGTTCTATTGCTTTGGCTTTCTCGGGAGCAGTTCGTCGTGCCTTTTGTGCTATCGGTTTGAATGTGGGATTGACGTGCAACCGATGGCAGACCATATTGGGATCGATCCCTGGCAGCTCGTAGGGTTCCCAGGCGAAAACATCTATGTTGCTTCTGAGTAAGTTTAACAAATCCTTTTGCTCTTCGTCAGTGAGTGAGGTTCCGATCAGGAAGACTCTGCTGTTGTCGCCTTCCCTAGCAATGACTTCTACCAGGTCTTCTACAACCCGTTCGGAGGGGAGGAGCCTGGTCTCTTCCACTTCGGGCCTTCCATATTTTAATTGCTATTTGGAAGGGATTGCACCTTCCTCCACCTTTTCGCTGGTTCGAACGTCTTTTTTCTCTGGCTTCGGTCGGATAGCCGCTATGAAGCACTTTCTCGCCATCGCCTGGTCGCCATGTATCTCCATCACTCCCCGCTCGGTGATATATTTGAGTTTCTGGTGGTAGGTCGAGGAGACTGCCTTCATTGCATGGAGCCATCCCCTGCCGAGGATGGCTTGATACGGTGAATCGATATCGACCACCAAGAATTCGATCATTTTCGAAACGTTTCCAGCGAGCACTGGTAGTACTATCTTGCCCAGAGGCATGGTCATTTTTCCAGTGAAGCCGACCAGAGGGACAGTGGTTCCCTTAAGGTCGGCGATGTCCAACTTCAATTTCCTGAACAGGTCGATGTACATTACTTCAGATGAGCTTCCTTGATCGACGAGCAGTCTGTCGATATCAAAGTTGGCTATCCTGAGTGTAATGACTAAGGCATCGTGATGTGGGGTCCTCACTCCCACAAGATCTTCATCCGTGAAGACAATATGCTTGTTGTAGTTGATGTCCTCTGCTCGGCGGCGTTTTCCTGCCTGTGATTTCGCTGGATCAATTTGAAAAGCTTGCATTACTGCTGTCAGCTTTTTTACCTCCATCCGAGCTGAGTTGCCCTGGATTTGCTTAACATCGGATACTCCATGGATTACTGCGAATTCGTGCCCGGTGTCGTCTTCTAACACGTTGTCGGGTTTTGCCTCCTTGTGGACAGTCACCCTCTCTACCTTCCTTTCCACAAAGTCATTCAGATGTCCGGATTGGGCCAGCTCCTCGAGGTGGGACTTAAGAGCCTTGCAGTGCTCGGTCTTATGTCCCCCCTCTTTGTGGAAGGTGCACCTCAGCGCATTGTTTCTTTTCGATGGGTCTCCTCCCATTTTTCGGGGCCATTTGACGAATGGCTCATCCTTGATCTTAGCGAGAATCTTGTAGATTGGTTCTTTGAAGACGGTGTTGACCGCCTGGAACGACTTTGCAACGTCAGGGCTTCCTCCGTTTTTGGGGCCATTCTTGCTCCCATTCTTTCCTCCTTTTTTCTGGTTATCAACTTTCTCACTTCCCTTCGTGGCGAGCTTGGCTCGACCGTTTTCACCTACGTTAAGGCGGGTGACATCTTCCACCTTTGCGTATTTCTCAATCCGGGCCATCAGGTCATCAATGGTGGTTGCTTCCTTCTTTGTCAAGGACTGGTAGAGGAGGGAAGAGCTAGGTAGCCCAATTTTGAATGAAGCCACTGCCACCTCTTCTGCGCAGTCTTCGACTTCGTTGAATAACTCCCAGTACCTTTTCGCGTAGTCTCGAAGTGTCTCCTGAGGAGTTTTCTTCATCGTCAATAGAGCATCCATCCTTTTGGGATGGGAGCTGCTGGTGATGAACCTGGCCGTAAAGAGCTCGGCCAGGGATTTGAAATTTCCGATGGATCGGTGAGGGAGTTTCTCGAACCATTTCTGGGCCACGTCATGAAGGCTCGAGGGGAAAATACGGCACATCAACGCATCTCGGTGATTCCAGAGGGTCATAGCCTGCCGGTACTGCCTGACATGATCAATGGGATCAGTCTTCCCGTCATAAATCTTGAACCTCGGAATAGCAAACTTTTTGGGAGCTTCTTCTTCTTCAATTTCCCTTGTGAAGGGCGATTTCATCTGGGTCTTGAGGGCTCTCCTGGCGAGTTCTCTGGTTGACCTGGTGCCGCGGTGAGCTGGATGTTGGTCCATTTCTCTGCGGACCAGGTTCCGTATGTTGTCGTCGCTGCGAGCAGGGCTCTGATAGCGGCGAGCTTTTCTCAGTTGCTCGCGGAGGTCGTCGTCTGAGTCGCCACCTTCGAACCCTTGATGTTGCCGCCTAGGGCTCCTTCCTCGGCTGCGAGATTTGCTCGCCTGAGGGCTAGGAGTGCGATAGGGGCGTTTCCTGGTATCAGGACGTAGTTCTTTTTCCAGTTTTTCCAGTCTTCTTTTCAGGCGAGCATTCTCAGCCTCATACCTGCGAGAAGACTCCCTCTGCTCGTGGAGCCTTGCTTCGTATGCATCGATCAATCTGGATATCTGAGTGGACCTTGCTGGTCCTTGACTTTCTTCTGAGGCTGGCCTTTCTAAGCGCGCCCCTTGATCGGAACGTCGGACTTCAGACCTGATCCTGCGAGGAGCGGGTGGCTCCTGAATGTCTCCTGCTTGAGGAGCGTTGCTGCTGTGACCAGACATCTTAGATTTTTTTCTTCGGTGTGGGCTCTTCTCAAGGAAAGATAAACGCTTCCCACAGACGGCGCCAATTGTAGATGCAATTATTATGCAGCACAAATAAATATGAAAGAGGTGACAACCAAGAGAAAACAAATAAAAGACCAATCACACAACAACGAAGATACGTGGTTCAGCAAAGAAGTGCCTACGTCCACGGTGGTTCAGTCAGTGTTATTTCTCTATATTCTGAAGAGTAAGTACAAAGAATACAACTTGTCCTTTGCCCCGGACTTGGGGTTTAATTTATACATGTATGTGTTGGAGTAGTGGGGGTGATAGGTTCCTCTTTATTAGCCATCTCCCTTTCATGGGATCGTGTACCCTCACAACTTCTCTTCATGGCATCGTGGAGTAAATAGATGAATACTAGAGGTGATGGGCCTGGGTTTTGGGCCGCTGAGGATGGGCTACTCGTCCAGGCCTTATGGTGATAAAATCGGGGTACCCACAGTGTTAATGAAGGAACATTAAACCAAATACAAACTCCCACTAAAACTGAATATCATCAAACTGAACAACACCCATATGAGCAGTGTGATCATGATAGACCTTGGGTGGCCAGCCTTTAGTAAGTGGATCCGTGAGCATGGAGTTTGTTCCTATATGTGCAATAGACACTATCTTACTCTGAACTCTTTCCTTAACAACAAGAAACTTAATGTATATGTACTTAGACTTCGACAACCTTCTGTTGTTATTCGAATATAGAACTGCTGAATTATTGTCACAATATATATGTTGTGGTCTTTCAAATGCTATCCACAATTTGCAGCTCAATGACAAAATTTCGCAGTCATATCGCATGATTTGTTACCTCATAACAGGCTATGAACTCTACTGTCATAGTAGAAGGTGCAATGAGTGACTGCTTAACACTCCTCCAGGAAATAGCACCTCCAGACAACATGTATACATAACCAGAAGTGGATCTCTTAGTGTCTTGGCTACCCACAAGATCGGCATCAGAATACCCAATGATCTCCAAATTATCTGACTTCCGATGAGTATGTAATATTTTGTTCTCTATAAATACCTCATAACCCATTTGGCTGCTTTCTAGTGATCCATTCCAGGGTTACTCAAATATCTGCCTAACACACCCAATGTACACAAATTCTGGACGCGTACATACTTGAGCATACAAAAGACTCCTTATGGCTGAAGTATAAGGAACCTTTTTCATTTCTTTACTTTCAGTCTCATTCTTGGGGCATTGACGAAGACTAAACTTGTCTCCCATAGCAACAGGGGTTATCTCCTTGTGCACAGTCTTTCATGCCAAATCTAGCAAGTACCTTCTCGATATAGCTATTTTGTGATAACCCAAGGACACCCCGAGAATGATCTCGATGTATCTTAATTCCCAAATACAAAAGAGGCGCGTCCCCAAGATCATTCATTTCAAAATTCTTAGTTAAAAATCTCTTAGTTTCGTGCAATGAGCCTATATTGCTGCTAACCAATAGTATGTCATCGACATAGAGCACAAGGAAGAAAATTTTACTCCCACTGAACTTATGATATACGCAGTCATCAACTTCATTAACCTCAAAATCATATGAGATAATGACTTGATAAAACTTGTGATACCATTTACATGAAGCTTGTTTGAGACCATATATGGATTTCTTGAGTTTACAAACTATAGACTTTGGATCAACTGGGTCAAAGTTTTCTGGTTGCACCATATACATGGTTTCCTCAATGTTTACTATTGAGAAAAGCCATATTAACATCCATCTGATCCAACTCTAAAGCAAAATGATCTATAACTGCTCATGAGGTTGTCGAGTTTGCTCTTCTGGAACAACTCTTAGATTTTGAGTAAGGAAGTTCTCATTGTTGTCTTCTTGAACACTGTCAGTAGGCTGAACAATGTTTGGAAGAGGAATTGATTCCTCTTCAAAGACAACATTCTTATTCTTAACCGTGTCTTCCCCCTCAAACTCAACATCCTTAAGAAATCTCGCATTTCCCGTCTCGAAAAAGGACTTAGTTGAGGGATCATAGAACTTGAAACCCTTTGCCTATTCAGCGTACCCAACAAAATAGCAACTAATAGTTCTTGAGTCCAGTTTCTTTTCAATTGGTCTATAAGGCCTTGCCTTAGCTGGACACCCCTATATGTGTAAATGTTTAATGACAGGTTTTCAGCGTATCCATAGTTCATAAGGGGTTTTAACTACCGTTGTACAAAGTACTCTATTTAGAATATATATTGCAGTCTTAAGTGCCTCTCCCTAGAGTAATTCTGGCAAAGAAGAATGACGAATCATACTTCTTACCATCTCCTTAAACGTTCTGCTTCGCCTCTAGGAATATGGCAAAAGATTCTAGACGTTGTTCACCTGATATATCATATCTGCCGTAGAATGCACCACCACAGTAAGATTTGACAGCTCTAATCTTCTTGCCTAGTTGATTTTCAACTTCGACTTTGAAGGCCTTAACACGTCCAGAGCTTGAGACTTCTTATAAATTAAATATAAGTTCCCATAACGAGAATGATTGTCTATAAAAGTGATAAAGTACCCATAACGAGAATAGTTGTCTATAAAAGTGATAAAATACTGTTGGCCATTCTATGAAGCCGTAGGGAATGGACCGCAAATGCCACAATGTATCAACTCTAAGACGTTATAACTCCTTTTGGCAATTAATTTCCTTATGTTTGTCTGTTTCCCCTTTATACAATTGATACAAACATCAAAGTTTGTGAAATTAAGGGGTTCAAGTATTCCGTCTGACACAAGCCTTTCAATTCTCCTTTGGGAGATATGACCCAAACGCTTGTGCCACAAAGCATCGGAATTCTCATTAGTTAATTTTAATTTTTGCAAGGTTTCATTAAATGAAGCATTGGTGTTTAATAAATATAATTTATCAATTAAAGAACCAGTTGCAACCAAAGTAGAATTAAAAAAGAGAGTAACTTTATTATTTCCAAGTGAATAAGAATAACTGCATTTGTCCAAAATAAAAATAGAAATCAAGTTCCTTCTGAAAAACGACACTACATAAGTCTATTAATTCAATAGAATGATCAGTCTCAAAAGATAATCTGAAGGTTCCAATTGCTTCAACTCCAACTGTTGTGCCATCGCCCACATAGATTAATCTTTTAGCACCATTTGGCGGTTGTCTCCACAGGCAACCATGCATAGACATAAATACTTGAGTAGTAGCACCCGAATCTACCCACCACGTATGTCTAGGTACAAAAGACAAATTAACTTTAGAACAAAACGAAGTGAGAAGTGTACCTTTCTTTACACACCATGCGGCGGCGTAATTGGAACAATCCTTCTTCACATGCCCATGTTTCTGGAAAAGAAAGGTACACTTCTCACTTCGTTTTGTTCTAAAGTTAATTTGTCTTTTGAATCCTGAACTTGTTTCTTTTGTTGAACTTTAGGTTTGGGTTGTGATGTTACAACTGTAGTACCCTTATCATTAGTCCTTTTCCCCTTTATGTTCCTTGAGGTAGATGCAATATGAGCAATTTCAATTGTCTTTTCTCGCTTCAACCTTTTCTATTCTTGCACATAATGTGAAATGAGCTCATTAAGAGTACATTTATCCTTATGAGTATTATAATTCACTATAAACTGTCCATAGTGTGCAGGAAGAGATATCAATAACAGATGCACGAGCAAGTTACCATACAACTCTAACTTTAGTACTTTAAGTTTTGAAGCGATGTTAGGCATCTCCATAATATACTCTCGTATGTTTCCTTTGCCTTTATACTTAATTTGAATAAGGTTAGCTAAAAGCGTATTTGTCTCATCCTTTTTCGTTCTTTGCAAAACGTAATTCAATATCTTGAAGGAAACTTTTGGCAGTTACCTCATCGGACATACCGCCCCCGAAATCTTCTAGAACACTGCGCTTTAGCATCATTAGACTTAAGCGATTAGAATGATCCCACTTCTCAAAGTTCGCTTTACCTCAGAGGACCTTTTATCCGTAAGAGGAGCGGGTTGTTCCTTCATCATCCCATAGTCTAAATTTACGCAACTGAGAACTATCAGATTGTCCTCTTTCCAGTTCTTAAAGTTTGTGCCGTTAAGCACATGAATTGAGGTCATGTTGGCAGTAATAGTAACAGAATAAGCAGTAACTTAATCCAAAAGAACAAATAACTAGCACAACATTAACATTTAGTCTTTGGACATAAATATTAACTTGTAAGTGGTACTCTCAGTCCAGAAAAAAATGTTGATAATAAATCTGGTCAACTAACCGTCCTTTGCGCTGATTAATTGTTCACTAGAATTCGGTCAAACAACTAGCCTTCCTTTGGGCCGATTAATTGTCCACATGAAAACTATAGAATTATCACATATTTAATTTTGCATGTATATTATTATTCAGCCAAATAATAATCTTCCTTTGGGCTGATTATTACCCGCAGGAATAATAAATATATTAACATCATTTTTATATCTCAAAATAAATTAATCTATGTAATAAAGGTTACTTTGGTAATGTATTACTTGAATTAATTTATTTCAGATATAATACATTTTTTTTAAAAATACCTTGAATGGGAATCAAACTTTATTAAAAATCTTAAACCAAATGATTTTTAATTAAATAAGCACGTATTTGGTCCACCTAATTTTATACTTGTCTTAGTTCCCCAAAAAACTGCATTTGGAAATAATTCTTACAAAAAAAAAACTGATTTGGAAGGAATTCCCACAAACACTGAATTAGAATTAATTCTCCCCCCCAAAAAATGAATTGGAAATAATTTTCATAAAATAAACTGATTGAAAAAAATCTCAAATTAATCTTGAACATAAACTAAATTAATCCATCCAATTCATTATGAATTAAACCCTTTTTAGGGAAATTGAAAAATCATTATGGATTAATAATCCTTAATCAATTTGAGACTATGATTATGAAAATTATCACAAATCATACATAAATTCTACATAGAATCCTAAAAGCCATATGAGTTCTAACTAGATCAGATGTACGATAGATATAGCAAAATCACTTCTAAATTACAATTACAGTACCAATCTCAATAATCCAATATGAAGAGGCTCTCATACCACTTGTTGGAATATTAAATAAAATTCATCAACATATTGAATTATCGAGATTACCTAATGAAAGAATTGTAGAAACTGTGTACCTGAATCCATAGTGGTGATTGAGACTTGCAGGTTAGAGGTCTTCCACAGACTAATCCCTCTCTCTCTATGATTTCTCTCTCATTGATGGGAATGAGAAGGAGAGTGTTTGAGTGCATTAGGCTTGGGGACCAGAACCTTTCATTATATTTATAGACATCTAATTAGAATCCCAAAAATTTTAATTAGATGACTCTTGAGTAACCAATAGGTGGCTCTTGAGTAACACGACTCTTGAGTAACCAGTAGGTGACTTTTGGGTAACCACACATTTCAGATTCCATACTTACTGTTGATGTCTTTTGAGCTTACTAAATTTGATCACTTCATTTGCTCATTTTAAATTGAAGCTCAAATATAATTACTATTTTAATATGTGAGCGCACATTAAATTATTTGGAATATATAAAATATTCCAACAACACAATCTTATTAATGAAATTACAGTTTCATTTGGTTTCAGGGATTGTTAAATAACGTAACACGAAAATTGACACATAACATGAAGCTCAATCAAGAAGCTCCTTTTCTCTCCATATAATGTAAAATTACTACAATGGATGGCTAAAGGCCTTATTTATAGGCTAGAGCCTAGAGGCAGTGGCGGAGCCAGGATCTTACTCGGGGTGGGGCACAAACCAGTAACGGGGGTTTGGGGGCGGTAGCCCGCGAAATTTTTTTAGGGTTATTTTTAAGTTTTTACAAATATTTAATTAATAATTTGTATTTTTAGACAATTATAAGTCAAATACAATAAATACATGTGAGCGTTGACGTGCATATAATTTTGGTTCAAATTAAGAGTCTACGTTTAGGAAACCCCCCCAGAAAATGCCTTATAACGTGATTAATGTCTAAATTTAAAACTTAGTTGAGTTATGTGGAGCTTAGTTCTAAGGTTTATAGTATAGTCTCCATGTAAAAGGCAAAAAAAAAAGAAGGTTTAAATCTTGCACACTAATAAATATTAGAAAAAAGTATGGGATCATTTCTTCTTTCTTTAAAATATTACATACTAATGAATATTAGAAAAAGGTATGCGATCATTTCTTGAATGTTGAATTGATTAAAAATGGTTGTAAAGATATACCATGTAATGTATCACCTACAAAAAATATATTGCATGTATGTTAAAGTTGGCTACTAAATTATCACCAAAATATATAAAAATTATAATGTTGTGAGTGACTACTAAATTATCACCAAAATATATAAAAATTATAATTGATTATTGAAATTTTAAGTGGGGCACTATACATAATTTTCAAAATATTTAGGGGTAAGTGTTTAGTTTTCAAAGCTTGGGGTGGGGCACTTGCCCACCCCAGCTTCCACACAGCTCCGTCGCTGCCTAGAGGTATAGGGCAGTTCGCTTGCTCAACCGACTCTTGCAGGGATAAATAAACTCTCTATCTAGCCAACATAACCAAGAATTGTAAAAAGATTAAAAGTGGGCACTCTAGAATATTCCAAGGAAATATTATCCCTTTACCTAAATACTAACCTAATATAAAGAAATAAAATAAAACAAAATGCAAACAGATAAAAGAATACAAATAACAACACGTGCTCCCCTACTCTTTATCACTAATTTCCAGTTAAAAGTGTGACTTTTGTAGTGGAATTGATTCTCGCTTATGTTAATATACATTCTATTTGGTTAGCTTAAGGAGGATTAGTTAATATTCTTTGAGGCTACACTTCCTCCTACAAGGTAACTCGGTAACTACTTGTATGTGACAATGGTAAAATTTGGGTCCATTGTCCCTACATCTAATTCGCAACAATCTGTTTGTTTGGAATCTCTCATATAGACTCTCACATTTTCCCAATTGATATTCACTCGCTATGTGATGATGTGGCAAGGGTGTACATTTGACATACTTTATGTTTTTTTTGGAAAAAACTTAAGTACAGTAGACGTGACTTACTTTGCGAAATGCCTAAAATGCACCTGTGACGTTACATAGTGACATACTTTTCATAATGCTTTTTAAATAATAGTTTTTTATGGACGCCTTTAGTTACAAATTTTAGTTTGAGGGTCTTAGCAACACATACATTAACAGCACTAGTGCCTCTTTTGCCATTATTGACTCCCACAAATTTTCAAGGGGTATTATGGCAATTTTGCTTGTGTTTGAAACTTTGACTACCTTTACGAAGGACTATAGTTGAAGTAATATTCAAGACTACGATAAGCGTGCCGGGGTGGTGGTGGTTGTATTGAGTTTGAAGTATCAATGCAACATAGATTGCACAAAATTTCTTAGTAAGCCATAACTGGTATATAAAGTTTTGCTAATAATACCTGAGTATGCCACTTTATTTTGTTTATTTTTTGATGAGAAAATTACACCCTTTATGAATCGGAAGGAATAATTACTCCAAGCGCCATTTATCCTATTGCTAGTGCACTAGGGATACCACTTCACCCCAGGGCAGTCAACCTATTTCCTGCATCGTAGCTAAGGGATCATTGGGACAGTTTTCTTGTTTCTTTTGTTGCTGCAACGTTGTCCATAGCTTATGCCCCTTCAAGATTTGTCATCTAAAAACATTGAGGAACAGAGGTCAATTTTGTAACTTTGCAAAACTGTTGAAACTATGTGATCTCATGGAGTACTCTCTTATGAGTTTTGAGAAGAAAGAATCCTCTCTTTCAAGAAGCCTCGCTGGCGTGTCATACTCAGCTATTTTTCCTGTTCAAAGAGAAGTAGTTTAGCTTTAATCTATGGAGAGAGAGAGAGAGTTTATATGTATATTTATAATCTCACCATCACTAAGGACCAAAACAAGATCGCTATCTATGATGGTGTGGATCCTGTGAGCTATTGTGACAATGGTTCGATCTTTAAACTCATGACTAATGATCTTCTGTATCACTCCATCTGTTGCCGAGTCAACAGAGGCTGTTGCTTCATCTAGAACAAGAATGCTGCTTTTCTTTAGTAAAGCTCTTCCTAGACAGAATAATTGCCTTTGCCCAACACTCCAGTTTTCTCCATTTTCAACAACTGCAAATTCCATATAGTTGACTCCATTTTGTTAGCAAGAACTTTCACTCCAACCACAGATAACTGTTTAAAAGTTGATATATCCGACCTGTATATTCTAGCTTCTCTTCCTTTGAACGAACTACATCGCCTAGTTGACATTTCTGTAGAGCCTGAGAAAAATACATATATAATAAAGCTTTTAGATGTGTATCTCAAATTTCTAAAAATGTGAGGGTGCAACACAAAAGTGGGGGTGAAAGTCAAAATAACATATAAAGGTAATTACTGATCAACTGAGCTCAATTCCTTTATTATATGTTCAAATTGGGATTGTTTATGAGCAAGTTAAAACTGTCTTGGACACAAAGTTTCAGTAATAGCTTCTATGCTAAGGTATTACATAAAAATGTTACATTATAATAACAATTTACCTCCCAAATTTCTGTGTCAGAGTATTGCTGTAGTGGGTCGAGGTTTCCTCTAACTGTTCCCTCAAACATGGTGGGATCCTGGGGGATGATGCTAAGCCTTGATCTTAGGTCGTGAAGGCCTATCTTGGATATATCTACATTGTCAATTATAATGCTTCCCTCTCTAGGTTCTACGATCCGAAAGATGGCCTGTATGAGGGTAGATTTGCCACTTCCTGTCCTTCCAACAACACCAACTTTCTTCCTTCCTGGAAATGTGCAGGTGATATTTTTCAAGACAGATGGTAGATGCTCGGCATAACGAATCTGCAAACAGACATATTATATAAGCATGAGCAAACCCGAATAGTCATTTCTTTAAATGTTCTTCTTCCTCGTATTTTTATTTTTTGTTTTTGTTTTTCTTTATGTCTTATGAAATTTGGCAAAATCATTTGGTGTTTGTAGTTATAATGTTCTGTTAAAAAAAAGAATGTAAAATGCAAGAAATCCTGCAAATTATTTTTCTGGTTGCAAATACCCCTTTAACGGTGCATTGTATCTATGTTGTTGTTGTGGCTTGGTGGTCCACTGTTTCTCTGTAATTTTCCTCTTAATAATATTTCTTTTGTTTTCAATTATAAAAAATAGCCCTTGAATGAGCAAATAATAGACTATGAGAAAGCTGCAACTACAACGTTATGTGTTGCTAAAATTCGGTTTTACAGATCGGAGAGAAATCACAAATAATGAGGATAGTTTATGGAGTTTTTCGCAAGATTTACTTGCAACTAGTTGATAGTGTACGTGGTTTCATGCACTTAACCGTAAACTACTGTGGCCTTACTATAAATTGGGAGAAATGGTTGAAAATTTTAATGAATTTGCAATCTCTCTCTCTCTCTCTCTCTCTCTCTCTCTCTCTCTCTCTCTCTCTCTCTCCCTCTCCCTCTTATTTTTATTTTTTTTACTATCATATTGCTAGATTTTATACCTGGAATTCTTTGATATGGAAACATATTTCAACACGTACGAACATGTTTTGATACTCAAAACCTTGCTTTCAGAGGCTTACTTGCAAATTTGAGAAGCAGATTGTTCCAGTATCAGGCCAGTTGTTTGGTGGCCTGCAATCTTCAATTATCAGAGGTGATTCACTAGCAATATTTGAGTACTGAAGAATTCTTTCGACTGATATCATTTTATTTTCTGCATTGCATATATTCCATATAACTGAAGCTTGCAGAACATTCAAATTAATTCCATAGGTGACCGCCAATCCTGCAATGCCTGTAGAAAAATAACAATCCGCATGAGTTCAATGTGCATGCTTTGGTCTCTTGCAAAGATTCTTGTGTTTTTTTGGGATAATTACAGTGACCTTCCTTGTATTTTGGCTTACTACACAGACCTTCTATGTGTTCTGAAAAATTGAAGTAACCATCCCTCACATTTGGGTTTGGTAACAATGACCTCCCTTATCAAGTGGGTTTTTAATAATGATCTTTCATTTTATTGTGAAAATTTTCTTGTAATTTTCAGTTAAATCACATAGGAAAGATTCTTCCCATACAAAAGATTTTTAAAAACCGATTGAAAATTATGCCAAATTGAAAATTTCTGAATATAAGTAGATGTCCATAATTTTCCAAAGTAGAAAGGACTGTTATAAATCTAATATGTAGGGGATGTCACTGCTTTATCTTTTTTTCTTTCATGAGATGACCACACTGGTCCTTTATATATGGGGTAACTTGGTTTATCTACGTTAGTCGTCCCGTCCCCCCCAACCCCCCACCCCCCCAAACCAAAAAAAAAGAAGAGGAAAATCAAGTTAAAATTATCATTGATGCTCACTTGGAACAATAATTCCTTCAGGGAGGCTCACAAGCAAAACCAGTGAGAAGGCAAATACGAAGTTGGATAACTGGTTCAGTCTGAAAGAAAGCCACTCCATTGCTGACACATTATGAAACCACGGTCTTGAGTGATTGTCAATGAGGCAGAGGTTAGCATCAATGAAGCGGTCTTTTTGGTCAAAAGCACGAATAGTTGCTGCTCCTGAAAGTGATTCTGCAAAGTGATGGAGGATTGGAGATGTTTGTATCCCTCCTAAGCGTGCGAGTTCTCTTGCCGTTGGTATGTAATATCGCTGAAATTATCAACATAAAAAATTTGATCAATAGAATTAACCTGAGGCCTACTGTCAAGGGTTTCATGGAAACGGAAAGACATGGGGTCTGAAAACAAAAAATAACAAGTAGCATTTACATTGGTCTCTTTTGATTATTTTCTTAAAATTGGCAAAACATTTGTTTGATTTTCCGAGGAGTTAATCAAGAATTTATCGTAAGATTTTTAATAAGTGGTTTTCTCTGTATTATTCCTACTATCATATTCAATTTTGTTATTTTCTCTGCTTATTACATGATGAACCTTGGCATATTCAAATGTTTCGAATGGCAAAGCAATTGTTGTCTTTGTAAATTTTTTTGGGGTTAAGTGCAAAAGTTCCTCCTAAATAATTTGCAAGAAACTCCTTGAACTATTTTTAATGACCCCGACGACCCCTCACCCCCCGGCAGAATTATGCATATTGTTTTGACAGACCCCCTTTGAAGGGTATTTTTCAGCGACACATAGGGTGTCTTTGCAACAAAATGCATAGTTTAAGGAGTTGTTTGCTTACAAATAGTTGCCCTTTACCTTTTTTATTCACAACATGTATCTCTTAATCACTTTTGATGGTAAAAATTAGAAGTGAAACAGATAGCTTACTTGGTACCATATGCAGATGGCTGTAACTGGAATGAATATGATGAAAACTTCCCAGGCTACCTGGGACATGACTGCAATGGTCCCGAGAATCTGAATTATTGAGAAAGCACACCAACCCAATTTGTTTGCTATCTCCAAATCTAGTACACTTTGGTCTGTGGATGCCTGTAAATAAGTAATAATAATTGTTAGGCTTCGAGAGCTTCATTAACATGAGACATGAATGTCTGGACAAAAAGATCTATTGAAATTGACTTTTTTTTTATCTTTCATTGGAAAATCAATCAGCCAAAATGATATCAGCTTGATTTTCAGGTTGAAGGCGCGCGCCTTGAAGATATTTTTCTTTTTTTTTTCTTTGTTTCTTATTTTCACTACTTTATTTCTTTTCTTTCATCCAGTTTACAACAGAGCGTCGACTGATTAATGTCAATAAAACTTGGAACCCTTTACCAATCTCAGGTTGTAATCCATTTGGAGTAATTTTTGGAAAAAATGATTAATGTTACTGTTGGAGGTGTCAGAGACATATATATAGGGAGAGGGAGTTTTCTTTAAGGACTTCATATATACGTACCCTCTTACAAACACGTTTTTTAAAATAGTAAAAAATTGAATTTTTTGAAGATTTGTTTTTTGTAGATGATAGGAGATCATCTACAAAATCTTAAATGAATTCAAATCCTTACTATTTCAAAAAAATGAGATGCAAATATGACGAATATGTGCATTTTTGGCCGTTGAAACCTCTGA
This sequence comes from Sambucus nigra, assembly GCA_949130495.1. Taxonomy (NCBI): domain Eukaryota; kingdom Viridiplantae; phylum Streptophyta; class Magnoliopsida; order Dipsacales; family Adoxaceae; genus Sambucus; species Sambucus nigra. The sequence goes on along the minus strand of OX422221.1, from coordinate 221,743,473 downwards.
TGATCATCTAACCCACTACTTTTGGATTGAATCTTTTATGAAACTTTTTGTAGATTATCTCCTCACTATAGAGATCTTCTCAAAAAAATCATCAAAAATTTCAATTTTTTACTATAGAGTAAGAGGGACACACCTGAGTCTGCACGTATATATATATATATATATGTATGTAGAGAGAGAGAGAGAGAGTGTGATGACATGAAGCACCCTTGCAAAGATTTAAAAATTAAACAAGTCAATGATTTATTGCTTTTAAAATTTGAAAATAATCTATATACGTTTGTTTTTTGGAAACTTAGAAATTGATACTTACATTTAGCCAGCTTCTTTTATGTTGAACTCTTTCCTCTAAATTTGTAGTTTCTATTGAATAATTCAAATTTGTTAGTGATGTATAAATTAAGACTTCACTTAATTTTCATTCTTATTTTTCACTAAAATTGCAAACTAACTTATATTATGTACTTCAAAGATTGATTTTAATTGTTGGTTACGTGAATATTTTGTAAAATATTCATCATATTCCTTCGACATGGGATCTATGTTACTTTTGATTTTTAAAATATTTTTTATTTAAATATGTATAGTTATTCTATCATCATCATCATCATCATCATCCTTGCCTTAATCCCATCATATGGGGTCGGCCACATGGATTCTCCTTTTCCATTCTAATCTATTATATGCATTATTATCATTCAAATTTAATTCCTTAAGGTCTCTCCTAATAATTTCTTTCCACGATAGCTTAGGGCGATCACCTTTTCTTTTACCCTCTATTTCCAACAATCTTCTTCTTGTTATAGGAGCATCCACTAGTCAATGCAACACATGTCTGTACCACCTAAGTCTACTTTCTCTTAATTTATCGTTAATGGGAGCTAATCCTAACTTTTCTTTCACGTATTAATTTTTGATTTTGTCATTTCCAGTAATTTCTATCATCCACCGGAGCATCCTCATCTCACTAACATGGACTCTTTGTTCATGTTTTTTCTTTAACGCCCAACACTCCGCTCCATACAAGGTCGCTGGCCTAACAACTGTTCAATAAAATTTTCCTTTTGATTTATTAGTTATCCTCATATCGCATAACACCCCACCCGCTTGTCTCCATTTCATCCAACCAGTTGATATCCTACTCGTAACATTCTCATCGATATCCCTATTACTTTATAACATTGAACCTGGATAATGAAATTTATTAGTTTGGTTTATTACTTTTTTTTCAATCTTTAACATTATGTTACTCGACGCCTCATTATTAAATTTACATTCTGTAAATTCCGTTTTATTTCTACTGATTTTTAGTCCCTTAGACTCTAAAGCTTTTCTCCAAATATCCACTCTCATCGCTAAGCTTTCCTTTGAAGTGTCTATTAAAACTATATCATTCGCAAACAACATATACCATGGGACATCTTGTATGTCCTTAGTATAAAATATGAATAGTTATATAGATGCAACTTATTGCTTAAGAAATATGTTTTCTGATTAATTTCCAGGATTATTTCTCCCCCCCCCCCCTTCTGGATGCTGATTATCTAGTTGCAAACTATATTGTTTCCTCCGAATATATTTTTTGATACGCCGTAACTCAAAATAATTACCTAATGGATCATAATAAAATCTTGTATAAGTGAAACTGTATTGACTTACTCGATTTAAAATTCTTCCAGTCGGGGTTGAATCAAAAAACGCCATAGGAGCACGGAAGATACTGTGCAACATGTTATTGAAGAGCTTTTGTGACGTCAGAAGACCCGATACAGCAACCAGCATGGCCCGGACCAGTACACAAAGTGAACTTCCAACAGAAAAAAGTATATAAATAAATAATACGAATTTCATCCCCTTCATGGGCTCATCATCATCTATTGGACAAGCCCATGCCATCCAGTAGTTGCTGGCTATCTGTAAGACTTGGAACGAAGATTGGGCCAGAAGTATGATCGGAATTAAAGCGCCACCCTTCACCATTGTCAAGTAAGACCAGTAAACTTCTTTTCCAATGCTGCCCTTTTTTCTCTCCTCATCGTGCACCAATTTCCCATCCTTTTCTGTTATCTCTACACAGAGATTGTGCTCTGAGTCTTGTTTAGTGTGTGGAAATTCTGTAATTGAGTTGGGTTCTGTGATGGATTCAGCCTCAGTTGTTGCATGCTCAGATGCTCTGCTTGAAGTTTTGACCATTAGGACTGATTGTAAAGCTTGGTTGTGAGCTCCAACTAGAACTTCAAATCCGATGTTTTGTTTCAGAAGTTCTTGGAATGTGCCCGCTTGTGCTATTCTTCCATTTTGCATCACCTGTTGAGGTTGACTAGTTATAATTTGATACCTTTTCCTATTAAATGCAAATGTTTCACTCTCCGAATAATTAAAATGTTCCAAAATGGAACTAGGGAAAAGTGGAAAAACATCATGTTGTTTTTGCAAGAACCCCTGAACTAATTTTAATTTCCCCCTATCCTCCATAAACTATGAATTTTGTTGCAGATACCCACTTCTGGGGACTTTTTAGCTGCACTTTTTAGTGTCATAGGCGGTCTTTGCAACAAAATGCATAGTTCAAGGTTTTTTTAGCATTATAAATGGCTTAGGGGATTTCTCGCAAATACTGTATAGTTTGTTGGTGGTGGGGGTGCACTTCACCCATGATGAAAGTAATTATCTTTACTAATTATATGTACTATAATTTCATCAAGTATTGCTCTTTATTACATTAAAAAACATTCACTGATTTCCTGAATAACATATTGTTTTCAAACATTTGTGTATGAGACTGTAGTTGTTTGAATTGCTAGTACGTGTTATATTCTTGAACATTAAGTAATTTTCTTTTGACTTTTCTGCTGCACTCACTGCAGGTGCACACATATAGTGGAACGGTAGAAAATTTGGAACCATAATCATGATGGGAGGTATAGAATACCTATATCTGCCCTAATTTTAATGGACAGGAAAGATACAAATGGGAGCTTTCACTGATTAGAGCATACCAGAATGAGGTCTGCTGCTGGAAGAAACTCAACTTGGTGGGTAACATAAAGTATAGTCTTGTTCTTAAGTATTCCCATCAGGCAGTCCTGTGCAGATTACAATTTAAAAAAAAAAAAAGAAAAAGAAAAAACATCAGCATTCAATCTCCCCAACTGTTGCTTTATATCAGAAGAGTGAATAAACATTCTAAAGTCCTGTTTCGTTCAGGATTTTTTCATCTGGGTGGAAGTGACTTGATTTTTAACCATAACCCAGGTGAAAAATATTTCAAACTAAACCAAACAGACATTTCTTATTTTAATATTACTGTCCTTAACATGGATGTAATAGAAGTACTAACCTCGAAGAGTTGTGTGCCTGTATGAGCATCTACGGCACTGAAAGGGTCATCGAGCAGATATATATCGGCGTCCTGGTAGACTGCACGAGCGATTTGTATCCTCTGCTTCTGTCCTCCGCTCATATTAATTCCTCTCTCTCCAATTTCCGTTAGGTCGCCGGTTGAGAACAGCTCAAAATCTTTAATCAAAGCACAAGCTTCAACTGTTCTGTTATACTTGGCGCTATCATAAGGATTCCCAAACAGAATATTCTCTTTCACATTCCCCGTAAGTATCCACGGAGATTGAGGAACGTAAGCCTTAGAGCCGCTGATCTTCACCTCTCCTGATATCTTTGGCAGCTCTCCTAGTATGCACGAGAGCAGACTAGACTTACCTGATCCTACAGTCCCACAAATCGCCACCTTCATCCCCCTCTTCACTTTTAACTCTATTCCATCAAGATTTGGGGATTTTGGTACCAGGTCCCAGCTGAATTTTCCACCTTCGATCTCAATGTCGAAATCTGTTTGATCTCGAGGAACAGATTCGGTTGTGTCTGATCGAATTTCATCTTCTTGGAGATAAGAAGCAACTCTATCCGCAGACACTTTTCCTTGTGCAATCACTGAGAGTAGATCAGGTAGATTGAAGATAGGATCTTGTAACATTCGAAATGTAGCTAAAGCAGACAAGACCCGTCCGGCTGTGAGTGGGATCCCCATCAAGACACATCCCCCAAAAGTCGCCACAGAAATGAACGTAGGTGACCCCCAAAAGATAAAAGTCGACATCGCCGATAACCTAAGTGACTTCCATAGACAATTGTACTCATTTTTCCTTAGGTTTTCAAGCTTCTGAAGATAACGAATGTCCCAGGCTTGAAGTTTGACAGTCTTCATGTTTCGAAGAATTTCCGAAGTGGCTTTCATCCTATCATCCTTGGCTTCCATGATCTTAGATTGATATTTCTTTTGAACTCTGGTCATTGGTATGTTGATAGTCATTACTATCAAAGTTGCTGCTAACCCCACCATTGAGCCCAAACCAAGATTCATATGTAGAATATATATAGCCAAGAAAATTTGTATAGGCAACATCCAAATTATGTTCAAGTACCACATGAAGTCTGTGATTCTCTGGATGTCAACACTCATATAGTTTATAATCTCTCCGCTTGTGTGGCTTTGGCAGGCTTGACTCGATAGCACGAGACCCTTTTTGTAGATATGAGATATCAGAGCGGCTCTCAGCCGAAGCCCTAGCTGACGTGCCCCGAAGATCCACTGCCTTTGCGCTATCGTTTCGACCATTTTCGCACCTAGAAAGGCAAGTGCGAGTAGGTATCCGCTCCCCAAGCTTCGGGTTTTCTTCTCACTGAGGAAACTTACGAGGTCGTTGATAAGATAGGGGCCCACGTACGATGCTCCAGCACTTATCACTGCGAAAAATGCATTTATTGCTGCTTTCTTCTTCACAAACACGTAGATAGCCTTGTAGATAGATGGGTTAGTGGTCCCATCTCTCTCATTAACATGCTTTAAGCTTTCATCGAAGGAACGAGATAGAAATTCAGCAGAGTCCTTGATATCTACATTTGGGACTTCATCTTGATCGAGGGGTTTCTTGATCCCAACCGCGAACAATGGGTTGAGCCATGAGAAGGTGATGAGTTGGAAAAGGGTAGCTTTTCCATATGGACAGTCCCTTTTTCCTTCTGAACGCTTTTCGGATGTCCCATTGAGAAGCGGATCAGTGATGCCATTTGGATTGTTGAGGATCATACCCGTTTTCCCTCGTATTGAAATACCCAATAAGCAGGCGGATGCTAGAAGACTTAAGAAGTCAACGTAGTTGTTGACTCTAGGGTGATCATGGTTTTTTATAATGAAATGGGCATCGAGAATTGTGCGAGGAAGAGAGAGCAAGAAGCTACAAAGCCACCAAGTTCTCAGAATCCATGGGAACTTGATGCGCTTATCTTTCGCAATCTTGTATAATGCGATCAATGTAATCGTCCATGATATAACTTGCGCGATTTCTGATGAAAGAAATGGGACAGTCAATTCGCAGTTGGCCCCACGTTTGCTTTGCCACATAATGAGAAGCATGGAATGAAATCCCAGCAATAAAATGGAGCAAAATAGGCTCAATTTGTAAGAGAGGCCAATTCTTATACCGTTTGGGTACTTATTTACCCCCACTGCGGTTTTTCTGTTTTTGAACAATGGTTCCACACATCTCCGCGCGAAGTGGAGTATTAAGAACCCGAGGAACCCGAATTGCAGAACTGTGCTGGTGTTCTCCCACAAGCAGTGCGAAGTTAGCTGTGGCCATGCTATTTGAAACTGGAAAAACGTCAATTCTGTCATGAATCACAGCAAAATATCAGACCCAAATAAAAATTTTCTGCTATTTTACTGCTCACAGCTTTCATATGATTTGATCCCGTGTAGGTCTGTGAGTTTTATTTTGGAGAAAAAAGAAGAGAAAGTATATCCTTTTTTCATTTATGAATTTAAATAAGAGAGAAATGATACATTTTCCCTTGTTTAAGAGTTTAAAAGGGGAGAAAAGAAGAGATTTTTTACTAAAAGACTCTCTCCCCCTTTCTATCCAAGCTGGAAAGAAAGGGAGAAAAGAGAATTTGTCAATGAATTTACTTTCTTTCTCTTTAATAATTATTTTCTTCCGAAATCGCAAACAATGATAAACAAAGTTATTTTCTCTTTCCCCTAAACATCCAAACAAAGGAAAGAATATTAATCTCTCTCCTCTTCTTTTCTATTCTCTCTCAATAACTTTCTCTTCTCTTCTTAAATTTTTATTCTCTCTATAAAACTCCCATTTTTGAAAACAATGTATGAATAACATGACATTCTAATCTCATCCTTCAGTTATTGCCTATTTATGAACTATGTGGGGGAAGGTCGAGCATCACTTCAAGCTAAATTTGAAAACAAAAATATTTCCTTAAAAGTTAGTGAGTTTTAAGTAGGGATTCTTAAGTTGGCCTGGAGAGAGTGTTTTATTTTATTTTTATTAATTGGGTAATGTGCGAAAACCACCCCTGAAGAAGGCAGCTTTTGCAAGAAATCCCCCTCATATGTCACTATCATGCATAATTCTACGGGGATCTTGCAACAAAATTTATAGTTCAGTAATTCCTTGCACTTTTCCCATATTATTTTTAGGTTTGTTTAGGTTTGGCCCCCGTTAATTTTTTGCTTATATAGATTAACCCCCATAACTTTCAGTTCTTAGTCTTTGGCCCCATTTTGACAGAATCTGTCATTGACCATTAAAGACCTCATTTTTTTTATCATGTTATATCCACAATGCCCTTTTAACTATTTTGAGTTTACCCCCTATCTTCTTCATTCAATGTAAAAATAATATAATTCTAGTTCAAAACCCCAAATCCAATATATATATATACAGGGAGTCTCATGTAAGGACTTCTTATGGTACAGACTCCGGTACATCATTTTTTTAAAATAGTAAAAAAATGAATTTTTTGATGTAACTTCATGGATATGATTTCCATCGTGAAAAGATCAATTCCAATTTTTTTCATCAAAAAATTCAATCAAAAAGTCGGTGAGATGAGGTGATATGCGAAAAATGGTATAAATGTGCATTTTCGGCCGTTGAAATTTTGGTGATCATCTCACCAACTTTTTGATTTTGATTGGATTTTTTTATGAAACTGCAATGAAGTTTCATATAAAAATCCAATCGAAAAGTAGGTGGGATGAGGTGATATGCAAAAAGTGGGTGAGATGATCACCAAAATTTCAACGGTCGAAAATGCACATTTATACCATTTTTTGCATATCACCTCATCTCACTCACTTTTTGATTGAATATTTTGATAAAAAAATTGGGGATGATCTTTTCAGAGAGCATATTCATGAAGTTTCATAAATTTTTTTATTTTTTTTACTATTTTAACAAAATGGTATGTACCGGAGTCTGCACCATAAGGAGTCTTTACAGGAGATACCCCTCTCTCTCTCTCTCTCTCTATATATATATATATATATATATATATATATATATATATATATATATATACACACACACGGGAATATTCAAACCGAAAACTCTAATCAATTTTTATAAATGAAGTTCAAAACATTAACTTCATCCAGTGTCTGGTTAGTAGCTCCCAACCATTTACTCATAACACTTTAGAAGCAAGGTTAGTAGCCCACCTCAATGCCAACAATGGTTTGCTACGAAACCCTCTTCTACTCACTGGTGATAAAGCGTATCGGTATCTCCCAACCATTTACACTCAACACTAAAACTCATAAGTAAACTAAATATTCATGTTATTCGCCTTATCTGTGATTGAATGCTGCAAGTTGTTAGACCTCCGCCAAGTTTTAGTGCACATTTACATTGATTTAGTCAAATGAGTGGTTATTTGTAAATATCTTAATTAGGCTACATTTTAGGTGTTAGTGTTCTTGTAAATGCTATATATATTTACCTCCACACTTCTTTTACCAAAATTAAGCCTAAACCCGGTCCCACCCCAACCCCCTCTCTCCTTAAGGCACTGCTACCTCTCTTTCCCACCATCTCCAACCCCGATACCATTACATCTCTCTCTCTCTACACTACAACCCTATTCTTCTCTCTCTCCTTCTTAGTTTGAATTGCCTCTCTGAACCAACCGCCGTCGCCGACCTCACCTAGCACTGCCGTCGTCGCCCAGCCTTCCTCCGTCTCCCTCCGGGGACTGTGTCATCCACTCCCCATCTCTTTTTACACACCAAGTCTGCCTTCTACCTCACCCTGCGGGAAGGCTGAACGCCGACTCGATCAATAGTAAGAGGGGTGAATCATTGGCCTATCAATAAAAACAAAGAGGGTTGAAAAGCCTTGACTGGAATGGGAATGGAGGCGGAAAGACAGGAACAAGAAAAAGACAACGTATACAAAAATATTACCTCACCCATCATCATCTCACCATTCCGCTACCTCTAACCCTATTCCATCAACATGTCTTCTAATACCCAATAAGGCTCTTCCCATTCCCCACTCGTTGCTGCCCCACTCCAAATTCCCAATATTACCCACCTTGTCACAGTTAAATTAACGAATGACAATTACCTCATTTGTTCTCATCAAATTGAAGCCTTTATCTGTGGACAAGATTATTTTAAATATGTTGATGGCTCATTTCCACAGCTCACTGTTGAAGCGGCACATTCCGCCTGACTCCAGGCAGACAAGACCCTTGTTAGCATAATCTCTGCCACTCTGTCCGAATCGTTGCTTGCTAGTTGCTATTGTGATTGGATGTTCCACCTATGCTCAATTGTGGACCATCATTCAGGGTCATTTCTATCAAAAGTCTGTTGTTAATGCCTCTCTATCATAAGAAGCTCACCAGTCTAACCCGTGACACTCGCTCCATTATTAACTATCTCCAAGAGGCTAAGTCTATTGCCGATGCTCTTGCTACCATTGGCGACACAGATCTTGTCAACTCTGTTCTCTAAGTTTGAGATCCTTGTCACTGCTATAGAAAGCTTTGATACTCTCCTCGACTTTCCTAAACTCAGGTCTCGTCTCCTGAATTATGAGGCTCGCCACAAATCCACTCCCACCACACCACCCGACTGCTCTCCTAGCTTCCCCTCATGCTCTACCTTATACCAAACCCTGGAACAACTACTGTCCAAAGGGACGGAGGAACTCAAACCGCCCTTATACCAACAACACTCGTAACCCTTAGCTTGGCCTTTTTGGTTCTGGTCCTACACAACAAACCATGCCTCAATGCCAACTCTATTTTGGCTTCGGTCACTTAGGCCACACTTGCTCCCGCCTCTCCACCTTTACCCATCTATCAGTGCTCCACTCCCTTAACCCTGCCTTTGTCGGGCTTCAAATTGCACAACCTAACCCTCCCTCCTCTTACCCGAGCTGGTATCTTGACATCGGAGCCTCAACCCACATGATCGTTCAACAATGTCATCCTTATCCTGGACCAGGCACAGTTCAACTTGGCAATGAAGATCATCTCCCCATCATTTATACGGGTAACATGACACTTCCTCTTGGTTCTTTCTCTTTTCTGCTTAACAATGTCTATGTTATTCCATCCATGTGCAAAAAACCATTATCTATTTCTCAATTCTGTAAAGATAATAAAGTTGTGTATTTTTTATGCCCATCATTTCTATATCTTTGATCTCACCTCTGGATCCCTTCTTTATCATGGCCAATATAAGGATGGTCTCTTCAAGTTTCCTGCTCTTCCATCCCGTGTTCAAGCTCTCTCTACCTCCCACAACTCCTCAACATTGTGACATCAAAGACTTGGTCATCCCTCCGCCTAAATCAATATCTTATTTAGGCTTGCATAAATTTTTATCTCCAACTTTTAAGACTATTTTTTTCTTTTGTCAAGGGTGTGCCTTTGGAATATTCACACACCTCCCCTTTTCCCAATCAAAATGAAATAAAAAATGATGCTCCTTTTCCTTTAATCAATTCTGATGTATGGCAATCTCCTACTCTCTCTGGCTCTGATTACAAATACTATGTGCTTTTTACAGATGACTATACTCATTTTTCTCAGTTATATATTATAAAACATAAATCCGAGGTTATTATGCACTTTAAGAATTTTGTCACTTACACAGACACAATTCTTTGCCTTCATCAAACAATTTCATTGCTATGGCGGGAGAGAATATGAGGGCCCCTTTTTGGATTTTTGCAGGTCTCTTGGCATTCATCGTCGTCTTTCTTGCCTTCAAACACCCGTACAGAATGACCTTGCTGAACGAAAGCGTCGTCATATTAGGGATATGTGACGTATTCTCCTCATCTCTAGCCACATTCCCCTTTACCAGTGGCCTCTTATCCGTATTTGGGGTGCTTATTTCACTAATAAATTATTGCCAAGGATTGTCAAACGTGTGTTTCCACAGGTTACAACTCACATAACAAAGGATATCGTTGCTTGGATTGCTCGATCGTTCGTGTCTAAATATCCCACTATGTACGTTTTAACGAACAACATTTTCCTTTCTCTACCACTACCCCCTATCCCTGGATCTGTATCACTTATCCCTCATGCCCCTCCTGCACCTTCCACTACTACACCACCTCCCTCCTTACCCCCCGCCAATTCCTCGCCCTCCTCCTCATGAACCCTATCCTCTACACTATCATAGTCACTCTGCCCAAATACCTCCAGACACCCCTATCCCTCGCTCCAACCCAGTAGACATTCCCTCCTCCTCTACCCCCACCCGACATCCCATGATTACTCATCAAGTTGGTATCCACAAGCCCCTCCATTGCACCAATGGTACCATCAGGTATCCTCTTTCCAAAGCCCTTATGGCCCACCCACCCTCCTCTACCTCTGAACCCACCTGCTACTCTTAAACCTCCCCTAGTCCCGAATGATGCCAGTCCATGACTATGGAGTTCATTGCCTTACTTATAAACTTTACTTGGGTTCTTGTTCCTCCGGATCCTGCACAACATGTAGTCGTCTGCAAATGGATTTTTAAGCTAAAATGTCGTGCTGATAGTTCCATTGAGCGCCACATGGCTCGCCTCATTGCCAAATGTTTCCACCAACAGGCTGGTATTGATTTTGAGAAAACATTCAGCCTGGTCATCAAGCCCACTACCATTCACACAATTCTTAGTATTTCCATCTTAGATAGATGTGAAAAATGCCTTACTCCATGGGATCCTTGATGAAACCGTCTACAAGAGTCAACCTCCTAGTTTCACTGATTTTGCACATCCTGATCATGCCTGCCTTCTCAAAAAAGCCATTTATGGCCTCAAACAAGCTCCCCGTGCCTGGTTTTAATGACTCATCAGTTTTCTTCTCCAGTATGGGTTCACTCAAAGTCGTGCTAAGCACTCTCTGCTCATCTACAGATCTGGGTCTATTATTCTCTACCTCCTCCTATATGTGGGTGACATCATTCTTATTGACAACACCCCACACTTCCTCACCTCCTTCATTACCACCTTAGGTAAGGAATTTGAGCTAAGTGACTTTGGTCCCCTGTCATACTTTCTTGGTCTTGAAGCCACTTACCCCAATAACTGTCTTCACCTCTCCCAGACCAAATATACTATCGATCTTTTCCACCACTTCAGCATGATTGATTGCAAGCCCTGCTCTACACCCGTTTGTGCCAAAACAAAACTCTCATCCCACACCGATGATCTCATTTCTGACCAGACATAACCTACGCTGTCCATCATGTGCCTGAATTTATGAGTCATTCCCGTCACCCTCACCTCACAACCGCCAAGAGAATCCTTCGCTATTTGAAAGGTTTTCCTGGCCATGACCTCCTCTTTCGCCCTTCCTCCTCCCCCTTTGCCATAACTGCATACTCCGATGCTGATTGGGTTAGGCGTCCTAACTCCCGCCGTTCAACTAATGGCCTCTGCGTCTCCTTGGGCTCCAATCTCGTCTCTTGGACTGTCAAGAAACAATTCATCATCTTCCGCTCCAGTGCTGAAGCTGAGTACCTCTCCCTAGTCCATGTCTGTGTTGAAACGACCTGGATTTCCAATCTCCTCACCGAGATTGTTGTTCCCTCCCCTAAGCCTATCACACTCTATTGTGATAACCTCAATACCACCTACATGGCTTCCAACCCCGTGTTTCATGCACTCACCAAAATATTGAGTTGAACTATCACTTCATTCGGGAACGTCTCCTGGTTGACTCTCGTCAAGTTCACTTTGTCCGCTCAACTTGGAGACATTCTCACCAAATGGCTCCACAAGTATCGTTTCACCTTGCTTCGGTCCAATCTCGTCTCTCCCGGACAATCGAGCTTGTGGGGGAGTGTTAAACCTCCGTAATTTTTAGTGCACGTGTACATTGATTTTGTCAAATGAGTGGTTATTTGTAAGTAGCTTAATTAGGCTACATTTTAGGAGTAAGTTTGTCTTGTAAATGCTATATATATTTACCTCCATAGAGAGAAGAATACACAGCACTTCTTTTACCAAAATTAAAAATTAACACAATATTTATATATTTTGGGGGGTGGGGTCGAGAGGTTGGGGGAGATGCTGAACAAATAGGGAGAGGTCAAAGAGAGATCTTGTATATGTACACTAAACCTGTCAATGGGTCGTGTTCGTGTCGTGTGATATCGGGTTTGTGATTAATAAATCGGTTCCAAATAACAAACTCAAACCCAAATCGTTACTGTTAACGGGTCACACGACCCAAACTGTTAACATCCGTTAAGTAACTAAAATTCTTATTAGAAAACAATGTAATTAATTTATACATTCTAAATTCCAAATCTTAACACTAATAGGATCCCCAAAACAAAATAATCTTTACCCAAATTTACAAATATTACAAAAATATATCAAAGATAAATTCTAAACAAAGAGTTAAGGTAGTGTTAACGGGTTTTAATGACTACAAACGGGTGTAATCGGGTGTATCAAAATTTCAAATCTAAACCGTTATTGTAATAGGTCTATCGTGTTAACCTGATGTTCACCCAAACCCAATAAGCCTAAATCCATTAACTTATAATTTCGTTTCATGTCGTGTGGTATTTTGACAGGTCACTGTTCTAAAAAACTCGCCTAGGCTTGAGGCTTGGGAGAAACGCCTCGCCTTACGCTTTTTACGCCTTATTCTTGGTAAAACCCTTCAGGCGCACTTTTTTCTAAAAACAACAATGCTTTAGTGAAACGATATCGCCTTTTAAAGAATTTTTTTACAAACCGGACCATTATCGCAGCCAAAATAATCAAATAGTATTTTAATTTGCATATATTCAAATATATTTTTATGATATGTACAATTTTAGTATTTTAATAGCCTTGTTATGGTTAAAAAATATTAAAATATTTTAAGAAGGCCTAAACACCTTTTTACGCCTAAGGCCCGTCTAGGCTTTTAAGGATTAAGACTTGGCCTCAACGCCTCGATCACGCCCCGCGTTTTTTAGAACCTTGGTAAATACACATACGAGTATGTATGTATATATAAATGAACATTGAGTTCATATTTGGATAATTTAGACAATTATCTATAACATTCACGAGGTTGGGAGAGATGCTGACAAAGAGGGAGAGGTTGGAGAGAGAGCTTGTATATGTATAGATACACATACGATTATATATGTATATATAAATGAACATTGAGTTCGTATTTGGATAATTTGGAGCCTTTTAAGCAAATAAGATGTTTTTTTAACAGCTAATGATTTATTACTGCAGAATTGGTGCCAAAGGCCAAAAACTGAAAATTACGGGGGTTAGACTCAATATATATATATTTGGTTGATATTTTTCGTTGTTACCATGATGTCCTTTTGTCTTTGCTACTTTTTTTTTGGGTGCCATTCTTGATAATACAGTGCTTGATGACAAATTATAAGAGTAGGGAAGAAATTAATTTGATTGTACATGCAATTTCATTTCATTAGATGAAACATATATGCAATTATTTATCATGCAGAAGAAATTCTTCTAATTTGTATTGTCAATAGATTCTGTTATATATTTGGAAATGTGAGGAGATTCTCTTAAATATTGAATTTTTCATTGAAATATGGATCGGGTTGATTTGGAATATAAGAACTGTTAGTGGTACTTGAATTTAAGAGAAAAATCTAAACCTGATTGTTGAATCTGAATACTGTGAGATCTTTTTACTAGGGATTAGTTCCCTTGCATTGTGACATTTAACTGGTTTAAATTTTATTGCCAAGATTTGAGATTTCCTCTTTCCGTGCTATCAGATTTGACAAATGTTTAAGTTCTTTCTAGTTTAAGTTTTCTTGGGGCTTAGATATTTTCTTGAAATGAACAAATGTTGCTTGTACATCTAGGTATGTTTTCCACAGGTATCAAAACCTTTGTTGCTTATATTTTCTGAATCTAAGTTTCTTGTATATTTGGTCTTGCTTGAGGTGGATAATTTTCCACAAATTATGAAATATAGATACTTAAATGATTATTTTCGATTATCAATTGAGATAAAAATATCAGTGATAATGTTACTCACAATATTAAACGCTGTATTATGTGCAATGCTGACTAGCATTTTGGGGTTCCCTCGTAAACATACAAAAAAAGATTGTTCAAAGTTAATAAATAATTTTTGGTAAATTGTTGAAGACAAGATATGATTTTATTATTATTTTGTTCTGAGTAATGCTATACTACTCGGGAGTTAACCCCGGGTAAGTACATGAAGGGAATCTTTTTTTTTTCTTTGGTTTTTTATGTGATTTATTAGCATTATTTGACTTTTTTTTTATTTAAAAAAAACTATTTTATCAGAAAATAATATTTTTTATAAACTAATTAATTTTTTGTATTTTTTTTGTTAAAAAACACTATTTTAATATAATTTTTTTTTGAAAAAAAACTGTTTCAAAAAAGAAAACTTGTTTAATATAAATATTTATTTTACATTTTTAAACAGTTTTAAGAATTGCAAAAATTGTTTTAAATGTTGTAAAATTAAAAAAAAAATAGTTTAAAAATAATGGGTGTCGCTGGCGCAGTCCTTTAAAAATAAGAGAATATTGGGTAAAGGGGTGTTTTAGGGACTAAATGAGCTAATTTTTTTTTTTTAAAAAAAGAAATTTCATATTAGAATAGTTTTATTTTAAAAAAACATATTTTAATTGAAAATATAGATTTATATTTTTTTTTGAAAAAAACTGTTTCAAAAAATAGAAGTTAGTTTAATATAAATATTATTTTTTTTTTACATTTTTAAACAGTTTTTAGAAATACAAAGGGGTGTCGCTGACGCGGACCATTAAAAATAAGTAAATATTAAGTAAATGGATATTTGAGAGACTAAGTTAAAATAAAAAAAAAAAAAAGGCAAAAAAAAATAATACTAGACAACCCGAGAGATAGTGTCGGGCTAATTAAAAAAAATAAATTTAAAAATAATGGGTGCCGTTGACACGGACCTGTAAAAATAAGAGAATATTGGGTAAATAGGTGTTGAAGGGATTGAATGAGTTAAAAATAATTTTTTAAAAACAAAAAAAAATAATAGTTTTAAATTTAAAAAAACATTTTTTTTTTTTTTAAAATAAGGATTTTATATTTTTTTTGAAAAAAAATGTTTTAAAAAATAAGGTGTCAACTAAATAAATGAGGTGCCAACTAGATAAATGGGCACAAATGAGGACAAAATGAGATTGCCAACTAGATAACCCGGTACTAGCACCAGGGTTGTTTAGTATTATACTTTTGTTTTAGGTTATACATGACACTAAGAATCAAGAAAATTAAAGTTTTCCTAAACTAGTCAAAGTGGCAAAGGCCTAAAAAGCACACCCGAACACCCCTTCTTAATACTGCTACATTTTTGCATTCTTGACACCAATTTTTTTTTTATTAAACATGTATAAATATACAATTATTTTAAACAACACTAACCAAAACATTAACAGAAAAAAAATTGAATTCAAAAGATAGAGATTGATTACTAACCTGAGATTTACGGATATTTAAACAATTTTATTTATTATTTCTTAGTTGAGAATCTGAACAAATTGGCTTTAAACATCTATAAAGGATGTATTCGGTTAAACATCATGTAGATGTTTTATATTAAACATTCTTAGGCAAAGGTTGTTTTTAAGAAATGAATGGATTAATGCAAACATAATATTAACAGATTATTCAAAGAATTAAGATAATTTATCAAACAAAAGTAAAAAAAGCTCAAAGGGAGGCAAGCAATCACCTTATAATAGTTTTGTTTTGAACTTTATGAGAATGATTTTTTTTTTTTTATAAATGGTCTGACTTTCCTTTGCTTCTGTTTTTTTTTTCTTTTTAACAAAATAATAAGCGATTGCAAAAGAAAAATTAAAAGGGAAAAATAGGGGCTGAAGATTCAATCCCAATCATACTACTGAAAGCTTGCACCCATTACAAACTTAGTTGGAGTCAAGTTTAAAACCTTTTGGACTATATTTTGGATATACTATGCACAGAATTTTGGAGCCCCTTAACAACTTCAATTTGGGGGGCCAAAGTAGCGGCCTCACCTATCTTACCCTTGGGCCGGTCCTTGTTATGTGATCGACGTATATATTTGAAGTTCAAACTGAAGTTCAATAGGACGACAATTAGACCTTCCATGTAATATGTGACAGTGTAATTGGCGACGTGGATGCCAAGATGGATTTATGATAAAACTCAAAATGATAAAATTATAAAAATGAACAAATACATGAAATGATAAAAGTAGCTCCTATAGTAAATTGAGAGAAAATTAACTTAGATTGTTTAGACACGTCAAACATAGACCGGTATGATGGTAACGCTAGAGGTAGAGGTAGTCTTAAATTGATACGAGGCAATATTGTAAAAAAAAGACATGATATCTTTTGGTTTAATCGAGGTTATTGCCCTAAATAGAGAAAAAATAGGATTCACGTAGTCGATTCCAAATAATTGAAAAAAGATTTTGTTGTGTTGAGTATGAGATATATATTAAACTATTAGGCTTTGAAAAATCTGTCATTTTTACTTTCAATTGTGCTTTATTTTTCGATCTTTTATTTTATCCCCCTAAATTATCTGAAAAATTTGAGATACTCCCCAAAAGCTTTGCTTTGTATATCAAAGCTCAAGAAAAGTGAGCTTGTAATGACTGTTAAAAAAGAACGAAGACAATTCTTCTTTTGGCGGGGATTGAAAAAAGGGAGTAAAAGAGAGAATAAATCAAATGAGCTTTGGTTGGAGCATGACTCATTTCTCTCAATTTGTTCCCTTAATTGAGAAAGTTGTCTCTTCCTCTTGGCTATATAAGGAGCTCCCTAGAATGGAGCTAGACACACCAAACACCAACAACAGAGTTAAGTGTAGAGAGTTTATTTGAGTATGAATTTGTATAGAAAAATACAAGTTATATTTTTCATTTGGAATATATTTGTGAGTCCTCTTTTGCAACCCATTTGTTAATTGATTTGAATTATTATTAGATGTAACCAAGTTAGTGAACCACTTATTGTATCTTCCTGTGTGTGTGTGTGTATCTTTGTACTCATTATACTTTTATTATGTGTGTCATATTATTATTCATGGTCATAGTCAATATCATTTGTTGATACGTTTTCACACAATAAATTGGTATCAGTCACAAAGAACCTTTACACAATAAATTTGGATTTTTTTGTATTTTTTAAAAGTGGGGTTCTTTGTGTCCTTCTTTTAACATGTGGGGATGTAAAGTCATGGATGTCTTAGTCCAACAAGAGTTGCAAATTGCTCTTGGAGATATGCTAGAAGACAATAAGGAGGGTGACTAGAATAAATCAATCGTAAGGCTTGTTGTCATATTCATCTTTATCCCGACAAGGATAAAAAATATCCTTATATGTGCGAGACCTCTGCACAAAAATTATGGAAACAGCTGGAGGATAAGTACATGACGAAGAGCGTTGAAAATCGATTCTATTTGAAGAAGAAACTCTTCCAGTTCTAGTACACAGAAGGTATTTCTATGTCTGAGTATTTGGAAAATTTTAACAAAATTAGTGTTGATTTACAAAATTTGAATGTTGAAATTGACGACGAGGATAAAAGAATGTTAGTGCTAAATTCTCTACCTGATTCGTATGAACGTCTCATTACCACGCTACTGTACAGGAAGGAGGAAATAAAATATGTTGACGTCTCTAATACCTTAATGAAGAGTGAGGTTCGTAAGAGGGATAAGAAGGTATATAGGGACTCAACATTCGAAGCGTTGACAGTTCGTGATAGAGAAAACGAAAGAAATTATGGTTGCCGTGGAAGATCTCGATCTAAAGCAAGAGATAAAGCATAAACTCTAGGTAGGAGAATCTTTGCTAAATGAATGTGCCTTTTGTCACCAGAAAGGGCATTAAAAGAAAGATTGTCCTAAGTTAAAAGAAGGACACAAAGAACCTCACTGCAAATGTTTCTTTGTCCATTTCACCATTTGGATCCAGCCCTCAGGAATGGATTTTTTATTTGAGTTGTTCTTATCATATGTGTCCTAACATGAAGTGGATTTCTATATTTAAGGAGATAGAAGGTGGAGTTGTTTTGACGGACAATGATCATTTCCATCAAACAAAAGGAATTAGAAAAATCCGATTAAAGTTACATAGTGGAATAGTTAGAGTGCTGGAAGATGTTCGGTATATACCGGACTTAAAGAAAAATCTGATCTCACTTGACGCTTTGACATCTAAGGGTTATGACATCACGTTAAAATACGTTGTACTGAAGGTCTCACATGGAGTCCTAGTTGCAATGAAGGGTACAAAGAAGAGTAACCTATATTTTCTCCTTGAAAAGACAGTTACAAGTGCAGTAGCCGTCTCACATTGTCAGAGGAGGCTGCATCTGATGCTACCAGATTATGGCATGTGCACTTGCAATATGTAGGAGATAAGGCTTTAAAGGGATTAGTAAAGCAAGGTCTATTGAAAGGTGCCAGGACCTGCAAGCTTGGATTTTGTGAATATTTTGTTCAGGGCAAGCAAACAAGAGTCAAGTTTGGCACATCAGTACATCGTACGAAGGGGACTCTTGGTTATGTTCACATAGATGCTTGAGGGTCTACCAAAGTTGCATCTTTGGGATGTAAGCATTATTTTGTATTTTTTATGGATGAATTCTCCTAACAAGTTTGGGTGTACACCATGCAACATAAGGATGAAGTCTTAAAAATTTTCGTGAAGTGGAAGAAGATGATAGAGACCTAGACTGGCAGAAAAATTAAAAGATTAAGGTCAGACAATGACGGTGAATACAAGTCAGACCTATTCTTGGAAGTATGCTAGGATGAGGGCATTGTGTGACACTTCACAGTCAGAGCCACATCGCAACAGAATGGGGTGACCGAACGTATAAATCGTAATTTACTAGAAAAGGTGCGATGCATGTTGTCCATTACTGGTTTGGGCAAAGCGTTTTGGGCTGAAGCTGTTACATATGCATATCACCTCATTAATATATTACATGCAGCTGTGAATGAGGGTAAAACACATATGCAGATATGATCGGGAAAATCTGGTTCAAATTATGATTATTTACGTATTTTCAGCTCCCCTGCATATTTTCATGTTAGGGAAAGTTTGTTGGATCCTAGAGCCAAGAAAACCATATTCTTGGGCTTTAGTGATGGAGTGAGTGGCTATAGACTTTGGTGCCCCGTGACGAAAAAGATCATAGAAAAAAACCAAATAAGTTTCGCAGAAGGTGGAGCTTGAGGCTCCAATTGTTCCAGCCAGACTTGTCAAAAGTTCAGAAGATGACGAGACAAGTACAAATGAGGTGGAGTCTCTTTGGCAACCAAATTCTATTGCAGTTAATAGAGAAAAAAGACAAAAAGAAAATCTGGATGGCTTACTACTGACATGGTGGAATATGCACTACCCATGGTTGAAGATGACATTCCATCTACTTATAGAGAAGCCGAAAGAAGCTTAGAAAGTATAGATTGGGAGAAGGCAATGGAGGAGGAGATGCAGTCTCTTTATACGAACTAGACTTAGCAGTTAGTCCAATTTTTGAAAGAGAAGAAAGTTATTGGGTGCAAGTGGGTATACGCCAAGGAGGAAGGCTCTTTGGAGAAAGACAATGTAAAACTCAAGGCAGGGTTGATGACAAAAGGCTACGCGCAGAAGGAAGGGATCGATTGTAACGAGGTATTTTCTCCGGTTGTAAAGAACTCTTCCATTCTTATTTTGCTAGCATTGATTGTGCAGTTTGATCTCGAGTTGGCACAATTTGACGCTAAAACTGTATTCTTAAATGGATATTTGGAGGAGGAAATTTACATGACTCAGCCAGAAGGGTACAAGGTTGCTGGTAAAGAGAATTGGGCTTGCAAACTAAGAAAATCTCTATATGAGTTGAAATAAAATCCAAGGCAATGGTACGTGCGATTTGGTTGGTTTATGTTTGGGCAACAGTACACAAAGAGCCATTATGATCAATATGTTTATTTTCGTAAATTTCGTGATGGATCCTTTGTTTATTTACTCTTATATATTAATGATAGTTGATTGCTTCTAAGTGCAAGGTTGAGATCGAAAAATTGAAAATTCAGTTTAGTCGTGAATTTGAGATGAAAGATCTAGGTGAGACAAGGAGAATACTTGGCATTGATATTAGGAGAGATCATTCCAGGGGCACTGTTTGTTTGTCACAAAAGCAATATTTGAAGAAAATATTACATCGTTTTGGTATGGATTCTAAAACCAAACCTGTAAGTACTCCACTGGCCCCACACTTCAAGCTAAGTGTCATAGAATCTTCACAGTCAGAGATGAGGAACGTTCAAAGATGGCTCAGGTTCCCTATACTAATGAAGTGGGAAGTTTGATGTATGCAATGGTGTGTACGAGGCTCGATATTTCACAACCTGGTAGTATGGTGAGCAGATACAAGTATGATCTAGGAAAAATGCATTGACAAGCTTTGAAATGGATCTTACGGTACATACATGATGTTGTAGATATTAGTTTGAAGTTTGAGAAGGATTCATGTGCTTGTTAGCATGTGTTTGGGTATGTGGATTCAAATTACGCTAGTGATTTGGATAAACGCCGATCCACCACATGTTATGTATTTACATTTCCTGGAGGACCAGTGTATTGGATGTCTACGTTACAGTCTATTGTTGCCTTGTCTACTACATGGGAAGAGTATATAGCAGCGACATAGGTCGTTAAGGAGGCCTTTTTGCTTCATGGTTTGATTGCAACTTGAGAATTGTTTAGGATCACGTGAATGTCTTCCAGGATAATCAGAGTGCCATCCACTTAGCAAAGAACCAAGTTCATCATTCACGAACAAAGCACATCGATGTTCATTTCCACTTTGTTCGAGAAATATTGGATGAGGGGACTATTTTCGTCAAGAAGATTGGAATCGCGGATAATCTCGCGGATATGCTGACGAAGGTTGTAACTAGGATCAACTTTGAGTATTGTTTGAACTTGATAAATATACTTCGGATTTGAACACATTCGGGTGTATGGCACTTACAAGAGCATTTAGAGGCCTACTTGGATCATTTTGGATAAAATGTGGTTACTTTTCGTTGCATATTTCGCTAAAGTGGAATTGTCTATTTTTTGTTGGTAAACATTTGTTAAGGTGACTTGTAAAATTTTGTTAAGGTGGAGATTGTTGAAAAAAAATAAAGAAGACAATTCTTCTTTCAGTGGTGATTGAAAAAAGGGAAGAAAAAAGAGAATAAAGCAAATGAGCTTTAGTTGGAGCATGATTCATTTCTCTCAATTTCTTCCCTTAATTGAGAAAATTATCTCCTCCTATTGGCTATATAAAGAGCTCCCTAGAATGGAGATAAACACAACAAACATCAACAATAGAGTTGAGAGTAGAGAGCTTATTTGAGTATACATTTGTATAGAAAAATAAACATTGTGTTTTTTATTTGGAGTGTATTTGTGAGTCATTTTTTATAACCCATTTGTTAATTGATGATTATAAGTTATTAGTGGACGTAGCCAAATTGGTGAACCACTTAAATATTGTATCTTTTTGTATGTGTGTATTTCTACTCATTATACTTTTATTTTGTGTGTGCCATATTATTATTTAGGAGCACATGCAATATCATTTATTGACACGCTTTCGCACAATAACAACGAACTTGGAACAAAAGTGGGTGTGAAAGCCAAATCGTTCTTGAAAAGTCTTTGTAATTTAATATATCATTCATAATCCTGTTTTGGAATAAGTAGGAGTTGTAGGGATCAAGTTCTTTGTTGCTTGAGTTTTTCTAAATCTATGATATTTTCATATGAATTTGCATAATAGTTCACTACGTGTCCATGTGAACATAGAGATGAGAAAGAAAGAAAAACGTGAACTTTTTAGCCATTGCATGAAGTCCACTTGCATTTTGTATTTTAGACAAAATTACAATGGTGGCACATGAACATTGTACCATATAACATATTGGTCCTCAATTTTTTAAAGCCTCTAAACTATGTTAACATAACACTATTGATCTTTTCGTTAATATTTGCATTAAATTTAACGAATTAGTTCACGTGACTTGCATATTAAGACAAACATGTTTTTGTATCACCTCCAATCTAAACCCCATATACAAAATTACTCCAAAATATATATTTAGACTAATATAAATGTTTTAGGTATGGTTTGGAATTATTAGGCAGGGTAAGATTATGGGAATGGTAAATCCATTTTTTCTGTTGGGGTGGTTATCGGTCGGTATTTGGCATGTACTAATATAATACCAACTTTTTTAGGAATGTTCGGTTTTGGTACGTTCGATTTTCCTAAAACACATACCAATACCAAATCTATTGGTATTTCATGTTTTTCGAAAATTTTTGCTTTCGTTATTTTTTAGTTTCGATATCCTTAGTTTTTTGCTCATTGATTATTTTTCATTGGTTATTTCCAGGCATTTTCAATTTTCAAATGCATTATATATGAACTAACACATAAACTAAATATATATTATACGTAGTATGCATAAAATATCCAATAACTTAGATGTACAATCGGATCACTCACATAAGAACTGAAAAGAGTTCGTCTCGGAGACAAAACAAATGAATAAGCATGCGTTCTTAACTTGAAAAACTTCTATACTAAAAATAAAATTACCATCCACTTTGATAATAACTTTTATGATAAATGAATTCAGTTAAGATATAAATTTAAAAATATAATATAAAATTTGTGTTTGGGGCATAATAGATCGGTATTTTGGATGGTAGCTTCGGCATTAAATTTGGTACGAAAATTTCGGAAAATCATTTTTTTAAAACATGTAAACCAAAACCAACCATCAAGTTTTGGGTAATTTCGATTTACGGTAATTAAAAGTAGTAATCAAAATCATAATTTTCCGACCAAAATGGTACTGTACGGTAAAAAACCATGTCGTACCCACCCTTAGTTGATGTAGTAATCACATGGGATAATTTCGTTATATTTAGCAAGGTTCTAAAAAACGCGGGGCGTGATCGAGGCGTGAAGGCCAAGCCTTAAGCCTTAGAAACCTAGGCGGGCCTAGACGTAAAAAGGCGTGAAAAGGCGTTTAGGCCTTTTTAATATATTTTAATATTTTTTAACCATAACAAGGCTATTAAAATACTAAAATTGTACATATAATAAAAATATGTCTGAATAATTGCAAATAAAAATACTATTTGATTATTTTGGTAGAAATAATGGTCCGGGTTGTAAAAAAATCTTTAAAAGACGATATCGTCTCACAAAAGCATTACTATTTTTAGAGAAAAAGTACGCATTAAGGGTTATACCAAGCATAAGTCGTCAAAATCTTAAGGCGGGGCGTTTCTCCCAAGCCTCAAGCCTAGGCGTGCCTAGGCGGGTTTTTTAGAACAGTGATATTTAGTGGGAAAGTTGACGGAAGGGTTTATGATACAAACTTAACATTGTTTAGCGCTAAAATCCAAAAAATGATTAAGGGCCAAAATGTTATAGGATGCAAAGTTTAGGGACCAGCGATGTATATTTTGGCATGCATGTCATTCTATGAACTTTTAGTGACATTTTTTGGCCACATCATTCTTCCAACACAATCCTCCCCCCACTCCCCCCCCCCGGCCCGCTGGGTGGGTGCAGGGTGTTCTAACGAAAATTAGAACCTTTGGAATATTTTATGTACGTTGACCAATTTTTTTTTTTTAGTAAAAGTTCCATTTTCCTTTTTCATCAAGCATTCCTAAATTGAAAAAAATGTTAGATAATTTATACATGGATATAATGTGATATTTCATCTAAAATCTATACTTGGCATGGCTGCAATCGATTTCACGACTGATATATTTTCCTTTTATCTGAAGATTATAAGTGTTTATTTATTGCGGAGCGCTATTTGATATACATGAGCCATCTTTAATTGTGGTTATTTTCAAAGGCGAAGCCAGGATTATTTATTGGGATGAGCTTAGTTTTTTTTGAGTGAGGACGTAATAAATGACCAAGTCCAAGAATTCGGGGGCGCGAGCCCTCGAGCCGATATTTTGAGATTATTTTGAATTTTTTACTGTTTTTAGTTATCAAAATACTAAACTTGCAAGCACCTATATACAGGAATTAAAAAAGATTTTTTTCCCACAGAATTCATTTATTCGTGCAAGCACTTGAACTTATCTACCAGTAATACGTGTGTATAATCTTTTATGTTATGTGGTATTTAGAGCTTACTTGTTACGACACTGGACTTGAACATCCCTTCCAAATGCATGCTTCTCTCTCCTGTTGAAACCTAGCGTTGAAGTTCACATATATGAGGTATGATATCAACTTGAAAGCCCAATTACTAAAAATATAGAGAGAGAGACTGTTATTAATATAGCAAAGTCTGGGAAGTAAATTCTAATATGTAGGAGAAATGATGTCTTTTTCAGTGGCCATTAAATAACTAAAAGTATGTGACTATGTGTGGGAACGAGGAAGATTCGGACTTGGTCACCACAAGAATATTACTGTGCAAAGAGTTTGTATGTATATATGTTTGTCGCGAGAGAGAGTGATCACGTGGTGATATTTTTAAGGACGATCTTTTGGCCGGTTGCTTGAACTTAAGTTAAATGTTTTCGAGTACATACGCAGTAAATATAAATAAAGCCAAGTGATGGGTCTTACATCACACACACATATATACATATTCACGCCCAGATTCTCCACCGAATTTCCAAGGTTTGTAATTTTTTTTTGATAGCATATCATGAGGTGTTCGGTTCAGTTTACGCGCACCTTAACTAATCTCTATTCGAAGTTTGTGATTTTCGTTTGCCAATCACTATTTTAACAGTGCTGGAGATCGAATTGGGGAGCAAGAGTGTTCCAGCAGTAAACTTATACCACTGGACTAAGAGGGTTTATTCCAATGTTTATAATTATCTACAAAATATTTTATAAAAATAGAATTTTAAAGTGAGTGAGATCATTATTAAAAATCTTAACGGTTAGTTTTTTTTAAATGATATCTATCAAGTATCTTTTTATTACTGGCGCACAATTTGATATGTAGAGGAGGAGCGATATATAATGATTAAAATTTTATGTGATCTTGGCCAAATCATCTCCACTGGTTTATAATGGGATGATTTATAATGAAAGGGTGACCCATTATAAAAATGTTTAGAGTAAGCATTATAGATCATCCCATTATAAACTAGTGGAGATGACCCATTAGATCACATAACTCAACGCTTGTAATGCTTACTCTAGTGGAGATGACCCATTAGATCACATAATGAAAGGGTGACGACAAGCGTTGAGTTTTGTAATTAAAAATGTTTAGAGTAAGCATTAATTAAAAAATGACCCATTTTTTTTAATATAAAAACGAATTTTTTACATAAAAAAATCTATACATATCGTTGGCGTGTACCAACATATTAGAAAAAATGATCCGCGTCAGCGGTATGTATAGTTGGTTGGACCGCCTATACATACCGGCGACGTGGAGCATTTTTTTAAATAGTAAAAATATTATTTTTGAAATATTAAAAAATGGTCCGTGCCACCAATATGAAAAAAATACGACTCCACGTCACGTCACATTTTATTTCGGTCGTGATCGTGTTACTTAAAAAATAATAGATTCATAACCACTGGCAATTTTTTTAACGACTCTATGCCCTTGTTTATTTTTGATGATTTTTTTCTTAAAATTTAGGATAAGAGAAAAAAAGTGTGTTTGTGAGTGTTTTATATTGTGAATGACTTTTTAGAATAAAATAAAAATATTTGGATTAAACATTAATTAAAAAATGATTCATTTTTTTTAATATAAAAACAATTTTATTTACAAAATTAATTTTTTATTGAAGAAGTAAAATGAAATTTGTTTAATTTTAGAATAAAGAATAATTTTATCTTTTCAAAAAGTTTATGGGGGTATTTAATTTTTTTTTGAAATGTCGTTAGCTACTCCAATTTATTTTGGTATACCTTTATGCTATAAGTCCCAAGAGTCGCACTAATTAGTAACCATTTTAAGAAGTTGACGGGGTAAGTCATATAACTAATAATTTGTCAATTTG
This sequence comes from Sambucus nigra, assembly GCA_949130495.1. Lineage (NCBI taxonomy): Eukaryota > Viridiplantae > Streptophyta > Magnoliopsida > Dipsacales > Adoxaceae > Sambucus > Sambucus nigra. The sequence continues at coordinate 221,717,063 of OX422221.1, read as the reverse complement.
TATGAAGGAAACTTTGTCAGATTTCGTACACTTTTTGTATTTTTATTGCTAGTGTGGTTAACAGTTGTAATTGGTTTCTGTCATTGCATACATATCTATCACATGGCACCCCTTTCTACCTTGAAGACAACTTTAGTGCTATTTCCCTCCCATTGCCCTCTCTTGTCATTTCCTATAAATAAAATAGTGCTGGAAAGCATTCTCTAAAAACTTGGTCACCTCCTTTCTCCTTTTTACAGTACAATGCCACTCCTTTAAAAAAGCCCCAAGGGTGTTGTACCATGGTGCACGTTCAATACCATAGTACAACATTCTTAAAGCTTCTCAATTTATTAAATAATTCATATTCAATATGTAATGATATAATGTTGTTTATTCTTTTTTTTGGTACGAATGGTGTTCCGGAGTCGCTTGTGCGCAACTCCGACTAATCCCTCTACTTCGAACAAGGCTCGCGAAAAAAATTACTCCTCACAGTTCGTGACCTTAAGTTTTTGGAGTGAGGCAAATTAAACCCAGACCTTGGATTTCAAGCCCTTTAATCTTAGTCAACTATCACTCAACTAAATCTTTGGGGTTTTACATATTCTTGATATTGAGTTTTAAGACTTTTAATTTTAGTCTCTAGAAGGCATAAACAAGGAGAAGTAGCAAGCTTAAGCATAAAACATTCATAAAAAGTACTATTACACTTCTTGTGCCATATGATGCAGCACCGAGTCTATCAAAGAAAAGATGTTTCCCTCGTAAATAATACTTGTTTCTCTATAGTTTTAAGTTTTAACCACAACCACATTACATAATAAATCGAAGGGTAAGCGTAATACTACTTGTGAATAAATCTATAGAAGGGAAATGCTAGCTAAATCCATTTTTGATCCCAAACTTATTACTGCACAATGAACAATTCATAAGAGATAAAACTGTCTTTATTAATAGTTACGTCTACAAAAACGTTCCCATTTATGTATGTCCTAATATTGGTATTAATCTTCAATGATTCTACAAGAACCAACCATTTTAGTTTGACATGTTAATTAAGACTATTTTGTTAATTATAAAACCGGATATAACCATACTGTTACATCGTGTTTAAAACAATTTTGTCATGAATCCAGGATGTTTAATCTTCAAGCAATCGCAAAATCACAAGTTCTTTATAACTATGATCAAAACTAATCTTTGTCCATTGCAATTTCTTGGAATAAGGTAACTTGAATGCTCCTATTAAAGCTTCCTTTGAATCTCTTGTTGAACAACCTAGAATTGCTTTCTTATGTGCCCAAAATTATTTGTGAGAAAATACGAATAAAGGTAATTTCGAATTTTCTCTCCCTCCTTAAAACAGTGTGTTATGAGATGACTCTAGATGGTGTAGAGGTCTCTATTTATAAGGGGAAGAGGGCCGAAATTCTAGTCAAGGTGGGACTCTTTTCAAGTCTTCCACTAATGCCACTAACCATCATGTGATTAACGGATAAGATTTACCCAATCTTTTAATATCTTTATTTATCACATTCCTAATTAATTATCTGACATTTATCAAGACCACATAAATGGAAAATTCGGAATTTAATATAATTGAAATTAATTAATTAATTTCGACACTTAGTATTAATTTCCAACGGTCTCTCACTTGGTCTTAATAATTCGTATAATTATATTAGGTATCATAAGGTGCACAATCATTGATAAATATAGTTTGCTAAATCAAATGATTCACGGATGTGAGTCATGGCGGTTCCATGATATTCAAGAGCATGGTTCCTTCCATGTACCACAACACCAATGTTTCATTCAACTAAGTTTTTAATATTGGGTATCATAATGTCCTTTTGAATAATGACTATTTATGTCAACAATAATTCATAATTATATGCATGCATTCACAAAAGACAGAAATAATAGAAATCAGAAACACTTTTATTGAATTCAAGTAATAGTGTCAAACTACTAAGCCAAATAGCAATCATAATCTAACTAATCGAGACCCATCTCTTTGACATGTTCCATAAAGGTCTTCGAAGATAGTTTTTTCGTAAGAGGATCTGCTATGTTATCACGCGTACTAATGTGATCAATTGACACTCTTTGTTTCTGAACTTCTTCTTTCACTGATAGGTATTTCATCTCAATATGATTAGCTGCCTTAGTATACCTATCGTTCTTCGAGAAGAAGACTGCCGCGACATTATCACAATAAATCTTCAGCAGCTTAGATATTGACCCCATAATTCTAGGTCCTGAAATAAAGTTTTGCTGCCATAATCCATGATTTGTAGCTTCGAAGCAAGCTACATATTCAGCCTCCATAGTAGACGATGCAATGACGCTTTGCTTAGCACTTTTCCATGAAACGTCTCCTCTAGCCATAAGGAAGACATAACACGAAGTTCTCTTCCTACTATCAAGGCATCGCCCAAAATCTGAGTCTGAATAACCAATCACCTCAAGGTGATCAGTCTTCCGATATGTGAGCATGTAATCCTTGGTCCCTTGCAGGTACCTCAGCACTTTCTTTGCAGCTTTTCAATTGTAAATCCCCAGATTGCTTTGATATCTGCCTAGCATCCCAACGACAAAACTGATGTCCGGCCTAGTATAAACTTGTTCATACAACAAGCTCTCTACTAGCGAAGCATAAGGCATGCCTTTCATGTGCCTCCTTTCTAAATCAATTCTAGGGCACTGACTTAAGCTGAACTTATCCCCTTTCTAAAGTGGAATATTAGTGGGATTGCAACTTTGCATGCTAAATCTTTTTAAAACTTTGTTAATGTAAGCTTTCTGAGACAATCTCAACATTCCTCATGATCTATCCCGAGATATTTCTATCCCGATCACGAAGGATGCCTTACCTAAATCTTTCATTTCAAAGTTTTTAGAAAGGTACTTCTTGGTTTCACTTAATAAACCAAGATCACTGTTGGCGATAAGTAAGTCATCAACATATAGTACTAAAAACACAAACTTACTCCCACTGATCTTCAGGTATATACACAGATCAACAGTGTTTTCCTTAAACCCAAAGGATGTAATGGTATCGTGGAACTTAATGTATCATTGACGAGAAGATTGCTTTAGACCATATATTGACTTGTTTAACATACACACCATGTTTTTCTTTTCTTCATTTATGAAGCCTTGTGGTTGTGCCATGTATACTTCTTCTTCTAAAATCCCATTTAGAAAAGCTGTTTTTACGTCCATTTGGTGCAACTCCAAATCATAATGAGCCACCAATGCTAATATGATTCTTAATGAGTCCTTCTTTGAAACTGGAGAGAATGTCTCATTATAATCATTGCCTTCTCGTTGATTAAAACCTTTGGCAAAAAGTCTAGCTTTATGTCGTTCGATATTGCCTTTTGAGTCAAGTTTGGCCTTAGAAATCCACTTGCACCCAACTCATTTTTGTCCTTATGGAAATTCAACCAACTCCCAAACTTTATTGTCATTCATAGATTTTATTTCTTCATTCATGGCATTAATCCATTTATCAGAATCATCACTATTTACAGCTTTTTCATAAGAAACTGGATCATTAATATTCCATACGTTAAATTTAGTCTTTTGAAGGTATACCACATAATCATCCAGAATTTTTGATCTCCTTTCTCTTTGAGATTTTCTTAATGGAACTTCCTGTGGTGCTTCAAAAGTTTCATCAATTATAGTCTCATTATGTGGTTGTTCAGTTGGTTGATCATTCACTTGTTGGTCATTGTTATTGATTGGGTCAATGACCAGTTCAACAACTACATTAGGAACAACATATATGTTATGAACTCTGGGTATAAGAATTTGTACCCTGACTTCACGAATGATTACCTCCCTTTCTTTCATACTCCCACTTACTTCACCTTCTTCAATGAATTTAGCATTTTCAGTTTCCATTATTCTAGTTGTATGATTAGGACAGTAAAATCTATATCCCTTCGACTTTTCTGGATACCCGATGAAATGACATGATAATGTCCTAGGATCCAATTTCTTTTCATGAGGGTTATAGATTCTAGCTTCCGCTGGGCAGACCCACACACTTAAATACCTTAAATCGAGTTTTCATCCTTTCCAAAGTTCAAATGGGGTTTTTGAAACTGACTTACTAGGAACCCTATTTAAGATATGTACATCGGTCTTTAATGCACATGTCCACATAAATGTAGGCAATTGGGTCCTACTTATCATACTTCTAACCATTTCTATAAGGGTACGATTACGCCTTTCAGCTACACCATTCTGCGAAGGTGATCCTGGCATTGTGTATTGGGCGCAAATACCTAAATTTTCAAGGAGTTTAGCAAATGGGCCAGGGCGTTGCCCTGACTCATCATATCTACCATTATATTCATTAGACCTAATAATTTTTACCTTTCTGCCTAGTTGCCTCTCAACCTCATTAATGTATATTTCAACGACATTCACAGACTGAGATTTATCATGCAACATGTACAAAATGCAATAACGTGAAAAATCATCTATAAAGGTGATGAAGTATTTCTCTCCATCAATGGATGGAATATCAAAAGGTACACATATATCTGTATGTATTATTTCATGTAGCTGGGTGCTTCTTATGGTTCCTTTCTTTGTATGTTTGGTCTGTTTTCCTTTAATACAGTCCACACATACATCATAATTGGCCCAATCCAGGTTATGGAGTATTCCATCTTTAATGAGCCTTTCAATTCTCGGCCTGGATATGTACCCTAATATTTTATGCCACAAGTAAGCATATTTTTCATCATTAAGTGTACGTTTCATACCAACATTAGGATGCAGGGTCACAAGGGTTTCAGAAAAATTCTTTTCAAGATTCAATTGATATAAACCATCTAATAAAAATCCAAAACCAGCATTATTAGAATTTTTAATCAAATCAAAACCATTGTACTTAAATTCAATCGCAAAATTGTTTAAAGAAAGTTTGGAAACATAAATTAAATTCCTAGAAACTGTGGGAACATAAAAAATTTCTTGCAAATCTAAAATAAATCTAGTGCTTAAAATCAGGCGAAAGACTCCAATAGCTTCTATTTTAGCCTTCACTTTATTGCCCATGTAGAGAAAATGCTCATTTGGATTTGTTTTGCGGATCGAAGTGAAGCCCTGTATTGAATTATAAACATGACACATAGAACATAATCAATCCACCAAGTGTTAGAAGGAGCGTTAATAAGGTTTGATTCGAAACAAACATAAATAAAGGGCTTACCCTTTTTATCGAACCAGGTCTTTCGTTTATGACAATCCCTCTGGAAATGACCCTTCTTTTTACAGAAGTGACACTTGTCGTTCTTTTCGTTCTTCATAGCAGCAGTTGATGGTTCAACTTGATGAGATGGCCCAGGACCTTTCTTAATGCCCTTACCGAACTTCTTCTTAAAGCCATCTCCTTTGACTGTAATATTTTCCACCTGTCCCTTAGTCACATGGCCATTCTGTTGCTTAAGTCTTCCTTCCTCCTGTACCAACATGCTTTGCAAATCATTTACATTCCACTTATCTTTTATAGTGTTGTAATTGATTTGGAAAGGCCCATACTCAGGAGGTAGGGAGTTTAGGACGAATTGGACGAGAAAAGACTCATCCACCATCATGCCCAAAACTCTAAGTCTAGCAGCCAGATTGGTCATCTCTATAATGCACTCATTCATGGTTCGAGTACTATCGAACCTCATAGTGGCCAGGTCAGCCATCAGTTTCCCAGCAAGGGATTTATCAGCAGTGCGAAAGCGTTCCTTAATGTTGTTCAAATATTCTTTCGCTTTCGTAGTTTCATGTAGGGAGGTCGTAATGTTAGCAGCAATGCACATTCGCATAAACATAAGGGCCAGCCTATTGGATCGAGACCATGCTTCATGGACAATAATTTTATCCTCGCTACTGGCATCAGAAATAACAGCGGGTTCATCACACATAATTGCCATGTCCAGGTCAAGAACCCTTAGGCTGAACTCAATTTGCTCATTCCATTCAGAAAAATTAGTTCCATCAAATTTAGAATAGGACTGAGCTTGCGAATACAGGTTAAGTTGAACTGCAATTAATAACAATGTTCACAAATTAAATTTTACACAACAAAAATTGCAAGGGTCGAATATTGAATTGTTGACTAAATTTTTTGGCAGATTTCATTGACAATCTGAATATCACGGAATCTGTGTTAATCATCACATAATGTTTAGAGTGTAAAGATATACTACACTATAATTCATTTATCATGGTCCCATAATTTTGGCATCTGTGTTTGTTGCCTAAACATTTAATACCATGATAAATGGACTTAATGTCAACTATTCTGTTTTCACAAAACCAGTTCTAATGTTGTTTAATTCAGATATTAGCATGTGTTGCGCCTCAATCCAATTTTATAACTAACATTAGAATAAACCTTTAATGAATGTAAGTGTATTATTCGTACATGCAATCTCAACCTGTGTTTGGACTTTGACTTAACTCAAATGAATAATTGCTTACATGTCACAACTTAAATATAGTTAATCATGCATTAAATATTAACTATAATACGTAATCTACAGGTAATCAACAAGATACCGATAGCAGCTTAAATACCTCAAAAACAAAATTTCCCAGGTATAGTAAAAACACATAATACATAAATTTTGCCAAAAATGGAAAAAATGAGTTTTCACCATATAATCGAAGCAAAAAATGTCAGAAAACGAAAACTTTTTGCGAAACGTTAATATCAATTTTTTGTAAAGAGTTATAAGCCCTGAGATTATTTCCTAAAACGATAAAAACGGAATTTCACGGGTATTAACGGACTCGGGTTGTCAAAAAACACATTACATCACGGCTAAAGGCGGTGAAATTCGATCATTGGACCGTTTCCAGTCAACCCACGAAGTTTCAAGTCAATCGGATACTAAAAATTTCAAAAAATACTATTCACCGCACCAAAAAAAAATTCTCTTGAAAATATATTTTGCGTCAAATCACAATTTTCACTTAATTAATCTTAAAAACAGATTCGTTTTCTTATCATGATTAATAAAGTAGTATTTTCCAGAACGTTTACACAAACTTGAAATAATAAAAATAATGTTGACGGCATATTAGGGTTCTAATAACACGTAAAAGGGGTTGAACAATAATGGGACAGTTATCATAATATTAAGGACTGTATACAGCAATTTCGTTCTTAATATCTTTTTTTTTGTCGATATTTCGTTCTTAATATCATACATAACAAAAATTCGAATTACTAATTCCAGATTAGTGTATGATTACTAGATTGCTTAAAATTCGAGATTTCCATATTTTTCAAAAATTCCAAATTTCCAGATTCATCAAAAGAAAACATTCCAGATTTCTAGATGCAAAAGATCAAAGATCAGAACTGTTATAAGGAAATTTTCATTAAAGGAAAGCATGAGATTATAAACTGAAAGCTCTGATACCACATGTTAATTAAGACTGTTTTGTTAATCATAAAATCGGATATAAACCGTAATGTTACATCGTGTTTAAAACAGTATTGTCATGAATCCATGATGTTTAATCTTCAGGAAATCGCAAAATGATAAGTTCTTTATAACTATGATCAAAACTAACCTCTTTCCATTGCAATTTCTTGGAATAAGGTGACTTGAATGCTCCTATTAAAGCTTCCTTTGAATCTCTTGTTGGACAACCTAGAATTGCTTTCTTATGTGCCCAAAACTGTTTGTGAGAAAATACGAATAAAGGTAATTTCAAATTTTCTCTCCCTCCTTAGAAACAGTGTGTTATGAGATGACTCTAGAGGGTGTAGAGGTCTCTATTTATAAGGGGAAGAGGGCCGGAATCATAGTCAAGGTGAGACTCTTTTCAAGTCTCCCACTAATGCCACTAACCATCATGTGACTAACGGATAAGATTTACCCAATCTTTTAATATCTTTATTTATCACATTCCTAATTAATTATCTGACATTTATCAAGACCACATAAATGGAAAATTCAGAATTTAATATAATTGAAATTAATTAATTAATTTTGACACTTAATATTAATTTCCAGCATGACAGAGTTTGTCTTGAGTGGTAGGTTTATATAATCAGCATAGTTATAATCACAATGAATGGTGCCACCTCCATATAATTTACTTCAATGTGTTTCAACCAATAAGCATTTAATTGATATCAAACATCCAATTTCAGAACTTTCATCCATTTCTCGCAAACAAAGATTACGGCCGCTGTTGATAAACTAAATTTGTATCAATAACGTATATTTATGAGAAATATGATGTCGAAGTCCAGGATATGAAGTCATTTCTTTTACGTTTCGGACTCTGCTGCCAAATAAGATTAATATTCCTACTTTGACACTTTATTATTATGTATTTTTTTAATTCACTTATCTATATCTCTATATCTTATTGGACTTGCCTTATTCAGGGCAGAAGAAGATCAATGCAATAATATCAAGTATCCCACTAAGCACTCTCTGAATTTTGTAGGATGAAATTGACACCATAGTGGTCGTTATTGTTGTGATCTAATAACACCACACCCAACACATTACCCCTAAAGCAACAATCCGACACGGTTTAAAACTATATTAGATCAAATATAGTACGATTTTGAACTCTGCCAGAATCATGTATTTCAAATTGGCCTTTTTTTCTGGCACGATTTAAAAGTGTATTAGATTTGGCCAAATATGAACACTTTTGACACACTTTAAAATCATTCCATAATTTGATATTTTTGGCACACTTTTGATACACTTTATAACTATGCCAGATTGAGTACATTTTGGTACATTTTTGACATAGCCAAAATTGTGCCAAAATTTGATACGCTTTTCGCACGATTTTGAACTGTGCCAAATTTTTGGATCAAAGATTTTTTTTTAATAAATAATATTATAAAAAAAATCAGCAACATTTCTACTATTTTTCGTTAAATGTTTTAGAGTAACAAAAATTTAATATTAATATAAAACCAGCATGGCAAAAATAGTATAACAATAATACAAATAGTCCACAACAACGCTAATACACATCCAGATAATAAGCTTAACGGTTTAAATTCCATTAATAGAAAATTCCTGTCAATACATTCATCTCAATACATGAGGAAATTTGAATTTTATCTCAATTCATGTTAATATATATGAAATTCATCTCAAATTTTGCGGTCTTCTTTTCAAGCAACACTAACGTGTTTAACTTCTCATTTATTAAGAAGCACTGGTTCGCCTCTACATGCATAACTATCGAACTTCCAATGAGTTCCAACATATAAAACAAACAAACAAAAAGAGTAATTAATTCTTATTATTTGACAAGATTGAAGGCCAACAATTTAATAAAGACTAACACACACACACACACACACACACACACACACACACACACACACACACACACACACACACACACACACATATATATATATATATATATATATATTCTTTTAATCACACAAGATCTGAAATCTAGTGCACATTATAAAATGCTATGGACAATGCAAGCTATAGGTCGTGTTTCATTGATAAGCTAACAGAAGAAAATTACACCCTTCTAGGCATTCTGTAGATAAAGATTCTTCTGTGGACGATTGAGTTAATTAGTAATAACCCATTAATATACAATTAATACTTACAATTGACATTAATTACTTATACTAACGAATCAAACCAAAACAATTAAAATTATATCCATAGTAAAACTGAGTATTCACAATGCGTGAGTATGGAAGGTTGCAAGGGTTTCCCGATTTTTATAGATTTTAGCATACTAACAACTAATTTTGGGGACAAATTAGTTTTTAGCAACAACTACAATAATTTCAGCATACTTACTCACAAAAATTTCAGCATACTAACAACTAAACTAATTAACCATTCTAATGAAAAAGATTAAAAACTAAAAACTAAAAACTAATTAACAACTAAAAATTTCAGCATACTAATCTCATCTTTTGAAAAAAATAACACACTCAAAGGAATGTGTTGCTGCTGCACTACTTCATGGATGAAAAGAGGGTTGCGTGCTGTCGCTGCTCTGCTTTGGCAGGGGGCTGTGCCAGATCAAATCTGGCACGGTTTTGAACTGTGCCAGAATCAGGTGTTTCAAAATGGGAATTTTTTTCTGGCACGGCTCAAAAGTGTGCCAGAATCAGTCAAACAGGAACACTTCTGGCACACTTTTAAACCGTGCCAGAATTTGATATTTCTGGTACACTTTTGGCACAGTTTTTAACTGTTCCAGATTCAGCAAAATAGGAACACTTCTGGCACACTTTTAAACCGTGCCAGAATTTGATATTTCTGGCACACTTTTGGCACAGTTTTTAACTATGCCAGATTCAGCACAGTTTAAAAAAATTTAGCACAATTTAAAACTATGCCAAAAAATGATACACTTTTGCCACGGTTTTGAACTGTGCCAATTTTTTTATTTAAAAAAAAATATTTGAAAGCACAAAATTCACAAATTAATAATATTGCGCGTTATTAATAAACTAATGTACATACAAACTTCAAAATATTACAAGTCTTTAACTGCTCACAGGCCCAAAAAAAATTGGGCAGAGTTTTCTCTATTTTCTGGACATTCCAAAACCTGCCTAATATAAAGCCCGCACGGTCACAAAATATAACAATTAACAGTCAATAATAAAACAACAAAAGACCGTACGGTCATGACACAAAAAAATGGAATCATTAATAAACCCCTTGTTGTAAACCATTGAGTTCTTTGTGTGTTCCACGTGAATAAAAGCCAACGATAAACTGTTATCCTGCAAAAAAATAGAATACAAAAAAGATACGATATTAGTAACCCAATAATTTAGAAAAAAAAAATACTCAAAACAAAAAAATTACATATATGAATGGAAACTATCGTCATACTCACAAATCGGGAGACTCGGGACTACGCGGTCAGTTCCTACAAGTTATATTGGTCCTGTGCGAGGTATTCGTGCCTCCTACGGGGTCGTTTGGGGGCTGGTTTGGGTTTTCACCCTTTAACGGCATGTTTTTAAGTTTAAGTGTTGATTTTTGCAAATTATCATCCTATTCACAAACCGGGAGACCCAGGACTACGCGGCCAGTTCCTACAAGTTACATTGTTCCCGTGCGAGGTGTTTGTGCCCCCTACGGGGTCGTTTGGGGGGTGGTTTGGGTTTTCACCCTTTAACGTCTTGTTTTTAAGTTTAAGTGCTGATTTTTGCAAATTATCATCATACTCTCAAACCGGTAGACCCGGGACTACGCGATCAGTTCCTACAAGTTACATTGGTCCTGTGCGAGGTGTTCGTGCCTCTTACGGGGTCGTTTGGGGGTTGGTTTGAGTTTTCACCCTTTGACGACATGTTTTTAACTAAGAGTGATTTTTACAAATTATCGTCATATTCTCAAACCGGGAGACCCGGGACTACGCGATCAGTTCCTACAAGTTACATTGGTCCCGTGCGAGGTGTTCGTGCCTCTTACGGGGTCATTTGGGGGCTGGTTTGGGTCTTCACCCTTTAACGACTTATTTTTAAGTTTAAGTGCTGATTTTTGCAAATTATCGTCATACTCTCAAACCGGGAGACCCGGGACTACGCGGTCAGTTCCTACAAGTTACATTGGTCCCGTACGAGGTGTTCGTGCCTCCTACGGGGTCGTTTGGGGGTTGGTTTGGGTTTTCACCCTTTCACGACTTGTTTTTGAGCCTAAGTGTGATTCTTGCAAATTATCGTCATATTCACAAACCGGTAGACCCGGGACTACACCGTCAATTCCTACAAGTTATATTGGTCTCGTGCGAGGTGTTCGTGCCCCCTACGGGGTCATTTGGGGGGTGGTTTGGGTTTTCACCCTTTAACGGCTTGTTTTTAAGTTTAAGTGCTGATTTTTGCAAATTATCGTCATACTCTCAAACCGGGAGAGCCGAGACTACGCGATCAGTTCCTACAAGTTACATTGGTCCCGTGGGAGGTGTTCGTGCCTCCTACGGGATCGTTTGGGGGTTGGTTTGAGTTTTCACCCTTTGACGGCATATTTTTAACTAAGTGTGATTTTTGCAAATTATCATCATATTCTCAAACCGGGAGACCCGGGACTACGCGATCAGTTCCTACAAGTTACATTGGTCCCGTACGAGGTGTTTGTGCCTCTTACGGGGCCATTTGGGGGCTGGTTTGGTTCTTCACCCTTTAACGGCTTATTTTTAAGTTTAAGTGCCGATTTTTGCAAATTATCGTCATACTCTCAAACCGGGAGACCCAAGACTACGCGGTCAGTTCCTACAAGTTACATTGGTCCCGTGCGAGGTGTTCGTGCCTCCTACGGGGTCGTTTGGGGGTTGGTTTGGGTTTTCACCCTTTCACGGCTTGTTTTTGAGTCTAAGTGTGATTTTTGCAAATTATTGTCATATTCACAAACCGGGAGACCCGAGACTATGCGGGCAGTTTTTCCAAGTTACATTGGTCCCTTGTGAGGTGTTCGTGGCTCCTATGGGGTCGTTTGGGGTTGGTTTGGGTTTTCACCCTTTGACGACTTGTTTTTAAGTTTAAGTGCTGATTTTTGCAAATTATCGTCATACTCTCAAACCGGGAGATCTGGGACTACGCGGTCAGTTCCTACAAGTTACATTGGTCCCGTACGAGGTGTTCGTGCCTCCTACGGGGTCGTTTGGGGGTTGGTTTGAGTTTTCACCCTTTAACGGCATGTTTTTAAGTTTAAGTGTTGATTTTTGCAAATTATCGTCATATTCTCAAACCGGGAGATCCGAGACTACGTGGTCAGTTCCTACAAGTTACATTGGTCCCGTGCGAGGTGTTCGTTCCCCCTACGGGGTGGTTTGGGTTTTCACCATTTAACGGCTTGTTTTCAAGTTTAAGTGCTGATTTTTGCAAATTATCGTCATACTCTCAAACCGGGAGACCCGGGACTATGCAGTTAGTTCCTACAAGTTACATTGGTCCCTTGCGAGGTGTTCGTGCCTCCTACGGGGTCGTTTGGGGGTTGGTTTGGGTTTTCACCCTTTGACGGCTTGTTTTTTAGTCTAAGTGTGATTTTTGCAAATTATCATCATACTCTCAAACCGGGAGACCCGGGACTATGCGACCAGTTCCTACAAGTTACATTGGTCTCGTGCGAGGTGTTCGTGCCTCCTACGGGGTCGTTTGCGGACTGGTTTGTGTTTTCACCCTTTTACGGCTTGTTTTTAAGTCTAAGTGTGATTTTTGCAAATTATTATCATATTCTCAAACCGGGAGACCCGGGACTATGCGGCCAGTTCCTACAAGTTACATTGGTCCCGTGCGAGGTGTTCGTGCCTCCTATGGGGTCGTTTGCGGACGGGTTTATGTTTTCACCCTTTAATGGCCTGCACACATGCCCCCTGCCCCGTCCCCTCCCCCTTCCCCACTCACACACTCACACACGCACACACGCGCACACAAACACGCATTGCATATATGCAGATTGCATATATGCATACACGCAAACACGAGCACATTGCACACACGCGCCTCCATGCCCCGTCCCATTCACTTTGTTATTTTTGGTTTCAAAATCAAGGTTAGATCCCCTTGATTTATAATCTAGGTTTGTTATAAACTACAACGGTTTTTCCCACATTCGGTTTTGACCAAAAACTAATAATTGGTTTCCATCTTATACGCCATCATTTTAACCATTGAATCACCCACAGTTTTTGACACTTGTTTTTTTACTGAAATGAAAAGCAGCTCTTCCCTTTTACTAAAACGACTTCGTTTTCTCCAGGGACTCACATTTTTTAAATGGTAAAATACTTATTCCTATATAATGCTCACGGTTTTGATTTAATCGCTAAAAGTTGTGCTACAGGTGTCGATCAAATTAGCTATTATTTTGTGTTTCTTTGGCACTCATTGGATTGAAAAGAATATCTAGGACTGTTTTTTTATGCTGGCCTATACAATATTGAAAATATCTATTGTCGATCAATCTGCATATATATGCATATGCTACATACATATGCAGTTGCATATATATGCAGATATCTGCATATATATACAATCTGCATATATATACAGTCTGCATATATATGCAACTGCAACTGCATATATATGCTGCATATAGCTGTAGATAAACTATTTATCTCATTCTCTCAATGTTAATGTCTAGACTATATGTTCATTTTGTTCCATCACTTTACATAAATAAATTGGAAATTCGTATGTGTTTAATTCATCGATTCTGCAGTGATTCGTTTGTTCAGATGAGTATAGTGATTAATAAGTGTTTACTTTAAGTTTGCGGGTTTCAAATATTGACTATTTGAGATTCTTAAATTGACTATTATATTGAGTGTTCAAAACAATATCCTTTTCATTTGGTACTCTACCTCTAATATGATCTCTCCCTCACGTCTTTTTTCATTAGTTAATTTCTTTATTGTTTTTACCTTTTTAAAGGTGGGTTTTGTCACCCAATGGCTCTTACTATCGATTTCAGGTACCTGGATGAAGGATTTGGGGGAAAATGCATTGGGTCTATTGTTTTACGTTTTCACCCTACGATGGCATGTTTTTATGCTTAACTCTAATTTTTTGCAAATTTACGTCGTACACTCAAACCGGGAGCGCCGTGATTACGCGGTCGGTTCCTACGAGTCACATCGATCCCGTGCGAGGCGTTCGTGCCTCTACGGGATTTTTTTGTGTTGTTTTACGTTTTCACCCTTTGATTGCATGTTTTTATGCTTAAATCTAAATATTTTGCAAATTTACGTCGTACACTCAAACTGGGAGCCCCGTGACTACGCGATCGGTTCCTATGAGTCGCATTGGTCCCGTGCGAGGTGTTCGTGACTACGCGTGTCTCATTCTGGTATGTTTATTAGTCGTTTTATATTTTCATTCACCAATGTTCAATTTTCAAATGTTGTATGCTCGCCTTAATAAATTTAGAACACTTTCTTATTTCATAAAATTTCGATAGAGTTTCCTTTGTTTATTCCTGAAATCCAATTTATTTTAATATTAACATAAGCCCAACAACAGCAACAAGCACAAAAGCCGCAGCTAAACCACCAATAAATCCCTTCCACCGATTTAACATCTAAAAATAGTTTATAAATCCATATAGCCCCTTCCTCCATATCAACCACTTATTAAGTCCTTAAGACACACATCTTACACAACACACACACGCGCACACAACTAAATGAAGAATTTACTTTGGTAAAGGTGCACTACATTATAAAATCTTCTATCATCAATATAAAATACTTACCAAATTTATTCGCAACTTGAGATCCTCCAAATAAGCTCCCTCATTCTTGATCCTTGCGTATTTGTGCAAACAACTTGAGATGTTCCTTTTTCCAATCACTTCTTCGAGTTCCGCTTTGGCTTTCACCAGTGTGCTGATGTTGTATCAGTCCCGACACAAAGAGGTCCTGCAATACCAAAATTATATTTTAAAAAGATATATTAACCATTATGTAGGGAAAGTAGTCATTTTACAACATGTGACTTAATGTTCTGACTTGTGAAATGTTCTTGGTTTTTTGTTTTCTTTACCTATTTTTCAATTTTGGCATACATGAAGAATTAGTGAAAATGAGTAAGTAATTGAGAAAGGCCACAAACCAAGCACATGTGTTCGATGTGGGTCCTATCAATTTGTCGATTTATTCTGAGTTCTATTGTGAAATATTGAGTATTGTCCTCACCCTGAGTCCTATTCATTATACTAAATAATTGCGAGTGTACAAAATAAATAAGACAGTCATAAAGTCTATAAGCATGAACTATAATGTTACCATAGAAGTAGGATCTTACTTAAATTGGTGAAATTAACAAAGGCATATACCTATTTCCCTCTGGGATCACTCGCGCAAACCAAGTATAGTCTTAAATCATCACAAACCTACCTTAACACGAGAAAGCGATGAATCACCACGTATACCCATCGCTCATATATTCTACCATACCCAAGTCTATATGATGAAATATCCCCATCAATCCATCTCTGATACAGGTAGCTATACATGTGACGCGGGGGTTATATGACCAAGTCTTACTCATCTACTCAAGAAGGTGCCATCACGGTCTGCGTCGTACGTGCCTCGATAACTAAATCCCCCTTGGTACGATATCTATGAGTACACATGTAGTGTGCATTTTACACATGGAAATATAAACAAAGTTTAGGAATTATTCACTCTGGTATCATTACAAAGTTATGTAAATAATGAACTTATCACATACAATAAACCTATGAATCACCCTAAACTTAATCTTACCCAACTCAACAAAACTCAAACCAAAACTCCATTAATGACCCCTAAACCTCCCATAAATCATTCATATAGCATCTAAATAAAGTAACTATGATTTAAACATGCTTAAAACATCAAAAACACAATATTAATTCAAGATTTAATGATAAAACCCAATTCTGTATCAAGAACCCTAAAAATTCAATCTTAATCAATTTGATTCCATTCTATAAATATTTACGCATATATTCAAGGGGTTTATGAACGATTCATAGTAGAAGTCAATTCATATACATAATCTAACAATTTCAACTCATATTGAAATACAAATAAACCAAATCAAAGAAAATTGACACAAATTACTACTTAATCACTACACAAATTGACATCAATAACTATATATCATATAAACTAAGGTTGTGCAAGTAATGTAAATGGTAAAATCTTAAATTACCAAATAAAGTGGGGTTTCCAAGGTTGTGCAAGTAATGTAAATGGTTAATTTTGGATCTTTTAGAGGTTTGATATCAAGGTTCAATGGATCTTTGGGGTCGGATGTGCTCTTTAACCAAGCCATTGAGGATAGTGGATTATCAGACTTAGGCTATAGGGGACAATATAAACTTGATGTAACAACAGAGATGAGGTAAGTTTGGTAATGTCCAGGCTAATGTTAAAACCAAGCACTAAAAGCTTAGGATTCACTCCATTAAAGAAGAAGAGGGTAATACTTGGGAGAATAATCAAGACTTATTAATCATATTGTGGGATTATTTAAGAAACAACTTACAGAAGACCAAACTACCATCTTTAGTAGTGTAACTGCAATCCTTATTCCTTCTCTCATTTCCACTCCAGAGCTAAGAATATGAAAAATGTATGGGCACATTATGATATAAAATTGCAGTTACGATGATTTCAAGCCATGAGATGAAAAATAGATTAAAAAACTAACACAATCTTGAACTTTTAAAAAATGTACTAAATTGAAAACATAACATTCTGAATAACATCCTTAAACTTACCGAAGGCGGTCAACAAAAGGTTTTAGGGACATTATCTTTTTCTCCTTGATCCGAGACAACACATTGCAATGTAGAACTGTGATGGAGCATACTTGGGAATGCTTTTCACTGTCCATCTAGTATGCATAACACAATATTGTCCCAACAAAATACATGTCAAATTACAGAACATCTTGTAGGTTAATAATAAGTGAAAGAATAAAATACATGTCAAATTAGTTAGAAATTACTTATCATGGGGCAAAAACTAAAAGAGAAAATGGAATATTAGTATCTCTAGAACCCCGGGCACCATTGTTAGGCTTTTGAAGTGGAACATTCAATCAAACCTAAGATTAGTCTTATGCCATAAGGGGCTTTGGAAAACAACATGTCGAAGTTCATGATGGGTTCAACAATCTTCCTTATAAAATTTTTTAAGAATGTGAAATCCCCATGCCCCTCTATCGATAAGTTTCATGCTATTTCAATCATATAAAGACCTAAACTGTTCTCCTCATTGCACCATCATATACTAAGCTGCAATGAATAATCTAAATACAATAAAACAATTTGAGTGTCACCCCCTTGGTGCCAAATTTTTTTGAGGTTATTTTTAGAGATTAAGAGTAACAAGACATGGATTTTATTAAAATCTCCATAAGTTAACTTTTTTAACAAAAAAATTAAATTCATCAAACTCAAATTTAAACCAAATTCAAACCAACAATATCTCTAAAATTAATCATAAAATTGACCCTGAATATTAAACCAACAATAACTGTAAAATATTTCTAATAAATATCAACCATTTACCTAATATGAACTCTAAATTTAACATCTAACATAAATGGAGGGTATCAAACATAAATTAATATACAATCTCAACTAGTTTCAAACAAGAAGATCTTATAATCAAAATAATAATAAAAGACATGCATTAGATTTAGATTAGACAAAAGAGAGAAGAATTTACCAATCTAGGGGCTCCCTGAAGAAAAGGGAAGAAACATTTATGTTGGGGAAGTGGAGATTCCATCGTTTTAGGGAGTGGTCTGAGATTTGATCGGAGAGTGGTCTGAGATTTGGGCATTTGGATTTGAGGGCAAACCAAAATTTTGTGTGTATATTTCTGAGCACAGAGGTGCGTGGAGGCTACGGAGGTGCGTGGGTGGGGGAGGATGTCTACACAGGTGGGTGGATGGTCGAGGATGGTGGAGGATGGAGACAGAGGTATGTGGATGGTGGAGGATGACGGAGGTGAGGGATTGAGCGTGTGAGAGGGAGAGGGAGCGAGAGAGAGAGCGGGGGGCTGAGAAGAAGAGAGAGGGAGCTTAAAAAAATCAAGGGTCTAATTTTTTTGGGGGTATTTATATTTTAATGAAGTGTACTTAATTTTGGCACACTTTTAAACAGTGCCAAAATTTGGCACAGTTTTAAAGTGTGCCAAATTTCTATTAAATCGTGCCAAAATCTGGCACAGTTTTAAGCTGTGCCAGAATTTTAATATCAGGGTGTGCCAAAATGCTGTTTTTGGTGTAGTGAAATAATAGTGGGGAACGAGTGTCTTGACATGCCACCAAGGCAACAAATATTCTGACTTAAATTGTTTTCTTAATTAAATGCAATGGAAATACAATTACATGGTTATGAATCATAAAATACTGAAATTAAAGGAATTACGTCATCAGAGCTTTTTAAAAGGAAACTTCATTTATATTACAAGTAACAACGAGTTACAACTTAAGACAAAATTTAAAACTTATTACAAGAGAGCCAAACATGCTCTATATGATATAACAAAAATTTTACTTAAAATAACAAAAAGAGCTCTAAAAGATGAATCTTCCATATAGTCCTTTTATGTTCCCTCCAAGTCTACTTATTTCTTAAAAAATGGTTAGTTATACAACATCAGCTAAAAGCCGAGTGAGGTTCAATCTCCAGACATTCCAAGGTTTTGTTTAGAAAATTGATACCTATTCAAATCCAAAGAGTAGACATATACATATATGGATAGGAGTTTTCTGTATAAAATTTCAGATGACAATATATCGAAATGAATAACAAAGAATAAAACAGATATGACAAATTAATTGCAATATCTTTTTCTTTCAATCATATCATTATAATGGTCAAATACACTCTAATACCGTATTCTTCTACCGTATTATTCCTCGATAGTTGAGGGTGAATCGAACTTGCTCATCACAACGCCTTATTTCGGGCACACCATCGATAACCCAGTTGGGAAGGTCAGTCAGTAAGAGAGGTTCCTTAGGCCGAATCTTATTTCCAATATTCAATATCATTTTCAAAACTCTTTTTAATCGGTATGTCCATATGGACAAATATAAACATATCACAAGGAATCAATCATCGGTATCAGATGAATTTTGAGAATAAAAGTAGTTCACAAAATATATATAGTTTGCATAATATCATATAATTAAAATGCACAAGGAATGTCAGAGTACTCACCTAAAATAGAAGTACGGAGTTACAAATATCGAGTCTTGGATCACTAAAACGAAACTTCTTCTTAAATTTACCGTACTTTCTCTCCCTATTTCTCTATGATATTTTGAATGAATTCGTGTAATAATGATCCTAAAGGCCTTATTTATAGTTTCCCAAAGATATTAGGTTGTTGACACGTGTCTAGCTGACCAAGCTTTTATAATGGTGAGTCAGCGTTTACGTGTCGCATAGCGGAGCAGTCTTAATTCACCAAATGGCGACATGTGTTTTAGCTTTTCCTCTAACGACGACACGTGTTTTAGCTTTATCTATTTGGATGACATGTGTAAGCACAAGGTGGAAAGGTGCTAGGGGTATAATGGTCATTTTACATATTAAGGGCATTTTGGTAATTTTACACCATACATTTTCAATATTTCTTAGAGGTCCTTGAAAATATTTTATTTACAAAAAACTCCTTTTTATATTTTCATTTTAGTCCCTGAAACTTTCTTTATTTAAATCAAGTTCCTAAAGTTTTATAAAATTTTATTTTCTACCCCCAAACTTATCATTTAGCTTAGGATATGCTATAAAACTTTGATTTAATCCATTTTGATGAAGAAGGGGGTCATTTCATAGTGTTTAAGTCGGCCAAACTAATATCCCCTTCCATCCAATCAAAATATAACACATGGTGTGGTAATAAGACAAAATACAACTTCAAGGATGGACATATTTGCCCTTATTTTGTAATTTCAGTATAACTTTTTTCTCAGACCTCCGTTTGATTCACCGTTTTTTGTGTTACAAACCTAATTCATATATCTACAACTTTTTAGTTTTTATCTCAAGTCAATTGTTATATTATAATGGTCAAACCTAGTCTCTAATATGAACATTCTTACCGAAAACTTTAAAATTTTACGTTTGTTACTAATTTGATATGTCATGATTTATGAAGGGAGGATTAGACTAAAAATAATTAATTAACCTTATCCATGTCACATATGAAATAATACAACATTTAAAACTATATATGAACGTATAAAAGTGGGGTCATTACATCCTATCCTCCTTATAAAAAGTTTGGTCCCTAAACTCTACTTACATTAAGTTTCAAACAGGTATGGATATAGCTCCTTGATTTCATCCTCCCGCTCCCATGTTGCGTCTTCAACAGTATGATTACTGCATAATACTTTGACCAGTTGACTTACCTTGGTTCGTAATATTTGCTCTTTATGGTCCAAAATTTCTACTGGATGCTCAATGTAGGTTAAATCCTCCCTAATTTGAAGAGGTTCATGACTTAAGATATGTGTTGTATCTGGGACATATTTCTTCAACATTGACACATGAAACACATTATGCACACTAGAGAGTTCAGGGGGGTAAAGATATTCTATATGCAATAACTCCGATCCTTTCAATGATTTCAAAAGGTCCTATGTATCTTGGACTCAATTTCCCATTCTTCCCAAATCGGATTACTCCATTTTCTATTGATACTCGCAAGAACACATAATCTCCTCTTTGGAATTTCAACTGTCGATGGCGATTATCGACATAACTCTTTGGACGGCTTTGAGCGATTCGAAGTCGATCTTGTATCAATTTCACCTTCTCTGTTGTGATCTGGATCAATTCTAATCCAATAATTTTCTTTTTCCATATTCTACCCAACATGCAGGGGAACGACACCTTCTACCATAAAGTGCATCATATGTGGCCATTTGAATACTTTCTTGATAACTATTATTATACGCAAATTCCAGTAATGGTAAATGATCATCCCAATTCCTTTTCAAATCAAGTACACATGCCCGAAGCATATCCTCTAAGGTTTGAATGGTTCTCTCAGATTGTCCATCCATTTGAGGGTGAAAAGCGGTGCTGAAATTTAATTTTGTTCCCATGGCTGCTTGTAGGCTTTTCCAGAAGCGAGACACGAATCTAGGGTCACAATCAGAAATAATTGAAATTGGGGTTCCATGAAACCTAATAATTTCCCGCACATACAATTTAGCTAATTTTTCTAAAGAATGGGTAATCTTAATGGCAAGAAAATGAGCATATTTAGTTAATCTATCAATAATTACCCAAATAGAATCATTACCATTTGAACTCCTTGGTAAACCTGCCATAAAATCCATAGTAATATGTTCCCATTTTCACTTACGGATATGTAGAAGTTGCAGTAATCCTGATGGTCTTTGATGTTCATCCTTTACTTGTTGACAAACCAAACACTGAGATATACATTCTGCTATCTCCCTCTTCATGTTATTCCACCAAAATACTTCTTGAAGATCCCTACACATTTTTGTACATCCGGGATGAAATGTGATTCTTGAGTAATGACTTTCCTCCAAAATTTTCCTCTTTAGTTGGTCATCACATGGCACACACACTCTATTTCCAAACCTCAATATATCATCTCGTATCACAAATTCAATTCTCTTACCCTCGATGACTTCTTCTCTAATCTTCTTCAGTTGTGGGTCATTTACTTGTGCAATTTTGATCCTTTCCATCAACATGGGTTGGGCTTGTAAGTTTGCGAGTATTCCTCCTCTGCTATAAATACATACATCTATTTCCATACTTTTCAAATCCCATAACAAAGGTTCCTGATTTGTAATGAGACATGCTAAATTTATTGTAGACTTCTTACTTAAAGCGTCAACTACTACATTATCTTTTCCTGGGTGATAATGAATATTTAAATTATAATCCTTCATTAATTCTAACCACCTCCTTTGTCTCATATTCAATTATTTTTAGGTAAAGATATATTTCAAACTCTTATGATCGGTATAAATCTCACAAGTCTCACTATACAAATAATGTCTCCAAATCTCAAGATCGAAAATTACAGCTGCTAATTCAAGGTCATGGGTTGGATAATTATGCTCATGTATTTTTAACTGTCTTGAGGCATAAGGTACTAATTTTCCATTTTGCATAAGTACACATCCTAAACCATTTTTAGAAGCATCACTATAAATCACAAATCCCACTGTCCCGGAAGGAATAGTTAAAATTGGAGCAGTTACTAATCGATTCTTAAGTTCTCAAAAACTGTTCTCAACTTCCTCAGACCATTCATATTTCACTTTCTTTTATGTTAACCTAGATAGAGGTTTGGAAATAAAAGAAAATCCTTCAACAAATCTTCTATAATAACCGGATAATCCACGAAAACTACGAATCTCCGTCATATTAGTTGGTCTAGGCCAATCTAGTATAGCCTTAATCTTTTGAGGGTCAACTGACACTCCCTCCTTGGAAATGACATGTCCTAGAAAAGAGACGCTAGGCAACCAAAACTCACACTTCTTTAATTTCGCATATAATTTATCCTTCCTAAGGATTTGCAATACTATCTCTAAATGCATTTCATGTTCTTCTATACTTGTATAATAAATAAGGATGTCATCAATGAAAACAACCACACACCGATCTAAAATATTTCCTAAACACTCTATTCATCATATCCATAAAAGCGACTGGTGCATTAGTTAGTCCAAATGGCATCACAAGAAATTCATAGTGACCATATCTAGTACGAAAAACTGATTTTGAAATATCATCTTCCTTAACCTTCAATTGGTGATAGCCTGCCCTAAGGTCAATCTTTGAAAATACTTGTGATCCTTGTAGTTGGTCAAAAAAATCATCTATACGAGGTAGGGGATATTTATTCTTAATTATCACCTTATTTAGTTCATGATAGTCTATACATAACCTCATCGTCCTATCCTTCTTTTTAACAAATAACACTGGAGCACCCCAAGGGGATACACTTGGTCTAATAAAACCCTTGTCTAAAAGATCTTGTAATTGAACTTTTAATTACCTTAATTCTAAAGGTGCCATGCGATAAGGTGGTTTTGAGATTGGTATAGTTCCAGGAATAAGGTCAATCGTAAACTCTATTTCTCTACTAGGAGGAAGACTGGGTAAATCATCTGGAAAATGTTTAGCTATGGGAATATCTTCTACACTAAGCTCTTTTGTTTGCAAATCAATAACAGTTGCAAGGAATCCTTGACATCCCTTCTTAAGAAAACTACAAGCTTGCATTGCAGAGATAATATGTATGGGAGATAGGATGCCAGTTCCTTCAAAACTAAATTCTGGATGGTTAGGAATTTTGAAAGTAACTCTCTTATCAAAATAATCTACCTTAGCATGATACGATGCTAACCAATCCATCCCCAAAATGACTTCAAAATATCTTATGTCTAAACTTATCAAATCGGCGAATAGTTTATGACTACTAATATCTATAGGCCAAGACTTATATACTAATGTTCCCATCAATAACTCACCCGATGGAGTAGAAACGTGTATGCTATGATTCAAGGATTCAGGAATATTAGGAAAGCGATTAATAAAATGCATAGACACAAATGAATGGGTAGAACCAAGATCAATTAACACTTGAAAAGGTTGTGCACACAGAAACTGTACCTGACACTACTGCATTAGAAGCTTTTGTATCAGAAAGATTAAAAATTCTACCTTGTCTGCCATGATCCTTATTGCCATTAAAATTCTTT
This sequence comes from Sambucus nigra, assembly GCA_949130495.1. Classification (NCBI taxonomy): domain Eukaryota; kingdom Viridiplantae; phylum Streptophyta; class Magnoliopsida; order Dipsacales; family Adoxaceae; genus Sambucus; species Sambucus nigra. The sequence continues at coordinate 221,692,804 of OX422221.1, read as the reverse complement.
GTCGGTGGCTTTCATTTGTTTGGGCAATCTCTCATTTTATGTCCCTTTTGGCCACATCCAAAGCAACTTCCTGTCTCTAGGTAACATGGTTGCCCTCTATGAATATTACCGCACTGTTGGCATCTATCAACATTAAAGAGTTTATTTACAAAAGGTCGCTTTGTATTGGGTATATTCCTAAAGGGTTTATTATTGGGGTTCCTTCCTCTTTATTCTCTAAACTTCCTCTTCCCCTCTCTAACCTGATTATATTCTTCACTATCCTTCTCAGCTATTGTTGCCCTAATCACCACGTCATTATATGATGTCAACTTCAAGATGGAAATTTGACTACGAATATTCAACCTCATCCCACGTTCAAACTTCTTAGTTTTTAAAACATCGATTATCACAACATGAGGTGCAAAATGGGATAACTCAGTAAACTTTGACTCATATTAACTAACCGTCGTATTTTCTTGAACCACCTATGGGATTATTCCTTTCCCCGTGTATTCTCTTAGTCATTATCCACCAATGTTAGGCTTCACCTTCTAATATGAACGTTCCAAATGATACCCTTTGTTAATCTATACACTTAAGAACATCGAACATCTTTTCCATTTACATCACCCAACTTTCTGCTTCAGTGGGGTTAGGAGTACCTTTAAAAGATGGCGGATTCAACTTCTTGAACTGTTCAATAGTACAACTACTTAGTTCAAGATTCCTCTATGCTCCATTATTCACGTCATGCTCCATAATCCTTGCTAGACTTTCAATTGCGTTGTATGCACCTTGCAATCCTTCCATACTTGAACCACTAGTTCCCGCAGTTGATCTCGTCTTGGTCATTTTCTACAATCATGGCCTGACATAAGACGTATTATACTATCTCAAGATTGCAATTTAGAACAACAATTATATATAAACAATTATATGTATACTTTAAGACATATGGTGGATTATCACATAAGTCGGATATTTAATCTTATATCCTATGTATGGAAACTTAAAATCGATAACATTCGAAACTTATGTTCAGTAGTCTACGGGTTCATAACCTATGCTCTGATACCACCTCTGTCACGACCCCGTCCCAAAATAGTAGTGGGGAACGAGTGTCTTGACATGCCACCAGGGCAACAAATATTCTGACTTAAATAGTTTCCTTAATTAAATGCAACGAAAATACAATTACATGGTTATGAATCGTAAAATACTGAAATGAAGGGAATTACGTCATCAGAGCTTTCTAAAAGAAAACTTCATTTATATTACATGTAACAACGAGTTACAACTTAAGACGAAATTTAGAACTTATTACAACAGAGACAAACATGCTCTATATGATATAACAAACTTTTTACTTAAAATAACAAATATAGCAATAAAATATGAATCTTCCTTATAGTCCCTTTATGTTCCCTCAAAGCCTACTTATTTCCTAAAAAATGGTTAGTTATACAACATCACCTAAAAGCCGAGTGAGGTTCAATCTCCAAACATTCCAAGGTTTTATTCAGAAAATTGATACCTATTCAAATCCAAAGAGTAGACATATACATATATGGATAGGAATTTTTTGTATAAAATTTCAGATGATAGTATATAGAAATGAATAACATAGAATATAACATATATGACAAATAAATTGTAATATTTTTTTCTTTCAATCATATCATTTTAAATGGCCAAGTACACTCTAATATCGTATTCTTCTACCGTATTATTCCCCGGTAGTTGAGGGTCAATCGAACTTGCTCGTCACAATGCCTTATTTAGGTCACACCATCGATAACCCAGCTGGGAAGGTCAGTCAGTAAGAGAGGTCCTTTAGGCCGAATCTTATTTCCAATATTCAATATCATTTTCAAAACTCTTTTTAATCGGTATGTCTATATGGAAAAATATAAACATATCAAAAGGAATCAATCATCGGTATCAGATGAATTTTGAGAATAAAAGCAGTTCAAAAAATATATATATTTTGTATAATATCATATAATTAAAATTCACAAGGAATGTCAGAGTATTCACCTAAAATAGAAGTACGAAGTTACAAATATCGAGTCTTGGATCACTAAGACGAAACTTCTTCTTAAATTTTTTCGTACTTTCTCTCACTATTTCTCTCTGATATTTTGAATGAATTTCGTATAATAATGATCCTAAAGTCCTTATTTATAGTTTTCCAAAGATATTAGAATGTTGACACATGTCTAGCTGACCAAACTTTTATAATGGCGAGTTAGCGTTTACGTGTTGCATAACAGAGCGGTCTTGCAGTCTTAATTCACCGAACTGCGACATGTCTTTTAGCTTATCGTCTAATGACGACACGTGTTTTAGCTTTATCTATCGGGATGACATGTGTAAGCACGAGGTGTCAAGCATGAGGTGGAAAGGTGTTAGGGGTATAATGGTCATTTTACATATCAAGGGCATTTTAGTAATTTTTCACCATACATTTTCAATATATTTTAGAGATCCTTGAAAGTATTTTATTTAAAAAATGGTCCTTTTTATATTTTCATTTTAGTCCCTGAGACTTTCTTTATTTAAATCAAGTCCCTAAAGTTTCATAAAATTTCATTTTCTACCCCAAAACTTATCATTTAGCTTAGGATATGCTATAAATATTTTATTTAATCCATCTTGATTAAGAAGGGGGTTATTTCAAAGTGTTTAAGTCGGCCAAACTTGTATCCCCTTCCAACCAATCAAAATATAACACATGGTGTGGTAATAAGACAAAATACAACTTCAAGGATGAACATATTTGCCCTTATTTCCTATTTTCAGTATAACTTCTTGCTCGAACCTCCGTTTAACACACCGTTTGTTGTTTTACAAACCTAATTCACATATCTACAACTTTTTAGTTTTTTCCTCAAGTCAATTATTATATTATAATGTTTAAAACTAGTATCTAATATGAACATTCCTACCGAAACTTTAAAAATTTATGTTTATATCTAATTTGATATTTTATGAATTATTAATGGAGGACTAGACTAAAAATAATAAATTAACATTATATATATCACATATGAAATAATAAAACATTTAAAATTATATATGAACATATAAAAGTGGGGTCATTACAAGAGAGGATATGGGCGGGAGAGAAGAGAGGACAGGGGCTGCTGCTGCTCTGCTTCGATAGGGGGTTGCCATTGCGTTTGCAAATAATGCTTCCAGTTTCATATTAGACGCATCCTCTGGCTCCTGATATAACTCAAATATAAATAAACACATTCGACATATGTAAACAACAATGCTACTTAATTATTACAAGCCAAGGAAAAAATATACAAATAATAATAAAGTCACTTGGGATGTTGGGATAGGAACTTATATTTTGATTGATTTCCTCATCTAAAAACTCCATGTTAAACCACAATAGAGTGAGGCTTGAATAGCAATCAAGCTCGGGCTGCTTTAGACCACCATTGTTCCAGAGTTGAGATCAACACCACAAACACAAATATAAAATTCATTCCATCCATGTCACAGCACCACAAATGCAAATATAATATGCATTCCATCAATAATAATATTCTATCACAACATCATAAACGCGGAGTTATTTTTACACTGAGGACTACAAAAGTTGATGCAATACTATAAAAATTACAAAAGTTGGTGCAATACCACTAATTAGCACCAAGACAACTATTCGCCGGTGTCACCCATGGGAGGATAAAGGTCGTCAAGCCAATACATAATTCCATTTTCCCCAACATATCCTAAGTTCTCTCAATGAGCTTATTTTCCACCCCAAACTGGATACTCGGGCACTTTGATGTCATCTAGTAAAACTTGCACTTCATTCTTTCTCAACGTATGGAAGTGAATGGTAGAGACGACTCCTAGTAGAATTTTGATCCTATAGCCAAAAAGTTCACGTGTGTGGGATAATATTTTGCATTCAATTAGAGAGGTGAATTTTGGAACCTCGAATCCAGGGGAGGAAAGAGAACACGAAAGAGTTTTAGTGTCTAAAGTAGGTAACTCCTGAACGTTGTGTCCAACACATGAAAATTTGCCAGCTTTGATAATGAGGACTTCATCCCCTCCATTTCACTCCTAAGGTCATCAACATGATCCTTCCAAAAATTGTGGACCCAACACAATGAACACTTCCTCGCGTATCTTTTTTGAAAACCTAAAAAATAGGTCTGGCATCCACGGTCTCCTCCTGAACGCTCTCTTTGTATACATCCAGAAGTAATTGAATTTGGTCATGTAAAAAAATATATTAACATTAGGTTTGATGATACGTTACTTTTTAGGACAAAATGAAAATTAAAAAAATTAAGTTACTACAAATGTTTTATCGTGAGGGGCATAACCACCTCCTTTGACTATATGATTCACCAATCACAATTCAGCACGAGTGGGTGCACACCCATGATTCTTTCTCCAATTCTCTAAAGCTCAGGCATAACCACGACAACTTGTGTTATGAGTTGTATTTCTCACACAATTTATTTAGTGTCTTTGTTCTTTCTTCGCAAAGTCTTTTAAACCTCAAAAGCTTCATTATTGCAAAACACCCCCAAGTCGTCAGATTTGAAATTTCGTGGCACTTTCTCCTTCCACTTTCCAATCACCATCCTTCAAATTAACCCTTAACTTTGACTTGAACTTTTTCCAAGCATCGTTCACTTTTTTCATAAAAATAGTCTTCAGACTTTTGCGAACATCTGGGAACTCTTTTTACAATATATGAAGAAATAAAATTAAAACATCACATAATTGAATTTACTAACTATTACATTCTTCGGAAAAGAAAAAATAGTATACCATGAATGATGACCAAATTGAGTTCTTTTATCGCATATCCACTTGTTTCCAACTTGTATAAGAAATGGGAACATGTGTACTTGCTAAGTCTCCCAACTTGGTTAAGGTTGTATATGAATCTTCACCAACTGGAATGCCGTTCTCATTAAATTTCAATTTCTTAACGAAAGAGTCATCACCTTCTCTCGAAGCACCCGAAGCAACCTTAGAACGGGAGGTTAATATAGGTGTTTCCCCACTTAGTGACTATTGCGAAGTATCACCCATAATTTCTTTCATCCATAATTTCCTTTTAAGATTTGAAGTATCTCTCAACTCTTCACCTGCTTTGATCGTATCTTTATTCGAAGATCCTTTCACCGAGAGTATTGTACCTTAAAGAGTCTCCGTGACATTATTTTCAACATGCATAACATCTAAATTATGTTTAATATCACGATCCTTCCAGTAGTAAAATAAAATTGACCTCCTTGAAAAACCCTCGGTACCCGTTAGATCTTCATCATCATCCTCACTTAAATAATCATCGGCTTCTATTACAACATCCTCCTTCTCATTCTCCTTCCCCTTTCCCCTTTCCCTTTCCCTTTTTATCTCCCTCTCCCTCTTTTCGAACACTTTCTTAAGTGATAAGTGACACTATCTGCTCAACTTCTACACTTGTTAATTTTCTTGGAGCCATAGCATCCTCTATTTTACCATTAAATGTTTAGCATTCGAACTATTATTACGCACATAATGTAAAAACTGTAACACCCCATATCTATACATATCGGTCTCGATATTTTTCTCGTTTATCCACTCTTTTTTGATTCCCGACAATATCCTCATAAGTTTAAAGAACACACATTATAATATAAACGCTTACTGTAGATATATTTAAGTTTTTATTCAAGTGTAAATATGTATATATTTTAGTTGCTACATTTCCTCCATCTCCTTTGCACGGTAAGGGTCCTATCCCATTCAAAAATGTATATTTTGTATTGTTCATAATGTCTCATGCCATGTCCTAATATGGAAATTTTTTCTTGCATCTCCTTACTATTATTTAAGTACACAACTTAAATTGGGAGTGTTCACGTGTTACTTAAGTTTTTCAACCAAGAAAATACATAACACTACATCAATATAGTATGCACCCATAGAATATAAAGAGATACCACCGGATTTTCCAAAATAGGACATGCATAAACATTATGTACAATACAGACTTTTGCATTTCCAAACTGGACAATTCAAGAGTTCTCACCACATTCGTAGTGAGACCTCTTGAACGGGTCTAGGATTTTTCTACATGTGTAACGTTATTATTGAATATTTAGCATTAATGTCTACTTACTATTTAAATAGTTTTTTTATTTTCTTTTTCTTAAATTTTCAAACAAAATCTCATTTATTCATTTAATTAGTGGGGGTGTCTACTTACTATTTTAATTTATTTTTTTACATTATTATTGAATGTTTAACACTTAAATTTTCTTAAAACTCCATAACCTATCCGAATTAGAACAAATATGCATTTTAAATAGAAGGGTAAGAACATAAAAACATAGATTACCACTAAAAGATCCTAAGCTCCATCCACAAATCAATGATTTATCTTTTTTCATTATCAACATTCAATTTGTACCAAAAACTTACACATTAAAAACACACACTTAATGTTTAAAAATATATATATAATCCTAAAAATGTAAAACACGAATCAAATCACGGATTACGTAACCTCTAGGATCAAATCTGATACCGTTCCAAGAATACTATATAAGAATACTTTGAACCCTAACTTTGGCAGATTGTGAATACCTTTGCAGAGCAAATCGCGAACACCAATATCCACATGAAAATATAGACATCATTTTAGGTTGTCTTTTTAAAGACTTAGGTTAAAAAAAATACAAATGCTTTTAAAAATTACCTGATTGGGATGAGTGGAGTGAGAGAGAGAGAGCTGAGAAGAGAGACTGAGATAACCGAAGAGAGCTCTCCACGCTGACCGGAGAGAGAGAGAGAGAGAGAGAGATAGAGAGTGAGCGGGAATGAGAGAGAGAGATACCACAAAGTTAGTATAACGATTTTTTTATGGTATTTATATTTTTGTCAAGTGTACTCAATTTTGGCATACTTTAAAACAATGCCAAATTTCGGCACTGTTTTAAAGTGTGCCCAATTGTCATTAAACCGTGCCAGAATTTGGCACAGTTTTAAACTGTGCCATATTTTTAATATCAGGGTGTGATAAATTGTTATTTTCGGTGTAGTGACAAAGCAATGAATATATACATATGCAAGATGAAGATGTAAGGGGGCCACAAAACACAAAGATGACGACAAGAAATTTAACATGGTACGATAAAATTACCTTTGCCTACAACTACCGAGAGAGAATAACTCCACAATATGAGAAAACATGTTCCATGTGTATTATCTTACAAAATTATTCTTACTCTCAACCTAAAATCCAAAGGCACTCAAATCTCACGTTAAAATCAAATTTAGAAACCCTAAATTCCCTCACTTTATCACATCTCTTCTTGATGAATACCCCTCTCAATGTTAATATTATCTTAATGCAAAAATCCTAACATTACTCTATTGATACCCACACTGACACTTTTGAAAACACCCAATATACCCACGCTTAGGCCTAAGTGTGAAAATCTCCAAACATCTTATGGAGGACCCATAAAATGTCCTATGGGTTTTGTCAGTATGAGAAAATTTGAGCACATGGGAGCTGACATGGAGCCCATTCAGGGAAAGGATAGACATGTCTAAATATAATAGCTAACATCAAGGTTCTAAAAAATGCAGGCGTGATCGAGGCGTGGAGGTCAGGCCTTAAGCCTAGGAGGGCCTTAGGCATAAAAAGGCGTGAAAAGGCGTTTAGGCCTTCGTAATATATTTTAATATTTTAGCCATAACAAGGCTATTAAAATACTAAAATTGTACATATCATAAAAATATGTCAGAATATTTGCAAATTAAAATACTATTTAATTATTTCGGATGAGATAATGGTCCGGTTTGTAAAAAAAATCTTTAAAAGACGTTATCGTTTCACCAAAGTATTGTTGTTTTTAGAAAAAAGTGCGCCTTAAGCGTTTTACCAAGAATAAGGCGTAAAAATCTTAAGGCGGGGCGTTTCTCCCAAGCCTCAAGCTTAGGCGGGTTTTTTAGAACAGTGGCTAACATCAAAGGAGTAGATAAGAGAGACCGATTAGTTATAATTGTAACAAAGAAATATACGAAGACTAAGGAATCTCTCCAACTCTATCTATAAATAAAATTTAAACCCCTCAATGAGGGGCACGTTTTGATCTAAAAAATTTGCCAAGAATATTTTTAAAATAATAAAGAAATAAAGAACTCCTCGTGGACATGGGCACGTTGCCGAACTACCTATATCATGGTTCCTTGTGTGTATGATTTTGTTTTTCTCTTTTATCATCTTATTCTATCTGACTTGAGTGACTGTTGAACTAAAGAGCAATTGAATTTTTCCACCTACAATTGTCGTCGTTTGTGGGAATTTTTTTTCCTCAATATCAAAAGACGACACCCAGTTGCATCATGTTTGACACTCGAGAGGAATACTTGGAACCCCACAACTATCATGAGAATTGACACACAACCCATATGTCCCCTATGATCAGATATGTGGTTCAACTTCATCAGGACAAGAGCACCTCTAATTCTCGTTATCAACCCCAAGGGAACAAACTAATTCAAGCAATGAGAGACCACGCTCAATCCAGATATCGCGACTTATAAATGCTTACGAGCAACACCTTCGTGAAAAAGATCGAGCTACTCATTTACATTAGGGGTGAAAATTTATGACACGATCCATTAACACCGTATGAAATCGACATGCTTTAATCGAGTTTGGATATAGACTTAACGAGTTCGAGTTATAAACGAATGGATCCACCAGACTCGTAAAGAAAATGAATCGATTTTGGTTCATGTGGCGCTTTTAGGCCCGCCATACCCGTATAACCTTTAACAATGGGGGTAATTTTAATAATTTGAGGAACCAAGAAGCCCCCCCCCCCCCCCCCCCCAAAAAAAAACCTCCTTACGGATGCTTTCCCTCTCCCTTTCCCTGTACGACCTCATCTCCCCCCTCCAACCCCATGTTCGACCTTCGCCCTCTTCTCCTCCCTCTTACGGCCTCATCTCCCCCATCTCCGACAAGATTTTGCAACGTACCCTAGCTAGACCCACTAACCGCCATAAGGAGGACCCTCCCCGACCAGCTTTTATTCCTCTCCGACTAGACCCTCTCTGATTAGATGATCGACAATAATTTTTGTTCCTTTTATTTAGATTTTTTCTGATCCGGAGTATTATATAATATAAATAAATTTGCTATTTTTTTATCTGGATTTTTTTATAATATTTTTCGCATATACATTTTGTTATAGATGTTCTTTTTGCAAATGTGTTTTTTAGGAAAAAAACATTTTTTTGTAAAATATAAATAGATTACATTTTTTGTCTATGTAATCATAAAATATTTTTGTACTTTTTTTCTAATGTTTTTGTACCTTTTTGTAGATTTTTTTTTACTGAATACACTTTCTTATAGAATATATGTAGATGACATCATTTTGTTCACAAAATACTAAAATAGGTTGCTATTTTTTTTAGATGGATTCATTTGAGGCTACAAAAATTTGAATGACGTTGAGGATAACGCTGAAACTAAATCAATAATCCAGACTCAATAAGAAATGTTAGAGTAGCTCCTCCTTCAAAACACGGTAAGAAGAGAATAACACTGTTCATATGATGCTTGTCAACTAATCAACAACTCCAGACTCAACAACAAACCTACACTCATATGATGGTTGTCAATGAATTAATTTAATATTTATTTATTAAGATTAACTTACTTTCGTTTTCATATATCATAATGTAAGATTTTTATAGATTTGCAACTGTGTTTATCACCGTTCGGCTAAGTGAGCTTCAAATGTATTACAAAGAGCCAACGATTGACCAGTTGACAAAGTTGAACATTCTTGATTTTTGGAGAGGGGAGTAATATCGGTATTCAACATTATCAATTTTGACCCGTGATGTGTTGTCAATCCCAATATCTACCATTGCATCGGAATCTTCAATTAACATTGGTGTCTAATTGCTTGATGAATATTGATGTTCACTTTTACCAAAAAAATGTTCAAGCATTGCTATATACTCGGGATAGATTTTTTGGTAAAAAGTAGGTCCTTTTATTTTGATGGTGCTGATTTACTACTTAAAATTTCTTTTATTTTTGTTTAATACTAAGCTTTTTTTCTTACTAAGTTTTTTGGTTTACTATATTAATGTTTTTTTGTATAGTTGATGAAAGTGTGATAGAATCGGAAGAAACAAATGATGATATGGCTCAATCGAGTCGTCGGGCCAATGCTCAAACATAATTTATGTTGATAATTAAGAGACGGTAGTGAACGTTATCAATGCTAAAGTAGTTTTAACTATTTTTTACCTATCCATTATATTAACTATTTGTGTCTATTGCAATTTTATAGAAAAAATTGATTTGGAGGAGTTGTGATTTGGATGCGATAAATTTATAGAAACTTTCAAGAGATTGGCCCTAGTCTTTATTTTTAGGTTGAATGATTGTGCTATTTTTATTTTGAAGAACAATTTATTTGTATTTACTTGGATTTTAAAGAATAATTGTGTTGCTACTTGTCGGTAGATGATATTATTGTGAAGCTTTAATGATGTTGTTTTAATAATTTAATTGTGGTTGGTTTTGTCTATTGGTGTCACTTGGTGCTTATATTGTTTACTTTGTGTTTAGGCTATTATTATTTACGTTTGCAAGATATTATTTAATTGGTTTTCATTATTATAGAATAAAATTGATACTTGAACATTGAAATTGTGAAATAGTGTCGAGTTAATAATCGGTGGTAAAGGTGTGCCATATGAAATAGGTTAAATGAGTGGAAACAAGTTGTGTCGGGGTAACAGGTGAACACGGGTCTTATCGGGTTTAATAGGTTAACATGGTTCATTTAGTAAATGGTGAAAATGGGTTGTGTCATGTATCCCATTAAGTAAATGAACTGTGTACAAATCTAGTTCTCCCACCAGCTTAGAAAATGAATCGTGTACGGGTGGAACCATTTTTCACACGATTCGTTTATCACCCGACACTAACTTTTAAGGACATAATTTTATAAATGTCCGGGGTAGATTATAGGAATTTTCTATTTTCTCTTAGATCACAGTTCATATGTCTGGTACCGCTACATTCGGCACGTCAACGCGATCATCCTCGACGGCCTGTATCTGAATTCAATGCAACCACCTTCTTCACGTGCATCATGCTACATGCAACATGCTGCTTAGCTCATTCCCACTACTCCACTACGCTCTATCACTGAAATGTTTTATTGGAACCTTAAATATTTGCATAAATATTTGGGAATTGTTTTTGAAAATTATTTTTGAATTCTGGATTAATTTTTATCAAAAGCAGAATTTTTCTAAGTGTACAAGCGAATGGCCTCGATCGATGAGATTGCTCGAGCGACTTTGAAAGTCGTTCGCGCGAGATAGACTGTCGCGTGATATCGTTCGAACAACTTCTGTCCTTTGTTTGAGCGACATGCTATCTCGTTCGAGCGACATGCTATCTCGTTCGAACGAGCCACCGCCTCGATTTTTGTATAAATATCTGATCTCCTTCTACACGTTTTTAAAGTCTTTCTGCAATATCAAAATTATGCGAAAACAGTCCAGAATAAGACTTCACCTTTTAAGGTTTTCTAAACCTTTTTGATTCACAAAACCGATCCCATATATGTGTGTGAATCTTTAAACCTTCAAGAAGATCGTTTACTCATCTGGAGTACTTTGTGAGGAAGACGTTCTCTTCATCACTGCTGACCTACTGGAAAGGGATTGTTCCAGCCTCCGACAACAGAACCGACACCCGAGGGTATTTCTGTGTCACTATATTTTCATTGTAATCCGTTCTCTTACAAAAATTATTGTGAAAATAAAAGGTTTTGCCCCGTTGGGGATTTTTCCTCATATATGTGTCCTTGCATGTTTCATCATCGTATTTAATCACATATAGATGCATGTTTAGGACTTAAGTGGTAAAAACTGTGTTTAATTAAATAACTTCCTTATTTTAACGCAAGCGCACTCCCCTCAAATTGGTATCAGAGCCAGTTACACAATTTTACCGTGTAATTTTCCGCAAAATTTTTCTAAGATATCAATTTTCTGAAAAATTTATTTTTGAAAACGAGTGTGTTCATTATGGAGAAGTTATATAATAAGGTGCCAATTTTTGACGGGACAAACTATGCATATTACAAAGCCCGCATGAGGTCTGCTTTAAAAGCCATTGATGAACGTGTCTGGATTTTGGTTGAAAGAGGGTGGACACCTCCCTCTGTCACCGTTGATAATGTGATCAATTTAAAACCTGTCACTTCTTGAACTAAAGATGAATTTAAATGGTCATCATTCAATTCTAAGGGTCTAAGTGCTATTTCTGGGTCTGTCACACCTGATGAGTTCAAACGCATAATGACGTGTACCACGTCAAAAGAGGCATGGGATGCTTTACAACTCACACATGAAGGAACTAATGTTGTGAAAGAGTCTAAATTGCAAAATTTGACAACTCAATTTGAAACCATCACCATGCATGAGACTGAATGTTTTGATGATTTTTATGCTAGACTTTCTGACATTGTTAATACTGGCTTTAATCTCGGTGAACATATTTCTAATGCTAGAGTTGTTAAAAAGATTCTTCGTTCTTTGCCTAAGCGTTTTATCCCTAAAGTCACTGTGCTAAATTCTATGGGTAATTTTAATATGCTAAAATTGGAAGAACTTGTAGGAGATTTGCAAACATATGAAATTGATATGTTCCCTAAAACTGCTAGGTCTAAAGATAAGGGAATTGCACTTAATGCCCAAGAGAGAAAGAGTGAGGGGTTGGCTAGAAAGAGGGTAGAGTCATCTAGAAAGAGAGAGACTAACACGTCTGATTCTGATTGTGATTTTGACTTAGATGATTTGGCTCTTTTTGCAAAAAAATTCAAGAGGATTCTCAAGTTTAAGAAAAATAGTAATTTTAAAGATAAAAAGAAATTTGAGAGAAATAAGTTTGAAAAGAAAAATGAAAAAGTTTTTAAATATCCTCATAAGAAATAAAGTGAGAGATGCTTTGAGTGCGACAGTAGGGGTCATAGAGCCTTTGAGTGTGCCACACGTCTGAACAGAGAGAAAGGGAAAGCTGTCCTTAATGCTACCCTTAGCGACGACAGTGAGGTCGAGTCGGTGGATTCTGGAGTCGAGTCACCGCATGAGTGTAACTTAATCGCATTCATGGATAGTCATGTGAGCACTTCTAGTTCTCCTCACGACGATGAGGATGATGCTTCACAGGGACACCTCGACAGTGAGAGCGATGTGAGTGAGGGGGAGGATGGCACAAGTGAGAGCGAGAGTGATATTCAACGCACCTACGCCAAGTTATATTCTTAGTCATTTAAAACTAAAAAGAGTAACAAAGCGTTAGTTCTTAAGATCATCGGCTTAGAGGAAGATTTAAGAAAAGCTAGAGAGAGAGAGTCCTCCACCTGCACCGCCCTGAGAGAGAGAGAATCTGCCTGTGTTGAGAAAGAGAGTAATTTTGAGAAAGAGAGAGGGGACTTAACTAAACAAGTGGCTAGTCTTACGAGTGAGATCCATTCCTCCGTGGAGACTCGGAAGAAACTTGAAGCCCTTGTTGCCCAGCTGACTCATGATCTTGAGAAAGCACGGGAAGTCAAGGTACAAATCGAGGACAGATCTGAGAAAATGTGAAAGATGCTCCTCGACCCCACTTTAGGTTTTGGTGATAGGCAGGGAATTGGGTATGATGGTGCCTTCACATCCCAAATTCCGAAACAGTTCCTAAGTTTACTACGACTCCTTATGGCCATCGTCAAAAACCTCACAGGAGAGTTCGACCAAGAAAAGCAAACCAAGGTCCGCTTTTGACTGTGTTCTTTTGTACTTATTACAAAAGAAAAGGCCACCTCAGGGAGTTTTGCTATAGCATGGGTCGGACATGACATACTACTGCTCCACCACATCATACTGATGAGTTTTCTAGTCTAAGAGAGCGAGTTGAGTTCTTAGCTGCCACGTCTCAGAGTTTGATGGAAGAATTTCGACGGATGTCGTTGCCATTAGTGAATGCTTCTCACATTTCAGCTAAAACCAACAACAACAAAGGCGAACAAAAGGTCACCACTTCTTGGGTACCTAAGAAAGATAAAAAGGCCTTCGTTGTTCATGTCACTCTCAAGGCACATAATACCTCACAGTGGTATTTTGACAGTGGGTGCTCCAGACATATGACAGGTGATACCTCATTTTTTACATCTCTTGAGGATTATCAGGATGGTAGAGTCACCTTTGGAGATGGGAGAAAGTCTAGCATTATAGGACGAGGTACTGTAGAGTTACCAGGATTTCCTAAGATAGAGAATGTGTTGTACGTCAAAGGTTTAAAAGTAAACCTTCTCAGCATTAGCCAGCTGTGCGACACTGACTTTGCAGTAAAGTTTGACCGGGACGCGTGTAACGTTTACAATCAAGCTGGTAAACTCTTAATGCAAGGGGTGAGAACCGAGGATAATTGTTATGGGACTGTGCCTACTTCCTCACTTGCCTGAAAAAGCGCCACGATCACTCCTATGGATCTATGGCACCAACGTCTAGGTCACGTAAATATTAAAGATCTCACTCGCTTAGCTAAAAAGGACCTAGTACGTGGCTTACCATCTCTTGGAAGGCCAATTTCGACGGTTTGTGGACCCTGTCAGTTGGGAAAACAAATTCGTAGTCCCCATAAGAAGTTGCATTCCATTACCACCTCTCGTGTTCTTGAGCTTATACACATGGATCTTATGGGTCCCACTCGTACCGAGAGTCTGGGTGGTAAGAGGTATATCCCCGTGATGGTGGATGATTTCTTCAGGTACTCCATTGTAGGTTTTATGAGAGAGAAATCCGATGATGTAGAGTTTTTAACGACCAAGTTCCGTATCCTGTAAAATAAATACGGAGTCACTATTAACAGGATACGTAGTGACAACGACACTGAATTTAAGGAAGCAAAGTTAGATTTATATTGTGATAGCCTTGGGATCAAACATGATTTTTCTGCTGTGAAGACTCCTCAGCAAAATAGGATTGTAGAGAGAAAGAATAGAACGATCCAGGAAATGGCTAGATCTATGCTTCTAGGTCGTAATGTTTCTAGGAGATTTTGGGCAGAGGCAGTATTTACTGCATGCCACACGGTGAATAGGGTTTACCTGTGTCCACACACACTTAAAACGCCTTATGAATTGTGGACAGGAAAGAAACCTAACCTGGCATATTTCCGTGTTAATGCTACATCCTCTGGGATAAAGAGCAATTAGGAAAGTTTGACTCCCGGAGCGACGAGGGAATATTGCTAGGATATTCATCAAATAGCAGAGCATACCGGGTTCTTAACCTAAAGAGCTCTAAGGTTATGGAATCAATAAACGTCACCGTGCAAGATGACGAACCTCCGACAATTATTGATACTAACCTTCAGTGTGAGGATGAGGACTCGTCTGATAGTGATCCACTTGTCCCCCACTTCTGTGTTAGGGGACACACCCGCTTGGGTTCACAAGAGTCATGACCCGTCTTCCATTGTTGGCGATCCCACTCTAGGGGTCAAGACTCATGCTCAGCTAGAGAACGTTGTTAGACACCTTTTCTACACGTCCAAAGTCGAGCCCAAGAATGATAAAGAATAATGTCTGGGAAATTGTTCACCGACCTAGTGAGACTAATGTGATAGGTACCCGGTGGATTTTTACGAATAAAATGGATGAAAATGGTACCATAATCAGAAACAAAGCTAGGTTGGTCTCTCAAGGCTACACACAGATAGAGGGTGTAGACTTTGGGGAGACATTTGCTCCTGTTGTGAGGCTTGAGTACATCCGTCTACTACTCGCCATCGCATGTCATCTGCGCTTCAAGTTATATCAGATGGATGTCAAGAGTGCCTTTCAAAATGGCATTCTCCAGGAGGTGGTTTACGTGGAACAACCAAAAGGGTTTGAAGACCCTCAACACCCGAAGCACGTCTACTATCTGAGAAAAGCCTTGTATGGTTTGAAGCAAGAACCCCATGCTTGGTACGAGTGGCTTACTTCCTATCTCTTAACCCGTGGCTTCAAGAGAGGGGGAGTTAATATGACATTCTTCGTCAGGAGAGATGACGGTGCAATTTTGGTTGCCCAGGTCTATGTGGATGACATAGTCTTTGGATCCACGTGCTCTCAACATGCTCATCACTTTGAAAAGGAGATGAAAAGTGAGTTTGAGATGAGCATGGTTGGTGAGCTTACTTTCTTCCTTGGTCTCCAGGTTCATCAGCTATAGGATGGGATGTTCATCTCCCAATCCAAGTATGCTAGAGACCTAGTGAAGAAATTTGGTTTAGACTCCACTAAGCATGCACGTACACCTATGAGTCCCACTACCAAGCTTAGTAAGGACACTTCAGGCAAGGACGTAGAGCAAACCTTATATCGGAGTATGATAGGTAGTCTTCTCTACTTGACTGCCAGTCATCCCAACATAGCCTTTAGAGTTGGAGTCTGTGCGCGATATCAAGCGTCCCCAAAAGAGTCACATTTACTTGCTCGTAAACGTATTATTAAATACATAAGTGGGACTCTCTCATATGGTATTTGGTATTCCTTTGATACTGATGACTGTCTGTCCGCCTATTCAGATGCTGATTGGTCCCGTGTAGACACCTCATTCTGTTACCCCCAATTTTCCTTAGGTCCCTAGTACCTCCACTTATCACTGTAAACCCTGGTCACGTCTCGAGTACTGACCTGAAAGCCACCGGGCGCTCCCGAGATCTGTTGACCTAAGTCAAATCTTCATCTCGATCGAGGCTGAATGAATCTTTTAAGGGCACTGAATACCCATTCCAACGGTCCATCCCATGCACAATTCCGACTTTCCATGCGGATGAATGATCCGTTTGACTCCGGGAAGCCACAGAACACTTCTCGGGCCCAGTTGACCAAAGTCAACTCCCTAAACCGGGTCAAACTCTTTGTAATGTCGAAGTACATCTCCTAACCTTTCTAATGGCCCTTCCCGTGCACGATTCGGACTTACCATGCGGACGAACGATCCATTTGCGTCCGAACGATTCCCCGTCTAACGGACCGACAAACGCTTCTGAGCCACATTTGACCCAAATTCAACTCCCAAATTCGGGATCAGTCCAAGGACTTTCAAAGGTCTCTAAAATACCTTTCCAACGGTATGCCCCATACGCAATTCTGACCAATGGTTTGCCCTCGGCAGCCAATTTTCTGAAAAAGCCTGAAACCCACTACCAAACGATAGGTCCCAGAACTTGCCTATCGGCACCTTCCTGCCGGAAGGCAGGAAGGGATCTAAGCCGATCGGAAGTCCCCTGGGGCTATAAAAGGAGGCCTTGGCCTCATTTGCAAGGGGAGCTCAGATCAGAAGCAAATCACTCTCAGCAAACCCCCAGAATCCTCTCTGGAGGGTAGCGTGATTTCAACTTCCAAATCCCTTTTTCACTTCCACTTTTCATCATCCCTTTCATCAAACTTGATGAATTAACCACTCTCCATAATCATCCAAGTGCAAGGGCTGATTTTCAACATTCAGGATCAAGCTCAAGGCCGCCAAGAAGGTCCAACTTTCTCAAACTCTCTCCTAAATTCTCTTAAATTTGCAATAACTTTTTTTCTTACTTCGCACTTTTATTATCTAATCTCACACATCATAAATATACTTTTTATCTAGTATTATTGCACATCTCCTA
Organism: Sambucus nigra; assembly: GCA_949130495.1. Classification (NCBI taxonomy): domain Eukaryota; kingdom Viridiplantae; phylum Streptophyta; class Magnoliopsida; order Dipsacales; family Adoxaceae; genus Sambucus; species Sambucus nigra. The sequence goes on along the minus strand of OX422221.1, from coordinate 221,675,094 downwards.
TTTTCATATAAATAAAAACCCAAAAAACAAGAAAAAGATGGTTTGCTAATAAATTCCAAGTAAGGATTCTCACACTTTTTTCACACTTTTCTCAGAACTAAAACACTTTTTTCTACACACACACACATACTTACAAATAAGAGATTTATCCATTTGGATTTATGGGTTAAACCCCACCCCTCGTTTTGTATGCGAACTATGTGGAATTTGATGCCTTTATAGGCTACGTAGGTGTCTCGGGGTAAAACCCAAGACTCGAGCCCTTTTCTCACTTTTCCTCTTATTTTATATCTTCTCTTTATCTCATTTTCCATTACATTCTATATACTTATTCTTAGTAACGTATTATTCCATATGCATTATCGTTCCCTTATAACGATCAATGTAGGGGTAATCACGTAAATCTTATTTTCTACACTAATCTCACATTCCTACGGATGACTCGCTTTGTCTTTCCCATGATACAAGTCGAGGATTCCTACCTCTTATCTATATATACACATGCACACATATCACGGGGGGAATATAAAGGAAAATAGCAAATATCCATGAGAAACCGAAAGGGCGGAATGGGTGCCTAACACCTTCCCATTTGGTAACTAAGCCTCCGAACCCTTCTCGAATCATTTGGTTTCGTACGCACCAGTATGTCTTTGGATGCCATCCTTAGGGGTGGCTCCCCCTTTTCTTTTGTCTGTTTTGAGTAAATTAGACTGGCGACTCTAAATCTCTCTACACTCTCACACCTCACAAAACCGACGCAGACCGAAGCGCTCTCCCGAGAGGGGACGCGCGAGACCCGAAAGATCCCTTCCTCCCTCCGCGGCGGGGATCGAAGATGGCCACAGCCGGGGATGTAGATGGTTATAGGAGCACTTCTGGTGGGTGTTTCTATTTTGGTTCTGCTCTTGTCTCTTGGCTGAGCAAGAAGCAAAATCCCATCTCTTTGTCCACTGCGAAGGCTGAGTATATAGACGCCGGGAGTTGTTGCACGCAACTCTTGTGGATGAAGAAAATGATGGAGGATTATGGGATTTCACAGGACACCATGACCATTTCCTGTGATAACACGAGCGCGATACACATCCCGCAATCCAGTCCAGCATTCGCGCACAAAGCACATCAGGATACGTGATCACTTTATACGTCAGTTAGTTGAGGAGAAAGTCGTATCCCTGAGCTTTGTTCCCACCGATCGTCAGTTAGCCGACATTTTCACGAAACCTTTAGATGCCCTTAGATTTGAGAGTCTCAGGAGGTTTTTGGGGATTTGCACAGCTGACTGAGGGGTTGGTCGATTTATAGAATATGATGCTTTTTCATGTCCATATCATCTGCTTCCTATTGCTAGTCTGTTTTATATGTACCATTGCTTTGTTGTACAACTATTTATTTATTATTTTGAAAAATCCAAAAAGATTTTTGTTTTTGTATATAAATATTTCAGAAAAGCCCAAAAAGATTTTTGTATTTTTTTTATATACATCTTTTATGGATGAACATTTAAGATAGCTAAGTCACAATTTCATTCCATTTATTCCTGTGACTGTGTGTTAGAGATTTGAGACGCTACATCATTTCATCCATGTGCTTTACGTTGTTTGGAGTCTTTGAGATGTAATTAGTGATAGTTTCCGACATGTTTGACTCTATCTCCTTTATTTCACACATGCACGGCTTTATTTGATTATTGTACTTGTCTATCACATGTTGGCTTGAGTGTTTCCATCTCAATTCTGTCTATACAACTTGCAATATGCGATAAAACTTGACAAGATTGGAATGCATGTAAAAACCGTTTTTGTGAGACTGAGTGATTGTTTAAGAACGGGGAGAGGCTGTGAAAGGTAATTCTCTTCTTTGCGCAAAAGCGACCGTCTAAAAGGACCTAAAAAATGGAGGAATTTTATTATCCGGGGTCCAAAGAGGTTAAAAGAGCCCGAAAAAATTAGAAGGCAATAAAAAGCAATTAATGCCATATATGGGCCACTTAGGTTTCACCTTCAATTCTCCAAAGTTTGAGAATTTAGAAAGCCTCTATTCAAAATTAATATTTGAGGGAGTTTGGTTGGAGAATTCAAATGGGTTTGCACTTCCTTGAAAGTCCTGAAAAAGAATGAAATAGTTTTGGACGTTATTGGTGTGGAAATCAATTTGAGCTTTGATTTGTTGATTTGATTGAGTCAATGTCTTATATTTCCACCTTTTTACACCAAAGGAAGACTTTGAGTTCATTCGTTAGGAGTATCCGATATTCATCGTGCACATACGTCATGATTGTATGCATTGATTTTCCTATCACATTTGTTCACATCCCTTCATTTTCGCTATCATTGACTTGGTTGTTTTTGTGATCTTCCATGGTGTGATTCTTTGTTGTATACTATGTGTAAAAATTTTGAAAAATATAAAAATAGCAGTTTATTCCCGTGTGTCATTCTCCATGTGCATTCATTTCTGCTTCTCATATTTGTCTATTTGGGGACATCATAAAAAGGGGGAGAAAAATTATGGGGGAGAATTGTTTGGTTTGGTTGATTTATGAATGATTTGCAAGGTTAATTGGTCATCAATTTTTGCATATCATTATATTTCAAACTGTTGCTTGTCATGGGTATTTGCTTTATCTCATGTGTATAGGTACAACATTGCTCATTATTTGATTACACACCCTGATGAGAAAAGCTTTGGAAGATTTGGAGAGTTGAAGATTTGGAAGACATGTCATTTAATATTCTCAGTTTGAGGGTTTAATGGGGATATTATCTTGTATGTCATTTGATTGTATAATTCGGATTTTTTATGTACGTACCGGCATAGACATAGGGGGAGATTTCTTTCTAGGAATTTCCTGTTTTCTCCTAGATCACAGTTCATATGTCTGATACCGCTACATTCGGCACGTCAACACGATCATCCTTGACGGCCTGTATCCAAATTCAATGCAACCACCTTCTTCACGTGGATCATACTACATGCAACGTGCTGCTCAGCTCATTCCCACCACTCCACTACGCTCTATCAGTAAAATATTTTATTGGAACCTTAAATATTTGCATAAATATTTGGGAATTATTTTTGAAAATTATTTTTGAATTCTATATTAATTTTTTATCAAAAGAAGAATTTTTCTAAGTGTAAAAGCGAATGGCCTCGATCGACGAGATCGCTCGAGCGACTTTGAAAGTCGTTCGCGCGAGATAGACTGTCGCGTGATATCGTTCGAACGACTTCTGTCCTTCGTTCGAGCGACATGCTATCTCGTTCGAACGAGCCACCGCCTCGATTTTTGTATAAATATATGATCTCCTTCTACTCGTTTTTAAAGTCTTTCTGCAATATCAAAATTTTGCGAAAACAGTCCAGAATAAGACTTCACTTTTTATGGTTTTCTAAACCTTTTTGATTCACAAAATCGATCCCATATATGATTGTGAATCTTTAAACCTTCAAGAAGATCGTTTACTCATATGGAGTACTTTGTGAGGAAGCTGTTCTCTTCGTCACTGCTACCCTACTGGAAAGGGATTGTTCCAGCCGCCGACAACAGAACCGACACCCGAGGGTAATTCTGTGTCACTGTATTTTCATTGTAATCCGTTGTAAGCCGTTCTCTTACAAAAATTATTGTGAAAATAAAAGGTTTTGCCGCGTTGGGGATTTTTCCTCATATATGTGTCCTTGCATGTTTCATCATCGTATTTAATCACATATAGATGCATGTTTAAGACTTAAGTGATAAAAACTGTGTTTAATTAAATAACTTCCTTATTTGAACGCAAGCGCACTCCCCTCATAACTCGACTTGACACGAATCGTTGCCACCCCTACATAAAACGATAAGAGAACAACAACCTCCAACACCTTCTTGGCACGATCGATCATGACTCGTAGCCAAGAAAGGAGTGCACAACATCACATGGATCTCACCCCTGAGGTAAATACCGTGCAAAATACACTCACCAAATCTCATACCTTGAGAAAGGGGACCATCTTTCATGGAGTTGGATGAACAACCAATGCACTGTGGGGATCACACGAAAATATAACTATCCAGGATGTCCCTCATAAGCTATATAAAGTCTCCTTTCACCCAGTTCATTGAGGAATTGGAGACACCAAATAAATTTGCATCACCTAAGTTCAATATCTATTATGGAAAAATAAATCTCACTAATCATGATTCCATGATGTTATGGAATAACAAGTGATGATGCTGAAATCTAGCACCACCAGATAAGTGATGATGAGCTCAAACAATAGTAACCATGGAAGTCATAGAGATGTAAGTGTATAAGCATATAGAAGGAGACGAGTATAAGAGGAATAAGACAATGATGTATAGTGGTTCAGAAAATTAGGCCTACATCCACGGTGAGTGTGTGATCCACTAAGTATGGGCACTAATGGCCTTGGATACAATGCACATAAGATAAATTTCTCTCTCTACTGTGTGTATAAGCAGAATTTTTTCTAGGGTTATAATTATCCATCCATCCCCCTGTAGGGTTGTAGGTGACAAGTATATATAGGTCTTGGGGGGTGTAGTGTACCCCCCAAGTATGCATGGTGCATGTGAATGATGATCTAACCAATATCCTATTGACACCTATAGATGCCAAATGATGACATAATATTCCCTCACGTGAGGGTGTGATTTTTTTATAACGGTCTTCCACGTGCCATGTGAGCCTCACGCGCACTGTTCCACGCGTCTCCCAAGCCACACGCTATGATGATGTCACCCTCGGCCTTTGATATGAGGTCGAGGGAAAAGTTCCTTCCGACAGTGAGTCTGGCCTAATTTGGGCCTCGTACTGTCATACCCTCGGAGGGTCTTCTGGAGCCCAATGGTGGGTCGGCCCCTTGGAGGGCTGTCTGGGCCTGATGAAGGGTCGGCCCCTTGGAGGGTCGTCCGGGCCTGATGGAGGGTCGACCCCTTAAAGGGTCGTCTGAGCCTGATGGAGGGTCGGCCCCTTGGAGGGTCGTCTGGGCCTGATGGAGGGTGAGACAATCTTGGGCTCGTCTTGTTGGAGGGCACCCTCGGCCTGACCGAGGATATATATGGGCATATCAATCACCCCCAGCCCTTAGCCATAGATGTTGTTGAGATGGTTGAGGGGTGGTGTTGTAATTGAGATGGGTGTATAATCAGTTAGGTGGGTGACACCTGTTAAGCTGATATGACACCTAAGCAGGTACTCATTATCGTTTTAGTTTCCAAGGCATGGTGGTTGCATACTTTGCCTGGGGCTTTGTGCCCTAATGATGCCCTCCTCGTGGGCTGCGCTCTTCATTGGTTAGTGGGCCCACTCATTGGCACGGTATTTACATAATTTTTTAAAGTTTCTCTTTCTTCATCTTCTTCGCGCCTGAACTCTCTCTCTCTAGCTTCCTGTCTTCTAGCTATTTCTGCAGTTTCGAATCTTCAAGTTTGGTAGCTTCGTTATTTCTCCTCAGGTAACACCTCGACCCTAGTGCCCTACTTATCTTCATTTCTATTTGTTTTCCTATTTTAAGCTCGTAGGGTTAGATTCTTCTTAGTCTCTTCCATAGCTTTTTCGGTGTGACCTCTAGTAAGCTGTTCTTGAATTGTTCTTGATAGAAAACCCTTCAATTCCTTGGTGTTGATCGAAAAGTCCACCCTGGTCAATTGTGAGATTTGTTTGTAGTTAGGTTACCCAAATTCTTCCAAGTGTAGGTTCTCCCCCTTAATGCTTAGGAGGCTTTATAATTTAGCCGAGGAGTTCCCATCCTTGTGAGAGAAGCTTTTCATAGAGATCAGACGAATATAGGAAGAGGAGGAGAGGAGACGAGTGGCCGAACCTAATTGGGTACGACCCATTTTTCCCATTCCTCTTGCCACAATGAAGCCATTTGAGCCGTCTGAGTCTTGTGGGTCGTCCTATCGTCCAACCGAGAGTTATTCAGGAGAGATGGATGAGAGAGCATCATCGCCCACTGGCGCTGGACCTTCTGGGAGAGGAGAGGCATCTGACCTAAGCCCAGGCCGACAGACCGAGGGTATGGTTGCTTCCGAGGATGTCCCTGTGACTACTTTATCTCCATATGCCTTCCAGATGGCTTTTCCCTAGAGGTCTCTGACAGGTGATGAGGCCGAGGTAGAGGGGACTGAGAACGAGGGTGAGGACTCAGATGTTGACCCAGTTGACACCTCCCATGCCTCGTCCTATATCTCCTTAGTCAGGGATCGTGACCTCTTGCTGTGGAGGCATGCCTATGGAGTGTCCCCCAATATAACTATGAGGGTTCCCTCTGAGTCTGAGAGGGTCTTCGAGGGTGAAGAGGGAGAGGTTGCAGTATACAAATAAATGTTTAAGGTTGGTGTCAGATTCCCTCTGCATCCTGCTGTCATAGATATCTTGTCATCCCTCGGCATTGCCCCCTCTCAGCTTCCTCCCAACTCCTGGAGGAAGATCCTTAGCTACATCTCTCTGTGGAAGAATGGTTTCACTAATGAGCCCTCGGCCAACGTATTTTTGGCCTGTTACAATATCACCTCCTCGTCCAAACAGCCTGGGTACTATCACCTGGGGGCGAGGAGGTCTGACAAAAAACTCCTCCACGTGGCACAAACCTCCAACCACGATTAGAAGAAGAGATTCTTCTTTGTATCTGGAGAGTGGGAGTTCTCCGCCGAGGCACAACCTGTAGCCGATGGTCCGAGGGTCCCCAGAAGATGGTCTAACCCTTTAATGAAGGTCAGGTCAGACCCATGACTTAGTCTGGAAGAGAAAGACATAGTTGAATATCTGAGAGGACGAGGGAGAGGGAGAGGGAGAGGGAGAGGGAGTGAACTTCCAAAGTTTGAAGATCTGATGACCCCTCGGTTCCTCAAGGAAGCTGGTCTGAGGGTCGGCCCCCTGACAGAACTATGTGAGTTACATTTATTTTTCCCATTCTTTATTTTTTTCAAGTGTTTCATCTTTGCCTCTGCATTTTTCTGACATGTCGTCCTCCTTTCAGGTCGTCCCTCTGGTGTATCAGATCAACTTTGGGAAATGACTGCTCCCAGTTTGCTATCAGGTCTAGTCAAGAAGAAAGGCAAGGAGCCTCAGCAAGCTCCGGGGAAGACGAGGGCCGTGGGGCCGACGCTTGTTAAGCCGACTGCTGACAGTCATAAAAGGAAAGAGCCTGAAGCTCCTGCTGACCCTCAGCCGGACTCAAGGACGAGGGCGAGGGTAGATTCGTCTGAGGGGACTGGCTCCTCTTCCAGCATGGGGGCCTTCTGGTCCCAGAACTTGGAGCTTCTGAAGGTCAATCCATCTTCCCTTATCGCGAACCTGAGGGCAGCCAAGGCATCCATGTTTTTTGCCCCCTCGGCTGCTGATTATGAATTTCTGTCAAAGATGCCTCCAGCAAAAGTGTATGACTATGGTCTGCACGCCCTAACTCAGGTATTTATTCTCCCTTCATTTCTTTAGTTGCATTTTTTTTTCACAAACTATTTTCTCGGCCTCTTAACGAGTGTCTGTCATTGTTCTGTGCAGTCTGTATGCGCCTTTACCTTGGCCACTAAGTGGATGGATGAGAACCAACAAAAATTCCATGAAGCAGAGAGATCCATCCAGCACGAGGCTGATTTGCAGATAGAGCTGGAGACTGCAAGGGATGAGCTAGAGAGTGCTAGAATCGAACATGCAAGGGTTCTGGATGAGATGACGAGGCTGCATAATGCAGACATGGCAGCCAAGGACTTACTTATAAAGGAGAGGGATGAGGCCTTGACCAACATGGGTGCTCAGCACAAGACTGAGCTATCTGAGGCAGTGAAGAAGGTAGAGGCCGATGCTATGGAGGACTACAAACTCTCAGACGAGTTTCAAGGCTTCGGTCTTGAGTACTTAGAGAGGGGGATTTGGACGGCCTGTCGATGGGTCGTCCTTAAGTTTGCTGATGCAGTATCGTCCGTCCGCCCCTCTCTTGAGGCAGTTCAACTGGACGATCCACTTATTGCTGAAGCCCTAGCCCAAGTGGAATCTTTGCATGTAGAAGGCACAGGTACGTCTGAGGCTCGGCCTGTCATGGTTATAGAAGAATCTCCAATAGATGTTGAGGCCTTGCCCTCTGACATTGCTCAATAGGGTGGCTGTCTGTAGACCATACCCTCTTCGTGTAATTAATATTTTTGTACTCTTTTATCAGAGGAACATCTTCATTTTGTAATGTAATTTAATGCCTCTTTCTTCTGTATTTGTCTCTCGTATGACTTTCATTGTGATGTTATTAACAATATCACTAACCCCTCCCTCGTCTTTCTTGAGGGCAATGGTGGGGTCGTCCCCTCCATTGACCCTCATTATAGGCCGAGGGTTATAATAACCGAATTAATGATTTTAAAGTCTTCGCTCGTCTTTCTTGAGGGCAATGGTTGGGTCGTCCCCTCCATTGACCCTCATTATAGGTCGAGGGTTATAATTACCGAATTAATGGTTTTAAAGTGTTCCCTCGTCTTTCTTGAGGAAAATGGTGGGGTCGTCCCCTCCATTGACCCTCATTATAGGCCGAGGGTTATAATTACCAAATTAATGGTTTTTAACAAAGTCTTCCCTCATCTTTCTTGAGGATAATGGTGGGGTCGTCCCCTCCATTGACCCTTATTATAGGCCGAGGGTTATAATTACCAAATTAATGGTTTTTAACAAAGTCTTCCCTCGTCTTTCTTGAGGACAATGGTGGGGTCGTCCCCTCCATTGACCCTCATTATAGGCCGAGGGTTATAATTACCAAATTAATGGTTTTTAACAAAGTCTTCCCTCGTCTTTCTTGAGGACAATGGTGGGGTCGTCCCCTCCATTGACCCTCATTATAGGCCGAGGGTTATAATTACCAAATTAATGGTTTTTAACAAAGTCTTCCCTCGTCTTTCTTGAGGACAATGGTGGGGTCGTCCCCTCCATTGACCCTCATTATAGGCCGAGGGTTATAATTACCAAATTAATGGTTTTTAACAAAGTCTTCCCTCGTCTTTCTTGAGGACAATGGTGGGGTCGTCCCCTCCATTGACCCTCATTATAGCCGAGGGTCGTTCTCTGAAGATGTTTCCATGCATACTAGAACTGATAAACACAAGATGAGAGGAAACACTGACATTTCTCATTAATTTTCCAAGTGTTCTATTGGAGCAACACCTATTACAACTGTCATTCGATAGGACTTTACAAAACTACTGATAGTATTTCTTCAAATGATCTGCATTCCAGGGGTTGGAAAAGGGTTCCCCCTCTAGGTTTTCTAATCTATAGGTCCCAGGGACGACTTCATCGATGACCCTATATGGGCCATGCCAATTAAAATGGAGCTTGTTGGGCTTCTGCCAAGTCTTTTTGAGGACCAAGTCCCCCTCCGTAATTGGTCTCTGTTTCACCCTCTAATTGTAAAACCTTGCAGTCCTCTCGGCATCTTCCCGCCTTTCCTCAATCAGGTCTAAGTCGAGTCTCCTCTCTTCTGTATTTCTCTGGGGGTCATACATTTGGACCCTATGAGTAGGAAACCCAATCTCGGTGGGGATGACGGCTTCTGAGCCATAAGCTAGCATGAATGGGGTCTCTCCGGTAAAGGTCCTCGCTATCGTCCTGTAGGCCCACAGCACGGCGTATAACTCCTCGACCCATATTCCTTTTGCCTCCTCAAGCCTCTTCTTGATTCCATCTAGGATTGTCCTGTTTGTAACTTCTGTTTGCCCATTGGCCAGAGGTCGGCCCGGGGTAGAAAAAATTGTTTGATACTCACCCTTTCACAGTACTTCTGTAGAGAGGTATTCTTGAACTGAGTCCCGTTATCCGAGATGAGGATGTTGGGGAGACCATATCTGCATATAACATTTTTCCAGATGAACTGGAAGGTCTTCTGCTCTGTAATTGTGACCATCGATTCGGCCTCCACCCATTTTGAGAATTAGTCAATCGCTACGATGAGGAACCGATAGTTATTGGCTGCCCTTGGCAAGGGTCCTACTAGGTCGATCCCCCACACTGCAAATGGCCATGGGGATGTAATGGAGGTAAGAGGTTGATGGGGTTGATGAGGGATGGTGGAAAATCTTTGGCATTTGTCACACTTTTTTACATATGCCGCGACATCTTTCCCCAAGGTCGGCCACCAGTATCCTTGGGTGATCACCCTCTTTGCTAAGGATCTGCCCCCAACGTGGCTTGAACATGATCCTTCGTGCACGTCTTGCAAAATGGAATGGACTTCAGATGGGTGCACACACCTAAGTAAGGGGAGCAAAAACCCCTTTTTGTATAAGGTGTCCCCAATGACGGTGAATTTTGCAGCCCTGTATATCAGCTTCTTCCTTTCTTGCCTTGCTTCTGGCATCTCTCCCTCTTTAATGTATCTGATCAGAGGGTCCATCCATGAAGCTTCCTGAGAAACATTCAGGCAATAGCTAAGTGTTCCCTCAGCATCTTCAATAGTTGGTCGAAGCAAAATTTCCACTGGGATCGTCCTCCTGATGTTTGTCCTAGTCGTCGGGGCCAACCTAGCAAGGGCGTCAGCTCGACCATTATCGACCCTAGGTATCCTCTTTAAACTTACTTCTATGAAGATATTCACTAATGATCACACCTTCTCAAGGTACCTAGCCATCCTCTCGTCATTGGCCTCGTAGGCTCCTAGTATCCGATTCACTACTAGCCTTGAATCACTATGAACCAAAATCTGGCCGACACTAAGAGATTTGGCCAAGGAGAGGCCTGCTATCAAGGCCTCATATCCGGCCTCGTTATTGGAGGCCTTAAAGTTGAACCTCAGGGCGTACTCAATGTCTGTGCCATCGGGTGCTGAGACTATTAATCCAACTCCACTCCCGCTTTCGCAAGAGGACTCGTCGACGAAGAGACTCCACACGGTATGTTCTTCTGAGAAACTTCCCTCGGTGACTGACCCCTGTCTAAAGATATATCTTCCCTCTTTGTTTTCATCCACTTTCCTTCTAGCGGTGCTTATCCCCGCCTTATTTAATAGGTGTGTCGGTGAGCCCACCTTGTTGAGTATCTATCTTCCCGAGTCTCTCACCCTCGGCTTAATCATCTTCCTAAGTAAACTCGGCCATGAAATCTGCCAATGCTTGCCCCTTAATGGCCGTCCTAGGCTGATACACAATTTTAAACTCCCCCAGCTCTATAGACCAGGCCATTAGCCTCCCTGATTTTTCAGGCTTATGCATAACCTGCCTAAGGGGAGAGTCAGTGAGGATGACCATTGTATGGGACTGGAAGTATGGATTCATCTTTCTTGATGCATGGATCAAGGCATAGGACAACTTCTCCATCCTTGGATATCTTTTCTCTGCCCTCTGGAGTGCCTTGCTATTAAAATACACAGGCTTCTGTACCCCGTCTTCGTCTCTCACAATGGCTGCACTAATGGCTAACTCTGAGACGACGAGGTACACATAAAGTCGTTCACCCTGCACGGGCCATGACAACAGCAAGGGAGACCCCAGGTATGACTTTAACTCCTTGAAAGTCTCATCACACTCTTCACTCCATTCGAAGGATTTTCTGAGAATTTTGAAGAATGGTAGACACCTGTCTGTGGCCCTAGACACGAATCTGTTCAAGGCAGCAACTCTCCCTGTGAGTCTCTGAACATCTTTAATGGACTTGGGGGTCTTCATCTCTACAAGGGCCTTTATCTTTTCTGGATTGGCCTCGATGCCTCTTTGGTTGACAATGAACCCCAAGAACTTCCCTGCTCCGACCCCGAAGACACATTGGCCGGGTTGAGCTTCATCTAGTATTTGTCCATCGTATTAAAAGTCCTCTCCAGGTCTGCCACATGATCCTCTGCCTTCAAACTCTTAGTCTGCATGTCATCTACATAGACGTCCAAGACTTCCTAATTTGGTCTTCGAACATTTTATTTAGGAGGTGCTGATACGTTTCCCCTACATTTTTTAGGCCAAAAGGCATGACCCTATAACAGTATGTCCCCTTGTCAGTAATGAAGGCTGTCTTTTCCAAGTCTTCAGGGTTCATGAAGATCTGGTTGTACCCTGAATAGGCATCCATGAAGCTCATGAGCTCATGGCCTGCGGTAGCATCTACCATCTGATCAATGCGGGGGAGATGGAAGCTATCTTTGGGACAATGCTTGTTGAGGTCTGTGAAGTCTACACACATTCTCCACTTTTTGTTGGCTTTTGGGTCAATGACAGCATTGGACAGCCATTCAGGGTAGATGACCTCTCTGATAAACTCAGCATCTTCCAGCTTCTTGACCTCATCCCTAATGACCTCATACTTTTCTCGAGAATAAATTCTCCTCTTCTGCTTAACTGGCTTTGCACCCTCTACCACGTTGAGCTTGTGGCTCATAACTTCGGGGTCGATCCCCGGCATATCTGTGTGACTCCATGAAAAGACGCTTTGTCTTCTCTTCAACAGTTTAATGAGGTCTTCCTTGATATTTGGCTTCAGAGACTTGCCGACTTGGACGGTTTTTTTGGGTCATCCTCATTGAGGATGATGGATTCTACCTCTTCCGTGGCCTCTCTTTTCTTTAGCTTCGTCTCATCCCTGGGGTCTAGGGTATCAATATTGTAAGTGGTTATAGCCCTCTTGTGTGCCTCTCTTTCTTCAGTGGAGTTGTAGTAACATTCTCCCGCTATCGTCTGGTCTCCTTGAACTTCCCCCACCCCGTAAGGGGTTGGAAATTTAATCATCTGATGGACTGTAGATGACACAGCTTTGAACCCTTTGAGGGCTACCCGTCCCAGTATAATATTGTAGGCTGAAAAGACATGTTCATCCATCACAAATAAGCTGACCTTCTTTGTAAGCCATCTCGGCCACTCGTCCCCCATCCTGACATCGGCCTCATACACTCCAAGTGGATGAACCTTTTCTCCACTGAACCCAATCAATGGGTGATGGTATGGGACGAGTCTAGCAAGGCTGAGACCTAAAGCTTTGAAGCATGGCCAAAACATCACGTCTGCAGATGAGCCTCCATCTAGCAGGATCCTCGACACCTCGCACCCGTGCACCCTGGTAGTGATAACGAAAGGGTCATCATGTGGGGCTAATAGGCCTTTGAAGTCCATTCTTGAGAACATCACAATCAGAGTATCCATATCGACCTTCTTCCTATTTTTTGACTTTGCCTCCAGAGAGGTTGAGTGTACTGTCTTCGCCACTGCCTTGGCACGTGGGCCTTCCTATCTACGACCTCAGAACCTCCTCCTGCTAGACCCTCGGAGATCATTCCCACTCCAAGCGAGATTATATTAAGCCTCTTGAAAGGGCCTTGGTCGTCTCTCGACGGGAGGTCAGGGTCGTCCTCATCATCAGAAGGGTCGTCCCCTTATTTTTGAGGACCTTCTTTACATGCATCACCTCGCTTTTTCCTGGGGTCATCCCCTCGACCCCTCTTGAAGGTACCTCTGTCGACGTACTTTCTGAGCTTCCCTTCTTTCAGCATCTTCTCAATCTCATCCTTCAGAGCAAAGCATTGGTCTGTTATGTGGCCATGGTCTTGGTGAAATTCGCACCATAGTTTTTATTCCTCATGTTGGGGGCTGCCCTCAACTTTTCAGGCCACTTCAGGGATCGGTCACTCTTTATTTCATTGAGAATATGTTCACAGCTGACCGTTAGTGGGGTGTAACCAGCGAACTTGTCGTCTGTAGACCTCTTCTTCTCCTCTTTGTTCTTCTTGGGGTATTTACCCCCACTAGCGCCTCCTTTTTCGTCCTCGTATTTTGCGGCCATCGCCTCTTCGGCGTTCATTACCTTTCCTGCCGTTGAAAGCAATTCAGCCATCGTCCTCGGAGGGTCTTCAGCAAGCTTCCATAACAGCTTCCCCTTTTGGAGTCCTCCAATCAGGGCTGTCATAGCTATGCTCTACTCATAGTCTTCCACTTCCAACTTCTCTTTGTTCAATCTGGCTATGTAGTCCCTTAGACTCTCATTCTTCCCCTGCTTAACATAGAGAAGGTGGGTGTCTTCTTCTATGGCCTCATCCCGAAGCAAAAGTTGTGGATGAATCGGTCTGCCAACTGCTTAAAGTTTTTAATAGAGTTTTTTTGGAGAGACGTGTACTAGACATGTGCAGCCCCAGTCAGGGTACCAGAGAAGGCACGACACCTCATCTCATTTGAGATAGAGTATATGTCTGTCGCTGATTGGTACATCTCAACATGGTGGACAGGGTTAGTGCTCCCGTCATATCTTGGGGTGACCACAGGTGGATTGAACTTTGATGGCGTAGTGAAGTTGACTATCTTTGTCACAAAGGGTGAGCCTATGGTGTATCCCTTCTGAAGAGGGTTTCGGCTTTTTAGTATATAGCCAATCTTATCCTCCAATCGTTGGATCGAGTCATTCCACGGCCTCGTAGGGTTGGATTGGCCGATGTTATCCCCTGTCGCCTCTTCGAGATGGGATGAGGGTTTTGCCGCGGCCGGCCTGTGTCGTCTATTTACTTCCCCCTGGCCGTCGTCCCGTCCCAGGGGCCGGCCCCGCGGGGTCTGTCATCTGCTGCCTCCCTTCTGGACCTCACGACGCTCCTTGATCTGGATAATTTTTCTCGCAGGTCATTTACTGGGCCCAGCCTCTCAAAGGCTGACCCCTTGCTCAAGCGATCAAAAGCGGAGCCTCTTGGGCTATCATCAGGATTCGGTCTCCCGCACCTCCCTCTACTCTCCCGAAGAGGTCATACAGTGTTATTGGAGACTTCATATGGTTCCCAGCATTCTATGGGGGCCTCCTCCCCCTCCAGATCATCATACCTGTCTTCAGGGCAAGGGTTTACTTGCCTCCCCAGGCGTAGACGCCGGGGGTCAGCAACATCCCTACGCCTCTGAGGGGGTGGCAGGTCTTTGCGTAGTGCCTGGGGTGGTCCCCTGGCCTCATGCTATCCTGGAGCTGCTGCTGGAGTAATCATCTCAGGTGATACCCCTGGTGGTCTTAGTATGTTCTGGCTCAGAGCTGTGAACTGCTCCTGCATGATCCACTGGCTTGCTGCCAGAGACTTCAAGGCTGCCGCCACATCAGCCATCCCAGATTGAGGTGGCGGCTGACTGGAGTTGGGTCCTACTCCACAATCCGATGGAGGGAGTGGTGGTGGTGGCATCTCCGGTGCCGTATGTTTGAGCTGTGAACAGCTGAACTGGAAAAAAAGACTGGTGAGCTTGAGAACCTTAATAGGTCTCTTTCAATGGTGAACCATATCCTCTCAGGGAGAGAACTGGCTCACCACCAGAGTGCCCAGTGAGGTCAAGCTGTATTCAAAGAAGAGATGTCTTCTCGTTCCCACAGACGGCGTCAAACTGATGATACTGAAATCTAGCACCACCAGATAAGTGATGATGAGCTCAAATAATAGTAACCATGGCAGCCATAGAGATGTAAGTGTATAACCATATTGAAGGAGATGAGTATAAGAGGAATAAGACAATGATGTATAGTGGTTCAGCCAATTAGGACTACATCCACGGTGAGTGTGTGATCGACTAAGTATGGGCACTAATGGCCTTGGATACAATGCACATAAGCTCACTTTCTCTCTCTACTGTGTGTATAAGCAGAGTTTTTTCTAGGGTTACAATTATCCATCCATCCCCCTATAGGGTTGTAGGTGACAAGTATATATAGGTCTTGGGGGGTGTAG
This sequence comes from Sambucus nigra, assembly GCA_949130495.1. Taxonomy (NCBI): domain Eukaryota; kingdom Viridiplantae; phylum Streptophyta; class Magnoliopsida; order Dipsacales; family Adoxaceae; genus Sambucus; species Sambucus nigra. The sequence goes on along the minus strand of OX422221.1, from coordinate 221,659,452 downwards.
TGTACCCCCCAAGTATGCATGGTGCATGTGAATGATGATCTAGCCAATCTCCTGTTGACACCTGTAGATGCCAAATGATGACATAATATTCCCTCACGTGAGGGTGTGATTTTGTTATAATGGTCTTCCACGTGCCATGTGAGCCTCACGCGCACTGTTCCACGCGTCTACCAAGCCACGTGCTGTGATGATGTCACCCTCGACCTGGCCGAGGATATATATGGGCATATCAACAACAAACCACTAAAGTACCAATTGTTCCCCTCTTTTGAGAGACGCGACCCAAAAATTGTTTGAAAAGCTCCCATCCAAGTCAATCTTATGTTTAAAACATTTCGTTGAAGCCTCTCACTGCCATGTTTATTATGAGAAAATCCCACCCAAAGAGAATGAACTCCCTTATCATGACAAAAAAGAAACAATAGGAGACTCTACGGGAATACGCCTAGAGATATTGGGAAGTGTATAACTAGGTAAAGGACTGCACTAAGCAATTTGTTGTCAATCCTTTAAAATCGATCTGTCGAACCAATCTATGTCATATCAATCACTTACCATTAAAGAAGTAACTATTGTTGACGACATCATGTTATTAATAGGATAGTATGCCAAAGGGAAGGATGTGATCATGAGTAAAAACTATGATAACAATCGAGAAAAGTCGAGAAGGAATGAAGACAAGGGAGCTACCCCCAAGAAAGAGATATATAAACATTATGATGGACATAAATGGGCTAAAATGTCTAACCCGACCAAGGCTCACAAGGTTATTGACATGATTTTAAGGAGATAATATGTAAGATCCTGTCCATAATTAAGGATTGAAAGTATTTCAAGTGACCGAGAAAATTGTTGGAGTTCCATTATATAAAAATATCTCCTTGATATGGTCATATCAAAATGACTGTGGGCATAAAATAAATAACTGTAAGGCTTTGAAGTCACACCTAGAAGAATTAGCTTAGGCCGGCCATCTGGACAACTATGTAGATAAGAGAAGTAATAAGAGTCAAATAATGAATGACTAAAAACCAAATAATATTATTGGCGATAACGAGATGCTGCATACATATGTTGTGATCTATGGGGATTCTAGCCCAACCAAATAAAGGGAAATGCATTCAAGATGGAAATAAAGAAGATCATAATTGTAATAGAGGACTTTCTAATCGACCCAAGAAAGATGACCTTCAGAAAGTATTCTTAACCAAAGGAAATGAACTACACCAAGCATATAGTCTTCATTAAATAAGAATTGGTCGGGGTTAGTACCCCCCATCATGATGCTTTAGTAATCATGCTCAGGATCACCAACTAGAATGTGAACAAAATCTTTGTTGACTAGTGAGTTAATCGACAGTCATGTATCTTACATTATTTAACCAACTTAACTTGTGATTGGAGGATTTGAAGGAAGACATAATTTCTCTATTCAGATTCGTTGGTAAAATGACCATTCCCTTCGAAAAGGTAACAACCCTAATATGGGAAGGAGGCATCTCAAAACTTATTAAATTCTCGATTGTCGACATAGATTCTCCATACAACACCATCCTAAGTAGGGGATGGATGTATGTGATGAAGGAAGTTCCTTCTACCTACCATTAAAAGCTCAAATTCATTCCTGAATGAGGAGTAACAATGATTTATTACCAAAATCAAACATTATTGAGAAAAAGAATAAGGAAAAGGTGGATGAGGATACTCCAAGTAAATTATAGGCCTCCTATGTGGAGGATACCAGACCCGCTTCAGCCGATAAGATCATGGAACCTCTTGAAGAATTATCATTTGATGATGATCACCCCATAAAATGTTCCTCATTTGAAGTACTTTGATGACTGAAGTAAAGAGTGAATTGGTCGCCTTTCTCACGGAAAACCAGGATGTATTTTCTCGGCAATTATATGACACACCTGACATAAGTTCAAAATTCATATGTCATAGACTTCACGTAAACCCGTCCTATCCCCCGGTAATACAAAAGGCTCATCGAATAACACCCGAAAGGGACAATACATATGAAGTGTGAAAATTTTTGAAGGTAATGTCTATTAAGGGAGTCCAGTTCTCTCTATGTATTTATTACCCCGTAGTGGTAAGGATGAGTTGATGAAAGTTGAAAGTTTTCATTGACTTCACCGGCCTAAAAAAAGTAGGCCTAAACGATATTTTCCCCTGACCAAAAATAGATCAGTTAATTAAAACAAGACGAGTCATGGTACAATGAGCTTTTAGAGGCACACTTAGGGTATCACTAAATTCCTGTGTTTGCACCAGACCAGGAGAAACACCATTCATCACAACTCTTACATTTATCTACCATGATTCCTTACGGACTTAAAAATGCATAAGCAACCTATCAACGATTGTTGACAAATATGTTTAGAGAACAAGTGGGAGACACAATGGAGGTGTACATAGATGACATAATAGTAATCAAAGAGAAGATCAACCACGTACGGACATGTTTAGTACCCCTTAGAGGTTTTATTTTGTGTTGGCTTGATTCCAGAACCAACTTTCAAGTAGTAGTGTATCAAGCCTATTGAGCTGTAATGTTCCATTAAGTGAAGACAAAGGGATGAAGCATCATGAAAAAGATTATTGAACTAGATTAGACATATTCCATATAATATATTTGGTAAAGGTAAAAGTTATCAATGTTTTTTTATTTCCTTATAGGGTACTTTATTTCTAAGAAGTTATAGGACATGGGTTTGATGAAAATAAATATGAAAAAAACATTTTTTTTTATTAAGGGTTAAAATCAATAGATCTCGTTCAAACAAGGTCACCCTTGATCGAAGATGGTTTTGAATGAGTTCTTGATTATCGAGGCAGTGGGTATTGATTGAAATGAACTTTAAATAGGTTCCCTGAATCAAAGTTGGTTTTAAACAAGGGACCAATATGTTAAAAAATTAACGCACGATAGAAAATATCAAACGAGAACCCCTCGTTTGAAAGCTCTCTTTCGAACGAGGTCTCCCTGGTTCGAATGAGGTTCTTAATCTTAGAAATCTTGTTGAATTAACCTATTTTACTTCTAAACTATTTGAAAACCTTTAAACACTTGTTCCAAAGAATAAAGCCTAGTTTTTTCAAAACCCTAATTTGGTTGTGCATGAGTCCTTTCTGTTTATGAGATCCGATCAACTCCATGTAATAAAAATAAACTACAGGTTTATAAATCTCCTGAAATCTTTTACTTTCTATAATATAGCACGTTGGATTACATATAGGTTAGTCGTCACCTAATGAGATCGATAGATATTAAGGCCTTGGAGGGTGTGCAGCTGATTACTAGACTTTAAGGGCTATTTCTAGTACGGTGTGGGGGGGGGGGGGGGGGAGTGGGAAGCAAGGAGAAAAACCCAAGGGAGTGACCACGTGGGAGTACACATCATCATATATGTAAGACGTGTTCGTGTCCTTATTAAGTCATGTAAACATTAATTTTTATACTAGTGAACTTATAATTGGGTTAGGGTGATAATGGTTTTTACTACAAGGGTTTCCACTCTAAATATTATTGTATGCTTGTGTGATTGGTTTTATTGCTTCCGCTAAAAATCACCAATTTTATGTTATTTGGATTAATTAATTTTATTCAGTAAAATTAAAATTTGGTTCAAATTAAAAATGATTTAATTTGCTTTACATGTTAATTAATTAATCAGAATTGAAACCTTAGGCACACACCTATTTCAAACTAGTATAAGGGCCTACTTTATCGTGAATCTGAGAGGTATGTTTAGTGAAGGTCAGTTGGTCAGAATTCTGCCTATTTTTTGGTAGTAACTAAACTTACTAGAAGGCGCATATCAATTTTTTCCTAAATCCCAATATGAGAGGGTATGATTAACAGTATTTAAGGGGTGGAGATGTCCAAAAAACTTGTCAAGATATACTATTGTCCCTAAACTTAAGGAATTATGGTGTGATGATGAATATAAGGTAGCTAACTACAACTTTAAGGGGCTTAATACCATTTTCTATGGTATCAATCAAGAATAGTTCCATTGAATCTCTACATGTACTACATCCAAGGAGGCATGGGACATTCTCCAGTGAGAGGGGTCGGTTATATGGTATAGGCTCAACTTCATTAAATACACCCAAATAAGCAAACACTTAAAATGCGCAAATAGCAATCTAGACAGGAAGTCTCACTTCTTTCCAATTTTAAATGTTGTTAACCTATATACTACGTGATGATGCAAGAAATCATACACATATCATTCTCAACCATCATATCACGTACTAAGTGTAAATAAAACAAGTAAGAGTAGAAGTGCACAAGATATAGAGTGGTTCGGTTATACAAAAGTCATACGTCCACTTTTTTCCATACTCTCATTATGTATGTTCAATAGTACAAGATTGTCATTCCGTTAAAGGCGTACAAGAGAGATAGGAGAGGAGAATCGATGAATTTAGTACAGCTGGACAACCTAGGATGTAACTTGTAGAAGAGGTCTCTAGATGGCTACGGCCAGATAAGCCCCTAAGGAGGTAGCTTGTAGAGAGAGGTAGGGTAGAGACTTTGGCAGGGCTTCGCCACTAGACCCACCTTAGTATTTGTAAGATGAGCACTTCTATTTACAGAAGTCAAAAGGAGGTGTTACATTCACGAATCACGTGACATGTGAATAAGTTGTACGATCTTGGAATCTTTCTAGAATTATGATATATTTCAAGTGATCACGTTGGCTGTCAGCAAAAAGTTGTTCGCTATGGAAGGAAACAGTTATCGCGACCTGTTTGGACCTAGACTACGGCTGCTCAAGGCTTAAGACTGATGTCAAGCTATGATCACAACCTGTCTGTTCCTAGGCAATAGCCATGCATATCCTTTATAGTTGGCCACTACCTATTTGACCCAGGCAGTGACCTTTCACTTAGTTTTTGCGACCCACTTTCCAGTATTGGGAATATCAATAAGCCCCCAATCCACAATGCCAAGAGATTACGAGTTGGTGCTACGATTGTATTCTATGCCCTTGGACGCGGTGTTATTATGTGTTGCCTTTTGCATCTTCTCTACTTAAGATATGGTGGGGGGGGGGGGGGGGGTCAATGAGTCACTACCTTTCTCCTTACATCACCCTCTTATATGAATGGAAGGAGGCCTAGGACTTCATTACCTTGGTAATTTTCTTGAGAGCAAATCGAGAGAAAAATTCTTACAAATTGATTTCCCTGTTTTTAGTGACCTTTAGTGGTGGTTTCAAGGCGGTGTAAGGCGGAGCGAGGCTAAGCGACCTTAGATTTTCAGGTAACCTTGGATTACTTCCTTCTAATTCCTCTGCATGGAAGTGTGTGAATTTCATCAGCTGTTTTAGTTGCTATTTGAATGATTGCTTTGAATCCCTATAATTTCTTCTTGATTTTTCCCTAATTCATTAACCGATTCATCTAGCTTTTGCTCATGTCCCCATTTGTTGTAAAAACTAGGGTTTTTGCTATTTAAATATCAATTTTGAATTTCTAGGTAAACTTGTTGGCTTTGGAATTGCTATTTAGTGTTTGGTTGGATGAATTGAGTTTTGAGGGTTAGAAATGATAGGATTTTTATTTTTCTAGGTTGGATCGTTACATAGACCCTATTTTGGATTTTATTTTTGTCCAAGAACACGTTCTTCATGTTCTTGGACAAAATCCTCGGGTTTTGATTTTTGATCCTTAAAAATTTGAAAAATACACTATTTACCTGTTTTATCCCCCAGTCGTGACTTATTAATGGATATGCACTAGCATGCTTTATTTTTAACTCGTTCAATCTTTGTATAAATTTCCCTTGACTGTGGTAATATAGTTATCTTGAACTATTTGGTTGCAACCTTCCAAAGTCAAAGTTCCTATTGGCTATAGCTTGTTAGGACCTTTAGGTTAGATGGCAACGACCTTGAAGTTTGAACTTGATGCTTTCTATATACATCGTTGATATATCCACCAAAATTCTACCTTTAAAATCCCTTGCCACGACCTTACGTATTGGAACACTTGGGAGTACTTGGAGGATTTTTGAAAGAGGCACTTTGGTGTCCTTCCTCCTACTGTGCTCCACGTAAAACCCCTAAAAATAATTGGGCCTTATAAACTCAAAGATTGACCCCAGTGTATGACGATAGACTCTGGATCCACGGACTCATCTGATTGTAGGGATCTCGGGGAGACCGCATCATTAATGGAGGAAGATACCCATTAGAGAAGCAATTCCCCCGTAGATACAAATGCTACGACACTGTTAAGAAATACTGAAGCCGAGACTTTTTTCCACTGCCAATCGGTTGAGAAAACTCCTGCGGCCCTTAACCACCGTTGCATTATAAATGAGGATTGGTTAAGTGCCCTAGCTGAGTCTTTGGAGTTACCTGAAGGAACCATCTGTAGACTTCCATTTACGGAGTAGAGGTCATGCTCTGTGATCCCCAATGATAGGGTTTGCTTCCCTCTATATGATATCCTCTTGGGTCTGTGACTGCTAGTCACTGTTCTGGTGAGGAAACTTATAAGTACCATGAATTTGGCCCCATATTAACTTGACCGAAATAGCTGGAGGACCATACTTTCTTCCATGGTCATCTAAAAAAAACACTTTGATAAAGATATCTATCTCGCGGAGCTCTTCGAGTTTTATATACCCAAAGAGAAGTTTTTCAAAAACTCGTGACACTACTACTTCGGTCTACGGAAGGGAGATATATAACTGATGACGCGAAGGACTTCTAGTGTCAAATACTAGAAAGGAAAGTTCCGTTTCCTTTTTGGGGATAACAGGGGGAGGCCCATTATGAGGAAATGAGAGGGGGAGAGCAATTAGGTTGCCGTGATAATTTGGTCGCCCATCCAAAGAAGGTAACATTTTTCGCGGCTTTTATTCTTTCATTTTTTGCATTATACACTACATCCTATATTTCTTGGTTTTGTATATTTGTCACGACTTATATTAACTCCTTGTAAATACAACTTTTGTAGGTTTGAAACTTAACAACAGGTAGAGGAAGAGGGTTGAGGACACGACTTTCTTAAGTGATGACGAAAAATGTTTTCCTCGGATAGTAACATCTTGGAAACTTTTCAAGAAGGGTTTTTTTCCAGCCAAGGAAATTCCCAAAATGACTACTTCTAATTTTTTTTCGCAGTCTATATTTTAAACTTGAAATTGATTTTTCCCAATCCCTTTTCAGGTGGTGCTGAGGAAGTTAATCGTGAACTACTCACTGAGATGAGTAATGATATGGATGAGGATTCTCTTGGCCTTAACAAAGCCCCAAAAAAGAAGGGGAAAAAGAGGAAGAGGACACCCAATGAGGTGATTCCATCAGCTGAGGAGCCTACTACTGCTGCTAGGGTTGAGGAGGCCAAACCTCCTGTTTAGAAGGATGCAAAACCAGGTGATGATGTTGCGATTGATATTCCACAAAATAAGGCCCAAGTTGATGACGATATTGGCGATGAGATAGCCGTGGTGGGCATAATTTATTTTGGGTGACTTCCATGGTGGGTCCAGCCCCTATTAGTATTTCAAACTTTGCGTCCTCTTCGTGGACAATCCTGGATGTTAATGCCAACTTTGCCACTCCACAGAGAAGGGAAGAAATAACAAGAGATGAACATAATATAGAAATATAGGCGCTTAAACTTGCGAAACGTAAATTAGACGAAGCATACACATTAGACGTAAATTGCGAAATGTAAAAATAAGGCTCCCATATGCCTACCCATAGAATGCCACAATTGGGTGTCCATACACCCAGTCCTACGCGCACCTACTCCTTGTACACCAAAATAATATCTCTCTCTCTCTCTCTCTCTCTCTCTATATATATATATATATATATATATATATAACTATGAAAGTAACGATGTACCACGCGCTCTCGCAAATCACCACTCGATTCTATTTCTGATAATCTTCGTAAAACATTAATCCTCAAATCCAATAACATCGCTGCATCGATCTAAGACATACCCAAAATTTATTCTAATGATATTCCAAATATTTAGCGTCTCCAAAATCAACTGTAAGGATCCTCATATCAAGCTTACTAATTCTAAACTCAATGCGTGCAACGTCCTTAACACAAAATTATATATCTCAAAGAGACACATCTAACACGTATGCTATACCCTCTACCTTAAGGAGTACGAATCAATAAAGGGAATCAAAGATCAATAACGCGGAATCTAAATAGGCTCACAACCTACGAGACCTAAGACCATGCTCTGATACCTTTAGTCACACCCCGCTAAATTCTGGCATCGTTCGCCACCAAAACTAAGTCGGGCGTGAGTAAATAAAATATTATTCTTAGCATGAGACAATGATGAGACATATAAAATTAGTCCACAAGATAAATTATAATCAATCCCAAAAGATAAACTATCCAACTAAGCGATAAAAGATTCATCTCCATGCTAAAATCAAAGTAAATCCAATCTTTAATAATATGAAGCTGAATAATCTCCAACTGAATCCAGTGAAATAACTGAATAAAACCCATAACAACTTTGGAACCAAATGGCCCAATCAAAACCATAAACTATGTCTCAAAGTAAATACGAAGGAATGGAAAACTAAACTAAATCAATACGCATAAGATAGAGCAACTTAAACTTCACCTCCAAGGAAATCTTTAAATAATTCTATGCAGCTTCTCCAAATACTATTTCCTGAAAAAGTTAGTCAACGCATGAGGTCAGAGCCCCGAGAATGAATACACACTACTCCCCTCAAATAGGGTCCGTGAACCCAGACAATAGCAATATACACAATAAATAACGCAATAGAATATTTTATTTATGAATATAATGAAACGCGAGAAAGATAAATTACTAACCACCCCTAAAGATTCTGATAAAAATACACCAATATCATTTTAATTATCCCACAATCCCAAAGAGTTAATTTAATTAAATTAACCCCAATTATCATTTATTTTCACTTTATTATTAGGTATGGCGTTCCTCCCACCTCGGGTGGTTCTCCCACCAAAATATATTATTATAGCGGTCCTCCTGCCACGGGTGATTTTTCCACCAAAATACACATCCTTTTGTCAAAACGACCGCTGATCCGTTTAAACTATCGATCCCACAATTTGACAAGGTTCCACACACGACTCGACTAAAATGCCAGCTGGCCCATTTAAACTGTCGGCCCTTTCTATTTATGCCGCCAATATATTTTAATACTCGTTTTTATCTTAGGTATTAATTCTCAATTCTCAATTTCACAATTTACAAATCACCCCACCCTTTTTATCAATGTGAGATCCTCAAAATACCCCTAGTCCCATACCTAAGGGTCCCCCAAGTATACATACGTCCTATCTAGGATGAGTCACCAAGAGAAAACACGTTCCAGTCTCATGCCTAAGCTAGTGAAATGTCGATATAACATAAAAAATTTCTCCACCCCGAGATATAAAATCCCCACGAATTTACACTAACTAGTCCCATACCTAGAAAGTATAAATTTAACCAAGGCCTACCCACTAGTCCCATACCTAGTAACCATCCCAAAATAGGGTTAAGCAAAATACTATCCAAAAGATCCTCATCCCCGCGATGGCAAAAGTTAATAAAAAAAATCACACAAAACAAAATTCATAAGAATAACATAACACTTAATCATAAAAGTCCCAATTAAATTTAATTCAAAGAATAACTCCGTCATCGTTTTCTACATAATTATTTACATTCAAAAATGTTAAATTAATTAACATGCAACAATTTCAATATGCCATAATCGTTCTCTTTTACAAGTCATCAAATTTTTATAAGTGCGTTTACGTCCCACATAACATATAAAAAATCCCATAATTTCTACATGATAACCTACACCCCAAAATCCATAAAAACCCAATAATCTAACCTAAGCAACCAAGGGTTTTAAGGATTAAATCATATTAAAAAGTTTTATCAAAACAACCCTAAAATTTTAGTGTCCACTTTCTCTAATTAAGTTGCTAATTGATTTTAATAAAAAACATATGATTAATGGTTTAGGCGAGACTTAAAATGCATAATACTAATGGAAAGGAATAAAGTATTCATACCTGTGGTTTAGATGAAGAAAATATGGTAGCACGGTTGGATTCGCCTAAAAAAATAAGTAAATAAGTGTTCTTGAATAAACTTGATTAAACCCCCATTAAGCCTTCCAAAACTTGTGACAAAAACTTGATCATGTTGGAGGTTGATGATTATGGTTGAGAGGAAAAATATTTACAAGTGCTCTCTGGAGAAAAAACTTGTGAAAAAATTATTATGAGAAGCCCCCCTACGGATTTTTAGTCTTATATAATAATTATGAATCATAATCCAATTCAAACTCTACAAAATATCTCACCAACTCAAAATCTAGCCATAGTCGATAGATGGACTCCTAGGGTCAATCGATCGATCCTACAGGTCTGGCGACAGTTCCCCTACAAAATGTCTATAAGGAAAAAAAATAATAAAAACCTTATAAAAACTCCATTTTAATTCCGAATCAATTCCGCTTGAAGTTTTATTCTTCTAGTACTAAAACCAAAATATTTTACTAATAAAAATTATTAAACCCCAAAATTTATTTTTCTCGAATATTCCAATTAATTAATTAAATTAATTAATAAAAACACGGGGTGTTACAACAACTAAGTTTTTATCGTCGATCTCAGATTTTTGGCAATGACGATGACTTCTCTGACGCGTGAAAGACTTGCAGTTTTTCAGCCAAGTATGACCTTTTGCTGTTGGGTGATGAAGAAGAAGAGTCAGCCAAAAGGGGTTTTCTTCGTCCAAAGGGGACTCTGCGCTTCAGAATTGATCATGGTGACTTTGCTTGCTCCCAGATTGATTTTGAAGCACCCGTGGGATCTCCAGATCATTTCGCCGCCTGACACGCATATATGCAGAGCTCCCACGCTGAAGCTCTTGCCAAAGTTGGTCTTCACCGAGCCAAGTGGTTTGGGGAGTTCATTCTCTCCAAACGCAATGCTGCACTCCAAGTGACATCACAACTCACACATTCTTTGCTTCTTGGGGGGAGTTCACCATTTCTTTAGAAGTTGTCTGTGAGATGCTTGGGTTTGAACCCATGGGTGAGTTTGCTTATCTTGATGAGGCCTTGGATGCCGAAGAAGCTACTGATCGGGATGAGTTGCATCAGATTTACCGCAGCTGCACTGGGTCTTCTAAAAAAACTACGTTTACTCCCCTAATTAATTATTTCTTCGAAGCTCCTACTGCGAAGGATGCGAGTTCTGTCATAGGCAAGGGTAAAGGTACATCCCTAGAATTACCAGCCTATATCCTTGTTTTGCTCTCCCATTTCTTCTTGACTAGAAAACCCAATGACCATCCTAGTAGGGACCTCATAAACATCTCCATTCGTTTGGCCAAAGGTTTTAATATTCCCCTAGCCGCTATTGCTCTGGGGTCCCTCTACACTTGGTTGGATCGGGAACATATTGACATGGAACAGTCCCTTGGCCATTATAACCTAGCCAGTTTTTCCAACACCATTATTTTAATGGGTTTCCTTTACACCCATTTTTCTACTATTACCGCCAAATCTGTCCCTTATCCCCTTAGCCAAGGCATCAAGCCCCCTCGCCTCTTATGGTTTCACAAAAAATAAAGCCAAAAGAAGATAATGGGCATTTTTCACCGTTTGGACTCCTTCATCATGAGTCCATATGGGGAATCAACCTTTGCCCATACTTGGAATTTTTTCTCTTTTGCACCTAGAACGGTCACTCTCGTTTTGATTGTAGAAGATCCTTAGCAAGACGTGGTGCTTGTTTTCACCCCTGGGTTCCTTCCTTCATTCACCGAGTGGGGATGTACTTCTGAACCTTACAATTGTGATTGATGCAACATAAATTTTGGTTTTGATCAAGGGGATCCTCGACCTGTATTTTAGTTAACAAATGAGAGGGTTACTTTTGCTGAGGTTTACACTTTCTACCTTTCTGCTAATATACTTGGTGTAACTTCTATTATGGATGGTCAAGTTACCATCCCCAGTGCCACCAGGAAAGGGGATGTGTCCGCTTCGTTTGCCACTAAATTCTGGCCGATGCAACTGACAAAAATTCGTGAATTTATACAAAGTCCCTCTTAGTATCCCCCAATTCTCTCTTTCCCTGCCTTGGAATTAAGCCTTAAGGAAACTCTATTATTGGGGTTGAGTTCTTTCTGAGAAAGACTCCTGAAGATCCGCCTAACGAGCTAACTCCTTATTGCCCCCATGATACCTACTGCCATGCCCAAGCCCAAGAATATTCTAACCCCAAAATAGCCCGCCTTTTCTGAAGGTGTTTCTGGTGAGGGTGTTAGAACCAATGCAGCTCCAAGCGAAGGACCTTCCAAGCTACTGGCCAAAAGGACTAAGAGATGCAAGACTGGGACTTCTTCATAGTCCAAGTCCCAACCTTAACCTCAAGCTCCCTTGGATGCATTCTTCATTGCCTTCGTTCATCCTCCTATGTTTGCCGAAGTGAGTGAGGAATTAAGAAAGAAAGTTCAAGCTAAGGTGAAATGAATAAAAACTGAATTTCACCGGCACACTCCTTCCATTCCTCCTGCTGCTACTTTTCCTACAATTTTGGTAGATCCATCTGAGAGGGGTTCAAAGCGAAGGAAGAGTACGAGAGTTCCCTCAGTCCTTGGTGCTTTTGGTGCTAGAAAGAAGACTCTAAGAAACAAGACTCAAAAGAAACGAGTAACTAAAGCTATAATTGTGGATGACAGTCCTGACATCGACCAATGCCAAATCGATAGGGCTTCTTCAGTTCCATCTCCACATTCTTCGCCAATGGTCATATCATCCCATTCTTCCCCTCCTAAATAAGAGGTGAGTCTTCTAACACTTAGCCATTTACATCTTAGTGAGTTAATTTTCTTTCATTTCTGACACTTATTACCTCTTTCTTGTTTCTATAAGGAGGCTAATGAAGAAAGGCCTTCTCCTCCGATGAGTCCTTTCGTGGGTGGATGATTCGGTGCTTCTATGATCGATTTATTATCCTCCCCATTCGATCTCTAGTCGTGCAGAGAAATTTGCTAATAGGCCTACTACTCCCATTGAATCTATAGGGGTTTCCTCTCATCCAAAGGAGACTCCTATAGATTCTTCTAGTTCACCCTCTTTGCCGATGGTTCCTCTTTCTATCATTCCAGTTTTGTCACCTTCTCCATGGTTAAGAAGTTATTTAGGTAATTTGTAAATCTTTCTTCTATCTTTGTGTACCTTCTAATTACTTTGTTGTGTTTTAGGTTGAAGTTTCTTCGTCCCTAGCTTTTTCGCTGGTTGATGTCCTCCTTCTTTAGCTGCCCTTATTGAGGACGATCTCTGATTTTACCCCTTTTGCCCACATCAGTGAGGTAGGTTGAATGTCTACTTTTCCCCTTCTTTTTGTGATAAGCCTTGCTTCTAACATTTAACTTTATATTCCTAGCTTGCTCCAGGCTTAACTCCCCCATTTCAGCCTGTGGTCCCCTAGGTTTCTGCCGTTTCAACTTGTGCATCTATATCCATTGTTCTTATTGCCTCAGCAGGACCTATTCTTCACTAGGGTCCCACACCTGTCATTGAAACTTCTCCCAATGGAATTGCTCTAGTCTCGGACATTGTGCCATTCGAAGGTGGTGGTGTTTCGTCTTCAGCTAGCGTTCCTCCGTTCGAAGGACCTGCAGAGTATCGGAGGGAGGATGTTATTATAAACCCTACCGTTATTCCTTTAGCTATCATCCCTGAGGTAACTTATGCCTTTTATTGTCATTTTGCCCAAGCTTTTTATCGTTAGGCCTGTTAAAATGAAGAATACAGAACAATATAACTGTTTTAACAATGAAAACCACTTGTTAAATTTTCGTCAAACTCCACCAGTAACGGTGACTTAACAATGAAAATCACTTGTTAAGATTTTTCTTCAAACTCCACAAATAATGGTGACTTAACAATAAAAATCACTTATCAAGATTTTTTATCAAACTCCACCAATAATGGTGACTTAATAATTATAACCACTTACTAAGATTTTCCCTCAAACTCCACCAGTAATGTTGACTTAACAATGAAAACCACTTGTTAAGATTTTTGTTGTCACACTCCACTAATAATGGTGCTGGTGCTGGTTATCACATTTCAGGTTGCTATCAAGGTTTCGCGTTCCGGCTGATAGTGAATCTGGATATGAGCTTCCTTTACCTACGTTGGCCCCTCACTAGTTCTGCTTCATGGTTCTTCGCCATTCCCCTTAAATATCTGCTTGCCATCATTCTGTGATTGAACAAATTACTACGAGTCACCTTGATACTTTTATAGTGGATTGCCTTTGTTTGAACAATTCAGTGATGAACTATAGGCTTTAGGGCATGGCAACCGTTATTGCTGAGATTATCAATACCCCCACTGTAAATGTTGCTAGGCCCCTCCTTAATCAATTTTTGGCTAACTTGAAGGAATTGGGCAGAGATGGCTTTCAATTCAACTCGCTAATCAAACATTTGAAGACTTTGAAGAGTCACCAGTTAGAAAGTTAAAAGGAGCTATTTGATAAGGACTTAGAGGCTCAATAGACTAAAGAGGCAAGGATGGCTGAATTGGTACCTATGCTAGAGGTTGTGAATCAAGAAGTGGAGGTTATCGAGGAAGCTCTTCGCATAGCAAAGTTGAAACGAGAGAAGTTGCTTATTGAGCGTGCTCAAGTACAAACGAGGTTGGAGGGTTCCATTACCGCTTAGTAGGCGTTCTTGGAAGCTTTTTCGGGCTTGCCTAGTGATTTCTTCTCTTCCCCAGACTTATGGTTCCTCTTAGGATAATGACCCCCAACACCTGTATAAATTTTCATTTTCTTCATATGTAATTCTTGGGCGATAGTTCCCACTTTTGTGATGTAAGTTCAAATATATATGAATGAAAAAGAGAGTTCGTTCGGCCATATCATCATTTCCTTGGGTTAGAACTATTCTTTTATCTTTTGCAAAGATAAAACTCTTACAATGTTCAAACCAATCTCTAGTTATAATAACATATGGGATTTCATTAATGACTTGCAATTTTTTTTCTATTATTAAAAAAATGAAATAAAACTTCTAAGGTCACTCCTTTAAATATGGTAGATCTTCAACCATGTGTTATTAATCTTAAATGTTTTATCCTCTTCCATTTTAGAAATTAAGTAGTATCCTGAATCATGATCCTGCTTCATAATGAAAGGTCCCACCCAATTCGTAGCAAGTTAGGGAGAGGGAGCCCTCTGATGTGCTTCATAGATGCTTTCAAAATGAGGTCTCCTTTAACGAACTTCCTTAGTCTTACCAAATTATCATATGCCCTTAAGAGTTTCTTCGTGTATATTTGGAAGTGTTTCATTGCGTTATCTCTGTGCTCGTCTAATGCTTTTAATTGTACATATCTTCTCTAAGGGAGCATGCTGCTTAGAAGGGCATAATGGGAAGAAGGAACTTCCAACTCCACTCGCAGGATTATTTCAGCTTCATATATAAGGGAGAATAGTGTATATCCTATGGGTTTTCTCTTGATCGTTTGATAGGCCCATAGTACTGCTGGGATATTCTCATCCCACGATCGTGGGAAGTCTTCCATCATTTTCATAAAAATATTGACCAAAGTCTTGTTAGTCGCTTTGGCTTGGCCGTTTCCCTTGGGGTATCCCACCGTTGAGGTATGATGGACGATGGAGTATCTGTCGGTGAGCATATTTACCTCTTTATTGATGAAAAGGGTTCCGTTATCAGAGAGGATAACTTTTGGGATCCCAAAATAACAAATTATGTACTCTTTGATAAAATTAGCTACCACACCAGCCGTCGCTCTTCTAAGTGGTATCGATTCAGCCCACTTTGTGAAGCACTTCGTTGCTACTAAAATCCAGATCTTTCCTCTTAACGAAGGTGTATTTCCCCTACGAGGTCAAACGCCCAAGTGTGGAATGGATAAGGAGTGTCCCAAGAATGTAAGTCCACCGAAGGAACATGTATCATATTTCTATATAGCTGGCATGACTTGCACTTTCGTACAAACTCAGTAGAATCTTTCTCTATATTTGGCCAATAATACCCCAATGTCATTAATTGGTCATACAACTTGGCCCTTCTAATGTGAGCTTGTTCATGAGCTTGCTTCAATACTTTTGTTGCCTCTTCCTTCATGATTCATCTCACTGGTCTATTGAAGTATCCCCTTCGATAGAGCTAGTCCTCCTGTACGTAAAACTATGGAGCCCTTCGTTTGAGTCCCATCGCATCTATTTTCTCCAAAGGAACAACTCTGTATTAAATGAAGTCAATATAGGGTTGTCTCTAATCTATTTGATCCCCAGCAAAATGGCATTCAACTACTTGAAAGAAATGTTGGCACTTTTCACATTTTCGTTGTAACTTAGCTGCATCTCGTTTCATCGTTAGCTAAAAGTTTCATTCCCTCTGAATCCTTTTGTACAACAGGATCTTGGTTGTTTCAAAGTGTACACCGTGCATTTTTTTTAGTCTTTGTTCTGATTTTTCGGGGCTAACACATCTTAACAACCATCCTCCCACGTTCCTGAAATAGAGGTTACCATGATTGGCAAAGTATTGCGCGGGCTCTTTTAGTTCCATATTGCCTTCCCTAGACTCCAACTGCTTTTTAATTTTCCCTTCCAATCCGCATCACCTTTTATGGGTAGGATTGATTATACAATCATTGGGGATGTTCTTCATTGGATCACTACAGTAGTCGTATCGATCTTCATATCCAGCTTTTGAGTGATGGTGGCATAGGCATCAATATGTCTATTCATCGTTCTAGGATGCCTTCTTATCGTCACTTGATGGAACTAATTGATTATCTATTGGATGATCGTTCTGTATGGTGATAAACTGAGGTTCTTTAACGTATATTCCCATTCACTTGTTGGATCACAAAGTTTGAATCACCTTTGATACACAGTGAACGAATGCCCCTTCGAAGGGCCTCTAACAGCCCCAGCACCAACGCCTCATACTCTACCTCATTCTTGGAGCAAGGGAAATCGAATTTATAGGAAAAGAAGAACTCCTCCTTTCCTTTGGAGAAGATAACCCCTGCCCCTCCTTTTTTTTATGCCGAAGAACCATCGAATTGCATCGTCCATTCTTTAAGGTTGGCCTCGAAAAAGTTTACTGGTAAGTCATCCCCAGGGAAGCTTTATTGGGGTGGCTCAAATACTCCAGATGGAAAGATTATCAATAAATATGTTTAGGCTTGGCTCTTGATCGCACGAGGAACCACACACTTTAAATCATATTCTGAAAGGATGAGGAACCACCTAGGTGCTCTTCCAATTAAAATAGTTCTTGCTAATAAAAACTTGATTGGGTCACATCTTGTCATAATGCGAATTGTGAAAGATAACATGAATGTCTAAGTTTTTGTGCTACGAAAACTAAGGCTAAATAGTGCCTTCTACACTACTGTACCTTGCCTCTGGTCCATGTATGATCCTGCTCAGGTAGTAGACAAGCCTTTCTTTACCATCTATTTCTTACGCCAAGAGTTCTCCGATGAACCTAGTGGTAGACGTGAGGTAGAGCTGCAACGGTACTCCTGGTTCTGGAGGGATTATCGTTTATGGAGAGGTCAACAACTTCTTCTGCTTAGTCAAAGGCTCCTGGTGAGCTTCCTCCCAATTTAACTCCGTGCCCTTTCGCAGTAATTCCATCAATGGGTGAGTTATTTTAGCTAGTCCTGGTACAAATCTCCTAAGGTAGGACACTTTACCGAGGAAACTCTTGAGCTCCTTCGTCGTCCTTGGGCATGGTATTTGTAGGATTGCTCGCTGCTTGTCATGGTCCATATGTACTCCCCTCTGAGCCACCATGAACCCTAGGAACTTCCCCTTGTGACCCCTAAATCACACTTAAGTGGGTTCATCTTCAAATTATACTTTCTGCAGTGAAAGAATACCCTCCTCAAGTCATCTAGATAGGATTCTTCCTTCTTTGACTTGAAGACCAAATCATCCACATAGAATTCTAAAAACTTGTGAAAGAAATCATGAAAAAGGGCCATCATTGTCCTTTGATATGTTGTCCCGACGTTCTTCGACCTAAAAGGCATCACTTTGTAAATGAAGTTGCCCAACGGGGTCCTAAATGCGGTCTTTTCTGCATCTACCCAATCCATCTTAATTTGGTTGTATCCCACATACCCGTCCATGAAGTTGTACATTTTTTGACCCGTCATTGCATCAATCAGACTATTAATGGAGGGTAGAGGGAAGTCATCTTTCGGGCAGGCTCTATTCAAATCTCTGAAGTCCATCCTGATCCTTATCTGATTCTTTTCCTTCTTCCCTAATGGAATAATTCTTGAGAGATAGAGTGGATGTTGTATCGGCTCAATGAATTCTTCCATTAGCAACTATTGGACCTCCTCCTTAATCTTCAAATCCAGCTTTGGCTTATAGGTTCTTGTGGTTTATTTCACCGGTATGGATGAAGGCATAACGTTCAGCTTGTACCAACTCACCTCTTCGTCTAGCCCCTCCATCTCTGTGTATTTCCACGCGAATACATCCCTAATCTCTCGAATCAACTCTATCAAGGCCCCTATTTTCTCTGTGCTTAGGTCCTTCGAAATTAAAATGGGCCTTACCTCGTCTCCTTCTTTGACCAAGTTTAGCTATTCCTACTCTTGCACCCGGGGCCTTAGGCGATCCATTATGCAGTTTTGTTCTTCGGCTACATCCTCCACAAACTCTTATATATTGGAGTTATTAATGACTATGCATTGCCCCTACTGATCCACCAAGAAACATTCATATATTGAGAAGCCTCTTTATTAGCCCCAAGATCAGCTTCTTTGACTGCTTGCTCACAGCCTCAGAACAGGTAAATAACTCTCCCATCCTCCATGATCTTCTTTTTGCACTGCTTGTTCGTCATCACAATCACTTTTCTCTTCCTTTACCTCGAGGCTTCTGTTGGTCTATCTCCCAAATATCTTCTCAGCATGCTCTGTCGTTGGACATGATATTCCATCGGATCCATCATGGGCCTCATTCGATCCCTGAGCTACCTCAGGATATTCTACCTCTTGGAAGCACCCAAGTGAAATTCTTCAATTACTGCTTTTTTGTTCGCCCCTTCTCTACTTTGGTCGTTCACAGGCCCCATCCTTTCTCTGATAGAGGGAACTCTTGCACATTCCATCCTCCTTTTCAGCACCCTGGAATCTTCCTTCAACTTTGTGTACAAAGCTGTGTCAACTAAATGAGGTTCTTCGGGGGCAAAAGGCTTATTAGTGGCACGTATAACAATCTCAGTCCCTTTAACATTTGCCTTTGTGCATTGGTGATACGACGAAGGGACTAGACCCTGGTTGTGCATCTATACCCTTCCTATCAGTAGGTGGTACGAAGTGGCACTTTTAATCACATGGAACTTGATATGTGAGGTAAGGTTCCCCATCACAATTCCCACATTCACATATCCAATAGATTTGGACAATTGATTATCATAGCCAGAAATCACCAAAGGCATTGGTATTAATCTTTCCTCCGAAATGTTGGCTATCCGGAAGGAACTGATAGGTATGATATTGATCGATGCTCCCCCATCCATTAAGTCCCTTGCAAAACTTACCTCTTTGATACTTGCCATCACCTATAGGGGCCTGTTGTGTGGGAATCTCATATCCCTGTCAGCATCATTGAAACTTACTTCGGACAAGAACTTTCTCACCATCCTGGCCATGGGCCCCTTTCATCTCAATGAGGGTACTGCATTCTTCTTTGCGATGTCCAAAGTTGCTTGTGTTATTTACCAAATGGCTCTACTTCGGTATCCCCACTTGGTCATAGAACCACGAGAACTTGGGCGATCGTAAAATAACTTGGTACTATAAGCTTGGGTCCGCCTCTTCCCTTTTTAGGTTATATACCTCCTCCGCATCCCTTGCACTTGCTTCATCGTAGGCTATGACCACAATAGCCATACCTCTTGTACAATCTTCCATCGCGTCTTCGAATTTGTTCCGTTGGAACTTCGATTCCCTCGTTCCTTATTCAGCCTCGTCATCATAGGCAACTACCAGGTTTACCCCGTCTGGTGGGAGGGGGATTAGCATTTACACTTTCTTGAGGGATCTACAAAGTTCTCATTTTCATGTGTTTGCTGATGATTTTCCTCAGCGTGAAACAAGTCTCCGTTGGGTGACCCAACTTTCGATGGATCTGATAATACTTGGGATCATCTCTCGTTGTAGCATCTGGCTCCACGACCGGAATTCCCTTTGGTTCGTACACCGTTCCCCCTTAAACCATGGTGTTGTAGCAACTAATCGCCTCTTCTATGGTGTAAGGTAGTGGTGATGGGTCTTCTCTATCTCTTCAAAACTTTCTCTTGCTATCTTTCTTGGACTGCTTAGCCCTTTCACTTCCATTAGCATATCTTACCTGTAGGGGTTGGCCACGTGTTGCAACGGGTTGGATCGACAGTCTGAATAACCCCGGTACTATGACCGGGTTTGGTTGAACCACAAATGATATATTTCTTGCTGATTTTAGAAATGCTATGATAGTTCCTTTGCATGTTTCATTAATGCGGCGATAGATATATTTCGGTAGCAAACCTTCAGTACAAAGCTGTAACAACTTGAACTCTTTGGCCTCCTCCCTCACTTCGAGGGACCTCTCTCTGAATCTTTGCACGTACACCACCATATCTTCCCTTGGTCATTGCTTCTCCCTTCCTAACTCAGTCAACATAAACTCATCTTCTGACAGAAAGAACTTCTGGACGAATAGTACATGCATATCTTCCCACATTGAAACACTCTTTGGTGCCAAATGGGAGTACGAAGTATAGGCTTTATCAGTCAAGGATTTGGCAAACTCCCTCAACCCGAGCATCTTATTATTACAATGAGCTCCCAAGTGTTCAATGAAGCGTTTAATATGCTCTTTCGGGTTTCCCCCTTTTTTGTTCTACTTTTCGAAGATGGGAGGAATGTAGTCCTTTGGATATGTCTCATCATTGTATTCTTGAGGATAAGTCATATGGAAATCATTATACAACTAATCTACCTCACCAGCTGATTTCGAGGAAGATGCTATCCTCTTCAGCATCTCTTTCCTCATCTCTTCCAGAGAAGACACTGGTGTTTTTGCGATTGTTGGAGGAACGAATAGAGGGACCACTAGCGGGACACTCATTGCGCCTGGAGTAGCCCCAATGGGTGGGACTCCCATCACACCTGGGGCACCCACCATTGTAATAGAAATGGGTACTGCATTTGAGGGGGCGGTGCCCATTGGATCTATGCTTGTTGGGGCTATCGGAGCCACCATTGGCGTCGTAAAAAAATAGGCATCAAATCCCCCAACACCGTTGTAGCAACGGGCGTCTGTAAAAACTCGTAAAACTTACTCATGAGGAGGGACACTTGATTTTTCCCCATCCCAGCGGTCGTGGAAGCTTGCGTTATCCCTGGGATGCCCATCGCCATTTGGACTGGAGGCACATTCACAGGAGGGACCCCATATCTAGCTGCCTCAAGATCTCTTGCATCTTTCTCTTATTGGCATTGAATGGAGTCAAAATCTATAGAAAGGTTAACATTATCTTAAGACATACTTCTAGCAGAATACCTCCTCAGCAGAGTCGCCAAATGGAAGAGGGTAGTCCCCTTTGTATCCTGGGAGTATGGTAGTACTAGTTGAGGTGTAACCCCTATAGGTATGGTGATAAATGATAACCCAAAAACTCTTTAATGAACATAAATAAACACATAATATTATATTTTATCAACACTCAGATCGGGCTCACAATACACTCATGTATAACTCAAACCATAATAGAGGGAAGTCAGAAGTAACTCAGTCAAAGGGAAAGAGGAGTAAGCACCCCAGATACACCTTGGCAGACAACTAAACACACCAACAACCTCTGAAAGATCTTTGGTTAGCTATTAAAAGATTAACAATAAATGACAATGGTGGGTGAGTAATATCTCTGGTTTGCAATAACTTCTTTCTCTCTGATGATAATCTCTCTAAAGAAGGACTCTGAAGAGAACATCCTCTCCCTTATAAGTGGTTGAGGCCCATAAATATCCCCCGCCCCACACTCCTGAGCTGCTTCAGTCTTTTACAGCTATGAAAGACATCCCCTCATACTTTATGTCACAAATATTAAATGCTTGATGGACTAGTTAGCTCCACGTCATAAACATTAAATGCCAAGACATCCCTTTTTCCTAACCACTGTGTGTTAGGGGGTTGTTATCACAGAGGTGGCTCACCAACTATCGGACAACCCTAAATACCACTGTGGTTTTCTCAAGTGAAGATTTTACTGTGCTTAGCTGGCTAGTGACATCACCTAAAGTAGGTATGATATTAGGTAGATGGCTGTTTGGTTCACAACTCAATGCATGATGGAACTCAAGGCTGCTCCGCACAAGATTCCACGATAAAAGGTCTTTCGATATTTTACTAGGTGTATCTAAGATGGTCAGGACTAGCCCCAACATTGACTCACTTCTCAACCCTCCAAACCAAGTCCCTCTGAAGTTCCCATGATGAGGTCTCCCAATAGAGCATGAAATCACTCCCAGGCCCTGCCAAGCCTGGTCTCTCGCGAGTATCATTTGATCTCACGCTAAATAAAACTATAATTGTTACATCATTATAACTGCAGCCA
Organism: Sambucus nigra; assembly: GCA_949130495.1. NCBI lineage: Eukaryota > Viridiplantae > Streptophyta > Magnoliopsida > Dipsacales > Adoxaceae > Sambucus > Sambucus nigra. The sequence continues at coordinate 221,636,760 of OX422221.1, read as the reverse complement.
ATATAAAAAGATACAACATGACTAAGTAAAACAACAAAGCTAAATAGTGAGCCCTCTCGACGAGTTACATCACTGAAAGATCTCCCTGGGCTTCTATGCTGAGCTGTCTCGCCTAAGTTGCCTCGCTTCCTTATTCCTTTGAGTCTACTGTATTAGTCGGGCGGGGGCTATTATCTCTAATCTCGATATTATCTTCAATCCCCCTAGATTTGCCTCTCCGTGTAGAGATTTGTTGTGGTAACAAGAAATATCTACACGAAAACTTCTCAATCCGATGAACCTTGTATTTGTGAAAAAATTATTGCATCTCTGTCTACGTTATAGCTTCTTCTGTTATCACTGCCAAGAAAAAATAAAATTCTCCCCGATGTACCTAGATCAAAGCGCTGCGAATCGTCGGCGAATGGCGAACGAACATTGTAACTTTTTCCTGTCATTGTGCCTCAATCGTTCTGTTTGGCAAGTTGAACTCTTCCCATCGTCTCTGTGGCCTGAGTTGAACACATGTTTCCTTTGTTACGACGAAATAAATTTTTACTGGAACTAATTAAAAAGTGTTTTTCACCATCAAAGTAATCAAATAGCCGAAATAGGCGATAATTTATCAAGAAAGATGTTTTTCCACACGAAGACAAAATTTAGAAGATTTCCTAGACAATTGAAAAGACCTACGGGGGATCCCAAGGCAAGAAAAAATCAGATCGGGTTAATAGAAAAAACCCTTGATGAAGGTATTACCCCATAAATTTAATCCCAAGTATAGGTGTGATGATAGTACCTAAAAGTAAACTAGGGGATCCCAAACAAACTTTAAAAATGATAAATAACATGCAGGGAAAAAAATGCTTTCATTACTTAAATAATATTGTTGTAAAAAAAACATATCACATAAATCTTAATCTATAGAAGCTTGATCGGCATCACACGGGGGCCGTGTAATTGGCAAGTCAGCCGCAAAATGAGTGAAACCCAAAGGATCTTCCTTTCAATGAAATTTTGTATTTTCTGGTCTATGATGTGGCATGTGATCATCAATGTCATGACAGGTTATGTACTCCTCGATTAATTAGATTGGGACCACATCCACAAGAACCCATAAGTCTTCTAGTCAGAGGAGGTAACTTTTATTGAGGGAAATACACAATGTACCAGTACCACAACTGGTAGTTTTTATGAATTTTGAGTACAACTAGAGCATCCAACCATCCATGCTTATTGATGGGTATTAAAATCATAAGTGACCTTAGACCCAATAGGTTCTCCTCTCTAGAGCTCAGATATGTAAAAGGGGAGAAGTGCCAAAGTGTAAGACAAATATTTAAAGTGGTCCAAGCATCAGCTGAGGGTGCTACATCCAGTGTCAAAGGATGTTATATTATTTATTAGATCATAAAAGATTAATGCAATCTATAAGACATTTTGGGCTTTGTTCAACCGAGTCAAAGGTCCTTGCGGCATTTTTCACCACTCCAAAGAACCTTAGGAAGTAAGTGATTGACTTATGTAAGGATTCTAAGTATTAATTTAGGGATTAACAATGAATACACTAAGTGAGATAATTAGAAATGATCCGAACTAGGGCTTTACCACTACACCAAATCCTGTGAATGGTTACCCCCAGGGGGTCACGATCCGAAGACGTGACCACATCAACTTTGGTGTGATCATATCCATGACCCACTATGGTCATTGATGCTCTTAGAAGTGGTCACGGCCCAAATCCCTGACCACTGTCACAAACTTAGGCCTTGACCAGGTCGTGACCATCTTGGCACCAATTTCACACCAAAGTTCCCTTCAAGTTTCGTCACGGATGGATTCAAGGCCTATATCTGTGATCAATTCTAAAATGCGCACCACATGGGTCACGACTTTGGGTTGTGACCATCTCAACCTTTTCACGGGCGTGGGTCACGGCTTAAGGTCATGACCACATGGCTGACTACGTGCTGATGTGGAAAAAATTTAAGGGTCATGGCTCTAGGTCGGGACCAGTGTCCTTATGTTAAAACCATTCCCCTTCATTTTCATTTCTTCCCGCATTAATCTTTCTCTCTCTCTCTCAAACCCTAATTTCGGCGATTTTCAATTTCTCTCTCTCAAACCCTAATTTCGGCCTTTATTTCTCTCAATATCAAAGGTAAACCCTTATTTTTGTGTTTATACTTGAAACCCTGGTGTGTATATGTGTGTGAAAACTTGTGTATTTCTGTGTATGCGTGTGTTTGTGTGTGTTAGTTTGTGTATGTGTGTGTACGTGTGTATATATCTGTGTATGTGTGTGTATATTTTTGTGAATTCATGTGTATGTGTGTGTACATCTGTATATGTGTGTGTATATATATGTATGTGTGTGTATCCCTAGTTTATGTGTGTGTATATTTGTGTATGTATGTGTATCCCCGGTTTATGTGTGTGTATATCTATGTATGTGTGTATATTTTTTTTCAAGAAAAGGGATGTTAAATTTAGGAGTTGAAATTTATTGCAATATTTATTGGATATTTATTGGGTATTGTTAACATTGATTGAAATTTGTTATTTATAGGTTGAAATTAACTGCATTATTTAAGGGTATTTATTAGTTATTGTTAGTATTGATTGAATGTGGTTACTTAGATATTGACATAAATTGAGAAATTTATGGGTATTATCATTTAGGGCTTGAAATTTATTTAGAGTTTGAAATTAATTGAGTGTTATTAGTATTGACTGAATGTGTATACTTAGGGATTAAGATAAATTATATTATTTAGATTTTGAAATTATTTGAGTATTTTATGTTCCACACCCTAATCAAACTAATATACTAAAAATCTTTTATTTATTATCAAAACCTTAAACAAACTAATATACCCTAATATACACGCCCTCGGGTGAGCACACTCATCTCCAAGGTTGTTGGAACTAAAGTACGATACCTACCATTGGAGATGGGTGAGGCTCAAATACTGGTCGATGAAATATACAACGGCGGTGGAGATGAACCTGTGTTCTCCGCAGTCGGAGATGGGCTGGAATTGATGAATTATAAAAACTCTTTTCTTCCTTGAAAAATTTATCTGTTGGAAAAGATCGAATAATATATATTTTTTTCAATTGTAATAATTTTTTTGTTTTAGTTCTAAGAATTTTGATTTTGTTTCAGTTCAAGAATATTGGGTTTCTTTCCGTTTAAGAATATTGGTTTTGTTTTAGATTTAATAATATTTTTATTGATTTAGTTGTAGATTATTACAATGATTATTACATGTATTTTAGTTTTAACCTATATCCACATGACTGGAATTTGTAGATTATTACATGGATTTCCCACTATACAAAGAGTGGATGGGAGAGACTGATTGAATTTCAAATAATTATGTAAAGGGCGTTCAAATATTTGTTAAATACGCTTTCAAAAATCTTAAAAATGACAAGATTCTGTGTCCGTGAACTCGTTATGCGAATGAAAAATATAAGTCATTGGAATGCGTTGCGTTGCATTTAATACAGTGGGGAATCTGTCAAGACTATAAAATATGGACATGTCATGGTGAAAAAAATATGTTTCGAAAGAATAGTCGGTGCCCGACCTCATAACGAAAACCTAACGGGTGAAAGTGGTACATGATTCACCAACACATCCTCCATTGACCGAATTAATTGATGACGCTTATGGACTCCACAACTGTCAAAACCACCAACTTATAGATACAGTTAATGCGCATTGTGGCCAACTAAATGAAAATTCTGATGTTGAACTTCCAGTAGATCGGGAATACATGCGGTTGAAAGCCGATGCAACAGACTGTTTTATAAAGATTGCGATGAAGATCACTCGGTAATATATGGAATGATTGGTTTGCATAATTTGAAGAGTCAATTTAGTTTGTCTGGTAATAGCGTAACCGAAATTCTTTAGTGGGTTAAGGATATTCTCCCACCAGACAATTATCCTACCATGAAGAAGAGCTTGATGGTTTTGGATGTGAAATAAAAATCTATTCATGCATGCAAGTATGGTTGCATATTGTACCCCAACGAGTACGAAGAGATGGATGGGCATCCTTTATGCAGTGAGCCTAGATATGAGATTGGAAATAACAAATGTGGAAAAAATCGCAAGTGCTCGCAAGTTCCACAAAAGGTTTTGAAGTATTTTCCCCTTGGGCCACGGTTAAAACAATTATTTACTGTACCGTGGATAGTGGAGGCAATGACGTGGCATGCTCTATGCGGGGTGGGTGGGAATCTGATGCGTCATCCAATTGATTCACCTATCTGGCAAATTTCAAATGCATAACACCATGAATTTACAAAGGAACCGCTCAACGTTCATTTTTCAATCTCAACCGATGGGTTTAACCCTTTTGATAATTTAAGTACTAGTCAGAGTTATTGGTCAGTTCTCATGGTGCCTTTAAGTCCCCCTCCGGCACTATGCATGAGAAAGGATTTCACATTTTTGTCTTTATTGATAACCTGGACGAAGGATCCCAATGATGATATTGATATATTCTTAGAACCATTAATCGAAGAACTTAAAGAGTTGTGGGATAAAGGCATGACAACGTTCGACTCTTATAAGGGTGAACAGTTCACACTTAAAGCAATGGTGATGTGGGCGATCAATGACCTTCCAGTTTATGGGACCTTATCCGGTTTTAATGTTCATGGTTATTATGGATGTTCCATATGTGGCGAGGAAAATGAGGTTTGTTGGATAAAACATAGTGGTAAGATGAGTTACACGGGTCATCGTAGATTTCAGCCGACCAGTCACCCTTTTAGGAACGACAAGTCTAACTTTTTGCCTGTCGGTCATGAACACAGAACGCCACCTACTCGACTTTATGGTCATCATATCAAGGATAATGCGATGTCTTCGATTTTGGGGAATAGGTACTTAGGAAAACACCCCCAGTTTGTAAACTTGAAGCGTAAAGCTATGGGGGATCCAAACGACCCTAGTAATGCGAAGTTCTGGTCGTGGCGATCAATATTTGTTAATTTGTCATATTGGAACGATCATCATGTAAGGCATGTAGTTGATGTGATGAACACGAATGCTACAAAACATCTGATAGGAACATGTCTGGGTGGATTAAATTCGAAAGATGGAGAGCGGGCCTTCCTAGATCTACATGATATGAAAATAAAGAAAAATCTGTGTTTAAAAATGATTTTATAGTAGGAACAATTTCTACCCCCTGGGCTGCTTTCACTTTGACTATTAGTGAGAAGAATATCCTCTTTGACACGTTGTTCAACATGAAGACTCTAACCAGTTATTTTGGTAATTTACGTAGGGTAGAAAGCTACTAAGCAAATGACTTGAAACAGTGCAAGTCTCACGACGGACACGTTATCATCCAATCAATCTATCTGTTATTTCGGCATTGCTTTTCTGAATACAAAGATCTTCGTTGGGAAATTATGCAATTCAGTTTGTGTTTTACCCTACTTTGTGTAAAACTGGTTAACAGAACGCACATTAAAGTTGTGAAATCAACTTTAGCTGAGGCAGTTTGTGTAATAGAGAAGTATTTTCCTCCGTCGTTCTTCGATATCAGCATCCACCTAATTATGCATTTATGCGATGAAGCTTTGTTATGTGGTCCCATTAGGTATCGTTGGATGTATCCTTTTGAGCACTTGATGAAAACCTTCAAAGATTACGCAAAGAATACACGGTATATTGGAGGGTCAATTGGTGAAGAATACGTAACGATGGAATCGTTATACGCTAGGGAAAAAATGCCAGAATAAGAGGTGATGAGGTTCAATCCTCGTGGAGAATGAGTGATCGAGGAACCTAACGAGTTTGAGGATGAATTGCCATTTGGTAACTCTAAAGAGGTGAAACTCACAAATCTATAATACGAGAAAGCAACTCGTTATGTATTTGAATCGCAAGATGAATTCGAATACTGAAGAGAGTGAGTGTCTACTGAATTCTTCTTCTTTGATTATATATATTTTTTATATTTTATGATCTAAACTCTACAATTTACCTGCAGGAAGTAAGAGAACGAAATTGCCCAAGATCAAAGGAGAAATTGCACGACAACTGATTTTAGGGAATGGATATAAAATGAGGTAATTTTCACAACTTTTTGTATGTGGTTATTTATTCGAGTGTGATAAAAACATGCCCTGATACAAATTCATTAATAAATGCAGCTTCTAAAAAGAGGTGATGTCTCTTTCAGGCTTGCACGCTTAGCAAAAGGCCCTAGTTTTTGTGCCAAAAAGTTTAAGAAATTATGCACCAATGGTTTTGATTTTATTTCATATCCATGTGAGGAAAAGCTTTTGATGAACAATTGTGGAGTATTAATTTCTGTCTTGACCACTTGTATCGCTAGCAAAAGCGATAAAAATCCAAAGAATACAGTGTTAACCTATTATGGGATAATCCAAAAATCCTAGAACTTGATTACTTGGATTTCATATAAACCGTATTCTATTGTGATTGGTTAAAGGTGGAGGATACAACGAATGCTTGCAAAGTTGATACTGACTCCAAACTTATTATTATAGATTTATCAAAGATGAAGAGTAAAGATCGCATAGTCGACGAGCCTTTTATTGGTGCTTTTCAGAACGTAAAGAATGTATTCTACTCGAAGTGCATAAACGATGGCAATTGGTCTATTATTGTGCATGCACCAAAGGGTATGAATACTGAAGTGGATGAATTAAAGGCATCGAAAGAGTTCCAGTCATCTCTTGATGACATCTCAAATTTGAAGGATCTTTTAGTTGATTTAGAGGAAGATTGAGTATAAAAATATTATGTTACCTTGTCAATCTTATTTGTATCCTATTTTGATATTGACATTGTATTAGAGATTTACTTTGATGTATGAATGTTTAGTTACTTTTATGAATGTTTAATATGATTTATCTAAGTTAAATTTTGATAATATGATATGCTGAGTCGAATATTTAGTAACTTTCACAAAACGCTCGGTTTCATAATAGAGTCATTTGCAAAATTTAGACTTAGGCTTAAAGACATGCCGTAAAGGGGTGGAAACATAAAACAACCACACAATGGTCTGGTAAGAGGCACGAGCACCTCACATGGAACCAATGTAACTCGAACAAGCCGACAACATAGTCACAGGACTCCCAGTTTGAGTATACGACGAGAATTTGCAAAATTTAGACTTAGGAATAAAAACATGGCATCAAGGGGTGAAAATGTAAAGTAGCCACAAAATAGTCCCGTAAGAGGAACGGTCACCTCGTACGGGACCAATGTAACTCGTATGAACTGACCGCGTGGTTATCGAACTCCCGATTTCAGTAAACAACGAGAATTTGCAAAACATTAAACCTAGGCTTAAAAACTTGGCGTAAATGGTGAAAACATAAACCTTACACAAAACGGTCATGTAAGAGGCACGATAACCTTGCACGGGACCAATGTAACTCGTACGAATTGTCCGCATAGTCAATGGACTTTCGATTTGTGTATACGATAAGAATTTACAAAAAATTAGACTTAGGCTGAAAAACGTGTCGTCAAGGGGTTAAAACGTAAAATAACCATAAAACGGTCCCGTAGGAGGCACGAGAACGTCGCATGGGACCAACGTAACTCGTACGAACCGACCGCGTAGTCAAAGGACTCCCGATTTGAGTATAGGATGAGAATTCGCAAAAAAATTGACTTAGGCTTAAAAACATTGAGTCTAAGGGTGAAAATGTTAAATAGCCACAAAAAGGTCATGTAAAAGGCAAAATCACCTCGCATAGAACCAATGTAACTCGTCAAAATGGATCGACTGGGCTCTTGTCTGAGTATACGTAAAGAATTCATAAAATTTTGACTTAGGATAAAAAATAAGGCATCAAATGGTGAAAACAAAAAATAAACACAAAACGGTCCTGTATGAGGCGCGATCACCTCGCAAGAACCAACTGCGAAGTCATCAGACTCCTGGTATGATTATACGAGGAGAATTCGCAAAATTTGGACTTGGGCTTAAAAATATGGCATCAAAGGGTGAAAAAGTAAAACAGATGCGAAATGGTCATGTAAGAGGCACGATCACCTTGCGCGGGACCAATGTAACTCGTACGAACTGTCTACATAGTCAACGAACTTGCAGTTTGTGTATACGATGAAAATTTGCAAAAAATTACACTTAGGCTTAAAAACATGTCGTCAAGGGGTGAAAACGTAAAACAACCACAAAACAGTCCTCGCATAGGACCAATGTAACTCGTACAAACCGACCGTGTAGTCACAGGGCTCCCGATTTGAGTATATGACGAGAATTTACAATATTTAGACTTAGGCGTAAAAACATGGCGTCAAGGGTGAAAATGTAAAACAGCCACAAAATGGTCCCGTAAGAAGCACGAGCACCTTGCACGAGATCAATGTAACTCGTATTAATCGATCGTGTAGTCACCGGACTCTTGGTTTGAGTATACGATGAGAATTTGCACAGCATTAGACCTAGGCTTTAAAACATGGCGTCAAATGGTGAAAATGTAAAACCGTCACAAAACGGTCCCGTAAGAGGCACGGTTACCTCGCACGGGACCAATGAAACTCGTACAAAATGACCGCGTAGTCACCGGACTCCTAGTTTGAGTATACGACGAGAATTCGCAAAATTTAGACTTAGGTTTAAAAATATGGCGTCAAATGGTGAAAATGTAAAACAACCAGAAAATGATCCTCTAAGAGGCACGAGCACCTCACACAAGACCAATGTAACTCGTACGATCCGACTGTGTAGTCGGTGGACTCCCGATTTTATTATACGACGAGGATTCATAAAATTTAGACTTAGGTTTAAAAACACGATGTCAAAGGGTGAGTACATAAAACTGACCCAAAACGATCACGTAAGGGGCACGATAACCTTACACGGGACCAATGTAGCTCGTAGGATCCGACCACGTTGTAAACAGACTTCGAGTTTGTGTATACGATGAGAATTTGCCAAATTTAGACTTAAGCTTAAAAACATGCCGTCAAGGTGTGAAAATGTAAAACAACGACAAAACGACCCCATTGGAGGCACGAGCACCTTTTACCGGACCAATGTAACTCGTACGAACCGACTGCGTAGTCACCAGACTCTCGGTTTGAGTATAGGATGAGAATTTGCAAAAAATTAGACTTGGTCTTAAAAACATGGCGTCAAAGGGTGAAAACTTTATTCATCCACAAAAAGGTCCCGTAAGGGGCACAATCACCTCGCACGGGACAAGTGTAACTCATAGGAACCGATCGCGTAGTTATCGAACTCCCGATTTGAGTATACAACAAGAATTCGCAAAATTTAGACTTGGGCTTAAAAACATGGCGTCAAAGGTTGAGAACGTAAAACAAACACAAAACGGTCACGTAAGAGGCACGATCACCTTCCACGAGATCAATGTAACTTGTATGAACCGTCCGCATTGTCAACGGACTTTCGGTTTGTATATACGACGAGAATTTGTAAAAATTTGGGCTTAGGCTTTAAAACATGCCGTCAAGGGGTGAAAACGTAAAAGAACCACAAAATGGTTCGGTAAGGGCACGATCACCTCGCATGGGACCAATGTAACTCGTACGAACCGACCGTGTAGTCATAGGGCTCCCGTTTGAGTATACAACGAGAATTTATAAAATTTAGACTTAGGCATAAAAACATGGCATCAATGGTGAAAACGTAAAACAACCCCAAAATGGTCCAATAAGAAGCACGAGCACCTCGCACGAGATCAATGTAACTCGTACAAGCCAACTGCGTAGTCACCGGACTCCAGGTTTGAGTATACGACTAGAATTTGCAAAACTTTAGACTTAGGCTTAAAAACATGGCTTCAAATGGTGAAAACGTAAAACCGTCACAAAATGGTCCCATAAGAGGCACGATCACCTCGCACGGGACCAATGTAACTCATAGGAACCGACCGCGTAGTCACCGATCTCCCGATTTGAGTATATGACGACAATTTGGAAACTTTGGACATGCTAAAATATATGGAGTCAAGGGGTGAAAACATAAAACGACCATAAAATGGTCCCGTAAGATGCACGAGCACCTCGCACGGGACCAATGTAACTCGTACGAATCGATTGCGTAGTCGTCGGACTCCCAGTTTTAGTATATGTCGAGAATTCATAAAATTTAGACTTAGGCTTAAAGACATGCCGTCAAAGAGTTAAAACACAAAACAGACACAAAACGATCATGTTAGAGGTATGACTACCTTGCATGGAACCAATGTAGCTCGGAGTAATCGACCGCGTACTCTATTGACTTTCGATTTATGTATACGATGAGAATTTGGAAAATTTAGACTTATGCTTAAAAACATGCCGTCAAGGGGTGACAACGTAAAACATCCACAAAATGGTCCCGTAGAAGGCACAAGCACCTCATACGGGATCAATGTAACTCGTACAAACTGATCGCGTCATCATCGGACTCCCGATTTGAGTATAGGATGAAAATTTGCAAAAAACTAGACTTGGGCTTAAAAACATGGCGTCAAAGGGCGAAAACATTAAATAACCACAAAAAGGTCCCATAAGAGGCACAGTCACCTCGTACGGGATTAGTGTAACTCGTAGGAACTGACCTCGTAGTCATTAGACTCCCGATTTGAGTATACGACAAAAATTCTCAAAATTTAGACTTTGGCTTAAAAACATGACGTCAAAGGGTGAAAATGTAAAAAAACACAAAACGGTTATGTAAAAGGCACAATCACCTTTCACGGGACTAATGTAACTTGTAGGAACCGATCGCGTAGTCAACGAACTTCCAGTACGTGTATACAACGAGAATTTGAAAATTTAGACTTCGTCCTAAAGACATGCCGTCAAGGGGCGAAAACATAAAACAACCACAAAACAGTTTGGTAAGAGTCATGAGCACCTTGCACGGGACCAATGTAATGGGTACAAGCCGACCGCGTAGTCACATGACTCCCGATTTGAGTATATGACGAGAATTTGCAAAATTTAGACTTAGGCATAAAAATATGGTGTCAAGGGGTGAAAATGTAAAATAGCCACAAAACAGTCCCGTAAGAGGCATGGCCACCTCGCAGGGGCCCAATGTTACTAGTACGAACTGACCGCGTGGTTACCGAACTATCGATTTCAGTATACGTTGAGAATTTGCAAAATATTAAAATTAGACTTAAAAACTTGGCGTCAAATGGTGAAAATATGAAAAAAAAATACAAAACGGTCCCGTATGAGGCAGGAGAACCTCACAAGGGACCAATGTAACTCGTACGAACCGACCGCGTAGTCACCGAACTCCCGGTATGAGTATATGAGGAGAATTCGCAAAATTTGGGTTTGGGCTTAAAATCATGGCATCAAAAGGTGAAAACGTAAAACAGACACAAAACGGTCATGTAAGAGGCACGATCACCTTACACGGGACCAATGTAACTCGTACGAACTGTTCGCGTAGTCAACGAACTTTCAGTTTGAATATACGATGAGAATTTTCAAAAAATTGGGCTTAGGATTATAAACATGCCGTCAAGGGGTGAAATCGTAAAAGAACCATAAAACGATCTAATAAGAGGCACGAGCACCTCGCACGGGACCAATGTAACTCGTACGAACTAACCGCATTGTCACAAGGCTCCCGATTTGATTATACAATGAGAATTTACAAAATTTAGACTTAGGCATAAAAACATGGCCTCAAGGGTGAAAACATAAAACAACCCCAAAACGGTCCAATAAGAAGAGCGAGCACCTCGCACGGGATCAATGTAACTCGTATAAACTAAGCGCGTAGTCATCGGACTCCCGGTTTGAGTATACGATTAGAATTTGCACAACATTAGACTTAGGCTTAAAAACATGGCATCAAATGTTAAAAATGTAAAACCGTCACAAAATGGTCCCTTAAGAGGCACGATCACCTCTCACGAGACCAATGTAACTCGTAGGAACCGACCGTGTAGTGACCGGACTCTCGGTTTGAGTATACGACGAGAATTTGTAAAAATTTAGACTTAGGCATAAAAATATGGCGTCTAACGGTGAAAGTGTAAATCAACCACAAAACGGTCCCGTAAGAGGCACGAGCACCTCACACAAGACTAATGTAACTCGTACGAACCGAAAACGTAGTCGCCGGACTCCCGGTTTTAGTATATGACGAGAATTCGTAAAATTTAGACTTAGGCTTAAGAACATGAAGTCAAAGAGTGAATACATAAAACAGACACAAAACGATCATGTAAGAGGAACAATCACCTTGCACGGGACCAATGTAGCTCGTAGGAACCGACCTGGTAGTAAACAGACTTCCAATTTGTGTATACGATGAGAATTTGCCAAATTTAGACTTAAGCTTAAAAACACGCCGCCAAGGGGTGAAAATATAAAACAACCATAAAACGTTCTCGTAGAAGGCACGAGCACCTCACACAGGACAAATGTAATTCGTACGAACAAACCTCGTAATCACCAAACTCCCAATTTGAGTATAGGACACGAATTCGTAAAATTTAAACTTGGGCTTAAAAACATGGCGTCAAAGGGTGAAAACGTAAAATAGAGACAAAACGGTCATGTAAGAGGCACGATCACCGTGCATGAGACCAATGTAACTCGTAAGAACCGACCCTGTAATCAACCCACTTCTGATATGTGTATACGATGAGAATTTGTAAAATTTAGACTTAGGCATAAAAAGATGGCGTTAAGGTGTAAAAACGTAAAGTAGCCACAAAACAGTTCTGTAAGAGGCACGATCACCTCACACGGGAGCAATGTAACTCGTACGAACTAATCGCATTGTTATAGGTCTCCCGGTTTAAGTATACAACGAGAATTTGTAAAATTTAGAGTTAGGCGTAAAAACATGGCATCAAGGGTGAAAATGTAAAACAGCCACATAACGGTCTGGTAAGAACGTACAGAATCAATTTAACTCGTATGAACCGATCGCGTAGTCACTGGACACCCGATTTGAGTATACGACTAGAATTCATAAAAAATTAGACACAGGCTTAAAAACATGGTGTCAAATGGTGAAAAAGTAAAATTATCACAAAATGGTCCCGTAAGAGGCACGATCACCTCATACAGGACCAATGTAACTCATAGGAACCGACTGCGTAGTCACCGGACTCTTGGTTTGAGTATACGACGAGAATTTTCAAAATTTACACTTAGGCTTAAAAATATGGCGTCAAAGGGTGAAAAAACAACCACAAAACGGTCCCATAAAAGGCACGAGCACCTCACAAGGAACCAATGTAACTCGTACGAACTGACCGCATAGTTGCTGGACTCCCGATTTTAGTATACGATGAGAAATCGTAAAATTTAGGCTTTAGCTTAAAAACATGCCATCAAAGGCTGAATACGTAAAACATACACAATAAAATCACACAGGAGGCATGATCACCTTGCACTGGACTAATATAGCTCGTAGGAACTGACCGCGTAGTCAACGGACATCCGATTTGTGTTTACGATGAGAATTTGCAAAATTTACACTTAAGCTTAAAAACATGCCGTCAAGGGGTAAAAATGTAAAACAACTACAAAATGGACCAGTAGGAAGCATGAGCACCTCGCACGGGACCATGTAACTTATACGAACCGACCGTATTGGCACCGAACTATCGGTTTGAGTAACGGACGAGAATTCGCAAGAACTTAGACTTGGGCCTAAAAACATAGCGTCAATGGGTGAAAATGTTAAACAACCATACAAATAACCCGTAAGAGGCACAATCACCTCGCACGAGACCTGTGTAACTCGTAGGAACCGATCGTGTAGTCACTGGACTCCCAATTTGTGTATACGACAAGACTTCGCAAAATTTTGACTTAGTCTTAAAAACATGGCGTCAAGGGGTAAAAACATAAAACAGATACAAAACGGTCACCTAAGAGGCACGATCACCTTGCATGGGACAAATTTACCTCGTAGGAACCGACCGCGTAGTCAACAAACTTTCGGGATGTGTATACGATGAGAATTTGCAAAATTTAGACATAGGCTTAAAAATATGCCGTCAAGGGGTGAAAACGTAAAACAAACACAAAATAGTCCAATAAGAGGCATGATCACCTCACAAGGGACCAATGCAACTCGTACGAACCCACCGCGTAGTCACAGGAATCCCAGTTTTGAGTATAGGATGAGAATTCACAAAAAATAGAATTGGGCGTAAAAACATGGCGCCAAAGGATGAAGATGTTAAACAGTCACAAAAAGGTCCCGTAAGAGGCAAAATCACCTTGCACGGGACAAATATAACTCGTCGAAATCGACCAACTTGACTCCCGATTTGAGTATACGACAAAAATTTGTAAAATTTAGGTTTAGGATAAAAAAACATGGCGTTAAAGGGTGAAAACGTAAAACATAAACAAAATGGTCCCTTATGAGGCACGAGCACCTCTTAAGGGACCAATGTAACTCGTACGAACCAACCGCGTAGTCACCAGACTCCCAGTATGAGTATACGAGGATAATTTACAAAATTTGGCCTTGGGGTTAAAAACATGACATCAAGGGTAGAAACGTCAAACAGACACAAAACGGTCACGTAAGAGGCACGATCACCTTGCACGGGAACAATGTAACTCGAACGAATCGTCCGCTTAGTCAACGAACTTTCGGTTTGTGTATACAACTAGAATTTGCAAAAACTTAGACTTAGGCTTAAAAACATGCCGTCAAGGGGTGAAAACGTAAAACTTGTATGAGGCACGGGAACCTCGTATGGGACGAATGTAACTTGTATGAACCGACCGCGTAGTCACAGGGTTCCCGATTTGAGTATACGATGAGAATTTATAAAATTTAGACATAGGCATAAAAACAGCCATAAAATGGTCTCGTAAGAAGCATGAGCACCTCACACGGGATCAATCTAACTCGTATGAACTGACCGCGTAGTCACCGGACTCCTGGTTTGAATATACAATTTGAATTTGCAAAACATTAGACTTAGGCTTAAAAACATGGCATCAAATGGTGAAAACATAAAATCGTCACAAAATGGTCCTGTAAGAGACACGTTCACCTCGCACGGGACCAACGTAACTCGTACAAACTGACTGGTTAGTCGCCAAACTCTCGATTTTAGCATATGACGAGAATTCATAAAATTTAGACTTAGGTTTAAAAACATGCCGTCAAAGGGTGAATACATAAAATAGATACTAAACGATCACGTAAGGGGCACGATCACCTTACATGGGACCAATGTAGCTTGTAAGAACCGACCGTATAGTCAACGGACTTCCGATTTGTGTATACGAAAAGAATTTTCAAAATTTAGACTGAAGCTTAAAAACATGCCGTCAAGGGGTGAAAATATAAAGTAGACACAAAATGGTCCCGTAGGAGGCACGAGCACCTCAAACGGGACTAATGTAACTCATACGAACCAACCGCGTAGCCACCGGACTCCGGGTTTGAGTATAGGAGGAGAATTTGCAAAAAACTAGAATTGGGCTGAAAAATATGGCGTCAAAGGGTCAAAAAGTTAAACAGCCACAAAAAGGTCCCATAAGAGGCACAATCACATCGTACGGGACCAGTGTAACTCGTAGGAACCGACTGCGTAGTCACCGGACTCCCAGTTTGAGTATACGATGAGAATTTGCAAAATTTAGACTTAGGCGTAAAAACATGGCATCAAGGGTGAAAACGTAAAACAACAACAAAATGATCCTGTATGAAGCACGAGCACCTCGTATAGGATCATTGTAACTCGTATGAACCAACCTCATAGTCACCAAACTCTTGGTTTGAGTATACAACTAAAATTTGCAAAACAGTAGACGTAGGCTTAAAAACATGGCGTCAAACGGTGAAATATAAAACCGTCACAAAATGGTCTCGTACGAGGCACAATCAGCTCGCACGGGACCAATGTAACTCGTAGAAATCAATCGCATAGTCAAAGGACTCCCGGTTATAGTATGCAACAAGAATTTGCAAAATTTAGACTTAGGCTTAAAAATTTAGCATCAAAGGGTGAAAATGTAAAACAATCCCGTAAGAGGCACGAGTACCTCCCACGGGATCAATATAACTCGTACGAACTGACCGCGTAATCGTCGGACTCCCGATTTTAGTATACGATGAGAATTCGTAAAATTTAGCCTT
Source organism: Sambucus nigra (assembly GCA_949130495.1). Classification (NCBI taxonomy): domain Eukaryota; kingdom Viridiplantae; phylum Streptophyta; class Magnoliopsida; order Dipsacales; family Adoxaceae; genus Sambucus; species Sambucus nigra. The sequence goes on along the minus strand of OX422221.1, from coordinate 221,620,645 downwards.
AGGCTTAAAAATATGCTGTCAAACGGTGAATATGTAAAACAGACACAAAATGATCACGTAATAGGCACGATTCCCTTGTACGGGACCAATGTAGCTCGAAGGAACCGATTGTGTAGTCAACAAACTTTCGATTTGTGCATACGACGAGAATTTGAATTTTTTTAGAATTAAGCTTATAAACATGCCGTCAAGGGGTGAAAATGTAAAATAACCACAAAACCGTCCCATAGGAGGGATGATCACCTCATACGGGACCAATGTAACTCGTACGAACTGATCGTGTAGTCACCGGACTCTCGGTTCGAGTATTAGATGAGAATTCGCAAAAAACTAGAATTGGGCTTAAAAACATGGGGTCAAAGGGTTAAAACGGTAAACAACCCCAAAAAGCCCGTAAGAGGCATAATCACCTTGTATGGGACGAGTGTAACTCATAGGAACCAACCGCATAGTCACTCGACTCCCGGTTTGGGTATACGACAAGTATTCGTAAAATTTATACTTTGGCCTAAAAACACGGCGTCAAAGGGTAAAAATATAAAATAGACACAAAACGGTCATGTAAGGGGAACGATCACCTCGCACGGGACCAATGTAACTCGTAGAAATTGACCGTATAGTCAACAAACTTCCGATATGTATATACGCCGATAATTGGATAAATTTAGACTTAGGCTTAAAAACATGCCGTCAAGGGTTGAAAATGTAAAACAACGACAAAACGATCTGATAAGAGTCACGATCACCTCGTACGAATCCAATGTAACTCGTATGAGCCTACCGCGTAGTCACAGGACTCCCAATTTGAGTATATGACGAGAATTTCCAAAATTTAGACTCAGGCGTAAAAATATGGCGTCAAGGTGTGAAAATATAAAATAGCCACAAAACGGTCTCGTAAGAGGCACGAGTACTTTGTACGGGACCCATGTAACTTGTACGAACCGAAAGCGTAGTTACCGAACTCCCGATTTGAGTATACGACGATAATTTCCAAAACATTAAACTTAGGCTTAAGAACATGGCGTCAAATGGGGAAAACGTAAAACAGACACAAAACGGTCACGTAAGAGGCACGATAAGCTTACACCGGACCATTGTAACTCGTAGGAACCCAGCGCGTAGTCAACAGACTTCTAGTTTATGTATACGATGAGAATTTGTAAAATTTAGACTTAAGCTTAAAAACATGCCGTTTAGGGGTGAAATCGTAAAACATCCACAAAACGGTCCTGTGGGAGGCACGAGCTTCACGCACGGTAATAATGTAACTCGTATGAACCGACCACATAGTCACTGAACTCCCGGTTCGAGTATAAGACGAGAATTCGCAAAAAATTAGATTTGGGCTTAAAAATATGGCATCAAAGGGTGATAACGTTAAACAACCATAAATAAGTCCCGTAAGAGGTAGAATCACCTCGCATGGGACCAATGTAACTCGTAGGACGTAGTCATTGGACTCCCGATTTGAGTATACGACAAGAATTCACAAAATTTAGACTTAGGATAAAAAAATATGGCGTCAAAGGGTGAAAACGTAACACATACACAAAATGGTCCCGAATGAGGCACGGGCACGTCTTATGGGACCAATGTAACTCGTACGAACTGATCGCATAGTCATCGGATTCCCGGTATGAGTATACGATGAAAATTTGTAAAATTTAGACTTAGGCTTAAAAACATGGCGTCAATGGGTGAAAACATAAAACAACCACAAAACGGTCCCGTAAGAGGACCGAGCACCTCGCACGGGACCAATGTAACTCATATGAACCGATCGTGTAATCACCGAATGCTCAGTTTGGGTATATGATGAGAATTCGTAAAAATTTAGACTTGGTCTTAAAAACATGGCGTCAAAGGGTGAAAATGTAAAACAGACACAAAACGGTCCCGTAAGAGGCACGATCACCTTGCACGAGACCAATGTAACTCGTCGGAACCAACCGCGTATTCACCGGACTCCCGATTTGAGTATATGACGAGAATTTGCAAAATTTAAACTTAGACTTAAAAACATGGCGTCTAGGGGTGAAAACGTAAAACAGTCACAAAACGGTCTCGTAAGAGGCATGAGGACCTCGCACGGTACGGGACCAATGTAACTCATACGAATCGATCGCATAGTCACCAGACTCTCTGTTTGAGTATATGACAAGAATTTGCAATTTTTTTACTTGGGCTTAAAAATATGGTGTCAAAGGGTGAAAACGTAAAACAGGTACAAACGGCTCCATAAGAGGCACGTGCACCTCGCACGGGACCAATGTAATTCGTAGGAACCATCCGCGTAGTCACCGGAGTCCTAATTTTAGTATATGGACTCCCTGTTTGAGTATATGACGAGATTTTGCAAACAGTTAGACTTGTCAACGTGTAGACTTATAGGTTTAAACATTATTTGATTACTGATATCTTTTTTATTTTTTGTCTTATATTTTTGCAGGGTAATATTTCAATGATATATTTTATTCAAGTGGAACACGTGAACAAACCAATGGTTTGAGCCAGGTATATTATTTATTATTGTTGTTGATATGCAACATTGTTTTAAATTTTTTTCTAGCCGTGCTGGCTTTTGTGTTGATTAAACAAGTTGGTTATCATGTAAACAAAGGAGACTTTGCTTAATTTTTTAAAAATTTATAAAAAATGTTGATATACGAGAGTGTTGTTTTCAATTTTTTATGGCCGTGCAGGCTTTTTTGTTGATTAAACAGGTTTGTTTTCATGTATAAGCAGAGGAGAGTGTCAAATTTTTTTAAAAAATTTTGAAGTGTTGTTGATATGCGAGATTGTTATTTTCATTTTTAGGGCCGTGTGGGCATTTATGTTGATTAAACAAGTTGGTTTTCATGTGTAAACAAAGAAGGTTCTGCCAATTTTTTTTTAAAAATTGCAAAAAGTTGTTGATATGATTAACTAATATCTTTGGATATTTGATTTTATTATAATATTATTTTGATAAAATGATTATTTATTGATTGCAGGTTGTACAGAAGAAGTTGAAGAGACATGTTTTCGAGTGTGTCTATTATATGTGAAACTAAGAGAAGTTTTTGTAGCGTGACTACTATATTTATCATCTTAATTTAGGGATGATTTTTTTGCAACTGTATTTCTTATTAATTAGTATGATTTTGTACTCATTTAAATATTTTGACTTGAATGTAGTTTAATTGAAGAAATTGTTATTGGATACGCGTTTCAATGAATGCAGTTGTTATATTGCGTTTATGATTGGAAGATTTGACTTATAATGCAAATTAGATGTCATTTATTATTTCAGCATAAAGCATATAGTAATATAATTGTGTATGAAATTTTTTTATTTATCAATTGGGATGGTTATAAACTGTCCCTAATACCAATCTTGTACTAATTCAGAATAATTTTTGGGATGGTTATAATCCATCCCTAATACCCATTTTGCATTAATTGAAACTATGGGACCTTTTTTTACTGTCCTAATTGGGGTTGCCAGAATCTGAGTAGTATTAGGGACGGATAAATCGTCCTTAATACTACTCGCGAGAGCGGGAATTTTTTGGCGGGAACTCTTTTTGGGATGAAAAAATTCGCCCCTAACGCCAAATGTAGAGCGTCCATGAATTAACAATTAGGACGGTAAAATTCGTCCCTAAAATATTTACGACGTCTAATATAAGGGACAGATTTTTGCAGTTGCAAAATTCATTCTAAATACTCTTTAGGGACAGATTTTGTTCTTGTAGGGACAAATTTGTAGTGATTCGAGACGTCAAATAAAGGCATAGGACATCCTTTAATTTACACAGGAGGGAACTGACACTCTTTCGGAGTTTAAAAATCCAAAATTTTACGACGCACTTTAAAATGTTGATTGTGCTAGAGATTAAAACAGTTGATGATTTTTCTGCTAAGCTCTCTAACATCGCAACCTCAATGTATAATATAAGAGAGAAAATAATCGAGCCAAAGGTAGTTAGGAGATTCTTTCAATCCCTACCACGTATATTTCTCCCCCAAGTCACCTCCCTTAATATATTGGGAGAAATGAACACTATGAAAATGGAAGAACCTTTAGGTTACTTACAAGCCAATCAACTTGAAACATGTTCCATGCCTAAGAAAGACAAAGTTATTGCTCTTAAAAGCCCATAAAAACTCATTTCTTGTGTCTGACCTTGAATCCGAAATTTATGACGAGGAAATGGATTTACTTGCAAATAATTTTAAGAAATTTCTTACATTTAATAAAAAGTTTTCTAAAAGTGATAAGAAGAAATTAAAAAAATCTAAATCAAATAGGGTAGAAAAGTCGTTTGGTAGTTGTGATCGCAAGTCTAAGAGTAGTCAGGATAAGATGACTCTAGAAGATTCTACGGGGCCAAGGCCATGGCCATAAGTCTTTTTTAATGTCCTACAAAATTTAAAAGGCGAGGAAAGAGTAAAAATGTGATGAACACTACACTTACTGATAGTGACTTGGACTTCAAGAATAGTGAGTCATCAATTGGATGAAATTTCAGTGCCTTTAAAGATCCCTAAGTCTTCCCTCAACTGAAGATAAAACTGTTAATGAAGGGGAAGGTTTCTTTCATATGATTCCCCAGATGAAGGTGGGGAAAGTGTAGAGCGTGAAGAAAAGGTTGACCTTAAAAAGGTTACTCTAATCTCTTTGAGGTGTCTCGTAAAATAGATAAAGTCAGGATACGATTTCTCACTAAACTGAAGTTGTATGAATACGAGTTAAGAAAAATGAAGGAGACCATGGCTAATATGGACAAGTTTAAAGCTAGAGAGTCCATTTTGCTTGAAAAGATCAAGGAAACCAAAAAAAAAATAAAGTTTTATTAAACGGGAAAGTTATAATTCTTATGCATTCACTTATCGAGACTTCCCGGTCTAGACTCTATTAAACGAAAAAAATGAAAAATTTAAGAAAGAACTCAGAAGAGTTTAATAAGGTTAAGATAGATATAGAGGGAAGTGCGACACCCCGCTTAATTAAATATCGGGTGATCAGTCCAATCAGAATATCCAGTTAGTTCATTCTTAGTATCAGTGTCGAAAAATATTTATTTTATTCATTACCTTCTAATTAATTAAGCTAGTGCCAAGAACATTTAATCATTTAATTAATATCCAACAATTTAAACCATTAATCACATTCACCATTTTAAGGAATAAGACAATAATAAATGAGAAGCCATCTGACTGAATAAATAATACTGGAATAAATGTTCTAGTTAAATGTCTCAATACAAATAACCAAATACTGAATCTAAATCCCATCAATTGAAATAAAAGAGTACAATATCTCATAAATGAATGGTAACTAGAAATGGACAACATGCCCTCATTGAAATGACTACATCAGAAACTGAATGGATAGATGGGTAGGTGTCTAATATTGATGACCTACAACTTCCAAAATAGTTGTAGCACGTCAAATCAACTGACTCCTATGCCTGACGTACCTGTGGTTGGACACCTAAAATAGTTGTAAAAAGAAAATAGATTTGCAAGAAACGGGTCAGAGCTTGAGTGAAAATATTTCAAAACAGTTTAGCAAGTATTTAAAAATGCAGTAAAGCAAATACTATATACATGTTAGCTTTTTGGGCTCGTTCTTGAGATTCTCACCTCTCATCTAATGTGCACGCCTAACGTACCTCTAAACTCCCCTAGTTACTGTCATAACCCCTAACTAGATTGTAATTATAAGTATTCTAACTCTAACTCATAATGTCCACCCACATTTCCCACGCAATCCATTTATTAAATATATTTATACCTTTTCTTATCACACACAAGGCCTTTCTCAATTAATAGTAAAGTGTTCACATACTAAATTATTTTAGATTCTACAATCTCACTTATATACTAAGTCCACACAGTAGAATAATCACAAGCATATATATATATATAATACAACACCCTGAGGCACATCTGCACTGCATGCATATTCTGCTATCAAGTCCTGGTACATCACGTACTAAATAAGAACAAACAGTTCGGTATGACCCTCGAAACACGAATAAAAATTACACATATTAGGAGGTGAACATAATCTCTAGCCAAATGGGTCATGCACATACATATGCACCCATTCAACTGTCGAAACTATCATACTCTCAAATAGCATGTGTCCAAGGTCCTATGTTCAGGGTGCGAGTCTAGAATCCTCCCAGTGGTCTCGTCAAGATAAGACCGTCCACAATGCGAAACCTCCTCCCAATAATAAGCAGCGTAGGCATGCCATACACATAATAAATCAAGCAGTAGGTATTCACACCACCTATATATATATCAAGGTTCTAAAAAACGCGGGGCGTGATCGAGGCGTTGAGGCCAAGCCTTAAACCTTAGAAGCCTAGGCGGGCCTTAGGTGTAAAAGGCGTGAAAAGGCATTTAGGTCTTTTTAATATATTTTAATATTTTTTAACCATAACAAGGCTATTGAAATACTAAAATTGTACATATCATAAAATATGTCTGAATATTTGCAAATAAAAATACTATTTGATTATTTTGAATGAGATAATGGTCCAGTTTGTAAAAAAATATTTAAAAGGCGATATCGTTTCACTAAAGCATTGTTGTTTTTAGAGAAAAAGTACGCCTTAAGGGTTTACCGACCATAAGGCGTAAAAATCTTATGGCGGGGCGTTTCTCCCAAGCCTCAAGCAACCTAGGTGGGTTTTTTAGAACAGTGATATATATATATATATATATATATATATATATATATCAACAATATAGCCATATGCACATGCTATATCATATATCCCGTATGTAGCATATGTATGCCCCGAACATTCTATGTATTTAATAATTTATAACTTTACTTATTATCGTACGCTCCCGAGTATTTTTCACCGCTCGAAGGGTATCTCTTATTCTAGATATAATATAAATAGGTAAACTCCCTATAACCTACTGGTCTAAGTCATCATTTCCCTCGAATTCACGAGACCCGAATTATTCTCCAAATTACGTATTATCCTCGATAAATCATAATTAAGTTTAGCCGTTAATTCCCTCTCTTAGGACTAAGCCCGAAACCCCACCTAGGCCTATTGATGTCTCAATATATTCCCATCATGTTTAAAAATAAGTCCCATGATGGAATTCCGAAGGTTACCCCAAAGATACTAAAAAAAGGGAGAAATTGACCAAAACTGGGCAACCGAATCGATTCGCCACCGACAGGTCTTGAATTCTGCATAGTGTTTCCTACAGGTTTCACCATTTTCAATCATCAAAACCTTTACCAAAAATTTCCAAACTCCCAACCAAATAATTCAAACACTATACCAATATATATGAATGATTTCTAAAGTACAAGAATCATAAATTCATAATGGGGCATAAAAAATTGGGACAAATTCAAGATAATCTCAAAAAAATTGGGCATAAAAAATTGGGACAAATCAGATTTCTTACCAAATTAAATCTCCTTAAGTCATAGATTTCGTTCTACATGAAATATAGAGTTAAACCTAACATGGTTCTGATTCAAAATCATCAAATTCACTTTCCAATTCAACCCAATTGCAACATAATTATGTGAGGAATGTTCCTACACTAACACGGATATATTATGTACTCAAAATTTACCAAGTATAAACACTTGACTTTATATATAGGTCTAATTCGTTGAAGAAGATGGGTCTATTGATGTTCCTTCCTTTTCGTTCTACAATCTGGTGGTGGTGGTGGTGCAAGAAGGTGTAGGATTGGTGGTTATAGCCTTTGGAACTCCTCTCCTCTTCCTTTAATGACCTCTCTGTGACTTCTCTTTGTTTCTCATGACTCTAACCCCCTTCTGTAATCAGGTATATTACAGTAAGAAAATTTGTAAGTATTATTTCTCCAAAAACACAAATGACCAAAAATGCGCTCCCGGGATGCCGGTTTGGCCTAAAACTGCCTTGGGACCCAAATTAAACCCCGGGTAGACTTTTCTGACTATATCGACCCTTTTGGAAACTTTGGCGCACTCAAAATATAAATTTGGATGACTTAAAAAAATAAATGACTTTTTATCTCATTAAATGATGTTTCGACACATCTGACGTGTGCGTCCCGACTTAGTTATTGTACCTGTCGTATTTTTCACTCGAGATGATTTTAATAACTTCGTAATCACATATGAATTTATTCACTAAGTAATATTCAATACAATTCACATCAATAAATACTAACCATTTACTCGTTAATTAATATTTATTTTAATATGGATTAATTATCAATTAATTTCCCATATTTAATTTAACCCCACATTTAAAAATCATTAAAAATTACGGGGTGTTACATAATTCCCCCTAATAACGGAATTTCATCCCGAAATTCGAAAAATAAAAGTATACCCAGTAAAAACAACTCTGGATATTTTTCGCGCATTTTATCCTTGTGCTCCCATGTAGGCTCCTCGACATTATGATGTTCCAACTGGACACGCACAAGTGGAACTACCTTCGACCTCAATTTCTCTCACTATGATCTAAGATAACCAACGATCTCTCCTCATACGAACTATCAGGCTATAAGTGAATCTCCTCCAGTGCAATGTGAGTGTGGGCCAATTCATCCCGGAGATACCGTCTCAGTGAAGAAGTATGGAACACCTCCTGAATACGATGCAAGTACTCCAATAACCCAAGTCTATACGCTACTGGTCCAATATTCTTGATGATAGGAAATGGTCTGACATACCCGATGCTAACTTCCCTTTCTTCCCAAATATCATTTTCCCCTTTATAGGAGATACTCGCAGTAACACCTAATCCACCACATCAAACTCTCAAAAGAACCTCTTAACATTGGCATAGATTTTTTTCTGTCCTGGGCAACCCGTATACGACCACGAATCATCTCAGTCCTGGCCGTAGTGTCCTGAATCAACTCTCGCCCGAGTAGCTTATTGTCCTCCACTTCTAGCCAACAAGAAGGAGAATGGTAAGGCCTACTATATAATGCCTCAAATGGAGTCATGCCAATAGTAAACCGATAGGAGTTATTGTACACAAACTCCACTACATCCCCTAACTTTCGATTCGTCCTCTCGGTCTGCCCATCAGTCCGTGGGTGATAGGCCATACGTAATCCCAACTCTATACCCATGCTCTACTGGGAACTCTATAAAAATAAGACACAAAGATTTTGTTCTTGTCAGACACGACATTCAGTGGCACCCCATTAAATGTTGCTATCTCAGTAATGTCGTTCTGTTATTTCCAATATATCTCTACTAATGACATCCTTCAGTCCAACGGTCCTCCTTTACCATTCCATGTAGTGAATAATTCACTTTAGTCATCATATTATAAAATGTTCCATTACTTAATCTATTAATTAACCTTAGTGCCTTCACAACACTTTGCAATTTATTTCCCTTTTTTTATCACTATTATGAGACTCTTTACTCACGGCTAACGTATTCCCTCTACTGGGGAAAACCCTAACATCCCCGTGTGTCAATTCCCTTATTCATTTGTTCTTATTACTCATATATTTCCACACCTTTATAAAGTTTGGAACATTATATTGTACCCAGCACTTTTTCACTGATATTACTCTTTAGTCTGACTATCTATACTCCACCATTTAAACTAGTGATCATTCCGTTCCTGGAAGATATCTACAATCAAGCCAGACTATTCATGTCAAACCTTTACATCTTCAGCTGTTTCTGACGTAACTCCCGTCATATCACTCGTCTGCACAAAGTAGCTCCTGATTTTATCGAATATCTAAAATGTACATTTCGTGTACTTTTCAACACTATAGTCACCCCGTTTTCCATTTATCCTTCGGTTGTTAGTGACTCGACTCTCTCTCAATGGCACTACCTTCTCTTTGTCCCATTTGGTTTCACTTTATAATTTTCTCATGCGTCTATGTTTATTTGATAACTTTCCACATTTACTCTTCGTCAGTGATACTGCAAACCTCAACTAATTAGGGTGCCCATACACCCTATGACCCGTGCATTTCTACAAAATTTTGGTTAACATAATAGACTTGTGTTAAATTACTTTTTGCGTACTTAGCATGACAAATCAGTAAGGTTATACTCGATCAACCTACTAGTCGCAACTTAATTATTATTTAGGTTGCCTCACCGATATACTAGTGGTGTAAACATTCCGTAATGTTTCTCGCATCAACGTTCTACGGCCTTATCGGCCTCAAATCATAATATAACTATTAACTCGTAGTTGTAATCACGCATATGTATATTAGCTAAGGTAATAAACTCATATCCTAAAGACCAAACTTCCCCCCATCTCTCCCCACGTTTGCTAGTTTCATGTGTGGGGTGTCTCGTAAAGCGAAATCCAAACAAGAAACCCCCCGATACACTACTCTCTAACATTGTTGATCATCGAGATCCGTTAAGCTATCAGTCCATATCACGTACCCTCAAATCCCTGACTCGTGACATAATAGTATACTCGTTCACTTTTTTGTTACAAAAGGCCATATACATCACGACGCTCTTACTATTACTAATTTCTTAGCGCAAATAAATCATGAGTTATATCTCGCTGCTCGACAAAAGCCAATACACTCTGAATCACATCAGTAAACACCCCTACTCATCGGGATCAAATATAACTACACAACATACACACAAAAGTCTACGACACATTATTTTGTAACATCTATGCACATATATGGGTTGAACCCTCTTTCAGGTGCTTCCTTATAAAAAAATAATATAATTTTCCTCAAAATAATGATTACGCAAAAATAATATATCTTCTCCTCTCATAACACTCAAAGGATAAAAAATCATTACATAATATAAGATTTTCTCTTAATTTTCACACCTGCTCCTCCCCGCAGGTGATACAAAAAGTCCCGTTACCCAATGGTAATTATATACATAATAAGGTTGATACCCCAGTGCACCTAGTGAACCCGACTCTCACTCGAGTTTTCGTATTAACATTCCTATATTATGATGCACCCATGTCACCTAATCCTAATCCCATTCTCATAGGGATAAAATAAGGATTGCATCTCCATTTTTAATCTATATCGCCTGGTTAACGGGTCCCTGAGCATCACTCTGGTACCGAAACTGACCCGTGACTTACTGTAAAGGTTGTATGCCCACGATATCATCCTATAGTTTCCCCTATCTCATTTCATCAATCCTTCTTGATGTGGTCCCTCTTTCCACAATTGTAACAACTTCTAGAGAAACTCTTTTGATTCTGGTCCCGACCCTGCTGGGCTTCCCCGCCATTTCCTCAGCCCTGACGGCCTTGAGGAATGAGAATACTGTTGTTATTGAGGAACTTGCTGGTCCTTCCTGAACCCACCATTCTCAGGTTGGAAACCTCCAAAATTTAAATCTCTTAGTTCAATTTCCTCGTCAGAAATCTTGCTCCTGTTATTGGTGTGCCTCACTAGCACCGTTCCCATTTACTTTCTTTATCTGATTGGTCTTAATCCTCCGTTGTGAACAAGTGAAATACAAGTGGTCCTAGTCTCCACACATAGGATGACTTTCGGTGCCATTCTTTTGTCTCTGGACTTACTAGCCAAGTCGGGGTATCCTTACCTAGAGCCGGGTAGTTTTGGCCTCGATTACTACCCCTATTGTTCCTTAGGCTCCAATGACCCTATAGAACTCGTTGTTGGTATCGGTGGCCCTGACTGAATCCACCATCATTTGGTAGGATTTCGATTGGTCTAAATCATTTAAATGGGCTCCCAACTGGGTACACCCTCTCGTGGTGCTTCACTATCACCTTCAAATCCAGTCTTGCTCTTCAACTAGATCCTCCAACCCTCTTGTCTCTCTTTTCATGGAAGCGTTGATATAAACTTCTAAACGTACGACCTTGAAGACATCGACACTAGTCATCCGAATCACATTTATCATCTATGCTTGTAAAATCTCATCACAAGTCCATTATCAACTTACGAACCCATTAATATTCTTTGTACCCCCTTCGTCGGGTACTAAGTTTGTTAAACAGGGTAACTTCCTCATGATTGCGCTCTATCTTGACCACTTGTGAATGGTTTCAAAACTCCATTAACATATTTGTACGAAAAACATATGGAAGGTGTTACGATCAAATTGTACTCAAATTTTTAGATATTAATTTATCGCTCCATGGTTCTGGTGGCAGACTCCCATCATTACTACACTGCTCCTCTAAGCATAAATAATTTTGCCTGAAATTTAATCCTGGGCATCGCTGTACTCCACCCTAAGCAATTGCCTTTGTATTATCCTTTCATTGGCTCATCACACTTATTCTTTTCTCGAAATTCTTCCATGTAACTCTTCAAAAGAGTCCCTCTTCCCCTGCCCCTACTTACTACGCGGGGTGAGTCTGAGTTTATACCATCGTTATCTTATGAAAATGTTTGTGAAAACTACTGTCCCTGAGTAATTTTATGGTAACTTCCATCGCTATCACCGTTCCCAGAATATTCCATGACTTCTACTGAGCCTTTCCTCCGATTGTCTTTCTAACAACCCTTATTGGTCGTCCTATATTTTGTAGTGTACGAGGCCTAGCCGAACTCACATATGAATCATATCACTAATTTAATAGATGAAGAATGTAGGTCTCATACGTAAAGGAATACAACAATCCTATAATAAGGATCTATATCAAGGAACCCTAAGCTGAAACGTGAAAAGCCGCACATATCCTAAGGACTCTAGAACTCGATGCTCTGATACCACCGGTGACACCCCGCTCAATTAAATACCGGGTGATTGGTCCTTTATTAAATTAAATCAGAATATTCAGTTGGTTCAAGATTTACATCACTATCGAAAAACATTTATTTTATTTATCACCTACTAATTAATTAAGCTAGTGCCATGGAGATTTAATCATTTAATTATTATCCAACAATTTAAGCCATTAACCACATTCACCATTCTAATAAATAAAACAATATTAAATGAGAAACCATATGACTGAATAAATAATACTGGAATAAACGTTCCAGTTAAATGTCTCAATATAAATAACCAAATACTGAATCTAAATCTCATCAACTGAAATAAAAGAGTACAATATCTCGTAAATGAATGGTAACTAGAAATGGGCAGCATGCCCTAACTGAAATGAATACATCAGAAACTAAATGGATAGATGGGAAAGCGCCTAATATTGAGGACCCGCAACTTCCACAATAGCTGTAGCTTGACAAATCAACTGACTCCTATGCTTGGCGTCCCTGTAGATGGACCTAAAATATTTTCACAAAGAAAATAGATTTGCAAAAAATGGGTCGGAGCCCGAGTGAATACATTTTAAAACAGTTTATCAAGTATTTAAAAATGTAGTAAAGAAAATACTATATACATGTTAGCTTTTCGGGTTCTCTCTTGAGATTCTCAACTCTCGTCTAATGTGCACGCCTAACGTACCTCTAAACTCCCCGAGTTACTATCACAACACCTAACTAGTTTGTAATTATAAGTCTTTTAACTCTAACTCATAATGTCCACCCACATTTCCCACGCAATCCATTTATTAAATATATATATTCATTTTCTTATCACACACAAGGCTTTTCTCAATTAATGGTAAAGTGTTCATATAATAAATTATTTCAAATTCTACCATCTTACTTATGTACTAATTCCACACAGTAGAATAATCACAAGAGCACACACAGATATATATATATATATATATATATATATATATATATATATATATATATATATATATATATATATATATATATATATATATATATATATATATATCACTCACTACACCAAATCCTACGAATGGTCACGACCCAAGTCCCCGACCAGCTGGTCGCGAACTTGGGCCGTGACCAACTCAATTTTTGGTGTGACCATATTTATTACCACACTAAATCATGGATGATCGGGAAGTGGTCATGAACCAAATCCCTGACCACCGTGGGTCACGGACTTGGGCCGTGACGTGGGCTTGACCATCTTGGCTCTAAATTTGCGCCAAAATTCCCTCCAAACTAGTCGCGGATGGGTCACGGACTTGGGCCGTGACCAAAGGCATGACAAAGAACAAAACATACACAAATGGAATCATGGCTAGGGGCCGTGACCATTTCTTTGTGTGGGTTACGGCTATGGGCTGTGACTAAACCTTATTCAAGCAGTAGGGTTGATGAGAAAAGGGTCGCGCATGATAGGTCATGGATCTAGGCCGTGATTAGATGTAAGCCACCAACACCCTCATTTTCATTTATTGGTCACACGCTTAGTGGGTCATGACTCTAGGCCGTGACAAAATTCAGGACTTAAAAAAACCTGCTACTTGGTCATTTGTGATTTGTAAGGGTTGTGTCTAAGGGCTGAGCGATTTCATACGATTTCAAAGGGCTAAGCGATTTCAGTTGGATTTCATTGTGATTAACCCCTAGTATGTATAGATTCTTTTTCATTTCATTTGGAATTCATGATTTCTATTTGAAGCCCTAATTTATGTGTATGTATGTGTAGATTTATATTTGTATGTGTGTATGTGTGTGTATGTATTGATTTATGTTTATATGTGTGTGTATGCATAGATTTATGTGTATATGTATGTTTATGTGTGTAACTATGAACAAATAAATTGTTTTTTGTCAATAAACCCTATATTATATGTGTGTGTATGTATAGATTTATGTCAAAAAAAAAATATTAGGATTTAGTAAACCCTAAATTGTATGTGTGTGTATGTATAGATTATGTCAATAAACCCTAGATTGTATGTGTGTATGTATAGATTATGCCAATAAACCCTAGATTTTATGTGTGTGTATTTTTTTGACAAAATATAATTAAAGGGATTTTTAATGAGTAAAAAAATTTACATCCACCTTGTCGTGATTTTATTGGGGGTTATATGCGTGCCATCATATTATAATGGGGGTTATATGCATGTCGTGATTTTTTGCACTACAATATGTGATTTTTTACATTTACCTTTTGCAGTAGTGTTTATGCATTGTTTGTTTGTTTGCACTACAATATGTGTGTAAGTAGAGTGTGTGTTTCTGTTGATTCTGCAGTTTGTATGTTTATTGAATAGATAATACACATATACTTTTAAACTCTCTCATAATAAATCCTAACAAAACGTGTTATAAAAAATTACGGTGGGTTGTTGTTGGGATTTCACATATACTTTTAAACCCTCATAACTTTCAAACCCAAACCTTAATAATAGGACTCGTATTCATACCCTCGTATACTTTTCTCAGGAAAAATGAGGCACGGTGATAATTACTATCAACAAGAGTGGGAGAGGTTGTAATTAGACCGCACACATAACTCTTTTATTAGTGTGCGTCGTATAGAGGGTACTCCTATTTATAGGTATGGAAATAAAAATATCGAACAATTTAACTACCTTATAAATCGTGGAGTTGATCTCCAGCAAGATTACTTGTTCGATCGTATTCTATTTTCTCTACCAGAAAACTGGGATGGCGCTATACAAAATATATTTCACACACATAATCCTGACATAGCCCTAACCTTGGTTACGTTGTTGGAGAAGGCGAAAAAAAATCCACCCGTTATGGATACAACTGCATACAGAGAGCATTGACACATAGTGTGATGTCTCGCACCACATGCACATAAAATTGAATCTTGCCAACAAGTTGAGAAATATGGGATTCTGAGTTCATGTCACAGATATCTACACATCAATTATAGATACCCTTCCTCCTAGTTGTCCACGTGCAAAAATTCATAGGTTCTTAAAAACTAATACCGAATGGATGGAGATCAGACACATTGAACTTATTCTAAAGTTTTACTCTGAAAAGGTATCTATCTATCTATCTCTCTCTCTCTCACTTTCTCTCTCTCTCTCTCTCTATCTATCTATCTATCTATCTATCTATCTATCTATCTATCTATCTATCTATCTATCTATCTATCTATCTATCTATCTATCTATCTATCTATCTATCTATCTATCTATCTATCTATCTATCTATCTAGTCATAAGCTTGATTAATTAGTTATAATTTCGTATTATTATAATTATTTAGTCACTTATAGTTTTTCATTTTTGTAGATAACATCGAGGGGAAACAACCCAATGGTACCAAGTGCCGTGGTGACACCACAACGTGGTATTCTCCACTTGGGCCACGGTTAAAATGTTTTTTTTTACTGTACCATGGATAGCGGAGGCCATGACATGGCATGCTCGATGCGAAGTGGGTGGGAATTTGATGTGTCATCCGATTGATTCACTCATCTGGAAATTTTCAAATGCACAACAACATGAATTTGCAAAGGAACCGTGCAATGTTCATCTTGCAATCTCAACCGATGGGTTTAACGCTTTCGATAATTTAAGTACTAGTCAGAGTTATTGGCCAGTTCTCATGGCGCCTTTAAGTCTCCCTCCGACATTATGCATGAGAAAGGAGTTCACATTAGATTTCTTAATTTCTCTTCAAGAACTTAGAACAAATCAGATTTCTTACCAAATTAAATCTCCTTAAGTCATAAATTTCGTTCTACATGCAATATAGGGTCAAAACTAACATGTTTTTGATTCAAAATCATCAAATTCACTTTCCAATTCAACCCAATTTTAACATAATTATGTGAGGAATGTTCCTACACTAACATGGATATATTATGTACTCAAAATTTAGTATGTTTAAACACTTGCCTTTTTATGTAAGTCTGATCTGTTGAAGAAGATGGGTCTATTGGCGTTCCTTCTTTTCCGATCTACAATCTGATGGTGGTGGTGGTGCAAGAAGGTGTAGGATTGGTGGTTCTAGCCTTTGGAACTCCTCTCCTCTTCCTCCTATGGCCTCTATGTGGCTTCTCTTTGTTTCTGACATAACTAACCCTAATCCCCTTATCTAATCAGATATATTAAACTTAAAAAATTCGTAGGTATTATTTCTCCAAAAATACAAATGACCAAAATGCCCTCCTAGGATGCTGATTTGGCCAAAAACTACCCCCGGACCCAAACTAAATCCCTGGGGTAGACTTTTCTGACTATCTCGACCCTTTCAGACACTTTGGAGCACTCGAAATGACCATTTGGATGACTTAAAAAATAAATTACTTTCTATCTCATTAAATTGAGCCCCGACACGATTAACATGTGCGTCCCGACTTAATTATTGTAATTGTTGTATTTTTTAACTCACGACGATTTTAATAACTTTGTAATCACATGTTACTTTATTCATTAAGTAATATTCAATATAATTGACATCAATAAATACTTACCCTTTTCTCGCTAGTTAATATTTCTTTTAATCCGGATTAATTATCAATTAATTTCCCATATTTAATTTAATTAACCCCACATTTAAAAATCATTAAAAATTACGAGGTGTTACATGAAGGTCAGAGAAGCTTGATAAGATGCTCTTTTCACATACTAAGACATCTAATATAAAATGGGTCTTGGTTATAGTGATAATAAAGTAAATAAACTAAAATACGATATTACATTTATAAGAGACTCAATTAAACCTCCAACCAATATCCCACGAAAGCCTCTCCTAAGCAAAATGAATGTGACACATCCATAACCATATATATGTAATTATTTCAATAAAATGGGCCATCTTAAATATTATTTCTATTTGTTTGTGAGAGAAAAAATAAAGTACTTCGAACCTAGATTTAGAAACATATCTTCATGAGAGAGTAGAGAACATCATTAGGACATCTCAACAATTAATGGAAAAAATCAAGAGATTGCCTTACGACCTCAAAGACACCTTCCTTCAAGAATAACTTGGATAAGTAGAGGGAAAGAGGCTTTTCCTAGGTTGGTGATAAAAAATGAGAAGAAAGAAGTTAAAGGGTTATAGTTCACATGAGTCTGAAGGCAAATAGTACCTTTCAATGGTACTTTGACAACAGGTAGTTTAGGAGCATGATGGCGAGAAGTTATTAATTATCCGTATAAAACTTATAAAGATGGTAAGGTCACTTTGGAGTTGGAAGCAAACCTAGCATCTTAGTAATGGGAACTATAGAAATATTCGGTTATCCTAAGATAGAAAATGTACTTTATGTGAAGGGGATCAAAGCTAATCCATAAGCACATAACAACTTTTTGATGAAATCATTTAAGTAAACTTTTCTCAGAAAACCTGTAAGGTGTTTAATGAATAAGGGAAGAATGTCTTTTCGGGAGTAAGGACACTCGATAGCTGATATGGACAAGCACCTCAATGATTTTTCATTTGTCACCATGCTCAGATGACCCTTGTAGATATTTGGTATCAAAGTATTGGTCACGTAAACCATCACGGCTTGGATGTGCTTATAAATAAAGACCTTTTATGTGGATTACCATTTGTAGATACACCTTTTTTACCCCCTTCACTACACCTCCACAGGGTCCAAACAAACTCCATTCAAACCTAGGATCCCCGGTCCTCCCAAAAAACCTAACCGGAGTTTAGCAGATGCTTCCAAAACTATGTTTAACATTGGTAAACTCTTGAAACTGAGATTAGGTCAACTCACTCTCATAGGCTCTAAATTTCTTTTCTAGCAGTCTGTATCGTGCATGAATCGAACTTACGGTTTGTATTTAATAATACTTTTACCTAAAAGGACACCACACAGTCCTCGAGATTCGTTTGACTTGGTCAACATTCAGACCTAAGAGTATCTTAATGAAATTTCATAGGGCTTTGAATTCCATTTCCAATGATCCATACCATGCATGTATAAGACTTATAGTTCACATTTAGCTACCTTTTTACCTCAAAACCCTAACTAGAGGTCATTGGATGCTCCCCGAGCTACGTTTGACATTGGTACACTCTAGGACCCGAGGGTATCTCAACGTATTTACATAAAGCTCTCAATACTCTTTCCAAGGGACCCACCAATGAGCAAATCAGACTCATGGTTGGAATATTATGTTCATTTTTTAAGAAAATCCATTTTCCGCATGCCTATAGACACCCCTTTCCCCTTCCGGTAGACATGGGATACTTTACTTGGCTGCCAAGTCTAGTAGGCCTGTCAATATGTAAGACAATTGCCATACCGACCACTACACCCCAGGGGAAGCTTGGTCTTTTTGTACCTTTAGGGTTCCATTTTTATGGAAAGCCCGACCTCATTGTTTGACACCATTTTCCTCGAAATCAGTGTGATGACTTTTCATAACATCACTTTCAAAACATTCGATCTACATTCCATTACCTAACCCTTACCTCACCTTTCAGCATCCCTTTATTATCACTTTACCACCATTATATCATTAATTAAAATCATCCTAAACTTCTCCAAAAGACCAGAATTCAAGTTATATATAAGGTCCAAATTCTATTCATCCAACTTGACTAGTTTAGAGTCATTTTCTACATATTATTCCTTTACTAATTCTTGTTTTATCACCACTAACCACCTTTTTATTATTTATACATTGAAAACCAATTTTCATAAACTCAAAAAATCCAAAAAAAAGGTGTAACTCATAAATCCCAAATTAGAGTTTTCTTCCATTTTTCTACATTTTTACCACTTGTGCATGCTTTCTTATAAGTTAAAATAGAAAAATCTAGTTTTGGATTTAGGTGTTAGATCCCACCATTATTTTCTCTTTGAATTACGTGGACTTTGATGTCAGTTTCAGATACGTAGGCGTCTCGGGTTTACCTTGGGATTTGAGTCATCTTTTTCCTCATTTTCTTTATTTTACTAAGCTCATATCATTTTTCATATGTCTTTTACATATATAATAGTTTACCTATTTTTAATCTTCAGAGATCCCATTGACATGCATACTCACTTGTGTATAGTGAGTTATGATCCATGCATTGCTCATAATCTATTTATTATTCTCTATTTTTACCTATTTATTTGCGTTTCTGATGGTCCCGTTGACACGCGTACACACTTATCCATAATGAGTCACGATATGGTGTATCTCTCATAATGTAACCGCTTTCATTCATTTTAATAATTTTTGTAGCCAGCCCGTTTGACACACATATTCACTATTTTGTAGTGAGTTACGATTCGGTGCATCGTTCATATTTTTGACACTTTTATATTTTTTATCTTTCTTATAGTTGTACTCCTTTGAATGATTAATTGTCATCTTTTCGTGACGCGGATCTGATAATATTCCTCCTCGTGCACTATTCACACATATACACAGATTTCACCCCACACACATAAGACTTACACATGTTTACGAAAATGAGAATATTTTTTAGCCCATGAGATACTGAGTGGGCTAAATGGGTCCCTAACACCTTCCTATTCCGTAACTTAGTCCCCGAGCCCATTGACTTGGTTTCATATATAGTCGTAGTCTTTATGACGTCTCCAGGGGAATGACTACCTCTTTTTCCTATTTTGAGTAAATTAGGGTGGTGACTCCAATGTTTACATTTTTTGATGATCGTCCCTTCTATGTCCTTGGGAGACCACAAATGTCGTGCGAGCGGTGAAAAGAGTATTTTATTCCTTGACCCCAATTTTCACATTTATATAGGGGTGCGCACTCATTCAGATGACCACAATGGTGACTCTGCTAGAGAATTTTGAGGACTAGACTTTATTTACGTGGGTTTTTATTTTTATTTTTTCTCCTTACATAATTTTTCTACATCTTATATATTCTTTCACTTGTATATTCTTTGTTTTATTCCCAGGCTCACATATTATATACGCTTTGCTCATACTATACTATCCATGTATATCTTTCTCTACCTTACTTATCTTCTTATCGCATGTATATCTTTTTTTTTATCACATGCGTCATGTCACTTGTATAAATCCATGCTAATTCACGTGTGTATATCTAATATTTTTCCCTCACTTGTATATATTTGCCATGTTTTACTTCACTTATCCACATGTTTCACATACTCCATATCACTTTTATACATCCATGCTTATTCCCACTTGTATATATTCACATGCTTCATTTATAACATGCTTATTCACGTAGTTCACATCACTTGTACATATGTCCATGTTCTTTTTACTTGCACAAATCTACACGTTATCTTCACTTGCACATATTGTCATGTTATCTCATCTTTGTACATATATCCATCATATTTGTGTTTATTTACATGTCTCACACCTTGTATATATCACCATGCTTTGCTCACTTGTATATACTCCATCTTTCACATACTTACTTACTTTACTCTCCTTGTATGTTTAGCTTTTTTTTTTTCACATGTCACTCGTATATATTCTCATGATTTGTTCCATGCTTATGAGTTATACATATCTCCCTTAGCATATATAAAAATTTGCTTAAAGATTGTAATTAAAACTCATCCTTTTTGCACATTACATCACGCGAGCACTACATATTGACCCTATATTTGTCTCTTGCCAGGGAGTCACTTTGTGATGGTTTGTCGGTTCTTCAGGGCACGGTTAGCCTAAGAAATATGACTCCCACCTTCCAATGGATAAGTACCTTCAGCATAGATCAAACGGTTCCCCCTTATCGTACTTCTTGACTGCATTCATGACGGGAGGTATATAACATGGAACCCGTTCATGTACATCGCGCACATCAAATTCGATCTCACACGTATCGTCACCATAAGGTATATTATGAGGTAATTCACATAAACTATGGTATATTAAATGTCTTTTCCACACATACTGATGAATAATTTCCCTTATAGGCAAGAGGTATATCATGGAAGTCATGTGAAATGATGGAACCCTTACACTAACGTCTCATGCATAAACTTCATGTAAGCATTTTTCCTTGGACACTCATACCTAGATTATTGGTTCTAACGCGAAACTTTGGTAAAATTTTAGGTCATCTATACTGCTTGAATTTTGCACTATTTTGTCCATTTTTAAAACATGCCATGTTCGTGATTTTAGGAACAAGTCAAACGGTGTCTTGGATCTTGTGCCCCATTCTTTCCCAAACTCGGGTCTTGTTCGACATTTAACTTGCACCTTTGGTAGAAAATAATACAAGTGAAATCTAATAATAACAACTACACTAGAAAATTTTCTTTTCTTTCTTCTTCAAAATACCAAAAATATCTTCTCCCCTTTTAAAAACACCAAAAATATCTTCTCCCTTTTTAAAAACACCAAAAATATTTTCTTTTAATAAAAATAAGAAATTATTTCCCTATCAAGTGCGACCACACTCCTTTGCATGGATCCATATTGGCTAAGATCCATTATTAAACCACCTAGGATTTCTACACCTTCATCGACCACTTCAGCAGAAACTGAACGGTCCTACCATAGATTTTTCATAGAGAACGTTGATCAGAACACTAATGCCCAACCATATCTGATGGTCGTACTTTCTCAACATAGTGAGAAGATTGATATCTTACAAGAAGATGTTTATAAAATGCAGAGAAATAGGGGTCAAATACTAAAGGTACCTGAACCAGATTATTATTTTCCTAATGTTGTGGGACCACAAATGCCTAATCTGATATAGGACCCCGAAGACTATCAACAAGCTCCATATCATCCACATGTCCCGCCTCTTAATGGGCCACCTATTACACATATACCAATGCCAAATATTTATCATCCAAGGGATAACTTTCACGTGCCCATTCATGTTGGTCCCAAGAAAGAGCAACTGAATCGAGTCAAAGAATATATCAAGTTTTCATCAAAGAAATTTATCAGGTAGACATTTCAGGGAACTACATGGATTACAACCACATGTCCCCTTACCCGAAAGCTAGGTTTCTAGAAAAATTCAAAATGTATGATATTGAGAAGTTTGGAGGTAGTGGACGTCCCATTGGGCATATTTTTATCAAGCATCACTCCATGAGACTACTTGGTTCTATAAAAGAGATAATATCTCAAACATTCTAATAGAATCTCAATGAAAGTTCCCTTTGTTAGTTCTTATCACGGGTAGAGTCCCGAATATGCCGCTATGAAGACATAATGAGGGAGTTCATATCTCAATACAAATATAATGGAGAGTTGGAAGTAACCCATTAAGATCTTAAATTCCTTAAGCAAAACGTTGGGGAATCGATTAATAGTTTCATCAGCAGGTGGAGAGAGAAGGTTTCAATGATGACCAACCGCCCATCCAAGGAGGAGCAAGTCAACATTATGAAGAAAAACTTCTTAACACATATCCGTACTTGCATGGGTAGCCATTATTACCCCCATTTCAGAGTCCTTCGGTAGGCTGGGGTTGAGATTGAAGAAAATGACAAGTGTCAAAAAGCACCGCTCGAATCAAATAAGCCAGTTGGGCAATTTACTCCTCGCAAGTATGATAAGCCTATTTCTACTATCGTCAATAACATATCTTCTTAGACTACTACCTCATGGGCACCAGAAGCCCATCTTATTGCAAACTGTAAGAAGTATACTGAACTCCATGACCTTATGTATAAAGTGTACCAAGCTCTATTGTCTCATAATTTTGAGGAAAAACAACTTAAGATTGACATTTAAATGTGGAAATATTTCAGCCCTAAATATATTTTATTAATCATATATTGAAAGAAAAAATAAGAACTAGGCCTGAAGAATAAACCTAGAGTTTAGAATACTTTACATTTGCGGATCCGATTGTGATCTGATGTGGAGAAAATTATTTGTTCATGATGAGGATGCCTTGTTTTGGATCTTCAAAATCTTGACTAATCTTTTGTAAAGCTTGGATCCTCTATTGTATGATTTTTTCCAAAGCTAGGTAGGTGTGTGGGAACCTTTTGAAATGAAAATTATTCCTTATGAGTGAGATATGGTCCTCTCCCTCTAGGCCTCTTTACAAAAAAGTGAATAGTATTTTCTCTCACCCTTCTCAAACCCTAATGATCCATTAATTAATAAAAATACCTTTCCACACCTTTATTTACAAGTATACAAGGTGGGCTTGGGCGAAACTTGGATTTTGGAGAGTGTGGGTCCAAGTACCTGGATATATGTACTACACTATGGACCCAATACAAAAAAATTAAATTATCTCAAAATAAATACTCAAAAATGCCAATTATATTACCCCAGTTATTTCCTTTCTTTATGTAATGATGAATTAACTCCACTAAATAATCACGACTACACTCCA
The DNA here is from genome assembly GCA_949130495.1 of Sambucus nigra. Classification (NCBI taxonomy): domain Eukaryota; kingdom Viridiplantae; phylum Streptophyta; class Magnoliopsida; order Dipsacales; family Adoxaceae; genus Sambucus; species Sambucus nigra. The sequence goes on along the minus strand of OX422221.1, from coordinate 221,596,598 downwards.
ATTTAATTATCTTAAAAAATACTCGGATATAATGAGGTCTTATTTGCAAAATTGATTATGGTACACAATATGATTCCCCATAGTAAGAGTCATATACTACCTTGGTCAAATTAATTTATTGTTAATCGATTTTAACCAATATGTAATCAATTCCTTAATTTTCAAACTTAGCTTATTTGTTTCTCCAGCAAGATTATAATATAATCCACCGACTGGGTATTTGGTGAAAATAAAGAATATAAATCTATCAAGGGGTATCACAGCCCACGGTATCCCCGAACGTGGATTCCTTTAAATTATTATCCCAGACCTACTTATATACTTATCTCCCAATATGCGGAGATCAATTAACCCGATATTAATCTGATCGCACCCAAATAAATCAAAGTGACATTTGTACAAGCATTACAATCCCAATAATTCTTAGGATTAAGAATATAGGCACCCTTTGCAAATAGTGTATGATTACCGGAGTTTAATCATGGCATCCCTTAGACTCAAACATTGTGAATGGACTTTTCTAATACATTCCTAGGATGTACCGATCAGAATCCTCTGTAGAACTATCAAACAAGTTCTCAAACCATCAAACAACTTACCATAGTTTGAGATGAACAACTAGGATTGAATCATAACCATTCTCATAGGGTGTCAAATCCCTATTTACGCTGTGAACATTTTAATAGTGCAAGAACCAGAATTCTAATTTCCTTGTGATCCACTCAAAGTGGCATCACTAGAATTACTTCTAAGATCTATAATCGACATGTCTATAATATATTTAAACCAAATATAAGTTATTCTCATAGCCATGATTCTATTTTCAAAATGAATTGACATACATTTTACATAAAAGTAACCATCATACATGGTTTTAAGGATAAAACCCCAACAATCTTCCACTTAGTCTTCACTCTATGTAATTAACTTCTAACTCATCTACATGGCACGTTGTTGCCAATTGATAGAAGGATTAATCAGTTGTTATCCGATACAGTATTGTGATAAAATTTTCACCCAGTCCGTTTAATTTCTTGAACTTAGTGAAACCTACACTCAATGAGCTTAATCCATTTTTGGGGTACAGTTCTGTTGAACTTGCAATTGTACCGTTTTGTTCACTGAAAAGTGTAATAACTACTTTAAATTAAAGGAACCTTTTTATTGTCACTTAGGAACTAACCGAGCCATGTAGCCTCTTTAGTTTCCTCCAAATTCTCAATAACTTTGGCCTCCATGGTGGAGTCAGCAATCCAGTATTTCTTCAGATTCTTCCAACTTATAGCTCAACCTATTATTGGTAGACACATGTTCCAAGGTGGAAAACTTGAAATCCTTAACTTATTGAAAACCTAATATTTGTACCTTAAAGGTATAGGACTATTAGATTGAAATATGTTGTCCATGTCGAAGGCATGTTAGACTTTGGTCTAGTACATAACATCACATATCTAAGGTTGATCATCGCCAAAGATTTAGGTATATCGCTTATTCCTTCCATCTAATCAAGTGTCTTTAGACATTGATTCCCAGATAAAATGACCCCACACTTTAAAATAATCTATTTTTATAGAATCTTGATGCTAATCTTGTGTATACAAGATTGATATAATTAACTTAGGATAAGCTCAACATCATTTGCAATCGATATAGCTCAAACATGATCATAAATATGTGATTGTCTTCTCCTAAGTATTTCATATATAATATCTAACAACCACACTCATATGAAATAATAATCTCACCTCATTTCCAATTAGGTAAGTACTATCCACAAATTCTACAAAGAAATACCACCAAGTTTTTGCCAAGATTCTTATACAAACTTGTACTTATCGAGCTTTGATCAAAATCAAAACTTGATTATCTCATCAAACTGAATGACCCAAGACCTTGATGTTAGATTAAATCCATAAATGGACGTCACAAGCATATATCACTTTGCCTTTCTCGACTTCAACTATGTACATGTCAAGAAAACCATTCAAAAATACAGTCTTAATGTTAAAAGAATCCTGATAAATTTTAGCAAGGCTACTGCGAGAAGGTTTTCGCATAGTCAATCACATTATTTATGATTTAACCCTTTTTCAAGACTTGACTTGAAGTTTCTCACCTTCCCATCCATCTATATTTAAAATTCTTGTAGCTCCACTTGTCCCCCTTGGGTTTTACCCCATCAACAATTCGATAAGTTCCAAAACATTATTTGAATGCATTTAATACCTTTTGGTATCTATAGAAGTCAAAGAAAAAGTCCTTATCTTAGAATGCCTTATAGTATTTCTGGGGCCTGATTTATGTTTGCCTGTGATCTCATCGAATTGATCACTAAAAAACACTAACCGGTTAGTATAAATCGTGATGCTACTACTGCGATGTGGCACCACTTGCTATCGAATAAAAGTGACACATGTACCCTAAGCATGGATAATTCTCCCACTACAACAAGTTGTGTATTATCGACATTTGGTCGTATTTTATCTTGTATGGGTGGTTTAGTAACATTGGTAATACGATTTTTCATTATATCTTACAAGTCCAACTCACACCTAAGCCCGTAGTTTATTACATAATTCTACTATAAGAACGAACTTATTATACTTTGGAATATGATATAAACTCCCTTTATAACATTTTTGTGATAACCAACTAAGATACATACCTCTTTCGTTAATTTCAACTTCCATGGATCCTTCCATAACACAAGTTCCAGGCACTCCCAAATCCAAACATGTCTTAGAATAAGCTTGCGCCCACTCTAATGTTCAATGGGAGTTAAAGCGTCCGATTAAGAAGAAATTAAATTAGAATGTATATGCATTCCTCTTACATAAAAATCCCAAAAATAATCTTGCAGTTGTGAATAACCTATCGTGGACCTGATCATATCCAAAAGAGTCTAAAACCCATTTTCTTTTTCTTTAATAATTGTCCATCAGTGTTATTCATTTCAGTATTTAGTAGTGCGGAGACAAAGCTTACAATGTATAGATTATTTCCAATGTACCAGAACAGATAAAGGATGTCATATTTTAATAAAATGATTTTAAAAAAAATCAATCGAATATCTGTTCAAAACTAATTTAGAAAAAAAAATCAATTTGTAAAACCAAGTGCATTAAATAACTTTCTCTCATTAATTTTATATCCTCACCATTATCTAAAAGATATCCTCACTGCTTATATTGCCGCCTTATTCTTGATGCCCATAATTAGGAACATCTCTCTTTAAAGTAAATTCCCGGTTACCGAGAACCTTTGCAACGAGTTGCAATCCTGATTTGTGGTTCTCGAGTCTATGTACTAAGTTATCGTAGATCGGACCACAAATGATGCATTCACTTTAAAGAGTAAAACCATTACCATGTACAATTATAGTTTTAGTCCTTCAAACTAATTAACAATTTAAAACCAAAATAGTGAGAAAAATATTGAATTCATTTTTAAAATATTAGAAACATGAAATTGAAAAAATTAATTTCCAATTAAACACGAGAAAAAATTCAATTATATTTTAAGTGGAATCCCTTAACAACTAATTTAAAATTAATCTATCAAACATTAAAGTTCCCTTATGAATTGGGATTTCTCTCTCATAACTTAAATCACCACACCATGAACTAGACCGACTTTTTTCTTTCATTATATTATTTGGACATTTCAGGATCTTCTCTTCAATATAGTGAATAGCCGACGACTTTTAGTCCGACTCCTAATGAAATTGACTCTTTTGGAGAGCTATTAAAACTCGCGTCTAAGTGTATACCCCCAACTTAGTTTAGATTATCCCATATAACATAGACTCCTCCTTTGGGGGGCCACCCATGTAAATAATGAATCCAAAATTACCCATTAGGAAACTTGTACCGACCACCAAAATAAATAATTTTCCTCATTAAAGGACCATCATAATATTAAAAGTCTACAAATCGTTGATGGAGACCATGCAATTTATGTTGAAATCCCTCTCCCACTTAGTATTTAAAAATTTGAGGGTTTTGAAAAAATAAACATTCAATTCTATAATCTTGAATTTAAATCCTTGTTAATTTTCAATTTACTTATATAAATCAATGCTATAAACCTTCCTCCCCAAAACAAATCAATCCTACAAAATCAGACTCCTCTCTCTCTCTCTCTTTGGCGTTTTCCAAACCCTAGTGCATGGCCTCCCATGCAGCCTCCATCTTGGAGGCTAGCACGTCAAACCCTAATCTTCATGGATCCATAGAAAAGGAGAAAAACGTGAACAAGTCTTTTGCTGAGATTGTTGGAAAGGTTGAGTCTGATTCAAGAATACAACTGAAGGAGATAGATTCTTATAGAGGAGAGCCAGCTATTTTCTTTACTATGGAAGATGTCACAAAGCTGTCAGAGCCTTTCAAATACACTCTTATAGGCAAGTTTTCTCATGGACGTCCAACGATTGATAACATCAGAAAAGTATTTGCTTCAATGGGTCTCAAAGCAGCCTACAATATAGGAGTTATTGATGCCAAACATATTCTCATTCGATGCTATCATGAAGAAGACTTTCTCAGGCTTTGGTTGCGAGAATCTTGGTTCATCCAAAGATATCCCATGCGAGTTTTCAAGTGGACCTTCGATTTCCATCCTGAGAAGGAATCCTCAATTACTCCGGTTTGGATCACTCTTCCACTTCTTCCTATTCACCTGTACAACAAATCTAGCATTTTTTCGATAGCAAGTGCATTTGGAAATCCTTTAAAACTTGATAGTCCAACTGCAGCATTAACCAGACCTAGTTTGGCAAGGGTATGTATAGAAATTGACCTCACCAAATCTCTAACTCATAGAGTTTGGATAGGTTATGGGACTGAAGGCAAGGGTTTCTGGCAAAATTGTACATATGAAGAAATTCCCCTATTTTGCAATCAATGTTACAAGAAAGGTCATGAAAGTGTCAAGTGCCTGCTAAAGAAAAATCAAGAAGAAGCTAGAAAGACAGGAAGACAAGAAACTATTTGGATCAAAGAAGGAGATAAGGGTATTATCACTAAAGATCCTTCAAAAGGGTCTACAAAAGAATGGGTGAAGAAGACTTTTGAAAAGGGAATTCAAGAAGAGCAGCAAAATCAAGATGATGAAGAAATAGAAGAAGGCCAAATTGTTCCAGTTCAACATGAATGTAAAATAAGTGAGGAAGCATTAGCAAATCCATCTGATCAAGATAACATTAGTTTGGTTACAGAAGAAGTGGCAACAGTCAATAAAGGAACAGCTTGCAACATAGAGGAAGGCACAGGAGAGGCTCTGAAAGATGATGAAGTAATTGAACATTTGAATCTATCTCCAAGGAAAATCCCCACTGATGAGGGTAATCAACCTAGCAGAGATCAAGAGGGATGGACCCAAGTGTCTACAAAGAAGAAGAAGAACTTCAAGCCTAATAACACAGTGATTACAGAGACAAAGCTGTTAAGGTCTTCAACTAAGAATCAATCAAAACCCATTTTTAAATGATAAAGCTAATGATTTGGAATGTGAGGGGAATTGGGAAAAAAGGAGCAGGTAGAAGAATTAAAAAGCTTATTAAAATTCACAATCTTGCCATGATAGTTTGCTTAGAGCCTAAAGTGGAAGCTGGAAGACTTGAAGAATTTTGAATCAAATTTGGTTTTCAAAATGCTATTGCGAATGAAGTTAATACCATCTGGTGTTTTTTCTCTCTTGACATATCAGCTACTATTGTCTCTCAAATCCCTCAGTGCCTGACTTTAAAGATTGTTCATCCTGTATTACCTTCAGAAATTCAAGTTTCTTTGGTGTATGCTAAATGTACTAGAAGAGAAAGAATTGATTTATGGAGTTACTTAAACTCGATCTATACTATGGAACCTTGGTTTGTAGGAGGAGATTTCAATACAGTAGCTGCCTCTTTGGATAAGGTAGGAGGGTTACCCTATGATTTCAATGCTGCTGAAGAGTTTACTCAATGTATGGAGAATAATGGCCTTCTAGACTTGGGGTTTTTGGGCTCAAGATATACTTGGTGGAATAAAAGAAAGTCTAGTGTTTCAATATGGGAGAGAATAGACAAAATGCTGATGAACCTGAATTGCAAGAATTTATTTACAAAAGTGGTGGTTGAACACCTGAGTAAAGTAGCTTCTGATCACTCTCCATTATTGCTTACTCTTTCTAATAGTTGTGACCAACATCCAACTAGATTTGTCTTTCAAAATTTTTGGTCTCTTCACCTTTCATTTAAAGAAGTCATTCAAGCCAACTGGAAGTACTTTGAAGGAGGTAACCCGATGTATAGCTTGGTAGCCAACCTCAAGAATCTCAGAACAGTGCTTTATAACTGGAACAAGGCTAAATATGGAAATTTGTTTCAAAACACCATCAAGGCTGAAGATGAATCTCTTAGAAGTGAAATCCAGTTTGAAAATGATCCATCAGATGTTAATAGAGAGGAGATGAACAGAAGTGCAGCCAAGTTAGCTCATCATTTGAAGTTGGAAGAAGAATTTTGGAGACAAAAGGCAAATTGCAAATGGGCTAAAGAAGGGGATATTAACTCAAAATTCTTTCACAAGACTGTTCAAGCTAGGAGGCACAAGAGCTACATTCACAAGATTAAAAATGATGAAGGGGTTTGGCTAGAAGATCAAAATCTCATCAAAGAGGAAGCTATCAATTTTTTCAGACACCTGATTGGCAGAGATTATATCAGACCTGAGGATGAAGAATTCATGGCTGCCATTCCTGACCTGATCCAAGAAGAAGATAATCTGCATATGACAGCCATGCCTAATGTAGAAGAGATCAAAAATGCTGTATGGGATCTTAGTGGTGACAGTGCTCCTGGAATGGATGGTTTCACTAGCACTTTCTTCACTTCAGCCTGGGATATTATTGGTATGGATGTGTGTAAAGCAGTGGAAGGATTTTTCAATGGTATGGAGATACCGAAGTTTTTTACTTCTACTCTTATTATTCTAATTCCAAAAAAAGAGAATCCTCAAAATTTTGCAGAATATAGGCCAATAAGTCTATGCACTTTCTTTAATAAAATTCTCTCAAAAATCATAGCCTCAAGAATATCTTTAATTCTCCCAAAAATTATTTCTCCTAACCAAAGTGGTTTTGTCAAAGATAGAGGCATTGTTGAGAACATTCTCTTAGCTCAAGAGATGTTCTCATTGATAAACTCTAAGAATGAAGGGAGTAATGTAGCCATTAAAATTGATATGCATAAAGCATATGACAAAGTTTCCTGGTTATTTTTTATGAAAGTCTTGAGGAAATTTGGTTTTAATGAGGAATGCATAGACTTAATTTGGAGGCTTATTTCACAGAATTTCTTCTCAGTGATGATAAATGGGGTTACTTGTGGATTTTTCCAATCTTTAAAAGGCTTGAGGCAAGGAGACCCCCTCTCACCAGCCTTATTTTTAATATGTGCTGAAGTTTTGAGCAAAAATCTTGATAAAGTTTTCCAATCAACTTCCATAATCAAGTTTAAAACTCCAATCAGCTGCCCTCTTGTGTCTCACCTAGCTTATGCAGAAGACTTAATTATTTTCTCATCTGGGAGCACCAAAGCCATAAAACGAATCAGATCACTGATAGACAGATATGAAACAAGGTCAGGCCAAGAAGTGAACAAGTCTAAGAGTTCTTTATTCTGCTCTAAGAAGATGGATCATGCCAAGATTATGAAAGTCTCCAGGATTCTGCAAATGCCAGTTAAGAAGCTTCCTATGGTGTATTTGGGGTGCCCTATATATAATGGGAGAATGAGATGTTCCCTCTTCGAGAATCTGATAAGCAAAGTTAGAGGTAAACTAGAAGGATGGAAATCTAATTTTCTCTCAATGGGTGGTAAGATCATCTTAATAAAGCATGTGCTTCAATCGATTCCCATTTACACCCTAGCTGCAATGCAACCTCCAAAGAAAGTTCTATCAGTTATAGAGAAAATCATGGCAAATTTCCTATGGGGAGTTTCAGAAGGTACAACAAAACATCATTGGATTGCATGGCAGGAGTTATGCAGACCAGTAAAGGAGGGTGGCCTAGATTTCAAAGATTTGAAAGAGATAGTGGAAGCTTTCAGCATAAAACTCTAGTGGAACTTCAGAAACCAAAAGTCTTTATGGTCTCAGTTTATGAAGAATAAATACTGCAGAATTCAGCATCCTATGGTGGTGAAGGCATCTAGAGGATCTCATGTATGGAAAAGAATGGTTTTAGCCAGAGATGTGACAGAAAACAACAGCAAATGGATCATAGGTAAAGGGGAAATCAATGTGAAATGGGATAATTGGTCAAGAGAAAGCAGTTTTGATACATCTGACATTCCCAAGAATCTTAAAATCACAGATTTGCTTCAGAGCACAGGAGAGTGGGACTCCAATAAGATTAGCCAGTTGCTGCCTCATAATATTGCATCTAAGTGTTTCAAAGTAGAAGTTATGGGAAGAAAATACTTAGATAAATTAATATGGATGCCCAACAGTGATGGGAAATTTACTCTAAATTCTGCATGGAATGTTATAAGACAGCACCATTGTTCAACTTGGACAAATGTTTTTATATGGAATAAGATGATTCCTATAAAAATTTCTTTCTTTAATTTAAGACTTCTCAAAGATAGCCTTCCAGTAGATGAGGCTATAAAGAGAATTGGTATTCGAGGCCCCTCAAAATGTGGCTGTTGCTCTAATCCTCTAATAGAATCTGCAGATCATTTATTTGGTACCAGTGATTTTTCCAAAGATGTGTGGAATCATTTTAACAATCTTTGTGGGGTTCATAACACTAATTCCACAATCAGAGGTAGAATGATTGCATGGTGGTCTTCAGATTCTATGTCTCATTCCGATAAAGTCCGCAAAGTCATTCCTGCCTTCATTAACTGGGGTATATGGAAAGCTAGAAATAAATGGCGATTTGAAGATGTGAGAATGCAACCTTCAAGAGCCATAAAAGAGATCCATTCTCTTATTACTTTATACACAGGAGCGGATATTTTTCAGAATCATGCTTCAAGTATGCATCAAAAGAAGCAGAGACAATCAATAAGACTGGTTCAATGGAGGCCTCCAAAGGGAAATATGTTCAAGCTAAATGTAGATGGATGCTGTAAAGGAAATCCAGGTCCTATGGGAGGAGGAGGAGTTCTTAGAAATGCTTCAGGAAAGTTCATAAAAGCTTTTTCATCGAGTTTTGGGAATGGTACTAATATTATTGCAGAAGCTCTTTCGATTCTTCGAGGTATGGAAATGTGTGAGTCTATTTTGAATGAGGGCATTATTATAGAATCAGATTCTCTTATTGTTATCCAAGTGTTGAATGATCAACAAAAATGCCCGTGGAGTATAATGCCATACATTGCAAAGATCAAAAACAAGATTCAAGTGCATAGTGTGCAGTTTTGTCATATTCTGAGGGAGGGAAACAAATGTGCTGATTTGCTTGCTTCTTATGGCTGGTCTTCTCAAAAAAATACTGAATCAAGTTCTCTAGATGTCTTTCCAAAAGAATTGAAAGGACTCATAAACATGGATGCTTGGGGTTTTCCCAATTTTAGAGTCAATTAGTGTTTTCTATGATGTTGTAAAGGTGAATGTTTCTATAAAGTCATCAGCTCTTCATGTAATCTCTTCTCTTCTTGATTTCTTTAATAAAATCTCAGGGGGATAATTTCCTCTTCAAAAAAAAAAAAAAAAAAAAAAAAAACTTATATAAATCAAATCACGTGATCTCACTATTTTACTTTTACCATAAAAATATTTTTAAATTAAAATAAAAACCCGGAGATGAAAATTTAATCTGTACCTTAAATTAATTACCCCGATTAAATTCAATTTAGAAAAGAATAAATAAAAGGAATTGTCCAAAAAAATCATGATCTAGGCCGGTCACAATGTTAATCCATTTGTTTCCCACAAAACGAGTATTCCTACTTGAACAATTACTTAGCAGAGAAATTATGCAACATAAAATAAAGAGACAACATGAAAATATAACACATGCAATAAAAATCAGAAATTAAGTTCATTCCATCATGTCCTAGTGTCCCAATATATTGAGACTCTCTGTGAAACTGACTTTTTTTCTGGAATTACAATTGTATTTGTAATGTGGTTCTTGCTATACCGTATAACAACCTTTGTTCTTGTGCTTTCAACCCATGAAGAACCTGCATCTTATTCCACACAAAATACGAAATGGCGTCTTGCGGACCTTAACATCTTACCTAAGCCAATAAGGCTTATGTCAATGACCTCGGGTCCCATCACTCATGTGATATGCACTAATCACAAAAAAACTTCTCTCCCTATCTTGGAATATACCAAAAACAAATTCCAAATTTGTTTCCTCATGGGTCCCATGCAAATATATGAGCCTTTGACAAAAAAACAACCTGAGGACCTTTGCTACACTGAAACCAATCCACCGATGTATTGACATAAAACCAATTCTCTCATTATCATGTCATGGAAAGAAGGTGCAACCGTCTTTGTACAGGTCCACAAGTTGAGGTTGTCCTCACAGGTACTTATTTGACCAAATTCATAATTTCGGTCCTAAATTTTTAAAAATGCAACAGAAGAAAACCCTTACATCTCACGGATACCCTTGGCTTAATAATCGATTTTAAAACAAATATTGCCCAACGACATATAAAAATGAACCCACATAAAGATGAGTTTTGCACTACCACACTATCACAAGCCAACCTGGAAGTTCACAAATATCCTTTGTTTTACTCGCAACATTAAAAAACTCCCATCCCCTGATTCTTGAGGTCCATATAGAATACCATGAACAAAAAAATGGTTCCTGGGTCTTTTGTCCCAGACACAATTTATGAACTGCCAAACTGGGTCCCATCTTACCACCATGAAGTAGGGGTGTTCAGAAAACCGAATGGATCGGCAGACCGAACCGGACCAAACCGAACTGTTTTAATTTTGTTGTTTTTTTAATTGGTCCAGTCCAGATTTTTTTTGACAGACCGGTCCGGTCGTCGGTCTCCCTTATTAAATACCAGGCCTGGACCGTCCCGGATCGGTTACTATTAATATATATATATATATATATATATATATATATATTTAATTATTTTATACATACACACACACACAAGTGACACAACTAACTTCTCGGGGGGTACGATCGTCAAATAAAAAAAAGGAACCCTAAATCTAAAACACACGCACACATATGTTCTCTCTCATACAAGCGAAAAGGCCAGTTTCTGTTGTTACAACAACAACAACATGGTGAGAGGAACATTGAGAGGTCTACTCTTCTCAAGTTGCGCCGTTGTTCAACTCAGCTCTCAGCTCTCCTCTTCTCAAGTTCTAATTTCTTCTCTCCTCTTCCCAAGTTCCCTCAGCTGTTGCACCGCTATTGCCCCACCGCTGCTCTTTCACTCAGGGTCCTGCTCTTTCACTCAGGTATTAAACATCCCTGCTCTTTCATTTTCATAGCAGTTAAATTAAGTTATTCCTACCATGTAATAGCGTATGAAAATTCATAAATGTTAATACTAAAACATTTATTAGTTGCATTTTTATGAATTATTACTTTTAAAGATCAATTTTTGGTCATGATCTTTTAAATTATTTTTTATTTACATGTGTGGCAAGGAACATACAAAAGTCTCTATACTGGAAAAACTTGCGAAGTTGAACATGAATCTCACAATAAAGTCACACTAAAACACGGGTCATTTTATAAATGAACAAGTCTTAAGAGACTCTCTTAATGAAGACCAAATATAATTAGGACCAATAAGTTAGACCGGACCAATCATACAAAAAATGGACCGACTAAGCCCAAAAATCAGTTTAATCGATCCGGTCTTGGTCCTTTTTTTAGGACCAGTTTAATTGGTCCGGTCCTTAAATTTACTAAAAATCGGATCGGGCCGGACCGCGAACACCCCTACCATGAAGTGTCTTCTCTAGAGAATCCTTTATCACCACTCTTGTGATCAATATTAGAAAAAAATCCCTGCAACCTTCCATGTGGACACGCATCTGGATGAAGAGAAAAAAAACTTTATTCTGTCGAGAATCTTCATACAAATAAAATTTTCACTTAAAATTCCACCAAACCAAAAACCTAACAAAATTAGGCCTTAAATAAAAGGAAAATTACACCCCCTGACAACTTCTCCACCATCATAATTTATGCAATCACAAATGCAAATATAAATTGAACTATAATATAGGGAACAAAATTTATTAAACCCTACAAAACCATGTTAGTACTAAAAACGTACAGACGTTCATACATTCTCCAACATACAAAAACTAGGGCAACATGGACATTTTCAATGCACAATCAATGTCAACAAGGGATCCGATATCAATTGTTGGGAAAAAATTGGGATTGACATTTAAATGCAAAAAAATTTCAAGCCTAAAGGTCTTTGATTAATCATGTATTGAAAAGAACAAAATAAGAACTAGGTTTAAAGAACAAACCAAGTGTCTAGAATACAATACCTTTACAGATCCGGTTGTGATCCGATATGGAGAAAATTATTTTTTCATGATGGGGCTTCCTTGTTATGAATCTCTAAAACCTTGCTAAACCTTCTATAAAGCTTGGATCTTCTAGTGTATGACCCTACACAAATCTAGGTAGGTGTGTGGGCACTTTTTGAGATGAAAATCGTTCCTTATGAGTAAGATCTGGTCCTCTTTCTATAGGCTTCTTCACAAAAATGTGAATGGTATTTTGTCCCACCCATCTCAAACCCTAATGATACATTAATTAATAAAACTCCCTTCCCACACCATGATATACAAGTATAAAAGGTGGTCTTAGGCCAAACTATATTTTTTCAGAGTCTAGGCCTAACTACTTGGGTATATGGACTACACTGTGGACCCAAGACAAATTATTAAATTAGATCCAAATAAATACTCGAAAATCCAACTTCCATTACCGTAATTACTTCCTTTCTTGATTTATTCATGAATAAACTCCACTAAATAATCAAGACTTCACTTTAATTTAATTATCTCAGAAATCACTCGGATATAATGAGGTCTTATTTGCAAAGTTGATTATGGTACACAATATGATTCCCCACGTTTAGAGTCTAATACCCGCTTGGTCATATCAATTTACTGTTAATCGATTTTAACCAACATTTAATCAATTCCTTGATTTTTAAACTTAGATTATTTGTTACTTGACTAGCATTATGAAATAATCCATGGTTCGGGTTTTACTTAGTGGAAACAAAATATATAAGTCTATCAAGGGTTATCATAATGCACGGTATCCCCTTGACATGGATTCCTTAGAATTATGATCTCAGACCTGCGTACACATCTATCACCCAATATGCGGCGATCATTTGGTCCAATATAAACTGGGTCGCACCCATAACAATCAAAGTGATATTTTTGCAAGCATTCCAATCCTCATAATTATGAGGATTAAGAATCTATGTACCCTTTACAAATGGTTTGTGGTTGCCTGAGTTTAATCATGATAGAACTTAAACTCAAATCTCAATTCCTGGGATGTACCAATCACAATCCTCCATCAAAATATCAAGCAAGTTCTCAAACCATCAAACGGGTTCCCATAGTTTTACATGAACTACTAGTGTTGCATCAAAACCATTATGATCGGGTGTTAACTCGCTATATAGGTTGTGAATTTTTCTATAGTGATAGAACTAAAATTCTAATCTCCTTATTACCAACCTGAAGTCATATCACTAGAATTCCTACTAAGCTCGATTGACTGACATGTCTATAATATATTTAATCTAAATATAAGTTATTCTCATAATATTAGTTATTATTTCAAAATGAATTGACATACCTTTTGATAAAAGTAATCATCATGAATGGTTTTTAGAATAAAACCTCAATATTAGCGTCATCAAACATTTGGACCATCGTCCACTTCCTATCCCTTTCCAAAATATTTCAAGCATGACGCCCGCTGCCATTTCCACCAAAACATCAGACATACCACTGACCACTATCATCACCTAAAAAATGTAATCCAGGGTATCATTTCCCCTACTACAAACCCAAAGCGAAACACTACCCAAAATCCCCTATCGATGCACCAAGAAGGCGTGAACACCATCCTCACGATGAAGAATTAGATTTTGACCCTTCTACCTGGATCTAACCCATCACTAAGACAACTTCATTTAATAACTTCACCATATCACATCTTTCTATCAAAGTTTGTCCATCATTCCTCCATTATCCTGAGAATACTCCCGATTAGGATCTTTCTATTATGATAAGATCTTGCATTATTATTCAAACCTACTAAAAAATAGGAAGCATGGATATACTGAGTGTCTTAGAACGACATAGACGTTTTGGAATGAAATTCCCATCTAAAATAACCCCAAAAGAAAGAAATTATGAGAAGCTTAGTGACATACACATGGATGCCCAAAAGTGTTGGTGGGATATACTTGCGATCGAACCGCACCCAAAACTTGTGGTCGAACCGCAGCTAGAACATATAAATTTTCTCCTCATTTCAGCCTCGACTGCTGGTGGGAAATACTTGCGGTCGAACCGCACCCAAAACTCTGCAATAGTTACAGTATCCCTTTCCTCAACTGTGGTGATCAACACCCACCACTGTAGATGCGCTCCCACAAACTGAAAAGTGGTTAGCATTTTCTTCTGTACTTCATTGCAATCTACCATGCGTAGGTGACACTGGATATCTCTCTTCCACTGGAGGATAACGATTTGCAACTCGATATTTTGTATGAAGAACAACCAGTTGCAATCTTAGAGCACGGAGAGCATAAATTGAGATCATTAGTGGTGCCCTTGGTGCGAGTTCAATGGGGTTATCACGACGCCAAGGAATCGACGTGGGAGCGTGAGGATGATATTCGGGAAAAGTATCCGCATCTCTTTATAGAAGGTACGCCTGAATTTTGAGGGAAAAATTCCCTCATAAGAGGTGGAGTATGTAACAACCCTCCCTTTTGAGAACTTATTTTATATTAATTTACTGTGTGGAGTAATTATATAAAATGTTGGAACATGGAGTAAATATTAATTGCATGCGCTGAAAGTTAATATTTACTAGATTGTTGCATATTTACTGTATGTTTATGTAAATATCATCATGCTATGTTTTATAGTGTCATATGCTTTAAATGACATTTATGGTTTAAATGAAACCGAAACTTGAAATGATTTATAAAATTGCCGGATGCCAATTTAGAGGGCGTAGTTAGTCTTGAAATGTGCGAGATAGTCGAAATAAGTGCCATATTATATTTTTATGTTTCGGGCACTTTTGACTGGTTATAGCTTAAATGTGTAGTTGTGAGTCATTTTAATGTGGTATTAACCATTTAAGTTGGCAATTTAGACTAAAGACACGATTTAAGTCTTGCATCTCATTTATTTCTCTCAAGTGTATTAAAACCCTAGAGAAGAGAACGAGAGAGAGAAAAGTGTGGAGAAAGATATAGAAGAAGAAAATTGAAGAGTTTGGAATGGAATTGTTGCTACTGGAAGGAAGATTCGAGACTACAACCCTAAGGCAAGTTTTCTACTTGCAAATATATGATTCCTTGTGGATAAATTGCAATGATAGTTGTATATTTGGGAGATTTGGGCAAATATTAGGTTTTGATACACATGTTGGTGTTTAAATCATTAGATCTTGAATGTGTAGGATCTAAATGGATTTTATTGGTTTGCTAAAGTTTAGAATTGTTGGGGTTATGTTATTGATGTGGGTCAAGGGGAGGGAGGCAAGAATATGAAGTTAGGCTTTACTTTTAGCTTTGTAGAAGAGAAAGAAATTTTAGGTCTGCTAAGCCCGGTCGACCGCGAGTCCAGGACCAGTCGACCGGGCCATCGAGGGAGAGCCCACTGCTTTCCCACATAAGTATAAATTTCGATAGAGGTCAACCGCGGCCCCCTGACCGGTCGACCGGCCCCTCCGAACTCATCTTTCTGGTTTTCTTCTTAGATAAAATCTTGAGACACGATCGATCGCGGTCTCTTGACCAGTCGACCGGTCCTCTGTTTTTCACCCATAAATCCTAAATGTCTTCTTGTATCTTTCTCTTAAGATAAGTACTTAGGAGCCTTCTTATATGTAGTAAATTTAGAGTCCTAGAGTTTTAGATGAGTTAGTTAATCATCATAGGTTAGAAATGGTCTAGATAGGGCTTGTCCCAGGGGTTTCCAAAGTGATGTTAAGACATGATTTTCTCCTTTAGTTACTTATTATGAGACTAGGTGATATGCCCCAAGTGTCACCTCGGCTCAGAAACTACAACCTCGACCAAGACATTACCGACGTTGGAAATGCCTTGGATCAGTGATAACAAGCCTCGGCCATAGCAAGGTCGTCCATGGCCGACACTACTACCAATATCGTCAAGGGAAGTCTGCATAACATAGGGGAGCAACAGTTCATCAGGTCACCCAGGTATGACAACCTCGGCCGGGGATAAGCCGAGGTTACAAGGAGCCATACTTCTACCAAGGTCGACCTCATCAGTGAATCAGCCGATGTTCCAGGCACATTCCAGCTTAACCTCGGCCCAGGCCGACCTCAATTCCTTACCTCGGCTTCACTTAAGCCGAGACCATGATAGCTCATCTCGGATTGAATGAGCAGCTAAACCTTATCAACCTCTAACTCTTCCAGGCCGAGGTCATGACCAAGCACAGAGGCCGAGAACTTATTGACATATGTGTGGACAAGGACACGTGGACACAAATCAGTTATAACAAATGATTCCCCCCACATGGGGGAATATTTCATCATCATTCTCTACATGTGACAGGGACATATGTCTTCACCATATTGGCTAGATCAACACACACATGCTCTTTACATGCATGTGGGGTACACTACACTCCCAGGCACTATAAATATTTGTCTTCTCCTCCTTAGAAAGGGATCCAAAATTAGCAACCCTAGCTGAAACTCTGTTCAAATACACAGTCGAGAAAGAAAGTTTGAGAGATTGTATCCATGGCCATTAGAGCCCTCATATAGTGATACACATCATACACTTGCATAGTGGACGTAGCCCAGATTGGCTGAACTACTTATATTTCGGTGTGAATCCTCTTCTCCTCACCTCCTCTGACTATATGTGTATCTACTCTTATGCTTCCATTATCAACATTGAACTGAGATCACAAACACCTTGAAGGGTGGTGTTGTTTCTAGCATCATCATTTTGGCACCGTCTGAGGGAAACAAGAAGCTATCACTTCCTCCTCTTCAGCTTAACCTCATCGGGGACTCTGGTGGTGAACCAGGCACCACCCCTTGCGTGGAGCTACTTCACCATTGAAAGAGGTCCTTTAAGGGATTAAGCTCATCCTCTACTCAAGCTCTTTAGTGTTAGTATATGGCACCAGAGTTACCATCGCCTCTTTCGCCGCCTAGAGCGAGAGGACCTAGTTCCAGCCACGCACCGCCCCAGTCCAAAATGACAGAGGTGGCTACGGCCTTGAGGTCTCTGGATGCAACACAACAAGCTATGCAGGAGAAGTTTGCAGAGCTCAGCCAAACTATAATGAGGCCACCTGGGGTTTCATCGGAAATGATCACTCCGGTGGCTGTCCAACCTCATCCTGACACCAGGGGACCACCCTAGGCACCAATGAAGGACCAACCTGCACCTCAACGGAGGAGGGACATTGCTGACCCTAGGCCCTTATGCCTGGGGAGGCAAGGAAACCCTTGCCCAGACGACAGGTATGATGATCTAGAGGAAGAAGATGTGCCGGAAGAATGTTGGGAGCCGTATAAGGTTTTGAATAATACGGTACGTCCTCTCCAGCAGAGCCGAGGTTATAGCAGCAGAAGAGGTGAAGAGGCCCAACAACGAGGATCATCTTTTGATCGATTGAGTAGAGGGTCAGCCTTTGAGAGGTTTGGCCCAGTAAATGACCTAAGAAAGAGGTTATCAAGGTCGAGAAGTGAAGCCGGCTCGTAAAGAAGAGACGAATAAGGTCGGCCTCACCAAGGCCGACCCCGTGCAGGAAGGGGTAGAGATCAGGAAGAGGTCAACAACAGACGCTGTGCTGCGGCTAGGGAACCCTCAGTCCATCCCTTGGAGGTGGCTGGGGAGAACCTCGGCCAGGCCGATGGTAGGAGACCATGGAATGAATCAATCCAACGTCTTGAGGAGAAGATAGGAAACCTCATTAAGAGCCGACACCCATTACAAAGAGGTTTCTTAGAGGGCTCCCCCTTTGTTGCAAGGATAATGAGCTTCCCAACCCCTGCTAAGTTCAAGCCACCCATGGTGTCTCCCAAGTATGACGGTAGCACCAACCCTGTACATCACATTGAGATGTATCAGTCAGCGGAGGACATCTACTCGATACCTGATGAGATGAAGTGTAGGGCCTTCTCTGGGACTTTGACAGGAGCAACACACAACTGGTTTACTTCTCTTCCGAAGAATTCAATTAAGAACTTCAAGGGCTTGGCTGGACGATTCATTCACAACTTCTGTTTTGGGGTAAGACCTCAAAAGAAGACCACTCATCTACTGTATGTCAAACAAGGCAAGGACGAGAGCATAAAGGACTACATCACCAGGTTCAACAAAGAGAAACTTGAGGTTGAAGATTACGAAGAGAATATAGCCCTGACCGCCCTCATAGGAGGTCTTTAGAAAGAAAATTTGTTGTGGAAACTCGCAAAAGACCCTCCCAGTCTATGGCAGAGTTACTGGCAACTACGAGAAAAGTCGTGAATGTCGAAGAGGTAATGGCCGCCAAGTATGAGGATGAGAACCGCGGTAGTAGTGGGAAGTCCCAAAGAAATAAAGATGGAAAGAAGAGGTCAGTCGATGACAAGTTCGCTCACTATACTCCTCTAACTGTGAGCTGTGAGCATATCCTCAACAAGATCAAGAATGACAGGACTCTAAGATGGCCGGAGAAACTGAAGGCCCCCCCACATAAGAGGAAAAAAAACTTATGGTGAGAGTTTCACCAGGACCATAGCCATGTCACGGACAGATGCTTCACCTTGAAGGATGAGAATGAAAAGATGTTAAAATCTAGAAAATTGAGGAAATATGTCGATGGCAAGGTTTCATAAAGGCGGAAGAGATGACCCTAAAAAGAGGAGAAATGACAGATTCCGTGATGATGCCCCACCTAGAAGAGACAATGATTCGGAAGGTGATGATAAAGACAATCCGGAACTTCCGCCGAAAGATGAAAACACCTCGGTGAAGAGGGTTGGCATGATCTCCTTTGGTGTTGACACCATATACGGAGGACTTATGGGAGGTGGTTCTGAAGTGGCTGACAGGAAAGCTCATGTGGCAGAGGCCAAGTCAGTGGCCAAACTTGAAGTTGTAAATCTAACGTCTTCTGATATAGCGCAGAAGAGAAAGAAGGTGGACATGGATACCCTTGTAGTTGGGTTCTCCCGACTCGAATTCAAAGGTATCTTAGCCCCACATGATGACCCTTTGATAATACCAACAAGGGTGCATGGATGCGACGTGCAGAGGATCCTCATGGACGGCGGCAGTTCAGCAGACGTGATGTTTTGGCCCTGTTTCATAAGCCTAGGTCTTAGTAGAGCTAGGCTGGTACCCTATCATCATCCTTTAATGGGATTCAGCAGTGAAAAGGTCAACCCATTGGGTATGTATGAGATTGACATACAGATGGGTGACGAGGCCTACGAGGTTGACCCGAAAGATAAATTTTTTCGTGAGGGATGAAAACAACTTCTCGGCCTATAACCTCATCATAGGAAGAGTGGCCCTTAAGGAATTTGAAGTTGTGCCATCGACGGTCCACCAGATGCTAAAATTCCCGACCCCCTATGGGGTAGGGGAAGTGTAAGGTGACCAGACCATAGCACGAGAATGTTACTTCAACTCGATCGAAGAGATAGAGGCACATAAGAGGGAAACCACCACTTATAGCATTGATACACTTGACCCAAGAGATGAAACAAATTTAAGAAGGGAGAGGTCGTGGAAGAGGTAGAATCCATCGTCCTTAATGAGGATGAACCGAAAAAACCCATCCAGGTCGGCAAAGACTTAAAAGCAGAAATCAAGGAAGAGCTGATAAACTTCCTCAGGAAGAGGCAGAGTGTCTTCGCTTGGAGTCACGCAGACATGCCCGGTATTAACCCTGAGGTTATAAGTCACAAGCTCAACGTGACCAAAGATGCCAGGCCTATCAAACAAAGATGAAGAGTTTACTCCAGGGAGAAGTACGAGATCATCCGGGAAGAGGTTAAAAAACTAGAAGAGGCTGAGTTTATAAAAGAAGTCATATATCCAGAGTGGTTATCGAATGCAGTCATCGTGCCCAAAGACAGTTGATTTCACTGACCTGAACATGTCTTGCCCAAAATATAGTTATCCCTTACCTCGAATAGATCAGATGGTAGATGCTACTGCAGGGCACGATCTCATGAGCTTCATGGATGCGTATTTAGGCTACAATCAGATCTTCATGGATGCGAAAGACTCGGAGAAGACAGCCTTCACTATCGACAAAGGGGCGTACTACTACAAAGTGATGCCCTTCGGTCTGAAAAATGCGGGGGTAACATACCAAAAGTCTTGTGAATAAGATGTTCGAAGATCATATAGGTAAGACTATGGAGGTGTATGTAGATGATATGCTGAAGAAGAGCTTAAAAGCCTTCACTCATGTGGCAGACCTCGAAAAGACCTTCGATACTATGGACTTGTACAGGATGAAACTCAACCCTGTGAAGTGTGTCTTCGGGGTAGGAGTTGGGAAGTTTCTTGGATTTATCGTCAATCAGAGAGGAATCGAAGCAAACCCTGAGAAAATCAAGGCTTTGCTTGATATGAAGACACCAAGGAGCATCAATGACGTCTAAAGACTCACGGGGAGAGTGTCCGCACTCAACAGGTTTGTTTCCAGAGCATAAGACAAGTGTCTTCCATTCTTTAAAGTGCTTAGAAAGGCCTTCCAGTGGTACGAAGAGTGAGAATAAGATTTTAACCAACTCAAGTCTTACCTTGGGTCTCCTTTGTTGTTATCTCGGCCCATAGTAGGAGAGAAATTGTATGTGTATTTAGCAGTTTCTGAATTGGCTATCAGTACATCCATAGTACGAGAAGACGTTGGAATCCAAAGGCCTGTGTATTTCAACAGTAAAGCCCTTCAAGGGTCTGAACAAAATTACCCTACGCCCTGATACATGCTTCAAGGAAGATGAAGCCCTACTTCCAAGCCCATTCCATGGTCATCCTCACCGATTCCCCACTAAGACAGGTTCTACATAAACCTGAGAATTCTGGAAGATTGATGACCTGGGCCATTGAGTTAGGGGAGTATGACCTTACCTACTAACCTAGGGCAGCCATTAAAGGGCAGGCCTTCGCAGACATTATTACTGCGTTCACATGAGAAGAAGCCGAGGCAGAGAATGACCTAGTGGGAGCTGAAGGGTCAAACAACAATGTCCTCAGAGAACAGGAAGAGGTCGCACCGAACATCTTCCGAAACTAGGAAGAGTTCATATCCAAGAAGATCAGGAACAGAGTAGCGGAGAACGAGGAGGATCGATACCTCTTCAAATAAGGAATCATGTCAGAATGGGCCTTCTCATCAGATACAGACATTTGGAATCTCTTCGTTGATGGTTCTTCCTGCGACAGTGGAAACGGTGCAGGGTTGATACTTTCAGCTCCAGATGGTGCCAACATTGAATACGCTTCGAGGTTCAACTGTAAGCCATCTAAAAACGAGTCAGAATATGAGGCCATGATAGCAGGTCTCTCATTGGCAAAGACTCTGGGAGTAAGACGACTCCTACTTTATAGCAACTCAAGGTTAGTTGTCAATCAAGTACTAGGGTCTATGAGGTCAAAGACTAAAGGATGGATAAGTATCTGAAGAAAGTGATAATGATGTTAGAGTATTTCGAAGAGACAAAACTGAAGAGAGTGCCCCAAAAAAATAATAGCCACGCAGATGCATTGGCAAGGTTGGCTTCAGTAATAAAGACAGACATCAGAAGGACACTTCTGGTCGAGGTCTTGTCAAAGGCGACCATTGAGGACAAAGAGGTTAGCAACACTTATCTCAATTTTAACCTAGGAGACTCATGGATGGATCCCCCCATCAGATATATCAAAAGGGGGAGAGCTACCAGAATCCAAGCTAGAGAGGAGGAAATTGAGATATAGGGCTGCCAAGTTCTCCATAATAGGAGACGTCCTGTATAAGAATGGATTTCTGTTGCCTCTCCTCAGATGTGTGTATCCTACCTAAGTTCCCCGAATCTTACAGGAGGTTCACGAGGGCTCTTTCTCCAGTCACATAGGAGGAAGACCTTTGGCCAAGAGAATTATTACCCAGGGATACTGGTGGCCAACCTTGGCCAAAGATGCTGCAGTTTACGTGAAGAGGTGCGATAAATGTCAGAGATTCTCCACTATTCCTCACCAACCTCATCAACCTATGATGTCAATCACCTCCCATGGACATTTGTAGTGTGGGGAATTGACTTAGTAAGCCCCTTACCAAGAGCTGCCAATAATTACCGATTTCTGATAGTTGCCATTGACTACTTCTCAAAGTGGGTGGAGGCAGAGCTGATGATAACGATCACAGAATAGAAGACCTTCCAATTTATTTGGAGGAACATCATATATAGACATGGCCTTCCAAACACTATCATCTCACATAATGGAACCCCGTTCAAGAACTCCTCTTTAGAAAAGTATTGCGAAAGAGTTGGGATAAAGAAGTTCTTCTTATCTCCTGGCCGACCTCAGGCAAATGGTCAGACCGAAGTGACAAACAGAACAATCCTCGATGGAATCAAGAAGAGGTTAGAAGAGGCAAAGGGGAGATAGACTGAAGAGGTTTACGTTGTGTTATGGGCCTACTGAACCACGACAAGGACACCAATAGGAGAAACCCCGTTCATGCTAACATATGGCTCAGAGGCCGTTATACCAACAGAGGTGGGGTTCCTAACTCAAAGGGTTCAAACCTATGACCCTGATAAAAATGGGGAAGAGAGGAGACTATACCTAGATCTGATTGAAGAGAGAAGGGAAGACGCAAAAATCAGACAAGGAGCTTACCAGCAGAGAGCAATAAAATTCTACAATCATAGCGTGAAGTCAAGACCCATTATCGTGGGAGACTTGGTACTGAAGAAGACCTTACAGAAAATAAACAAACTCCACCCAAACTGGCATGGTCCCTACAAAGTGAAAGAAGAGGTTGTACCCGGGACCTACAGGCTAGAAAATATAGAAGGGGAACCTTTTGCCAATCCCTGGAATGCTAATAATCTGAAGAAGTATTACATATGATGTTGCAGAAAGTTATGTAAATGTACCATCTTATGAAGAGATTATTAATAAGAGATCAGTTTCCATGTAGATTCTTTCTTCATTGTGCTCTAATGGTAGATGACCTCAGACCCATATAACATCATTAAGTGGTGACAAGGCCTGAGGTCAGACACCATACTTGGCTGACCTCAGACCCTTAACATCATTAATTTGGTGAAATTAATTATGAGGATAACATCTTAGGTGATGACCTAAGACCCTTATAACATCATTAAGTGGTGACAAGGTCTGAGGTCAAACACCATACTTGGATGACCTCAGAACCTTAACATCATTAATTTGGTGAAATTAATTATGAGGATAGCATCTTTGGTGATGACCTCAGACCCTTATAACATTATTAAGTGGTGACAAGGTCTGAGGTCAGACACCATACTTGTATGACCTCAGACCCTTAACATCATTAATTTGGTGAAATTAATTATGAGGATAACATCTTAGTTGATGACCTCAGACCCTTATAACATCATTAAGTGGTGACAAGGTCTGAGGTCAGACACCATACTTAGATGACCTCAGACCCTTAACATTATTAATTTGGTCAAATTAATTACGAGGATAGCATCTTTGGTGATGACCTCAAAACCTTATAACATCATTAAGTGGTGACAAGGTCTAAGATCAGACACCATACTTGGATGACCTCAGACCCTTGACATCATTAATTTGGTGAAATTAATTATGAGGATAACATCTTAGGTGATGACCTCAGATCTTTATAACATCATTTAGTGGTGAAAAGGTCTGAGGTTAGACATCATACTTGGATGACCTCAGACCCTTAACATCATTAATTTGGTGAAACTAATTATGAGGATGACCTCTTAGTTGATAGCCTCAGACCTTATAACATCACTGTATGGTGACAAGGTCTGAGGTAAGACTATTGATTTAGTTTAAGCAGACATCATTGCACCAAGACTTCAGAGCTGAACATCGCATGGAAAAGAACCATTCAACAAACAAAATGAAGAAGTAAAAACCCTCCTCAGAGGTTGTCATCCAATTGTGGAATTCGTAAATATAAGATGACAATGTTCTTCAGAGATTACAACTAATGGGTTACAACAGTACAAAAAGATTCACAAAATAGCCTAAGGATTAGAAAGGAGGGTGCTGCCGTCCTCGGCCTGATTCTCTTGGACGACATTGGTCACCTCGTCCCCATCTTCTCTGAGGTTAGCTCCATCTATATCCATACCGTCCAGTGGTGCTGTCTCTGCAGGGGCAGCGACCTCCTCTTCAACCTCTTGGAGGGATTGGGCAAGCTGAGGGTTAGCAAAAACCCAGACCTATGAAGTCAGAGGCCTTTAGACTCCCTGCCTCCTTCTCCTTAGCAGCTGCCCATTTGATAGTATCCTTAATACCTCTTTCGAGGTACTCAAAGCCGAAGCTCATGAATTCATCAGAGATTTTATAATCGGCCAATATCCCCTTAGAGGCATCCTCAAGGGCTGCCTTCACTGCAGATTCGTCCTTTTACTGGAGAACATCTTCTTTGGCCTTCAGAGAAACAACATGGTCCTTCTTAAGCTTGGAGATCTCTTTCTCCATCTCCTTTACCTTCTTCTCAGATCCATCAAAGGCAGACTTCTAATGGTCTACCTCTGTATTCAGAGTGTTTTGCACCTTTTTCGACCTCTTGACCCTTCTGGATGAGGGGTAACTTCCTCAGAGTCCAATTGGCGAGATGATGCATAGCATCCAGGCCCTGCAAAACACGTGGTCATGTGTATGAGTTGAAATTCAAAACAGAGGTTACACTTTGAAGCTATACTAAAGTCCAAAGTCATACCTGAATAGACCTGTGGGACCAAACTCAACCAACAGAGGTGTGTCCATTGATCGAAAAAAATGTTTGTCAGCCTCGGTCATGGCCGAGCCGATGGCATCCAGTGACTATAGACTGTGGCCTATAATGTTGTCATTAATTTTTAGTTGCTCTATACGAGCAGCCAGCGCATCTGTAGAGGATATAGGGATGGCAGAGTCCCCACCTTTCTTCTTCTGCCTCTGATCCTCAGGGGCAGGGTTAGTAGCATTTCTCTTCTTTGTGGCTTGAGCCTTTGAGGTTGAGGGAGGGGAGGAGGAGCATTCAGACCTTCTTTTTTGTAAGTTTCATCAAACTTGGTGCAGCCATTTCCCAAAGCTCGTAAGATACTCCCTTCGAACGCTCTGTAAAATAGGAGGGTCTGCGTTAAAGAATCAGACATACATATATTCAGAGGTTTAACTTATTGAAATAAAAACTTACTAAGCTCTATAAGAGGACTCCCCCCTAAACCAGTCTCTGAGAGGTAGTAGGGGATCATCAGGTGTTCAAATTTTACGAGCAGACCATGCATCCCCTGATCATGAAGGTCTTTGACCTTCTGAAGATTTTGTAGGCTTAGACCAGGGTCGGCCTTAGCAGCCATTATGAACTTTCCCTATCTTATAGGCACCCTCAGATCTAGGGGGAAGAGGGGGCACATGGGCTAAATTCCCATGGCCCTGAGGTAAAAAAGTAGCGTGGTTTCCAGTTATGATTAAAAGTCTGAGTTATCTGAAGCATCTTCTTTTCAGGTTTTCGAGCTACAAAATGATAATAGATCGAATGGTTTCTAGCAGACGAAGGGATATAACAACCTACAAATACCTGTACTGGAAGGTCCGAGTGATAAATAGCCCTCCATAAGACAATGGCCCCAATTATTACCCTCCAAGCAATGGGAGACAACTGCAAAGGGGCCAAGTTGATATAAGCTAGTATAGACCTAATAATGGGATGGATGGGCAGACAAAACCCCAACTTGAACATCTGCTCGTACAAGCAGATCTCACCATCTCGGTCGTGGTAAGTCCTCTCTTCCCTCAGAGGTCTCCCGAACTTTATGGAGGGGCTGATGGAGTATAGGTATCTGAAGTAAAGAATGTCGACCTCAGTAACTGTACTCTCAATCTCGGCCACCTCAGAGACGTCGACATCACTCTCAGAATCATCATCATCGTCATTATCTAGCTCGACGTTGGCCTAAGTAGACGTTGGAGGATTACTTGGGAACCTCTGAGCGAACTCAGCCCCTGTGACGGACGACAGGGGAATGGCGTCAAGGATTGGTGGGATGGCCACGCTTGGTGCAATAATCTCGACCTCTGAGGAAGAGGATGATGTGCTTGAATTTTTGTGAGACGAGGCCCAACTGGAAACCTCTATTTGATCAGGGACCCGATCTGGTTGATTTGAGAAGTCCATGGCCTCTTGGAAAGAGTCCACAGACATAGGGTCTGAGGTGGAAGACTCAGACTTAGACATCGGTGAGGGTTCAGCAGGGACTTCGGCTTGGCAAGCTGGTTCTGATGGTTCGAGATATATAACCCTCAGAGGTGGTGGAAAGATAGGTCTGAGGGGGAATTCCTCTAACGTACGAGCTTCCTCATGCGCTCTTTCTATTTGCCTAATTTTCTCTAAAGTCTTCTCTCTGAGAGAAGGGAACTCCTCTAGGAGTTGGTAAAGGGGTCTGAGCATAAGAGGAAGACACTACATTTAAAAACTATCCTAAACAACAAACAAGACTAGATAATGGAATAATGCAATTTAAAGATCAAACTATCAATCCTAGAGCAAAAACACACAAGAACAATTCGCCATAAAAAATGGAAACCTCGCCGAAAATCTCCAAAAGCTCACCAAAAAATGCAAAAGTAAGAAAACTCACAGGAAAAATGAATATGAAAGAATGGAAGAGGATACCTGAAGATGAAATGGTAAGGGAGAAGGAAGAAAATGCGAGGAATCACCACCAAAAGCTTCAAGCTAGAGCTGTTTCTAGAGAGAGAAATCTACAAACGCGAGTTGAACAAGGAAAAAGAGAAAAGTGAAGAAGAAAGAGGGAAAATAGGGTTTAAAACCTTAATATGATTGCACGCTTCCCAAGGCCCATCATTGCCTTGGGAGCCCCAAAGGACGGCTGACATCACATGCTTGCCAAGCACGCCACACACTTCAATAATGGACAAGTGTCAAATTGACATTGGCACAAGAGAGACCTCGGAGATGTATATACCCCACAGTCACCTGCTCTCTAATTGTAACTAAGGGATGGGGGTGATTGATATGCCCCAAGTGTCACTCGACTCAAAAACTACAACCTCGGCCAAGACATTTTCGATGTTGGAAATGCCTTGGATCAGTGATAACAAGCCTCGGCCATAGCAAGGTCGGCCATAGCCGACACTACTACCAATCTGGTCAAGGGAAGTCGGCATGACATAGGGGAGCACCAGTTCATCAGGTCACCTAGGTATGACAACCTTGGCCGGGGGTAAGCCGAGGTTACAAGGAGCCATACTTCTACCAAGGTCGACCTCATCATTGAATCAGCCGATGTTCTAGGCACATTCCATCTTAACCTCGGCCCAGGCCGACCTCAATTCCTTACCTCGATTTCACTTAAGCCGAGACCATGATGGCTCATCTCGAATTGAATGAGCAGCTAGACCTTATCAACCTTGGACTCTTCCAGGCCGAGGTCATGACCAAGCACGGAGGCCGAGCACTTATTGACATATGTGTGGACAAGGACACGTGGACACAAATCAGTTATAACAAATCATTCCCCCCACGTGGGGGAATATTTCATTATCATTCTCTATATGTGACAGGGACATATGTCTACACCATATTGGCTAGATCAACACACAGATGCTCTTTACATGCATGGGGTGTACACTACACCCCCCAAGCACTATAAATATTTGTCTTCTCCTCCTTAGAAAGGGATCCGAAATTAGCAACCTAGATGAAACTCTGTTCAAATACACAGTAGAGAGGGAAAGTTTGAGAGATTGTATCCATGGCCATTAGAGCCCTCATACAGTGATATACATCATACACTTTCACAGTGGACGTAGGCCAGATTGGCTGAACCACTTATATTCCGGTGTGAATCCTCTTCTCCTCACCTCCATCTACTACATGTGTATCTACTCTTATGCTATCATTGTCAACATTGAACTGAGCTCACAAACACCTTGAAGGGTGATGCTGTTTCTAGCATCATCACTAGGGGTTTTAATATGATATTGGGGGACTTTAGAAGCTCATTTGAGCTATGTATGACTTGGTGGTTTATAGTAACACCATAAATTCTTGAAAAGTGGATAAGAGGGTTATAAATTTTTGAGCTTATAATGATATTATAGATTACGTATGGCTCTGGATAAAATGTGATATATTTATAAAAATGGAAATGAAAATGAAAATGGTAAATAATAATATACTTAAACACACCTCTCTAAATGCTATCATAGGGGAGTTCGCGCATGAGGTAATGTCCCCTGGCTAGTGAATGCAGGGAGACTATAGTCCTCGACCATATGATCGATTGTTATATGTTTATTCTGCGCTAGTGAGGTAATTTCGGGTGTGGTTATGACTCACACGCAGGCATATGGCCACTTCCCGACGTTGCGTTAGGTGCCCAGGTTGTCTTGGTTGATAGGCCCTGGAAGATGATAGTCATTTAGGGGTGCGCACAATGGGGAAACCCGGACGGACGGTCTTAGAATCGTTATATGTATATGAATATAACTATTCTTATTCAAGTGAGACTTGATTTATGAAAAATGCCATAAAGAGCATATAACTGTGATTATGTTCCTAATGAGAAATGGAATGATGAAATGAATTAATTTAAAGGATGGTGATTCTTAGTTAATCGTGCTTATTTTCATTTTCTTATGTAATCGAATTTAAAATTTAGATCATCCATGTTGTCCTAGTTTGTGTTCTAGAATTTGCATATAGATTCTTGTCATTATTTATGGTATCAATTTCCCATCATTATCTTTCATATTATTCACATGGTGATTATATAAAAATCGGGCCCTGACCCGTTCATATTTCTTGTCTTGTATGAATTATTCATTCGCTCAGGCACTCCGTCGTAAGGAAGCTCGTTCTGACTTTCCTATTCCAGTGTCTGGGAGCAGTAATACCTTGCGGACGGTTACGGGATATTGTTGATATAGGCGCCTCCATTTTTTTACTCTAGTTATGATCGGGTCCTTTATTCGGGCGTGTGGCCCAAAGCTTTTATAATTTTCTAATGTAGTGTAATATGTAATTTAATTAACTTGTTACTTTTGGTATGTAAGGACTATGGACCGACAGCTTATTCTGTCCGCTTATTGTATACTTGTCGTTGATGTAATATAAGTTCTTTTGTGTTTCCACTTTCTTTTCAAATTGGGTTGTGTAAATTATTTCTTTAACTTAAAACAAATTTTTGGCAACTCGTTTTTTTTAAATATATGGTGGTTATCCCGCATACTTATTATATTGTTGTGATTCTCAGAATGATCCATCTATGATTCCTATTTTTATTTGAGTTTCGGGATGGCCACTCCTTATTTCGGTGATCGGGTTGTCACAGATGGTATCAAAGCATCAGGTTCTCGAGTCTTTAGGATCTATGCGGACTTGTCACGTTCTACCGTAGCATTCTTTGATATAGAGCTTAATGTTAGGGCTATTTTGTTGCCTATGTTTGCGATCTTCTATGAAATAGATTGTTCTAAATAGTATTCTAATTCTATTATTTCTTCATCTGAGATGCCGCCTAAGAGAGGCCACCCCGCTAGAAGGAATAGAGTTGTAGAAGAGGATGTTGGTCCTCCACCGCCGCCATGAGGAACTATAAATGCTGCTCATATAGCAAATATTATGGCCCAAGCGGTCAATACTGCTATGACCGGCGTGGTTCAGCAATTACCACAAGCCTAGCAAGCACGGGCTCAGGATGTACAAGATCCTACTGGACCTTCTCTGTCGGAGAGAGTAAGAGAGTCCTTTTTAAAGGGCCATCCCCCGGAATTCGATGGAGGCTCTGATGTTATTAGAGCTAATCAGTGGAAGAAGGATATGTAATGCCATCTGCGCATGGTTGAGTGTAGCGAGGAGAGGAAGCAAATCCTTGCTACTTTTAAACTCGTTGGAGCTGCACTACATTAGTGGGAGTCGATGAATACGCCAGAGCAGAGAGATACCATGACTATTAATGATTTTCGAGTTTTGTTTGATCAAAAGTATTTCCCTCTCGCAGTTCAGAGGGAGATGAGAAGAAAACTTCAAGATGTGGTGCAAGGGGAGAGGTCGGTGGTGGAATATGAAGAGGAGTTCACCCGGTTAGCGAGTTTTGTGCCGGATGAGGTGACTCCAGAAGAAAGGAAAATATCTAAGTTCATAGGAGGTTTGCACTGGAGGATACGGTAACATTTGCTGGGTAATCCAGCTTTGCAGACTTTTGGAGATGTGGTGAATGCGAAGTTGCTTCATTGCCAAGAACATCGGTTTTATGTTGAGAGTAGCAATAAGGCTATAGTGATGGGACAAGCGGGAAAAATTGGAGGCAATGGGACTGGAGGAGGAGTATTTCCCTCGTCTTAATCTTCGGGAAATAAGCAAAAAGAAAGGGATCCCCATCAAGGGGACTTGTCAAAAAGGCAACATTTTGGTGGGTTTAATGTGGGTGGGAGTAATGTTAGGTAGGGTCAAGGTACCCCTCAACAACAACAAGTAGGTAGAGGTGGAAACGGGGGTAGAGGTCATCCGGGCCAAGGCTTCGGGCAGATTCGAAACAATCGGGGCCAAAACGAAGAGAATATGATGAATCGATGCTTTCAATGTGGAAAGTCGGGCCATTTTAAGAGGTCGTGTCCTCAATTGATTGGGGGACAGCTTCCTAGGGTTCCACAGCAGCCACAGGCTCAGTTACCACCGTAAGTACCTAATCCGATTGTCCCTCCACAAAAGAGACAGCTACAATATGGACGTGTTTATCATATTCAGGATGCTATGCTTCCTATGGCTCCGCCGGCACCGCCAACTATTGAGGGTAAATTTCTCATTCAGGGGCAAGCGGGTCGTATTTTGTTTGATACGTGTGCGACACACTCATTTATTTCTAGAAGTTTTGCGCAGTCTACAGAGTTGATTAAATCTGCGGAAAGTACCTTCACTAGTGTTGAGTTTTCTATGGGTGATGGTTCACTCATTTTCTTTGTTTGTAAAAAAATAGGAATAAATCTTGGTAATTTGTGCTTTGAGGCCAATTTGTTCGTCCTGGATATGGTCGGGTATGATGTAATCCAGGGTATGGATTGTCTAGTGAAGTATCATGCGATAGTTAATTACTATGGGAAGAGTATAGTTTTTGCCATTCCGGGGCAAGAAATGTTTCTAGTGGTTATGCCTCATTCAGAAGGAGGTACTAGCACTTACTTGTATTGTATTGTGGAGGAGACTTCTTGAGAAGTAGCTGTTTCCTTAGATTCGATTCTGGTTGTTAGGGAATTCGAAGATATTTTCCGGGAAATACTCGGTTTGCCTCCAAGTAGGGAAATTGAGTTTGTAATTGACTTAGCACTGGGAACTCGACCGATTGCTAGAGCCCCATTCCGTATGGCTCCTGTTGAGATGAGGGAGTTAAGAGATCAGATTCATGAGGCATAGTACGTCGCCGTGGGGTGCTCCGATTTTATTTGTGAAAAAGAGAGACGGTTCTCTCCAGTTGTGTGTGGATTATCGGGAGTTGAATAAAGTCACCATCCGGAACAAATACCCGTTGCCTCGGATTGATGATTTGTTTGATCAACTTAGGGGATCTTTGTACTTCTCTAAGATAGATTTGAGGACGGGGTATCACCAGTTGCGGATATGGGAGCAAGATGTGTCCAAAACCGCTTTCCTAACGAGGTATGGGTCCTATGAATTTTTGGTTATGACTTTTGGGCTAACCAATTCCCCCGCAATTTTTATGGACCTCATGAATAGGTTGTTCCAGGACTTCCTTGACCGGTTTGTCATCGTGTTTATTGATGACATCCTAGTATATTCTCAAACATAAGATGATCATGCTACTCACTTGCAATTGGTCCTGCAGATGTTGAGGGATCATCAATTGTATGCCAAGTTTGAAAAGTGCAGTTTTTGGTTGCAGGAAGTACAGTTTTTGGGTCACATTGTGACAGCCTAGGGTATTTCAGTAGACCCAAGTAAAGTTGTTGTGGTGAGGGAGTGGGGTCAGCCCATGACACCTACCGAGATTCGTAGTTTTCTGGGATTGGCGGGTTATTACCGCCGATTTATCAAGGGTTTCTCTAAAATTTCTAGCCCTTTGATAAATTTAACCTGGAAAGGGGTGAGGTTTGTATGGGATAATTCCTGTCAGTCATCTTTTGACGAGCTCAAGGACAGGTTGACTTCTGCTCCAGTCCTTGCATCACCAAGGCCAGGATTGGAATATTTTGTCTTCACCGACGTATCTCTACAAGGATTGGGAGGTGTGCTTCAACAAGAGCAACAGGCTATTGCTTATGCTTCTCGTAACCTAAATCCCCATGAAAAGAATTATCCGGTGCACGATTTGGAACTTACCGCAGTTGTTTTTACCTTAAAGATTTAAAATCATTATCTTCTGGGGGAGAAGTTTAGTCTTTTCACAGACCACAAATCGTTGCAATATTTATTTTCACAGAAAGATTTAAATATGCGGGAAAGCCGATGACTAGAGTTTATGAAAGACTACCAATTCGACATCCACTATCACCCGGGCAAGGCGAATGTGGTGGCGGATGCTTTAAGTCGAAAGCCCGAGGGGGAGTTAGCGAAGGTATGGAAAGCTAAATGGAAGGAGCTTAGTCAGGAGGATGCGATTGCTAGGGAATTTATGTTGGTGTTGACCGTTACGCCTACTATTGTGGCAAGGGTTGTAGAAGCCCAAGGAAGGGACAAAGGCTGTCAGGACCGTATACGCTAATTGTTAGCCGAGGGAGCGGAATCTTACTCCATAAGTTCGGAGGGTGGATTACGTTTCCACGGGAGACTCATCATCCCGGACGAAGGGGATATGAGACGAGCCATGATGAAAGAATCTCATGGGTCTAAATTTTCAGTGCATCCTGGTGTGGACAAGATGTACCAATACATGCGCCGTCAATATTTGTGGACAGGCATGAAGCAGGATATTTATGAGTTCGTGTCCCAATGTCTACTTGTTAATTGGTCAAGATAGATCATCAGCGACCAACGGGTTTGTTACAACCCTTGGAGATACCAGTGTGGAAGTGGGAGAGTATATTGATGGATTTCATCACGTGCTTCCCAATGTTGCAAAGTGGTCACGATTCTATTTGGGTTATCGTGGATCGTTTGACTAAGTTGGAACATTTCCTACCGGTATGCACCGATTATAATACTGCTCGCTATGCCCGGATATTTATTACTAAGGTTGTTAGACTCCACAAAGTACCAATAAATATAGTCTCCGACAGAGATAAGATATTTATTTCCCACTTTTGGCAAAGTTTCCAAGAAGCTATGGGAACCGAATTGAAATTGAGTACTTCTTATCACCCTCAAACAAATGGGCAGACCGAAAGAGTAAACCAAATGTTGGAGGATATGCTCTGAATGTGTGTGCTTGATTTCAAACGTGGTTGGGAACAATATCTCCCTTTGGTAGAATTTGCTTATAATAATTCGTACCAATTCACCATCGGGATGGCACCCTATGAAGCCTTGTATGGTAGGCCTTGTAGATCACCCACTTGTTGGTTGGAGGTGGGGGATAATAAGTTTCTTGGACCAGAAATGATCCAGGATACTTCTTCTAAGATTGAGCTCATCCGGAATAGCATCCGAATAACTCAAGATCGCCAAAAGAGCTACGCTGATGCGAATAGAAGTCATATAGAGTTGGAAGTTGGAGATCAAGTTTTGGTGCGTGTATCGCCAATGAAAGGTATAAAGCGTTTTGGGAAGAAAGGAAAGCTTCCGTCGTGCTATGTGGGACGTTTTCCCATTATTTCCAAGGTAGGTCCAGTGGCATATCAACTTGCCTTACTGGAACACTTAAAACAACTCAATGATGTGTTTCATGTTTCCTCTTTGAAGAAATATAAGAGGTGTGAAGGAGCCCTTTGGCATATTCCTTTGTAGGATATAGATTTGCAACCCGATATTTGGTATGAAGAACAACCAGTTGCAATCTTAGAGCACGGATAGCGTAAATTGAGATCACGAGTGGTGCCCTTGCTGCGAGTTCAATGGGGTCATCACGATGCCAAGGAATCGACGTGGGAGCGTGAGGATGATATGCGGGAAAAGTATCCGCATCTCTTTATACAAGGTACGCTTGAATTTTGAGGGCAAAATTCCCTCATAAGGGGGAGAGTATGTAACAACCCTCGCTTTTGAGAACTTATTTTATATTAATTTACTGTGTGGAGTAATTATATAAAATGTTGTAATATGGAGTAAATATTAATTACATGAGTTGAAAGTTAATATTTACTAGATTGTTGCATATTTACTGTATGTGTATGTAAATATCATCATGCTATATTTTATAGTGTCATATGCTTTAAATAACATTTATGGTTTAAATGAAACCAGAACTTGAAATGATTTATAAAATTGTCGGATGCCAATTTAGAGGGCGTAGTTAGTTCCGAAATGTGCGAGATAGTCAAAATAAGTGCCATATTGTATTTTTATGTTTCGGGCACTTTTGACTGGTTATAGCTTAAATGTGTAGTTGTGAGTCATTTTAATGTGGTATTAACCATTTAAGTTGGGAATTTAGACTAAAGCCATGATTTAGGTCTTGCACCTCATTTATTTCTCTTAAGTGTATTAAAATCCTAGAGAAGAGAAAGAGAGAGAGAAAAGTGTGGAGAAAGATAGAGAAAGAAGAAAATTGAAGAGTTTGGATTGGAATCGTTGATACCGGAAGGAAGATTCGAGACTACAACCCTAAGGCAAGTTTTCTACTTGCAAATATATGATTCCTTGTGGATAAATTGCAATGATAGTTGTATATTTGGGAGATTTGGGCAAATATTAGGTTTTGATACACATGTTGGTGTTTAAATCATTAGATCTTGAATGTGTAGGATCTAAATGGATTTTATTGGTTTGTTGAAGTTTAGAATTATTGGGGTTATGTTATTGATGTGGGTCAAGGGAAGGGAGGCAAGAATATGAAGTTAGGCTTTGGTTTTAGCTTTGTAGAAGAGAAATAAATTTTAGGTCTGCTAAGCGCGGTCAACCGTGGTCCCAGGACCGGTCGACCGGGCCATCGAGGGAGAGCCCATTCCTTTCCCACATAAGTATAAATTTCGGTAGAGGTCGACCGCAGACCCATGACCAGTCGATCGGCCCCTCCGAACTTAGCTTTCTGCTTTTCTTCTTAGACAAAATCTTGAGACGCGTTCGACCGCGGTATCTTGACCGATCGACCGGTCCTCTGTTTTTCACCCATAAATCCTAAATGTCTTCTTGTATCTTTGTCTTAAGATAGGTACTTGGGAGCCTTCTTTTATGAAGTAAATTTAGAGTCCTAGAGTGTTAGATGAGTTAGTTAATCATCATAGGTTAGAAATGGTCTAGATAGGGCTTGTCCCAAGGGTTTCCAAAGTGATGTTAAGACATGATTTTTTCCTTTAGTTACTTCTTATGAGACTAGGGGTTTTAATATGATATTGGGGGACTTTAGAAGCTCATTTGAGCTATGTATGACTTGGTGGTTTATAGTGACACCATCAATTATTGAAAAGTGGATAAGAGGGTTATAAATCTATGAGGTTATAATGATATTATAAATTACGTATGGCTCCGAATAAAATGTGATATATTTATCAAAATGGAAAAGAAAATGGTAAATAATAATTTACTTGAACACATCTCTCTAAATACTATCATAAGGGAAGTTCGCACATGAGGTGATGTCCTCTGGCTAGTGAATGCAGGGAGACTATAGTCCTCATCCATATGATCGGTTGTTATATGTTTATTTTGCGCTAGTGAGGTAATTTCGGGTGTGGTTATGACTCACTCGCAGGCATATGGCCACTTCCCGACGTTGCATTAGGTTCCCAGGTTGTCTTGGTTGATAGGCCCTGGAAGATGATAGTCATTTAGGGGCGCGCACAGTGGGGAAACCCGGATGGGCGGTCTTAGAATCGTTATATGTATATGAATATAACTTGATTTATGAAAAATGCCATAAAGAGCATTTAACTATGATTATGTTCCTAATGAGAAATGGAACGATGAAATGAATTAATTTAAAGGATGGTGATTCTTTGTTAATCGTGCTTATTTTCATTTTCTTATGTAATCGAATTTAAAATTTAGATCATCCATGTTATCCTAGTTTGTGTTCTAGAATTTGTATATAGATTCTTGTCATTATTTATGGTATCAATCGCCCATCATTATCTTCCATATTATTCACATGGTGATTATATAAAAATCGGGCCCTGACCTGTTCATATTTCTTGTCTTGTATGAATTGTTCATTCGCTCAGGCGCTCCGCCGCTAGGACGCCCATTCTGACTTTCCTATTCCAGTTTCTGGGAGCTTTAATACCTTGCTGACGGTTACGGGATATTGTTGATATAGGCGCCTCCATTTTTGTACTCTAGTTATGATCGGGTCCTTCTTTCGGGCGTGTGGACCAAAACTTTTGTAATTGCCTAATGTAATGTAATAGGTAACTTAATTAACTTGTTAATTTTGGTTTGTAAGGACTGTGGACCGACAGCTTATTCGGTTCGCTTATTGTATACTTGTCGTTGATGTAATATAAGTTCTTTTGCGTTTCCACTTTCTTTTCAAAGTGGGTTGTGTAAATTCTTTCTTTAACATAAAATAAATTTTTGGCAACCCGTTTTTCTTACATATATGGTGGTTATCCCGCATACTTATTATATTGTTGTGATGCTGAGAATGATCCATCTATGATTCCTATTTTTATTTGAGTATCGGGCTGGCCACCCCTTATTTCAGTGAGCAGGTTGTCACAGTGTAGAGAATGGTTGATGAAGAACACCCCAAATTAGTCCCTTAATTTGGCTCCAAAAGACCTCCGAATGACTTCTTGAATAGCTTCTTTTAATCCTCTTCCAAACCCTAGGTTTAGAATTTTCTATATGTCGTTCCTAGTCCCTCAATTAGGTTAAAAACACTTAATCCCGTTTTTGGCCCCATGGGCTTAATTAAAATGGCCCGAATCACCCCGTGGGAGCCCGATTATGCCCAAAAATACCCCGAGAACTCTTTTCTGACTATCTCGACCCATCCGGACTCAACCGCGCACTCAGAATTGTCATTCGAAATACTTTTTGACATTTCCAAATTTCGACCTCAAAACGCGACGGACATTAATTCGGACAATTAAACTTAAAGTCGTCAATTATAAATAATTCTTCCTACTCAAATAAATTCTCCAAATCATAAATTTAAGTTTCTCCACGTTAAATATTTTTATAACTCCCAAAAATAATTAAATGTTAAATCCTCAAAATTACGGGGTGTTACATACCCCCCCCCCCCTCACAAAGGAATTTCGTTCTTGAAATTAAGATGAGCGTAATGTTCCAAGCTCTGCATATCACTCTCTAGTCATGTGCCTCTAATCCTTCTATATCTATCTCTCCCGCTTCTAACCATAAGTTACACAAGTATGCATTTTAATTAACAAGGGCGCCCATACACCCTATACCCATGATTAACCGCACAAAATTTGCCTTATACCCATGATTAACAGCACAAAATTTGCCTTAATTAACCCAGGTGCCCATACACCCTATCCCAGTGCTTCACCGCACGAAAGTTACCCGACTATGCTAGTCATAACCCGTAATATAACTTCGAACCCGTAGTCATATCACACACACACACACACACACACACACACACACACACACACACACACACACACACACACACATATATATATATATATATACTGCCCGGGGTACAAAACCCATGGACTAACGACCAAACATCTCCCCACTTTCCAACGTTGCGCTAATTTTCATGCATGGGACGTCTCGCAAATCGAAATCCAAACAAGGAACCCCCCCGATACACTACTACCTAACATTTTCGGTCGTTGAGATCCGTTAGACCCTCAGTCCATAGCACGTACCCCAAAATACTTGTCTTTTAACACAAAAGTATATACGCCTACCCTCATGCTATCAAAGACAACATAAAATATCGCGCCCTTACTATCACTAGTCCTTGCGCAAAATAAACCCCAAGCTATCTCTCTTTGCTCGAACATAAATCTAACCACCCTAATTTACTTTAGTAAACACCCCTACTTATCGGGATAAAATGTGAGAACACAAGACCTCATTATGTGTCTATCGCACCACATAAATACAACATATATACACACATATATAGGCTAGACGCCCTCTCTGGTGATACCTAGTACTAATAATACCCTGGTGTTGCGAACACCAACTTACCCTCACTATTCACAATAATTTAAAATCCGTTGCTATCCAGTCGATACTTGGCTAAATCATCAACCCTACTCCCAAAATTCTCGAAAGTAGTAACCCCTCGCATAATTCAAACCTTCTCTCAGTGTAAACCACCACTCTCAAATGGATAACACCAACGAACTCCGCTACCCCACAAAAAATATATACCTATATATAATATGGTTGCGATAGCCGGCGCACCCACTAAATTCGACTTACCCGCGAACTCTAGTGAAAACAATTATTATATTGTGACACCCCCACTGTCACACAAAGTATACCCCATTGCCATAGGATAAGAAGATAGTTACCTCCATATTCTAGCAGCAATGGCTGATCCTCGGGTTCCTGAGAAGCTTCCCCCTGCCCGAACGCACCTATGACTTGTTTTAGTGGCTGCAGATCTAGGACCTCATCCTATAGTTGACCCCCTCCTCGATGAGGACAATCTCTCTTCACGTGTCCCTCTTCCCCACAAATAAAACACCTCCTAATAAATTCACTCTGCCACAGATCTCTTCCTTGGTGGCCTTGTCGAAAGTCCTGGCCATCCTGTCGATAGCCTCCAGACCTAAATCGCTTGGTCTGATTCCTCTATCGGGAATCCTTCCCCTGATGTCTCCCTGTCTACTGTTGGGATACCCCTCTGGTATTATTCCCTCCTGCTTTATCTGACGGACTGGGTTCAACTCCCCTCTTGCTTCCTCTCATGTGGAAGCGATATTCCTGGCAGTGCAGGAGTGCTGCATTAACGACATCCATATAAGATACTAAAGCGGGATTTCCAATCAAATGTTGTTTGATCCTCCAGACTAACCCATCCATGAACTTTGACTTCTTTATTTCGTCATCGCGTACCTCATACGGTATAAAATTTACCAAACGAGTAAATTCTTCCTCGTAATCGGCCACTGAACGGTTCCCTTATGTCACTTCATCGAATTTTCTCCTCATTTCAGCCTCGAGTGCTGGTGGGAAATACTTGTGGTCGAACCGCACCCAAAACTCGGTATTAGTTACAGTATCCCTTTCCTCGACTGTGGTGATCGACTCCCACCACTGTAGCGCCGCTCCCACCCACTTAAAAGTGGCTAGCATTTGATTCTGTACGTCGTTACAATCTACCATGCGTAGGTGACGTTGGATATCTCGCTTCCACTGACATGCTAGAACCACATCTAAAGCCCCTCGAAACTTTGGTGGATGGCCCTTTTGAAAGACCTCTCGTACTGCTGCCACCCCGACGGACCTGCGTGAGACTGAACATCTGACACCACTAACACTTGTGGCTAATCTCGTGGAAAGTACCTTTCTATAGAGATTATTGTTGCTTCAACTGCCTGAGCCACTAATTCAGCTACCTGTGCTGCCGAAATCATCTCTGGCAGTTGCTGTGGTAACTCTTGCTCCTGATGAGCCTCTCTAGTCTCATCCCCCCTGCTACCTAGCTGCTCTCTCTCTCCATGGCGGCATCTGAAATGAGAATCGAATCGTATGAGTTCACGCTCAAATAAAATAAATGGCAGAAGAACGTAAATGCGCATACATATAAGAATACAACAATCCTATGATAGGGCTCTATATCAAAGATTGCTAAGCCGAAAGATGAAAAGCCGCAAAGATCCTAAGGACACTAGAACCTGATGCTCTGATACCATCTGTGACACCCCCCTAATAAAATATTGGGTGATTAGTCCTATACCAAATTCAAACAGGAATCCCAGTTGGTTCATCCTTAGCATCACTGTCAAAAACTTTTTAAACTTACTAGCCACCTAGTATTCCAAACGCTGGTGCCAAATTTTAACTTTTTAATTAAACAAAATAGTACATGCGAAAATAAATATAAACCATTCACACAACTGAATAAAACTCAACTGAATAATTAATTAAAAAATTTGCCGAATAAACCATCGGCCACCAAAGCGAATAATCTAATACAACCATCAAACACCTGAATAATTACATCTGAAAACTGTACTGAGAAGACTCGACGACATGCCCTAAATAAAACTGAAACTGATAAATGGTTCCTACTCTAGGAATGAAAGAACGATGCGTCCAATCCAAGCTCCTGCTAGCATCCACATATACCGTAGCTCCGTGCCCTGGAATAGAATATCAATCCTGGCGTCCCTGTGGCTGGACACCAAAAAGGTTTTTAAAATAGTTTTATAGCAAGGGTTAGAGCCCAAAACATTTTGAAAATATTTAGCAAGTGAATTAACTAGAGTAATTTAAAATATATGAATGCGCTCCATATTTAAGTTAGTGTCGCACTCCCTTGTGGGCATTCTCATCCCTCAACTAATGTGCACACCTAACGGTTACCTTAACCCCCACCTAGTTGTACTACCCCGTCCAACTAGTTCTGGTATAACCTCCCCTTGCCATACTACTCTAACCCTAGTATAATTATTCAAGAATTATAAGTTATTTCACCAATTAACTCAATTAATTCCTACTTAAATAATAACATATAACCATGACACAAGTTATATAAACTAAATACTTCACACACTGTATTATTTCTCGCATATAATATTTAATACCATTATATACATACCTTTACTAAAAAATCCACACATATCTTATATGTATATCCATCCCTCCGAGTATACCCTCGCTGGATGATTCCCTCTAAAGTGCTATCTCACTAGGTGTGCTCACATAACCTAGTTACCCAAGTTGGAATCGCTCACCAACCTGGCCTAAAACATAAACGAAGTGGAGGCAGTCATATTCCTTCCTTGAAAGTGAGATAAACCCCTCACCCATATACCGGATGCTATGACCTGGGGATATACTCACCCTACTCCTCAAGCTAGGGGATTCACCCACATCGCGCAACCTCCCTTGATAGCACTAGAGTATATAAATTAAATAAATATCTAATCACTGATATTTAATATCACACACAATAAATACACATATATATACTATCACTACACCGTATATATTTAGTATAAACCCCGGCTTTACCGTGTTCTTAAGGATCCGTAACACTAGCCTGAAATTTTCCGAGTCTCTGTCCCGACTCACTTAATTAATTTTCTCACGTAATACTTTATCATCTTCCCGAGTCTATGGCCCGACTATAATATTATTTAATTTACACCTCAATTAATATAATATTTTCCCCGAGTCTATGGTCCGACTCTAATATAAATACTCTACACATTAATTTATATAAAATTTGCCCAAGTCTATGATTCGACTCTCATTTAATTAATTTACACATTAATTAATTAATACTAAGCCGAGTTTGTGGTCCGACTCTCATTTAATTAATTTACACATTAATTAATTAATACCAATCTGAGTCTGTGGTCCGACCCTCATTTA
This sequence comes from Sambucus nigra, assembly GCA_949130495.1. NCBI lineage: Eukaryota > Viridiplantae > Streptophyta > Magnoliopsida > Dipsacales > Adoxaceae > Sambucus > Sambucus nigra. The sequence continues at coordinate 221,554,554 of OX422221.1, read as the reverse complement.
ATTAATTTCACATTAATTAATTTATTACCTTCCCGAGTCTACAGTCCGACTCTAATTTAATTAATTACACATTAATCAATTTAATACTTTTCAGAGTCTACAGTCCGACTCTAATTTAATTAGTTAACACATCCATTAATTTAATACTTGGTGTCGCCTAAACATTATACAAGGACTCGCTCACTTGGCCCGTAACTTAATATTTCCCGAGTCTATGCTACAACTCTAAATTAATTTACTCTCTCAATAATTAGTTTCATACTTTTGTGTCACTTAACCAACATACCCGGACTCGCTCACTTGGTCCATTTTTAAATCTCAGAATTTCATTCCCCAATATTTGCCATAATGTGTCACACATTCATCTCTCCCAAAATTCCCAATTATATTTACCTATAATTGCCAAGAGTCTTGCCCCTATTCAATTTTTATCATATAAATCAAACTTTGAATTTTTTCCAATAAAATCTCCCACATAATTAAAAACTGGCGTCATTGCCAAAATTCCTGTATCATCGATCGATCGACCCAAGGGGTTCGATCGATCGATCGTCCCAGACTTCGTCTTCTCCAGCCTACTGCTCGGCCATTGACGAAAAACTAAGGTTTCTTTTTTCAAATATAAACCTCAAACCAGCCTATTAATCATCTTATTACATCTCTCATGAATTATAAATATCATCTAAACCTTTTAGCATCACTAACACTACGAATCTTTACCCACTCAAGAACACAAATCCCTATGGCGCAATCCCAATTCTAGATTCAAATTCCACCATTTACGTTTCGAGTTTCTCATTCAAATCAGATGTCTGTACTCAGAAATATAAAACACAACTAATTCTTACTTTGAATCTCATTCAATTGTTCCATTAACAAAAACTCCATTTTGTACCCATTTATCCCCAAAACGAATTTTAGTTTACACATCACTAAAATATGAATTGGATATCAACATTTAAACATTACAAAAAGTTAACCACTTGCCTGGGATTGTTCGTAGGGTCAGATTCCGTTGGTGTAGAGAATGGTTGATGAAGAACACCCCAAATTAGTCCCTTAATTTGGCTCCAAAAGACCGCCAATTGACTTCTTGATTAGCTTCCTCTAATCTTCTCGCAAACCCTAGGTTTAGAATTTCTTATCTATCGTCCCTAGTCCCTCAATTAGGTTAAAAACACTTAATCCCGTTTTTGGCCATATGGGCCTAATTAAAATGGCCCGAATCACCCCGTGGGGGCCCGGTTATGCCCAAAAATACCCCGAGACCCAATTACTATCCCCAGACACTCTTTTCTGACTATCTCGACCCATTCGGACTCAACCGTGCATTCAAAATTGTCATCCAAAATAATTTTTGACATTTCCAAATTTCGACCTCAAAACGCGACACACATTAATTCGGACAATTAAACTTAAAGTCGTCAATTACAAATAATTCTTCCCACTCAAATAAATTCTCCAAATCATAAATATAAGTTTCTCCACTTTGAATATTTTTATAACTCCCAAAAGTAGTTAAATATTAAATCCTCAAAATTACGGGATGTTACAGGAGATAAGGGAATAGAGGTTGCTGAAGAAATCCTAAATCTTGAAATGTCAATTGAGGAATGCAAGATCCTTAAACAACTCAAAAATACTCAAGTCGACATCATCATGCGGGGACTCTTTATATCTTCTTAACTTCACATGAATGCTCTTATCAAGATCCTCATTGGACCTATAGTTCCGACCCCTACCACCCCTAAAGAGTAGTCCATATAGTTGGGACTCTGAATCCTATAAGACTCGTATCCTTAGACGATGAGGAGATTACTAAATTTGGCCTAAATCACAAATTTGTCCTTAATATCTCAGTAAACGTTATGAGAAAGACAACCCCATTGGTGATCATTGATAATGGCTAGGCCTTAAATGTTTGACTGCTGAGATATGTGGGATTATAAGTCGATGACCTCTCTCCTACATCTGTCGTTGTTCATGCCTATGAAAATTCTCGATGAGAACTTATGGGGTCAATATCTCTCACACTAGGGGCTTACTCCATATTCTTGCCTATTTTAACTTGCTTATGGGTCAACCATGGATCCAAAGTATCATGGGAGTGACCTATTCCCTTCATCAAAAGTTAAAGTCCTTTGGAGATAACCAAGTCATTATCATTGTTAGAGATGATGATAATTCTGATCGCATCGAGACAAGAAACCTAATTCTTGAGATCCATTACAGTGTAAATGATATGTTCATTTTAGGATTCAATAGTGGTTTTTTCCGCTAGGAGACAACTTCAAAGACAAGGTGAGTCCTGAACACAACCCACATGGCAATGTCAATGTGATATAAATGTTCAAGAACATATTTTTTATGCCTAGAATGAGTTGGGTCATCGACAATAACGAATCCTTAGTTTAATTGTTCTGAATGAAGTTTTCGCTCCATATTGAAGGAAGCTTTCCCTTCATATGGTTTGGGGTATCAATAATCTCCAGTTGAACTCATGGCTCTCTATCAACCATACCGATTAAGAATATTGATGATTAAATAAGTCATATATATGAACTCTCTAAATGGAAATTTTATCAAAGAGGATTAGACTTCCCCTATTATGGCTTCCTTAAACCACGGTAAGGAATTGTCGAGAAGAAACTAAAGCTAGGATTTGAGATCACCTTCAAGGAAAAATTCACTTGAATTGAGGGCTCAAAGCATAAGGTAAAAAACCTGATCATCAAGTCTGCTAACTCTAGATTCTCTGATGTGGAAAACACTAAAAGCACTGACAATGATGAGTCATTTGGATTCAATACACCGTGAAGGGACCTTTTCATGATCCACACTGAACCTGATCCCTCTAACCCTTCTGTGAAGATTGCTCCTACTGATAAGCCCATCCTCAATTAGTGAAGCGTTATAGTCAACTCGATTATTCATGTCCAAAAATTTGTTGTGTATCTATTAGAGAATGAACTTGAATTTCATTTCCCCATTTTCTATTACTGATACTAGTGTAAATGAGGCCTCCTTTGATGAGGTCCTCAATAATGTATTCCATAAAAATATTATTCATGAAATAAATAATGATTTTGAGTATCTTATCGTGACTTATATTAATTTTATTAATTATAATCAAATAATTGATGAAGATGATCTATTCAATGAACGATTCTTAACTGGTCTTAATAAGGAAAAAATCAAACACTATAACCATATTCAAATTAATGATGATGAGACTATTATCATTAATATTAGTTCTAGTAGAACTTCATGTGAGATTAGGATAGGGTCAACCCTTAATTAGCATGAGCAGTTATAATGCAGAGAGATCTTGAAAGAGTTTACAAATGTCTTCGTATGGTCTTATAATGATATGACTTGCATCGATCCAAAAATTATGTAACATGAGATCCTGACTTATTGAAATGTAAGCCCGTTAAGCAAAATCTGAGAAAACTCCTGTAATACCACGTATTTCTGCGTATTTAGAATTTAATTAATTGAGTAATTATATAGGAAAATACGATATTTAAATTATGCGAGTGAAGTAATTTAATGCGCTTTAATGATAATTATGATTATTAAGTGATTAAATAATAATTGTGATTATTAAATATTAATTGAGAGATAGACACTCATTAATATTATGATTCAAATTTACTAAGTGTGAATAGTAAATATTGATAGTTAATTTGTACGACATAACGAGTGATATGGACGTACTTGATTATATCTGTCGTGTGTAGACTAAATTGAGGATGAGATAGGAAATTATTTTTAAGAAACTCAAATGATAATTTAGAGGTCACAGATGATTCTAAAAGGGTCGAATTAGTCAAAATAGTATACCCGGGGGTACTAGTCGGGTACTAAGGCATTTTTAGGCTAAACCGGGACCATGTGGGGGCGTTTTAGTCTTTTGACATTTGGGGGTGACTAGACCTACAAAATTACAAACTCTAAATTAGATTATAAGAGTTGGAGGCTAGGCTTAAAGGAGAGAAAAACTCATAAAAACCAATGGAGATAGAGAGAGATGTATTGTGAATCCTAAGAGAGAGATTTAGAGAAGATTGGAGTGTGTCCTTCCACCACAAGCATCATGGGAAGAATGAAAGGAGAAGACGAACATAAATCCTCAAACAATCACGAAATACTATCCTACTATAATCAAGGCAAGTGGTTATTTGAAAATTAGATTGAGTTATAATATCCATGTGTAGGATTTATGAATAATATGATTTGATGAATATTCTTGGAGAAAAAGAATTGAATAAAATGCGTGTTGGTTAGGGTATGTGCATGTAGAATGATTTAGACCTATAGAGGATTTGAAATCATAGAAGACTTGATGATTAAAACGGATTAAATATGGATTTATGATTAAAAGCATGGGAAGAACATATTAAATTAGGGTTCTTGAATAATTAGAGAATTTGAATTATTCTGGGCTGAATTTGTGAAGATTTTTTATGTTTAAATCGTTGGAAAATATCATAGTGTACGTAAGAATGGTTAGGGACCGTTAGTTACAAGTTTGGTATATTATCATGGGAGTAGGATAATTGAAAATGTTGAAAAATTCATGAAGAAGAAGAGGAATTGCGTCTGTCACTGCTAGATCGATCGATCGTCTATGAATGTTGATCGATCGATCGTTACTCATGGTCGATCGATCGATACTCATGGTCGATCGATCGACCCTGTCTGATTTTGGGTTCTTTTGTTAATTGAGTTCTCAGTGATTTCCAATGATTGAGAAGAACCTTAGAGATAATATTATACCTATGTAGGGACTTAGTTAAGACCAATAGGTATTTAGTGGGGGTCCGTTATAATCATGGGTGCAAGATTTGGAGAGATGGACCGACGAAGATAAATCGATTGAGTCGTATATTGGGGATTACGGATTTGAGTTACGAAGGAAGTTAATTTCAATCCAAATTAATATCAGCAGTTAATAGATAGTTTAGCTACTAAATGGATGGAGGGGTGACTAGGACCCTTAGAGTTGTGAGAATACTCAATTAAAATGCGATAGTGAGATAAATCGTAAAGTAATAAGTACGGTGAATATTAAAGAGAAAATATTACATACAAGCACTATTATTTGGTTGCGTGTATACCTACTGAATTATATAGATACATAGGTGGAGAGAATACCTAAATTATGTATATGCCTATATTAGGGTCTAGGTAGGATTCCGAACGAATATATGGTATTAGTAAATTTGGGGTCGTGATGAAAGAGTTCTGAACAAATATATGTATAAAATTTCATTAGTGGGGTCGAGGTAATTTTCCGAACCAGTACACGAAATAAACTTGGGGTCGATGAGACATTCCGAACCAATCCCTTAACTTGGTGTCTATGGACCATTCCTAACCAAGAGTCCTTGATGTGTGTTATGAGGTCATATTAGTGATGAATGAATTTATAAGTATAAAGTGTGTGTGAAATGTATACTGTATAGATAATCTAATTATATGAGTTAGTAGATAATGAGATGCCGTGAATACATCTAAAAGAAAATTAAGTAGGGAAACTTAATTATAAAAGGTTAAAGATAATAAGGCATGAAAAGTTATCTAAGTATATAAAATTATGAGATATGGTTACTACTACATACTATATGGGCGGTATGGTAACTTAGTCACATAGGTAAGTTCAGTTGTATACTATATTCCAATTAGCTTGGGTAGTACAACTAAGTGGGCTAAGTACGGGACATTAGGCGTGCACTATAGATGAGGGGTGAGGTAACTCAAGAGATTGTACGAAAATCTTAACATGTGTAATCAATAACTCATCTTACCGTGATAATCACTTGCTAAATATTTTTAAAAAGTTTTGAGTACTAACTCTTTCTATCAAAATATTTTCACAACCCTTTTAGGTGTCCAGCCACAAGGACGCCAGACTTGAGGATTCAGTCCAAGGACTCGTAGCTACAACATTATGGAGGTTGGCAGGATTTTGCATAGACAACTCATTTATTCAAATCTAGTGTAGAATCTCATTTTAGTACTCTCTATTAGGACATGTTGTCCATTGTCATTATTTCAGATATTATGTTTTGGATTATGTTGGTTTTTATTTAGCAGTTTTGGATTTTAGTCGATTGTTGGCTCGACAAGACTTTATTCTTTATATATATTGTGAGATGGTTTGAATTATAGTATATTGTGGATGTTTAATTATTTTCCGCATGAGTAATTTTCTCGGGTTAATGAAAGATCAAATTTGACACTGGTCTAATTTTCACTTAGGTGATTAGTAATTAAAAAGATTTCGACAGCGATGCTAAGAATGAACCACCTGAAACCTGCTTTAATTTGATTTCGGACTGATCACCAAGGATTTAATTAGGTAGGGTTCCACAACTCCATCCCAAATGGTCATTTAAAAATAAAGATGACATGGTCAAGAAACTAAACGCATGTTTTATCTGTGTGATCGAATATCCAAGTTGGCTCACCAACATTGTCCCTATGCCAAAATCAGGAGGGAAAGTTTCCATATGCATTGACTAACAGTATCTAAACAAATATTTTTCGAAGGAAAATGATCCCTTGGACAATATTAAATGATTATTTAAAACATATCCAATCATGCCCTCAAGTCGGTCTTCAAGGACTTTGCGAGTTATAAGAAGATCAAACTGTATCCCGATTACCAACACAAGACTGCTTTTACCACACTGTTGGGTATCTTTTACTACACTATCATCCCTTTCGGTATTGAAAACATCGAGGATAACCCTACGATACATCAGGAAACTTAAGTGGACATCATCACCACTTTTCATAACTAGAATTCTCCCTAGAAAGATAAATATAAACATATGATTCGCCTTTTGTAGCTTTTGGTCTTCTACAACATATATCGTCTTGCTCGTCAAGGTGTGATTCAGCATAAACAACTTCATTGACTCTCCACAACCCACTCGACCAAAGGGCCTTAGCGCCCCACGAATTTCCACCTCAATCAAACAGAGCGATCAATCCACCTCTATTTGCTCCCCCTCGTAGTCCAAACCCAAAATTTGGTGCATGTTTATTGGAATGATCGTCATCTCACCCACACCTAAGTAGAATATGCTGGTGGTGTCCCTCTATCACTCCCCCAAGGCACAAAATACTGATGTCAACCGTCATGTGTCGTCTAACGACCTCGCCAGGAAGCCGAACATAGAAATGTCCACATCATCCGCACCTCCTTAGGAAGTTTATCATATACCTCCTTCACCCCCGTCGTACCCCAGAAGCGAACCGTAAGCAAAGCAATGTCCGTCTACAAAATTCAAATAAAAATTATGAATCCCCAGCAGAAGAAATAATCAAAGTCCAAAAAAAATAAAAAATAAAAAACAAAATAAAAATAAAATAATAAATTGTAAGAGTAAGATTTTATAATTGCTCATAGTTTAGATAAATTGACATATCCCATTACAAACCAAACGTTTTATCTGCATACGCTTCCACGATCGTTTGAAGACATGTTAGTGATCGACTGTTGATTCTGAATTTCAATCTGTTAGAATCAATACGAAAACAATATAGAGGGATAAGAATTTGAGGTTTTATATATTTCTTAGTAAAATATATTCTGGGATGATTTTTTACTCAAGGTATTTTTTTTATAAAAATAATTTTCAAAATAAAATTTTCTTATTTTTGGTTCGTTGGAATGAGATTGTCATCTCGTCATAACAAGAACTGGTTCTCGTTCGAGCGAGGGTGTGATCTCGTTGGAACGAATTACTTAAGTCGTTAAAATGAACTTCTAATGGGATTCTAACGAATGGTCTCTATTTGACAGAACAAACCTCGTAGGAATTCCATTGGATGCTCGTTCGAACGAGCTAAGCCTTTCGTTTGAAGGAATGAAGTCCAATTTTCATTCGAACGAGTTTGCCAAAAAATGTGTTTTTCTATTAAAAAAGATTATTTTGGACTTCTTTTCACAAAGACTTTGGCAAAGATAAATTGCAATACTTGCACCAAACATTTTATTCCTTTTGTTTCATAAAAATACTTTTTTTTCCAAACCATACATCCCTAAATATGATTTCTTTAGTTTTTTCAAACCTGATTTCCATAGACTACCTCAAAACCTAGTAGAGTTTACTATATGGTTGATTGTGGAGTTGTGAATCTACTACTGAAGAAGAAAGGTTTTTGCATCCTGAGGCTAATTGGTGGAAATCGAAGGAAGCGCTTATTTTTATGGGTGGTGTTGGACTGCATCACTATCTGTCAAAGATTTGAAGACCCTGTGCATTATACTTAGTGGATCTCTAAGTAATCTATAAGTCATCATGTCTGTCAAACTCTTTAACAATGATGACATCTAGGTTTTCTTGAAAAGAATTTTTCCTCAAATCTTCGTTTGTTTGGTTTGGCTAGATTGTGTGGTTTGACATAATATATTTGGACATTATCTTGCAGGCACACCTAATACTAATCAAGATAAAATTTGGTTAAAAATTAGACATTTTTTTGTATGTAACCTAAGATACAAGTGATTCCATATAACCCTGCCTTTTAAAAAATTAACACTCACATAGCTACTTGGGTTTTTCACCTACACATAATGGTGGAGCTCCATATCCCCCAACAAGATCCTCTCATATTTTACCTCCTTGATGTAATAATATGTATTTTTAAGCCCCGTTGGCATCACCGTTGGCTCAGTCAACAACATCCACAATATTGATGACCATTGTTTCAAAAATTTCACAAAAATTGCATAAGAAAGTTTTTTTTTAGATAGATAGAGAGATAGAGAGAGATAGAGATAGAGAGATAGATAGAGAGAGAGAGAGAGAGAGAGAGAGAGAGAGAGAGAGAGAGAGAGAATTCATTTGAAGTGTGGGGAAACAAGGTTGCCTCAACCCCTTATTATAAGAGGTTAGGGGGTATGCCAGTCGGCACCCCTTGGGTATGCTTGTCGGCAGTCCCTAGGAAAGCCTAAAACTCCCCTTGATTTTGCATGCCGTATCTATTGGTTCTCCTCAGTCTTTGCCAATTGGCACCCCCTCTTCTTACAAAATCTCCAAAAAATTGTTAAAAAATCCCTAAAATTTCCCCAAAACCATAAAATTTCAAATTTCATCATAATCACTCTTGTCTATGAATGTCATCTGATTTTAGCATTTCCACTTCCATTTAAAAATTCAATAAAAAATTTAATAATACTAAAAAATCCCAAAAAATGTACAAAAATCAAAGAAATCCAAAATTTTGCCAAATCCTTAGAAATAAAAAAAATATCAAAGCAATTGAAAATCATTATAAAAATATAATGTCTCAAAAAAATCTAAAACTTTTTTTAAAAAAATTCTCACATCACTGCATATCCTTTTATCCCTTTAGGTCTGCATAATTTACCATCTTACTTTTTAGGTCCTCATAATTGACTTAGACCCTCATTATTAGGTTGTGATCATCTGAATTAGTCGCAATATTCATAATTGAGCTAGACCCTTAGAATTATGCCACAATCCTCTCAATCAGTCACATACACTCTTTATGACCTCAAAATTGACAGATGTTCTCATAATTAGGCCGCTATACTTTGAATCGGCCCCATACACTCTTTAGGTCTTCAAAATTTGAACTAGTTCCTCAGAATTAGAGTTAGACCCTCTCAATCGATCGCACACTCTTTTTAGACTCTCGAAATTAGGCTGCAATCCTCTAAACCGATATCACATACTCCTACGTCCTCAAGATTTTACCTAGACCCTCTGAATTATGCCATGACCCTTCGAAGTTGTCTCATACACTCTTTAAGCCATATTTAGGCTACAATCTTCAAAATTGTCCGCATACACTCTTTATGTCCTCAGAATTAGACCTTGCCCCTCAGAATTACGTCACAATCCTCTAAATTAATCTAATACATTCTTTAGGTCCTCAGAATTTGGCCTCGACCATTAGGATTAGTCGCTCACACGCTCTATATCCTCAGAATCGACCTAGGCCCTCAGAATTGGCCATAACCCCTGAATCAGTTGCTTACTCTCCCTAGGTCCTCATAATCTGACATTTATCCCCAACATGACCAAAATCTACTCACCCCTATTAGAATTTTGACACACAGAAACTCATAACTTCCATTAGGGTGTTTATATTTCTATGACCTTCGCTTATCCTAATCTCTCCCATCAGGGGGCTCTATAAACATCCCATTCTTGTACACCCCATAAAATACCAAAGGGTCTAAATGACGTCTTGTCGAACCTAGGACCACTAGTCTTCCCAAAAAACCTAATCGGTGGTCACCATATGCTTCTTGATACCTGTTTAACTTTGATGAACCCATGAATCTGATATTATCTCAATGCACTTTCATAGGGATATAAATCCTTTTTCTAAGGATCCCTACCATGCGCGAATAGGATTTATGATTTGCATTTAACAGCCCTTTTACCTGAAACGATATCAGATGCTCCCTGAGATCCATTTGACTTTGATTAACTCTTGAACCCGAGAGTATTTCAATGCACTTTCATAGCTCTCTAAATTCCTTTCCAATGGTCTCTACCACGTGTTAATCTTACTTACAATTAACATTTATTAACTTTTTTACCTTGAAATCATAATCGAAGGTCATCGGATGCTCCCCGAGCTCTGTTTGACTTTCATTAGCTCTCATACCCGAGAGTATCTCAACATTTTTATTTAGATTTGAATCATCGTTCCAATATTCCCATTCGTGAGTGAATTGGACTTACAGATTTAATTGTGCGTCCATGTTTCCAGAAAATCCATTTTCAGCCTATTTATTAGCACCCATTCCCCCTACCTGCAGGTAGAAGATACTTTACTTGTCCGCCAAATCTGGTATGTCGGATGATAGGAAAGCCAAGGGCGATGTCATTCGGCATCCTTCCAAGGGAAGCCATGTCTTTTTGGACCTTTAGGGTTTCCTATTTAAGGAAACCCTGACATCATTGTTCAATACCTTTTTTCCTCTAAATCATTGCGTCAACTTTTCATTAGATCATTTTCAAAACATTCTCTCGACATTCCATTGCCTCACCCTTACCTTATATTTCACCATCACATTACCACCACTATATCATCAATTAAATCATCCTAAACATTTCCAAAAACAACATAATTCACATTATTTAAAAGGTCCAAATTATATTTATCCAAAGTTGCTAGTTTAATGTCATTTCTCACATCTTATTGCTTTAGAGTATTTCTTAACTAATTATTGTTTCGTCATCGATGACCAATCTTTTATTATTAATACAATGACAAACCTATTTTCATAAACTCAAAAATCCCCAAAAGAAGGTTTTACTCATAAAGCCCAAATTAGAGTTTTCTTCCATTTTTCCACATTTCCATCACTTGCGCACGCTTTCTCAAAAATTAAAATAAAAATTCTAGTTTTGAATTTATGTGTTAGATTCCACCATTATTTTCTCTTCAAACTACGTGGACTTTGATTTCGGTTTCGATTACGTAGCCATCCCGAGTTTACCTTGGGATTCGAGTTCTCTTTTTCCTCATTTTCTTTATTTTACTCTCCTAACTTCATTTTTCACTAGTATTTTACACACACACACACACACACACAGATATATATATATATATATATATATATATATATGTATTTATGTATGTAGGTATGTATGTATGTATATGTATTTTTTTTACCTATTTTTAATCTTTAGCGATCCCATTGACATGCGTACTCATTTTTTTATAGTGAGTTACGATCCGGTGGATCACTCATAGTCAATCGATTATTTTTATATTTAGCTATTTATTTGCCTTTCTAGTGGTTTCATTAATATGCGTACTTACTTATTCATAGTGAGTCACAATTTGGTTCATCACTCATAGTGTACCCATATTCATTCACTTTTTTAACGGTCTCGTTAGACATGTGTATTCACTCTTTTGCAGTGAATTATGATTTGGTGCTTCGCTCATATTTCGACTACTTTTATAGTTTTTTTTCTTTCTTTTAGTTGTGCTCCATCGAATGATTCTTTCTAGTATTTTCATAAAGTGGATACGATGATTTCCCTCTGTAAGATAAATTTTTTATAATGGTTCATAGCTAGTTATTTTGGTATATCTTGTTGCAAACCAGAGTTACAAACCGAACACTACATAGGCATTTGGTTCCACGATCATTTGAAGATGTGATAGTGACCAAGCATTATGTTCGAGATTCAATCCGTTGGAATTTTCACGAATACTTTATGTAAGTATACGAGCTTGTGTTCTTGAATTTACTTGGTTAAATTATTCTGGGATGTTCCGTATACTCGAGGCATTTTTTGATAAAACGATTTTAGAAAATATTGTTTTTTAGTTTTCAATACTGTTACAACGAGATGTAGATCTCGTTAGAGCAAGCTCCGAAGTTTTTTCAAACAAAGTCTAAATTCGTTAGAACGAAATGCATATATCATTAGAACATACTTCTAACGAGCCTCTAATGAGAAGGTCTCTGTTTCACAGAACAACTCTCGTTAGAAGGACGATTGAACGAAATAGGCTTTCCATTCAAACAAAATTAGACGGCATTAGAATGAACCTATAGTTTTCATTAGAATAAGACCCTATTTTCGTTCAAACGAGATATCCGCATCAAAGTTCGTGGTTTTCTATTAAAACGCATCTTTTGGGTTGTTTTATTTATTTTTTTGGCAAAAATCAACTGTCATACTTGAGTCAAAAGTCTTTATCTTTTTGTTTCTTTGAAACAAGTTATACCCTAAAATGATTTGTTGATTCTTAAAACCCTAGTTTGAAAATACTACATCAAACCTTTTAGAGTTTACTCTACAGCTGATTTATAGAGTCGAGACTTTACAGATGAAGAAGAAAGAATTCCGTAATTTTGCAACTGATTGGTGGTTACTCATGGACGAGCTTCTTTCTATGAACTATGTTGCAATCTGCCGTATCCGTTGAATATTTTAAGACTTGTGTGATATACATAGTGGAACTTAAAGTAGTTTGTAAGTCAATGAGTGTCTGTTAAACTCTTAACAGTGCAGAAATCTAGGTTTTGCTCAAAAAGTATTTTTCCTTATATTTTTCTTTTGTTTGTTTGGTTTGATTGTGCAATTGGATATTTATTTTGGGCTCAATTTTTCATGCACATCTAAGTATTAATCAAGATAAATTTTGTTTAAAAATTGAATCTTTGTGTGCTTATCCAAAGATACAAATATTCCAGATAAACATGCTTTCTAATTGATTACATTAAGTTTTTGTGTGATCTTTAAATTAGGGTTATAGGGATAATTTGTATAAATGGCTACTTATTTTTGATGGGTCTAATTATGCTTATTAAAAACCACAAATGAGGTCGGCTTTGAAAGAAATTGATAAGAAAGTCTGTCTTATTTGTGAAATAGGGTGGACACCACCCACTGTGACTAATAGTGATGTCATAAGTCCTAAACACGTCAGCACTTGGACGAAGGATGAACTAAAATGGAGTAATTTTAATTCTCACAGTTGTAGTGCTATTTCTAGAGCCATCACCCTTGACGAGTTTCGCCCCATCATGTCATGCGCATCATCTATGTAAGCGTGAGATACTCTCTAGATCACTCACGAGGGTACCAACATTGTGAAAGCCTCTAAGCTTCAAAATCTCACCACACAGTTTGAAACCATTTTTATGATAGAGAGTGAGTCATTATATGAATTTTATGCATGATGTTTTAATATCATTAGCTCTAGTTTTAATTTGCGTGAGAGAATTTTTGAGACACATGTTGTGAAAAATATTTTAAGATCCCTTCCATCCCAATTTATTACTAAGGTTACTCTCCTTAATTCATTGGGAATTTTAGATACGCTTAGGTTAGAAGAACTCGTAGGAGACCTTCAAACTTATAAAATCAATATGTTTTCCAAAATTGTTAAGCCAAAGAAAAAGGTAATTTCTTTGAAAGTACAAACTAAAAAGAAAGACAAGGTTTCTTCTGACTTTGTGTATGATTTTAACTTAGATGATCTTGCCCTTTTTGCGAAAAATTTCAAAAAATTTCTCATGCCAAGAAAAGAAAATATTTTCAAAGAAAACAAAAGTTTTGAGAAAGATAAAAAGTTTAAGTTCGACAAGAAAGTTTTGAAAAAACGAAAGGAGAGTACCTTAAGAAAGATGAGGAGAGATGTTATGAGTGCGAGGATAAGGGTCACAAATCTCATGAGTGTGTTACGAGGTTAAAGAGACGAGGAAAAGTCAAAGCAACCTTCAATTCAATGCTTAGTGATTCTGATGTTGAGTCGGTGGATGTCGAAGATTAATCACTTCATGAACATAACTTCACCGCATTCATGACTAGTCATGTTAGTACATCGACTACACCTAATGCCAATGAGGAAGTTTCTAAACAAGATGATCTCGACAGTGATTCTAGTCATTCCTGAGAGAGTGAGGGAGATGATGTTTCAAGTGAGAAAGAGAGTGACCAATAATGTGCTTATGTCGAGATTTACATCGAGTCATTTAAAAAAAAGGCAAAAAACAATTTTATTGTTTAGGTCTTTATGTTTAGAGAAGTATTTAAGAGATTTAAGAGAGAGCGAGTCCTCGATAAGAGTGTCTTTGGGAGAGAAAGTCTTTTAATGGATAGATAAAAATGGTAACTTGACCAACAAAGTGGCAGCCTTACGAGAGATATTCAAGCTTCATTAGAGACTAGTGAGAAACTTAAAGCCCTTGTATCCCAACTGAAGAAAGATCTCGAACATACCCGGTAGGTTAAGGTTACTATAGAGGATACATCGAAGAAGGTTGATAAGATGTTCTTCGGTCCCTCTTTAGGTCTTAGGGAGTGGCAAGCAATAGGTTATTATAGTGTATCCACTTCCAATGCCTCACCAAAACTCGTTCCTAAGTTTATGGTGGATCCATAGGGGCCTCGACCTAACCCACCAAAGAAATTTCAACCTAAACAAACTAACCAAGGTAGACTGAAACATGTATGTGTTTTCACCTTTTGGAAAAGGATAGGTCACCTTCGGGAATTTTACTATAAGTTAGGAAGAACTCAACGACACATACTCATGCATTTTGATATAACGACTTTGCTAGTCTTAAAGATCAATTTGATTTCATTATCACGTCGTCTCAAAGCCTAATTGAATAATTTCAGAGGATGTCTATGCCTTTTGAGAATGCTTCTAAAGCTACGACGAGAGCCAATGACAATGAGGTCAAACAAAAGGTTACCTCCACTTGGGTGCTGAAGTAAGACGACAAATCCCTTTTTTTATTCATGTTGCTCTTAAGGTTCAAGATACCTTCCAATGGTAATTTGATAGTGGGTGCTCTAGGCACATGACATGTGAAAAATCATTTTTTAACAACCTTGAGGATTGACAGAAAGGAAAAGTCACCTTTAGAGATTGGAGTATGTATAGTATTTTAGGACATGGTTAGGTTGAGATACAAAAATTTCCAAAATTGGACAACGTGTTATACATCGAATGGTTAAAAGCAAATTTAATTAGCACATGCCAATTGTAGGACACAAACTTTATGATAACTTTTGACCAATCCGAGTGTACAATATATGATCAATCCGGTGAAATATTACTTCAAGGAGTGATGACCAAAGATAATTGTTACGAGATTATTCCCAAGTTCTCCTTTGTCTGTAATAATTCCATGGTCTCCTCTATAGACCTACAGAATCAATGACTAGGTCATGCGAACTTTAAAGATCTTGAGAGATTAGTGAAGAAAGACCTAGTTCGTGGCTTATCATTGCTTGGAAAACCAACTTTCTCGATTTGTGGTCCTTGACAATAAGTAAAACAAATCAAAGGACCCTATCGTAAGTTACATACCACCACCACCCCTTGACTATTGGAATTGATACATTTGGAGCTTATGGGTCCTACTCGTATGGAGAACAATGGTGATAAGAGATACATTCTCATGATGGTCGATGACTTTTTGAGACACTCTATAATGGGGGTTTTTAGAGAAAAGTCTGATGCTATTGAGGTCCTAATAACTAAGTTTTGTGTCCTAGAAAATCAACATGGTGGCATTATTAATCGGATGTATAGTGATAATGACACTAAATTTAAGTAAGCCATAATGGATAGCTATTGTGATGAAGTGGGAAATAAACACGAGTTTTTGATCGTTCATACTCCTCAATAAAATGGGATAGTTTAGAGGAATAATCAGATGATTTAAGAGATGGCTAGATCCATGCTTCCTAGGAGAAACGTGTCCAGACATTTTTAGGCAGAGGCGGTTAATACTGAATGCCATACATTTAATCAGGTATATCTTCATTCACACATGTTACACACGCTATATGAGTTGTGTATATGGAATAAACCCAACCTATTGTATATTCATGTCTTTGGGAGTCCTTGCTACATTTTGAGAAATAGAGAGAACTTAGTAGAGTTGAACTCTCGAAGTGATGAGGGGATATTTTCATGTTATTTATCGCCGAGTAGGGATTATAGGGTGTTTAACCTTGCAAGCTCGGAGGTTATGGAGTCAATAAATATAACGATTAGAGACGATGAGCCGCTGATGTTTATTGACCCTAAACCTGAGTTTGAGGATGATGCACCCCTCAGTGATGCCCCATCATTCCTCGTACTATCGTGATGGACCCCACTCTTGATTTCGAGTATCCATCCTCTTGGGTTAAAAAAAGTCTTGACCCTTCCACTATACTTGGTGATACCACACTAGGTGTCACGACTCACGCTCAACATGAGAACGTGGCTAGCTTCCATTGCTACACCTCCTTAGTCGAGCCCAAAATGTGAAAGAAGCTCTCAAAGATAAGCATTATATATCCACTATACAATTTAAGTTTTTTCAGTTTCGCAAGAATGATGTGTGGGTGTTAGTCTCTCGAACTAGCGAGACTAATGTAACTGGTACCGCGTGGATTTACAATGATAAGATGGATGAGAATAGTTGTAATGCCCCGTCCATGAATTATGGGTTACCCGTCGTCAACCGGGTCTGCCCCGAGCATTAGGTGTGAAGTGCAATGAAACAACCTAAATAATGTTGCTAGTCTAGTTTTATTTAAGTGACGTTCCACTTGTTTAGCATGTGATTCCAATTTAAATCAAACAAAGCGAGGGACCTGTGAGAAGAATCCATGGAATCCAAGTATAGAGAGCTACTACCGTAAAAATAAAAAGAGAATACTTACCGATACAATGCTCTCAAAATGTGTAACCGCACCCAACTTGTCGTAATAAAAATGAGGGAATGAGCCGAATGTTTAGTGGGAAAATACAATGATGCAATATAGAATCAAACGACAGAAATGAGACTCTAATACGTTATATCTATGTTCACATACAACAATATATATATATATATATATATATATGCATGAAAATGTTTTTATTTCAAAAACGTTACTTATCCCAATTAATTCACCTTAATCTTATAAAATCACTTCCTTTTTTACTTGACTTGATATTTTTTCTTGATTTAACATACCCAGTTAAATA
Source organism: Sambucus nigra (assembly GCA_949130495.1). NCBI lineage: Eukaryota > Viridiplantae > Streptophyta > Magnoliopsida > Dipsacales > Adoxaceae > Sambucus > Sambucus nigra. The sequence goes on along the minus strand of OX422221.1, from coordinate 221,537,052 downwards.
TTATAAACAATACCTCTTGTTTAAGGAAAAATATTTCTTTTGCCAAATTTTCCTTGTTACTCATGCCGGATTTACCTTAGTGTTTTCATTAAAAGTCACCCTTCAACACATCCAAGCACCATGTTAGAAAATGATTTTTTTCTTTGAAAACCATTCAAGAACACACTTTTGTGTCAATTATGAGTTAAACCACTTTAGGTTTCTTAACCACCCATTTAGTCACTTAACTTTACCATTCTTTTACTTTACGGACATTGATAAATTCTCACATTACTTGTCCATTTTATTCTTTACCGAAATATTTATTAATTCATTCAAGTTAGGTTATCTTTTCACATATTCACCACACAACCCATTTCTTGACATGTTCCATTTTTATTTTCATTTTCTCGAAATCTTCCAATAGCTATATACTTTAACGATCTCCACACCGCCGGCTATTCTACCATATACTCTAGCTAGTGATTTTGGATCTTTTTCACAGGTTTCGGGCCCTCCTTAATTATTTTCAGTGTCATCCACGTCCTTATTAATGTGTTTTAATATTTTTTAAATGTTCATGTTATTTCGCTTTCTTTTACCAGCCGGAGCTAAAACTCGGGATTCCACCCTAAGTTACGTTACATTTTTAAAATCATCATTTCTTTGTCCTTTATACTCTTGCATTGATTTTATTCTAAAAATCATGTTCATTTAGGACAATTTTGTGTAACACCTTTTTCAAAATTTATATTTTATAAAAATGTTCCACTTTATGTAAAATTACCATAGGCAAGAAAACTTTGTTTCTTCAAGACTTGAATAAATGTAAATTTATATAAAAATCCCAATTTTTCACAAAAAAACTTTGAAACATTTGTTTATAAAATATCTTTAGCAAGATAAACATTCCTTCAACATTTTTATTCCACAAACTATTTAAAAAATAAGTTTTCTTGAAATATATAATTTTGCTTAAAACCATTGGACCTTTTGTACATCCACTTTCATAAATCATAAGAAATAACATTCTTAAATCATATGCATATTACTCTCACAAACTCTAACTACAAGACCAAAAACTAGAGAAATAGAGTTTTAAACTTAAAGAATATAGTTTTTCCTACCTCAAAGAAGCTCCCAAAATGGTAGCATGAAGGTAGGAGAAGATTAAAACCTTTTACCTCCTAAGATAGACTTGGAGATGTTGCCTTGCTCCAAAAAGCATGCCAACATGAAAGCTTTAAGCAAAACCCCCTTCAAAATCCATTAATCTTCTCTTCCTCCTCAAAAACCCTCGACAACATCTCCAAAATTTGTTTCTTTGCTCAACCATGGCGGGAATGAGTGTATAAGTCTTAAATATGGTGGAGTACATGTAAAAACATGGTGGCACAAGGTGGAAGGATGATAGTGTAGGGTGCTTTGTGGTGGTTGAAGGGTGGGGAAGATCTCAAGTCTAGAGAGAGAGACGAGAAATCTGATCTAAATTGTACTAGAGTAGGCAACTTACACTTAAATACCCCCCAAAACCCTTAAGGAACAAATTCCCCAAATGCCCCTACACCCAACTCTTTAAGCCAAGGATAATAAAGGCTTTTGCCCCACATTTTTATTTTGGCCGCTGAGAAGTTGACATGTCATCAAATCCAACAAATCATGTCGTGAAAACACATTAAAAGGGATAAGATTTTTAAATTCATCTCCGGTCATTCAAACGATTCAGTGCCTTATTCCAATGAGATTGATCACTCATTTGAATGGCCCTTTTAACGAGGTGTTTTAATGAGATGTCAGCATACGTGATGAATGGATCAAACTTTGTCTCATTCGAACATGATTGACCCTTATTCGAACGAACCCTAACTTCTTCGATCCAAAATTTGTGCCTTAAAATTTCCAATTCGATGAGTATGAAGGCCACAAATTTAACCAAATATGACTTATGGTCCAACTCAACAAGTCCAAATCCCCACTCTGCCACATCGAGTCATAAAATTATATGAGCACGATTAAAGTCTCGGGGAGGGGATTACATTCTTCCCCCTTAGGAAATTTGGTAGTCAAAGTTATTAATGAATCGGACCCATAAACTCCTGAAATTATCAATCCTTACTCTAAGTCATAGTGATCTTTCGAGCTAAGTCATTGAAGTCGTCAATCACCGAAATCCATCATATACCCTTTCAAAAGGGGTTATTACTTAATAACTTGATATGCGATATGTTCTAATGCTCACCATCAGGTTAACCATTAAAATTTCATAATAGTCCTCGACTCTCCACTCACTCAAGGATCATGTTTGCTCAAGTCTGAAGACTTCCTTGCTAACAACCAATCATATTGGCGCCTATACAAGGGCAACACTATCTAAGGATTGACACCTAAGGGAAAATGACATGTGATTGACAACCCATCTCATTGACGTAAATTGTTTCAACTCTTGGGACTACTTATCCCGAGTCTTCTCAAATTTTTGAGTCCTCCTGACCCTGTAAATTCACTTCCTCGATAATAACCTCACCTTGCAAGTCCTCACATCGGGGACACATGACACTAATTTACAATTCATGCATACAACTGACACCATCCCATAGGATCCTTCTATGAACCTAGGGTAGGGGTGGTAAATGCACGGATACAGATCGGATACCATGATTTCCATATTCGTATCCGCTATCTGGATGCACTATCCGTATTCGTATCCTCCCAGATAGTTAAAACAACTATCCATTTCCGTATCCGCTCGGATACCATTCGGATAATATCCGTATCCATTTACATTGTTTAGCCATCGCAAAAAATAACTATTAAAATATCCAATCCAATAAAATCCAATCCAATCCAAATAAATATATAACTAAGTTACTACCGCCTAACATCAATAATTATGGCTTCCATAATAGTAGTAGCATTCCATAATGATAATATAGCTTAACGTCATCCCTACTTTATAACCATATAAGCTTAAAGCCATCCAAGAAAAAATAACAGTAGCATTCCATAACAATAGATAAACATTCCTTTGTTTAAACATCAAGTTTTCTTAAAATATATCATTTTGCTCAAAACCATTGGACCTTTTGTGAAATCATTTTCACAAATGATAATAAATAATATTCTTAAATCATATATGCATCCTACTCTCACAGACTCTAACTACAAGACCAAATACTAGAGAAATAGAGTCTTAAAATTAAAAAGTAGACTTTTCCCAACTCAAAAAAGATCCAAAAATGGTAGGATGAAGGTAGGAGAATATGACAACCTCCCATCTCATAAGGTGGTCTTAAGGAGGTTTCCGATGTCCACCAAGCTTGCTTCTATGAAAGCTCCAACAAAACCCCCCTTCAAACTCCATTAATCATTTACTCTTGTTCCTCAAAAACATCCCAACAACATCGCCAAATTTCATATCTTTTCTTAAATATGGTGGAAATGGGTGTATAAGGATTAGATATGTGGATTACATCTAAAATATGGTGGCACAAGGTTGAGGGATGGTGGTGTGGGGTCATTTATGGTGGTTAAAGGGTGTAAGATCTCTCAAGGCTAGAGAGGGGGGAAATTTGATCCAAAATGCCCTAGAATGGGCAACTCTCGCTTAAATACCCCTAAAACACTTAAGAGCCAAATTCCCCTAATGCCCCTATACATAACTCTTTAAGCCAAGGGTAATATTGTCTTTTGCCTCACATTTTAATATGGGTTGCTGAGTAGTCGACATGTCATCAAATCCAATAACCCATATCGTGATAGTTCATTAAAAGGGATACGATTTTCAAATTTAGCTATGGTAATTCGAACAAGGAGATTAATCACTTGTTTGAATGACCCTTCAAACTAGGTTTTCTAATTAGATGTCAGCATGAGCGATGAATGGATCAAACTTTGCCTCATTCGAATGTGATCAATCCCTTATTTGAATGACCCCTAACTTCTTTAGTCCAAACTTCGTGCCTTAAAAATTCCGATTCGATGACTACGAAGTCCATGAAGTTACCCAAATCTGACTTATGGTCAAAATCAATAAGTCCAAATCCTCATTCGGCCATACCGAGTCACCAAATTATATGAGCATAATCAAAGTCTCGGGGGGAGTGTTACAATGGTACCATAGTTCGTGATTATTCTAGGTTAATCACTCAAGTCTACACATAAATTGAGGGTATAGGCTTTGAGGAGATATTTTCTCTTGGTGCTAGGCTTATGTATGTTTGCTTACTACTCCGCACTGCATGTTATCTACACTTCAAGTTATATCAAATGGATGTCAAGAGTTTATTTTTAATTGCATTCTACAGGAGGAAGTGTATGTGAAATAACAATAGAGGTTCATATACCTGAAGCACCCGGAACACGTCTTTTATCTTAAGAAGAACTTTTATGGCTTCAAGCAAGAATCTCGGGCTTGGTACGAGAGGACCACTTCTTATATTTTAGCTCGTGTATTCAAGAGAGGGGGAGTGGATAAGATGTTATTTGTGATGGGAGAGAGTAGGGGTATATTAGTTGCCTAAGTCTATGTGGATGACATAGTATTTAGATCCACATGTTCCTAACATGATCACACATTTAAGGAGGAAATAAAGAGTGAGTTTGAGATGAGCATGGTTGGTGAGTTTACGTTATTCTTAGGTCTCCAGGTACATCAAATTGAGGATGGTATATTCGTATATCAATCCAAATATGCTAGGTACCTACTGAAGAAGTTTGTTTAGACTCGACTAATCACTCATGCACTGCTAGGTACCGAGTGAAGAAGTTTGTTTAAATTCCACTAAGCACTCATAAATCTCTATGAGTACATTGATTAAGAATGGAAAAGACACTTTAATAAAGAACATAGAACAAATCTTTTATAGGAGAATGATTGGTAGTTTTATCTACTTGATTGCTAGTCATCCCGTCATTTCCTTTAGCATTGGAATTTATACGCGTTACCAAGCGTTCTTGAAGGAGTTTCACTTGCTCGCTTTTGAACGTATCATCAAATATGTAAGTGACATTCTTTCCTGCATATTTGGTATTCTTTTGATATCAATGATCGTTTGTTGTCCTATTCGAATGCCGATTAGGCATGGGTTATTGATGGTTGTAGGAGCACCTTGTGTAGGTGTTTTTACTTTGGTAGTACTCTTGTCTCTTGGTTGAGCAAGATGCAAAACTTCATTTCTTTGTCCATGGAGAAGGCCGAGTATATAGCCAACAGGATTTGTTTCACATAATTCTTATGGATGAAACAATTGTTAGAAGATTATGGGATTTTCCAAGGCAAAATGACTATTCCGTGTGATAATACAAGTGCCATTTATATATTCTGTAATCCGTTCCAACATTCTCTTAAAAAGCAGATTAGTATACGTACATTATATTCATGATCTCGTTGAGTAGAATGTTGTGTTTTCGAGCTTTGTGAGGACCGAATATCAATTAGCCAATATTTTTATGAAACCTTTAGATGCACTTAGATTCGAGAATCTTAGGAAGTCTTTGGGTATTTTTTCCGTTAATAGAGGTAGGGTATTTTATCAGGTATAGGATAATTATCATGTTCATATCCTTTGTCCCTATTGCTAGATTGTATTATTATTATATTTTTATTCTTTTTCCGCTTTGATATCTTTTGTTTCATGTGTGCAGGTCTCTTCCGCCTTGATGATGATCTCATGGACTATACGAGATGAAGAATTTTAGTTGAAAATAAAGTTCTCGAATATTATTCCGGTTTTGACTGGGGAGGACATTAGGATACATTGTCTTAGGGGATTCATTATAACTTGGTTATATATTTTTATTTTATAGCGGAATAGCCAAAGAGGTAGGTCTATAAGAGCAGGATTTTATAATTGCTTATAGCTTAGTTAATTTGGCATATCCCATTGTAAACCAGAGTTACAAATCGAAAACTACATCCACATTTTCCTTAATGATCATTTAAATATGTGTTAGTGACCGAGCATCATGTCCGAGATTCAAGTCGTTGGAATCATCATGAACATTTTATGGAGGTATATGAGCTTGTGTTTTGATTTTAATAAGTCAAATTATTGTGGGATTCTTGTTTTTTTACTCGAGGCATTTTTTGGGGAAACTATTTTTGTTTTGTTTTTAATCTCTTTAGAACGAGATGTAGATCTCATTAGATTGAACTTTATAGTTCGTTCGAATGAAGTCAAAAGTTGTTAGAAAGAAATGAAAATTTCATTAGAACGAAATTCTAGTGACCGGTTCATAGTTATACACTCTTACTATTGGATCACAATGTTGCTTATGTATTTATTTCTTTAATTATTTTTATTCCTTATAGTTCTTTATTCTATCACAACACTTAAATTTCAACTTGTCTTATGTTACTGCTATTTTTTCTTTACCTCCACGTGCCAAAAAGGGGGAGAAAATTGAGGGGGAGTTTTTATAAAAATATTTTATATCTTTTTTTGGTGTAGATGATTTAAGCTTTATTAATTATTTAATATTTCAAATCTGACTCATTCATTTGATTTTTTGTTTTGAGATGTGCATATTTAATCATTTATGTATCATGGTGAAGCTAGTATTAAGGCTTTCTAAGATGAGATGTTGGGTTGTGCTGAGTAGTATGATTTTTCGTACAAGTTTAAATTGTATTATCTCATTCGTTTATGCACGTTATTTGGTTAATTTGAGATAGTAATTAGTGTTATGAGTCGTGCATTTTTTCCCCGGTATCGACAAAGGGGGACATTTGTAAATACGTAATTGTCTTCTCCCGAGATCCCAAAAACACAATGAAGATAAGATATAAGATATCCAACAAAGTCCCAAAATCTCAACTCTAATAGGTATAATCCTACGTAAAATATTTTTTAAATACTAATTTTTTTAATAAACTAAAAGGGTGCATTTTATTGAACTAAATTAATTGATTTTGAAAAGTTTTTCATAAAAATAAAATGTTTTATAGTTTTGCAGAAGAAAAAATTAAAAGAAAACCTTAAGAAAAATTATGGTTTTGAACTGCTCTCCTAGAATAGTCGTTATATCGGTTGTGCCAATGCCGCAATCCATGGAAAACAAGCTACAGTGACCCTGGTATTGGCATTATAGCATCTTCTTGGAACTGTCGTTCTTTCTAGCTCCTGGATTATTAAGAATTCTACTTTATTATATATACAAACGAGCAACTTCTCAAAATTTAATGACCTAAAAAACACCATCTTCACTCATAAACATTTTCAACACCCTTGCATCATTTTCTTAAATCCAATCACTTTCATCCCGTCATAAGTATTTAATTTTTAGACTAAGAGAACATTATCAAAGCTCAGATTAAAGATGTTTTCTTTGTCTGCCACATTAAACCTTCAACACTTCAATAAAATGGTTTGGAATTTTGGGGACTCAAGGATTGTTAATACCTAGATATGGGTGGATACCGGGGCGCATGGAGTGTTATGTGTATAGCTTTAATCTGCAAAAAAGAGTAATGATACTCTTATCGGATTCAAGTACCAATTTAGTACTTAATACACTTTATTTGATTGTACATTAGTTGGGCTTGCAGTATTTACTAGCGGGACCAACACCATAGTACAAGCAAATAAAAAAATACAAGTACTAAATCGGTACTACCACTCGGTATCTATAACATTTTCCCTCAAGAAAATGGTTCAACAAATTCAAGAGTAACTTGTGTGTCAAGTTGGGTAGTAAATGTCTCTAAAAAGTTGTAATATTTTGTGAACTTTACTATAGTGCTGAATATATTAATTATGTCATTTTTGTGGTTTCCACGAAGGGTCCCACATTAACATCTTATCATGCGTTATTGATCAATTTTTACATTCTGTATGATGATTGAATATTAGCCTTTCATCAATTGGATTATTTAATTAATTTAAAATTATTTGGGACTAATATGTGTAGTGAAATATCATAGGATTAGGATTTTTTTTACCATAATTTATTTATAAAAGTTAAATTAAATATTGGTTATCCATAGATAACAAATTCAACAAGTATGTTATAATATTTTGCAGTGTATTTCATTGAAAATATAACGATCTTAAACTTTTTATGATATACTATCTTGATCTTGTATTGAATCATCATATTATTGCTCCATTGTCTTTTTTAATTAATCATAACTTTTATATAACTTAATTCGACGAACACAATTTTAATAATTATTAACTTTTTATATAACTTAATTCTCTAGCATTTTATCATTTTTTGGAGAGTTTACGATGTGTATGCATTTTGATCTCAAATTTGTCATTTTTTTACTAAATATCATTTTCGCTTAATGTTTTGAAATGTCAAAATTCCCCAAAAAAATATTATGCAAAATAAGAGGATATTGAGTTGAGTCCTTATCTTGCACAATGCCTTTATAAGTGTATTAGTTGAATAATAATGTGGCATGTGATGATTAACTTATCCAAAATAACGTTTCAATTAATTTACGGAATATATAAAACAATAATTAATTCAAGCGTAATAATATGAAACACATTGAAACTTACGGGGATAATAAATGCAGAATGTATTGATTGAGACAAGTTTGGCACTCCGACCTTACGATGATATTTTCTTCCACCCTTGATGGAAAACATCTCCCAGGATACAACAATCACAACATGTAATAGTAACACTCCAAATTACAATATCTGGTGAATTAACAAAGGAAGAAACTATCTTTTTGACACGAAAATTACACAGACCAATTAAAAACATTCACAACTATTGGGATACAATTATTAAAAATAAAATATCTCAATAGTCACAACTATTGAGAAAAAATTATTAGAAAAACAATATAATAATTGGCCTAGAAGATAAATAAAATAAATTAAAAAATTGGACAAAAAAATTAATTAAAAAGCCAAATAAAATTTGGCCCCAAAAGTTAATCCTTTGGCAAAGTCAAAGTTCAAAGCCCAAGGCCCACAATCTATGCCCATTCACTTGAAGTTGTTGAGCCGAGCCAAGCCAGACTGGATTAGACCGGGTCGTGTTGGTGGGGCAGGTGGCGATGGCGTGCCCGTATTGGCTTAGAAGCCAATCCAAGCCCATATAATTTCTCATTCCTTCAAAGAATTGGGATACCCCAAGGGCACCAAGCCTTTACGCCAAAATGGGTTATGTTATATTATATCGTTTTTCACATTCTTTCTGTGTGGGACAAATGCTTTAACATAACACTTCAACAAAATTCCATCTTCCAAGTGGGTACTTTGAGTTACAATTTCCCATTCATTAGTTTATGATTTTATACAAGTGAGTATACCATGTTATACTCCTAATAAAGGAGAATGTGTTACACCTTCAAACCTCTCGAAAGACGTGTGGGTTCCATACTAAATCGACCCTAAAGTTGACTAAAGTTGAATTTTATGAACTTAAATAATTACCATAAATTCCAGCAACCCCCCACATGAATGAAAATGATTGGATTAATATAAAAGACTATTCTAACACTAAGAGAGTTCTATAGAAAAATCCCTGCATCGGGAAAGATAACTTTTGGCCTTGAAGCTTCCCTAGTGAGAGAATATTGGGTTTACTGGCTGATCAGTGAACGCAATCTCTTGAACTGTTATGTGTTTGGTGTAAATTTAGGCTATTGATTTCACACAATAAAGTTGTGTTCATTTTGGCTCTAAATAATTCTTGATTTCATGAGTGCTTTAGAGAATCTCAACCTTTTGAAAGTGGACCATTCACACTCATATAGGTAACTTCCCATTAAGAGTATCATACTATACCCTACTTGATTTTTCAAGATATAAGATTCATTAAAATCTAAGCTTATCCTTACTTACTTTGTAGACAACACTATTTTATCGTAGGAATATGTATGAGTTTGAAACTCACCAGTACTCTCTTCAAATAGTCAATTAAGATACAGTTTCCCCTTTTAACCTAGATCTTAGGATCTATAGTCATTTAGATATTGTTTCCATTAAGACAACTCTTTATTTTGTAGGCTTTAATCCTATTCCCCTCGATAAACTTTACACTTGCTCTCTATTCAAACTTTTGGTTAATGGATCCGCTATATTGTCCTTAGACTTAATATAATCAATGAAAATAATTCCATTATAGAGCAATTATTTAACGGTATTATGTCTTCTACGTGTATGTCGAGACTTACCATTATACATATGATTATGTGCTCTACCAATTATCGATTGACTATCACAATGTATGCAAATTGCAAAAAAATATTTTTGCCATATTGGAATATCCTTTAAAAAGTTTTGAAGCCATTCTGATTCTTATCCATCTTTATCAGAAGCTATAAATTCAGATTTTATCGTGGACATAGCAATACAGGTTTGTTTTGAGGATTTTCAAGACACAGCATTACTATCAAGGGTAAATACATATATACTTGTAGATTTATAATCTTTTGAATCAGATATTCAATTAGCATCACTGTATGCTTCAAGTACAGCTAGATATCTAGTGCAGTGAAATCCAGTATTAAGGGTATAACTTAGATATCTAATAACCCTTATTATGGCTTTCCATTGGTTTTCACCGAAATTACTTTTATACCTACTTAATTTTCTAGTTGAGCAAGTAATATGTGGCCGAGTGAAGTTCATGACATACATTAAAATGCTTATAATACGATAGTATTCCAATTGAGATATACTATTTATAGTATTTTTTTATATAAATGAAGATGTTTATCAATAGTTTTTCTAGGAATGCTATCACTACGTTTATCAAACTTATCAAGTATACTCTCAATATAATGAGATTGAGACAAGATTAGTCAATCCGAGGTTTAAGAAATTTCAATTCCTAATACAACATCGGCAACACCCATATCTTTCATATCAAATTTACTAGAAAATATTATCTTAATAGATTAAATAATATCTTAATTATTTTCAATAATAAGCATATCATCTACAAAGAGACAAACAATGATATAACCACTTTTATTGTATTTAATTTACACACATTTATCGCACTCATTTATTTTAAATCCCTTTGACATCATTACGTTGTCAAATTTTTCGTGCCAATGTTTAGGTGTTTGTTTTAATCCATAAAGGGATATAACAAGTCAACACACTTTATTTTCTTTTCCTAAAACTTTAAACCCTTCTGATTGTTCCATGTATATCTCTTCATTTAACTCGACATTTAAGAAGGTCGTTCTTACAATCAATTAATGCATCTCAATATTATGTAACATTGCAACACCTATTAACATTCAAATGAATGTTATTCTTGTAACAGGTGAGTAAGTATCAAAGTAATCCAATTCTTCCATCTCAGTATAGTCTTTAGCTACAAGTGTAGGTTTGTGTTTTTCAATTAATCCATAAACTTTCAATTTTCTCTGAATATCCACATGCATCCAAGTGGTTTACTTCTTGGTGAAATTTTAACAAATTTCCACGTATGGTTTTACATGATGGATTCAATTTAACTATTAATAGACACATTAAAGAAAGGGGATTCTAGAGTTGACATTGCTTCTGTGAAGTTAGTAGGCTCACATTCTAACATATAAGTTAGAAAATCTGGACCAAACAACTTTGAACCCTTTGTCATTTTGTCGCGTCTAGGTTCAAGGTCATCATCTTCCTCAATATATTCATTTTCTACATTATCTTGATGACTACTAGATGTGGTGTCGTGAATTCTTTCATAAGAACTTGAACTAACCACTTTATAGTATGGAAATATATCTTCGAAAAAGTATGCATTTATATATTAAAGAAGAGTATTTACGTGTATATCAAGAATCTTAGATTTACGTACAAGAAATCGATATGAACTACTATTAATTGTGTAAGAGGGTAGTTTAGATAAGATGGAGGCGTAACCCTTTTTTTTAGTACAGTAATGATAAGTTAAATAGCAACACTATTGATTAACCACAAGACATGCAAACATGACTCAATGAATATAGACTCAGTTTGAACTCACAAATCTCTCATGTATAGCTCAGAAGGTAGTAATGAACTTAGAAGTAACTTAGCTAGAGGGAGAGAGAAGTAAGCACCCTAAATACACCTTGGCAGGTAGCCAAACACCCCAACTACCCATAAGAATCTCTGTCAAGTATTAACAGCTTCGTAATAAATGACAATGGTGGGTGAGTAAAATCTCTGGTTTGTAATAACTCTCTCTTTGATGTATATTATCTCTATAAACTCTCAAAATATCATCTTCTCCTCAGAGGTGGTTGGGGTCCTTAAATAGCCTCCCACACCACCCTCGAGGAAACTCCTCCATTAATGCATGTGAAAGACATCCCTCATACTTTATATCACAAACATTAAATACTTGATGCACTAGTTGTCTCCACGTCATAAACATTAAATGCCAAGACATGACTTTTGCCTAACCTCTGTGTGTCAGGGGGCTATTGTCACAGAGGTGGCTCACCAACTGTCTGACAGACCCAAATACCACGGTGGTTTACTCAAGTGCAGGTCTGACATTACCTAGTTGGTTAGTGACATAAGATAAAGTGGATATGAAATTAAGTAGAGGGTTGTTTGGCTCACAACTCAACGTCTGATGGAACTCAAGGCTTATCCCCCAGAGGTTCCACGATCAGGTTCCTTCGGTGTTTTACCAGGTGTATCTAAGATGGTCAGGAAAAGACCCAAAGGGGCCTCACTTCTAAATCTTCCAAACCAAGTCCCTCTGAATTTCCCACGGCGAGGTCGTTCGATAGAGCATGTAAGATCTCCCAGGCCATGCTAAGCCTGGTCTCTCACAAGTACTGTTCGACCTCACACAAACTCATCATACTCATTACATATTTAAAATCGTTATAGCTCATAGTTAGTAAAATAAAAGATACAATATGGCTAAGTAACACAACAAGCTAAAATATGAGTTGCCCCGCTAAGCTACTTCGCTGAGTTTCCACGCTGAGTTGCCACGCTTGAGGTGCCTTACTGAGTTACCATGCTTGAGCTGCCTTAACCCAAGATACTGTTGTAAATAGGGGAATTATCCCTAATCTCAAGATTACCTTCAAACCCCCTCTATATTTGCCACTTTATGGATAGATTTATTGTGGGAACAGGAAATGTCTCCATGAAAACTTATCAATCAGATGAATATTCTCTGTGTGTAAAAATTCTTGCATCCTTTCCTTTGCTATAGCACTGCGTTAGAACCTCCAGGAAAAAGTAAAATTCTCCCCGATATACCTGAGCTGGAGCGGTGTGGCTTATTGGTGCTTTTGGCGAAGGGGCATCGTCGCTTTTTCCCTACACTGAGGTTTAACCGTTCTATCTTTACTATTTGAAATTCTCCCGAAAGGCCTACTATCCTTCTCAAATACTCATTTTTCGCTCTGGGGAAGTGAAATTTCCTCGTTCATGCTGTTGTGGGGTATAGTTGTGAGCAGTGATTTTTCATTAGGACTGCCCCTATCATTGGGACTTATGAAATTCCCCCTTGTAACGCTTCGTTATGTTTGAAAAAGTAGAAATTCTCCCCGATGTAGTCGAGTCATAATTTAAACAATGTTTAGACTTATGGCGATGGGACATCGTAGCTTTTTGAATCGTTGGGACATCTTTTTCATTCGGATTTTATTGGATATGTCTGACAAAAATTCTTGCACCAAAACTCAAACTTGCTGAAGAATGCAACCCTTTCTATTCTCCAGGCGTCACTTCATAAATGGCGTGGTGTTGTCTTTTCAACTATCAAAACACTTTCGAAAATGCCACATGTTCATTTGAAATGATTATAAGCGTCCTTGAACGTGCGGTAGTGGGAAACTCAATAGACAAGTTTAAAAGGTTTCAAACATCTCTTTTTTCAAAACCCTTCTCTATCCTTCGTCTTCTTCAAGCTCCCATCTTCTTTAGAGAGAGAACTTTGCGCAAAAGCCCCATTGTTGTCCATCTCTTTACCTAATTTCTTCCTTCTCTCATCTTTTACGCCACCACTTTTGGTTGTGCTCCTCCATCTTTGTTCCTAGACATTCTTACTAAGATGTTTCACTCATCTCCAGTTACTATATCTTCTTCAAGTGCCACAAAATTTACCACCTCCGCTGCTCAGCCAAGCTCCCCTTCTGCCACCTCTGGTGCCATTGCTACCCCTAGCACCACCACCCTGAATACTGCCCATCAAGAGAAACTATGATTTTACTATCGGTCTCCCATCTTTGGTGAAGATGATGAATTCTCTGATGCATGTAAGACCTTCCATTTCTTAGCCAAATATGACCCATTACCGTTGGGCGATGAAGATGAGGATTCGTCGAAGTGGGGCTACCTTCCCCCAGAGGGGACTCTGCACTTTAAGTTGGACCGTGGTGACTTCCCCTATTCTCAGATCGATTTCGAGGCACCTGCGGGGTCTCCAGCTCATTTCACTGCCTGACACACACATATACAGAGCTCTCACGCTACTGCTCTTGCGAAGGTTGGTCTTCATCGAGATTACTAGTTTGGGGAGTTCACACTTTCTAAGCATAACGCTGTGCTCCAAGTACTAGTTTCCAGATGAAACGTTACAACTCACACATTCTTTGATGCATGGGGAGAGTTCACCACCACGTTGTAGGACGTCTTCGAGCTACTTGGGTTTGATCTCATGGGTGAGTTTGCATATCACAATGAGGCTTTAGATGCCTAAGAGACCGCTGATCGAGCTGAGCTTGATCGAATCTGATGTAGTTGCACTGGGTCTTCAAATAAGGCCACCTTTACTCCCCTCATCAGTTATTTTTTTAAAGCTCCAACTCGAAAGGATGTCACTGCTACAACGGGCCAAGGTAGATGTACATCTCTAGAACTACCAGCCTACATTCTTGTGTTACTTTCACGCTTCTTCCTAACTGGGAAACCCAACGACCAGCCCCGGAGGGACCTCATAGATATTTCCATCCATTTGTCCAGGGGTTTCAACCTTCCTATGGTCGCCATTGCCTTGGGGTCCCTTTATACGTGGCTGAATCGAACTCATATCGACATGGCACGGTCACTGGGTCGTTATAACTTGGCCAATTTTATCAACACCATTATCTTGACAGACTTCCTTTACACCCATTTTCCTGCCATTGTCGCCAAGTCCACCTCTCTCCCCGTGAGCCAAGGTATTAAGCCAACACGCCTCTTATGTTTCCATAAAAAATAGAGTCGAAAGGAGATAATGGGATTTTTTTATCGTTTTGACTCTTTTATAATGAGGTCATACAACGAATCTACTTTTTCCCATTCTTGGGATTTTTTTCCTTCTACAACTTTAACGATCAAATTCATCCCGATTGTAGAAGATCCTTCGCATGCCATGGTGCTTATGTTTACCCCTGGGTCTCTTCCCTCTTTTACTAAATGGGGATACACCTCTGAACCTTATAACCCCGATAGATGCAATAGGCAGTTCGAGTTTGTTCAGGGGGGCCCTCGACCCGTGTTTTAATAAAACCATACAAGGGCCACTTTTACTGAAGCTTGCACCTTTTATCTTGCAATAGTGGTGCTTGGTGTGACCTCTACCATCGATGGGTGAGTCACCCTTCCAAGTGCCACTAGGAAGGGGGATGTATCTACCTCTTATGACACCATGTTCTGTCGGGTGCAACTGACCAGGATTCGTGAGTTTATACAGAGTCCCCCTCCCAATATCCCCCAGTCCTTTCTTTCTCTGCCTTCGATCTGGGTCTCAAGGATAACTTCGTTCTTGGAGTTGAGTTGAATCTGAGTAAAATCATTAAATAAAATCCCCACTAGCTACCCCCTATTACTCGATGGTCCCCACTGCCACGCCCAAGCCCAAGGCCATTAAAATTGCCAAACAGCCTACCCCTTCAGCCGAAGCTACTACTGGGGAAGGGCCTTCCTAGCCATTAGCCAAAAAGACCAGGAAGTCCAAGGGTGGTATTTCCTTAAAACCCAAGTCTCAAGAACAAGCATAAACTCCTTTGGAGGCATTCCCTATTACCTCTGTTCCTTCTCCTATGTCTGCAGAAATGGCTGAGGAGTTGAGAAGCCAAGTTCAGGCTCAGGTAGAACAAATAAATGCTCAGTTTCAGCGACACACTCCTATTGTTCCTCCCTCGGCTACCTTTCCCACGATTGTAGTTGATCCAACTAAGATAACGGGAAAGAGGAGAAAAGGTTTGAGGGTTCCTCAAGGTGTTGGTGAAATGGGTACGAGGAAGAAAACTCTGGGTACCAAGTCCCAGAAGAAATGGACTCCCAAGAGACATCCCTCCCTAGCTCCTTTTTTTGCTGCCTCCTCTCCTCCTTCATCGTTGGTTATATCTTCTCACTCTCCTTCCAAATCTGAGGTATGTGTGCATATTTTTTATGTTCTTTATTAATATTTTCTTAAGGAAAGTTGCATCTGTCGAATTCTTACTGACTTTGGTGCAGGGAGTTGAAGAAGGAAGACCCAGCTCCCCCGTGATCTCTTTAATGGGGGGACATTTCGGTTCCTCTTAGGCCGATATGTCTCCTCCCCGTTCCCCATGATCGGGCTTACTTACTCCTGTTGTTTGACCTCTTTACGCAAAAAGGACGCTGCTGTGGGGGGAGGTTCCGTTGAATCTCGGGGCGTCTCCTCTCAACTAGAAACAACTCTCCCTACCCTTCTGAATTATCATTGCAGCACGAGGCTACTCTGCCCCTCGTTCCGGTTGCGAAAAATGCTCCTGCGATAACGTATAATCTTTTACTTGTCATGGATCATGTATTTTATTGACCCATCCCCTTTCTCTTTCTTTATTTCATACTGAATTGTAATATGATGAGATGCCTTAGGTGGAAGTGGTGTCTTTGGAAGCTGGAATTATTCTCCCCATTATGCTGACGAGACCCATAACTGTGGTTCCCCTTTTTGGTGCCATAACTGGGGTAAGTAACACTTAACTGCATTTCTCCATTTTTTCCGTAATTGCTCCCCGTATTTAACTCATGGCTTCATATTTGCAGCATTTGCCAAGTCTTACCCCTCCCTTTTCTCTTAATGGTCTTCCTCTTTCCAAGGCAAGGGTTGATGCTTCCACCCAGCATGATGGTTCTTCGGTGCCTACCCGTGTTGAGGTATCGGTTGGGGGTCCTTCATCTTCTTTGATCGAGACTCCTACGTTGGCCTTGGTACCTTTTTTTGGTGAGGGAGCTTTGCCGACCATTGAGGCTTTTTCAGATAAGGGCACCGTTGAGGTCTCTGAGGAAGTAATCCCGCCCTCAACGGTTCCTGTCGTTATGGCCTCCACGGGGACTCCAATTCTCGCTCCTGTAACTGCTGAGGTACTTCGCTAATTTATTTACATTTCTCAACCTTTCAAGCTTCACCTATGACGGTGACTTATTACTGAAAACACTTGTTGAAGATTTTTTTCACAAACTCCACCTATAACGGTGACTTAACAATAAAAACACTTGTTAAGATTTTTCATAAACTCCGCCTATATTGGTGACTTAACAACGAAAATGCTTGTTAAGATTTTTCATAAACTCCACCTATATCGGTGAATTAATAACGAAAACGCTTGTTAAGATTTTTCGTAAACTCCACCTATATTGGTGACTTACCAACGAAATTGCTTGTTAAGATTTTTCGTAAACTCCACCTATATCGGTGACTTAACAACGAAAATGCTTGTTAAGATTTTTCATAAACTCCACCTATATCGGTGACTTAACAACGAAAATGCTTGTTAAGGTTTTTCATAAACTCCACCTATATCGGTGACTTAACAACGAAAATGCTTGTTAAGGTTTTTCATAAACTCCACCTATATCGGTGGCTTAACAACAAAAAAGCTTGTTAATATTTTTCCATAAACTCATTATTTCTTCCAACCGTTCTCAGGTTGCTCAGGAGGATTCTCCACCAGTTCTTTCGCCCATCGCTTCACCCCATCGGGAACCCATTATTTCAGAAAACTCCAGTCACAACGATCAAGGCTCCACGACTGGTGATACTACTGAGATCGAATCTGGTTGTGAGCTTCCTATGTCTGACTTGGCTCCTCATGCCTTCTTCTTGATGGTGCTTCAGCGTTCTCCTCTAATACTTTCCAATCATCGCTTGGTAGTTGAGAAGCTTGCAAGCCACCATCTTGAAACGTTCACTGTGGATTTCCTGCGTTCCAACATCTCCATAATGAGTTATAAGCTTCAGGGAATGGCTACTATTATGGTTGAGATCTCCAGCACTCCGACCTCAAACGTTACTAGAGCCCTCCTCAACTAATTCCTGGGCTACCTGAAGGTGTTGGGTCGTGATGGCTTTCGTTTTGCTGGCTTATCACGCACCTAAAAACTTTGAAGAGCCAGCTATTGGATAGCCAAAGGGAATTGCTCCGGAAACATCAGGTGGGCCAACGGGCTGAGGAAGATAAGTTGGATGAGTTAGCACCTCTCCTTGCAGCTATTGACAAAGAGGAGGGGGATATCGAATAAGCTCTGCATATGGCCAAGCTGAAGCGAGAGAGACTCCTCATTGAGCGTACACAAGCGCAAACGAGGCTGAAGGTTTTTATAAATGCCCAACAGTCTTGCATGGCAGCTTCTTCGGGCCTTCCTGTGGATTTTTTTTCTTCTTCAGATCTTTGGTTCCTCTTAGGTCAATGATTTATTGTAAATATTTTCCTTTTCTTCTTTCTATGTAATTCTTGGGCAATAGCTCCCAATTTTGTAATGCCCTAAAGTTTATGAATGAAGAAAAATGTATGTTTTCCCATGTCATTTCTTTGCGATACAACTGTTTGCATACATTGTGAAGTTCTATATTTCTTTCATATCCACTTCAGTTGTAATAAAAAGAACTTGCATACTCATCATAAAAAGAAGTTGTGTATTCATAAGAACAACTAGATACAATAGTGGTCCAAACATAATTTCTTACACATGATAGACTTTCAACCATTTATTGTTAATCTTGAACGATTTTTCTTCTTCCATCCTAGAAATTAAGCAATAACCCGAGTCATGAGCTTCTTTTACAATGAAAGGTCCCTCCCAATTTGCTGCAAACTTGGGTAGGGGCAACCCTCTGATGTGTTTCACTACTGTTTTCAACACGAGGTCTCCCTCCATGAACTTCCTTGGTTTTACCAAGTTATCATATGCCCTGGAAAGCTATTTCGTCTACATTTGAAAGTGTTGTATTGCATTATCTCTATGTTCATCCAACGCTTCCAACTGCACATGTCTACTCTGAGGGAGCATGCTACTTCAAAAGGCATATCAAGCAGAGGGAACTTCTAACTCCACCAGAAGGATTGCCTCAGCCCCATAAATGAAGGAGAACGGAGTATACCCTGTAGGCTTCCTCTTGGTTGTTCGATAGGCCCATAATACAACTGGTATTTTGTCATCCCACAATCTTGGGAAATCCTCCATCGTTTTGTCCAAAATGTTAACCATGGTTTTGTTAGTTGCCTCGGCTTAACCGTTGCCCTTTGGATATGCCACTGTTAAAGTATGATGAACAATGGAGTACTTGTCTGTGAGCATCGTTACCTCTGAATTGATGAAAGGGGTTTCGTTATCTGAGAGGATAACCTTTGGAATCCCAAAACGGTAGATGATGTACTCTCTGATGAAGTTGTTCACCACCCCTGTTGTTGCCCTTCTTAGTGGTATCGCTTCATCCCACTTTATAAAACACTCTGTTGCTACTAGTATCCATATCTTCCCCCTAGATAAAGGATGTATTTCCCCTACCAGGTCGAACGCCCAAGTGTGAAAAGGATAAGGCATTGCCAGGGAGTGTAGATCTACTGATGGGGCATGGATCATATTTTAATGAAGTTGACAAGCTTTGCATTTTTGAACAAACTCAGCAGAGTCTTTCTCCATTGTTGGCCAATAATATCCCAATGTCATTAATTGGTCATACAACTTGGCCCCTCCTATGTGAGTTGGATCGTGCGCTTGTTTAAGGACCTCGGCCGCTTCTTCTTTTGTGATGAAACACAGTGGCTTATTGAAGTAGCCTCTTCGGTAAAGTTGCCCTTCCCGAGCATAGAACCTCGGGGCCCATCGCTTGAGTCCCATTGATCGAGTGCGAAATGTGCGCATGTGTAAGGTGCACGGTCGTTGTTTTTCCTTTCGCCTACTCAATATAAACAAACCTAAATTACGACTACACTTGCGAGGCAAGAACAACAGTAAGTCGGGTATCGAAAATCCACAGGGTCGAGAAGCTAGAATTTATATGATTTAATACTCCAAAATAAAAGTGCAAAAGGTGATTACGAACTAAAAAGGAAAATGATGCATAAAAGGGAAATGATTAATCTAGGCAAGGGTATTGAAACTAGATTAATAAAGGGAGTAAAACTATAGGTTGCGTTGAATATCCTTCACCCGAGTTAATTTGTATAAAATGGATACATGGGTCAACGAGTTATTTAGAATGCGTCTCATTTCGACAGTTAATTGAACCAAGGGTTGTCACGCCCCTAAATCCGCATAAAAGCCTAATAAGATTTTGGCGTCAATAAATATCTCAAAAATTGTGCACGCAAGGTCATAAGCACGGGACATACATGATATGCCCCGTTAAATCTCCTAGGCACAATAACTATGACAACGCACCCGAAATAGACCCATAAACACCATCATCAAAGCAAAGCAATGCGTCAACTCGAGTGACTTCAATTCAAACACAACTTAATTTAAATTAGCTAGAAAGCATATTAAAAATGCGGTAAATAAACGCGATAAATCTATACTACAAAGCAAGTAAATCAAAGCACGTAAACTAATTAACAAAGCATGTAAATTATCTAGAAAGCAATAATTAATGGAAAACAAGCTAAATTAATGGAGAAGAAGATGAAAGTACAATCTTACATACCCAAATGTTGTCACACCATATGAGGAAGAAAGATGAACTCTCACCCTCCAAACCCAAACCTAAACTATCTTCTAAAACCTAATATATGAGTGTATCTCTGAATTAGAAAGAAAAATGTGGTTTATATAGTAAGTGGGAAAGAAAATAAAGGAAAAGGAAAAGAAAAGAAAATATCTCAAAATATCTGGCATACACGGTCGACCGTGTCTAGGGGACCGGTCGACCAGTCCTTCAGGCAAAAGCCCACTATCTCCTTCCCACGGTAAAATACCAAACCGCGATCGATCGATCCCAGGGACGCGGTCGACCGGTACTCTGTTTCCTGTAATTCTGTGGTCCATGAAGAGGGGGAAAAGGTCCATTACAGAAACGGGCATATCTTCTTCGTCCACCGTTTGCGTCCACGCGATGCTAACTGAACAAACTATCCATCCGTGGAATTTCCATGAGCCGGATATGAAATGTGTATTGACTAAAATGCCCTTCAAAGCTTTCGACGACCGAACTTCTCCGAAATGCAACGAATCCTCACTTTTAGCGTTCCAATACCTACAAAAGCACAATTAACCCCTACAAAACATGTATATCACCAAATCCAAGGTTTTCTGGTTAATGAGCATAAATATAGGCATTAGGATCGTAAAAGTGCTAGAATGCATAAAGATAACGGGTAAAAATATAAAATATTTGATACGAATCACACCCCCTAACTTAAACATTGCCACTCCCTATTAATGAAACAAACAAAACCGTACCACAGAGGGTGGTACAAGACGTATATATGCATCGAAATACAAATGCCACTTTTGTAGGGAGCACGATTGCATTTAGCATATGCAATAAGCCGTTAAACCCCTAGGTCACCCTAGTGGACGAGTGCCATCTCGTGAGGGTTTTTAGGGATGATACCCACAAACATCACATGGTTTCCTCAAAATAAGCCCAAACCAACATGCGACATGCCCAACAATGGCGAAAAGGATTTCATACATATTATTAGCACATTGAATGAATTCAAACGAAAGTCCAAATCATTAACATTATAGAATGCACCTCATAGAATTGAAACCTTAAAATGTGGGAGGGGAACGAGCACATGCAAAGTATGATTTGGCGAAAAACTTATATAAATCGAATATGCATTAAAGCAAGCAGATATTCAATCCTTACGGACATTACACTCTTCAAATGAATTCACTCAAAACAGGGAGGTAACACACGGAACATGTGGTCATAAAGAGTAAATGCAAATGGAAACTAGGCCACACACATGTCACAAATGAAGAACGCTATATATAAACTGAAAAACTGTAATCTCAATGAAAGATACCGCACACTAAAAGAGGCAAAATGTATTAACACGGATTATCAAAACTATTATGACTTTTTAATTACATCTACTTAAGATCACATAGGACTTGTAAAGGGTTGTAATGTAGGTATGGCTAGGGTAGGAAACGAAGGAATGTATGTCGGATTCAAAGTGTTTGGGATGAAAACTCGAGATAATGGGAAGATGCGGGAAATATCTAAAGTTGGAAAATAAGTTCCAAAACAGCATTAGATATATCACCTGGGAGAGTAATCAAAGCTTATTGAACACTATACACAACATTTACAAACTTCTTTTTCTTTTTCTTTTCTTCTTTTTCTCACTTTTTCTTTTGTTTTCTTTTGCCTTTTGCTTTCTCTTTTTCTTCACTTTTTCACCACTTTCTTTTCTTTACTTTTCAAACTCTCATATGCCTAAATTGCAACCGACATCATAACAACATCATTCAATACCATGTAACATTCCAAACAAAAGTATGGAAAGTGTATCTATGATATATAACTCCAATTTGGGGTTGGTTATGGGAATGGGTTATGAAAAAAAAGGCTATGGGTCATATAAGGGTGAGGTCAAGGTCAATATGGGTGATATAACAAATATGGCCTCTGATCATTTCACAAAGTTTACACAATTCTCGAAACAACACAATATATGAAAATCATGATCAAGTAACACATTTCAAGTATGAACTCAATCAATGAACGGTCAGCTGAAAGAATAGTGAGATTACCAACGAATTCAACGTTTTCAATGAGAAAAGAATAGTGTATACACTCACAAACGATGAAAGGTACAAAGCTTACTCGGTGTAAGTATATACAATGCAACAAAAGATTACCGAGTTATAAAAATCTTAAACCAAATCAATAAGGCAATAAAAGTGCATGTGCTCATGGGATTAACGTTTAATTCATGAAGTTATTCATAATATCAATAAATGAGACTAAAGTCTAATAACTTCTAAAATCGAGAACATGCATCATAGGGTTGTCTATTGGATAAGGCAATTATTAAAATTTATCATCGCAAACAAAGGCAAAAAGCCCCAAAAAGGAGAAAAAAGAAAGAAAATCTTTTTGAATTTTTTTATTTTTCTAAGAAAAGCATACTAAGTAACTAACATGTGAGCAAAACATGGATTAAATAATGAAATGGATAGAATATCCCACACCCCCTAACTTAAAACCTGACATTGTCCTCCATGTGAATTAAGAAACAAGTCAAAGAGAGGAAAATAGCGATATTATCCAAAATTGGAGCGATCCCCATAAGAACAAGTCCAAAAAATCAACAAAACAAGTTAGTATCGAGCATAGCAAAAACAAAGAATAAAACGTTAACTAATTACACTAAACTAAATTAAAAAGGAAAGAAAAAATAAAAAGAAAGAAAGCTAACTATATACAACCTACTATTTAGGCTTCACACTAACTATACACTAGAAGTCTAAATAGCTGAGGGTTCGCCGTAAAAACGATTTGACTTTGGAGGATAACCAGTGTACGCTCACATACAAGCATGCCTTTCGAAAAATATGAATTTCGTTTGAACAACGAAAGGCATGTGTAAGGCGAAAGAAATGAACCATCACCAATTAAAAGTTTTAGAGGGACGATGGGGGGTTTGGATTGAACGGGTGACAAAAACATGTGGGGACAGAGAAAATCCGAATACCCTCCCAATGATTTTGAAATTGGAATGGGAGGCGGAGCACACAAAGGAACGGATGCGATCGTGGAAGGCGACTCGATCAAGTACTCCTCATAGGCAAAAAGGTTTAAAACATTAAAGTTTGAAACCAACTCATCAGGTACTTGTGACGGTGTGATAATAGAGAATGAAAATGGGGATGAAAGAAATTCAAACTCATGAGATGAATCATCATCGCATGAAGATTGAGTTTCGAATGAAATAATATCATTTTCAATGAAATGTTCTTCTTTGGGGGACGAAGAAGAAATCATTTCATTGCAAATAGATATTACGTCATTTTCATCCTCACTTTCAATATCTATTATGCAATAGGCATAGTCTAGAATGGCTTGTTCCAAAGTAGGCAAAAGTACCTCATATGGTTCAAAACATTCCTCGACTTCAAAAGTCTCAAAAGAAAAATCGTCGTTGGACACAAATAAAAAATCCAACTCATGTTCCCAACAATGATTTTCTTCCCAATAACGATTTTCAATTTTCTCATTTTCATACATACGCAAGCCCTCACAGAATGTCATAGGTCGAGGTGCAGATGCATGAAAATGGTAACTTTGAAAATTACCATCGAACTTAAATGAAAACTCATTACTGTAGGAATTTTGAAAACTATTGCAATTCGTTTCAAAATTCCTATTATAAGGAGGTAAAGGCCCAAAATCATTATCATCGTCATCAAAATTCTAATAACCTAAGTTTTGACTTTCGTCATACTCGCCCAAAGTCATATTTGAATTTGTTATACTTTGGGATTCTAAGTTTTCACCAAAAGTCATAGGATTACGAGCACTCTGATAATTATAACAATGATTACCGAAAGAATTGGAATAAGACGTTCTTACCCCAAAAATGGCTCGAAGTGGCGAATTCCACAAAGTAAGTGTGTGCGGAAAAAATTCGAGTGTTTCTTAGTGCTCAAATGTGGAAGTCCCGCAAAATATTAGTAAATAATACAAATAGAAAGAAAATACTATGAAATACTAAATCAAATAAAGTCTAAAACAAACTCATCCCCAGCAACAATGCTATTTTGATCGAGTGCGAAATGTGCGCGTGTGTAAGGTGCGCGGTCGTTGTTTTTCGTTTCGCCTACTCAATATAAACAAACCTAAATTACGAATAAACTTGCGAGGCAATCACAGCGGTAAGTCGGGTATCGAATATCCACAGGGACGAGAAGATAGAATATATATGATTTAATACTCCAAAATAAAAGTGCAAAAGGTGATTAAAACTAAAAAGGAAAAAGATGCATAAAATGGAAATGATTAACCTAGGTAAGGGTATTGAAACTAGATTAACAAAACGAGTAAAACAATAGGTTGCATCAAATATACCTCACCGGAGTTAATTTGTATAAAATGGATACATGGGTCGATGAGTTATCTAGAATACGTCTCGTTTCGACTGTTAATTGAGCCAAGGGTTGTCACACCCCTAAATCCGCATAAAAGCCTAATAAAATTTTGGCATCAATCAATATCCCAGAAATTGCGCACGCAAGGTCGTAAGCACGAGACATACATGATATGCCCCGTCAAATCTCCTAGGCGCAATAACTAGGACAACGTACCGAAATAGACCCGTATACACCATCACCAAAGCAAAGCAACGCGTCAATTCAATTCAAACACAACCTAATTTAAATTAGCTAGAAAGCATACTAAAAACGCGGTAAATAAACGCGATAAATCTATACTACAAAGCAAGTAAATAAAAACACATAAACTAATTAACAAAGCATGTAAATTATCTAGAAAGCAAGAATTAATAGAAAACAAGTTATATTAATGGAGAAGAAGATGAAAGTACAATTTTACAAAGCTAAATGTTGTTACACCATATGAGGAAGAAATATGAACTCTCACCCTCCAAAACCTAACCTAAACTATCTTCAAAAACCTAATATATGAGAGTATCTCTGAATTAGAAACCAAAATTTGGTTTATATAGTAAGTGGGAAAGAAAGTAAAGGAAAAAGAAAAGAAAATAAAATATCTCAAAATATCTGGCATGCGCGGTCGACCGCGTCCAGGGGATTGGTCGATCGGTCCTTCAGGAAAGAGCCCACTGTCTCCTTCCCACGGAAAAATACCAAACCGCGGTCAATCGTTCCCAGGGATGCGGTCGACCGGTACTTTGTTTCCTGTAATTCTTTGGTCCATGAAGAGGGGTAAAAGGTCCATTACAGAAACGGGCATATCTTCTTCATCCGAACTCCAAACGACGCACCGTTTGTGGCCACGTGATGCTAACTCAACGAACTACACTTCTGTGGAATTTCCAAGAGCTAGATAAGAAATGTGAATTGATTAAAATGCCCTTCAAGTAGCATTCGATGATGAAACTTCTCCGAAATGCAACGGATCCTCACTTTTAGCGTTCCAATACCTACAAAAGCACAATTAACCCCTGCAAAATATGTATATCTCAAAATCCAAGGTTGTCTGGTTAATGAGAATAAATATAGGCATTAGGACAGTAAAAGAGCTAGAATGCATAAAGATAACGGGCGAAAATATGCAATATTTGATACGAATCACCCATCGCGTCAATCTTTTCTATCAGGACAACTCCATCCTTAATAAAGTCAATATAAGGCTGCCTCCAGTCAGGTTAAGCTTCCACGAAATGACATTCAGCTGCTTTGAAGAATAACTGGCATTTTTCGCACTTTCGTTATAGCTCCGTCGTGTCCTATTTCATTCTAAGCAAAAAAAAAACCTCTTTTTGGATTCTTCGATAGAGAGGTATCTCTATTGTCTCGTAGTGATTTTTAAGTGTTTTATTTAATCTCTGCTCTGCCTCGTCTGGGCTGATGCACCTTGACAACCATCCTCCTGTGTTCCTGAAGTAAAGGTTTCCCTGATTTGTGAAGTGTTGGACTAATTCGCTTAGCTCCATCGTTCCTTCCCTAGATTTCAATTGTCTTCTAATCTCTCCCCTTCAGTCAGCGTCCTCCTCCATTAGTGGAACTGGTAGTTCCCCATGACCATTTTCTGGGCAATGGTGGCATAGGAATCTGGGTGGTGGTTCATTATTCTGAGATGTCTCTTGATCTTGGTCTGATGGAACTAGTAGAGGAGCCTCTGAATGATGGTTCTGTATGGTGCTAGAATCATGTGTTTCAATGCATACTCTCCATTTACTTGATACATCACCAAATTCGAATCACCTTTTATGCAAAGTGAACGAATCCCCCTTCGAAGAACCTCTAGCAACCCCAGCACCAATGCATCATATTCTGGTTCATTATTGGAAAAAGGGAAATCTAATTTGTAGGAAAGGAAAATATCCTCCATTCCTTTTGAAAGAATAACCCCTGCTCCTCCTTTCTTTTCCACCGAAGATCCATCGAACTATATCATCCATTCCTCATCTGTCGCGTCTAGGTGATTGGCCGGCAAATCATCTCCTGGAATACTTTCTTTGGGTGGCTCAAACGTTCCCAAGGGGAATATTACCAATAGATCGGCGTACCCTTGGATTTTGATCACGTGAGGAACCACACACTTCAAGTCATATTCAGAAAGGATAAGGAACCACCTAGATGCCCTACCAATCAATATAGTTCTTCCAGCAAATACTTAATAGGATCACATCTAGTTATAATATGGATTGTAAAAGACAACATATAATGTCTAAGTTTTTGTGCTACAAAGACTAAGGCTAAATAATGCCTTTCCAAGATACTATATTTGACCTCTGGCCCATATATGATTCTGTTGAGGTAGTAAATCGGTCGTTCTTCCCCATCAATCTCTTATGCCCACAAAGCTCCAATGGACCTCGTGGTAGATGTGAGATACAGCTAGAATAGTACTCTTGTCTATGGGGAACCATGATTTGTGGTGAAACGAGCATCATCTTTTGTCCAGCGAGAGACTCCTGGTGGGTCTTTTCCCACTTAAACTTCGTGTTCTTTTGTAAAAGATGCATCAATGGATGTGTCATTTCGTCCAGTCCAGGAACAAATCTCCTAAGGTAAGAAACTTTACCAAGGAAACTATTTAGCTACTTCACCGTTCTTAGATATGGCATCTCCAAGATCGCTCGCTGTTTGTCCTGTTCCATTTACACCCCTAGTCGATCAACACGAAGCCTAAAAAATTCCCACTTGTTACTCCCAAGATGCACTTTAGTGGGTTCATCTTTAGTTTATATTTCCTTCATCGGGATAACACCTTGCTTAAATCACTCAGATGGGACTCCTCTCTCATCGACTTGATGACCAAATCATCCACATAAAATTCCACGAATTTGTGAAAGAAATCATGAAAAATGCCCACCATTGTTCTCTAGTAAGTAGCCCCAGCGTTCTTGAGTCCAAACGGCATTACTCTATACATGAAATTCCCCGAAGGGGTTCTAAATGCCGTTTTCTCTGCATCTGAGGGGTCCATCTTGATCTGGTTATACCCTACATACCCATCCATTAAGCTATACATTTCATGACCAGCCGTTACATCTATCAAGCAGTCAATGGAGGGCAAAGGGAACTCATCCTTGGCGAAAGCTCTATTCAAATCTCTAAAGTCTACACAGATCCTTATTTGGTTTTTATCTTTCTTTACCATCGAGACAATGCTAGACAACCAAAGCGGGTGATGTATCGGTTTGATGAAACCTGCCACCAATAAGTACTGGACCTCTTCCTTTATCTTTAAATTAAGCTCAGGCTTATACTTTCTTATTTTTTGTTTCACCGGAATGGCTGAAGGAATCACATTCAACTTGTGGCAACTGACTCCCTCATCCAGCCCTTCCATATCTCTGTATTTCCACGCAGAAATATCTATGAACTCCCAAATCAACTCGACCAAAGCCTCTCATTTCTCATTACTGAGATCTTTCGAGATGAAGATAGGCCTTGGATCCTCGCCTTCTTTTTCTAGGTTCAACTACTCCAACTCTTTTGCTTGTGGCTTCGGTTGATTTGCCATATAATCTGGTTCTTCGGCAACATATTCCACAAATTCTTATATGTTGGATTTGTCTATCACCATACATTTCCCCCGTTGATCCACTAAAAAGCACTCATATATAGGGTCAGCCCCATTGTCATCTTCTTCAGCCACCCGTTCACACTATTATAATCGATATATCACCTTTCCTTCTTCGATAATGACTTTCTTACAATGTCTGCTGGTAGTTGTAACTTCCTTCCTTTTCTTCTCTCTAGAAGCCTCAACCACTCTTTTTTTTTTTAAATAGACTCAGGACGATTTGCCGTTGGACCTTATGTTCCATCGGATCCACTCCGGGCCTCATTCTATCTCTGA
The DNA here is from genome assembly GCA_949130495.1 of Sambucus nigra. Lineage (NCBI taxonomy): Eukaryota > Viridiplantae > Streptophyta > Magnoliopsida > Dipsacales > Adoxaceae > Sambucus > Sambucus nigra. The sequence continues at coordinate 221,507,946 of OX422221.1, read as the reverse complement.
GCTGCTTCGAGATGTTTTGGGGCTGAGGGATCGCCTGATGAGCTTCTTCAGCCATTACTCTTGTGCTGTTTGCAACCTCTTTATTCTACTCGTTCAAGGGTCCTATCCTTTCTCTGATCGAGGGAATCTAGGCTCCCTCTATTATTCTCGTTAGGACCCGGACATCCTCCTCCAATTCTGTATAAAACACCGCATCTACTAAGTGAGCTTCCTCAATAGTGAATGTCCTCTTTGTAGCCCTAATGGTCACTTCTGTCCCCTTGATATTTACCTTGGTGCATTGGTGATACATCGAAGGAACTAGCCCTTGGTTGTACATCCACACTCTTCCTATCAGTAGATAATAGGAAGTTTTACTCTCTATTACATGGAACTTGATATGGGAACTCAGATTTCCCATTACAATCCCAACATTTACGTACCCAATGGACTTAGAAGATTGGTTATCATATCCCAAAATCACCAAAAGCATGGGAACCAACCTTTCTTTCGGAATATTGGCTGCGTGAAAAGAGTTGATTGGCATAATATTGATGGAAGTTCCCCCATCCATAAGAGTCCTTGAAAAACGAACTCCGTTGACTGTGGCAATCACATACAATGGCCTGTTATGAGGGAATCTCACGGCCTTTTCTGCATCGCTGAAAGTTACTTCCGACAGAAACTTTATCACCAACCTGGACATGGGTCCCCTCCATCTCAGCGAGGGGACCGCATTCTTCCTCATAATATCAAGTATTTCTTGTGTTATTTCCAACCTACTCTCCTTAGGTATCTTTACTTGGTCAAAGAACCATGTGAACTTTAGGGATTTTGAAACTGCACAGTATTCTATTACTGGGTCTGCTTCTTCCCCTTCAACACTATATATATCCTCCACATCATTGGCGCTTGCCTCATTATAGGCTAATACTACGTTAGCCATTCCATTCGTACAATCTTCTAGAGCTTCTTCAAACTCTCCCTGCTTCGTAGTTGACTTTTTTTCTTCTCTCTATGCTTCCTCATCATAGACCACTACCAAATTGGCCCCTTGTGATGGGAGTGGGTTGTTGTTGACATTCTGCGCAGGGATTTGCAACGTCCTTGCCTTCACATACTTAATGATGATTCTCCTTAATGTGAAATAACTCTCCGTCGGATGCTGGATCTTCTGATGAATCTGGAAATATTTAGGATGGAATTTTATTTGGTTCATATATCGTTCCTCCTTGGACCATTACATTGTAGCAGCTGATATCCACCTCCACGGTATAAGGCGATGGCGGTTGGTCCTCCCCGTCTCTTCCAAACTTCCTCTTATTGTCCTTTTTTGATGCCTTACCCCCATCTGCTCCCTCGGTGTACCCTACCCGTGGGGGTTAAGATCTCCTCCCCACAGGTTGTATCGGCTGCCTAAACATCATAAGCACCACCACTGGATTTGGTCGCACCACCAATGAGATATTTCTTACTTCTTTTAAGAACGCCGAAAAAGTCACCTCGCGCGTCACATTAATGAGATGACAGATGTACTCAGGAAGTAGCCCCTCCACACAGATCTGCAATAACTTGGATTCTTTGACCTCCTCCCTCACATCGAGGGACCTTTCCCTGTACCTTCGAACATACGCCACCACTTCTTCCTCGGGTCGTTGCTTCTCCCTCCCCAGTTGGGTCAAAGTAAACTCATCTTTCGCCAGAAAGAACTTCTGGACGAACAAAATGTGCATCTCCTCTCATGTAGAAACGCTCTTGGGAGCCAAATAAGAATACTAGGTATATGCTTTATCGGTTAAGGATTTAAAAAACTCCCTCAACCTGAGCTTCTTATTATTACAATGCGCCCCCAAGTGTTCAATAAAGCGCTTAATATTCTCCTTCAGATTTCCACCTTTCCCCGTGTAATTTTTAAAAATAAGAGGAATATAATCTTTTGGATATGGCTCATCGTTGTATTCCTAGGGGTAAGGTGTTCAAAAATCGTCATAAACCGAAGCTACCTTACCACAAAATTGCGAGGAGGCTTGCATGAACTTCAGCATCTCTTCCTGCATATCCTTCCTCATTACCTCCATGGGTGATGCCACTAGAGCAACAACCAATGGGACCATAGGATAAGTTCCCATTACATCTGGAGCAATCGTCGCACTTGGGGCGATTGATACTCCCGATGTTCTCACTACTGGATTCATAATAGAGGGCATACTTGTTGGGACCATTCCCGTTACACCTGCGCTTGGTGGGCCCATTGGAGTTGCCCCTGGTGTCACGAAAGATTTGGCTTTAAATCTTCCCAACACCGTTGAAGCTATCAGAGTTTGCAAGAACTCGTGAAACTTATTCATGAGGATTACCACTTGAGTTGGTCCCAACGCAGCACTCGTGGAAGCTTGTGTCACCCCTGGAACACCTGTCGTCACCTGAACTTGAGGTACCTCTATTCGAGGGGCCATGTCCCTTAGAGCCTCAAGTTCTCTCGTTGCCTGTTCTTTATTTTGTTGAATGTCATCGAAGTTGATCATTCGATTATTATTATCTTGCGCCATACTCCTTGCTTAAAAGAATGCCTCCCCAGTAGAGTCACCAAATGTAAGAGGGTAGTTTAGATAAGATGGAGGCGTGGCCTTTTTTTTAGTACAGTAATGATAAGTTAAATAGCAACATTATTGATTAACCATAAGACATTCAAACATGACTCAATGAAGATAGACTCAATTTGAAGTCACAAATCTTTCGTGTATAGCTCAGAAGGTAGTAATGAACTTAGAAGTAACTTAGCTAGATGGAGAGATAAGTAAGCACCCTAGATACACCTTGGCAGGTAGCCAAACACCCCAACCACCCTCAAGAATCTCTGTCAAGTATTAAAAGCTTCGTAATAAATGACAATGGTGGGTGAGTAAACTCTCTGGTTTGTAATAACTCTATCTCTGATGTATATTATCTCTAGTAATAACTTCTGAGCTCTCAAAATGTCATCCTCTCCTGAGAGGTGGTTGAGGTCCTTAAATAGCCTCCCACGCCACCCCCGAGGCAACTTCGCCATTAATGCCTATGAAAGACATCCCTCATTCTTTATGTCACAAACATTAAATACCTGATGCACTAGTTGTCTCCACATCATAAACATTAAATGCCAAGACATGCCTTTTGCCTAACCACTATGTGTCAGGGGGCTGTTGTCACAGAGGTGGCTCACCAATTGTTTGACAACCCCAAATACCATGGTGGTTTACTCAAGTACAGGTCTGACATTACCTAGATGGTTAGTGACATCAGATAAAGTCGATGTAACATTAAGTAAAAGGTTATTTGGCTCACAACTCAATGCCCAAGGAAACTCAAGTCTTCTCCCCTCGAGGTTCCACGGTAAGGGTCCTTCGATGTTTTACCATGTGTATCTAAGATGGTCAGGACAAGACCCAATGGTGCCTCACTTATCAATCCTCCAAACCAAGTCCCTCTGAAGTTCGCACGGCGAGGTCATTTGATAGAGCATGGAATCTCTCCTAGCCCAGCCAAGCCTGGTCTCTCACGAGTACCATTCAACCTCACAAAAACTCATCATACTCATTACATCTTTACAATCGTTATAGCTCATAGTCAGTACAAACAAAAGATACAATATGGCTAAGTAACACAAAAAGCTAAAATATGAGTTGCCCCGCTAAGATGCCACACTGAGTTACCACGCTTGAGCTGCCTTGCTGAGTTGCCATGCTTGAGCTGCCTTAACCCTAGATACTGTTGTAAGTAGGGGAATTATCTCTAATCTCAGGATTACCTTCAAGCCCCCTCTACAAATTGCATAACCAATGAAAATGAAATCAACATTTTTTGGCCCTATATTAATTCTTTTGGGATTAAGAACCACCACCTTTTCAAGACACCTCCACACTTTGAGATATTTGTAATAAGGTGTTTGACCTTTCCACAATTCATACAATGTCTTATGTGTTTTCTTATGAGGCATTTTATTAAGAAGGTAGTTTGTAGAAAGTAAAGCTTCCCCCCACAAGTTTTGAGGTAAACTTGAAGTTATCAACATAGCATTCATCATCTCTTTTAGAGTTTGGTTTTTGCGTTCTGCAATTATGTTAGATTGAGGTGAGTAAGGAGTGATATTTTGATGAATTGTTCCTTGTTTTGAATAAAATTATTCAAAATGGGAATCATATTCACCTCCTCTATCACTCCTAACTACTTTAATCTCTTTGCTAAGTTGATTCTCAACTTCTGTTTTATAATTTTCGATAACATTTATTGCCTCATCCTTGCTTCTAAGTAAGTACACATAATAATATCTTTTGCAATCATCAATAAAGGTAATAAAATACTTTTTCCCTCCTCTTATTTGTACAAATTTCAAATCACATATATCATTATGAATGATGTCAAGAGGGTTTGGAGTTCGTTTAATAGTTCTAAAAGTAGTTTATGTTAACTTTAATTCCACACACGTTTCACACTTGTGATTTTAGTCAATACTAAATTTTGGTATTAAGTCTAAATTAATTAATCTACGGACAGTATCGAAATTAACAAGACCTAATATATCTTGACATACAGTAAAAGACTCAAGCAAATAAGAAGAAAATACATTATTATTATTATTGTTGTTATTATTATTATTATTATTATTATTATTATTATTATTATTATTATTATTATTATTATTATTATTATTATTATTATTATTAATAATAATAATAATAATAATAATTTTTTTTTTATAACATAATTTTATAAATAGTTAAATATTTTTTTTTATAACATAATTTTTTTTAACATAATTTTTTTTAGTTTGTATAAATAGTCAGTTAGTATAAAATAATTTTATAAATAGTTAAATATGTAATAATAATTTTTTGGTGAACAAAAAACTTTCGGAACACATATTATTATAAAAACGTTTCTGTAATTACTTAGCACAAAAAATCACTATGGAGTTTTATAACGAGAAATAAAATTATCGTCCTAAGATTGATATCCAAAATGATATTTTATTGACTGAGGCAAGTACTAGCCTCGATGGCAAACGTCTCCCATGATATAACAATCACAACTTGCAATAGTAGCACTCCAAATTGCAAATTTTCTAGCGATCCAACAAAGGAAGAAACTCTCTTTTTTAGTATGAAAAATGAGACAGACCCAAATAAAAGTTGTATGAAAAAATCAATTACTAAAAACCAAACCAACGGCACCTATCTATAATAAATAAATGGCAGTTAAAAAACAATTGGAAAATATCCCAACAGCCACAACTGTAGGGTTAAAACTGTTAAAAAAGAAATATCTCAACAGTCACAACTATAGAGATAAAAGTGTTAAATAAAATGGAATAATAAATTGGGCCAAAAAATAAATAAAATTAGCAAAAAAAATTGGAGTCAAAAATTAAATAAAACGTCCAATACAATTTGGTCCAAAACGTTAACACTTTGCCAAGTGAGAAGCCAAAGTCTAAGGCCCATGACCCGTGCCCGTGCACGTGCATGTGGCAAGTCGAGTTGGACTGGATTAGGTTGGGTCAGACGGGCGGTAGCAAAATGGGTATAATATACCACACCAATTTTTCACATTCTTCTTATGTGGGATGATAGGATTAACATAACACTTCAACCGAATTTCGTGTTCCAAGTGAGTACTTTGAACTACAATTTCTCATTCAAAAATTTATAATTTTACATATGTGAGTATATCTCGTTATAATCCTCACAGAGGAGAACACATTATACCTCCAAATTGTCTCGAAAAACATGCGAGTGCTTTATTAAATTTTTGGTATAAAAAATATCACAATAGAGGTTTTATGAAGAAGAATCACAATCAAGCAAGAAAGCACATAATCACACACATAACACACCTATGTATGTGGTTCGACAACTTGCCTACGTTCACGAAAAGGTATAGTATTCTATTACGTATCTCTCAATAGGCTTGGTTACATACCCCTATTCCCCGGTCCAGGGGCTACAATTTATAGATGTAGAATTTAAGTTATTCAAGTAACTCGACGACGGCCATGATGATCCATGAATCCCTTGAATATCGCCACGAGATTATAGGTGATTGACTTGGTTTTAGGACGGTGTGACTTTCACATACTCCTAGATTATTCCCACAATTTGGGCCAGACATCTTTCTAGACTTGTGGGGCCAGGTCGGCTACTCTTGTGGGTTGAGAATAAAATTGGTCCCCATAATTTCCCCTAAAATCTTTGGGCCATTTCTTGATGGTGGATTTTAAGTGAGGCTAAGGATGCAGTATTGTTAGCACTGGTTTATCCATAATTTATTAAAAGTGGAGGGGCGCGCTCATCTTTCTGTAAGATATTGAAGTGTTAAATCTTCTCGAGAAGTGTAAACGTTATTTGAGTGCTTGAAACTAGTTTATTAAAAACTTAACGGTCAGTAAATCCTCTGTAATCATCTTTTGCGCATAATGTGTTCTCAGGCTTCATTCTTTACTTTCTTCCTTCAAAATGAAGAATTTCTCATCTTTTCAAGCTTCATCTTTATCTCATGAGTTCCAGTTCTCTTCTTCTTCTTCTTCTTCTAGTTTTCATCTTCTGTGAATCGTGCTTCTACTGTAGCTAGGGTTTTTGTGTTTTTTCTTATGGCGATGCTTGATAATAAGTCTTTGCCTAAGTTTAGAAAGTGTTATAATATTCCTTATTGGGTAGAGATAGAGTGTACTTCAGTCCCTAAAAATGTTCATGATTTAGAAGATGGTCACTGGATCCATGTTCTGTCAGTTTCACAAGGGGGTTCAACGTTTCCCCTAACCCTCTGTTTTTATATTTTTTCCAATACTTCAACATGGTTCCTGCTCAATGTTCTCCAAACATGTGGAAGAATGTTAATGGAGTTCATAGGATAAACCAGCTTTATGGCACCAACTTAGGATTAGTTGAGATCTGCTATTGTTATTCTTTCTCTCGCACTAGTGGGGGTCTTCAGTACTTGAAAGAAAGAAATCCAGATAGGGTATTGGTAGTAAATCTACCTTATTCTAATAAAGACTATTGGTCTAAAGGTTTTATTTCTAGAATTGGCAATATCCTCCCCAATCATGGGGCATAAGGTATATGGGACCTCGAATCCCTACCTTTGGGAAGGAATACCCAGGTTATTATCACCATGTCTGCTTTATATCTTAATTTCCTGCCTTTATGTACTTTCCTAATGATATTTCTTATTTTTCTTTTAAATCAAAAGCCAAGAATCAAGAGTCTGCTCCTCGCGATATTTGAGTTGCTAAACTTTTAAAAGCTTGGAGGATAAGGAATACTGTTGTTGATGGGGAACATCGTCGGTCTGCTGCATTCTTGCTATAATGTAAGAATACTACTTCCAGCTTTATTGCTTATCCAGTAGATAGAATCCCTTATCTAGACGTTTAATAAGAAGGCATTGGTGGTACTTCTGAATCCATTCAGGTAGAGGACGAGGACGAAAGTAGCTCAGGAGAGGATCTGGTAGAAGGAGGTGAGTAAGGAAGTGAGGAAAGTAAGAGTAGCGAGGAAAAGTCCAATGAAGAAGAGTCCAACGAAGAAGAGATGTCCCCTTCGAGGAGAAAAAACTTGATCCAAGATGACGATGATGATGATATGCTGTCCAACAGGATGAAGTTCTTTAAGCAGAAGGCTATAGACTCTATTGGTAGTTCCAAGGTGGTGGTTCAGGAGAAGGAGGTGGAGATCAAGAAGAGAGAAGAGGAGGAGAAGTGAGTGAGAGAGAGAGAGAGAGAGAGAGAGAGAGAGAGAGAGAGAGAGAGAAAGATAGAATAAGAGAAAAAGAGAGAAGTAGAAAGAAGAAGGGCACAAGCCTCAAAGGACTCAGTAGTGCCTTCTGTTGTTGTTATTGAGGGGGCCTCGGTGGGTGTTTCTCCTTAAATTTCCCCTTTACTACTGGATAAAGCAGTGCTTGCGACTGATCGCGAGCGCTCATCGAGCATGGGGGGAGACCAGTTAGCCCTTAAGTCTTCCCAAGGTCTTTATTTGGTGAGTATTCCTTTATCTGCAATACTTTGTTCTATGTTTTCCTCTAACATCTCGTGCTTAATCTGTGTTTCTTCTGTCTTAATGTTTATCTCTAACTATACTATGTTGCTCTGTGGTCGACCTAAGTTGTCGAGAAGAAACTCAGAGCTAGCTGAAGCTCTAAAGTCTTTTAAGAAGGCCCTTATTGACATGAATTCTATCTTTGACATGGAGAGGGAAAATTATGCTAAGGAGATCTTCGACCTCCGTAAAGCCTATGGTGCCATGATTGTAGATAAGCTGGCAATGGAAAAGGCAAATAAGGGGCTGGTTGTGGAGGTGGGGAAGCTAAAGAAGGAAGCAACGACCGTTTAAGAAAGAGGATATACTGAAGGATGGGAGGCAGCGTCTGACAACGTCGAATGATAGATTGGTTATCTTCGATGAGCATGATTCAAAATAACTGGGATCAAGCCTTGACTTCTGCTAGGGTTGCTGATGACTCTCTTATTTTCTCCCAGCATCATCATGGTCGCAATCATGTTGATGCATCTCCTTTTGCGCAACCAGATGCTCAGGATGGCATGCATCCCATTACTCCTACTATCCGGGATGCATTGGTTAATCTAGAGGAGGCCATTATCTTAGCTGGAGAAGCTACCCCTGGTGCTGGTGAAGCTGAGGTCTCTATCAACCAAGTTGCTGATAAGGGGAAGGGGCCCTCCACACCTAACCAGGTTGAGGCCTTCTAGGAATTTAGGCTTTGCTCTTATTTTTGTTCATCTGTTGTATTTTTTGCTTCTTTCCTTCACTTGTACTGGCTTGTGCCTTTTGATTGAATGAAAAGTAAAAAAATTTCTTTTATTACTGATTCTTGATACTTTTGTTGCTTATTTAGTTGGCTGTAGCCTATTAATTTAGGTGATTATATTCCCGCTAACTCCCGTCTAGGCTAGATTATTGGTCTGAACATAAGTGTTCAAGCGCGTCAAGCTTTTGTAAGGATCTGTAAATCCTAAGGGCGAGAAACCAAGATTACAAAGATCAATCTGAGGTAGTCGTTAAGCTCAAGGATAGGCTTGAGGAAATTGAGGGAATTAGCGTGCTGATCTATTATTGCCTGGCAGTGTGTTGCTCTGTAGATAAGTCACGATAGGATCCATCTAACTGGGTGCCTATTCTATGTGGAGGACCTGCTCAGATATGATTGGCTGGTTAATGCTTGGCTATGCAAGGAATTCTATTTGAATCATTCTCCTTAATTCAAAGTCAATGACAGAGCAAAGAGCTTCTAAGGCGTCGACGTGACTGTTCTGCTCTTGGGGAACTGCTGAACATTGACCCTATCAAATTTTTCCATAATTACCCTCACAAAAGCGATGTGCCATCCTCTCATCTTCGGTGTTGAAGTCTCCACTTACCTGCTTGGACACTAGATTTGAATCACCAAATACCCAAAGGCATTTTTCGCCAAGCAGTTGTGCTTTGTGCAGGCCGGCGATCAATGCTTCATATTTCGATTCGTTGTTGGAGGCTTCAAATCCTAGCCTGATCTCTTATTCGAGCACAGTCTTCTCTAGGGTAACCAATACAATGCCTACTCCTACCCCTGGAATTAGAGGCTCCGTCAACGTAAAGGGTCCATTCGAAGGATTTTGCTTCCTCCTTTGTTTGTTGCTCAATTTCTAATTGGGTAATAGGCTGATTTCCCTTGAACTCGATGATAAAATCTACTAGAATTTGCCTCTTAATTGTTGTTCTTAGTTGAAAGTTGATATCGAATCTTCTAAGCTCTACCGAACACTTTGACAGTCGACTGAAGAGGTCATCTTTCCTTAGAACAACTTTGTGGGGGTGTGAGGTGATCACGATGATGGAATGAGCCTCAAAGTAATGCTTCAACTTCCTCGAGGATACTATGAAGGCATAAGCAAGCTTCTCTAAGGGAAAATAACATTGCTTGGCATCCAGAAGCATCTTTCTTGCGTAATAGACTAGGTGTTGGCCTCCTTCCTTCTCGCATACCAAGGCAAAGCTCATGGCATGGTCTGACATAACAAGATAGAGGTATAAGGGGTCACCTTCACTTGGTATCACCAACACGGTTGGCTTTCTAAGGTAAGACTTGAGTTATTCCAAGGATTTAGAGCAGTCATCATTCCATACTTCAACAGTTGGAAGAATGGTCAACAGCACTTCGAAGACTTAGATTTAACATGTGATATCCCTTAAATCATAATTCTCAATTCGATTCAACAACAATTTCTATAGGTTTTCGATTCCAAATCATATTCTAGCCTCATATGATATTATTCTCACATCAATTAAACATCAATTTCACCCTTGATGCTTAAATCCCCAAAACCCAGATTTAACATGTGATACCCTCCAAAAATAAATTTGTCAATAATAACTCATCCCAAAATGAATATGGTTTACATCCACGATGATATGAATCGAAATACCGCAATTTAAGTGAAAGCAAGTTTAACTACTTGCCTGGAAATTTCATAGAGTATGATCCTTTGATGTAGATGGAGATTTTGACGAAGAACACGTCAATCTCCTCTTGGTTTGACTCCCAAAAGATCTCCCACTTAATCCCTCTTATCTCCTCTGTAACTAGGGTTTTTCTAAAATGAATTATGGTTTCCATACCCTCTCACATTTTGATTTTATTATGCCAATCCCATTTTTAGGCTTGTGGGATTAATTAAAATGGCCCAAACACTCCCGTGTGGGCTCGGTTATGCCTAAAAATGCCCCGAAACCCAATTACTACTCCTGGGTACTCTATTCTAACTATCTCGACCCTTTCGAACTCAACCATACCCTCAGAATCATCATTAGAGTTACTTAACTGAAACCTCAAACTTCAACCTCAATTTACGACACATGTATTCCTAAAAGAAATATCCCGAATTAATTTAAATCTCAATTCTCCAAAATAAATAGTTTCTCCAAATCATCAATTTAGTTTAAATTCTAATTCTCCAAATTAGATAAATTATTTATCCTAAAAAAATACGGGGTGATACACCCAATTGAGGTCAGTAAAGTCAATACATACTCTCTTACTTCCGTTACTTTTGGGTACGATGACTGGGTTAGATAGCCATTTTGGGAATTGAACTTCACGAATGGAACATGCACCTAGTAGTTTTTCTACCTCTTTCTCTACTACCTTTGCCTTTTCTGGGGCTGTTCGGCGAGCCTTCTGAGGGACTAGTTTGAAAGTTGGGCCAACATGCACTCGATGGCATACAATTGTGGGATCTATCCCAAGCAGCTCATATGGTTCCCAAGAGAAAACATCCAGATTTCTCCGGAGGAATGTGGTGAGCTCCTTCTTTTCTTATTCGATGAGAGAGACTCCGATCAGAAACCTCCGTTCAGGTAAGTTGACGTTAGTTGTAACTTCTTTCATGTCTTCGATGACCCTATCTGCGGGGTTGACCCTAGTTTCCTCCTCCCCTGGTCGGTCGTACCATAATTGCTATTTTAAAGGCAACACGCCTTCTTCGTCTTCCTCTTAGACTTTCCTCTCGTCTTTTTTCTTCTCGTGCTTTGGGCGGATAGCTGTGATGAATCATTTTCTAGCCTAAGCTTAGTTTCTACGGATCTCAACCCCCCCCCCCCCCCCCGATTTGTTATGCACTTGATTTTCTTATTATATGAGGATGGAATGCGCATCATGGCATGGGTCCATCCCCTGCCCAGAATGGCGTGATAGGGGGATTTGATATCTATTACCAAAAACTCCATCATCTTAAAAATACTTCTTTCCTTGACCGACAAGAATATCTTTCCTAGTGGTAAAGTCGACCAGAGGAATGGTGGCCTCTTTGAGGTCGTCGATATTCAACTTCAATTTGTGTAATAAGTCTAGGTACATCACTTCGGAAGAGATACCTTGGTCGATGAGCAACCTGTCAATGCCCTAATTAGCTATCATGAATGTGATAACCAGTGTGTCATGATAAGGTGTTCTCACCCCAACTAAGTCATATTCAGTAAACACAATGTGTTTGCAGTAGTCGACATCTTTTGTTCACCGACGCTTCCCAGCTTGAGTCTTGGTTGGTTCTATTTGAAAGACTTGCATAACAACAATAATCTTCTTAACTTCCATTTGAACAACATTTCATTGTACTTGTTTGAGGTCTGATGCCCCGTGAATTACTGGGAACTCATGTCCTATGTCATCCTCGAGGTCGTTGTTTAGCTTCTGGTCACCATTTGCTATGACTTTATCTGCCTTTTTATCTATGAACTTATTAAGATGACCAGCCTGGGCCATCTCCTTGAGATGAGATTTGAGTGATTTACGGTGTTCAATCCTGTGACCACCTTCTTTATGGAACGCACACCTCGGTGGGTTATTACACTTCGTTGGATCTCATCCCATATTCTTGGGACATTTGATAAATATATCTTCCTTGTTCTTGGCGAGGATTTTATATATCGATTCCTTGAAGACTTTGTTAACTGCTTGGAAAGCTTTTGAGGGGTCCATTCTCATTGGCGTTTTTTGAGCCATTCTTGCCTCCATTTTTTCCCTTTCTTTTGGGAATCATTCTTCTATGTCCCTTTGTTCATCTTTACACGACCATTTTCCTTGCATTAAGATGGATTACATCTTCGACTTTGGTGTATATTTTAATTCGGTCCATTAGGTCATCGATGGAATTAGCCTCCTTCTTAGTTAGGGATTGGTGCAGTAAAGAAGTGCTTCGTAGACCGATCTTGAAGGACACTATAGAAACCTTCTCCGACCAGTCCTCAATCTCATTGAAAATCTCCCAGTACCTCTTGGCTTACTCCCCGAGGTTCTCATGTGGCTTTTTTTTCATTGTGAGCAGTGCATCCATCCACTTGGGGTGGGAGGTGCTGGTTATGAAGCGAGCTGTGAATAATTCATCCAGAGCCGTAAGGAAGTTGATAAACCTATGTGGTAGTCTCTCAAAACATTTCAGGGCCACATTGTGCAGGGTGGAAGGGAATATGTGACACATCAACGCATCGTCGTGGCTCCACAGGTTCATGGCCTGCTTGTACTGCTAAACATGATCGATAGGGTCAGTTTTCCCATCATAGATCTCAAATCTAGGGATTACAAATTTCTTGGGGGGCTCTTCTTCTTCCATTGCCCTTAAAAAGGGGACTTCATCTGGGTGTTAAGAGCTCTTCTAGATAGGTCTCGTGTGGTTCTGGCCCCTCTGTGGACTGGGTGCTGATCGATCTCCCTATAGACCAAACTCCTGATTTCATCATTCTGTCAACCAAGACTCCCATGGCGTCAAACTAGATGTAGTCATTATAATAGACCATCCTCTGACCTATTCCTCTTAATTTTCCCTTGGTCGTTCCTGGGGCTCCTTCCTCGGCTGTGAGACTCACTCACCTGAGGAGTCTGATCATAGCGTCGTCTTGTATTTTATGGAGATGTCTTTCCATTATTTCTAGTCGCCTTTTCAGGCGAGCATTCTACTTTTCTTGGATATGCGTGACTTCTTCTTGTTCCCGAAGTCTGTCCTCATAGGTGTCTACCAACTTTGAAATCTTTGTGGACCTAGGTGGTCCATGACTCTCTTCAGAAGATGCCTTTGCTAGTAAAGCCTTGAATTTAGTTGGCGAATTTCATACCTCACCCTAAGAGGGGAAGGTTCTTTCTGAACATTGTCTGCTTTAGGGATCTTACTGTTGTGGTGAGACATTGAGGGCTTTCAATTAGTGAGTGTTCTTGTAGGAATAACAGTTGTTCGTGCAGACGACGCCACTTGTGGTATAAAAAAAATATCACAATGGAGGTTTTACAAAGAAATTTCACATTCAAGCAAGAAAGGACATAATCACACACACACAATTATATACTGCTTCGGCAACTTTCCTACGTCCACAAAGAGGTCTACTATTTTATTAAGTATCTCTCAATATGTTTGGTTACATGCCCCTATGCCTTGGGTTAGGGGTTAGAATTTATAGATGTAGAATTTTAGTTATTCAAGTAACTCCACGACACCCATGATGATCCACGAACCCTTGAATATCTCCACGAGATTATAGGGGATTGACTTGTTTTGGGGCCGTGTGGCTTGCTCATACTCATAGATTATTCCCACGATTTAGGTCAGGAATATTTCTAGATTTGATGGGCCAGGTCGGCTACTCTTGTGGGCTGAGAATAAAATTAGTCCCCACAAAATTGATCCTAAATTTGACCAGAATTTAATTTTTGTTAACTTAAATAATTATCATAAATTCTACCAGATTATTGGAGGATATTAAGTTTTCTTTTTGTTGTAATTATAGACATTTCTTTTAATTAGTATTACCAATTATAAAGGTCGCATGGTTGCTATCTAGGTCCCATTGAAATTGGGTGACCAATGTCTAAGTCGTGAAATTTTTATAACTAATTGCTAATTTATGTTTCAATACGATCATAAAACTTTCACTTTGTTAACAACTGTAAATATTTTAGGTGGCAAGTCTTTGTTAAAAACTGCAAATTATTCATGTGGCAAATCTTTATGCCTTGGCTCAATCACTAATTTTAGAAATAATTTCAAATTAATTCAAAATTTAAAGTCGCTTATAAATCAAAAACATATTCGGGTAATAAATGGATGAACTGCTTTTTGGATTGTACAATGTGTCTGGCCAAACAGGACCTAATTGTTTATGCACAATTACTTAAATTCATTATTTTTCTCTTGTGGGATTTAATTTTTTTTCAAATAAAAATAGTAGTAATGAAGAATCGCGTTATGTGATATTACTCTTGTAAACTCTAATGGCAAACTTGGAACACAATTTCCAAACAAAGATATCTTTTTCTAGTTTAAAATAGTTGATTAAGTTTTGAAGATGAATTTTTGCTATTATTAAGTATTTGAAAATATTGAATCCTTAACCCTATTTCAACATTCTAAAGGTAATGTTTGTAGTCTATCGGTGGTTATTCAACGTCGTTTAACCTACCAGGATAATATTCTTTTTATTTACTAGCATGTAACCCGCGTGATGCACCGACATCTTATAGAAAGAATACTTAAAATTTATTTAAATAAATCCTAATAATATAAATTGATAATAGTTAATAGAATTTGTAAATATATTATGCTTTATATTTTATTGTATGAGTAAAAATAATTATTCAAAATCAGGGGTAACAATTTTTGCATGAAAGAGTGATACTATCTGAATTTGGTCCAAAATTTAAACAATATATCATTTTGAGTCGTGTTCAGGCAGCGGTTTTAGGCATGAAATTGTCAAAATAATGATTTATAAGTTGTTAAAGAAGTTCTATGATCGACAATCTAAAAGTAATCCAATTTTTACTATGTATTTAACATATAAAAATAATAAAACTAAACAAAACATATTCAGAATAAAGAATACAATACATACATGAATTGATAAACACATGCATTCTATAGAAATAATTGTTTTATACGAAAAACAAATAATCAAAAGAATGAACCTTGAAAGAACCCAAAAAAATTAGCTCTTCCAAAAGAGTGAACCTTGAAAGAACATAATTTTATTTTGTGTTGCATTTTATTCGAGGTGTGTACTTGTTTGTAAGAAATATGCAACTAATATATATATATATATATCTTAGTCTTTATGTAATTGATTAAAATCAAAAGTGTAATATAATCCATTTTTAATTTTGTATATAATTAAAATATATTTTAATTGTACCTATTTTTCTATGATTTTGATGTGGTCGATTGGGAGAGAGAAACATGTTTTCATGTATCTGTTTTTTTCATAAAAAAATGGCTATTTTTTTTTCGTATGAACTTTGAGAACCTATGATTTCTTGTTCTTTGAAATCATTTCCCTCCATTATCCGAAAGTGTGACATATAATTCCAATTTTTCATTTTTTTCATGTAAAAAACAGAAAATTTGTATTCAATTTTACTTTGATTCAAAAAAAATATTGTATTCATTTTTCATTTGATTCGAGTAAAATTTGAATATATAAAATTTATGGACCTCAACATTTTGCACATATAAAATTTTAATTTGATTCAAGTAAAATTTTAACATATAAAATTTATGGATAGCAACATTTTGAACATATAAAATTCATGGACAACAACATGTTGTCCAACTTAACATCCAAAATTCATTAACAAATTATCCCACATAACAACCAAAATTCAGCAACATATGTCCCAAATAAAAATGCAAATAAACATCCAAAACTCAAACACATTTAAATTAAAAAAAAACAATTTGAGTCCAAATTATCTTCAAAAACAGTTAAAATTTAGCAAATTTCTGCACCAAAATAGCTCCATTTCACCATCCTTTTGCCTACCAAATAGCTCTACTTTTACACCAATCACTTAGCATTTTTTCCCACTTTCTTCTACACTTTCCGAAGAAGTTGGGCGTATCTTGGATTCTGTCAGTTGAGCACCCACACTTTTCGGTGCCTCCTCATATATCGTATCTCCACCACCGCCGAAACTACCTCCAACACCTTCTGCAAAAAATAATTGAACAAAATAAATACAAATAAAATTTAAGATACAAATAATATATTTTTTGTTACTAAATCAACTTCTAAGAAAGCAAAAGAAGAAAAAGGTCATAAATGGTATTCTAAGAGTTCAAACATAAAAAAAAAAAAAGCAAACAAAATGAGTTCAAACAGCAATTGATATTCTAAGAAAGAAAAAAAATGTCATAAATGATATTCTAAGAACACCTAAGATCTAACAACAAAAAAACAATATCGGTTCAAAGAGAAAAAAAAAATCTAAATTCTATGAGCAAAAAATCATATTTTTTTATGAACAAGAAAAGCAAACTGGCATACCGAGATGATCTGCTTTTACGAACAAAAAATAGCAAACCACAAAAAACGCCCAAGATCTAGCTTCTAAAAGTTCAAACAGAAAATAAATGATATACAATATGATCGAGTTCAAACAGCAATTCGGAGGTACTTGGCAAGCAGGAAGAACCTTGAAACTAGGGGTGCATTCATAGCTGATTTTGAGTTCAGTGGCATCAAAAACCCTAAGGTTTATGATCATATGATATGTCATTGCTATTTTATTTCAGAAGACGAATCCTTGGATATGAGACATTCTCCTTGAGTTTTCATTCTATAGAAATAATCAAATAGATATAAGTAGAGAGATGGACATGAGCAGTAAATGCACATAGCTGAAGAGTTTTATCAAACTTTTTATATAATGAAAGTATAGAGAGGGACGTGAGCAGTAAACATGGATAGGTGAAGAGTGTTTTGAAATTTTTTTATGTATTGTGTGGAATGAAAAAAATATCACAATAGATATTTTATGAAGAACAATCACAATCAAGAAGGAAAGCCGATATTCACACACACAACTAACTATGTACATGGTTTGGCAACTTGCCTCCGTCCACAGAGAGGTCTACTATTTTATTAAGTATCTCTCAATATGCTAAATTACATGCCCCTATGCCCTGAGCCAGGAGTCATAATTTACAGATGTAGAATTTTAGTTGTTCAAGTAAATCCACAATGACCATGATGATCCATAAATCTCTTGAATATCTCCACGAGATTATAAGGGATTGACTTTATTTTTTAGGCGGTGTGGACTGCACATACTCATAGTTTATTTCCATGATATGAGGTCGGGCAGCTCTTTAAATTTGTTGGGCTAGTTCGGCCATTCTTACGGTCTAAGAATAAAATTAGTCCTCACGATTGCCTATAAAATACTTCGGCCATTGCTTGGGCCGATGGATTTTACACATGGCTAAGGATGTAGCATCTTCAGTGGAATATTCATAATTTGTTGAAGCAGAAGAGGTGTGATTGTCTTTCTATAAGATATGGAATCGCCAAATCTTTCTCGAGAGGTGTAAAACGTCATTTGAGTGTTTGAAACCGATTTGTTAAAAACGCAATCGTCAGTTCATCGTCTCTATTCATTTTTGTGCATAATGTATCCTCAGGCTTAATTCCTTACTTTTGTTCTTCACAATCAAGACTTCCTTCATCTTTCCAAGCCTCCTCTGTGTTTTATAAGTTTCACCTTTATCCTTCTAGTTTCCTTTCTTCTGTGCATCGATTTTCTACTGTAGCTAGGTTTTTTGAGTTTTTTGTCATTGTAATGCTTGATAATAAGTCTTTGCCTGAGTTTAGAAAGTGTTACAATATTCCTGATTAGGAAGAGATAGAGTGTACGTCAGTCCTGTAAGGACATGATTTAATAAATGTCCAAGTTAGAATCTAGGAATTTTCTGTTTATCCTAGATCACAGTTAGTATTTCTGATACCTCTACATTCGGTACGTCAACACGATCATCCATAACGGCCTTGATCTGAATCCTTGCATCCATCATCTTCATATGTGCATCATGCAACATACAACACAATCTTCAATCGTTCCCACTATTCTACTCACGATTATGGTAAAATAATTTATTTGGAGTGTTTATTATTTAAATAAATATTTGGGAAATTTTTATAAAATATTTTTAAAGGTCTGGAACGTTTTTACTTAAGAATGAGAAAATTTTCTAAATGTAGAGGCGAAAGGAAAAAATCTAACTAATGTCGTTTGAGCGAGATTGGTTGGTCGTTCGTGCAACATAGCCATCTGGCGTGAAGTCGTTCGAGAGACGTGGTTGTCCGTTAGAGCGACGCGGTGCCTCGATTATTGTATTTAAAGAAGTACCCATTCTACACGTTTTCAAGTCTTTTGGCACTGATGTTTCGGTAATTATTTTTTCCATAATCAGACTTTGTTTTTTCAAGGTTTAATGTCTTTTTTATTCATAAAACCATCCCAAATATTTGTGTGAATCTTTAAACCCTAAATATAATTTTTCTACTCATCCTGGAGTAATCTTGTGGAGAATTAGGATCTTTATCCACTACTGAAATTAGAGTTCTTGCTGACAACACCGATGACGACGGACCGATGCCTGCGGGTATTCGTGCCTCAAAATTGTATTTTGCTGTGATTGTAAGTCATTAAATATTATAGTGAAATAAATTATTTTTCCCCTTTGGGGGATTTTTCCTCATATTGTGATTGACTTTGCATGCTTGGTTTGATTTATTTAGTCTGTCATAATTATTTTGCAATAGTTAGGATTTTTGGCCTTAAAAATTGAAATTCAATTAAACAGTTTAATCATTCATGGCTAGCGCACTCTCAAGTCCCCATAAATGTTTACGACCTAGAAGATGGTCACTGGATCCATATTCTGTTAGTTTCACAATGGGGGGTTAACATTTCCTCCCAATCCTCTATTTTTACATTTTTTCCAATACTTCAACATAGTTCATGCTCAATGTTCTCCAGATGTGTGTAAGATTGTTAATGGAATTCGTAGGATAAACCAACTCTTTGGCACCAACTTAGTAGTATTTGAGATTTTCTATTATTATTCTATCTCTCGCACTACTGGGGGTCTTCTGTACTTAAAAGCAAGAAGTCCTGATAGGGTGTTGGTAGTAAATCTACCTGATTCTAATAAAGACTATTGGTCTGAAGGTTTTATTGCCACGAAATGGCAATTTCCTCTCCAATCAGTGGGCATAAGGTACATGGGACCTCATATCCCTACCTTTGGGGAGGAATACATAGGTTATTATCTCCATCTCTATTTTATTTCTTATTTTCCTTCCTCTGTGTACATTCCTTCTGATATTTCCTTCTTTTTTTAGCGAAAGCTAAGAATCAAGAGCCTACTCTTTGCGAGATCCGAGCTGAACTTCTGAAAGCTTGGAGGATTGGAGATAATGTTGCTGAAGGGGAATTTCTGAGTCGTCTAGGAAAAGAGAGGAAGAGATGTCTGATGCTGAGTTTGATTTTGACATAGAAAATTTGGCCTTGCTTGCAAAAGATTTTAAGAAATTTCTCAAATTAAAGAAAAATGGTAATTTCAAAGATAAAAAGAATTTTGAGAAAAATAAGTTTGAAAAGGATAAAAAGGACGCGCCTAAGAAAGACGAGGAGAGATGTTATGAGCGTGACGATAGAGGTCATAAGGCATTTGAGTGTCCTAATAGGTTGCGACGTCAAGGGAAAGGGCAAAGCTATACTTTTAATGCCTCCTTTAGTGACGACAGTGAGGTCGAGTCGGTGGATTCTGGAGATGAATCACCACATGAATGTAACTTCATCGCATTCATGGATAGTCATATAAGTACTGACAGTGTGCCTCACGATGATAGGATGATACTTCACAAGGACACCTCAATAGTGGAAGGGATGTGAGTGAGGGGGAGGATGTTGGAAGTGAGTGAGAGAGTGATTTATGATGCGTATACACTAATTTATATGTTGATTCTTTTAAAACTAAAAAGCGTAACAAAGCATTAGCACTTATGATAGTTTCCTTAGAGAAAGATTTAGGAGAGATAAGAGAGAGAGAGAGAGTCCTCCATTAGCAATGACTTAAGAGAGAGAGAGTGTGTTTGTGTTGAGAGAGAGAGAGAGAATTTGTGTTGAGAGAGAGAGAGAGAGTCAGTTTGGTGAGAGAGAGAGATGTTTAGAGAAAGAGAAATGGGACTTGACCAAGAAAGTGGCTAGTCTTACAAGTGAGCTCTAGACCTCCATGGACACTCGAAAGAAACTTGAAGACCTTTTACCCCAGCTTACTCATGACCTTGAGATAGCCTGGGAGGTCAAGGTAAAGATAGAGGATAGATTTGGAAATATTCTCCTCGCCCCTACTTTAGGTTTTGGTGAAAGGCATGGAATTGGTTTTGATAGTGCCTCTACGTCCAATGTGACACTAGAACCAGTTCCCGAGTTTACTACGAATCCATATGGCCATCACCAAAAACCCCGAAGAAGAGTTCGACCAAGAAAAGCAAACCAAGTTCGACCAAAGACTATGTACTTCTGTACCTATTACAAACCAAGAAAAGCAAACTAAGGCCCACCTTACGGAATTTTTCTAGAGTTTGGGTCGGACACGACGTAAATTTGCTCCACCACGTGTCACTAGTGATTTTTTAAGTCTTAGAGAGCAGGTTGAGTTTCTAGTCGCCAGTTCTTAGAGTCTAATAGAAGAGTTCCAATAGATTTCTATGCCATCAGCGGACCCTCCTAATATCCCGACTCGAGCCAACAATGACGAGGGAAAACAGAAGGTTACCTCATCTTGGGTACCTAAACTCGATACAAAAGCCCTTGTTATTTAAGTTTCTCTCAAAGCACATAACACTTATCAGTGGTACTTCGATAGAGGGTGCTCTAGGAACATAATAGGTGATGTCTCATTTTTTACCTACCAAGAGGATCGCAAGGAAGGTAAAGTCACCTTTGGAGATGGGAGAAAATTTATCATAGTAGGATGAGGTACAGTAGAGATACCAGGATTTCCAAAGCTAGAGGATATTTTTTACGTCAAAGGTTTGAAAGAAAACCTTCTCAGCATTAGCCAGTCGTGCGACGCTGACTTTACAGTAAAGTTTGACCAGAATGAGTGCAATGTTTATGATCAAGCCGGTAAACTTCTATTGCAAGGGGTGAGGACTGAAGATAATTGATATGATATTGTGCTCAAGTCCTCATTTGTCTGCAACTTCCCCATGATCACTACTATGGATTTGTGGCATCAACGTCTAGGTAATGTGAATTTTAGAGATTTAGATAAATTAGCTAAAAAGGACCTAGTACGTGGCTTTCCATCACTTGGAAATCCGACTTCCGCGATTTGTGGACCTATTAGATGGGAAATAAAGTTTGTAGCCCCCACAGGAAGTTGAATTCCATTTCTTGAGTTTATACACATGGATCTAATGGGTCCTACTCGTACTAAGAGTTTAGGTGGTAAGAGGTATATCCTTGTGATGGTAGATGATTTATCTCATTATTAGATTGTAGGTTTTTTGAGAGAGAAATCCGATGTTGTGGAATTTCTAACGACCAAGTTTCATGTCCTACAAAATCAACACGGAGTCACTATCAACAGAATATGTAGTGACAACGGCATTGAGTTTAAGGAAGATAAATTAGATCTTTACTGTAATAGCCTCGATATCAAACATGAATTATCGGTCGTGAAGACTCCTCATCAAAATGGGATTATTAAGAGGAAGAATCGGACGATTCAGGATATGGCTAGATCTATGCTTCTAGGTCGTAGAGTTGCTAGGAGATTTTCGACAGAGGTGGTGTCTACTGCATGCCACATGATGAATAGGGTTTATCTTCATCCACACACATTTAAGATGTCCTACGAATTGTGGACTAGAAAGAAGCCCAACCGTCTTTAGGAGTAAATGCTACATCCTAAGGGATAAAGATCAATTAGGAAAGTTCAACTCCGGGAGAGACAAGGAAATACTGTTAGGATATTCATCGACCTGTAGAGAATATCGAGTTTTTAACATGAGTAAGTCTAAGGTTATGGATTCAATGAACGTCACCGTGCAAGATGATGAACCACCGGCGTTTGTTGATTCTAACCTTTTGTGTGAGGATCACGCACTTTCTACTGATGATCCCATTATGCCTCCCACACCCAGAGTGGATCATATTCTTGATTTAGGGGACACTCCTACTTGGGTTCAAAAAATTCATGATCATACTACTGTTCTAGGAGATCCCACACTAGGGGTCAAGGCTAATGCTCAACTAGAGAACATTATTAGCCATGCTTGCTAAACGTCCAAAGTCAAGCCCAAGAACTATAAGAAAGCACTCAAAGATGAACACTGGATATGTGTTATACAGGATGAGTTACTTCAGTTTAGAAAGAATGATGTTTGGGAACTGGTCCCCCAACCTAGTGAGACAAAAGTGATAGGTACCAAGTGGATCTTCAAGAATAAGATGGATGAGTTAGGTACCATTATCCAAAATAAGGCTAGGTTAGTTTCCCAAGGCTACACACAGATAAAGGTTATAGACTTTTATGAGACATTCGCTCCTGTTGCAAGGCTTGAGTCCGTTCGCTTATTACTCGCCATCGCATGTTATCTGTGCTTTAAGTTATATCATGTGGATGTTAATAGTGACTTTCTGAATGGCATTATACTGGAGGAGGTTTACGTGGAACAACCAAAAGGGTTTGAATACCCTAGGCACCCTGATCATGTATATTATCTGAGGAAAGCCTTGTATGGTTTCATGTAAGCACCCCGTGCTTGGTACGAGAGACCTACTTCCTATCTCTTTGCCCGTGGCTTTTAGAGAAGGGGAGTTGATATGATGTTGTTCGTCAGGAGAGATGATCGTGCTATTTTTGTTGCCCAAGGCTATGTGGACAACATAGTCTTTGGATCCACGTGCTCCCAGCTTGCTCACCACTTTGGAGAGGAGATGAAGAGTGAGTTAGAGATGAGCATGGTAGGTGATCTTACTTTCTTCCTTGGTCTCCAGATTCGTGAGCTAGAGTATGGGATGTTCATCTCCCAATCCAAGTATTCTAGAGACCTTGTAAATAAATTTGGTTTAGACTCCACTAAGCACGCGCGTACACCGATGAGTACCTCAACAAAGCTTAGTAAGGACACTTTAGGAAAAGACGTAGAGCAAACCTTGTATCAGAGTATGATAGGTAGTCTTATCTACTTGACTACCATTTGTCTCGACATCGCCTTTAGTGTTGGAGTCTGTGCACGATATCAGGCATCCCCAAAAGAGTCACACTTACTCGCTCTTAAATGTATTATCAAATATGTGAATGGGACTCTCTCCATTGGCATTTGGTATTCCATTGATACCAATGACCGTTTATTCGCCTATTCGAATGCCGATTGGGTCGTGGATGTAGGATCACTTATGGTGGGTGTTTCTTCTTTGGTTATGCTATTATCTCTAGTTAGAGAAAGAAGAAAAACTCCATCCCTTTGTCCACTGTGGAGGCTGAGTACATAACCGTCGGGAGTTATTGTATGAAACTTCTATGGATGAAGCAGATGTTAGAGGATTATGGGATATCATAGGACACCATGACTATCTCATGTGATAACACGAGCGCGATACACTTATCCTGTAATCTAGTTCAACATTCGCGCACAAAGCACATTATGATACGCGAGCACTTTATTCATGAGCTTGTCGAAGAAAAGGTTATATCCTTAAGTTTTATATCTACCGACCTCCAGTTAGCCGATATTTTCACGAAGCCTTTAGATGCCCTTAGATTCGAGAGTCTTAGGAAGCCTTTATGCATTTTCACAATTGATTGAGGGGTGGTCATCCAGTCTAGAGTAGGATGCATTTTTCATGTTCATATCATTTGATTCCTATCTCTAGATTGTATAATTTGTATCATTTTTTTTTGTTTTATTATTTTTTGAAAAATTGAAAAAATCCAAAAAGATTTTATTTTTTTTGAAATTTTTTAGAAAAAGTCAAAAAGATTTTCATTTTATAATTTTTTTTAAAACACAAAAAGAGTTTTTTTTTTGTTTACACCATTTATGGATGAACATTTAAGAAAGCCATAGTCATAACGTCATTCCATATTCCACGTGACTGTTTGATAGTGATTTGAGATGCTATATCATTTCATCCATGTGCTTTACATTGTTTTGGAGTCATTGAGATGTGATTAGTGATATGTTCTGCATGTTTGTCTCTGAGTATTGTCTTGTCTATCACATATTATCTTGAGTATTTCCATATCAATTATGCCTATACAACCACCAAAATGCGATAAAACTTGACAAGATTGTAGTGCATGTAAAAATCGTTTACCGTGAGGATTTAATTGCAACAAAATATGAGGAGTGAATCATGGGAAAGGGTTGCGAGAGTTCAAACTTAACTTGTCGTGAAAGCCATCGTTTGAAAAGAGATAAAAATAAATAATAAATAAAATATGCCAAATTAAATGGACCAATAGGTTTTAGTTTCATCACCTCAAAAGAAAACTATAATGCATAATTATTTATGAGGGAATTTGGATGGAAAAAAATGTAAAACGGGTTTGCACGTCCTTGAAAGTCATGAAAAAACGTTACAACATTTTGGACATTAATTGTGTAGAAATCACTTTGAGCTTTGATTTGTTGATTTTATTGAGTCAATTTCTTTTAATTTCACCATTTTTTACACCAAAGGAAGATGCTGAGTTCATTTGTTAGGAATATCCAACACTCATCGTGTACATATGTTATGGTTGTATATATTAATTTTCCTATCGAATTTGTCCACATCCCTACATTTCCGCTATCACCGACTTGGTTGTTTTGGAGTTCTTTCATGGTGTGATTCTTTGTTGTATATTTTGTGAGAATTTTTTTTGAAAAATTCAGAAGTGAAAGTTTGATTACCTTATGACATTATCCATATGCATTGATTTATATTCTTCATATCTGTCCATTTGGGGACATCATAAAAAGGATGAGAACGAATTATACGGAAGAATTTTTTTAATAGTGATTTGATTAGCATTAATTGATATTTATTTATTCTTATCATTACACTTCAAACTGTTGCGCGTCACGGGCATTGTTTCTTGTCTTGTGTATAGGAACTTAATTGGGGATTATTTTTTCACAACCTGATGATGATAAAGAAAGTTTGGAAAATTAGAGATTTGAAGATGTTAAAGTTTGTTTGAAGACATGTCATTTTGTATTTCTACTTTTTGGATTTAGTGGGGATATTAAATTGTATGTCATTTGGATACATAATTTGGATTTTTTATGTGTGTACCGGCATAGATATAGGGGGAGATTTGTAACGACACGATTTTATAAATATTCGAGTTAGAATTTAAGAAATTTCTGTTTATCCTTGATTACAGTTAGTATGTTTGATACCGCTACATTCGACACATCAACATGATCATCCATGACGGCCTTGATCCGAATCCTCACATCCATCATCTTCATATGTGCATCATGTAACATGAAACATGCTCTTCAACCGTTCTCACTACTCCACTCACGATTATGATAAAATAATTTATTTGGAGTTTATTATTCACATAAATATTTGGGAAGTTTTTATAAAATATTTTTAAAGGTATGGAACGTTTTTACTTGAGAATGAGAAATTTTCTAACTGTAGAGGTGAAGGGAAAAAATCTTGCTGATGCCGTTCAAGCGAGATTAGTTGGTCGTTCGCGTGAAAAATCCATCTCGCGCGAAGTCGTTCGAGTGACGTGGTTGTCCATTCGAGCGACACCTGTAATTCGTTCGAACGATGCGCCGCCTCAATTTCTATATTTAAAGTAGTGCCCATTCTACATGTTTGGCACTGTCGTTTCTACATTTATTTTTTCCCAGAATGAGACTTCATTTTTTCAAGGTTTGATGCCTTTTTATTCACAAAACCTTACCTAACATTTGTGTGAATCTTTAAACCCTAAATATTGTTCAACTCATCTTGGAGTAATCTTGTGGAGAAGAAGGGTCTTTATCTACTGCTGAAATTGGAGTTCTTTTGGTACCTCTTGCTGACAACACTGACGATGATGAACCGATGCCTACGGGTATTCATGCGTCAAAATTATATTTTTCTGTGATTGTAAGTCGTCACATATTATAGTGAAACAAATGCTTTTCCCCCTTTGGGGGATTTTTTCTCATATTGTGATTAACTTTTCATGCTTGGTTTGATTTATTTAGTCTGTCACAATTGGTTTGCAAGAGTTAGGATTTTTGGGATTAAAAATTGAAATTTAATTAAACAAGTTAATCGTTGATTGTTGGTGCACTCTCAAGTCCCCGAAAATGTTCGCGACCTAGAAGATGGTCACTGGATCCATGTTCTATTAGTTTCACAAGGGGGTTTAACGTTTCCTCCTAATCCTTTGTTTTTAAATTTTTTCCAATACTTCAACATAGTTCCTGCTCAATGTTCTGCAAACGTGTGGAAGATTGTTAATGGAGTTCATAGGATAAACCAACTTTATGGCACCAACTTAGGATTAGTTGAAATTTGTTATTGTTATTCTTTCTCTCACACTAGTGGCGGTCTTTTGTACTTGAAAGAACGAATTCCTGATAGGGTGTTGGTAAAAAATTTACTTGATTCCCATAAAGACTATTGGTATGAAGGTTTTATTGCAAGAAATTGGCAATTTCCTCCCCAATCAGTGGGCATGAGGTACATGGGACCTCGGATTCTACCTTTGGGGAGGAATACATAGGTTATTATCTCCATCTCTGTTTTATTGCTTATTTTCCTTCCTTTGTGTGAATTCCTTTGGATATTTCCTTCTTTTTTTAGTGAAAGCGAAGAATCAGGAGCCTACTCTTCGCGAGATTCGAGATGCTAAACTTATGAAAGCTTGGAGGATTAGAGATACTATTGCTAAAAAAGAACATCCCAGGTCTATTACTTTCTTACTAGAATATAGGAATACTAGTTCCTTATTTATTGCTCACCCAGTAGACACAATCCCTCATCCAGAGGTTCCAGGAGAAGAAGTTGGTGGTACCTCTGAACCCATTGAGGTAGAGGATGAGGAAGAAAGTAGCTCGGGGGAGGATCTGGTAGAAGGGAGTGGTGAAGTTGAGAATGGCGAGGAAGAGTCCATTGAGGAAGATATGGCCCTTATGGGGAGAAGAATCTTAATCTAAGATGATGATGATGATGATCTGCTATCCAACATGATGAACTTCCTCAAGCAGAAGGCTGGAGACTCTATTAGGACTTCCAATGTGGTGGCTCAGGAGAGGGAGATGGAGAGAAAGAAGAGAGAAAATGAGGAGAAGCGCGCGCGCGCGCGCGCGAGAGAGAGAGAGAGAGAGAGAGAGAGAGAGAGAGAGGGGGGGGGGGAGAAGAGAAAAGAGAGAAGAAGAAAAAATAAGGGCACATGCCTCAAAAGTAACTTCTGTTGTTGCTATTGAGGGAGTCTCGGTAGCTATTGCTCCTCAACATTCCCCTTTACAGCAGGAGAAAGTAGTGCTTGTGGCTAATCACGAGCGCTCATCGAGCATGGGGGAGACTAGTTAGCCCTCAAGTCTACCCAAGGTCTTTCTTTAGTAAGCACTCCTTTCTCTATACTTTTTTTTTATGTTTTCCTCAAATATTTCATGCTTATCCTGTGTCTTTTCTGTTTGGAAGTTTGTCTCTGACTATACTGTGTTGCTCCATGCTCGTGTTGAACTCTCGAGGGGAAACTCAGAGCTAGATGAAGCTATAAATTCTTTCTAGAAGGCCCTTGCTGACATGAAGGCTACCTTTAACAAGGAGAGGGAGCAGTCTATTATAGAGCGGGGTGAAGTCTGCAAAGCTTACAGTGTCCTGATTACAGACAACTAGCAGTGGCAGAGGCAAATAAGGGGCTGGTAACGAAAGTGGACAAGCTGAAGGAGGAAGCAGCGACCATTTGGAAAAGTGGATATAATGAAGTTTGGGATGCAGTGTTTGACAACGCCAAATTTCTTATCTTCGACAATTATATTTAAAAAAAAGGTTGGGATTAAGCCTTCACTACTGCAAGAGTTACTACTGACTCCTCCCTTTTCTCCCAGAATCATCATAGTCGCAATCGTGTTGAAGAGTCTCCTTTTGCCCACCCAGATGCTCAGGATGGCATAGAGCCCATTACTTCTTCTGATAGAGGAGGTTAATGTCCCAGCTGGAGGAACTTCCCCAGGTGCTGGTAAAGGTAAGGTTCCTGTCGACCAGGCTGCTGCCAAATGGAAAGGGCTCTCCACGTCTAACCAGGTTGAGGCCTCCTAGGGATTTTAGGCTCTCTTATTCTTGTTTTTCTGCTGTATTTGTTTGCTTTTTTCCATCACTTGTACTGACATGTGCCCTTTTATTTAATGAAAAGTAAAGTTTTTGTTTCATTACTGATTCTTGCTACTTTTGTTACTTATTTGATTGGATGAAGCTCATTGATTTAGGCGATTATATTCTTGCTAACTCCCACGTAGGCCAGATTCTTGGTCCGAACATAAGAGCTCAAGCGCGCCGAGCTTTTATAAGGATCGATAAATCCCTGAGGAAGATAAACCTGGATTACAAAGATCAATCTGAGTTAATTTTTAATCTCAAAGATAGGATTGAGGAAATGGAGAGAATTGGTGCTTCTATGCAGGAGGAGATGGACGACTTAAAAGCAAAACTTTTGAATGTGTCCGCAATCAACCAGGTAGGGGTGTTATTGTAAAGAGAAAATGATGCTCTAAGAAGAGAAATTTCTCGTCTCAGAGAAAATACTCCATCTGGTCATTCTCTGGTGTTGCGAGGCTCCTCCTCCTCATCTGCTGTAGTTGCTCACACAGACAATCAAGTTTCTAAGAGAGAGATTTTTTAGATAAAAGAGGATGTTCGGTGAGCTTACATGACTGTTGTTGGTCTTAAAAGGGGTGTCACACGATTGAGACAGTTATTCCAAAAGGGTCCTCGATAGGTGTGGGCTATTAGTTATGACCAAGGTTAGACAGATGCCACAGTAAGACTAAAAGAGGTCGAAGAACTTGTTTTTTCTAAGGGATGGCTGAACATTCTTAAGGAATTGAAATTTCCTAAGGAATTTGCCCTGTGGTATAAATATCAGACCCTTCGCTCATTTTCTCTGCAAAATCCCTTATCGAGGGATGTTCATTGGATTCCAATAGATGATATCCCTGTGCAGCTTCTAGAGCCACACCCATAGGGCTTTGAAGAAGACTTAGTTCTTCATCCTAATAATGGTCGGAGAGCTCGAGTAGCGGACTACCTTGCTCGTCGTGCTGGGCCATCGAAGGTCTTTAAGTATTTTTTGGTCTTTGGATGTAAATGTAATCATATGATTCTTAATGATAGATACAATTGCTTATTTATGTCTTGAGCATTTGCTCACTAACATGTATTAACCTTATTTGTTGATTATTTGTCATTAGTGTTCGACCAAGAAAGTACTTGATAGATCTAATCAACCTACTGTAATCTCATAAATTTTTTATGTTTTTAGGTGGGAATATTGCTTAGAAATGATGCGTATTGAGGTTTGATCAAGAGATATTAAATAACCAAGATATTCAGAATGCGTATTGATTAAACAAGGTTAATGGGTCATCCGCCCGAACATGATTTTTCAAACAACCTAAGTTGACCACCAACCTTGAGTTAGTTTAATTGCCTAAGGATCCCCTATAGGTCTTTTATTGTGCCAGAGCAACTCAAGAGGTCAATTGTGTTTTCAACAAATACTCGAGGAAGGTTAATCGTAAACCTTGATTTATGTATATTTTAATTTTGAATATAATAAGTATATCACACTATTGCAAACATAGGAACTGTATTCCTTGACTGGAGAAAGTTGATCAACCTACTGTAATCTCGAATCTTTTTTTTTTTTTTTGGGGGGGGGGGGGGGGGCATATTGCTTAGAAAGGATGCGTATTGAAGTTTGATCAAGAGACGTTAAACATACAAGATGTTCAGAATGCGTGGGCCAATTGACCTTTATTGAATAAAATGGTAAATAAAAGGAAGCATTAGTTTGTAAATGAAAATTTACCTAAGCTAATGATGCTGAAAAATAAAAGATATAAAAGTCTAAAATTAGAACTTCTTAAGGTTGGTTGCATTCCAAGCCCTTGGTATCTCCCTGCCCTCCAGTGTTTCTAAGTGATAGGCCCCCTGTAATTCTTCTCTTATTATCTTGAAAGTTCCCTCCCAATTTGGTCCCAGCTTTTCGTCTGATGGTCTTACAACACTGTCGAGGACTTTCCTTAGGATGTAATCCCCTATTAGAAATTTCCTCGGATTAACTTTTTAATTGCATTATTTGGCCAATTGTTGTTTGTAAGATGCCAACTTGACTAGTGCCAGTTCTTGTCACTCATCAGCTAAGTCAAGTTCAGTGAGTAATCCTTCATCATTGAGGCCTTGGTCTACCAATGTGGTCCTTGTATTAGAGAGTCCTGCTTCTAGTGGGATGACTACCTCCATTCCATAGGCGAACTCGAAGGGGGCTTCTACCATTACTCTCATAAGAGATGTATGATAAGCCCATAAAACGTGAGGTATCTCGTCTACCCAGGCATCTTTGTCTCTTTCCAACCATTTTTTGAGTCCATCAATCATTGTCTTGTTGGAAGCTTCATCTTGACCGTTGCTTTGGGGACATGTTACAGAACTAAAGTGGTTCTTGATGCCATGCTCATTACAAAAGTCTTGAAAGAAGCCAATTTTGATCTACGTGCCGTTATAAGTAATGATCATCCTTGGCATCCCAAAGTGGGTGATGATTTTCTTCGATATGAACCATGTCATATCAGAGTCTCAGATGTTTATGAGTGGTTCTCCCTCTTCCCATTTGGTGAAGTAGTCAGTGCCAACCAAGAGATACTTAGAATTTCCAGATACAGTAGGCAGAGGCCCTATAATATCCAAGCCCCACTAGGTGAACGACCATGGGTTGGTTAATGACTTGAGGTCGGTAGCTGATTAAAGGACCATACGGGAGTTTTTATGGAACTTTGACACTTGCAGACATAAACTCCAGCATCCTTCTGCATATACGGCCACCAGTATCCTTCCTTGATCACTCAGAAAGCTAATGATCTCCCTCCTGTATGACTCCTATAAATGCCTTCATGAAGTTCACTAAGAACCTACTCGACATCCTCTAAGTGAACGCACTGGGGTAGGGTCTAGTGAAAGATTTTATATAGAGTTTTCCTTTCAGAGATAAGTAAAAGCGAGCAGCCTTGACTCTTATCTGGTGCGCCGATCTCTTATTGCCTGACAGTGCGTCACTCCGTAAAGAGTTATAATGAGATCTGTCTAACTGGGTGCCTTTTCTATGTGTAGGACTTGATCTACGACTATCTGGTTGATGCTTAGTTACGCGAGGAATTCTATCTGAATGGTTCTCCTTCAATCGGAGTAAATGGAGGAGCTTAGAGCTGCTAGGGCATCGACGTGGCTATTCTGCCCCTAGGGAACTGCTGAATATCAACTCTATCAAACTTTTCCTTAAGTCCCCTTACAACAGCGAGGTAATCTTCCATACTCTCATCATTGGCGCTAAAGTCTCCACTTATCTGCTTGGACGCTAAATTTGAATCGCCAAATACCCGAAGGCTTTTTTCCCCTAGCAATTGTGCTTTGCGCAAGCCGACGATCAGTGCTTCATATTTCGCTTCATTATTGGAGGCTTCAAATCCTAGCCTAATCACTTGTTAGAGCACAATCTTCTCTAGGGTAACTAATACAATGCCAACTCCTGTCCCTTGGAGTTGAAGGCTCCATCTACGTAAAGGGTCCAGTCGAAGGTTTTTGCTTCCTCTTCTGTTGGTTACTCAATTTCTAGCTGGGAAGTAGGTTGATTCCCCGTGAACTCGGCGATAAAATTTGCTAGAATTTTCCCATTAATTGTTGTTATTGGTTAAAAGTGGATATTGAATCTTCCCAACTCTACCGACCACTTTAACAGTCGCTCGGAGAGGTCAACTTTCCTGAGAACAACTTTGAGGGTGTGTGACGTGATCATGATGATGGAATGAGCCTCAAAGTAATGCTTCAGCTTCCTCGAGGCTATTACAAGGCATAAGAGAGCTTCTCCAAGGGAAAATAACGTTGCTCTGCATCTAGGAGCATTTTTTTTGCGTAATAGATCGGGTGTTGGCCTCCTTCCTTCTCGTATACTAAGGCGAAGCTCACAGTGTGGTCTGACACATAAAGATAGAGATATAAGGGGTCACCTTCACTTGGGATCACCGGTAAAGGTGGATTACTTAAGTAAGACTTGAGCTTTTCCATGGATTTAGAGCAGTCATCGTTCCATACTAAGCCCTTATCTTTCTTCAAAAGTTTGGAAGAATGGTTGATAGAGCTCCGAAGACTTTGAGATGAAGCGGTTGAGTGCGATAAGCATGTCGGTAAGCTTCTGGACATCTCTAATTGTCTGAGGGGGCTGGACTTTTCCGATGGCGTCGATTTTATTAGGGTTTGCTTCAATACCTCTTTTGCTGACCAGGTATTTTAGGAACTTTCTTGACTTGAAACCGAATGAACACGTGCTAGCTTTACGTTTTATACGGTATTTTTTTAGGATCTCAAAGGTTCCTTCTAGGTCTGAGAGATGTTCTCCCTTGAGTTTAGTTTTGACGAGCATATCGTCGATGCATACCTCTATTATTTCTCCCATTTGTTTATTTAACATCCTAGTGACCAGCCGATGATAAGTCGCTCCTTCGTTTTTAAGGCCGAACGACATGACTTTGTAATAATATAACCCAATAGGCGTTATGAAGGAAGTCTTATCTTGGCCTGGCTCATAAAGTGGGATCTGGTGGTATCCGAAGTAAGCTTCCAGAAAGCTCATTCTTTTATGCATTATAGTGGCATCAACCAACTGATCTATTTTTGGGAGAGGAAAACTGTCTTTCAAACAGGCCCTGTTGAGGTTGTTAAAGTCAATATATACTCTCCAGCTTCCGTTGATTTTGGGTAATACGAGTGGGTTGGATAGGCATATGGGTAATTATACCTCCCGATTGGAACCTGCATCCATTAATTTTCCTATCACTTTATTTAGTGCCTTCGTCTTTTCTGGGGCTGTTCGGCGAGCCTTCTGAGTGACCGGTTTAAAAATTGGGTCGACGTGCATTCGATGGCATACAACTATTTTATCTATCCCAGACAGCTCGTATGGTTCCTAAGAGAAAACATCCAGGTTGCTCCGGAGGAACGTGAGCTCCTATTTTTCTTGGTTGGTGAGGGAGGCTCCGATCAGAAACCTCCTTTCAGGTAGGTTAACTCGAGCTGTAACTTCTTCCAAGTCTTCCACGACCCTATTTGCGGGGTGGACCTAGGTTTCCTCCACCCCTGGTCGGCCGTACCATAATTGTTATTTTGAAGGCAGCACGCCTTCTTGGGCTTCCTCCTGGACTTTCCTCTCGTCTATCTTCTTTTCATGTTTGGAGAGGATAGCTGCGAAAAATCATTTTCTTGCCACATCTTGGTCGCTACGGATCTCGACCACCCCCAATATGTTATGAACTTGAGTTTCTAAAGACATGAGGATGGAAAGACCTTCATGGCATGGAGCCAGCCCCTGCCAGAATGGTGTGATAGGGGGATTCGATATCTACTGCCAAAAACCGGATCATCTTAGAAATACTTCATGCCCTGGCGGGCAGGACTATCTTGCCCAGTGGCATGGTTATCTTTCCTGCAAAGTTGACCAACGGAACGATGGCCTCTTTAAGGTATGCAATATTCAACTTTATTTTGTGTAATAATTCTAGGTACATCGCATCAAAAGAGCTAGCTTGGTCGACGAGCAACCTATCGATATCCCAATTAGCTATCCTGAGTGTGATGACCAATGCGTTATGATGAGGGATTCTCACCCCAACTAGGTCATATTCAGTAAATACAATGTGTTTGCTGTATGTCAATGCTTCACGGCCTGAGTCTTAGTGGGGTATATTTGAAAGGTTTTCATAACGGCAGTAAGTTTCTTAACTTCTAGCTGAACATCGTTTCCTTGTACTTGCTTGAGGTCTGATGCCCCATGAATTACTGCGAACTCATGGCATATCTCATCCTCGAGGATATTGTCTGGATTTTGGTCGCTATTGGTTGGGACTTTGTCTTACTTCTTGTCCATGAACTCATTGAGATGACCATATTGGGCAAGCTCCTTGAGAAGAGATTTAAGTGCTTTGCAGTGTTTAGTCATGTGATCGCCCTCTTTATGGAACGCACAACTCAGTGCGTTATTGGATCTCCTCTCATTTTCTTGGGCCACTTGAAAAATTTCTCTTCCTTGATCTTAGAGAGGATTTTGTATATCGGTTCCTTGAATACTGTGTTAACAGTGGGGAATGCTTTTGAGGTCTCATTCTTGTTGATGTTTTTAGTACCATTCCTGCCCCCATTGTTGTTTCCTTTCTTCTGGGAATCATTCTTATGTGTCCATTTGTTTTTCTTTGCGCGACCACTGTCCCCTACAGTAAGATGTATTACTTTGGCGTATTTTTCAATATGGGCCATTAGGTCGTCGTTGGAATTAGCCTCCTTCTAAATTAGGGATTGGTGCAGTAAGGAAGTTCTTAGAAAGTTGATCTTGAAGGACGCTACGACTACCTTCTCCAAGCATTCCTGCATGTCATTAAAAATCTCCCAGTACCTCTTGGCATACTCCCTGAGGTTCTCATGTGGTTTTTTTCTTCATTATGATCAGTGTATCCATCCGCTTGGGGTGGGAGCTACTGGTAATGAATCGTGTTGTGAATAATTCATCCAGATCTTTAAAGCTCTTGATATATCTATGTGGAAGCCTCTTGAATAATTTTTGGACTACGTCGTGCAGGTTAGAAGGGAAGGTGTGAAACATCAACGCGTCATTGTGGCTCCACAGGGTCTTGGCCTACTTGTACTACCGGACATGATCGATAGGGTTAGTTTTTCCATAATAGATCTTGAATCTAGGGATTGTGAACTTCTTGGGGGGCTCTTCTTCTTCTATTTCCCTTGAAAAAGGGGACTTCATCTGGGTGTTAAAAGATCTTCTGGATATCTCTCGTGTGGATCTGTCCCCTCAGTGGGATAGGTGCTGATCCATCTCCCTAAGGACCAAACTCCTGATTTCATCATTCTATCAACCAGGACTCCCACGGCGTCTATAACACCCCGTATTTTTATAATTTTTAAATATAGGATTAATTGAATTTAATTTGAGAATTAGTTAAGAATTAATTCAGATTCAAATAAATATTAACTAGCAAGATAAGGGTTAATATTTATTTATGTGTATTATGTTGAATATTACTGAGCAAATAAAGTAATATTTGATTATGAAATTAGTATAATTGTCGCGAGTGGAAAAAATACGACATTTACGAAAATTAAGTCGGGACGCGCGTGTGAGTCGTGTCATGACTAATTTAAAGAAATTAGGAAGTAAATTAATTATAAGTATTCCTGATAGTCATTTCGAGTGCACCAACGTGTCCGGAAGGGTCGAGATAGTCAGAATAGTCTACCCAGGGATTTAGTTTGGGTCATGGGACAGTTTTAGGCCAAACCGGCATCCTAAGAGGGTGTTTTGGTAATTTCAATTTTCGGGTAATTAATATGCACGAAAATTAAAGATAGAATATATCTTATATGTGAGTCCAATGAGGGTTTTTATTCACAAGTTTCAAGGGAGACCCACAGAGGGTGAGGGAGATACAAACCACGGAACTAAGGCCTAGAACCATTACCTTGCAACACCAGGACCACCACCGTGTAGATCGGGGAATGAGGAACACACCCATACCACCTACATCAACGGATCAAACCATCACAATCAAGGCAAATGTTTAATTCTTCCTTACTTTTAGCAATAATTGTGTTCATGTTAGAATAGGGATTAAACTCATGATTTAGAATTGAATTAGGTGGATTTAGAGAATTTAAATCATATGTTAGGACTAATTTTGATAAAAGATTGAATCCCTATGCATGTATAATAGGAATCTCAGAATTTTAATGTAATATGATGAACGAATCTGAGCTTGATTTAAAGATTGTGCATGAAATTAAAGAACTAGGGTTTCTTATAGATTAATTGGGGATTTCAAAATTTATTATTGATTGATGATGATTTGAGGATATTAAGATGTTAGAAATTGAGTATACATGTTGGGTTATCAATTAGTATAGTTGTATTGGTGTTTGGGTAAACTCTATAGAGGATTGGAGGTTTGGAAATGGTGAAAATGGACGTTTTAGAGGTTACGGACAAAACTGGTAGAACTTGTTCGAACGATCTAGTGAAGTCGTTTGAATGACCTTGTTCGAACGAGATTAAGAACGAGAAGAACAAAAATTCAGAGTTAAGTTCGTCCGAAGTTTGTTCGAACGACCCCATTCGAACGACAATCTGGGCATTGCTAACGAGATTTCGGAACTCGGAATTTTTCCCGACTTCACTTCAAACGATACGTCTTAGCTAATTCAAAAGAGAGGGATTTTTCTACGATAAATAGTACCATAGATTAATAGTGAGGGACTTGGGTACACTACTAGAAGAGACTCACATGGTTGAATCATGTTACGTAAGGTGCGATAGAGAGAATAAATCGTAAGCTGTAGTATACCTTAAGTTTTAGAGAAACACATACTATATATGAACCTACGTTCGTGTTGTGTGTATACCAAATTATATTAATCGGTGGTGTGAATACCTATACTATGTTTGATTATATGCACTGACATACCTAGCTATTTGCTATCATGGGAGGTTTTGAAAATAATAGAGGGCATTCTTATCCTGATGAGCCTTCGGGGGGATTTTGGATTTGGCACCTCATAACATAGTATGTCGGTTGGATTGTCAGTTGTGAGAACGATGGCATTGAACCGTCATTTGGGTGCGTAGACTAAATGCCAAATACTATGTTTGCCTCCAATATGGGTGTTTGATTTTATAGTTCGTCGGAGATTTTCGAACCGATTGTCCTTATTAGAGTACGAGATGTACCAGGACTCGATAGCAGAGTATGCATGCACCGCAGCTGAGTCTAGGGGTGCGGTATTAGTATATGTATTATAGAGTGATATATATATATATATACTAGTGATGTTATCTACCATGTGATATTTGTAGATGATTAAGATGATGAAATCCTAAGTACCTTAAGATGTGAATACTTAACTTTAGGGTGATAACCCTTAAACGAATTAATAAATTTTGAAACTCTTAAATGCAGGCGTTTTGGGAATGCGGGATACTACTTCGAGATATAGTTAGTGGTGTAATCATATAAGCTAGTTAAATAAGATTATGATAATTAAATTGGACTAGATGTACTTAGGCGTGCACAATGGTTGAGAGGTGAGAATCTCATGTGAGAGTACAAAAATCTAACATGCACATAATACTTGCTTTAACGCAAATTTTAAATACTTGCTAAATTATTTCTACAACTCGAGCTCTGACCCGTCTCTTGCATATTTTATTCTCTTGTACTATTTATATCAGGTGTCCCACCACAGGGATGCCAGGCCTAGACGTTCAGACTGTTTGACGTGATGTAGTAGTTATGGTAGCTGCAGGTCTTCACGCTTAGATGCCTTCACTCTCATTACATTAAGTTCTCTCTAGACATTTTATTTAGGGCATGTATCGCCCATCCTTAGTTATTTTATTGGAGAGATTGTAATTCCTTCATTTTTCGTATTTAGTATTTAGTTGGATTCATTATATTAGTTTATGGTTTGAGACTTTGAACTGAAATGTTTTTATCCGGTCTTTTTATTTCAGCAGCTGATTCATATCCAATTTTTATTTTATTCATGTGTATGTTAAATGGCTTGTGTTTTAATAATTGGAATTTATTAATGGATTATTTTGGGTATAACTTAAAATGGAAAATGTTTTGACACTATCTTAATTATTTATTAGGTGATTAATAAGGTTAAAGGTTTTCAACAGTGATGCTAAGAATGAACCAACCGAACATTCTATTTTAATTTTAATAAAGGACTGATCACCCGGTATTTAATTGGGTGGGGTGTCACAACGTCGAGCTGGCTGTAGCCGTTTTGATCGACCATCCTCGGACCTATTCCTCTCACTTTTCCCTTGGTCATACCTAGGGTTCGTTCCTCGGATGTAAGACTCACTCAAACGAGGACTAAGAGTCCAATCATAGCATCATCTTGTATTTCTGTGGAGATCCCTCTCCATTCTTTCCAGTCACATTTGTAGGCGAGTATTATCCTCTTCTTGGCGACGAGTGGTTTCTTCTTGTTATCTAAGTCTGGCTTCATAGGCATTGACCAACCTAGAAATTTGTGTGGATATTGGTGGTCCATAGAAGGCTGCCTTTGCTGGCAAAGCCTTGGCTTTGGCTGGCGAACTTCAGACCTTAACCGGAGAGGGGCAGGTTCTTCCTGAACATCACTGGATTGAAGGATGTTACTGTTGTGGTGAGAGTGTTCTCGTAGGAATAACAGTCTTTCCCACAGACGACGCCAATTGTGCTATCAAAAAATATCACAATAGATGTTTTACGAAGAACAATCACAATCAAGTGAGAAAGTCGTATTTCACACACACAACACAACTATGTACGTGGTTCAGCAACTTGCCTATGTCCACAGAGAGGTCTACTGTTTTATTAAGTAGCTCTCAATATTCATGGTTACATTGCCTTATGCCCCAAGGCAGGGGTTACAATTTGTAGATGTAGAATTTTAGTTGTTCAAGTAACTCCACGATGCCCATGATGCTCCATGAATCCCTTGAATATCTCCACGAGATTATAGGGGATTGACTTGGTTTTGGGGGCGGTGTGGATTGCACATACTCGTAGTTGATTTTCATGATATGAGTTCGGGCATGTCTTTAAATTTGTGTGGTCAGTTCGACCATTATTCTGAGCCAAGAATAAAATTGGTCCCCACATATTAAGAAACTAAGTTGGGAAAAATCAATGAACCAATGGTGTATTTATTAGATATCATTAACCTCTAATACTATTGTATTAAAGGTATAGCTAGAAAGTAACCCACGTGATCTGCGGACGTGCATGTGTAGAACAAAATATAATGGAAGTAAATAATAAATATAAATAAATTCTCATAGATCAACGAAGAAAATATATTGAAATCAATTATGAAGTCGCATAGTAACATATTAACTGCAATACAAAGATGTCAATGAAGAAAGTTTCCTAAATAGAACACATAACTCAACTTTTATCGAAATTGTAAAACGTTCTAAGCCTACAATTAAGCACACGACGTAGTGATTCTTTAAATGAGAAAAAAATCTTAAGCAACCCATACGTTTTTATCTCCCTCAATTCTTGATCTATGTTCATTTTCCCCTGCAAATTAATGATAGTAAATTTTGATATGTATAGAATATTTATAAATTAATATATTGCTAAAATTTAAATTGTTGTATATAAATTAATAGATTTTAGTATACCTGGAAGATATGATTCTCTTTGACGATCTTATGTTGTTTCCTTCCTTGTCATTCGAAAATTCTAAAGAATGAGAGCTTGATTATTAAAAAATAAATAAAGAGAAACCCATCTTTTGGACCAATTTTTTTGTGACCCGTCATTTTATTTATATATATTAGTAGCATTCCATTGTCCAACTAAAATAGTGATCAAATGAGGTTATGATCGCTAATGCAATTCCTTGCTTATTTAGAAAGTATGTTGTAATTATTTCCTTTAGAGTTCATTTAAAATGCGATTGGTATGGCTAGAATTTATAAGACACCATTTCCTTCTAATTTTAATAGTTTAAATTTCCATTTTTTGTCTTCCTTGTTGCAATTAGTTTTTTTTATGGTTGCATATTATTTTATTGAGTTCTTTAATTTTTATGTTCAATACGACACTTAATTGAGGTTTACCCATTTTTGTGAGTTATCATATCCCAATGTGATTATAATCAAAATATTATATATTTTTGGGGTTTATAGATAAATTAAGCAAACAATTTGTAAGCATCTCAAAATAACTGTTTTTCTTTGGATTGGAACCATCATTATGACATAAATTTATGAATCTTCTCCTCTGTAACATCCTTCCTGCACCACCGGTTAAAACGATACAAAATGATTAAATAAATGAAAAATTCTATACAAAATTATTTAATAAATGGAAACGTTAGCATTGGAGGACGTTAATAATAGAGAAGAATAAATTTACACTGGAAAGGTTTTAGTGTTAAAACCCTGCTTGTCATTCTTGTTTTGTTTCACGTGTTAAGCAAAGAATGGGTAAGTAAGAGTAGTGAAAATCTTTACGAAAATGGGTATTTATACTCACCTTGTTTTCTTCTTTTTGGCTATGTTATGTATTCATGGCCTTCCTCACTGGTTTCTTGCATTACAAAACGCACAGGTTTCTTTTTCACCTCCTAACATGTACTATGTTGTTTCTCACTTTCAAAATATACCCTTTTTCATTTTCTCCAACTATATGTATGGTATTGAGAAAATACCCATTTGGAGAAAGTAGACCAAAAATGCTATTTTTGTCATAATTATTGGTTCCTATTTTAGTACATAATTTCTTGATTTGATGAAAGCATTGATAATTTGTTCTAATACTACCCCATTACCAAATTATGATATTCTATTTAGAAAAGAAATAGTCCTTAACTACTATGTTCAGAAGAGGAAAAGTGGACAATTTATTTGGGACGTAAAGAAAAGCAAGAGTATTAATTCAGAATGCTAGAAATTACTATGAGCTACATTCAGTAATAATCTCCAGCTATTCTACAATCAAGAATATGACTATGAGGAGCATATGAAACATGAATATTATAACAATCAGGAATATGAATGATTGGAATGAAAGTAAATATAGGCAAACCATGGGCAGGTACTTCTTTCCCAACGAATCCACTCTCATCCTTATCCATGTAATGTCTCTTGAATTTCTGTGCACGAACGAAGATGAATTTCATATAGGGAAGATTGAGGAGAAAATGTTTAGAAGTAAGAAAAATTAGGGGGGGGGGGGGGGGGGGGAAGAGAGGGATGATCTTTAGTCTCCCAAAAAAATATAAATGCAAAACTAAAGAGGCATATGAGGGACAGAGATTAACCCGTTAAAAGAAAATAATAGAAAGAAAAAAAATATTATTTTGTCCTTAATTGCAAGGTTTCACATTAACACCTCTAATACTATCATATTAAAGGTATAATATAGATGGCTAAGTTTGCTAATAATGTACTCAATCCTATTCATTACTTTAAATTTAGTAGATTCCTTATGTATGTATTTATATGTGGTTTTTGTTATCCATGATAACTAGTATGCAATCCACATGATGCGTGGACCGGTTATAAATAAAATTATTAGACTCTAAATGTAAAACGTGTGTAAAAAGTGTTCTTAAACTTCAAAAATCAAAGTGTGAGAGTAATTGTTTTTTAAATTATCACGTTAATGGATTCATCAATCTTATACAAATTACTGGAATAAAATGCATCTGCAAACAAAGTCTCAAAAATAGGTCAATATCAATAACTAACAGAATAATATGCAAAAAAAAAAGTTTTCACATAAAATTAAAGGTATTAAACCTATTACTATGTTCTTGCTAGAAAAGAATAGTGTGTACATCTATGATTTTCAGTAGAATAAAAATTTAAGAGTAATACATGAGTCAAATTTCATTCCTTTCATCTTCCTTCCAAGCCTATCAGAAGTGCAAGAAGGCATAAACAACACAATTCCCTTGATTTTCAAAAATACTAGGTTCAAGATAAGAGAGAGAAATATAGTAAGTATTAAAGGATCATTAACTCCTTTAATACTATCGTAATAGAGGTATTATATATATATATATATATATATATATATATATATATATATATATATATATAGAGAGAGAGAGAGAGAGAGAGAGAGAGAGAGAGAGAGAGAGTAACAAAACTTTACCCTCATACTGAACAAGGGAAAGCTCGTACATTACCTAACAAATTGAAGGATATAAAATAAAGTTAACTTAATAGGGGAAAAAGGAAAACACTTTACCCACCTACAATGGATCTTATATATTTTCATTATTTTTGCATATATAGTCACCAAAATTGATCTCACGTGATGCAATCACTAAAATCTAGACCTCGAGTCTTTGATATGTATAAGCCTAGAATGCAAATGCGAGTGGTTGTTTTTAATATACAACTAATATGAATACATCAATTTTCTAAACTAAATAAAAAAGGATTAATAAAGTTCCTAACCAAAATCAAACAATAAATCAATTCTTCAATTCCATCACTCACAACTGAAAATCAATTTTTTTAAATTCAAAATTGAAAAATTTAAAGTAGAGTAAACTGTTGTACCTCATGTCGAACCCCATCATAACGTATCTATAAAATTGATCCTCAATGAATAAAAATGAGATATAAACAAACCCTATCTGATTTAGCATTGAAAGAATAGAAGATTAAAAAAATATAAACATAGCAAACTATTATAGTTGATACACTTCCGATTATCAGATAGTTTGAGAAGATTTGGTATAATTCTTTCATTTCTCTTATCTTCCTTAATTCGATTTGCCATTTCCTACTCTAGAAACCAACCAAAATCCTAACTCACAACAACCAATACAACACAATTAATTGCAGATTCTATCAGAACTATCAACTACAGTAACAAAATTCCACAGCCTAAAATTAAAATATCACAGCATCAATCGAAATTCGAACTTGTGTACCATCAGATCTATACTAC
Source organism: Sambucus nigra (assembly GCA_949130495.1). Lineage (NCBI taxonomy): Eukaryota > Viridiplantae > Streptophyta > Magnoliopsida > Dipsacales > Adoxaceae > Sambucus > Sambucus nigra. The sequence goes on along the minus strand of OX422221.1, from coordinate 221,464,852 downwards.
TACAACTTCAACTAACGCATAAACAAATATATGGATACATATATTTGTATCGGAGTTTAGAAACTGACCTAATCGTGTTGATGGAGTAAAGATGATCTTTCAGAAGCAACGACTTTGCACAGCTACAGAGAGAAAGAGAAAGCCTTTGCTTTTTGTTAAAATGTAGAGAGATAAAGAAAGGATATGAATTAATATGCTTTTTTATTTAATTATTTAAACTTTTTCGGGGATATAGAGCGGGACTAAAAATGTGTTATAGTTTATAGTGAGATCATGCAAAGAAAAAATATTAATGTGATTATGGTTTGTGGAATATATAAAGGTAGTCAATGTAATCTAAAAGTCAATACTACACCAAAACTACCAACTTGTCACGGTAAAAAACCTTGAAAAGTCAAAATTTTCATGGTCAAAGACCTTGACAAGTTTGGGGTGATAAAGGTTATTGTCACAGACTTGTCAAGGTTAAAGTTTCTGACAAGAATTGAACTTGTCACGAACTTTGACCATGAAAAGTCTGTGATAAAAGAAAACTTATCACGGTCAAAGCCTTTGACAAGTCCGTGAAAAATAAATATTTATCAGGGATTTTGACCATGATAAGTTCTTGATAGGTTCCTTTGTCACAGACTTATCACGGCTGAAGCACCCTATATCTTTGATTCACTTGATTCTATACTATATAGGTGCTCATCTAGTTTGGAAATAGTGACAAAATTGAGTCATATCTTAGTCTACCAAAAAGCCCACAGACTCTACATATGAATTCCTCTAAAAGTACCTAAAGGTAGAACTCCAACATATTTATGTGTTGCATTCTTCATAATATAGGTGTGTGTGAGCTATATCCCATCAAAATGATTTTTTACGATTTTTGAGATATTTTAAATAACTTTAAGGAATTTTTAAAATAATTTTTAGAAATTTAAAATTGGATTTTATAATGTTTTGGGTTGTTTTATAATTTCTCTAAGTTCCTAAAAATTTTCTTGGGTAGAACCCAAAAGCGCTAGATAATATTGTGGGGGAAAATTTAATTTTTCAAACTTAAAAAAAATACATTTTTTTAGTCCATCGTAGCCTTACACGTGTTGGTCTTATATCGGTTGGATCTGTGTTTTCTCTTCCTCACATAACTGACACCTTATTTAAATCGTTGGATCAATCTTATCAATGGTCTGCATTTCTTCTAACTCGACCCAGTGTTAACTAATTCAACCAATCAGAGTGTTTTTAAAATCAGTACAAAGACAACCGTTAGATTTACATCGATCATTTGTTTTCAATCTTGGCCATTGATTTTCCATGACCTTCCATAGATTTCCATGCTCTAGTATAAGTAGAAGCCATATGTGCAACATTCACAATCTTTGCATCAAGTCGCCTCTGAGAAAAAAAAGGGAGAGAAAGAAAAAGAGAGAGAAAAGGAAAACCCTAAACCAACTTCGGCCAAATTCTCACCTGAAAATCTTTGTGTGAGTCGGGTTAGTTCGAGTTTTGAGAAGATCCATCCTCTCTAGTTCTTAATCTCTTTTCCAACCAAGTCACGAAGTCCTAATCTCATTTTCTTTCATAGAAAGTTAAGATTTGAGACTCTGTGATACATATCACGTAGATATTACTGAGTTTGATTTCTTCTTTCGAGAAATCTCTATTTTATTGGTTGTTTTTAAACCTTTATGTCACTTTCAAAACCTAAACCAACAAAATCATTTCTTATTTCAGTTTTTGAGAATATCTAGACTTAAATCTAGTTAAGATCTTGATTAGGGATTTACACTTTCATATATTTCACATTTTGTGAAATAACTGTATATTTTTTAATAAAGAAAGTGTCTAGGATCTTGGCTCTTTTATATAGCAAGATTCCCTCTTGATATGTGGATAAAATTAAACATCCAAAGTCTAAGAGTTTCGATCAAACTGAGTTTCAAAAATTTCTTTTGCATATTAGAACTATGTTCGTAATTTGATAATCATTATGTCTGTAATAAGTGTGTGTGAGTTGCATGCATGTGTTAGGCACATCACATCACAACACTTTCACACTACAACACTAAAAGGTGTTGGTAGAGAGATTTTAGACTTTAAGAGTCGACGTAAAGCTAAAAGTAGTGAAGTTACAAAGCGGAGAGAACATCAACAACATCAGAGCCTTGGAGATGTCAGAATAATCCAAAGGAGCTGATAAAATTTTTGAACTTAGATTAGGTCTGATTGTATGTTTAGATTGTTAAATAGTTTGTAATTTGTTACTCTATTTTTGTGGATTTTTATTTTGAGGTGTAGAGACCTCCGTAGATGTTTCCCCAATTGAGTGGGATTTTACCACCTTAAAATCTTGAGCCCTTGTGTACTTAATCTTCCTCTCATCCCCTTCTATTGGCGTGGTGATTTAAAAACTATTTTAGTTTTGATTTTCAAAACTTGGATACATAATAACTGAAATATCTCATTCATAATTCTTTTTATACACATCTTGTGTTAGCTAGTTGTCTTAAGAAAAGAGTTTCTTCAAAAAAATGTTCGGAGCCATTTAGACTGTTTAATCTTGAATTAAGCAACTTAAGTGGTACTTTTTCAATGGTCAAAGTCCATGACAAATCTGGGAAAAATTAAAATAAAAAATTGCTAGGCAGTATGGCCACTGCCACTGCCAAGTAGTATATTTGTACTTGTTACAGCATATTAAACCTATCCAAACAGCATACATATCAAGCAACATGCAATATTCAATAACTATATCAAATAAGTACAAATATCCATAACCATAACCAACCAGCAAATATCTATAACCAATTCAAAAATACAAATAATATCCAATATTCAATATCCAAAATAAATAAATAAAAATAATGTCACGGATTAGGGTCTTGAGTAGGTTAGAGGAGGAAGAGAGGCCAAACTATATATGAATTGACACATCCATCGATTCGTCGAACGTCGCATTGTTGTTCCAACCACAAAGGTGCATTCTCTCTTCCAGTCACAATATGGGTGACGATAACCTTTGCCTCTATATCTTTCATGACACGTCCATAAACCACACTACCTGGGTGTGTATTCTGGTCTCTCAACCACCTATATATCGACGTGCCACCAAAGATATATATTAAATACACGCTCAGCCAACCCATTGTATACATAGGCCGTTCGACAGAGGACAAGATGGGAAATGGATCATATGCATTCGGCGAGTGGGTACATATCGGCGAAGAGAGTGTGAGAGATAGAGTAGTGGTGTCCTCGTCTACCTCCTTCCCCTTTCATGAGGCGGACCCCAACTAACGCTTCATGAACTATAACATATCGAGTATCGTTGCCTTTAACCTTTCCAACTTATCGCCATAGGTGTCCACCTTACGATCCAACCTGGTGTTGCTTGTCTCAATCCCGTTGAGCTTTGACTTCCCCACCCGAGAGCTCACCCCCTAGTCCTCCCCTTGTGATCCTCATCGAGCACTTGGCATTTGCACAAGTAGTTACTCCATAACTACTTCTACCCAAGGAATCTGCATCCATATAAATATAGCCCTCTCGGCTTAACCATAACATTCTAGTCAGTTATTATATAACACATATTAAGTAGTTATCCTATGACTACTTCCCAATTAGATATTAAGTCCCATATATTGCCTCCTAGGCTTATTAATCAAATTTACATAATCATTTATTTCTCCATAAATGTATATGTGTAGTTATCCTAAATTACCCTTACCGATACAATTAATGATTTTAGCATATTGCCCTCTTAGCTTAGAATTTAATCCTTCTAGAATATTAATAATTATTCACTTCTTATTTCCTTTACAATAAGGTTTATATGTCCATATATAAGTAGTCAACTAATATATATATGTAGTTACACCCTAACTACAATCACACCTAATATTAACCATCATGGCTTAGCCCACTAGGCTTAGGATGCATTTCTTCTTAGGGTTTTTATATGATAACAAATTCAGGTAGCTAACCATCAATCATACTCTCAAGTATTAAACTTATCTCTAATACATACTTCTTTTATTTAAGCTTAAACTATCTTAAACATATTATTATTATCGTATCTTTTTGAGTCGTATCATCGTTGTCCCTACCGAAAGGTATCTATTTACTTAGGTCCGCTCTCAGTCTTAGAATGCGTCATATTCTTTACTTTAATTCGGGAACCTACGATAAATTATTTTAATTAAGTAGTTAACTTATACTCTAAGATACTACGCATGGAAGGCTATTTGCGTACCCATCCCGGTAAGACTGAGTATTTAAGTTCATAAGAATATCATTAATATCTTGGAATAAGTCTCTATCCCTCATTTGAACGAAATGGTCTTGCACACCCTTTCGTAGAAAAAAAAATACAAGGTTGGCGCCCACGCGATCATAAAAAAATATCTACAATTTCATGACCTTAACCACTAGTCGTTCGAATGAGACCAACCTCATTTGAACGAGAAGGTTACCTCGTTCGAATGAGCTTCTAACGAGATTAATGCAGCCCAAATTTTGACAGCTTTTTTTCTAAGTTGGGATTTTTCAAATCAATTCTAAATGCATCAAAACTCTTTCTAATGATTCAAACACTAAACTTAGGTTATCAACATTATTTCTACAACTAATTAGGTTCATTCTACAAATGGATTAACCTCTAAATCCACCAAGAAACATCAATATTCGCAAGAATTTTCCTTGATTTTCTACACAAAACTGACTCAACTTTTCATCATAAATATTCAATAATCAAACCCAGATTTCTAAAATTTATTCTAAAAAAAAATTAGCAATGATTTTTCTAAATCAAACAACCTATTTTCATCATCTATCATCGGTACTCACGAATCTACATCCCTATCATATGAATATCACCAAAAACTCGAGATTATTATAGAGCCTTAACATGGTTGCAATAAATCAGATTTAACCTCAAATCTAAGTTTGGCAAGAGAATCCTTTATTACTGTTAGTTTAAAGGCCTTTAGAAAATGAATAGGATTTGTTATCATACTTTTATTAAATAAAAATAATAAAAAAGTTACGTTCAAAATATAATTATCAAGGTTTCTCTTAAAGATTAAGTGACAATTTAACAAAAGGATAAAGATTTATTTTCGCAACTATAACTTTTTTCTATGAATGGGTGGTAGATAAAGATATCAACAATGGTTATTTGGATTTTAGTTATCACTAATTTTGTAACTACTCAAAGTGTTTTAAAATGTTATACATTTGCGTTAGGTTTGGCATTGGAAAATTTTCATTGATATTCCATGAGATAAATTTTAATTGTCAAATGAGAATTTTTTATTCATTGTTAAAGATCTTAACATATTTTCCTTTTCTGATATCTTCCTGAAGTTGAAACATGATTGACTTACTACTCACATGTTGATGCTTTAAAAGCATAAGGTTCTGATAACTCCTTAACTAGAGATAGAATCATGGCGGTTTATACTTTGTTTGAATTTACCCATGAGATTATCTTCTGTCATTTAGTTGTTTCTAATAAATTATTCTTTTTCTTATATCACTGAACATCAATTAATTTTGATATCTCCTCCTTTACTTGCCATGGTTAATAGGTACTTTTTCCTTATAATTATTAATATATGTAAGGGATGTAAAGGTTAATAGAACTTAATAGCTTTAGCAGGATGTATTCATATTTTCAATACGTTTCTTTTGTTTCTTCCTTTATTTCTTCAGTGAGATTATGTTATAACTTAATCATGGATACTTAATCTATTTTCACACTCTCCTAAATTAGTGTTTAAGTGTTACATATATTTGTATTGCCTTTTTGTCCTGTTGTCATTTAAAGTCGTAAAGGTCGTACTGAATATACAAGGCTCTCCGCTTAATTACCCTACACAATATTCATAATTTATTACAATTATATTTTTTAATCTAAGATTTGATTTAAATCATGGATTTACTATTATGGTTTGTTTGATAGCAAGGGTGACACAATTTGCTATGGAAAAATTTACATGGAAAATTTTCATTCACCCACCTCCAGAGAACATTTTAGTACGTTGGAAAATTTTGGCATGGTAAATGAAACTTATCAAACACACCAAAAAGATGACAAATATAAAAGATTATCTATTATTTATGTTATAAAATGAACCATAATTTCAAATGAGATATTTCGTACTCTATATAGATATTGAAAAAATAATTATGTTACAGGAGAAAATCGATCTTTAAATAACATGGTTATATTCAGAACATAAATTTGTAATGAAAAAACACGATAAGCCCAAGAATAATATGGAATAACAGGGTGTAAATAAACAACAAGGGATAATACTCAAACTCTTTTGTGCATTTTTATAAATGATGTATTATATGATAATCTTTTAAAGTATAGTTATGTTTTTTTTACTGTCAAAATTGGTAAAAGATTTGATCTATGGACTATATTTATTATTTATTAAGACTACACAAAGATGATTGACATAAGGGAACTCAAAGTACTTATGTACAAGGAAGCAAATTATTTATGTTTATCCAAAAAAAATGCGATAATTATTTTATCATTATATTTTTTAATCTTTCACTCTCCTTTACATATTACTATGAGTTAGATATAAAATAGTATTATGAGTGTAATACACATGTTCTATTTATATTGATACATTTTTTTCATGTAGCACTTATGGTTACTATATATTTGTTAATTTCTAAATAGTCCATTGTAAAACAAGAATTACAAATGGCCTCATTTTTTGATGGGGTGAGAGTTTCTCTCTCTAGGTTTAACATATGAGATTTCTTTTTGCTTAGCTGTTGCCATCCCTCTTCCCTCTCTAACTCAATTCCGCCTCCCACCTTATGGTTCATCACTCTCCCCCCTCCCAATCGCTATCATATTGTGTGTGGGCTTCAAGTCAGATACGGATTTAGGAAGTTCTCACCCATATGGTTGGGAATACCCTCACGTTCTGGTTATCCACGCCGTTGGAGCATCCTGTCTTATATCTCAACCGCCACCCTTTTGTAGAAGAGCTTTATGTCAGATTGGTTGATCTATCTCCAGCGTGTGGGTTTTGTCCGATTCGATTTTTAGGATCTGGGTTGTATCTTTGATTCAACCTCTGGTGGTTTCGTCCAGTGTGGGTACCATCTCATACCCTCAACCTCTTCTCTGGATGTGTGACTCGTCTTCTTCGGATCTCCATACTATTGAAGGTCCTTATGTCAGGTTTGTGGATTGTTCGAGTTCTGTGTTTTGGATCTATGGTTGGGCTGGTGTTCCGATTAACAGGGGTGATGTCGGTGTTTTGGAGCAGAATTTATTTGTGGTTTTACTTGGTAGAGATGCATTGGTGTTGGTGTTGGTTTTATTGATTTTTTTAGAGATATCCTTATTGCATTTATTTTGGTGAATCTCGTGATGCGATTTTTGGTGGATATCCTTTGATGAGTGGTTTAGTGGAATTTGTGGGTTCCTTATTTTTGTCGGTGATTTAACAGTAGTTATATTGGTAAAGATGTTTTTTCTGGATGTAATTTTTCGGAATTTTTTCTAGAAAAATTTCAGTTCCTTATTCCCTCTTCGGTGTATTGCTCCCTTTCCATCATTGTAGAAAAGTCTCCCTAATCCCGGCCGCTAATTATTTGGTGCGCTTAATGTCAGATTGTAACTGGGCTGTGGTTTATCTTCGAAGATGATTTTGACACCTCTTATCATACTCTCGTCTATTACTGGATACCACCCTTTTTTTGCTTGGTTGTGATCTTTTCATGCGTGTTTCATGTCAGATCAAGATGGGTGGTCCTGTATTAGATATGTCTTTGTCTTTGTAGGGGTTGAGTTGGATTTTTTTCTAACTCCATTTACATCGCACAGATAGAGATCCAGTTGTCGCCTACTGTCCTTATCTTCTTGCTGCGAGTGGTTAACTTGGTAACGCTACTCTTTCCTGATGTGCTTCATGTCAGGTCGATGGTAGGTCCTCTTTGACATTTTTTGTTGGTAATGGCGATGGAAGATTTTTTGGCTTTGGATTTGGTTTGGATTGGGCGTTAAGACGATATTTTTCATCCCCTCCTTGGTGGTCTCGTATAGGTGTTGGTGCCAATGTTACGACATTTGGCAGTGTTTGGTGGTGTTTCGTCATTTTACTGCAAAATCTTCTATGGCGAGTGTTCTGGTACTGCGATTTTATATTGAATATTCAAATTGCAGTCATGATTGGTTTATAGTCTACGTGCCCTGTTGGATGTTGATTGTTTAGATAGGTTTGTTGCGTTGTTGTTAGGTCTTAGTCCGGTTTGTTTTAGACGTGTGTTGTTCGAGCCTTTGTGCTATTTGTTTTTGTTTTGTGTGTCTTGAGCTTATTTGTATATATTTGGCCGTTCACCTTTGGGTTTAATATAATTACATTTTATCAAAAAAAAATCAAGAATTATAAAGTGTTCGCGGGATTAAACTCTAATTATATTTATTTTCAAGAGAGATCAATCAATCAAGCTTAATTATAAGGGTTAGACTACATTTGTTAAATTCTAAGGTGCACTCTATTCTTTTTCAACCTTATACGATAAACAATTGGCAAGAAGAAAAAGTGAACTGGGAGTGATTCTTAATGGCAAAATTAACTGGGATCACAAATATTGCATTATAGATACAACTGAAATTATGAAAATGAAAAGCATAGCCTTGAGAATGTGATACGTAAGTTCAAAAGTAAAAATATTGGGTGCACTATGTAATTTTAACTGACGTAACACTTCCAAGAATAAATAAGGGTCTGTTTGGTTTGAATTGGGCAAAAGAGTTGGCATGACAAATTTTGTCCTCACAAAGTTTGTCTATATAAATTTTGCATAGGCAAATATTATTTTTCTCACATTACGCTATCAAACACCAAACGAGGTCCAACAAGTTTTTTAGGCAAAACATTTTAATAAGAAAACACTTTAATAAAGAAAACAGTTTTTTTTTAATAAAAAAACAAGTTTTTTTGTAAAATTAAAAAAAAAACATTTTTTTTTGTAGAAAAATAATTTTTTATGTTGTAAAATAAGAAAACAGTCTTTTTGTAAAAAATGAAAACAGTTCTTTTTTTTTTTGCAAAATAAAAAAACAGGTTTGTTTTTGTAAATTAAAAAAAAAATTGTAAAATAAGAAAACAGTTTTTTTGTTGTATAATTAGAAAACCGTTTTTTTTTTGGTAAAAAAAGAAAACAAATTTTACATAATTTTTAAATATTCATAAACAGTTTTTAAATATTCATAACAGTTTTTAAATTATTTTTTAAAATATTAAAACCGTTTAAAAAGTTAGTAAGTTTGTTGGTAAATATTTCTCAATCAAATAGGTAAGCAAAGTTTGCCAACACATTATGCATAATGGGTGTCGTACACTGACAAACGATGTAACGACAAGTTATGCAATCAAACACACCAAATTATAGGCAAATACCTCATTTACCAACTTATTTATCATTTTTCATGGCAAATAAGGATAACCAAACGTTCATAATTATAAATTTGAACCGGTCGTTAATGCAAAATTTTAAGGCCATTTAACAAGTTGCACGCTTAACGTGGTATGATACCAAAATTTAGGATAGAAATTTGATGATTTTGAGATATCAAACTATTTGATATCTTGAATTCTGATTGGTCAATACCGTTGACGCGGACTCATTTTTATAAATGATATGAGTTCCCATCAACACTATTGACCAATCAGAATCTAAGACTTCAAATAGTTGGATGTATCAAAGACATTAAACTTTTTTTCCAAAATTTAACACGTTGCAAGATTCGAGCAATCCAAATATATTGTCCAAACAGTATGCTGCTATCGGATCGAAAATTAAATCCGTGCCCAAGATTGGATTGGATCTAGCTACAGTCTGTCGCTTGCGTTATTTGTTCTTGATATCATAAGAGGCTTAAAAAAAAACAAGGAAGTTGGTATTTTTGTCTTGTACTTCCTTTTTAAATTTATCTTTTCGAAAGCAACCAGAAGTTGATAACTAAAAACTTGTGGTACTTGTTGAAAGCTGACTGTCGGCCTACCCAAAACTATTTAATTAATAAAGAATCGTCTTTTCAGAAAACAAAAATGAAAACAACATCATATGATATGTTTTCTATCGAACAGGGTGGCACTCACCAAAAATTAGGGTTTATAATTTGGATCAACGGGTCGTGACCGACACGATACGATACGATAAGATTTTTTCGGATAAGAACACGACACGACACGACTTCGTATTTTTTTTTAGTTGACACGAACACGATCCGAATAAAAAACCAACACGGCACGACATGATATGAATACCAGAATTTCGTAAATTTCACGCCTTAAAAATACAATAACACGATAACAAGACACGACACGACTCATAATTTAGACACGACACGACTTCGTATAAAAAAAACGACACGAACACGACATATCGTGTCAATTTTGGGTCAATTTCGTGTCGTTTCGTGTCGTTTTTTCGTGTTGTTTCTAAAATTGTCACCCCTACCAAAAATCTCCAACCTACCGTATTTCAAATTAACTCACATTTTATTAACGTTTTATTAGTTTGCACCCACTTATTTTTATCAAAAATGACATATTATAATCACCTCAAAAATTGCTTCATAACATTAAAATACTGTTTTTCAAACATGATGTACTATACTTTTTATGCTTTGTGTGTTGTTAGAGCATCTATGTAGGTGGAGTCACACGAAAGGTAAATTTGCAAAATCAAAAGCAGGTTTGCCTTTCTTCGGAAGTAAGTTCTCACAGTGGTGGAGTATCAAATTTTGCAATCAACTTTCCAACAAATAATTGATGTTCGTAGGAAATAAAAATATCAGCTCTTACGAACAACATTTGTTCGTATAAATTATTATGAACTAATATTGTTCGTAGGAATCCAAATTCATAATAAAAAATAATTATTTATAGTTGTTACGAACTTCATTTGTTCGTAAGAATTCCTGCAAACAAATGAAGTTCGTAGGAAGATTTACAAATTATGTACCCGTTTCGCAAATTTAGAGAACCATTGCAAATTCTTCTACTGAATTTGTCCGTTTCAACCCACCATTGCAGCACAGCAAATTTGTAAAGTTACAATTTTTGTTGGACTATAGTATCCCCACTGTGGATGGTGAGCTTACCAAATTGACTCAACAATGTTCAACTAATAATATGTAAAAAGAGAACAAAAACCTCTCTCTAGCACTCCGAACACTATGTATTATTATTTTTAATAAGAAAATGGAAGGAAAAAAGAGACCCAAAATACAGTTTTTGGTTTCATTAATAAATATATATCGGGACTAAAAGGAGAACAAATTAATATATTTTTTATTTTAATAAATAAAAATGGGGATAAAAACAACATTTTTCTATTTAATATATATAAATTGGGACAAAAAAGAGACCGGAAAAATAGTCTTTGTTTTTCAATAAATCAAAACTAGGAAGATAAAGAGAGAAAAAAAATAATTACTAAATATTTGGATGAAAAAAAATTAATATGAAAATTGGGAGAAAAAACTGGAAAAAATAGTTTTTTTCTAATAATATATGAAAAAAGAACAAAAAAGAGAAGAAAACAAGAACATTTTTTTTTTGTTTTTTTTCATATTTAAAAATTGAAATGAAAAGAAGAGTATTTTTTATTATTTTTAATAGATAAAACATGTGACAAAAGAGAGGAAAAAAACTATTTCTTGTTTTTATTTATTAAAAAATATTTTAATTTATTAACAAAATTAAAATGGTTTAATAAAGAGTTTATTTAATTAACATATTATTTTCATGAAGTGTATTATGTCAATATAGAAAAATGTACCTCAATAGTTTACTTGTGATTTCGTAAATTGTACCTTCATAGTTTTTTTAATTAGATATATCAATTTTTTAATTGGATGTGTGTTGGAATGTGTATGAACATGATGATATAAAATTTTAGAAATGAATGTGATTTGAGAATAATATATAATTTAAAATCCAACTAGTTAGATAATTTAAATTTTTTCTAGAATGTATGAGAAATATACAAAGTTGAAATCTTGACACGATTGGTTTGAAAGGCAATTGATAGATTCACTCCACCTTGTGTGTTAATTGCGTATATTTAATAAAATTTGAGGGGTGAGGTAAATGTTTTTCAAAATAGGGCGAGGTAACTGTTTAGGGGGTTGTATCCAAGAACTCCCTTTGTTAGTGGTACTTCAAAGTGAATTTCTCATCTTTCAATTTAAATAAAAATAAAAGTCAATCTCATATATATTTTCTAAATTTTATTTTTACCCATAATAAAAGTCTTGTATTTGTATTTTATCACCATCATCAACAATAATAACCCAAACCCTAACCCTAATTTTATCACCACAACCACCACCACTTACACCGGATTTTACCCCCCACCCATCCCAAATCTTAACCACCACACCCCTTTGTATCATGAATCAAACACTCGATCATTTCTGCACATCTCTTTAGGTATGGATTCTATGTATACACGAATCCCATGTATATACACCTATATATATATATATATATATATATATATATATATATATATATATATATATATATATATATATTATGTATACCATATTGTCATGGTGCAATGGCGTGTTACCACGTAGGTCATAAACAACCGAACGATGATATAAAAATTAAAATAGCTCACGACTTGCATACATGACATGTGTCATAAGATGGACATGGGTATTAAAAAACTAGAAGGAGATAATTTGAATAAGGGCGTTAGTGCACTCAAAAGTGAAAAAACTCAATTGGATGAATAACCATCCATTTGTTACCAAAAAGGTTACGTTGCATGTTAAGAAACATTATAAATAAGCAACAAGCCCACAAAGAAAGAGAGGACTCCCTTACTAAAAAACGGATTTACATACTTTTATTCTTTATTTCATTTTTCCTTTTCTTTTCTTTTCTTCAGTTAATGCATTTCTTTCATTCAAATCGAAGTAGATTGTAACTTTTTTTCAAGTTAATTAAAAGTTTATTGCCTTTACATTTATTTATTTTACTTCCTTTGTTTAAACTCCTTTTATTTATTGCTTTAAATTCCATAGTGTAATCTTTTACTCTTTAGCATTTATCTTTATTTAATTTCAAAGCTTTACTTTTCTTTTAATTTATGAAATTTACAGTTTCTTTTGTCCTAGTTAATTATCACAATTTAGCCCTTTCATTCGCGCCTTCCCTAAGGGAAGAATAAGTCCTCTTAATTGACGCATCGAATGCAACATAATCACCTCATATTATCACTAGGCTATGATCTTTGGTTGATAAAAACATAAATCTTGTTTGGCATGCTCGTAATACTAATTATTCACCAAGTCAAAAGAAAATACTCAAACATATTTTTGGCACACCGGTGGGACACCAATGTTGTGTTGAGGTTACAAATGGCTAAGACACATCGAAGTGAATATATAATAGAAAACTTTGGTGAAATTTGATCTAAAAGCAAGCATATTTCCACTTTAGAGCAAACAATGGTTACAACAACTCAAGAGTTGGGACCGTTGGCTCGCAATGACTATTTGAATACTCTAATGGCTCCAATATTCAAAACAAACCAACTATTGGTGTACCTACGATCATTCAAGACCAGTTGATGAACCAATTGAACCCAATTTTTTTATCATTTTGGATATATGGTATAAAATCTTAACATTATGATCATGATAGTGACTAGCATATTTGCCTTACTCAATGGAGTGACAACCAGTGGTCAGACATATGAACCACCACATACTGGTGTAAATATAACTAATCAGCCCAAACATTACCATCCTATTTATTATAGACCTAATATATGTGAAACCAATATTTAAAACAACATAAGGATGGAAGGATATTTCGATACCACTGGTATAGGTATTAGCAACCCATTAGAAGGTTCAAGACTACCTAATACATATTAACAATATGGATTACAACAACCCAATAGAGAGATCACCTTTCCTAGAGGTAGGAAGGACCACGCCATATTAAAATGATATCAACTTAGGTTTTTCAGGTGCTTCAAACTATGGAATTATTAATAATCCAGTGTTTGAATAAGATATTAGGGGGTTAAGGAACTTTAGGAGGTTGGATAAGCAAACCGCTCAAGGATCTCATGCAAAGGTTGGTCAGACACGATACACTGAAGATAGGGCATGTTTGTCAATTAATACCATTTTTAGCATCAAACCATATAAAATATTTATTTGCAACCCACAATTGAGTTTAAAATTTAACGTAAATCAATATACAAGATAATGATAAATTCCAACGATCATAATATGTAAATGAAACCAAACATAATCATAAATATCTTAAACCAACCTGAAATAAATAGACTTCGGGATTATGGCCATATAATAATTCAAAAATAAATAGACTGAAGTAGAGTAGCAACCTAATCTAGTTACAACAAATCTGGAATCCGATACACAAAAAGTAGACTACAAAGGTTGATCCATCAACAGTCCTGCTGTCCCTTTCTAGGAGCACCTGGGGGGGGGGAGGGGAACATTCATAATATGGGTTAGCACCCTAAAGTTGAAAAAATTAACTTATTTAATTTAAAGTGCAATAATATAGTCAATTCAAAGTATGTATTCCCCCATCGTCACTCACATACGTTAAGTATCTCACCCCTCACCTAAGTGTGATATTTCCCATATAACCGACCAAGTCCCAAATAATAAATGATAATCGTGCCAATTTAATTTAAGATTCATTTAGTATATCCTACATACTGAAACATGAATCTGCAGTCATATTACTACTTCCCAGAGTATTCCAATCATATTACTTGTAAAAGTGACATAAACATCTATTATGCACACTACATAGTATTGGGGAAATAATTTATTAACTACATTCTTAGACAAATGAATTAATCTCATTTAATTTGTATAATCATATATATTCCCTTTCATACAGGAGACACTCAAGGGAATCTACCAGTTGTATCTCATTCGTGCTCTATCGGTAAGTCCGAAGTAATCCCTTAACCAATTAGACAACAAAAACACACACAAGTGGGACGGTCCCTACGTAGTACACTAGTTCATGGCCCATACCGAACGATGAGAAAGGATCCCAGCATTATCACCTACCTCTCGTAAGTAGCGCTACTAGGTAGTACCTATAATAATGACCTACACAATGTCTAGCGCACATGTGCTCACGTGTGCTATGGTTCGATTGCGCATAACCCCAACCGATAGGTCCGTCCACGAACATAGGTATATCCTTATAATAAATATAAGTACATATTATTCTCATATAATATGTATAGGTAAATACTCCATAATTACCCAAGATATTCCAAATAATTACCCATAAATAATCACACATTAATAATCAACTATTTAGTTAATTATTAATCCCTTATTTTTTATAAGAATATTTAACCATCTAATTAAATATATCGTTTATCTAGACACCGTCCCATAAACTCATATGGTTTTAAAAATCTCCCGGATCCATCCCTGGTGCCAACTCATCCTGCCTCGAGGGCTGAATCGATTCTCTTAGGAGGTCGAATCAATTGAGATTGAGGAAGAAGCCCAGATATGCTACATTATCGTAAAACGAAGTTCCTTAATTCAGTCCCAAAGTTCATTCTAAGTGTTTGTACAATTGTAACAACATACTAGATGGTGTCCATGTCTTAGTTCATCACCTTAGGATAGTTAATTACGTACATTAACATCAAATTCATCCCAAATAACCCAGAATTAATATCAATGGCTATAACTATAAATCCCTAGTTTCCATCTCATATTCAGCTAAGTTGTAATCATGTGTTAACAAAATATATGGATCATAGTTCTCTAAATTTCTAGATATTAACATGAGTTAAACTCCTCTCCATGTACATCAAGATTTTCAATTTATTCAAGAGTCCTAAGGCATTATTTTTACTATCCAAATTAAGGTCAAAATCATTCTAAATTTGTGTGTTTAAGCTACTAATTTCAGATTAGTTTATTCTACATACATGGAATCAAATCCTACCATTTAATCATCAATTTTATACTAAAATCCAAAATTTATATGGGGTTTACTACGATGAATCAAGAAGTACATTAGACATTTAAATTAAGCCAGAAAATGATTGTCTAGATATAGTGATTGATGATATCCTCTTCAATCCCTTATCTCCTCTCCTCTTTGGCCTTAGTTCCTTTCTCTCTTGAGGTGTTACTGCTAGGTTTAGGTTTAGATTAAGTGTGGGGAGTTATTAATCTTGATCTTTACTTATATTACTTCCAATTCCTAAGTTAAGCCTAATTCCCCATTTTTGGACCCGAACCCATAATTAAAGTAAAGTAGCCCATTAACCACCCAACTTATATATCTATACCCCGAGACCATTTCTAAAGGTTTAATACTCTTAAATGAGCCTATAAAATCCACCAAAATGCATTCTAATTATTTTTATTCAACAAGTACATTTGCAATTGTGTCACGCATCGTATATTAACTATTCATTACACATGTAATTATGTTTAACCGAAATTACCATACAAAGTGAATGTCACATAATCATGAAATAATAATAAATTAACTTATTCACAACTAATTAATTTAATTCACCGATTTAATTTAATTCCTATGAATTTTTATTTTATTCCAAAAATAATTTTATTTTATCCTAAAAAAATACGAGCTATTACATTCTTCTCCTTAATAATGGAATTCCGTCCTCGAAATTTGAAACGAACCTGACTATAAGAGTTCCAAATATTTTGATTGCATGTTGTCCTCCCTCTCTTTAATTGACTCGTCCTCGCTATGGTTCCCCCACTGCACACTTATCGACAGAAAAACTTTGGATCGAAGCGGGGCTCCCTACAGTCCAAAATGGCTACGGTTCTCTCCTCATAGGTAGTGTCTGGCTGGAGCTCTATCTCATCAATATTGATGTGCTGGTATGCTATCTCATCTCTGAGGAATCTACGCAATGAATATATGTGGAATACATCATGCATCTGCTATAAGTGCTTTGGTAATCCCAACTAATACACTGCGGGCCCAATCTTTTCAAGGATAGGGAATCGTTCCACATATCGGGGAACTAACTTCATTTTCTTCCCAAACCTCTTTACTCCCTACATTGGAGACACTTTAATGATGCTACCCAACATTAAAATCCAAGTTTCTTCAGCCCGCATCCACATATCTCTTTTGCGTATCCTAGGCAATCCGAATTCTGTCCCGAATCATCTCCACTTTCTCTGAGGTGTCTTGAATGAAATATGGCTTGAGTAATTTTTTCTCCCCACTTAAAACTAACATGAAGATGAACGAAAAGGTCTCCCATAAAGTTCCTTAAATGGTGTCATTCCAATGGTGAACCGGTAGCTATTATTGTATACAAACTCCACAAAGAGAAAATACTACTCCCAACTCCTCTTAAAATCTGATATGCACATTAGTAGCATATCCTCCAGCATCCGGTTCACCCCGCCCTTCGGTCAAGAATGATATGAGGTGCTTAATCTCAACTCTGCCCGTAAACCCCACTGAAAGCTCCTCCAAAAATGGGACACAAACGTCCTATCCCTGTCTGGCATAATGTTGAGCGGTACCCTATGTAATTTCATAATCTCTACGAGAAAAAGTTTAGTATAATGCTTTGAACTATAATCATTCCAGACCGATAAGAAATGAGCCACCTTCGTCAACCTATTGACGATCATCCAGATGGAATCATGCCTCCTGTGTGATGTAGGTAGCCCAGTAATAAAATCTATGGAGATACTTTCCCATTTCCACATTCGAATCTCCAAAGGCTGTAACACACCTATAGGACGCTGATGGTAAACCTTTACCAATTTATACGTAACACAATTGGACACAATAATTGCTATGTCTCTCTTTATCCTAACCCATAAATACTAACGCTGCATATCGTGGTACATCTTATCCCCTATGGAATATACCTTAAAGCATGAACCATGAGCCTCAGACATAACGGCTCACCTAAACTCCTCGTCATCTGAGACAACTAGCCTACCTTGGAATCTCAATCCACCATCTGACCCAATAGAATAGTGCTCTGCCCACTCGGCTAACAACTGCCTAACCCACTCTTGGCAAAGTTGATCTCTTGCCTGTGCCTTTACAACCCGAATAATGACCTCGAGTGTGAGGGTGAGAACCACCACAAATTCATGGGTCAAGTCATCATCTCCATAAAGTAATTTCCACTTTACCTTCACACTTTTCCCAACTCCAATATCGGCTTGTGATTCAAAGTATCGGCCATGATATTCGCCTTCCTTAGGTGGTACTGAATGTTGAATTGGTAATCCTTCACAAACTCTAGCCACTTCCTCTGACTGATGTTCAATTAGCTCTGTGTGAACAAATACTGTAGGCTCTTATGGTCTGCGAAAACATGAAATTCTTTCATATGAGATGATACCTCCATACTCACAAGGAAAAAACCACGGCTGCTAACTCCAAGTCATGGGTGGGGTAGTGTCCCACGTGAGGCTTTAGCTTTCGTGAAGCATAAGCTATTGGACTCTCCTCCTGGATCAATACCCCAATAAGTCCCCTCAAGGATTCATCCGTGAAGACCTTATAGTCAATCCCTGCCCGAGGTAGTGCCAATACCGATGTTGTAGTCAATTGAGTCTTCAGCTCATCAAACGCATTCTAACACGCGTCATCCCATATAAACGATATGTCTTTTCTCATCAAATTCGTTAGGGGCCCAACTATCTTTGAGAAATCATTAATAAATCAACGATCGTACTTGGCTAATCCTAAAAAGCTACGTACCTCGGTGGGTGTAGTGTGCTATTCCCATTCCATCACTACAGAAACCTTCTTAGGGTCCACAGATATCCCCCTCTCATATACAGTGTGGCCTAAGAACTGTACCTTTCGCAATTAAAAGTCATATTTTTTTAACTTAGCATACAACTGGTGGTCTCGTAGTGTCTGTGAGATAACCCGTAAATGATGGGCATGCTCCTCCACAGTCTGATAATAAATTAGAATGTCATCAATGAACACTATAACGAATTGATCCAGAAATCCATGAATACCCAATTAATCAAATCCATAAACACCATCGGTGCATTGGTCAACCCAAAAGGCATAATCAAAAACTCATATGACCCATATCTCGTAAGAAATTCCAATTTCAAGATATCCTACTCCCATGCCCTCAACTATTGATAACCCGATCTCAAATCGATTTTAGAAAAATACGTAGCGTCCCTCAACTGGTTAAACCAATCATCCATGTGGGGAAACGGATATTTGTTCCGTATGGAGACTTTTTTCAACTCCCTGTAGTCGATACAAAGTCGCAAGGATGCATCCTTCTTCTTAACTAACAAAACTAGAGAACCCCACAGCGAAGTACTCCTCCTAATGAGCCGTTGTCCCAATAACTTCTTAATCTAATCCTAAAGCTCCCTTATCTCTAGAGGAGACATCTAATACGGTGTACAGGAAATAGGTCTCATCCTTGGAATCAAATCAATCACAAAGTCTATCTCTCGACTAGGCGAAAACCCTGGGATCTCCCCAAATACATAAAAAAAACTCGCTAACTATCATGATGGAATCTAGTGACACTGCGACCTCTGAAGAAGTCTCCTCCTTAATATAGTGTATGTGTGTGCTTGACCCTCCCCCGAGGTGCAACATCGCAACCATTTACATATCCTGCCTCGAAATGGCAAAGATGATGGACCTATCGTAATAGTCAATACATGATCTATATATAGCTAGCCAATCCATCCTAAATATGACATCGTACTCATGCATATCTAGTACCAGTAAGTCTTCCACAAAAGTGAGTCACCCTATCTCGACCCCTATACCCTGCGATACCGAATGTATGGGTGCCTCTATACCCACTGGTGAGTCAATGTGTAGTATAATGTCAGAAGAAAAATATATCATCCTAGTCTCACGTGAAAAACCCGTGCTAACAGATGAATTAGATTCCCCTATGTCAAATAAATTACGACTTGCATGCCCAAAGATAGGGAACATACCCTTAATAGCCTGAACTATCCTTGGTCCCTTTGTTGGCGCAATGTGTAACTTCCGTTTGTATTAGAGTTGTGGTGGTTGCCCCTGAGGTGGGGCGATGGGTGCTGGTGTAGATGGTACTATAACTTCTGGAGCTGGTAACTATTGGCGCTGCCCATGTGGTTCCAGATATCCTCTCTGACCACCCTTCTTTTAAGGTTCCTGATTACTCCTCAGGATATCCCCTTGATGTCTGACCCTTCTCTTCGCAAGTTTAATAATTCCTATTAAAAGAGCGTCTCTCTACTTATCGACCATGTTAGCCTCGACCCTGCTGACCTTGGACCTATTGGCCCTGTATGGCTGGCCCTGTTAGCCTTGGCCCTACTGGCCTTGCCTATTTCGATCATTGGAACCCTTGAATTGCTTATGCTTATCTGTGAATAAAACGCCTCTAAACTACTAGTTCCCCTGACCGCTACCTCCACTTGACTTACCCTACTTATTTGACTTTTTAGCTCATTATCTCTTTTCACCTATGTTCCTCTGGAAGGCCTTGTGATCCTGACAGTGGAGATGGGTGATGTTCACCACTTGATTATACGTTGTAAATGTTGGATTCCCTAAAAGTGCATTCCTAATATGCCAAGATGATCCCTCTATAAACGTGTCCATCTTCCTATGCTCTGTACTCACATACTCCTTTGTAAAGTAAGAAAGAGCGATAAATTCCTCCTCATAATCTACCACTGTGCATCCATCTTGCCTAAGGTCCATAAGGAGACTCCTCATCTCGAATTGCATCGCTTGAGGGAAGTGTTTCCCCTCGAATCCCTCCTAAAACTTATCTATAGTAAAATTGTCTCTCTCTGTAGCTAAAGTAACTTACTCCCACCACTAGAGTGATGCCCCCACTAGACAAAATGAAGCCAACATTTTCTTCTGTACTGGAGTACACTCCACCATCCGTAAATATCAATGAATATTTTTTTCCACCTGCTTTCCACTAAAATGTCTAGACTGCCAGCGAAATAAGGAGGTTGGCCCTTTACGAAGCCTCCCTATCTCTATTCAAGACTAAACAAGATGCCTAGGCTAGTGCTTCCACTTACTGCGGTGGTGGTGGTGGTTGCTACTAAGTCTGTGGCGGTGAAAAGTGTTGACGCATTTCTACCATCGCAGTGGAAATCACTTAGGTCATAATGGTAGCGACATTTACTACAGGGAATGCCCTGGAGGGGCCTGAGGTGGTTATTGTGGCTCCGGTTGAGCCTTCTCATCTTTAGGTGAGAAACCGAATCGATTCGGTGTGACTGTGTGATAATGATTTAAATTAAATTCGCAAGTTTCCAAGAACCCTTATTTAATTAGCGTCTACTTTTAAACCAAATAAAATCAACCCTTAAACATGCATCTAAATCAACCCATCAAATATAAAGCATGCGACACAAAGTTAAGGAAAAATCCCCGAAGGGCAAAACCTTTTATTTCTAGAACTTTAAAGAATTTACAAGACCATTGACTTACATACAACCTGATAATCGCCCACAAGTGTAACGCACAGTGTCTTCGGTAAACCTTCAAAGCAACGGCTAGAAACAGCGTGACACAGAAATACCCGCAGGTGTCGGTTCCTATGTCGGCAGCTGGAAGTTTCCCTTTCCAGGAGGGCAGCAATGAAGAAGAGAACGGCTTCTCCACAAGGGTTGAACAAACTCAAAGTTGTGTTCTTGGGTTACCAAAAATATTCACAAAGGATTAGAAGAATTGTGTGAATCAAAACATGAGTCTTGGGACTCAAAAATATGAAGACTAGAGGTATTTGGACTCTCAAATTCGTCTTTTAAAGTCTTGCAAATCTGCTCCCCCGAAGGTGGTTTAAATAGGAAAACAAATGAAGAGTTCCACCAATTTAAAACACTGAAATTCTATCCAGCGTACAGGGACCCCGAACCGGTTCGGGTATCCTGCGAACCAGTTCGCCCCCCCCGAACCAGTTCGGGCTGGGTTCGGGGAAACTTGCTGGGAACAGGGGCTAAACACTTAGAAAAATTCCCAGTATTTTCAATTTAAATATCTTCATTTTCAACGGGCCATAACTTGTTCACCGTAGCTCAGATTGAGGTTCCGTTTCTTCCAGTATCTTTGTTGCGGCAAGATCTTCAACTTTCCAGTGGACCGGTTCTCCGGACAGTGGCTATAAAATTACCAAATTGCCCTTGAACATCCCTATCAAGCCTTGTTGCACTGTTTTGACTTCTCTTGCGTACCACTTGCATAAAGTCCCTGAAATCATGGAACGTGAAGTCGTTGGGGCAAATGAGGGACTCATGATGGAGATAATAAAAGCTTGATTATCGGAATTCGAATTGAGGCCGTCGAGAGAGATCTTGAGGTGACGTGCCAAATGTAGCGGCGTACGACATACACAAATGTAACATGTTGGACATGAGAAAAATGTCCTTACAAATCTCCCCCTATGTTTATGCCGGTACATACATAAAAATCCGAATTATCAAATACGAAATTGCCTATACAAATCTACCCTCCCATGAACCCAAAACTGGAAACGGTACAAATGAATAGTCTTCATCGTTTGTTCTTCAAATCTTCAGGAATCTCAAATCTTTTCTCATCAGGGTGTGCAATTCAGAGATCATCAATGAAGTACCTACACACATGGGATAAAGAAGAAATACCAAGTGACGTATCGAGTTTGAAAAGAGATAAACATAGATAACAATAAATGATAAGCATAAGTCAAATCTCAAAACACTCCCAAAATTCAAACTCCCCCAAAATAAAATAATTCTTTTTCCCCCTTTTTATGATGTCCCCAAATAGACAAATAAGAAGAATGAATCAAACAAGCAAAATCGGGGTGTCACGGTATTCAAAACAAGGCATCAAACAATATGGTAAACGTGCTCTTGCAAGGAGATGCTCAAACAAATCTTCATAAACTATTTTTGAATTTTTTAAATTTTTCATACAAAAAATAAGATACCAATTTGAACAAATATGATACAAAAATCACACCATGGATTTAGAGTCAAACAACCAAGTCATGGAAATGGAATGAATGGGTGTGAACACATTCGATAGGTAAATCAACTCAATCAATCATATGTGCACGATGCATACGTGTACTCCTAACGAATGAACATCAAAGGTATCCTTAGGTGTAAAAATTTGTTGAATTTAGATGACATCGTCTTATGCAAATCAACAAATCAAAGTCAAATGATTTCCACACCAATAACGTTCAAAACTATATAGCGCATTTTTAAGAATTTCAAGGACGTGCAAACCCGTTTTAATTCTCCAACCAAACTCCCTCATATATATATTCTTTTAGAGGTAATCTAAATTCTCAAACTTTGGAAAATTGGTGCAAAAACCTAAATGGCCCCTTTTTGGCATGAAAATCTTTTTATTGCCTTTCAATTTTTTCGGGCTCTTTTAACCTCTTTGGATCCCAGATAAAAAATTCCTCCATTTTTTAGGTCCAATTTAACGGTGGCTTAGTATTCGCAAAGGCAAAATGAACCTTTCGTAGCCCTTCCCCGTTTTCAAACAAAGCACACAAACTCACAAAACGGTTCTTATATGCACAATTTCCTTATAAAAATTATCGCGCTTGGTTCGTTTTAAAGACAGGATTGAAGTGAAAACACCCGACCAACATGTGATAAGACAAGCACAATAATCAAACAAATCCGTGCATGTGTGAAATAAAGGAAACATGAGTCAAACATGTAGGCAGTAACACTTAATTACATCTTAATGACTCCAAACATTATAAAGCACATGGATGAATTGACCTATTGTCTCAAAACACTATCAAATAGTCACATGAAAATAATGGAATAATGTTGTGACTCGGTCATCCTAAGTGTCCATCCATAAACGGTGCAACAAAAAAAACAAAAAATCTTTTTGTATTTTTCAAAAAATTTTAAAAATATATATATAAAAAAAGTACATGTCACAACGCTAGCAAAAATATATCAAAAAGCATAACTAGCGTATGACAAACATGCAAACACAATCATCTATATTATATGGCAAGAGAAGAATCATGTGCAAGCAAACGGGAATCAACTTGTTTAAAATGTAGTGCTTCTAACAAAGTTTTCCTAACCCAAATAGATATGAAACGACGTGTAGGGGATTTGGGAACCATGGGAACACTAGACATAGACTTCCAAGGACATTTTCCAAGATCGAAATAAAATCTCCTAAGGTGACCTTTCCTACCACAATACGAACATGAGTAAATGGGTGGAACGACACCTATGGGATGACCTTTTCTAATATCCTTAGAATTGGTTGACCCTCTAAAACAGATAATGGTTTTGGCTTTAGCATTAGAAGCATGAGAAAAAGATGAGCCACTACCATCACTATCAAACCTACTTGAGTCCGTCAAATCATTTTTTAACTTCAAAATTTTTTACTCAAGCAAAGAATTAGACTCTTCCAATCTGAGGGATTTTTTTTTCAAATTATCAATTAAACTTAACAGTTTATCGCGCTCTCCCTTAATAAAAACAAACTTATCTCTAAGAGTCTTTTCACGTGCCGTAAAATCATCGATTAATTTTTTATCCTCGACGGCACAAACGGGAACCCTAGCATTTTTTAAGTCCTTTAATTCCTTCTCTAAAACTAGGACTCTCTCATCACTCTTCTTTTTGGCAATTTTTAAAGAATCAAAATCAGTACACAAATTACAAAAGTGCTCACGACAAATATCACTTTGAGTTTGAAACGCTTGCAAATATTCAATCTTACTTTTAAAGAGAGAATTTTCTTTTTCCAAAACTTTAATTCTTTTGCAAAGTTTCAAATTCAAACTTTCTAATTTTTCAGCACGGTCGTGAACTTTTTCAAAAATAGGCTCCTCATTAAATGGGCGTTCCATTGAAAAATTGCGATTTTTCACAAAGCTGATTTAAAAAAAAATCAATATCACACAATTTTGCGGAAAATAGGAATACGCGATAAATTAGCGTAACCTGCTCTGATACCAATTTGAGAAACCGAATCGGTTCGGTGTGACTGTGTGACAATGATTTAAATTAAATTCGCAAGTTTCCAAGAACCCTTATTTAATTAGCGTCTACTTTTAAACCAAATAAAATCAACCCTTAAACATGCATCTAAATCAACCCATCAAATATAAAGCATATGACACAAAGTTAAGGAAAAATCCCCGAAGGGCAAAACCTTTTATTTCTTGAACTTTAAAGAATTTACAAGACCATTGACTTACATACAACCTGATAATCGCCCACAAGTGTAACGCATGGTGTCTTCGGTAAACCTTCAAAGCAACGGCTAGAAACAATGTGACACAAAAATACCCGCAGGTGTCGGTTCCTATGTCGGCGGCTGGAAGTTTCCCTTTCTAGGAGGGCAGCAATGAAGAAGCGAACGGCTTCTCCACAAGGGTTGAACAAACTCAAAGTTGTGTTCTTGGGTTACCAAAAAGATTCACAAAGGATTGGAAGAATTGTGTGAATCAAAACATGAGTCTTGGGACTCAAAAATATGAAGACTAGAGCTATTTGGACTCTCAAATTCGTCTTTCAAAGCCTTGCAAATCTGCTCCCCCGAAGGTGGTTTAAATAGGAAAACAAATGAAGAGTTCCACCAATTTAAAACACTGAAATTCTATCCAGCGTACAGGGACCCCGAACCGGTTCGGGTATCCTGCGAACCGGTTCGCCTCCCCCCCCCCCCCCCCCGAACCGGTTCGGGCTGGGTTCGGGGAAACTTGCTGGGAACAGGGGCTAAACACTTAGAAAAATTCCCAGTATTTTCAATGTAAATATCTCCATTTTCAATAGGCCATAACTTGTTCACCGTAGCTCGGATTGAGGTACCGTTTCTTCCAATATCTTTGTTACGGCAAGCTCTTCAACTTTTCAGTTGACCAGTCCTCCGGACAGTGGCTGTAAAATTACCAAATTGCCCTTGAACATCCCTATCAAGCCTTGTTGCACTGTTTTGACTTCTCTTGCGTACCACTTGCATAAAGTCCCTAAAATCATGGAACGTGAAGTCGTTGGGGCAGATGAGGGACTCATGATGGAGATAATAAAAGCTTGATTCCCGGAATTCGGATTGAGGCCGTCGAGAGAGATCTTGAGATGACATGCCAAATGTAGCGGCGTACGACATACACAAATGTAACATGTTGGACATGAGAAAAATGTCCTTACATCAGGGGTGACACTACGCGCCTAGGTCTACCCAACCTTCCATTTTCCATCTGAAATCAAACAAGGTTCGAATTAGTACAAATAGTAAGAATACAATGAATCCTAAGCATAGGCTCTATATATTAACGAACTCAATGCAAAACGTAATAAACACAACACAGATCCTATAACCTAGATGTTCTGATACCAACTGTAACAACCCCCATTTTCTCACCTAAAGGTTGGCCACGCACTATACACCAAAGATGAGACTTGTTTGTCAATTAATACCATTCTTAGCATCAAACCATATAAAATATTTATTTACAACCCGCAATTGAATTTAAAATTCAACATAAATAATTATCCAAGATGGTGATCGAGTCCAATGTTCATAATATGTAAATGAAACCCAACATAATCATAAATATCTCAAACAAACATGAAATAAATATACTCAAGGAATATCCCATACAGTAATCCAAAAAGGAGAAAACATTTATAATATGGGTCAGCATCCTAATCTATAATCAACAAATCTGGAATTCGATACGCAAAAAGGAGACAGGAAGGCTGATCCGATACGCAACCTAATCTATACGCAACCTAATATATAATTTATAATAAATAGACTAAAGTAGAGTAGCAACCTAATCTATAATCAACAAATCTAGAATCCGATAAGAAAAAAGGAGACTGCAAGGTTGATCCGTCAACAATCCTGCTATCCCTGTCTAGGAGCACCCAGGGGGAGAAAACATATATAATACAGATCAGAATCCTATAGTTTCAAAAATTAACTTATTTCATTTAAAGTGAAATAATAAAGTCAATTCAAAGTAAGTATCCCCGATCGTCGTCACATACGTTAAGTATCTTACCCTTATCCAAGCGTGATATTTCCCGTATGACCGAACAAGTCCCAAATAATAATTGATAACCGTGAAATTTAATTTAAGATGAATTTAGTATATCCGACATAATAAAATGTGATCATCTACATTCATATTACTACTTCCCAGAGTACTTCAGTCGTATTACTTGTAAAAGTGACATAAACATCTGTTATGCACACTACATAGTATTGAGGCAATAATTTGTTGTCTACATTCTTAGACAAATGAATTAATATCATTTAATTTGTATAATCATATATATCTCATTTCATATAGGTGAAACTCAAAGGCATCTACTAGTAGTATCTTGTTCGTGTTCTATCGATAAGTCTGAAAGAATCCCTTATCTAATCGGACAACACAAAACACACACAAGTGTTGCGATCCATGTACAATACATCAGTTCATGACTAGTACCTAGCAATAAAAAGGATCCCATCATCTACACCAACCTCTCGTAAGTGGAGCTGCTATGTAGTACGTATAATAATAACCTACACACTGTCTAGCCCACCAGTGCCGATGTATGCTATGGTCCGAACGTGCGTAACCCCAACCGATAAGACCGTCCACCAACATAGGTATGTCCATAAAATAAATATAAGTACATATTGTTCTCATATATTATGTATAGGTAACTACTCTATAATTACCCAAGATATCCCAAATGATTACCCATATATAGTGACACATTAATAATCAACCATCTAGTTAATTATTAATCATTCCTTTTTATAAGAATATTTAACCATCTAGTTAAATATAGTTTATCCAATAATAATTGTGCCACAAAATCATTTTTACTAAAATCATCGTTTATCTAAACACCATCCCACCAACTCGTTTGGTTTTCCAGAAATCCTCCGGATCCATCCTTGGTCCCAACTCATCCTGTCCCAGGGCCGAATCGATTCACATCTTGGGGCCGAATCGATTCGTCAAGCGGAATTGATTCGCCTAGGAGGCCGAATAAATTCGGATCTAGGAAGAAGCCCAAATATACTATGTTTTCTTAACACGAAATTTCCTAAGTCAACCCTAAAATTCATTCTAAGTGTTTATACAATTGTAGCAACATACTTGTAGGTTCCCATGTCTTAGTTCATCACCTTAGGACAATTATTTTCGCACATTTACATCAAATTCATCCCCAGTAACCCATAATTCATATCAATGGCTATAACTACAAATCCCTAGTCTCCATCTCAAATTAAAATAGATTATAATCATCTGTTAACAAAACATATGGATCATAGTTCTCTAATTTCTAGATCTTAACATGAGTTACACTCCTCTATATGTATATCAAGATTTCCAATTTATTCAAGAGTCCTAAGGCATGGGTTCGACCATCCAAATTAAGGTCAAAATAATTTTAAATTTATGGGTTTAAGCTACTAATTTCAAATTGGTTTCTTTTACTTACATGAGATCCAATACTACCATTTAATCACCAATTTCATACTAAAATCCAAAAATTATATGGGGTTTACTGATGAATCAATAAATACATTGGAAATCTAAATTAAGCAAGAAAATTCTTGCCTGGATATAGTGATTTGATGATATCCTCTTGAATCCCCTGTTTCCTATCCTCTTTGTCCCATGTTCCTTTATCTTTTGAGGTGTGGTAGGCTTATGTTTAGATTAAGTTTGGGGAGTTATTAATCTTTCTCCTAAACTTATAATACTCCCAATTCTCGAGTTAAGCCTAATTCTTCATTTTTGGATCCCCAAATGGGCCTGAACCCATAATTAAACTAGCCCAATAACCTCCCAACTTATATACCTATACCTCGAGACCATTTCTAATGGTCTAAAACACCGAAACGAGCCCATAAAGTCCCCCAAAATGCATCCCAATTATTTTTATTCAATATGTACATTTGCAATTGTGTCACGCATTGTATATTAACCATTCACCATACATGTAATGATTTCTACCGAATTTATCATATAAAGTCAATCTCACATAATCATGAAATAGTAATAAATTAACTTATTCATAACTTATTAATTATATTAACCGATTTAATTTAATTCCTATGAAATTTTATTTTATTCCCAAAATAGTTTTATTTTATCCTAAAAAAAATATGGGAAGGTGAGACCATTCTTTGATCATTTTCTCCCCCAAGGAAATGTTAAAGTATAAAGAAGTAACCAATATATCAGGCCTGGCTTCAAAGATGTCAAATTTCATCAGGTTAGGAACAACTTATGACTTACAAAGGTCCCAAAATCAATCCCAATGGTTAAAGGAGTATCTAATTGGTTCGTGATCTAGAATCCAAAGGTGGCATGATATTTCAACAATATGCTGTAAGGGAAATTTTTCAATCTAGTCAATTTCTATGTATATTGGCTTTATTCAAGTTGGCCAAAATTTGTTTCAGTCATAGGTTAGGATTTAAGTTATTTTTCCTTCAAGCCTATGATGTGGGATTGAAGACTTTTGTGGCCAAATTAAGGCATCATCAAGTACACATCAAGTTTCATGTCGAGTTTTATCTTCAACATTTGAGGGATCTCAATGAGGTATGAATGCATAGTTATGTTTGATCCATAGATACGAGTTTTAAGTGTTTTTTTAGGATATTTTCATAAAAGTCGCTGCTAAGAAGGTAGCAATGGATGAGGATGCACGTCAAGGCTTGTAGGTGTCAAGTCATTGAGTAAGTCCAAGTTTTTCTTATGCATAGACCTATATCATTGTGGACTTGTGTGGTCGGTCCATTCGATATTTTTCCTATTATGGGTTTTTCGTATCCATCTTCATGTTATGGTTTATTATTTTACTCTTTCTTATATGATATCGATGAATGCTTAGGTTTAGATTAAAATTGATAAACTGTTTAGAGAATATTTTGGATTAATTGGTGCAAATATAATATTAAAAAAAAATTAAAAATTGGTGTTTGTTTTGATAATTTGTACAACCCTAGGACATTAGAGCACTTTCGAATTGGTATGAGAGCGCGTTACACTAGTTTGCTATGTTTGATCCCTGTTTTTATGCATGTTTAAGGTTTATATGGATTTTAAATGAGAATGGAGTTTCATTAACCGACTTCCATTCTTTAATGGACAAACTATTACTAATGGAGTGTAGATGTGATTTTTCCTAAAATTGATCAACGATAATGTTTGGAACTCGGTTCAGTAATGGTGGACTCCTCCCACTGAAGGGGGTGCTCCGAAAGCATATGCCTCTTAGATAATGGCTGAAAAGAATGATTCGATATTTAATTCTAAAGACCAAAATGCTATCTTTTGTGTTGTCACTACAGAAAAATTTAAACGTATTATGATTTGTGAGAGAGCAAAGGATGCTTACGATATTTTAATATCCGCACATGAGGGTAGCGATACTGTAAGGATTTCCATGTTGCAAAATTCAATGGCTATGTTTGAGATGATTAAGATGTTAGAAAATGAGTCTTTTAAAGAGTTATATGTGAAGTTATCAAATATTATCAATTCCATATTTAACTTGGGTGAACCAATCCCCTGTCTAGAGTAGTGCAAAAAATCTTAAGGTTGTTGCCTGAAAGATTTAACACCAAAGTCATGGTCCTAGATTCCCTAGGTGGTGTCAATTATATGAGAGTCCGTTAACTTATAAGTGACCTTCAAACCTGTGAGATGAACATATGTCGTCCAAAGAAAAAGGATGAAAATAAAGGTAATGGTGTTTCCTTGGAATCTCGGAAGGTAGGTGTGTTGGATTCCATAGTGACAATGAGTTAGATCAAGAGGAGATCACTAGGTTTGTTAGAAAGTTCAAGAAGTTTCTTAATCTTAAAGATGACAATAGTTTTGAGAAGAAACCTAAGAAGTTTCATAAACTTGATAGGTAGAAAAAGGATGGTTCTAAGAAGGTGGATAAACGAGACAAATGTTTTGAATTCCAAGGATTTAAGAATTATTCTCGTGAATGGCCCACTAAACTCAGGAAGTAAGGCAAGAAGATTAAGGTATACAATGCTACCCTTAATGATAGTGAGTCGGAAGAGGAATTTGATTCCCCCATTGCGCATAACGATTCATAGCTAGTCATATAAGCTTAGATATAAATTCTTTAAACATTAAAGATAATATTTTTCATGACAGTTTTGAGGTTTGGTCTTGTGTTTTCCAAGATAGTGAAGAAGAAGAGGAGGAGGAGGAGGAAAGTGAAGGTTGCTTTTTATGAGTTATATGCAGAGTCGTTAAATTTAAAAAAAAAAAGCCAACTTGATGTTAGAAGCTAAGTTAAAGGAACAACTTCCTTCGCTTGTTAAAGGAACAACTTACCTCGTTAAAGTTCATAAATCATTATTCTCCCTCTCTAGAAGCGTGACGAATTCCCGCGCTCCTATGAGGCCGGCATGAAGAATGAAAGTCCTCTTTTCGTGAATGAACTCAATATTAACTAGATTCTGGTAAAATCCTCTCTTTCTAATCAGCTCATCCAAATCCTTGTCAAACTTGGACCTTAGACTGACCAATTCTTTGCTGTGACTAGCTTGTGTGGTATTAATCAAGTCATGATAAACTTCATCATTCACCACATCCTGATGGAGCAGTCAACGTAGATTCGAGTAGGCCTCTTTTGCTCGCATGAATGCATAGGAACCCAATATCTGGTCGAGATCATCATCATCATCATCATATGAAGCGACAAGCAGTGTTCTATTTCTTTCTTCAAAGTCATGTTATAAAGCGATGAGTGATTCAAGTCTTGAATCAAATTAAAAAGAGCACAAGGGCAAGTTGTCAGTCATTTGAGCTCCTAAAAAGAAAGTGCATGAGATGTCACAGAGCAAATAAATGGATAAGGATGAGATAAACTTCGAATTTCATTCATAGAAAATAAATGGGGAAAACCCTTGCAGTTGAGAATAAAGGGAAATAAATACAATGTTCCCTAAAAACCTAATAAGAATTCTCTCAAACCTTCTCCTTCTCAATAGCTTAAAAGGACGTGGTAGCTTCAACTTCTCATCCTTATGGCTATCCGTAGCCTTTTCGGCATCCTAGTAAGCTTCAACCTGTATGTGTGCTACACCAGTACTAGCAGCTTATCCATTGACAGACTTCCCTTCCCTATCATCATCTTCCTCATCCATAATAGGGGAGGGCTAGCCTCATGCTCCTTGAATAACTCAAAGTCTTTAGAAATGTTAGACTAAACGAGGACCTCATCCTAACCATTCTTGAATAATACCTTTTTCGATTACCTAATATTCTATTGAGCCTTAGTAAAGGCCTTTTTTCTAGCTACGAGTGTAGGCATCATCTTTAGCATGATCCACTCTAACCAGGGCCTTCTAAACTTTAGCCTTGGTCTTGGTATTCTCATCCTTGATCTAGACTTCTCAGCATCTTTCTTGGCCTTCTCGGGCAGCAGCAACCAGATTGGCATTGGCCCTGTTTTGGAGAATAGCCTTCTCAACATCCAAGTTATTGACCTTCTGGTTTAGTTTCTCTCTCTCAAAGATCTCAGTTTGACCGAGCATATTCTTAAGACTTGGTGGCCTCATTCAAGGGCACCTCCACGTCTTGAGAGGACTTCTTCAGTATAGTGTCCATCTTCGATATATTATTATAGTCAATCATGAATTATGAAATAAAAAAATATAAATTAGTTTGAAAAGTGAAATTATGAAGAAACCTAAGTCAAGATACACATGCAAAAGCAACTCATGAGCGAGAATTTATGGTTAGCACGTTCCACTAGCCATTCCTGGGAAGAGGCTGCAGCAGTTTCTCTATCAGCAGGAAAAATCACTAATTGGATAAGGCCCCAAGAAAGCTTAGGGTGATCAACCATACAATGGGAACTAATTTTTCCCTTATTAGAAGCATTTTTTTCCAAATAGCTATTGGGAAAGGAGGAGCGTGATCCTTTTTCATCCTCTTAAAAAGGGGTTCATGCTCTTTGAAGGACGGATACCCACTATCTAAAGGGTTAATACTACCCTTACATCACTTTTTTTGCTCTCCAGGCAAGAAGGGGAAATTTTGTATCCAGATTGGAAGCAATCAGATTCCCTAGCCATATTGCCCGGAGAGCTCAGCAAAAGGAATGTTTAACATGTCCAAATGTTTAAAGGAGGAAGATTTTCCCTCCTCATCTGATTCCTCCTCATTTGAGCCTTCATAGGTGGATGCTTCTAGGTCATCCAAATAAATGGGGATGAACGGATTCTATTCGACGACCCTCGTAATAAAAGAAGTGGTCGAACTATTATAACCAAGAAGAAAAAAGCCGACTCAGGGTAATCAATGATTTTAATCCTCTGCTGAATAGCTCAAACCTTTCGAAGATCAGAAAAATTAACGTTGCTAGTGAGCGGAGGTTTTTTCTTATTTTAGTTTGCCAATAAAGAGAAGAAAAACCTTCAACATCAGTCAAAATGAACAAAAAATACAAAATTAAAGACCCAATTGTGACATAACCTATGACATGCCCTTCCTAGGGGCATTTTGGTATGCCATACTCTTTGCCCTCAGGAAGGGGGGTATGTTTCTAGTTCTTCACAATGATGCCATAATCCTAGTAATCTTTATTAGAATCAGGAAATTCACAAGGAGGGCCCAATTAGCCACCATCATCTTCAGATAATAACTACCTTTATGGGTTGATGCCTATTCATAGCAGTAATCAATGTCATTAATAGTAAGACTGGGTCCACACAACTCATTAATGCAGTGCACGCCATTAATGACCCTCTAAGAATTTGGACCAATATGGTCTAGGACCATATCAAAGTATTAACAAAAATCTAAAAATAATTGATTTGGGGGAAAGGTTACTCCACATTCATCTATAAAGATCGGAGGCAGCCAATGGCCTTCTGGGAAATTACAGAGCTCACATGGGCCCTTCATGAGTTCAACTATGACCTATTAAGGAATATGGTGATAAAGTTTGAATTTTTCAATAATACCATCATTAATAATATACACCATTGTTGAAGACGGGGACTCAAGATAAAAAGTTGAGAAAAGAAGAAAATTGATGAAAGTCAATTTAAAAGTTCTTATAGTGAAGTGAAAGTAGTGGAATCCCTTTTCCAAAGTTTAAATGCTTTGACACGAAAGGGAAAGAGAGTGAATGGGTATTTTGGGGTGAAAAATGATTTTATGGTTCCCCATGAGTAATTATGACACGTTCATAATAGCAACTGAGGCGACGAGAATCTTTCCTCCACGTCTAAGTAAATAAGCCATATTTACATGGTTGCCTATGGGTACTCAGCAGATAAAAAATTTCAGTTTCTAGGTCAATTATAAAATTTCCCTTCGAACAACGTGCAAAGACTCCAAAAAGTTATAAACCTTCGACCAAACAAAGAACCTTACAACTCTTCTAGAGAGTGAAGACTTGTCAAAATGTCAATGAGCCTACCTTGGCACAAATCCCAATGACCTCAAATATATCCTATTTTTAGGGAAAATTATGGGGCTAAAAATCATGCTAACACATGCTCGGCCACTGTGATCAATCCACGTGAGCGTATAATTAATGAAAACGTCTAGTCAGAGAAGAATCCTTGACTTAAATCACTTATAATGACTGGTTATGTTAAATGATAGGTTTGAAAACCTAGGATTAGCTATTCAAGAGGCTTAGGACTCTTCTTAGTTGCTTTATAAATATAAATCTTCCCCATATGAAAGTGTCATGCAATATTGCAATGTCGAGCAGTACTACAACTATGTCAACATGAGTTTTTGAGTAATAAAGAACAAATCCTACTACCCGTCTAATCACGTGCATCATGTGTAGTCTGTGTGATCTCATTGTTGTCTCTCATTATTGTATCCTAGTTGGATTATGTGCATTGAATATCATTTATTGTAGGAAAATGCCACATACATTATTCTAATGAGACTAATGACTAAATTGGAAAATTATAAATGTCGTTAATAATAAATCATAAAAATTCCCCCATCGTATCTCTCAATACCCCCTCAAGATGTGTTTAGAAAAACGAAATTTGGATACATGGCATGAATCTGGATTTTTTTTATATTTTTTTAATACACCTCGGATGTCGACTCCCTATTTAGGTTTTGAACATTTCAGTAGTGATAGAACCAAAATCCTGATATCCCAATGATCAATTCGAAGCTGACTCACCGAAATTCCTTCTGAGATTTATTGATCGACATGTCTACAATATATTTAAACCAAACATAGGCATTCTTGTAACCATGAATCTTATTTTAAGATCAATTGAAACACCTTTACATAAAAGTAAATGTCATACATCGATTTAAGAATAAAGCCCCAACACAGGGAACTAAGTATAATCCTCCAAGAATTGGGGGCAAGTTGTGTTAGAGCGACCCCAGGGTGAGATAAAATGTCTCGTGTGCAAGTGTTCAAAGGGAGACAAAACCCTAGACATAACATAAATTTGTAAAGCGCAACCTCAGAGGTGTTCTTCACATAATACACTCTTTTATCTTCAATAGGATCCCTCATAGTGATAAATGGTTTTATGCCGGAGAAGTGTTGAATTCTACAAGCCTTAATCTCTGTGATTATACTTATGTAAAGTCAATCTCGCGATAGATCTAAAGTGTAAACCTCCTCATCATCAATAGTCTTTTCCTCAATATTGTACTTCAGAGGGGGATAATCAGTTGTAAGTGAAGATGCTAAAAATCATCCTTTTGAATCCAACCTTTTTTGGGAGCTTGCTTAATAATGGATAAGATAATAACATATATAAAATAACATAATAGATGCGAGAAAATAAATAAACACAAGCATGTGAGTGGTTCATCCTTAGCCTACGTCCACTGTGTAGAGTTTGGGAGTGATTTCACTATAATAAAGGGCAAAATGACATGGATGGTGTATACAATATTCTCTCTCTCTCTCTCTCTCTCTCTCTCTCTC
The DNA here is from genome assembly GCA_949130495.1 of Sambucus nigra. Lineage (NCBI taxonomy): Eukaryota > Viridiplantae > Streptophyta > Magnoliopsida > Dipsacales > Adoxaceae > Sambucus > Sambucus nigra. Next base: position 221,428,839 of record OX422221.1, on the reverse strand, counting down.
TCTCTCTCTCTCTCTCTCTCTCTAAATACACATAATAATAGTAGTATTTTTAATTTTCGATCCTTGGGGAAGGAGACACAATATGTCTTTGATAAGTCTCGGGATGCACAGTGTCACCCCCCAGACATGTACACCATGTGTGAATGAAAGATCAGCTAATGAGCGTGTGACACCTGTAAAAAAGGATGTAGAGGTCGTGATGGAGAATATTCTCCCCACGTGTTGCTTGATTTTCCATAATGGTTTTAATTGGATATGTCAATAATACCCTTGTCATGATTTCCATGCATGCATGAGATGTCTGAGGTAGAGTATCTCGACCAATCGAAACTGCTTGGGCTTTAGTCCTCTAAGGCTAGGCCGAGACAAAACTAGATGGATTCCTACCTGATAGATGATGTTGATGGGTCGACTTCCTAGTACTAATTGAGGCCAATACTATAAGAAAGTTACAGGTGAGACCGATAATGTGAGTAAACTGTAGGCCGACACTATAAGTTGGCTACCCTACTATCAGACTTCGTCTCTGAAACCCAGACTATCTAAGATGAGATTATAAATGTGACCTTTAGAGAGGTGATGACTTTGAACGCATATATGAAGCGACTCTTCCATAGTGGGTACTATATGGATGAGACCAAACTTAGGTATATTAATCAAACCCTAGACCTTAGTCTTCATCTCTTCTTTCTCCGGTGCCTTTTCATGTCTCCAGTCCCCCCAATTTTCCAGGTATTTCTCTTGCTCCCTCTCTTCCTTTCACCTAGTTTAAACTTTATTTTTGTAATTTTTATTTTTTTGGCAAGATTTTTTGGTTATTTAGGCCATTGATTTATTGTTGTTTGCCCCTTAATTCGTGGCGTTGTTGGGTGGGTAGGAAGTTAGGAGAACATTTGAGGTTTCATTAGCCAGGGTTTGGACTTTAAGTTGATTTTTTCCATTTTTTTGACATCTTCTCTGGTAAGAGCTTACCGGAGGTGTTCTTTGTGTTCTTCACAAAAGTTTTTAAAAAAACCATTATTGGTTAGATCTTCTGCAGTTTCCCCATTAGGATTTCTTTATGTTTATTCATATACCGGAGGCTGTATAAGATAGGTGAAGAGTTTCCCCCACTTGTACGAGCGTAAAGGATCAGAGATTAGGAGGGCCATGGCCGAGTCTCATTAGCGTAGGCCTCTAGTTCTATTGACTCTAACTCCTTTAGTTATCAAACAACCTACCTTAATTATGGATTACCCCACTCTAGTCGAGGCCAGAGTTGTCATTTCCAATAGTAGTAACACTATATATTCCTCATCTTTAAAGGGCTATTGCCCTTTTGAACGTCTAAGTCTTCATAACGACCAAGCAGATATAAGGACCGAGTCTTTTGAGGTGGTAATGAGGGTCCCAGTGGCCCATGCTAGAGAAGATGAGATGATCAAGTCCAGGAATCAGGGTTGTCCTAGTACTTACTCTCGTCAACCTAGGGACCATGAACCCCAAGTCTATGATATCTCTGACGACGAGTCTGAGGTTAAGGTTTATAATAATATGCCCTCACTCCCTCCTATGGCTATGATAATCTTAACTATGACTCGGGCCGAATTCAGACAACATGACACTCATGGAAAGGCCCCTGTCATTGAAGATGAAGAGGAGGAAGATCCCTACACATTGGACACAAGTGTGTCCTCATCCATCCCTAGTGACGTTCATGAGACTGATCTAGTGGTCTGGATGCATATCTATATAATCAATTCCTCCATCAATATGAGACTTCCTACTAAAGAAAAGCGTTCTTTTGATCTCAGAAATGAAGGAGAGGTAGACATCTACGACCAAATGTTTAAGGTCGGCTTTCACCTATTTTTTCACCCATCCATTAGGAAGATCCATTCTGCCATCGATATTTCCCCTTCTTGGTTAATGTCGAGCCTGAAGGATACTACTTAGGGGTGATCATCTTTGGAGAGTTTACCGGGATGTAGATATACCGATTGACATCTTTCGTTAATGTTACAGTATGATTAATATGAGAGTTTCTCATAGCTATTATCATTTTTTCGTTCACCGCCCTAATTATAAGCTCCTTTATATTAACCAAACTTTCCAATCATGACTGGAAATCTGCTATTTCTTTATTTCTGGGGATTGTGAGTTTGGCAAGGTGGAGTCATTTACAGTTGTTGAGGCAAAAGTGACTCATAAATGGGACCATATTTCGGTCTCGGCCAAGGAGGACCCCAGTCTTAGTGCCTGTAAGGACATGTTTTATAAATGTCGGTCTAGAATCTAGAAATTTTTATGTTGTCCTAGATCATAGTTAGTATGTCATATACCGTTAAATTTTAGCACGTCTTCAGACTTTAAACCTTAACATCCATCATCTGAATCATAAGCATCACGCATCATCAACACGCACCCATTATTGGCATCGTGCGTTGTTTGTCTTCAACCGGCCTCCCCTATCCCACCATCTCCACCACGCTAAAAGGCAAAATGTTTAATTAGAGTTATTAATGTTCACGTATTTATTTGGGATATTTTTTATAAAATTCTTTTATTAAAATGAGGCGTTATTCTAAGTCAAAAACAATTTTTTAAAACCCGTAGGCGAGATTTTACAAAATCATATTTTTTTCTCCTGTCGTTCAAACGATATAGCAATGTCATTCAAAAGACATTGATAAGTCGTCAGGTGACAACTTCTAATGACATGCAATGTCATTTGAAAGGTCGACCGAATGGTCATTTATTTACTGCTTTAAATGAACCCATGTTATTTTACATTTTCAGGGTCGTTTGTATGGTCGTTAGTCACGACATTAGATGTCGTTCAAATGACAAGCAGATGTCATTCGAATGCCATGCGTCGCCTTAATTTTTTATTCAGACTATAAATACCTGCTACTAAGTTAGGTTTTACAAGACTTTATAAACTCCGCTTCTGTATATCAGATGCACTTTTAGAATTCATCTTCTAGGATTTAAAACCCTTTTCGATTCACTCCAAAGTCCCAAATCATTTATGTGAATCATTCTTAAATCCTATTTTTCATATTACTCATTTTGGAGTAAAACTTGTGGAGAAAAAGGTTGTCTCCCTTGCTGATCATTGGAACTTTTGCGGGGTCTCTTATTGAAGACTTCGAATCCAAAGACGAGGGTATTCGTCGTCACAAATGCTGCATTTTTACAATGTAATTATAATTTAAAGATTTACAACATATAGTGAAATAAAAAGGTTTTTCCCCTGCCGGGAATTTTTCCTTAGATCGGTTTGTGATTGTTTTGGTTTGCATGCTAGATAATTCATATTACTATCAATAACAACTAGATGCATGTTTTAAGGTTATAGTTAAAACTGGTGATAAAACTGAGTTTAGTTAAATAATTTTGGACATCGAACGCAAGCAAACTCTCAAATTGATATTAAAGTCAATTACATAATTCTACCGTGTAATTTTTCCACAAAATCAATTTTCTAAAAAAAATTGATTTTTGAGAAAGCTAAAGTTTAATGGAGAAATTATATAGTCGAATACCAATTTTTTACGGTACAAACTATGCATATTCGAAATCCCGTATGAATTCGGCTTTAAAAGCCATTGATGAACATGTCTAGTTAATGTGTGAAAGAGAGTGGACTCCTCCCATTGTCACCGTAAAAAATGTGATAAATCTTAAACCGGTGTCAGACTGGACTGAGGATGAGTTTAAATGGAGCACATATCATTCTCATAGGCTAAGTTCAATTTCGTGAGCCGTCACACCCGATGAGTTCTGACGCATCATGATGTGTACCAGGTCAAATGAAGCATGGGATGTTCTCCAACTTACCCCTGAAGGTACAAATGCAGTTAAAGAATCTAAATTGCAAAATTTAACTACTTAATTTGAAATAATAACGATGCTTGAATCTGAATGTTTTGATGACTTTTATGCGCGTTTGTCTAGTATTGTCAATACTAGTTTCAATCTTGGTGAACGTATTCCTAATGCACGAGTAGTTAAAATGATTTTAAGATAATTTCCTAAGTGTTTTATCCCTAAAGTCATAGTATTAAATTCATTAGGAAATTTGAACACTCTTAAATAAGAAGAACTGATAGAGGACCTCTAGACGTATGAAATTGGTATGTTTCCTAAAGTGATTAAAACTAAAGATAAAGAAATACCACCTAAATACCAGGCTATAAAAGGTGAGGAGTTAGATATAAAGAATGTAGAATCGTCAAAATGGAGAGAGAAAGAAACGTCAGATTCTGAGTTTGATTTAGACGATTTGGCACTATTGCAAAAAATTTCACGATATTTCTTAAATTAAAAAGAAATGGAAAATTTAAGATAAAAAGAATTTTGAGAAAGACAAATTTGGAAAGAAGTTTGATAAAGATAAAAAGGACACTCATAAAATAGATAAAGAGAGATGTTATGAGTGTGACGGTAGAGGTCATAAGGCTTTTGAGTGTCCTACTAGGTTGAAACGTCAAGACAAAGGCAAAGCTGCTTTAGATGCCTCCCTTAGTGACGACCGTGAGGTGTAGTCAGTGGATTGTGGAGATGAATCGATGCATTAATGCAACTTCACTGCATTCATGGCTAGCCATGTGAGTACTTCCAGTTCACCTCACGACTATAAGGAAGTTGCTTCACAAGGACACCTCGACAGTGAAAATGATGAGAGTGAGGGAGATGATGCTGTAAGTGAGAGAGAGAGAGTGTGACGTACGATGCGCTTACGGCGATTTATATGCTGGTTCTTTTAAAACTAAAAAGCGTAAAAAAGGGTTAGCTCTTAGGATCATCGCGTTAGAAAAAGATTTAGGAGAGACGAGAGAGAGATAGTCCTCCATTAGCATTGCCTTGAGAGAGACAAAGTTTGTGTTGAGAGGTAGAGAGAGTTTATGTAGACAGAGAAAGTTTGTTCTGAGAGAGAAAGACTATTTGTAGAGAGAGAGTAGTTTTGATAAAGAGAAAATGGATTTGACCAAACAAGGGGATAGTCTTATGAGTGATCTCCTTGTAATCGTGGAGGCTCGAAAGAATCTTGAAGCCCTTATAACCCAACTCACTCATGATCCAGAGAGAGTGCGGGAGGTTAAGGTAAAAATTGAGGACAAATCTAGAAAGATGGGAAGGATGCAACTCGACCCCGATTTAGAGTTTGGTGAAAGGCAGGGAATTGGTTTTGACGGTGCTTCCACGTCTAATATTACACCAAAACCAATTCATGACTTTACAACGAATCCATATGTCCATCAACTAAAACCCCAAAGAAGAGTTCGTCCAAGAAAAATAAACTAAGGTCGGATGAAGATTGTGTACTTTTGTACCTACTACAAAAGAAAAGGACACCTTAGGTATTTTTTCTATAGTTTGGGTCGGACACGATGTACACATGCTCCGTCACTCCACACTAGTGATTTTACTAGTCCTAGAGAGTAGGTTAAGTTTCTAGTCACCACTTCTCACAACTTGATGGAACAGTTCCAACGGATGTCTTTTCCATTAGTGGATACTTCTAATATCCCAGTTAGAACCGACAATGAAAAGGGAAAACACAAGGTTAACACTTCTTGGGTACCTAAGCAAGATTTAAAAGCCCTTGTTGTTCATGTTGCTTTTAAAGCACATAATACGTCAAAGTGGTATTTTGATAGTGGGTTCTCTAGGCACATGACACGTGATGTCTCATTTTTTACATACCTTAAGGATTGTAAGGAAGGTAAAGTCACTTTTGGAGATGGGAGCAAGTCTATCATAGTAGGTTGAGGTACAATAGACATACTGGGTTTCCTAAGCTAGAGAATGTTTTGTACGTCAAAGGTTTGAAATCAAACCTTCTCAGTATTAGCCAGCTGTGTGACGCTGACTTTACAATAAAGTTTGACCGAAATGAGTGTAATGTTTATGATCAAGAGGGTAAACTTCTATTGCAAGGGGTGTGGACTGAAGATAATTGTTATGGGATTATGCCCAAGTCCTTATTTGTCTGCAATAAAGCCACGATCACTCATATGGATCTGTGGCATCAACGTCTAGGTCACGTGAATTTTAAAGATTTGGAGTGCTTAGATAAAAGGGACCTACTACGCGACTTGCCATCACCTGGGAACCAACTTAAACAGTTTATGGACCCTGTAAGTTGGGAAAACAAGTTCGTAATCCCCATAGGAAGTTGAATTCCATTACCACTTCACGCGTGCTTAAGTTGATTCACATGGATACTCGTACTGAGAGTTTGGGTGGTTAAAGGTATATCCTCGTGATGGTAGATGATTTCTCATGTTTATTCCATAGCAGGTATTCTGAGAGAGAAATTCGACGCTGTAGAGTTTCGTATGACCAAGTGTTGTGTCTTATAAAATCAACACGGTGTCATTATCAATAGAATGGGTAGAGACAACGACATTGAATTTAAGGAAGCAAAGGTGGATCTTTACTATGATAGCGTCGGGATCAAACATGAATTTTCGATCGTAAAGACTCCTCCACAAAATTGGATTGTTGATAGGAAGAACAAGATGATTCAGGAGATGGCTAAATCTATGCTTCTAGGTCGTAGAGTTGTTAAGAGATTTTTAGCAGACGCGGAGTCTACCATGTACCATACGATAAATAGGGTTTATCTTCATCCACACACAGTTCAGATGCCTTATGAATCATGGACTGTAAAGAAGATCAACCTTTCATATTTCTGTGTTGTAGGGAGAAAATGATATATCCCGTGGGATAGAGAGCAATTAGGAAAGTTTAATTCCTTAAGAGAGGAGGGAATATTGCCTGGATATTCATCGATGAGTAAAGTGTGTCGAGTTTTTAACATGAGTAGATCTAAGGTTATAGAGTCAATAAATGTCATAATGCAAGATGATGAACCATCGAAGTTTGTTCATCCTAGACTTTTATGTGAGGTTGATGCACTTTCTAGTAATTATCCTTTAGTCCCTCACACACCTAGGGTGGACCCTACTCTTGATTTAATGGACAAGCCTGCTTAGGTTCGCAAGAGTCATGATCCTTTTGCCATACTAGGAGACCCCACATTAGGAGTCAAGACTCACGCTCAGTTAGAGAACGCTGTTAGCCTTCTGTACTACACGTCCAAAAAAGCACTCAAAGATGAACACAGGATATTTGCTATGAAGGAAGAGTTGCTTCAGTTTTAAAAAAATGATGTCTATGAACTTGTCCACCAACCTAGTGAGACGAACGTGATAGGTACTAAGTGTATCTTTAAGAATAAGATGGATGAGAATGGTACCATTATCTGAAATAAGGTTAGGTTGGTCACTCAGGGCTACATGTAGATTGAGGGTGTAGACTTTAAGGATACATTTTCTTCTATTACGAGGCTCGAGTCCACCCATTTACTACTCACCATTACATGTCATCTTCACTTCAAGCTATATCAGATGGATGTTAAAAGTGCCTTTGTGTATGGAATTCTACATGAGGAGGTTTACGTGGAACAACCAAAAGGGTTTGAAGACCCTAAGCACTCTGAACATGTCTACTATTGGAGAAAATCCCTATATGGTTTGAAGTAAGCACCCCGTGCTTGGTACGAGAGGCTTACTTCCTATCTCTTTGCCCGTGGCTACAAGAGAGGGAGAGTTGATAATAATTTGTTTATTAGGAAAGGATATAGTGTTATTTTGGTTTCCCAATTCTATGTGGACGACATAGTCTGTAAATCCATGGGCTCTCGCCATGCTCACGACTTTGAGGAGGAGATAGATAGTGAGTTCGAGATGAGCATGGTTAGTGAGCTTACATTCTTCCTTTGTGTCCAAGTTCATTAGATAGAGGATGGGATGTCAATATCCCAATCCAAGTATGCAAGACCTTGTGAAGAAATTGGGTTTAGACTCCGCTAAGAATGCATGTCCCCTAATTCATATCTCAACTAATCATTGTAAGTACACTTCAGGAAAGGACGTAGAGCAAACCTTGTATCAAAGAATCATAGGCAGTCTTGTCTACTTGACTACCAGTCATCCTGACATTACCTTTAGTGTTGTATTCTGTGCGAGATATCAAGCGTCCCCCAAAAGAGTCACACTTACTCGCTCTTAAACGTATTATCAAATACATGAATGGGACTCTCTCATACGTCATTTAGTATTCCTTTGATACTGACAACCGTTTATCCACCTATTCAGATGACGATTGGGTAGGGGATGTAGGAGCACTTTTGGTCGATATTTCTTATTTGGTTTTTCTCTTGTCTCTTGGTTGAGCAATAATCAAAACTCCATCTCTTTGTTCATTGTGGAGGCTGAGTATATAGCCGCCAGGAGTTGTTGCACGCAACTCTTATGGATGAAGAAGATGCTGGGGATTATGAGATGTCATAGGACACTGTGACTATTTCCAATGATAACACGAGCGCGATACCCATATCCCAAAATCCAATCCAGCATTCGCGAACAAAGCACATTAGGATATACGAGCACTTTATTCGAGAGTTAGTAGAAGAGAAATTCGTGTACTTGAGTTTTCTCTCCACTGACCTTTAGTTAGTTGATATCTTCACAAAACCTTTAGATGCCTTTAGATTTGAGATTCTTAGGAAGTCTTTAGGAATTTGCACAGTTGACTGAGCGGTGGTTACCATGTCTAGGATAGGCTGCATTTTTCATGTTTATATCATTTGATTCCTATAGTTAGACTGCATCCTTTGTAACATTATTGTATTTTATTTTTATTTATTCATATATTCAGAAAAATACAAAAAAACTTTGTTTTTTTTTGGGAAAAATTGAAAAATCCAAAAAGATTTTACTTTTGATAAAAATTTTGGAAAAAGACAAAAAGATTTTCTCTTTATAATTTTTTTTGAAAAACCCAAAAAGAATTTTGTATTATTATCTACACCTTTTATGGATGAACATTTAGAATGGCCAAAGTCACAACATCATTTCCGTATTTTACATGACTTTTTGATAGTGATTTGAGATGCTACATCATTTTATCTGTGTGCTTTATAATGTTATGGAGTCACTGAGATGTGATTAGTGACATATTTCTACATATTTGACTCTTAGTCTCCTTTAATGCACACATGCACGGATTTGTTTAGTTATTGTACTTGTCTATCACATATTGGTCGACATGATTCCATCTCAATCCTGTCTTTAAAATGATCCAAATGCGATAAAACTTGACAATGAAAGTAGTGCATGTAAGAACCGTTGCCCGTGCGAAATTTGTTTACATATAAAAAAATGAGGAGTGAACACAGGGAAGGGATATGAAAGGAACACATGTCCTTTACCATTAAGCCACCGTTTAAATCGGACCTAAAAAAGTGTGACACTGTAAAAAGTAGACAAGGGTGAAAGATTTTAAAAAGATCCAAAAAAGTATGGCACTGTAAAAAAGTAACCAAGGCCAAACTGGATTAGTTTGATATGATAATTCAAAAGAAAATTTTGAATCGAAAAATATGATCATTATTATATTTGAGGGAGCTTGGTTGGAAATAAATCAACGATTTTTCATATCCTGACAAAGTCTTGAAAAAGCATTACATAGTTTTAGATTTATTGGTGTGGAAATTATTTTAGACTTTGATTTGCTAATTATATTGAGTTGGTGTCATTTACATTCAACATTTTTACACTTAAGGACGATTTTGAGTTCATTCGTTAGGAGTATCCAATATTCATCGTGCACATATGTTATGACTATTTGCATTGATTTCCTATCGAATTTGATCACACACCTTCATTTACGTTATCATCGACTTGGTTGTATTAGCGTTCTTTCATGGTGTGGTTCTTTGTTGTACATTTTTTGTAAGAATTTAAAAAAAAATCATAAAGCGAAGTTTATTACCTTGTGTCACTATTCGTACGCATTTCTATGTTTCTTCTTATTTATCTATTTGGGGACATGATAAAAAGGGGGAGAACAAATTATGGGGGAGTAGATTTTTGGTTGATTTCATGATTTTCTTGTGTTTAATTGATATTGACTTTCTACTTATCAGTATATTTCAGACACATTGCACATCACGGGTATTTGTGTCTCATCTCATGTTTGTAGGTACAAATTGAGGATCATTGTTTTGCACTCTCGGATGATGACAAAGAAACATTGGAGAATTGAAGATTTGAAGATGTTGAAGATTTTGAAGACATGTACTTTGATATTTCCATTTATGTGTTTTGGGGGATATTAGATTGTATGTCTTAGTTTTTTTGGGGATATATAATTCTAATTTTTTATGAATGTAATGGCATAGACATAGGGGGAGATTTGTAAGGACATGTTTTCATAAATGTCCGTCCAGATTCGAGGAATTTATGTGTTGTCCTAGATCATAGTTAGTATGTTGTATACTATTACATTTAGGCACGTCTTCACACATTCAACCTTGACGCCCACCATCCAAATCCTAATGCATCATCAACACGTACCCATCATTGGCATCGTGCGTTGTGCATCTTCAATCGGTCTCCACCATCCCACTATCTCCACTATGCTAAAAGTTAAAATGTTTCCTTGGAGTTATTAATATTCATGTATTTATTTGCCATACTTTTGTAAAATGTTTTTATCAATATGAGGCATTTTTCTAAGTCAAAAATATTTTTTTAAGACCTGTAGGCAAGATTTTATTAAATAATAATGTTTGCTCCTGTCGTTCAAACGACATTAATAAGTCGTTCAAACGATAACTTTTAACGACATACAATGTCGTTTGAAGGGTCGTTTCTTTACTGCTTCAAACGAACCCATCCTATTTTACATTTTTAGGGGCATTTGTATGGTCATTAGTAACGACATTAGATGTCGTTCAATTGACATGTAGATGTCGTACGAACGACATGTGCCGCCTAAAATTTGTATTCAACCTATAAATACCTACTGCTAAGTTAGGTTTTGAAAGTCTTTAAAAACTCCACTTTTGCATATCTGATGCACTTTTAGACTTTATCTTTTAGGATTTAAAACCCCTCTTGATCCACTCCAAAGTCCCAAATCATTTATGTGAATCATTTTTAAATCATAATATTCATATTACTCATTCTAGAGTAAGACTTGTGGAGAAGAAGGTTATCTACATTGCTGATCATTGGAGCTCGTGCAAAATCTCTTGCGAACTTAAACTTGAGGGTATTCATCGTCACAAACATTGTATTTCTACTATGTAATTGTAAGTTAAATATTTACAACACATAGTGAAATAAAAAGGTGTTTCTCCTAGTAGGGATTTTTCCTCAAATCTTTTTGGGATTGTTTTGGTTTGCATGCTAGATAATTCATATTACTGTAAATCACAATTAGATTCATATTTTAGGGATTTAATTAAAATTGGTGATAAAAATGAGTTTAGTTAAATAAGTTTTGACATTGATCGCAAGCGCACTCTCAGTGTCGAGACGAGAGAGTCCATTAACCCACTCAAGGGGAAAGTCTTATCGTCTTTGAAGATATGATGATCCTCGAGCTCTTTCAATACTCTGGTATGGGGGTGGACACTCTGAAATCACTTCGTAAGAAAATCTTCAGCTTTTCATAATTGTATTGTCATCTTTAAAATATTCTGACCCTTATTATGCCGATATTGATCTTATTTTTCCTTTTTGCAGATCGTCCTTTCGATGTGTCAATGTTGTTTAAATTCCTTGCTCGTCTCTAGGGGAAGGAACTTATTCTTAATCAGACTAGGAAAAAGTCTACTACAGTTGTCCCCACCTTACTGAGGGGACCAAGAAAAGAATGTGGGTCATCTGTGGGACCTCGACCCACCCCTTCAATAAAAGAAGAGGAAGGAAGTCATGCCGAGATAGATTTTTGGTTCTCTTATCCCCATCAGGGATGATATATCTTATGTTGCTCGTTTGTCTTAGCTAAGCATTAATGCCAACTCTTTTCCTGGGAGTCAGCTGAAAGCTCTGGAGTTTAGAACCTCGATTGTCCCTAAGTGTGACAACCATTACTTTGATGCTCAAGACCCCTCCCGAGTTTTTAACTTCACTTTCTATAGGACAACCCAGGTAAATATCAACTGCATCATTTTTCTAATTTAAATATTTTAAGTGTTATATCTTTTCATACTAATTCTTCTCTTCGTGTCTTTTCCCTCTATCATCGCCCTTTAGAAAATCCAGTAATGGGTGGAGTCTAAAGATAAGCTAAAAGTGCTTGATGAAACTAAGGCTCAACTCAATGACCTAAGGTATGAGTTAAAATATCAAAAGGCCGAGCATGACTATAAGGTACATGAAATACGGGATCGTTATATGGAGTGCTTGGCCAACCTAATACATAACCACAGGGTGAAGATTGAGGCTCTTAAGCTTGATCTCAAGAAGAAAAAGGAAGATGATGATGAGAAGATTTGGGTGGATGCCGAAAAGGTTATGGATAACTTTAAGGATTCAGAAGATTTCTTTGGCTATGCAATCCAGTATATGGATAAGGGGTCTAGAATTGTGTGTCGAGGGGTTGACAATTAGTGTGGCGACCTTGGCGCTAATGGCGCTCTTTTGGCTGAAACAGTCTATTCCTTCAATTTTTTTTGTCCCGGTAAGCATGATCGTTCTTCAAGAGGTTCTAGTCGAGGTTGGTGTTACTAAGCCTATTGTGGTTGAGGTTGAGACTACAAAGAACACCGATCAAGATAGGACCGAGATGGTGGGCGACCAAGAGGGGACCACTGCTAACCCTAATGAGAACCTAGCCGAACCGACTATCACTGAAACTCTTGTGGTCGACCCTTAAATTTTTGTTCTGGGTGACCGTCTATGGTCTTTCAAGCCCAGTTTTTGTAAAAAAAAATTCTCTTTGAACACTTTATTCTGTAGCTTCTGTAGTTATTTAATTGTGAATGTTTTTTAAATTGTTGTGGTATCTAAGTGTTATATGTGTTAGTTGCTTTCATAATATTGTTCTTGCTAAATGAATGTCTAGCAACCTCTTCATCTCAAGACATAAACTCTTGAAATTTTCACCACACTTATATAATGTTTTAGGGTTTCACTATAAAAATGATGTTAAAGACTTCCCACCTCTCAGGGTTTGTAGAGTGATGCCTAGGAGTCGATAGTCGTAAGGTACTCTAGTACCACTAAGAGATAGATTTAATTATGAACTATACTTAAATGATGCTAAAAAAATTCACCATACTTAAATGATGTTTAAGGGTCTCACTATAGTAAAATGATGTTAACAACCTCCCACCTCTTAGGCTTAATGCAGAGTGATCCTTAGGATTCGAGTCTCCTAAAGCAATCTCGTACGACATAGAGAGAGAGAGAGAGGGATTCAATTATGTACCATGTTTAATGGATGTTTAACAATTTCACCATGCTTAAATGATGTTTAATAATTTCACCATGCTTAAATGATGTTTAAGGGTCTAACCATAGTAAAATGATGTTAAGTACCTCCCACCTCTAGGGGTTTATGAAGAGTGATGCTTAGGAGCTGAGACTCCTAAGGCACTCTCATATGGCCGAGAAAGAGTTTTAATTATACAACATACTTAAATTATGTTTATCAATTTCCCATACTTAAATGATGTTTAAGGGTCTCACCATCGTAAAATTATGTTAAGTATTTCCCACCTCTTAGGGATTACGTGGAGTGGTGCCTTGGAGATGAGACTTCTACGGAACTTTCATACCGTCAAGAGAGATATTTAATTATGCACCATACTTAAATGATGTTTAATCAATTATGTGATTCTAAAAAATGCAATTCCCAAATAAGAAATGAGACAACACTTCATTATACTTCAACATATACAAAAGAACATCATTTTTATTCAAGAGAACAACATTTCTTTCAGCTACAAAAAATGAACTAACCACTGATAGTATTTTTTTCAAATGATCCTCACTCCAGTGGTTAGAAAATGGCTCTCCTTCTAGATTTTTTTAGCCAATATGTACCTTGGATGACCTCTTCAATGACTCTGTACAGTCCATGCCAATTAGGGTGGACCTTTTTGGACTTTTGGATGACCTTTTTCAGCACTAAGTCTTCTATTGTGATGGGCGGAGACTTGACCCTTTTGTTGTAGAATTTAGCATCTCTTTATGGATATGTCAATTTCTTAATGGTGGCATCTTCTTTCATTTATTCAATAAAGTCTAACTCCAGCCTCCTTTCTCCCAGATTTTCCTCCGCGTCATATGTCTGTACCCTGTGGCTCGACAACCTAATCTTTGTACCAATCACAATCACTGATCCATAGGCTATCATGAAAGGTGTTTCTCCTATTAAGGTTCTCTCGATCATCTTGTATGCCCACATAATGTTGTGTAACTCGTCCACCAATATTCCCTTATCATCTTCTAGATTTTTTTTATTCCACCCAATATTGTCCAATTGGTCACATATGTTTTCCCGTTAGCTTTCTTTTGTCCCAACACAGAGTAGAATTATTTGATGTTAACCCTTCTACAGTAGGCTTCTGGGGACTTATTCTTGAATTATTTCCCATTATTGGATATCGATGTATTTGGGAGAACATAATGACAAATGGTGTTTCTCTAAATTAATATAAATCATTTTCCCCTCATATTTTTATCATAGCCTCTACTTCTACTCATTTGGAAAAAACTCAATCGTAATAATTAGGAATTAAAAATTCCCCTTCATTCTGGATGAGGTTCGATGAGGTGGATCCCCCCATTGCAAAAGGCCAAGGGAAAGATATTAGGAAAAAAGGTTGATGAGGTTGATGAGGTATATTAGCAAAACACTGGCATTTGTTGAATTTAAGAATGTAACCAGTCGAGTTCTTCAAAAGATTCAGCCAATAGTCATGGGTAACAATCCTTTTGTTTAAGGATCATCCACTAATGTGGCTTGTATAGGATCCTTCATATACGTTTATGAGTACGTAGTTTACATCAGATGGATGAACACATCTCAAGAGTGGAAACAAAAACTTATTTTATAAAGCACATCTCAAATAATGGTTAACTTAGTTGCATAGTATCATATTTTTCTCCGTACGTCCGTGGCTTTCGGTAGATTTTCATCTTTTAGGTAATATAATTGGGTCCATCCAAAACGACCCCAAACTCAAATTCAAATTAATAAACTTCGATCACTGTCGCATCAATTTCTATACTCGGCTTATGAGGATTTTTATAGGTACTGACTGACGAATCTCTGTTCTAGTGGTTGATGTGACTAATGTGTTTGCTCTCTTATTCTCAATTCTTGGGATCCTCTTAATCTTGACTTTCGATTTTTTTTAGCATCTTCTTTATTCTAGTAAAGTATTAGCCGTCTTCCCATCCTTCGCCTCATGGATTCCTTAAATTTGGTTAATTACCAACTGGGTGTCATTATGGGAAATAATTTGTCCAACATTCAGTGCTTTCTCAAGTAAGAGTCCCGGGCTTTATATTCTGATCTGTTGTTTAATTCTTTAAAGCTGAACCGTAGGGCATTCACAATGTCGATCCCATCTAGCACGAATAGTATCAATCCTTACCCATTTTTTAAGGACAAAATTTCTAATTGAGTAAATTTGTATGTAATTGACTTAATTTTGGACAAAAATTGTTTGAGTTATAGATAGATTCTTATATTATCATGATTCCCATAAAGTCTATATCGTGTTGTGTTGAAGTCATAGCGGCCAAGCTTCAAGATACGTCATGCCATTTTTATTGGTGCACGTTTCATGTCTTCATATCACATTGTATTCCGATATACTCTCAGGTATGAACGCATACTGTTCATAGGACTCGAAAAAAGTTTTAAGGTTGTAATTTTATTTATAAATGATTTTAAAATGACAAAAATGATTCTAAAAGGTTGTAACTTCCTTTTATCTGGGATAAACACTGTTTGGAGTCATATGATTCCTTCCCTTATGATTTGGAGGATCAAACAACATATGATGTCATTCAAATGACATCTCAGTATCGTTCAAATGACATGGTAACTCATTCAAATGACATAGCCATGTAATTTAATCGACAAAGGGATATCATTCTAACGACCTGCCGATCTAAAGTTTTTTTATTTAAGTCATTCTTTCTCATAAATTCGAAGTGTGAAGAACCAAAATACAGTTTAGAACAGTTATATTTTTTCTGCAATGATTTCCTAAGGATTTAAAAGCTAAAACTATCCTTATAGTTTATAAAAAATCCAAGCTTTCATACATATGCTATAGAGATCTTGTTTGCAACATTAGTTTGCTCATCCATATTGAACAAGTTGTTTCGTTGGAGTTTTGTGGTGAAGAAACAGTGAAGGTCGTGTTTCGAATCGTAGATGGTTGCCAAAGCTACATTGGTGGACACCAAGGCCTCAAGGACACGTGTGATGTGGATGAGTATCGTGGAAGGATTTCTACGTGGGGATTGTGGAGGAGCGGTTAAAGAGAAGAAGAGCGTCAGGATTGTGGGGATAGAATTATTATGTAAGTCTATCTATCTTCCATTATAAAACTGTATCATAATGATTGTCTGGCTTGGGTCATCTGAGGTTTTTTCGCTCAATGGATTCCTCGTATATCTAATATTGTGAACTTCACTTTATTTTACTTGATTTAATCACCTAGATGCATGTTTATGATTAAAAAAGATAAAATTGGACTTGAGCGAAATTGGTTCACAAATTTGGTGCGTGATAAAACTGGAAAAAAGGTTTTTGAAAAGAAAAAATTATTTTGTCACCTTAAAGCACATTTTGAAAAAGGGGCCTACAAATTCGTATCAGAGATATAAATATTTTTTATTTTGTTAATCCTTAGTGCTTGTAGGTATGAATTTTAGAAATTTTAATGCTTTTCGAACTCCTATTTTTTATGGCACTAATTATGCTTATTGAAAAATGCGAATGAAAAGTTCACTTAATGCTATTGATGAGCATATTAGGTTAGTGGTAGAAAAAAGGTGGTCACCGCCGGTCACAAGAGAGGGATAGGCAACTAGTTTAAAACCTGTTGAGTCAGGGACCGAAGCCGAACATAGACTTGCACTTTATAATTTTAAAGGTTTAAATCTTATTTCCTCGTCGGTCACCATGGATGAATATAATCGTATTATGATGTGTGAGATGTGAAAATAGTCTTGGTATATTCTTGCACTCACTCAGGAGGGAACTAGTCAAGTTAGGGTGTCGAAACTTCAAAACCTCATTACCCAATTTGAGATGATTAAAATGTTAGAGAGTGAGACGTTTGATGAGTTTTACACTAGATTTTCCCATATTTTCAACTCGTCGTTTAACTTGGTAGAGAAAATACCCGATAACTGAGTAATAAAGAAAATATTAAGGTTGTTACCTAGTAGGTTTGATTAAAAAGTGACTTCTTGAAAGTCCTTAGGTATGCTTGATTCAATGAAACTAGAAAAAATATAGATGACTTACAAACCTATGAAGTTGACACTGTAGGAGGGAAAGAAACCCATAGCATATAATGCCACCTTAAATTATAATGAACGATAAGAGGGAGAGAGTTCCCCAATTGAGCGCAACTTTGTAGCATTTATGGCATGCCATATGAGCGATGATGATAAATTTTCTCATGAAGATACTCATGTGAATGACACTTCTGAGGATGTTTTATGTGAATCCCAAGAGAGTGAGGGTGAAACTGGTGAGGAATAGGTGATAGATGTAGGAGAGTTTCAAGTTGCCTTTAATGATTTGTATACGAAAGAGGTAAAGGTGAAAAAGGCAAACTTGAAGCAAGCTAGGTTGAAAGAACGTTCCATAGAAAATAATGATGCTTTTATTGAGGATCTTAGGGCACGGGAAAAGACTCTTCAGGAGAAACTAGAATACATTGAGGGGGAGAGAAGTAGACTTCGTGGTTTGATGGAGGCTTTAAAGAAAGAGATTATAGATTTTGTGGAGTCTAGGTGTTTGCTTGAGTTTGGAAGAAAGGTAAAAAAAGTTGGATAGGATTTTAGGCACCATCCAAATCAAGGATGATAAGTATGGTAGAGGCTTCGATGATCGTGTTACACGCATTCCCAAAGCCAATACCAATCGTGTGAGAGAGCCAACTAGGAACGTTAGGAGAGGTCCACATTTAAGTCACATTCCTCGTCGTGTTTCACTTGCACTCATTGCGGTAGGAAGAGTCACCTTAGACATTATTGTTACGACCTTAAAAATGCTCCTAGGAAGTTTAAAAATAAAGTTGTTTCGGTTCCCAAGACCTCCATGCGTCATTACACACCTAATTAGGTTATAAAATTGGACTTAGAGACTTTAGAAATTAAACTTCATGTTTCTCATTTGCTTTCACATGATACTTCATCTAATGAATGAGTGAGTTAGCCATGTTTGTCATACTCTAGTATTTACTTCATGATATAGATCTTGCTAGTGTTATGCCACGTGTATCTCTTTGTATTATATTTTTCAATTATTTGAGTCTTATTTGAAAAATACAAAAAAGATTTTTGGTTTCATATATTTTTGAGAAATATAAAAAGATTTTATTTTTAAGTCAAAAATATTTTGTTTGAAAAAGACAAAAAATATTTTTGGTTTATTTTTTTGTCGTGAGCTTTCGTATTTGATGCGGCATATTGGTGTGCTTGGACCCCCATCATTTCATTATACATGTGGCTAGGACATTTGGTAATAATTTGATATGCTTAAAATGATCTTAACCATCGATTAATGGGGTTGTTTTGAAGTTGATTTGCATTTGGATTCGACTGTATATATATGCCATCATACTCACATGCATGAGTTTATATGAATGTTTGACTTCTCGTGCGTATTTGAGTTTGGTGAGACGTTCTCCTCTCAATTTTATCATCTATGTGTGATAAGACTTAGGAAGAGGTGTGCATGTAAGAACCATTTTCCACGAGGATTTATATTGCTTAAATTGTAAAAATGATGAGTGTTCACATGAAAGCACTGCGAGAGAATAATAATCTCATGAAATCCACCATTTAAAAGAGCCCAAGAAAAAATTAAAGGAATAAAAAGAATCATATGCCAAAATGGGACCAATAGGATTTCTCTAAGGTGAGAAAAATAGAACCCTCAAAAGAACTAGAAAATGAAAATATGAATAATACAAGGGTGATTGGATGGAAAAATAACAACTGATTTGCACAATGAATCCCAATGTTAAAAAATCGTGTCATGACGCCATTGTTTGTTGAATCGTCAAAATTTTAGATTTGTGTGCATATTATTCGTTTAGTTCATTAATCTCAATACATTAATTGTCACATACGGCTAAAATTTATTTTGATGACATTTAGCTATCAATTAGATCTTCTTAATAGTTTCGATGTGTTCAAGTTGTGATTCATTTGTTGTAGTTCACACCCATTCATTTCATATCAATGTTTGAGCACATTGATATTATGTTAGCATGAAACTCATACTTGTTTTATTTTTATGTTTTGAGTATGTTTCGTATTTTCAGTACCTATTTTGAGCTAAATTTTTCACTGGGAGAAACTTTTCCATTTTTAGAGATGAAATATATAATTTTTAAAGTCATTCAAATGACTTCTAGACGTCATTCGAAAGACATGTGTAAGTTGTTCAAAGACTGGATCGTGCGATACGAGTTTTGAAGCGTTAACTGTGTCAGGTATGGTCGCGAGAAGGGTCACTTTTAGAGTCCTTAGATAGATACTTCTAAAGGAACCTTACTGTTTAAGGTAGTTTTTAGCTCCATTCAAACGACATGCCTATGTCGTTCGAACGATCGAGAGAGATTTTTTTTTTCTTTATGATTTGTACCTGCTTCGTCTATATGCTGATATCATCATGTTTTGGTACTTCTAGGTTATTTGGACAGTTTATATGCAATCGATATTGATTATACATGCTTGATTCTTTTACTGCATTGATTTGTTTAGTCACATCATTCCGAATATTGATGATTTCATTTGTGTGATTATTTGCTAGCTACGGTTTGGTATCTTCTGATTTTTTTCCTCACTTTCCATGGTTATTTAGATATACTTAATTGATCATTATCATTCTAGATATTTGATTGTTTGTTTATCTTTTTCTCTGGTTATCTATTCGAGACAAAAGGGAGAGAGATGGTATGTGATGTAGGGGGAGTTTGTTTGTTGAGCACGTATGTTTTTCATTGGTATCATGTTTTGATCATATTGTTTACATATTGATTTGAGCTATATTGTCTATGTATATCTTTTTGGTATCATATGTTTTGATCACATGTTTAACAAATGTTTTTTTTTCAAATTTGGTTTTTTATATCATTTGTTCCTCCACACATCACTTGGTATTTGTCTATTTCATGTGTGTAGGTATTCTTCAGCGATTAAAGATTTCGAGACTACATCACATTCAGACAGTTCATGCTTAACGGACCTGCATATACTTGCAATTTTTAATTTTTGGTTTTATAGGAAGGGATTTAGGTGTCATACAACTCGGCGAGCCGACTTAGCATTCATTGTTTTAGTTTTTTCTCTAAATAGTCAAAGGGGGAGATTTATAAGGACAAAATTTATAATTTAGTTCATTTGTATGTAATTAACTTAATTCCGGACAAAACTTGTATGAGTTATAGATAGATTTTTAGATTGTCACGATTCCCACAAAATTTATGACGTGTTACGTTGAAGACGTAGCAGCCAAGCTTCAAGATACATCATGTTATGTTTATTAGTGCACGTTTCACGTCTTCATATCACATTGCATTCTGAGATACTCTCAGGTATGAACGCATAATGTTTATGGGGCTCGAAAAATGTTTTAAGGATATTATATTATTTATAAATGATTTTAAAATGTCAAAATGATTTTAAAAGGTTTTAACTTCGTTTTATATGAGAGTCGTATGGTTCTTTCCCTTATGATTTGGAGGATCAAACGATGTATGATATCGTTCAAACAACATTTCATGTCGTTCAAATGACATGGGCAATTTGTTCAAATGACATAGGGTTATCATTCTAACGACCTTCCAACTTAATGTTTTTTATTTACGTCATTCTTTATCAAAAATTCGAAGTGTGCAGAACCAAAATACAGTTTAGAACAATTACGTTTTTTTGCACTGATTTTCTTAGGATTTCAAAGTTAAAACCATCCTTATAGTTTATAAAAGATTTGAGATTTCATACACATGCTATAGAGATCTTGTTTGAACAATTAGTTTGGTCATCCATATTGAACAAGATGTTTCATTGGAGTTTCGCTGTGAAGAAATGGTGAACGACGTGTTTCGAATCGTAGGTGGTTGCCAAAGCTGCATCGGTGGACACCGAGGCACTTGTGGACGCGTGTGCCATGGATGAGTATCGTGGAAGGATTTATACATGGGCATTGTGGAGGAGCGATTAAAGTGAAAAAGAGCATCAGGGCTTATGGGGATCGATTTGTTGTGAAATTCTGTCTGTCTTCCTTTATAAAATCATATCATAGTGATTGTGTGGCTTGGGTCATCCGAGGTTTTTTCCCTTAGTGGTTTCCTCATACATAAAGTATTGTGAACTTTACTTTATTTTACTTGATTTGATCACCTAGATTCTTATTTAGGATTAAACAAGATAAAATTACACTTAAGTAAAATTGCTTCAAAAACTTAGTGCGTCTTAAAATTGAAAAAAGGTTTTTGAAAAGAAAAAATTATTTTGTCACCTTAAAGCACACTTTGAAAAAGGGGCCTACAACTGGTATTCCCATAATACGAACCATCAACAAACAAACTCCATATTGGTGGTCCTGGTGTGAAAGGACCCTCGGACAAGGTACCATTTTCAATAACAAATCTCGCATTAGTTCATCTTCTGTAGTTTCGGTCGACGTTCCCTTAGCTGTAATTTCCTTTCCTTTCTAGACGACTTGTGGGAATTCGACTGGAGTTTCCCATTATATGTCATTCGTGGTTTCCCATGTAAACTCAATGACATAATCTGCCAATGCCTGCCCTTTGATTGAGCTTTTCGACTGATAAATGATATTAAACTCACCTAACTCGATCGAGAAAGCCATTAACCTACCTGGTTTCTTATGTTTATGAATGACTTATTGAAGGGACGTGTCAGTGAGCACTACCATCGTATGAGCTTGAACATAGGGCTCCATCTCCCTAGAGGCATGGATAAAGGCATATGCATGATTTTCCATCTTCAGATGCTTGATATCTTCTCCTTGGAGTTTTTTGTTTCTTGAAGTAGAAATGCTTCTAAACACCACTATCATCTCGGACGATGGTTGTACTGATGGCCGACTCCGAGAAGGATAGGTACAAGTATAACTTTTCTCCTTGTATCGGTTGGTAGAGGAGCATAAGTGAGCCGAGATAGGATTTTAACTCGTGAAAATATTTTTCGCACTCCTCGTCCCAAACAAACATTTTCCTTATAATCTTGATGAACGGTAAATACTTTTCTATTGCACTAGATATAAATATGTTCAACGAAGTAACTCGGCTCGTCAATCTTTGAATATCTTTTACCATCTTTGGCATTTTCATATTAATAAATACTTTAATCTTGGTGGGATTTTCTTTAATTCCTCTATGATTGTTGATGAATCTCAATAAATGTCCATCCCCAATGCCAAATACACACTTTGTAGGATTCAATTTCATTATGTATTGATCCATTGTCTCAAATGTCCTCTCTAAATGTGCTACATGATTATCTACCTTTAAACTTTTCATGAGAATATTGTCCACGTAAACCTCCATCATCTTTCTAATATGATCATTGAACATTTTGTTGACCAACCTTTGGTAGGTAGCCCCTTCATTTTTTAAGACTAACAGCATAACCTTGTAGAAGTATGTTACTTTATCTGTGACGAAGGAAGTTTTCTCGTCATCATCTTCGTGCACTGAAATTTGATTGTACCTAGAGTATGCATTCATGAAACTCATGAACCCATGGATGACCTTAGCATCCACCATTTAGCTGATCCTTGATAAGGGAAAACTATCTATAGGTCAAGCCTTATTATGATCAGTGAAGTCCATGAACATCCTCCACTTCCATTTCTTCTTAGGCAATATGACAATGTTGGACAACCACTTTGGATAATGAACTTCCCTGATGAGATATGCGGTTTGTACCTTCTTCACTTAGTCTTGTATAACTTCATATCTGCCTCTAGTAAAGGTCCTTCTTTGCTATTTTATTTTCTTCATTATCTCGTCTATGTTAAGTCAATGACAAATAACTTCAGGGTTAATTCTCGACATATCATTATACCTCGAGGAGAACATACTTTGCCTTCTTCTCAATAACTCAATTAACTATTTCTTTATTTCTAGCTTGAGGGATGAGCCTATTTGGATGGATTTTTTCGGTTCATCGTAATTGAGGAAGATGTAGTCTACCTCTTTCACAAGCTCTCCTTTTTGGAGTTTCTGCTCATCTCTTGGGTCAAGAGTGTCTATGTTGTATGAAGTCCTCGTCCTCTTATTAGCTTCTCTCTCTTTGTCCAGATGAATTGCAAGAACATGCTTCTACTTGGTCACCATTCACTTATCTTATTCCATAAGGAGTTGGGAATTTCATCATCTAGTTTATGATGGAAGGCACGACTTCAAATTGTTCGAGTGCTACCCTCCCCAGGATTATGTTGCATGCCAAGAAGACATTTTCATCCATCATAAAAAGCCGATCTTCATGGTCAAGCACCTTGTCCAAGTGTCCATGCACACATCCATTTCAAAAACACCCAATGGATAAACGTTCTCTCCACTAAACCTAATCAACGGTTGATGATACGGGACAAGTCTATTCCTACTCAATTTTAGCCCCTTGAAACAATCCCAGAACATGACATCGACTGAGCTTCCTCATCAACCAATATACGGGACACATTATTGCTATTAACTTGTATGCTGATGACAAGGGGATTGTCATGTGGGGCTAAAAATATTTTGAAATCTTGTATAGAAAGCCTGTTATGAGACTCTCCATATTAACTTTATTCTATTTATTCGGTTTACTCTCAGTCTTAGTGGAATTTCCTTCAACCCTCTTAGGTCCGACTTTAGCCTTAATTACACGAGCCTTTTTATCAGCGTGCTCAGTACCTCCAACTGTCATTCCTCCATAAATAATTTTTACATCAAAATAAATCATGTTAAGGTTACCTTAAATTTCTAGAGGTTTGACAGGAAGATTTAGGCTGCCTTCATTATAATCATTTGACTTTGAGTCCTTCTTATTTGCTTGTACCTCCCTTTTATTAGGCCTGATGTCCTTTGGTGAAGAGTATTCCTTTCTGATTTCATCTCAACCTCCTCTCTTATCGATATATTTCCACATCTTCCCCTGCTTCAGCAACTTCTCCATATCGTCTTTTAAAGCGAAGCATTAGTCCGTCATGTTGCCTTAATCTTGATCGAACTCACACCATTTTCTCTTGTCCCTCTTGTGAGCAGGAGATCTCAACTTTTCTAGACACCTAAGCTCTTTATCGTCATAAATTTTGTTTAGAATCACATCAGGACTAACTTCTAGAGGAGTGTACTTGGAAGACTTGTCGTCATTTGATTGATTCTTCAAAGCATTTTCTTTATCTCAACATTGGCCAAGCTTTTTACTACAAAGCTTTTTTGGTAACGTTTCTTGGCTGTTATGGCCTCCTTCGTATTTATAATCCTCCCAGCCTTAGCGAGAAGTTCTGTCATGGACTTTGGAGGATCCTTGGAGAGGTTTCAATAAAGCTTTCCTGGATGTAGTCCACTTATGAGAGTTGTTATCACAATGATCTCTTCATAGTCCTATACTTACAACTTTTCCTTATTAGAACGAGATATATAATCTTGCAGTTCAACAAATTAGTAACTCACTTGGCTGACTTCATACTAAAATAAAAGTTATGGATAAACTTCTCTACTAGCTACTTAAATCTTTCAATAGACCTCTAAGAAGGTCGGTATGCCATACATGAGCAACACCGGTAAGCATAGTAGAGAATGCCTGACACACCATCTCGTCCAGGATGGAATATATATCGACACCCAATTGGTACAGGTTTATGTGATGGATGAGATTAATACTCCCATCGTATCTTGGAGTTATAGTGGGAGGTTTGAACTTCCTAGGGGTTGGATAACTGACTATTATAGGCACATAAGGAGATCCATTCATGTACCCTTTATCGATAGGATCCCAACTTTCAATAAGAAACCATCCTCTAAAGTTTGAATTAAGCTATTCCAAGATTTTTCCTCTTAAACTGCATTGTCACATACTCCTTCCACTTCAGCAACATTTTCGATGACCAACCCCTTCCTGAATTTCTCTTTCTACTATTAACTTCATTATACTTGATATACCAATATACACCCTAGGACAGGCCAAGGGTGTCCTCACCTCAGATGAAGGATAAAGTCCAGGATGATGATTCGACAACTACTGCACATGGGTCTCATCATGACCCAGACAACCCTTAAAGGGATCGACAGCTCATTATAGTCCGGACGACCGTTCAAGGGGTGACAAGGGGCCGACCCCTCATCATGACCATTCAAGGGGCCGACCCCTCATCATGGCCCATGCGACCATTCAAGGGGCCGACCCCTCATCATGGCCCAGACGAACCTATGAGGGGACGACAGTACGAGGCCCGCAACCTACCAGGATCACTACCAGCGGGAACCTTACCCTCGGCCTAACACCATAAGCCGAGGGTGACATCATCACAGCGCGTGACTTTGGAGACGCGTGGAACAGTGCACATGGGACTCTTATAGAACGTGGACTAAACCGTTATAACAATATCATCCCCTCACGTGAGGGAATATTATGTCATCATTAATTACAAGTGGCACAACCAGGTTTTAGTAGGGGGTTGGCTAGATCATCATTCACATGCACCATGCATGCTTGGGGGGTACACTATACCCCCCAAGCCCTATATATACTTATCACCTTCAACCCTATAAGGGGATCGATAATGGAAATCCTAGCTAAAACTCTGCTTGTACACACAGTACAGAGAGAGAGAGTGAGCTTAGGTGCATTGTATCCAAGGCCATTAGTTCCCATATTTAGTGGATCACACACTCACATTGGATGTAGGCCTAATTAGCTAAACCACTATACATCATTGTCTTATTCCTCTTATCCTCATCTCCTTCTATAAACTTATGCGCATATATATATATAACCCTATTACTTCCATTGTTACTACTGTTTGATCTTTCCACCTCTTATCTGGTGGTGCTAAATCTTAGCATCTGTAAGGACATTTTTGTCCATGAGCATTTTATATGTCGTACGCCGTTACACCGTTGAGAAAATTCAAGAATCATACGCTCATCAACGGAAACCGAATATCAAAGGCAGAAAAGGAATCAGGGAACAGAACGGACCGATCCGACCCAGATAAAAGAACCGATCCGGTTCTTCCGGACCGATCTGCCTAAAGAGACCGGACCGATCCGCCTGCTGAGGTGAGGCCAGTGTGCCCCGGATCCATAGCGAACCGATGAAGCTAAAAAGCCGAACCGATCCGATGCCAACCGGATTGATCCGCCTTCAAAAAGGAACCGATCCGATGTCACCGGACCGATCCGCCTAAAGAGACCGGACCGATCCGACGAGGATAATTTCAAATAGATCGTGTTCATATCATGTTCCGAATTTTATGGCTCAAGTTCTCCTATTTAATCCCACTACGGGAAGTGGTTTTTCCAAGACTTCTACACACGATTTTCAGAGTAGAGAAAGCCCTAAGTCTTCACCTATTGAGTTCCAATACTCTAGGTTTTTGATTCACACAAATTCCATACATTTGTGAATCCTTTTGGTAACCCAGGAACGCAGTTTTGCAGTTCAACCCTTGTGGAGAAGACCGTTCTTCTTCTCCATTGCAGCCCTACTGGAAAGGGATAATTCCAGCCGCGACTACAGAATCCGATACCTGAGGGTAATTCTTAGTCAACTTGTATTTTCATTGTAATCCAATTGTAAGTCGTTTTCTTACAAATTATAGTGAAAATAAATGGTTTTGCCCCTGTGGGGGATTTTTCCTCAATTATGTGTGTTTGAATAACTCTTGCATGATTTCATATTGTTTCAATCACACCTAGTTGCATATTTAGGGTTTGTTTGGGTTAAAAGGTGTTTTAAATATATTTGATCATTTGAACGCGAGCACACACGTTCTCAAATTGGTATCAGAGCAGGTTACGCTAATCTATCGCGTATTCGTTTTTCCAAAAAAATTTTCTAAGATATCAATTTTCTGAAAAAATTGATTTTTGAAAAGGTGCGTGTTCAAATGGAGAAGTCATATTATAAAATGCCTGTTTTTGACGGGACAAATTATGCTTATTGGAAAACCCGTATGAGGTCGGCTTTAAAAGCCATTGATGAACGTGTCTGGATTTTGGTTGAACGAGGGTGGACTCCTCCCACCGTGACTGTTGATAATGTGACCAACTTGAAACCTGACATTTTTTGGACTGATGAAGAAATTAAATGGTCATCTTTTAATTCTAAGGGTCTAAGTGCTATTTCTGGGTCTGTCACACCTGATGAGTTCAAACGCATAATGATGTGTACCACGTCAAAAGAGGCATGGGATGTTTTATAACTCACCCATGAAGGAACTAATGCTGTGAAAGAGTCTAAGTTGCAAAACTTGACAACTCAATTTGAAACAATCACCATGCATGATTCTGAATGCTTTGATGAATTTTATGCTAGACTTTCTGACATTGTGAATACTAGTTTTAATCTTGGTGAACATATTCCGAATGCTAGAGTTGTTAAAAAGATTCTTCTTTCTTTGCCTAAGCGTTTTATCCCTAAAGTCACTGTGCTAAATTCTATGGGTAATTTAAATACGCTAAAATTGGAAGAACTTGTAGGAGATTTGCAAACTTATGAAATTGATATGTTCCCTAAAAATGCTAAATCTAAAGATAAGGGAATTGCTCTTAAAGCCCAAGAGAGAAGGAGTGAGGGGTCAGCTAGAAAGAAGGTAGAGTCATCTAGAAAGAGAGAGACTGACACGTCAAATTCTGAGTGCGATTTTGACTTAGATGATTTGGCTCTTTTCGCAAAAAATTTCAAGAGGATTCTCAAATTTAAGAAAAATGGCAATTTTAAAGATAAAGAGAAATTTGAGAAAAATAAGTTTGAAAAGAAAAATGTAAAAGTTTCCAAAAATCCTCCTCTGAAAGAAAGTGAGAGATGTTTTGAGTGTGATGGTAGGGGTCATAGAGCTTTTGAGTGTGCCAATCGTCTGAATAGAGAGAAAGGGAAAGCTGTTCTTAATGCTACCCTTAGTGACGACAGTGAGGTCGAGACGGTGGATTCTGGAGATGAGTCACCGCATGAGTGTAACTTCACCGCATTCATGGCCAGCCAAGTGAGCACTCCTAGTTCTCCTCACGACGTTGAGGATGATGCTTCACAGGGACACCTCGACAGTGAGATCGATGTGAGTGAGGGGGAGGATGACACAAGTGAGAGCGAGAGTGATATACAACGCGCCTACGCTGAGTTATATTCTGAGTCATTTAAAACTAAAAAGCGTAACAAAGAGTTAGTTCTTAAGATCACCTGCTTAGAGGAAGATTTAAAGAAAGCAAGAGAAAGAGAGTTCTCCACTTGCACCGCCCTGAGAGAGAGAGAATCTGCATGTGTCGGGAAAGAGATTCTGTTTAGAGAGAGAGAGTGTGTTTTAGAGAAAGAGAGAGGGGACTTGACTAAACAAGTGGCTAGTCTTGCGATTCAGCTCCATTCCTCCGTGGAGACTCAAAAGAAACTTGAAGCCCTTGTTGCCCAGCTGACTCATGACCTTGAGAAAGCACGGGAAGTCAAGGTACAAATCGAGGACAGGTCTGGGAAGATGGTAAATATGCTCCTCGGCCTCGCTTTAGGTTTTGGTGATCGTCAAGGAATTGGATATGATGGTGCCTCCACGTCCCAAATTGCACCTGGACCAGTTCCTGAGTTTACTACAACTCCTTATGGTCACCGTAAAAAACCTCAAAGGAGAGTTCGACCAAGAAAAGCAAACCAAGGTCCGCCTTTGGCTGTGCTCTTTTGTACTTATTGCAAAAGAAAAGGCCACCTTAGGGAAACTTGCTATAGCATGGGTCGGACACGACGTACTACTGCTCCACCATGTCATACTGATGAGTTTTCTAGTCTGAGAGAGCGAGTTGAGTTCTTAGCTGCCACGACTCAAAGTTTAATGGAAGAATTTCGACGGATCTCTTTGCCGTTAGTGAATGCTTCTCACATTCCAGCTAAAATCAACAACAACAAAGGCAAACAAAAGGTCATCTCGACTTGGGTACCTAAGAAAGATAAAAAGGCTTTTGTTGTTCCTGTTGCTCTCAAAGCACATAATACCTCTCAGTGGTATTTTGATAGTGGGTGCTCCAGACACATGACAGGTGATACCTCATTTTTTACGACTCTTAAGGACTATCAGGATGGCAGAGTCACCTTTGGAGATGGGAGTAAGTCTAGCATTATTGATGAGGTACTATCGAGTTACCTAGTTTTCCTAAGCTAGAAAATGTTTTGTACGTCAAAAGTTTAAAAGCAAACCTTCTCAGCATTAGCCAGCTGTGCAACACTAACCTTGCAGTAAAGTTTGATCGGGACGCGTGTAAAGTCTACAATCAAATCGGTAAACTATAGATGCAAGGGGTGAGGACTGAGGATAATTGCTATGGGACTGAGCCCACATCCTCACTTGTCTGCAACGACGCCACGATCACTCCTATGGATCTGTGGCACCAACGTCTAGGTCACGTGAACGTTAGAGATCTTAATCATTTATCTAAAAAGGACCTAGTACGTGGCTTACCGTCTCTTGGAAAGTCAACTTCGACCGTTTGTGGACCCTGTCAGTTGGGAAAACAAATTCGTAGTCCTCATAGGAAGTTGCATTCCATTACCACCTCTCGTGCTCTGGAGTTGATTCACATGGATCTTATGGGTCCCACTCGTACCGAGAGTCTAGGTGGTAAGAGGTACATCCTCGTGATGGTAGATGATTTCTCCAGGTACTCCATTGTAGGTTTTCGGAGAGAGAAATCCGATGTTGTAGAATTTTTAACGACCAAGTGCCGTGTCCTGCAAAATCAACACGGTGTCACTATTAACAGAATACGTAGTGACAACGGCACTGAATTTAAGGAAGCAAAGGTGGATTTGTACTGTGATAGCCTTAGGATCAAACATGAGTTTTCTTCTGTGAGAACTCCTCAGCAAAATGGGATTGTTGAGAGAAAGAATAGAACGATCCAAGAGATGGCTAGATCTATGCTTCTAGGTCGTAAAGTTTCTAGGAGATTTTGGGCAGAGGCAGTGTCTACTGCATGCCACACGGTGAATAGGGTTTATTTGCGTCCACACGCACTACAGACACCTTATGAGTTGTGGACTGGAAATAAGCCCAACCTGGCGTATTTCCGTGTTTTTGGGAGTAAATGCTACATCCTACGGGATAGAGAGCAATTAGGAAAGTTCGACTCCCGGAGCGACGAGGGAATATTTATAGGATATTCATCGAATAGTAGAGAATATCGGGTATTTAACCTGAAGAGCTCTAGGGTTATGGAATCAATAAATGTTACCGTGCAAGATGACGAACCTTTGACGGTTATTGATCCTAACCTTAAGTGTGAGGATGAGGATTGTTCTGACAGTGATTTACCTGTTCCTCTCTCACACTCTGTGGATCCTACTCCTGTGTTAGGGGACACACCTGCTTGAGTTCGCAAGAGTCATGATCCTTCTGCCATTGTTGGTGATCCCACTCTAGGGGTCAAGACTCGTGCTCAGCTAGAGAACGTTGTTAGCCATCTTTGCTACACGTCCAAAGTCGAGCCCAAGAACCATAAAGAAGCACTCAAGGATGAACACTGGATATCTGCTATGCAGGATGAGTTGCTTCAGTTTAAAAAGAATAATGTCTGGGAATTAGTCCCCCGACCTAGTGAGACTAATGTGATAGGTACCCGGTGGATCTTCAAGAACAAAATGGATGAATATGGTACCATAATCAGAAATAAGGCTAGGTTGGTCGCTCAAGGCTACACACAGATAGAGGGTGTAGACTTTGGGGAGACATTTTCTCCTGTTGCGAGGCTTGAGTCCGTCCGTCTTCTGCTCGCCATCGCATGTCATCTGCACTTCAAGGTGTATCAGATGGATGTCAAGAGTGCCTTTTTGAATGGCATTCTACAGGAGGAGGTTTATGTGGAACAACCAAAAGGGTTTGAAGACCCTCAGCACCCTGAGCATGTCTACTATCTGAGGAAAGCCTTGTATGGTTTGAAGCAAGCACCCCGTGCTTGGTACGAGAGGCTTACCTCCTATCTCTTAGCTCGTGGCTTCAAGAGAGGGGGAGTATATATGAAGTTGTTCGTCAGGATAGATGACGGTGCTATTTTGGTTGCCCAGGTCTATGTGGATGACATAGTCTTTGGATCCACATGCTCCCAGCATGCTCATCACTTTGAGGAGGAGATGAAAAGTGAGTTTGAAATGAGCATGGTTGGTGAGCTTACATTCTTCCTTGGTCTCCAGGTTCGTCAGCTAGAGGATGGGATGTTCATCTCCCAATCCAAGTATGCTAGAGACCTAGTGAAGAAATTTGGTTTAGACTCCGCTAAGCATGCCCGTACACCTATGAGTACCACTACCAAGCTTAGTAAGGACACTTCAGGCAAGGACGTAGAGCAAACCTTATATCGGAGTATGATAGGTAGTCTTCTCTACTTGACTGCCAGTCGTCCCGACATCGCCTTTAGTGTTGGAGTCTGTGCGCGATATCAGGCATCCCCAAAAGAGTCACATTTACTTGCTCTAAAATGTATTATTAAATACGTAAGTGGGACTCTCTCATACGGGATTTGGTATTCCTTTGATACCGATGACCGTCTATCCGCCTATTCGGATGCCGATTGGGCTGGGGATGTAGATGGATGTAGGAGCACTTCTGGTGGGTGTTTCTATTTTGGTTCTGCTCTTTTCTCCTGGCTGAGCAAGAAGAAAAATTCCATATCTTTGTCCACTGCGGAGGCTGAGTACATAGCCTCCGGGAGTTGTTGCACCCAACTCTTGTGGATGAAGCAAATGCTGGAGGATTATGGGATATCACAGGACACCATGACCATTTCCTATGATAACACGAGCACGATACACATATCCCACAATCCAGTTCAGCATTCGCGCACAAAACACATCAGGATACGTGAGCACTTTATACGTCAGTTAGTTGAAGAAAAAGTCGTATCCCTGAGTTTTGTTCCCACCGACCGTCAGTTAGCCGATATTTTCACGAAACCTTTAGATGCCCTTAGATTTGAGAGTCTTAGGAAATCTTTAGGGATTTTCACAGTTGACTGAGGGGTTGGTCTATGTCTATAATAGGATGCTCCTTCATGTTCATATCAAATGCTTCCTATTGCTAGTCTGTTTTATATGTACCATTGCTTAGTTGTACAGCTTTGTTTTATTCTTTTTGCTTTTTATATTTCTTTTGAAAAAATACAAAAATATTTTTTTTTAAGAAAAATTTTAAGAAAAGCACAAAAAGATTTTATTTTGACAAAATTTTTGAAAAAACCAAAAAGATTTTTCTGTTTTTGCACCTTTTATGGATGAGCATTTAAGTTAGCCAAGTCACAACTTCATTCCATATATCCATGTGACTGTTTGATAGAGATTTGAGAGGCTACATCATTTCATCCATGTGCTTTACATTGGTTTGAGTTTTTGAGATGTAATTAGTGATATCTTCCTACATGTTTGACTCCTATATCCTTTATTGCACAAATGCACGGCTATATTTGCTTATTGCACTTGTCTATCTCATATTGGCTTGAGTGTTTCCATCTCAATTCTGTCTATAAAATGTACAATATGCGATAAAACTTGACAAGATTGGAATGCATGTAAAAAACCCTTTTGGTGAGACTGTGTGTTTTTGTATAACGGGGAGGGGCTGCGAAAGGTAATCATCTATCCTTTGCGCAAAAGCCATCGTTAAAAAGGACCTAAAAAATGGAGGAATTTTAATATCTGAGGTCCCAAGAGGTTAAAAGAGCCCAAAAAACATTTATAGGCAATAAAAAGCAATTCATGTCAAATATGGGTCACTTAGGTTTCACCATCAATTCTCAAAAGTTTGAGAATTTAGAATGCCTCTATTCAAAATAATATCTGAGGGCGTTTGGCTGGAGAATATAAACGGGTTTGCACTTCCTTGAAAGTCCTAAAAATGCATAAAATCATTTTGGACGTTATTGGTGTGAAAATCATTTTGAGCTTTGATTTGTTGATATGATTGAGTCAATATCTTATATTGTCATTATTCTACACCAAAGGAAGCATTTGAGTTCATTCGCTAGGAATATCCAATATTCATCGTGCACATATGTCATGTTTGTATGCATTGATTTTCCTATCGAATTTGATCACACCACTTCATTTACGCTATCATCGACTTGGTTGCTTTGTGTTCATTCATGGTGTGGTTTTATCCTAGTGTCACCCCGCTAGTGCTTATTTGATTTGTTTCTCTCATATGTCTATTTGGGGACATCATAAAAAGGGGAAGAATGAATTATCTTATTATGGGGGAGATTTGAAATTTGAGTTTGCTCATAAATTGATATATGTATATGTTTATCTCATCATTTCAAACTCGATATGTCACTTGGTATTTTGCTTTCTCTCATGTGTGTAGGTACTACATTGATGATCACTAAATTGCACACCCTGATGAGAAAAGATTTGAGATTCCTGAAGATTTGAAGATCAAACGATGCAGTCTTATTTACTTGTACTCTTTCAGTTTTGGGTTCATGGAAGGGTAGATTTGTATAGGCAATTTTTTATGATTGATAATTCAGATGTTTGTTTTTTTGTATGTACCGGCATAGACATAGGGAGAGATTTGTAAGGACATTTTTGTCCATGAGCATTTTATATGTCGTACGCCGTTACACCGTTGAGAAAATTCAAGAATCATACGCTCATCAACGGAATCCGAATATCAAAGGCAGAAAAGGAATCAGGAAACAGATCGAACCGATCCGGCCCAGATAAAAGAACCGATCCGGTTCCTCCGGACCGATCCGCCTAAAGAGACCGGACAGATCCACCTTCTGAGGTGAGGACAGTGTACCCCGGATCCATAGCGAACCGATGAAGCTAAAAAGCCGAACCGATCCGATGCCAACCGGATTGATCCGCCTTCAAAAAGGAACCGATCCGATGTCACCGGACCGATCCGCCTAAAGAGACCGGACCGATCCGACGAGGATAATTTCAAACAGATCGTGTTCATATCATGTTCTGAATTTTATGGCTCAAGTTCTCCTATTTAATCCCACTATGGGAAGTAGTTTTTCCAAGACTTCTACACACGATTTTCAGAGTAGAGAAAGCCCTAAGTCTTCACCTATTGAGTTCCAATACTCTAGGTTTTTGATTCACACAAATTCCATACATTTGTGAATCCTTTTGGTAACCCAGGAACGCAGTTTTGCAGTTCAACCCTTGTGGAGGAGACTGTTCTTCTTCTCCATTGCAGCCCTACTGGAAAGGGATAATTCCAGCCGCGACTACAGAATCCGATACCTGAGGGTAATTCTTAGTCAACTTGTATTTTCATTGTAATCCGATTCTAAGCCATTTTCTTACAAATTATAGTGAAAATAAATGGTTTTGCCCCTGTGGGGGATTTTTCCTCAATTATGTGTGTTTGAATAACTCTTGCATGATTTCATATTGTTTCAATCACACCTAGTTGCATATTTAGGGTTTGTTTGGGTTAAAAGGTGTTTTAAATATAATTTGATCATTTGAACGCGAGCACACACGTTCTCAGCATCATCAGCTTGGCGTCGTCTGTGGGAATGAGAAGATATATCTTCCTTTATACAGCTTGACCCCACTAAAAACTCTGGTGTTGAACCAGTTCTCCCCCTTCGTGTGGAGCTGTTTCACCATTGAAAGAGACCCATAAAGGTTCTCAAGCTCTTTTGATCATTCAGATCTTTATAGCTCAAACACATGGCACCAGAGATGCCACCACCGCATAGTGGAGTAGGACCTAGTTCCAGTTATGCACCACCTCAGTCTGAGATGGCAGATGTGGTTGTCGCCCTGAAGTCTTTAGCAGGAAGCCAACGGATTATACAGGAGAAATTAACAGATCTTAGATAAAACATACTAAGACCACCAGGAGTCTCATCGGAGATGATTACTCCGGCAGTGGCTCAGGGGCAACATGAGGCTAGGGGACCACCCCAAGCACCACGCAAAGACTTTCCACCTCCACAACGACAGAGGCATGATGCTGACCCCCGGCATCTATGCTTGGGGAGGTAAGGAAACCCTTGCCAAAAGGACATATACGATGATGTGGAGGGGGAAGAGGCTCCGATAGAATGCTGGGAGCCGTATGAGGTCTCTAACTATACTGTGTGACCTATCCAGTAAGGCAGAGGGAAGTGTGGAAGGCAAAATCCCGACGATCGCCCGAGGGGCTCTGCTTTCGATCGTCTGAGTAGGGGGTCGGCCTTTGAGAGGATGGGCCCAACAAATGACGTGTGAGAAAACTTATCCAGATCGAGAAGTATTGCGAGGTCCAGAAGAGAGGAAGCAGATGGTCGACCCCACAGTGACCGACCCCATAGACGGGACGAGGGTCAGGGAGAAGTAAACAGCCGACACAGACCTACCGCAGCAGAACCTTCCGTTCACCTCAAAGTGGCGGCAGGGGATAACATCGGCCAAGCCAACCCTACGAGGCCATGGAATGACTCGATCCAAAGGTTGGAGGATAAAATTGGTGACATCCTGAAGAGCCGGGACCCTTTTCAGAGAGGATATTCCATAGGCTCACCTTTTGTGGGGAAGATAGTTAACTTCCCAACGTCATCTAAGTTTAAACCACCTGTGGTCACCCCAAGGTATGACGGAAGTACCAACCCTGTCTATCATATTGAGATGTACCAATCAGCGGCAGACATATACTCTATCTCAGATGAGATGAGGTTTCGTGCCTTTTCTGGCACTCTGACTGGGGCTACACATGTCTGGTATATGTCTCTTTCAAAGAACTCCATTGAAAACTTTAAGCAGTTAGCATATCGGTTTATCTATAACTTTTGCTTTGGGGTGAGGCCACAGAAGAAGACCACACACCTGCTCGATGTTAAGCAGGGGAAGAATGAGAATCTAAGAGACTATATAGCCAGATTTAACAAAGAAAAGTTAGAGGTTGAAGACTATGAGGAAATCATAGCTATGACAACCCTCATTGGAGGACTCCAGAAGGGGAAGCTTTTATGGAAACTTACTAAAGACCCTCCGAAGAAGATGGTTGAGTTTCTGTCAACAGCGGGAAAGGTAATGAATGCCAAAGAGGCAATGGCTGCAAAATACGAAGATGAAAAAGGAGGCACTTGTGGAGGTAAATACCAGAAAAAGAATAAAGAGGGGACGAAGAGGTTGATAGACGACAAATTCGCTGATTACACCCCTTTGACGATTAGCTACGAACATATTCTGAATGAGATAAAGAGCGACCGATTTTTGAAATGGTCTGAGAAGTTGAAGGCAGCTCCCCACAAGAGGAACAAAAATCTGTGGTGTCAATTTCACCAAGACCATGGCCATGTGACCGACAAGTGTTTTGCTTTGAAAGATGAAATTGAGAAAATGCTACAAGAAGGGAAGCTTAGTAAGTACGTTGACAAAGGTGCCTTCAAGAGGGGCCGAGGGGACGACCCTAAAAAAAAGAGGGGTGATGCATGTAGAGAAGATCCTCCAAATAGAAGAGATGACCCTTCGAAGGATGAGGATAACCCTGACCTCCCATCGAGATACGACCACGACCCTATAAAAATACTTAATATGACCTCACTCGGCGTCGAGATGATCTCCGGGGGCTTGGCAGGAGGAGGGCCAGAGGTTGCCGACAGGAAGGCCCATGTAGCTGAAGCCAAGGCAGTAACGAAAGCCGTACACTCAACCTCTATTGATGCAAAGTCAGAAAAAATGAAGAAAGTTGATATGGATACTCTGATAGTGGGTTTCTCAAAAATGGACTTCAAGGGCCTCTTGTCCCCGCATGATGACCCTCTTGTCATCACCACTAAGGTACACAGATGTGAGGTGCTGAGGATCTTGGTGGATGGGAGAAGTAGTGCAGATGTGATGTTCTGGCCATGTTTTAAAGCCTTAGGTCTTAGCCGTGCTAGGATCATCCCATACCATCACCCCATGATTGGTTTCAGTAGGGAAAAAGTTCATCCTCTAGGGGTATATGAGGTCGATGTTAGGATGGGGGGAGAGTGGCCGAGATGGCTTACCAAGAAGGTCAACTTTTTCGTAATGGATGAACATATCTTCTCAGCCTACAACATTATACTGGCGCGACTGGCCCTCAAGGAGTTTGAGGCTGTGCCGTCTACAGTTCATCAGATGATCAAATTTCTGACCCCTTATGGGTAGGGGAAGTTCAGGGAGACCAGAAGATAGCACGATAATGTTACTTCAACTCCTCCGAAGAAAGAGAGGCATATAAGAAGGCAACGGTTACTTATAATATTGATACCCTCGACCCCAGGGATGGGACGAAGCTGAAGAAAAGAGAGGCCGCAAAAGAGGTAGAATCCATCATTATCAATGAGGATGAGCCGGAGAATACCGTCTAAATTGGTAAAGCTCTGAGGACAGGTATAAAAGAAAACCTCGTCAAGCTACTAAGAAGAAGACATGACATCTTTGCATGAAGTCATGCAGATATGCCAAGGGTTGACCTCGAAATCATGAGCCACAAGCTCAATGTGGTAGAGGGTACAAAGCGAGTGAGGCGTAAGAGGATAATCTATTCTCGAGAAAAACATGAAGTCATAAGTGACGAGGTCAAGAAGCTAGAAGATGCTGAGTTTATCAGGGAGGTCATCTATCCCAAATGGCTGACCAACGCAGTTATAGTCCCAAAATCCAACGGGAAGGGGAGGATGTGTGTAGACTTCACTGACCTCAACAAACATTATCCCAAAGATAGTTTCCTTCTCCCCCACATTGATCAGATGGTGGACGTGACTGCGGGCCATGAGCTAATGAGCTTCATGGATGCCTATTCAGGTTACGACCAGATCTTCATGAGCCATAAGGATTCAGAAAAAATGACTTTCATTATCGACAAGGGGACATACCGTTATAAGGTCATGCCTTTTGGCCTAAAGAATGCAGGGGCAACGTATCAATGCCTTGTGAATAAAATGTTTGAAGACCAAATTAGGAAGTCTATGGAGGTCTGTGTAGATGACATGCTGACCTAGAGTTTGAAAGTTGAGGATCATGTGGTCGAACTCGAGAGGACCTTTAACAAAATGGACAAGTACCAAATGAAGCTCAACCAGGAAAAATGTATCTTTGGTGTCGGCGCAGGGAAATTCTTGGGGTTCATCGTCAATCAAAGAGGTATTGAGGCCAATCCCGAGAAGATAAAGGCTCTGTTAGAAATGAAGACCCTCAGGACCATTAAAGACGTTCATAGTCTCACAAGACGACTGGCTTCCTTGAATAGATTTGTATCCAGAGCCCCAAATAAGTGTTTACCATTCTTTAAAATTCTCAGAAAGGCCTTTGAATGGAAAAAAGAGTGTGACTAGGCTTTCAAAGAATTAAAGTCGTACCTAGGGTCTCCCTTGCTGTTGTCATGACCAGTACAGGGTGAACAACTACATTCGTACCTAGCCGTCTCAGGCTCAGCCATCATCATAGACATTGTGAGAGAAGAGGACGGGGAACAGAAACATGTGTATTTTAATAGTAAGTCACTCCAAGGGGTAGAGAAAATATACCCACGGATGGAGAAGTTAGCCTATGCCTTGATCCATGCATCAAGAAAGATGAAGCCATACTTCTAGTCCCATACAATGGTCATCCTTACTGACTCTCCTCTTAGGCAGGTCTTATACTAGCCAGAAAAATCAGGGAGGCAAATGGAATGGGCTATAGAGCTGGGAGAGTTTGACATTGTATATCACCCTAGGGTGGCCATTAAGGGACAAGCATTAGTAGATTTCATGGTTGAATTTACTTGGGAAAATGATGAGGCTGAGGATGAGAGCCTCGGGAAGACAGATACCCGGTAAGGTAGAATTGTTGACCCATCCACAGATAAGGCTGAGACAAGCAATGCTAGAGAAAAAGTTGCCAAAATGAAGAGGGAAGATATCTCTTTAGACAGGGGTCCCTCATCAAGGGAGATTTCTCAGAGGAACAGGCTATGTGGAAGCTCTTCCTTGACGGGTCCTTTTATGAGAGCGGAAGTGGGACTAGATTAATCGTATTGGCACCCAATGGCACATACATTGAGTACGCCCTAAGGTTCAACTTTAAAGCCTCCAACAATGAGTCTAAATATGAGGCCCTGATAGCAGGCCTCTCCTTGGCTAAGTCTCTTAGTGTGGGCCAGATCTTGGTCCATAGTGATTCAAGACTAGTAGTGAACCAGATACTAGGAGCCTACGAGGCTAAGGATGAGAGAATGGCCAAATATCTTAAAAGAGTGAAGTCACTATTGAAGATCTTCAGAGAAGTGAAATTGAAGAGGATACCTAGGCTTGATAACGGTGTGTCGATGCGCTTGCTAGGTTGGCCTCGGCAACTAGGACAATTATCAAGAGGACAGTCCCAGTGGAAATTTTGCTTCGACGAACGATTGAAGAGGCAGAGGGAACACTTGGCTCTTGCTTAAATATTGATAAGTAATCTTTGTGTATTGACCCCCTTGTCAGCTACATTAAAGATGGGGATATGCCAGAGGCAAAATAAGAAAGGAAGAAGTTGAGATACAAAGCTACGAAATTCACTGTCATTGGGGACACCTTGTACAAAAAGGGGTACTTGCTCCCGTTGCTCAGATGTGTGTACCCATCTGAAGTCCCACACATCTTGTAAGATGTGCACTAGGGGTCATGTTCAATCCATATCGGGGGCAGGTCATTATGAAAGAGGATAGTAACCCAGGGATACTGGTGGACGACCTTGGGGAAAGATGCCACAGCATGCCTAAAAAGTGTGATAAATGTAAAAGGTTCGCCACCATCCCTCACCAGCCTCATACCTCCATTACATCCCCATGGCCATTCGCGGTATGGGGAATCGATCTATTAGGACCCTTGACTAGGGCCGTCAATAACTATCGATACTTGATCGTAGCAATTGACTATTTCTCAAAACGGGTGGAAGCGGAGCCGATGGTAACTATCATCGAGCAGAAGACCTTTCAGTTTATCTGGAAAAACATTATATGTTGATATGTCCTCCCTAACACCCTAATCTCAGATAACGGGACTCAATTTAAGAATGCATCTCTGGAGAAATACTGTGAAAGGGTTGATTCCAATTTGAAATGTGATTTCAAGTTATTCTACTTTATAATGATTCTTTCATCTTTATCATGTTGATAATTTTCATGCAGTAATTAATTGATTGATTAGGATCCCATATTATTATGGACATCATGGATTATTATTGTGACAGGCCTAGATCAAGTTTTTTTAAGAAATTCATTTTATGTATTCTTTTCTAAATTGAATTTAATCAGGTAATTAATTTAAAGGAATAAATTAAATTTTGATCTCTGAGTTTCATTTAAATTTTAAAATGGTTTTATTTTTGATAAATTAAAATAATGAGACCGGGAAACATAATTTGTATAAGTAAATTGGAAATTACTAAGGATTTAATTCGGGTATTTAAAATTGAATGAAGTGTTTTTCAAAATACCCTATAGTTCAAAATACTAAGTTGGAGAGGGGATTCAACATAAACCCCATGGTCTCCATTAGTGTCTTTAAGAATATGATGTGATTATTTTCCCATGTTAGCTTTATCTAGACCATATCGAATCAGTTTAATAAGGATAGGGTGTTTGGTATTCGTAAAACTCTTAAGTGATAGTTCTTTAAAATTGAATATGAGTGAGTTTGGTCTTCCCATCGAGGAAGTTATACACAAGTGAGTTTAATTTCAGCGAAAAAATTGATGGTATACACTTAAACACACCTAATGATATCCTTCCCATTGGAATAACTATAATTAGATGTGGGACCAAAAGTCGTCGAGTATTCATTATGTTGTATAAAAGTTTTCTCCACTTTCCGAATAACATAATTAAAAGATGAAATTATTTCTGGTTCAAGGTTATGTGATTTAATCTCCCTTCGAGAAACCTCACTTCATTAGGTAACTTGGATGTCCGATAGGATTAGTTTTTAATTGGCGGTAGAGGGATGATACTTTTAAATTTAATTAAATTATTTCTCACGTTTTAATTAGAAATTAATTGTTTTAATGATGATTCTAAGATTTAAAAAAATAAATTCAACTTTTACTCACTATATTTAGTCCTGACGTAAAATTCTTTTAATTAGAATGAATTTCAATTACTCAAAATGAAATTGTACATTGTTATGACTTAAGGGGGTGATTCCCATATACATTTTAAAATTGTGATGTGATTGAATCCTCGTGTTAGAATTTAGCTTTCCTCCCAGTAGGAGGGAATTGATCACAGAATCATAGTAATATTAAAATGTATGGCAATTCTTTTAAATTAGGTGTTACATATGTTTAGTCCCCTATATGGGAAGTTTTGTACGAACACTTTAATTTTAAAGAATTGATTGATGGGAATTTTTAAACCGATGTTTGTTGATGAAGCACAAGTAAAGATCATGCTCTTAAAATTATTTTCATCATTGATTTAATAATGAATTCTTTAGATTAGATATGGTAAGGAACCTGAAGCCATCTCATAATCCGGGGGTGAGCATCATCGATATACAATGGATGGTGTTAGTTGTTCAGAACAACATTACTTCTTTCCCAAAAATGGAGGTGAGAGGATAAGGCTAAGTATCAAGTGCAATGGTTTGGAGTTAATAATGTTAATATTCCTCGGAAGTGGTGAAAATGACAAAAGGCGGGTGTTTTCATTATAAGTAGCTAGAACTTTTATGGAAATAATGTTCGTTTTTTCCTAGATTTATAAGGAAAAGGGCATGGTAATGGTTTTTCTCTTAAAAGTGAATGCACGATTTATGGTTCGTCTACAAGAACCTAGTGTGTGTTGATATACCCATATACACCCTCGGCCAGGACGAGGGTGTACTCCACTTGGACGAGGCAAGGATAATATCTCAAACAATACCAGACGACCCCTCAGGGGGCCGACCCCCTCATCAGGCCCTAGACAACCCCTCAGGGGCCGACCCTTCATCAGGCCCCAGACGACCCCTCTGGGGGCCGACCCTTCATCAGGCCCCAGACGACCCTCTGGGGCCGACGTTTCATCAGTCCCCAGATGACCCCTTAGGGGGCCGACCTTTCATCAGGCCCCAGACAACCCCTCAGGGGCCAACCCCTCATCATGGCCCAAACGACCCTCCGAGGGTACGATAGTATGAGGCCGAAATTGGGCCGGACTCACTACCGAAAGGCACTTTGCCCTCGGCCTCGTATCACAGGTTGAGGGTGACATCATCATAGCGCGTGGCTTGGGAGACGCGTGGAACAGTGCGCGTGAGGCTCACATGGCACGTGGAAGACCGTTATAATAATATCACCCCCTCACGTGAGGGAATATTATGTCATCATTTGGCATCTACAGGTGTCAACAGGAGATTGGCTAGATCATCATTCACATGCACCATGCATACTTGGGGGGTACACTACCCCCCCCCTAAGACCTATATATACTTATCACCTACAACCCTACAGGGGATGGGTAATGGTAACCCTAGCTGAAACTCTGCTTATACACACAGTGGAGAGAGAAAGTGAGCTTATGTGCATTGTATCCAAGGCCATTAGTGCCCATACTTCGTGGATCACACACTCACAGTGGATGTAGGCCTAATTGGTTGAACCACTATACATCATTGTCTTATTCCTCTTATACTCACCTCCTTCTATATACTTATACATATATAACTCTATGGCTGCCATGGTTATTATAGTTTGAGCTCATCATCACTTATCTGGTGGTGCTGAATTTAAGCATCATCAGTTTGGCACCGTCTGTGGGAAAGAGAAGACATCTCTTCCTTTGTACATCTTGATCTCACTGGGCACTCTGGTGGTGAGCCAGTTCTCCCCCTTTGTGGAGCTATTTCACAATTGAAAGAGATCCATTAAGGTTCTCAAACTTACCAGTCTTTTCTTCAGTTTAGCAGTTCATAGCTCAAACGCATGGCACCGGAGATGCCACCACCACCACTCCCTCCACTGGATAGTGGAATAGGACCCAGTTCCAGTCAGCCACCACCTCAGTCTGAGATGGCTGATGTGGCGACAGCCTTGAAGTCTCTGGCAGCAAGCCAGCAGATCATGCAGGAATAGTTCACAGCTCTAAGCCAGAACATACTAAGACCACTAGGGGTCTCACCTGAGATGATTACTCCGGCAGAGGGTCCAGGGCAGCATGAGGCCAGGGGACCACCCCAGGCACCACGCAAAGACCTGCCACCCCCTCAGCGGCGTAGGGATGTTGCTGACCCCCAGCGTCTACACCTGGGGAGGCAACGAAATCCTTGTCCTGAGGACAGGTATGACGATCTGGAGGGAGAGGAGGCCCCCATAGAGTGCTGGGAGCCATATGAGGTCTCCAACAGTACTGTACGACCTCTTCAGGAGAGTAGAGGGAAGTGTGGGAGGCAAAATCCTGACGATCGCCCGAGAGGCTCTGCTTTTGATCGCTCGAGCAGGGGGTCGGCCTTAGAGAGGTTGGGCCCAGTAAATGACCTGCGGGAAAAATTGTCCAGATCAAGGAGTGCCGCGAGGTCCAGAAGGGAGGTAGAAGATGGCCGACCCCATAGACGGGACGACGGTCAGGGGGAAGTCAACAGCCGATGCAGGCCTGCCGCAGTAGAACCCTCCGTCCACCTCAAAGAGGCGGCAGGGGATAACATTGGCCAAGCCGACCCTACGAGGCCATGGAATGACTCAATCCAGCGACTGGAGGATAAGATCGATGATATACTGAAGAGTCGGGACCCTCTTAAGAGAGGATACTCCATAGGCTCACCCTTTGTGGCGAAGATAGTCAACTTACCTACGCTATCAAAGTTCAAGCCACCTACGGTCACCCCAAGATATGATGGGAGTACCATCCCAGTACACCATATTGAGATGTATCAATCAGCGGCAGACATATACTCTATCTCAGATGAGATGAGGTGCCGTTCCTTCTCTGGTACTCTGATTGGGGCTGCACATGTTTGGTATATGTCTCTTCCAAAAAACTCCAT
Organism: Sambucus nigra; assembly: GCA_949130495.1. NCBI lineage: Eukaryota > Viridiplantae > Streptophyta > Magnoliopsida > Dipsacales > Adoxaceae > Sambucus > Sambucus nigra. Next base: position 221,384,615 of record OX422221.1, on the reverse strand, counting down.
TGAAAACTTTAAATAGTTGGCAGACCGGTTCATCCATAACTTTTTCTTTGGGGTGAGGCCACAGAAGAAGACCACACACCTGCTCTATGTTAAGCAGGGGAAGAATGAGAGTCTAAGAGACTACATAGCCAGATTCAACAAAGAAAAATTAGAGGTTGAAGACTATGAAGAGAGCATAGCCATGATAGCCCTGATTGGAGGACTCCAAAAGGGGAAGCTGTTGTGGAAGCTTGCTGAAGACCCTCCAAGGATGATGGCTGAATTGCTGTCGACAGCAGGAAAGCTGATGAATGCCGAAGAGGCGATGGCTGCAAAATACGAAGATGAAAAAGGAGGCACTAGTGGGGGTAAGAACCCTAAGAAGAATAAAAAGGGGGGAAATAGGTCTACGGACGACAAGTTCGCTGATTACACCCCCCTGACGGTCAGCTGTGAACATATTCTCAATGAAATAAAGAGTGACCAGTCCCTTAAGTGGCCTGAGAAGCTAAGGGCGGCCCCCAATAAGAGGAACAAAAAATGTTGTGTGAATTCCACCAAGACCATGGCCACGTGACAGACAAATGCTTTGCTCTGAAAGATAAGATTGAAAAAATGATGAAAGAAGGGAAGCTGAGGAAGTACGTTGATAAAAGTGCCTTCAAGAGGGGCCGAAGGGACGACACCAGAAAGAAGAGATGTGATGCATGCCGAGAAGATCCTCCAAAAAGAGGGGACGGCCCTTCGGAGGATGAGGACGACCCTGACCTCCCTCCGAGAGATGACCATGACCCAGTCAAGAGACTTAATATGATATCTCTCGGCGTGGGGATGATCTCCGGAGGACTAGCAGGAGGGGGGTCAGAGGTCGAAGAAAGAAAGGCCCACGTGGTTGAAGCCAAGTCAGTGACGAAGACGGTACACTCAACCTCTCTAGAGGCAAAGTCAGAAAAGAGGAAGAAGGTCGACATGGATACCTTGATAGTGCGATTCTCAAGAATGGACTTCAAAGGCCTCTTAGCCCCACATGATGACCCTCTCGTCATCACTACCAGGGTGCACGGATGTGAGGTGTCGAGGATCTTGGTAGATGGGGGTATCTCTACAGATGTGATGTTTTGGTTGTGCTTAAAAGCCTTAGGTCTCAGTCGTGCTAGACTCGTCCCATACCATCACCCATTGATTGGGTTCAGTGGGGAAAAGGTTCATCCCCTTGGGATGTATGAGGACGATGTCAGGATGGGGGATGAGTGGCCGAGATGGCTTACCAAGAAGGTCGTCTTCTTTGTGATGGATGAACATGTCTTTTCGACCTACAATATTATACTGGGGTGAGTACCCCTCAAGGGGTTTGAAGCTGTAATGTCTACGGTCCATCAGATGATTAAATTTCCAACCTCTTAAGGGGTGGGGGAAGTTCAGGGAGACCAGAAGACAGTGCGGGAATGTTATTACAACTCCGCCAAAAGAAAGAGAGGCGCCCAAGAAGGCAACAGCCACTTACAATATTGATACCCTCAACCTCAGGGACGAGACAAAGCTGAAGAAAGGAGAGGCCAAGGAGGAGGTAGAATTTATCATCCTCAATGGGGATGACCCGAAAAAAACGGTCCAAGTCGGCAAGACTCTGAAGCCAAGCATTAAGGAAGACCTCATCAAGCTGTTGAGGAGAAGACAGAGCGTCTTTGCATGGAGTCATGCAAATATGCCTGGGATCGACCCCGAAATCATGTGCCACAAGCTCAACGTGGTAGAGGGTGCAAAGCTAGTAAAGCAGAAGAGGAGAATTTACTCTCGAGAAAAATATGAGGTCATAAGGGACGAGGTTAAAAAGCTGGAAGATGCTGAGTTTATCAGAGAGGCAATCTACCCTGAATGGCTATCCAATTCAGTCATTATCCAAAAGGCCAACGGGAAGTGGAGAATGTGTGTGAAATTCACCGACCTCAATAAGCATTGCCCCAAAGACAGCTTCCCTCTCCCCTGCATTGTCCAGATGGTAGACACTACTGCAGGCCATGAGCTCATGAGCTTCATGGATGCCTATTCAGGATACAACCAGATCTTCATGGACCCTGAAGACTCGAAGAAAACAGTCGTCAATACCGACAAGGGGACATACTGTTATAGGGTCATGCCCTTTGGCCTGAAGAATGCAGGGGCAACGTATCAATGCCTTGTAAATAAAATGTTTGAAGACCAAATTGGGAAGTCTATGGAGGTCTATGTAGATGACGTGCTGATTAAGAGTTTGAAGGCAGAAGATCATGTGGCTGACCTGGAGAGGACCTTTAATACGATGGAAAGGTACCTGATGAAGCTCAACCCGGCCAAGTGTGTCTTCGGGGTTGGAGCAGGGAAATTCTTGGGATTCATCGTGAATCAAAGAGGCATTGAGGCCAATCCAGAGAAAATAAGGGCCCTCTTAGAAACGAAGACCCCCAAGACCATTAAAGACATTCAGAGGCTCACGGGGCGAGTGGATGCTTTGAATAGGTTCATGTCTAGAGACACAGACAAGTGTTTACCATTCTTCAAAATTCTCAGAAAGGCCTTCGAATGGAGTGAAGAGTGTGATGAGTCTTTCAAGGAGTTAAAGTCATACCTAGGGTCTCCCTTGCTGTTGTCACAACCAATGCAGGGTGAACGACTTTATGTGTACCTAGCTGTCTCAGAGTCAGCCATCAGCGCAACAATTGTGAGAGACGAAGATGGGGTATAGAAGCCTGTGTACTTCAACAGCAAGGCACTCCATAGGGCAGAGCAAAGATACCCAAGGATGGAGAAGTTAGCCTATGCCTTGATCCATGTATCAAGAAAGATGAAGCCATACTTCCAGTCCCATACAATGGTCATCCACACTAACTCTCCTCTTAATCAGGTCTTACACAAACTAGAAAAGTCAGGTAGGCTAATGGCCTGGGCCATAGAGCTGGGGGAGTTTGACACTGTGTATCAACCTAGGACGGCCTTTTAGGGGCAAACATTAGCAGATTATGTGGCTTAATTTACTTGGGAAGATGATAAAGCTGAAGACGAGAGCCTTAGGGAGACAGATACCCTACAAGGCAGACTCACCGACACACCCACAAATAAGGCTAAGACAAGAACCGCTAGAGAAAAAGTGGCCGAGAATGAAGAGGGAAGATACCTCTTTAAACAGGGGTCCCTCACCGAGGGAAGTTTCTCAGAAGAACAGACCGTGTGGAGCCTCTTCGTCGACGGGTCCTCCTGCGATAGCGGAAGTGGAGCTGGACTTATAGTATCAGCACCCGACAGCACATACATTGAGTACTCACTAAGGTTCAACTTCAAAGCCTCCAACAATGAATCTGAATATGAGGCCTTGATAGCAGGACTCTCATTGGCCAAGTCTCTTAGTGTCGGCCAGATTTTGGTCCATAGTGATTCAAGACTAGTAGTAAATCAGATACTAGGAGCCTATAAGGCCAAGGATGAGCGGATGGCCAAGTACCTGGAGAAGTTGAGGTCATTACTAAAGAGCTTCAGAGAAGTAAAATTGAAGAGGATACCTAGGCTCGATAATGGTCGAGCTGATGCCCTTGCTAGGTTGGCCTCGACGACTAGGACAGATATCAGGAGGACAGTCCCAGTGGAAATTTTACTTCGACCAACTATTGAAGATACCGAGGGAACACTTAGGACTTGCCTGAATATTTATAAGGAAGCTTCATGGATGGACCCATTGATCAGATACATTAAAGAGGGGGAGATGCCAGAAGTAAGGCAAGAAAGGAAGAAGTTGAGATACAGAGCTGTAAAGTTCACTATCATTGGGGACACCTTGTACAAAAATGGGTTTTTGCTCCCCTTACTTATGTGTGTGCACCCATCTGAGGTCCCATCCATTTTGCAAGACGTGCAGGAAGGATCATGTTCAAGCCACATTGGAGGCAAGTCTCTGGCGAAGAGGGTGGTCACCCAAGGGTACTGGTGGCCGACCTTGGGGAAAGATGTCACGGCATACGTAAAAAGTGTGATAAATGTCAAAGACTTGCCCCCATCCCTCACCAGCCCCATCAGCTTGTTACCTCCATTACATCCCCATGGCCATTTGCAGTGTGGGGGATCGACCTAGTAGGCCCCTTGCCTAGGGCCATCAATAACTATCGGTTCCTCATCGTAGCAATTGACTATTTTTTAAAGTGGGTGGAGGCAGAACCGATGGTAACTATCACAAAACAGAAGACCTTCCAGTTCATCTGGAAAAACATTATATGCACATATGGTCTTCCCAACACCCTCATCTCGGATAATGGGACTTAGTTCAAAAATACATCTCTCAAAAAGTACTGTGAAAGGGTGAGTATCAACCAATTCTTCTCTACCCCAGGTCGACCTCAGGCTAATGGGCAAACGGAAGTTACAAATAGGACAATCTTAGATAGGATCAGGAAGAGATTTGAAGAGGCAAAAGGAATATGGGTTGAGGAGTTATATGTTGTACTGTGGGCCTACAGGACGACAAAGACCTCTATCGGAGAAACCCCATTCATGCTGGCTTATGGCTCAGAAGCTGTCATCCCCATCGAGATTGGGCTTCCTACTCACAGGGTCCAAATGTATGACCCCAAAGAAATATGGAAGAGAGGAGACTTGACTTAGACCTGATTGAGGAAAGGAGGGAAGACTCCGAGATAAGGCAAGCCGCCTACCAGCAGAGGACTGCAAGATTTTATAATCAGAGGGTGAAGCAGGGACCAATTGTAGTGAGGGACTTAGTCCTCAAAAAGACTTGGCAGAAGCCCAACAAGCTCCATCCAAATTGGCATGGCCCGTATAGGGTCATCGATGAAGTTGTCCTTGGGACCTATAGACTAGAAAACTTAGAAGGGAACCCTTTTCCAACCCCTGGAATGCAGATCATTTGAAGAAGTACTATCAGTAGTGTTGTAATGTCCTATCAGACCACAATTGTAATGAGTGTTGCTCCAACAGAACACTTGGAATGATAATGAGAAATATCAGTGTTTACCCTCATCTTGCGTTTGCCAGTTTTAGTAAGGCTAGGATCATCTTTGGATAGCCACCCTTGGCAATGATGAGGATCAATGGTGGGGACGACCCCACCTTTTCCCTCAAGAAAGACGAGGGAGGACTTAAAAACCATTAGTTTGGTAAAAAAAAACCTCGGCAATGATGAGGATCAATGGTGGGGACGACGCCACCTTTGCCCTCAAGAAAGACAAGGGAGGACTTAAAAACCATTAGTTTGCTAAAAATAACCCTCGGCTATGATGAGGGTCAATGGTGGGGACGACCCCACCTTTGCCCTCAAGAAAGATGAGGGAGGACTTAAAAATCATTAGTTTGGTAAAAACAGCCCTTGACTATGATGAGGGTCAATGGTGGGGACGACCCCACCTTTTCCCTCAAGAAAGACGAGGGAGGACTTAAAAACCATTAATTTGGTAAAAACAACCCTCAGCTATGATGAGGGTCAATAGTGGAGACGAACCCACCTTTGCCCTCAAGAAAGACGGGGGAGGTTAAAAACCATTAATTTGGTAAAAACAACCCTCGGCTGTGATGAGGGTCAATGGAGGGGACGACCCCTCCTTTTCCCTCAAGAAAGACGAGGGGGGACTTTATTAGACATCAATTAAATTGGTGGAAACCACCCTCGGCTATAATAAGGTCAATGTTGGGGACGACCCCTCATTCACCCTCAAGAAAGACGAGGGTGGGGTTAGTGATATTGTTAATATAAAAATTCACATACAAATCATACAAGAGACAAATATGGAAGACAACAAGAGAGATGATATTATAAATGAACTATTACAAGAGGATGTCTATTCTACAAAAATAAGGCACATTCATAGGGTACATAAAGAGGGTATTGGCTACAAACAGCCACCCTATTGAGAAGCATCAGAGGGAAGGGCCTCAACGTCAATAAGAGAAGTCTCCTCAACGACCACGACAAGCTGATCCTCAGACGTGCCGACACCCTCGACGTGCACTTGAGACTCCACCTGTGCCAAAGCCTCAGCAATTAGGGGGTCGTCCAGTTTGACTGCTTCGATAGAGGGGCAGACAGAAGATACTGCATCAGCAAACTTAAGGACGACCCACCGACAGGCCGTCCTAATCCTCCTCTCTAAGTATTCAAGGCCGAAGCCTTGAAACTCGTTCGAGAGTTTGTAGGCCTCCACAGCATCGACCTCGGATTTCTTGGCAGACGCCTCAAGATCGGACTTGTGTTGAACCCCCAAGTTGGTCAAATCCTTGTCCTTCTCTTTTATAAATGCGCCCTTGGCATGCAAGTCTGCATCATGCTGCTTTGTCAGCTCATCCAAGACCCTGGCATGTTCGGTCCTAGCACTCTCCAGTTCAGCCTTTGCAGTCTCTAGCTCTGTCAGCAGATCAGCCTCGTGCTGAATGGCCCTCTCGGCCTCGTGAAACTTTTATTGATTTTCAGCCATCCACTTGGTGGCCGAAGTAAAGGCACAGACAGACTGCACAGAGAAATGATAAACAGTTGTTAGGAGGTCGAGTAAACAGTTGGTGAGAAATTCAGTCAAGAAAAAGTATGAACGAGTACCTGAGCCAGCGTGTATAGACCATAGTCATACACCTTCGTTGGGGGCATCTTGGATAAGAACTCATAGTCGGCAGCTGAGGGGGAAGAAAACATAGACGGCTTGGCCGCCCTCAGGTTGGCAATCAGAGAAGACGACTCGGCCTTCAGAAATGCCAACTTTTGGGACCAGAAGACCCCCATACTGGAAGAAGAGGCGGTCGCCTCAGACGCCTCCACCCTTGCCCTCGTCCTAGAATTTGGCCGAGGGTCAACGGGAACTTTTGGCTCTTTCCTCTTCTGCCTGTTGGGGGTCGGCTCAACATCCGTCGGCCCCACGGCCTTTGTCTTCCTCGGAGCTTGCTGAGGCTCCTTTCCTTTTTTCTTGTCCAGACCAGATAGCAAGCGCGGGGCAGTCATTTCCCAAAGATGGTCTGATATACGTGAAGGACGACCTGAAAAGAGGACGACATGTTAGAAAAATGAAGAGGTAAAGATGAAACACTTGAAAAAAAGCAAAGATTATGCAAAAAATAATATAACTCACATAGCTCTGTCAGGGGGCCGACCCTCAGACCAGCTTCCTTGAGGAACCGGGGGGTCATCAGATCTTCAAACTTTGCAATTTCACCCCCTTTCCCTCAGTTACTCAACTATATCTTTCTCGTACAGACTTAGTCCTGGATATGACCTGTCCTTCATCGAGGGGTTAGACCATCTTCATGGAACCCTCGGACCATCGTCCAAATGTTGAGCCTCGGCCGCAAATTCCCATTCTCCAGAAACGAAGAAAAATGTCTTCTTCCAATCGTGGTTGGAGGTTTGTGCCACGTGGAGAAGTTTTTTATCAGACCTCCTCGCCCCCAGGTGATAGTACCCAGGCTATTTGGAAGAGGAAATGATATTGTAGCAGGCCAAAAACACGTCGGAGGAAGTCTCCTCAGTGAAGGCATTCTTCCACAAGGAAATGTAGCCGAGGATCGTCCTTTAGGAATTGGGAGGAAGCTGAGAGGCGACAACGCCAAGGGCTGACAGTATATTAACAATGGCAGGGTGCAGAGGGAACCTAACACCGACCTTAAACATTTGTTCGTACACTGCTACCTCTCCCTCTTCACCCTCAAAGACCCTCTCAAGCTCAGAGGGGACCCTCATACTTATGTTGGGGGGCACACCAAATGTATGCCTCCACATTAGGAGGTCACGATCCCTGACTGAGGAAATATAGGACGAGGCATGGGAGGTGTCAACTGGGTCAGCATCTGAGTTCTCACCATCAACCTCCGTCCCCTCTCCCTCGGCCTCATCGCCTGTCAGAGGCCCATGAGGAAAAGCCATCTGGAAGGCATGGGGGATAAAATTGTCACAGGGATAGCCTCAGAAGGGACCACACCCTCGGCCTGTCGGCCTGGGCTAAGATCAGACGCTCTCTCATCCCAAAAGGCCCAGCGCCAGTTGGTGACGACGCTCTCTCATCCATCTCTCCTGAATGACTCTCGGTTGGACGACCGGACGACCCACAAGACACAGATGGTTTTATTGTGGCTAGAGGAATGGGAAAAATGGGTCGTACATAATTAGGATCGGCCCCTCGTCTTCTCTCCTACTCTTCCTCTATACGGCTAATCTCAACGAGGAACTTCTCTCTTAGGGATGGAAACTCCTCGGCTAAGTTGTAAAGCCTCCTAAGCATTAAGGGGAAGACCCTACACTTGGAAGAATTTGGCTTAGCCAATTACAGATGATCTCACAGTTGACCAGATTGGACTTTTTTTATCAAAACTAAAGAATTAAAGGGTTTTTATCAAGAACTTTCAAGAATAGACCACCGGAGAATACGCCGAAAAAGTTATGAAACAACCTAAGGGAAATCCAACCCTACTAGCCTAAAATAAGAAAGCAAACAGAAATGAAGATAAAGAGGGCACTAGGGTAGAGGGATTACCTGAGAAGAAGTAGTGGGACTGACAAACTCGAAACGTCGAAATTGCAAAAATGGCTAGAAGGTTGATGAGAAACTAGAGAGAGAGAGTTCAGGTGTGAAGAAGAAGAAGAAGAAAGGAAATAAAACTTCAAAAATCGGTTTAAATACCTTGCCAATGAGTGGGCCCACTAACCAATGCAGAGCATAACCCACAAGGAGGACATCATTAGGGCACAAAGTCCCAAGCAGTGTGCAACCGCCATGCCTAGAAAATTGGAATGACATTGAATAAAAATTTGACAGGTGTCACACCAGCTGGACATCTGTCATTCATCTAACTGACCATACCCACATCTCAAAGGCAACACTATCCCTCAGCCATCTCAAACAACATCGATGGCTAAGGGCTGAAGGGTGATTGATATACCCATATATACCTTCGGCCAGGCCGAGGGTGTACTCCACTTGGATGAGGCGAGGATGATCTCTCAAATAATACCACACGACCCCTTAGGGGGCCGACCCCCTCATCAGGCCCCAGACGACCCCTTAGGGGCCGACCCTTCATCAGGCCCCAGACGACCCCTCAGGGGTCGACCCCTCATCAGGCCTAGACGACCCTCCGCGGGTACGATAGTACGAGGCCGAAATTGGGGTAAACTCACTACCGGAAGGAACTTTTCCCTCAGCCTCGTATCACAGACCGAGGGTGACATCATCACAGCGCGTGACTTAGGAGATGCGTGGAACAGTGCGCGTGAGGCTCACATGGCACGTGGAAGACTGTTATAACAATATCACCCCCTCACGTTAGGGAATATTATGTCATCATTTGGCATCTACAGGTGTCAATAGGAGATTGGCTAGATCATCATTCACATGCACATGCATACTTGGGGGGTACACTACACCCCCCAAGACCTATATATACTTGTCACCTACAACGCTACAGGGGACGGATAATTGTGACCCTAGCTGAAACTCTGCTTATACACATAGTGGAGAGAGAAAGTGAGATTATGTGCATTGTATCCAAGGCCATTAGTGCCCATACTTAGTGGATCACACACTCACAGTGGATGTAGGCCTAATTAGTTGAACCACTATACATCATTGTCTTATTCCTGTTATACTCACCTCCTTCTATATACTTATACATACATATCTCTATGGTTGCCATGGTTATTACTGTTTGACCTCATCATCACTTATCTGGTGGTGCTGAATCTAACCATCGTCATGTGTACTTGGGAAGCATAATGAGGACTACAACTCTTTACAAAGGTTCCAGGTAACTGGACAACTACTTTAAAGTGGGATGTTAATGAGATATTTGAATAAGGTAACAGTATGAGAAATATGGTATCTTTTTAAATTATGGTGAAGATATAAAGGTAACGTAGGTAAATTATATAATTAACCTAGTATTACAATAAAAGTTGGTTTAGGTTTTTAAATTGTTTTTTAACAGATATTCAATTATTTTAATAAAATTATTTACATCAATATTGGATATCTTTTATACATTCAAGGTTTTTCTCATCAATACTTTTAAATACTAATATGAATAATCTTAAATCTCAATAATTAAAGAGAGTATGTCCTTCTTAATTGAACCGAACACAATTTTGGAACTTATGCTTAAATTATTTTATTCTAAAAGGAATTCAAAGACTAGTTTAAAATGGAAAATTGAGTTCATTGGAAGTGGTGGCACTTTTAGTCTGTGAATTTTGTGTAAGAGGTAAAATGACCAAGTGGACCTTCACGTTCAAAAGCTAAAACAACAAAGATGTGTTGAAAATGGTTCATTTCAATTTAAGCGGGCCTATGACTATCCAGTCGAAGAGGTAGTTTTGAGTACTTCATCAATTTCATTGATGAAAAATCAAGGCATGGATATGTTTACTTTATGCACCATGTGTCTGAAGCCTTTGATTAGTTCAAAGTGTATATGACGTAGGTGAGTTGAATTAGTACAAACTCAAGAATCTGATCGTGAGCATGTATACCTCTTGATAGAGTTATGAGATTTGTTTCTACCAGTAGACCTGACTGATGGATTTTGTAATCGGGTAGAGTATCAAATAACTTAAGTTCGAGAACTAAGGAATTCATAAGATGTTGGATAAAATTGATTCGGGGCAAACTGATTTGGCCAAGAGGGTATCAAACACTTAATATGGGGAATCATATTATCTACTAAATCAACTTTGCAAACAAGACATCTTTATTCTGAGTGATATATAGATAATTATATTAGAGTGTAGTCGTGATTATTTAGTGAGTTAATAACGATTAAATAAATAAATTGATTAAATTATGGGATTATAATTTAGATTTCTTGAGTATTTATTTGGAACCAGTTTAATTATTTAGTCTTGTGTCCCCAGTATAGTCCATTGCTCAATTAGTAGGCCCAAAACTCTATAGAATCCCATTGCCGTGACTTATACTACGTATATTTTTGTAATATTAGGTTTTAGAGTAATGATCCATTATAGAGGGCTAGAGAGGGAGAGGAAAAATACTATTAACATTTTTGTGAACAGGCAAGGAGATAAAAAGTGATTTCTCTCATATAGATCCAAGTTTTCATCTCCAAAAGTGCTCACACAAAAGGCTTCCTTGGGGTGGATTATATACTAAAAGATCTTAGGCGTTCGATGAATTGTATTAAGTTTTTTTAAGAACTTAGGAGGGAAAAAAGATCATCATCTTCATACACATATTTCACCTCATTCGTATTGCAAATAATATCCTCAATGGTATTATAACTCGAAACCATAGGTTTATACTTTAAAAAGAGTTCTTATCTTTACTTTCCAATACTTAATCAATGGAAGTTTTTAGGGATAAAGTTTTTTTCACATTTATGTCAATCCTATTTCCCAACACCTATGATGAAGGATAACTATATGAAGAGGTCTTGTGGAAGATCAAGCATCTCAATGCAGATTCGAGGTGATAGCGGTCAGTAAGGGTCCATTATGAAACCAATGTGAGGGTGGTCAATCGGGGACCATTGGCGATCATTCGACATAGATTCAATGGCAAGACATAGAATCGGGGTTTACTAATGAGTCTCGACACAAAGTGGGGGTGATGGTGGTCACTCAAGCATCATAAGTAGATTTTAGAACCAGATTGAATTTGAGAGTGGTTACTTGGGGATCGTCAGTGGTCTTTTGACATAATCAAATGAGGGAGAGTGCTTATAGACTGTTTAAAGTTTCTTAAGGGAGTGCAACTGTTGGAGATTTTTTACAGGGAAGGGTTAAACTTGGATAGTGTTATCACCTAAAACTAGTATACATATTTGTCTTAGCTTGAGTATACAAATTATATCCAAATAATAGATAAATATATATCAACTATTGAAATACTAATTCAGAGAAAACAATAAAGAGATGAGAGAAAGATAAGTAACACATGATTTATGTGGTTCAGTCAGAAGTGGTGCCTACTCCCATAGGTGAAGTGTTTGATGTATTGAATTATTGGGAAAAAGCCATTGATGAATACAATATGAAAGCTCTCAAGTTCTCTCTAGAATTGGACAGTATAACAGTAAGAAAAAAATATTTTCTGTCCCCTAAAAGTGTGGAAATGTGTGTTATTTATAGGTTGTGAAAGAGAGAGAAAAGAGAGTGACAGTTGTCCTGTCTGTATAGGTTAGGCCGGTACACACTTTACATATTAGTGAGAGAATAATCATAAAGTTAGTTATTATCACATTGGGGGGGGGGGGAATATTTTTATATCTCCCACATGTGAATGTGTAATTATTATTGCTGACATCATCCAATCACTTGGTATATGGTTGTTGTAACTGAATCTTAATGGTGTTGATTGAATTCTAACTAAAGGAGTGGATAACCTGTAAAGATTATTGAGCTGACTAGATTGCTTAGGCCGACCAAATTAATAACTGAGCCCTTCTCATTTCTATAGGAAATGAGTTTAGGTATCCTCATCTGATTAGTTCACAATCCATACTATATTTATGGTACAAGAAATTCCCCAAAGACTATGCTCACGATTAAATCTTGTAGCAGGTCTATGAAGTATCATGTCTTCTGGGATGCGCTGAGCACAATGAGTGAGTGATGTTTTAATTGAGATGTCATCGGCTCGTATTCTGATAAAATTATATGGGTCTTTTTATTTTGGAATGTGGTTGGCTCATTTGTAGCTGAGAACATTTATGTGTGAAATTTTTGAATTTTTTTTACTCAGGCTTGAGGTTGATATGTGTCAGGCATTGAAAGTGGCGTCAAGCACACTTAATGAGCATGTGTGAATGGTAGTATGATTCCAATTCTGAGGTGTCAATTTCCTTCTCTAGGCTTGACGTCACGTGCACTTTTCCAAAAAATGTATAAAACCTCCGTTTTCCATCGTTTTAACTTTTCAAAATCATTACCTTCGCACAAATGCTTTTTATAAAGATAAAGTGTATTTCCTATTCAAAATCCTTCGTATCCGGCTAACTTCACCCTTTTTTCTATCATTTCCTCTTTCCTTGCCTGAAAACTCTTTTTCGACGGGGGTTTCTCTTTCCAACTTTTTGTTGATAGTTTTCAAGCAATTTATTAGTCTCTTTTTTGTGGTCTAGAGCTCCAGGTATGCTTTTTCAAAATTCAAGCTTTCTGGGGTTTTTTGTTGAAAATTTCTTTAACTTCTATTTTGATTTCTCTTTGTTGTTGATTGGTATTATTAGACTGACATTTGGTTATTGAATTTTAGTGATTTAAGTGTCCATTGAGTTGATTATCCTAGGGTTTCGTAGTTCTAGAACTTTTTGGGTGTTCAATGGTTTATTCTCACCCCCAATCTTTTATTTTGAAACCAAACAACCTCCAAGCCTTTGTATCTCCCCAAATCATATCCTTTATGAGAGAAAACTCTTGGGTTGAGAGGGTGTTGAATCTAATTCATGATATAAATGAATTGTTCCCTAAATTTTACGAGTCTATGAGACCAATTCCATTACATACCATTAGTCTTGAGGAAAACCCATACCATAAAAATTTCACCCCTAGCTCTCCATCTTTAGCGGGTCATCTCTATAAACCCCTAGTGTAGAGTACAATGAGTATAATTTTGTAGGATCTGTTGACATTGATAAGGTCTAGCAGCAACCCAGTGGTAGAAACCTCGCGAACAAAGTCTCTGAAATATCTATAATTGACTTATAGGCTTTGAAAGAAAGCAAGGCCTTCCACTTCTCCCACCATTATGCCTCCTACTGAGGATAGTACTTATGGAAGTTATAATAGTTCATATGACCTTGCTAACACTAAGGCTAGATACCATGCCATGTGATGTTACTAAGGATGAGCTTAAAGAGCTGAGAGATTGGTACACTATCCCTATTAGCATCACGTTAAGATTGCATGACTTTGGGCTCTGCAGGTTGGAGTTCGTCTACCTCTCCACCCCATTATAAGATGTATCTTAAGGGGTTATGGGGTGGATGCAACCCAACTTCCTCCAAATGACTATAGGATAATTTTAGGGTCAATGGTATATTGTCAAGCGCACACCGACCTTGATATCGCTGGGGATATTTTTAGGTTTGTCTAGGATATAAAGGTGGCACACCCTATGCGGTTGACATTGTTTTGAGTCTATACTGCATAGGTCTTTCATTTAGTTTAAATATTAAGACATAAGTTTATTTTAGAGTTAAGCAGCTCAAAGGTTATTTGTTCAAAACAAAGAAGTTAGTATACTTCAAGATGGCCACTTCATCAAATTCAAATCTTATCCAAGTATGCTAAGAAGGTAAAAATTCCACACAAATAGGATTTTACTTGCACTTCATGCATATTAGGTGTCATCATATTGTTTCATAATTTTATATGATTTTAAAATAACTTTTTAGAATTATTTTGTATTAAAAATCAAGGTTTTTCATTAAATATAATATTTAAAATTGATTTTAAAAGTTTGGCGAGTTTGTATAATTACTTAAATTAATTTAAGCCGGTGTTTATTTAAATCTTACTGGATTACACCCATTGTGTTCTGATTGACTTTTCACATATTTCTTTTGTCTCAGACACTTAATACCTATTTTGAGCGGTTAGATTAGAACGATCGGTGGCTAAAATTAAGAGTAAACTCGATCCTTGTGACTCTCCTTTAAACCAATCACAATCCATGACTATTAACCAATTATAACTAGTCAGCTTACTTAAAACGCATTATTTATAGCCGCTGGATTTTTTCTGAAATGGTAGATTGCATCTCAACTATTGATTTGGATGTTGGTAGAGAGAACCTTATTTCACTGCTATATAAACCCTTATCATCTTATTTATTTAGGTTTTCGGCTCCAATTAGAGAGAGAGGAAAAAGAGAGAGCAGAGAGTAGAGAGAGAAATAACTTGAGAGAAAGAGGAGAGAAAATTATTTTATGAGAAAAAATTAAGGGAGAAAATATAATTTGAGAGAAGACAAAACCAAAGGTTTTCTTAAACATGACTGAGTGTAGTTCTACCGAGTTTATAGAGTTAAACTCCAGGTTTATATTCTTCTTATATTAATCCTTCACACAAATTTTTAGATGTTGGTTTTTTTCATAAAATCAAGGTTCTTAAACTCTGTGAGATACTCTCACACATTTGTGATCTGTATTTTCGAGATATCGTTTTTAAAACCATTTTTGAAACCCTTTTTTTTTATGTTATGATATTTCAGAGTGGATCTTGGTTTGCATGTTTTATATCTATTTAAACCCATGTAGTTTTATTTTGAAACACGATATATCAGAAGTCATTTTTAGAGTTTAAATATATCGTTTTAGATATAATTTTTTACTAATATTATAATATCTAAACCCTTTTAAGTGATTTGTGATATATTTTTTATATGTGTTCATATAGACTCCTATTGTAATTTGATAAGGCTGTTTGTACTCATAAAAATGTGTGTGTGTGTGTGTGTGTGTGTGTGTGTGTGTGAGAGAGAGAGAGAGAGAGAGACATGCATGTTTATATAAACTAGGACACTTATCACCTGCACTTATTTGACACACATCACCTAGTTTTCTGTGTTTTTTTTGGAGAACAAGACTTATAGTCAACGTAAAGACCTACTAGACTTGTGGTTATGATAACTTGTTGGGTTAAAAAGTTTACCTTGAGGTGTAGCTCAATGTTTAGGTATATCTTTTTCTTGTGTGATCTTGGTGCACTCTTGTATTTTTAATTCATATTCTTGTTTTAGTGGATTTTGTTTTGTGGCGTAAATGTCATTGTGAATGTTTCCCTCTAGGTTTGGGGGTTTACCACGTAAAAATTGTGTGTCGAACTTTCTTTTTATGATCACAACTCTTACATGCTTCCCAACTGAAATAAGGTTTAATCATTTTTTTAATGTTAAAACTTTTGTGTTACCAAAAATTCAAATATTAAATATGTTTTACTGTTTGTTGGTTTTACACATCTTGTGTTAAATCAAAGTTTTATACAAATAAACGTTTCCTTAAAAATATTTCGAATTTTCAATCTTAGATCTTTAACTTTGTTAAATGTATGAGGTTGAATTATTTCAAGTGGTATTAGAGAGGTTTATTGTTTTTTTCTCCTACGCTTTTGAAATTGTCTTTTTTTTTAATGGATGAGAAATTTGAAAATCTTGGTACTCTATCCCAACCTCCTTTCTTTGATGGACATAGTTTTGCTTACTAGAAAGTAAGGATGATTACATTCATTCGGGAACCTTAAGGGATGAGGTTTGGAAAACTATTAAAAATGGTTATTGTTGCCCTACCAAACTTGTTAATGAGTTAAGCACTATAAGAATTAAGAAAATATTTAGTGAATTCACCAAAGAAGATAAACATTTGTCTTTTATAACAACAAGGGTAAAAACTGTATTTTCCTATCTATAAATGAGCATGAGTTCAAAAGAATCTCTATTTGTACTACTTCTAAATAAGCATGGGTCACACTTGTCACAGTCTATGAAGGTGATGAGCGTGTTAAGGTAGGGAAGACATAAATGCTCATTTAACAATACAATACCATGATGATTAATAATATTGAAACATGTGATGACTTCTACATCAAACTGACTGATATAATCACTAAACTTCATGAAAATAGAAATATGTATGATAAGAGAGAAATAGTTTAAAAATTCTTAGGTCTATCTCCTCCAAATTTTATAAAAAAAATATTATGCCATTGAAAAAATAAATGATCTAATTTGACCCCTGAACTTTTGAGTAGAAAGTTAATGTGACAACCCGAATATAATAATGATAAATTATATTTAAATCATGCTTATCTTATGTGATATGAATAATTTGCTATTAGTATATCTAATGTTAAGTGATTATGTTTATTATAATCCTACTTTCATAAATTATGAAAGGTCAAATTATTTACAAACACAAATTTTGTTGTTTTCGGTAGAAATGTTCCTGTTAGAGACTAGTTTTGACCTTTATAACATTATCAATGACTTAAGGTGAAAACTAGATAGTTGTATACATGTGAGTTAGGGTTGTAACACAATAAACGGATCACCAAATGGATGCCCGAGTAAAGAGTTATACCGAATTTACGAACAAAGGGCAAAGTTGTCCATTCCCTTTAAGTGGTATTTTGTCTTTTATTAAACGAAATGGTTTAACTTGATTGGTTGGCTTGGGCGGAAGCCTTGGCCAACCTTATACCCTTGAAATAGCTTTATCCTTTAGCCAAAATTATCCATGAAAGGGTTTCACCTTGAGGAAAGAGAATTAGGGAGTTTAGGAAGGAAAAGTGAGGAGAAAAGGTGTAGAAAAGTCCGTGGAGATTACGTAAAAGTCCCGAAGGTAATCCAAATTGCAAATCTTGTCATTTATCTTATATTACTGATTTATATGACATATATATCATCATAGATTTACGAAAGTTTCAGCCCTTTATATGTATGTATGGTTAGATGCAAGTTTATGTTAAGTTGAATGTATAAACCCTTAAAATTGCTTTGTATTGAAACCCCTTGCATTCAAACTTGCATATCTCTTTGTGTGCTTACTAGAATTGATAAATTCAAATTGGATATGAACGTAGACTCATATATTCATGTAATATCCAAAAATGACAATTTATCTCTTTGTGGTTAGGCCGTAATGATGATTTCAAGTTGGTACATGGTTGTTGTTTGTATACTTAATTTCGGTATGCCCTAAGTTTGGTCGAGCTTTTGAGATAGAAAATGAAGTCAAAATATTATGAAACTTTAATGACGTACTATTAAGTATGTGTACTGAAAATAGGTTGAAAATCATGGAAAGTTATGGTGTATAAAAATTATGAAAATTCTGGGAATTCGAAGGAACTATAGAGGAGCTTGTAGGGCAAATTTCTTGTGTTGTAGAGAAATGGTCATAACTTGCCCTAGGAAGCTTGAAAAATTACAACGTCACTTGTAATGGATAGTATATTCATATATGTTTTCATATTGATAAGTTTGGACCCCTGTATTTGTACAATTTAGGAATATAGGATAGTTAAGTATGTAGGATAATAATTTCTGGCCATACTGGATACCCCTTGAATGAATGTTTGTATTTCGTCCTTACAAAGGGTACTTTGAGTACATGTTTCATGTGTATATACATTGAGAAGTATAATTGAATGTTTACTTGAATTTGGTTGTTAATTACTTATAAGGTATTTCCTACGGTTGAATGTCCGTAACTTTATCAACATGTATATCATTGTTTTGCCTTTACCTATGTTTTATGGAATGTGACATAATTGGAATTATATTGTTGATGTATAGTCATGGAAAGTTATATAATTATGTTAGGATAATATTTATGATTGAGGTTCAGTATTGATTTAGTTGGATTGATAGGTGTAAGGTCTAATCAACCCAGTTCAGCTCCACCAGAAGGAAACGTGAATACATAGTTGTCAACCAAGGTGAGTGTACTCACTGGAAAGAGGTATTTGTATCGTGTTGTTGATATGATTAGAATATAATGAATATGAAATTTTTCATTTCGGTTTATCGAAATGGGAGGTTACTCCCCGACCAGTAATGGGGGAGATTTGTCTATTAATGACAAGGGGTTACTCCTCGACCAGGAATGGGGGAGAATTGTCTATTTAGACAGGATATGTGAATCATGATTCGGAAAAGTTGGTCATTCATTATGAATGAGCTGGATAAGTTAATACATAATTATATGGACATGATTGATTGCATTTAAATTCATGCAGTAGTATAGTAGTGATGCATTCACTGAGCTATTTTTCTCACGGTTCCTATGTTCACATTTTTCAGGTAACGCCATGTCATAGCCAAATCTAGGAGGTCGGGTTGGGTTATCCAGGAATGGGAGAAACAATGATTTTGTGTAAATGTAAATGATGTAATTAGGTTATATTATCCTTCAAGAAAGTTTTTATTGACAGGACTACTCTGATGTTGTAAAAAGGCTTTCAGTTATATGGTTTTACAATGATGACTCTAAAATTTGGAACTCATGTTTATGGTTTGGTTAAATTAATTATGGTTTGACTCACTTTGACTTTCAGACTTAATTATAAGTAACTGGGTTGGGGTGTGTCAGTTAAGGACTATAGAAATGGAACTAGAATACAAAAAAACACATGACCTTTGTTGATAAGAGGTCTATTAGGCCAAATTTAGTTTTCTCCTCTCAAATGACTATGCCTAATTTAACTATCCCATACTTTGACATGGAGTTAGGTGAAGATTGCTATTTTAATAGCCTTAATAACCAAATAACTATTATGAGCAAAACGTTTCAAAGGATAATCAAGTTTAGAAATGCTATTACTACTAAACAAGGGAAAACTTATTCTCAAAACTTTTGAGGTTCAAAACATCATGACCAAAATGTTGAAAAATAGAACAACACTAATAACAATCAAAAACCTAACAAAGGCCTTAGTAATATTTAATGCCAAAAATGTGGAAATATGGGTTATTGTGCTAATCGGTGCAAGTCTAAGGTTAAAATCACATTAAGGCCCCTATATGCAAAACTTGGGATGACTCAAGTGACTCGAATGATGATGAGTCAGAGATATCTGAAATAAGTGAATATTGTATGGCTTTCTATGATAAAATTGTATATACCGATGATAAAGCATGTCTGACTCTTAATTATATGATTGATACTTTACTTGATAGATGTGTCGAATGTTGTTACTGTTGATGAGTCAAGTGGGTGAATTAAAATGATAATCATTTTGAATAACTTAATGGGTTTGTGAGTCCCAAACTGCAAAAGGAATCGTTCGGAAGCAATTCACACCCTACACTTAGTAAGTCTGATGATGATGACCTACCATATTTTTTAGACTTGTATGATAAAACTTTGAAAAATTGGTGAAAATTTTGACTGGACGAGTGGAAAGCCTAAATAAAACTATTAGGTAGAATGTCGAGGACTACGCTACTTAGTATGTGGCTCATGAGACTGGAACGAAAAATTTCCTTCTCAAAATAAATGAAATTTTTGAGAAAAATTATGTTATAAAATAGTATACAAATCCACATTGATTAAGATAGTAGAATCAAATTAATGTTTCAATCATTTTTATGAAATGTCTTCATTTTGAGACAAATTCAAGAACGTATGATAAAATCATAAGGTCTAGCAAAATCAATGTTAAAGACAAAACTAGTCTTGGTTTTGAAAAAAAGCATCGGAACAAAAGTTGTTGGACAAAATGAATCTAAAATTGTGTTTGTATCCTTTGGGAATTTACAAAACTCACCAAGCCAAAAATTTGAAAAATCTTAAAAATCCATTTTAAAACAGTCAATCTCATAGAAACAAACATTACTTGTAGTCCTGAGTAGAAACCTGATAATAAATCTAAATATGTGTGACTCAACATTAGAGAATTTGGACAAAATACTAAATTTATAGAATTTAAATCTCACATTTCAAACATGTCTAAAACTATTTCTAAGGGTTTAGAAAGTAGCATCAAGCCGTTCGCACATCCTTACTGTAAATAATGTTACGTTTATGGACATACCCTTGCTTAATGTTTTTAAAAATGTCTATATACACCTGTGTTTGATAACCTTAACTATTCTATAGTGAAACGCCCTACTTATATTTTTCCCAGACAAACTAATAAAAACTCTAACTTAAGGAAAAAAAGGAATAAGTCTCTCACCAAGAAAATCCATTAAGGAGAACCCCCAGTCCTTTTCTAAATCAAATGCCCAAAAGTCTTTTAAAACAAGGGCTATTTGGGCTATAAAAGATGACTTAATGCCTCAATTATGGTGTAATATTGTTATAACCGCTTTAAAAGTTGAACACACCTTTTTTGGTTGGTACCTTAACTCTAGGTGTTCTAAACATATGACCGGGGATGTGACTAAACTAACAAACACAAGTAACTTCTTTAGAGGTAATGTCATGTTTGGTGACGAAGTCTCATCCCAGATCATTAGTAAAGGGACACTTTAAGAAGAGGGTTTATCGATCCTCAATGATGTTCTATTGGTGAAAGGATTAAAATCTAATTTGCTAAGTATTTGTCAATTTTATGATTCTGATCATACGATTACTTTTTCAAAAATCGAGTGCAAGATTTTAAATAAAGATGGTAACTGTATTCTTATGGGATACAGAACTCAGGATGAGTCCTGTAAGATAACAAGATTAGGTGACTCAGATCTTTAACATAGCCAAATGGGTTATACTAATTTTGAGAACATAAGTAGATTGAGATCCCAAGAGTTAGTTAGAGGTTTAACAAAAATAAATATCTCAAAATATTATATATGACCCTTTTCGGGTTGCGAAAATAAGTAAGGCTCCTTTTAAAAAACTTAGGGGTGATACGATTTCTAAGCTCCTGTAGCTTCTCCACATGGACTTTATGGGTACTTCCCGCACTGTTAGCCTATGTGGCAACAGTTACATCCCTAATATTGTGGATAATTTTAAATGTTTTAATTGGGTTGCCTTTATGAAAATAAATTGGATGTTTTTCAAGGATTTCTCAAAATCCTTTTAAAATAGAAAATAAAAAGGATACCCAAGTATCATATATACAAAGTGATAGAGGTGGAGAGTTCAAGGAAGTTGGTGTAGCAGAGTACTGCTTTGTTAATGGGTATCATCATGAGTTCAATGATCCTAAAACTCCATAGAAAATGGTATTTTTAAAAGGAAAAAATATGAAATCCAAGAAATGGCTCAGGTGATGTTACATCCTAAGGATCTTACAAAATACTTTTGAATTAAGGCAGTCCAAACTGCGTGTCACATTATTGGTCATGTCTGTCATAGGAAGAATGCCAAACAGACTTCATACAAACTTTGGTGCAATAGAAAATCCAACTTAAAATACTTTAGAACATTTAGGATGATTTATTATATTTTAAAGATTAGGAATACCTCACAAAATTGACTCCAGAGATGATAAGGGTATTTTTCTTGGATATTCACAAAATAGTAGAACATATTGCGTTTATAATTTTTTCACCAAAAGTCTTATGGAATCTATTAATGTAGTTGTTAATGACACTACTACTGGGAATGCTTGCGCTGAATCAATTGATATGGATGAGTTAAAAACTGTTTTTGAAATTGACACACCTCAAATAATTGATCCATTGCCAACTAAAGTCCCCACGATACCAACCGAGTTTCTAAAGACCATCCCCCTGAAAAGGTTATCGATAACCTTGAAGATCCTGTGAAAATAAGATCACAACTTCAAAACATGGTTAATTTTTCATGCTTTGTTTCTCACGTAGAACCAAAGAAGGAAAATGATGCCCTAAATGACACTTACTGGATTGATTCCATGCAAGAAGAAATGGCCCAGTTTAGGTGTCATGATATTTGGTATCTTGTTCCCCTGCCAAATATTAAAAAAATTTATACGTACCCATTCGATTTTTGAAAACAAAACGGATTAATCAGGGGTAATCATTAGAAACAAGGCTAGACTGGTTGTGCAAGGATACTCTCAAATTGGCCAAATAGACTTTGAAGAGAATTTTTCTCTGGTAGCAAGTCTAGAGTCTATTCACCTTCTCCTCACAATAACATTTAATTTGCAATTTAACCTTTACCAAATGTATGTTAAGTCTGCTTTTCTTAATGGCACTATAACTGTGGAAGTATATATTGAACAACCTAAGGATTTATTGATACTCCTTACCTGAATCATGTCTTTCGATTAAAAAAGACTTTATACGGCTTAAAGCAAGCCCCTCGGGCCTGGTACGAATGCCTCTTAACCTTTTTAGTTAATAAAAGCGTGGTGGAAATGTTCAGATATGTCCGCAAAATTAACAAAGAGGTTCTTATCGTAGAAATTTATGTAGGTGACATCTTTTTGGATCTAGTTCCCAACCTCAAGTTAATGACTTTTAAAAAATTATGTATGGGGAGGTCAAAATCTCGCTTATGGGGCAGTTGCAATACTTTCTTGGTTTATAAGTTAAACAGGTGAATTATGGCCTTTTCATATCACAAACTAAATATGTGCACGATCGTGTTAAGAAATTGGTTTAGAAAATTGTAAAATAGCACGAACTCCCATGAGTACTACGTCTAAAATGTCAAAAGATGAAAAGGGAAAAACATTCATCCTACTCTATATAGAAGCATAATAGGAAGACTAATATATTCAACAACCCTAGACTCGATATAATGTATCCGGTATGTGTTTGTGCACGGTATTAATGCGACCCTAAAGAATCCCATTGATTATGTGTTAAATGAATTATTAAGTATGTTACGAGCAATCTTAAATATGGAATTTGGTATACTAAAATTACATCCATCACTATAGTTGAATATTTTAATATCGGCTGGGTAGGATGCTCTAACGATAGTAAAAGTACCTCAGTTGCTTATTACTACGTAGGGAACAACCTGGTTGGTTGGAGTGGTAAGAAAAAAAAATTATGTATCTTTATCCACTATTAGGTCTGAATATGTAGCTGTAGGTAGTTATTGTGTGAAATTATTATCGATCAAATAAATGCATAATGACTATGGTATTGTTGAAAATTATTTAACCTTATTGTGTGATAACTATAGTGCCATTAATATTTCTAAAAATCCTGTGCAGCACTGTAAGACTAAATAAGTAAAAATTAGACATCATTTCATTCGTGACTGAGTTGAATTTAAAGAATTTCTTATCGTATACCTGTACACTGATAAATAATTCTCAAATCTGTTTACAAAGCACCTTGATAACATTATATTTGAATCTTTACAAAAGTCAATTGGGATGACAGTTATAGGTTAATTTCCTACATTTTCATGTCATATCTTCATGTCTATAGCATGCTTAAAATTTGTCTCTAAGAATTTAGGGCACGAACGTTTCATAAATGACAAACGACGCCTCCTTTATCTTGTCAATGTAGGGGACATCTTATACAACCCGTTGGTATGATTTGATTGGTAGTTATTTATCTTCTCTCTCGATTGCATATCCTTTTCTATTTTAGACAAAATAGGGGATAAGGGTTGAGTTTATCCCATAAATTGATTATAGACTTGAATTCAAATTCTATTAACACACTATGTTGCGAGTATATTCATGCAGGCATTGTGAAACACCTTTTTGGACTTAGGGCATTGTTCTGTATAATAGTTTAGTTTTGTATTTGTTTTCTCACTCTTTATTTTCAATTCTAGGATGGAGAAGGGTAGATAGAATTTGTATTGGACTGGGATATTTTTTTCCACAAGTACTCTTGATGTACTCAAAGTATTTTATCTCTAATATCCAAATGTGGAGATTGAAACACCCAATGTAGTTGACTTCCTAGGTTTTGTTTTAATTCTATACTCCATAGATCTTTCATCTAGTTTAGATATTAGGACATATGTTTATTTTATAAGTTGAGCATCTTAAAGGTTATTGTTTCGAGACTAATAAGGTAGTCTACATCCAAAAGGCCTCTTCATCAAATTCACACCCTATCCAAGTATGCTAAGAAGGTAAAAAAAATCCACACAAATAGGACACTACTTGCACTTAATTCATATTAAGTGTATCATATATTTTTTTCAGAATTTTATATGATATTTAAATAATGTTTTAAAATTATTTTGGATTAAAAATAAATTTTTTCATTAAATATAACATTTAAAATTGATTTTAAAAGTTTTGGGGTGTTTTATATAATTACCTAAAACTGGTTTAACCCAACATTTATTTTAATCTTATTAGATTACACCTGTTATGTTCTGATTGGCTATTCTTGTGTTTCTTTTGTCGCGCGCATTTAATACCTATTTAGAGCCATTTGATTATATTGATCAGTGTCTAAATTTAATATTAAACTCGATCACTGTGACTTACCTTTAAACCAATCACAAGCCACGACCTATTTAACTATTACAACTAGTTAGCTTACATAAGACGTATTATTTAAAACCATTGGATTTATTCTGAAATGGTAGATAGCATCTCAATCATCACTGTTGGTATCTGAAAACTTTTTTCACTGCTATATAAACACTAATCTTCTTATTTTTATATCATTTTAGCTCCAGTTAAAGAAAGAATAAAAAAGGAGAGTGAAGAGTAGAGAGGCAAAGAACTTGAGAGGAAAAAGAGAGAAAAGATAAAAACAAGTGAGAAAATATTTTTTGAGAGAAAAAAAAAAGCAAAGGTTTTCTTAAACACACCCAAGTGTTATTTCTACTGTTCTCTTTATAGCAATCCTTCACACTTGTTTTTAGATCTTGATTTTTGTTCAAAAATCAAGTTTTTTAATCTCTGTGAGATATTTTCACACACTTGAGTTCTACTTTTTTGAAATATTATTTTTAAAACCATTTTTGAAAATCTATTTTTATATTTTGATATTTTGGATTGGATCGGTTTGATGTTTTATATCCGATCAGATCCATATAGTTTTATTTCAAAAAAAGATATATTAGAAATCAATTTTAGAGTTTAGATCTAAATTTTTTGTAAAATCTAATTCTATACCTTTGAAATCTATTTCCAAGTATATTATGTTTTAGATCTAATTTTTTTACTGATCTTAAAATATCTAAACCATTTTACTTGATTTGTGAGACTGTTTGTTTAGATCTATTCATATAGACTTTTGTTGTAATTTGATAGGATTGTTTATATTCCTAAGTGTGTCTGTGTGACTTATATGTTCATATAGTCTGGATCACATATCACCTACACTGGTTTTACACACGTCACCTAGTTTTGTGTGGTTGTTGTATGGAGAACAAGACTTATAGTCGATGTAAAGACATGTGAACTAGTGGTTATAACTTGTGTTTAGGTATATTTCTTTGTTGTTTGATCTTGTTGCATGTTTGTATCTACAAACCATATTCTTGTTTTACTGGATTTTGTTTTGTGGTGTAAAGGTCACCATGAATGTTTCCCTTAGGTTGAGGATTTTATCACGTTAAGTTTATTTTTATGATCTTAACACTTACATGCATCCCAACTTGAATAAGGTATAATATATTTTTTGGTAAGACTTTTGCGTTACCAAGAAATTCAAATTTTTTCTACTGTTGTTTGGTTTTACACATCTTGTGTTAAATCAAAGTTTGATACAAATAAGAGTATCATCAAAATTCAATCTCATCTCTTTAAATTTGTTAAATACATAAGGTTGAATTATTTAAAAATACAATGCTAAGACTCATGGATACTACTACTTCATCCCAAGAAAATCAGAATTGAAGTTAGTGAAGGTCTGCCATATGAGCAAGAACGGTTAAAAGAACCATTTTGTCTTCTTGAAAAATAATTGGGAGTTCTGCCCACATGAGAGGGATCGATCTTGTAATGTTCCCCGTGAATGGTATGGGCCGAACCGCATTGGTATACACACTTCCTCGATTTTCTTTATAATTTACATTAATTGACTTTATGCTAACCATGAGTACAAGAATTATAACAATAGAATTACACGAAACAATCACAAAGAATAGAATGCAAAAATCACACACACAACAATGATGTTCGTGGTTCGAAAACTTGCCTACATTTACGAAGAGGTTACTATTTTATTATAGTGTCTCTCAATGCTCAATATTACATCCCTTTAACACGAGTCAGTGTTTATAATTTATATAAGTCATAAATAAGTAATTAAATTCAATGTTGTAGGAGGAGATTCAAGTGTCGGAACTTAGGTAGGAGCAGATGAATGTTGTAGGAGGAGAGTATACCATCCCATAGGTGGACTAGAGCCATTCTGGGGACCGGATCGATCTGGTCTTGGGTACCTGTATTGGTCCGATTTGGTAAAATCGAAATAAAAAATACAGGGATCGGATCGATCCGGTCCTGGGGACCCAGATTGGTCCGGTGTTTGCAACTTTTGGCTTTCCCTAGGTTCACCCCTTTTTCCCCCAATCCCTCAAATTTCCCCCATTTTCGTCCCCTCCCTTCCCAACAACCATTTTACCTCCCAAATACCTCCCCCTTTCCCCTCCAAATTCTACCCTACCCTCACCATCTATAAAATCTACACCTCCCTAACCCCATTTCCCCCACCACTACTCACTTTCCTCCTCTCTTTCACTATTTTTTACCAGCACTATTACTCTCTCTCAAAACCATGGCCAACCAACCACCTCCCCAAAAATACGATTCCGTCGACATTCTCGGTGACGGAGTCGTCGGCTACCGCTCCCTTCATGAACAACGATGGTGTGAACGGTTCTTCGGCCAACCTTGCAAACTTGAAATAGAGCGCCAAGTCATTTGGAATGACATGCCTAATTCTATCACTGCTCTTTTCATGGCCCGGGGTTAGTGTCGCTTCCTCAACGAACCTCATGATGCGGTATGCCCCAAGGCGGTGCGCGCCTTCTATGGCTCACTTGTTCGCATCGGGCACCACACGGCTGTAGCTTACATTGGCGACATCCGCGTCCCTTTTTCTTTGGAACTTCTGACCCAGAAGTTGGCTACCAAGGATGTCCCGACCCCACATCAATACGTTTACCCAAATTCTCTCTCCCTGCTGGAAAAAGACATGTGCATGTATCGCATCGACCCCAATGCCCACTGGAATACCGAAACCTACTCGGTGGGATAACTAAGCGACAAAGCGAGCCTCACTTTCAAAATCGTGTGCGCCAACATTCTCCCCATGGGAAATAACTCGGCGATGCGCCCGCGGTAAGCCACACTCATCTACCAGCTCTTCGACCACAACACCCCCATCAGCCTGGCTGCTTGTATTTATAAAGACATATTCTTCACCGCTACGGATAAAAAGGGCATCACCCATCTCCCCTTTGCTCGACTCATCACGTCCATGTTAGCCGACGCCAAAATTGCACCCCCGTAATATTTCTCGCGCTTCCAAACTCCTTTTGGGGCCACTACCCGGACTAAACGTGAAAGACAACAAGCTCGCATCCAAGCCCAGTTGTCACAAGAGGCTAGTGATACCGAAGAGGAGGATAGTGATGAAGAAGAGGAAGAGGGAGGTGATGAAGAGTGCAGCGAGGAAGAAGAGGAGGATATTGTGATGGATGAAGGCGACACGGATTATGATAGTGAGGAAGATTCTGATTTTTCACCCGCAAATATAGAAATTAATCGGCGTCTTTCGGCGGTGGAAACCCATTTTGACAGATTCCTCATGCAATACAATAGGGACAATGCGGCATATCAACGGGATCAAGAGGCCTACCGTAGGGATAGGCGCATGATTCATCATCTCCAAACTCACATGTACAAACTCAACTTCGGTGGGCCCCCTCCAAGCTTCTTCTATGACCCGTATGACCCCAGCGCTCCCGGAAGCTCTAATCCCCCACCCCAGTGACATTTTTTTTTCTTCTGAAAAGTGGTTGTCTAGTTTTTGGTTTTTATCACATAGTTGTTTGGTTTCCTTTCCATTTGTAACACATGCTGATCCGTTATATAAAATTCTGCATTTTCCATATTTGTTCGTTTTATTTATTAGCACTTTTTACTTGAGGACAATGCAGAAGTCTAAGTTAGGGGTGGTCACAAGTGCGTTTTTCTAAAACTTCACAAATTTTCAAAAATGCCTAATAAAATTTAAAAAAATCGAAAAATTTTGAAAGACCAAAAATATTTTTCTTCAAAATAAATAAAAATTGGAATTCAAAATTTTCAAAAATATCATTAAAATTCATTTTGAAATCTCAAATTGAAAAAACACAGTACACAAAGCCAAAATTGACCAAAGATGGAAATTGAGCGAACATAGACGACTTAACGAATAAATGTGGAGATTAACAAACCCGGTGAGATTCGAGCCTTTTAATATTGTGAGTTTTTAAATCAATCCGAGATAAATTGTTAACTCAAAGTTCGTTTCATCATTTTAATAAGTCGTCAAGGATCTCAATCCTTTCACTTTGACCAGTTATGGGAAATGTGTGTGATGTTGCCTTGAAAAATGTGCTAAATAGATCTCTAAACTAAATTAATCTCGAGACGCATATGGTAACGCAATTAGTATTTTGGACAATGAAGTAGGCCCTCCTTTGTCACATAAAAATATTGGCCAGAAAAATTTGTGAAAAATTATCCCTTTGCTACCCACTTTGAGCCAAATAGAATTTTTCCAAGTTCGTTTGATAACCCGAAAAACCGTAATTGGCCCGAAATTGTGAGAGTTGATAATCCTAGAAATTGAGTCCGAAAAGTGCATAAAAAGGGCAAGAAAAGAATAAAAATGCTCAACAAAAATATCAAGAAAAGAAAAGCGTGAAAAATAGAAAAAGAAGAAAAAAATGAGCAAAAGCACAAATGGACATCATAAATGAATTTTCTAATTCCAACCTTCCCTACCATTCCCATTTTACCGAATACACCTTTAACCCGAAAAAGTCCTAACCGAGTCTAAAATTGCGAAATTGGTTACCGCGTGGAGAGCTAAAACACAAAAAGATAATAAAAGAGATAAAAGGTATGAATTAGAGGTAATGTTCCAGTTTTCTTATAACCATAACCCGTTGATGAGATCCATTTACCATGAAATTTTCGTCTTTCTATTTATGTGTGTGAACGTGCTTCCAATACATTTACTCTTATAAATCACGCATACCGAGAGAAATCACCACACTTCCGAGGGATTCATTTCTGAGAGCATCCCGTGAGGTTTTGAAATCAAAATGAATTTTTGGATAAGTAACGTAATGGTCAATCGGTGGAAATTCGTGGTTAAACTTCTGGCTTCGCACACACGCACTATGATTTGAGATTCTTGAACATGAATTGATAATGACTATTTTCTGGAAAAGTTTGAAGTATACAATTTTGCGTATTTTGAGTTTTCTTTGAGTCGAATTTTGTGGCTATATTCACTATAAACCCTCACGAGACACAACTCGTCCTACTAGGATAACCTAAGGATTTATAGGTTAGTTGCATACGTTAAATGCAAACGCTTGCCCGCGAAATAGGTACACTATCCCATTTTTTTTTAGTTGGATCATGTTTTGATTCTTTTACATTGCTCGGGACGATCAAAGTTCTAAGTTGGGGGGGGTGATTAGGCATAAATTCTTCCAAATTTACCCCTTAATTTAGAGGATTTTATTACTTTGAACATGGTAAAATGAGTTGGTTTATCTCATATCATTGCTAATGGCTTCGTCTAACAAGTATCCCAAGTTTCGTTTATTTCTTATTGATTTTATAGGTATTTAATACATGAAAGAAATAAAGAAACTAGAAGAAGCAAGAGAAAAGAAAGAGAACGAATTAAAAGGGAAAAAGCATAATTTCCCCCAGGAATCCGATTGAGGACCTAAATAAAAGTCGAAGATATCAAGGTTATGAACGCATAGGAAGAAACAGCGTCCCAATCCGAGTTCTGTAATAGAAGTTATGAAGATCCGAAGGTGTGAGATAATCAAGAGATTTTGAAGAGAAAATCAAGAGAAATTGAGAAGCCAATTCGGACCAATCTGGCTTATATGAAAAACGGAGCAATCTGGGTACCAAAGATCTCTGAATAAGAAAGCATTTACCGGACCAATTCGGTTCTCCCAAAAAATGGATTGATCCGGACCCAAATTTCACTACATAAGTTATGTTTATCGGACCAATCCGGGTGATTCGAAAAACAGATCGATTCGGTTGTCACCCGAACCATTCTGATATATACTGACCGGATCGATCCGGGGTTTGAGATATGGGGCTATCTTCTTCTGGATAGAGTTTTGTGTGAATCCAACTCTTGTAATTTTCGAAGGGTATAAATTTAAAACACCTTCGAGACATTAAGAGGTCTTCTAATCCATTTAGAGAATCTTTGTAACTAGTTTAGAGGAAAGAACAACAAGAAACCCTAGTTTTTATGTCAATTTAATTCCAGTTCTGCAATTCAAGTAAATTTATTCTAACTCTTACCTTCATTACCGTAGTAGTTAATTCTTTAGTTAGTAATTTCATTCTTCTTCATCTTAAGTTTGTAGTTAAAAAATTTTCTTTCATTCAAAGTACGTTTTCTTCTAGTTTTAATATGTCCGTCTAAATTTTCAATGTTTGGGGTGCATGAACCCCACCCAATATAATTCATGAGTGTGGAAATAGAAGTTTGAATTAAAATCTTAGGTGAATTATGTCGTATAACTGGTACGACCATTGTAGACTTTTGATTTCGTTTTCCCTAGGTAACCGGGATGCTTAAGAAAGCGACACGAGTATTGGTTAATACGATACTGCTTTAATTCGTCCTTTGCTTACATACTGTGCGGGCTATGATCCCTCATATATGTAATACTTAGGATCATTAAAGATCGGGTTTTAATTCGTCCTTTGCTTGCATACTGTGCGGGCTACGATCCCTCATCTATGTAATACTTAGGAGTACTAAAGACTGGGTTCATTTAAAATTCTAATTCCGACATTAGTATCCTACGAAGTGAATTATTAGGGTGTGGGGTATTGTAACTCGACATATCGTTCTCATTTCATATTTCAGTACTAAAACTTTTCATTATTAGTCCTTCACTTAATTAAAGTAATTGCACTTCATTTATTCGTAGCTTCATTAATTACTCATTTTCAAAATTGCATCTAAACGTAGTTATTTCGTAATCCAATTCACCTTTTTCTTCTTTTTAAAGTCAAAGTTAGGTTACCCTCGTCTATTCAACGTCGTTACGACTTCGTTCGTCCTATTTCCCTGAGGATCGATACCGACTTATCAAATTATTACTTGAGCGATAGACTTTCACTTGAGCCTATATAGCACGCACACTAGACACATTTGTGGTCACGTCAATTGCATGCCATAGTCGGTGATAAAGGAGTACACTATCCCATATCGACTGATGATGTTTTTATATAAGAAGCAGAAGACCTTCTCATATGATATCTCAACCAGGGGAGCAACTTGCACCCATTTAATGAAGTAATCTATTGCGATAACCAGGTACTTGAATTTACCTCTTATCTTCAGTAATAGGTCTACCAAATCAATCCCCCACATAGAGAAAGGTCAGTGAGATGTGATTGGAGATAAATATTTCCCAAGCTTTCTGTATATCAATGCATATTGCTGACATTTATCACACTTTCTTGCATAATTGGTGAAATCCTCCTTCATGGTCGAAAAATAATACCTCTGAGTGTAAACTCACTTTGCGAATGACCTTCCAGATGAATGGGATCCACATGAGACCTTTTGGACCTCTTTAATCAAGTTGGGAAATTCAGTTGGATGAATACACCTGAGTAGAGAATTAAGAAATCCTTTTCTAAATATAATTTTTCCTTCAATCACATATCTCATTACCTTGTAGAGTAAACTCATTACTTCTTTTGGATCTTTCAGTACTTAGCCAGTCTCCAAATACGCTTGAAGGGAATTTATCCAAGATGGTCCCATGATGAACTCCAATACAATCACACACTTTTTTCTATGTTACATTGTGATAAGATCTCAATGATAATTCTTCATAACTCGACTCTTATTGCTGATGCCAGATGAGCCAGTGCATCTACTTAGGCATTTTCACCTTTTGGGATTCTCATAATTTCTATAGCCAAGAACCTTGACAATAATGCTTTCACCTTTGACAAATATTTTTCCATAAACTCCTCTTTGGATAAATAACCTCTAAGGACCTGGTTCATAACCAATTTGGAGTTAATGTCCACTATTAATTGCTCGACAGCCAGCGATAATGGTTGTCTTAGCTCTATTTCAAGGGCTTTATGTTATGCCTCATTATTATAGGCCTAAGAGTTGAACATGATGGAAGATTTTACTTCTTCCCCATTAGTTGTTGTATAGATCAACTTCGCTCCACTTTCATTGGCACAGGATGAGATATTTATAAACAACTGCCACACTAGAGGCTCTTCCTTAAATATTTCTCCAATAAAACATTTTTTCATCAGCTCCAAATCGTGATCTCTTTCCTCTTGCTAAGTCGATGACTTTGGTCGCTCATTGATCTGCTTGATTATTTTTTCTACTATTTTCTTGGTTGGATCCAAAAGGGAACTCTGCTATAAAATCAACCATTGCTTACCCCTCGATTGCCTTTATTGGCTTATATAAGATGTCATACTCTCCTATTCTACGGTCCAAATGATCAACTTAACATATTTTCAAATAACTTGTTACAGAGGAAGGTCTGTATACATCACAATTATATGTGCCTAAAAGTATGGCTTCATCCGTCGAGAACCTTCGATCAAAACTAACTTCTACAGCCTAGGGTACCAAATTTTATCTCCATGTTATGCCTTACTAGTGTAACACATATGACTTTTCACTCCATCTTTTAGACACACTAGTGCTGAGTTAACTGCTGACTCGGACACCGTAAGATATAAATAAAGATTTTAACCTTGGATTAGCCTTGACAGCAAAGATGTAGGTCCTAAGTACTTATTCAACTCCAGGAAGGATTTATCATAATTTTCATTCCACTTGAAGGTTATTGTGACCACCTTAAATAATGGAAGGCACCGATCAGAGGCTCTTGAAATGGACATGTTTAGAGTAGCTACTCGTCATGTTAGGCTTTAAATCTTCTTCTTATTTTTGGGAGGCTTTATATTGATCAACACCTAAATCTTGTCAGGGTTGTCTTTTATGCCCCTATGATAGATGATAAATCCAAGGAACTTTTCTTCTCATACTCTAAAAATACACTTTCTTAGATTTAGCTTTATCATATACTTCTCCAACTAATCAAATGTTCGGCGAAGGTCACTGATATTATTGGTTACATTTATGCTCTTCGTCAGCGTATCATCCACATAAACCTCTATGGTCTTACCAGTCTTCTCATCAAATATTTTATTCACCATCCATTGGTACTTTTCTTCGATATTTTTTTCATCCCGAAGGGCATAACATTATATCAGTATGTACATTGACTGGAGATGAATGAGGTCTTCTCCCTATCTTCTGATTTTATCCTTATTTGATTGTACCATAAATAAGAATTTATTGTAAGGACATAATTTTATAAATGTCCGGGGTAGGTTTTAGGAATTTCCAGTTTTCTCCTATATCACAGTTCATATATCTGATACCGCTACATTCGGCACGTCAACACGATTATCATCGACGGCCTGTATCCGAATTCAATGCAACCACCTTCTTCACATGCATCATGCTACATGCAACGTGCTTCTCAGCTCAT
This sequence comes from Sambucus nigra, assembly GCA_949130495.1. NCBI lineage: Eukaryota > Viridiplantae > Streptophyta > Magnoliopsida > Dipsacales > Adoxaceae > Sambucus > Sambucus nigra. Next base: position 221,350,535 of record OX422221.1, on the reverse strand, counting down.
TCCCACTACTCCACTACGCTCTATCAGTAAAATGTTTTATTGGAACCTTAAATATTTGCATAAATATTTGGGAATTATTTTTGAAAATTATTTTTCAATTCTGGATTAATTTTTTATCAAAAGAAGAATTTTTCTAAGTGTACAAGCGAATGGCCTCGATCGATGAGATCGCTCGAGCGACTTTGAAAGTCGTTCGCGCGAGATAGACTATCGCGTGATATCGTTCGAACGACTTCTGTCCTTCGTTCGAGCGACATGCTATCTCGTTCGAACGAGCGACATGCTATCTCGTTCGAACGAGCCACCACCTCAATTTTTGTATAAATATCTTATCTCCTTCTACACGTTTTTCAAGTCTTTCTGCAATATCAAAATTCTACGAAAACAGTCCAGAATAAGACTTCACCTTTTAAGGTTTTCTAAATCTTTTTGATTCACAAAACCGATCCTATATATGTGTGTGAATCTTTAAACCTTTAAGAAGATCGTTTACTCATCTGGAGTACTTTGTGAGGAAGCCGTTCTCTTCGTCATTGTTGCCCTATTGGAAAGGGATCGTTTCAGCCGCCGACAACAAAACCGACACCCGAGGGTATTTATGTGTCACTGTATTTTCATTGTAATCCATTGTAAGTCGTTCTCTTACAAAAATTATTGTGAAAATAAAAGGTTTTGCCCCGTTGGGGATTTTACCTCATATATGTGTCCTTGCATGTTTCATCATCGTATTTAATCACATATAGATGCATGTTTAGGACTTAAGTGGTAAAAACTGTATTTAATTAAATAACTTCCTTATTTGAACGCAAGCTCACTCCCCTCAAATTGGTATCAGAGCCAGTTACACAATTTTACCGTGTAATTTTCCGCAAAATTTTTCTAAGATATCAATTTTTTGAAAAATTGATTTTTGAAAATGAGTGTGTTCATTATGGAGAAGTTATATAATAAAATGCCAATTTTTGACGGGACAAACTATGCATATTGGAAAGCCCGCATGAGGTCTGATTTAAAATCCATTGATGAACGTGTCTGGATTTTGGTTGAAAGAGGGTGGACACCTCCCTCCGTCACCGTTGATAATGTGATCAATTTAAAACCTGCCACTTCTTGGACTGAAGACGAATTTAAATGGTCATCATTTAATTCTAAGGGTCTAAGTGCTATTTCTTGGTCTGTCACACCTGATGAGTTCAAACGCATAATGACGTGTACCACGTCAAAAAAGGCATGGGATGTTTTACAACTCACCCATGAAGGAACTAATGCTGTGAAAGAGTCTAAATTGCAATATTTGACAACTCAATTTGAAACCATCACTATGCATGAGACTGAATGTTTTGATGACTTTTATGCTAGACTTTCTGACATTGTTAATGCAAAATTTGACAACTCAATTTGAAACCATCACCATGCATGAGACTGAATGTTTTGATGATTTTTATGCTAGACTTTCTGACATTGTTAATACTAGTTTTAATCTTGGTGAACATATTCCTAATGCTAGAGTTGTTAAAAAGATTCTTCATTCTTTGCCTAAGCGCTTTATCCCTAAAGTCACTGTGATAAATTCTATGGGTAATTTAAATACGCTAAAATTGGAAGAACTTGTAGGAGATTTGCAAACATATGAAATTGATATGTTCCCTAAAACTGCTAGGTCTAAAGATAAGGGAATTGCAGTTAATGCCCAAGAGAGAAAGAGTGAGGGGTCAGCTAGAAAGAGGGTAGAGTCATTTAAAAAGAGAGAGACTGACACGTCAGATTCTGATTGTGATTTTGACTTAGATGATTTGGCTCTTTTTGCAAAAAAATTCAAGAGGATTCTCAAATTTAAGAAAAATGGCAATTTTAAATATAAAAAGAAATTTGAGAGAAATAAGTTTGAAAAGAAAAATGAAAAAGTTTTTAAAGATCCTCCTAAGAAAGAAAGTGAGAGATGCTTTGAGTGCGACGGTAGGGGTCATAGAGCCTTTGAGTGTGCCACACGTCTGAACATAGAGAAAGGGAAAGTTGTCCTTAATGCTACCCTTAGCGACTACAGTGAGGTCGAGTCGGTGGATTCTGGAGTTGAGTCACCGCATGAGTGTAACTTCACCACATTCATGGCTAGTCATGTGAGCACTTCTAGTTCTCCTCGCGACGATGAGGATGATGCTTCACAGGGACACCTCGACAGTGAGAGCGATGTGAGTGAGGGGGAGGATGACACAAGTGAGAGCGAGAGTGATATTCAACGCGCCTACACTGAGTTATATTCTAAGTCATTTAAAACTAAAAAGTGTAACAAAGCGTTAGTTCTTAAGATCATCGGCTTAGAGGAAGATTTAAGAAAAGCTAGAGAGAGAGAGAGTCCTCCACCTGCACCGCCCTGAGAGAGAGAATCTGCCTGTGTTGAGAAAGAGAGTAATTTTGAGAAAGAGAGAGGGGACTTGACTAAACAAGTGGCTAGTCTTACGAGTAAGCTCCATTCCTCCGTGGAGACTCGTAAGAAACTTGAATCCCTTGTTGCCCAGCTGACTCATGATCTTGAGAAAGCACGGGTTCATCTTGTCGTACTTATATGGTTCTATAGTTGGCCTTTTAAGCCTCATGTTGTAGATTTCCCCACCTGCTGGGGTAACTGGGTTCATCTTGGGCCTATTATGTCCGGCCAAAAAACTTTGCATCAATTGCCTCACACTATCTTGCATAACTTCCTGGCAAGCTTTTGTAAGATCTCCTATAGATCGCTTATAACCACAGGAGTATAGGGTGGAACTCCTTCTCCAGTCCGGCTATTTATGTAATAGCAAAACTAGAGTATCATAAGAACAATAGAAGGAATTGCAGAAAATATGAATCCACATCAATAAAAATCAAATCTAACGAATGATTCAAGGAATTTAGGAGAATCAAATGGAAATTACAGATTAACAGACTCTAACCCAAAGAAACACAACTGAATTGGAGTTAATGACCCTAAATGGGTATCCTCAAGTTTTAAAAATCTAAAATGGTGGAAAGCAATAATGGCTAGCCATTTCCCACAGATAGTGCCAATTTTTTATCGACTGAAACTAGTATACTAATTTCCTGAGCTTGAGTATACAAATTATAAGGGAATAACATATAAAGATATATAAATCACTGAAATACTAATCTAGAGAAACAGTAAAGAGATGAGAGAAGGAGAGGTAAGCCATTATTTATGTGGTTCGGCTCAAGATGCAGTGTTTGATGTATTAATATACTGGGTAAAATCCATTGATGAATACAATATAAAAGCTCTCAAGTTCTTTCTAGATTTGGACAAAATAATACTAAGGAAAAATATTTTGGATCCCCTAAAAGTGTGGGTGTGATATATATATATATATATAGAGAGAGAGAGAGAGAGAGAGAGAGAGAGAGAGAGAGATAGAGGATCTCATGAGGACCTCTGTTTGCATACCGCTGGCGCGGACCAATTTTGATAAAATAGTAACAAAAAAATTTTTGAGCTAATTTTTTTCTATATAGTTTGTAAACATTTCAGTAGGGCCATATAAAAAAATCAGCTCAAAATAAATTTTTTTACTATTTTAAAAAAATCGATCAAACTTTGTCACTTTTTAACAACTTAAAAACTGACAAAGTTTGACAGATTTTTTTTAAAATAGCAAAAAAAATCAATTTGAACTGATTATTTTTTTATGGTCCTATTGAAATGTTTAAAAATCATAAAAAAAATCAGTCCAAAAATATTTTTTTTACTGTTTTAAAAAAATGGTCCTCATTCACGGTCCTCAAACTGGGACCTCACTTGATCCTTTCCCTATATATATATATATATATATATATATATATATATATATATATATATATATACACTAGGATGTACTCGTGCCGATGGCACAATGATTAATTTGCTCCCAAATATTTATGATTATAGATAAGTTACACTCCCATAAGTTAATTTTCTATCAACACGATATATTTAAAATTGATTACAAAGTAATGAAGCGTGACATGTTGTTAAACATCTCAAAAAATGATGATTTGCTTCCATTCCATCACCCCAATAATAGGTCAAAATTCAAAATCCAAACCAACATGTTTAGAGTCCGTCCAAACCAAAATTTTCCATAAAAATATTTCATGTCGTGCCATATTTATTTTAGTCAGGTTCATTTTTAATTTAAGAAAACATATTTGTGGTGTGCCGCTTTTGCTTGAATCATGTTTGAGATAAGTAAAAAAAATATTACATTCTATGTCGTATTGTGATGTGTCATGTTTACTTTAGTTGGAATCGTTTATGGTTAAAAAGTATATTTTGTATTGTGATACTTATACTTGAGTCGTGTTCAAGATAAGCAAAAAAATAATATTTCATGCTGTCATGTTTATTTTAGTCAGGTTATTTTTCGTTAACAAAATTTATTTGGGAAGTGTTCGTGATTGGTAAAATAAATTATCTAATAGCGTGTTGTGTCATATTGTGTCAAGTTTTATTTGATCAATTTTTTTGGTGAAAAAAGCAATTGTATTTTTTTTTTTAATTTCATTTATTGTGTGCCACTTTCACTTAGATAATTATCATGATTGATAAAAAAAATTATTCTATGTCAATGTTGTAATATTTATTGTCTTATTATTTTTAATGAATTTAAGTTTTAATTAAAAAATATTGTATTGTGTCGCTTTTACTTCCAAAACAATATTCTGATGTTATAGTGCACCACTACGTTAGACATTTAATTAGTGTGTACATTACTTTTTGGTATGAGTAGACAAATAGAGTTATTATTGCTATTTTGTATGCAATTTGCTTTTTGTTATGAGTAGGCTTTTGAATTGATGTTGTTCAAGATCGAAGAGAGATTAACGGTGGGGTGAGAACTTTGATTACTTTTTTTCCTTATCTGCCTATTTTCTAGTACTAATCTCGCTCACTCATAATATATCGAACATGATAAGATTAAAAAAAATTATAAAATATGAAACACTTTCATATAAAATTGAAAAAGTTATTGCATAAAATTAAAAATAAAAAAATTGTGTAAAATAATTATCATAAACAATTTAAAATAAAAATCAGCTTGCTAAAAAAACTCTTAAAAATACTTTATCTTAACAAAAAAATTTAAAAACATTATTATGTATTAAATAAAAGTCTTAAATATTAACAACAAAATTGAATTAGATTGAAAATGCAAAAACAATTTTTACCAATAACAGTTAGTATCCATGGCCAATAAGATTTTTGAACTATAGTCAACCAATGGAAGTAGCTAAATCTAAAAAACCGTTTTTTTAAAACTTTTTCTATTATTTAAAACCTTATAAGGAAGTTAAATGAACTTCCAAGTTCCAAGCACTTGTGAAATAATTTGAATTGGATGGGTAATGTAATTGCTCACTTTTTGATATTTTAACTTCCCTTTTTTGACCCACAAAAAGACTGCCATCGGCATATAATATTACAGTGGTTCACTACTAACAAATTTTAGTACAATACAGTTGGTATATTATAGTAGTTTATAGCTGATATTACATGATGTACCTGTGCCGATAATACAGTGATAAATTTACTTCAAAGTATTTCTAGTTATAACATACTCGTATATGTGCCAATGGCACGATAAAAATTTGTTAAGTATTTATGATTGAATAATGTTTTGAGTCCCAAATAACTCCCTCAAATCTCTCCCAAATTTTATGTGAACGCCACGTCATTCTTCCACTTACCTGTCATCTATTGCCATGTGATGGGAGTCCCACCAGGGCACAAAGCATAAGTCATTTTGAAGGAGATTTGAAAGAATTATTTGGGACTCATAGCACTACTCTTTATGATTATAAAACACTCACACTCACTCGTTGTGTTTAAACCCATCAGCACTAATTTTTGTCGAGAACATATGTGATGGCAAATCCCAATAGCACCGAGTTATACCAACAACACGACATTCTGACTATACCAACAAGCTTGGTGCCAATTATTGACCACCAACACTATTCTTTTTATTTCTTTTGTTCCAGCTCTAATTTCTCTAAAAGGTTTCTGCTTATGCTTCTTGTCGTTTCAATTTTTATACCATTTGACACTAATTTTTCGGTTTATGCTCCTTTGCTTAAATTGAAACCAACAACAATTTTATCCAAACAACGCTATGTTTCTAACATCATCACTTCTTGTTTCAGTTTTGATACTAACAACACTATAGCCCTATCTTTCAGCATAAGAACAGGACTAAAATGGTATAAGCAAAAAACATGGTGAGGTGCGGTGTTGACCAACAACATTATTTTTCTAACAGTATTTTTCTAACAAATACTTTTTTTGTATGCCAACAACACAAACAAAATGTTTTAGCACAAAAACATGAGAAAAAAACATGATGAGGTGCGGTGGCTCGGTAGCAGTCTCTGAAAACCTATGAAGTGAGTGCTAAGGTCGTGAAGCCATTTTATGTAGCCAATGAACCCATTTTTTCTCTTGTTCATTTTTTCCCCTGGCCTTACTCATCCCTCTTTATACCATCAAATTCAAAAGTATAGAAAAGCATAATACATACATAAGAAAAAACCAAAAAAAAATCAAAAACATCACAACGCAACACTATAAAATGCGAGAGAAACACAAATCAAGAACAATTATTATTCTGAAAATACAAATCAACAATATGATCTTTTATGGGGGGGACGGTGTTGGAATCTATAAAATACCATACGAAAAAATAGTACCTGAGACTCACTTCTTGAAAAGTAGTACCTGAGACTCACGTCTTGAAAACAGCGTAGCCGCAACTCGAGACTCACTTCTTTAAAACAGCCGGACCTCCACATCCACAACCGTAGTTTCAGCCGAAAAATCCCTGATCTCAACTCATATATGAACTCGATCTGTTTATTGAACCCAGATATGGTTTATTGAACCCGATCAAAATTCAGTGCAAAGTCTGCAGAAATCCTTATAATCAACATCAAATTTTCTATAAAAAAAATCGTAATATTACAAAGCTGACATGCTCTTGCCTCCTAGAAGCTCCATATATAACATTAAAAAAACAGGACAATATGTCAAACACAAAATCATAATAAAAAATGCAAGACCTGCCCGTTAAAAAAACTTCAGTTTCTCTCTCTATATACAATGGCCAGAACCAATCAAACAACCCGAGAAAGTAGGTGGCCACTAAGACTACCAGGAAGTTAGCTCCGGCATACTGAGGAGTATCCGGTGCTGCCGTGTGGTTAAGCGTTGAATCAAAATGGGAATGAAAAAAAAATATCAGAAATCAACTTGCTCATATGAGAGAGAGAGAGACAGAGAGAGAGAAAATAACTTGCACCATCTTACAGATCTGCTTGAAAATTTGTATGCAAGTGTCTAGTGTTGGCTGAAAAAAATTAACAATGGTTAGTTAATTTGAGAACCATAGAATGACCTGAACAACTCTCCTTACCATAATAAGAGAGTTGTGTGTATGCATTTGTGAGAGATTGAGAAGAACGTGGAATGAAGATAAAATTAGCAGAAAAATATAAAGAAGAGACTCACAGGTTAAGAGAGGTAAAGAAGATACTCACTTCTACATCAAGGTCAACAAATCTAAAAGAGAGCTCACAATTCGATATTTCTACCCGAGAGAGAGAGAGAGAGACATGAATGTGTTGTAGTGTTTCAAGTGAGTATAGGACCTGAACACCGTAGCACGCGTTATGTGCTGTAGTGTTTCGATTGAATATAGGACCTGAACACCGTAGCACGCGTTATGTCGTATGGGTTCAAGTGAATATAGGACCTATTTCGTGAGTTTTCAAATATCAGTTTTTCGTGAAGCACCGAAGTTATCAAATACCTGTTTCTTATTTTTCAAACCCATACAACAAAACGCAAAACTTATAACGATAATAGTTAACTCATAACGATAACAGTGAACTCACACTTTCAAATATAAGTTTTTCTCTCGGTATAACTGTTGAAGAATTTTAATTATGCAGAAAATATGAACAGATGTTTGGATTTGAGGCGTAATAGACTACTGTCCTTAAGGTGTTATTTGCTCCCTCTCGTACAGAGTTTGCTAACGGGTCTAGGCAAATTACCTCCAAGATACAACAAATCCACGGGTTTATTCAAGTAGCAAATTTGAATAATAACCCACAGAACACTCTATGAAATTGGTAAGAAGAAATAATAGAGAGAGAGAGAATTTTCGGAATTTTTTATGACAGGATTTTGCCTTCTATATATAGCGTCTTGTGGTGTTTGTTCATGAAGAGACACCACATCCAAATGTCATTTAATCACGGCCCTTGGATATATAACTATATTTTTTAACGTTCCAGATTTGAACTAAAAAGATGCGACTGTACGGATTAATACTTAACGAAGTGGCGCCAAAATCCGACGGTTCAGATCCACTCGCGCCATAATTATGTGTCATTTATTATGGATTTAATTTGGACCGTTTGATCTTTTGACGTTGTCAAAAATCAAAGGCTCCTACTGCTCCTCGCGACGATGCGTACGTGCAAAGTGCAAAGTGCGCCTCTAAAGCGCCCTAAACGCCCAATCGCAAACGCGCGCGCGCGCGCGTGTGCGGATGTTGCAAAGCACCATCCTTGGACCTAAGGTGTACACTAGTAGCATACACTTAAATGCACACAAATAATCTCTTATGACACAAAAGCATTTATTAACCCACTCACTTTTTCACACTTTTCGAATGTGGGACTTTGGTTTTCCCACTTCCCTTTGTCTTTTCCTATTCCAATTAATTGATGGTTTTAACCTTTCATTTTCTCTAACCACTAATACCCATTAATATTAAAATCATCCAACAATCCCCCACTAGATTTTAATATTAATGCAATTTCTTCTTGTGATATGCTCATGCATACAAGGAGGTATCTTTCGATTTAAACCTTCAGTTAGTGAATACATATCAAAGTTCTTATAAGACAATGGTGTGCCATGCATTAAACCTTATCTTATTATTTAGAACCGGATATATATCACACATGAGATATCCCAATCTCTACGAGATGTTCAATATGTTTTTAGCACAATTATGGCCATGTGCACTATCTTGGCTTCATGAATATTAACAAGAATAAACCCAAAATCTTGCTAGAAGCGGCACCACTTCCTATATTCATATAGGTGAAGTTCTCTTGCATGTCTTTGCTACTTTAGATAATGAACTTCATTAAGAGTTAAACTCATCCTCTTGACGTAGCAATATGCACTGAACATCCTAGAAGGGACATGAAATTGAATAAATTTCAGTGCAAAACTAATCACTTATCAGTAACTTGTTATTACCCATTAAACTTTGGAATAGTGGTAATGCTATTACATAGTTGGGTTACCATTACCGGTGACTATTGAAAAAATGGTTTTAGTCCCATTCCACTAGATGTGTCCTTTACCAAATCTCTCGAAAGTCCTTTGGTAAGAGGGTCAGCTAGATTCTTATTTGTTCGAACATATATAATATTAATAACTCCATAAGTTATTAATTGTTTGACATATTCATGCCTTAAACTTATGTGTCTAGATTTTCCATTATATACTTTGTTATACGCTCTAGACAATGTAGCTTCACTATCACAATATAAAGAAAGAGATGGCATTGGTTTTGGCCATAACTTTATGTCCAATAATAAATTTCTTAGCCACTCTGCTTCTTTTCCGGCTGCTGCCAGTGCTATAAACTCAGATTCCATTGTTGAATGTGTAATGCAAGTTTGTTTCTTGGATGCCCAAGATACCGCCCCACCCGCTAAGGTGAATATCCATCCAGATGTGGATTTATTATTACTTGCACTAGTTATCCAACTAGCATCAGAGTATCCTTCAAGAACTGCAGGAAAGTCATAATAAAATAGACCTAATTCTTTGGTCTTCTTGAGGTAACCAAAAATCCTCCCAATTGCTTTCCAATGATCCACACTTGGATTATTAGTGTATCTTGACATTTTACCTACTGCAAATGCAATATCTGGCCTTGTACAATGCATCGCATACATTAAACTTCCAATTGCACTAGCATATTCAAGTTGTGCAACTGCTCTGCCAGAATTTTCTAATAATTTTATACTAGAATCATATGGGGTATTTGCTTCTGTTATTTTCAAGTGATTAAATTTGTGAATAACTTTGTCAATGTAATGAGATTGGCATAATGCATAACCCCCACTATGTTTCTTAACCTTAATACCCAAGATGGTATCCACTTCATTAAGATCTTTCATCTTAAATTGTGAACTAAGATACTTCTTAGTTTCATATACACCTCTCATGTTTGTACCAAAAATTAATAATTCATCAACATATAGACAAATAATTACACCATAGTCATCGGTGAATTTAGAATAAATGCACTTATCAGCGTTGTTATGTTTGAAACCATTAGAAAGAATGATTGTATCAAACCTTTCATGCCACTGCTTTGGTGCTTGTTTCAACCCATAAAGTGACTTAATTAATTTACAAACTTTATGTTCATTTCCGGGCAAAACAAACCCTTCGGGTTGTTCCATATATACCTCTTCATCTAGGTCACCATTCAAAAATGATGTTTTAACATCCATTTGATGCACAAATAGATTATAAATAGATGCAATTGCCATTAAAACACGTATGGATGTAATTCTAGCAACAGGTGCATAAGTATCGAAATAGTCAATCCCTTTTCTTTGTTTAAAACCTTTTGCTACCAATCTAGCCTTAAAGGTTTGAATAGAACCATCGGTATTGTATTTTCTTCTAAATACCCATTTACTACTAATAGGTTGTGATCCTTGTGGTAAGTCCACTAAAACCCATGTCTGATTTGATAGAATTGAATCCATCTCATCATTAATAGCTTCTTTCCAAAAAGAAGCATCTCTTGAAGTCATTGCTTCGTTAAAGGTTTTAGGATCTTCTTCTACGTTAAGTAAAATAGGCATTTTATTTAGAATATTATCTCTATCTCCTTCAACCAAAAAGGCTAAGGCTTGAGATGAAATAAAATCAGGGCCAAAAGATTTTTCTTTTCTAGCACGCTGACTTCTTCTAGGTTCTATTTCTGTTTCGGGTTCATTCCTCGTATTATTAATTGATGGTCTAGGAATCAACCTAGTGGATGTATCATGATTGGCATCTAATTCGACACATGAATCTTTATAAAATTTATTTTCAATAAATTCAACATCCCTTGATTCAATTACAACATTAGAATTTAAGTCCAGCAACCTATATGCCTTAGAATTTTCCGCGTATCCTATGAAAACACTTTTAATTCCTCTTGCACCCAACTTTGAACTTTTAGGGTCATGAATTCTATAGAAAGCCAAACAACCCCAGACCCTTAGGTAGTCCAGATTTGGTTTTCGATTCTTCCATACCTCGTATGGAGAAACATGTGTTTTCATTGATGGAATTCTGTTGTGTAAATGACAAGCGGTGAGTAAAGCTTCTCCCCACAAATTGTTTGGTAAGTTTGAATTAATCAACATAGAATTGATCATATTAGTAAGAGTCCTATTCTTTCTTTCAACCAAACCATTTTGTTGGGGAGTATAAGGTGCAGTTCTTTGATGTATTATTCCATGTTCTTCACAAAATGAGTCAAATTCATTTGGAAAATACTCTCCCCCTCTATCACTACGAAGAATTTTAATTTTCTTTTCCTTTTCCTTTTGGTTTTCAACTTCTGCTTTATAACGTTTAAACATAGAAAAAGCTTCATCCTTATGTCCTATCAGATATACATATGTGAATTTTGAGCAATCATCAATGAATGTAATAAAATATCTTTTTCCGCCTCTAGTTAAAATACCATTATATTCACATATATCAGAATGAACTAATTCTAATAATTCAGCACTTCGTTCGACTTTAGGAAAAGGTCTTTTTGTTAATTTTGCTTGAATACAGATTTCACATTTTTCATGAGAAGTACTATCACAAGTTATTAATTTATGTTTAGACATTTATTTCAATGATCTAAAATTTAAATGCGCTAATCCAGCATGCCAAACATCAAAAGACTCAACAATATAAGAAGAATTATTCATATTATTAATCAAAATACTGAGTTTGAACATTCCATCACAAGCATACCCTTTCCCAACAAATGCCCCATTCTTAGACAGAATTAACTTATCAGACTCAAAGACGGCTTTAATGCCGCTTTTACCAATCAAACTTGCAGACACTATATTTTTTCGAATTTCTGGTACATGCAGAACATTTGTCAACGTCAACTTCTTTCCAGATGTGAATTGTAGTTCAACGTTTCCTTTTCCTAGAACTTTGGAAGAATTATGATTCTCCATTAGAACCTCTTGACCGTCCTCTGCTTTTTCATATGCGGAATACAATGATTTATCATTGCAGACATGTATGGTAGCCCCAGAATCGAGCCACCAGTCAGAAGACTTCGTTATTGCCGCCATATTTAGTTCGGTAATCATACCAATTTGCATGTCCGATACCATTGCGACAAGATCCTCGATCTTATTTTCCACTATATTTGCGTTGTTTGTATTATTGGATTCAGTAGCATCTATCTTTCGTTTCTTGTTTATGCAATCACGGGCATAGTGGCCATTTTTGCCACAATTGAAGCAAGCCCCATTGGACTGTTTCTTATTGGAATTATTTTTCTTGAACTTCTTTCCATTAGGTTTGAAGTTCTTATGATATTTCTTTCCTTCAACAAAGTTTACTTTGGTGGAATTATGAGAAACATTTGTTTGATCACGGGATCTGGTTTCTTCTTCAATTCTTAAATGTTTCTGTAACTCCTCCAAACTTATATCATCTTTCCTATGTAGGAGTTTCTTACGACAATCATTCTAACTTTGTGGTAATTTTGCAATAATTGCACCAACTTGAAACGACTCAGAAATTTCCACCTTTAATTCACGAAGCTTTGTGACAAGGATTTGCAACTCATGTACTTGGTCTAAAACAGTTTGGTTATCACTTATTTTGAATTCGAAATATTTCAGAATTAAGAATTTATCCGTACCTTCTTTCTCTGTTTTGTATTTATATTCAAGAGCATTCCAGATTTCCCGCGGAGACTGCATAGAGTTGTAAAGATCATATAATCGATCAGACAGTGTATTCAGAATATGGCCATGACACACCAATTCGTCTTCTTCACGTTTCTTCCTTTGTTCCTTGACAGTTTCATTATCGTCTTCTTTTGGTTCCGGAATTGCTTCTAGTTTAGGATCCAGAACATATGCTATTTTCAAAACTGTGAGAAGGACGAATAATTTTCCTTTCCAGCGAGTGAAATTTGTTCCATCAAAGCGGTCCAAATGCACATTGGGATTCAGAAACATATTCATATTCTTTTCTGCCTCCATAATAACACCTTAAGATTGTTGAAGAATTTTAATTATGCAGAAAATATGAACAGATGTTTGGATTTGAGGCGTAATAGACTACTGTCCTTAAGGTGTTATTTGCCCCCACTCGTACAGAGTTTGCTAACGGGTCTAGGCAAATTACCTCCAAGATACAACAAATCCACGGGTTTATTCAAGTAGCAAACTTGAATAATAACCCACAGAACACTCTATGAAATTGGTAAGAAGAAATAATAGAGAGAAAGAGAATTTTCGGAATTTTTTATGACAGGATTTTGCCTTCTATATATAGCCTCTTGTGGTGTCTGTTCATGAAGAGACACCACATCCAAAGGTCATTTAATCATGGCCCTTGGATATATAACTATATTTTTTAACGTTTCAGATTTGAACTAAAAAGATGCGACTGTACGGATTAATACTTAACGAAGTGGCGCCAAAATCCGACTGTTCAGATCCACTCGCGCCATAATTATGTGTCATTTATTATGGATTTAATCTGGACCGTTTGATCTTTTGACGTTGTCAAAAATCAAAGGCTCCTACTGCTCCTCACGACGATGCGTACGTGCGAAGTGCAAAGTGCGCCTCTAAAGCGCCCTAAACGCCCAATCGCACTTTCGCACACGCGCACGCGCGCGCGTGTGCGTGTGCGGATGGTGCAAAGCACCATCCTTGGACCTAAGGTGTACACTAGTAGCATACACTTCAATGCACACAAGTAATCTCTTATGACACAACCCACTCACTTTTTCACACTTTTCCAATGTGGGACTTTGGTTTTCCCACTTCCCTTTGTCTTTTCCTATTCCAATTAATTGATGGTTTTAACCTTTCATTTTCTCTAACCATTAATACCCATTAATATTAAAATCATCCAACAATCCCCCACTAGATTTTAATATTAATGCAATTTCTTCTTGTGATATGCTCATGCATACAAGGAGGTATCTTTCGATTTAAACCTTCAGTTAGTGAATACATATCAAAGTTCTAATAAGACAATGGTGTGCCATGCATTAAACCTTGTCTTATTATTTAGAACCGGATATATATCACACATGAGATATCCCAATCTCTACGAGATGTTCAATATGTTTTTAGCACTATTATGGCCATGTGCACTATCTTGGCTTCATGAATATTAACAAGAATAAACCCAAAATCTTGCTAGAAGCGGCACCACTTCCTATATTCATATAGGTGAAGTTCTCTTGCATGTCTTTGCTACTTTAGACAACGAACTTCATTAAGAGTTAAACTCATCCTCTTGACGTAGCAATATGCACTGAACATCCTAGAAGGGACATGAAATTGAATAAATTTCAATGCAAAACTAATCACTTATCAGTAACTTGTTATTACCCATTAAACTTTGGAATGGTGGTAATGCTATTACATAGTTGGGTTACCATTACCGGTGACTATTGAAAAAATGGTTTTAGTCCCATTCCACTAGATGTGTCCTTTACCAAATCTCTCGAAAGTCCTTTTGTAAGAGGGTCAGCTAGATTCTTATTTGTTCGAACATATATAATATTAATAACTCCATAAGTTATTAATTGTTTGACATATTCATGCCTTAAACTTATGTGTCTAGATTTTCCATTATATACTTTGTTATACGCTCTAGACAATGTAGCTTCACCATCACAATATAAAGAAAGAGATGGCATTGGTTTTGGCCATAACTTTATGTCCAATAATAAATTTCTTAGCCACTCTGCTTCTTTTCCGGCTGCTGCCAGTGCTATAAACTCAGATTCCATTGTTGAATGTGTAATGCAAGTTTGTTTCTTGGATGCCCAAGATACCGCCCCACCCGCTAAGGTGAATATCCATCCAGATGTGGATTTATTATCACTTGCACTAGTTATCCAACTAGCATCAGAGTATCCTTCAAGAACTGCAGGAAAGTCATAATAAAATAGACCTAATTCTTTGGTCTTCTTGAGGTAACCAAAAATCCTCCCAATTGCTTTCCAATGATCCACACTTGGATTATTAGTGTATCTTGACATTTTACCTACTGCAAATGCAATATCTGGCCTTGTACAATGCATCGCATACATTAAACTTCCAATTGCACTTGCATATTCAAGTTGTGCAACTGCTCTGCCAGAATTTTCTAATAATTTTATACTAGAATCATATGGGGTATTTGCTTCTGTTATTTTCAAGTGATTAAATTTGTGAATAACTTTGTCAATGTATTGAGATTGGCATAATGCATAACCCCCACTATGTTTCTTAACCTTAATACCCAAGATGGTATCCACTTCATTAAGATCTTTCATCTTAAATTGTGAACTAAGATACTTCTTAGTTTCATATACACCTCTCATGTTTGTACCAAAAATTAATAAGTCATCAACATATAGACAAATAATTACACCATAGTCATCGGTGAATTTAGAATAAATGCACTTATCAGCGTTGTTATGTTTGAAACCATTAGAAAGAATGATTGTATCAAACTTTTCATGCCACTGTTTCGGTGCTTGTTTCAACCCATAAAGTGACTTAATTAATTTACAAACTTTATGTTCATTTCCGGGCAAAACAAACCCTTCGGGTTGTTCCATATATACCTCTTCATCTAGGTCACCATTCAAAAATGATGTTTTAACATCCATTTGATGCACAAATAGATTATAAATAGATGCAATTGCCATTAAAACACGTATGGATGTAATTCTAGCAACAGGTGCATAAGTATCGAAATAGTCAATCCCTTTTCTTTGTTTAAAACCTTTTGCGACCAATCTAGCCTTAAAGGTTTGAATAGAACCATCGGTATTGTATTTTCTTCTAAATACCCATTTACTACTAATAGGTTGTGATCCTTGTGGTAAGTCCACTAAAACCCATGTCTGATTTGATAGAATTGAATCCATCTCATCATTAATAGCTTCTTTCCAAAAAGAAGCATCTCTTGAAGTCATTGCTTCGTTAAAGGTTTTAGGATCTTCTTCTACGTTAAGTAAAATAGGCATTTTATTTAGAATATTATCTCTATCTCCTTCAACCAAAAAGGCTAAGGCTTGAGATGAAATAAAATCAGGGCCAAAAGATTTTTCTTTTCTAGCACGCTGACTTCTTCTAGGTTCTATTTCTGTTTCGGGTTCATTCCTCTTATTATTAATTGATGGTCTAGGAATCAACCTAGTGGATGTATCATGATTGGCATCTAATTCGACACATGAATCTTTATAAAATTTATTTTCAATAAATTCAACATCCCTTGATTCAATTACAACATTAGAATTTAAGTCCAACAACCTATATGCCTTAGAATTTTCCGCGTATCCTATGAAAACACTTTTAATTCCTCTTGCACCCAACTTTGAACTTTTAGGGTCATGAATTCTATAGAAAGCCAAACAACCCCAGACCCTTAGGTAGTCCAGATTTGGTTTTCGATTCTTCCATACCTCGTATGGAGAAACATGTGTTTTCATTGATGGAATTCTGTTGTGTAAATGACAAGCGGTGAGTAAAGCTTCTCCCCACAATTTGTTTGGTAAGTTTGAATTAATCAACATAGAATTGATCATATTAGTAAGAGTCCTATTCTTTCTTTCAACCAAACCATTTTGTTGGGGAGTATAAGGGGCAGTTCTTTGATGTATTATTCCATGTTCTTCACAAAATGAGTCAAATTCATTTGGAAAATACTCTCCCCCTCTATCACTACGAAGAATTTTAATTTTCTTTTCCTTTTCCTTTTGGTTTTCAACTTCTGCTTTATAACGTTTAAACATAGAAAAAGCTTCATCCTTATGTCTTATCAAATATACATATGTGAATTTTGAGCAATCATCAATGAATGTAATAAAATATCTTTTTCCGCCTCTAGTTAAAATACCATTATATTCACATATATCAGAATGAACTAATTCTAATAATTCAGCACTTCGTTCGACTTTAGGAAAAGGTCTTTTTGTTAATTTTGCTTGAATACAGATTTCACATTTTTCATGAGAAGTACTATCACAAGTTATTAATTTATGTTTAGACATGTATTTCAATGATCTAAAATTTAAATGCGCTAATCCAGCATGCCAAACATCAAAAGACTCAACAATATAAGAATAATTATTCATATTATTAATCAAAATACTGAGTTTGAACATTCCATCACAAGCATACCCTTTCCCAACAAATGCCCCATTCTTAGACAGAATTAACTTATCAGACTCAAAGACGGCTTTAATGCCGCTTTTACAAATCAAACTTGCAGACACTAGATTTTTTCGAATTTCTGGTACATGCAGAACATTTGTCAACGTCAACTTCTTTCCAGATGTGAATTGTAGTTCAACGTTTCCTTTTCCTAGAACTTTGGCAGAATTATGCTTCCCCATTAGAACTTCTTGACCGTCCTCTGCTTTTTCATATGCGGAATACAATGATTTATCATTGCAGACATGTATGGTAGCCCCAGAATCGAGCGACCAGTCAGAAGACTTCGTTATTGCCGCCATGTTTAGTTCGGTAATCATACCAATTTGCATGTCCGATACCATTGCGACAAGATCCTCGATCTTATTTTCCACCATATTTGCATTGTTTGTATTATTGGATTCAGTAGCATCTATCTTTCGTTTCTTGTTTCTGCAATCACGGGCATAGTGGCCATTTTTGCCACAATTGAAACAAGCCCCATTGGACTGTTTCTTATTGGAATTATTTTTCTTGAACTTCTTACCATTAGGTTTGAAGTTCTTATGATATTCCTTTCCTTCAACAAAGTTTACTTTGGTGGAATTATGAGAAACATTTGTTTGATCACGGGCTCTGGCTTCTTCTTCAATTCTTAAATGTTTTTGTAACTCCTCCAAATTTATATCATCTTTCTTATGTAGGAGTTTCTTACGACAATCATTCCAACTTGGTGGTAATTTTGCAATAATTGCACCAACTTGAAACGACTCAGAAATTTCCACCTTTAATTCACGAAGCTTTGTGACAAGGATTTGCAACTCATGTACTTGGTCTAAAACAGTTTGGTTATCACTTATTTTGAATTCGAAATATTTCAGAATTAAGAATTTATCCGTACCTTCTTTCTCTGTTTTGTATTTATATTCAAGAGCATTCCAGATTTCCCGCGGAGACTGCATAGAGTTGTAAAGATCATATAATCGATCAGACAGTGTATTCAGAATATGCCCACGACACACCAATTCGTCTTCTTTACGTTTCTTCCTTTGTTCTTTGACAGTTTCATTATCGTCTTCTTTTGGTTCCGGAATTGCTTCTAGTTTAGGATCCAGAACATATGCTATTTTCAAAACTGTGAGAAGGACGAATAATTTTCCTTTCCATCGAGTGAAATTTGTTCCATCAAAGCGGTCCAAATGCACATTGGGATTCAGAAACATATTCATATTCTTTTCTGCCTCCATAATAACACCTTAAGATTGTTGAAGAATTTTAATTATGCAGAAAATATGAACAGATGTTTGGATTTGAGGCGTAATAGACTACTGTCCTTAAGGTGTTATTTGCCCCCACTCGTACAGAGTTTTCTAACGGATCTAGGCAAATTACCTCCAAGATACAACAAATCCACGGGTTTATTCAAGTAGCAAACTTGAATAATAACCCACAGAACACTCTATGAAATTGGTAAGAAGAAATAATAGAGAGAAAGAGAATTTTCGGAATTTTTATGACAGGATTTTGCCTTCTATATATAGCCTCTTGTGGTGTCTGTTCATGAAGAGACACCACATCCAAAGGTCATTTAATTATGGCCCTTGGATATATAACTATATTTTTTAACGTTTCAGATTTGAACTAAAAAGATGCGACTGTACGGATTAATACTTAACGAAGTAGCGCCAAAATCCGACTGTTCAGATCCACTCGCGCCATAATTATGTGTCATTTATTATGGATTTAATCTGGACAGTTTGATCTTTTGACGTTGTCAAAAATCAAAGGCTCCTACTGCTCCTCGCGACGATGCGTACGTGCGAATTGCAAAGTGCGCCTCTAAAGCGCCCTAAACGCCCAATCGCACTTTCGCACACGCGCGCGCGCGCGCGTGTGCGTGTGCGGATGGTGCAAAGCACCATCCTTGGACCTAAGGTGTACACTAGTAGCATAACCTTCAATGCACACAAGTAATCTCTTATGACACAAAAGCGTTTATTAACCCACTCACTTTTTCACACTTTTCCAATGTGGGACTTTGGTTTTCCCACTTCCCTTTGTCTTTTCCTATTCCAATTAATTGATGGTTTTA
Organism: Sambucus nigra; assembly: GCA_949130495.1. Taxonomy (NCBI): domain Eukaryota; kingdom Viridiplantae; phylum Streptophyta; class Magnoliopsida; order Dipsacales; family Adoxaceae; genus Sambucus; species Sambucus nigra. The sequence continues at coordinate 221,330,932 of OX422221.1, read as the reverse complement.
ACCTTTCATTTTCTCTAACCATTAATAGCGATTAATATTAAAATCATCCGACAATCCCCCACTTGATTTTAATATTAATGCAATTTCTTCTTGTGATATGCTCATGCATACAAGGAGGTATCTTTCGATTTAAACCTTCAGTTAGTGAATACATATCAAAGTTCTAATAAGACAATGGTGTGCCATGCATTAAACCTTGTCTTATTATTTAGAACCGGATATATATCACACATGAGATATCCCAATCTCTACGAGATGTTCAATATGTTTTTAGCACTATTATGGCCATGTGCACTATCTTGGCTTCATGAATATTAACAAGAATAAACCCAAAATCTTGCTAGAAGCGGCACCACTTCCTATATTCATATAGGTGAAGTTCTCTTGCATGTCTTTGCTACTTTAGACAACGAACTTCATTAAGAGTTAAACTCATCCTCTTGACGTAGCAATATGCACTGAACATCCTAGAAGGGACATGAAATTGAATAAATTTCAATGCAAAACTAATCACTTATCAGTAACTTGTTATTACCCATTAAACTTTGGAATGGTGGTAATGCTATTACATAGTTGGGTTACCATTACCGGTGACTATTGAAAAAATGGTTTTAGTCCCATTCCACTAGATGTGTCCTTTACCAAATCTCTCGAAAGTCCTTTTGTAAGAGGGTCAGCTAGATTCTTATTTGTTCGAACATATATAATATTAATAACTCCATAAGTTATTAATTGTTTGACATATTCATGCCTTAAACTTATGTGTCTAGATTTTCCATTATATACTTTGTTATACGCTCTAGACAATGTAGCTTCACTATCACAATATAAAGAAAGAGATGGCATTGGTTTTGGCCATAACTTTATGTCCAATAATAAATTTCTTAGCCACTCTGCTTCTTTTCCGGCTGCTGCCAGTGCTATAAACTCAGATTCCATTGTTGAATGTGTAATGCAAGTTCGTTTCTTGGATGCCCAAGATACCGCCCCACCCGCTAAGGTGAATATCCATCCAGATGTGGATTTATTATCACTTGCACTAGTTATCCAACTAGCATCAGAGTATCCTTCAAGAACTGCAGGAAAGTCATAATAAAATAGACCTAATTCTTTGGTCTTCTTGAGGTAACCAAAAATCCTCCCAATTGCTTTCCAATGATCCACACTTGGATTATTAGTGTATCTTGACATTTTACCTACTGCAAATGCAATATCTGGCCTTGTACAATGCATCGCATACATTAAACTTCCAATTGCACTAGCATATTCAAGTTGTGCAACTGCTCTGCCAGAATTTTCTAATAATTTTATACTAGAATCATATGGGGTATTTGCTTCTGTTATTTTCAAGTGATTAAATTTGTGAATAACTTTGTCAATGTAATGAGATTGGCATAATGCATAACCCCCACTATGTTTCTTAACCTTAATACCCAAGATGGTATCCACTTCATTAAGATCTTTCATCTTAAATTGTGAACTAAATACTTCTTAGTTTCATATACACCTCTCATGTTTGTACCAAAAATTAATAAGTCATCAACATATAGACAAATAATTACACCATAGTCATCGGTGAATTTAGAATAAATGCACTTATCAGCGTTGTTATGTTTGAAACCATTAGAAAGAATGATTGTATCAAACTTTTCATGCCACTGCTTTGGTGCTTGTTTCAACCCATAAAGTGACTTAATTAATTTACAAACTTTATGTTCATTTCCGGGCAAAACAAACCCTTCGGGTTGTTCCATATATACCTCTTAATCTAGGTCACCATTCAAAAATGATGTTTTAACATCCATTTGATGCACAAATAGATTATAAATAGATGCAATTGCCATTAAAACACGTATGGATGTAATTCTAGCAACAGGTGCATAAGTATCGAAATAGTCAATCCCTTTTCTTTGTTTAAAACCTTTTGCTACCAATCTAGCCTTAAAGGTTTGAATAGAACCATCGGTATTGTATTTTCTTCTAAATACCCATTTACTACTAATAGGTTGTGATCCTTGTGGTAAGTCCACTAAAACCCATGTCTGATTTGATAGAATTGAATCCATCTCATCATTAATAGCTTCTTTCCAAAAAGAAGCATCTCTTGAAGTCATTGCTTCGTTAAAGGTTTTAGGATCTTCTTCTACGTTAAGTAAAATAAGCATTTTATTTAGAATATTATCTCTATCTCCTTCAACCAAAAAGGCTAAGGCTTGAGATGAAATAAAATCAGGGCCAAAAGATTTTTCTTTTCTAGCACGCTGACTTCTTCTAGGTTCTATTTCTGTTTCGGGTTCATTCCTCTTATTATTAATTGATGGTCTAGGAATCAACCTAGTGGATGTATCATGATTGGCATCTAATTCGACACATGAATCTTTATAAAATTTATTTTCAATAAATTCAACATCCCTTGATTCAATTACAACATTAGAATTTAAGTACAACAACCTATATGCCTTAGAATTTTCCGCGTATCCTATGAAAACACTTTTAATTCCTCTTGCACCCAACTTTGAACTTTTAGGGTCATGGATTCTATAGAAAGCCAAACAACCCCAGACCCTTAGGTAGTCCAGATTTGGTTTTCGATTCTTCCATACCTCGTATGGAGAAACATGTGTTTTCATTGATGGAATTCTGCTGTGTAAATGACAAGCGGTGAGTAAAGCTTCTCCCCACAAATTGTTTGGTAAGTTTGAATTAATCAACATAGAATTGATCATATTAGTAAGAGTCCTATTCTTTCTTTCAACCAAACCATTTTGTTGGGGAGTATAAGGGGCAGTTCTTTGATGTATTATTCCATGTTCTTCATAAAATGAGTCAAATTCATTTGGAAAATACTCTCCCCCTCTATCACTACGAAGAATTTTAATTTTCTTTTCCTTTTCCTTTTGGTTTTCAACTTCTGCTTTATAACGTTTAAACATAGAAAAAGCTTCATCCTTATGTCCTATCAAATATACATATGTGAATTTTGAGCAATCATCAATGAATGTAATAAAATATCTTTTTCCGCCTCTAGTTAAAATACCATTATATTCACATATATCAGAATGAACTAATTCTAATAATTCAGCACTTCGTTCGACTTTAGGAAAAGGTCTTTTTGTTAATTTTGCTTGAATACAGATTTCACATTTTTCATGAGAAGTACTATCACAAGTTATTAATTTATGTTTAGACATGTATTTCAATGATCTAAAATTTAAATGCGCTAATCCAGCATGCCAAACATCAAAAGACTCAACAATATAAGAAGAATTATTCATATTATTAATCAAAATACTGAGTTTGAACATTCCATCACAAGCATACCCTTTCCCAACAAATGCCCCATTCTTAGACAGAATTAACTTATCAGACTCAAAGACGGCTTTAATGCCGCTTTTACCAATCAAACTTGCAGACACTAGATTTTTTCGAATTTCTGGTACATGCAGAACATTTGTCAACGTCAATTTCTTTCCAGATGTGAATTGTAGTTCAACGTTTCCTTTTCCTAGAACTTTGGCAGAATTATGATTCTCCATTAGAACCTCTTGACCGTCCTCTGCTTTTTCATATGCGGAATACAATGATTTATCATTGCAGACATGTATGGTAGCCCCAGAATCGAGCCACCAGTCAGAAGACTTCGTTATTGCCGCCATGTTTAGTTCGGTAATCATACCAATTTGCATGTCCGATACCATTGCGACAAGATCCTCGATCTTATTTTCCACTATATTTGCATTGTTTGTATTATTGGATTCAGTAGCATCTATCTTTCGTTTCTTGTTTATGCAATCACGGGCATAGTGGCCATTTTTTCCACAATTGAAGCAAGCCCCATTGGACTGTTTCTTATTGGAATTATTTTTCTTGAACTTCTTTCCATTAGGTTTGAAGTTCTTATGATATTTCTTTCCTTCAACAAAGTTTACTTTGGTGGAATTATGAGAAACATTTGTTTGATCACGGGATCTGGTTTCTTCTTCAATTCTTAAATGTTTCTGTAACTCCTCCAAACTTATATCATCTTTCCTATGTAGGAGTTTCTTACGACAATCATTCCAACTTGGTGGTAATTTTGCAATAATTGCACCAACTTGAAACGACTCAGAAATTTCCACCTTTAATTCACGAAGCTTCGTGACAAGGATTTGCAACTCATGTACTTGGTCTAAAACAGTTTGGTTATCACTTATTTTGAATTCGAAATATTTCAGAATTAAGAATTTATCCGTACCTTCTTTCTCTGTTTTGTATTTATATTCAAGAGCATTCCAGATTTCCCGCGGAGACTGCATAGAGTTGTAAAGATCATATAATCGATCAGACAGTGTATTCAGAATATGCCCATGACACACCAATTCGTCTTCTTCACGTTTCTTCCTTTGTTCCTTGACAGTTTCATTATCGTCTTCTTTTGGTTCCGGAATTGCTTCTAGTTTAGGATCCAGAACATATGCTATTTTCAAAACTGTGAGAAGGACGAATAATTTTCCTTTCCAGCGAGTGAAATTTGTTCCATCAAAGCGGTCCAAATGCACATTGGGATTCAGAAACATATTCATATTCTTTTCTGCCTCCATAATAACACCTTAAGATTGTTGAAGAATTTTAATTATGCAGAAAATATGAACAGATGTTTGGATTTGAGGCGTAATAGACTACTGTCCTTAAGGTGTTATTTGCCCCCACTCGTACAGAGTTTGCTAACGGATCTAGGCAAATTACCTCCAAGATACAACAAATCCACGGGTTTATTCAAGTAGCAAACTTGAATAATAACCCACAGAACACTCTATGAAATTGGTAAGAAGAAATACTAGAGAGAAAGAGAATTTTCGGAATTTTTTATGACAGGATTTTGCCTTCTATATATAGCCTCTTGTGGTGTCTGTTCATGAAGAGACACCACATCCAAAGGTCATTTAATCATGGCCCTTGGATATATAACAATATTTTTTTACGTTTCAGATTTGAACTAAAAAGATGCGACTGTACGGATTAATACTTAACGAAGTGGCGCCAAAATCCGACTGTTCAGATCCACTCGCGCCATAATTATGTGTCATTTATTATGGATTTAATCTGGACCGTTTGATATTTTGACGTTGTCAAAAATCAAAGGCTCCTACTGCTCCTCACGACGATGCGTACGTGCGAAGTGCAAAGTGCGCCTCTAAAGCGCCCTAAACGCCCAATCGCACTTTCGCACACGCGCACGCGCGCGCGTGTGCGTGTGCGGATGGTGCAAAGCACCATCCTTGGACCTAAGGTGTACACTAGTAGCATACACTTCAATGCACACAAGTAATCTCTTATGACACAACCCACTCACTTTTTCACACTTTTCCAATGTGGGACTTTGATTTTCCCACTTCCCTTTGTCTTTTCCTATTCCAATTAATTGATGGTTTTAACCTTTCATTTTCTCTAACCATTAATACCCATTAATATTAAAATCATCCAACAATCCCCCACTAGATTTTAATATTAATGCAATTTCTTCTTGTGATATGCTCATGCATACAAGGAGGTATCTTTCGATTTAAACCTTCAGTTAGTGAATACATATCAAAGTTCTAATAAGACAATGGTGTGCCATGCATTAAACCTTGTCTTATTATTTAGAACCGGATATATATCACACATGAGATATCCCAATCTCTACGAGATGTTCAATATGTTTTTAGCACTATTATGGCCATGTGCACTATCTTGGCTTCATGAATATTAACAAGAATAAACCCAAAATCTTGCTAGAAGCGGCACCACTTCCTATATTCATATAGGTGAAGTTCTCTTGCATGTCTTTGCTACTTTAGACAACGAACTTCATTAAGAGTTAAACTCATCCTCTTGACGTAGCAATATGCACTGAACATCCTAGAAGGGACATGAAATTGAATAAATTTCAATGCAAAACTAATCACTTATCAGTAACTTGTTATTACCCATTAAACTTTGGAATGGTGGTAATGCTATTACATAGTTGGGTTACCATTACCGGTGACTATTGAAAAAATGGTTTTAGTCCCATTCCACTAGATGTGTCCTTTACCAAATCTCTCGAAAGTCCTTTGGTAAGAGGGTCAGCTAGATTCTTATTTGTTCGAACATATATAATATTAATAACTCCATAAGTTATTAATTGTTTGACATATTCATGCCTTAAACTTATGTGTCTAGATTTTCCATTATATACTTTGTTATACGCTCTAGACAATGTAGCTTCACCATCACAATATAAAGAAAGAGATGGCATTGGTTTTGGCCATAACTTTATGTCCAATAATAAATTTCTTAGCCACTCTGCTTCTTTTCCGGCTGCTGCCAGTGCTATAAACTCAGATTCCATTGTTGAATGTGTAATGCAAGTTTGTTTCTTGGATGCCCAAGATACCGCCCCACCCGCTAAGGTGAATATCCATCCAGATGTGGATTTATTATCACTTGCACTAGTTATCCAACTAGCATCAGAGTATCCTTCAAGAACTGCAGGAAAGTCATAATAAAATAGACCTAATTCTTTGGTCTTCTTGAGGTAACCAAAAATCCTCCCAATTGCTTTCCAATGATCCACACTTGGATTATTAGTGTATCTTGACATTTTACCTACTGCAAATGCAATATCTGGCCTTGTACAATGCATCGCATACATTAAACTTCCAATTGCACTTGCATATTCAAGTTGTGCAACTGCTCTGCCAGAATTTTCTAATAATTTTATACTAGAATCATATGGGGTATTTGCTTCTGTTATTTTCAAGTGATTAAATTTGTGAATAACTTTGTCAATGTATTGAGATTGGCATAATGCATAACCCCCACTATGTTTCTTAACCTTAATACCCAAGATGGTATCCACTTCATTAAGATCTTTCATCTTAAATTGTGAACTAAGATACTTCTTAGTTTCATATACACCTCTCATGTTTGTACCAAAAATTAATAAGTCATCAACATATAGACAAATAATTACACCATAGTCATCGGTGAATTTAGAATAAATGCACTTATCAGCGTTGTTATGTTTGAAACCATTAGAAAGAATGATTGTATCAAACTTTTCATGCCACTGTTTCGGTGCTTGTTTCAACCCATAAAGTGACTTAATTAATTTACAAACTTTATGTTCATTTCCGGGCAAAACAAACCCTTCGGGTTGTTCCATATATACCTCTTCATCTAGGTCACCATTCAAAAATGCTGTTTTAACATCCATTTGATGCACAAATAGATTATAAATAGATGCAATTGCCATTAAAACACGTATGGATGTAATTCTAGCAACAGGTGCATAAGTATCGAAATAGTCAATCCCTTTTCTTTGTTTAAAACCTTTTGCTACCAATCTAGCCTTAAAGGTTTGAATAGAACCATCGGTATTGTATTTTCTTCTAAATACCCATTTACTACTTATAGGTTGTGATCCTTGTGGTAAGTCCACTAAAACCCATGTCTGATTTGATAGAATTGAATCCATCTCATCATTAATAGCTTCTTTCCAAAAAGAAGCATCTCTTGAAGTCATTGCTTCGTTAAAGGTTTTAGGATCTTCTTCTACGTTAAGTAAAATAGGCATTTTATTTAGAATATTATCTCTATCTCCTTCAACCAAAAAGGCTAAGGCTTGAGATGAAATAAAATCAGGGCCAAAAGATTTTTCTTTTCTAGCACGCTGACTTCTTCTAGGTTCTATTTCTGTTTCGGGTTCATTCCTCTTATTATTAATTGATGGTCTAGGAATCAACCTAGTGGATGTATCATGATTGGCATCTAATTCGACACATGAATCTTTATAAAATTTATTTTCAATAAATTCAACATCCCTTGATTCAATTACAACATTAGAATTTAAGTCCAACAACCTATATGCCTTAGAATTTTCCGCGTATCCTATGAAAACACTTTTAATTCCTCTTGCACCCAACTTTGAACTTTTAGGGTCATGAATTCTATAGAAAGCCAAACAACCCCAGACCCTTAGGTAGTCCAGATTTGGTTTTCGATTCTTCCATACCTCGTATGGAGAAACATGTGTTTTCATTGATGGAATTCTGTTGTGTAAATGACAAGCGGTGAGTAAAGCTTCTCCCCACAAATTGTTTGGTAAGTTTGAATTAATCAACATAGAATTGATCATATTAGTAAGAGTCCTATTCTTTCTTTCAGCCAAACCATTTTGTTGGGGAGTATAAGGGGCAGTTCTTTGATGTATTATTCCATGTTCTTCACAAAATGAGTCAAATTCATTTGGAAAATACTATCCCCCTCTATCACTACGAAGAATTTTAATTTTCTTTTCCTTTTGGTTTTCAACTTCTTCTTTATAACGTTTAAACATAGAAAAAGCTTCATCCTTATGTCTTATCAAATATACATATGTGAATTTTGAGCAATCATCAATGAATGTAATAAAATATCTTTTTCCGCCTCTAGTTAAAATACCATTATATTCACATATATCAGAATGAACTAATTCTAATAATTCAGCACTTCGTTCGACTTTAGGAAAAGGTCTTTTTGTTAATTTTGCTTGAATACAGATTTCACATTTTTCATGAGAAGTACTATCACAAGTTATTAATCATAAGTTAGTTATTGGCACATGAGGGGGAATATTTGCATATCTCCCACACGTGCACGTGTAATTAATATTGTTGATATCACTCAATCACATGGTACATGATTGTTCTAACAGACTGTTAACAGAGTTAACTGACTGCAAAACCTGTAAGGACTGTTGGGGCCGACCAAATTAAAAATTGAGCTGGTCTCATTTTTGTAGATAATGACTCTAATTTCCCTCGTGTAATTAGTTCACGAGTTATACCATATTTATGGTATAATAAAACCCCTCAAAAATTTACTCACAATAAAATATTGTAGAAGATTCTCTAAAATATCATGTCTTCTGGGTATGTGCCGAGCAGATTGAGTGAGTGAAATTTTGGCTGAGATGTCATCGGCTTGTGTTCTAGTCGGAGAGCTCGGGATGTCATCAGGTTGTCTATAGCTTAAGGTTGCCACATGTCAGGCACTGAGAGTGGCGTTAGGAGTAATTAATTAGCAAGCATATGGTAAACACATATACCATTTAGGGTTGCCACGTGTCAGGCACTGAGAGTGGCATTAGGAGCACTTAATTAACATGCATATGGTAAACACATATACGATATTAATGGTATAACAAAGGGTTAGGATGTGATGGTCCTAGGTTAAGATATCTACTATGCAACAACATCATTATTGAAGCTAGTGGAAATGGTGTGTAAGATGATTTACCTTTAGGGAAAATGGTGGAACATAAATAAGCCGAGGAGGAACTACACACTATCCATTAAATGGGCTTAGAACTTGTCCCTATTAAGGGATTAGTGATTAGAACCATTTTTTGAAGAACAAGTAATGTCAACTGGGTTATTATACCCTTTGTTGGATTAATTCACCTTCCTCCAAAAGAGTATTGAAAAGTTGCTCGGCATACCTTAGATGGATGAAGAATTTGGGTTTTAGGACTCGATCATCAACACAAGTGAGGTAATAGCTTGATTGTTTTGGTTTATCTATATTCATTTTCTACATGTTTGACGTGTATTATATTATATGTTTATTTGTGCATTTTCTAGATCATGGTAGTTGATGCAACACAACTGAGTGATATCTTGGTGAGGTGGTATCCTTGCCATCTTTTACTCTAATAATACTTTGAGGAACAAATTGTAGTGTGGATAGAAATATGTGTCCCGAGTCTATCCTCATCTGACCACATTATGAACAGTGTAAGTATCCCTAGATCCCCACCTAGATATGCCTACGTTTCCTAGGTATGTCCTGTCTTCCCAGGCCATACTCATATAGGAGAAGAGGAAGGCTTACTTGTGAAGTGACTATCTGGTAGAGTTTCTTCTTGAGAATTATGGTAGGGGCCTTATCCCCTTATATATATATATATATATATATATATATATATATATATATATATATATATATATATATATATATATATATATATATATTCCCATTTTGATTTATTAATTTTATGTGCACATGTTTTTGGAATGTTTTGTTTCTTTTTTACATATGCAACTCTTCTGTGAGATGTCTGAATCAGTAAAGAATGTTTGTAAATAGGGAGGAGAAAAGAATAATGTAACTCAAAATAAGTCACCCGTATGTAGTTAGGAATTGACTTCACACATCTTAAATTTCAACTGTTTTGGAGATTGTTGGGGTTTTATTATTAAAATCATGTATGACAATTATTTTTCAACAAAGTTGCATTATGTTTTTGACAATGTCTTATATTTATATTAAATATATTGTATATTTGTTAGTTAATTGAACATAGTAGGAATTCTGGTGAGTTAAATATAGTTATTTCTTTTATTGTTATAAGTGCAATTCAATTTATTGGGTCTAAATTTTCGCAAGTTGAAAAATCATTGCGTGGTTACGTCTGGGATCATACTCTGTAAGAATCCGTATTTAAGAGATATCTTGGATTGTGATATCCCCTTGATAAATTTATAAGTATTGATTCTATAAGTAAACCCGACCAGTGGATTTTATAATCCGTTAGAGTATCAAATAAGGTAAGTTTGAGATAAAGTAATAAATAAGATGTTGGTAGAAATCCTCTGATATTTTCTTAATTTTTTTTTTATAAGGCTTAATTTATCTCTCCAAAATTAAGTGAAAACAAAATCTACTTGATCAATAGATTACATTTTTGGAGTTTTTACTTATGGTATTCGTTCATACACTTATATTCTCATTTCAAAGCCAAATGATCTAAAGTGTGATGAAACTTTAAGATATAATTCTTATCCATATTGGAAATTGTAGGTCTATTGGAGATGCTTTCAAATGGATGTGAATTTTATAAGAGATGGATATCTTACCAATATTATTGGAGTTCCAAGATTGATTCTCGTTGAATGGGAAGATTTTAGATGTTCAAAGGAGTTGCATGTAAGGGACAAGGGTATCAGGCTCACCTCTTGCCACTTATTAAATTGCATTTTTAGTTTAGTGACGGAGAGAATGCCTATCAAAGTTTTTTCCCCAAGGTGGAATTTTTCCTCAAAAATATTGCCTTATGGATTAATTTGTGAATATAATTTATCCTCATTATTCCTCACGTGTATATATTATGTGTTTGTATGTGGTGATTGTTAGTTTTAGGTTCAGATCCCCAATTTGCAATTAAATCTTACTTTTCCACATATTCATCACAAATAAATATAGTTACTTTAATTAACTGAATGAACTTGTTTATGAGTGTATTGTTAATTGATAATCTAGAACATAATTCACATAATTTTAATCTCAAATTTGTTAAGAAAATAAAGAAATCAGATTGTTGACTAAAATCTGGGTTTAATTATAAAGTTATTGAAAAGTGGGGAAAATTGTTTGTTGTCCTATTTACCCCCTATAAGACATTTTACACATAGATTAATTCCACATTCTCATGGAATACACCAAGAGGTGCCAAAAATTCCAACAATATGCATTCACCAAGCAACAATTATCATTTATGTAGTTATATTGTATGACCTTATCATGATCTTTCTCCACCTAGGGGATCGACATTATTGGAAATGTAACTCCAAAGGCCTCTACTAGGAACAAGTTCATATTGGTTGTCACACAATACATTAGGAAGTGGGTTTATATCGAGTTTTATGGTGGTACTCAATGCAAAAAAAACGTTTCCATGTTCATACACCAAATTATCATAGATATCCTTAGTTTAGCCCACAAACTGGTATTCAAAAATGGAATTAATTGTGAAAACCAAGTATCCGCCCTACTCTATGAATATAAAATTATCAGACACAAATCATCCATTTACATTCCTTAGACTTACGGAGGAGTAGAATCCAACAATAAGAATGTCAAGAACATTATTAGCAAAATGACGATGAGATTTAAAAAATGTTTATACAAACTTCCTTATTCTCTTTAGGTCTATCTCATCATGGAATGAAACTCAATTGGGGATACCTTTACTATGTAATATATGGTATGGAAGCAATTATGAAAATATAATTTTAGGTAGCTCCCATAGAATCATACTAGAATCTAGGTCGCAGAAGTCGACTGGGTCCAATACCGATAAGATGAATTAATGTTGTTCGACGAGAGAAGACTAAAAGACACATATCATAACTAGGGCCATTAGAAGTACATTACCAATGAATCCAATAATAAAGTGAGGTATAGAGACATATGGATAAATACTCCTAAAGTAAAACCTAAAACACTTCTGAACTCCAAGAGATAAATTAACACCTAACTAGGGAGGACCCTACCTTATCACCAAAATAAACACCAAAGGATATTCTACCCTTGATGATATCTATAATGTCACATTTTTTATCCCTTTAACCTCAATTTTCTAATAACATTATTCCCCTAGATACCTCATAAGTGAGAGTAGAAGATCGAAGATTAAAGAAAATAGTTCAAAGCAAAATACTAAAAATGAATATGAGAGCCCAAAAGAAAATATTAAAAATAAATCTATGATTAAAGGAAAATAGAAATGAGATAAACTAGGCCAAAATTGAATCCCCATAATCATCATTATCCTGAACAAGCATATAAAGAAGTGATCCAGGAAGAACCCCCCCCCCTATAGACCCTACTCACCATAAACACCGAGTTAGGACCTGAATATTGGATTAAAAATAACTAAGACCTATTAACCTAGGCCTTTGAATTAGAAAAACTATATTTACTTAATACTCCAGTATTAATCTCATCATAAAGTTAAGAAAATCCTTGCATATGAATCGGAGGTGGAAGATAAAACCCAAAATTTTCATCCTCTTTCCTTTCATTCGACTCTCTCAAGATGGGGTAAAGACTAATGTGGGTGATACGGTGAGCTTAAAGTAAACATTGGAGGGAGTAAATTTCTTTATGATTTATAGATGCTTGTAAAGGGTTTAAAGTATAAATATTCAACCCCAATTATTTATAGACTTATCTTTAGGGTTCATTTTGGACTACCTACAATTATAATTGTTATGAAAACACAACTATTGTTCATCTAAAGCTATAAAAGGCTTAAATATATTAGACGTGATGTATCAATATATTTCTATATTATGTAACTTTTATTCATAATTTACTGTACAATATATAAGTATTTAAGTAGGAAAAAAATCAATCAAAGGTACATAGGAAACCGAAAATATCACATCAGGACATTATAATTATTGACATATCCCCCAAATTTGGGTACTCAAGTGACATGACCATTGTCTCTTCATCATAGCATGGAAGAGGTTACCCACTGCCAAATCATAAGTTATATTTTTATCGTCTTTATCTAATCAAGTGTTTTAGGACATTGATGCTTAGATAGAGTGATTCCATGCCTGAAAGGAACAAATACTCTTTTGAAATCCGACACGCTAAGCTTGTGAGCACACCATTGATGTAACCAACTCGGGATAAGCCCACCATTCTTTTTATTTGATCTAACAAAAGCATGATCATAAGGATGTGACTTTCTTTTATTAAGTTATTTATATCGAGCTACGTGGACAACTACACTCATATGTAAGAAAATCTATGTACTTCTTTCTTCATATCGAGATAGAAGTACCAACACATTCTCATCATGTTTCTTATACAAACAAGTATTTTTAGTATTTGATGAAATCAAAATTTTATTTCCTTATCAAACTGAATGTTCCAATATCTTGACATTAGCTTAAATCCATTAATGGATTTCTTAATCTTACACACTTTGTTTTCCTGACTTCTTACTATGTATCCCTTGGGTTGCATCATATAAATGGAAATGCAGTCTTGATATTAAACGAGTCACGATAGACTTTAGCAAGGCTATCGATGATAAGGTTTTATCATAGTCAATCTCTCAGTAAACCCTTTTGCAAAATGCCCTGCCATGAAAGTTTCCACCTTCTCATCCATCCATATTTTAATTTTGTGTAGACCTATTTTCACCTAACGGGTTTTCTCCCATCAACAAGTTTAGTAGTTTCCAAACATAATTCGAATAATTCAAATCCATCATTGTATTCATAGTCTTAATCAAAGAAAAAAGTCCTAGTATTGGAATGACTCATTGTAGATCCTAGGTACTGGATCGTGTCCCCTTGGGATATCACTAAAATGTTCACCAAAACACGAACCTATCAAGATGTCTCCAAATGTTTCCACTACAATATGGTAGTGACTCGTGTCACTTAATCCTCGATAATGCTCCCACTATCGGTAGGTAATGAATTACCGATATCATATTGTATTTCTTCCAGTATGGATGATATAATAACATTGGTATTATGGTGTTCCCTCCTATACTATTGTAAGACTAGCTTACTTTAGGGAATGTGGTTTATTACATAATTCTATTTCAAGAATTGGAAATTGAAACAATCAATGACCTTTTTGTGCTTGTGAATATGCCATGAATTACCTTTAGTAACTCTAAGATAACCAATAAAGAGACATGTTTATATCCTCAATTCTAATTCCTTGGCTACTTCCACATCACTAGTATCGGGCACACCAAAATAAAATGATCTCAAACCCACTCCATAGTTCCATGGAAGTTGAAGAGACTGGCTTAAATGGAATTAAATTCAATAAGTTTTATATTCATTTCTTAATGAAAAATACCAACAAGAATGTCGCAATCCTGAGTAACTAATCATGGACCTTATCATATCCAGCTAAGTTTTATTCCTTCTTTTTGCTGCAGCATTTTGTAGCAAAATACCCACTGCATAAAACTTGGATATAATCTCCACCTTCATTAAATGATTCTGAAACTCTCCTAATAGTTGCACACCCCCCCGATAAAATCATAGGGCTGGAATCAGTTTACCCCAACCATGATCCATATTATCCTTGCACACTTTGAACTAATCAAAGGTTTTAGATTTGTGGTGCATAAGGTAAAAATATACATACCTGGGTAATCATAAATTGAATAGATAAAGTACTCATAACTACCTATTGATCGAATAGTCATAGAACTACACAAATCAAAATGAATCATTTACAACACATCTTTGGCTCTATAGCTTTTCTTCATGAAGGGACCCTTGGTCATATTACCTTCTAAATAGGATTTATAGAATCGAAATGCCTAGACTTTAAATGAAATCAATTGACCATTTAAACCAGTCTTCGAATTTCTCTTAGAATAAAATAACCTAAGCATAAATGACAAAATTATGTTTGGTTCAATTAAGAAGGAAACATTATCTTTAATAATTTGTCCACTAATTTTATTCATTTCAAAATTAAGCACTATTGGTGAAATAAACCTTATAATGTATAAATTATTTTCCAATGTTGAAAAAAAGATAAAACATTTGTAAATTTAAATAAAAATGATTTTATTTAATTTATTGAATATTTGTTCCAAACCAATTTAGAAACTAAAAACAACATTTCTTTAATTAGGTACATAAAAATGAATTTTCAACATTATTTTTATATCTCCACCAATATTTAAGATGGACGCCTACTACTAATATTTTTCCTTATTCTTATTGTCTATTATTACGGTCATCTCTCATTTAAGTAGTTTATCGGTTACATAGAATCTCTATAAATAATTATAAACTTAATTTGTGGCTCTCAAATACATGCACGGGGATCTTTTAAACCGGATAAGAAATAATTCTTCTATTTTTAAGAGAAATGCCAGTATATTGTCATTTTTTATAATGTAAGGAAAATCGGACACGTTGCCATTAATGTTCCAACTACTTCTGGTGAAAACACCTGCCTGTTTAATTTTTTCACTACTTCTGAGAGTTGGGAACTTTATTAACCTCATATTGTTATCCTCGAGACTTCATCTTCTCCTTCTTCCTCCCATTTAGGAAAGAATTCAAACCCTTCTTATCAACTAACACCATTAATTATCTTCTGGTGATTCTCATTGATGGATTACGAAATGTATTTAGGTTTCTACACAATTTATAATTAAAATAATCCTTTGTTTAACCAATTAATCTTACATGAGCATCATCAATTAACATCGGTGTTTACAAATTCTAAAAAAGAAAATGCAGTGGGGCTATATGGAATTACTTCTATCTTAGCATACACACAAAGATGTAATTTTAACCAAATTTTATTTTATTAATAATCACATGTGCATCAAAAATTGAGTCCAAATTAAATATCCAATCTCACAATCAAACCAAACACGCAAAAGAATATGAGAAAAAATCCCATTTGGGCAAAACCTAGATTTCAGCACTCTTAAAGAGTTTGACATGCTCGATGACTTACAAACTACTTAGAGATACAGTAAATATAATGCAAAATTCTTCAAATCTTCAACAAATAATGCATAATCCAACACCATCCACAGGAAACATCTCTTTCCTCAGTATCCACCAATCAACCTTAGGATGCAATATCCTTTCTTCTTCAACCATAGAGTCACAACACGATAATCAGCAGTAGAGTAAACTCTACAGGGGCTGATGTCATGTACGAAAATTGGGTTTGACAAAATCTCAACAAATCATATTAAGGTATGTATGAATTGGAAAATAAAAGTGTTCTTATGAAACACAAAATGGAAATTTTTTTGTATAGGTATGGAAAAAGTTTTTCGCCCAAAGTTCTTAAAACATCTGAGACCCATATGCCAATAAATAGTAAACACGAATTTGAAGGCGAAAAAATCGTTTGAACAAAAACACACATCTCGTTTGAACGAGAATACAATTTCATTCTAACGAAAATCCAGGTGCATTCGAATGGACTAGCATTCTCATTCCAACGATCTTCTAGCGAGACTACTTTTGCTAGACAGAACATTCCCTTTTGATGTTCGTTAGATGTTCATTCTAAAAAGATTAAAAGTTGTTCTAATAAAAATAGATTTTTTTCTAACGAGATCAGAAAAAAATATTTTTCTTCAAAAAAACATTTTAAAAGTATTTTCAAACGACCTTGTTAAAAAACAAACACCCTTATAAAACATCCAAGGGCCATATTCAAAATGCATTTATACATATGAGATACTTGGTAAACGTGAAGAAAAATTTGACATGAAAACATGACGCAATATGTATTTAACTTTGAATCTTGTCTGCTATGTCTTCATCAAACATTTCATAGGCTTACGAGATCGACAATAGAAAGCCTGACATATGACTCAAATATTTTGTTTGAAATTAATCCAGTTACAAACAAATTGACTCGATTGGAAGTTTATCCTTACGAATGTCCTCCTTTGTCTATTTCGGGATTAAACCAAAACAAAAATTCTATGGGACGTCAAGCGCTCGATCCCTCAAAAGTAAAAAAAGTTATAAATTGATCGACTCATACACTTGACCAACTTTGCTCGCTTAAAATCTTTGTTGCATGTTGTAAACCTGCACAATTAACCCTCCTTCAAATGCAAAGAGAATACAACAAGTTGAAAATCTGCACAAGAATACATTTCTAACAATGTCTAAAATAATCTCAACCTGGGTAAGACGTCTCCCCTTAAGATAAAGATATCCTAGTCATGAAAGGAAAGATACCATTTCTACCCCTTTTGTTCAGGAATAGACAAAGAAAGAAAGCATAAATATATTACTCCACCATAAACCAAATATCCCCGTAAATATGTGAACATGAGATACAAATTTTAAATAGGTAGGAGGGAAGAAAATCATGTAATGGTGTAAAGTGTATCAAACACAAAACATGACAACTAAGGCACATATAATCCCCACAATGATCAAAGAATATCAATATCGATACAAAAAGATACCAATATGAATAAGAAATAAGGAATGATATCAATTTTAAATTACCAATATGAGATAAGGAATTTCAATGCATCCAATGAGAGATACTAACATGATCACATAGCATGGCAAAAAATCCAAATATAAAGCATATATCAACCATGGACTAAATGAAAACCGCAAAGACTCAAAACAAAATAATACCGGATATAAATATGCAAAATAACCGATACATATATAGGCATAAACAACTAAAAAACTCAATACGAACACATAAGCTTTACACACTAGCATAGTTTTGATGTGTCTAAACATGTCGAATGTAATGAATGGGTGTGAACTAGATACAAATAAATTATGACCCAAACACTCAAATATGTTCAAGGAGTTCTATTTGACCATTAAACTTTATCAATCTAATATTCAGCCTCAACTCACAAGATAAAACGAACTCTATGAACAAACAAGCATAATGAACACAAGCGTAGAATATTTATGATTCTACATATCAATAACATCATGGAAAAATACTAGTAACTAGGATTCATTGTGCAAACTCATTGATCTTCAAATAAACACCCTCAAAAGATAAACATTTATCATATTTTTATTCTCATTCAATTTTTTTGAAGCTATCAGTTTTGAAAATCAAACAAACTAAACATGTTGGCCTTTGGCAATTTTTCTATTTGTATTGCCTTTAATATTTGTATTAGGCTCCTGTCACCGGTGGCTTCCCACAAAGAAGATTGCTCCATTCGTAACCCTTTTTCCATGCACACTTATATTTTTAATATAAATCAAACAATCTCACGGGCAATGGTTCTTACAAGCACAAATCCCCTACAGTCACAAAATATGTAGATGACAAGATTAATGGAAGAACATATCAAAAAGCTCAAATATACATGTGAAGCTATTGTGCAAACCTGTTGATCTTTAATTAAACACGCTTAAAAGATAAACATATATCGTATTTTTTTTTTAATTTTTTCCCTTAATTCTTTTGAAGCTATTGCTTTTGAAAGATCAAGAAATAAACATGTTGACCTTTGGAAAATTTTCTTTTTTCATTGCCTTTGATATTTTGCATTAGACTCTTGCCAACAGTGGGTTTCTCGCAAAAGGATATTTTCTCCTTCCATATCCCTTTTTTGTGCACCCTCATATTTTTCAACACTAAATAAATAATCTAATGGGCAACGATTTTTACATGCATAAATAAATAATCTCATGACAATATTGATAGAGAACATCTCACAAAGCTCAAATATACATGTGAAGTTAACATTCAAAAAGTTTGTGCATGTGTGTAGAGGCATATATAAAGTCTAATCTAAAAAGCAAATCAAATTCGAAACAATTCCATGCAAGCATGATTAAGAATAATCTAAGTATCAACAATCACAACCAAATGTCCTAGTTAAATGGGTAGCACATAATGAATTGGATTTAAACACACTCCCACACAAAATGTGTAAAATTAAAATACACAAAAACCAAAAAAAAATTGAGTTTTCTAAAAAATTTCAAAATAAACTACCATTGTTTGAAAAAACAAGCTCTAATTCGAAAGAAAAATAAAGTCATTTTGTATTTTTCAATATGACTCATTAAAAAATCAAAATATAAAAGATATACATTTCATAACACTAGCAAACATATATCATGAAGTACAAACTAGAGTATGGCAAAGAAGGTAACACAATCAACCATTAGATATAGCATGGAAAGTATCATGTGTGCAAGCAAACTAGAATCAATAATTCTAATATGTAAAGCCCCCAAATCGGATTTCCTAACCCAAGTAGGTGTAACATAATGCTTAAGGTCTTTACGAATCTCGGTGCCTCTATTCTAAGACTTTATAAGGCTATTAGTAAGATAAAAACAAAATCTCAAAAGGTGACCTTTCTAGCCGCAATAAGTACAAGTGAAAACGCAATAATGGGTGTTACTTAAGATTTAGCCTTTTCTAACATTCCCAGTCGACCCTCTCAAATGCATGGTCTTGAATTCGGTAACGGAAGAATTATGATTGTCAAAGCTAATTCCACACTTGTTAGCTTTGATTTGGATGGTGTCTAACATTTTATCTAACTTTTTTGACCTAGACTCCAAATTAAATTTGACACGACTAGAATCTCTTAATCTATCTTAAGCTAAATTATCCTCTACTTAAGTAAATTACTAGACGCCTCAAATTTAAGAAACTATTTCTTCATAGCCTCCATCAAACCAAAAATATTATCTCTATCACCTTCGATGTATTCTATCTTATCTAAGAGTCCTCTCGCGTGCCCTAAGATCCTCAATCGAAACACTATCATCTTTCACTATGGCACGTTGTTTAAACTTATCTTCCAAGTTCAAGTTATCTTTTTTCACGTTCAATGTTTCTACATACAACTCATGGAAGGAAACTTGGAGTTCACAATCCTCCTCTTCTTCTTCATCCTCACTTTTGTCTCCACTCACTCGACCATTAATCACTTGGGATCCACAAACTATGGCCTTGGAAGTGTCATGTACAAAAATATCTTCATAGGAAGATTCATCATCAAAGCTCACATAACTAGCCATGAACGCATAAATTTAAGCTTAATAGGGGAATTGGATTCCTATTTCGGATCACTATCACTAAGGGTGGCATTAAATGATTTTAATTTCTTACTCTCCTTCCTTAGTTTAGAGGAGCACTCAACTACCCTACGACCATAAACCTCACAACCATAACATCTTTTCTACTCATATTTCTTATAATTATCATTCCTATTCGTAGGAAGGTGATCATCCTTATTGTGCATATTTTCCTCAAATCATTTAGCATCTTTCTATTACTTTTGGAATTTGAGAAATTTCATGAATTTTTCAGCCATCAAAGTCAAATCCTTGGACTCGATATCAGACTCATCATTCGAAATAGGTGTTTCCTCCTTTCGGGCTTCCAAAGCAATGCCTTTTTTCTTTCTTTCTCTCATTCTTGGAGGTAAACATGTCAATCTAATAAGTTTGTAAGTCACCTACGAACTTTTAAAGTTTCATAGAGTCAAGAGTATTTTAAATAATTCAAAACAGTCACTTTTGGATTAAATCTTTCAGGCAACGACCTTGAGATTTTCTAAATTACTCGGTTGTTAGCTATCTTCTTTCCCAAGTTAAAAGGCGAGCTAACTATATCGGACAAAGGACTCACTCTCCAAAATCTTTATGGTTTCAAACTGAGTGGTGAGATTTTAGAGTTTGGAAGCCTTAATAACATTAGTTCCTTCATTGGTGAGTTGGAGTATGTCCCAAGCTTATCTAGACATTTTGCAAGTCATAATTTAAACCTCAAGAATTAAATTATGATAACCTATGATCATCCTCACTCCATGACTCTAAGGGTTTTAAATGAGTTGCTTCTCCATCTCTAGTGACAGTTAGAGTCCACCTTTTGACTACTGCTAGCCATACCCGCTCATCTATAGCATTACGTGCTTATTTCATAATCAGTTTTTAGTACGCAAAGTTTGACCCATACAATGTGTGCTTAGGAAAAGATGGTTCGAATGAACAAAAATAACTATTTTTGTATTTTTTACCTTTTAAAGATTGAAACTCTGAACAAATTTAACCCAATTAAACTAAGCATCGATTTTAAATATTTTGTTGTGAAAAACTGATTTACCTAAATTTATCTTTTTATTCTAAAGAATGCATCTAATTAATGAGCAGATAAAATAAGGAAACCATCCACAACACGCCGATGTACGAGGAAAATTACAAAAGAAAAACCTCATATGGTCCAGCCAAATCGAGCGCTCCTCCACAGTGCAACACATGAGTCCATCCACGTAAGCTGCCACAATGCACGAGTCCACGACGTCACGGTGTCCACCGACGAGGCGCAACAATCGTTTAAGGATTATAACCTGGAATCCACCGCTTGTTCACCAGAACACCATAAAGAGGGCGTCTACTGTATATAAACAACGATTACGAAATCCACCGTATGAAATAGGTTCTCTTTAGATGTAGAGAATCAAACCCTGGTGCCCAAACTAAAGATATCAAAACATACGAATATGAAGAACTTGGATCTAAACAAGGGTTTGGAACTTTGGTAAATAGATAGAAAAATATTTTTTGCCAAAAATTCTTAAAAAATGTGAGTCCAACACGTCTTCAAATAGTAAAAACTCGAATTTCGAGGAAACAAACTGGTTTGAACGAAAACACAAGGTGTTCGAATGAAAACACAACTTTCGTTCAACGACTTCAATTATCGTTTGAACAACAACGCATTCTCGTCCGAACATGTTTCTAATGACCTTCCAACGACTTTGGTCCTTCTTGACACAGGATTCTCATTCTAACAATACAAAAACTCGTTCTAACGACAATACTATTTTCGTTCTAACAAGACTTAAACGTCGTTCTAATGAGATTAAAATAAAAAATATGTATTTTTCTTAAAAAAATTTAGAACAGTTCCAAATGATTTTGACTTAAAAAAAACAAACACCCTTAAATATATCTAAGGACCCATATTCAATATGCATTCATATTTGCGAGATCCGCGATAAATATTAGCATGATAAACACGGAACGATGTGTTCGATCTGGGAAGCTTGGCCACTACGTCTTCATCAAGTACGCCATAGGCTTATGGGATCAACAACTCAAAGCTTAAACTATAATTCAAATATTTTGTTTGGAATTATGCCAATTATATACAAATTGACTCGATTGAAATTTTTTCCTTACACGCTCTTAAAACACATCTATTATGACAAATAGTTAGATCTTCTATCTATTAGTAATATTAATATATATATATATATATATATATATATGTGTGTGTGTGTGTGTGTGTGTGTGTGTGTGTGTGTGAGTGTGTGTGTGTGTGTGTGTGTGTGTGTGTGTGTGTGTATTATTTTTCTTGCATTTTCTATAACCTCAACCATCAATAACCTAATAAAATCATTACTAAACAATTAATAATATAATGCGACAATAAATTTATTCACAATCAAAAACTCAATAAATAATAATTTACTCATTACTTATTGAATAAATAGACTAATAAAATAATAAAAATTAGGAATGAATTAAATTAAACAAATAACAAAAACTTGAAGTGTAACATGTGATACATTATTAAACTAAAGTTTTTTTTTTACAACATATAAAAATAATCATATTCGTTAACTTTGTAATTTGTATTTCAAAGATATTGATAACCATGGAAAAAGCAATTGCATTCGTCTTCTAGGCCCCTTTTGGTACGCGGTAATGTTTTGGGTGGAATGTGATTACCGGAAAAGTGATTGACAAGAAATATTTTACAAAGATTTTGAATCCTTTCATCATGTTGGCTTAACCAATGGATTTTTATTATGAATCAAAATTTAGTATTTGGTTAATGAATGGAAAGTGATAAGAGAATTTAAAATATACACCAGTAATACCCTTTAGTTATTTTTTTACTATATATATATATATATATATATATATATATATATATATATATATATATATATATATATATATATATATATATATATATATATATATATATTAAATTGATCTATTTTTGACATTTGATAAAACACAACTATGCAGTTTACTATTTACAAATGTTTGAACCCACATATTTTTTTTTTGTAAAAAAATCTAATATTTATCAAATATAGTAATTTATTATCAATATGTGTGTAGTGTAGAGTAAGTTAATCAAATAAGAAATAAATTTTTTATAGATATAAATCTAATACAAACCAACATGACCAAATTGTTTTAGAAAAAATTCCTTTCATAATATAAATAATTAGATTTTAAGGGTAGTTTTTTTAATTTAATAAGTTGACAAATGTTTTTATCTTCACAAAAATTATTTGTAAGAATTTCCATGAGAAAGTAAGAATCTCACCCATATTTAATAGATATTGATTCCACCCACTTTTCCACCGAGTTGGTAATATTATTTCATATGGATCTATATTCTCATACAATTTAAGCTCGTACCAAGCACAATAATCTTACACATTTCGAGGATTATTTAAAAGAAATCAGATTCCACCCGACTATACCACGTACCAAATGGCCAGTATCCACTCAAGTTCTTTTTGCAAGGCTCAATTTGTTAATGATCAACACTTGATTGCACCTAAAAAGGAAGGAGGAAAAGTACTAAAAATTAGAGTCTGTTTGCAAAACAACTTTGATGGCTCAGTCTCAACATCAGCAGTCAGTACAAAATAATATACGACTAACTACCCGATACCATATAAGCGAGATGTTAAAATTAAAATAAAGCACACCATGACTAACAAACCAACACTATACTACTAACAAAGAAAAGAAAGATGCATAGAATAAATAGGATAAATAAAATGAATAACTACAAATGAATATGCCAGAACGAGATAAACCCGAATAAATTGTCGGGTCACAGCCAATACAATAACTGAAATGGAATAAATATAACATATATATATATATATATATATATATATATATATATAAATCCCTTGGGTACAAACCCGATATACAACATGAATCCTACCTAGACATTTGAAGAAGTAAGAAGCGATTACATTCTACATCCCGCAACAGTCTGCACCTGTCACGGCTCCCAAGACTCTGGATAGAAGGTCATCCGGCATCCATGCGGTAGGACACCTGTAATAGTATACCGGCAGGAGAGAAAAGTAAACGGGTCAGAGATCGAGTTGTGAAAATATTTAGCAAGTGTGTTAACCGTGCATAATAAATATCGATGCACTTATTTCATAATTAAAGTGGAATCTCACTCTCGTGAAACCCCAACTCACCTCTTATCTAACGACGCGCACATATTCGCATCCTGAAATTTTAGTTAAATTACCCCAATTATAAGGACAACCTAACTTACCATAGGCCCAGCCTATACCCACGAGATCTGCCCTACTAATGTAACCCCAGAACCCACTCTTTCTAAACACACTATAAATAACTTATTTTCAAACATGTCTGCCATACTAGGCTTAATGGATTCCGGTTTATAATTTAATCAATTATAATTCTTAATAAGTTACCCATATACATTTAGGTTGAATCATATGATTTAATTTCTAAATAATAGGCATACAAAAATATTATTGACAAGACTTCTCTCCATTCTCAACGCTGTGCTACATTTCGTGCGTGGGGTGTCTCGCAAAGTGAAATCCAAACAAGGAACCACCCCGTTACACTACTCCTTGTCAACGTCGATCCTAGAGATCCATTATGCCATACACAATTATAGACAGAACTTTTTCTCCAATCTCAACATTGCACTACGTTTCGTGCGTGGGGTGTCTTGCAAAGCGAAATCCAAATAAGGAACCACCCCGTTACACTAATCCTTGACAATGTCGATCCTAGAGATCCATTATGCCATATATACAATACTACTAAATATAGATTACCATATAAGAACAACTCAAAGTCTCTAATTAATAATCCTTGGGATGATTTAATCGAAATATTCCTTAAATGCGATACATCAACCCCCACCAATCTAGTACACCATAATCATCCGAGATGTACTCCATAAAGATTCCACATCCTTTCACCTATCGGATATATAAATATATATATGTATAGGCATTTATTCTAACCATATATATATATATATATATATATATATATATATATATATATATATATATATATATACCATCAACCAATCCCATAGCCAAGTGTACATACTACATATGATGAACAAAGGCCATGACATAATATACTCGGCTATATATATCACCGATAAATTGCATCATGCTATCATCTTCCAGGGCATTACTCACATACCATCCTGGGGACCACGCTCGGTCTCAATATCACGGACATCGGGGCCAAACACACACACAGGACGTCTCGGGAAGCGGTCATAGCTTTTAACCAGTCAATGAGACGAGACATACCCACCACGTCCCACCCCAAAAATATATATCACATAATAGCACACTGGACCTCTATGACCTGGGGAATATCCACACCCTCCTCCTTGAGACAGTATGCTCACCCTCTGCGTGAAAACTTCCCAATGATAGCATGAGCGGGGTATGCTTAACCACATAAGTATATATATCGTTCACATACATAATATATACACATCCATATGATCCCATCATATGATCAAACATTTGAACCATCACATAAGGTTTAGATATTCACAAAATAAATATATCCATATAATCATCCATATAGATATATATACTTATATTCACATATCCATATAGATATATATATATATATATATATATGAACTAATTCTCGTTCATACGTATAAGATATATAAACTCGGCTATAAGTATACATAAACCTCAATATACAAGTTGTCACCACAAACTCATTTAATTTACCTCGATATGTGAATACAATTTCTCACTTGAAACATACTCATCCATTTTCCTATGATGAATAGTCTCCTAAAAATACATGTATGTATCCAACATTAGGGTTATCACCCAAAGTTTAGTGTAGGTAACAATCACTACACATTCCATATATCTCCGGAAGGACATCCATGTCTCCAATACTAGTTTCGACTATTGATATATACATAACCAATAGTCTATAAACCTCAACTTAGCCCAACTTCATTTAAAGTATTAGAATCCCAATAATTATTTCCACACGATTATATAATAACTGTCTTGGATAGAATATATGCTACCAATTATTCTAGTTGATGGTACGATCCAAACGTTCCCAATTCGGACTACGGTTCATTTACTCTCATGATTCCCCTAGTCTAACACCTCTGATTTAGCCCTTAAATTATCATTTCTAAGGATAATGCGACTACTCTCTCTCATTGGTCCCCAAATTGTGTTTTAATGAGATCCTATCTATATAAGGATTCAATATAAATGTCGGCCTAGAACTTCACAACTTACCCTCACAACTCTCTCTAGGAGTTCTCAAACTCCCATCGTATCTATACTTGTAAGGACATTTTTCTCATGTCCAACATGTTACATTTGTGTATGTCGTACGCCGCTACGTTTGGCACGTCACCTCATGATCTCACATGACGGCCTCTATCCGAATTCCGAGAATCAAGCATTCAACATCTCCATTAATGTGTCCCACATCTTCCTCAACGACTTCACGTTCCAAGATTTTAGGGACTTAATGCAAGTGGTACGCAAGGGAAGTCAAAACAGTGAAAAAAAGGCACGATAGGAGAGTTCAAGGGCATTTTCGTAATTTCACATCCATAGTCCGGAGGTCTGGTCAACTGGAAAGTTGAAGAGCTCTCCGCAACAAAGATACTGGAATAAACAACACCTCAATCCGAGCTACGGTGAAGGAGTTATGACCTTTTGAAGTTGGAGAAAATTCCTCGAAGAATGCTGTTTTTTTTTAAACCCCAAACCAGAAAGGTACCCCAAACCGATGTACCCCAAACCGCATAAGGTACCCCTACGCTGGATAGAATTTCAGTGTTTTTATTTTGCAAAACTCTTCATATGTTTTGCTATTTAAACCACCTTCGGGGGAGCAGTTTTGATAGACTTTAGAAGACGTTTTTGAGAGTCCAAATACCTCTAGTCTTTATATTTTTGAGTCCCAAGACTCATGTTTTGATTCACACAATTGCCAAACCTTTGTGAATCTTTTTGGTAACCTAAGAACACAACCTTGTGTTTGTTCAAACCTTTGTGGAGAGATCTTTGCAACCGAGGGCTGCGTGTCATTGCTAAGGGAGTCTCTACAAAGTTTTATGGCTGCGTGTCATTGAGGAGTGCTGCGGTTCTTCCTTTGTTGATTGGACTGAGGTTCACGTGGGTTCACTGCGTGTGGATTCATTGCTGACGACACCGACCGACGCCTGCGGGTATTCGTGTGTCACTGTATTTCATTGTAATCTGTGTAAGTTGCGATTTACTTATTATAGTGAAATAAAAGGTTTTGCCCTGCGGAGATTTTTCCTTAACTTTGTGTCGCATGTTTTATCTATGGTTTGACACACACACACGTAGTTGTTTGTTTATGGGTTGTTTCTAAATAGACTCGAATTAAATAAGGGTTACTTGGAATCTTGCGAATTTAATTTAATTTAATTTAAATCAATTATCACACACCGAACCTATTCGGTTTTTCAAATTGGTATCAGAGCAGGTTGCGCAAATTTATCGCGTATTCCTATTTTTCGCAAAAATCGTGTGATATTGATTTTTTTTAATCAAGTTTGTGAAAAATCGCAATTTTTCAATGGAACGCCCATTTAATGAGGAGCCTATTTTTAAAAAAGTTCACGACCGTGCTGAAAAATTAAAAATTTTGAATTTGAAACTTTGCAAAAGAATTAAAGTTTTGGAAAAAGAAAATTCTCTCTTTAAAAGCAAGATTGAATATTTGCAAGCGTTTCAAACTCAAAATGATATTTGTCGTGAGCACTTTGGTAATTTGTGTACTGATTTTGATTCTTTGAAAATTGCCAAAAAGGAGAGTGATGATAGGGTCCTAGTTTTAGAAAACGAATTAGAGGACTTAACAAATTCTAGGGTTCCCGTTTGTGCCATCGAGGATAAAAAATTAATCGATGATTTTACAGCACGTGAAAAGACACTTAGAGATAAGTTTGTTGTAATTGATGGGGAGCGTGATAAACTGTTAAATTTAACTGATAATTTGAAAAAGAAATCCCTCAGATTGGAAGAGTCTAATTCTTTGCTTGAGTCAAAAATTTTGAAGTTAAAAAATGATTTGACGGACTCAAGTAGGTTTGATAGTGATGGTAATGGCTCATCTTGTTCTCATGCTTCTAGTGCTAAAGCCAAAACCATTATTTGTTTTAGAGGTTCAACTAAGTCCAAGGATGTTAGAAAAGGTCAAGCCATAGGTGTCATTCCACCCATTTACACATGTTCATATTGTGGTAGGAAAGGTCACCTTAGGCGTTTTTGTTTTGATCTTGGAAAAAGTCCTCGAAAGTTTATGTCCAGTGTTCCCGTGATTTCCAAAGCCCCCACACGATATTTCACATCTATTTGGGTTAGAAAATCACTTTTAGAGGCATTAGATTTTAGACAAGTTGATTCCCGGTTGCTGGCATATGATTCTTCACTTGCCATATCATATAGATGATTGTGTTTGCATGTTTGTCATACACTAGTTGTGGTTTCATGATTTATACTTGTTTGCTAGTGTTATGACATGTGTACTTTTTGTATATATTTTTGTTTTGAAAATTTTCGAAAAATACAAAAAGATTTTATTTTGACAAAATTTTTGAAAAATCCAAAAAGATTTTTGTTTTTTTTGCACCGTTTATGGATGAACACTTTGGATGACTAAGTCACAACATCATTCCATTATTTTCATGTGACTATTTGATAGTGTTTTGAGACAATAGGTCAATTCATCCTTGTGCTTTATAATGTTTGGAGTCATTAAGATGTAATTAAGTGTTACTTCCTACATGTTTGACTCATGTTTCCTTTATTGCACACATGCACGGATTTGTTTGATTATTGTGCTTGTCTTATCACATGTTGGTTGGGTGTTTTCATCTCAATCCTGTCTTTAAAACAAACCAAGCGTGGTAATTTTTTATAAGAAAATTGTGCATATAAAAACCGTGTTGTGAGTTTGTGTGCTTTGTTTGAATAACGGGGAGGGGTTGCGAAAGGTAATTATCTATCCTTTGCGCAAAAGCCACCATTAAAAAGGACCTAAAAAATTGAGGAATTTTATTATCCGAGGTTCAAAGAGGTTAAAAGAGCCCGAAAAAATTAAAAGGCAATAAAAAGATATTCATGCCAAAAAGGGGCCATTTAGGTTTTTGCACCAATTCTCCAATGATTGAGAATTTAGATTACCTCTAAAAGAATATATATATGAGGGAGTTTGGTTGGAGAATTAAAACGGGTTTGCACGTCCTTGAAATTTTTGAAAATGCGCTATATA
This sequence comes from Sambucus nigra, assembly GCA_949130495.1. NCBI lineage: Eukaryota > Viridiplantae > Streptophyta > Magnoliopsida > Dipsacales > Adoxaceae > Sambucus > Sambucus nigra. The sequence goes on along the minus strand of OX422221.1, from coordinate 221,301,248 downwards.
GTTTTGGATGTTATTGGTGTGAAAATCATTTGACTTTGATTTGTTGATTTGCATAAAACGATGTCATCTAAATTCAACAAACGTTTACACTTAAGGATACCTTTGATGTTCATTCGTTAGGAGTACACGTATGCATCGTGCACATATAATTGATTGAGTTGATTTACCTATCGAATGTGTTCACACCCATTCATTCCATTTCCATGACTTGGTTGTATGAGTCTAAATCCATGGTGTGATTTTTGTTTCATATTTGTTCATATTGGTATCTTATTTTTGTATGAAAAATTTGAAAAATTCAAAAATAGTTTGAGAATATTTGTTTGAGCATCTCCTTGCAAGAGCATGATTACCATATTATTTGATGCCCTGTTTTGTATACCGTGACACCCCGATTTTGCTTATTTGATTCATTCTTCTCATCTGTCTATTTGGGGACATCATAAAAATGGGGAGAAAGAATTATCATATTATGGGGGAGTTTGAATTTTGGGGGAGTTTTTGAGATGTTGCTTATGTTTTTATCATATATTGATATCCATGTTATCTCATTTCAAACTCGATATGTCACGTGGTATTTGCTTTGTCTCATGTGTGTAGGTATGAAGATTGAAGATCTATATGTTGCACACCCTGATGAGAAAAGATTTGAGATTCTTGAAGATTTGAAGTACAAATGATTAAGACTATTCATTTGTACCTTTTCCAGTTTTGGGTTCATGGGAGGGTAGATTTGTATAGGCAATTTCATATTTGATAATTCAGATTTTTTATGTATGTACCGGCATAGACATAGGGGGAGATTTGTAAGGACATTTTTCTCATGTCCAACATGTTACATTTGTGTATGTCGTACGCCGCTACATTTGGCACGTCACCTCACGATCTCACATGACGGCCTCTATCCGAATTCCGGGAATCAAGCATTCAACATCTCCATTAATTTGTCCCACATCTGCCTCAATGACTTCACGTTCCAAGATTTTAGGGACTTAATGCAAGTGGTACGCAAGGGAAGTCAAAACAGTGAAAAAAAGGCACGATAGGAGAGTTCAAGGGCATTTTCGTAATTTCACATCCATAGTCCGGAGGTATGGTCAACTGGAAAGTTGAAGATCTCACAGTAACGAAGATACTGGAAGAAACGACACCTCAATCCGAGCTACGATGAAGGAGTTATGACCTTTTGAAGTTGGAGAAAATTCCTTGAAGAATGCTGTTTTTTTTTTAACCCCAAACCAGAAAGGTACCCCAAACCGATGTACCCCAAACCGCATAAGGTACCCCAAACTGGTTCGGGGTACCTGTACGCTGGATAGAATTTCAGTGTTTTATTTTGCAAAACTTTTCATATGTTTTGCTATTTAAACCACCTTCGGGCGAGCAGTTTTGATAGACCTTAGAAGACGTTTTTGAGAGTCCAAATACCTCTAGTCTTCATATTTTTGAGTCCCAAGACTCATGTTTTGATTCACACAATTGCCAAACCTTTGTGAATCTTTTTGGTAACCCAAGAACACAACCTTGTGTTTTTTCAAACCTTTGTGGAGAGATCATTGCAACCGAGGGCTGCGTGTCATTGCTAAGGGAGTCTCTACAAAGTTTTATGGCTGTGTGTCATTGAGGAGTGCTGCGGTTCTTCCTTTGTTGATTGGACTGAGGTTCATGTGGGTTCGCTGCGTGTGGATTCATTGCTGACGACACCGATCGACGCCTGCGGGTATTCGTGTGTCACTGTATTTCATTGTAATCTGTGTAAGTTGCGATTTACTTATTATAGTGAAATAAAAGGTTTTGCCCTGCGGAGATTTTTCCTTAACTTTGTGTCGCATGTTTTATCTATGGTTTGACACACACACACGTAGTTGTTTGTTTATGGGTTGTTTCTAAATAGACTCGAATTAAATAAGGGTTACTTGGAATCTTGCGAATTTAATTTAATTTAATTTAAATCAATTATCACACACCGAACCTATTCGGTTTTTCAATACTTACTTTGGATTTATAATTAGGATTCTCAACCCGCAATGAGGTTTCCCCACAATCTCTATACACAACTCCAATACATACATGTATATATTTCTCCCCAATTATTCCAAGGAGTCCCAAAATCATAATATGTGAGAAATCACGTATATGTCTCCAAAAACATCTCTCTTGCATTATAAGAGAAGGCTCCAAACCAATAAATCCAAGCAAAAAGGGTTGGAATTCACTATAGGGAAAATTCCTCAAAATGCCCTGTTTCCAAATCGATTCGGCCCTTCCGAATCGATTTGGTCCCAGCAACGAATCGATTCGGCCCATCCGAATCGATTCGATCCAAGGGACCTGAGAGTGTTCTACCTAACGAATCGATTCGCTAGGGGCGAATCGATTTGGCCCTAAAGACCAGTGTCTTCTGCAACCTGGCAAAATCGATTCGCTAGGGGAGAATCTATTCGGCCAGTTCAGAGAGCCACGAAAATGGTTAATTTCTCCAAAACCCAAAACTTCCAAAATTCGTTTTATACCTCTTCCAACACTTAATATTCAACCTCAACATATTTTCAAACATTAAAACTCATCCTATATCTAACCTCATCAATTTATATCCTTTAAACCCAATTATAATCTTCAATTTCAAGATTTAAACCAAAAATTAGGTTTTGATAAATATACCCAAAAGTCCAATTCTTTTATCGACAAATTATGAAATGAAATACACAAATGACTTATTTAGCAAGATTAAACACTTGCCTCAATTTTGTAGAGGTTGAATCGTCCTCGATGTCGCGTTTTAGCCGGAGTTTCCAACTTTTCTTCCTCTCTCTCTTATTTTCTCCTTCTTTCTTTCTTCCTTTCTCTTTCTCTCTTTCTCTAATTGAGAAGGCTTGATCAGTAAGCCTCTTAAATCCCTTAAAACAATAAACCCAATTTTAAATGTTAATACACACTTTAAATGACTCGTTTACTCCAATTCGAGTCAAATTGACTTAAAAATATTTCGGAGCCGAAATAAAACCCAATGACAGTCATTTTGACTATCTCGACCCTTCCGGGATCTATGGTACTCTCAAAATCATCATCCGGAATATTTTGAAATGTTCTCTATTTTTGGGCCTCAATTCCCAAATTTTAAAATTCCCCATTTTAAGTGAATTTTATTTTCCCAAAAATTTAATTCTCAGTCTCCAAAGTCACGGGTTGTTACATACTTCCCCCTTATAAAAATTTTGCCCGCGAAATTTAAGATATGCCTAGGACCCCAATCTCGTCTAGTCCTTACATCAATCCTCAGGATCACTATACCGATCCTTTCTAGTTCTCACGTCCAACCATATAAATTTTAAAACAAACTACTATCTAGGGCGCCATACACCCCGTACCCGAGTTTCCACTCGTAGACTTATAATTAGGCTCCATTTGCCTCAAATCGTAATATAACTATCAGCAATATAATCTATAGCAACCTATTAAATAGATAGAAGTTTGAAAATTTTCCAATGGTTGAACTCTCCTCAATTCCTGACGCTAGCCACCTTCGTGCGGGGGAGGTCTCACAAGCGAAATCCAAACAAGGAACCCTCCCAATACACTACTGTGTAGCTAGGTCGGGGATTGAGATTAGTTGAACCAGGGTTAAGGTTTTATAAAAAGATTTTTCATATTTTAGATATGGCCCGAAGGCCTATGTAACAATATAATATAAATTAATTCAGTGTCTTTCGACACGCCAAACAAACACCTCATGTTTAAGACACAAGGCTTCAATAAATACAAAACTCTAACCAATACCTAGTCCTCATACTAGCACAACTATAAGCTAAATCCTCCGCTTAACAACGAGTCCACTAACTCTAGACCTCTCCCTTATACAATTCCTTTACATCACATCAACACCTTTCTATAAGACAATAGTCTTATAACCACTACTCAACAAACTCCGACATTCCGCACTTCCAGAACTCAATGGCACAACTACCTACTATCTTTTTTTTTACGGGAAGGTGTATTATCTCAAAAGACGCCATACTTACTCACTTCTTCCTCTAAGGAAATTCTATACACCCTAACGGTGTAGCGGTTACTACTCATCATGCCTTACGTGCGACGTTTCCCTATATCACACAAAGCATGACCTAAACCCAAAGAAAGGTATTCTACCTTGTACTTCCATAATACAATTGCTTTACTTCATCCTTGGACCCTTATTTAAAGTCCTCTACTTCCTCCAGGACAATCACTCTTCCTAGACCTATTTCTCCACAAGAGAAAAATCTTCCTCAAAATTCTTCCTAACAATTTTGAAGGACAACGCTATTGCGACTACCGAAAACTCCCTCAGTCCTATCCAACGAACCTGAGTCTCCAAATTTCTTTCTCCCTCATCCCAGAAGGAAACACCCCCGATATTGGAACAAATCCACACACCTTACATCGGTAAAAGTCACTAACACCAGGTTTTCTAACAAATGTTGAAGAATTTCTCAATCTAAAACTCCCAACGATAACACTATATACCGCTCCTCAGACTTTCCTTACTAAGTCAAAGATTCGCCTTTCGAGTGAATTTTCCTTTCTTACTCAACCTCCGATAGGTCACCCTGAACCACGGCTAGAGTTCTCTTCTATATCTCCGCCAGAATCGGGAAAACAAATACCCCCGATCAAAGCATACCCAAAATCTATTATGGGTATTGTATCTCTAATCTTGTCCTTTCCTAGACGGCATACTCTAGGTGACGTCTGAAATGAAAACAACTGTTATCAGAACGTCGATCAATTCAATACACTTCACAGAAGAAAATAGGTGCAGTGAACACAACAGTCCTAATAGTAGGGCTTTATATTAAGAACGTTAACGGAAGAACGCTGAAAACTCGCACAAATCCTAAAGACTCTAGAACTTGATGCTCTGATACCATCTGTAACACCCCGCTTAAAATAATAATGGGTGGCCAGCTTTATACTACATTAAATCAGGAGTCTCAGATGGCTCAGTCTCAGCATCAACAGTCAGTACAAAATATTATATGACTAACTACCCGATATCATATAAGCGAGATGTTAAAATTAAAACAAAACACACCATGACTGTCATGACCCCGACCCAAAATAGTATTAGGGAACGAGTGTCTTGACATGCCACCAAGGCAACAAATATTCCGATTTAATTGTTTCCTTAAATAAATGCAACGGATGTATTATCACATGGTTATGAATCGTAAAATACTGAAAGTAAAGGAATTACGTCATCAGAGCTTTCTAAAGGAAACTTCATATATATTAAAAGTAACAATGAGTTACAACTTAAGAGAAAATTTAAACCTTATTACAAGAGAGACAGACATGCTCTAAATAAATATTTTAAAAAAAGAGCTCTAAAAGCTAAATCTTCAATATAGTCCATTTTCATTCTGTCTGTGAGCCTAAACGTTTCCTGAAAAATGGTTATTTATGAACCATCAGCTAAAAGTCGAATGAGGTTCAATCTCCAAACATTCCAGGGTTTTCAGAAAATAGATACCTATTCAAGTCAAAAGAGAAGGCATATACCTATGTGGAGAGGAACTTGCAGTAAATAGATATATATTTTGAAATGATAGAATATATATCACAATTGGATTGCTCAAAATAATAAGAATGCAACAAATCAAATGTGACATCCTTTTCTTTCAATCATATCATTTTAATGGCCAAGTACACTCTAATACCGTATTCTTCTACCGTATTATACCGCGATAGTTGAGGGTCAATCGAACATGTTCATCACAACGCCTTATTTAGGGCACACCAGCGATAACCCAGCTGGGAAGGTCAGTCAGTAAAGAGGTCCCTTAGGCCGAATCATATTTTTAATATTCAATATCATTTTCAATACTCATTTTAATAGGTATGTCTATATGGACAAATATAAACATATCACAATGGATCAATCATCGGTATCAGATGCATTTTGAGAATAAAACCAGTTCACAAAATGTATATAGTTTGCATACTATCATATAATTAAAATGCGCAAGGAATGTCATAGAGTACTCGCCCAAAATGGAGGTCAAATTTACTGGTATTGGTCTTCGATCAAACGTTAATCTGATAAAGATTTAAGTACACATTCTAAGGTCCAGTTTATACTATACTCTAATAATAACTTCCTCTTTTATTTGTCAACTCATTGATCGTAATTGAAGAATTCAATTCATAGTCCTTCCTCATCAGTCGGTTCCCAGTAGAGATGGAGGGTCACAGGGGCACCACTTAAATACCATCTCATCTAGACAAAACATTTTCGGATTCATTCCCAGTAGAGATGGAGGGTCACAGGGGCACCACTTAAATACCATATCATTTAGACAGAACTTCATTGGGCCTGACTTTGGAATTAGTTAAATGGGATTCCATATCAACGAGCAATTTATTTAAAAAGAATCATTTTTAAAAGCGTATAATTTCAAACACGTTTATGAAATCAACTTGGATTTGTTGTAAATTTTAAGTTTTGATTACTGAGTTCTTTATTGTATTTTATCAGCATAACTACTAAGTAAAGCTATAAAACAATAAATTAAACTATAAAGATGCATTATAACGTTAAAATTACCTTGAGATGAATATCCCTAAGAACTTCTTCTTAAACTTTCTCTCACTATTTCTTTCTATAATTCTCAAGGAAATGGTGTGAGTTTCAAATGATCCCCAAAGGCCCTATTTATAGTTTTCCAAAGATATCATGGCATTGACACATGTCCATGCTGACCAAGCTTTTACAATGGGAGTCAGCGTTGACGTGTCGCGTAACGGAGGCATCTTGCAGTCTTATTTCACTGGACTGCGACACATGTTTTGGCTTCTCCTCTAACGATGACACGTGTACGGTGGAGGTGTCAAAACCAAGCACGAGGTGTCGAGCACGAGGTGGAAAGGTATTAAGGGTATAAGGGTCATTTCGAACCTGAAGGGCATTTTGGTAATTTCACACCATATATTTTCAATATTTCTTATAGGTCCCTGAAAATATTTTATTTATGAAAAGGCCCCTTTTTATTTTTCATTTTGATCCCTGAAACTTTCTTTATTAAATCCAAGTCCCTAAAGTTTCATAAAATTACATTTTCTACCCCAAAACTTATCACTTAGCTTAGGATGTGCCATAAAATCTCAATTTGACCCATTTTACCGTTGATTCTTCAAATTTAAAAATGGGATCTGTCATATTAAGGACTCGGAATATCATATATGTAATAATATATCATTATTAGATAGTAAGTGTGACGAAATTAAAAGAACACAATTATATATTGGCATAAGAAAATGGGGTCATTACATCCTACCCTCCTTATAAAAAGTTTGGTCCCCAAACTTTACTTACATTAATTTCCAAAAAGGTGTGGATATCGCTCTTTTATTTCATCTTCCCGCTCCCATGTTGATTCTTCAACAGAATGATTCCGCCATAATACTTTGACTAGTGGAATAACCTTGGTTCGTAATATTTTATCTTTATGGTCCAAGATTTCCACTAGATGCTCAATGTATGTCAAATCTTCTCTAACTTGAAGAGGCTCGTGACTTAAGATATGTGCTGGATCAGGGATGTATTTCTTCATCATTGAAATATGAAACACATTGTGCACACTAGAGAGTTCAGGGGGTAAGGCTATTCGATATGCAACAACACCTATCCTTTCAAGGATTTCAAAAGGTCCTATGTATCTTGGACTCAACTTTCCTTTCTTCCCAAATCGGATTACTCCCTTTGTCGGTGATACTCATAAGAAAACATAGTCTCCTCTTTGGAATTCTAACGGTCGATGCCGATTGTCAGCATAACTCTTTTGACGGCTTTGAGCAATTTGAAGTCGGTCTTGTATCAATTTCACTTTCTCTGTTGTGACCTGAATCAGTTCTGATCCCAATAATTTTCTTTCTTCAACTTCTACCCAACATGCAGGAGAACGACACCTTCTACCATAGAGTGCCTCATACGGAGCCATTTGAATACTTGCTTGATAGCAATTATTATATGCAAATTCCACTAACGGTAAATGATCGTCCCAATTCCCCTTCAAATCAAGTACACATGCCCTAAGCATATCCTCTAAGGTTTGGATAGTTCTCTCAGATTGTCCGTCGGTTTGAGGATGAAAAGCAGTGCTAAAATTCAGTTTTGTTCCCATAGCTACCTGTAGGCTTTTCCAAAAGCGAGACACGAATCTAGTGTCACGATGAGAAATAATTAAAATTGGGGTTCCATAAAGCTTAATAATTTCCCGTATATACAATTTATCTAGCTTTTCTAAGGAATGGGTAATCTTAATGGCAAGAAAATGAGCCGATTTAGTTAACCTATCAATAATTACCCAAATGGAATCATTACCATTGGAACTCCTTGGTAGCCCTGTCACAAAATCCATGGTAATATGTTCCCATTTCCACTCAGGGATTGGTAAAGGTTATAATAATCCTGATGGTTTCTGATGTTCAGCTTTTACTTGTTGACATATCAAGCACTGAGATACAAACTCTGCTATCTCCCTTTTCATGTTATTCCACCAAAACACTTCTCGGAGATCTCTGTACATCTTGGTATTTCCGGGATGAACTGTGAATCTCGAGTAATGACCTTCCTCCAAAATCTGCCCCTTTAGTTGGGCATCATCAGGTATACAGACTCTATTTCCAAACCTTAATATATCATCTCGTATCACAAATTCCATTCTCTTCCCTTCAATAACCTCTTCTTTAATCTTCTTCAGTTGTGGGTCATTTACTTGTGCAACTTTAATTCTTTCCATCAACGTAGGTTGTATTTGTAAGTTTGCGATTATTCCTCCTTTGCTATAAATATGTACATCTATTTCCATACTTCTCAAATCTTTCAATAGAGCTTCCTGACTGGTAATAAGGCATGCTAAATTTGGTGTAGACTTTCTACTCAAAGCGTCGGCAACTACATTAGCTTTCCCCGAGTGATAGTGAATATTCACATCATAATACTTTATCAATTCTAACCACCTCCTTTGTCTCATGTTTAATTCCTTCTGAGTAAAGATGTATTTCAAACTCTTATGATCGGTATAAATCTCACAAGTCTCACCATACAAATAATGTCTCCAAATCTTAAGAGCAAAAATTACCGCTGCTAATTCTAAGTCATGGGTTGGATAATTTTGCTCATGGGGTTTTAACTGTATCGAGGCATAAGCTACTACTTTTCCATTTTGCATTAGCACACATCCCAAACCATTTTTAGAAGCATCAATATAAATCACAAATCCTCCTATACCGGAAGGAATAGTCAAAATTGGCGCAGTTACTAATCGATTCTTAAGTTCTTGAAAACTATTCTCAACTTCCTCAGACCATTCATACTTCACCGTCTTTTGTGTTAACCTAAACAAAGGTTTGGAAATACTAGACAACCCTTCAACAAATCTTCGATAATAATCTGCTAATCCTAGGAAACTACGAATCTCCGTTACATTAGTTGGTCTTGGCCAATCTAGTACAGCCTCGATCTTTTGAGGATCAACCGACACTCCCTCCTTGGATATGACATATCCTAGAAAAGAAACACTAGGCAACCAAAATTCACACTTCTTTAATTTTCCATATAATTTCTCTTTCCTAAGGATTTATAATACTATCTCCAAATGCTTCTCGTGTTCTTCAATACCTTTGGAATAAATAAGGATGTCATCAATGAAAACAACCACACACTGATCCAGATATTTCCTAAACACTCTGTTCATCATATCCATAAAAGAGGCTAGTGCATTAGTTAATCCAAATGACATCACAAGAAATTCATAGTGACCATATCTAATACAAAAAGCTTATTTTGAAATATCCTCTTCCTTAATCTTCAATTGGTGATAGCCTGACCTAAGGTCAATCTTTGAAAATACTTGCGCACCTTGCAATTGGGCAAACAAATCATCTATACGAGGTAAGGGGTATTTATTCTTAATGGTCACCTTATTTAGTTCACGATAATCTATACATAACCTCATCGTTCCATCCTTCTTTTTAACAAATAACACTGGAGCACCCCAAGGGGATATACTAGGTCTAATAAAACCCTTGTCTAATAGATCTTGTAATTGAACTTTTAATTCCCTTAATTCTAAAGGTGCCATGCGATAAGGTGGTTTTGAGATTGTCTTGGTTCCAGGAACAAGGTCAATGTTAAATTCTACTTCTCTACTAGGAGGTAGACTGGGCAAATCATGTGGAAAAACATTTGGAAAAAACCTAGCTATAGGAATATCTTCTAAACTAGGCTCTTTTGTTTGCAAATCAATAACACTGGCAAGGAATCCTTGACATCCCTTCTTAAGAAAACTACAAGCTTGTATTGTAGAGATAATACGCATGGAAGATAAGATGCTAGTTCCTTCAAAACTTAATTCTGGTTGGTTAGGAATTTGGAAAATAACTCTCTTCTCAAAACAATCCACCCTCGCATGATATGATGCTAACCAATCCGTCCCCAAAATGACTTCAAAATCTCTTATGTCTAAAACTATCAAATCAGTGAATAGTTTATGACTACCGACATTTATAAGGCAAGACTTATATACTAATGTTCCCATCAATAACTCACCCGAAGGAGTAGAAACGTGTATAATATGATTCAAGGATTCAGGAATATTAGGAAAGCGATTAACAAAATGCACAGACACAAAAGGAATGGGTAGAACCAGGATCAATTAAAACTTGAAAAGGTTGTGCACATATAGAAAGTGTACCTGACACTACTGCATTAGAAGCCTTTGCATCGGAAAGATTAAAGACTCTACCTTGTCTGCCCTGATCCTTATTGTCATTAGAAGTCTTTGTTGCCGCCTTCCCTTTGTTAGGACAATCTCGCATTTTCCCTTTTGGCCACACCCAAAGTAACTCCCCGTCTCCAGGTAACACGGTCGCTCTCTATGAATAGTACCACAACGTTGGCATTTATCAACATTAAAGGGGTTGTTTACTAAAGGTTGTCCTATATTAGGTATAGTCCTAAAGGTTTTGTTATTGGGATCCCTTCCTCTTTGTTCTCCAAACTTCCTCTTCCCCTCTCTAACCTGATTATATTCTTCACTATCCTTCTCAGATGTTGTTTCCCTAGCCACCACGTCATTATATGATGTCAACTTTAGGATGGAAATTCGGCTACGAATATTCAACCTTAACTCACGTTCAAACTTCTTGGATCTTAAAACATCGGTTATCACAACATGAGGTGCAAAACGGGATAACTCAGTAAACTTTGACTCATATTGACTAAACATCATATTTCCTTGAACCAGACCCATGAAGTCAGATGCTTTTTGGTCTTGAACCGTTTTGGGAAAGTATTTCTCGTAGAAGATCACTAAGAAGTCATTCCAACCTATGGGATTATTCCTTTCCCCATGCATTCTCTTAGTCATTCTCCACCAATGTTCGGCTTCACCTTCTAACATGAATGTTCCAAATAAAACCCGTTGTTCATCTGTACACTTAAGAACATCGAACATCTTTTCCATTTGCATCACCCAGTTTTCTGCTTCAGTGGGGTTAAGAGTCCCTTTAAAAGATGGCGGATTCAACTTCTTGAACTGTTCAATAGTACAACTACTTAGTTCAAGATTCCTTCGTGCTCCATTATTCACTTGATGCTCCATAATTCTTGCTAGACTTTCAATTGCCTTGTATGCACCTTCCAGTCCTTCCATACTCGAACCACTAGTTCCTGAAGTTGATATTGCCTTGGTCATTTTCTATAGTCATGGCCAAACGTAAGATGTATTATACTAGTCCAATATTGCAATTTAGAAGAACAATGATATATAAATAATTATATATATTTTAATATATGTGGAGGGTTATCACATAAGTCAGATATTTAATCCTGTATCCTATGTATGGAAACTTAAATCCTATAACGTTCGAAACTTATGTTCAGTAGTCTAGGGGTCATAACCTATGCTCTGATACCACATCTGTCACGACCCCGACCCAAAATAGTATTAGGGAACGAGTGTCTTGACATGCCACCAAGGCAACAAATATTCTGATTGAATTGTTTCCTTAAATATATGCAACGGATGTATTATCACATGGTTATGAATCGTAAAATAGTGAAAGTAAAGGAATTACGTCATCAGAGCTTGCTAAAGGAAAATTCATATATATTAAAAGTAACAACGAGTTACAACTTAAGAGAAAATTTAAACCTTATTACAAGAGAGACAAACATGCTCTAAATAAATATTTTACAAAAAGAGCTCTAAAAGCTAAATCTTCAATATAGTCCATTTTCGTTCTGTCCGTGAGCCTAAACGTTTCCTGAAAAATGGTTATTTATGAAACATCAGCTAAAAGCCGAATGAGGTTCAATATCCAAACATTCCAGGGTTTTCAGAAAATAGATACCTATTCAAGTCAAAAGAGAAGGCATATACCTATATGGAGAGGAATTTGCAGTAAATAGATATATATTTTGAAATGATAGAATATATATCACAATTGGATAGCTCAAAATAAGAAGAATGCAGCAAATCAAATGTGATATCTTTTTCTTTCAATCATATCATTTTAATGGCCAAGTACACTCTAATACCGTATTCTTCTACCGTATTATACCCCGGTAGTTGAGGGTCAATCGAACATGTTCGTCACAACGCCTTATTTAGGGCACACCAGCGATAACCCAGCTGGGAAGGTCAGTCAGTAAAGAGGTCCCTTAGGCCGAATCATATTTTCAATATTCAATATCATTTTCAATACTCATTTTAATAGGTATGTCTATATGGACAAATATAAACATATCACAATGGATCAATCATCGGTATCAGATGCATTTTGAGAATAAAACTAGTTCACAAAATGTATATAGTTTGCATACTATCATATAATTAAAATGCGCAAGGAATGTCATAGAGTACTCACCCAAAATGGAGGTCAAATTTACTGGTATTGGTCTTCGATCACACGTTAATCTGATAAAGATTTAAGTACACATTCTAAGGTCCAGTTTATACTATACTCTAATAATAACTTCCTCTTTTATTTGTCAACTCATTAATTGTAATTGAAGAATTCAATTCACAGTCCTTCCTCATCAGCCGGTTCCGAGTAGAGATGGAGGGTCACAGGGGCACCATTTAAATACCATCTCATCTAGACAGAACATTTTCGGATTCATTCCCAGTAGAGATGGAGGGTCATAGGGGCACCACTTAAATACCATATCATCTAGACAGAACTTCACTGGGCCTGACTTTGGAATTAGTTAAATGGGATTCCATATCAACGAGCAATTACTTTAAAAAGAATCATTTTTTAAAGCGTATAATTTCAAACAAGTTTATAAAATCAACTTGGATTTGTTGTAAATTTTAATTTTTGATTAGAGAATTCTTTATTGTATTTTATCAGCATAACTACTAAGTAAAGCTATAAAATAATAAATTAAACTATAAAGATGCATTATAACATTAAGATTACCTTGAGATGAATATCCCTAAGAACTTCTTCTTAAACTTGCTCTCACTATTTCTTTCTATAACTCTCAAGGAATTGGTGCAAGTTTCAAATGATCCCCAAAGACCCTATTTATAGTTTTCCAAAGATATCATGGCATTGACACATGTCCATGCTGACCAAGCTTTTACAATGGGAGTCAGCGTTGACGTGTCGTGTAACGGAGGCATCTTGCAGTCTTATTTCACTGGACTGCGACACGTGTTTTGGATTCTCCTCTAACGACGACACGTGTATGGTGGAGGTGTAAAAACCAAGCACGAGGTGTCGAGCACGAGGTGGAAAGGTATTAAGGGTATAAGGGTCATTTCGAACCTGAAGGGCATTTTGGTAATTTCACACCATATATTTTCAATATTTCTTATAGGTCCCCGAAAATATTTTATTTATGAAAAGACCCCTTTTTATTTTTCATTTTGGTCCCTGAAACTTTCTTTATTAAAACCAAGTCCCTAAAGTTTCATAAAATTACATTTTCTACCCCAAAACTTATCACTTAGCTTAGGATGTGCCATAAAATCTCAATTTGACCCATTTTACCGTTGATTCTTCAAATTTAAAAATGGGATCTGTCATATTAAGAACTCGAAATATCATATATGTAATAATATATCATTATTAGATAGTAAGTGTGACTAAATTGAAAGAAGAAAATTATATATTGGCATAAGAAAATGGGGTCATTACAATGACTAACAAACCAACACTATACTACTAACAAAGAAAATAAAGATGCATAGAAGAGATATGATAAATAAAATGAATAACTACAAATGAATATTCCAGAATGAGATAAACCCGAATAAGCTGTCGGGTAACAACCAATACAATAACTGAAATGGAATAAATATAACATATATATATATATATAAATCCCTTGGGTATAAACCCGATATACAACATGAATCCTACCTAGAATTTTGAAGAAGTAGGAAGTGATTACATTCTACATCCCGCAACAGTCCGCACCTGTCACGGCTCCCAAGACTCTGGATAGAAGGTCATCCGACATCCATTCGGTAGGACACCTGTAATAGTATATATATATATAGGCAGGAGAGAAAAGTGAACGGGTCAGAGCTCGAGTTGTGAATTTTTTTTGCAAGTGTGTTAATCGTGCATAATAAATATCGATGCACTTATTTCATAATTAAAGTGGAATCGCACTCTCTTGAAACCCCAACTCACCTCTCATCTAATGGCGCACACCTATTCGCATTCTGAAATTTTAGTTAAATTATCCCAGTAATAAGGACAACCTAACTTACCATAGACCCAGCCTATACCCACGAGATCTGCCCTACTAATGTAACCCCAGAACCCACTCTTACTAAACACACTATAAATTACTTATTTTAAAACATGTATGCCATACTAGGCATAATGGATTCCGGTTTATAATTTAATCAATTATAATTCTTAATAATTTACCCATATACATTTGGGTTGAATTATATGATTTAATTTCTATATAATTGGCATACAAAAATATTATTGACAAGACTTCTCTACAATCTCAACGCTGCGCTACGTTTCGTGCGTGGGGTGTTTCGCAAAGCAAAATCCAAACAAGGAACCACCCCGTTACACTACTCCTTGTCAACGTCGATCCTAGAGATCCATTATGCCATACCTAATTATAGAGATAACTTTTCTCCAATCTCAACATTGCACTACGTTTCGTGCGTGGGGTATCTCGCAAAGAGAAATCCAAACAAGGAACCACCCCGTTACACTACTCCTTGACAATGTCGATCCTAGAGATCCATTATGCCACACATACAATACTACTAAATATATATTACCATATAAGAACAACTCAAAGTCTCAAATTAATAATCCTTGGGATGATGTAACCGAAATATTCCTTAAATGCGATACAACAACCCCCACCAATCTATTACACCATAATCATCCAAGATGTACTCCATAAAGATTCCATATCCTTTCACCTATCGGATATATAAATATATATATATATATATATATATATATATATATATATATAGGCATTTATTCTAACCATATATTTATATATATACCATCAACCAATCCCATAGCCAAGTGTACATACTACATATGATGTACAAAGTCCATGCACATAATATACCCGGCTATATATATCGTCGATAAACTGCATCATGCTATCATCTTCCAGGGCATTACTCACATACCATCCTAGGGAGCACGGTAGGTCTCAATATCACCGACATCGGGGCCAAACACACACACACGACGTCTTGGGAAGTGGTCATAGCTCCTAACCGGTCAATGAGACGAGACATACCCACCACGTCCCACACCAAAAATATATATCACATAATAGCACACTGGACGACTATGACCTGGGGAATATCCACACCCTGCTCCTTGAGACAGGATGCTCACCCTCTGCGCGAAAACTTCCCAATGATAGCATGAGCGGGGTATGCTTAACCACATAAGTATATATATCGTTCACATACACAATATATACACATCCATATGATCCCATCATATGATCAAACATTTAAACCATCACATAAGGTTTAGATATTCACAACATAAATATATCCATATAGATATATATACATATATTCACATATCCATATATCTATATATACGAACTAATTCTCGTTCATACGTATAAGATATATAAACTCGGCTATAAGTATACATAATCCTCAATATACAAGCCGTCACCACAAACTCATTTAATTTACCTCGATATGTGAATACAATCCCTCACTTGAAACATACTCATCCATTTTCCTATGATGAATAGTCTCCCAAAAATACATGTATATATCCAACATTTGGGTTATAACCCAAAGTTTAGTGTAGGTAACAATCACTACACATTCCATATATCTCCGAAAGGACATCCATGTCTCCAATACTAGTTTTGACTATTGATATATACATAACCAATAGTCTATAAACCTCAACTTAGCCCAACTTCATTTCAAGTATTGGAATCCCAATAATTATTTCCACACGATTATATAATAACTGTCTTGGCTAGAATATATGCTACCAATTATTCTAGTTGATGGTACGATCCAATCGTTCCCAATTTGGACTACGGTTCATTTACTCTCATGATTCCCCTAGTCTAACACCTCTGATTTAGCCCTTAAATTATCATTTCTAAGGATAATGCGACTACTCTCTCTCATTGGTCCCCAAATTGTGTTTTAATGAGATCCTATCTCTATAAGGATTCAATATAAATGTCGACCTAGAACTTCACAACTTACCCTCGTAACTCTCTCTAAGAGTTCTCAACCTCCCATCGTATCTATACTTACTTTGGATTTATAATTAGGATTCTCAACCCGCAATGAGGTTTCCCCACAATCTCTATACACAACTCCAATACATACATGTATATATTTCTCCCCAATTATTCCAAGGAGTCCCAAAATCATAATATGTGAGAAACCCTTTATATGTATCCAAAAACATCTCTCTTAAATCATAAGAGAAGGCCATAAACCAATAAACCGAACTAAAAAGGGTTGGAATTCACTATAGGGAAAATCCCTCAAAATGCCCTGTTTTCGAATCGATTCGGCCCCAGCAGCGAATCGATTGGGCCCATCCGAATCGATTCGATCCAAGGGACCTGAGAGTCTGCTACCTACCAAATTGATTTGCTAGGGGCGAATTGATTCGGCCCTAAAAACCTGTGGCTTCTGCAACCTGGCGAATCGATTCAGTCAGTTCAGAGAGCCACGAAAATTGTTAATTTCTCCCAAACCCAAAACCAAAACTTCCAAAATTCGTTTTATACCTCTTCCAACACTTAATATTCAACCTCAACATATTTTCAAACATTAAAACTCATCATATATCTAACCTCATCAATTTATATCCCTTAAACCCAATTATAATCTTCAATTTCAAGATTTAAACCAAAAATTAGGTTTTGATAAATATACCCAAAAGTCCAATTATTTTATCCACAAATTATGAAATGAAATACACAAATGACTTATTTAGCAAGATTAAACACGTGCCTAAATTTTGTAGAGGTTGAATTGTCCTCGATGTCGCATTTTAGCCAGAGTTTCCAAGCTTTTCTTCCTCTCTCTCTTCTTTTCTCCTTCTTTCTTTCTTCCTTTCTCTTTCTCTCTTTCTCTAATTGAGAAGGCTTGATCCGTAAGCCTCTTAAATCCCTTAAAATAATAAACCCAATTTTAAATGTTAATACACACTTTAAATGACTCGTTTACTCCAATTCTAGTCAAACTGACTTAAAAATATTTCGGAGCCGAAATAAAACCCAATGACAGTCATTTTGACTATCTCGACCCTTCCGGGATCGATGGTACTCTCAAAATCATCATCCGTAATACTTTGAAATGTTCTCTATTTTTGGGCCTCAATTCCCAAATTTTAAAATTCCCCAATTTAAGTGAATTTTATTTTCCCCAAAATTTAATTTCTCAGTCTCCAAAGTCACGGGTTGTTACATTATCCTAGATCATTTTCTTACCTTGGTTACTTCTCATGCAACATTTCCTTGTTTCACTACAATTCTACCCTAACTAAACTTTTCACTTATTCCACCACAAGAAATCTTTACTTGCTTTAATACTAATAAATATTATAGTTCATTTTATATTCCAATTATCCTATAATTATATTATATTGCCCATTTCCTTGCAGAATGTAACATAAAGACAGTGATATAAGAATAAATCAAAAACTCAACTTTTCATTTGTGTTTTCACTCGTCACATCACAAGATATAAATATCTCTATTTGTTTGTTTTTATTTCTTATTTGTCCTTTTACTTTCATTTTCGGAACGAAACAATTATATTAAAAGTGTTTATGATCGACACAATAGATATGTTACTAATATTAATTATGATTAATCCTCATTGTTTATGGAGAAACCTTTAGATTTCACAACTAAGTAATCATGCAAACATTTTATATGCGCAGTCGTATGCTACATATCCTTGTGAAAATTGACATTCGTGCATTATACACCATATGGAATGCGACAATATATTCAAATTTGCATGCTAGAATAACTAATTAAGGGATCATTCTCTTGCATCTGTTGGAAATTTTCTATGGAAAGAACAAAAAATTAATTAATTTCTGTAAGGCACATTCTGGGAACGTTGTCTTTTAGGCAAAATTTTTCTCAATCTGGTTGAGAACGAACCACGAGTACACTATGGGGTTTAATGAATCTGCCTTCATGATACAATGAAGTATATGCACAGTTGTTTGATTTAAAATACGCACTATTTTATGAAACCGAGAACACTCTGAATTTATAATCTGATAATGTCAAAATATAGAGGACGGAGAGAGGAGAAATTAACAATTTTCGGTGTCCAAAAAAGAGTCCTGAAACTCTTTTTATAGTCATTTCTGGGACTGTTCTTCAATAGTCACAGCTCTTCATATAGCAACTCGGCAGCCGTTGGATCATGTCTATTTGGAATAGATTCGATCTAACGATTTAGAGTAGTCGGCCCATCGTAAGCGAATGGACACCCCCTTACATAAACACTACAAGTTCATCTAACGGCTCAGATCAAGTCGTTTCGGATTTTAAACATTTTGATTAGATCATTCAATCACAACCGTTGATTTGTTTTACTTTGTCAAAACTTTAGGCTCCCACGATCCAAGTGACGATGCGCACGTGCGAAGTTCCAAATGCGCATCAAATACCTAAGTCTCCCAAAGTCCCCATTTCGCTCGCCGTGTGTCACGATTGATGGTGCTTAAGCACCACAACAATGCATGGGATCATAGCCTGTTCTTTGACTATTCAACTAATAATCTTAGTTGTCCTTTAGTTGATATACCACCACTTTTTGTAGTATTCTTTCAATGTGATACTTGAGCATTTTACTAACTTTCACACCCATTTGCTCATGTTTCTTCCTTCTAAAATAAAATCCAAACTAAGCTTAAAATTAAAACATCAATAAACATAATAAAATTAACAACTAAATATTATGTTATATTAAATGTTGAAATTTATCCAACACTCCCCCACCAATTTCAATATACACAAGAGAGGATGCAAAGGATCGATTACAACAAATAATAATACAAAACTTTTGGCACTCTCGCTGAAATCTAGTACATAAACGACAAGTGTCTTCTGGACTTGAACTTCCATATAGTGTAAATAGTTCAAAGCTCCATCAAGGTGATGTGGTGAACATATCTTAAATCAAGGACCCTTTTATATGAGCTAGAACTATCATACATACCGATTTATGAGTTTAGAAGTGTTATTTTAGCATGCACATTTATGGCCCTATGTTAATCTTGATTTCACGAGTGCTTTAGGATCGGTCTTGATTCCATAGAAAGTGGTCATACTTTCGAAACTAATATAGATAAATCAACATTAGTGATTCTGTAAGTCACACTTATACGATTTATTAAGAAGTAACATTCACCCTCTAACATGGATAAACTAACACTAGGCACATAGGAATGGAACTTTTGTATAAAAAATTCCTAGTGTTCAATAACTATAATTTGACTTGTTTGTACCACATTGAACTCTATATTTATTTTCAAGATATGAGATGGGTTACCATTACATATAGTTTTGTTATTTAATAGACCTTAGTCCCATTCCTTTTGAGGTTATATATATCATCTCCTAACAAGACCTTTAGTCAAAGGATCTGCTAAATTCTTGTTCGTTTTAATATAGTCGACTGTAATTACTCCTTCCTTCCGTAATCGTCTTATAACTTGATGCCTTAGACTAATATTCCTAGATTTTTCGTTATAGGTTTTGTTCGAAACTTTATAAATTGTGGCTTAGTTGTCACAACTTATCATAATTGAAGGAGATGGCTTTTTTCTATAAAGGAATATCATATAATAAATTTTTAAGCCATTCTGCTTCTTTACATGCATCTGCTAGAGCTCTAAATTCAGATTGCATTGTTGAATCTAACACACATGTTTGTTTCTTGGATCCCCAAAAGATAGTCGCTCCTCCTAGTGTAAAAATCCAAGCAGTAGTTTACTTGGATTTCGATTCAAGATTGTTCCAGCCTAAATCACTATATCCTACATAATGTAAATCATAATCCAAAGTTCTCTTCAAGTATTCCAGTGATCTTGTCCTGGATTACTTGTAAATCTACACAAGACACCTACCGCATAAGCAATGTCTGGTCTAGCGCAATGCATGTCATACATTAAACTTTCAATAATGCTAGCATATTTAAGTTGGTTCATAGCATGCTCAATATTTTTTTATTAAAGTTCAAAATGATTATATCTTTGAAGAACTTGTTCTATACAATGAGATTATGATAATGCTAAAGAATTATCATTTTTCACACTTTTGATTCCTAAAATCACCTCAGCTTCTCCAAGATCTTTCATATCAAATTTCGATGATAGAAAACTTTTGCTTTCTTTAACATTTTTTAGACTAGCCCCAAATATTAGCATGGCATCCACATCTAAGCAAATAATAACACCAACTCCATTTTCAAATTTACTTTATATACATTTGTCGGCATCATTAACTTTATATCCATGGGATATTACAATATTATTAAACTTCTCAATCCATTGCATAGGATCTTATTTAAGGCCATAAAGAGATTTAACAAGTTTACACACTTTTTTTCTTGGCCAGGAAAAACAAATCCTTCGGGTTGTTCCATATAAATACGTTATTCTAAATCAGCATTTAAAAACGTAGTTTCGACATCCATTTGATGAATTATTAAATTATGAATAGAATCAAGAGATATTAATATCCTAATTTAAGTGATTCGAGCAACAAAAGCATATGTATCAAAATAATGAATTCCATATTTTTGCTTATAGCATTTTGCAACCAATCTTGCCTTAAATTTATTTATAGAATCATCTGGATTTAATTTTCTTTTAAATACCCATTTGCAACCAGTAGGTTTATCTCTGGGGAAAGATCGGAAATAACCCAAGTTTGATTTGACAAAATTGAGTTCATTTCATCATTGATTGCTTCTTTCCAAAAGACAAAACCCCTATATGTTACCGCTTCATGAAATACTGTCGGTTCATCTGCTATATTAAGAACAAATTTATCTTTATTCTTAGTTTTATTTTAACCCCCTTCAACCAAATAAAATAAAAGTCGGGTCAATATGTTTTTTCAGTTCTTTTTCTTTTACTCCTTCGTGGTTCAACGTTATCCATTATTTTTGAAGAAGATATTGGTTGTGAAATTTCTTCTGAAGGTGATGAGTCAATAGTTGGATTATTATTTTATAAACCTTGATTCAAAGTAGTAAACTTTGTTAGATGTTCAAAGAATTACACA
This sequence comes from Sambucus nigra, assembly GCA_949130495.1. Taxonomy (NCBI): domain Eukaryota; kingdom Viridiplantae; phylum Streptophyta; class Magnoliopsida; order Dipsacales; family Adoxaceae; genus Sambucus; species Sambucus nigra. The sequence continues at coordinate 221,279,440 of OX422221.1, read as the reverse complement.
TCTACCGACTTAGTGATTTCTTGAGTTTTAAGATTTAAAAATCTATAAGTCGTACTGTTACTAGAGTATCCAATATAGGTTCGAGTTTTCCTAATAAGCAAAACATACCCAAACTTGAAGATGTATAAGATTAGGCTTACGATTAAACCGTAATTCATATGGTGTAATATCTTCATTTTTTAATGGAACTCTATTTAAAATATAACATGCGGATCAAAGCTCTTCTCCCCACGTAGACAAAGGAAAACCAGAACTTATTAACATTGCATTTATCATTTCAACAAAAGTCCTATTTTTTCTTTCTGTTGTTGCATTTTTTCGTGGCATACAAGGCACCGTAACTTGATGGATTATTCCATGAGTATGAAAAAATTGTATAAACTCACTCGGGTAATATTTATAAACTCACTCGGTAATATTAACCACCCCTATCGGATCATAGGACTTTAAATTTTCAATTTTGTTGAGTTTCAACTTCTTCTTTAAAAATAAAAAATTTGTCGAGAACTTCATCTTTATTTTTAAGAAAATATGTATATTCATATTTAGAGTAATCATCAAGAAACGTTAAGAAATATTTTTTTCCACCTCGAGTCATATTACTCTTCATCTAACATACATCACTACGAATAGGATTAAGACTTTTGGATGTCCTATCAACAGATTTAAACGACTTTCTCGTTATCATCGATTGAGCAAAAATTTTACATTTAGCAAAGTTATCAAATTTACAATCCGAGAATAGTCATATTTTTATTACTTTTATAATTTACATGACCTGATCTACTATGCCATAAATAAATAGACTCAATCATATAAGGAGAACAAATATCAATGATTACATTAACTTTGATCATGTCGTTACAAGAGTACCCTTTACCAATAAATTGGCCATTCTTGGATATTACAAACTTATCAAACTCATAAGAAACATGAGCAAATAGGTGTGAAAGTTAGTAAAGTGATCAAGTCCCATATTACAAGAATACCACAAAAAGTGGTGGTATATCAACTAAATGACAACTAAGATTCTTAGTTGAATAGTTAAATAAAAGGTTATGAACCCACGCATTGCGATGGTGCTTAAGCACCACCAGTCGCGACATGCGGTGCATGAAAGGGCAATTAGGCGACTTAGGGCGCATTGCGCGCTTTAACGCACACTTGGCACTTCGCATCATCACTTGGGGCGTGGAAAACTAAAGTTTTGACAAAGTAAAACAGATCAACGCCTGTGATTAAACGATCTGATCAAAAAGTTTAAAATCTGAAATGACTTTATCTGAGCCGTTAGATGAACTCGCGACGTTTCATGTAAGGGGGAGTCCATTCGCTTACGATGGGATGCCAAATCTAAACAGTTAGATCTAATTTTTTTCAAATAGACACGATCCAACGACTGCTGAGTCGCTACATGAAGAGCTATGACTGTTGAAGAACTGTCACAAAATTTTCTATAAAAAGAGTTCCAGGGCTCTATTTTGGACACCAAAAATTGATAATTTCTCCTCTCTCCGTCCTCTATACTTTGGCATTATCATATTACAAATTCAGAGTGTTCTCACCTTGATCAAACAATAAATAGTTTGAATCAAATAACTGCTCATACACTACATTGTATCCTGTTCCATAGTGTACTCACGATTCATTCTCAACCGGACTGGGAGAAATTTTGCCTAAAATGCAGCGTTCCTAGAACGTGCCTTTCCTTGCCTAAATTAATTAATTTTTTCGTTCTTTCCATAAAAAATTTCCAACAGTTATAAGGAAAATATTTTTATTATTACTCCACTCATATGGATGGAAAAGTGGCTCTATCTATTCGAGTCATGAGTCAAGACTTAATCCGACTCGACCAGTTTGATGGAAAAAATTTCACCCATTGGCAAGAGAAAATTATGTTCTTCCTCACATCACTTAAAATAGCATACATTATAGATGACAACCTTGAGCAAATTCTAAGTTTAAAATAAAACATCAATAAACATAATAAAATTAACAACTAAATATTATATTATATTAAATATTGAAATTTACCCAACAGCATTCACAACTGTAATGGGAAAGATGTGGATAAAAAACACAAAATTTGGATGCAAAAGCTAGAAAAATGTACCTAAGTATTGAAAATGCTAAAAGTAACCCTCAATAATATTTTTCTCCTTTTATAAGTCAACCAAAGTTTAAGGGTGTGTTTGTTTGACCTGGAAAAAAATTTCATGGAAAATAGTTGTTTGACTCATGTTTTGCCTTTGTAATACCTTGGGTGCTAACAAATTATATAGGAATAACATTCATATACATACCAATTGCTCCATTCATAACCATTATTTTTAGTGGAAATATTTCTTACTCACCAACCAAATAATCGTTTTCCATGGAAAATAGAAAAAGTAAGAGCAAAAACTCATATATTTTCTAACTCATTTTCCAACTTCTCATCGATATGAACTAATTTTCAACAAATTTCCAACTTTGTAATCAAACACACCTTAAATTTAAGGCATATCACCTCTAATAATAATATCCAATGGTACATGAAGTTCAAAACTATATAATGAAAAGAAAATATCAATTACTAATTGAAATAATTTTAATTAACTTTGGTTGAGACATGTTAAGGTTCGTCTGCAATATGATTTCAACTAGTCTGCACTCTGACTTTAACTAGCCTTCAGCTTTGGTCAATACCTTCTAATAATTTAGAAATCATATGTTGTTAAATTATAATATGTATGTTAATTGAATTTAAACTAATATAGTAAAAAAGAATTAAACCAATTTGTAACAAAAGAAAAAAACACCAATCAGAGATATTTGAACCATAAAGCTTAATCTATGAAGCATGTATACGGACACGGGTGTCGTGTTTGACATGAAACGGACATGATGACATGACAAATTAAAAAAAATTGAACATGACACGCTGGGGACACGGATACACATAAATATTTGTTTTAATAAAATTCCATGTATAATTCATTCTATTTGCACTAAAAAAAGTAGTAGTCAAACTAATTATCTAAAATAACATGGTCAAATACGTTATAAAAACATTTAAACCATAAGTTAATAGTTATATATCCACATTAAGTTTTGTATTAAAAATAACTCAATTGCTATCAAAGTAACAAGTAACAATCAGCATACAAAGAGAACTCATTCTAAATAAAGATATTTTAATAATTTCAATGTGCCATGTAAGTGTTTTAATGATTCTCATTATCACCTTCTCCAGCTAGACCAAAAACTTCATCGTCACTCCCCTAAGTGTCCTAGAAGTGTCTGCGGAGTGTTATAGAAGTGTCCGATTTTTAAATGCCAAATCAGTTTGACATGCCACGTGGTGTGGCGGAGGAGTGTCGTGCGGGTGTCGTGTCCACAAGAGTGTTCGACAAGGTTACGTCACCTCCGATGAAGTGTTCATGATTCATAGAGATTAATTAGCCAAGAACAACATTCAAAGTATAAATAAAAAGCATTATATTACATACGACTTACTGAGATTACAAAGATAAAATAATTAAAACTACCCTTTACCTCAAACACTGCACCTTCCAAATAGATTAAGGAAATAACATGAGATTTTTACTATGAACAAAAATTAGAAACATATCTTCATCTCAGATAACATACAAAGAGGAAAGACTATGACGTTAAAATAAAAGTAAAAAAGAGAATGTGATTAAGTGGCTGTATTATTAGCTCATGTTTATGATATACATGAGAATAACATAATAAAACACTTACAACATATGTGCACATTCATCTCACTCACATAAACTTTCCGCCGAAACCATTTACACCCCATCATGAAGTTATTTACCTTTAGTTGACATCATTACACAACCTAAACTTATTAGAAAAATAGGGGAAAATGTCTTCATATGGAGTCATTTCCAAAGAGGAAATTTTTATTTTCCCTAACCTCATTCGCATACAATCTTACATTCAATAATGACACAACACATAACATATATAATGACATTCACATGTACTCAGATCACTTTAATCACATAATTTTGCCTTCATTCATATCCCAATGCACTAGTGCATATCATCTTCCCACAATAAACCAATATTACACCACATAGCACCCACTTGCACATTCTTACCACTCAATCACATATCATTAACATCGCATAACTTATCACATTCATTAGAACATCACACCTAACCCTAGTTCATAATAATCGACATACACAAACACACATTCACAAAATTGCACAATTTATAATAACTATTGAATCAATTGATATGAGTTTACATGCCCCTACATAAACGAATATATGTCCAATGTTAAATATGGTAAAAGGTTCAATTTAGGAACAAAGGAATTTTGGGTAAATAGCTACATCAATGAACATATAAATTCTCCCATGAACATAGTCATTAGCGTATGAAACTATTTTCTAGGACAATATTATGTAAAATGATGATATGATATAAATGAGAATGTGAGGCTACAGATGAAGAATATGATAAACCAAAAGTCGTTGGCTACTAGCTCAATTGAATTAAATGATGAGCTTTATGAGTTTACAGTAGTAGATACATCACACCGTTAATCAAATAGGACATGTCAGAAGGTTTATGGATTGAATATCTATCTTAAGCCATATACGACCTGTTAGAAGATTGATGTATCGAATCTCCATCTTAAGAAAGTTGGTGTAATGTATTGAATATCCATTTTATTAACTAAAGTTTATTGCACAATAAGATTTTTTGGGTGGACAAATTGTTATTATTATGCTTACCATGCAAGTACCTATCTTTTAAATGTGACCAAAGCACTTAATCTTATATCAAATAAAGTACTTAGAGATTATGTCCCCGTCTTATCGTAATTTATACTAATGAATAGAATTGATCAACAATTACTCATAAGATGTCTTGTTAAAAATAAAGTATACAGGGATCCTGTAAGTGGAGAAATATAATTCATGTAACAACTCGCGTAATTTTGGGGTATTTTCAAAATAAAGAGGAAAATTAAATTTTGAGATAAAATTATTTTTATTGCTCAAATATGTTGGTTATTATTTTTAAAGGCGAGAATTTCAAACGGTTTCGAAATCGAAATTAAAATGGAGTTTTAATTGCATTTTTATTATATAGAAAAGTCCTCAAAACATAAAACTCTCTAAGAGTCATCGGAACATAAAACTCTCTAGTAAAAATAATATTTTTAGAAATCCGACCGTCCGATCAAGCTGAATTTTTGTGAGAAGTCCTGTCTCGCCGTTCGCTACGACATACTAAAATTTCAAGCGATTCTAACGGTCCGATCGTTCGTAATGATTTTTTCAAGTATTTGTATTTGATTAGGACTCTAATTCTTTTTGGTATATAAACATAAAGTGACGAGTTTAGATCTTTTAAAACACATTTTAGCCTTCTCAAAAATCAGAATCCTCTCATCTTCTTCATCTTCTTCAACCTCAAAACCCTAGCCCCATTCTACATAGCTTTCAACTCAAGTTTTGTAAAGATTAACCTGATTTTCTCAAGACGCGTCAAGAACGAATCTTTGTCAAATTTTTTAGAGGAATACACATTCAAGATCAGATTTCTAAACCAAATTTTATTCAGGCATGTTCACCCTATTCTTTTCCTTTAGTGTTATGTGTCTTGATTGTAGCCTCCATTAAACTCATGTTTTCTAAAATAAGATATGAATATAAAGATTGAAGAGATAAATTTCGGGGCTGTTTTACATGAAAAAAAAAATTAATGATACCGAATACTTATAACTGTGTATTCTTTGGGTTGTGTCGGTGTAGTCGATTTTGCTATGGGCATGTGCATGTAGAGGAGCCCTTTTAAAAGTAAATTTTGATATTTCATGTGAAAACCCTAGTTTAATTTAATTTCTTGTGTTGGAAAATAAGGATCATGATAGGACTTTCATGTAGCGATTATTCTGAAAATCATAATATTTAGGTGTCTTTGATTTCCACTTTTTAATTTGAATTATTTAAATGGGAATTTAGTATTATTATGAATGTTGTTATAATTTGGAATTGTGTTACTTTATGGAAATATGATAATTTTTCGGGAAGATTGGGTATGGTAGATAATTGGTTTTCACCCTTGTTATAGTACACTTGTTAGGTATGGGACTAGTAAGTGGGCCTTAATTACGATTTATGCTAATTAGGTATGGGACTAGTTAGTGTAAGTCTATGCGGGTTATATAATTGGGGTGGGGGCTGATTTTCTATTTTATACCTTTATTGTGATTACCTAGGATTGATATCTAGGTGGAGTGAAATTTTATAATCATTCTTTGCTTAGGATAGGACGATATTGTGTTTTGGGAACCCTTAGTTGGCACTAAGGGTTATTTTGAGGATTTTCACATCGCTTTTAAGGGTGGGGAAATTAATGTGATTAACGAAAACAAGGAATGTGGAATTTAATATCACAGGACTAAAACGGTTCTTAAAAATTTATTGGCGACATAATGTGTCTAGGGACGACAGTTTGAACGGGTCAGAGGACGAGTTATGTCGTGTCGTGTGTGGAACCTTGTCATATCGCGAGGGTCGCAGGATAAAAACGGGCCAGACGGCGGACTTGACAAGAGGACGGGTGCGTGTGTGGAACCTTGTCATATCGCGAGGGTCGCAGGATAAAAACGGACCAGACGGCGGACTTGACAAGGGGACGGGTTTTGGTAATAATATTCACGGTTAAATTAATTAAATTTAACATTATGGGAAGGTGGGTTAATTAAAATCATATTGGTGTGGCTTTTATGAAAACCTTGCGGGTAATTGTGAATTTATTTATGGTGATTATTAATCTCGTAATTAAAAGATTCTATTGTTATAGTCGATATATATAGCACTATTGTCTGGGTTCAAGGAGCCTATTTGAGGAGAGTAGCCGGTTTACATGCTCGGGGCTTTGGCTCTGACACATGCGTTGACTAATCTTTTTCAGGATTTTTGGGAGTTGCTGCATAGGATTCATTGGAGATCTTTTGGAGGTGCAGCTGGATTTATGTTACTGCTTTAGTAGTTGGATTTTCTCTTTCCATTCAGTCGTTTTATTTATGAGACTATTTTGGAGTTATTGGGCCTTTTTGGTTCCAAATTTGTTTAGAGGATTTCTGTTGGGATTATTTAGATTTTATTTAATCATTATTGGAGATTGGATTTTTTTGGAGTTAGCATGTGATGGATCTTTTATCGCTTAGTTATTTGTGATCATTTGAGATTGAATCAATTGTTTATATTATGGACTGATTTATTTATGTCTCATAATTGTCTCATGCTAAGAATGGTATTTATTTAGTTCACGCCCGGCTTAGTTTTGGTGGCGGCCGACGCCAGAGTTAGGCGGGGTGTGACAATTCAATCACAACATAAAGAAATAATAAATAAAGAAATTTCATAATAATAAGAGATTTTATGTGGTTCAGTTGTGAATGTCTTACGTCCATAGTGGGGGTTGTACCCACTCTTCACTATAATCTCTTTGTTGGTAACAATGGAGATCTTGTGAGAGTAGAGCTTGGTTACCCATTTTACGATGATTACGTTACTTTTTATAATCCAATACAGCATTAGGGTATATGTTCTCATATTATTTGACTTACAATACACCAAAAATAGCAATTTGGCACACCCTGATATTAAAAATTTGGCATTGTTTTAAAGTGTGCCAAATTCTGGCACGATTTAATGACAATTTGGCACACTTTAAAATAGTGCTATATTTTGTCACTATTTTAAAGTGTGCCAAAATTAAGAACACTTGACTACGGTATAAAATACCTTAAAATTTTGGCACACTTTAGTTTCCCTCTTCTCTCTCCTCCCTCATCTTCTCCCCCGCTCCCCCCTCTCTCTCGACCAAAAACCCAAGCCCTACCCCTCTCATTCTCTCTTCTACTGCCGTCGCCCCTATTCCTCCTCGCGTCACCTCCCCCCTTTGACGCAACCTCTCCATTTCCTCTAACCTCAAGTGCAGTAGCAAATCAATGGGTGAAATCGAAGGTGCGCATGGTGAGTTGATGAATGAAGCACAATTGGCAGTTGTAGACGAAGATAAAGAAGCTCATTCATTTGAAGTTGACCCTGTTCAGGTAACTTGATACAAAACTTGGAAATTTAATGGAACTAGGTTATTAGGGTTAACGGGATAGAAGTGAACATGGGAGACTTTTTGTAGATGAATCAAAACTAAAGATGCATTAAATATATTAAAACGTATGTTACCATAAGACAAATCCAGTGGCGCGTGCTAGGAATGAATCCCGTCATGGGCGTGTAATACTTGGGGGGTGGGTAGGGTAGTCAATTGTAATTTCTTTAGGTTCTTGGTGGTTTTATCCCAGTTCAATGTGGTCACCCCATTTGGAATCATTGTATTTGGCATTTACATAAAATCATGTAAAAATTTGTTCGATATTTGTTGTATAATGTTGGCTATAGTATGAAAGGCATTGCGATAATTGTTCAGATGAAAAGTGAGACCAAAGGTAGAGGTAGCGATATCAAAGCAGATTGGGGCTATTGTAGTAAATTAATTTTACATCTCAGCTTGAAAATGTGAAGCAGTGCTGATTGCCAAATGCATTAAACTATCCCATGCTAGAGGAATGTGACTTCAGGAATGACACTGAGAGTTGTTTCTATTAAATAACATTTTTTTCACCTGATGCAATAGTATATTAGAGTTTCTATAATATTTTCTTTTTTTGCAGGTCAATCCTGACCTTGATATGGAGTTGAAGCCTTAAGTACAACCACGACCTTATCAAGAAAAGAGTCTTAGTAAGATGTTTGGAAATGGTAAGGTTAATTTTTTCTTCTTATGTATTAATATCTGTTCAGGTGCATGTGGTTCCTGCTCACATGTTTCGAAAGGTCATCAGCATTAACAAGTCTCACTACAAACTTGGGTTAACTGGTATGCTGTTGATAATGTATAGGGTTATTATTTTTTGGCCTTTGACCCCATTTATTTTGTCACATTCAGTTTGGACCCCATAATTTCCAGTTCTTGGACCCCAAAGCAGTCGTTACTAATCATATTGCATTGCAAAAAAAATTCACAAAGCAATGTGCTAAAGTAAAATGGGTCTAAATTTCAATTAACCCTTATATATGTGTGTGCTCGTGCGCGCGTCCCAACTGTTAGACTTCACCCTTTTGTGCTCAAGTGTGAATATGTTTAAACTGCAGCTACACTTGTAAGAGAGGATGAAAGGATTACAGATTTTCACTTTCTCATTGGTCCCAAATTATACGAGGCAAATTGGTTGGATTTAGTGAAAGGGGAATTTATTACAAATGTACAATGTGCTGAAGTGAGGTGTCTAATGGCGAAGGAGTTCTTCTCTGAATATCTGAAGAGAGAAAATTCTAAGAAGAAGCAGGTCAGTTGGTTGAAAAAGAGATTTTGTTTTCAATATTTTTTTTTGTGTTTTTTCAAAACATCTGCTCAGTTATTTTCTATACAGATTGCTTCCAAGACTAGTAAGTCATTCTGACAAAACTTATATCCTCAAAATTTTAATTTTTGGAATCTTTAACTTACGTCATAGTAAGTGGATGGCCCTTCTATATTGAATCCAAATTTTGTATTTTGAAATGTAATATTATTGATTGTAATACCCCGTATTTTTTTGGCTTTTAAATTTAGGGATTTATTAAATTTAATTGAGATAAATTAATTTAATTTTAATCCAAAAAGTTGTTTTAAATATTTACTAGCGTGACGAGAGTTAGTAATTATTGGAAATTTATTGAATGTTATTGGATGAGTATAGTAATATATGAGATTTATTTTATAAAAAAAAAATTGTCACGTGTGAATAAAATGACAATTATGGAAATTAGGTCGGGACGCGCCTGTGTCGTGTCAGGACTAAATTATTATTATAAAAAGTGAATAAAATATAAGTTGATCGTATGGTCGTTTTGAGTGCGCCAAAGTGTCTTAAAGGGTTGAGATAGTCAAAATAATTACCCGAGGGTTTAGTTTGGGTCTTGGGGTGTTTTTAGGCTTAACTAGTACTCCGGGAGGGCATTTTGGACATTTCGTAATTATGGGTAATTAAACCCACGAATTTTCCAGGGTTATATCAGATGGTAAGTGTTGTCTTCTAGGGTTAGCATAACCAAAAACTAATGACGGCCATTGGAGAGGAAGAGGAGAAGCTTTCCAAGGAGTTCTAGGCCAAGAACTCCTCCGGTTGCACCGCCGTCACCGCCAAATGGTAGATCACGCAACGAGGATATCAACCACAACAAATTCTTCCACAAATTAGAACTTTGAATTTCAGGCAAGTATCTATCTTGCTTTAATCAAGTTAATGCTTCTTTTATATTAGTCTAGGGTTGATTAGAATTAGTGTTCTTGAAAGAAAATATTAATTGGAGACAAAAATTACATGTTGTAGAGGTAAAGATTATATTCTGGAAATCCATTTCACATGTAGAGGTTGAACCACGAATTTCCATGGTGTTAGTGATAGAAAATCTGGAAAAACAATGGATGAAACTAAGTTAAAGAAAAATATTAGGGTTCTTGAGATTTATATAGATTTTACCCTTTTATTTTGTTATAGTTGATGAAAACTCTCATGTTTTACGTAGGATATTGTTTATATGGGTATACAACACATGTAGTATAAGTGGTTGGGAGTTTGGGACTGAAACATGATGATTTGGATGCGTTTGGGGTAAGATTTTCGTAGCTGGGTTTTCTGCAGTTTCGCCATAACTGCTTGATCGATCGATCGACCCCATTTCATCGATCAATCGACCCCTCCTGGAAAAACAACATTTTTTACTCATGTTAGCTTAATCCGATTTTATGCGTAGTAAACCTTGATTAGGGTTGCTAGAACATAATGGAACATAAAAAGGACCAGTAGGGTCAAGATAAACCCCGTTAAGTGGGACTTTAATGTGAAGGGAAATAAAGGGTAAACGGGGAGATATTCATACTTAGAAAATCATACGTGCGTTGATTTAATAATCGAAATGTATAGGAAGTTGGAGTAGAAGGTAAGCGAGGGCCTACTTAAATTGTACTTAGGTAAAGATAATACTTCGAGAGACGAGAAGTGAGTTTAGAATAACTTAATTACGAGAATAAAATGAACGAGTCCGTTATATGAAAAAAATCGAGTAAAATGTGTAATAACGGATACTTATAATTATGGGTCGCGAGAGCACCTAACTTAGTAATGTGGATGTGAATACATATATATATATATATATATATATATATATATATATATATATATATATATATATGATAGTGTGATTGTGCATATACCATTTCTGTGTAAAAATCGTACCCGAGGTACTTGCTATCACGGGGGTTTCCGCGCTGGGACAGTCTTATCTTGATGGGACCTTGATAGGGGATATTGACTTGTACGCTAGAACATAGGATTCCTTGGTACAGGCTATCTGATTGATAGTCAGACTGTCCTAAGAGACGTGAGGGTATGTGCTGACCTCTTAGTGACTTGGAACTATGCTTCGCCTCCATATGTATGTGTTTTATGTTAATGCAGTTCGAGAGTGATTCCGAACTAGCATTTCCCTAAATATGTGTGATACATGGACTTGATAGCAGATTATGCCAGCACCATAGTTCTTATGTGGTGTGCCGTTAGTATATATATATATTATATGAGTGATTGGTATATATATACTTATTTATGGAAACTTTGCATCATAGATTTTTATGTGGGGTGCCGTTTGTATATATATTATATGTGTAACTAATATATATACATATATCTATATGGGAACTTTATATTGTGCGTATGAGTAGTTAAGAAATGAATAAATGTTTCACTTCACTATAAGTATTCGGAAATGTTATAACTATACGGAATTATTCTAAATAACGTAAGAAATCTTGAAGAGATAGATTTTCTAAAGTGAATATCATAACCTTAATTTCACGTGTTAAGACTTATGGAGAATAAGTTAGAGAGATATATGAGATTCATTAGTACGGTAGACATGCACACTATATGAGAGGTGAGAATTCTCAAGAGAGTGTCGCATACTAATATGATTGTTGCATTAGCCCGTAAGCATTTTAAATACTTGCTAAACTATTTTAAAACTGTTTTACAATAAGGCTCTGACCCGTTTGCTGTTACCTCTGGTCTCTTGTGTATATATATGTATTACAGGTGCCCAACCACAGGGGCATCATGCTTAGGATTATTTGGATGGAACGTGTAGTAGCTTTTGTGGGAGTTGCAGGCCATTGCTTTGACGACTTCATTGTCGACTCCACTTCTAGTTCAGTTTTATGCAGTGGGGCATGTGTCGCCCTTTTCCATTATTTAGTTGGCTTTGTCAGAGATTGTAATTCTTTTACTTTTAGTATCTTTACTTCGGGATTTATTACTGTCAGGATGTTTCCCTTTAGTGTTTCAAAGTTGGGATTTGTTATTGATCGTTAAACTCTTGAATGTTCATTTTTATTCTTATACTTAATATGTTACTCTAAAATTTTAATGGTCAAAGGTTTTATAATTGAAATTTAATAAAATGTAAATAAGGTTTTAAATGGTTTTGACACTTAGCTTAATTAATCAGGGTGTTTAAATTTGAAATTTTTTATTTGCGACGGTGATGCTAAGAATGAACCAACTGTTCACCTTGATTTTAATTTAATAAAGTATTGATCGCACGGTATTTAATTAGGCGGGGTGTAATAGGTGGTATCAGAGCATCAGGTTCTAGTGTCCTTTAGGATATGTGCGGCTTATTATGCTTTCAGCGTTGCTTTGTTTGGTATAGAGCCCTATGTTTAGGATTGTCGATTTCTTTGATGATATTTCGTTCTCCTGCTATAACGTATATACATTAGTGAATTCTAATTTTGTTTGGATGTGTGCATGTGCCGAGAGATGACGGATGTCAGAAGAGGACCGTTAAGCGGACATCAGGAGGCAGGGTTCAGTTGACGTTGTAAAATATATTCGAGGATTATGGCCGTAGTCGAGGTCACCCTTATTATGGCATGAGAAGCCAGGACTGTAAAGAAGGCTAGAACGCAGCCTAGGATTTCCAAGTGTTTCTATAGTCGAAAGAGGTGTGAGAGTAGACTCAACCAACATGGTAGGACCGGGAAAAGTCAGACAAAGCATTGTAAAAAAATTGTCAGTGGAAATTCTAGAAAGGAAAAAATTGTGTGTGTTAGATAAGGAGGTAAAGTATCCAGAGGCTTGGACATAGGACGGAGTGTGGCTAACTGAAAGTGAAAATTTGGAGACAAATTTTCTTGAATTGTCGAAATTAGGTTATCATGGTGGGAGTCATCCACTAATTTTAGAAGGGGAATGCTATTCCTATAGAAAAATCTTAAGTACAATTTGACCGCAAGTTCCTTCATCAGATGTTCAGGATGAGAAGTGAATGTTGTTTTGAACTCATCACAGGAGGACCTGACAGAGGCCCATTTGTGAATATGAGTCTAAACCGTTAGCGAATCTTGTATCGAAAGATGTAGATACAAAGGGAGGAAAGAACTCCAAGTGGGAGATCGACTCGTAATAATAGTTGATAACACTTGAAAAGGGAATTCTGCTGGACGTTCGATTCAGGGGTTGACAAGATCGTACTTAGTCAATGAAGATGATAATTCTTCTTGGTGTGGGAAGATAAAAGAATCAAAGAATTTAGTCAAGAATAATACTGAATACAATGGTGGTGGTGTAGCACCACAAAGGGGTGTGGATACACATCAGGGGACCCATTTAAATGATTCGGATAGTTGAATTCTTACCAAGTGATGGTAAATTCAGTAAGGACTATTATAGACAGTGACATGTTCTTTAGGGCCTAAAAGACTAAGGGAATAACCGGGGTAGCCAACAGGAATCGAGTCTACTAAAGTCCGAGAGATGGACAATCCTAACATGGTTAGTAGGACCAGTGATAAGTGGATTATGTGTTGAGGTATTTTTTGGGGAGTGAAATCGCACGCGATAATATTTTTCGAAGTGAGTAAAGGAATAAGAATACGGTTCCTAGTTGTAACAACCCTCACTTTTGATAGTCTATTTTATATTTATTTACTATGTGTAGTAATTAATTATAAAATGATGGATGTTGAGTAAATATTAATTTATTATGAAAAAGGTTAATGTTTACTGAAATGTTGTATGATTACCTGAAGAGTGGGTAAAAATATCCATGTTGTGATTTATTGTGTCATAAGAATTAAATGACATTTTGGTTTAATGAGAAATCGGAACCTAAAATGAGTTATAAAATTTCCAGATGATAATTTGGAGTGTATAGTTAGTCCCGGTAGGTGCGAGACAGTCAAAATAAGTGCCATATTGTATTTTGGCATTTTTGACTGGTTATAGCTTAAATGTGTAGTGCGTACCATTTTATCGCGTATTAGCCACTTAAGTGGGCTTTTCAGATTTAAGCCACGTTTAAGTCCCCAACCCCATTTATTTTCTTCCATTTCTTTTTCTAATTGAGCCCTAGAGAGAGAGAGAGAGAGAGGGAGAAAGGACAAAGAAGAGAACTTTGGAGAAAAGGGAGATTGGAGCTTGGATTGTTGCCTCCACCAAATCAAATCTGAATTTGCAAGATCAAGGCAAGTAACTTACTTGCTATAATGTGATTTAAGTGGATTTATTAGCATGAATTGTTGTGGATTGTTATGATTTAGTTTAGTTAGGGTTTTGTTAAATTATTTGGGTATTAACCCTTAGAAAGTGATTTGGATGATAAATGTTGTTGATGATGGTTCTTAGACATATTGTGGTATATTAGTTCCATTAAATGTTATGGATTTGGTTGTTGGAAGAAGAAATAGGGAGGCTAGGTCTGTTATGGCCGGTCGACCGCGGTTACCAGACCGGTCGACCGGGCCTTCGGAGGAGAGCACACTACTTTCTTTCAAAGGCATGAATTTAAGGGCGCGGTCGACCGCGGTCCCCTACCGGTCGACCGGCTCATCCGAATTGAACTTTCTGCTTTCCTACCAAGGCAAAATTTTGAGACGCGGTCGACCGCGGTCTTGGGACCGGTCGACCGGTCCCCTGTTTTCTCACCTAACTTCCTACTTTTGTCTTTAAACTCTTTTCTTCCCATAGGGACTTAGGACCCTTCTTGAATGAAGTAAACCTTGACTTTTAGAGTCCTAGTGGAGTTGGTTGGTGCCCTAGTGTTGAATGGGTTTCACTTGGGGTTAAGTTCGGGGGAAAGGGTTGTCTTAAGTGATGTTAAGGCATCACTCTCTTTGTGCATCCTAATAGTGGATGGGGGTTAGATGCCCTAACTTGGAGACTTAGGGGCTTATCAAAGTTAGATGAACTTTGAGGATTAATAGGATCATAATGATCATTTGGAGAGTTGTTGGGACTGGTATATTGAGGAATATCAATTAAAATATTCGATGGGAATTAGGTTCGTATAAAATGAACCCAATTGGTTTAAGGATGATAGATTTCTCTATTATGGACCCGAACTATGTAAATTTTGATGGGCTCAAATAAAATGAACTCGGTTGTTTAATTATGCTAGGTTCGAATAAAAAGGACCAAACACATAGTTATTGATAATGGTAACTTGGAAATGAAAATGAGATAAAATATGGTAAATGCTAATTTACTTAAACACACCTCTCTAAATGACATCATAAGGGAAGTTCGCGCGCTTGGTGATGCCCCCTGGCTAGTGAATGCAGGGTGGATATAGTCCTAGGCCATATGCGGGGTTTTGTATATTTTCTGCGCTGGTTAGGGGATTCCGGGTGTGGTCCTGACTTTCCCGCAGGCATATGGCCGCTTCCCGACGTTGCGTTATGATCCTAGGTTGTCTTGTATAGATAGGCCCTGGAAGATGATGGTCATTTAGGGGCGCGCCCAGTGGGGAAACTCGGAGGGGCGGTCTTAGAATCGTTATGTGTTTATGAATAAAAATTTTCTGCATCAAGTGGGACTTGATGGATATATTCCATAAAGAGCATGATACGTGCCATAAAGAGCACGAGAAATGAGATTAATAAGATATGTGCCATAAAGAGCACTTGATATTAATGATATTTCTATTAAGGAACGGAAAGATGTAATGGTAAGATAATTAACTTTAGAAGTTAAAAAATGAAAGGAAATTATACCTTCTTATTGCAAACCAAACATATGGCTTTTAATTCCTATTAAGGAATGTAAGAAGGATATGGAAATTGGATTACTGAGTAAAGGTTTTAAATTTATATTATTTTGCTTTTCTTTCTTTTATGTAAGCATTTCATTTCCATCTCATTTCAAAATTAATTGAAATGTCATTGTCATATTATTCATCCTTATTTATGCATAACTATTCATTTCTATCATGCTTTTATTTCTTCTGGTAATCATATAGAACCCAGCCCTGACCGGTTTACTTTCCTTGTTGCATATATGACTGTATCTGCTCAGGTGCTCCACCGCAAGGACGCCCGTTTTGTTGTTCTTATCCCTTTGCATTTGACGAGCTGTAAGACTTTGCGGGTTATTACAGGACATCGTATTAGCCGCTTTCATTCTTGTTATTCTAGATAAGTTCGGGTCATAACCCGGGCGAGTGGCCCAACTTTGATATTTGATTAATGAATGTCTTACATAGGATATTATAGTGTTGATCGGTGTTCTTTGTAGTTGTGGACCGACAGCTTATTCGGTCCATTTGTTTACTATCGTTTTAGTGGTAATATATATATATATATATATATATATTCTTGTGGAATCACACTTGTTTATCAGATCGGGTTGTTTAAATTTAGTTTTCTTAATTGCTTATTTAAAATTTTACACATATTGGCAACCCGTTTTCTGATATATTGGGTGGTTTTCCCGTATATTCAGATTATTTTGTTGATGCTGAGGATGATATCTGTCCATGATTCCTGTTACGTTTGAGTATCGGGCTGGCCACCCCTTATCTCGGATCCCGGGTTGTCACAGATGGTATCAGAGCCTCAGGTTCTAGAGTCTTTAGGATCTATGTGGATTCACCATGTTCTACCGTAGCGTTCTTTGATATAGAGCCTAAGGTTAGGACTGTGTAGTTGTTTATGTTTGCGATCTTTTGCGGGTTGGATAATATTGTAACACTATTATTTCTTCATCTCGAACGCCACCTCGAGAGGTCGCTCCGAGAGACGTATTAGGGTTGTAGAAGTGGGGGTGTATTCTCCATCGCCTCCATAAGGGATCGTTAACACTACGGATGTAGCAAACGCTGTAGCTCAAATGGTTATCATCGCCTGGACCGCAGTGGCCCACGTAACTCCCAGGGACTCATGAGGTTCAAGCTCCTATAGGACCTTTTTGTGGGAAAAGGGTTTAGGAGTCCTTTCAAGAGGGCAATTCCCCGAAATTCGAGGTAGGTATGGATGTTATTAAAGCCAAAATGGAAACGGGACGTGCAATGCCACCTTCAAATGATAGAATTTAGCGAGGAAAGGAACAAGTCCTTGCCACTTTTAACTTAGTCGGATCTGCGTTATACTGGTGGGAAAGAATAACCGCATCAGAGCAGAGAGACATAATGACGATCACTGAGTCCTGGTCTTTGTTTGATTGTGAGTACGTTCCTCCCGCAGTTCTTAGGGAGATGAGAAAGAAGCTCCAGGGTGTTATGCATGGAGAGAGACCTGTGGTGGAATATGTAGAGGAGTTTACACGGTTGGTGAGTTTTATCACGGATGAGGCGACTCCGGAAGATAGGAAGATCTCAAAGATTATGGGAGGTCTAAACTAAAGAATCCGACAATAATTGCTGGGTTATCCAACCTCATAAACTTTTGGTGAGGGTATGAATGTAGTCTCATCCCATTGCCATGAGCATTAGCTATATACACCGGGTAGCAAGAAAGCTACTGTCGTGGGGTAAGCAGAAAGAGAGGGGACCTCGATAAGGGGCTTCATCTAAAAGACAACGTTTGGAAGGTTTATTGCGGGTGGCAATGACGTTAGGCACGGTAAGGATACTTCACACTTAGGGGTCGGGATGGTTATGGAGGTTAGGACCATCTGGGCCAAAGTGTTTCCCAGTTTAGAAAGGGGTCGAGGTCGAGAGGACATGAAGGGACGGTGCTTCCTAGATGGAGAGACGGGTCACTACTATTTGGAATGCCCTCGGTTGTTTGGGGGTCAGTTGCTAGGGCTCCGCAACAGCCGCGTGTTCAGTTCCTACCTCAGGTACCTGATCCGGTTGTTCCTATGCAGCAGGGACAACTACTGTATGGAAGAGTTTGTTAAATTCGGGAGGTTATACTCCCTCTAGCTTCGTTAGCATTGCCTACTATTATGGGTAAGTTTTATTTCGTAGGTACTTGAGTTACGTGTTATTCGATGCGGGTGTTACGCGCTCAATTGTTTTATAAGTTCTTCTCAGACTACAGATTTGATAAAATCTGCTGAGAGTATTTTTACTAGTGTTGAGTTTTCTACGAGTGATGGTTCGCTCAATTTCTTGTTTGTATATACATAAGGATGTATTATGGTACTTTGTGCTTTAAGGCCAATTTACTCGTCCTTGACATGGTCGGGTATGATGTTATTGTTATGCTTTCTCTCCACGACCGACAAAGTCGAGTAGTAGCGTATAGGAGGGGTTCCTTGTTTGGATTCCGCTTTTGCGGGACGCTCCACGCGTGAACCTCGACGACGTTGGAAGGGGAGAGATGTTGTTCTTACTTCTTTTAGTCGATTTTATTTTATTTTGTTTTACTTTTTTTTCTTTTATTTTGTTGGTTGTAAGGTTTTGCTGAGAATCACGTAGAAGAGTGATTAATGGCTATTAAAGTGAAATTAGAAGCACTGTATACAGTTCTCTCCTCTAAACGATGCGAGGGAGACTGGGTTGCGAAGTTGGATTTAAACTTCGGGTTATGCCTTGATAAGAAGGCTATCTAAAATGATATATATGTATAAGGCTTTATGAAAAGTGAATACTTTATTTATAAAATCTTTAGTCATTTGATTGGTAATGTATATAGGTAGAATCTTTTCGGTCCCGAACATGTGTCTTAGACCTGTATATCTTGATGACCGTCAACGCGAGGTAGTAGTGTAACGGGAGGGTTCATTGTTTGGATTTCGCTTCGGTGAGACGTCCAACGCACGAAACCGAGCAAATGTCGGGAGTTGAGAAAGGTCTTGGGCACTAGGGATATACTTAGTATTAAACGTATACGACTTAGATAGGATACAGTATACGTAGGTAGACTTTAGGATTGTTTGGATGTAAGGCCTTTGGTATGTGACTTTAGTTTAGGAGGGATGTCGGGAGTTGACCACGAACAGATTGTGTGTTAGCTCCATAAGGGATTGATTTCCTAGTAACGAGAAGTAGGAGATTTCGAGAAGTTTTCTTGGTTGGGACAAAGGAGATGAGGCCACTTGTAGTTAGAATTTTAAGATGGCGCCTAGCTTTCGGAGAGAGATAGGTGAATTGACTTTCACTTCTGAGCCCATGTAGTTAAGCTCGAGGGTGGATTCAATGGACAAGCCTCTGCCAGGATGGGGAGCGATAATGCTGGAGCATAGACATATTGTTTATGCACCTCATAAGTCTAAACTTGTTGGAAGTATTATCCCATGCTTGAATTAAAATTCATAGTGGGGTGATCGCCGTATAGGAAGGGAGATGCTACTTCTTGGGCAGAATTTAGTCTTTCGTGCGAGCAACACTTTATTTCAAGATGTCGTAGGAGAGACAGGGGTGGTTAAGACCACATGCACAAGTTATTAATTAGGGAAACAGAACTCTGATCTTAGGATCGTGAGAGTGGGGTGCGTTTCCATAAGAGAATTTGTGTCTCAGATGAAAAGGACTTGAGAAAAGTAAATATGGTGGAATCTCATGGTTCTAAGTTTACGGTTCAGTCGGGTAACGAGGAAATGTGTCAAGATATGCGCCGCTAATAGTAGTGGTCGGGCATGGATAGGTTGTTGGACTGCATGGGGTGCCCTTGATTTTAGTTTCCGACTGAATAGAATGTCCTTTTCCCATTTGTGGAAAGTTTCCAAGCCATGGGAATCAAATTATGGTTAAGTAATTCTTATCATTTTTCCACAGCTGGCCAGTCAGAAGGGGTAAACCATGTTGGGGCATATACTCCTTATGTGCGTGATTGATTTCAAGTATAGTCTGGAACGGTGTCTTCCACTAGTCGAATTCGATTATTATAATTTATATCGATTCACTATTGGGATGGTGACTTATAAAGCCTTGTATCGTGGGCCTTGGGGATCTCCCACTTGTTGGTTAGAGGTGTGAGACGATAAGTCTCTCGGACCTGGACAAATCTGAGGTACTTCTTCAAAAATTGAGCTCATTCGGAATCGCATTTGTATAATTAAGATCGACGAAAGAGTTATGTCAATGTGGAGATTGAGGTCGATAGACCAAGTGTTGATGCGAGTATCGCCTATAAATGGCATTAAGCATTTGGAGTAAAAGGAAAACTTGCACCGCGTTACGTTAGACCTTTCCTATAAAATGTTAAGGTGGGTCCGGTAACCCAATAACTTGCTCTACTAGAATATTTGCAGCAAGTTCATGACGTGATCCATATCTCTTCTGTAAGGTAGTATGAGGGATGTGATGGTGCCTTTAGGCACACTTCTTTCGAAGTTTGTGGGATGCAACTTGCCATTCCTTATGAGGAGTAGTCGGTTGCTATATCAGAGCGTAGTGACCTGCGATAATGATCTCAGGTAGTACCTTTAGTAAGGCCGCGGGGTAGTCACCTTGGTGTCAAGGAATCGACATGGGATCGCGAGGATGACATGCGTGAAAAGTATCCGCATTTCTTCTTATGAGGTATGCCTGAATTTTGGGGGCAAAATTCTCCCCTAAGGGGGGGAGTGTGTAACAACCCTCACTTTTGATCGTCGGTTTTATATTTATTTACTATGTGTAGTAATTAATTATAAAATGATGGATGTTGAGTAAATATTAATTTATTATGAAAAAGGTTAATGTTTACTGAAATGTTGTATGATTACCTGATGAGTGGGTAAAAATATCCATGTTGTGATTTATTGTGTCATAAGAATTAAATGACATTTTGGTTTAATGAGAAACCAGAACATAAAATGAGTTATAAAATTTCCAGATGATAATTTGGAATGTGTAGTTAGTCCCGGTAGGTGCGAGACAGTCAAAATAAGTGCCATATTGTATTTTGGCATTTCGGGCATTTTTGACTGGTTATAGCTTAAATGTGTAGTGCGTACCATTTTATCGAGTATTAGCCACTTAAGTGGGCTTTTCAGATTTAAGCCACGTTTAAGTCCCCAACCCCATTTCTTTTCTTCCATTTCTTTTTCTAATTGAGCCCTAGAGAGAGAGAGAGAGAGGGAGAAAGGAGAAAGAAGAGAACTTTGGAGAAAAGGGAGATTGGAGCTTGGATTGTTGCCTCCACCAAATCAAATCTGAATTTGCAAGATCAAGGCAAGTAACTTACTTGCTATAATGTGATTTAAGTGGATTTATTAGCATGAATTGTTGTGGATTGTTATGATTTAGTTTAGTTAGGGTTTTGTTAAATTATTTGGGTATTAACCCTTAGAAAGTGATTTGGATGATAAATGTTGTTGATGATGGTTCTTAGACATATTGTGGTATATTAGTTCCATTAAATGTTATGGATTTGGTTGTTGGAAGAAGAAATAGGGAGGCTAGGTCTGTTATGGCCGGTCGACCGGGCCTTCGGAGGAGAGCACACTACTTTCTTTCAAAGGCATGAATTTAAGGGCGCAGTCGACCGCGGTCCCCTACCGGTCGACCGGCTCATCCGAATTGAACTTTCTGCTTTCCTACCAAGGCAAAATTTTGAGACGCGATCGACCGCGGTCTTGGGACCGGTCGACCGGTCCCCTGTTTTCTCACCTAACTTCCTACTTTTGTCTTTAAACTCTTTTCTTCCCATAGGGACTTAGGACCCTTCTTGAATGAAGTAAACCTTGACTTTTAGAGTCCTAGTGGAGTTGGTTGGTGCCCTAGTGTTGAATGGGTTTCACTTGGGGTTAAGTTCGGGGGAAAGGCTTGTCTTAAGTGATGTTGAGGCATCACTCTCTTTGTGCATCCTAATAGTGGATGGGGGTTAGATGCCCTAACTTGGAGACTTAGGGGCTTATCAAAGTTAGATGAACTTTGAGGATTAATAGGATCATAATGATCATTTGGAGAGTTGTTGGGACTGGTATATTGAGGAATATCAATTAAAATATTCGATGGGAATTAGGTTCGTATAAAATGAACCCAATTGGTTTAAGGATGATAGATTTCTCTATTATGGACCCGAACTATGTAAATTTTGATGGGCTCAAATAAAATGAACTCGGTTGTTTAATTATGCTAGGTTCGAATAAAAAGGACCAAACACATAGTTATTGATAATGAAAACTTGGAAATGAAAATGAGATAAAATATGGTAAATGCTAATTTACTTAAACACACCTCTCTAAATGACATCATAAGGGAAGTTCGCGCGCTTGGTGATGCCCCCTGGCTAGTGAATGCAGGGTGGATATAGTCCTAGGCCATATGCGGGGTTTTGTATATTTTCTGCGCTGGTTAGGGGATTCCGGGTGTGGTCCTGACTTTCCCGCAGGCATATGGCCGCTTCCCGACGTTGCGTTATGATCCGAGGTTGTCTTGTATAGATAGGCCCTGGAAGATGATGGTCATTTAGGGGCGCACCCAGTGGGGAAACTCGGAGGGGCGGTCTTAGAATCGTTATGTGTTTATGAATAAATTTTTTTTGCATCAAGTGGGACTTGATGGATATATGCCATAAAGAGCACGTGAAATGAGATTAATAAGATATGTGCCATAAAGAGCACTTGATATTAATGATATTTCTATTAAGGAACGGAAAGATGTAATGGTAAGATAATTAACTTTAAAAGTTAAAAAATGAAAGGAAATTATACCTTCTTATTGCAAACCAAACATATGGCTTTTAATTCCTATTAAGGAATGTAAGAAGGATATGGAAATTGGATTACTGAGTAAAGGTTTTAAATTTATATTATTTTGCTTTTATTTCTTTTATGTAAGCATTTAATTTCCATCTCATTTCAAAATTAATTGAAATGTCATTGTCATATTATTCATCCTTATTTATGCATAACTGTTCATTTCTATCATGCTTTTATTTCTTCTGGTAATCATATAGAACCCAGCCCTGACCGGTTTACTTTCCTTGTTGCATATATGACTGTATCTGCTCAGGTGCTCCACCGCAAGGACGCCCGTTTTATTGTTCTTATCCCTTTGCATTTGACGAGCTGTAAGACTTTGCGGGTTATTACAGGACATCGTATTAGCCGCTTTCATTCTTGTTATTCTAGATAAGTTCGGGTCATAACTCGGACGAGTGGCCCAACTTTGATATTTGATTAATGAATGTCTTACATAGGATATTATAGTGTTGATCGGTGTTCTTTGTAGCTGTGGACCGACAGCTTATTCGGTCCATTTGTTTACTATCGTTTTAGTGGTAATATATATTCTTGTGGAATCACACTTGTTTATCAGATCGGGTTGTTTAAATTTAGTTTTCTTAATTGCTTATTTAAAATTTTACACATATTGGCAACCCGTTTTCTGATATATTGGGTGGTTTTCCCGTATATTCAGATTATTTTGTTGATGCTGAGGATGATATCTGTCCATGATTCCTGTTACGTTTGAGTATCAGGCTGGTCACCCCTTATCTCGGATCCCGGGTTGTCACACTAGTAAAAGACAATGATTAAAGTAGTTTTTTTTGGGCAGAAGTGTTACGTTCGAAAACCATTTGTGCAGTCAAGACGATTGGCATGGTGGAAGTATATGTTGTATCCTCAGAGGATGAGGCGTGTTTAAGTGACACGAGCGAGTCACTATATTT
This sequence comes from Sambucus nigra, assembly GCA_949130495.1. NCBI lineage: Eukaryota > Viridiplantae > Streptophyta > Magnoliopsida > Dipsacales > Adoxaceae > Sambucus > Sambucus nigra. The sequence continues at coordinate 221,255,527 of OX422221.1, read as the reverse complement.
TGTTCATTGCTAGATTAGCACGTGAGACGAGTTTAATGCGTATAATTATAAACGTTATTATTATGTGAATATTTTCCCCTAGTATAGCGGGATTTTTCTTTAGTGCTATCCGCGGAGGATGAATGAGTATATTAACAGTGTTATGTACTTTATTGAGGTTACTCATTGTAGTGATGCGATATGCGAGTATGATATTATCTTTTTATAACGTTATAGAAATGGTTAGTACGATAGTGGGCAATTCTTGCAAAGCTATCGGAGTGGTTGCATTAGTGCTGCATGTTTTTGTTCTGGTGAGGCTTCACCTGCAAGAAGGTCGAACTCTCACTTATATTATCTATCCTAGAGACTTTGGAGGGGATAGTGGGCTCGAGATATTCGATACCGATGTATGTATGGACTTTGTCATTATGATTCAGTATGTATCGGGTTTACTGTTGAGCAAAAAGATTTAACTCAGTATTATGTTTGGCACTCAGGACTTGGTGGTAGGAAGAGTGCATTGTTATATCTATCCTCTAGAGATTTGGGAGTTAAGAGTTATACCCCTATTATTAGGGAAAGGGATTTTGAAAATTCCAATTGTATGTATTCGAGGTTATTGAATGCAATTACCACCAACCAATACTGAACGATAGTGCAATTGGTGAAATGTTCTTTGTTAATGTAATTACGGGAGAAAATGTAACTTTTCTGTCAAGAGACGGAATAAAGGGGTACATGCTATGGACGAAGGACCTAACGTATTTCGATAACCGATAATGCTAGGTAGTAGTGTATTGGGGGGGTTCCTTGTTTGGATTTCTCTTTGCGAGACATCCCACGCATGAAAGTTAGCGTAAGGTTGGAATTAGGGAGATGTTTGGTCATTGGTCCGTGAGATCGGTACCTCGATCGTACTAGGGTAGGTAATTATATCTATATGTTAGAAGTTGAATCATGATTTAAGGCCAGTGGAGCCGGTTATGAGGTAAGAAAGCATTGAAAGTTATCCCCACGAGTTGAGGGGTGGAACGATGATAAGGAGGATTTAAAAATTTCAATTTCGAGGGTGATTGAGAGTATCCAAGTGTTGTAACCGCGTTCAGAACACAAGGTAAATAAAGAGTTGGGATGATTTTTAGCGTGGATTATCTGGAAATAATTTTTATTATACAAAGGAGATGACTTGTATTTATTTTGATGAATAGAGCGTTAGTGATTTATTTTGGTTGTTGTACCTATTTGGGAAAATTGTTGTACTTATCTGAAGAAGTTTGAGATTTGTTGTTCCTCTTTTGTTGTCATGGAATTTGAATGCCCTATTCCTTATATATTGTTGGATCTAATTAGTTCTACAGATGATTAGCGCGCCGTTCGCTCTCCCAGGGCGGTCGGGGTGTTACAAAATGTGGGCATCTTGGTTAGCTGATGTTAAAAGTCGTCCGAGTTGAAAGGACGTGGTAATAGACGTGTGAAATATATGTTTGTGCTACTAACAAAATGAAGTGGAAGTGATAGAGTGGATTAAACGTCACATGAGGGGCGATAATCCATACATAAGTGTGCAACTGGAATAGCCCACCCTAATTTGATAGGAAGGCTGTGGGAAGCCATTTAAGCAGGGGTATTCCTTGAATAGAGTAGAATTTAATTATTATGAAGAACACTCAGAGCGGAGTTGTTATTAGTCAAGTGTGAGAGCGACTTGCGCATACAAAGAGTGATGATGTTAGTATGGTATAAAAGATCCAGAAGTGCGCATCGTGGAGAAAAGAGCACGGGTGGGAACTTTCGGCATACACTAAGGAAGGAAGGGGAGTATTACGTGTCACTTAATGTGAGACATTTCAAGGAAAAATCGATGTTTAGCGGGACGTAGTGAGTAGTCTCTACATGCACCACCCGTAGGTAGGGTTCGATTGGAAGAGGAGAATGAACCAGAGAATTTTGTGTTTATCAACAATTCCTGTAATTGGAAGAGGTCGGTAAATTTCTTGGATGGGTTACCATCCTCAAAACAAGGTCAAGGGTTCATCCGAACATGTGAATTAAGTCGCCCAAGAAGGAAGTGATTGATATTCATTTGGGGTGGTTTACAATATTAACTAGTGTGCCCCATACTTCCTTTGAAAGGAAGGATCGCGCCAGTACATGGTCCGGTACAATATTAATTTCTGAATCGGGATGAGATTTGTGAATCCCACCTTTGATATGGGATTTCAGGAACCAGCGGAGGTAAGGTTTCGTTTCGAGTAGGATGTATCACCCTTAGCCAGGGAATAGGCGCACGGTGATTAAAGATTAGTGGAGCCACGTGAAGGAAATTTTGGAATCTTGGTACGGTAATTTCAGGAGTGGTCTGTAAAAGCACTCGTATCTGTTTGTCGCGTACGAGGTGCTTATTAAGGTTTTGGTGTGGAAGAACCTTGACGATTCTCCTTCCGTATGTTTAGAGGTGAGTGGATAATTAGAATTTTGGATCGGTCGAGAATAATTCGATAACTATGGTGGAATTCCATGACTGTTTTAGGCGAAACAAGAGTGGTAAAATGTTCATATGTTTTTTCTCAGAATGGGAGTTTTATATATAAATAAATCCCAGTAGTTGTCATGTAGCAAGGTGCGGCCTCCCAATGATAGTGAGATAATGGAAATTTATAATGTATAGGCGTGACCTATGCGAATGTTGTCGGTTAGGATCACCATGTGAAGTGTCTCTAATGAGAATGTTAATCAAGCTTGCTGTGAGGCAGGGGCTATAGTGATTAAGCGCCCAACTATGTAGATAGTTTGCGTACTGAAAAGATATCCAGAATAGTTCTACCAGGTAGGCCTTATTTTCTGAATTTTGGGACGAAATTTCTGTTATTAGGGGGAAGTATGTAATACCCCATATTTTTATGGCTTTTAAATTTAGGGATTTATTAAATTTAATTGAGATAAATTAATTTAATTTTAATCCGAAAAGTTGTTTTAAAAATTTACTAGCGTGACAAGAGTTAGTAATTATTGAAAATTTGTTGAATGTTACTGGATGAGTATAGTAATATATGAGATTTATTTTATAAAAAAAATTGTCACATGTGAATAAAATGACAATTGTTGAAATTAAGTCAGGACGCGCCTGTGTCGTGTCAGGACTAAATTATTATTATAAAAAGTGAATAAATTATAAGTTGCTCGTATGGTCGTTTTGAGTGAGACAAAGTGTCCGAAAGGGTCGAGATAGTAAAAATAATGTACCCGGGGGTTTAGTTTGGGTTTCGGGGCTTTTAGGCTTAATTAGTACCCCAGGAGGGAATTTTGGACATTGCGTAATTATGGGTAATTAAACCCACGAATTTGCAATGATTATATCAGATGGTAAGTGTTGTCTTCTAGGGTTAGCATAACCTAAAACTAATGACGGCCATTGGAGAGGAAGAGGAGAAGCTTTCTAAGGAGTTCTAGACCAAGAACTCCTCCGGTTGCACCGCCGTCACCGCTAAATGGTAGATCGCGCAACGAGGATCTCAACCACACCAAATTCTTCCACAAATTAGAACTTTGAATTTCAGGAAAGTATCTATCTTGCTTTAGTCAAATTAATGATTCTTTTATATTAGTCTAGGGTTGATTAGAATTAGTGTTCTTAAAAGAAAACATTAATTGGAGACAAAAATTACATGTTGTAGAGGTAAAGATTATATTCTGGAAATCCATTTCACATGTAGAGGTTGAACCATGAATTTCCATGGTGTTAGTGATAGAAAATCTGGAAAAACAATGGAAGAAAATAAGTTAAAGAAAAATATTAGGGTTCTTGAGATTTATATAGATTTTACCCTTTTATTTTGTTATAGTTGATGAAAACTCGCATGTTTTACGTAGGATATTGTTTATATGGGTATACAACACATGTAGTATAAGTGGTTGGGAGTTTGGGACTGAAACATGATGATTTGGATGAGTTTGGGGTAAGATTTTCGTAGCTGGGTTTTCTGCAGTTTCTCCACAACTGTTTGATCGATCGATCGAGCCCAGAGCATCGATCGATCGACCCCATTTCATCGATCGATTGACCCCTCCTGGAAAAACTGCATCTTTTGCTCGTGTTAGCTTAATCCGATTTTATGCCTAGTAAACCTTGATTAGGGTTGCTAGAACATAATGGAACATAAAAAGGACCAGTAGGGTCAAGATAAACCCCGTTAAGTGGGAGTTTAATGTGAAGGGAAATAAAGGGTAAACGGGGAGATATTCATACTTAGAAAATCATACGTGCATTGATTCAATAATTGAAATGTCTAGGAAGTTGGAGTAGAAGGTAAGTGAGGGCCTACTGAAATTGTACTTAGGTAAAGATGATACTTCGAGAAATGAGAAGTGAGTTTAGAATAACTTAATTACGAGAATAAAATGAACGAGTCCGTTATACGAAAAAAATCGAGTAAAATTTGTAATAACGGATACTTATAATTATGGGTCGCGAGAGCACCTAACTTAGTAATGTGGATGTGAATACATATATATATATATATATATATATATATATATGACGGTGTGATTGTGCATATACCATTTCTGTGTAAAAATCGTACCCGAGCTACTTGCTATCACGGGGGTTTCTGCGCTGGGACAGTCTTATCTTGATGGGACCTTTATAGGGGATATTGACTTGTACCCTAGAACATAGGATTCCTTGGTACAGGCTATCTGATTGATAGTTAGACGGTCCTAAGAGACGTGAGGGTATGTGCTGACCTCTTAGTGACTTGGAACTAGGCTTCGCCTCCATATGTATGTGTTTTATGTTAATGCAGTTCGAGAGTGATTCCGAACTAGCATTTCCCTAAATATGTGTGATACAGGGACTTGATAGAAGAGTATGCCAACACCATAGTTCTTATGTGGTGTACCATTAGTATATATATATATATATATATATATATATATTATATGAGTGATTGGTATATATATACTTATTTATGGAAACTTTGCACCATAGATTTTTATGTGGGGTGCCGTTTGTATATATATTATATGTGTAACTAATATATATACGTATATCTATATGGGAACTTTATACTGTGCGTATAAGTTGTTAAGAAATGAATAAATGTTTCACTTCACTATAAGTATTCAGAAATGTTATAACTATACGGAATTATTCTAAATAATGTAAGAAATCTTGAAGAGATAGATTTTCTAAAGTGAATATCATAACCTTAATTTCACGTGTTAAGACTTATGGAGAATAAGTTAGAGAGATATATGAGATTCATTAGTACGGTAGACATGCACACTAGATGAGAGGTGAGAATTCTTAAGAGAGTGTCGCATACTAATATGATTGTTGCATTTGCCCATAAGCATTTTAAATACTTGCTAAACTATTTTAAAATTATTTTACAATCAGGCTCTGACCCGTTTGCTGTTACCTCTGGTCTCTTGTGTGTATATATAAAAATGTATTACAGGTGCCCAACAATAGGGGCGTCATGCTTAGGATTCTTTGGATGGAACGTGTTGTGGCTATTATGGGAGTCACAGGCCATTGCTTAGACGACTTCATTGTTGACTCCACTTCTAGTTCAGTTTTATCCAGTGGGGCATGTGTCGCCCTTTTCCATTACTTAGTTGGTTTTGTCAGAGATTATAATTCTTTTACTTTCAGTATCTTTACTTCGGGATTTATTACTGTCATGATGTTTCCCTTTAGTGTTTTAAAGATGGGATTTGTTATTGATGGTTAAACTCTTGAATGTTCATTTTTATTTTTATACTTAATGTGTGACTCTTAAAATGTTAATGGTCAAAGGTTTTATAATTGGAATTTAATAAAATGGACATAAGGTTTTAAATGGTTTTGACACTTAGCTTAATTAATCAGGGTTTTTAAATTTGAAAATTTTAATTTGCGACGGTGATGCTAAGAATGAACCAACTGTTCACCTTGATTTTAATTTAATAAATGATTGATCGCCTAGTATTTAATTAGGCGGGGTGTCACATTGATCTTAGCGATCAGTAAACAGAAAAGAAATTATGAATTTGACTGTATGTTTAAAATCTCTTGGTTTGCTGTTTGACATTTGGAGAAGTGTTTTACATCTAGTTATAGTACTCCCTCCTCCCTCTCTCTCTCTCTCTGATGTGAATATACAAATATCTCTATACTCTCATTAAAATTGACTTGAATACAATGGTTGGTCAATGTCCTTATTTGTAATAAAAACTAGCTAGAGACCTAAATCTTACAAATAACTAATAGATAAACCTATTACTAATGATTCCAATTAAGAGTTCAAAATTAAACTAATTACCTATGGAAAACTAATAGATAATAACATATTAACAAAATGAAAAGAAGTCAGTCTCTTTTCTCGTCTCTGGGGTGAAGAGCCTCCAAGGGGGAGCCCCCATATCCATCTCTCTCTCTCTCTCTCTCTCTCTCTCTCATGTATGTGGGTGGACGACATGTTATTAATTTTATTTTTATTGGTTTCTTATTAGTAAATAAATGAACATTTCTTTAGAATATTCTAGAGTAGGCTAGATGAGTTATGAATGGTGATGTCATAGCTTTGAACCGCCATGCCTATGAAATAACCCATGGCATCATACATAGCTTAAAAATAATCCCTTAAAGGGTGAAAATCCAAACCAACCCCCAAACGGCCCCGTAAGAGGCACGAACACCTCGTACGGGACCAATGTAACTTGTACAAACTGACTGCGTAGTCGCGAGTCTCCCGGTTTGAGAATATGATGATAATTTCAAAATAGATAGATTGGGCTTAAAAACAAGCCGTTTGAAGGTGAAAACCCAAACCAATCCCCAAATGGCCCCGTAAAAAGGCAAGAACACCTCGCACAGGACTAATGTAAGTTGTACGAACAGATAGCATAGTCACGGGCCTCTCGATTTAAGAATATGACGATAATTTTAAAATATATCGATTAAGCTTAAAAACAAGCCCTTAAAGGGTGAAAACCCGAACCAACCACCAAACGGCACCGTAAGAGGCACGAAAACCTCGCACAGGACCAATGTAACTTATACGAATAGACCAAGTAGTACCGGGTCTCCCGGTTTTAGAATATGATGATAATTTCAAAATACATAGATTAGGCTTGAAAATAACCTGTCTGAGGGTGAAAACCCAAACTAGCCCTATAATGGCCCCCTAAGAGGCATGAACACCTCGCACGGGACCAATGTAAATTGTCCAAACTAACAGCGTAGTCACGGGCCTCTCGGTTTGAGAATATGATGATAATTTGAAAATATATCGATTAAGCTTAAAAACAGGCCCTTAAAGGGTGAAAATGCAAACCAACCCCAAAACGGCCCCATAAGAGGCACGAACAGCTCGCACGGGACCAACGTAATTTGTACCAACTGACTGCGTAGTCACGGGCCCCCCGATTTGAGAATATGATGATAATTTCAAAATACGTAGATTAGGCATGAAAATGACCCGTTTGAGGCTGAAAACCCAAACAAGAGACCTAACGGTCCCCAAAGAGGCACGAAGACCTCGCACGGGACCCTTGTAAGTTGTACAAACTGAAAGCGTAGTCACGGGCCTCTCGATTTGAGCATATGATGATAGTTTGAAAATATATCAATTAAATTAAAAATAAGCCCTTAAAGGGTGAAAACCCAAACCAGCCCCCAAATGGCCCGGTAAGTGGCACGAGCACCTCACACGGGACCAATGTAACTTGTACAAGCTGATCGCGTAGTCATGGGTCTCCCAGTTTGAGAATATAATGATAAATTCAAAATACGTAGATTAGGCTTAAAAATAAGCTGTTTGAGGGTGAAAACCCAAATGGCCCCCAAATGGCCCTGTAAGAAGCACGAACACCTCGCACGGGACCAATGTAAGTTGTACGAACTGACAGCGTAGTCATGGGCCTCTCGGTTTGAGAATATGATGATAATTTGAAAATATATCGATTAAGCTTAAAAATAAGCCCTTAAAGGGTGAAAACCCAAACTAGCCCACAAATGGCCCCGTAAGAGGTACGAACACCTCGCACGGGACCAATGTAACTTGTACAAACTGATCGCATAGTCACGGGTCTCCCGATTTGAGAATATGATGATAATTTAAAAATACATAGATTAGGGTTAAAAACAAGCTATTTGAGGGTGAAAACTCAAACCAGACCCCAAATGGCCCCATAAGAGGCATGAACACCTCGCACATGACAAATATAAGATGTAGGAGCTGACAACGTAGTCACAGGCCTCTCAATTTGAGAATATGACAATAATTTCAAAATATTTCTATTAAGCTTAAAAATAAGCCCTTAAAGGGTGAAAACCCAAACCAACCCCCAAACGGCCCTGTAAGAGGCACGAACACCTCGTACGAGACTAATGTAAGTTGTATGAACTGACCGCATAGTCATAGGTCTCCAGATTTGAGAATATGAGGATAATTTCAAAATATGTAGATTATGCTTGAAAATAATTCGTTTGAGGGTGAAAACCCAAACCAGCACCCAAACGGCCCCGTAAGAGGCACGAACACCTTGCATGGGACCAATGTAGCTTGTATCAAATGACCGCGTAGTCACGGGTCTCTCGGTTTGAGAATATGATGATAATTTCAAAATACATAGATTATGCTTAAAAACAAGCTATTTGAGGGTGAAAACCCAAACCAGCCCCCTAACGACCCCCTAAGAGGCATGAACACCTCGCATGGGACCAATGTAAGTTGTACAAACTAGCAGCATAGTCACGGGCCTCTCGATTTGAGAATATGATGATAATTTGAAAATATATCAATTAAGCTTAAAAATAAGCCCTTAAAGGGTGAAAAACCAAACCAGCCCCTAATCGGCCCCGTAAGAGGCACGGACACCTCGCACGGGACCAATATAACTTGTACAAACTGACCGCGTAGTCACGGGTCTCCTAATTTGAGAATATGAGGATAATTTCAAAATACGTATATTAGGCTTAAAAATAAGATATTTGAGGGTGAAAACCCAAACCATCCGCCAAATGGCCCTGTAAGAGGCACGAACACAGGACTAATGTAAGTTGTACGAACTGACATCATAGTCATGGGCTTCTCGGTTTGAGAATATGATGATAATCTGAAAATATATCGATTAAGCTTAAAAACATGCCCTTAAAGGGTGAAAACCCAAACCAGCCCATAAACGGCCCCGTAAGAGGCACGAACACCTCGCACGAGACCAATGTAAGTTGTATGAACTGACCACGTAGTCACGGATCTCCTGGTTTGAGAATATGATGATAATTTCAAAATACGTAGATTATGAGTGAAAACAATCCGTTTGAGGGTGAAAACCCAAACCATACCCTAAACGGACCCGTAAGAGGCACGAACACCTCACAAGGGACCAATGTAACTTATACAACCTGACCACGTAGTCATGGGTCTCCCGATTTGAGAATATGATGATAATTTCAAAATACGTAGATTAGGCTTGAAAATAACCCGTTTGAGGGTGAAAACCCAAACCAGCCCCCTAACGGCCCCCTAAGAGGCACGAATACCTCGCACGGGACCGATGTAAGTTGTACAAACTGACAGCATAGTCATGGGCCTCTTGGTTTGAGAATATGACGATAATTTGAAAATATATCGATTAAGCTTAAAAATAAGCCCTTAAAGGGTGAAAACCCAAACAAGCCCCCAATCGGCCTCGTAAGAGGCACGAACACCTCGCACGGGACCAATGTAACTTGTACAAAATGACCGCGTAGTCACGGGTCTCCCAGTTTGAGAATATGACAATAATTTCAAAATACGTAGATTAGGCATAAAAATAAGCCGTTTGAGGGTTAAAACCCAAACCAGCCCCCAAATGGCCCCGTAAGAGGCACGAACACCTCGCACGGGACTAATATAACTTGCACCAACTAACCGCGTAGTCAAGGGTCTCCCGATTTGAAAATATGATGATAATTTCCAAATACGCAGATTATGCTTGAAAACAAACCGTTTGAGGGTGAAACCCCAAACCAGTCACTAAACGACCCCGTAAGAGGCACGAACAACTCGCACGAGATCAATGTAACTTGCACAAACTGACCGCGTAGTCATGGGTCTTCTAGTTTGAGAATATGACGATAATTTCAAAATACATAGATTGGGCTTGAAAACATCCCGTTTGAGGGTAAAAATCCAAACCAGCCCCTAACGCCCCCCTAAGAGGCACGAACACCTCGCACGGGACCAATGTAAGTTGTACGAACTGACAACGTAGTCACGGGCCTCTCAATTTGAGAATATGATGATAATTTGAAAATATATCGGTTAAGCTTAAAAACAGTCCCTTAAAGGGTGAAAACCCAAACTAGCCCCCAAACGGCCCTGTAAGAGGCACGAACACCTCACACGAGACCAATGTAACTTGTACAAACTGACCGTGTAGTCACGGGTCTCTCGATTTGAGAATATGATGATAATTTCAAAATACGTAGATTACGCTTAAAACAAGCTGTTTGAGGGTGAAAATCTAAACTAGCCCTCAAATGGCCCCGTAAGAGGCACGAACACCTCGCATGGGACCAATGTAATTTGTACGAACTGACAGCGTATTCATGAACCTCTCGGTTTGAGAATATGACGATAATTTGAAAATATATCGATTAAGCTTAAAAATAAGCCCTTAAAGGGTGAAAACCCAACTAGCCTCCAAACGGCCCCGTAAGAGGCACGAACACCTCGCACGGGAGCAATGTAACTTGTACAAACTGACCACGTAGTCACGGGTATCCCGGTTTGAGACTATAACGATAATTTCAAAATATATAGATTATGCTTGAAAATAACCCGTTTGAGGGTGAAATCCCAAACCAGCCCCCAAATGGCCCCGTAAGAGGAACGAACACCTCGCATGAAACTAATGTAGGTTGTACGAACTGACCGCATAGTCGCGGGTGTCTCGGTTTGAGAATATGACAATTTCAAAATATGTAGATTAGACTTGAAAACAAGCCGTTTGAGGGTGAAAACCCAAACGGCCCCATAAGAGGCACGGACACCTCGCATGGGACCAATGTAACTTGTACGAATTGACAGCGTAGTCACGGGCCTCTCAGGTAGTCATAACTTGTGTGAGATTTTCAATTTTAGAATATAATAATAATTGTCACTCCTATATGTAATTTTTTAGCTTGAGTAAGCATTTTTTTTAAATTACTTGGTTACTAATATCGTATCTTTTTTGCATCCTATTTTTTTTTTGCAGAATAACATTTTATCGTTAGCATTTATTCACAGGGAACAAATGGAGAACTCAATGGTTTACTATAAAAGGGTTTATTCATGATTCTATTTTTTGTGTTATGTCCGTGCGGGCTTTTATAGTTTTATTGTAAACTTTTATGGCCGTGCGGGCTTTTGTAAGTTTATTTTTTATATTTTGTGGTCGTGCGGGTTTTATGTTATCCAGGTTTTATATTAGCAGGTTTTAGAATGTCCAGAAAATAGAGGAAACTCCGCCCAATTTTTTTTTGTCTGTGAACTACTAAAGACTTGTAATATTTTGAAGTTTGCATGTACATTAGTTTATCAACAATGTGCAAGATTTGCAATTTGTGAATTTTCTAGTTTCCAAATAATTTTTTTTTCTTTTATCCAAAAATTTGGCACAGTTCAAAATCGTGCCAAAAGTGTATCAAATTTTAGCATGGTTTTGAACTGTGTGAAAAGTTTATCAAAATGTGTTCAATCTGGCACAGTTCAAAACTGTGCCAAAAGTGTGCCAGAAATATCAATTTCGGCACGATTAAAAATTTTGCCAGAAGTGTTCCTGTTTTGTCAAATCTGGCACACTTTTAAAACCGTGCCAGAAAAAAATGAAAATTTTAGAACACCTGATTCTAGTACAGTTCAAAACCGTGCCAGATTTGATCTGGCATAGTTTTAAACCATGCCAAATTCCTATTTTTTGTGTAGTGTTAGTCCACATACATATGTAACATGTGACTAAAATCATCTGCCTCGGCCTTTAGGGCCTTTGTCTTTGATACGGGCGACCAAGCATTTATCCCGTTTGTCCGAGTGTTCATCTCGTTCATCTCATATGCCCATTCAACATTGTTTTCATCCCGTTCATCATGTACATCCTCTTGACCAAGTGTTCATCCCATTCATCATGTTCATCCGTTCGTCCAGGTTTTGAACTCGTTCATCATATTCATCCATTTGTCCAAGTGTTCATCTCGTTCATCCCTTCAGTCGAGTGTTCATCCTGTTAGGGATCGCAGTATATTTTTTTGTCATTAGATCTTATAAAAAATATGGATAAAAAAATGATATCACATTAAAAATACATACCATAGAATAACAACACCATCATAAGTATGACATCAAAAAAACATGTTTTATGTTCGATTCGTACATCTTCTTATTAAAAAAGAAAATCAACATAGTAAACGATCAAGGGGAAAACATATAAAACAAACTAATGAGGACATAATTAACTATATTCAAATTCTAAAAAACCTATGATTTTGGTGAAGACATAAAAAGACTCACACAAATTTTGACGATTCATATTATCCGGACATCTGCCTAAACTGAAATAAAAAAAATCTTTTGACTTTATAATATTTAATGAAATTAACTACGTAGCATGTTGGAACCCAACATTTGACATGTGGCAGAGATCCCAATCGAATGAGAGAGAGAATTTGATAGACATGTAAAAAAATTTAGATTGTAGGCCTCAAAGGTATCCTAAAACAATAAGATCTAAAAAATATCAGAAACCAAAATGTCAAAAAATATAAGAACTATTATCGTCTAAAACTAGTATATGGATTAGGGCCTTTGCAAAAATACACTTATCATAAAATATAATAGACAAAGAGATGTAAATCATAGTTACGCTAATCTAGAGCAAGTATTAGATAGATGTGAGAGAAAGAGATGGAAGACAGATTTACGTGGTTTGGCCTAAAGTGATGTCTTCATCCATACTTGTAGTTTGATTTGATTGATTCTAATGGGCAAAGTTCATGGATAAATGATAGTTTTAAGATTTCATGCTCTCTCTAGAAATGAGCACCATAACAGTAGGGAAAATATATCTCGATCCCTTTTCAACAAGGAATAGCAGGCTATATATAGGCTATTAGAGGAAAAAGTGTTGAGGGGAAGGTGTCGTGCCTTTATAGGATATGCAGTTACACCCGTTACGTGCAAGTAAGGAGGATAATCACAGGTTTGTTATGCGCACATGGAGGAAGAAAATTTTCATATATCCCACATATGTGAGTGATGTGACTACTACTAACATTATTCTATCACATGGGAATACTTGTACTGACGGTCTTGCATAATAGTATTAACTGATGTAAACTTGTTGAGTTAAGACGATCGCCAGTGATGTTAGGGACGACCATAATTGAGATGGATGAATAGATGGGTAATTTGGCTAACCTCATTTAAGGGATAATTGAGTCCAGTTTTCTCCCTCTGATTGGCTACTAGGTTGCAACATATTTATGGTACAATAAAAGTTCGAAAGACTTTGCTAGCGATTGAGAATGCAGTGGAATCTTTGAGGCATTACGTCCTCGGAGTATGTGCTAAGCAGATTGAGTGAGTGATGTGTTATCTGGTGGGAAAGATATCAGCTTTGTTAGTTTTGGTCATATTGGAATCTTTTCGGTGCGCATCGATCAGAATAACTTACAAAAGTTTTTTCTTGGAATTGAACATGACACGCGTTAGATACTGAGGTTTGGCATATGGCGCAATCATGATGCACGTTTGGGGAAGTGTGTGTCAGTTTGCACTGCGTTTGTACACTTTTTCAAGCATAATCTCATGCGTGTCATAAGAAGGGGTAATGACTACCACCTAAAAAGTATAAAGCCCTAAATTTAAAGCGTCCAAAACTTTTCAGTTCCTTTTCACACTTGCATCTACTTCTAGAGAGAGAAACTTCTTCCGTTTACTAATTTCTTTCCTCTTTGACGAAATTTCTTCTATATGCTATCATTTTTTCATGACTTCTTTCCTGAACATCCTTTTCCAATGAGTTTCTCTAGCTTTCCTCCATCTGTAGACAAAGAATGTGCATTGTGTCAATTGTCTTCAACTTTGTTAGCGCTCTAGGTATTCCGTTTCTCCTTTAGGCTTTCGATTTAAGTTTTTCAACAGTTTGTTACCTTTTGGGTTTTAATTTGTTGTTGTTAGTGGTGGTTGTGGAGTCATTTAAATATTGATTTGAAGTTTACTTATTATAAGTGGTCATCGAGTTAGTTAACCTAGGGTTTCCTAATTTTAGGGCTTTTTTAAGCACTTTAGGGCTTCATCTGGCCCGTACCTTTGGTTTTTGAAACTAAATTGCCCCAAGCCTTTGTGTACCAAAAATATTATCATTCCTTGATGAGCTACGAGCCTTACGTTTAGAGGTGGTTAGATTGTTTGACTATATTAGAGTCATCTTGCCCATGCATCATGGCTAGGAGGTTTCCAAAACCTCTCCAGATTATTTGACCTGAGGACCAAACTAGTCATCCTAGGTTTACTCCAATTATAGCCTCCTCTAGTGATTCTTCTCACCATCTTATAGATCTGGAATTCCATGGTACTAAATTTGTGTTACCTAAAATTGCTAACCATGCTGAACAACAACTAGGTGTTGGTAATTTTGTAAACACAGTATCCCCTGTTGAGGTGTCATCTGGTAAGAAATCACTTCTAGGAGTTCCACTGACTCCTATGACCCTTATAACAACGATGCTAGATGGCAAGCCTATGATGTGCTTGAGGATGAGTTGTATGCTTTGAGAGAGAAATACAACATTCCTATTATCATTGAAACTAGGCTACCAGATTTTGCTGAAAAAATTTATAAATGTCTAAACTCACACAAAGTTTGCCTCCGCTTGTGGTCATTCCAAGTTAGACTTTGTTTACTCTTTCACATAGGTATTAGGTCCATCCTAAAGGGTTATAGCATTGCTCCTACCTAACTTGCCCTAATGCCTATAGGTAAATTCTCGGGTCAATAATGATTTAAAGGGGTCAAACTAGCTTTAACCTTTTTAGGGACATATATACATTTATCCATGGCCTAAAGGATAATGAAAACTCCCTAGGGTATTATTACTTCTCACTAAGGAAGGCCCATTCGAGGATGGTTAAGGTTCTCCAGACTAGTAACTATAGTTGGAAGAATCAATTTTTGTTTATGAAGGGTGGCTGGGAATTTAGAGTCCATGAGAAGGATATGTCCTGTAAGGTTCCCGGCGAATGGGTTGGGCTGAGAAAAATTAGTAAACATTTGTTTTTTTTTCTTTCATATTTCCCTTTGACTTATATTGTGATGAAAACCTTATTCAACGTTTCCAGTGAATAAAGCTCCCATGCTTCCTACCATGCTACTGGACTTGGTTGAGACTTATGATGTGCCCAATCCCACAAAATTTAAAGATATTTTCTCTGTGTCCATGGTGGTACTCCCCACTGTAGATACATTAGTTCCATGAGTAGCAGAAAGGGCCTATTGAAGTTGATTGGGGTGTTAAGTCGAACCAGGGTACTAAGGCAGAGTTGAAGTAGGTGAGAAGATTTTGCTAATTTTGTTCGTCTTTTGCTTATGCACTGCGATATGGCTAACTGTTGACTTTTTGTACAACTTCCACTCCTACTAACTCGAGATTTATTACTGAAACTTCATACCGAATGGAACCTTAAGAAATTGATCACATTGCGATAGATCTTGCCTGCTATAAAAATATAGAGGTCGAGCAGGAAAAAAAAGCTATTGTATAGGCCAAGGCCAAAAAGAAAGTCAACTCCCAAAGAGGGTTGATTTTGAGGATATGAAGAAAGCCAAGGTAAATGCTTAGAGGAAGGATGATGCCAAAATTACTGCTCGTACGAAGTCCAAGGGTAAATCTATGATGTCCTCTGGTCCTACTATTGTGGGTGATAAGAGACCCCTTTAAGCCTCCACAACTCAAAATGATTCTACGGTCCTGCAGGTGGTTAAGTCATTGAGTTTTTAAAGGGCCCTGGTGCCTTGTGGAGGTTGGCATAGCATTGTCTGGTTGTGGTAAGTCTACTAAAATTATGTTCTTTTGATTATGTTCCAAATTTTCTTATTTGCTAACACTTTTTACTTTTCTATTAGGGTGTGATGGTTGCCACTATTTAAGGGAGAAGATAATGACTAATCATGTTCCCTATGAAGAGCAGAGGAGAACCATTACTTCACTCACCAAGGAGAACACTCGGCTGAAAGATAAGTTGAAGAGCTTGAATATAAGGATAACAAGGTGGTAGTGAAGAAAGTATCTCTCATGAATTCAGAAGAGGAAATTCAAAAGCTGTAGGACCAGGCTAGCACTGATGCCATCAAGTTTAAAAGTCTTGAGAAGGCCTTCATGGCCAACCAGGATCTAACTAGGGTGAACCATGAGCTTATTAAAGCTAATGAAGCTCTGGTCAAGGTGGAAGAAATCAGGACGAAAAAGTTTAAATTGTTTGCTAACTACAACGTTAAAACTGCAACCTTCTTTCTGTGACACCCCGCATAATTAAATACCAGGTGATCAGTCCTTTATTAAATTAAAAATTAAGGTGAACGGTTGGTTCATTCTTAGTATCACTGTCGCAAAATAAATATTTCCAATTTAAACACCCTAAATAATTAAGCTAAGTGTCAAAACAATTTAAAGTTTTCATTTATTAAACTCCGTTGTAAAAACCTTTTTAAACATAACCAAATGTATGAATAATACAAATGATAAAGATATCAATCATCCAATGAACCATGCCAACTAGATTACACAAATCCAAATAATTAACAACAATCCACACATAATGTGAGAGATAAAATAATCCCAAATGAAAACAGAGTACTGAACAGATAGAAATATGAAATCCCTATCAAGTCTAAATAAGTCTGGAAATGGGCGACACATGACCTAACTAAAAGAGCTAAATAGAAGTCTGAGGAACCAAAGGAGGAAGCATCTACTGCAATGACCAGCAACTCCCACACAAGCTGCAGCACGTCCAGTCAAATGATCCTACACCTGACGTCCCTGTGGCTGAGCACCTGTAATATATATATATATATATATATATATATGTGTGTGTGTGTGTGTGTGTGTGTGTGTGTGTGTGTGTGTGTGCAAAAGAGAGAGAAATGATAGGAAACAGGTCAGAGCCTGAGTGTAAAATAGTTTTAATAATAGTTTAGCAAGTATTTAAAATGCTTACTGGCTAATATAACAACCATGTTAGTATATGACACTCTCTTCAGGATTATCACCTCTCATCTAGTGTGCACGCCTACCGTACTACTAAATCTCATAAGTCTATCTAACTTATCCCCCATAAGTTTTATCTCAAGAAATAACAAGGTTATGATATTTAGTTTAGAGATCAATCTCTTCATGATTACTTACATTACTTAGAATATTTCAGTACCGTTACAAAGTTCCCGAACACTTACTATAAAGTTTGGAGCATTTATTCAAAATTAACTACTTACGCACAGTAGAAGACTTCCATATATACATGTATATATAGTAATCACTTATATAATATATATACTATCGGCACCCCACATAAAATCTATGGTGTTGGCATACTCTGCTATCAAGTCCTCGTATCTCTCGTACTAAGGGAAATAGTAGTTCAAAATCACTCTCGAATTGTAATAACACAATACACACAAAATGGAGGCGAAACATAGTTCCAAGTCACTAAGAGGTCAACACATACCCCTCACGTATCTTAGGACCGTCTGACTATCATTCTCAGATAGCCTGTACCAAGGAATCCTATGTTCTAGGGAACAAGTCAATATCCCCCATAAAGGTCCCATCGAGATAAGACTACCCCGACGCGGAAACCTTCGTGACAACAAGTAGCGCGGGTATGATTATTCACAAATATAATATTTAGTATATGCACAAAGTCACACGTCCGTATATATAAATATTCACATTTTCCAATTAGGTTCGCCCATGACCCATAATAATTATTATTAACCGTACATAGTACAATTTTAGCCGATTATCTCGCATAAAGGATTCATCTATTTTATTCTCAATTATAATCATTTCATACTTACTTCTCATCTCTCGAAGTATTCTCTCTTACTAAAGATCATTTAAGTAGGTACACCCTCTCTAACATTCTGGTCTAAGTCCTTCATGAGTCTCTCAATTCTTTAGTGAACGTACGCAAAATTTCCATTACATGACGAAACCCCCCGTTAACCAACAATTTCATCCCATATAAAATTTCACTCAACGGAGTCTACTTAGACCTTACTGGTCATCTTCATGACCCATTATACTCTTTAAATGATATTCAAGGGTTCCTACATATTTTATTTGGATTAAATAAAAAGGGGGAAAACATGCAGTTTTCCAGGCGGGGTCGATCGATTGAGGAAAGGGGTCAATCAATCGATCAGTCGATCGATCGACATTCTTGGGTCGGTGGATCGATCGATCAAGCAGTTCTTTGCCCAAAAACTATAATTTCGACCTACGGGTTTCATCCAAGAATTTCCTCCAAAACACCATTAATGATCCCCAAACTCCCAAACAAGTTTACTACTGATTACATATACATATATACATGATTTCCTACGTGAAGCATGTACAAATTCATCAAAGGTATTGAATTAAAGGGATAATATATCATAATTACCAAGAACCCTAATTTTACATTAAATTTGCAATCTTCAATTCTTTTTTTCTAGATTTCTCACTCCTAAACCAATACAATTTCGTGGGTAATCCTCTACATATGCTGAGATTTCCAGAATTTATTTATTTCCTCTAAAGCATGTGATTTAAATTCCCTAAATCAACAAATTATTACATGAAACATATAATTATCAATCCTATTCTAACATCGGTGAAACATTAACTATAAAAGTAGCAAGATAGATACTTGCCTGGGATTCGAGGGTCTGATTTGTTGGTGATAAGGATATGGCTGTGTTTCTTGTCTTACGATCTATGTTTTAGTGGTGATGGTGGTGGTGCAATTGAGTTGGTTCTTGGCCTTGGATTTCTTGGAAAGATTTTCCTTCCTTCCTCTCACTCTCGTTCTATCTTTTTTAGAGTGTTAACCCTAGAAGACTATTTTAATATCTGGTAATAATGTCTCAATTTTCGTCATTTAATTAAGGCCCAATTTGGAAATGACTAAATTGCCCCTCTGAGGTGCTGATTAGGCCTAAAAACGCTCTGAGACCCAAACTAAACCCCCGGGTACACTTGCCTGACTATCTCGACCCTTTCGGACACGTTGCCTCACTCGAAATGACCATACAGGTGACTTATAATTTATTCACGTTTTATAATAATAATTTAGTCCCGACACGACACAGATGCGTCCCGACATAATTTCCATAATTGTCATATTATACACTCGTGACAATTTTAATAAATTCAATTCTACATATTACTTTACTCATTAAGTAATATTCAACAAATTCCCAATAATTACTAACTCTCATCACGCTAGTAAATGTTTAAAACAAATTTTTGGATTAATATTAAATTAATATCTAAATTTAAATTTAATAAATCCCCAAATTAAAAGCCATAAAAATATGGGGTATTACATACTTCCCCCCTAATAATGGAATTTAATCCCGAAATTCGAAAAATAAGGCATACTTGGTAAAAATAGATCTTGATATCTTTTGCGCATATCTGCCTCGCGCTCCCAAGTGGACTCCTCCACATTTTGGTGCTCCCACTGAACCCGTACAAGTGGAACTACCTTCGACCTCAATTTCCTCTCGCTATGGTCTAGGATAGCCACTGGTCTCTCCTCGTAAGAACTGTCGGGCTGTAAGTCAATCTCCTCTATCACGATATGAGTGTGGGCCATATTATCCCGAAGATATCATCTCAACGATAAGATGTGGAATACATCATGAATGCGGTGCAAGTGCTCTGGCAACCCCAATTTGTATGCCACTGGACCAATCCTCTCGATAATGGAAAATGGTCCCACGTAGCTCGGAGCCAACTTTCCCTTCTTCCCAAATCTTATTACACCTCTCATAGGAGACACACGCAGTAATACTTGGTCCCCCATGTCAAACTCACGGAAAGACCATTTTGCATCGGCGTAGCTTTTATGCCGATCCTGGGCTACCCGAATGCGACTCCTGATAAGCTCAATCCCAGCTGAAGTCTCCTAAACCACCTCTGGTCCGAGAAATTTATTATCCCCCACCTCTAGACAATAAGTGGGAGAACGATAAGGCCTTCCATACAATGCCTCAAATGGGGTCATACCCATCGTGAATTGATAGGAGTTATTATAAGCGAACTCCACCAGTAGAAGATACGACTCCCAACCTCCTCCAAAATTAAGGACACACATGTGTAGCATATCCTCCAGCATCTGATTGGTATGCTCTGTCTTTCCATCCGTCTGTAGGTGGTAACCTTAAATCAATCTCGACTTTGTACCCATGGCCTCCTGAAAGCTCTCCCAGAAGCGCAACATAAAACCTTGTCTCTATCAGACACAATATCCAGGGGCACCCCATATAGCCTAACGATCTCGATAATGAATAACTGTGCGTACTGGCCCGTGGTATAGTCAGTCCGTAAAGGCAAAAAATGGGATACATTGGTCAATCGATCCACTATAACTTATATGGAATTGTGACCCCCCTGTGATGTAGGCAATCCAGTAATGAAGTCCATGGAAATACTCTCCAATTTCCACGTAGGTATCTCCAATGGCTGAAGTAACCCTAGCGATCTCTGGTGGTCCCCTTCTACAATCTAACATGTAGAATATTTGGACACGAACTCCGCAATGTCCTTCTTCATCCCACTCCACCAGTACTATCGCCTCATATCTTGGTACATCTTATCCCCTCTGGGATGTACTGTAAATCTGAATCCGTACAATTGTTTCATCATTGCATGACGTAATTCTTCTCCCTCCGGGACCACCAATATCCCATTAAATCTCAAATACCCATCAGAACTCATTGAATAGGACTCAACACCCTCAGCTAAGAGTCGTACAATCTACTCTTGGAAAAACCTATCCGCTACTTGTGCCTGTATCACCCTCGTAATAATCTCGGGTGTGACTGGCATAACAGATATAAAGGAACGGGCCACCACGTCCTTGTGACCTAACTCTTTCCACTTCGATCTCCATACTTACACTACGTCACCTACCGATCTATGGCTTAATGCATCAGCAACCACGTTAGCCTTTCCCAGATGGCACTGTATCTCGAACTCGTAGTCCTTCACAAACTCCAACCACCTGCGCCGACGCATGTTTAACTCTCGCTGAGTGAACAAGTATTGCAGTGACTTGTGGTCTGTGAACAAGTGACACTTCTCCCCTAGCAAGTAATGTCTCCAAATTCGCAATGCAAATATGACCGCTTCAAGTTCCAGGTCGTGGGTGGGGTAATTCCTTTCGTGAGGTTTAATATTGCGGGAGGAAAAAGCTATAGCCTGTTCCTCCTACTGAAGTAATTCACCAAGTCCCTGTAAAGAGGCATCAGTATACACCGAGTTCTGCACTCACGGCCTGGGCAGAGCAAGAACTAGCGCCGAAGTCATCTTATCTTTCAGCTCGTCAAAAGCCAATTGACAAGCATCATCCCATACATATCGTACTCCCTTCCGAGTCAGATTCGTCAACGGACCCGCTATTTTTGAAAAGCCTCAGATGAACCTCCTGTAGTACTCGACTAACCCCAAGAAACTACGTACCTCTTTCTGTGTCGTGGGCTATCCCCACTCCCTCACTGTCGACACTTTGCTCGGGTCAACCGATATCCCTAATTCTGACACAACATTCCCTAAAACTGTACCTCCCGTAACAGAATCCGCACTTCTCATACTTAGCATAAAGCTAATGCTCTCGTAGAGTCTTAAGAACCTACCTCAAGTGCTCGGCATGCTCCTCCTCAGTATGCGAATAAATTAGGATGTCATCTAACGAAGACGATGACAAACTGATCCAAAAACTCTATGAACACTCAGTTCATCAAGTCCATGAACACGAATGGAGCATTTGTCAGCCTAAACTCCATGACTCTGAACTTATAGGACCCATATCTCGTCAAGAAAGCAGTCTTCGACACATCCTTCTCCCTAATCCGTAGCTGATGGTATCCCAATCTCAAATCTGTCTTCGAAAAGAAGGATGCTCCTCTCAGCTGTTCGAACAGTTCATCGATTTGAGGCAATAGCTATTTATTTCATATTGTGACCTTATTCAGCTCCCGATAATCCACGTACAACCTCAGTGAACCATCTCTCTTCTTTACAAACAACACTAAATCACCCCAAGGTGAGGTACTCCTATGAATGAAGCCCTGGCCTAACAACTGCTCTATCTAATCCCGTAACTCCATCATCTCTGCTGGAGCCATGCAGTATGTTGCACATGCTATTGACTGAGTGTTCGGCATTAAGTCTATGAAACAATCTATCTCTCGATTGGGAGGTAGGCCCGGTATCTCCTGGAATACATTTGAAAACTCTCGAACAACTAGAATTGAATCTAGGGGAATCATAATCTTCTCAGAGGTATCCTCCTCCATGTAATACAAATGGGTGGAGGATCCTCCCTATGGGAGAGGCACCGCCACCAAAAACATCTCTTGACTCGGAATGGCAAAGCTGATACTCCTACCAAAACAATCTATCATGGCTCTATACGCAGCGAGCCAATCCATGCCAATAATGGTGTCGTGCTTATGCTAATCTAAAACTAGCATGTCCGCAGGTAAAATCAAACTACCAATTTACACCCCGACATATAAAGAAAATCAAAGACCCATTCCCCAGTGGTGAGTCTACGCATGTCACCGTACTCTCTATCATGTCTAATAACCCTAAGGCCCGTGAAAAATAAATATCTATAAAATAGTGCGACGCCCTAGTATCAAATAAAACTCGACCCATAGTGCCATGTATAGGAAATGTAACCTCAATCGTGAGTGGTGCCTGAGGTGATGCTACCTGGTGAACGTTATAGACACGTCCATACTGCAATTTCCCCTACTGAACTGGGGCTGTTGGGATGGCTGGTAGTGCTGGCATCTAAGCTGCCACTGGGAGGGCGACTGAAAAGAGTGGCCTCTCCGGCTCATTACGGGAACCCTGCTGCTGTGGGGCCCTATCCCCCTCTGGGCAATCCTGATGCCTATGGACATTCTTGCCACATCCAAAACATCTGCACCTGAAGTTTCCTCCCCTCTGCCCCTACTGACCACGGCCCTGTTGGCCGTTACCACCCTGCCACTGGCCCTGTTGAAAATGTTGTTGGCCCTGATAGCCCTACTGCTGACCCTGTTATTGACGGTGTTGGCCCAGTTGGCCATGCTAACTAGACTAGCCCTATTGGCCCTATATAAATCCCCCAAATCCTTGCCTCGAATCACCTGATCGAAATCCTTGGTAGGGTCCCCCTGATAGGAACTCTGTTCACTGTGACGGGTCTTCCCTTAGCTGATGGTGCCCCACCAGTACTATTGCCCCTAATCTTGCCCTGCTGGCTGGACTCCCCTGCTCGTTTTCTCCCCTGTTGATGGAAACAGTGATCCTGACAGTGCAACAGAGAGGTGTTGAGTACGTCAGTGTAAGTACCCAATGATAGATTGCCTATGAGGTGCTGACGAATCCTCCAGGCCAATCCATCTAAAAATAGCAGTATCTTCTTCTCCTCAGTGAGTGCCTCATCCGGCACTATAGTGAGAAGTCTGGTGAACTCCTCTTCGTGTTCAACAACGATCATACTGTCCTTCTTGAGATTCAGTAACCTCCGCCTCATCTCAGTCTACACGACGGAGGGGAAATATTTTCAATCAAACCATGCCCAAAATGACGGAATCGATATGATGTTCCCCTCCTCCAAGGTGTTGGTGGATTCCTACCACTGCAAAGGTGCCCCCACTATCTTGAAAGAAGTCGGTAACTGTCTCAGCACGTCAGTGCACTCATATATGCGCAGATGCCTATGGATATCCTTCTTTCATTGGATAGAAACTACGATGTCCTAACTACCCGAGAACTCCAGGGGATGCGCCTTTTAAAAGGCATCCCAAACTCTCTTCCATGCAGTGTAAAGTTGTGCTAGTACTGGAGCTACTACCTGAACTTGGGGTGGAGCCTGCTGCATGACCGCTAATGCGGCATTCACCGCCTGAGCAACAATGGTGGCTACTTCAGTTACATTCATCATTCCCTGAGCCGGAGCTGCTGGCAACTCGGGCTGGGCATTCCTGTATCGGGGTGGGCATCTCAGAGGCATTTGAAATGAGAAAGAAGTTTATTAGTCTACAGTTATCATCAAATCTCAAATAGCTGAAGACGTAAGCGTAAACACAAGAATACAACAATCCTAAAAATAGGGCTCTATATCTAAGATGCTAAGATGGAAGCTAAATAAGCCGTACAAATCCAAAAGGACACTAGAACCTGATGGTCTAATACCACTTGTGATACCTCGCCTAATTAAATACCGGGTGATCAGTTCTTTATTAAATTAAAAATCAAGGTGAACGGTTGGTTCATTCTTATCATCACTGCCGCAAAATAAATATTTCCAATTCAAACACCCTAAATAATTAAGCTAAGTGTCAAAACAATTTAAAGTTTTCATTTATTAAACTCCGTTGTAAATACCTTTTTAAATATAACCAAATGTATGAATAATACAAATGATAAAGATATTAATCATCCAACGAACCATGCCAACTAGATTACACAAATTCAAACAATTAACCACAATCCACAGATAATGTGAGAGATAAAATAATCCCAAATGAAAACAGAGTATTGAACAGATAGAAATATGAAATCCCTACAAAGTCTAAATAAGTCTGGAAATGGGCAACACATGCCCTAACTAAAAGAGCTAAACAGAATTCTGAGGAACCACAAGAGGAAGCGTCTACTATAATGACCTACAACTCCCACACAAGCTGTAGCACGTCCAGTCAAATGATCCTACACCTGACGTCCCTATGGCTGAACACCTGTAATATATACATATTTATATGCAAAAGAGATAGAAATGACAGGAAACGGGTCAGAGCTCGAGTGTAAAACAGTTTTAAAAATAGTTTAGCAAGTATTTAAAATGCTTACTGGCTAATATGACAACCATGTTAGTATGCGACACTCTCTTAAGGATTCTCACCTCTCATCTAGTGTGCACGCCTTCCGTACTACTAAATCTTATAAGTTTATCTAACTTATCCCCAGAAGTTTTATCTCGATAAATAACAAGGTTATGATATTTAGTGTAGAGATCAATCTCTTCATGATTTCTTACGTTACTTAGAATATTTCAGTACCCTTATAAAGTTTAGAGCATTTATTCAATACTTAACTACTTACGCACAGTAGAAGATTTCCATATATACGTATGTATAGTAATCACTTATATAATATATATACTATCGGCACCCCACATAAAATCTATGATGCTGGCATACTCTGCTATCAAGTCCCCATATCTCCCGTACTTAGGTAAACACTAGTTCGAAATCACTCTCGAACTGTAATAACACAATACACACAAAATGGAGGCGAATCATAGTTCCAAGTCACTAAGAGGTCAGCACATACCCTCACATCTCTTAGGACCGTCTGACTATCATTCTCAGATAGCCTGTACCAAGGAATCCTATGTTCTAGGGTACAAGTCAATATCCCCCATAAAGGTCACATCGAGATAAGACTGTCCCGGCGCGATAACCTCCGTGATAGCAAGTAGCGCGGGTATGATTATTCATAAATATAATATTTAGTATATGCACATAGTCACACGTCCATATATATAAATATTCACATTTTCCAATTAGGTTCGCCCTTAACCCATAATAATTATTATTAACCGTACTTAGTACAATTTTACCTGATTATCTCGCATAAAGAATTCATCTCTTTTATTCTCAATTATAATCATTTCATACTTACTTCTCATCTCTCGAAGTATTCTCTATTACTAAAGATAATTTCATTAGGTACACCCTCTCTAACATTCTAGTCTAAGTCCTTCACGAGTCTCTCAATTCTTTGGTGAACGTATGCACAATTTCCATTATGTGACGAAACCCCCCGTTAACCCACAATTTCATCCCATATAAAATTTCACTCAACGGAGTCTACTTAGACCTTACTGGTCATCTTCATGACCCATTATACTCTTTAAATGATATTCAAGGGTTCCTACATATTTTATCCGGATTAAACAAAAATGGGAGAAACATTCATTTTTCCAGAAGGGGACGATCGATCGAGGAAAGGGGTCGATCAATCGTTCGACATTCTTGGGTCGATCAATTGATCAAGCAGTTCTTTGTCCAGAAACTGTAATTTTTCCCTACAGGTTTCATCCAAGAATTTCCTCCAAAACACCATTAATGATCCCCAAACTCCCAAACAATTTTACTACTGATTACATATACCTATATACATGATTTCCTACGTGAAGCATGTATAAATTCATCAAAGGTGTCGAATTAAAGGAATAATTCATCATAATTACCAAGAACCCTAATTTACATTAAATTTCCAATCTTCAATTCTTTTTTTTCCAGATTTCTCACTCCTAAACCAATACAATTTCATAGCTAATCCTCTACATATGTTGATATTTCCAAAATATATTTATTTCCTCTAAAGCATGTGATTTAAATTCCCTAAGTCATCATATTCTTACATGAGACATATAATTATCAATCTTATTCTAACATGGGTGAAACATTAACTATAAAAGTAGCAAGATAGATACTTGCCTGGGATTCGAAGGTCTGATTTATTGGTAATAAGGATATGGATGCGTTCCTCATCTTATGATCTATGTTTTGGTGGTGGTGGTGGTGCAATTGAGTTAGTTCTTGGCCTTGGATTTCTTAGAAAGATTTTCTATCCTTCCTCTCACTGTCGTTCTATCTTTTTTAGAGTCTTAACCCTAGAAGACTCTTTTAATATCTGATAATAATGTCCCAATTTCTTTATTTAATTAAGGCCTAATTTGAAAATGACTAAATTGTCCCTCCGGGGTGCCGGTTAGACCTAAAAACGCTCCGAGACCCAAACTAAACCCCCAGGTACACTTTACTGAATATCTCGATCCTTACGGACACGTTGGCACGCTCGAAATGACCATACGGGTGACTTATAATTTTTTCACTTTTTATAATAATAATTTAGTCCCGACACGACCCAGACGTGTCCCGACTTAATTTTCATAATTGTCATATTATACACTCGTGATAATTTTAATAAATTAAATTCTACATATTACTTTACGCATTAAGTTATATTCAACAAATTCTAAATAATTACTAACTCTCATCACGCTAGTAAATATTTAAAATAAATTTTCGGATTAATATTAAATTAATATCTCAATTTAAATTTAATAAATTCCCAAATTAGAAGCCATAAAAATATGGGGTATTACACTTTCTTGATGGTTATGAGGTGCTCAAGAAAAGAGCCATGAAATATTACACTACTAGGGATGGCAATTTATCCCGACCCGACCCTAATGGGGCAGGTTAAAAACACGATTCAAATAATAAGGGCGGATTTGGGTTTAAAAAACCATTTATTAATCGGGGCGGGTTCGAGTTTTATAAAAATATACTTGACGTACCCCACTCCTCCCCATTTAGTACTTAAATTTACTTACTTATCCTTTTTATATTAACCCAATAACACTCCCACCATATATATATACTAGCGGAATGCCCGTTCCTGAAGGCACGGCAAAAATTTCCAAAATACATAATCGTAAAACGGAAAAAAAATTGAAAGTAAGTAACTGCAAAAACTGTACATTCATATTTAATTCAGGGATCTAGACTCATGGCCACTAACTTGACATGATTTAGAAAGGAAAAGTGGTAATTAAGACGCAAATGTGTTTTATGTACATAAACAACTACTAAACAAAAGAAAAAATCAACCTTGGAAATAATGGGTTCAAGGCAATACATTAAATTGCATTCTAATTGCATCTAAATAATCAAAAGGACAAATCTTGGTCTAGATCAGAAATCAAGTCATTTACATCTTCAATCCCCACAGATAATAATTTTCAATGTACGTAATCGTAAAACGACAAAAATTTCGTTCTTCCACAAAATAAAGTGTACTTTTTTAAAAAAATGGCCATATTTGGTTTGCTCATATGACTTTCACCCTGCTTAATAAATAACAAATAGTCCAACAACATTCAAATAGTCTAAATTCGTCAAATAAATTCACATATAACATGAAATATATAATATTCATCAACTGAATTCACATTGTACTTCAAATGAACAAAGTGTCGATTATACATAAACATTGGTAAGTAATGTCTATTCAGCAATCTAGCACTAAAGCAAGCTTGACAGAAGTAAATTGAAACATGAGTATAACAAACAACCAAAAAATCAAATGAATCAAGTGTTACATACATACAACATATATTGAGTAAAATAAAAGAGGTCAATATAATACATTCTAATCTTTACCTGGAAGCTCTGAAAAACTTTAAACTATTTTTAACAACAAAAACATAGAAAAAAAAGGGAGGGGGATAACTTAAATTGGTAGTTTGAATTGTAATAAATTGAGATGGCTTTCCAAGGACTTTTTTTTAACACACTGAACATGATAATGCAGATTCTTGTAATAAATTGGGTATATATATTTAGTATTTATAGTGTTTTAGGCCTAGTAGGAATGGAATGTCAGTTAATAACTGAGTGTAATCTTCATTATTGAAGAAAAATTTTGATGAATGAAAATTGAGTATCGAGAATTTAGTTAGACTAATAACTTTGTAAGTTCTCCTCTTTTCTGATTATTTCTACTTTCTTGGATCATTTTTTATTTATGGTCATCAATTTGTGTAGGGATAATCAGTTAAAGGTTGGTTGTCTTGCATCAAGTCTTTTGTTAATTAGACAGTAAATTTGTTACTAAATGGTAGTCATATTTAACGACTCAATTGACAGTCCAACTTTCAATGCAGACCATAATCCATTGTTCTTTAACTATACCCACATATTTACTTAATAGATATATTACACCAATACCCCTTCAACTATTCAATCGACTTCTGTACAAAATCTAAAAACTTCAAAAGTATTTGCATCACTTGGGCAGGTGCTCCAAGACAGTTTTTAGGCAAATATATTGAACTTGTTGAACTTTTACGCAAATCATCACGTGGTGTGGCACTTAACTGCTATTTTCAACAATCTTCATATACAAAATTAGCAAATTCCTCAACGTTGTCAAAACCCTTTTTAACATGATGCATATATGGTTACTTTTTTGACATATTTTGGATGCAATTTTATCAAGAGTAAAAAAAATTTGAAGAGATTCCTCGGTTCTTTTTTATAGTTTAAGGGGTGAAGTGATATAGGAGTATATTCAGGGAGATTTCCATAATCAATCCATATTTAATGCCCTATCACTCATAAGAAGCACGAATATGAACACAAAAGATGGACACCCCAGCATACCATTTTTTTTCAAATACATGAAATATTATATATAATTTTAATATTAAATATATGAATATATAAATAGCATAACACAAATTTACCTTGAGTGGTTTCCCGAATAGAAACTTGGCATTACCCATCTGAATTGCCTGAGGTGCTTCAGAATGGTTGCTGAAATTTTGATAAAACAAAGAAAATTACCTTAAGTGATCAAATCGGAATCGTCACTTGAGAAAGCTCTCGTGTTAAATAAGAACCGACCTTAAAGCAAATTACCTGCTTACCACTAATGTATTTACCATTCAAAAGTAATTAAAATTTAAGTCAGTTACAGGGCATAAAAACATTACATGGAGCACCTCACAACTTTGATGAAACCATACATGCGACAAAAGTTTGTTGAAATATAAGTCAGTTAAATTGTAACATTTTAAAAAAGATGTACCAACAACTTGGATGAAACCCTATTTAGATATTGCACCTAAAGCACTGCTCATAACTTTCATGTGCGATCGCTAACAGTTAAAAAAAACGTAAACAAAAATACATGGATTCAAAACAATCCAGTAGCAAAAACAATTTTTTAAAGTGCATTCTCTAAACTTCACTTTTTTACAATTTCAAAACTGTATTCAGAAGAATTTACAAAACTCTTAGCAAGCAAAAACATATATTTAAGTTTCGAGTTAATGTTGATGTGTTAGGCTTCATGGTGCACATTTTGTTCATCCTCATAATTAGCATTTCCTCAATCTCTGCCCCAAACATAATCTGGTTCATTTCTTTTGATAACCTCAGTAATATTTCTTTCACGAGAAGGCAGTTTCACTGCACCTTTTTCATCACCCTCATCGCTATTTTCTACAGTCAAATACTCGAGAGTAGTTACCACATCACTGATCAGAGGCCTAGCAACATCTTCCTCATGGAGACACATTATTGCCACTGCAAGAGCATGGTGGATACCCATTATGGGGTAATTCCCAAGCAGTGGGTCTCCCTTCACATGAAACTTCCTTTTATCTTTGAACATTAGTTGTGCCCAAGTAATTATATTCTGATTAATTCAAAAAACAGAACTCCCACTTGTAATAAACCACTAGCAACATTTAACTTCCACTCCCACATTGAGTTTAGGAAAAAAAAACTCAATAGATTAAAGTACTATTTATCATTCACTCCTACACTTGTACTAATACCATTGTGAAATTTTTTCTAATCATTTCAAATAGTAATTCGTACACATCTCCAAACATAAACAGATAATAAGAGGTTTACAATTTTGAGTACCTTAAGGAATCATGCTTCACCCCGAAGCATGTGTTGAAACCCAAATGAGAAACTAAAATTGAGATCAGAAAATAAGTGGTTTCTAAAAGGTTTACAAACAAAATTAATTAGGCATTTTTCCAAATACATGGTATTCAACATTTGGAAAATCAACTCAAACGCATCATATATCTCCAAATTAAAGAGAATCTAAAATAAACACATGGTGCAGTCTTATGTATACATAAACAAAGGCGTCATCTATGCATTACCCAAAAAGAACCCAAAATCGATTTTTTAAACCAAAGACATGTTACTTGTAATCCAATTGCTTCCATGAAATTACCTAAAAAAATATAAATGATAAGTGAGATAAAAAAAATACCCCAACTTTATGTCAAACCATCCAAGGGCATAAAATCAAAATAATCTACACTATAACCCTAAACAGGAAGATCGTGTAGAAGAGAGAGTGATATAATACCTCTAGCTATGGGGGAGGAACAACGCACCATGGA
Source organism: Sambucus nigra (assembly GCA_949130495.1). Classification (NCBI taxonomy): domain Eukaryota; kingdom Viridiplantae; phylum Streptophyta; class Magnoliopsida; order Dipsacales; family Adoxaceae; genus Sambucus; species Sambucus nigra. The sequence continues at coordinate 221,224,262 of OX422221.1, read as the reverse complement.
GACGAAGAAGACGAAAAAGCGGGGTCGCTCGACATTAGGAGAGAGATTTGGTTCCATGAGAGAGGGGTGTAAGATCGTACCCTATTTGTTGTTTTATAAAAACAGCCCTTATAATTGAATTAAAGTAAAAACTTAGAGTAAAATGAGGGGAAAGTAAATTTTAGTGGGATAAAATTGCAATTACAATTAGAGTATAAAATGAGGTGTGGTGAGGTACATAATATTATTGTGTAAATATTGATCTCACCCTCCATTATTGCCTTGTTGACACCATCACAACCACTAATTAAGTTATCATCTTATGGAATAGTAAAACTATTCTGCTCCTTATTATATATATACATATATATATATATATATATATATATATATATATATATATATATATATATAAACTTATAAACTTATAAAGCCCCAATTTCATTTACTCAAAAAAAATTACACCCACTCTCTAAATCTAAGAATAACTCACTTTCATCTCTTCTGCCTCTCCTACACGTCACCGAAAGCCACCGACACTCAAGGACATCGATGACAGTGGAGCTTAGCACTGGCGGATAGGTTTTTATCTTCAAAGAATCAACTCTTATAGGTACTATTCGAATCTAATCTTAGGTTTACATATGTTGTTCGAATTAAGGTCGAAAGGAGTTGTTAATATATATGTGTGTGTGTGTGTGTTAAAGAACAGTGTTAGATTTAAAGAAGTAAAGAACAGTTAATATATTATAGGTGTTGTTCGAATCGAATCCAAAGAATAGTTAATTTTGAAGTTTCATAATTGCTGTTGGTGGTACTGTAGATGAGATTTATATGCCCTTTTTCTTTGAATTCATTTTAAGTATAAATCCATACACATTTTTTTTAGATCTATTTTCGTGGCATTGTGCAAGTACAAAGGAAAGTATAAATCCATACATATTTTTCTAGAAGTCACAAACAGTTAATTTTAGAAATTAATCCATACATATTTATTGTTTATGGTACTATTTTTATTTTTTTATATAACAAAACCAGTTTAAAAAAAATTAAAAACTACGGATTATCCCTGCAAGGAAAGACGGATTATGCCCGTATAATTCAAGCAGGGAGAAGCGAGACAGGGATGAATTTAAGGAGGTTAAACTTAAACGGGTTCAGGGATTAAAAACTCAACCCATCGTGGGTCACATGGCGGGATGGGTTAATATTGTTTTACGGAGCGGGTTTGGGTTTTGACAAACTCGCCCCATACCTGACTCGTTTCCATCCCTAGCCACTACAACTTTCCTCGATTGTTCCACAACCTGGCCAGGCTCCTAGAGTTTCCTGTGAATCTAGAGATGCTCCCATGGCCTAGTTCTTCTAACATTTTGATTCTATGAAGATTTGTAATTAACATATTTTGTATCAAATATTTGTCATTATGCCTGTTTGTGAATTTGAAATCTATTATGATTCTACTTCTTATCTATCTACATGATTATACTTTGTCCACTAATTATTTTGCTCGTATAAATTTATAGACATCACTTGTGGCAAAGTAAAGGTGATCGGATTTCACCAATCATTCAGTTGGTTCTAGTCTTATGGTCTCTTAGTGGGATATTGTCCACCTACCATGTTGAATTATAGCTGCTAGGTGTTGGGAAGGTCTGCTAGTAGTTTAAACTTATGATCATATGGTCGGATCTTATCAACCTAATATTCCTTACTAGATACCAATTTTGAACGAACCTTGATTGTCCCAACTTAAGATTTATCAATTCTTGTGCCAGTTTACTAACCGTATGGACAGATCTTATCACCCCAACCATGTGTCATCATTGGTTACCAAAGCTGACCTAATGTAGTAGGATATATCCTTACATTAGTCAATTATAATCGGATATTATCGTCCATATAACTGCACTAGATTCCATATATTTAGCTAAAACTTCTTGAATGTGATATATCTAAAGACAATGTCATAGATGGAATATAGTGTGGATCATGTTTGATATGCTCGACTCTGAGATGTATTCATCTTAGGCTTCCTAAACATCTATTAGATCGATGAAATATGCCTTGATTCAATTCCAAAAAGAAACTTGAAATGACAGAAAATGTGGAGGATGAAATTTTGATCCTCATTCATTACTTGAAGACATATTATAGGTAAATAAAAATTATTTACATGGTTTTTTAGCCTTATAATTTGTTATTCGCTCATCATTGGTAATACTTTCTCAGGTATTTGGCATCCCACGGGTTCTTGAATGGATCATCCTCTAAAGTCATAATTCTATAGGTTTCAGGTCGTACGACAACGGATACACTGTACGTGTCATGCTAATTGGGTTCCAACTTGTTCCTTTTCTGAATGGCCTTCTTGAGCGCGTAGTCTCACTTATTTAAAGTGCTCGATTTCACCCTTTTGTTGTAAAATTGAGCAGTTCTTTGTTGGTAGGCTACTACCTGTAGCATTGCTCTCTCCCTTACTTCTTTAATGAAATCTATATCGATTCTTCTCATTAATTTCCTACTTTGCGAGTTAAATTTGAGTACTTAGTGGTTGGGTAAGTTGATCTCAATGGACACCACTGCCTTTGTACCGAACACCAACATAAGTGGGGTCTCTCCCGTTACCATTCTTAGTGTCATTCTATATGTCTAAAGGACACTCTACAACTCATTGATCCAGTTCCCATTAGTATCATCCAGCCTTTTCTTTATTCGTCACCTTTGTTTTCCTATTGCACTATGGGTGACCATGTGCTGAGTGTAGTTTTTTTTATCTTTGAACGTGTAGTAATCCTCAAACTGTTTATTGTCGAACTGGGTACCTTGATCCACATGATGAAGGAATATGATATCCCGTAATGATAAATAATGTTCTTCCTTATAAAATGGATGACTTTTTCATATGGCATCTCCACCAGGGTCTTGGTCTCCACCCATTTTGGTAAACTAATCTATCACTACGACTCTATATTTAAATCTTTCATTTATCTTCGAGAGAGGGCCAACCAGACGAATCCCCCAGATAAAAAAGGTCCAAGGGGATGTGATGATCATTAATAAGGCTCATATAATATTATGGATCACGACATACTTCTTCCACTTACCACACTTTCTCGCTTAACTTGCGTAGTCTTGTTTCATAGTGGATCAATAGTAGCCTTGAAAGGCCACTTGTTTCACCAATGATTTACCCGCTGAATAGGATCTACACGATCTATCGTTCACTTCTTTTAATAGGTCATTAAATTTAGTAGGATGGACACACCTGAGCAGTGACATGATAAATCTTTTTTTGAATAATTTTTTTTCTAGCACGTACCTTCCTTCTTTATAGTGGAGTTTTCGTCTTCCTTAGGATCTAATGGAACTACATCAGTTTTTAAATATGCTATGATGGGATGTATCCATCATAGCCCCAAGTCTAAGTCCATTACCAAAAGACATTCTTCTTCTATACTTCATTACACCAAGATCTCTACAGGTAATGTTCATATCATCTTTATCCTAGTGGCTGACACTAAGCAAATAACACTTCCTTAGTATTCTGATCATTCATATCGCTAATAATTTTTATAACAACACTTTAACCTTGGCCAAATATTTCATCATTAACTCTTTTCTTACCTCGTACGCTCCGAGGACATAGTTCACTACAAGTTAGAAGTCTCTATGTGATTCTAGCTATTCGTCACCCAATCTGATGATGCCAATTATAATCCTGCTATCAGGGCATCATATTCGACCTCATTATTATAGGCTTAAAATTAGAACCCGAAGGCATACTCCACATCATCCATGTTGGGTGTGGTGATTATTAATCCTTATCTGATGTCATTTGAACATGATGAAACATCCCCAAAGAGCTGTCATACTGAAGGTTCTTCTTTAAAACTCTTTTTAATTAAACATCCATTATTTTACAATTTCTTCATCCGGTCCAAATCTCTAGCCCTTTCTTCCTTTCGAGGTGATGACTCTAGTCTGTTAGTAATATGGTTAGCTCGATTGGTTGAGCTATCTCCCTAGGTAATCTCCTTAGTTATCTTTGTCACTAAGATCTCTTCAGGAGAAGTCTTCTTGGAGGTCTTTATAGCAGAGCCCTTTTTCGTAAAAGTCTTTTCTGTTGTTCATGTTGCTGAGCTCTCTTCCATGTAAGTCTCCTCCATAGTTTTATCCTCATATATAAAGTCATTTATAAAATCGACCACTGATTGACCTTAAATTGAAGTTCTTAGTTCATACCCAATATCATACTCTCCTAGTTCTACTGCCCAAGCCATCAATCTACCCAATGTTTCGAGTTTATGAATAGCTTGCCGTAAAAGAAGGTTTGTATAAATGATAATAGTATGTGCTTGGAAGTATGAATTTATTTTACGGGAATATTTAATCCAATCCAAGTCCAACGTTTCCAGCCTAGGGTGCTAAATTTTTATCCCATGGTATGCCTTATTTGTGTAGTAAATAAGCCTCTAAATCCTCTCTTCTTGTCGGATCAATGCAGAACTAATGGACGACTTTAATAATTCTAAGTACAAGTAGATCTTTTCACTTAGGACAAGTATTGATAGTAACGACGCAGACCCCAAGTACTCCTTTAATTCCAGGATTGTTGTCTCACACTCATCGTTCCACCCGAAGGTCTTTCATAGTACCTTAAATAATAGATGACATTTAATAGTGGATAAAAAAAAACTGTTCAGCGTTGCCACATGCCTTGTCAACCTTTGAATGTCTTTTTTTACTCATGGGGCGCAGCATATTGATCAGTTTCTGGATCTTATCCAGGTTAACATCTATGCCCCTCTAGTTGACTATAAAACTTGGGAACTTTCCTTCCTTGACCCTGAAGACATATTTTTCAAGGTTGATATTCATTTAGTGTTTGTCCAGTTGATCAAAAGTTTATCCAATATCATTAATGTTGTTGGATACTTTCTTTCTTTTGGTCATCATATCGTCGATGTAGACTTCCATGGTTTTATCGATCTGATCCTCAAAAACCTTATTCACTAACCTATGATATGTTCCTCCATCATTTTTTAGCCCAAATGGCATAATGATATGGCAGTAAGTACCTCAGATAGTGATAATCGAGGTTTTCTCTCGATCCTTTACATTCATCCTTATATAATTGTACCCCGAATATTCATCCATAAAGTTAAGCAGTTCACGCCTAAAAGTGGCATCAATAAACTAGTCAATCCTGGGCAAAGGATAAAAATCCTTAGGACATGCCTTATTGAGGTTTGCGAAGCCAACACACATACGTAAGTTGTCATTCTTCTTCTTTACCGTGATCATATTTGAGAGCCATTCTGGGTACTTGACATCTTTGATGAAGTCTACCCTCTGTAATTTATCAACCTCCTCATGTATCTCTATATTCTTCTCTTGACTGAAAACTTGGAGTTTCAATTTATGGGTTCGACATATTTCATTACGCTAAGCTTATGGCAGAGGAACCTTATATCCATCCCTAGCATGTCCGCATGCCTCTAAGAGAACACATTATTTCTCCTCCTCGAGAACTTTATTAGTTCCTTCTTAAGAGTTGGGTCTAGTGATGAGACGATCTGGGCTTTTCTTTTTGGTTGCTCATCATCTAACATCACGGGATGTATTTCCTCAATTATATGTCCTTTAACTAACTTATCTTCATCCCAAGGATCCAACATCTCGATTTGATAAGTAGTGGTTATGTTTTTGCTTGTCCTATTTTGCCAATGTTTAGTATCACTCTTGGGCCTCTACTTGGTTTTTTTCGCCACGTTAACCCCATAGTTTATAGGGAACTTTAGACACATGTGAATTGTTCACAGAACAACTTTTAACTTTTTCAATCTAACCCTTATAAATATGTTGTTGTATGCAAAATGGACATTCTCATCTAAGATGAAAAAATAGACAATCTTTATCCAGCAAGTTGTCTAAGTGTCGACTATAACCTGCTGCTCAATAGTTCCTAAGGGTAACACCTTCTCCCCTAAAAAATCGATGATAGGCATGTGGTGTTCCTCTATCTAGCTATCTCTCAACCTCAAATTTTTGAAATAACTATAAAATAGAAGATCAGCTGAACTGTCATTATCGACCATGATCCTTACCACTTTACACTCATGCACCATCATTGTGATGACCAAAGGGTCATTATGTGGATAGAGCACACATGATAGGTAATCTTAAGAAAAAACTAAACAACTATAATACAATATTTGTTACCTTTCTCGGGCATATTTCCATAGCATTATTGAAGTTGATATGTTGAATATGGGCACAATCCTTCACCTCATTAAGGTAATCTTTTCTTTTTGCTAGTCCATCTCTACCACCAGCATCACATCCTACTGTGAAATTACCACTAAAAGAGATCATATTGATTTTATGCACAAGTCCTTAGGCTTCTTGGGAAAGTCTGTATCATCCTCTGAGCCGTCGTCCTTGCCTCTTTTTTTGTCGTCCACCTTCTTGCAAAGTGATTATAATTGTCTTTTGGGTTTCTGCTCGTCCCGCCTATCTGATCGGCTACTCATATAAACTAACTTTGTTGATTTTCCTCATCTGATGAGATTCTCACTATCGTTATTTAGAGAGATATAATTATCAGTATTATGTATATGATTGGTAACACATAGTACTTGCCTTTTCCCTTCCTATTACGCGAAGCCTTTAAATTTCCTGGCCATTTTAGGTTATTACTCCCTCGAACTCGTCGAGGATGTGGTGCACTCCTATAGTTAGGGGATATACTCATTAAAAATCTTTGGTCGGTCAACTTTCTTATCCTCCTTGAACTTTTCTTCTCCGACCTCCTACTAATATTGTCCTTAGAATGGCTCAACTCCTTCACTTCCATAGCTTCTTCGGCAATCATAATCTTAACATCTTTGGCCAAGATCTCAGACATTGTTCTCAACAGCTCCTTAGCCAATGCCCAATATATATTTTCAAGAAATAAACTTCTCGTGAGGCCACCCTCTTATCTGGATTTTTTCTGAAGTAAAATTTACTGATGAACAAATTAGCGAACTGCTGAAAGTTTGAGATTTTCTCTCTTGGGTGCTATTTTACTAGATTTGTGTTGACCTAGTGATCATGTTAGAGAATGCTCTACAGCGTATCTCATCGATAATGGAATATATATCAACAGCGACTTGATACTGCTCCATATGTAGCATGGGGTTAAATTTGGCATCATATTTGGGCATAATGACTGGTTATTTAAACTTCGTAGGTGTTGGATAACCCACGATTGATGAGTTAAACGGTGATCCTCTAACAAAACCCCTCTACAACGGGTTCTTGGTCTTTATGATCTATCCCAAGAAATCTCTTGAGCACTGAATGGACCCCTTTAGGGGTTGTTCCTCCTTATTGACTTCTAAAGTGATCGACTTCCCTACTCGGCCTCGTCTTTTAACTGGGCTTTCTTCTTTAAAATTCTGCTTGGCTTGGGCCAACCCTCGTACTCTTGTCTTAGATTTGGTCGAACATTATGTCCTCCTCATCTCAGATCTCTTGGGATCTTTTATGTGCTCCTTGAAATCTCTTAGCTCCCCGTGCTGGTATGCCCTTATTGCCCTCAGGCTTAGACGATCAAATGTAGAGCCCCTGATAAGCCTTGGCCTCTCCACCTAATAAGTTTGTTCATCAGCATAACCTATCGTCCTGATGGTGGGCGTCGCCTCGGGGAGATACAACATACCATCACGTGACCCAAAATATTTGGACCTGCTGATTTCATCTTAAGAGCCCTTGTTCAGTCTTGTGGGATTATCCTGTACTCTTCCATATTGAGCATGACTCATATATTTTTAAAGGGTAGGAGGTGGCAGATCACGCCTCCTATCAGAGTTCTCACCCCTTAGTGAGGTAAGTAGGTATGTTCCATGCCTATTCTATCCATCCAGGAACGTTTGCATCAACTATATTAGCCCCTAGCCTGGCTCCTTAGGATCCCCAAAAGGTCCCCCATACTAATAGGCGTTCAAAAGGAATTCCTTTTACAATGCGACTACTTTTTGGGTTGGCCATGTTTTACCAAACTAACGAATAATAGAGTATCTCAAATACTAAAATAGAATACACCAAACTGCTGACAAAATTTATAAAAAAATGAATTTGAACCAGGGAAAAGTAAATCTAAGTGAGGATTAAATGTATTTAAAGACAATTGAAAGGAAATCTTGGATCAATAGACTCTAACCTAAAGAAACATAAATGAATCGGAATCCAATATATTATTTTCTCAAACTGAGTATCCTCGACTTACAAGAATAAAAAATGATGGAAAGAAACAAATGGCTTGTCAAATTCCCACAGACGGTACCAATATGCTATCATATAAAACTAGTATATGGATTAGGGCCTTAGCAAGAATAAATTAATAGTAAACTATAAAATATAAAAAGATGGAAATCGTAGTTACGCTAATTTAGACTAAGTATTAGAGGGAGATTAGAGAAAGAAGGATGAGGGAAAGAGATGGAAACCAAATTTACGTGGTTTGGCCCAAAGTGGTGCCTGCCTACACAAGTGTAGTGTTCATTGTATTGATTCTAATGGACAAAAGCCATGGATGAATAATAGTTATAATTTCCCGTGCTCACTTTATGAATGGGCATCATAGAAGTAGGGAAATATATCTCGATCCCCTTTTAATAGGGAATGGTGGGTTATATATAGGCTTTTAAAGGAAAGAGAGTGTTGAGGGACATGTGTCGTGACTTTATAAGATAGGCACTAACACCCTTTACATGCAAATAGGGAGGATAATCACGAGTTTGTTACACACACATAGAGGAGGAATATTTGCATATCCCCCATATGTGTGAGTAATGTGATTGTTGTTGATGTCATTCTATCACGTGGTGAATGCTTATTCTGATGGGGTTACAAGACAGTGAATAGATATGAGCTTCCTGAGTTAATTCGGCCACTTGTGACACTGAGGATGACCACAATTGTTCTAGCCAATCAGATGGGTAACTGAACTGACCTCCTTTAAGGGATAATTGAGTTCGATTTTCTCCCTTTGATTGGAGACTGGGTCTCACCGCATTCATGTTACAACAAGAACAAAAAAAGAAAACAAAACTACACACACCAAGCCCCTAAGCCCTCATCACTGAACTTTATACTAACAACAAAAGTAACAACAAAAAACTGAGTATCCATTAAATTAGAATCAGGTCCGAATATGATCAGTGTAAGACGTAATATACCTTAGTTATATAATCAAATTGATGACCTTGTTTTGATGTACAACTGGATACCCAATAATTGACGATGATAATTTGATGTTAATGGTTTTGGAGCTGATTAAATCCCAAATATGAACAAAAAATTATCAAATCAAACATAATTGAAGAATCTTCTAAAGCTAGATACGCATTCAAAATCATATATTCATTCCTATTAAAGCCAGATATTAGTGCGATGCTTCATAATCATTTTGGAGGAGTTTACAATTTTGGAGAGAGAGTCTGAAAGAAGTGCAACTTGAGAAAGAGAGAGAGGGGGGGGGGGGAATTAGGGGTTTCATTTTGGAGGGAAGAATATTTGACATGCTTTTCCTTGTTTTAGAAGTGTTACAATAATTTCCTTGTTATGGATCTTTAAATTTGTAAACTAAATTTAAAACAATCATATTGAATTTGTAATGCAAATTTATCGTAAAAAATTAGTAACCGTAAAATTTTGTTACTCATGAAAAAAAATAGCTTGTTACTGTGGACACCTCGATTCATTATCGAGACTTACATTTATCAATAACAAACACTCATAAAAAATGGGTAAAAATATAAACACCCCAAACTATAATTAGTCGCACTCTAACTAACCTGAAGATATAGGTAATATGGGTGAAATTAAAAATTCCCAAAAATACCAAGGCAATAATTAAAATTGCTGACATCACTTTATCAATTGCGTGGTGGATGGCCATCAACATCAAGGTTGGTCTGAATGAACCGCGTGGTTCAGAATCCCACACAATACGTAATAGAGAATAAATATAAAATGCATGACAAGATGGTTAACATGCGCATCGTATTCTTAAACACTCCGGTTAACTAGGGCAAACGGAGTTAAAAGTCCTACAACGGTTATGTTAACAAAATACCGCATTTTCAATTATTTGTTTAATTCAAGAACATTTTTTATATCCATGCAAAATACATAGGGTTTGATTCATGCATCCCAACCCTTATAAACCTATCTAGACATGATTTTTACGTTGCATGTGAATTTAGTCATCATTAATGTGTAGCTAAGCATGCAAGAGTGAATTCCAAATTATAATAGAAGTAAGAAAACCAGAAAAATAACTAATAGAAAAGATAAAAGGAGAAGAAGAAAAACAAGATTGAATATTCCTTGAAAAATATCCACAAATCATAAACTTGACGCAAAAATAAACTTTTTATATTATTGACTCCTTTTCTCCCTCTAAAACTAGGTTAAACTAATGTATGATATGCCTAATTACAAATCGATGAAGTCGTTTTTTAAAGAGTCCTAGACTCATACAACTCTAGGGAAAAAATCAAAATAATTAAAAATTCACGCTCAGGTCAACCGAACCGGTTCCCCTGGAATCTGAACCGGCTCGTGGGTACATTATTTTAAAATTCCTCTTTTGCCCTCGGATTTTCTTCTCAATTTCAAACTTGCATAACTTCTTCATCGTGGCTCAGATTAAAGCGTCGTTTCTTCCAGTAATCATATAATTTCACATTCTTTAACTTTTCAGTTGGCTCTATCTCCGGACCGTGTATTCAAAATTACAAAAATACCCTTAAACTTCTTTTCCTTTGTTTCCTTCACTATATCGATTTCTCTCCCCCATTCACTTGCATGAAATACCTATAAAACACACGAGAAATACACAACAGAAATACTCGTAAAAAAAGGTTTGTAGCATAAATATGAGAAAATATCCAACTATCTCAAGCTGTGACTTCTCGCACATACATATACACACACTAACGACCTCCTGATATACAAGTTGATACTTCTCGCACCTATATGCATACATACTAACTCTCATTTGTTAATCAAATACATATTCGCATACAAAAATATCTCGTGTACCCATTTCAATTTTGTGGTCTTCCTACACCTCTCACTAACGATATTTTTACACCCAAGCACATACATATCTTTTAAGGGATTCTCAAACGAAGGTCTCTCAGCATGTTGTAAAATAAACTAAAAGTAATTATAAGGGTAAAAATTGATAATAAGTATATAGATAAGGAATCATACAGAAAAAATGGGGTAACTAACACCCTTCCCACTCATAACCCGATTCTTAAACCCACACGAAGAATCTCTAGATCATTCTTAGGCCTCAATATGCCTTAGGATTAGCCCAAAAGTGCTAAATCGAACCATTTTATTTATTTTATATAAGATAAACCGACGACTCTGAACAAATGACAGCCCCTCACATAAAGGATTAGGCTTAGGTCTAAATAAAGGTGTGCAATAAAAATATGGATATAGTGTCGAACAGCTTCCAGGGGTACAATCATAGCAAACCTGATTGATGATGCTGGAAATAGCAACACTAGTCAAGGTATTTATAAGCTCAAACCAGTGATAACAATGGCAGCACAAGTGTATACTAAATATAAGAGATTGAGATGGGGAGAAGAGGATGAACACAAATATATAAGTGGTTCAGCCAATTAGGCCTACGTCCATTGTGCAAGTGAGTGAGTAAGGTCACTAGAATAGGGCACTAATGGCCACGGATACAATCTCTCAAGCCTTATCTCTCTACTGTGCAAATTGATAGAGTTTTATCTAGGGATATAATTCTCAATCCTCTATAATGTTGATGAAGACCTCAATATATAGTGCATGGGGGGTGTAATGTACCCCCCAAGCATGCCATGCGCATTTGCACGGAGATCCAGCCAGTGTAAGGATGACAACTGGCTGATCTCAACAAAGTAATGATGACCTCAATATTCCTCCACGTGGAAGGAATGATTCAGTTATAGAAGATTTGTCCACGTTCTCCAAGCCATACATGCACGCATAGAAGCTCGGCTGTCTTTACTTGATACTAACCCCGGCCTGGGTGAGTACGAGGTTGGTGAGGTACGAACCCCCTAACTTGGCTGGGAATTATAAGATGACCTTGGTTGGGATGTCAGTCGAGGTTAGATATATGGAACGTCGGCCTGGGCCGATGTTGACTTGACACTTGATGCTGAGCATGCAAGGCTGCTGATTTTAGGTGAAACTTGTAACGTCGGCTAAAGACGATGATGGGATTGTTCATTGAGCCTAAGGGGCTTTGTTGATTCTCACGTGGTGCTTGCAACATCGGCCATGGACGACCTTATAGGTAATTGATCCAACAAAACATATGGACCTCGATTGTTGCTGAAATGAGGGGTAATTAGTAACGTCAGTCATAACCGACCTTATGAAGGATGAGATTACTGGTCGTCAGTCTCTTGTTACCTCGGCCGTCATCCAGGTTGAGGTTGGTGCCTCCGAGATGGAAGGTACAATTTGGGAATATCAATCACCCCTATCCCTTGGTTACCTATGTGAGTAGGTGACTAAAGGGTATGGATGTCTGAGGCTATATTTTTCTTGTGTACCAACATTTCTTTGACATGTGTCAACTTCTGAAGTGGGTAGTGTTACTAACAACTGCAATGATGATGATGGCCTTTTGGGCTCCTAAGGCAATGACCGGCCTTGGGACGCGTGCAATCAGTTTTGGGGTTTAAACCCTTTTTTCTTCATTTTTCTTACTCTTCCCGCCTGAGCTTTCTATGTTTTCCATTTCTCTCTCAAGAATTTTGCTGCTACATTTTGGGATTCCCTTGTCTCCGATCTTTTTCTCCTTTATTTCACACTCAGACAGGTATCGTCTTCACCCTATTTCATCATTTTCAGCCTTTAATTTTGGTTTTTTCTTTTTTTGGTGAAGATTTAGGTTTTTCGCTTGCACTTTGAGTTTTCCGATGGCTCTTTGAGTTTTTTGGTGAACTTGTTCTTGACTACCCTTGGCTTGAATTTTTTCAAAAACCAAGTTTGATCCTTAGCTTAAGTTGTGGCCAGCTGTTTGCCTATGGTTTAGAATCTTAAGTGTATGATCATTATCTTTATGCTCAGACCCCTTTATAAGCTCATAGAAGATTTCCCCTCTCTTAGAGAGAAGACTTTTGAAAAAATTAGGCAGATAGAACTATCCCAAGAGGAATCTCGTAAGGCTGAGGCCTTCCCCCTCAGACCTATATTTCCACCACCTCTGAAGGTCATATACCTTGAGTCAGCCGAGCCTGCTGAGCTAGCAGGGGTTCCAACTGACCCTTCTCCAATGTCTGAGTCTGAGTTATCTACCTCAGACCCTATGTCTATAGACTAATTCCAAGAGGCTATGGATTTCTCCAATAAGCAAGATTAAGTCCCTGATCAGGCCGAGGTCCAAAGTCGCGCCTCATCCCAGAATGGTTCTAGCACTTCATAGACTTCTTCTGACGTTGAAGTTGTGGGGATGAGTGTGGATATTCCACACCCTATTAATGATATTCCCCTATCGACCTCCACAGGGGTTGAGTTCTCTCAGACGTTCCCTAGAGGTGCTCCTACACCTGCCCAGGCCGATGTTGCCAGAGATAAGAATGACGATCATAAGAGTGACGTTGATACCTCGGAGGCTGCTGAGATAGAGAATATTGTTACTGAGTACGACCTTTTAAACTTTAGGAATCTCTATTCCATAGGTCCCTGCATCAAACTTAGGAGACCTCTGAGAGGTGAGAGTGCCTTTGGTGGCTGAGATGCAGAAATCTGTGTGTACGAGCAGATGTTTAAGTTGGGATTCCGCTTCCCCACCCATCCTTCGATCAGAGATATACTTTCACATATCAACCTTGCCCCTTCACAATTATCCCCCAATGCCTGGAGGGTGATAATTGGTGCTATTGTCCGTTGGAAGGCAGTCCACCACCCAGACCTTCCTGTTAGGGTCTTCACCGGAAGCTATATCCCATCTTCTGCGAGAAACCACCCCAGCTACTATCACTTCCAAGCTAGGAAGTCAGATAAGAAGACGATGTTGGTTACCCAGACCTCCAATCACAACTGGAAACCACGATATTTATTTACCACAGGGGCATAGGAATTTGGTCCTTGTGCCACCTCTTCATCGATGGAGTCGAGGGTACCCTTAAGTAGGGGAAAGGTGTCACTTGCTGTCATGGCCGACCCTGGGCTTAGCCAGGATAACTTACAGAAGGTTAAGGATCTTCAAGATCAGGGGGAGCATGGTTGGCTAGTCAAGTACGAACATCTGATGACCCCTTACTACCTCTTTGAGACTGGCTTAGGAGGGAGTCATCTTACCGATCTTCGTAAGTTTTATATTTTTACAAGTTGTACCTCTGAGTTTTTATACCTCTGATTTATTAACTCAGATGTTTCTCTTTGCAGAACGCCCAGAAGGTATCTCTCACGAGCTCTGCGAGTTGTCAGCCCCAAGCCTTGTTAAGCTGATGAAGAAAGCAGGGCATAATGCAGCCCCTCCTCCACCCAAGCAGAACGTCGATACGTCCAAAGTTGACGCTACTAAAAAAAGGAAACCACCCACTGACTCGGAGGATCATAGGCTAAGTAAGCACCAAAAAGCCATCCTAATCTCCTCTGATGATGCATTGGCTGCTCGTCTGGAGCAGTTGAAGATCAGTGATATCCTTATAGGTCATGGTCTGAAGGCAATGGATGCCATCGGCTCTGCGATGACCAATGCAGATAAGAATTTTCTACGATCGATAGATACCCCTCTACTGGTCGAGTTTTGCCAACACAGTTCTATCTAGGTAAAACTTTTGCTTTTTTATTCCAAGTCTAACTTAGGATTTATTGGATTAAGGTTTGCATTCATACATCTGACTTTGTTTTGCAGGGTCTTTTTTCTATGCATTAATTCGTTGACTGGACCATGAGGAAGTTGCCCCTTATTGAGAAAGGAAAAGAGTCCCAGAAGGTGGAAGACTCTTTAAATGCAAAGGTTGAAAATCTGAAGACTGCATTGACTGAGTTTGAGAATAAGGTGAAGCAGGGGGATAGGGATATAACTAAGCTTAAGAAGGACTACACCTCTGCTTTGCAGTCCAAAGACGACGTTCTTCAAGTTAAAGGTTGATGTTGCAGTAAAGGCTACCCTTGAGGATGCCTCTGAGAAGATATTGGTCGACTACAAAGTCTCTGACCAGTTTATAAGCTTCGTATTTGAATATCTCAAAAGAGGTATTAAGGAAATTGGGAAGTGGGAAGCTTCCAAGGAGAAGGAGACAGGAAGCTTGACTGCCTTGGACTTTGTTGGTCTGTGCTTCGGTGATTTTCGCTTTGCTCAGGACGTGCAAGAGGTTGAGGAGGAAGACTACCTCGGACTTTGTTGGTCTGAAGTCATCAAATTATGATGCTTCCCTCATAAATTTCACCAAATTAATGATATTTAAGGTCTGAGGTCATCATACTATGATGTTTCACCTCAGACCCTGTCACCAAATTATGATGTTTAAGGTCTGAGGTCATCATACTATGATGTTTCACCTCAGACCTAGTCACCAAATTATGATGTTTAAGGTCTGAGGTCATCAAATTATGATGTTTCCCTCATAAATTTCACTAAATTAATGATGTTTAAGGTCTGAGGTCATCATACTATGATGTTTCACCACAGACCCAGTCACCAAATTATGATGTTTAAGGTCTGAGGTCATCATACTATGTTGTTTCACCAAATGAATGATGTTTAACCTCATAAAATTACCACTAAAGCATAACGAAACAAGGTATTGACACAGGAACTGCTCTTGTCATTAACATTCTCTTCATAAAATGATATATTTATATAAAAATAACTGCAACATTATATGTAATACTTCTTCAGGTGATCAGCGTTCCATGGATTGTAGAAGGGTTCTCCTTCGAGATTTTCTAGCTGGTAGGTACCGGGCATAACCTCATCAACTACTTTATAAGGACCATTCCAGTTTGGGTGGAGCTTGTTTGTCTTCTGCAACATCTTCTTCAGCATTAGGTCTCCTACAGCTATAGGTCTTGTTCTCACCCTTTAATTGTAGAACTTTGTTATTCTCTGCTGGTAGGCTGGCTGTCTGATCTTAGCGTCTTCCCTTCTCTCCTCAATCAGATCCAAGTCAAGTCTTATTTCTTCCCCATTGCTCTGAGAGTCATAGGTCTGAACTCTGTAGGTAGGGAGTCTTACTTTTGTAGGTATGATTGCCTCTGAACCATGGGCTAACATAAATGGGGTTTCCCCCATTGGCGTCATTGTCGTTGTCTAGTAGGCCCATAGCACTTCATAAAGCTCTTTTTTCCATCTCCCCTTGGCTTCTTCCAACCTCTTCTTAATCCCATCAAGGATTGTTTGGTTCGTGACTTCAGTTTGCCCATTTTCCTGAGGTCGGCCAGGAGAGGAGAAGAACTGCTTAATCCCCACATTTTTATAATATTTTTTTAAGGAAGAATTCTTGAACTGGGTTCTGTTGTCTGAGATGAGGGTATTTGGAAGGCCGTGTCTACATATGATGATCTTCTAGATGAACTGGAAGGGCTTATGTTTTGTAATCGTGATCATCGGCTCAGCCTCTACCCACTTGGAGAAGTAATCAATTGCCACTATCAGAAATCGATAATTGTTAGCGACCTTTGGCAATGGTCCCACCAAGTCAATCCCCCATACTGCCAATGGCTAGGGAGAACTGATTAACATCATAGGATAATGATGTTGATGAGGGATAATGGAAAATCTCTGGCACTTGTCACACCTCTTCACGTAGTCAACAACATCTTTGGCCAAGGTCGGCCACCAGTATCCCTGCATAATTTTCCCCTTGGCTAAAGGTCTTCCTCCTATGTGACTGGAGCAAGAACCCTCGTGTACATCCTTCCAGATGTGGGGGACCTCTGTGGGATGGACGCATCTGAGGAGAGGTAGTAGGAAGACTTTTTAATACAGGACATCTCCTATTTTTTAGAACTTGGCAGCTCTGTATCTTAATTTCCTCCTTTCTAACTTTGACTCTGGCAGCTCTCTGTGCCTGGCATATCTGATAAGGGGGTCCATCCATGATCCCCTAGGTTCAAATTAAGGTAAAGGCTAGCAACCTCTTCTTCCTCAATGGTCGCCTTGAGTAAGATCTCGACTGGTACTGTCCTTCTGATGCCTTTCTTTGTTGCTGAAGCCAACCTTGTTAGTGCATCTGCATGACTATTGTCATATCGAGGCATTCTCATCATCTCTACCTCTTCTAAGCCTTATAGCATCGTTCTTACCGTCTTTAGGTATTTTTCCATCCTTTTATCCTTGACCTCATATACTCCAAGTACTTCGTTAACAACTAACCTCGAGTCACTGTGTAGTAGGAGTCAGTTAACTCTAATGGATTTTGCCAAATAGAGTCCCGCTATCAGCGCCTCATATTCGAACTTGTTGTTTGAAGCCTTGAAGTTGAACCTTAGCTCATATTCAATGTCGGTGCCATTCGGGGCTGATAATATCAACCCTGCACATCTTCCACTTTCACGAGAAGACCCATCAACAAAGAGGTTCCAAACATCTTTATTTGAAGAGAAGTTCCCCTCTGATAGGGTCCCTTGCTTAAAGAGGTACGTGTGTTCCTCATTTTTAGCAACTCCTTTTATGGCTCTGCTGGACACAACCTCTTTCGGGTTTCGAAAGACATTACGATTTGATCCCTCTGCAATCTTTGGGCTATTCTCAATCGCAGCCTCCTCCCATGTGAACTCGGCAACAAAGTCTTCTAGTGCCTACCCTTTGATGGCCACCCTGGGTTGATAAACAATGTCATACTCTCCCAACTCGATGGCCGAGGTCATTAATTTGTCTGACTTCTCAGGTTTGTGGAGGACTTGCCTTAGTGGGGAGTCAGTGAGGATGACCATAGAGTGGTCTTGGAAATAGGGCTTCATCTTCCTGGAAGCATGTATCAATGCGTAGGCCAACTTCTCCATCCGAGGATAGTTTTGTTTGGAACCTTGAAGGGCCTTACTTAGCACCTTAAAAAACGGAATACACTTGTCCGTGGCTCTTGAAACAAACCTGTTGAGTGCTGCAACTCTTCCAGTGAGCCTCTGAACGTCTTTTATGCTTCTTAGTGTCTTCATGTCAAGCAAAGCCTTGATCTTCTTGGGGTTGGCCTCTATACAACTCTGATTGACGATATATCTAAGAAAATTTCCATCTCCTACTCCGAGGACACACTTGGCAAGGTTGAGCTTCATCTTGTATAGGTCCATGGTGTCAAATGTCCTTTCTAGGTCGGCTATGTGAGTGCAGGCCTTCAAGCTTTTTGTCAACATGTCATCTACATATACCTCCATGGTCTTGCCAATTTGATCTTCAAACATCTTATTTATAAGACGTTGATACGTAGCCTCTGTATTATTAAAGCCAAAGGGTATGACCTTATAGCCATAGGTCCCCTTGTATGTGATGAATATTGTCTTCTCTGAGTCTTCGGCATCCATAAAGATCTTATTGTATCCTGAATACACATCCATGAAGATCATAAGTTCATGCCATGCCGTGGCTTCTACCATCTGATCAATTCGAGGTAAGGTATAGTTGCCTTTTGGGCAAGACTTTTTCAGGTCAGTGAAGTCTATGCACATCCTTCATTTTTCGTTATCTTTGGGCACAATGACGACGTTAGATAACCACTCTGGGTATATGACCTCCCTGATGAATTCTACCTCTTCCAATTTTCTGACCTCTTCCCCGATGACATCATATTTTTCCCTGGAGTAAACTCTTCGTCTTTATTTGATTGGCTTAGCATCCTCTGCCACATTGAGTTTATGGCACATAACCTCTGGGTCGATGCCAGGCATATTTGCGTGGCTCCAAGCGAAGACACTTTATCTCTTCTTCAAAAATCTTATCAGCTCTTCCTTGATTTTGGGTTTTAGGACCTTGTCAATTTGGACAATTTTTTCAATTTGTCCTCATTGAGGATGATGGATTCTACCTCTTTCGTGGCCTCTCCTTTCTTCAATTTTGTTTCATCCCTAGGATCAAGTGTATCAATATTATATGTGGTTATTGCCCTCTTATGGGCCTCTCTCTCTTCCGTGAAGTAGCATTCTCGTGTCGACGTATAATCACCATGATCTTCCCCTACCCCATAGAGGGTCGAGAATTTTAGATTTAGTGGACCATCAACGGCATGACCTCAAATTCCTTAAGGGCTACTCATCCTATGATGAGGTTGTAGGCCGAGAAGACATTTTCATCCATAACAAAAAAAATGATCTTTCAGGTCAACCTCTTAGGCCACTCGTCTACCATTTGTACATCCATCTCATACATGCCCAATGGATGGACCTTTTCACCACTAAATCCCATCAACAAATGATTATAGGGTACCAGCCTTGCACTGTTGAGGCTTAGGCTCTTAAAATAGGGCCAGAACATCACATCTGCTGAACTTCCTCAATCTACGAGGATTTTATGTACCTCACATCCATGCACCCTTATTATAATTACTAAAGGGTCATCATGTGGAGCTAAGATACCTTTGAAGTCGAGTCGGGAGAATCCAAATATAAGGCTATCCATATCTACCTTCTTTATCTTATACTTAGACTCTAAAGACGTCAGATTCACAACCTCTACTTTGGTCACTGATTTAGCCTCTATCACGTGAGCTTTACGATTGGCTACTTCAGAGCCACCTCTTGCTATTCCTCCATATATGGTGTTAACCCCGAAGGATATCATACCAACCATCTTCAAAGGGGCATTATTATCTTTCGATGGGAGGTCTGGATCGTCCTCATCATCACCATCTGAGTCATTGTCTCTTCTCGTTGGGGTATCATCTCGATATCTATCATTTCTCTTTTTCTTAGGGTCTTCTCTTCCCCTCTTAGGGGCTTTACTGTCGACATACTTCCTCAGCTTTTCGGACTTCAACATCTTCTCAATTTCATCCTTAAAGGTGAAGCACTTGTCTGTCACATGGTTGTGGTCTTGGTGGAATTCACACCATAGGTTCTTGTTTCTCTTATACGGAGGAGCCTTCAACTTATTCGGCCATCTCAGGGAGCGGTTGTTTTTTATTCGTTGAGGATGTGTTCGTAGCTCACAGTCAGAGGAGTATAGTGTGTAAACTTGTCGTCTGCAGACCTTTTTTCCGTCTTTCTTCCTTTGAAACTTCCCGCTTCCACTTCCGTTCTCATCCTCATACTTTGCAGCCATAGCCTCTTCATCTTCATGACCTTTTCTGTAGTTGCCAATAGTTTTGCCATGGACTTGGGAGGGTTTTCTACAAGCTTCCACAACAACTTCCCTTTATGGAGTCCTCCAATGAGGGCAGTCATAGCTATATTCTCTTCATAATCTTCAACCTCTAATTTTTCATTGTTGAATCTAGTAATGTAGTCTCTTAGGCTCTCCTTCTTGCCTTGTTTGATGTACAACAGATGAGTGGTCTTCTCTTGAGGTCTTACCCCAAAATAGAAATTGTGAATGAACCGTTCGGCCATAGCCCTTAAAGTTCTCGATAAAGTTCTTCGAAAGAGAAGTAATAAAGATGTGTGCAACTCCCGTCAAAGTCCCAGAGAAGGCCCAACACTTCATCTCATCTGGGATTGAATAAATATTCGCTACAGACTGCTACATCTCAATATGATGCACGAGGTTGGTACTACCATCATACTTGGGAGACACCGTATGTGGTTTGAACTTGGAAGGGGTTAGGAAGTTCAATATCTTTGCCACAAATGGGGAGACCTCTGAGAACCCTCTTTGTAGTGGGTCTTAGCTTTTAATTAGGTCACCTATCTTATCTTCAAGACGTTGAATGGAATCATTCCATGGTCTTGCAACGTCGGCCTAGCCGAGGTTATCCCCATCCACCTCCAAGGGGTGAACTGAGGGTTCCCCAGTGGCTGCACAACGTCAGTTGTTGACCTATTGACCACAGACTCGGCCTTGATGAGGTTGGCCCTGATGAGGCCGATGTCCCCCCTCTTTCTTTTGAGAGCTAGCGGCACTTCGTGGCCTAGATAACCTCTGTCTTAGGTCATTAACTGGGCCGAGCCTTTGAAAGGCTGACCCTGTGCTTAAGCGATCAAAAGTTGACCCTCTTTGTTAGGTACCCTCATCTCTTCTACCCCCACAACCTCTGTTATGCTGGATAGGATGTACCATGTTATTCGAAACCTCATATGGCTCCCAGCAGTCTTTCGGATCATCCTTTACCTCCATATCGTCATACATATCCTCACTATAAGGGTTTCCTTGCCTCCCTAGACATAAATGCCTGGGGTCAGCAACTTCCCTCCTCCGTTGAGGGGTAGGTTGGTTTTTTCACAGTGCCTGGGGTGGTCCCCTGGCTTTAGGATAGGGTTGAATAGCTTTCAGAGTAATCATCTCCGGTGAGATCCCGGGTGGCCACATCATATTTTGACTGAGTTGTGCAAATTTCTCCTTCATTGCTTGTTGAGTTGCAACCAAAGATTTCAAGGCTGTAGCCACCTCATCTATTTAGAACTGGGGTGGTGCCTGGATGGAACTGGGTCCTCCAACACCAGATGGTGGAGGAGGTGGTGGAAACTCTGGTGCCATATGTTAAAACTGAAGAGTCGGTGAAGAAAATGAGCTTAATACCTTTAAGGACCTGTTTTAATGGTGAAACAGCTCCATGTAAGAGGTGAGGCTTGGTTCACCACCATAGTCTCCGGTGAGGTTAAGCTAGTAAAGTAAGAGTTATGTCTTCTCGTTCCCATAGACGGTGCCAACATGATGATACTGGAAATAACACCACCAGTGAAGGTGTTTATAAGCTCAAACTAGTGATAACAATGGATGCACAAGTGTATACTAAACCTAAAAGATTGAGATGAGGAGAAGAGGATGAACACAAATATATAAGTGGTTCAGCCAATTAGGCCTACATCCATTGTGCAAGTGAGTGAGTAAGGTCACTAGAATAGGGCACTAATGGACATAGATACAATCTCTCAAGCTTTCTCTCTATACTGTGCAAATTGAAAGAGTCTTAGCTAAGGTTGTAATTCTCGATCCTCTATAATGTTGAGGAAGACCTCAATATATAGTGCCTGGGGGGTGTAATGTACCCCCCAAGCATGCCATGAGCATGCTCATGGAGATCCATCCAGTGTAACGATGACACCTGGCTGATATCAATAAAGTAATGATGACCTCAATATTCCCCCACGTGGAGGGAATAATTCAGTTATAACAAATTTATCCATGTTCTCCAAGCCATACATGTACATATAGAAGCTCGATTGTCTTTTCTTGATACCAACCTCAACCTGGGTGAGTACTAGGTTGGTGAGGTACAACCCCCCTGCCTAGGTTGGGAATTATATGATGACCTTGGTTGGGATGTCAGTCGAGGTTAGATATGTGGAACGTTGACCTGGGCCAATGTTGACCTAACACTTGATGCTGAGCCTGCAAGGCTGCTGATTCTAGGTGAAACTTGTAATGTCGGCTAAAGCCGATGATGGGATTATTCATTAAGCCTAAGGGGCTTTACTGATTCTCACATGGAGCTTGAAACGTCGACCATGGACGACCTTATGGGTAGTTGATCCAATGAAATATGTGGACCTCGGGTGTTTTTGACATGAGTGGTAATTAGTAACGTCGACCATAGCCGACCTTATGAAGGATGAGATTACTGGTCGTCAGTCTCTTATTACCTCGGCCGTTATCCAGGCTGAGGTTGGTGCCTCCGAGCTGGCAGGTACAATTTGGTCATATCACTGACCTCAGGGGAAAATGAGTATCGAGAGACAATAACTCCCACACCCCTGTAGGGATCATGCTAACAACTTACTATATTGTATCCCACTCTCTCGGGTCGTGTATAGGGCCCATAACACCATAGTGAAGACTTCGTTGAGGATACATCAATCGAGATGAACTATCCTTATGACTCCTTTCTATATACATAATATCTTACTCCTGCATGAATACTTTACTCAAATTTTAAAACTTGTTCTAGGCCTTAGTTTTAGAATCCCTCAAAACCTAGAGATGTGCTTAGGTCCCCATGTATAAGCATTGTACATTTATTCAAACATATAGGAGAGCATGAATGACCTCTCTATAAAATAAACACCAAATTATATAAAAATAAAGATGACCTATTTTGCATCACGCACTACATAGTCCTGATTTTCATATTTTTAAGCCCTATACCCATGAGGCCAAAAGTGATCGATCAAAAGGATGATTGACAATGACTATCCTAACTCTTTTGACCAACCGTCTAGTATATCGAGAAGTGCCTTTCTTAATCCCAGAGTCCTAGTAACAGGGAATTTTTGGAGCTCATCTAGTACTGTGGTATATATAATAGGCCTTCACATCTATTCATTACTAGGGTAAAGTGGTTTCACATGTACCTCAAAGGTTTCTCAGTCCAAGGATCTCGATATATTGTGATCTATGGCAATGAAAAGTAATCCACCGATTAGTGAATTGCATCTCCTTTTTCATATAGAGAAAAAACTCTAGGTACACACCCTATTGCACAAAAAGAATAAATACTTATGGGCCACTCTCTTTGATAAAAAAAATCAAAATCAATAAATGATTGGATGCTGGTTCAAACCCCTCAAATTCCAGGGTGAATAGTGTCCCCTTTCTAAGAGTGGGCGATAAAACAATATGAATTTGCAACTAATCTCCAAAGAAGAATTCCCTTATGTTGGATTCCCCATCCCATATTTTATTTTTAAGAAAATAATGGATCACATTCTATTACTTCCTCCCTCCCTGTATGCAATTTGAGTGCTCACCCTAGTTCACCCGAATACAATGGTAATATGCTCAATTTTTCCCTTTAAAAGATACTACCAAAAAAAATACAAAAAAAAATAAAAATACCACCCATATATCGTTAAAAACAGATAGAAGAATTGCATTAAAAGAAATAATACATACGTGAGTCCCTCTCACATTAGTCCTTCTGTCTGAAAAATCCAAAACAAAGGTGCCCTGCCTTTTTTGTAGTTATCAGTACCCATAGAATTTCATGATAAGATCTTACCCTAGAAACTCTCGTTTGCTCTTTGTGTGGTCATTTAGTCCTCATAGAAGAGATCCCCACTCATGACTGCCTAGTTTATTCCGAATTAAATTCCATGTCTATGAAAGAATATTAGGCTACATCCGTAATGGACCAGGTGTTGAGGCAGTTATAGAATATCATTTCCTCTCAAAACACAATACAATAGGAAATCCAGGCACTAGGACAAGAACAAATCCACCTATATAATGATACTACAACACCTGGGACTGGAGAGAACATACTTCTTCTTATATCCCTAACACCAGTATCGATCCTATAGCAACAATTGAGGCGGTACCAAAAAATCCCCATGACCTACTGATCGAGTCAGAAACCGAGCGTCCGTGTAAATACGCTAGTCATTGTTGTCGGCTTCCAACCACAATACAAAAAAACCTAAACTTTAACTACACTCTTGCGGAGTATAGTGGCGAGTCTGGGTATCGAATCCACAGGGAACTAGGTCGAGTGAACGTGACGACAAAGGTAAAACTGTTAACCCTAACTTGACTCTAAAAAGAAATAAAAATAAGATGATTGAGTGAGAAAGGAAAAAGGGAAAAATAAAGAAGTTAACTAAAACTAATTGGAAAATTAAAGTAGAGACACAATCCCCCAACCCTAGTGTATTGATGGTATAAAACTAATCGTAAATTTAACTGATTAATTTGACCCGGAATTTAGTACTCCCAAGCATTACGTATAGGAGGTTCAAGCCCGCGTCATACTTAATCTGAGGATGAGTAAATCAGTATCGCGATAGTTGCACTCGAATTGCACTCTAAATCATCACGAGTAACCAGGGGCAAACGAGATATAAAGATCTACAATTATTGTGTAACTACGCAATACGGTCGTAATTAATCACTAAATTCAGAGGACTAATTTTATACACAAGCAACTACAACATCAGGCTGGGTTCATGCATCCCAACCTTTAAAAACCTAGCCTAACATGGTGAATAATAATAAAAGTTCTGAAAATAAAAGTTACCAAGATTGAAGAACAAGAACATGCAAGAAGAAATCAAAGATTGAAGAAAAACTCGAAAAACTCTTGAATTAATGGTGCAAAATATGTTAATCTTTCTTCTAGATGTTCCTACTTGTTATGGAGCTTTTACATGAATGAAATCTTAATAAAAAGAGTCCTAATGACTAAATATATAGGCTAAGGGTCGTTTAGAAGAGTCCCCAAAACATAAAACTCTTTTGGCTAAAAGATAAGCACAAAATAAAAATCCCGTATCTGTCAATTTGTCACACTTAGAAAGCGTGACTAATTTCGTAACGGATCTGGAGCGTGACTAATTTAGCACCGGATCTGGTGCATGACAAATGGGCGGACCGGTTTTTTTTCTCAACTTCGGTTCGGTTTGGGTCTGACAGGTTTTTTCTTGAATTTCTTCTCAACTTCAAATGGGCATAACTTCTTCACCGTAACTCGGATTGAGGTGCCGTGTTTTCCAGTGTTCTTGTAATTGAAAGCTCTTCAACTTTCCAGTTGGCCCCACCTCCGGACTAAGGCTACAAAATTATGAAAATGCCCCTCAACTCCTCGATTCTTGGTTTCTTTCACTATTTTGAGTTCTCTTTGGCACTAACTTGCATGAAATATCTGTAAAACACATAGGAGATACACAAAATACGAAATACTTGCCAAAAAGGGTTAGTAGCATAAATATGAGACAAATTCAATCTATTTACACCGCACGGGATCATAAAAATACCGAAATTAAGGGGATAAATATGAAGAATTTATGCCTAATCACCTACCAGCTCCAATACCTGTACCGGCTCCCCCTGCTAATGTCGACGCTCCTCCTCTTCCTAGTATTATTTTCACCTCATTGTTACTTCAAATCATACTATCACTACCCAGAGTATCCTCGCCCAATTTATTTGGGACGGGGGGGGGGGGGGGGGGGGGGGGGGGCACAAGAAGAGTTAGTAACTCGTTCACCAGCTGATGAGATTTCTCCTACTCCTCCAAATGAGGATATAACATAGGTCCAGACTGAGTTGCATCTTTTCCAGTAAGGCATCAACAAAATGTAAACCTCTAATGAGTTCACTAACATTAATAAAATGGACCTTTATCTCGAAGCCAGACTTCCTGATAAGTTAAAAATGTTTGTCTTTAAGACATACAAAGGATTGGACTCCCCCTATGCACATTTATCCAACTATCACCTATAGGTGCAAGTTTGAAACATAGACCTAGGGGTACATAAAGGATCTTATCCTCCACTATGTTGGGAGGGGCCCTTACTTGGTATATGGATCTGAAGCGTAAGCGAACCACTAGAGCCTGGGATGATATGTGCCATTATTTCTCAGGCAGTAAGAAAAAAATGAGGAACTCGATGTTACCCATAAAGTCCTAGAAATACTGAAGCAAGTAGAAGGAGAGGAAGTTAGTGCGCTCATAGCCTGATGGAGAGAGAAGGTCAATCAAATGGTTAATTGTCCCCAGGAAAATGATTATATTGAGATTGTGATCAAGAACCTCTGAAATGAAGTACAAAGTGAACTTGGTCTCACTTGGATCCCTAACTTCAAAGCTCTCAACCACGTATGGTGCAAAATTGAGGAGAGTTTGGCCACAAAAGTAACCAAATATGTGTAAGAATCTAGTTTAATAATAAATCAATTATTTTAAAAAAGATCTCTCTTGGAGAATCTGCATCCATATCACTACCATAGTAATCGGTCCATAACTTGGATCGTACCTTGGGCCAATACTTCTCAGGTTATGGTCACCACCGCCTCACCGTACCAACTAGTGGCTCCCCTGAAAAATAACTAATTTGTTCCCCCTCCCAAAAAGGAACGAACCTGGAAAAGACACCTCACGAATCTATAAGCCCCTCTTAGTCATGTCTTCACCTCCTTAAAATTGGATGACCAACTCAAGCCACTCAACCTTAGACCACTGCCTGTTATCCCATATAAAAATTGCTAAGTCGACTCACACTGTGAGTTCCATTAAGGGGTCATACATATCATCGATAATTATTGGTAACTTAGGTATCCAATTTAAGACCTCATCCCTCCAAAGCCCAATGTGATGAACAGTACCCTTGCCTTTCATATCAACCCCGCATACTAACGCCATATTAAACAATCCCCTATAAGCACCAAACCATCCACTCTACTATTCCCCACTCGTCATAAACCGAGAATGAGGACACACTCCCCATTCTAAATAGTAACTCCCTTGGGTGCACCATCACCCATCATAATAATCATCAATAAGACTAAGACCACCATCAACTATACGACCTTATTTATCATGGACTTTCACTTCCTACAGACCAATCATTCATCCCGAACTTGGTCCTTGTTATAGAATTCATGCTCTCAAAAGAACTAGAATTATTGACTCTTCATATGAAAAGTATAAACCACTTGACCGAATGAAAGGAAATATATGACAAATTTCTCTAAGCAACAAAACATATTGCCTTTATAGTACCGATCCAATCCACCGGATGGGAAGAATCAACCTCGAAGGTACATTTATTTTACCCTCATAGCTTTTGATGCATGTAGTAATGCCAACTCTCCCTCTACCTCAAACACATTGTTCGTTAGATCTTTAGAGGATATTTGAAGCATAACACACATAAGTCACTAAATGGAAGAAACCTTGACTCGAAACCTCGGTACGTTAAACCTCCGATATAGATGAGTGAATGTGATAGACAGTTCATGGAAGATGGTCACATTACCTAGAGTTATAGAGCTCATTACCACCTTTTATATGAAAAAGAAGAAATAGTCGGATCCCACATTATTTGTAGAGATGCATCCTGGGAGGATGGACTGAGACTTAACCCTAACCTATCAACATATGCCCCCAACCTAAGTTTTCTAAGAGAGAGGTGGAACTAACTTCAAGAATAACAACGGTCATGGCTGCCCAAATAGTGTTCCACATTGAATACAATAGACAATGAGTAATTCTTTCTTGGTACCCTCCTCACGATGTCAACCTATGATTTCTCCCTTTTGCTATCATACACATAATCCAAACGGATTCCAAAGGAAACAACGATATTTCTCAACTGATTGGTACAAAACATAAACTACACCCGGCTAGGGAAACATCGCATCCCACAATCTGAAATGTACCTCAGAATCCTCAGTTCCTGAACCAAAACATATCTATTATACTCACCACACGGATCAAGGCATTATAGATTGCTTTCACCACCTTTTAATCACCGAGGGGAATTAATTTCTAAAACCTAAGGCCGATTTTGTCTGCAACGCTCAGATATAAGAAATAATGACATGATTGAATCAATCCTCAAGAAAAGGGTTAGGCCTCCACGAGTAGGGAATTACATCCTTCAAAGCTCCCAACACCTAAGAGTACAAGTTTAGGATTGGATACAAGAGCACTATAGAATAACTCCACTATCTTAAAAAACACAAACACTGGGCCAGTAGCATGACAAGACAAGACTACAATGCATATATTTCACATCCAAGTCTCTCATATGAAGTGACACCCTTCCAATTATTCAATAATAGGGGAAAACTCTAACACCCAGTGTTAATATTTATCAAAGCATCTTACCCATCGAAAGGGGTGATATTCTGATAGAAATATAATACACTATCTGTGAATCTATTAAAGTCGATCTTAATCCACCCAAAGTCTTCGTACCCCCTGAAGAATATTCCAGAGAAGAGCTTGTCAATCTCTATATTAAGCTAGACCTACTTATCTTACAACTAGAATTCAACATCTTTTTACTCGGGATATCACCATGGGTACATCACCATAATAATGTGGGACTTATCTTTGGAAGAATGTATTTAAATACATCCCTTGTCATTGGTGTAATCAAACTCCCATATGAAATCACCTGTTATGGCCATCCTTCTCTAGAAGGACCCCACACTAAAAAGTATTCATATAGCTTGGGGACAAAATTAGTTAGAAATCCTCTCCATAACCACACACAAGTGAAGTTTAACATCCCTCAGTATGTAGTTTCTATATTGTCCATTGTTAGGTTTGTCAAGGGACTCTTACCGTGGGGACCATACTATCCAGATTACCATCACTATTATGGGTACATCTGCCATGACACTGTAAGCATAGTAAGGGAAATAAATCTAAAAATATATAAATCCTCTTCTGATGATGAAAACCTCCAAGAGACCACCTCGAATAATGAGATTTCATTGGGATCGTCCATGTCTATAGGGTTACCTTATGATACTTCGAGCCGAAAAAACAAAGTCCTCGCCAAGATAGAATAAATACTTACTCCTACACCTGATTTTGACATGGAATTCATTGGATAAATGATGCAATATCACGGACTCTCCCTTAAAATAAAAATAAAGATCTCGTTGACCCAAAATATACTCCGATTCTCAATTAGGATAAAGTGATGGTCCCGAATCAAACACCACATGTCTTCAGTCACATATCGTTAATAGTCCTCTCACTTCACCTAAAGAAAGCCAAATAAGAGTCAAAACCAAAACCCATACTCTCCCTAAATAAGGAACTTGACTTCCTCACTCGATCGAGATGACACTCCACTCCTTCGAACTCCACTAGTAAAGACAAAGGTACCACCGAAGGAGCTTTGATTCCCCTTTCCTAGGAGAATAATAAGATCCATTAGAACTCTGTCAGATGTTAGAAAATATTACCATCTAGGAGTTATTGGCTACATCCCAAGAACAACGAGTTGCCCTCATACATCTATTGTCTCAATCTTTTATGGCTCGAGACCTGACAATGATTTAGATGTTCTCCACCAGCGAGTCTATCACTAGGCAATAATATATCAACTTCTCTAATGAGGATCTCCCCATGCAAGGTTGTAACTAGTAGTTCGTACTACACATTACTACTGAATCCTTTGGACAGATCATACCTCTGGTATTGATAGATAACAAGTCCACCATCAATTTATGCCCCCTTCGCACTACCACCGATTTGGGATACACTGCCTCCAAGTTTTCACCATCTTCCATGATTATTAAATCTTATTATAATAATCGTTGAGAGGTCCTAGGAGACATCACTCTTACACTCATAGTAAGGCTTATCAAATATAATGTAGAGTTTTAATTACTCAACATTCGGGCCGGTTTTAACCTCCTGCTATGAAGACCCTAGATACATCCCATGGAGGTATTACCCTCATCATTGCAAATAAAAATTAGGTTTTCATTTGACATGGAGTTCATTATAATCTGAGGGGACAACGATAGGTCCACAATCACTAACACCAGCACCATCTCACTCTTTCATTAGTAGGTAATCCACTACCAACTCTTAGAATCCAATTATTATTCCTCCTAGGATTCTTATGCCGAGTCCTTATAATTTGAGCATATGGTATAGGTCTAGGAAACTCCCTTCTAACCTTACTTCTAGCTTGCACTAGGAAGTTCATCCTTCTTATCAACTCACTTAATCAATAGGATCTCTTTGAAGAATTCGTATCCTATTATAAAGAAACCTACAATTTCGTTCTCTCAAGAATCTACAATCTTGACTTGTGTGACCTTCTACCTTACAAAAAGTATAAAATGGAAAATTTATTCTTTCATTCTTTTGACCCTTATTTCTAACTACATGAGCTCTCCTATTTCTTGCCATGAAAAAGTTGAGGAACATATGGCAAGGGTCTAGGTGTACCATAATGATGTCTAGCAAATGAGTTCCTATTAAATACATCTTCGGGGATAAATTATTCTTCCATTTTTAACCTCAATGAGCTAGTTGGGGGTTTCTCGATGCACTCCAATTTCCATTTCTAGTTGAAATGAGATTTTACACAAAGCAAGAAGGTACATCTCACACATGCCCTCCTGGGTAGTTCCCTTTGGACTTTGAAATTTCCCTCACAGAATGTAGAAATCACCCTTGATCTCCACAAAGTGAATGAAAAACTCTATTATTCTACTTAGAATCACATCATGTTCCAATTACTCTAATGAACCGATGAACCTAAAATTTTATGAGTGATAGATCTTCAATTCAATAGAACTTCAATTCAAGTGTAGATGTATATTAAATGAAAAATACTACGTGGATCTAAATTAAAACACTTTGAATTCTACCTCAAGATCATAGATCTAATTTTTATCAATTTTGGAGGAACAAGTGAAATTGGAATAGAAAGACAAAGGAAAAATCTTTCAACCTCAAAAAAGAA
Source organism: Sambucus nigra (assembly GCA_949130495.1). Taxonomy (NCBI): domain Eukaryota; kingdom Viridiplantae; phylum Streptophyta; class Magnoliopsida; order Dipsacales; family Adoxaceae; genus Sambucus; species Sambucus nigra. The sequence continues at coordinate 221,192,951 of OX422221.1, read as the reverse complement.
ATCGAAAGTTTTTTAATAATGAGGTTTTCAAATATTTTGAAGTGGGAGGGAAATGGACTCATTTATAGATTTTTTTTGAAAAAATTCTTTGTCATGCACATGATTGACTTTTGTCGTGCACAAAATTTCAACCAGTTTTAAAACCTTGGAGCATCTTTGCACATGGCTCACTTTTTGACCGTGCGAAGGGTTCTATATGCACAAGTCAAAATAGGACTATGCAAACAGTTTAAGGATGGAAATCACAAAAACTTCAAACTTTTCACTTTAAATTGGGTAAACTCCCAAAAGGTGTACACAACACTACTAAGTAAAAATTTCACTTGTTTAACCATTTTAAGAGACATATATTGAAAAAATGTGCAAGTGTGTGTAGCCTTGAATTCAATTCACAAAACTATCCAAAGGATACGTATTCAAAGCATATTGAAATGGAAGTCTTGTGTTGTAAGTTCTAATGTCCATCTAATCCAAATGAACGTGCCTTACTCTACGTATCAAGCCTTTATGGCTCGACTGATTCAACAACTCAAATGTTTTATCAAGTAATTTATCTAACTTTAATATATAAAAATTATACTATAAAAAGTTACATTTTCAAAACATAGGAACTCTATTTTAATGAAGCCTCCAATAAAAAATGATTTAGCATCAGGAGGCTCTAAATATCTATGATTCACACCGACTTACCATGACTATTAAACTCACTTATGAGTGTACCGAAAACATGGCTAATACGGAGCCGACATCACCGGTCTCGAAATTGCCTTAGAAATAGGAATCACCAAATTGAAGCCTATGGAAACTCAAGACTAGTCATTATCTAAATACTAGGAAAATGGAGGATCATAGATGATAAACTACACCTTACCATTCCTAGTTAGAAGAAGTGGCCTCACAATTAGAGCATCACAAATTTGACTTTCTCCCCAGGTCTAAGAACAAATTTGTAGATGCACTCACTACCGTAGCCTCAATGATAGATATGCCAACATGATCCATGTGGATCATCTTCACTGTGACTAGCCGAAACACCACTTCCTACTACTTTGTGATTGACGTTATTAAGTAAATGATGGTAGGAACCATAGTTTGGTACTACGATATATGGAATTTTTAAATAAAAACCAATACTCACCAGAATCCTTTCTGACCAATCGATTTGCCCCAAGATGATTGGCAGCCCAATTCATCATATGTGGGGGAAAAAATCTACAAGAGAGGATTCGACGGAGTACACTTAATATGCATTGTAGAGGATAAAACCCTTGAAATCATGGATAAAATCATGTGTCCCTCACATTACCGGTCACACCCTCTCTAAAATAGTACTCCAATAATAATACTACTGGACCACTATGCAAGAAGATAGCACAGAGTATGTCAAGAAGTTCCTCGAGTGTCAAATATATGACCCACAACAACATGTACCTCCCCGAGAGATTTATTGTATGACCTCGACATGTCCTTTCTCCCTCTGTGGGACATATATCATAGGCAAAGTGAATCCTAAGGCCTCCACTGGGTACTAGTTCATCCTAATCACAATCGACTACATCACTAAGTGGATCTAAACCAAATCTTATTCGATTATCCATGAAAAAAAGGTAGCCAAGTTCAGGTTCAAATATTATCTGCCACTTAGGAGCACCCCATGATTTGGTATCTTATAATGGTTATAACTTTGAGAAATAGGTCTTACACCTGCTATATGAATACGGGATCACTCAGCATAAGTCCTTCCCATTCAGACCTCAGACAATGGACCAGTTAAAAACATCACAAAAATCATTACCAAGATGATAGAGACCTACAAAAACTAGTCAAATAAACTCTTGCACACACTCTGGGGTTATGGAACTACAAAGATAAATTTAATAGGGGCCACCCCATACTCACTGGTTTATGGCATGGAGGTAGTTCTACCCATAGAAATCGATATACCCTCATTACACGTAATGCTTGAAATCTAAATCGCTAAAATTGGCTGGGTCCAAGCCCACTACGATGAACTATCTCTACTCGATGAGAGGAGACTAAAAGTCGCCTATTATAATTAGGGAAACTAATAATGAATCTCATAATAATTTAATTAAATGGTTAAAAAGAGAAACATACAAGAAACGGGACCTAGTCCTAAAAGAAAATCTCAAAACTGCCCGTACTCTGGAGGAAAATTTACAGCCAACTAGGGAGGACATTACCTCGTCATCAAAATAAACTTTGGAGTGGAAACTATCTTAGCTGATCGAGTCATGGTTTCTTAATGATTCAATATCGAATGATCAAAAAAATTATTTCCTTGAACCTACCTATGGAAAAAGAAATGAAATAGATTTAACACAAAAAATTCATAATAAGAAGGTAAAACAACATAAACCCAAACACATTCCTAGCCCTACATCAAAGCGCCCACTTGAGCCACTAACCACTCATTTAAAGTCAACTAAAAATTTTGTTCCCCTAAATTTTTCATTGAAGTGGACGATGGAAACCTGATTCTCTACTATATTATTATCTCATACATTCAAAATGCAAACACATCATTGTCTTATAATTGGAGATACTTAGTCGGCCCGAGATATCACTTTAGGCCAGTTTTAAACAAATACCAAAAACACCTCCCATGGAAAATCCCCATTTATGGTAATTGTTCCTCCACTCTTAAAAAGTCGGCACACCCGTTTATGGTAATTGTTCCTCCACTGTTCAAGAGTTGGCACGATTTAAATAAATTAATGTTAAGTAAATAAAATAGGTTCCTTAGGGTATTTTGGAACTCCACATAGTTATCCTAATTTAAGAAATAACACACAAAGTTTGATGCCTATAAAGAATCGACCAAAAGGATCCTAGCGAGAAAATTACCACTCCTAGAACCTCTTTCTAAAAGAAATAAACAAAAAAATACACTTCTCAAAACATTCTGCATCTTGGGAAAAAAATCATTAGACAAGTAGACTCTAAAAGGCCCTCGTAAAGGGCACCCTATCTTGGCTAAAGGATAACACTCCGATTCCAAACAAGTTCAAAAATCTACCTTCATTCTATAAGCAAAAAAGGAAGCCTTCTTCCCCTATTGGATGCCAAACACAGCAACATCACCCCCAAAAAATATGGAGATTAGCCTTATCCAAAAGAAAAGTCTCAAAAATGCGGGGCACTTTTATTTTCATGTGTATATACCTCATTTTTATTTTTGTATAAAATGTGTGTATGTCTCCATCATTTTAATAAAAGAGCCTAGCTCGCTCTTTTCATATTCATATTTATGTTATTTACCTAGTAAATTAAATAGCATCAAACATACTATTTTGATTGATCATCTTCAAATCACTTATATTCCTTTTCTTCCACAAAAAATATAAAAAACAGGTGCATAAATAAAGACACCAAAATAATACGTAATCGTAACCTTTCTCCAAATAAAACAAGCAAACCATAATGAAAGAAAAAATGCATTTATTTATATAAATATGATGAGGTGCGAGAATTCCCTTACAATAAAAAAAAATGTATCGGGGATTCCTCGTGTTCCTGTCAAAGGAACATACTACAAAAATAAATAGGATATTTCACTAAATATCCTAAGAAAACTATAAAACATGCACTTTTTTAGGGGGAGTACATCAAATTCACCCCAAAAACCCACCCAAAATATCACTTAACTATCCCTCACATGCGTGGCCTCTTCCCCGCATGACTAGCAGCATAAATACCATCAGAAATCCCTAGGCTCATCACTCAAGTGCGCACACTAGACACATAAGCACCTAACGGGTGAGACGAACTAGCGATTCCTATGTTCAAACCCTAAGATTGTCCCATATATTTCGTGTCCTATCCACAACAACCTCATAAGCTAGCTCATGCGGAGTATGATGGGTGGAGGACCAACGAGTCAATACCTCCCTTAGTTGGGCTACATCAACAACCACTTGCTAAAAAATAAAAAAATAAAAAAATAGTTATTAGACATACAAGACTTATGAAATGCGCTAAAAATAATGTGTTATTCAAACACCCACATCATACGAGACCATGGTTTGGTCTAGCATTGGTACTACCATCCCAAATGCAGACCCGCATTGGCGAATGTCGATGACCTAACCATAGTAAATGCTAATTAAAGCACAGGGAAGGAGAAATGGTCAATGAAAATTACTAATGGATATGACATGGAATGCCCTATTGATATATATATATATATATATATATATATATATATATACCAATATATATATCAGTTGTACATAAAAAGAACTTTGCCTGCCCATTAGAAGTGTTCCAGATCCGGACAAAATGAAGAATCAGGCGTGCCAAAACGAGCACCACTACCAGTACCCATTCCTCAAGAAGAAGTGAAGTATTGAAAAAGATCATGTATTTAGTGTCAAATTAAAGAAAACATCGATGAAAACAATTGGAGAACTTTCCTTTATAATTTTGAAATGTTTCCATAAATAGGTCAGGCCTCGCTAAAGGATCAACCGCACGGTTGATGCCTTAATGATCGCAAGATCGAAACCCTAATGAACCTATCAGTCCAAGACTTCTTGTTCAAGACAACCACATGTTTAATGATCCTAGTTTTATAGAAGTCTCAAATCCCCTCGGATTCTATGAATATTCATAACCTACCAAAAACAAAAAATGTCATAAATAGGCAATCTTATTTTTTCCCAATTTTGACGAAGAGTATTCGCACATGCACACTTTTATTCGACCACCTCTGTGGATGCCTCTATTCGTAATTGAGACTTACATTTATCGCCACAAACACTCGAAAACAAAAAAGGTTAAAAATATAAATACTTTAAATGATAAAGGGTTACACTCCAAATATGCTAACCTATACATATAAATAAAGGGGTTGAGATTAAAAATTCATAAAAATACTAAGACAATAACTTGCACTATAAACATTACTACATCAACCCACGGTTGATGCCCATCAACCGCATGGTTGATCCCAGTGAACTGCACGATTTAAAAACCCATGGAAATCATTACTAGATCAGGCCTTCAACTGCACAACCATTAATTTGAGGATAACTATCCCCCCCCCCCCAAAAAAAAAAGGGATCCAACCATACACACATCCTACCAAACCCAATCCAACCATACATGTGACTTTTACCATCAACCGCACATTTGATCGGGCCCTCAACCGAACGGTTGATGTATTTGACCCTATAATCGTAAATAGAGGCCTTACCACATTGATAAATACATCTACAAACCCTACATTTACTATGTCCATAATCTCGATCAAAGTCTTGACTTTCTGAAAAGTCACTTCCTCCAAGAAATAGAGTCAAACCTCTACACATTCGACGGTGCCACCTCATAAGGAACACTTCCCCCAAAAAAACTCAACTCACTGGAAAACTTTGGTTCAATATGATAAATACAAATTGTGATATTGAAATGTATTTATCTTCCTAAAATAACTTCGTTTATCCCCCGTTAGGGGACCGGGTATGCATTTTACAATGTTTATACTTTAAAACCTAGTTTTTACCGAGCACCTCTATTTGTTGAGCTACATAACATGTTCATATGTTAAATAATTATAATCAACACTAATATAACTAAGTATGATATGAAAACATACTTTTCAAAAAAATTCTCGAGAAAGTGTCCGTGAACTGAGTTACTCCGAAACTTTACTAAAAACCAAAGTCTAAAAACCGAATACTCTATAATATTTCTTCGAGCGAATATTTTCGCCTCAACTGTGGCTAGTGAGTATAACATTTTTTATTATTTATACCCATATCCAGGCCTTGTTAGGCCCATTGTGTCATAAATAAAAAGCTTTAAGAGTCATTTTTTATTATCTAGAAGAAAAATACAAGTTGAAAAGAATTCAAGTTAAAAATGAAATTTTAACAGCCCAATGGGTGAAACATTTTGAGAAAATTTATGGGACCAAAGTAATTTTGTAATGTTTATAAAGGTAAAATAAAAGTTTCCTCTGAAATTTGGTTGAATTCTGAATTAAAACGAAGAAGTTATGAAGTCGAGTGCTAAAATTCAAAGAGGGATAATTCTGTAATTTTGTAATATATTATGAACCTAAACTTGAGTTAATATTATTTATTTTGTATTTTTACAGATACATTGGTAATTCGGTGAAGTTTGGAGGTCAAATGAGGAGAATATAAAAGTTTGGAGTTCAAAGTGTTAACAAGGAAATTTGTTAAAGAAATGTTTATAAATAAATTATAGCAAAATCTTAAAGAAGTGATTAGTTGACCCAGTGGTATTTGACATGTCACTAATGATAATTGGAGTTGGAGGTCATGGATTCTACTCTAGATGAATGAATTTTTTTTCATCCAGTGATTACTGAAACCTAAAAGGAAGTATTTAAATGTAATACATGTAGTATATTTATCAAAAGTGGCATTAGTTCTTTGGTTCTGGTGTGCTTGCTAAGGCTTTTAGTGCCTCTTAGTCTTGGGTCCATAACTCTCTATCCAAATATTTCTTTTGGTATTTTGTTATTATTCAATAAGTTTTGTGGGATTTTTTCATGATGGTACCAACTCACATTTCTCATACTTTGGTATATAAAAATAACCTTTAGAATGAACATTTTACACACAATTTGGGAGAGGAATTTTTTAATGTTTACTTTTAAGAGAACAAAAAATACTAAATCTTTGTATTTTTATTTTTTAGTGTTTGTGAGGCCTTTTGTGTTCAAGATTTCCGGAGACTTTTTGTATGGGCATTCAAGTATTGGAACTTCAATCTTTGTGAGTGACGATTAATAACAATTATTATTCCATCTTTTAATTTTTGTTTTTTAGTTATGGTGCTAGCTTAAATTAATTGTTAGGATTAGGTGAAATTTACCATGATTACGTATTGCATGTTTTAATTAGTTTTTGAGAGTGCACATGTTCTAATGCATCAATATATATAATTAAATTCCACAGACAAAACTCAATTTTTAATCAAATTTAATCTTCAATTAATTATGGTGTGCATAAAAGATGTGTCCAAATACAAATTTGCAATTTCAGGCCAAGCAAGCAAAAACAAACAATATGCAAAAAATCCTAAGAAGGGCAAACCTTTTCAGTCGGCACTATTGAGAGTTTTAAATAAAATTGACCTATAAAACACTTAGCTTCACAAAGTTAGATGCGCAGAGTCTTCATAACTTCAACAGATACGACTCGGTTCCAAAGTTGTCCACGGGTATCGGTCTACCCTCGGTATCCACTGATCATCTCGCCTTCTTCTTTAGCAGTAAAACTTTGTTTCATAATCTCAGCAATAGAGAAAAGTCTATACAAAATAATTTTGATAAGAATCCTTATTATGATACGGTAAAGTGATCTTGAATAATTCTAGGGGGTTTGGAATATGATTGGAGTTTTTATTATCAAAAAAGGAGAACTCAAAAAGATGCTTTTCTTTACGAAAAGAGTTTTTTAACTATATGATCCCGTTCATCCTTTTAACAAGAAGGTTGGATAAAAAGGAGAAACACAAAAGAAAATTTTTGAAAAACTAAAATTCGCCCAATCGTTCAAAAGAAATAAGATGTCGTTCGAACGACACCCTATACCTCGTTAGAACAACTTCAAATGAAGTCTTTGAACGACATTCTATAGGACGAAGGAAATTGAGCTTGTTTGAAATCATCTCGTTTGAATGAAGGATAATATCATTCAAAAAATAACCTCTTAAAAATGATTTAAACTCCAAAAGTTATAAAGAATGGTTTTACCATTTACAATCAAAATCTTCTTCCATATATGTTGAGACGAATAAATCTTCCAATCTTTTTGGTCTTCAACAAATTCTTCAAGTACCAAGAAGTTGTGACGGTGTTGTGTTCGTGTAACGAGATATGCCAAATCAAATAAAATAAAAATACGAGCAATTAGAAAACTTGTTCTTATAAATCGCCTCCTCTGGCTATTCTGGTACAAAACACAAACCTAAGCAAAATTACATCCTATCGACTTAAAATAATAGCTACCCTCCCAAATTACAAAAGAAAATGGAACGTAGAAAATGTAAAAGTCTTTTGAAATGAAATTGGACATTTCCTTTAGCTAGCTTTGTCTTCATCATGTGTGAGTCCAAACGATTATCATCGAAGCGAAACATCCTACACACATGAGACAAACAAAATACCATGACGCAATAGAATTTTAAACAGAAAATAAATAAAACTCCCCCTTAATTTGTTCTCCGTCTTTTTGTCCATAATAGACAAAGGAGTCGAAACTAATCATTTGAAATAAGCATTATACGAAGAAGTAAGATATCAACACAAGTATAATCAAGTAAGCATAGGCGATGATAATATCAAAGAGCATGACAAGAACTCGATTGAAATATGCCTTTATTTTTTAAAATTTTCAGTTTTTCAAATAAAACGTATAAAATGTACAATTACAACACACCATGGATAACACAAAAATATTAGAATCATTAATGTGGGATGTAGGGGTGTGAACATTTTAGGTAAATCAATATATACAGTCATAACATGTGTGCACGAAGTTTTAAGACGCTTCTAATGAAACATATCCAAGTCTACCTTAGGTGTTAAAGAGGTGAACTCAAGTCAAATTGACTCAACTTAAGCAACATGTCATGAACATAAATGATTATCACACCAATGAAGCCAAAATATGTAATATTGTTTAGAGAAACTTTTGTTTGTGCAAACTCATTGATCTTCTACTTTAAATCCATCAAAATCTTCCATAACTAAGAATAAACTCTCAATTATTTTTTAAGTAATTAATGCTCAAGTGTAGCAAAGAATCAATGAATCAAAAATTGGTCTGGCACTTCTGTTTCTTTGTGTCGCTAATATTTTTAGGTTCTTTTATGAAAATGGTGGTTTTTAATGCAAAGACATTTTGATGTTTCATAGCCCCTTTCCATTGCTTAACACATAACACAATATTTCCAGAAAATAACTTAAATATGGGCAATGGTTCTTACATGCACAACTTTATGTGTTTTTGAATTTGGTTCGTTATCAAGAAAAATTGAGATAAGAACATTTTATTCGACATATGACAAGTAAGTGCAATGTTCAAATATGTTTGTGCACATGTGCAATAAAGATGACAGGGAGTCAAACATATAGAAAGTAGTCATCAAAGATCAATGTAATGACTCCACACATTATAAAGCACACTTATGAAACAATGCCATGTGTCAAAACACTACAAAAAAGTCGCGTGGAAGTATGAAATGAATGGGCGATCCGTACATCTTAAATGTTCATCCATATACGGTGACAAAAAAAATACAAAACTCTTTTTGTCTTTTTTTTTTGTCTTTTTCACCTTTTTCTTAAAAAATGAAAATCTAATTGTATTTTCAAAAAAATATGAGAAAATTAAAACTCTTTCAATTTTTTTTTAGATATCAAATGAAAAATATAGATACAATGATAACACAATGATATTATAGTCTAGTAATAGGAATATGAGATATAAGCATGAAAATCATCCTACACTAGATAAAGTACCCGAACTTAGTCAACGAAGCAAATACCTAAAGATTTTCTATGATCCTCAAATCGAAGTGCATCAAAAGGTTTCATGAATATGTCGGCTAACTAAATATTAGTGCTCATAAATCTCAAGTACACGGTCTTATCCTCAACTAGATCAGGTATAAAATGCTTGCGTATCCTAATGAGCTTCATTCACGGATGTTGGATAGGGTTATGGGCAATATGGAATGCACTTATATTATCACAAGAAATAGTTATCATGCCTTGTGAAATCCTATAATCTTCTAATATTTTCTCAATCCAAAAGAGTTACATGAAACAACTCCCGGTAGTAATTTACTCAGCCTGTATCGTGTACAAAGATATGGAGTTTTACTTCTTGCTCGAGAAAGAGACAAGATCACTCCTAAAATATAAATACCCAGCCTAAGTTCTCTTACAACCATCTCCTTGGCCCAATCGACATCCAAATAGTCGAAGGAATACCAAATATCATATGAAAGAGTTCCATTCACGTGTTTGATGATACGTTTAAGTGCGAGTAAGTGTGACTCTTTTAGGGATGCCTAGTTTCACGCACAGACTCCAACACTAAAGGCAATATCGGGATAACTAGCGGTCAAATAGAGGATCCTACCAATCATACTTTGATAAAGGTTTTTCTCGATGACCTAGCCTAAGATGTCTTTGCTAAGCTTTGCTGATGTAATCATGGGGTGCATGAGTGCTTAGCGGAGTCTAGACCAAACTTCTTCAGAAGGTCTCTTTCATATTGGGATTGAGATATGTATATCCCATCATCAAGTTGATGAACCTAGAGATCTAGGAAGAACATAATCTCACCTACCATGTTCATCTCAAACTCACTCTTCATCTCCTCCCCAAAAGTGTGAGTATGGCGGGAGCACGTGGATCCAAAGACTATGTTGTCCACATACACTTGGGCAACCAAAATAGCACCACTATATATCCTCACAAATAATATCTTATCCATTCTTCCTCTCTTAAAGCCACGAGCTAAGAGATAGGAAGTGAGCCTCTCGTAATAAGAACGGGGTGCTTATTTTAAACCATACAAGGCCTTTTTAAGATAATAGACGTGTCCCAGGTGCTTAGGATCTTCAACCCTTTTATTTATTACACGTAAACCTCATCCTATAAAATGTGATTCAGAAAGGAACTCTTGACATCCATCTAATAAAACTTGAAGCGCAGATGACATGCTATGGAGAGTAGAAAGCGAACGGTCTCAAGCTTAGCAACAGGAGAAAATGTCTCGTCAAAGTCTACACCCTCGGTATGTGTGTAGCCTTGAGTGAATAACCTAGCCTTATTATGAACTATGGAACCATTCTCACCCATTTTATTCTTATAAATCCACTTGGTACCTATGACATTAGACTCACTAGGTCACAGGGCTAACTTCCAAACATCATTCTTGCAAAATTGATGCAACTTGTCTTGTATAGTGGATATTCAATGCTAGTCCTTGAGTGATTCTTTCACATTCTTAGGCTCAACTAAGTAGGTGTAGCACAAATAGATAACCACATTTTTGAGTTAAGTGAGAGTCTTGACACCTAAGTGCTCTCCATCTCTCAAGATGTAGCAAGTACTCCCAAAGACACGGAAATATGATAAGTTAAGCTTCTTCCCTATCCACAACTCATAAGGTGTGTGAAGTTTTTGCCGACAAAGATATACCCTATTCACCATATGGCATGCAATGCTCACCGCCTCTGCCTAAAAATGTCTAGGCATGTGTCTCCCAAGAATCATGGATCTAGCCATCTCTTTTATTGTCTAGTTCTTCCTTTTAACAATCCCATTTTGTTTAGGAGTACGAACGGACAAAAGATCATGTTTGATTGCCACTTCATCACAATATCTATCCACTTTAGCTTCTTTAAATTTAGTGCCATTGTCACTACGGATATTATTAATATTCACACCGTGTTGGTTTGGTAGGATACGACACTTGGTTGTAAAGGACTCGATCGCATCGGACTTTTCTTTATTTAATACTATGATAGAATATCTAGAAAAGTCATCAACCATAACGAGAATGTATCTCTTACCACCTATGCTATTCGAGCGAGTAGGACCCATAAGATCCATGTGAATCAAATCCAAAACATGGGAGGGGGTAATGGTATTCAACTTTGATAGGGACTTCAAATTTGTTTTTCCTTTTAAAACGGTCCACAAACTGAGGAAGTTGGTTTCCCAAGAGATAGTAAACCACGAACTAGGTCCTTTTTAACTAATCTCTCAAGATCTTTAAAGATCACATGACCTAGTCATTGATGCTAACGGTCCATAGTGGAGATCGAGGAACTGTTGCACACAAAAGAGGACTTGGGCACTATCCCATAACAATTATCTTTGGTCCTCACACCTTATAGTAAAATTTCACTGGATTGGCCATAAATGTTACATTCGAATCAATCAAACTTTATCGCAAAGTTTTCATCGTACAATTGGCTTATGTTAATCAAATTCTCTTTCAACCCTTTCACGTACAACACATTGTCTTCTTTAGGGAATTTGGGCATCTCAACACATCCATGCCCTAAAATACTAGACTTACTCCCATATTTAAAAGTGACTTTCACTTCCTTGTGATTCTCAAAATTGGTAAAAAATGAAATGTCACTTGTCATGTTCCTACATCACCCACTATTAAAATACCATTGGGAAGAATTTTCAACCTTGAGAGCAACATGAACAACAAGGACTTTTACATCTTGCTTAGGTACCCAAGTGGAGGTAACCTTTAATTTTCCCTTGTCGTTGTTGGATTTAGTCAGAGCATTGGAAGAATGCTTAAATGGAAAGACATTCGTTGGAATTCTTCCATTAAGCTTTGTGAAGTCACGACTAAGAACTCAACTTGCTCGCTCTTTGAGACTAGAAAAGTCACTAAAGTGATACGTGGGAGTATGTGTACACCTAGTTCTACCTAGTTTATAGAAAAACTCTATAGTATGACCTCTTCTCTTGCAATAGGTGCAAATATCGACGTGTTTGGGTCTACCTTGGTTCACTTTCTTAGGTTGAACTTTCTTTTGTGGCTTCGATTGAGGGACATAAGGAGTAACCACAAATTTAGGAACTAGTCCCAATACAGTGTGGGAAGTGGAAGAACTTTCATAACCAATTCCATACTGCTCACCAAATCCTAAAGCGGGGCCAAGGAGCATCTTACCTACCATCTTCGATGTATCCTCGATAGTTACCTCGACCTCCCGAGCGCATTCGATATCTTTCTCGATTGGGATAAAAGGGCTTTAAATTTCTCACGAGTCTCCATGGATGCTTGGAGATCTTTCGTAAGCCTGGATACCTTGTTAATCAAGCCCCCGTTCTCTCTCTAAGATAAATAAAATATCTCTCCAAAATCTTCTCGCATCGAGGAGTCACTCTCTCTCGCCTCCTGCAACTCCTTCTCTCTGGCTAAAACTCCCTAGCTAAACCTTTATTTTGTTTCTTAGTTTTAAAGGACTCAGCACAAAGATTGGCATAGGCGTGGTGAGGGCAATCTCACTCTCACTTAAAGCATCTTCCCACTCACAAGACTCACCATAGAGGTTTCCATGTTTAGTAATTTCCTCACCAGGGTGAGGTGCACTCGGTGTACTAACATGACTATCCATGAATGTGGTGAAGTTACATCCATGTGGAGATTCATCCCCCGAACTCATCGACTCAACATCACTATCACTAAGTGTGACATTTAGGGCAGCTTTTCATTTCCTTTGTCTCTTCAACCTATCAAACACTCATGAGATTTGTGTCTCTTTCTCTCACACTCATGCTTGATTTAAACTTTTTATCTTTCATTAAACTTTTCTTTTGTTTTCTTTGGAAGTATTTTTCCTTTTATGTTTGAGAAATTTTTTGAAGTTTTTAGTAAAAAGGGGTAAGTCATCTAAATCAAAATCATACTCATAATCCAATGACACTTCTTCTTTATTTTTAGATTGGGCTTTAGTGAAATTCCCTTTTCCTTAGGCTCAATAGTTTTAGGCATTATATCTATCTCATACATTTGAAGATCTCCTAGGAGTTAAGATTATTTAGAATCCATAATGAACTTAGCACAGTAACCTTAGGAATAAAATGGGTAGGGAACGATCTTAATTTTTTCTTAACAATACGCGTCTCAAGTATTCTCTATCTTAAATTGAAACTCGAGTTTACTATATTGGACAGTCGTGCATAAAACTCATCAAATGATTAAGATTAAAGTATAGTGATAGTTACAAATTTTGTGGTGAGATTTTGTAGATTAGAAGATTTAACAGCATTGGTTCCCTCGTGAGTGAGTTGGAGGGTATCCCAAGCTTCTTTATACGAGATTCACGTCATAATGTCGTGAAATGCGTAAGATATGATGGCTCCTAAGATGTCACTCAGACCGTGCGAGTTAAAATTGCTCCATTTAAAATCATTCTCTATCTAAGAAGAGACATTTATAGGGTTGACGACATTGTCAATTGTAATAGTGGGTAATGTCCACCCTCTTTCAGAAAGCAACCAGCAGCAGTCATAGTAATTGATGCCCACCCTCTTTTACAAAACAACCAGAATCATTCACCAATAGATTTTAAGGTTGATCTCATCCTAGCTTTCCAATACACATAGTTTGAACCATAAAAAATGGGCATTCGATTATACAGATTATGCCTTAAATTCGGAATTTTTAAAGATCAAAATTTTGTTTTTAAATTGATATCAAAAAATTTTGCGAAAAAGGATCACGCGATATTTTAGTGTAACTAGATCTGATATCAATTTGAGAATGCATGTGAACTGATGGATCATTTATATGATTAAATGACACAAACACAATTCAATTTTTAATCAAATTTTATCTTTAATTAATTATGATGTGCATACAGGATGGGTCCAAATACAAATTTGTAATTTTTAAGCCAAGCAAGCAAAAACAGTCAATACGAGAAAAGTCACTAAGAAGGATAAAACCTTTTAATTCTTCACTATTGAGAGTTTTTAATACAATTGACTTACCATACACTTAGCTACACTAAGTTTGACGTGCAGTCTTTAAAAATTCAATAGATACGACTCAGCTCCAGAGTTATCCATAGGTATCGGTCTACCCTTGGTATCCATCGATCAACCTCGTCTTCTTTTTCAACTGTGAAACCTCATTTCATAATCTCAGTAGTAGAGAAAAGTCTCTACAAAGTAATTTCATCAATAATCCTTCTTATGATATGGTAAAGTGATCTTTAATAATTCCATGTTGTTTGGAATATGATTGGATGGTTTTTTTTTTTTTCATAAATGGAGAACTCAAAAAGATATTTTTCTTTAGGAAAAGAGTTCTTCAAGTATCCGATCCCATTGAGCCTTTTTATAAGAAGGTTGGAGAAGAAGGATAAACATAAAAGATATGGAAAAGATAATCTTTAAAAAAAACAATACTCACCCGATCGTTCGAACGAAAAGGGATGTCCTTTGAACGACACCATGTACCTCGTTAGAACGACTTCAAACGAAGTCTTCGAACGACATTCCAGATGACGAAGGAAATTGAGGTCGTCTGAAATATAAGCCATCTTATTCGAATGAAGAACAATCACATTCGAACGACACCTTTCGTTTGAACGAGGCATAAAAAATCTTTTAATTTTTATTACAAAAAATTCAAATGCTCTTCAGAAAAATAACCTCGTAAAAATGATTTAAACCCCAAAAGTTATAAAGAATAATTTTACCAACTATGGTCACAATTTTCTTCCATATATGTTGAGACGAACAAATATCCATGTAAACACCACATTCTAAAACCCCCTAAGCCTCTCCTTAGGTCCTAGCACCTCCCCATTTCACTAAAAACCCTAGTCATACTCTGAGTATCGATCTAGAGGCCATTAGGCGCTCTTAGGCCCCTTTTGACTCCGATCAACTCTATCTTCAGAGAAAATCTCAATGGATTTTCAAAGGTCTTTGAATCCATTTTCCAATTGTGCGCCCCATTCGTAAAGTGGCGTAACGGTTCAGACGAATGGAGCATTTTACTACCGAAAATTGATCTGGAGGCCACCATGAGAGACCGAATGGGGCGAGATGGGTGTGTAGCACCTTCCCATTCCATAACTTAGCCCTCGGACCTTTGAACTATTGCTTTCGTAAGCATCAGTTTGTCTTTGATGTCGCTCTCTCGAGGCGGCGACATGTTTTTTTGCCTAATTTGTGCAAAATAGGCTGGGGACTCCATCTCTTTACATTCATCCCCACACCGATGACGGCCGAAGCGCTCCTAGAGTAAGAGTGCACGAGATCTTCACCCTGCCCCCTCCTCGAGGAAGGAGATGATTTGTGATGGTCACAGTGGAGACTCCGCTAGGGATAATTTTCATAAGAGGGCTAGACTCTATTTTCATAGGTGTTATTATTTTTTGCTTGTGTGCATATGAACCTACTTGTATGTTCCTTCTTTCTCATCTATTATTTCTTGTACATATATACCTCATTATTATATCACTACTCACTCACACACTTCTAGGTATTCTTCATGTACACTTCACACTACTTACACATAGGACCACTTATATCCACATGCTGCACACACCACTTAGAATATCCATCCTTAAGTGTCGCTAACACACACCTCCACTTATCACACTTGTATATATCTAAGCTCACTCCACATACTCACCTGTATATATTCACACCTCACTCACCTTCACATATCCATGCTTAGTGTAATCTTCATGCTCCATGTTATATTTACTTTTTAAACTTGTACATTATCCCCTATTAGTATAGTTCTCATCATTCCAAATAAAGATATTTTATCCATAATATAATAATAAGGAATCATGCATTTTGCATACTACATCACCAAAGAGCATGGCTATTGACGAAATTTTATCCCGTAACAGAGGGGTCACTTCGTGATAGGCGTTGGTCCGGTAGGTCACAATTAACCTAAGCGATATGACTCTCACCTTCCATTGGCTAAGTACCTTCCATGTATATCGAACATTTCCCCCCGCCTCGTACAGCTTGATCGAAGTCATAACGGGAGTTATATAGCAGGAAATTCATTCACGTGCGTCGAGTATATCGAATTCTCTCTCACACGTACTGTCCCCACGAGGTATATTTTGAGGCAATTCATGTACACTCGGGTATATCAAATGGCTTGTCCACACGTACCAATTGCCCTCAAAAGCAAGACGTATATCTTGGAATTCATGTCATAGGGGGGAATCCTTCCAATTAACCCAACAACTACATACCCTTATATAAGTGTCAAACCCATGACACTCATATTTAGTTTGTTGCTTTCTACCCAAAACGACGGGTCAACACGCCGCCCAAATTTTCATGCAATTTCGTCTATTTTGAAATGGGACCCTGTTCACGAGCCCGGCAACAAGTTCGACCAAGTTTTTACAATTTTTCAAACCCAACTTTCCCAAGCTCGGGTCCCATCCGACATTTCTTTTTGCATTTAGGTAAACCTAATACAAGTGAGAGCATACTAATACTAATAATAATCATGCTGAGACCTTTTTTCTCGATTTTCCTCTTTCTTTACCAAAAGAGTCAAAAACATTTTAACCCTCTTTTATAAAAAAAAAACATTTTCCCTTCCTTATACCAAAAATAATTTTTCTCCTTTTCACATAAAAACATTTTTTCCTCCTCTTTTCCAAAATATTTTCCTCCCTTTCCAAAAATAACAGTTTTCCCCTTTCTCTTTCAAAAATAAATTCATTTTTTTCTCATTCTTAGGTCAACCACGTACCCGACCTTTGGCCTGTCACCCTATTGGCTTCGATATTTTGTCGAACTACCTTGAGGCTTCATCAGCTCCCTCGATACTTCCTCCGAGTCCTAAATTCATCTTCATCCACTTTCCATGGAGAATTCTTACCAAGTATCGAATGTGCAACCAAATTTGATAATGGTCCTAACCTAACTCACTATCAAGATTGACTACCTTCAAATCGAGGTTTATGAGATGTAATGAACCAGGGTCCCTGTTCTTGAAGAACCCGAGTTCCTCTTCCGTTCCCTTGTGCTATGGGTCTTCCTGCACCTGAGCTTATTTGGATCCCCGAGGAATATCAGCATTCTACACATGCCCATCTTGTTAATGGGTCATCGCTAGCTCAGCTCTTTATGACGAATCTTGCCCAGCTAGGGGCCCCGTTATTATTTATCTGAAGGAAGAAGAGTTAAACAAGGTCAAGTAAGACCTTAAGATCTTGACTAACAAGTTTGACAAAGTCAGAATCTCAGGGAACTACATGGATTACACTCATATGTCTCCCTATCCCAAAGCAAGGCTGCTAGAAAATTTCAAGATGCCTAACATTAAGAAATTCGAGGTAGTAAACCCCCAATTTTTCATCTCCAAAGTTACCACCGACCCATGACTCTCCTAGGTGCCTCCGAGGTAATAATGGCCCAAGTTTTCCAACAGACTTTGAAGGACAGTGCTCTTCACTAGTTCTTATCACTCGAGGAGTCCAGGATTCGTAGTTGGGAGGATGTTGCCCATAAATTCATGTCACAGTACTAGTATAATGAAGAGTTGGAGGTTACTCGTCGCGATTTATAACTTCTCAAAGAGAACCCTGGGGAATCTGTTAGGAACCTAATTGTAAAATGGAGAGAGAAAGTAGCTACCATGACCAATCGGCCTTTCAAAGAGGAGCAAGTTAGTATCGTGAAGAAGAACTTCTTACCCCATGTCTGAGTGATGATGGGAGGATAGTACTACCCTCATTTTTATGCCCTCTGAGAAGTGGGAGTAGAGATCGGAGAAGGTCATGCCAAGATAGAAGTTGAGTCAAAGAAAGTATCCGGATTGTTCACTCCCAGAAAGTATGAGAAACCAACCAATACCACAATTTCAACCATCAATAACATCTCTTATCCTGCCACTTTATGGGATCCAGAAACCCCCCCCCCCCCCCCCCATCCCATTCAAAAAGGACTAAATCGAGCTTCACGTTCCTCTCACTAAAGTTTACCAAGCCCTTTTAAGCTGAAATCTTATCAAGCCATTGGACCCTCGTCCATTACCAAACCCACTTTCCAAAAATTTCAAACAAGATGCCCATTGAGATTTTCACCAAAATTTTGGCCATACCACTGATCAATGTTTCCACCTCCGAAATGTAATCCAAGGTTTGATTGATCGAGGTATCATCGCCCCCACCAGCCAATCCTAAGCGAAACACTACCCACAATCCACTTCCAAATCATACAAATGTCATCTTCCTAGAAGAAAGACTCAGAATATGATCCATTTATCCAGATCATACCTAGTAAATTGCTCATCATACCTATATATTCTCCTAAACCCCTAAGTTTGCCCATATTTTCTCCTGCATCCTACCTGTTTTGCCAATCAGTCCCTGTCACTTCTTACTGGAGCATGCATTACTATTCGTAGCCGGTTCGGAGGGAAAGATATTGAGTTATTTGCAGTATTGAACTAGATTCTAGAGTTTGGTTTGAAATTTCCCTTAGAAATGACCATTGACTGCGAGAGATTTAGTACACTATTCTTGGAAGCTCAGAAATGGGCTCGGAAGTCAGATAATTGGGTAGTACCTACCGATGAACTCAATTTAGATGATGTCATCCAAATCATGGAAGACTTATTTTAATAGACCAATGAACTTTGTAGTATATCCAAGCTACTTTATGCTTTGAAACTACAAGAGCGCCTGTTCCCTTCACTTCTACATCTCCCCGTCAAATGGGAGGATCTATACAAAGAGGTTGTCGAGGTTATGGGGTGCATTGACTTTTCATGGAAAGATAATGTAGTTTCCATCGGATGGGGGATGAATTCGATAATTCAAATAAAGAGAAAATCCCAGACGGGACTAGCCCAATAGTCAGCATATGTAGAAAGATATCATTTGATGATCTACTAAGCAAAATCGACAAGGTGGCTAAACAACCCGAGATAGATGAGAAAATGGGATTTCTATTTTTTCCCTCTTATGTGAACCATATGACCAGATGAGGGAGGCATTACCAAATTCCAAACCCGCAATCATTAGCGAACGATAAAGGAAAAGGTGTTGAGAATCTTTCGATGCCATAAATGACCCTTGAGGAGAGCAAGATCCTCGATCAGTTAAAGAAAACCCAAGCTAATATTTTTCTGTGGGGACTCTTTATGTCTTCTTAGTTGCACGGGAATGCTTTGATAAAACTACTCATCGGGCCCACAGTCCCTCCTTCCACCACACCATAAGAAGCGATGAATCTGGTCAAATCTCTAACCTCTACTAGAATGATCTCCTTCTCCGAAGAAAAAATCCCTAAGGTTGGACCAAATCACAACTATGCTCTCAATATCTCTGTCTAATTCATGGGAAAAATTGTCCCACTTTCGCTTGTCGATAATGGATCATCTTTTAATGTCTTCCCATTGAGAACCCTCAATTGCTTGGGACTAAAAGTGAGTGACCTTATGTAACAACCCGAATTTTTTTAATGGGAATTTTTAAATTTATTTTGGAAATTGGAGAAAAAAAAAATTTTGGATTTAATTATTTTTAATAATTAAATAAATTGTTTTTTATATTCGGAATTCGGAAAGCTAAATTACAAGACTCCTAATATGAGTATATATAAGCCTTGGGGAGTTTAGAAGAGTCCTCAAAGTATAAAACTCTCTAAGAGTACATGAAACATAAATCTCTCCAGAAAAAAAATATAAAAATATTCAACTGTCCGATCAAGCTGAAATGTTTTGTGCATCTTCCTCTCGTCTTCAGCTATTACGCCCTAGAATTTCTGCCAATTCCAATGATCAGATAATCGAGAATTTTTATTTAGTGTTTGTATCTGATTAGAACTCATTTTTTAATCAAATGCTTAATCTTTTATATATCACAATAAATTCATGGCTTGGCTTTTAAAAATCACTTTTCCATCAACTTTTCAACTAGAAGACCTCTCCAAAATTATTCCCTTTCATCTACAAACCCTAGCCCTATTTCCTTCATCATTCAACCATATATTTGGAGGCCTATTGGGGGTTATTTTGTGTTGGGGCAAGACGTGACTTGACTATTTTTCACGAGGGGAACGTGATGGTGCAATCTGATCTTTTAGACAAAATATATGTGATGATTCATGTAATGATTTTGTGGTACGTGACTTACACAATATGCTACTAAATTATCTAGAGAGTATTTCTTTTGTTTTTTGTGTTAATTGCACTCATGTTGAATTGTGATATTCATTTGAATCCTAAAAAATTGTTGGAGTCTATTATTTGATTCATTGAGATATATTTGTTGATTTGAGCATAATGTCACGAGATTTTAATATGGCATGGATAATGGGCACCCTCCAATAGTCCAAAAATCGTTATATGGCTTTGAGATGCCTAGAGGAGTTGAGGTGAGGTCTGCTGACCCATTGATGTGTTGATGAGAAATTAAAATTGACGTAATTCTTGAGTATTGCATTTGATTTGTATATGCGCACTCGTATTGTTGCGATTGATTCATCGTGCTAGTTATTTTTTAGCACCTATTCTTATCATATTGTGTACTTCCCCGTATTTTCTTTTAGTGGAAGGCTAGCATGGATTGCGACGCTATGGACTATTTTGGAAAATTATTTTAGAGCTTGGAATGGAAGATTTATTTTTTATGTATAAATTAGTAGTGTAATTTTTGTTGGGGAATTGTGTATTTTTTAGAGAAACAATATTGTAATTATTGTGGAAGTGTAACAATTTATGGATTTGTTACATTTAAATTATGGAATATAGATTCTCTATACTTATTGTGGATGGTTTTAGTTTAGTTTTAATCGTAGTAGCACATCGTGTGTCCTCTCGAGCGCGTAGGGTGTTACACCTTACTCCAACCTCTATCACAGTGCGCGCTTATGATAATACTCACCGGGAAGTGATGGGCTCTATAAAACTTGCGATAGGGGTTGGACCTGAAAATCCAATTGTTGAATTCCAAGTCATCGATATCCCATCTTGTTTTAATCTGTTGCTTGGTCGACCATGGCTCCATAGTATTAAGGGTGTGTCTTCTTCCCTCCATAAGAAACTGAAGTTCTTCGCCAATGGGCAGGTCATAACCATCTTGGGTGACGGAGACAATGCCAAGAATGCAAGCACCAGCAATCTAGTACTAGAGATACAACATGGGGATAATGATATGCTTCTGTCAAATTTTTTAGTCGAACTGCTTTCGCTCCCAGCAGTGGACGATTTCAAAGATAGGGTTTGTCCAGAGCATAACCTTCAGTACAACGTTAATGTGATCTATATGTTCAAAAAGATGCACCTTATGCCCGGACTGGGGCTAGGACGAAGACAATAGGGAATACTTGAACCCATAATATTAAAGAAAGATTCTCCTCCTTGTAGCTTGGGTTAACAACCATCAATATAAGAACTCAGGACGGTCCGCCAACCTCGACTTAAGAGAAGGCTAGAAAGTGCCAAGAATGTGTCAAGAGGTTCCTTGAATAGAATATTCATCAAAGAGGATGAATATTTACCCTTCTGCGGCTTTCCCGAACCGTGGTATGATCATGTGGACAAGAAAATGAAACCAAGAATGGAGATCTTTTTCCAAGACAGCTACTCGTGGGCCGAAAGTTCCTAGCATCATGTGTAACCACTCATTCAGAAGACTATAGATGCTACTGGAGATTCCGAGGGAAGTGATTATGAGGATTCATTTAATTTGCATACACTAGGGCTCACACTCTACATGATCCACTCCAGCGCTACATTATTGGATCTGTCCCGCCTGATCAAAGTTGCTGATGCTCCTCTCCTCAACTATCATGTTGTACCTGTTCCACCCACTGAGATATAACCCAACTATGATGTTTATCCTATTTCCTCTTATTTTGTTGTTCCTCCCTATTATGATGTAATCAAGACCTCCTTTGATGAGGTCCTTAATGCTTTTTTCCCCACTAATAAAATAAACAAATATTTTGAGTGTCTTGTTGTGATTTACATTAATTGTCTTGATTTGAATCAAACTCTTGACGATGATGATTTTGCAAATGAACAGTTCTTAACTAATCTAAATAAGGTTGATAACAAAAAACATAACATCATTCAAGTTAATGAAGATGAAATTATTTTGCAAGATTGCGATAGGGTCTACCCTTAATGAGCATAAGCGTGAGAAACTCAAAATATTATTAAAGGAATTTGTGGATGACTTCGCATGGCCCTAAAACGACGTGCCTGGCATTGATCCCGAGATAGCTCAGCATGACATTCCAATTATCCTGAAATGCAAATCGATCAAACGAAAGCTGCGAAAGCATCGCACCAAATGGTCACTCAAGGTTAAGGAAAAAGTTGTCAAATAGTTGGTTGTGGGTTCCATTCGTGTGATCGAATATCCCACATGGCTAGCCAACATCGTACTTGTGTCGAAATCAGGAGGAAAGGTTCGTATGTTCATTGATTACCATGATTTGAACAAGGCCTCTCTGAAGGATGATACCCATTACCCAATATTAACATGATTATGGATAACACGGCTAGACACGTTCTTAAGTCATTCGTTGATAGTTTTGTTGAATACAATCAGATCAAGATTCATGCATAACCCCTTGGGGAACATTCTGTTACATTGTTATGCCATTTGGTCTAAAAAACGTAGCGACTACCTACCATAGGGCTGCCACAACCATCTTGCATGATATGATACATAAAAAAGTTGAGGTTTACGTAGACAATATGATCATCAAGTCTAAAACTAGGTAACATCACGTTCCCACTCTCCGAAAGTTTTCGAGCGACTACGGCAATACCAGATGCGACCTAACCCATAAAGAATTACTAAAGGAAAGATCGTGGGATTCATGGTTAGTGATAAAGGGATAGAAGTTTATCCTACCAAACTGAAAGTCATACTCGAAATGCCACTACCCCGAATGGATAAGAAAGTTTGAGGATTCCTTGGAAAATTAAAGTATATCATCCGGTTCATCATCCAGTTGACTTCTATCTGTGAACCCATCGTCAAACTCCTTCGAAAGAATTCAACTAAGGTTTGGAATGAATCTTGCCAAGAAGCCTTTGATCAAATCAACCAATACCTAACCCGACCTCCAAAAATCATGCCACCACATCCTGTTTACCCATACTCCTATACTTGACCATAAAAGATACCGTAGTTGGGGATTTATTGGCCCAATACCTTGAAGAGTCACACAAAGAGATAGTCATCTACTATGCTAGTGAGAAGTTGGCTGGCTACGAAGTTAACTACACTTCCTTGGAGAAATCATGTATCACCCTTGTCTGAGTCACCCAAAAATTACGGCACTACATGCTTGAGTTTCCCATCAAACTTATATCCCGAATGGATCCAATCAAATACATGCTCGAGAAACCTTCCATGTCTAGTCGAATAGCCCGATGGTTAATGCTACTAGTCAAATTTGTTATTGTGTATGTCACGTAAAAAGCCATGAAAGGAAGAGCCATATTTGTCTACCTAGTTGACTACCCTATAAAAAGTAACCGATGTTTGGATTTTTGAGTTCCCGAATGAGAATATACTTTGTACCTCCCAAGAAGACCTCCGGTGGAAAATTTTCTTTGACGCCATCGCCAAAAAGAGTGGGCATGGCATTAGGATACTCATAATTGCCCCTGATGACTCTCACACTCCCATTGCCATCAAACTGGATTTTCCTTATACCAACAACATAACTGAATACGAGGCATGCATGATAGGCCTCAAATTTTCTCTCAAGGAAAGAATTCAAAACCCAGATGTCTACGGGGATTCATCCCTCATCATCGATCAAATACTAAGATAATGGAAAGTAAAGTATGAGAAACTCTTACCCTTCCATGTCCACCTAGAAGCGTTAGCCTCCTAATTCCAAGATATCACCTTCCACCACCTCCCCAAACAAAGAACAATTTAGCTGATGCCCTTGCTACCTTAGCCTCCATGGTTGACATGCCCGAAGGAATAACAATGACCCCCTTCCTAGTCCAAAAGAAGGATAAACCTACCCACTGCTACCACATTAAGCTCATCATAGAAACAGATCCTGATATATCCGATTGTTGGGACTATGATATTTGGTGCCTCCTCAAGAACGGTAGGTATCCCCAAAATTTTGATAAGAAAGACCAAGCTACCCTCCACAAAATGGTTGCCTAGTACATTATCTGCGATAAATAACTTTTTAAGAGAAACTTCGATAAAACCCAATTTACACTACATTGCAGGGGCTGATATTGAAGAGATGATGCAAAAAATCCATAGTGAGGAGTGCGGACCCCACATGAATGGCCATATTCTTGCAAGAAAATCATCCAACAGAGTTACTACAGGACTACCATGGTTCAGGATCGCACTTCCTATGTTCGAAGATGTCTTAATGATAGTAATTTTCCAATCTCTAACACTTTCCATTGGAATTGTATAACATGACTTCTCCTTGGCCGTTTTCCACATAGGGCATCGATATTATATGGAAACTTACACCCAAGGCCTCCAACGGGCATGAATTCATCTTGGTTTCCATTGATTACTTCACCAAATGGGTAAAAGCTGAATCATATGCAATTCTGAATGCTGAAAAGGTGGCCAAGCTCATCCGAAAAAATATCATTTGTCAATATGAGGTCCCGTACGAGCTGATATCAGACGATGGGTTACATTTAGAGGCAGATCTCACTAAAGTGGTCGAAGGATATAGGATTCAGAGGCACAAATCTTCTCCCTATCGACCTCAAACCAACGGAACAGTCGAAGACGATAGTAAAAACTTTAAAGCCATCATCAGCAAGACGATTGAGAATTCATGAGATTGGGTTGATCGGATCCCTTATGACTTCTGGGACTATTGCACTTCAGTTTGAACATCTACTAGGGATACCCCTTATTCTCTGGTATACTGCATGGAAGCAGTCCTACCCGTAGAGCTAGAAATTCCTTCACTATGCATAATGCTTCAAAGCAAAGTCAGCAAGGAAGACTGGCATCAGAGACATCTTAACGAGTTGTCACTCCTGGAAGAAAGGATACTGAAGGCTCTATATAATATACAAGGATACCATCGTCGAATAACACGTTCATTCAACAAGAGAGTCTAGGATCGTAGTGTCCGAAAAAGGGACTTAGCCCTTAAAGAAATTGTAGAACCCATCTGGAAACCCAGAGGGAAATTCAAGCCCAATTGAAGTGGCACCTACATTGTGAAGCAGAGCCTATCCAGCGACGCCATTATGCTCACCGACCTCGATGGGGAAGAGATGGCCCATCCAGTCAACCTGGATCGTCTCAAGAGTTTCTACCCTTAGTCCAAAATCTCGACACACTACGACTCTTCTCATCTCCCTTCTATTCTAAAAAAATCTTCATTTCCCTCTACTTAGAACTATGTGGGGCCTAACCCTCTAAAAATATTTTCGCTTTCAAAAATGAAACTCAAAAAATATTCAAAACCCCCAGAATTACGTAGGCATATCATACGCTTTACATGAGCACGACCCACCTTCATTTTCACAAAATGCTATTATTTTCTTATCCCCAAGAATGATAGTTCATTTTATCATGTACGTACACAAAAGGATTATGTACGCCTTAGCGATTGGTATAGATAATTCAAATGCAAAAGCTCATTAATAGGCACAACAATATAATTAAAAAATTTATTTATTCCATATACGAAAAATTATGTTACAATTACATCAGCATAGGGACTCAAATAACTTCTTTTGACAACATAAAACTATTTTCCCAAAGACAACCTTCCCAAATTATTCCCATACATAACCAAACACATCACAAAAGCTTCACAAATAAACTCCCCCAGGGATCCTACCCGCAGATGCCAAAAAGAACCAACCCAAACTTCCCCTACTTGGATGGAATACCGAAGCCGCTATATGGAATGGTAAGCCCAGACCAGCCTAGGGAAAATAACAACACCTCCCTCCATAGTGCCAGATTTTGCGAACCACCTTTGCTAAATCTCCACATCTAACATCTTGGTAACTACCTTCCTCCACAACCACTTTATGTAACCCTTAAAAACATGCCAGACTCAGCCAACAGATTCGGAAGGACGGGTCAAGGATTAACGATTCTCCCATAGAGAGCCCAACCGTATGCGTAGACATTCTATCAAATCCTACACAGGAAAGAAGTTAAGCATCCAAGGTAGAACAATTTGTTCCCATCATAATTTGTTGGAGCGAATGACCCCAAATTTTAAACTTCAAATTATGAGGTGGTTCAATGATATTCCAAATTTTATATTTCTTTTTAATTTAACATTTAAAAGCTCAATTATTGTTTTCTTTCAAAATTAAACTTAAAGTGAAATTAAACTAAACACACATTTTTAATTTCCACTTACAAAAAATTCTGATTCAATTCCAGTTAAACAAACCAAGCAAGAATATTATCTAATTAAATTAATGTCGACTTGAATTAAATTAAATTAAACTTAACCCAAAATTAAACTTGCACCATTTTAAATGAAGTTGTGAATTAAATCAATTTTTATCTTAATTAACCTAGCATGCATCTAAGTGATATTTTGCAAGATAAAAAATAAATCACAAACACACTCTGCCGCGATTACGAGGAAAACCCACAACGGAAAACCTCAGACGACCCTGCCTACAAGTGCACTACGTATGGTATTTTTACAAAAGACACGACGAGAGACTTACTTCCTCGACTCGACGCCCTTTAAGCCTTGACGCTCCTTAATTCTTCAATCTCCGATTAGTCGACAACTCCAGAGTCTACCAGAATATTGGAATCCACCAATGGAGCATAGCTACCGTCAACCCACACACGGTGCCTTTCACCGTATGAGAATGCCGCCGCAAAACAATCTCCTTTTTGCGTAGAGAAGAACCCAAAATTTCTCCTTAATGGATTAAAACTCAAAACATAAATGGGACTTTTTGTTGGAAGTATTTTTCCTCTCAAAAGCTCCTAAAGGATGAAAAAGGTCTCTTCTAAAAAGTTGTTCCGCACTTATTTTATCAGGTAAAAAGTTAGTGGGTGAGTGGGGAAGTTTTTAAATAAAAACTGACAAACTGACATCGATCATTCAAACGACATTCCAAGTTTATTCGAACGACGCGGTTCAAACAAGATTTTAGCATCCAATATCGTTCGAACGAGAATTCAGGAAACTTCTCGTTCGATATTTTGTTCAAACGACTTCGATCAAATGACCTTCCAAAAAAAGATAAAAATTGCTCAATGTCGTTAGAAGTTCATTCGAACAAACTGGGAATTTTGTTCGAACGAGATTCCAGGATTGTTCGAACGACTTTACAGAAAATCCTTAAATTGCATTTAAAGCCCAAAACCTTTTAAGGAAAGTTCTAAAATGATTTTCTGAGAAAAACAAAAAATTCGTTGACGATAAAAGTTTATAAATGGAAAACGCAAATAATTTTCCAAGATCCTATATATATTAATGCATTCATACCTTTGGAGACTTTGGAAAATGAGACAATGTTGATGACGAGAAAAAAGGCACTTGAAATCGACAATGATATCTACACTTTTTCTTAGCCGCGTCGTCTTCAACTCTTCAATTGTCATAGGCTTAAGGTATAACCAATATCTATCCTATTACTTAATGAGTTTTGTCCAGAATTAAGCCAACACTACAAATTAACATAATTGGAAATTTTTCCTTACAAAATTGATGCAAGAGTTGCCAGCGAAAGTAGAAAGAAGTCTGTTAGAGGCCAACCAGCTGAACATACTGGTATCCCCCCAGTTCTATAATGGGCTGCAACTCTCCCTACCAAGGAACTGACCAACGCAAACCTTGAGCCCCGTGCTCCACAAACTAGTTCTCCCAGCTTTGGATATCTAGGCCCATACAGATAAATTAGCGAGTAAAGAAGTTAGGCACGGCTGCCAAGGGATATTCAGGAGGGATCGCCATAAAAAATCCCCCTGATAGCCACATGAACAGCATAACAGGGCTACCCCTCCGAAAGTGAGAACGACCTTCACGCCAAACATCTATTCCATTTAGGGTATCTACCAGTATCACCGTTAGATGATTGCGACGGTATGACATCCACGTAGTAATGGCAACAAGTTGGGGGTCCACCAGCAAATCCCTGGTCACTAGCAATAGTTTTGAAGTTAAGCCAAGGACAAAGACTGCAACATCATTACAGTCTGTTCAGCACACCAGATTCAGCACAATTCAATGAAGGAGATATGCTCCACTTTATAACCAAACTTTCTATTTCCTCATCCATATACCAACCAAGACTCCAAGGCCTTCCTCTACTAAAAAATTCCAAAAGAAAAAACTCATTTTTCCTACCCAAAATAAATCCCTTAAAAAGGGAAGCTCATTTTCAACCAAGCCTCCAAGGCCACCTTTTACTCAAACATATTCAAAAATTTCCAAAAAAAACCCATTTTTCTACTCTTTCTCAAAATAAAAACTCAGTAGCAAATTAAAGTGCATGTAGAGTAAGCCACTAAATAGAGATAATGAAATCAAATATGCATATTTTTTTGCATTTTTAAGTCTCTTTTTAAGTGCAATGTCGCTACATCAAGCATGCAAATGCTAAGCTCCACATTCGATGTTGAATTTGCAAGGAACCTGTGACAACCCTGCTTTTTATATCTAATTCGGTTAGCTACGGCCAATTAAATTAAAGCGGAGCATCAATATGTTGGCATTAGAAACATAATTTAAATAAACGCAGTAAAGTAAGCATGTACACTTTCATACGTGTAACCATATCACATCATGACAGCTATAACAAGTGAAACCAACTCATAACTATTAACTGTAATAATCCATTAGTAATCTCAAACTGAAAATAAAAAATGCCAATACATGCGGCTCAACACAAAATGCGAAAGCGTAATACAACAATTTTCTCAAATTTCAAGTGTAAACAAAGTGATATTAATCTCTTATACCACCCTTAAGAAAAGGGAAACAAACGACATAAATTAAAATAGAATAACTCCACGACTACAGGAATCCTAAGATTGATATGATCTTATCAAGCTCCATAGTCTATTGTCCAGCGAGACGAGGACCTGTCATATATAATATATATAGGAGAGGAGCAAGAAGCAAGAGAGACGAACGTCAAAGCAAGAAAATAAGCTATAATATTATAAGATGTACTTGTAATGAAAGCACACAAGTCATTATTCGTCTCCAGTAATTAAGTTCTTCAATTACCCAACCAATGCTCATATGTCGTGACTACCCAACCCAAACTCGAGTAACGTGTAGCCTCACATCGTATCATGATTAATCATTATTAATCTCATTTCAGTATTTAACGTATCAAAATATTTTCTTCAAGTATAATATCAAATGCCTCGATTCGGGATATTACTTTAAGACACAAGCATAATATCTCACACAACAAGTCATATCGGGTCAATATCGTTACTCGGCGGAACAAGTCGTAACACTAGGCCTACACACAAATATTCCCCAATATTACGTGGTAAGGGCAATCATACTAAGTCCTAAATCACATGGTGTTTCAAGGTCTTTCTATCCGACCCGCATTACAACCATGTGTCCGGTTCCGGTGGTTTATCTTCGACACGACACTCGAGCGCAACCTAACCGGATCAATAAAAAAAAATTGCATTAAACATGTGCCTACATCGACCGGAGGACTAGTCTAGTGTATACTCGACAATATACATGTAAAACAATTTCACGCTTATGTATATATACAATCGTGTCAAGTCTCTTACTCGAGTTATATCATAGTCATTAATTACAATATAACATAATTTACATCATTAATTTACTAATTCAACATCAAATTATTTCAAGGTTATATATCCCTAATAACCATAAGTATGTGATCAAGTTAGGATATTAGGCACAACACCACAATTATCTTACTAACAACATGAAAAATATTATCACTCTTATTTCAACAACATGCTGGCCAGAATTTAAAATGCAGATTCGAGACTCTTCCGATCTGTTTTTGGAAAAACTTAAAACTACAAAGTTGTTCAGAACGTGATTTTCTTCAAGGACACGCGGGCACGCTACCATAGCCAACCTAAAACAGACCCGAAACTAACATATAATATTTTCCCCTATTTTCGACAACTTTCTGCCCATAATTTTAAAATGCCGATTTGAGGCTTTTTCGATCCGTTTTTGGGAAAACTTAAAACTACAAGGTTGTTCGGAACGTGATTTTCTACAAGGAGACGTGAGCACGCTACCATAGCCGGCCTAAAAAAGACCCGAAACTAACATATAATATTCGCCCCTGTTTTCGACAACTTTTTGTCCAGAATTTTAAAACGCCGATTTGAGGCTTTTCCGATCCGTTTTTGGGAAAACTTAAAACTACAAAGTTGTTCGGAACGTGATTTTCTACAAGGATACGCGGGCACGCTACCATAGACGGCCTAAAACAGACCCTAAATTAACATATACAGTTCGGACCTGTTCACGATAACTTTCTGCATAGAATTTTAAAACGCATATTCGAGGATTTTCCGATCCGTTTTTGAAAAAACTTAAAACTAAAAAGTTGTCCAGAATATGATTTTCTATTGGGTCGCGTGAACGAAACATACATTTTCGGAATTAAAATAGCTCAAAATAATTTTTAATATGACGATTTACTCAATTTCATAGATTTCTCAAATTCAAGAGTTTGTTCAACAATTCAATCCCTATAATGATGTTATTGCATTTGAATCTACATGGAGGATGATCCTAATACATTGCATATCATTTTTAACATCAATTTCATATTAATTTAGGGATCCAAATACATGTTCATGTGAAATTTCATTATAGATACATATTATACACATATAGGTAATTAACTGGCCTTGGATTGTATGGAGAAATTGAAATTCTCTTGAAATCCTCTTGAAATCCTCTTAGCTTCTTCTCTTCTTACTCTCTCTCTCTACCAAACCCTAGCCTCCTTATGTGAAATGAAATAATGAAGACTTCTTCTCTTCTTTTCTATTTATACCTAGGGTTAGTTTATTTACAAAAATTTCATTGCGCCAAATTTAACCCTCTCGATCCTTTTACGCGTTAATTCGCTTCTAATATTTAAGTCGCACATTCGTATCTCAATTAATTCATTTTAAATTTTCATTTCCAAATATTTTGAATATATATACTGGCATAGTTTTTTTTTTTCAATTAGTTCAATTTTAATTCAATAAAAATGCGAGGTATTACATTCTCCCCCTCTACGAACAGGATTTCGTCCTCGAAATTCGAAATGAAACAAATCAATTCAAGTCAAGTAAGGTAGTTTCGCACGTACCTTCCATGAAGAGATATGGGTGACTAATTCGCAAGTTATCCTCTCTCTCCCAAGTGACCTCAGACTCATCATGATTATTCCACATAACACGAATAAGAGGAATGACTTTTGACCACAACTGTTGCTCACGCCTATCTAGGATCTTGATCGGTCTCTCCTTGTAGCTCCCATCGGGCTGCAACTCAAACCCGTCTAAATCTATGTGTAGGTGTGAGTCCTCGGGACGTAAGAACTTCCTCAACATGGATATATAAAAAACATCATGTACCCTCTGGAGATGGTCAGGTAGGGCTAAACGGTAAGCAACCTGTCCCACCCTGTCCAACACTGTAAACGAACCCACGTATCATGGTGAAAGATTCCCTTTGGCACCAAAGTGGACAACACCTCTCATAGGTGAGATCCTTAACATCACTTGGTCCCCAACGGCGAACTCTAACTTCCTCCGCCTTATGTCAGCATAAGTCTTCTGACGATCTTGCACGGTCTTCATCCGTGCACGAATCAAGTCAACCTTCTCTGAGGTCTCCCTAACAATATCCGGACCCAGCATCCGGTGCTCTCCAAACTCCAACCAACATGTAGGGGATCGACAAGGCCTGTCGTATAAAGCCTCGTATGGTGCCATGCCAATAGTCTGTTGATAACTATTATTGTATTCGAACTCCACTAATGGCAAATGCATATCCTAACCACCTTTGAAGTCCAACACACAAAATCGCAACATGTCCTCCAAAATCTGGTTCACCCGCTCCGTCTGACCATCAGACTGAGGGTGGAATGCGGTACTCAAACTCAACTGAACTCCCATCGCCTCCTGAAGTCTGCCCCAGAAGTGCGAGATGAAGACACTTCCACGGTCAGACATGATACCACGCGGTACCCCATGGAACTTCACAATCTCGTTAATAAACATCGTGGCGTACTGTGCTGCCGTATTATCCATCCTCACTGGAAGGAAATGAGCCACGTTTGTCAGTCTGTCGGCAATGACCCAAATCGAATCATGACCGCGTTGCGATCTTGGCAACCCAATAATGAAATCCATGGAGATGCTTTCCCATTTCCACTCGGGAATGGACAACGGCTGTAACTTCCCTCTAGGTCTCTGATGTTCCACCTTTACAAGCTGACAGGTGGCACACTTTGAGACAAACTCGGCTACATCACGCTTTAACCCAACCCACCAATACATACGGTGCATATCCTGATACATCTTATCACCTCCGGGGTGAACAGTGAATCTAGATCCATGCGCCTCAGATAATAAGGCCTTCCGCAACTCGGTATCATTCGGCACAACAATCCGTCCCTGATAACGAAGTCCCCCATCAGAACCAATTAAGAAACCCTGAATTCCCCCAGACATCAATGCCTTCACCTTCTCCTGACACAAGTCATCAGAAGACTGGGCCTTCATAACCCGTTCAACCATATAAACTGATATAGATACAGTCCCCATAAATGCTCTGCCAACATCAAGGATACCCATCTCCTTCCACTGATCTTTCCAAACACCTGACAATTCAACACTCTCCTCCACATCCAAGGCGGACAGCGACGTTGCTGGTCTTCGGCTCAAAGCAACAGCAACCATATTTGCCTTACCCGGGTGGTATTGTATGGAAAACTAGTAGTCCTTCACATATTCCACCCATCTACTCTGTCTCATGTTCAAGTTCTTCTGAGAGAACAAGTACTGAAGACTCTTATGGACGGTGAATAATGTAAACTTCTCCCCAAGTAAGTAGTGTCTCCATGAATACAATGCAAAAACAACTGCCACCAACTCTAAGTCATGAGTCGGGCAACGGTCCTCATAAGGCCTCAATTTCCTCGAAATATAGGAAATCGGTCTCTCCTCTTGCATCAGAACAACTCCTAACCCCTGTAATGACGCATCAATGTACACACGATACTCAACCCCAGCTTTCGACAACGCAAGGACTGGCGGTGACGTAAGCTTCTCCTTCAAAGTTTTGAAAGCCTCCTAACACTCTGAACTCCAGACGAAAGTAACACCCTTCTTTGTCAAATGGGTAAGAGGACTCGCAATCTTCGAGAAGCCCTGAATAAATCTCCGATAGTAACCTGCTAGACCCAGAAAACTCCGAATCTCAGTCGGCATAGTGGGTTACCCCCACTCGACAACAATGGTAACCTTGCTAGGATCGACAGCAATCCCAGCCTCTATCACAATGTGGCCCAAAAACTGCACCTCTCGTAGCCAAAACCCGCACTTGGAGAGTTTAGCATAAATTTAATGCTCGCTCAAGGTCTTAAGAGCCAATCATAAATGTCCGTCATGGTCCTCCTCGGACCGTGAATAGATCAGGATATCATCAATGAACACGATAATAAACTGATCCAAGTATGGCCTGAATATACGATTCATCAAAGCCATGAATACTGCAGGCGCATTGGTTAAGCCGAACAGTAAGACCCGAAACTCGTACGAACCATATCGAGTCAGGAACGATGTCTTCGGCACATCCTCCTCATAAATCCTCAACTGGTGATAACCGAAACGCAAATCAATCTTTGAAAAGAATGAAGTATCCCTCAACTGATCGAACAGATTATCAATGCGAGGTAACGGATACTTGTTCCGAATCGTCACCTTGTTCAACTCTCGATAATCGATGCACAATCGAAGTGAGCCATCCCTTTTCTTCACAAAGAGCACTGGAGCTCCCCAAGGCGAGGTACTCCTACGAATAAAGCCTTGGCCTAACAGCTGCTGAATCTGCTCCCTAAGCTCCCTCATCTCTAAGGGTGACATACGGTACGGGGCCCTGGCAATCGATCTCATGCCCAACGCTAACTCTATGCAAAACTCTCTCTCACGAGCTAGAGGTAAACTAGGAACCTCAGCGAAGATGTCCGTGAACTCCCTCACTATAGGGATCGTATCCAAAGAAATGGACACCCCATCAGGAGAATCCTCCTCGATGTAAAACAGATGAGTGCTGGCTCCACCCTCTAGAGCAGGTAATGCTATTAGGTACATCTCCTGACCAGGAATGGAAAATGTGATCGCACTCCCACGACAGTCAATCTGGGCATGATATGCATACAACCAATCAAACCCTATAATCACGTCATAGGTACACATCTCAATCAAAATAAGGTCGACAGAGAAGTGAAGCCTCCCGATCTCAATCGCGACCCCTCTACAAACGTGGCGAAGGTCCGTACCACTCACAGGTGTACTCACATGGGCAACTATCGCCTCTGCAACGTCTATCATCCTTGATGTCCTAGCAAACTGATAACTAGAGAACGAGTGTGATGCACCAGTGTCAAAAAGTACTCTTGCATGAGAATTATAAACATAAAACGTACCCTGAATCGTCGGTCATCGCACCTGCGGCTGAAAAGCTTGAACGTCATATACACGCCCATGGTACAACTGTGGCTGAATTGGTGCTGCTGTTGCCATTGGCAATGCCGGAAATGGTGGTGGGAGTACCTGCTAATGTGCCCTATCTCCCTGTTCCTGTCCTCAGGGATAATCCCTCCTCATATGTCCAGTCTCTCCTCACTGGAAGCATACAATAGGACCCCCATCTCGTGCCTGCTGCACCAAAGCTACGATGTTAGGCCTATTGGCCCGGTATTGATCTCTCACACCTTGACCCCATTGGCCTAGTTGACCCTACCCTCTCTAGCCCTGGCCCTGTTGCGGGTGACCCTGACCTGGAATGGTCTGAACCGGATTGGCCTGAATGGCCTGACCCTGCTGGCCCTGGGCCTGCAGCCCATGGTGACGGCCTCTGTACCGCTTGGCCTGATGGCCTCCTAACTGTTGCCCCCCCTGTGGGCCCTGTTGGCCTGCAACTACAACCTCATGCGGCCTACCCTTCTCGCCTATCACCCCTCATTTTCCCACCACATGCTCAGAATGATCATTATAATGATGCAATGCTGCATTCATCGCTACCTCATAATAGTCAAACGATGCATTCGATAGTAAGAACCCCCGAATTGGCCAAGATAGCCCCTCAATAAACCTCTGAGTCTTCAAAGCATCATTTTCCTGCACCTCGGGAGCAAACTCTACCAATGAGGTAAACTCTCGCTCATACTCAAAAACTGAACTAGTCTGCTTCAGGGTATCAAACCTTCTCCTCAAAGCCACACGTTGTGCGGGAGGTACAAACTTCGCCTCGAAACGAGCCCAAAAATCAGCAATAGGTATAACATCCCGCTGAGCTGTAGAAGTAATGGACTCCCACCAGCACAACGCCTCCCCAGTCAGACGAAAGGTAGCTAAAATCTATTTTTGCACCTCTGTGGAGTCAACTAGTCTCAAATGTCTGCATATATCTTGCTTCCACTGAAGTGCCTCCAACGGACCCACGTCATCGGCGAACGAGGCGAACGTCTCTTCTTAAACCCACTCACAACAGATGCCCATGTGGGTTGCACAACTACTGGCACCTATGGCTCCGGCTCAGCCACTGCAGGTGGTGCGATGACAACATGTGGTACCGGCGCTGGTGCTGGCACTGGTGCGGGCGCAGGATGTGCGAAAAGTGTTGTTGCTACTGCTGTAGCTACAACCTGTGCTATAGCCATTAAATCGGCCTGGGACAAACCTTCTACCATCCCCTGTACGGGTGGGGGCGGCTTCTCCTGAGCCCCCGCCCGTCCTGTCGCTCTTGCCAGTTTACCACCGCGTCTCCTCATTTGAAGAGAGTAAACATAGAGTATGAGAACTAGAAGGAAAAGTTCAAAACATATATCACATATATAATTGGGTGCAACAGTTTAAAGTGATGGATAGATCATGCGAAAAGTCCTAACTCCCGATAAAAGTAAACCTTCGTGCGTGGAGCATCTCGCAAGCGAAATCCAAACAAGGAACCCCTCATATACACTCGGGCACTCAAAGTCGGTCGTGTCGGATCAGTGGCTCAATTTTTTTGTTTCCCCGAAGTCATAGAATACAAAACCTAGTTTTAAGGCTCAAAGTATCAAAGAAACGATGCGCGGAAAAACGTAACAGACACCCTCAGATCCCGAAAGGCCCTAAAACCGTGCTCTGATACCAACTGTGACAACCCTGGTTTTTATATCTAATTCGGTTAGCTATGCCCAATTAAATTAAAGTAGAGCGTCAATATGTTGGCATTAGAAACATAATTTAAATAAACATAGTAAAGTAAACATGTACACTTTCATACGTGTAACCATATCACATCATGACAGCTATAACAAGTGAAACCAACTCATAACTATTAACTGTAATAATCCATCAGTAATCTCAAACTGAAAATATAAAATGCCAATACATGCGGCTCAACACAAAACGGGAAAGCGTAATACAACAATTTTCTCAAATTCCAAGTGTAATCAAAGTGATATTAATCTCTGATACCACCCTTAAGAAAAGGGAAACAAACGACATAAATTAAAATAGAATAACTCCACAGCTACAGGAATCCTATGATTGATATGATCTCATCAAGCTCCATAGTCTATTGTCCAGCGGGACGAGGACCTGTCATATATAATATATATAGGAGAGGAGCAAGAAGCAAGAGAGACGAACATCAAAGCAAGAAAACAAGCTTTAAGATTATAAGATGTACTTGTAATGAAAGCACACGAGTCATTACTCGTCTCCAGTAATTAAGTTGTTCAATTACCCAACCAATTCTCCTATGTCGTGACTACCCAACCCAAACTCGAGTAACGTGTAGCCTCACATCGTATCATGATTAATAATTATTAATCTCATTTCAGTATTTAACGTATCAAAATATTTCCTTCAAGTATAATATCAAATGCCTCGATTCGGGATATTACTTTAAGACACAAGCATAATATCTCACACAACAAGTCATATAGGGTCACTATCGTTACCCGGAGAACAAGTCGTAACACTAGGCCTACACACAAATATATCGCAATATTACGTGGCAATGGCAATCATACTAAGTCCTAAATCACATGGCGTTTCAAGGTCTTTCTATCCGACCCGCATTACAACCATGTGTCCGGTTCTGGTGGTTTATCTATGACATGACACTCGAGCGGAACCTAACCGTATCAATCACAAAAAATTGCATTCAACATGTGCCTACGTCGACCAGAGGACTAGTCTAGTGTATACTCGACAATATACATGTAAAACAATTTCACGCTTATGTATATATACAATCGTGTCAAGTCTCTTACTCGAGTTATACCATAGTCATTCATTACAATATAACATAATTTACATCATTAATTTACTAATTCAATATCAAATCATTTCAAGGTTATATATCCCTAATAACCATAAGTATGTGATCAAGTTAGGATATTAGGCACAACACCACAATTATCTTACTAACAACATGAAAAATATTATCACTCTTATTTCAACAACATGCTGCCCAGAATTTAAAATGCAGATTCGAGACTCTTCCGATCCGTTTTTGGAAAAATTTAATACTACAAAGTTGTTCAGAACGTGATTTTCTACAAGGACACACGAGCACGCTACCATAGCTAGCCTAAAACAGACCCGAAACTAACATATAATATTCTCCCCTGTTTTCGATAACTTTCTGCCCAGAATTTTAAAACGCCGATTTGAGGCTTTTTCGATCCAATTTTGGGAAAACCTAAAACTACAAGGTTGTTCGGAAACGTGATTTTGTACAAGGACACACGAGTACGCTACCATAGCCGGCCTAAAAAAGACCCGAAACTAACATATAATATTCGCCCCTGTTTTCGACAACTTTCTGTCTAGAATTTTAAAACGCCGATTTGAGGCTTTTTCGATCCGTTTTTGGGAAAACTTAAAACTACAAAGGTGTTCGGAACGTGATTTTATACAAGGATACGCGAGTACCCTACCATAGCCGGCCTAAAACAGACCCGAAATTAACATATACAGTTCGGAACTGTTCACGATAACTTTCTGCGCAGAATTTTAAAACGCATATTCGAGGATTTTCCGATTCGTTTTTGAAAAAACTTAAAACTACAAAGTTGTCCAGAATATGATTTTCTATCGGGCTACGTGGACGAAACATACATTTTCGAAATTAAAACAACTCAAAACAGTTTTTAATATGACTATTTACTCAATTTCATAGATTTCTCAAATTCAAGAGTTTGTTCAACAATTCAATCCCTATAATGATGTTATTGCATTTGAATCTACATGGAGGATGATACTAATACATTGCATATCCTTTTTAACATCAATTTCATATTAATTTAGGGAACCAAATACATGTTCATGTGAAATTTCATTATAGATACATATTATACACATATAGATTATTAACTTGCCTTGGATTGTATGGAGAAATTGAAATCCTCTTGAAATCCTCTTAGCTTCTTCTCTTCTTACTCTCTCTCTCTACCAAACCCTAGCCTCCTTATGTGAAATGAAATAATGAAGACTTCTTCTCTTCTTTTCTATTTATACCTAGGGTTAGTTTATTTACAAAAATGCCATTGCGCCAAATTTAACCCTCTCGATCCTTTTACGCGTTAATTCGCTTCTAATATTTAAGTCGCACATTCGTATCTCAATTAATTCATTTTAAATTTTCATTTTCAAACATTTCGAATATATATACTGGCATAGTTTTTTTTTTCAATTAGTTCAATTTTAATTCAATAAAAATGCGAGGTATTACAGAGCCCCGAGGGGAGAAAATCGAAATTGGATGTCACTTCATCTAACGTACCCAAACTAATACTCCATCAATTTTTATAGTTGTACTTTTCCCCTTGATCACCCCCGTGTGATGGATGATCATCCCTCAGGGATAGAACGTCGCCGGCAAGATCCCTAGCAAAAAAAATCAATATCTGAAAACATCATCGAAGAAAAGTGGTCTCAAGAGGAAAGAAGAATTTACCCGATTAGCACTGTCCCTACACCTGCCCGAGGAAGCCCAAAAGATTATGACACTGCCGTTTGGCACCCCTGCAGCCTGTCAGTTGGCACCTCCCTGAAATTTTGTACAAAAAATGCTGGACAATCCTAAAAAATCCCTAGAAAATTCCTAAAATTGCCAAATGAATTTTAGAACCTTTTTCAGCAAGAAAAACATTTTTTATAAGACTTACTTCCTCAGAGGAACACTTTCTTCCCCAATGGGATTCTCAAATCAATTGGATATCTCCCCAGCAATGTCTCCAAGGGACACCACGAAAATCAAAAAAGTCCCCAACAAGGATGCATCCAATCCACAGATTAATATATTTTCCCCAGTGGAGTATCTAAGATTCTCCAAGAAAATTATGGCCCATAAATTACTAAAGCCCTTAGAATTGGCTTCAACCCTTAGAATTGTTCATCTCTACTTAATCCCTCAGAATTGGCTTCAACCCTCATAATTTGTCGCTTCAACTTAAGCCCTTAGAATCGGCTTCGACCCTAAGAATCGATCACTCCCTATACTAGGTCCTGAAAATCGAATTTGGCCCATATAATCAACCATCCCCGGAATTTCCTTAGGTCCTCGGAATCATCCTCGACCCTATAAATCGATCATTCTCGATCCTTAGGATCGTAGAATCAACTCCCTCCCAAATAAAATCATGTGATGTCTATTCGACGACTTTCACTTGTTCAAAGCTCATTCGTCAAGGGGATCTATAGGAAACACATTTAAGACCCCCCAAGTCTCTCTTTAAGTCCCTAGAACCTACCAATTTCACTACAAACCCTACGTCATACTCCAAGTATCTATTTAGAGTCCATCGGGCACTCCCGAGCCCCATTTGACTCTTGTTAACTCTATCGTCAGAGAAAAATCTCAATAAATCTTCAAAGGTCTCTGAATCCACTTTCCAACGGTCCACCCCGTGTGCAAATTAGCATAAGGGTTTGGACGAACGGACCATTTTACCATTAAAAATTGATTTAGAGGCCATCGGGTGCTCCCAGACACCAATAAACTTCATCGTCCGAGAGAAATCTCTTTGAATATTTGAAGGGCACTAAAACCCATTTCCAATGGTCTACCCCATGCATGAAACGGACTAACCTTTCGGATGAACGATCCGTTTTCCCCTAAAAATTAATCGGGAGGCCACCGGGCGTTCCCAGGATCCGTTTAATCAAGGTCAACTCTTTAGCTTGAATGAGACTGAATGAATCTTTCAAGCCTCCTGAATACCCTTTCCAATGGTTCACCCCGTGCATCAATCATCCTTACGGTACGAACAAATAACCCATTTTGCTCTGAAAGGTCAGTGGACGCTTCTGGGCCCCGATTGACCAAGGTCAAGTTTTTAAACCGAGCAAAGATCTTTGTAATGTCAAGTTACCTCATATAACCTTTCTAATGGTCCACCCCATGCGGGATTCGGACTTACCGTTCAGATGAATGATCCATTTACGTCTGATGATCTCCCATCCAAAGAACCGACGAGCGCGTTCGAGCCACCTTGGACCTAAAGTAAACTCCCAAATCTGGGAGTGTCTCAAAGGTCTCTTGAAGGTATCTGTATTACCTTTCTAATGGTATGTCCTGTGCGCAATTTGGATCAATAGATTTCGTTCTACGACCATTTTTCCGAAATAATCTGCACGAGACTGCCAATTGGCAGGTCCATTTCCCTACCTATCGACAGTGTGCCTAGGGTTACCTACCGATTGGTAGCGCTAGGGTTATGCCTATTGACATCCCCTTACCCTATAAATAGAGGGCATGAACTCACTCCCAAAGCACACCTCAGATCCATTAATATTAGTGATCTCAGCAACATTCTTTTTCAATCAGCGAAGTTTCCTTATGTGAAATTCCTTTCCATCTTACATTACCATCCTTTGTATACCCAATTTAGCAAACTCACATTCTATCACCTTCAACATTCATCTCAATATCCAAGCGATCTCATCAAAGATAAAAAAAGAAGTTTCGATTATTCAAAGAAGGTCCAAAATCCTTCTCTCTCTCTTTAAATTTCTTATTTTTGCATTAAATTATATAAATTCATAATTTAGCTTTTACTTTGATTCACACACATTAAAATATCACCTTTTTATTAGTTATATTGTACATACTTTATTTTCTATAAAAAACAAAACAAACAAAAAGAGGGTTATGCCTATATATTCCAACGAGATTATCCATCACAAGTTCTCAAAACTAAAACATATTTTCTACACACACACAAATAATAAATTCCCATTCGAATCTACGGATAAACCACACCCTTATGTCACATGCTAACTAAGTGGACATTGATGCCTTTATAGGCTACTAAGGCGTTTCGGGTTAAAACCCGAGACTCAAGTCCAATTTTCCAATTTTTCCTAATTTTCCCATTTTCGTATTTGTATCCTTTTTTTTTAATATATATTATATCTTTTATCCTTCTTAGCATTTTTTCCAACATATATTATCGTTTCGTTATAACGATCAATATCTCGATAAACGCATAAATGATATTTTTAATATTATTTTGGGAACATTCCTATGGATGACCTCACCCTATCTTTTCCATGATATGAGTTGAGAGATTTCGATCTCCATTTATATATACGCGCACACACTTGATGAAGAAATAAAGGAAAACAGTAACAAAAGCCCATGATAGACTGAAAGGGCGGGACGGGTTCCGTACACCTTCCCATTCCATAACTTAGCCCCTGGACCATCGAACTATTGGTTTCGTGAGCATCAGTTTGTCTTTGATGCCTCTCTCTAGAGGAGGCGACTTGTTCTTTTGCCTATTTTATATAGGCTGGCGAATCCATCTCTTTCCATTCACCCCACACCGATGATGGCCGAAGCGTTCCTAGAGTAAAAGGGCGCAAGACCTTCACCCCCCTGGGGAAGGGGAGGATTCGGGATGGCCACACTTCCAATATTTTTGGTCTTTAACAAAGTCTTCGAGTACCGAGATTTTTTTACGATGCCTTGTTTGTGTAACGACATATGCCAAATCAAATAAGATAAAAATACGAGCAGTTAAAAAACTTGCTCTTATAGTCTGATCCGTTTAATTCCCTATTTATTCTAAAAAAGTTTTAAAAATTCGGTATTCATAAAAATAGTCATGGCAGTGATATTCTAAGCCTTCGAGATGAATTATTTTATTCATATTCTTTGATTTTATGTACTTACGTTTGATGGATTATTCTTATGTTAAATTATTTGATAGTCCATGCTTATGTTTGACATAAAATGCTTAAAACTTAGGGGTGGCAATTCGGGTTAGTTATGTCATTTTTTAGTCGCGTTAATTTTGATTTGAGTATAAGTTTTTAGTACTCTTAAATCTGTACAAGCTAATCGTGTCATGTTCGGGTCATTTTGGGTTATTATGATAAACGGGTTATCGTGTAAAAAATTGCCAACCCTATTAAAAGTGATACTTTTAAGGTAATATGAATTTTTGGCATCTAAAAAGAGGTGTAAAAATATTTTATTTGAATTTTAATGTTTTCATCTTCCAAAATTTAGATGACGAGATTTGGTATAATTTTGAGTTAAACTGAGAATTATGAATTAGATTAATTAATCATAATCGACTAAAAACGGTAAATGGATCTTAAATCCTAGTAATCTCTTCCATATTTGTTACATACTTTGTGTTCACTCTTTTATTATTTTTATATTATTTCATCTCTACATCTTAATACTACAACCATCTTTGTCTATATGGAAAGTCGACAATTTATAAGAATTGATTAGATCCTCATAAAATTGACCCGTACTTACACTAGATATATTATAAAACCCAGTGCACTTGTGGAGTTTTTATAAATTTAACAACAAACGGCACCCCCGAATCGGTGTTTTCCTAGAATACTTATCAAACACAAATCTTTGAATATGTATTCTTAATATACAAATATTCACTCTAAGTCATAAAGGAAATGCGATATAAAGGACAATGATCCATAAATACCATAATGTTATATATTGTATACCCGATATCTCGTTGTTACACTCGTAAATATGCCCTATTAATTGTAACTACATTGGTTTCGATCCCAAGATCTCTTAGGTATGTAGGAACAATAAAGAGATGCACTCCTAAACCTAAACCTCATAATACATATATTGATGTATTATCTTTAGAAATGCCTCCATGTCTAGTCGAAACCCCCTTTATTAGATAAAGTGATCATTTTTATCACTCAGGATCACCCTGAGACCCTATGACACATCCATGATTTTATCCATATCGATAAGGGATACATCGATCTCTGTTGGTTAATTTTGTTCCACTCCAATCCTAAAATTTCATGTTAAAGTCATCCTTATGGTCCTAGAACAAGACATACTTAGCACAACCCCTCTTTTATTTAACCTTGTACCCGCAAGTAGTAGAGGGTGTATAAACATCCCATCTTCTATATTTGCAAACTAAAACAAAGGTTCAATTACACCTTCGAGTTAGTGGTCGACTGACAGATATAAATGTCTGTGTTGATCACTTCGGTTACACTCCCATTATGAACCTGCTAGAGTCAACCTTATGGATCACAGAGTTTCTCTCCCTCTTAAGACAAGTGCTCACACTTTCACACATATCACGTTGGAACCTTTCTATAGGGATCATTGTAATAAT
The DNA here is from genome assembly GCA_949130495.1 of Sambucus nigra. Taxonomy (NCBI): domain Eukaryota; kingdom Viridiplantae; phylum Streptophyta; class Magnoliopsida; order Dipsacales; family Adoxaceae; genus Sambucus; species Sambucus nigra. The sequence goes on along the minus strand of OX422221.1, from coordinate 221,148,555 downwards.
CGAACTATGTAGGCTTTTATATCATCGCTACATGCGTACATAGGTACAATAATGAGCCATTCTCGCGAGCATAAGTCTCAATAATATTTCTCTTGATATATTGTCACCATAGAGATGCATTCATATCTCATATTATCACAAATCCCTCTCTAACACCTTGAACGAGATGTCCAATTATCCTAAGTCGCTACTTCTCGTGCATATAGATACACAGACTAATGGAATCCTGTTATATAAGCTGAGACTTGTCGCACTCGTATGCATACATAATAACTCCCATATGTGACCAGAATACATATTTTCATACAATCACATCTCATGTACCCATATCAGTTTAGTGACGTTCCTACACCTCTCACTAATGCCATTTTTACACTTAAACGCATATCTACGATTTAAGGGATTCTAAAACTAAGGTCTCTCAACATGTTCTAAAATAAACTAAAAGTAACTAGAAGTGTAAAAATAACTAATAAGTATATAGATAAGTAAGCATAAAGAATAATTTGGGTGTCTAATACCTTCCCCGCTTGTAATTCCATTCCCCAACCCACATTTGGGGATCATTCACAGGCCTCAACCTGCCTTAGGATTAACCCGAAAGGGCTAACCCAAATCATATTATTTTTTTTATACAACATAAATCGGAGACTCAAAATAACTGACAACCCATCTCATGAAGGATTAGGCTTAGGCCTAAATAGAAGCGTGCAACAAAAACTCGACATGGTGTCGAATAGCTTCCTGGGGCACAATCACAACAAACCCGATTTCAGGGGGAATGAGGACCGATATACAAGTACTATTTCATTCTCGTAGGGATCACACTAATATAGTGTCGCATATCCTCTCGCTCTCATGAGTCTCGTCAGGGGGCCATAACACCATAGTTACTAAAACCTTATTTTGGTGTATTAGTTATCTTGACTACGGGAACCTGTTTAAAGGTTTAGGAACTTGTCTGATAATTCAAAGAGGATTATACTAGTAAATCTGGAATGTATTGAATATAATCATAGGTGAGATTCAAGTATAGACTCTAACTATATGATACTTGCATAATCTCATGAGTTTGAAAAAGGTGAATAGATTTTTAATCCCGAAGATTTTAAGGATTGGAATATTCAAATAATTACTGCTTTAATTATTGTGGGTGAGATTGATATTAATTGAAATCACCTCAAGTTAGTCAATGATTCTGTAGTTATGCTTAAGATCATATTCCAAATGAATTCTTGGTCGAGAGATATCTTGAATTGTGATGCCCCTTGAAAAATTATAAGTTTTGCAACTACTACTAAACGTGGACGGTGGATTTATATCCGATAGAGTATTAAATAAGTTATTTTTGAGATCAAGGAATAAATAAGACATTAGTGAAGGTCAATTATCATCAAATTTAATTTCATTAAGAGAGTATTATAATCTTTACGCGGGGAATCATATTACGTGATATCCAACTTTGTAAATCATACCTTATTATTTGATTAATTCTGAGATAATTAAATTGGAATGTAATTATAATTATTTAGTGGAATTAATTATAATTAAATGGAGAATAAAATATATTATGTAATTTAATATGTGATTTTCATATTTTTGTTTGGAAATCAATTTAATTATTAGCCTTAGGTTCCTGGTATAGTCCATTTACCAAGTAGCAAGTCTAAACTCTTTGGAAATCCCAATTGGTCCAAGCTCGCTTCAGGAACCTATATATATATGGGTCTATGGAAGGGGTATAAGTTATATTATCATGCCTAAGTGTTACACACACACACACTCATACACATACACATACACACACACAGAGGAAAACAATATTCACATTTTTGTGTGAGGAGAGAGAAAGTGATTTTTCTTATATTTCATGAAGTTATTATCTCTAAAAATACCCACACACATAGATTTATTTGGTTGTAACATACACTAGAATATCTAAGACTTAATACACATCTTAGGAAGGAATTGGATCATTAAGAATATTTAAAACATCGTCATCTTTATTCAATATTTCTCCTACATCGGACCACCTACAAGATCCGTAAATGTATTATAATTTGAACCCTAAATCTAGTTCTTTTCTACTTCTTCATGAAACACAATCAATCAATGTTCTTATGGAAGCAAAGTTTTTTAAAATATCAATCTTTATAAAATAGTATTAGAGCTCCAGTTATAGATTGATCATATTTTAGAAAGGTCCATGTTGTCAAGCATTGAAACCCTAGGTAATCATGTTAGAAAATGTATGAGTGAATGTGTATCTTTTGTACTAACATGATTTACTAGGATTCTTATTATTCCATCCACCATGATCACATATTTGTATCATGTGCATGGATCCTACTGTGGTTTATTCATAGTTAGTTTCCTAGATTAAATTTGTTTATAATAATTAGGTTATAATATTTATATAAAAAATTTATGTATATAGGAGGTAATGAGGGGATGTATTAGTTTTATTTTCTAAAATCCTATATCATAATAGGGTTTGATCGTGAAGTAAGTTTCATGGATTCGGGTTATAATATACTCAAGTTTGAAGATTGATAATGGAGTTTTCAAAGTTGTAAAAATGTTCAAAATGATGTAGTTTTGACAAAGGAGAAGAAACCTAAAACGGACCAAACTAGTAGCAAAACAAAAATGGTTGTGAGTGCAGGCTTCTTTAGCGCTAACCATGGTCCCTTCTAGCAGGCGCACGGGTTTCAAGCATGGGGCAGAAGACTTTTTGATTATTTTTATCAATCTTTTGCAGAACAACTAGCATAATTAAGTCATCTTCATAGGTGTTTTTGACCCAAAAAATTCTATTTCAGGAAGAAGTCTTGGTTATAATGAAAAGAGACTTTGTTTCATTTTTATATATAATTGTACGTGATTGTGATTGGTTATATCTATACATCTCATAATCGACCTTAGGTCCTCAGAATCGACCTCAACCCTCTGAAATTATCATCCTCGTCCCTTCAGTTTGCAGAATCGACCACTTTCCCAAAACATCATGTGGTGTCTATTCGATGACTTTCACTTGTTACAAGCTCACCCGTCGAGGGTATATGTAGATACCACATTATAGTTACCCCCCCACCCCAAGTCTCTCCTTAGGTTCCTAGCACCTCCCCATTCAACAAAAACCTTATGTCATACTTTGAGCACCCATTTAGAGGCCACCGGGCTCTCCTATGCCCCGTTTGACTTTGGAAACTTTGTCATCAGCTTGAAAGATGAATGAATCTTTGAAGGACTATGAATCCCCCTTACAACGGTCTTCCCTATGCATGAATTGACATAACGGTTCGGACGAATGGACCATTTTACTATCGAAAATCGATCTGGAGGCCAAGGGCATTATCGGGTTCCAATTTGACCCCAATGAACTCCATCACCAGAGCGAAAGATTAATAAATCTTCGAATGGAACAGAATCCCCTTTCCAACGGTCCACCTCGTGTGCAAAATGGCATAATGGTTTAGATGAACGATCCATTTTCCCCAAAAAATTGATTCGGAGACAACCGGGTGCTTTAGGGCTCCGTTTGACCAAAATATACTCTTTCGTTCGAATGAGACTTAATGAATATTAGAAGGCACTAAATACCCTTTCCAACGGTCTATCCTACGTGCGAATCAGCCTTACGGTACGGACAAATGATTTGTTTTACTTCGAAAAGTCACCGATCACTTCTGAGCCCCATTTAACAAAGTCAACTCCCTAAACTGAACAAAGAACTTTTTAACATCGAAGTGCCTCGCATAACCTTTCCAACCTTCCACGTCATGCGTGATTCGAACATACGGTTTGAACGAATGATCCATCGTCATTTGAAGATCTCATTTCCAAAGGATCGATAACTTCTTTTGAGCCCCGTTTGACCCAAAGCCAACTCTCAGACCAGGGAGTGGCCTAAGGATTATTAAAGGTCTCAGAACAAACTTTCCAACGATATTCCTCATGCATGATTTGGACTTATGGATTACATTTTATGACCATTTTCTGGAAAAATATGCACGAGACTTCCAATTGGCAGGTCCATTTCCCTTCCTATCGGGAGTGTGTCAAGGGTTACTTGTCGATAGGTAGGAAAAGGACAATGCCGATTGGCATTCCCCTCCCCCGTATAAGGAGAGCATGAGCTCACCTTCCAAGGCACCTCAGAAACATCAACTTTAGTGATCTCAATAACATTCTTCTTAAGTCAATGAGGTTTCCTTATTTGAAACATTTCTCCTCTTGTAATTCCCATCACTTGCACACCAATTTTAGCAAAAATCCTCCTACATTCTTCATTGACTTGCAAGGAAGCTCATCATCAATCAAGAGCAATCTTCAAGTCTCCAAAGAAGGTCCAAACATTCTTCTCTCTCTTTGAATTTCATTATTTTTTGCATTAGTTATATAAGTTCTTAATTTAGCTTTTATTTTGGATCATGCGCATATTAATCTCCAACCCTTTATTAGTAATATTGCACATAATATATTTTTATAAAAAAAAAATGAGAAAAAGAGGGTTATACCTATAAATTCCAATGGGATTTTTCACCACGTTCTATCAAAACTAAAAACACATTTTTCTTACACATACGTAATAAAATCCCCATTTGAATTTATGGAATAAACCCCACCCTCATGCTGCATGTGAACTACGTGAATTTTGATTCCTTTATAGGCTACGTAGGCGTCTCGGCATAAAAACTGAGAATCGAGTACTATTTTCATATTTTCATATTTTTTCCTATTATATATAGATATTATTCATATATATCATACTTGTGATTCATACTTGCATCTTATCTAACACATTATCGTTTCATCATAACAATCAATATCTCAATAAGCGCACAAATCATATTTTTAATTATTATTTTGGGAACGTTCCTATGGATGACCTCACTTTATCTTTTCCACGATGCGAGCTGAGCGATTCTGATATCCACTTATATATACATGCACATACACTTCATGGAGAAATTAAGTAAAATAGTAACATAAGCCCATGAGAGACCAAAAGGGTGGGATGGGTGCCTAACACCTTCCCATTTCGTAACTTATCCCCCGAACCTCTGATCTAATTTTTTTTGTAAACATCAATTTTTTTTTTATGTTGTTCCCTCGAGGCGAAAACATGTTCTTTTGTCTGTTTTGTGCAAAATAGGCTAGCAACTCTATATCTTTACATCACCCACACTGACCACGGTCAAAGAATACCCAGGAAAGTAACAAGACCCCAAAAATTCCTGGGGGAGGTATGGCCACAACGATGGTTCGATCCAGCAAAGTTTTTCTCTCGCTCCAAAGAAGAATGCGTCCAGCGAATCAGTTCGATCCAACAAAGTAAGGGTTTCTAGGTCACAACTATTTGGCAATTTCAATCACTTTCCTTTTCTATTCATGCATCTTGTCATGCTCAGTCCGTATATCTTCCATTTTTTGTTACTTTTGAGAGAGTTTTGGATCATTTTCTTAAGGATTCCATTTTTAGAGACTTGTCGTAGTATTATCTTCCCTCATTTCTCCTTAGATTTATTCTTTTGGATATTTTTGGCATTTTCTCATGGATTTGAGACATTCATGTGCTATCTTATTCATTTGGGGAGTTTTACCTCATCTCTAACTTGATATCAGAGCTTATTTAGGTGTTGTTCATGTTTATTGGCTAAATCCCACAGATTTGGTCATTTTATGTCTTTTCTTGAGTTTGTGATTTTCTTGGGGTGTTGCACCAAAAATTGAAACTTACTCCTTTTTTAGGATTCATTTATGTTGGGTTTATGTTTTCTTAGACCTAATTTTGTTCTTGTGATTGATTTTTTCATCAAGGACTTTTTGGACTAATGAATAGATGTTGCTCATGTGTTAGTTCTTCCTCTGCCACTCATGTTCCTCCATTTCCACTATCTCCACATCCTCATTTTATAGACCACAGTAACTTGGAATAGTATGAAGACTTTAATGAACATTATATCTTGTACAATCATAGCATTGATTTGGATTTTCTATGTAATAAGAATGCCCGTGCATTGGACATTTTTTTTATCATTCATGTCTTGGTTTAGGTGACCACGGACCAGACCTCGAGGTAATTTATCTTGATATGGAAAACAAATTTTATACTACTGCTTAGTGGTTAGGCTCAAAAAATTATGTTGGTTTTACCTCCATTGTTTACGGTATTGAGATCACAATCACTCTGGTCATCATTCGTGAGACTTTTTGTTTGACTACCATCAACAACCTCATCTACCCATAATATGCTGATAATATGTCCAACATTAGCACCTTATTACATGAGATTATTGGTACCACTATTACTGAGAAAGGGAAGACTTCTTTTTAATATAAGTTTTTGAATGACTTCTAATATATGCTCCACATGCTCATTTTCACCAATATTGTTCAAAATAGCCATCAATATTCCATTCCCTCTTTCAACTATCAGTTTCTCTAGGTAGGTGGATAAGGTGTATCCATATATTTTGGTTAGATTATGTACTATTTAATTACTTGAAGTTGTTTTGAGCAAAGGCAAAACACATCCATCTTTGTTTTACGGTCGACCCATCCACCGTCTACTCATTTCCAGGAATGTCTAATATATCCTGAAAAGAAAAGGTTGAATATTGAGAAGATTTTTACATATTCTTCTTTTCTATCGAGTAGAAAGAAATATTTGCGACCTGAGACAAAGACCAAGGTTGATTAGGTTGAGGAACTAATTGTATATTAATTGGGTTCCTCATCCCATCCACGACCTCGAGATGCTACCATGCATTCTTCTAGAGCATATTGCATCCCCGATGATTAGATTACTCAAATTTCTGATTGAGTTGCAAATTTACTCCTCCCAGACATCGCCTCTCACCATCTCTACATGATGCGACAATTTGGGTCTTTCTAATAGACATAGACTGAGTTATAGACTTCGATCTCTAATCATATGGAAGAACTACATCCAGGCATCATGGGCCTTATAAGTGAGTTCATTTTCTCCATAATTACTATGATAAGTCTGACGATGACGAGTAGCATAGTGTATCTCTTTTGGTAGTGATGTTTGTTATTTTATCCGAGTTTGTGTATCTTTACCAATTTTTAGTGGTTGTTTGTTTAGACTATATTTTCTATTTTATACTTTATGTTTATGGTTTTAAGGACATTTTTCATCACAATTAATTATGTCATATACTGCTACAAAGTCGTCAAAGGATTGAGAAGTTTACATCTACAAAGATGAATTTGAATTTCAAGAAGACTTCAACATTCAAGCCCAACAAGGATGAATTTGGTAAAATGTGTTTAAGTTCCATTTACATTTTACATTAAAATTATTGGGATACTTTTATAAAAGTTAAAATGATTTTTGAAATTATTTTAAATGGTTTTTAATTTTTCAAAATCATAAAAGGTTTGGATAAATGTTTCTGGTTCCGTGAACAATTTTAGTTTGAGGTTTCCAAGATTTTTAAAAGACTAAAGTTTCTCTTGGATAAGTGAATGTCTTTCAAATGATGTCATATCACGTTCAAACGAGATTGAGTATCGCTCGAACAACGTAGTCCCTCGTTCAAATGAGATGTTATTTAAGCTGACACGTCACCGCCTTGATTTTTAATATAAATTGAGTGTCCGGCTTCTCGATTTTCACAGAATACGTTTTTATATTATTCTCCAACCATTTGAGGATTCATAACTTTTGTTTTACAATTCACCATCCCAATTGCTTTTGTGTGAGTTGTTTTGTGGAACCAAAAACCATAGTTTGCTATTGTCCATACTTTATGAGGAGATTTCTACAACCGAGAGTTGCGCGCTATTATGGAGTGAGTTTCTACGAAGATTTATGACTGTGAGTCATTAGAGAGTGTTGCCGTGTTCCTGGGTTGAAGACTGGACTACAGTTCATGTAGGTTTGCTGATTTTGGACTTATTACTGACGACATCGACCGACGCCTGCGGGTATTGGAGTGTAAAACTGTATTTCATTATAACCGTGTAAGTTGAAATTTACAATTATACTAAAATAAAAAGGTTTTTCCCTGAGGGGATTTTTCCTGAACTTTGTGTCGCATATTTTATTCATGTTGGTTTGACACTGCACACACGTTGCTATTTGAGTTTAAGGGCTGAATTGATTTGATTAATTAATTGACTCTAATTAAATAAGTTTTTTATTGGAATTTGTGCATCAATTTGAATATTTATTATACGTGGGCATTCTCAACGGTACTTTGGGTGGAGCCATTGTGACTTCATTAAGCATCTTTTTGTGGCATTAGTTTTATCATTTTAATCTATGAGTTCGGATTACTTGTTATATTGCATATCTATTTGTGTAATTTTTAACTCAGTTTTTGTGTGTCTTTTATTGACACATTGTTGGTTATTAGTCATTTCTATCTAATTAATCATCTCAAATTAGTTGTCGGTATTCAATGTTTAGCTCTAGTTGACTGGCATTGCTTAAGATTGTGATTATCTTTGATGATTTAGATGTGTACTCTTATATATTCATGTTTTACCTAGCCTTTGTTATCTTGATATCACCTTGATGTGATTTAGATTACATTACTTGAAATGCATACACTATCTTAATTAATTTCAAGCTAAATAACTCATTATATGATCTATAATATCACATTCACTTAACTTACTACATCTTTACCTTTGTCAATTCCATGACAAAAAAGAGGGAGAAATATTAGATTAAGTGGAGTTCTATTAATGAACATATCTTGATTTATTTCATAAGAAACTAAAAGAAGATGGATTATATATTCCAGAAATGAAGTACATTTATCACTATTATTGTAGCATTGTATTATTTTCATGATATACCTTGAATATATGCTTTTAAAATGATGAATCAACTTTTGTATAATATTAATCACTTTTCTACTTTATAATGTCTTTATACATAGGTATTATTGATTCTTTTGTTTAAAATGTATGACAGCCTAACATATTCAAGATATCTTCGGTTGATGAGTTCTTATTTAAAGATTTTTAGTATAGGTTGATCTTTACCTTTGGTTGGGTTGTGTCTCTATGCCATAGATAATTAGAATATCTTATAATGTTTGTAGTCCTCTTTTTGTTGGGGTTTTATTCTTAAAATTATGTATAACATTTACTTTTAAGTAAAGATGTTTCAGTTCCTTTTGAAATAAGAATCATGGTTACGAGAATGCCTTATATTTTATGTAAATATATTGTAGACATGTCAGTCAATAGAGCTCAGTAAGAATTTAGGTGAGTCATCTTCGGGTTAATCATAAGGAGATCGAAATTCTAATTCTAGCACTATTAAAATGTTCACAACCTAGATAGGGAGTTGGCATCTTATCTGAATGGTTGCAATGCAATCCTAATAGTTTATCTCAGACTACGGGAACATGTTTGATGGTTCAAGAACTTATTCGATAGTTCTACAAAGGATTGTGATTGGTACATCCTAAGAATATATTGAACAAGGCCATCCGTGAGATTTGAGTCTAAGGGGTATCTCGATTAAACTCAATTAATCTCATACCATTTACAAAAGGTACATAGATTCTTAATTTCGAGAATTATGAGGATTGGAATGGTTGTAAAAATGTCACTTAAATTGTAATGGGTGCCATCTCATATTATATCGGGTCAAAATATCCCCAAAAATTAGGTGACTGGTGTGTGAGTACGTCTAAGATCATAATTCAAAGGAATTCGCACCCAGGGGATACTGTGGATTGTGATACCCCTTTGATAGACTTATATGTATTTTTCCTCCAAGTAAAACCTAGTCGATGAATTATTTAATAATACTGGTCAAATAAGTTAAGTCTGAGAATCAAGGAAATTGATTAGAAGTTGGTTAAAATTGATTAGAGACAAATTGATTTGACCAAACGGGTATTGGGCACTTAACCCGGGGATTCATATTATGTACCATAATCAATTTTTCAAATAAGTTCTCTTTATTACAAGTGATTTATAAATAATTAAATTTAGTAAAATTAATCGCAATTTAATAAAGAAAGAAAATAATTACAGTCATTTCAATTGGAATTTTCGATTATTTATTTGGAAGTCAATTTAATTATTTGTCTTGGGTCCCGAGTAAAGTTTATTTACCAAGTAGTAGGCTCAAAACTCTTCAAAAGCCAGTTTGACTAAAGCTCATAGCCCATACTTATATATATTGGTGCATGCTAGGGTTTTAGGCTATTGATCCATCGTGGAGGATTAGAGAGGGAGACATAAAACACTATTATATTTTTGTGAAGGGGTGAGGAGAGAGAAGCTCAATTCTCTCATATTTCACAATGATGTCATATCCAAAGGTGCCCACACATAAGGCTTACTTTGCATGGATCATATGCTAGCAGATTCAAGATGTTCAGATATTTATTGAAAGATTTTTGGAGGCCTTGGATTGTAGAAATAATTTCATCTTCTTTAACCTTTGTCTCCTCCTACGACTCATAACATGATTCGTTATGGTATTGTATTCTTGAACCCTAGGTTTAATCTTTAAACCTAGTTTTTAATTTCTTTTGAATGCATGATTAATCAAAGATATTTAGGGCCGAAATTTTTTCTCTTTTTAAATGTTAATTCCATGTTGTTTTTCCTAATAACTGGTATCAAAGTCCGAGTTGAGATTGATCATGCATTGAAAATGTAAATGTTGTCCACCACGAAATGCTAGTTTTTGCACGATGTATGATTGTTCGATCTTATGTGTGGTATTGTGCTAACATGCTTTTATAGAGATTATATGTTTAAATTTCTTTCATAATGACCACATATGTTAATTTTGTGTGATTATATCCTACAAAGGTTTATCCATATTAACTTTTCTCTCATAGGTTCTAAATGGTTATAATAATTATGTTTTTATAATTATTACTTTATTGTTATATTTGGAGTAGTTGGAAGATGGTTGTAATATTTATTTACATTGGTTTGGTTGTTGGACAAAGTTTCGTGAAGATCCAAGAAAGGTATGCCCCCTTTTCTTATAATTTGGTAAGTGAAGCGAAGTTGTCCAAAGAAAAGGGAATGATCCTTTTGATACCAAAATTATCCTATTACGTGGACCAATCAGAAATAGACATGTGTTATCCGTTGTGGCATTAGTCGTAGTCAGCGAGGCCTATTTATCATAATGAGTCCAAGAATGCCGACCAACAGTGTTGAATGTTGACCAGCATACGAAAGAACGCTGGCCAACACCAAGAACACCAACCAACAGGGGCAATAAAATGCCAATAGTTGTATACATTATGAACATTGTACAGATGTAAATGCCTATCTTATAAAGACATTTCATCCTTTAACATTCCGATTCTTGTACACCCTGAGGGGCTATAAATACATTGCAATCCCTACAGCCAGGGGACACGAAACAAGAGATAACTGAACAAACACAAGGCAATATACAATAGAGGACGTAGGTTTAGCCGAACCACTTTAAAAACCTTTTATGTCTCTTATTTACTTATTTATCTGTGATCAAATAATTAGATATATTCTAGTTTTTTGCATCAAAAGATTGGCTTTGTCTATGGGGACGTGTTTCTAATCATTTTCATTCATTCATTCAAATTGTTGATATTCCTGAATCAAGCCTTAGAAATGATGGCATCCCGCCTATTCCTTCTGCTTCACCAGCAGCAAATGAATTAACTGGAATCCTAGACTATGTCACTATAGGCCAAGAGGATATGCTAGACACCATCAGGCAACTCGCACAAACTCTTCAAGCAGTAACACCTGCCCTATCTGCTCGTGGAAACATGCCACCGCCACCACCAAGAGGCAACATGAATAATCAATTTGTTGCTCAGGGCATCGGACCAAGAGGCAGTAGGCGCAGTCAATCAATGAACAGTCTTACTCTCCTAAGAGATTGAGTTCCTTAGAGAGGCTAAGTCGAGATTCTCCTTTTGATCGTTTGGGACCCAGGGGGAACAAAAATATTCCCAGGGCATTGTCAAGAAATACTCAATGACCATCCGATCAGAGGGAAGGCTCTGCCCAGTCTAGATCAGATGTTCGATGAACTGCTCGGGCCGAGAAACAATCCCAAGAAGAAAGTTCAGCTAACAACCAAGAAGTAACACACAAGTCTGGCACTGGTAATAATGCATGCAAAGGCTCTATCCAGCAACTAGAAGATAGACTGGGAGAAATGGTTGAGGCCAATAATCCTTTATAAAGAAGCTTTGTAAAAGGGTCTCCTTTTGTGCAAACCATTGTGGATTTACCTACTCCTGCGAAGTTTAACGCCCCTGTGGTTACACCCAAATATAATGGGAAGGCTGACCCTGTCCTTCACATCTAAAAATATTAGGCAACAGCTGACATATATGTCATCCCCGATGAGATGAGGTGCAGAGCATTCTCTAGAACAATTACTGCTCCTGTTGAAATCTAGTACAACAGCCTTCCTAGGGGGCAAATTTCTAGCTTTAATCAACAGGGTGAGCTATTCATTCGTAAATTTTTATTTAGGGCCAAACTAGTAAAAAGGGTAGATCATTTGCTTAGTGTGAGACAAAAGGAAAGAGAAAGTACTAGAGACTACATCACTCCTTTCAATAACGAGAAGTTGGAGGTTGTGGATTATGAGGAGAAGACTGCTATAATAGCTCTTATGAGTGGACTACTTCTCAAGAAACTCTACTACACCCTTGTTAAATATCCCCCAAAGACAATTATAGAGTTAATGGCAAAGGAAGGAAAGATCATGAATCCAAAGGAGGCAATGGAAGCTAAGCGGATCTTAGGGACAAAAGGTGAAAGAAAAATAGATAAAAAGGACCATAAAGATTCCAAGGAGCATAGGGAATTGAAGAAAAAAAGGATTATAGACCGGCTCAAAAAGTACAACAATTACACTCCATTAACAATGGGTATTCATCATGTTTGGAGGAAATTAAACATAAGAAAGATGTACGTTGGCCTGAGAAGTTGAGGAGATCCCATATCAAGAGGGATAAATCCAAATACTGTGAATTTCATAGAGACCACAATCACATGACAGATTGTTGTATTTCTTTACATAACAAAATTGAAACTCTCATCCTAAGAGGTAAATTGAACCAGTTTGTTGATCGGTAGAACAATGAAGAAGCTCGACAAAGGTTAAAATCTCCTTGTAAGCCTAGAGACAAGAAAATGAGGACCCATGAAGATAATCAGGAGAATGATCCTGACCTACCCAATAAACCTAGGCAACCAGAATGGAGGTATTCATGCTCAACTTCGGTTCTTTTAATTATCAAATGATTATAGGTAGAGATGCGAGAGGAGGAGATCATACTGCAGAAAGGAAGGCTTACCTCAATGAGGCACAGGCTTCTTCCAATATACAAAGGACCAATCTAGCTGAAGAAGATAGGCAAAGGAAGGTCAACAAAGATAAGCTATGATCGGCTTCTCTGAAAATGACCTCTTAGGAGTATTGTACCACCAAGATGATCCTCTAGTAATCAAAGTCGGAAAGAAAGATATCATTATTTCCAGAGTACTAGTTGATAATGGCAGCTCGGTAGATATTATGTTACATCCTTGCTTTGAAAGTCTGGATTTTAAGCTCGGCCAATTGGATCCCTACCACATACCTTTAATAGGTTTTTCAGGTGATAACGTATTCCCTTTGGGAATAATTAAGGTGGAGGTGTTAATCGTCACATTTCTAGTCAGCCGAATAGAAAAGATACATTTCTTTGTAATGGATAAAAATGTTCATTCGGCCTATAATATGATTATTAGAAGAGTAAGGTTCGAAGCAGTGCCATATACAGTCCATTAATGTTTGAAGTTCCGACCAACTTTGGAGTATGCATGGTAAAGGGTGACCAAAAAGTAGCTCAAAAATGTTACTACTCATATGTCGAGCAGGAAGATCTAGAAGAAATAAAGAAGAAAACCACCCCTTACCAAGTGTAAACCTCTGAACCTGATAAAGAATATGAGGTTGAAACCTTATATCCAAGGGAGGAGCCGAATTGGTGAAGGGACATAAAGTATAAGCAACAAAAGCATTGTGTTAGACAATGCAAGCCAGAACGCACCACTCGATTAGGAAAAACACTAGATCATGTTCTTAAACAGGAACTAGTAAATTTCATTAGACAGAGAAAGCATGTGTTCGCATGGAGCTATGAATATATGCCAGGTATTGATCCCAACTTTCTTTGCCATGAGCTTAACATTAATAAAGAAGTCAAGCCTGTAAAATAGAGGCACAGAGTGTTCAGCCCCGAGAAGAACCAAGCCATATAAGAGGAAGTTGAAAAGTTTCAAAAAGACGCTTTTATTGATGAATTAAAGTACCCAGATTGGTTAGCTAATGTAGTTATGGTCAAGAAGAATAATAAGTGGAGAATGTGTGTAGACTTCACAAATTTGAACAAAGTATGGCCAAAGGATCATTTTCCTTTGCCCCGAATTGATCAACTTATTGATGCCACTTCTGGACATGAGTTTTTAAGCTTCATGGATTCTTATTCTAGTTATCATCAGATCAAAATGAAGCTTGAAGACAAAGAGAGAACTTTTTTCATTACTCCCCGAGGAACTTACGGTTATAATGTGATGTAATTTGGCTTAAAAAATGCAGGGGTTACTTACCAGAGGTTGGTGAATAAAGTCTTTGAGGAGAAAATAGGCATAAAATATGGAAGTATACGTAGATGATATGATGACGAAGATCAAGAAAGCGTCTGATCATATTTCCGATCACAACCGGACTTTCGACCAATTAGAAAAACACCAGATGAGACTGAACCCGAACAAGTGTATGTTTGGAGTGCAGGAGGGAATGTTCCTCGGGTATATAGTAAATCAAAGGGGAATTGAAGCAAACCTAGATAAGATCAAGGCATTAATTGAGATGCAGTCCCCGACTTGCAAGAAGGATGTACAAAGGCTAATTGGGTGAGTAGCAGCTCTTAAGAAATTTATGGCTCGAGCTATAGACAAGTGCCTGCCATTTATTAAAGGGATCAGAAAGATTTTTGAATGGAATGAAGAATACGAAAAAGCTTGTTTGGAGTTGAAAAAGTACTTGGGGTAACCTCCACTACTCTCCCAACCAATTATGGGGGAAAGATTGTACTTGTAGTTAGCTGTTTCTGAATTAGCCGTAAGTTCTGCCTTGATCAGAGAAGAGAATGGAGTTCAAAAACATATCTATTACACCGGTAAAGCTGTTCGAGGAGCAAAAATCAGGTACCCTCGTCTGGAAAAGTTGACACTCGCATTGATTGAGGCGTCCAGAAGAATGAAGCCTTACTTTTAAGCCCATAGGATAGTAGTAAACATTAATATGCCTCTAAGGCAGGCTTTACACAAACCAGAGAAGTTTGGCAGATTAATGTACTAGGCAGTAGAACTAGGGGAGTATGATATCATTTATGAACCAAGGTCTTCTCTAAAAGGACAAGAAGTAGAAAATTTTATAGCTGAATTCACTTACCCTGAGGTTCCTGAGTAATAAAATAAGTAGGCCGAACAAAAATCAGGAGGAAATAGTTCAAAAGGAGTTGATGATGATCAAACTTTTGAGGAACTTTCATTTGAGGAAAAATCAGAAGAATCCACTACTGACCTACCAGATTCCACTTCCTAAACACATGAGATGTCCAAAAAGTACAAGGAAGCAAAGAGAAAAGCATTCTATTATGGGAGTTTAACAGACCAAGTGTTTGACGATAATATCTCAATCTGGAACCTGTATATCGATGGGTCATCTTGCGCAACCAGCAGTGGAGCATATATAATACTTAACACTCATGATGGGATAGATATTGAATATGATTTACAATTCCAGTTCCAGGCCTCAAACAATGAAGCGGAGTGCGAATATCTCATTATGGGTTTAAGTTTAGCCCAATCACTGAATGTCGAGCAAGTTGTGGCACACAATGACTCTCAGTTGGTGATAAATCAAATATTCAACTTGTATGGTGCTAAAGGAGAATTGATTATATATTAAAGAAGGAACTTTGCCACCAGATATGATTGAGGCTAAAAAATTGAAGTATAAAACCACCAAATATGTGCTAGATAAAGGAGTCTTGTACAGGAGAGGGTTGATAGTTAACCTGTAAAGTTACGTTCACCTATTAGAGGTTCTAGACTTGATTTAAGAGGTACATGAAGGATCTTATGGAGACCACATACCAGGAAGAACACTGTTGTAGAGAATCAGTGCACAGGGATTCTACTGGCCTACAATACGAGCAGATTGTACAGCCATTGCCAGAAAATGTGACAAGTGCCAAAGGTATTCTAGCATTCGCAAAACTCTGCAGGCTGTTCTAACCCCAATAACTTAACCTTGGCCATTTTCCATATGAGGTATAGACTTGTTCGGGCCATTACCGACCATCCGAGGAAGATTCAAGTACTTATTTGTTATCGTGGACTACTTTACAAAGTGGGTTGAGGCAGAACCATTGATAGACATGCCTTATAAGAAGCTCTATTAATTCATTTGGAAGAATATCATTTGTAGATATCGGTTTCCCTATGTATTTATCACCGACCATGGAACACAATTTGATAATTATGATTTACTGCCTACTGTGCTCAGTCCAATATCCAAAAGTTATATTCTGCTCTAGGTCATCCTCAGAGTAATGGGAAAACTGAAGTTACAAATAGAACTCTGATCAATGGGTTAAAAAGACTTGATGATGCTAAGGCAAATTGGATCAATGAATTACATTCTGTTATGTGGGCATAGCGAACAACCCTGAGGACTACAACTGGAGAATCCCCATACATATCGGCATTTAGGACTGAAGTCGTAATACCTGCTGAATTGGGCATTCCATCCCATAGAGTTTTGAACTTTAACTATCCTATAAGTGATCTAATGCGAAGATTGGATTTGTATATGTTGGCAAAAGTATGTGGAGATGCTACTTCGAGAAACGCTGCTTACCAGCAACGAACAACACATTTTTTCAACAAGCGAATGAATCCGACCAACTTAAAGGAAGGAGATTAGTGCTAAAGAAGTATATCTAGAAGAACAACAAACTTGAGGCTAATTAGCATGGGCCATACTGTATTTCAATAGTTGTCCGACCTAGAACCTACAGAATTGAGACTTTGGAGGGAGAAGAATTCAAGAATCCATGGAATGATGAGCACCGTAGGAAGTACTACCAATGATGTAATCAATTGTACTCAATTCAATATCAATTTTCAGTATCAATAAAATGATGATTTGATATACTTGATTAGTGAAGGTGATCGACTTGATCAGTAAAGGTTAAAAGTTGCCAAAAAAAACTTCAAAGTTGCACCACACTGTTGGTAGGCACCCATAATAGGTCCTTCGCAACAACCACATAGATGATTATTAATATCGAATGTTAGTCAGCACAGATAAGAAGTTGCTCGGCATAAACATAACTTAATCGACAGCAGATAAAAACCCAAGTACAACAAGATATTAAGTCCTCAAAAAACTTGGTCAACAAAGATAAGGATAAAACAAAATCTTTATCCTACTGGTAAAAGTGAAGGAAGAATGTTGTGAAGATTCCTCAAGATGAATGTAGACAGATATTCCACATATATCTGGTCACACCACTCGTAACTAATGCAGAAAACCTAAAAATTTAGGTGAATTAGTACAACCTATGGAGACACATGGGTAACTAGTGCTAAATTTAGATTTTAATCTAAGTATACTAGTTAAACCTATGTATTCATTGGTAATTGGTGCTTGAGGGTGTCAATAAAACTAATGAAAAAAGAAAACAATAACATTCAAAGATTAACGAGTCAAGTTGATCAAATATATTTCATTTATTTAATCATCATTATATGATTTTGTTCATAACAGAATTACAAAAAATTACTCTAAGGGACGTTTTCCCTCAGCCTTAGAAACAGGCTCCATACCAGCAGGAGGATTATCTAAGGTATAAGGAGAATTGATAAAGTTGAAGTCTTGGATCATCCTTCTATTCCTACTGCTTGGTCTATCTAACAGATGAGGAGGAGGAATAATTTCTAACTTGCCGTGAAGGCCATAGTCCCCTAAATACTTGGAAATCGGGCATTAGGGAATTGTGTTGATAGGAATCCAATCAACATCAAACCTAAAGGGAGGATATTCAAGGTCCAACAACCCAAGATCATACCATTTCCAAAAAGGACTATTCTGCTCCACCTTTAGTACCGTCAGGCAATTAGTCCATCCCCATTTATAACCTTCATTCTGGGCTTGTTTAAACCGATCATCAAAATGCCCTAAAGCTTCATTGTACCGTTTATTAAGATTTCCCTAGGCTTCTTGGGGAATTGTAAGGTTAACCTATCGACCTGGTGATGCAACTTCATCAGCACCCCCATCTTTGGCTTATAACTGAGTAACAAGCTGCTCGAATTCTATTTGAAGCTTCCGAGACATTTTAGTAAGGGCCTGATTTTGGCTTTCAATTGAGCAACTTGATTCGCAAGAGTCTGTTGTGTCCTTGCCTTATTTGTAGTAGCTCGACCAGGTTTAGTTCTTGTTCAGGAAAAGGAAGAAAACTTGGTCCTTTTCACTTCTTCCACTTTTTTCCTTAACTTAGCATTTTCAGCCTCCAAGAATGAAAAGTCTTCATCAGTAGTAGAAGCAGTAAAAGAGGAAGTCTTCAATGTGTTCAACTCATCCATCAAATTATTGTTCTCCTCCTCCAATAACTTGGCAATGTCCCTAGCTTTTTCCACTTCAAGATTGAGCAAAAACTCTTATCTTCTGAAATGGGAAGCATATTTCTCCAATTTCAGCTCAAAACCACAACCTTCACTTAAAGCCTGGTATTTTTGTTCATAATCAGCATGAAAAAGGGCTTTGGCTTCCTTATTATCCTCTTGCAGTTCCTCAATCAGATAAATCATACCTTCAGATAAAGGTAGACTTCCTTAGCTTGATCTGAAACATCTTCCCCAAGCAACTTTGATAGCTCTTCCTCGGTCAAAGACAGGTGACTAGATTTGAAAAGTTTAATGCATCTCTGAAGTAGCTCAGTGTCAGTTGTGGAGAATTGGTCCAGTTTATCCATGAACTATTAAGAGCAAGAAAAGTTTCCAATCCATAACAGTATGTGAAATATGGAGAAAAGATAGGCAAATGAGAAGTAAAATTTCTTTTTATTCATAAACTGTTGAGTACAAGTACATCAGCACAAAAGAAGAAAAATTCCAACTACAAAAGAAAAGAAAATAAAAGTTCCTCAGTCAATTGGTCTACACCTTCTTTATATTTGAAGTAAACCCAGCAAAATTGGAAGTAGGAGAAAGCAAGGTAGGGTGATCACCAGCTGGAGGAGTAGAGGAGTTAACTACAACAATGTAGTGTTGGTTGGCAGATTCTAGCACCAAATTGTATTCATTTGATCCCCTATCATCTCCAATCTCCTCATTCATGTTAAGAGGAGATCCTGCATCATGTCTGAGGAATAGTTTAGATTCTTAGGGAGTGCCGACCTCCACTAAGACTGCCAACCAGCCATCCTTAAGGCATTTTTTCTTTGAAAATTTAATTTGCATAGAAGCAGATCCAATGGACTTATCCTACCCCTTGTTGAAGACAGATTATCTAGCCTTAGCTCTTTTAGCCTTCTCTGCAACAACCTTGGCTTTTTTAGTATCCAAATTTTTCTGCAGCTCAGCAACCTACCACCGAGCAGCAGCAGCATCCTCTTCAGCAGTCTTAATTTTGGACTCCCTCTTCTTCTGCTCATTAGCCAATTATTTTTGGGAGTCAAGCACTAACTTCTTCAACTCATCAAATGCCTCCTCAACATTAGTCAAAGAAGAATGCATAGCATCATCCTTCTCCAACATGTTGTTGAAGTCGACCAAGAACTACAACAAGAAAACATAGCAAGTTAGTGTAACGAGTAGCAAAGAAGTGAGTAAAAAGAATGAGAGGTGATAGTATTTACCATAGCCAGGCTTTGAGCATCCCTTTTAGAAATTTTTAATTGGGGAATTACAGAGAAGCACCCCTTTGTGGTCTTGTAATGTACCTGACTTTATTAGTTATCTGACCAAGCTAGGTCCAAGGGCCACTGGTGAGCTAGAAGCAGATAAATTAACCAACTCTTATTGTTTGGTGTTGATTGAAGACCCTTCTACCTGCCTAGAAAGGAGCCCTCTTTTTAGCTTCTTAAGATGGCCTTCATTAACTTTCTTAGCTGGGGACTTTTTCCCAGTATCCTCTTTATTAGCTGGGGGCTTCTTCGCAGCATCCTCTTTGTTCTTAGCCCCATTAGTAGCCTTCTTAAAGGAACCAGTGCCAGCAATATCTCCCAAAATATTGAGAAACTTCCTCTTCCCCATGGTATCACCAAGAGGTAAATCTGAGTCTAGAGAGGAGGGGGAAGTAGCAACAAGTTCACCACTGCCAGATGCAAGGGCTGAGTATGTGGAGATGGGATCTTGGTCAAGATAAATTAGGGGTGAAGGCATAGCAACAGTGGGCAAGAAAACGGTACTGCAACTGGTATGAGGCTGATCTACTATGCTCCTCCCCAATTTTTTAGTGAATGCCCCAGATGAACTTCAACTCTCTAAAGTTAATGTCACTCTCTTTGGGACACTTTCTTTTTCGATCAACTGCAATCAAAATTAACAAGGTAAACATTAGTATTAGCATTTAGCAGAATATGAAAAGAAAAATAGATAAACAAATGCAACCTATACCATTGCCATTTAGTGGGAACCTAGGCCTTTGGTACTCAGCATTTCCAGTCATGAGAGCATGTTGATAATTTTTTACAATTACTACTGATCAAAGTAATCTCTATTGGAGTCAGGAATATTAACAACTAAAGCGTTGTTTATAGCCCTAGTTTTTAAATAGTATGTGGTGTCACTTGTGACCCATTTCTAACAAAACATAATTTATGGGATCCCTATATAGGTCCCATGGAGCTGGTTTAACCTATAAATCCCATTAACCACTTTCCAAGTGTTGGAGGCTATTCTAGCAGGAACAACATGAAAGTGCTGACAAAATTCAAAATAAAATGGGTATGGGGGGAAAGTAAACCCACACTCATCAATGAAAATGGAAGCTAAATAATGGCCCTCGAGCAAAGAAAATAGATCAGTGGGAAGGCTAGGAAGTTCAAACTCTACCCATAAAGGGATATTCCATTCATTTTTGAGTTCTTCTAAAGAGGTTACAGAATAAACCATATTCAAAGAAGAAGAAGAAGAA
Organism: Sambucus nigra; assembly: GCA_949130495.1. Classification (NCBI taxonomy): domain Eukaryota; kingdom Viridiplantae; phylum Streptophyta; class Magnoliopsida; order Dipsacales; family Adoxaceae; genus Sambucus; species Sambucus nigra. Next base: position 221,127,329 of record OX422221.1, on the reverse strand, counting down.
GAAGAAGAAGAAGAAGAAGAAGAAGAAGAAGAAGAAGAAGAAGAAGAAGAAGAAGGGAAGAGAGAAGATTCTTATAAGAATTTAAGGATTCAACAAGAACTGAAGAACATGGGGGAACAATCGCACGGAAAGCTCAAAGAGATAACATCAAAAAACTCAGAAAATTTTGAGGTAAGAGACAATCGTGGCTTTTCTTGCCTTTTATAGGTTGCCTCCAAACTGGTGAAGATAATGATTAAAAGAAGCATCGATTGAACTATTGGCATCTAAATCTAGAACAGACACATTTGCCCAAAAATGATTCATGAAAACTATGGATAATTACAAAAATGTCATACACATTATAAGCCGATAATCAAATCATTAACTTTACATGTATGGAAAGTCGGTAGCCGACCAAGACTCAAAATTATTACCCAAGCAAGTTTAAGAGCTAAATGCTCCATACTCTTGTAACAACCTCAAGCATGAAACATTGGGGGCTTCTATTGATACCAAAAAATCTCCTATTAGGTGGACCAATAAGAAATACACATGTGTCATCCGTCGTGGCATTAGTCCTAGTTAGCAAGGCCTATTTATCATAATGAGTCCAATAATGCCGACCAACAGTGTAGAATGCCGACCATCGTACAAAAAAGCTCAACCAACAGTTTAGAATGTCGACCAGCATACAAAAAAAGCCAGACCAACACCAAGAAGACCGACCAACAGGGGCAATAAAATGCCAATAGTTGTATACATTATGAACATTGTATAGATGTAAATGCTAATGTTATAACGACATTTCATCCTTTAATATTCTGATTCTTATACACCCTCAGGGGCTATAAATACATTGTAAACCCTACATCTAGGGGACACGAAACAAGAGATATCTGGACAAACACAAGGCAATATACAACAGTGGACGCAGGCTTTTCCCTTTAGCCGAACCACTTTAAAAATCTTTTGTCTCTTATTTACTTATTTATTTTATGATAAAATAATTAGATATAGTCTAATTTTTTGCATCAACATATCCGATTTCAAAAGGATCGATCTGGTCATAAAAGGCATCGATCTCATTTTGTGCAGATTGGGCATTTTGGTCCAATTTTGATACTTTTGACTACTTTATGCAAATAATCTGCATTCCGACTCTTACCAAATTAGAATGGGTGCTTCTAGAGGTTCAAACACTTGGGTAACTCTAATATTCGAAGGGGTTTACTTACAGGAGGATTCTTGTCTATAAGGAAGTTTACTTTAACTAGGTTGCTTGTTCTTCAAGACTTTTACATGAAAAAGGATTTTTGGCCAAAGGGGAAATCTTATCCTTTTATTTATGTTTACAATTATTTATATTTGTTTGTTTGTCTCTTTATTATTATGTCGAATATTTTGGCATGCTAATTAGATGAATTAGGAACATTCGTTTTATGGATAACATGGATTTAATTTTTAGACTGGCCTAAACCTTTTTTTAAAACTATTTTATTTATTATTTTATAAATTAAATTAAATCGGGGTAATAAATTTTAAGATATGATTTAAATTTTGATCTTTGGGTTTTATTTTAATTTTAAAATGATTTTATTTTTGGAAAAGTAATATAGTAATTTAATTCGTTCAAGTAAATTAAAAGTTACCAAGGATCTAATTCAGATATTAAGAATTGAATGAATAGTTTTTTCAAAACCTCAAGTTTTTTAAATACTAAGTGGGGGAAGGGTTTCAACATAAATTCCACGGTCTCCGTTGAAATTTGAAAATTATGATGAGATTAATTCCTCGTGTCAACTTGATCTCCCCCCCACCCATTTAATTGTTTTAATCACGGTATCATGAAAATTTTTAAATGTTTAAGTGATATTTTATTAAAATTAAATGTGAGTGAGTTTAGTCCTCCCATTATGGAAGTTCTACATGAGCGGGTTTGATTTCAATAAATAAAACGACGGTATAAACTTAGATAAAACTTTTGATATCCTCCCCATTAGAGTCACTGTCATTAAAAGTGGGAACAAAAGTCATCGACTACTCATTATGTTAAACAGAAGTTTTCAAACTACCCAATAACATAATTAAAGATGAAAAAATGTCTGGTTGAAGGTGGTGTGATTTGAGATCCCATCGAGAAATCTCACATCATAAAGGAACTAGGATGTCTAACAAGATTATTTCTTTATTAGCGGTTGAGGAATGTCACTTTAAAATTTAATCGAATTAATTTTCGTGTTTAATTGGAAACTAATTTTTTCAATTTGATGCTTTTAATTTTTCAAAAATGAATTTTTTTTTACTCACTGTTATTAGTCTTATAGTTTTAACACGAACAAATTTAAAGGAATGGAAAGTAGTTTGACATTAGTCTAACTTAAAGGGGATAATAAACTAATTCAACCCGTAATTCTCATCAGTATTTTAAAATTTTGATATGATTAATTCGTCGTGTCATCTTGATGATCTAGCCACCCATCGAATAGTTTTAATCACATAATCACAACATTTTAAAATAGATGATTTAAATTAAGTGTTACATGTATTCGGTCCCCTCATCAGGGAAGTTCTACATTGACGTTTTAATTTTAAAGATTGATCGATTAGAATTTGTTAAAACATTTTTTGGTTGATGTCGCTATGGGGAAATGACTTGGGATTGACAATTAAAATGCGAAAAAAAATTATCCCCAAATATCTTTGATTAATCATGCATTGAAAACAAATCAAGAACTACATTTAAAGATTAAATCTAGGGCTCAAGAAAATAATACCATATTGAATCACGTTGTGATTAATATGAGGAGACAAAGGTTGAAGAAAAGGAAATTCTTGCTACCCTCCAAGGTCTCTAAAAACCATTCAAGAAAGCTCTTAACATATTAAATCTTCTAGAATCTGATCCACCCAAAGTAAGCCTTGTATGTGGGCATTCTTGTAGATGAAACCATGGTAAAATATGAGATAATTGACCTTATCTCCACTTACACCTTCACAAAAATATGAATAGTGTTTCTCTAACACTTCATAATGGACTCTTAGCCTAAAACCCTAGCTTACACCTCTATATAGGTATAGGTTATGAGCTATGGGCTTTAGTAAAACTGGGCTTCCATAGAATTTTGGACCTACTACTTGGAAAATGGACTATTGTAAGGACATTTTTGTCCAACATTCTTGTATATGTCATTAGCCGTAACACCGTTGCAAAGATTCAAAGTCCATTCATCATCAACGGAATCCGAAGATCAAAAGAAAGGAAGAATTCAGAAATCCAGTCAGCCGGACCGGTCCGCCTGAAATTAAAACGAACCGATCCGCCCCGGACCGATCCGCTGAGACCCGGACCGATCCGCCTTGCTCTTAGAAGACCAGTAAGCCCCGGACCGAATGCGAACCGATAGAGCCAATAATTAAAAGAACCGGTCCGCCATCGGACCGATCCGCCTAAGGCCCGGACCGTTCCGCCATGGATAACCACGAACAGATCGTGTGCAGATTTTTAGGGCAAATGAATTCTTATTTATACCACGATCGGGGAGTTGGTTTTCTTAAGACTTACACACGATTTTCTGAGTTCCATAACTCATAAGTCTTCATGGTATTTGAGTCCATTGATTCATACCCTTGATTCACACAAATTCCATACATTTGTGAGTCACTTTTGGTAACCCAAGAACACCATTGATGTTCAACCCTTTGTGAAGTGGACCGCTTCTTCCTCTTCATTGCAGCCCTACTGGATAGGGATAGTTCCAGCCGCCAGCCCTACTGGAAAGGGTTTCTTCCAGCCGCGACTACAGAATCCGATACCCGAGGGTAATTCTTAGTCAAACTGTATTTCATTGTAATCCGATTGTAAACCGTCTTTTACAAATATAGTGATATACAAATGGTTTTGCCCCTGTGGGGGATTTTTTCCTTAACTTTGTGTGTTGAATATCTTGTGCATGATTTCATATTGTTTCAATCACACCTAGTTGCATGCAAATGGTTAATTTGGGTTAAAAATGGTAGTTATTATATTATTTCTTAATTGAACGCAAGCGCCAACTCTTTCAAATTGGTATCAGAGCAGGTTGCGCATATTTATCGCGTATTCCTTACTTCCGCAAAATTTTTCTAAAGATATCAATTTTTTGAAAATAAATTGATTTTTTGAAAAGTGCGTGTTCAAATGGAGAAATCATACAATAAACTGCCTGTTTTTGACGGGACTAATTATGCTTATTGGAAAGCCCGAATGAGGTCGGCTTTAAAAGCCATTGATGAACGGGCATGGATTCTTGTTGAAAGAGGATGGACTCCTCCCTCCGTCACTGTTGAAAACGTGACCAATTTAAAACCTGTCACGTCATGGACCGAAGATGAGTTTAGATGGTCTTCCTTTAATTCTAAGGGATTGAGTGCTATTTCTGCTTCTATTACTCCTGATGAGTTCAAACGCATAATGACGTGTTCCACGTCAAAAGAAGCATGGTATGTTTTGCATCTTACTCATGAAGGCACGAACACGGTTAAAGAATCTAAACTTCAAAATTTGACCACCCATTTTGAGACTATCACCATGTCTGAGTCCGAATGCTTTGATGAGTTTTATGCACGTTTGTCGGACATAGTCAACACTTGTTTCAATTTGGGTGAGGAGATTGATAACACGCGTGTCGTTAAAAAGATTTTGAGATCTCTCCCAAAACGCTTTATTCCTAAAGTCACTATTTTGAACTCTTTGGGAAATTTGAAATCACTTAAGTTGGAAGAACTTGTAGGAGATCTTCAAACCTATGAGATTGACATGTTTCCCAAAACCATTAAGGCTAAGGATAATGGCATTGCTTTAAAGACTCATTTTAAGAAAAAGAAAGAAAAAGTTTTGGAGTCTGTTTCTGAGTGTGATCTTGACATAGATAACTTGGCCTTGTTTGCAAAAAATTTCAAAAGAATTCTCAAATTCAAGAAAAATGGAAATTTCAATGATAAAAGGAATTTTGAGAAAAATAATTTTGAAAAGAAAAATGAAAAAGATTTTAAAAATCCGCCCATGAAAGACAGTGAGAGATGCTTTGAATGCGAAGGTAGGGGTCATAGAGCCTTTGAGTGTGCCACTCGTCTTAATAGAGAAAAGGGAAAAGCTGTCCTGAATGCTACCCTTAGTGACGACAGTGATGTCGAGTCCGTGGACTCGGGAGATGAGTCACCGCATGAGCGTAACTTCACCGTGTTCATGGCTAGTCATGTGAGTATTTCTAGTGCACCTCACGACGATGAGGATGCTGATTCACAGGGACACCTCGACAGTGAGAGCGAAGAGTGTGAGGGGGAGGATGATGAGGCTAGTGAGAGCGAGTGTGATCTTCAACATGCCTACACTGAAATATATTATGAGTCTTTTGAAACCAAGAAGCGAAACAATGCTTTAGTCCTTAGGATCACTGTCCTAGAGAAAGAGTTAAGATTGTTTAGAGAGAGAGAAAGTGATGAGCTAAAAAGGGAAAAAGGTGACTTGTCCAACACAGTGTCTAGTCTGACGACACGTGTATCCCATCTCGAGGATGACCTCAAACAAGCACAGGAGGTCCAAGTCACATTAGAGAATGCTCCCGAGCCTATATCCACCGTGGTGAGTGAGTCCCATGGGTGTCCGTCTAGGAATGTTCATCCCAAAATAGTTGACAAATTACTTCCTAGACCGGTTTATGTTTGCTCCCACTGCAAGAAGCGAGGACATCTTAGGGAGTTCTGTTCTAAGTTGGGTTTTGTGCCACATCATGCCACTTCACACATTCATGCACATACACCCACTCATGATTCTTTGCCTGCTCATTTTGATAGAGAGTTTGCACATATTCGCGAGCAAGTGAAGTTTTTGATCAAGACTACACATGATCTAGTGGAGTTGGTTCAAAAGATGTCACCATCTTTGGAAAACTCCACCGTTACTCTCGGTTGAGATCTAGTCTTGTTTACTAGCATAGGGTGATTTTCATGATGACATTGTTTGCCTATTGCTAGTATGTATCATTTTTGTATATATTTTTGTTTTGAAATTTTTTTAGAAAAACACAAAAAGATTTTATTTTGATAAAAATTTTTAAAAAAATCCAAAAAGAGATTTACCTTTTATGGATGAGCATTTAAGATAGCCAAGTCACAACTTCATTCCATTTTTCCATGTGACTGTTTGCTAGAGATTTGAGAGGCTACATCATTTCATCCATGTGCTTCACATTGATTGGAGTCCTTGAGATGTAATTAGTGATATTTCCTACATGCTTGACTCCTATATCCTTTATTGCACACATGCACGGCTATATTTGATTGTTGCACTTGTCAATCTCATGTTGACTTGAGTGTTTCCATCTCAATCCTGTCTATACAATGTATAAAATGCGATAAAACTTGACAAGATTGGATTGCATGTAAAAACCGTTTTGGTGAGACTGTGTGTATTGTTTCATAACGGGGAGGGGCTGCGAAAGTTGATTCATATCCTTTGCGCAAAAGCCACCGTTAAAAAGGACCTAAAAAATGGAGGAATTGTAATATCCGAGGTCCTAAGAGGTTAAAAGAGCCCGAAAAAATTGAAAAGGCAATAAAAAGCAATACATGCCATATATGGGCCATTTAAGTTTCACCACCAATTCTCCAAAGTTTGAGAATTTAGTATACCTCTATTCAAAATATAAATCTGAGGGAGTTTGGTTGGAGATTGAAAAACGGGTTTGCACTTCCTTGAAAGTCCTGAAAAAGCATGAAAATCATTTTGGACGTTATTGGTGTAGAAATCACTTTGAGCTTTGATTTGTAGATTTGATATAGTCAATATCTAATATTTCCATTCTTTTACACCAAAGGAAGCATTTGAGTTCATTCGTTAGGAATATCCAATATTCATCGTGCACATATGTCATGTTTGTATGCTTTGATTTTCCAATCGAATTTTGATCACACCCATTCTTTTACGCTATCACCGATTTGGTTGTTTTATGTTCATTCATGGTGTGATTTTATGCCTTGTGTCACCCCGGTGCTTGATTGCTTGATTTATTTCTCTCATTTGTCTATTTGGGGACATCATAAAAAGGGGGAGAATGAATTATCTGATTATGGGGGAGTTTAGTTTTGAAATTCTGAGAATATCATCTTAAATCGATATATATGCTTATGTTTATCTCATTTCAAACTCGATACGTCACTTGGTATTTGCTTTGTCTCATGTGTGTAGGTACATCCTTGATAATCCCATGATGCACACCCTGATGAGAAAAGCGGTGAGATTTCTGAAGATTCGAAGAACAAACGATGCAGCCTTAGTCATTTGTACCTCTTTCAGTTTTGGGTTCATGGAAGGGTAGATTTGTATAGGCATTGTTCATACTTGATAATTCGGATTTTTTATGTTTGTTCCGGCATAGACATAGGGGGAGATTTGTAAGGACATTTTTGTCCAACATACTTGTATATGTCATTATCCGTAACACCGTTGCAAAGATTCAAAGTCCATTCATCATCAACGGAATCCGAAGATCAAAAGAAAGGAAGAATTCAGAAATCTAGTCAGCCGGACCGGTCCGCCTGAAATTAAAACGAACCGATCCGCCCCGGACCGATCCGCCTTGCTCTTAGAAGACCAATAAGCCCCGGACCGAATGCGAACCGATAGAGCCAATAATTAAAAGAACCGGTCCGCCATCGGACCGATCAGCCTAAGGCCCGGACCGGTTCGCCCTGGATAACCACGAACAGATCGTGTGCAGATTTTTAGGGCTAATGAATTCTTATTTATACCACGATCGGGGAGTTGGTTTTCTTAAGACTTACACACGATTTTCTGAGTTCCATAACTCATAAGTCTTCATGGTATTTGAGTCCATTGATTCATACCCTTGATTCACACAAATTCCATACATTTGTGAGTCACTTTTGGTAACCCAAGAACACCATTGATGTTCAACCCTTTGTGAAGTGGATCGCTTCTTCCTCTTCATTGCAGCCCTACTGGACAGGGATAGTTCCAGCCGCCAGCCCTACTGGAAAGGGTTTCTTCCAGCCGCGACTACAGAATCCGATACCCGAGGGTAATTCATAGTCAAACTGTATTTCATTGTAATCCGATTGTAAACCGTCTTTTACAAATTATAGTGATATACAAATGGTTTTGCTCCTGTGGGGGATTTTTTCCTTAACTTTGTGTGTTGAATATCTTGTGCATGATTTCATATTGTTTCAATCACACCTAGTTGCATGCATAGGGTTAATTTGGGTTAAAAATGGTAGTTATTATATTATTTCTTAATTGAACGCAAGCGCCAACTCTTTCAACTATAATAAGAACCCAAGATAAATAATTAAATTTCCTTCCAAATAAATAGTCAAAAATCACAATTACATTTACCGTAATTATTTCCTTTCATTATTTAATCTCAGTTAATTTCACTAAATAATCACAACTACACTCCAATTTAATTATCTCTAAATCACTTAGAATAAAGAAGACTTATTTGAAAAGTTGATTATGTTACATAATATGATTCCCCATGTTAAATGTTCGATACCATATTTAATAAAATCCTTGATTCTCATACTTAATTAACTTCTATGCTACTCGCTCAGGATTATAAAATAATCTACTTGACAAGTTTTACTAGTGGAAACAAAATAAGTATATCAAAGGGGTGTCACAATCTATAATATCCCCAGGATGCAGATTCCTCTTGATTATGATTTGAGGCCTATTTACACAACTGTCACCCAATATACGGAGATCATCTCGCTCGATATAAAATCAAACTACACCCATAGAAATCAAAGTGACATTTGAGAAAGTATTCCAATACTCATAATTCTCAGAATTATGAATCTAAGCTTCATTTTTAAATGGTATGAGATTGCTCGAGTCTAATCAAGACATCCATTAGACTCAAATCTCATGGTGGACCTTTTTAATACATTTATCAGATGTACCAATCACAATTCTCTATCAAACTATCATACAAGTTCTCAAACCATTATAAAGGATCCCGTAGTTTGAGATAAACTACTAGGATTCCATCACAACCGTTCCAATAAGATGTCCACTCCCTCTCTAGGTTGGGAATGTTTTTATAGTGCTATGACCAAAATTTTGATTTTTTTATGATCAAACCGAAATCAATTCACCAATATTCCCATTGAGCTCTATTGATTGACATGTCTGCAATATGTTTAAACCAAAGATAAGTCATTCTCGTAACCATGATTGTTAACCAACACAACTTTACTTAAAAGTAAATGTCATACATGGTTTTAAAAATAAAATCCCAATAATCTCCCACTTAGTCTTAAATCCAAGTATCCAACCCCCATTATATCTTCATGATAGTTTGATTTGTATTGGTAAAAGGACAAACTGGGTGTTAGTCAAGTTTGAGGAGTTTTCATGGAGTTTGAGGGGGTTTTCATAGAGCATTCACGAAGACAAGCTTGTGGAGCTAGACAACCTCTTTAAGGCCACCTTAGGAGGTGGTGGTTGTCATCTTCTTCTACACTTCATCCACCACTGTTGAAGCTTCTTTTGAGGTGGAAAACTCTACTCTTAGCTTAAGGATTCTATTTTCCATTGTATCGGTCTTGTAGTTAGAGTTTGTAAGAATATAGTGCATCCATGGTTAAGAAAGTTATTTCTTATGGTTTTATGAAAAAATTTATAAAAGATCCCAAGAATTTTGAGAAAATGTTATATCTCAAGAAATCCTGATATCTACACATTTTATGAAATAAAATGTTTGAAATAATATTTCTCTTATTGAAAATATCTTATGAACAAGTGTCTCAAGGTTTTCTTATGAAAATGGGGAATTTTATATAAATAGACATTTACTCAATTTTTGAAGAAATAAAAATATCTTTGAGCTTAAAAAGCACGTTTATACAAATATTATAAAATTTCTATAATGAACCATATGTTAGACCCATTTAATGGGATTTTGGGACTTAAAATGCATCTCCTCGTGTAAATAAACTTGTAGTATTTTGATTCCGAATATATAAATATGATTAATGAAGGTTCTATTGGGTTTTGACATGAAATAAAGAAAATAAAAATTGTATCCCTTAAAGTGTGTTAAAAGGTGTAGAAAATGTGATAAATATATATTTTAAGACTACATGTAAAAATAAAGATAAAATGATATTTTCTTGTAAAGTAGTCCTCAAAATACCAAAACGGTATTCTTGGTAAAGAAAGTAATGAAATGAAGAGATTTTCAACTAGAAAAGGCTGTTAATTCTAAAGTGTGAAACAAGTGTTGATAAATTAAAACCTTGGGAAATTTGGTGTGTAAGATTTAGTAATGTTTCTGGAAAAATAACATTTATGAAAATGGAGGGAAACGCATGTTTGGAAGTAAATGGGTAAAATGGAAATTTTACATAAAGTGGTACATTTTTACGAAATAAATATATTGGAAATTATTTTACACAAATATCCAAAAAGAAAGTGATTTTGGGATAAAATCAGCACAAGTGTGTAAAGAACAAGAGTGGTGATTTTTAAAGTGTAACACAAGGTGGGGTGAAGTCCCCGAGTTTTGGCTTTGGCTGGTAAAAAGTGGAATAATGTGGACATTTAATAAAGTTAAAACACGTTAATATGGACTCGGATGACACCGAGAATAATTAAAAATGGTCAGGAGCCCTAGGGTGACAGATCCAAAATCACTGGCCAAAGCATAGGGTTGCATAGCCGATGGTGTGGAGCCCATTAAAGTATGTGGATAATTGGAAGATTCTGAGAAAAATATAATGAAAAATGGAATATGTTAAGAAATGGGTTGTATGACGAATATAAGAAAAGATTACCAAACTTGAATGAATTTAATAAGTAATTCAGTTAAAGGGTGAAACGGCCCTTTAGAGTACTTAGGTAAAAAAACAACTTTGTTCGAATTTTTTGGTTAAAACCAATTTTTAACTTCTTAAACCCTAACCATGCATCTAAGTGATTAAATCTCTTCGATGAATAAAACATGCGATAAAAGAAACAACTTTAGGAAAAATCCCCAAAGGGCAAAACCTTTTATTTTCACAATAATTTTGTAAGACTACAGCTTACACGGATTATAATGAAAATACAGTGTGACATACGAAATACCCGCAGGTGTCGGTTTCGATGTCTCGGCTGGAACTTTCCCTTTCCAGGAGAGAAGCAGTGAAGAAGAGAAACGGCTTATCCACAAGATACTTCGTAAGGTCTTCTTCTACAATAGCATGCATTTCTTCGATTGTAGAGTTCTCCTCAAAAAGTGCAACACGATGTAACGAATGGATTATCTTTCGGTAAACACGTTCAAGATCACCTAACTTTGGAATCGAGTAATACGATCTTGAATAAACACCGAAAGATGAAAAACTTGTATGGGAATAAGTTTTTCTAAACAGTTCTGCCTACAGAAACGTTAGCAGATATATTTTATTTATAATTGAGCTGCACAGAGTCCAAGAAAATAAAAACATGAAAATCGAGGCGGCAGGTCGTTCGAGCGAGATGCCATGTCGTTCGAACGAGATGAGATCTCGTTCGTGCGACATGCAATGTCGTTTGAACGATACTCAATCTCGTTCAAGCGAGACACGGTAAAAAATATTATTTTCTTTTTAATTTGATCCTCGAATTTTCTTCGACTGTTTGCAACTCAGAAATAATTTTTTAAAACGATAAAACGATTTTAATTCCCAAACAGTTAAATCACCCAGTATTTAATCAATATACACATTACTCAACTACACATAAGTATTCATACCTGAGTGATCTTAAACATATGAAACAGTCTTGACATGTAATCTTCTTGAAATCTTTTATTGCGCATTCTTGAACTTTGAATTAAGTTTAAGGCTTTTAAATAGACTCCATGAATAATAGTCTAGACTTAATTTATTTTGTCCGGAATTAAGCCAATTAAACCAAATGAATATACAAAGAATTATGTTCTTACAAATCTCCCCCTTTGGCTATTTCGGAACAAAAATAAACAGATCTATATGCCATAACCACAGAAATATATAAAGTACAGGACATAGTAATGAGACTGAATAAAAGGTAGGCATTTGAATCTATCTCTGAATGGCAATCATCTGAATCTGTCTCTGTATGTGATGTATATCAATGAATATCTGAATCTCTGAAAATAATACCTACACAACCAAATACCAAAGTGAAGTATGGAGGAAATAAACTAATATAAAATCATAATAAATACTCCCCCTACATCACATATCTCTCCCCCTTTTTGCCTGGAATGGACAAAAAATGGGACAAACAACCAGATCTATCAATAACATATGAGAGTGAATCATCATATCTAGATAATCAACAGCAATATGGCAATGGGTATGATAACAGAATCATAATAATAATGCGAGAATCACTAATAATCGTAAAATAGGACAGTACATCCATGTCATAAATACAAAGATACAACTGATCAAAAGAGTACATCATATCAGAGAGAAAATAAAATACATCAGGAATATGGATGTCTCAGATACAAAACAACTACATCTAGGCATCAGAAGTATCATCATCATCATCAGTGTATGTGGAAGAAATATGTCCAAGTCCAAATGAACTGGCGCCGCTCCGTTGCTCTCTCCGCCGCATCTCATCAAAAAATGATGTCATCCTGGACTCAGCACTAGCACGGGCATCAGCCTCAGCATCAAATCTAGCCATGATAGAATCATACAGTCTGGACTGGGAAGTTACATGTGCCTGTAAAGAATAAACCTCCTCCTCTATAGGACATGTAGGTGCAGGAGTGGGGGGTATTGGCAGAGTAATCATGCTCGGACTAGAGTGATCAGAGGCCTGACAAGGATCAGCATCAGGGAAGACTCTCTTTGGGGGTGGAGCTCTCGCTCTCGCTGTCTGTGGAAAATGGCTCTCCGAACGAGTGAAAGTAGACTCGTTAATAATACCAGGCGTAGGGAGACGCAGATCACCCTCTAAAACTGGGACACCAGAAGAAGTGCAAATGGTGGAAAGGAGAATCCCATAGGGAAGAGCAGGACGGATAGGGATGGAACCATGGACAGTGACAGAAGATATGACTCTAAGCATGATAGTCGGAAGATCGATATCCCACCCCTGAGAAACATGGTACATAAAGTAAACAATGTCTGACCCAATTTGAGTGTGATTTATCCGAGGATAAATGGATGAGGATACAAACCGATTGATTACACGAAAAGCAGGATCAAGGTGGCGATGATACATCGTAGACCCTGCTAAAGGAATCTCCCAGAAATAATGCCACAAAATGTCATCATAAGTCGGTCCATCGTCAGAATAACGAGGGAACATAGCAGCAGGGACACGAGGAAGGTGCAGAATAGCTGCAATGAGATCTGCAGTGACGAGTACAGAAATGCCACGTACAAAAGAGAAAATCCCCTCAGAGTGGGGAAGAGCACGGAAGAAGAATTCCCGAACAATATCCGGATAAACATCCCCTTGAACCTTGAACATATAATCCCAGCCTCTAGAAGATAACCAACGAGGAATACCTAACTCAGAAAACTCAGAATAACGAAAAACCCTCTCGAAAACAACTGACCGAATATGGAGACCCAATGAGCAGTAATGGTCATACTCAGCATGCGTGGCCCACCTGACAGGAGAGTATGGGGGCCTGCTAACCTGAGCTCTCAGAGCTCGAGCAGAGGGTGGTGCCTCAGCGAGTCGCTCGGTAGGGGCACCACGGCGTCTAGGAGGCATGACAAAAATGTGCAATGTGAGATGTAAAAACAAATGTCTCGAACACACGCACACTTAAACACCTATCTCCGTACAAACGTCCAACCGAACCACCGCAAACACCATCCACAATCACAGTCAAAATCAGTAATAGAACCAAGAAATATCTCAAATCAAGTAAGGAAGTTCATTGTTACCTCGAATCCACTGGAAAAATCGAGCTCCCGACGAGAAAAATTTGAAAGACCGTTGGAACAGCCCTTTAGGTGAACAAATGGCTGATGTTATGGGCTTAAGGGAGGTAAACAATGTCCAGAGGAGTGCGAAACGTAAGTCAGAGGTGAGGGTTGAAGGTTGAACCTTTGAAAATGGCAGAAAAAAGAGGGTAACAGCTTCTGTCGCGAGAAACAGATAATGATGATAGGAGAGAAGAAGAGAGAACGATGGCTTAAGTGAAACCCTGATCTCGCGAGAAGTCGTTTGAACGACCTAAGGATGTCGCTCGAACGAGATGCGATGTCGCTCGAACGATTTGTGGAAGTCGCTTGAACGACGTGTTCGCGCGACATGAGATGTCGTTCGAACGAGAATACAAAATTTCCGGAATTACCCAAAAAACTTGTAGTATTTGCCCAGCGAAAAAATTATCCCAAAATAATACCTGGAACACATAAACAGACTGCAAAACAGAAACAAAAAAAAATAGAAAAAAATGTAAAAAGAGAAAAAATGAGAGTTACATGTTAACAAGGTACTAATGTTCTCAATTAAGAAAGATGATTGATTGGGAGGGAACTGCAATAAATGAGCCATCATTTCAATACGTTGAATCGATCAAAGAGTTCTTATTGATAGCAAGGAATCATCAAACTTTATCAAAGCCATGTGAGATAAAAGGTATGAGTTTGATGAACTAAACTTAATCAACATGCATACAAGTTCGGATTGTTGACGATTCTACAAACAATAGCGTCATGATACGATGTTTCAACATAGGATTCGTGGTGCAAACCCGTTTACTTTAATTTCCAACCAAACTCCCTCAATATATGAATTTTTTGAGATCTTTAGAAATATCTATCAAGCTCTACTTAGATAAAGTCCTATTGGCCCTAATTATGGCATTGATTACTTTTTATTGCCTTGATTTTCTTTTGGGCTCTTTTAAACGGTGGCTTTCACGACGAGTCAATTTTATACTCTCGCAGCCCTTTCCCGTGAACACTCATCATATTTCCAATAAAAATTCTCACGAAAAACAGTTCTTACAAGCACACCTCATCCTTAAGTTTACTTACGCATAGATGACAAAATTGAGATAAGAACGTCTCACCAAACTCAAATATGCAAGAGAAGTCAAACATTCATATAAACTCGTGCTTGTGTGCAAGGATGGCATATAAGAAAAGTTGAGTCAAAAATCATATCAACATCGAAACAACCCCATAGTGCAAAGGTTAAGATCATTCTCGACATCAATAATAATGACCAAAAATCCTAGCCCCCAAAAAATAAAAGAAAGGGGGGAATCAAGCACACTAATATCCCTATATCAATTATGTAGCTTCATGAATCAATATAACCAAAAATATTTTTATATTTTCAAAAGTGTTATAAAAAGAAAAATCTTTTTGTATTTTTCGAAAGACTCAAATAAATGACAAAATTAAGAAACATGCCATAACACTAGCCAAGAATAAGGAAAGGTGAAGATACTAGTATATGAAAAATCGACGAACAACCTCAATCGAACGAGGACAGATGAGGAGAACCACGAGCAATGATGCGAGAATCACCAATCTTTAAGCCTAACGCTTCCAAATCCGACTTCCAAACCCAAGTAGGTGTGAACCGACGCGAAGAGATATTGGGAACCGAAATAGCTTTAGACTTTCTAGGAGCATTCTTAAGGTCGCAGCAAAACCGTCTGAGATGACCTCTCCTACCGCAATGTGTGCAAGTGTAGATATGGTGAGGAGTGTGTCCTATAGGCCGTATGTACCTCACGTTCCTAGGTGGCTCTCTCGTTTGGATGGTTTTGGCTTTGGGAGCAGGTGAGACATGATTATTAAATCCAATACCTCTCTGATTATCTTTGATTTGGACGGTGCCTAAAATTTTGTCTAACTTTTTAGACCTTGCCTCCAAATTGAACTTAACTTTACTTGAATCTCTCAGTTTTTCTTCAAGCTCACCTATCCTTGACTCAAGTAGACGCGTAGAATTTTCAAATTTCAGAATTTCCTTTTTCATAGTCTTCATCAATCCTCGAAGACTATCTCTCTCACCCTCGACATATTCTAGCTTCTCTCGATTTTCTTTTCTTGTGCCCTAAGATCCTCAATTAAAGAATTGGAATTATTTATTTCTATGGCATGTTCTTTTAATAAGGCTGCTAGTTTCACATTTGGTTTCTTTGTTTTTAAAGTTTCTTCATACAATTCTTTGAAAGAAGTTTGCAAATCTCTCTCGTCTTCGCTCTCATTCTCACTCACCTCCTCCTCACTCTCAGGAGTATCAACTTCAGTGGTTGTGGAAGACTCATGCAAAGGTAAGTCTTTATCACTTACATGACTAACCACATAGGTGGAAACATCATGCTTACTAGCAAAAAAAATTTCTTCTTCTGGATCTCTATCACTAAGGGAAGAAACGCGATTTATCAATTTATTAAAATTCTCCCTCAGTTTAGTGGGACACTCATCTATCCTGTGACCAAAACCTTCGCAGTAAAGACATTTTTCACAATCACCTTTATTGACAAGTTTTTTAAGAGCAGTTTTTATGTGTGATTTCCAATTAGATGATTCAAACAAGTGAATTCTAAAATCATCAAAACCACCGAAAGGAATACCTAAGGACACGGGATCACAAACACAATAAAATAGTGCAACAAGCTCTGATACCAATTTGAAACGGCCCTTTAGAGTACTTAGGTAAAACAACTTTGTTCGAATTTTTTGGTTAAAACCAATTTTTAACTTTTTAAACCCTAACCATGCATCTAAGTGATTAAATCTCTTCGATGAATAAAACATGCGATAAAAGAAACAATTTCAGGAAAAATTCCCGAAGGGCAAAACCTTTTATTTTCACAATAAGTTTGTAAGAGTACGACTTACATGGATTATAATGAAAATACAGTGTGACATACGAAATACCCGCAGGTGTCGGTTTTGATGTCTCGACTGGAACTTTCCCTTTCCAGGAGGGCAGCAGTGAAGAAGAGAAATGACTTCTCCACAAGATACTTCATAAGGTCTCCTTCTACAATAACATGCAGCTCTTCGGTTGTAGAGTTCTCCTCACAAAGTGCAACACGATGTAACAAATGGATTATCTTCCGGTAAACACGTTCAAGATCACCTAACATTAGAATCAAGTAATACGATCTTGAATAAACACCGAAAGATAAAAAAACTTGTATGGGAATAAGTTTTTTTAAATAGTTATGCCTACAAAAACGTTAGCAGATATATTTTATTTATAACTGAGCTGCACAGAGCCCAAGAAAATGAAAACATGAAAATCGAGGCGGCAGGTCGTTCGAGCGAGATGCCATGTCGTTCGAGCGAGATGAGATCTCGTTAACGCGACATGCAATGTCGTTTGAACGATACTCAATCTCGTTCAAGCGAGACACAGTAAAAAATACTATTTTCTTTTTAATTTGATCCTCGAATTTTCTTCGACTGTTTGCAACTCAGAAATAATTTTTTAAAACGATAAAACGATTTTAATTCCCAAACAGTTAAATCACCCAGTATTTAATCAATATACACATTACTCAACTACACATAAGTATTCATACCTGAGTGATCTTAAACATATGAAACAGTCTTGACATGTAATATTCTTGAAATCTTTGATTGCGCATTCTTGAACTTTGAACTAAGTTTAAGGCTTTTAAATAGACTCCATGAATAACTAGTCTAGACTTAATTTATTTTGTCCGGAATTAAGCCAATTAAACCAAATGAATATACAAAGAATTATGTTCTTACAAAGGATAACGTAGACATGTAATGTGAGAAATTGACTAATGTCCATGAAGTAAACAGAATAGTAAAATGAAGTGAGTAAATGGATAATTAAGTAACCTAAAGAGGTTTAACCCATGAGTAACACAAGAGTGTGTATATAAAAGGTTTCAATGACAAATAAGTATTTTCTAATACGATGCTTGCGTGTGTTGAAAGGTGATTTCAACGAAAATATAAAGGTAAATTTATTATGAGTAAAGGGGTAATTTCCGTGAAAGATGTGATTTTCCCTAAATAAAGGGTATTTGCTTAAAGTATTTAACCGGGTGTGTTAATTCAAAAGATAAATTCCATGTCAAGTAAAAAGGGGTTCTTTATAAGATGAAGGCAAATTAATCGGAATCAGTAACGTTTTTGGAATAAGAACGGTTTCATGCATTAAACTATATATATATATTTATATATATATATGAGGAAATTACATGTGCATGTAGATAAATGGTCAGAGTCTCTTTTCTTCCATTCGATTCTATATTGGATTGTTTTATTTTTCCACTTGGCAATCGGTTCATTCCCTCACTTTGTTACTACAGGTTGTATGTGGTTCCATATTTTGAGAGCATTAACCAGGTAAGTATTCTTTTTATTTTGCGTTAGTATCTCTATGTATTTGGATCCTCGAGACGTTTCCCACGGGTCCCTCACGTAGTCTGAATTAAAGTGGAATCGCATGCTAAACAAGTGAAACGCTAATTAAATAAAGCTCAACTAGCAACATTATTTAGGTTATCTAACGTTTGGGTCGAACCAAGTTGACCGCGGGTAACTCATAAATTTGGGTCGGTCCATTACAAATGGTGTCAGATCTCTAGGTTCAAGGTTCCTTTTAAAAGTGACGTGATGAGGTTGGTAGTTCATCTTTCAACGTTGGTATTAGTTTTGGGTCAGTCAGGCTAGAAAGCTAACGATTTCGATTAATGTTCTCTACGATAGAGTCAAGGAAATTAGCACGATGATCAATGTGTGGCCAGGCAGTGTAGACACCACATTCTAGGACCCCCTATGTCTCTCCTTAGGTCCCTAGCACCTCCCCATTTTACTACAAAACCTATGTCATACTCTGAGTACTGATCTAGAGGCCATCGGTTGCTCCCGGGCCCTGTTTGACTCCATTCAACTTTATCATCATAGTAAAAGTCCAATGAATCTTAGAATGGATATGAATCCCATTTCCAACGGTCCACCCCGTGCACTAATGGGCAGAACATTTCAGGCGAATGGACCATTTTACCACTAAAAATCGATTTGGAGGCCACCAGGCGCTCCCGGGCCCTGATTTGACACCAATCAACTTCATCATCAGAGAGAAAGCTCTTTAAATCTTTCAAGGGTACTAAAACCCCTTTCCAACGATCCACCCCATGTGCAAAATGGCATAATCGTTCAGACGAACGATCCATTTTTCCTAAAAAATTGATCCGGAGGCCATCGGGCGCTCCCAAGCTCCGTTTGACCAAGGTCAAGTCTTCATCTTAAATGAGACTGAATGAATATTTAAAGGGCATTGAATATCATTTCCAATGATTGTTCCCGTGCACAAATTATCCTTACGGTACGGACGAATGACCTGTTTTACTCTGAAATGTCATCGAGCACTTTCGAGCCCCGGTTGACTAAAGTTAACTTTCCGAATCGATCAAAGCTCTATGGAATATCAAATTACCTCGCATAACCTTTCCAAAGGTCCGCCCAATGAGTGATTATGACTTACCAATCGGACGAACGATCTGTTTTTGTCCGACAATCTTGGATCTAAAAGACCGATGAGCACTTTCGAGCCACGTTTGATCCAAAGTCAACTCCCGGACCTGGGATTGGCCCAAAAGACTCTTGAAAGTCTCCAAATTAACTTTCCAATGGTAAGGCCCTGGGATCAATGAATTGCATTCTATGACCATTTTTTGATAAAATCTACACGAGACTTCTAATTGGCAAGTTCATTTCCATACCTACCGGTAGTGTGCCTAGGGTTACGTCTTGATTAGCAGGGCTAGGGCTATGTCGATCAACACCTCCTTACCCTATGAATAGAGGGCATGACCTCACTCCCAAAGCACACCTCAGATCCATTAATATTAGTGATCTCAACAACATTCTCTTGTAATCAGCGAAATTTAATTATGTGAAATTCCTTTCCATCTTACATTCCCATCCTTTTCATAATCAATTTGTCAAAATCTCCTTATCTCACATCCAACATTCATCTCAATATCCAAGGGAGCTCATCAAAGATCAAGAACAAGCTTCAATTCTTCAAAGAAGGTCCAAAATCATCCTCTCTCTCTTTACATTTTTTATTTTTGTATTAATTCAATAAATTCATAATTTAGCTTTTACTTTAATTCATGCACATTAATAACTCACCTTTTTATTAGTGATATTTCACATACTTTATTTTCTATAAAAAAAATTAAAAAAGAAAGAGTGTTACACCTATAAATTCCAACGGGATTATCCATCACAATTTCGCAAAACTAAAACATATTTTTCACACACACACATATAATAAATTCCCGTTCAAATCTATGGGATAAACCCCACCTTTATGTCGCATACGAACTATGTGGACTTTGATGCATTTATAGTCTACGTAGGCATTTTGGGCTAAAACCCGAGACTTGAGTCCAATTTTCTCATTTTTCACATTTGTCACCTTTTCATCTATACATATTTTTGTGATCCTTATTGGCATTTTATCCCAACATATATTATCGTTTCACCATAACAATCAATATCTAGATAAATGCATACATCATACCGCTTGATCGAAGTAATGACGGGAGTTATATAGCAGGCAACTCGTTCACGTACGTTGAGTATATCGAATTCTCTCTCACACATACTGTCCCCTCGAGGTATATTTTGAGGCAAATCATGTACACTCGGGTATATCAAATGGCTTGTCCACACGTACCAATTGCCCTCAAACGTAAGACGTATATCATGGTACTCATGCCAAAGAGGGTAACCCACCCAATTAACCAAACAATTGCATACCCTCATATAGATGTTAAACCCAGGGCACTCATATTTAGTTTGTCGATTTTTACCCGAAACTCTGGCGAAATGATGGGTCGGAATGCTGCCCAAATTTTTGCACGATTTCATTTTTTTTTAAAACGGGACCCTGTCCACGAGCCTCGCAACAAGTCCAATCATGTTTTTACATATTTTTCACACCCAATTTTCTGAGGCTCGGGTTCGGTCTGGCATTTCTTTCTGTACTTAGGTAAACCTAATACAAGTGAGAACATAATAAATAATAATAATAATAATCGTGCTGAGGCCCTTTTTTATCGCTTTTCCTCTTTCTTTACCAAAAGTGTCAAACATTTTTATTTCTTTTATCATAATACCAAAAGCATTTTTCCTTCCTCGTATCAAAAATATTTTTCCAGCTTTTTACGCAAAAAATATTTTTTCATCCTCTTTTCCAAAAATGTCCAAAAATATTTTCATCCCTTTTCAAAAATAACAATTTTACCCTCTCTCTTTCAAAAATAATTCGAATCTTTCTCCTTCTCAGGTCAATCGCATGCTCGAACCTTGGCCTGGATCCTTATTGGCTTCGGTCTTCCGTCGAATCACCTTGAGGCTCCATCAGTTCCCTCGCTACTTCTTCAGAGTTCGGAATCCACTTTTACCCATTTTCCATAGAGAATGTTGACCAAATACTGAATATGAAACCAAGGTTTATAAGACGCAATGAAGTCGGTCCCCTGTTCTCAAAGAGCCCGAGGTCCTCTTCCCTCGCACTATGAGTTCGCCCTCACGTGCGCCTATTTGGGTCCCTGGGGAATATCAGCACGATCCACATGCCCATCCTGCTAATGGGTCGCTGCTAGCTAAGCTCCCTATAGAGAATCATGCCTAGCCAGGGCCTAACCTACCCGTGATTATTGATCCGAAGGAAAAATAGTTGAACAAAGTCAAGGAATACCTCAAGATGTTGACCAAGAAGTTTGACCAAGTCGAGAACTACTTGGATTACACCCATATGTCTCCCTATCCTAAGGTAAGGTTGTCGAAAATTTTTAAGATGCCTAACATCGAGAATTTCAGGGGTAGTGGACCCCAATTTTTCATCTCTGAAGTTACCACCGAGCCATGACTCTCCTAAGATCCCCCGAGGAAATAATGGCCTAAATATTCCAACAGACTTTGAAGGATAGCGCTCTTTATTTATTCTTATCTCTCGAGGAGTCTAAGATCCGTAGTTGGGAGGATGTTTCTCGTGAATTCATGTCACAGTACATGTACAATGAGGATTGGATGTTTCCCGCCGTGATTTAGAACTTTTCAAAAAAAATTGGGGAATCTGTTAGCAACTTCATAAAAGGATAACGAGAGAAAGCAGCCACTAGGACCAATCGGCCTTTCGAATAGGAGAAAGTTAGTATCATGATGAACTTCTTACCCTATGTCCGAGCAACGATAGGAGGATAGTACTACCCTCATATCTAAGCCCTCCAAGAAGCAAGATTAGAGATCAAAGAAAGTCTTGCCAAGACAAAAGTTGATCCGAAGAAAGTATCCGAACAGTTCGCTCCCAAAAAATATGATAAGCTTGCCAATACCACTGTTCCAACCATTAATAACATCTCTCAACCTTCCACTTCATGGGCACTAGAAACTGCCCTAACCCAGTCAAAAAGGAATATACCGAGCTTCATGCTCCCCTCTCTAAAGTTTACCAAGCCCTTTTAAGACGAAATCTTATCAAGTCATGGACCCTTATCCATTACCAAACCCACTTCCCAAAAATTTCAATCCGGATGCCCATTGCAATTTTCACCAAATTTTTGGCCATACCACTAATCAATATTTCCACCTCTGAAATGTAATCCAAGGCCTGATTGATCAGGGTGTCATCACCCACCAGCTAATCCTAAGCCAAACACTACCCATAATCAACTCCCAAATCATACAAATGCCATCTTCCAAGAAAAAAACTCATCATTTGATCAATTTATCCAGATAATACCCAGTAAATAACCTATCATACCCATATATTCTCCTAAACCCCACCAAGTTTGACCATATTTTCTCCTGCATCCTACCTATTTTGCCGATTAGGCCATGTCGCTTCTTACTATAGCATGCATTGCTATTTGTAGCCACTTCCGAGGGAAAGATATGGAGTTATCTACATTATTAAACCAGCTTCTAGAGTTTTGGTTGAAATTTCCCTTAGAAATGACCATTGACTGCCAGAGATTCAATTAATTGTTCTTAAAAGCTTGAAAATGGACTCGAGAGTCGGATAATTAGGTAGTACCTACTGATGAGAAATTTATAGTATATCCAAGCTACTTGATGCTTTGAAACTACAACGGTGCCTGGTCCCTTCACTTCTACATCTCCTCGCTGAGTGGGAGGACCTATACAAAGAGGTCTTTGAGGTTGATGAGTGTATTGACTTCTCGTGGAAACATGACATCGTTTCCACCGAAAGGGGGGAAGAATTCGATAGTTTAGGCAAAGATCAAAGCCCAGGAAAGACTATCCCAATAGTCTGCATATGTCAAATGATATCATTTAAGGAGTTACTGGGAGAAATCAACAAGGTGGCCGAACCACCCGAGATAGATGAGTAAGTATAGTTTCTATTTGTTCCCTCTTCTGTGAACTATATGACTAGAGCAGGGAGGCATTACCAAGTTCTAAACCTGTAACCATCAGCAATCGATAAGGGAAAAGGTGTTAAGAAACTTCCTATGCCATAAATGACCCTCGAGGGAGAAAGATCCTTGATCAGTTACAGAAAATCCAAGATAACATCACTCTATGAGTACTCTTTATGTATTTCTAGCTGCACCAGAATGCCTTTGATCAAACTACTTATTGGGCCCACAGTCACTCCTTCCACCACACCAGAACAAGCTGTAAATCTGGTCGGATCTCTAACATCTACTAAAATGCTCTCCTTCTTCGAAGAATAAATCTCTAAGTTTGGCCCAAATTATAACTATGCTCTTAATATCTCTGTCGAAGTCATCGGTTAGACCATCCCACTTTCGCTTATCGATAATGGATCAACTGTTAGTGTTTTCCCGTTGAGAATCCTCAATTGCTTGGAACTGAAAGTGAGCGACCTTGCTCCAACCTCTGCCTCCGAGCACGCTTATGATAATAATCTTCACGAAGTGATGAGATCCATAAAGATTATAATAGGGGTTATCCCTATAAACCCCGTTATTGAATTACAAGTCATCGACATCCCGGCTTGTTTCAATATGTTCCTTTGACGACCATGGCTCCATACTATAAGGGTGTGTCTTCTTCCCTCCATCAGAAACTAAAGTTCTTCACCAATCGGAAGGTCATCACCATCTTGGGCGATGACGACAATGTTGATAATGAAAGCACCAGTAATTTGGTACTAGAGATACAGCATGGGGCAAATGATATGCTTCTGTCACATTTTTTAGTCGAGTCATTTTCACTCCTGATAGGGGAGGATTTCAAAGATAGGGTTTGTCCAGAGTATAGCCCTAATGGTAACGTCAATGTGATACAGATGTTCAAGAGCATACACTTCATGCCTGGAATGGGGCTAGGATAACGATAACAGGGAATACATGAACCCATAGTATTGAAGAAATCCTTTATTCCTTGCGATTTGGTCTATCAATCGTAAGCAGAAGAATACTGAATGCTTCGCCAACCTCAACTAAAAAGAAGTTTAGAAAGCGCCAAGACTGTCTCGAGGGATTCCTTGAATGGAAGATTCATCAGAGAGGGTGAACATTTCACTTTTTACAGCTTTCTCGAACCGTTGTATGATCGTGTGGATAAGAAGATGAAACCAGGAATGGAGATCTTTTCCAATACAGCTACTTATGGGACAAAAGTTCCCAGCATCATGTGAAACCACCGATTGAGAATACTATAGTTGCTACCGGAGATTATGGGAGAAGTGACTCAGAGGATTCATTCAACTTGCAAACAATATGGTTGACACTCTGCATGATCCACTCAAGCACTACATCATTATATCCATCCCACCTGATCAAAGTATTGATGCACTTCTCTTAAACTGGAATGTTATGTCGGTTCCACCCAACCCAACTCTGTTGTTTATCTCATTTCCTCCTCTTTTGTTATTCCTCCCTATTCTAGTGTAATCGAGACCTCCTTTGATGAGATTCTCAACGATTTTTCCCTAATAATGAAATAAACAAAGATTCTGAGTATCTTGTTGTGCCTTAAATTAATTATCTTGATTCTAATCAAACTCTTGATTGTAACACCCCAACTAATTAAATAACGGGTAGCTACTCCTTTATTCAAATTAATACAAAATCTCAAGTTGGTTCAGTTCATAGCATCACCATCGAAAACATTATTAAACAATTACTAGCCACCTAATATTTAAAAAGTGAGTTGCCAAATTTTTATTAAATTAAATTATACATGCAACCAATTAAATTATAAGCTAACTATACCACATCCAAATCATAGTCACAATGGAATATTAAAGGAATAATAAATGAGTCTGGAGTAACACTCCCATGAATAATCCAAATACTGAATAAAAACCCAATACAAAGTCTGAATAATTAAATAACTCCAAAACAGAAATGAAACTGAAAGTATGAGAAAGTTGTCTCTAAAGGGAAAGGGGCGACATGCCCTAATAGATGAATGACCCAGAAATAGAATCAAATACAAAGTGTGGAGGCGTCTACTACCGAGGTCCTTTAACTTTCACAGCAGCTACAGCACGTCAATGGGATGGAACTCCTATACTTGGCATCCCTGTGGCTGGGCACCTAAAAAGTTTTTAAAAAAATAGATTTGAAAGCAAATGGGTCATAGCCCGATGTGAAAACAGTTTAAAAAAAATAGCAAGTGTTTAATTGCATTAAACAGTGAATAATATATACATGTTAGTTACGTTCTCTCACATGAGTTTCTTACCCCTCAACTGGTGTGCATGCCTAACGTCTATCCTTAACCCGTCCTAGTTATGTTGTTAACTACCTAGTCTGTAACACTTCATCTCCTCACATTATAAAATAAGGGTTTATTCACATCGTTCTAACATATCCTGCGCGTAACTCACCTTTTCACTGATAAGATTAATTTATAACCATTACGATAGGAAATTCTCATTTTAAATCCCATTCAAAAAGTCTCAATAATTTATAATCACACTTTAGCAAAGAGTCCGATATAATCACTAGTATATTATTCTCAACACAAATATACAAATAGGGAACCCCTAGGCTAAGTTGCGGTGAACATACTCTACTATCGAATCCCGGTACATCACGTACATAAGGACTACGTGTTTCGAATCTCTCAGGAACCGTTTCAATAAGTAAAATCACACATATTGGAGGCGAACATAGTTCACATACCCATGGGTCACGCACATACCTATGCTCCCATGGTCAGCTGACTTATTAACTCCCAAATAAGCCATTCACAGCCCTATGTCCTTAAGGTACCAATCTAAATCCCCCCGTAGGCACACAAAGATTTGATGGCCCTATCCCGGAAGCCGACCTCCCGTGATAGCAAGTACGGTAGGTATGTCATACACTCAATAATCCATATACTAAGAATTCACACAACTTAGATAACTTATTAAATTATTAAAGGTATGTTCTCAGCCTTATACCATTAGTCTAATTCATACGCTACGATTATTTCGGGTGATATATATTATATTTCGCCAATACGCCTCACGTCGTATAATTTTGAGTACTTAAACCTAACCGGAGAGGTTACTAAGTCTCCTAACTTTACCACACATAAATTCAGTACTCTTAATTCCTTATTTATGTCCCAAATCCTAAATTCTCACTCCTAAGAATTCAAATCGCGTTCTCACATCATAAATTAGGAAATTACACGTCGGACACTAAAAAATTCAACGCTACATTCCAACCCAATTCTAATATATTTCGAGTTCAAATATATATCCCTACTGGTCTCCTTAAAATCCTAATGCATTCACATAATCCCCAACTACAACATTCGATGGCCGGAAACACTTAAAATTAAATAGGGGAAAAAGTCACCATTTCTGGGAGGATCGATCGATCGATCCTGATCGTCGATCGACCTATGAATGTCGATCGATCGATCAAGCAGGTGAGGCTACGGCTTCCTTCATTTTTTAGTCCCAGATTTGTCCCAAAACTTTATTACATGATGTGAAATTCTAATATAAGTATATGGGGTCATTATACAACCTAATTACATGATTCTTAACGTTCCCAAACTTTTAAATCATCAATAATTAGCCTTTCCTAGATCAAATCTCCATATTAACCTAAAAACCGTATTTTTCTATTTTCTTCAAGAACCATAATATTTATACTCTTAAATCCATTTTTAATCCATCTAAGGTTATGATTTGTCTACTGAATTACCTCCTGAACTAATCTACATGCAAATCCTATCCAAGATTTAGGTTTCTTCTCCAATTTCATGAGTTTTCATCATTATTCAAGATTATCATCAAATCCTACACTAACATGGATGAATTATTCGCGAAAACTTAATGAAATCAAATCACTTGCCTTAGAATCGATGTTCTGATCCGTTCGTGATGTTAATGGTTGGTTCTCCCTCTCTCTCCGGTGACAAATCCGGTGAATAATGGTGGTGTGTGGTGGTTATGGCTTGGAAACCCTCTTTGTAATTTCTCCTCTTTCTCACGTTGCCCACTCTTTCTTTTTGGATGATAATAGCCTTAATGGCCCTAATATTGGATGATAAATAAAGCCTAAAATTCGTGGGTCAAAATCCCTTGAAAATTAAAATGACTAAAATATCCTCCCGGGTTGCAGGTTTGGCCTAAAAATGCCCGGGACTTAAACTAAACCCCCGGCTAGTATTTTCTGACTATTTCAACCCCTCCGGACACGTTGGCGGACTCAAAATGACCATACGGGTGATAAAGTTATAATTTACTTTTAAATCCAATTAAATTTATTCCTGACGCGACTATCACGAGCGTCCCAACCTAATTTCCCGAATTGTCATATTTATGACTCGCGATAACTTTTAATAAATTACATAATCATATATTACTACATTCACCCTGTAATATTCAACATTATTATCATAGTCAAATACCAACTCATGTCTCGCTAGTATTTAAATCCGGATTAATTTCCAATTAATTCCCATTTAAATTTAATTAATCCCATTAAATAAGATCAATAAAATTACGGGGTATTACATTGATGATGATGAATTTGCAAATGAACAATTCTTAACTGATCTTAATAAGTTTAATAACAAACAACAAATTGCGTTCAAGTTAATGAAAATGAAACTGTTGTTATTAATCTCAGTTCTAGTAGCCAATTAAATGAGATTAGGATAAGGTCTACCCTTGATGAGCAAGAGCGCGAGCAACTTGAGGAATTACTGAAGGAATTTATGGATGTCTTTGCATGGTCCTATGACGACATGCCCGGCATTGATCTGAAAATATCTCATCATGAGATTCCAATTATCCCAGAATGCAAACTGGTCAAACAGAAACTGCGAAAGCTCCTCATCGAATGGTCGCTCAAGGTTAAGGAAAAAGTGGTCAAACAGTTGAACGTGGGTTTCATTCTTTTGATCGAATATCCCAGATGATTTGCTAACATCACACCCGTACTGAAATCTGGAGGAAATTTTCACATGTGCGTTGACTATCGGTATTTGAACAAGGCCCCCCAGAATGATGATTACCCACTAACCAATATCGACATGATTGTGGACAAGACATCTAGTCGCGCTCTCAAGTCATTTATTAATGGTTTTGTCGGATGTAACAAGATTAAGATGCACCCAGATCATACAGAGAAAACAGTATTCATCACCCCTTGGGGAACGTTTTGCTACACCGTTGTGCCATTTGGTCTAAAAAATGTAGGGGATACCTACCAGAGGGTTGCTACAACCATCTTGCATGATCTAATATACAGATAAGTTGAGTTCTATGTAGATGATATGATTATCAAGTCTAATACTAGGGAAGGTCATGTTCCCGCCCTCTGGAAGTTCTTCGAACGACTAGGACAATACTAAATGTGACTTAACCCATAAAAATGTTTGGTTAGCGAGAAAGGGATAGAAGGTGATCCTACCAAACTGAAAGCCATAATTGAAATGCCACCACCCCCAAATGGAGAAGGAAGTCTGGAAATTCCTTGGAAAATTATAGTATATCAGTCGGTTCATCATCCGATTAACTTCTATTAGTGAACCCATCTTCAAACTCCTCTGGAAGGATTCAACCAAAGTTTGGAAAGAAGATTGCTAAGAAGACTTTGACCAAATCAAGAAATACCTAACCCATCCTTCGGTACTCATACCGCCACAGCCTGGTCTTCCCCTACTCCTATACCTAACTGTACCAGATACTACAGTTGGGGTTTTGCTATCCCAATACCTTTAAGATTCTCGTAAAGAGAGGGTTATCTACTATGGAAGTCATAAGTTGGCTAGGTACAAAGTTAACTACATTATTTTAGAGAAATCATGTATCGACCTTGTCTAGGTCACTAAAAAATTATGACATTACGTGCTCGCTTTTCCTATTAAACTTGTGTCCCAAATGGATCCTATCAAATACCTGATTGAGAAACCTGCCATTTCTAGCCGAATGGCTCGATGGTTGATGTTACTAGCCAAATTTGATATTATGTATGTCATGCAGAAAGCCATGAAAGTAAGATCCATCTCTGACAACCTCGCTGACTACCCTATGGAAAAAACCAATGTTTGGATTTCTGAGTTATCGAATGAGAATATCCTTTGTACCTCCTAGAAAGACCTCCTATGGAAAATGTTATTTGACAGCACCGCCAACAAGAAAGGGTATGGAATTGGGATACTCCTAATTGCCCCTGATCACTCTCACACTCCCATTGCCATCAAATTGGATTTTCCCTGCACCAACAACATGACTGAATATGAGGCATGCACGGTAGGCCTTAAAGTTGCTCTCAAGAAAGGAATTCGATGCCTAGATGTCTATGAGGATTTAGTCCTCGTCATCGGTCAATTACTCAAAAGATGGAAAGTCAAGGACAAGAAACTCTTACCCTTCCATGCTCACCTAGAAGAACTGGCCTCCCAATTCTCAGATATCACTTTCCACTATCTTCTATGAGCAAAGAACAACTTAGCCGATTGTAATACCCCGTATTTTTATAGCTTTTAAATTATGGGATTTATTAAATTCAATTGAGATAAATTAATTTAATTTTAATCCAGAATGTTGTTTTAAATATTTACTAGCGTGACGAGAGTTAGTAATTATTGGAAATTTGTTATTTGTTGAATATTACTGGATGAGTATAGTAATATATGAGATTTATTTTTATAATATTGTCACGTGTGAACAAAATGACAATTGTGGAAATTTAAGTCGGGACGCGCCTGTGTCGCGTCGGGACTAAACATTGATAAATAAAAGTGAATATTTATAAGTTGTTCGTATGGTCGTTTTGAGTTCGCCAACATGCCCGAAAGGGTCGAGATAGTCAGAAAAGTGTACCCGGGGGTTTAGTTTGGGTCTCGGGGCGTTTTTAGGCCTAATTAGTACCCCGGGAGGGCGTTTTGGACATTTCGCAATTTTGGGTAATTAAACCCACGAAATTGTAAGGGTTATATGAGATGTCTAAGGTTTTCTTCTAGGGTTAGAACAGACAAAGACAAGTGACGGCCATAGGAGAGGGAAGGAGAGAGCTTCCAAGGCAATCCAAGGCCCAAAATCCATCCGTTTGCACCGCCACCACCAGCAACGCGTAGATCGCGCGACGGGCTACGCAACCACACCAAAATCATCTGCAAATCAGAACACCAAAAAAAATCCCAGGCAAGTATTTATCTTGCTTATTTGGTTGGTGCATCTTTCATATTAGTTTAGGAGTAATTAGAATGAGTTTTTATGGAAGAAAACCAAAAATTTGAGATAGGAATTGCATGTAGTGATGGATAAATTGATAATTCTGGAAACCCTTGCCAGGTAGAGGAATTACCCACGAAATTATGATGTTTATAAGACGAAATTTTTGGAAATACTTGTTAGAACCATGTTTAAGAGAATTCTAGGGTTCTTGATAATTATGATAATTTTTGGGCTATTAATCCATGTTTAGTGATAGAAATCCACATGCTTTACGTTGGAAATACCTAGTGTGATGATATAATGTTAGTAGTATGAATCTTTCGACGTTTGGGAATGAAAAACTTGAAGTTGGATGAAGATATGTGTTAGAACCCGTAACTGTAAAACTGCAGAAATCGCAATACCTGCTTGATCGATCGATCGAGCCCAGAGCTTCGATTGATCAAAGATTCGATCGATCGAGCCCCAGACCTCGATCGATCGACCCCTCCTGACAGACTCCTATTTTCCCTTTCTAAATTAGTTAAGTTCAATTTATTGTGAAATAATTCTTGGGCATCCTTAATAAAATGTTTGGGGAGATAGGGAAGACCAGTAGGACATGTGAATAAATTTTGGGACCCTTGATGTCGGGCAAAGATTGTATTTTGGGATAATTACATAAGGGTCGGTGAATTTATGATTTAAAGAAAGAGACACGTAAGGGAGTTACTTTGGGACAAATGTGTATACCTACTGAATTTCATAATTGGGAGAATAAAACCATGAGAGTTGTGTGGTACGTTGGAATAATACCGAATCAAGGTTAGAAATGAACCGTTATAAGTGTTTACTAAAATATGATAATATGGATAAAAGTCGTAACTATGGGATTTGAGAATATACCCATTATTGATATGGTAATATTAGTATAGTTATATGATTGTGTATGCATATACTATCTATGTGTGAAAATCATGTCCACGCTACTTGCTATCCCTGAGGTTTCCGTGCTGGGACAGTCTTATCTCGATGGGACCTTTATGGGAGATATTGACTTGTACCCTAGAAGATAGATATCCTTGGTACAGGCTATCGATGTAATAGTTCAGACGGTCCTAAGAAACGCAGGCATGTGCCATCCTCTTAGAGACTTGGAATCTATGCTTCGCCTCATATTGTTTGTGTATAGATATCCTTGGTACAGGCTATCGCAGTGATAGTTCAGACAGTCCTAAGAGACGCAGACATATGCCATCCTCTTAGAGACTTGGAATCTATGCTTCACCTCAATATTGTTTGAGTATGTGTTAATACAGTTCGAGAGTGATTTCGAATTTGTATTCCCTTAGTACGAGTGATACGGGGATTGGATAGTAGAGTATGCCCACACCATAGTTTTTATTTGGGGTGCTGTTATGATATATATATATTTTACGAGTAGTTAATATATATATGAAATTCTGAAATCTGGAACTGCCTACTTTGATTTGATATGTAGGACATGGTTGATGACTCAAATTGTAAATACTTGTTTTGAGAAAGTATAATATGACACTGGAAAACTTCATTGATTAATAAAGTTAAAATGAGAACTTTGGTTACTATTGAAATATTCTTTTCAAACAATTGAATCGTTAAATTTTGAATCCTGCGAATAACCTAAGATAAGTTAAACCATTGGGAAAGGATAGCGTGATATATGATGAGATAGACCACTGGTAAGGTTAGTGCGATAGGTGTGCACATTAGAAGAGAGGTGAGAATTTCTCAAGAGAGTGTCGCACTAATATGTTGTTGTATTGGCCTGTATCAATTTAAATACTTGCTAAACAATTTTTAAATCATATACAATATCGGGCTCTGACCCATTTTTCTCTCTCTCACTCTCTCTTGTATATATATGTATGTACTACAGGTGCCCAGACACAGGGGCATCTTGCTTAGGATCCCTTGGAAGAAACGAGCTGCAGCTTAGGTGGGAGTTGCAAGCCACTTGCTTAGACGATTTCATTTACTGGATTCCACTGCTATCATTCTCCTCATTGCGCATGTGTCACCCTTTCCACTATTTATCTGTTTTGTTGGGACATTTATATTTCAGTTAGTTCTAGTACTGTTACTTTGGGATTTATTCAGCATGTATGTTTTACATTAAGTTTTAAATGTTGGGATTTTGGATGATGAATGTTTAAAGTAATTGGATTATGTTCCAGGATAAATTGTGGTATGGTTCTTACTTATTGAAAATGTGGTTAATAATCAAATAAATAAGTTTTTCTTTAAAAATACAATTTGGATAGAAAGGTTAAAAATGGTTTTGACACTTAGCTTAATTTAATTAGGGTGGTAATTTGGAAAAAGTATTTTTACGACAGTGATGCTAAGAATGAACCAATTATTCACCTTGATTTTAATTTAATAAAGGAGTGATCGCCCGGTATTTAATTAGGCGGGGTGTTACACCGATGCCCTTGATACCTTAGCCTCCATGATTGACATAATGCCCCCGTTCCTAGTCCATAAGCAAGCTAAATCCACCCACTGCTACCACATTGAGCTCATCACAGAAGAAGATCCTTATAAATCCAATTGTTTGTATTACGATAGTTCTCACCTCCTCAAGCATGGTAGATACCCCCAAAATTCTAACAAGAATGACCGAGAAACCTCTGCAAATTGTTTTCCTAGTACATCGTATGCGATAAAGCACTGTTCAAGAGAAACATCGATGGAACCCATTTCCACTGCATCGCGGGGGCTAACATTGAAGACATGATGTAGAAAATCCACAGCGGGGAGTGTAGACCCCACATGGATGGCTATATGCTTTCCAAGAAAATCATCTGATAGGGTTATTATTGGACTACCATGGTTTATGATTGCATACCTATGTGCTAAAATGTCTTAAATTCTAGTAATTCTCCAATCTCCAACACTTGCCTCCGCTAGAATTATACAGCATGACTTATCCATGGTCGTTCTCCACAAGGAGCGTCAATATCATAGGGAAAGTTACACCCAAGGCCTCCAACGGACATGAATTCATCTTGGTTGACATCGATTACTTCACCAAATGGGTCAAAGTTGAGTCATACCCAGTTCTAAATGAAAAAAGGTGGCCAAGTTCATTCAAAAAAATTGCATCTACTGATATGGAGTCCCATACGTTTTAGTGTCAGACAACGGGTTACATTTCGAGGCCAAAGTTACAGGTCGATGAGTATGGGATTCAGAGACACAAATCTTCTCCCGACCAACCTTAAATTAATGGAGCAGTCGAGGCTGCCAATAAAAACCTCAAATTCACCATAAAGAAGATGATCGAGAGTTACTGAGATTAGACCAATAGGATTCCATACACCCTCTGGGGCTACCGCACTTCAGCTCAAACATCTACTAGGATGCGCCTTACTCTCTAGTATATGGAATGCAAGAAGTTCTACCCGTTAAGGTAAAAATTCCTTCACTATGTTTATGCTTAAAAGGAAAGTCGGTGAGGAAGACTGGCATCAAAACCGT
The DNA here is from genome assembly GCA_949130495.1 of Sambucus nigra. Classification (NCBI taxonomy): domain Eukaryota; kingdom Viridiplantae; phylum Streptophyta; class Magnoliopsida; order Dipsacales; family Adoxaceae; genus Sambucus; species Sambucus nigra. Next base: position 221,093,200 of record OX422221.1, on the reverse strand, counting down.
ATTAATGACTTATCACTCTTGAACAAAAGGAGACTGAAAGCTTTATATCATATACAAGGGTACCATCTCTGAATAGCGTGTTCATTTAACAAGAGATTCAAGGACTGTGGTGACCAAGAAGGGGACTTAGCCCTTAAAGAAATAGTAGAACCCATTTGGGACCCCAGAGGGAATTTAAAGCCCAATTGGAGTGGCCCCTACTTTGTGAAGAAGATCCTATCTGGTGGTGCTGGTGTGCTCACCGACCTCGATGGGAAAGAGATGTCTTGTCCAGTCAACCTGGACCGTCTTAAGAAATTATACCATTAATCCGAAATCTTAGCATGCTACGATTCTTCTCACGTCCCTTTAATTCTAAAAAAAATCTTCATTTCCCTCTATTCAGAACTACGTTGGGACTGATCGTCTAAAAATCTTTTCTCTTTCAAAAATGAAACTAAGAAAACTTTCAAAAACACCCAGAGATACGTAGGCCGCTCATGCGCTTTACATGAGCACAACCCCCTTCTTTTTCACAAAATGTTATTCTTTTCTTATCCTCGAGAACGACAGTTCATTTTATCATGTACATGAACAAAAGGATTATGTATGGCTTAGCAATTGGTATAGATAATTCAAATGAAAAAGCTCATCAAGAGGCACAATAATATAATTCAAATTTTCTTTATTCCATAAAGGAAAATTTATGTTACAATTACATCGGCATAGGGATTTAAATAACTTCCCTTGACAAACTAGCATTATTTTTCCTAAGACAATCTTCCTAAATTTATTCCCATACATAACCAAACACATTACAAAAGCTTCACAAATAAACTCCCCAGGATCCTACCCATAGCTGCCAGAAGAACTAGCCCCATAATCTTCAATATCCTGGGGTCCCCAAACTTCTTCTGCTTTGATGGAATACCAAAGTCACTCCATGGAATGGTAAGCCCAGCCATCCTAGGGAAAATTACAAAACCTCCCTCCATGGTGTCAGATATGGAAAACCACCTATGTCCGGTCTCCATAGCCAGCATCTTGGAAATAACCCTCCTCCACAACCACTTCATGTAACCCCAGAAACATGCCAAAATCGACCAAAAGACTGGGAAGGATGGGTCGATGGCTGATGATTCTCCCATAAAGAGCCCAGCTGCATATGCAAATATTCTTTCAAATTCTCCACAGAAAAGATGTCTACTGTCCAAGGGCACAATCTCCTCCCATCCAAATTAATGCAAGTGCCGCCATGTAAAGTCAAAACAGGTATGGCGAAGGCCAACCAATCGAACATATTGGTATTTCCCCAGTTCTATAATGGGTTGTAACTCTCTCCACCAAGGCACTAACCAATGCAAATTGCGAGCCCCGTGCTCTGCATACAAGTTCTCCCAGCTCTCAATATCCAGGCCTACACTGATAAAGTAACAAGTAAAGAAGTTTGGTACATCTTCCAAGGGATATTTAGGAGGGACTTCCATACATAATCTCTCTAATAACCACATGAATAGCATAACGGGTCTGCCCTTCAAAAAGTTAGAATGACCTTCCCGCCAATCATCAATACCATTCAATTTTTTCACGAGTATCACCGCCACGGGATTACGACAGTACGACATCCATGAAGTAATGGTTGCAAGTTGTGGATCCGCCAACAATTCCCAAGTCACCAATAGTAACTTTTAAGTTAAGCCAAGGACGATGTCTCCGATATAGCCCGCATCACAAACATCCTAGAGATGCATCGAATGTAGCACAACCAGGAGTGAGATCATTCCTCTCGTGACCAATGATCAAGCTGCCGAAGGTGAGATATGGAGAAGTCCTAGTAACACTGGGATGTCTCCCCGGCATGGTGGAGAATGTAACAACCCGCATAATTTTGGGGGTATTTTCAAAATATAGAGAAAAAATAAATTTTAAGATAAAATTATTTTTTCGGCTCAAATATATTCAATTTTATTTTTAAAGGCGAGAATTTCAAACGTTTTTAAAAACGGAGTTAAAACGGATTTGATATTGATTTTTAAATAATTTGCCCCTTATAAAATTTTCTAGGCGAACTGCCAGATTTCCTGGGCGAGATCGATCGATCGACCCCATCAGAAATCGTGCGCAACAAGAAATTTTCAACAGTTTGTGTTTGATTCAAACTCTTATATTTTTTCCTTATAAAAAGGGATCGCGGGCAATTATTTTGGAACAGTCTTGTGGCACAAAAATACCCAGAAAACATATTTTCTTTTCCTCTCTTTTATACACAAACAGTACCCTTTAATTTATGCATTCAACCTTAGGTTTTTGGAGGTTTCCTTAGGGCTGTTTTGAGGTTGATCTTGGAAGAGTTTTTGGCGATCTTTGTGGGATGTTTTTTTATGGCTTATTCTGACTTTTATGGGTAGATTGTTGTTGGTTATTTTGGTGGTTTAAAGTATGGGATTTTACATAATATGCTCCTTAACCTCGCGAGTGTTACTCCCTTTGATTTCATGTGATTATTGACTCATATTTGAATTGATAAATTCTTTTGGAAATATGGAAATTTTTGTTGGAATCTAATTTTGATTCGTGTGGTATTATTATATCGTGTTGGGCATGTTGTCATGAGATTTTAATATGGCACTGATGTTGGGCACCCGCCAAGATTCCTGTTCCGGCTATTTGATAAAGTATGGCGTGGTATGGTGAGGACTGGTGACTCTGATTAATGTGTTGTTGAGAAATTATATTGATAAAAATGTTTATGATTAGCATTTGATTTGAATATTCGTACTCGTAATGTTACGTTTTATTGATCGCTAATATTTGTTGAACATCTTTCCTGTCGTATTGTGTACTTCCTCATATTTTCTTTTAGTTGGTAGGTTAGCGCGGATTTGGACGCTTTGGACCAATTGGATTGATTTAGCGAGGATTATTTTGGGAAGAATATTTGAGAATACAATATAAGAAGACTTGTATTTATATTTTGATGTATAGAGATTTTATTTCGAGTAAGATAGTTGTTTTATTTCGAGAGAATTTTGGTTGTATTTAATTTGAAGATTGATATTAGTGGATTCTCTTTGTATATTGCGGGTTTTGTTTAGATGCTCTATACCTTGTTTATATTGTGGATTTAGTTAATTTTATAGAAGTAGCGCTCTGTTCACTCTCCCTGGACGGGCGGAGTGTTAGAGAGAATTATTCATAAGTTGGACATACTTCATCCAAACCAAAGCGAAAGACATGGTCCTTTGGGTACCAGAATTATACTACCGTAATCAACATGTTCCATTCAATAGGATGATTACGCCATAATGAAACCTGACACATGTTGAAAGCATCGTAGTCTACATTATAAGAGCACATAGTCTCTAAGTTTTCGAGGTAAGAGGAGAATTCAACACTTTTGGGGAGATCCATATTGCAAAATGATGAGACAAGAAGCAAGAAGTATGTAAAAGAAAGGAAAAGTTTATGGGTGAAGAAAATACTCCATTATTTCCCCTATTTATACTTGGAAAACTTAGCCAAAGAAAAAAGTCCTGCAAATCTCGAAGGAAACCCTGCCCCATCAAGGACCAACTAATTGAAGGAAGTGCAATCAAAGCCTTGGGGTGATTGGACTGGACTGACATACCGATTGCAAGGACAAGGGGTATGCCGATCGATAACCCCATATTTTTGGAAAAATTCATTTTTCCTTTTTTGTCAAAATTGAAAACACAATAAAAATAATTTTTATTCTAAGAAATTCAAAATTTCCTTCTCCATATATTGCCTTACACATCCAGTTTTGAAATATATTTTGTCTCGAGTCATTTTAAATCCTTTTTACTTTCTCAGCAATAACGTAAAAAGTGCATATACATTAAGTCAATTAAACAGAAATTAATAAAATCCCATTTCATTGCATAAATATTTATTTATTACATTTTGCCTTGCAGAAAAAAAAAACAGCAGGACTCAGTTCGAAATAGCCCCCCCCCCCCCCCCCACTCACAAAAAAAACTTTTCTCTCTTCTCTTTCTTTCTCTCTCTCTCTCTAAGACCCTCCATCCCTGCGGTGTTCTCACTTTCCCCAGAGACGAGATGAGGAGACTCCGCTCCCTGATCCAGACCCCTCCCCAGACGAAGCAGATGTCACCAAGAAAGAAGGAACCGGGATTGACTCCCAAATGTAACCCATCACAGAAGCCACACAATCCCTAATATCCCTTTGCCAAGTGGTCGACACTCGAACGTGCGTCAAGAAAAAGAAGGAAACAACAAATCAGTCAATCTGAGGCAAAAAAGAAATCAGAAAAACAAAAGTCAAATAAATGAAAAGGTATATCTCCAGCTGAAGGACATCCTCTATCAGCCCCAGCACCATCGGGTCCATCCCGTTAGGGAGATGAAGCATACTCATCGATCCTCCATCGGGTTGTGTGATGTTGTAGGATGTAGGAGCCAATCGCAATGGAACCTTTGATGCATTCATCGCTGTTGATGTCGATGCGCCACCTTCACTGTGGGTAGACCCCGCTGGCCGACTCGTGTCCCTACCAGAACCAGGGGGGAAAGGAAAAACGTCATATATATTGGGCGGCATCAACCATATTGAAACAAAATCTAGATAATCATAGGTCGTCGTCATGTCGGTATACGAAGAATAAGGCTCACCGACCATCTCCTCTACCCTCACCTCCTCTTATATCTCTCGCTCTCGCCTTATACACATTAGGTTCCTCACAGGTGAAACCATCACCTCTTCCTCCACCACCTGTCGGACTACTCTCTCCCCCAGGTACCAGCAGTAGCCGAACTCATGCGCCAATAGATGACACAGCTGTGGATTCCCCCCGGTCACCCCTATGTGCTGGATGGATGTACCCTAGGGATAGAAGGTCACCTTCAAGATCCCCAGTAGAAAAAATCAATATCTAAAAAGATCATCAAGGAGAAACGATCTCAAAAGAAAGAAGAATTTACCCGATCGCTCATCAGGCCATTCAAAATCTGATGCACTGCCCCTAAAGAGAGAGACTATCTCGACTACAGGTTGGACTTCCGCCACCGATACATATGGCAGAAGTCCCCAATAAACTCATCCTTCAAACAAATTGAGTGGGAATTAAGACAAATCACCTCATAAAACCACGTCTGCGGAGAATAAAGAGTCATCAATCATAAGAAAAAAATGCATAAAGGAAAATGCAAGTGCATAAAGGAAAAATGCATAAAGGAAAGAATACATCAAAAAGATAAGTGGAGCTAGTAAAGGTCTGTCGGTAACACTGGCTAAATGCATCCAAACAAGAAAAAAGGGTCGCCAAAGTCAAGCTCGCCCAGTCAAAGAAAGGGATATCCGAAAATACCCTCAAATAAGGAAAAAACCACAAATGGACGACGTCGACATCGAAAACCTTCCCAATAACAAAAGAATAAACAAATGGGCCATCTGCCACACCTGAAGCTTGTCTGCCTCGTTGATATGTCGACTAAATTTCACCTCATTCAAAAAATACAAACGGATGGAGTCCCTAGAGACTAACCTCCCCACATCACCCAACGCTCCACCGTCGTCGGTATCAACCACAAAGTCCGGTCCACCTCTATCTGGGACCCCTTATAATCCAGCCCAAGCATATGCTGCACATCTATGGGAGTCACTATCATCTCCCCAAAGACGAAATGTATGGTGTGGGTGGTATCCCTCCACCTCTCCTCTAAAGCACTGAGAACAGCCGCCGAACGAGGCGCCTCATCCAATGCAGACGCCAAACTACCAAAGCTGGCTGATGAAATGTGACACCCCGCTTATTAAAATAAGAGGTGGCCAGCCCGATACTCCAATAAATACAGGAATCATAGATGGTCCATTCTTAGCATCACTGTCGTTAAAATAATAATACGAGATAACCACCAATTATTTTAGAAAACAGATGTCAATTTAATTTCTAAGTTTAAAGAAAATCATTTAGACAATCCAATTTGAAGAGGATGGGGATATAAATACAAAAAAGTAACTGTATAACAATCATACACAACATAATAACCGAATAAGCTGCCGGTTAATATACCGTTACAAGCAGGTTACACCGAGTATTAAAATAAATATCACAGTATAATAAACAGGTACAAAACTTGGGCAAGACACCCTAATATGTAGACTAATCATAGCTAGAGTACAAAAAGATAAAATCATCTATAACAAATATCCTACAACATCCGTAATATGTTATAGCTCCATGACACTTGGATGGAAGGGTCAATACGGGCGTCCTTGCGACGGAGCACCTGGGCGTAAAAAGGATTAATGCAAAACAAAGAGATATAAACGGGTCAGGGCCCGGGTTGATATGATTACCATTTGAATAAAATGCATATCATTTATTAATATCTAACATCATGAATAAACTTATCTCGCTCTTCACAAATAAGAATAATCCTCACCTCTCATTTAAATGCACAACCTAGCGCAATGTCATTTACAATGATGAATATTCATTAATGCAAGAGAATATAATTAAAATTCAACTAGATAAGATTTCTTTTCAGTTTTTCACAATATAACTTCACAAGTCCATTTCTCATTAGGAAATTTATTCCCAAAACAATTTATTTCATAAAATGCTTCACCATTTATGAAATACCACTTTCATAAGAATAGTTATAATCACAACATATAACGATTCTAAGGCCATCCTTTCGGGAGTCACCCCGCTGGATGCGCCCCTAAATAGATATCATCTTCCAGGGCCTATCACCAAGATAACCTCGGCATCCTAAATCACGTGACGTTGAGAAGCATCCATATACGTTCGACAGTGAGTCATAACCATACCCGGAATTAGCTCACTTCAAAAAATAACATCGCAATATATAACAACCGGTCCTATGGCCGAGGACTATATTCTCCCTGCATTCACTAGCCAGGGGACATCACCTCGTGCACGTAACTTCCCTTATAATAGCATTTAGAGAGGTATGTATATGCATTCCATGATTCACAAGTTAAGCCAATTTAACACATTCACATTTTTTTTTTACATTTTCAAAATCATTTATGCTTAGCAATATGTGCCAATTTAAAATATGAATTTTTTTCCACAAAGTCATGTGTTATTAGCAACATAGGCTATAAGGTGCAATTATCCTCATAATAGTCTCCAAGAGTCCTAAACCATATCACACAACTCTCCCTTAGTCCTAAGCGAGCTCACGAGAGGAAAACGACACTAACTTCTATTGAATAACCCCCGAATTAAGCCCAATTTACCCCCATACTAATCTAGGGTATTAATCCCCCTAATATAAACCCATAATCCTCTTTATTACTTCATAAGAGAAGGTTCCTGAGCCTTAAACCTAAAAGAAAAGTACTAGAAACCAAGTTGGAAAACCCCTATAAAACAGCAGGGTTTCCAAATCGATTCGCCTAAGGCCGAATCGATTTGCCCCTGGTAGCGAATCGATTCACCCAAAAAGCGAATCAATTCGGCTGAGAAAAACTAACTTCCTATCTCATCCCGAATCGATTTGGCCTTAACCCGAATCGATTCGGCTCCTCATACCTATATCCCCCATTATTAGCGAATCGATTCGCTGAGGGGGGGCGAATCGATTCGCCCTGGTCAGATTGTCCAGTTTGGGCTACGGGTTAATATAAACCCTAAATCCCCCAATTTCAATCCTTCCATCCATTCTCAACATCATCAACCAAAATTTTACCCACTTCATTCCTACACAATAACTAACTAATATCTCCAAGTCAAATCAAATTTAAATCAAAGATTAAGGGTTTAAACACTAAAATCATCAAAAACCCATTAATGGTTAAATCTCCAAAAACACAACTATATATGCAAATTATCCATACTAAATCATACATTTGCAAGTTAGAAACTTGCCTCAAGTTTTTAGTCTCGGATTCTCTTCCCTTAGCAACGATTCCAAGCTCCAAATCTCCACTTCTCTCTTTTCTCTCCATTTTCTCCCAAGCTCTCTCTCTCTCTCTAACTCTATCTAAGTTTAAAGCATAAAATGAGCTCAAAATATCTAGCAAGACTAAAATACCCAAATTATATTAAGTCTAACATTTAAATGTTACTACACAATTAAAATGACTCATAACAACGTAATTAAGTCATAACCGGTCAAAAGTGCCCGAAACCCAAAAATACAACATGGCACTTATTTTGACTATCACAACCATTTCTGAACTAATCGTACCCTCAAAATTGGCATCCGGAATATCATACAATATTTCATGTTCCAACGTCATATTAATTCATTAATAATGATCCAATTGGAATATAAGTCATACCGTCGCTTAAAGCACAACGACGCAATAAAACACAATATGATGTTATTTATGATCACTTAACAGTAAAAATGCAAAACTCAGTAAATATTATCTCTTAAATCACTTAAAATAATATTTACTCCAACTTTCATTATTTCATATAATTACCCCACATGGCAAATTTATAAAAAAACATTTACTCAAAAATAAGGGTTATTACATGAAACCATCCAACGGACCACCAGAGGAAGGTGCTCCAAGACATCCTTGAACCCCGTCGTCCCTCGAGAACGCAAGTTCGATGCAGAGATGTCAGTCTGCCAAAGCCAACAGAAAAATCCTTGTCAAAGTTTAGGAAAAAAAAGAAATAATACGAAGGAAAAAAGAAATACCAAAGGACATTGACACTTACATAGCCATTGAGGTTAACCACCCTAGAAGTTTGATGGTGTGTAGGATCGTACAAAAGAGTTCGTTCGTTTCTAATTGGCTTGAACGAGTCATAGGCATTCTCACTACCCAGCGTCAGGGGCACCCTAGCCCGCCATTCCAAATTCGTCCAATCATCAACATTTAACCACGCCATGTAGATTGTACTGCTTGAAAAATATGCCATTTCTTGGTTTTGGAATGCTAGAACACTTCGCATAAAGGAAAGGCAGAAGTTAGAAGATCTAAAAGCTGTGAAAATGAGAAAATCTTTCCCCTTTTTATAGGCCCGGCCATAAACCGATCGAAATTATCCCTTCACCACCCGAAGAAGCCCAAAAGTTCATCCCACTACCGTTTGACACCCTTGCACCCTGTCGATCGGCACCTCCCTAAAATTTCATACAAAAATTCCTAAAAAAATGCCAAAAAATCCCCAGAAAATTCCTAAAATTACTAAATGAATCTTAGAACCCTTTTCACCAAGAAAAACATTTTTAATACCACACTTACTTCCCCAGTGGAATACTTACTTCCCCAGCAGAATTTCCAAAAATCAATTGGATATCTCCTCAGCAACGTCTCCAAAGGACACCACAAAAATCGAGAAAATTCCCAACAAGGATGCATCCAATCCACGGATTGATAACTTTTCCCCAGTGGAGTCTCCAAATTCCCCCAAGAAAACTATGCCTCCAATGATCTTCGTCCAAAGGACTGATGAGAGCTTTCGAGCCACTTTTGACCCAAAGTCAACTACCGAACTCGGGAGCGACCCAAAGGACTCTTGCAGGTCTCAGAATTACCTTTCCAACGGTATGTCCTATGCGCGATTTGGATCAACGGATTGTGTTATATGGCCATTCTTCTAAAAAATCTGTACGAGACAGCCAATTGGCAAGTCCATTTCCCTGCCTATCAGCAGCGTGACTAGGCTTACTTGTCGATTGGTAGGACTAGGGCTATGTCGATCATCACCCCTTAAGTTATAAATAGGGGGCATGACTTTACTCCCAAAGCACATCTCAGATCCTTTAATATTAGTGATCTCAACAACATTCTCTTGTAATTAGCGAAGTTTATTTATGTGAAATTCCTTTTTATCTTAGGTTCCCATCCTTTTCATACCCAATTTGGAAAAATCTCATTCTCTCACATCCAACATTCATCTCACCATCGAAGATCAAGATCAAGCTTCAATTATCCAAAGAAGGTCCAAAATCCTCCTCTCTCTTTAAATTTCTTATTTTTGTATTAATTACACAAATTCATAATTTAGCTTTTACTATAATTCATACACGTTAATATCTCACCTTTTTATTAGTTACATTGCACATACTTTATTTTCTATAAAAAAAAAAGGTTACACATATAAATTCAAACGGGTTTATTCATCACAATTTCTCAAAACTAAAACAAATTTTCCACACCCTTATGTCGCATACGAACTACGTGGACTTTAATGCCTTTATAGGCTACGTAGGCATTTCAGGTTAAAACCCAAGACTCCAGTCCAATTTTCTACTTTCAACATTTGTCTCCTTTTCATATATACATTATATTTTTTTATCCTTATTGGAAGTTTATACCAACATATATTATAGTTTTATCATAACGATCAATACCTCGATAAACGCATACATTGTATTTTCTAAATATTATTTTGTGAGCATTCCTATGGATGACCTCACTCTATTATTTCCATGGTATGAGTTGGACAATTCCTTTTTCCATTTATAAATACATGCACAGACACTTCACGGATAAATTAAAAAAAATAGTAACACAACCCATGAAAGGCTTAGGAGTGGGATGGGTGCCTAACGCCTACCTATTATGTAACTTAGCTCCTGGACCTTCAAACTAATGGTTTTGTAAGCATCAGTTTGTCTTTGATGTCTCTCTCTCAAGGCGGCGACATGTTCTTTTGCCAAATTTTGTGCAAAATAGGTTGGCGACTCCATCTCTTTACATTCACCCCACACCGACGATGGCCGAAGCGCTCTTAGAGAAAGCGAGTACAAGACCTTTCTCCCCGCACTTTCCCCTCCCTGGGAAGAGATAAAGAGGATATGATCTGAGATGTCCACATGTAGCATGTTGTCAAGTTACTTATCATTAATAGCCTTCGCGCTTCTGATTTAGACATGTTAGTAATTTGCGAGTGTCTTTGGGAGCCAATAGTGGCAACACCACGGTTTTTAGTGTGAGGTGCTTTCATGTCAATTCTTGACAATGTGAGAGTCCTAGTAAGATGTTAACAAACTCAAATGACATCCATTGAATTAAATACATGAGTCGTTTAAATTCAACTGTGGAACATAGGTGACTAAAGTGCATGTCTAAGCAATATTGATTTTGTAATAAAGACGCATTAAGTTCATTAGTAGGGTACTTATGGGTAATTAATAATGATGATATGATCAGGTGAACTTCATCCTTGGGGTAGTATCATGTCTCAAGCATTTCATAATTCAGTGGCCATGTAGACCTGTGTCAATCGTTACTTGAGGATGTGTACTCAGCCATAGTTTATAAGTATATAACATTATAGGTAAGTGCCTTGGTAATTTTCGATTGAAGATTGTATATCGTAAGCTATGATGAGAGTTATCGGCCATTGGTGGTAAGTATGTTACATGTGTTGATAATGATGAGTTGGAGCGACATAGGAGTCAACCCTAGACAGTCTTCCATGGTATGGTTTCAAAGAATATGATGAAACTTTTGACGAATAGGATCCCTAATGACATCGGTTGGGTGGACTCATAGGCTTATAGGTTATGTAAAACATCCCATATCCTGCCAGAATCCTTTGTTTAGTACGTGGATATGTCATCATTTGTTTGGAAGAAGGGTTTCATATCTTTATTGGATCTCGAGGAGAGATTCATAAGTTAGACCTATGCGAGAGTTTCAAACAAAAGGGAAATAATATTCTTATCTAAATGTTATGGCCCGTTCTAGCGGCCTATGTGATTATAGAATATGAGGTGGTTTCAGTGTGGATATGATTTAAGTAAGACCTTGTATTGTACTTAGAACTGATTATGTGTGGCTTCATTGAGAAATAGAAATTGACTTGTTATGACGCCTTAAGGGGTCCAATGGTTAAAAAGTACACCATGTGTGGAGACTGGTAGGCTATTATCCTTATGAGTACCTAATTGCTAGATGCGGATATTGGGAAATTGGTAGGGTATACCTACGATAAAAGGACCATAGGTGATGAAATCTCGGCAGGATCTTGATGACTTTTACGTTGGGGTGAGCTTGGTATCCTTAGGGAACCAGTCAAATTTGGTATCATGGAGTTCTAGTGTTCTAATGATGGTCGTATCGAGGTTCATGTGATGATCTCAGGTTATTGGTCAAATTTTAAAGAGTTAAATAGTGTACGTCCTTGGTACTGTCGTTAAAATTAGCACAAATGGTTGATGTAACCTTCTTGAGGAAATTCGAAGGTTGTGTCATGATTGGACGTGATGCTCGGTTGTCATAGGATGACTAGTTTAGGAAGTGTAGTACTTGATTTTTAGGGGTATCAGGGAATGCATTCGGACCAATATTGATGATGTCATGTTAGAGACTTAAAATAGCACCCCAAAATAAATATCGAAGCATGATTAGGATATCAACATGTGTCGACAATGTAAGTTAGAATATCCCTAGAAGGACAAGGATTAATTCTAATTATATCTTGCCAGACTAGTACGAATTAGGAAATGTGGACCTATGTAGTACTTGTTACCCTTATGGTGACAATTGTGACCAGTGTGTCCAACACATAAATTCGATTGGGTAAAATTTAGAGATAGGCACAGTGACTAACTTATGTTATTATAGGTTATACTAAGGTTAATGTTTTTCTTAGTTGGGTACCTCCTAAGGAGACTTTTGGAATATAATCATAGTACAATAAAAAATAATAACCTAGGTGTGTTAGGTTTGTCACGATGTCACATTGACTAGAGAGATGGATAAAGTCAATGCTGACAAAGAGGTTTGTTATTCATTGGCTTGGGAAATTCTTGTTGGTCGAAGATAAGAGGGGAAGGCATTACTCCTAAGGAGGAAAACCCAGTATGGACTTTTGAAAGGATAATAAGTTCGTATGTTGATTTCGTCATGTGGGGATGAATGGTTTGAAATCTTATTTGTCATGGTTAGTGACTCGAGCCAAGGTGTATGGATAGGTTTTAATCCAATGAGGATGTTTAAGGGGAGTCGTATATTTCAAAGAGTGTAGCGTAGGCTCACCTTCGTAAACCACCGTAACTTGCATGCAGATGGGAATCCGTAAGAATGGTTGCTCATTCTTTTTATTTTGTCATGTTCCTTCAATTTCAATAGCCAAGGATTATGTTCCCTTGGTTGTAGTGGCCAGGATTGTATCGTGTCATGGTAAGGCACAGTTTGGCCGAGTAGAGTGCGGTTGGACCTGATATGGTCAATGCGGATCGATAATTGAGTGTGCCCTTGTCGAAAGTATCCTTTTGTATTGAACAAAGTTTTATGTACATCCGGCTGCATCTTCGGTCACATAGTTTGCTCGTAGTATCGATTTTCCTTAAGATTCACATTATGGATCAATCGACATAGCAATTAGAAGTTTTGGTTATAGAGTGCAGGATGACGATTTGAGGACATCGTGTAGTGTTAGAACTCTAGGAAACATAGCACACAACATTTTTTTGCCACAGTTAGTGGATTGGTGTAATAATCGGGTGAGTGTTCCACAGTTAGACACCTAAAATGATCATATTTTCATAGAAGGATCTTATAGAAGGTGTTAGTTAGATGCTCGATTTGTTACTTAATTGGGGTGTCGGTGATTAACCATGCAAGATTAACATCAACTTTAAGTGAATTCGCATTGTTGGGAAGATCTAAGAATTTGAGGAGACTCGGGATAGGTAGTCCTAAGAATTGAAAAAAATTATGATGTTGGATTAGATCTTCATTGTATGCCATTTTTCTCTTAGGTGAGTGTCGGTCAATAGAAAGTGTTGCTTCGATAGATGTACTGACATTCCTTAGGTGTTAGCGATGTAACCTTAGGACATTATTGAGTATAACAACCGAGTATGTGGAGACTCGATGACTATTACATAACTTTAATGGCTCCTTGATGGTGAGCATAGAATATATTGCATGTCGAGTTCTTTGGTGGCATCCCCTTGTGAAAGGGCATATGATTACTTCTTAGTGATTGAGGACTTCGATGACTTAGCCTTGAAAGATTACGATCACTTAGAATAAGAGTTGATAGACCCAGGAATTTAAAGAATTGATAGATCGATAATTTTGAGAACAAAAATCCCTAAGGAGGGAAGAATGTAACATACGCCCGACTTCGATCAATTAGTATGACCAATTGGGTTTTGGGAATATTGAGGTGGATCATAAGTCAAATTTGAATAAAGTAGTGGCCCTGATGCAATTGAATTGGATTTTTTTATGGCCTAAAGTTAATATTAAGATTTTTGGGATTCATTCAAACGAAAGTCCTTATCGTTCAAATGAGTCATTTGAACGAGATCAAACAAATTCTAACGACTGAGAAAATAGTTGATTTCTCTCGCTCTCTAGAACCTCATTAGAAAGACACATTCGAACAAAATACTCAATCATTCAAACAAAGGGGTACTTCTGATTCGAACGAAGGGGTACTCATGCCCCATTTAACCCTAATAATTCTCCTTGTTTGTACCTCGTTAGAACTCTCGTTTCAATGACAGGTGATCTCGTTCGAACGAGGTTGAAAGTAATTCAAACGATCGAGAAAAATCTAGAAAATTGTATAAATTTTAATGTGTTGTCATGATGTGAGTCGTCGGATTGAATGACATGTCGAGCTCTCAATGACTCAGCTAAAATCGTGGGATAAAAGACTTAATTGACCTTTGCTTGACAGATTGAGTGTAGGGGCATTTGGGGGATTTAACCCATAGGATTTTTGGAGTATTTAAATGAGGATTTGGCTCATTTGGAGCATTTCCATCAGATTTGTTCTCTCTCTCTCTCTCTCTCTCTCTCTCTCTCGCGCGCGCACTCTTGGAGATCCTCCTCCACCAATCACTACGCACCACCCTAGCACCACTATCCCTCCACTAAAAACCACCATAGTTTAACCATAGTTTTCATATTTAAGATCATAAAACCCAAATACACCATATGTTCAAGCAAGACGGTTTTTTACGAAGATGTTGCTGGGGGTTTTGAAGAAGAAAGTAGAAGAAATCATAGAGTTTGAACGGGGTTTTCATGGACCATTCGAGGAGACATTATTATGGACATAGGAAATCTCTTTAAGGACACCGTAGGAGGTGGGAGGTTTCCATGTTCTTCTACACTTCATCCACTAATGTTGAAGCTTGTTTTGAGGTGGGAAACTCTACTTTTAGCTTAAGGAATCTATTTCTCTAGTATCGGTCTTGTGGTTAGAGTTTGTAAGATTAGAGTGCATCCATGGTTAAGAAAATTTCTTAGGCTTTTGTGAAACATTTTACAAAAGATCCCAAGATTTTTGAGAAAAATGATATATTTTAAGAAATCCTAATATTTGAACATTTTATGGAATAAAATATTTAATATAATATTTATATTATTGAAAATAATTAATGAACAAATGTCTCAAGGTTTTATTATGAAAATTGGAATTTTAATATAAATAGACATTTACTCAAGTTTTTTAATAAACAAAAATATCTTTGATCTTTAAAAGTATGTTTATGAAAATATTATGACATTTCTAGAATCAACCATGTGTTGACTCATTTAATGGGATTTTTGGACTTATTTGACATGAAATAAAGAACACGAAATTTTTAGCCCTTAAAGTGTGTTAAAAGGTGTAGAAAATGTAATGAATGGATATTTTAAGACTACATGTAGAAATAAAGAAAAAATAGTATTTTCTTGTAAACTAGTCTCCAAAATGGCAAAAGGGTGTTTTTAGTAAAGAAAGTGAAGAAACAAGCAGATTTCCAACTTGAAAATGGTGTTAACTCCAAAGTGTGAAATGACTATTGATAAGTAAAAGCATTTGGAAAGTTGGTGTGTATAACTTAGCAATGTTTTTGGAAAAATAACACTTATGAAAATGGAGAGAAAATGCAAGTTTGGAAGTAAATGGGTAAATCGCAATTTTATATAAAGTGGGACATTTTTACAAAAAAAAATATTGGTAATTGAGTTATACAAATAGTCCTAAAATAAAGTGATTTGGGGATAAAATCAACAACAGGTTGTAAAAAACAAGAGTGGTGATTTTTACAGTGAAACACAAGATGGGGTGAAGTTCGTGGATTTTGTCTTCGATCGATAAAAAGTGGAATAATGCGTACATTTGATAAATGTTAAAACACATTAATATAGACTCAGGTGACACTGAAAATAATTAAGAAGGGCCCGAAATCATAGGGTGAAAGATCCAAAATCACTGGCCAGAGCATATGGTAGCATAGTCGGTTATGTGGAGCCCGTTAAAGTATGCGGATAATTACATGATTCTGACAAAAAGACAATGAAAAGTGAAACATGTCAAGAAATGGTTTGTATGGAGAATATAAGAAAAGAAAACCAAACTTGAATGAATTTGATAAGTATTTCGATTAAACGATAACGTGGACAAGTAATGTGAGAAATTGACTACTATCCATGAAGTAAATAAAATAGCAAAGTGGAGTGATTAAATAGGTAATTAAGTAACCTAAAGAGGTTTAACCCATTTGTAACACAAAATTGTGTGTATGAAAGTTTTCAATGAAAAATAAGTATTTTCTAACACGGTGGTTGCGTGTGTTGAAAGGTGATTTTCAAGGAAAATACTCAGGTAAACTTGATATGAGTAAAGGAGTAATTTTTGTCAAAGAAGTGTTTTTCCCTAAATAAAAGGTATTTTCTTAAAGTATTTAAATGGATGTGTTAAATCAAGAAATAAATGTCAAGTCAAATAAAAAGGTGTTCTTTATAAAATTAAGGCGAATTAATTGGAATAAGTAACGTTTTGTCTTGCATTAATATATATATATATGTGTGTGTGT
The DNA here is from genome assembly GCA_949130495.1 of Sambucus nigra. Lineage (NCBI taxonomy): Eukaryota > Viridiplantae > Streptophyta > Magnoliopsida > Dipsacales > Adoxaceae > Sambucus > Sambucus nigra. The sequence goes on along the minus strand of OX422221.1, from coordinate 221,076,466 downwards.
GTGTGTGTGTGTGTGTGTGTGTGTGTGTGTGTGTGTGTGTGTGTGTGTGTGTGTGTGAGAGAGAGAGAGAGAGAGAGAAAATTGCTTGTGTATGTAGATAAACGTGTTAGAGTCTATTTTATGTCGTTCAATTCTATATTGCATTATTGTATTTTCCCATTGGGCATTCGACTCATTCCTTCCTCTTTTTATGGCAGGTTGTATGTGGTTCAGTATTTTGAGAGCATTAACCAGGTAAGTATTCTTTTTATTTTGTATTAGTAGCTCTATGACTTTGGATTTTGGGGAGGCTTCCCATGGGTCCCTTGCATAGTCTAAATTAAACTAGAATCACATGCTAAACAAGTGAAACCATAATTAAATAAAACTGAACTAGCAGGATTATTTAGGTTATGTCATCTCACTTGACACCTAACGATCGGGTCGAACCGGGTTGACCATGCATAACCCATAAATCCGGATCGGGTTGTTACAATCAATCTCATTGTCTCTACTTGAAGATTTAAAATCAAGAGTTTTCTTTTATTTAGGTTTCTCTTCTTCTTTATCATCCTTCAACCGCATATAACACTAATATTATCTTCTTTAACGTGACTAGTTCCTTCATAAGTAATTTCTAAGCTATCCCCAATTTCTTTTGTGGATTCACAACAATAAATTTTGTTATATTCATTAATGTATAAAGTACAATGTAAAATATGCATATCTTTAGCATTTACTTGAATTTTTTTAACATCTTACTCATTCCACTCACTTTCATCTTTAGGAACTAATTCATCATTAACAATTTTCATCGGAATATTGGGTCCATTTAAAATGACCCTCCAAGCTTCATAATTATATATTTCAATAAAAAAATTCATTTTGTTTTTCCAATAACTGTAATTATTTTCAAAAAATAAAAGAGGCATATTTATTGATTGAGCTTCACCAATAGTCGGGTTAGAAACGTTTGCCATGATCATAAACTCTATATTGTTAAATCGTAAAATAAAATTAGATCCCTTACTCTCATTCCAATTGTTGCCCAGAAAAATACCCAAGAGGGGGTGAATTTGGTTTTTGTAAAATTTTGGGTTAATTTTATATTTTAAAAAATATTATCTTGATTCTAAAAGTTAAATAAATAGGAAAATAATTTTTGCTATGCAAAAGATATATATTTTTTTAGATTTGTTAATATGAATTAAAAACAATGCTAAAAAATTAAATCATAAATAACCATAATAAAATCAATAATAAATAGTAGAAAATTAAGTGCACAAGATTTATAGTATATCGGATCAAAAATATGATCCTACGTCCACTCTTCAAGTCGATCGTTGAGGGTGGGATCAAATCACTTTGTACATACTGTGTAGCTTAACCGAGCAACAAATTACAATCGGAAGCTTATTATCGAGCTTCAAATTATAACTGAAAGCTTTTAACCGAGCTTCAATATTTTCATAAATGTGTAGTAATTTTTTTGTAGGATGATTACTCAATAAAAATAAAACTTTTAGTGTGAGTTAAGAAGATCATGCAAATATATATATAAAAACAATAACTGACAAAAAAAATTGATGGATTTTTCAAGAAGAATCAGGTAAGAAAATCGTAAAAAATTAACACATTAAAAATTTGGACTAGAGTTGTAATAAAGAAGAAATAAAATTGTTTATAATAGAATATGTATATAAATAGTGTGTGTGTGTGTGTGTGTGTGTGTGTATTAGTGTGTTCCTGGCATGTGTGTTAGTATGTGAGTAATGTATTATATAATATGTGTGTGTGTGTATGTGTGTCTATATATATATATATATATATAAGAACGAAAATATAAATAAATAAATAAATTGAGAATGCCAAGATTGAGCTAATTTGGGGACCTATTCAAATAGCTTGGGATAGACAGAAGACTTATACGGATGCAGATAAGAGGCACGTTGAGTTAGAGGTTGGCGACTAGGTGTTGGTACGGGTGTATCCCGTGAAGGGGGTCATGAGGTTTGGTAAGAAGGGGAATCTAGCACTAAGGTATGTGGGACCCTTCCCTATTATTGAGAGAGTGGGGTCAGTAGCTTATAGACTGGGTTTATCGGAGCATTTACAGAGGATACACAACGTGTTTCATGTGGCATCACTGAAGAAGTACAGGAGGAGGGAGAGAGCTTTCTGGCACGTTCCACTTGAGAAGATTGATTTGCAGCCAGACCTCTCGTATGAGGAGAAACCCGTGTCTATTCTAGATCGTGGTGAGAGAAAGCTACAATCTCAAGTGGTACCATTAGTCAGAGTCCAACGGGGACATCACAGTGTTGACAAGTATAAATGGGAGAGAGAGGATGACATGCGTGAGCAGTATCCAGAGTTATTCACCGCAGGTATGACCTAATTTCGGGGATGAAATTCCTTTGTAAGGGGGGAGTATTTAATACCCCATATTTTTGCGTATTTGGAATTTAATTAATGTAGTAATTAATTCGTTTTGTTTTAAATTACACGAGTGACGTAATTTATTTGAATTAAATAATAATGTGGTTATTAAATATTAATTGAGAGAAATGATGATTAATATTAGTTATTGAATTTACTGAGTGGATAGTAAATAATTCACGGAAATTATTACGCGTAATAGCGAGTGATATTGGCGTAATCGGATTTATCTCAATCGGGAGTCGCGTGTAGACTAAATTGAGGTCGAGATAGAATATTTGTTTATAGTGACTCGAATGATGATTTTGAGGTCACGGGTGACTTAGGAAGGGTCGAAATAGTTAAAATAGTATACCCAGGGGCATTGACTGGGTCCCAGGGCAATTTTAGACTAAACCAGTACCGTATGAGGATATTTTAGTCTTTCGAAAGCCTAGGTAGAGAGAGCTAAGAAATTCCTAACCTTATATCTGATGGTATATGGGAGAGGCTAGGGTTAAGAGATTAGAAAACAAAGGGGATCCATTAGATAAGGTAGGGAGAGCATTCTTGGAGAATTGAGGAGGATTCTTAAAGTGTTACCCATTTATCTTGCACCATTATCAAGCTTGGAGTGAGGATTGGAAAAGAAGACACACAATCCATTATTTAAACCATGAAATCAGATCATCCAACCTAAGGCAAGTATTTATTTACAATTTCTTTTGAGGTTATAATATCCATGTGCTTAGGGTTTCAAAATATATTGAATAAATTTATGTTCTTGCAATAAGAGAATGATTAAAACTCATGTTTTGGGTAGGAATGGCATGTAGTATGATTCAACATCTTTAAAGGATCAGAAATCAGAGGATACATGATAATCACCACGAATTTAATTTGGGTTTTGATGAATAATGGTTGAAGAACACAAAACCAACAATCTTTGATGAAAACTTGGTTTGATTTATTCTTGTGTGGAATCATGAGGTTTTGATATTTTATTTACGTTAGAATTCATCTTAATACATGTAGATAATGTTTGGGAATGTTGGATGTTAATTTGATAAAGAATCGTGAACACTAGAATGAGAAAAATAATGAAAAATGTACGTGCGTAGAGGAAGAAGACGATCTGTAGTATTTCGAATCGATTCGTCTCAGAGGCGAATCGATTCGGAAAGATAATTAATTCGGCCTCCTGAGCGAATCGATTCGATTTCCCAAAAAATGTGAATTTTCCTTTTTGAGCCTAGAACTCTTATAATTTTGTGGGGGAAACTTTTGGGACCTTGTTAAAATATAATGAGGGACTTATTATATTACAGTAGGCCTATGATGGGGTTAAGACTTAGTCTTGTTACGAGAATCAAGACGAGGATTAAACAGGCTTAAATTGTGAAGTAATTAATTCGAGAATATAAGAATGGTCTACGGGAATTCCAAGTGAACTTGCTTTGAAGACTAGTAGTGTATGATTGAGTTAACTAATGAATTTATATAAGGCGGTAACTAGGACCCTTAGATTTTAGAATAATACTCAAATTTATAAGATAGTGAGTAAAATCGTAAAACAATAAGTACGGCAAGTATTCGAGTGATATATACTACATACAAAGTATAATGATTAGGTTGTGTGTATACCTACCCAATAAATGTATATTTAGGTTGTGTGCATACCTATCATACGATTTGTGTTAAATTTTAACACACCTATGTTTCTTGCAATCATGGTGGTTCCCGCACAGTGGGTGATCCCACCTTTATGATTCCAGTGAGGTCTGAATTTGTGCCCCAAAACATAGAACTTAGGGTGTCTCACTGTGTGTCATGTATTAGTGGCACCTGCAGGTCATTTGGGTACGTTAGGTATGTGGGTATACCAAAGGCTTAGAACTATGTTCACCTCCATTTCTTGCTATTTGATTTTGGGTCCAAGGAGACATGTCGACAAATAGTCCTTATTTTAGTAGAAGAGGTATTTGGACTAATACCAGAGTATGCCTATTTTCATGATGGTCATTTTGAGAGACAACGTAATTATGTATTAGTGAGATAAATATTTATACTTATATGAAATTTCTACGTATGTTCTATAGTAGATAGTTAGATAGTATATATCTACATAAATGAATTAAGCAGTGAAACTTAATTAACAAGTTAAATGAGAACATAAGAGAAATGTTAATATCAACACTAATAACGTACAAGAAACGTTAACTATTGGGTAGCATGTTGTATGGGTGGAACGGGGATTTAAATGTGTCACAAGTGAGTTAGATACTTATGTCCAGTTGGCATGGGTAGTAAATCTAGGTGGGCTAAGTATAAAGCGCTAGGTGTGCACTTTAGTTGAGAGGTGAGGAAAGTTAAGGGAGTGTATGTAAACCTAACATGTGTTTCCAATAACTGATTTTAAATTGTGATAAACTCTTGCTAAATGTTTTCCAAATGTTTTGGGATCTAACCCATGCTATAAATATTTTTCAAAACCTTTTAGGTGTCTAGCCACAGGGATGCCAGACTTGACGATCCATTCCAAAGACGATTAGCTGCAGCATTGTGGAGGCTTGCATAACTTGATTAGACGTCACCATCTTTTATTCCTAGTGTATGATTTCATTTCAGTATCTCAATTGGGCATGTTTCCCTATTTAGACTTTATTTATTCATTTATTCAGTTCAGACCTAAATTGGGATTCATGTATTTACTGTTGATTTTATTTTGAATTTGGATTTGTAGCTGATGATTTATTTAGAAAGACTTTTATCTATTTACTCCTTGATATGGTTTAGACTCTATTGACTGCATGAATGTTTTAAATTAGTTTCCTCTTATTATTATTATCTGTTTAATCAGAGATAAAATTTGACACCGGCTGAATAAACTAATAGGTGATTAGTAATTAGTATGATTTTTGGGAGTGATGCTAAGAATGAACCAAATGGGAAACCTATTTAATTTAATAAAGCATTGATCCCAGTATTTAATTGGGCGGGGTGTCACAGATGGTATCAAAGCATCAGGTTATAGTGTCCATAGGATTTATACGGCTTACTATGATTTCAGCGTATCGTCCTTTTGATATAAATCCATATTGTTAGGATTGTTTCTTTTACCTTCACGTGTTTGAGATATCTCACTTCTTCTATTAAATTTTATATTGACTGTAGACTCATAAAACTCATTTTCAATTTCAGATGTCACCCAGAAGAGAGAGAGGGAGAGAGAGAGAGAGAGAGAAGAGAGAGAGAGAGAGAGAGAGAGAGAGAGAGAGAGAAAGAGTCTAGAGCAATGGCCAGGGATGAGGTTAGGGAGGCTCAACAGGAGCCAGAGATACCTTGGCCACAGCCACCACCGGGGATGGTGACTATAGCACATGTGGCCGAGATAGTGGCCCAGGAAGTCAATGCAGCCATGGTCGTCCACTTTCCATAGACTTATCCATAGACTTACCCATAGACACCAGTGGCACTAGTGATTCAGTCTCAACTAGGGCCGTTGCTATGGCAGAAATTTAGGGAGGCTTTTCAATAAGGCCACCCACCGGAGTTTTTAGGGAGATCGGATGTGATAGTAGCATGTCAGTGAAAAAATACATACAGTCTCACCTACGTATGATTGAGTGTAGAGACACTCAAAAGTAGATTCTTACCACGTTCAGACTTGTGGGGATGACATTGTAGTGGTGGGAGTCTGTTACCACCTCAGCAGAGAGGGATAACATGCTGATAGCAGAGTTTTGGGAGAGGTTCAACCGCAAGTACTTTCTATTAGTTGTTCAGACGAAGATTAGGAGAAAGTTTAGTGAGGTTACTCAAGGTGACAGATCAGTGGTTGATTATAAGGAAGAGTTCACTCATTTGTTTAACTTTATGCAAGATAAGGTGAACACCGAAGAAAAGAAGAAGAGCAGGTTAATGGATGGACTGGCCTGGAGGATCAGGTAACATTTACATGGAAACCCAACATTACAGACTTATACAGAGGTCGTTAATGCTTCATTTTTACATTGCGAAGATCACTGCTTCCACCCGAAGGGAAGCAAGAGAGTAGGGAAGCTGACAAAGTCAGGTAGGACAAGGGGGAGTAGTGCTAGTGGGGCACCTCAGCAGTAGGTGGTGAGACAACAAGGAGAGGATTCCCGACAGGGGATCGGCCAAGAAGTTCAGGTCAAGAGGGTACTAACCAGAGGTCCACGATTTTAGGCAGGGCTAGCAGGGTCCTAATCAGTAGTAGTAGGTTCCTCAGGGCCGTTAGGGCCAAGTGAATAACTATGGGGGCCGACAGACCGGGGGTATCATGGACCGTATCAGGGCCAGCCTCATTAGGGCCAGAGGCATGAGATTTTTTGGGGCAGTGCTTTATATGTGGTCAACGGGTTCATAAGAGAAGAGATTGCCCTCATCAGAGCAGGGCACAACTGTAGGGAGCCAAACAGGCGAAGCAAGCTTTGTTACCTCCAGCACTGGCACCAGCACCACCAGCCCCATAGCAGCAGTAGGTACAAATGCATTACGAGAGCGTGTATAACATCTAGAATATACCCATGCCACTAGAACCTCAGGTGCTTCCAGCTGTAAAAGGTACATTTCCTATTTATGGGCATAAGGGTAGGATTCTTTTTTATACGGGGGGCATCACATTACTTTATTGCCATTAGATTTTCACGAGCAGTAGATCTTTTAGAGACAGACGACACTCGTCTTATGTGTTTAGAGTCACCGTTGGTAATGGATCACTTATACACTCGGTACATAGAGAATTAGACATCATTATTGGGAGACTGAGCCTAGCAGTTGACCTTCTTGTGTTAGATATGTAGGGATATGATGTTATTCTAGGCATGGATTGGTTGATGGGTTAAATGGCAACAGTAGACTATTACGAAAGGACTATAATGTTCTCCATTTTAGGGTAGGAGATGTTCTTAGTGGGGACGCCTCTTCTCAAAGGAGGGTCGTTTACACATTTGTACTACAATGAGAAGGAGACCTCAAAAGAGGTAGTTATCCTGTTAGACTCGATTCCAGTTGTGAGATATTTTGAGTACGTATTCTAAGAGATACTCGGGTTACCATCTAGTTAGGAAATCGAGTTTATTATCGACTTAGCACCGAGTATGAGACCGATTGCCCGAGAACCTTATCGCATGGCACCTTCAGAGATGCGGGAGTTAAGAGAGGAGATTCAGCAACTCTTGGGTAAACATTTTATTCGGCAAAGTACATCTTTGTGGGGTATGTCGAGGTTATTTGTGAAGAAAATCAATGGTTCACTTCGCTTATGTGTAGACTATAGGGAGTTGAACAAGGTCATGATACGGAATAAGTATCTGTTGTCGAGGATTGATGACCTATTTTACTAGTTAAGAGGAGCCGCATCTAAGACTGATTTGAGATCGGGATATCACCAGTTGTGTATTCAAGAGGAGGATGTTACTAAGATCATTTTTCTATCGCGATATGGGTCGTACGAGTTTAGAGTGATGTCGTTTAGGCTCACCAATGCACCAGCAGCGTTCATAGATCTCATGAACAGGGTATTCAGGGAATTTCTTGACTAATTTATGATCGTGTTCATAGATGACATTTTGGCCTACTCTTACACTAAGGAGGAGCATGTAGAGCATCTACGTATGGTTCTGCAGACACTATGGGACCGTTAGTTGTACACCAAGTTCAGGAAGTGTGGATATTTGGCTATGTGAGGTGCAGTTTCTTGGCCACATCGTGTCCGACAGGGGAATTATTATTGATCTAAGTAAGGTATCAATGGTGAGGGAGTGGGTACAGCCCGTAATACTGATAGATATTCGCATCCTTCTGGGGTTGGCCGAGTATTATCTCCCTTTATTAAGGGGTTTTCAAATATTGTGGGCCCAATAATGAACCTGACTCGCAAAGGGGTACCGTTTGTGTGGAGATATCACTGTCAGTTAGCCTTCGATGAGATAAAGGAAAAATTAACATCAGCACTCGTACTTGCTTTACCTAGGGGAGTATTGGAGTACCGGGTCTATATAGATGCATCCTTGTAGTGACTTGGGGGTGTATTAAAGCAAAAAGAGAGGGATATAGCTTATGCATCTCGAAAGATTAAGGCCCATGAGAAGAATTATCCCACACACGACCTTGAGTTAGTAGCAGCTTTATTTGCTTTAAGGATATGGAGACATTATCTTATGAAGGAGTAGTTTACGTTATTCACGGATCATAAGTCACTTAAATATTTCTTCACATAGAAGGATCTGAACATGAGGCATAGGCAATATCTAGAATTTATGAAAGACTACCGATTTGATATACAGTATCACCTTGGGAAGGATAACGTGGTAGCAGATGCGTTGAGCCGGAGACCTACAGGGGAGTTGGCAGAAGTCTAAAAGGTGAAGTGGAGTGAGCTTCGATAAGATGATGAGATCGCCAGAGCATGCATATCAGTTCTAGTTATCACTCCCAAGATTATATTACACGTAGTGAAAGTACGGGCAGAGGATCAGTTCTGTCAGGACAAAGTACAATAATTATTAGCTGAGGGTATGGAGTCTTACTCTATCAACTCAGAGGGAGGTTTATGTTTTAATAGGAGACTTATAGTTCCATAGGATGAGGACTTAAGGTAGGGAATAATGACTGAGGCTCATGGTTTGAGTTTTACGGTATACCCTTGTGAGGATAAGATGTATCAGGACATGAAGAGATAGTATTGGTGGGCAAGGATGAAGAGGTACATAGCAGAATTTGTTACCTATCAGTTAGTTAAGGTAGATCACCAGAGGCCTTCAGGGATGCTACAGTCACTGGAGATTATAGTGTGGAAGTGGGAGAGCATCGTTACAGGACTGCTGTTATCACAGAGGGGTCACGATTCCATTTGGGTGATAGTGTATCGATTGACCAAGGTGGCCCATTTCTTGCCAGTTCGCACCAATTTTAGACTATACAGCATGCACAGTTGTTCATTCCAAAAACAGTTAAGTTGCACGTGGTACCGATTAACATCATAAAATATTCGTGTCTCACTTCCAGTAGAGCTTTCAGGAGGCCAAGGGAACATATTTGCGATTGAGTACAGAATAACATCCCCAGATAGACGGACAGATTGAGAGGGTTAATAAGATGCTTGAGGACATGTTAACGATGTGCATTCTGGATTTTAAGGGAGGATGGGAGCGATATGTTCCATTGGTAGAGCTTGCGTATAACAACTCTTACCAATTTACCATCGGTATGGCACCGTTTAAGGAACTTAATGGGAGGCCTTGTCATTCTCTCTCCTATTGGTTAGAGGTTGGGGACAATAAGTTATTTGGTCCAGAGATGATACAGGAGACGACTGCCAAGATTGAGCTGATTCGGGGACGTATTCAAATAACTTAGTATAGATTAAATAGTTATGCTGATGCAGATCAGAGACACGTTGAGTTAGAGGTTTCTGACCAAGTGTTGGTATGGGTGTCTCCAATAAAGGGAAAGCTAGTATTGAGGTATGTGGGAGCCTTCCCTATTATTGATAGAGTGGGACCAATAACTTATAAATTAGGTTTACCGGAGCATCTACATTGTGAAAAGAGTGAGCTTGTGTTCAAAAAAAGGAAGTTATTTAATTAAACACAGTTTTTATTAATTAAGTCCTAAACAAGTATCTATGTGTGATTGATGATGATAAAATCAAGTAAGAACATTCAAACACACACAAAGTGAGGAAAAATCCCCCAACGGGGAAAAACCTTTTATTTTCACTATAATTTTGTGAGAACATGGCTTACAGGGATTACAATGAAATATGTGACACAGAAATACCCTCGGGTGTCGGTTCTGATGTCGTCAGCTGGAACTATCCCTTTCCAGTAGGACAGCAATGAAGAAGAGAACGGCCTCACAAATTACTCCAGATGAATAAATTATCCTCTTGAAGGTTTAAAGATTCACACACATATATGGGAATAGTTTAGTGAATCAAAAAGGTTTAGAAAACCTTAAAAAGATGAAGTCTTATTTTGGATTGTTTTCGCAGAATTTTGAGATTGCAGAAAGACTTAAAAAATCGTGTAGAAGGTGAACAGGTATTTATACAAAAATCGAGGCGGTGGCTCGTTCAAACGAGATAGCCATGTCCCTTGAACGAAGAACAGATGTCGTTCGAACAAGATCGCGTGACATGCCTATCTCGCGCGAACGACAATCAAAGTCGTTTGAGCTAGCTCGTCGTTCAAGGCACTTCGCTTCTACACTTAGAAAAAAATCTGCTTTTGATAAAAATAATTTTTAAAAAAATTTCCCAAATATTTATGAAAATATTAAAGCTCCAATAAACCATTTTACCGATAAAGCGTAGTGGAGTAGTGGGAATGAGCTGAGCAGCACATCGCATGTAGCATGATGCACATGAAGATAATGGATGCATTGAATTCGGATAAAGGCCATCGAGGATGATCGTGTTGACGTGCCGAATGTAGCGGTATCAGACATACAAACTGTGATCTAGTGAAAAACAGAATATTCCTAGATTCTACTCCGGACATTTATAAAATTATGTCCTTACAAATCTCCCCTATGTCTATACCAGTACATACATAAAAAATCCGAATTATGCAATCAAATGACAAACAAGATAATATCCCCATTAAACCCTCAAACTGAGAATACAAAATGACATGTCTTCCAAATCTTCAGCTCTTCAGAAACTTCTAAAGCTTTTCTCATCAGGGTGTGTAATCAAATAATGAGCAATGTTGTACCTACACACATGAGATAAAGCAAATACCCGTGACAAGCAACAGTTTGAAATATAATGATACGCAAAAAATTGATGACCAATTAAGCTTAAGCAAATCATCCATAAATCAACCAAAGACCAAAACATTTCTCCCCCTTAATTCTTCTCCCCCTTTTTATGATGTCCCCAAATAGACAGATATGAGAAGCATAAATGAATGCACATGGAGAATGACACACGGGAATAAACTGCTACCAATTTGAAAATACGTGACTGTGTGATAATGATTAAATTCGCAAATTTCTAAACTGGAATTTTATTATATAACTTCTCCATTATGAACACACTCGTTTTCAAAAAATCAAATTTTTCAGAAAATTGATATCATAGAAAAATTTTGCGTAAAATTAAACGGTAAACTTGTGTAATTAGCTAGATACCAATTTGAAAAGAGTGCGCCTGTGTTCAAATAAGGAAGTTATTTAATTAAACATAGTTTTTATTAATTAAGTCCTAAACAAGTATCTACGTGTGATTGATGATGATAAAATCAAGCAAGAACATTCAAACACACACAAAGTGAGGAAAAATCCCCTAACGGGGCAAAACCTTTTATTTTCACTATAATTTTGTAAGAAAATGGCTTACATGGATTACAATAAAAATACGTGACACAGAAATACCCTCGAGTGTCGGTTCTAATGTCATCGGCTAGAACTATCCCTTTCCAGTATGACAACAATGAAGAAGAGAACGTCTTCCTCACAAATTACTCTAGATGAGTAAATGATCCTCTTGAAGGTTTAAAGATTCACACACATATATGGGAATGGTTTAGTGAATAAAAAAGGTTTAGAAAACCTTTAAAAGATTAAGTCTTATTCTAGAATTTTGAGATTGTAGAAAGACTTAAAAAATCGTGTAGAAGGTGAACAGGTATTGATACTAAAATCGAGGCGGTGGCTCGTTCGGACGAGATAGCCATGTTGCTCGAACGAAGGACAGATGTCGTTCGAACGAGATCACGCAACATGCCTATCTCGCGCAAACGACAGTCAAAGTCATTTGAGCGAGCTCGTCGTTCAAGGCACTTCGCTTCTACACTTAGAAAAAATTCTGCTTTCGATAAAAATTAATCCAGACTTCAAAAATAATTTTCAAAAAAATTTCCCAAATATTTATGAAAATATTAAAGCTCCAATAAACCATTTTACCGATAAAGCGTAGTGGAGTAGTGGGAATGAGCTGAGTAGCACGTCGTATATAGCATGATGCACGTGAAGATAATGGATGCATTGAATTCGGATAAAGTTCGTCGAGGATGATCATGTTGACGTGCCTAATGTAGCGGTATCAGACATACAAACTGTGATCTAGGGAAAAACAAAAAATTCCTAGATTCTACCCCCGGACATTTATAAAATTATGTCCTTACACATTGGATACACGACGTGTTCCATATGGCATCGCTGAAGAAGTAAAGGAAGAGAGAGAGATATTTCTAGCAGTTTCCACTCGAGTATATTGATTTACAGCCAGATGTCCCATATGAGGAGAAACTTGTGGTTATTCTAGATCGTAGTGAGAGAAAGTTATGGTATCAATTGATACCATGAGTCAGAGTTCACTGGGGACATCACAATGTTGACGAGTCTACATAGGAGTGAGAGGCTGACATGCGAGAGTAGTATCCAGAGTTATTCGCTGCAGGTATGACCTAATTTCGGGAACAAAGTTCCTTTGTAATGGTGGGAGTGTGTAATACCCCATATTTTTGCGTGTTTGAATTTAATTAATTCGGTAATTAAATCATTTCAATTTAAATTACACGAGTGACGTAATTTATTTGAATTAAATAATAATATGGTTATTAAAAATTAACTGATAGAAATGATGATTAATATTAGGTATTGAATTTACTAAGTGGACAGTAAATAATACATGAAAATTATTACGCGTCATAGCGAGTGATATTGGCGTAATTGAATTTATCTCAATTGGGAGTCGTGTGTCGACTAAATTGGGGTTGAGATACGATATTTGTTTAGAGTTACTCGGATGATGATTTTGAGGTGATGAATGACTTCGAAAGGGTCAAAATAGTCAAAATAGTATACTTGAGGGCATTGACTGGGTGCAGGGGAAATTTTAGACTAAATCGGTACCGTATGAGGGTATTTTAGTCTTTTGGTAGCCTGAGGTTGAGAGAGATACGAAATTCCTAACCATATATCATATGGTAGATAGGAGAGTCTAGGGTTACGAGATTAGAAGGAAAAGGGGAGCCATTAGAGAAGTAAGGGGGAGCGTTCTTGGAGAATTGAGGAGGATTCTTGAAGTGTTACTCATTGGTCTTACACCGTCATCTAAACCATTAAATCCGATCATCCAACCTAAGTCAACTGTTTATTTATGATTTGTTTTGAGGTTATAATACTCATGTGCTTAGGGTTTCAAAATATATTGAATAAATTTATGTTCATGGAAGAAAAGAATGATTAAAACTCATGTTTTGGTAGGAATTGCATGTAGTATGATTCAACATTTGTAGAGCATAAGAAATGAAAGGATAGGTGCTAATCACCAAGAATTTAATCTAGGTTTTGATGAATAATGGTTGAATAACACAAAAACTAGGATATTTGATGAAAACTTGGTTTAATTCATTCTTGGGTGGAATTATGAGGTTTTGATGTTTTATTTACATTATAATTCATCTTAATACATGTAGGTAATGTTTTGGAATGTTGCATGTTAAATTGTTAAAGAATCATGAAGAGTAGAATGAGAAAAATAGTTAAAAACACACTTGCGTAGAGGAAGAAGACGATCTGCCATATTTTGAATCGATTCGACCTCCTGGGCGAATCTATTCGGTTTCCCAAAGAATGTGAAATTAACTTTTTAAGCTTAGAACTCTTGTAATTTTATCGGGGAAACTTTTGGGACCTTGTTAAAATATAATGGGGGACGTCAATAATTCGAGAGAATGAGATTGATTTATAGGAATTCCGAGTGAACTTGCTTTGAAGACCAGTAGTGTATGATTGAGTTAAATACTGAATTTATATTAGGCAGTAACTAGGACCCTTAGATTTTAGAATAAAACTCAAATTTATACGATAGTGAGTAAAATCGTAAACAATAAGTACGGCGAGTATTCGAGTGATATATACTACGTACGAAGTATAATAATTATGTTGTATGTATACCTACTGAATAAATGTATATTTAGGTTTTGTGCATACCTATCATATTATTTGTGCTAAATGTTAACATACCTACGCTTATTTTTATCACAGAGGCTCCCGCACAATGGGCGATCCCACCTTTGACAATTCCAGAGAGGTCTGGATTTGTGCCCCAGAACATAAAAATTAAGGAGGCTCAATATGCGTCGTGTATTAGTGGGACTGGCTAGTCATTTGGGTACGCCAAAGGCTTAGAACTATGTTTGCCTTCATTTCTTATTATTTGATTTTAGGTTTGAGGAGACATGCCGAACTAGTAGTCTTTATTTTAGTACGAGAGGTACATAGACTGATAGTAGAGTATGCTTATTTTCATGATGTCCATTTTGAGAGACAACGTAATTATGTATTAGTGAGATAAATATATATATACTTGTCTGAAAATTCTACTTACGTGTGACAGAAGACCGTTAGATAGTATATATTTATAGAAATGAATTAGTAGTAAAACTTAATTAATAGGTTAAATGAGAACATAAGAGAAATGTTAATATCAAAAGTAATAACGTACAAGAAACGTTAACTATCGGGTAGCGTGTTATATGGGAGAATCGGAGATTTAAATGTGTCATAAGTGAGTTAGATGCTTATGTTTAGTTAGCATGGGTAGTACAGTTGGGTGGGCTATGTAGAAAGTGTTAGGCGTGCACTATAGTTGTGAGGTGAGGAAACTCAAGGGAGTCTACGTAAACCTAACATGTGTGCCTAATAACTTATTTTAAAATTGTGGTAAACTCTTGCTAAATGTTTTTCAAATGTTTTGGGTTATAACCCTTGCTATAAATATTTTTCAAAACCTTTTAGGTATCCATCCATAGGGATGCCAGACTTAACGGTCCATTCCAGGGACAATTAGCTGCACCACTATGGAGGCTAGCAAGACTTGATTAGATGCCTCCATATTTCATTCCTAGTGTAGGATTTCATTTCAGTATCTTTGTTGGGCATGTTTCCCTATTTATTCTTTATTTATTATGTTATTCAGTTCAACTTACATTGGGATTCATGTATTTACTATTGATTTTTTTTTCGGGATTTGAATTTATAGCCGATGATTTTTTCGGCAAGACTTTTATCTATTTACTCCTTGTGATGGTTTAGACTCTATTAATTGTGTTAATGTTTTAAATTAGTTTCCGCTTATTATTATTATCCTTTTAATGAGAGATAAAATTTGACACCGGTTTAATTAACTATTAGGTCATTAGTAATTAATATGATTTTCGACAGTGATTCTAAGAATGAACCAAATGGGAAACCTATTTAATTCAATAAAGGGCTGATCATCCGGTATTTAATTGGGCGGGGTGTCACACAGGTTTAGTCAAACTGGGCCTCCATGGAGTTTTGGGCCTACTACGTGGGCAATGTACTATACTTGGGACCCAAGACAAATGATTAAATTGGTTTCTAAATAAATACTCAAAAATCCTAATTACAATTACCGTAATTATTTCCTTTCTTTATTAAATTTTGACTAATTCCACAAAACAATCACAACTGCACTCCACTTTAATTATCTTTAAATCACTCGAAATAAAGAGGTCTTATTTGCAAAGTTGATTATTGTACATAAAATGAATCCCCATGTTAAGTGCTTGATACCTGCTTTGTCAAATCTATTTACTGCTAATCGATTTTAACCAACATCCAATTAATTTCCTTGATTCTTACTCCTAACTTTTTCGCTACTCCACCAGGTTATAAAATAATCCACTGGACGACTTTTATTTAGCGAAAAAAAACATATACGTCTATCAATGGGGTATCATAATCCAAGGTTTACTCTAAATGTGAATTCCTCTAAACTAAGATCTTCGACCTACTCACACAATTGTCACCCAATGTGCAGGGATCTTTTGACCCGATATAATATCAGATTACACCCATAGCAATCAAAGTGATATTTGTGCAAGAATTCCAATCCTCATAATTCTCGGGATTAATAATCCAAGCACCATTTTCAAATGGTGTGGGATTGCCCGAGTATAATCAAGACAACCCTTAGACTCAAATATCATGGGTTTCACTGTTCAATACATTCCGGGGAGGTGTCGGTGACAATACTCTGTTGAACTATCAAACAAGATCTCGAACTATCAAACAGGTTCTCATAGTTTGAGATAGACTACTAGGATTTCCTCGCAACCATTTTAATATGATGTAAACTCCCTATCTAGGTTGTGAATTTTTTAATGGTGATAGAACTGGAATATCGATATCCCGGTGATCAACCCAAAGACGACACACCAAAATTCCTACTGATCTCTATTGACCGACATGTCAACAATATATTTAAATCACATATACGTCAATAATCTAACCATGATTCTTAATTCAAAATTAACTGACACACCTTTACTTAAATGTAAATGTCATACATGGTTTTAAGAATAAAATCCCAACAATCTCCCACTTAATCTTAAAATCCATTTATCTTACTCCTAAACTCATCTACACCGAAATTTGATGTGTAGTAGTAGAAGGACTATCCCAATGTTATTCGATACAACCTTGGCCATAAAAATATCACCATTTTATTCGATTTCTCAATTTAGGTGAAATCTACACTTAATGTGCTTAACCCCTTTATGGGTTACGGTTTCTCTCAAACTTGTAATCATAGCGCTATGAGCACTAGAAGTGTAATAGCTAATCTCACTAGAAGGAACCTCACCCAAGTTAGTTATTAAGTAACTGAGCTATGTAGCCTTTTTAGTTACCTCTGAAGTGGTAACATGTTCATCCTCCTTGGTGGAGTTAGCAATCTAAGATTTCTCTACACTCTTCCAACTTATAGCTCAACCTTCATGGGTATACACATATTTCGAGGTAAAAAATTTGGAATCTTTATCTGATTAAAAACCTAATCTTGGTGAGTAAATAGTTAGAGTCTAGTACATTGAAATTTGTTGACCATGCCGAAGGCATAACAAATTTTGGTCTTAACACAATACATAACATTCATGAGGTTGCCCACTGCCTAGGCAGTAGGTATATTCCTCATTCTTTCCATCTAGTCCATGGTCCTAAGACATTGATTCCCAAATAAAGTGATTCCATACTTGAAAAGAAACTCTTTTCATGGAATCCCGATGTTAATATTGCGAATGAGATACTAACATAATTGACTTGGGATAATCCTAACATACATTATATTTTATCTAGCGAAAGATTGATTATAAGTATGTGCCTATCTTGTCCTAAGTTCTATATAACAAAATACCGGGACAACCACACTCCAATGTAAGACAATACTCTCACCTCGGTCTTGATTAGGCAAATATCATTCATAAATTTTATTTAGAAATGCCACCACATTTTTTCCATGCTTCTTAAACTAACAAGTATTATTTGGGCCTTAATCAAAATGAAAACTTGATTACCCGATCAAACCTAATTACCCAATACCTTGATAGCTTAAATCCATAAATGGATGTCACGAGCTTACATCACTTTAATTTTCCGACTTCTTATTTGTCAAGAAAATCATTAAAGAACGCAGTCTTGACGTTAAAAGAATCTCTACATACTTTATCCTGGCTACCGTGAGAAGGTTTTCTCATAATAAATTCCTATCTTTCTAAGTAAGTCCTTTCGCGAGCCTTGCCTTTAAGGCTTGCACCTACCCATCCATCTATATTTTAACTTCTTGTAGTTTCACTTCTACCTGATGGCCTTTACCCCCATCAACAAGTCTGAAAGTCCCAAAACCTGATTCGAATACATTCAATCCCTTTTGGTATACATAGTCATAATTCAAATCAAAAGTCATTGTCTTATAATGCCTCATTGTAGTTCTCGAGATCCGATTCATGTTTGTCGGGGATCTTATTGAAATAATCACCCAAAACACTAAGCATTCAGTATGACTCCTGATACTCCCATTACAATATGGAACCACTTTCTATCCAGCATAGGTGTAATACTCTACTGTAGTTCATTTGTCGTTCCATCAGCGTGAGATTTTTTCCCATTATGATATTTTCCTCGTATGCCTTAGTGTTATGCTATATTTTTTACCTTTTTGCACTTAGATTAAGTTACCTAATATTTAAAATAAAGTTGGTGTGATCTACTTGGTAAATAATTTGCCACATAGACCACAATCTTTGTCAATTTTACCCTTCACAAGAATTAAATGAAAAACCTTTTCTCTTTATTGACAAGTGATTTTAATTGGGTATCCTTTGTCTATCTTGGTTTCGATCACATGCACTCTTAGGTAAGGAGACATCCTAACAAGTTAGTGTTTTTGATGAAATTTTGGTGAGACCACAAGGGAACATGAATCAATCCCCATAAACTAAATCGAGGTATTCTAAGACAAGGACTTTTAGCTTTGCCTTAAGACTATAGATATCATGATGGATTCAATTTATACGGATAAGATTTGGAGGAGCTTATAATACTGATGATAGTATAAAACCCATTAGGTGTGAGTGGATCTATAAGAAGTAAAACGATGGATATATGGTAAGGTGGAAACCTTCAAGGCAAGACTTATGAAAGGTTTTACTTAAGGTTTAGTAACATTTAGTTGGATCAGGCAATCATAATTTTCATTTTCATCAAAGCCCAAATCATACTTGTTTGTATAAAAAACATGACGAAAATGTGGTGGAATTTTTAGGATATCTTGTGGATGATATTATCCTAATCGTGAACCTAGTGCATATATTGTCTGACATAAGAGTGTGATTATCGAAGTAGCTTAATATGAAAAACTTAGGACAAGCCAATCACATCCTTGGGATCAATCTACTACTAGATCGGATAAATAGGACGTTTGGCTTATCATAAGCCACTTATATTGGTGACGTGCTCACAAAAATTACCAAGCTTGATTCCAAGAAATTATTTATTTGTTTCAAGCATGGAATCACTCAGTGTAAGGATTAGTGTCCAAAAACACTTGATAATACAAGGAGGGTGATGAATTTACCTTATGCTTCGGTGATGTACAACCTTTTGTATGTTGTGTTGTGTACTAAACCAAATATATTCTTTGTTATTGGAATGGTCATTAGATTTCAGACTCATACAAATGGGGAGATCTAGAATACAATAAAGTACATTCACAAGTACCTAAAAACGACTAGGGGTTATGTTTAGGTTTACTCAACGGATAGTCTTGTACCATTTAGGTATAAAGACTTGGCATTATGTTATAAAATAAAGCTATGATCCACCTCAATATATGTGTTTATTCTACAAGGTGGAGTTATTAGCTGGAGAAGTGAAAAACAATAATCTATTGATATATCCATCATGGAGTCCAAAGTTGTTACCACTTTAGAGGCAACTAAAGAGCCTATATAGCTCAGGAACTTCCTAAGTGACTTGAGTGAAGGTCCTTTATTGTGATTGGCTATTAATCTTTATTATGTTAGTAACATAACAATTGAAAGTTTGAGATAACCTAGAACCCAAAAAGATCTAATCATATTGATAGAAAGTATAATCTTGTTCAAGGGATCGAACAAGTAATGTGATAAGTTTGTGATCAATATTGCATCGAATAACACTCAGTTAATCCTTCTACAATTAGGAGTACTGATTCTCAAGTAAACATATTAGTAGTTGAATGCATGGTCACATGGCTTTAAGACTAAGAGGTATATTGTTGGTGCTTTATTCTTAAATCCATGTATGATGGTGAAGTTCTACACTAACGGATTTAATTTTCCAGAAAGAATGAGTTAAGGCCTATTAGCTTGTTCAATTCCATAAATAATTTTTTCACTAAGGTAATGTCCACAATATTATCAATGTTGTTACCCAATCCATCTATAAATTACATATTACTTTGTTATATATATAAAGCGATTATAAACATTGTCTCTGATCCAAAAAGAAGTTGATGAATTTGAATTCTTGTTTTAGCAGGTCTAATGTTCCATTTAAGATATATTTAACCAAAGCATATAACAGGTTCTCATGGTCTTATTTATAATATTCGAAAATAAGTTTGTCTTCTTTGAGGTTTGGATAGATATGGTTTAGAGAAGTATGAAATTTGTTGGTTAAAATAGTTATGGTTTGGATAAGTATCTCACTTTTTTTATTATCTATAATGATTCATAAGGAATATCATGGCATCTCATGTCTATAAGGGTATTCGTCAACATGATCCTCTATGCCTCCTATTTATAATTATAGTAAAGCTTTTAATCGAAGGACAAATCTAGTTTTGAATTGGAAGATTAAAGCCTTAGCATACACTTTAAGTTACCTAGTGTGTAGATAGTGTTCTCATTTTTACTATTGGGCACAAAAATTCGTTTGAGAAACTATGAAAATTTAAATTGGGATGAATAAAAAATATTATGCGTAACTCAATAATAGATTTAGAATATGTTTATTATCTATGAGAACACAACAATTTCTAGAATTAGGAAATTTTGGGAAGATGATTTCATTATAAATAGACTAAAGGGGTCCCATTTGCTCTGCTGGCGAGAAAATCCATCAACTACGATACGTTTGGGCATATGATTCCATATAATGGATTTTTGGGGAGATTGTTATGCAACTCGTAGATAGAAACCTACTAGACGAAAACTAGAAAAAAATTATTTTTATATAAAATATCTCCCCTAGGTGAGGGGGTTGAAGTCCAAACTAACCATACTTTGTAAAATATACTTTCATAATCAATAAATATAGAGTCTCCCTATCTCATGGATGTAGGAAAGTTTTTGAACAATGTATATCATCTTCTCCCCTCTATCATTAAGTTTGTGTGCGTGTGGATTTATTTATTTGCTTACATTATGGTTCGGTTCGTGGAATACATTATCTTTATCTTTATAAATCGTGAATTTAACTCGTACAATTAGCGTTGTATATGGGAAATAAATTCAAGATATTATCTAAAAAACAGAAATCTACAAATGGCTTGTGACCATGAGGAATACTACTCTTAGCATGATTTTTTAGAGGAGGGAGATCTACCTTTGACCCCACCATGAATCAAATCGATGATCCATCTGCATGATGACTGGTGAACTTCCAATTATTGTTATCGCACCAATAAGGGGTGATTATTATCTTGACCAAACCCGTCACAACAAAATATCACAATTGGTCAATCAATATAAGGAACACTTGTGTTATTATGAGCAGAGTGCTCATCAGCACGACAAGAATAATGAAAGTATCCAATGTCGACTGGAAAAGTTTGTGTGTGATATGTGTAAGGATAAATGTAAGCACTAACTCATATCATTTAGGCAATCAAAACTCGCATACAATGAAAGAAAAGATAAGAAGATTGAAAAAGAGTCGGCGGACCTGCCCTCACATAAAGGGTTGGTAAAACTCAAACTTCCACAATATAATGAGCCCAAACCCTTGGAGGAGGATGTGGGGGGATTATCGAGATGAGATCCATAGTTTCATGTTTAGATAACTTGATGGATGAACATCGTCAAATAAGAACTGCACCACCTAGTAATCAGCCTTAACGTACTTATAGAATTAGAGTAAAATATCATTTTTCTCCCAAAAGTGGAGGTTGATACACCTTATTCAACATTTATAATGACAAAACTGATCCAACTAATCACGTCAAGAAATACTAGAAGTATATAATACTATGGTACAATAATGAGGCACTAACATGATGAATATTCCAGTCAACCTTGGGCCTAATGGGGGCATAAATGGTTGAGATTGCCCATTAGTTTCATATATAGTTTTGGGACTCTATCCAAGTACTAAAGACTAGATTTGTCATGATAATATCTCACCCAAAGAAGACAGATGAACATGCATGAGAGATTGTAAGATTATGTCCGCATCTACTAAGAGTTGTACAATTAGTTTGAGAACTATTCTTAGAATATTATCATTGATCTTTCAATAGGGTACTGCCTATGATTCCATATTGTATCTATGCCTCACAAAGAAGGATACAATGACTATATATGATCTAATGTCTAAGATCAAGAAGTAATATAAGTTGGAGGACATCATTAAACTCACTGACCAGAGAACGTACGAACCATAGTTCTCGTTAATGGAGAAAAACATAAGATAAATGTAAAAGGGGATAAGAAACAATCATAGTATAAAAATGGTGCAATGGAAGACCTTACCTAAGCCTACTAAGGAATCAACACCGTCATTAAGGAGCTGACCTATAATATTCTCCATAAGATAAAAGATAAAAAATATTTCAAGTGTTCATGGAAGATGGTTGGCGATCCAAAAAATATGAACAAAAGACTAAGGAATTCATTTCACAATGACCACTTTCATAATATGGAGAATTAAAAGACCTTCAATTATAATATTGAGGAGTTCATGAAAGCGAAGCACCTTGAATATTTCATTAAAAGGAGGGAATAATGAGAAGATTTCAGCTGATTAGTGGCTCGATAATGTCATCAATGATGCCGATGAGGCTCACATATTAATATTCATCCATAACACCTTTATCACTAATTAGATTGAGGGTAACATCATTTGGATGAAATTAAAGAAGATATAAGCCATGGTTGAAGCATTTTAGTTCAACCTAAGTATGTCGACCGTTAGAAAATCCTGATGACCAGAAGAAGATCATCATCATCATCATCATCATTATCATCCTTGACTTAATCCCATCATATGGGGTCGTCCACATGGATTCTCTTTTTCCATTCTAATCTATTATATGCAATATTATCATTCAAGTTTAATTCCTTAAGATCTCTCCTAATAATTTCCTCCCACGATAGCTTAGGGCGGCCCCTTTCTCTTTCACCTTCTATTTCCAATAGTCTTTCTCTTGTTATAAGTTCATCTACTGATCTACGCAACACATGTTTGTACCACTTAAGTCTATTTTCTCTTTATTTATATCTAATAACAACAACTCCTAACTTTTCTCTCACGTACTGGTTTTTAATTTTGTCCTTTCTAGTAATTCCTATCATCCATCGGAGCATCCTTATCTCACTAACATGGATACTTTGTTCATGTTTTTTCTTTAAATCCTAACACTCTTCTCCATATAGGGTCATTGCCCTAATAATGGTTCTATAAAATTTTCCTTTTAATTTATTAGTTATCCTCTTATTGCATAACACCCCACTTGCTTGTCTCCACTTCATCCAACCAGTTGATATATTACTCATAACATCCTCATCACTATCCCCATTACTTTGTAACACTGAACCTAAATTACAAAAAAAATTAGTTTAGTTTATCATTTTTTCTTCAATCTTTAGCATTATGCTATCCTCCGCCTCATTATTAAATTTACATTCCATAAATTAAGTTTTATTTCTACTGATTATTAGTCCCCTAGACTCTAAGGCTTTTCTCCACGTATCTACTCTCATCGCTAAGCCCTCCTTTAAAGTGTCTACTAAAACTATATCATCCACAAACAACATAGACCATGGGACATCTCCTTTTATTTCCTTAGTAATCTCATCTAAAACTATGGTAAATAATGAAGGACTTAAGGCCGATCCTTGATGAAGACCCACTTTAATCGTAAAATCCTTAGTTTCTCTAAATATAGTTCTCACTCTACTCTGTGTGTTATCATACATAACTCATAGGGTTCTTTTCCTCCTTAAATCCCACCAAATTATATCCCTAGGTAATCTATCATAAGCCTTTTCTAAGTCTGTTAAAACCATATATACATTTTTATTCTTACTTCTACCTTTCTCCATTAACTATCTTATTAAGTAAATAGCTTTCGTGGTCGATCATACTGGGATAAATTCAAATTGATTGTCCACAATAGTTGACACATTTCTTAATCTTTGTTCTCTAACCTTTTTCTATAATTTCATTGTGTAATTAATCAGTTTGATTCCTCAAAAATTACCACAGTTTTGTACATCCCCTTCATTTTTATACAAAGGTATTATGGTGATTTTCTTCCACTCATCTGGCATGTTCCCTTCTCTTAAAATTTTATTAAATAAACATGTTAACCATTTTATCCCTATACTTCCAAGGGTCCTCCTTACTTCTATGGGTACTGATTACGTACCATGATGATATCATTATCATGATCAAGATCACTAATTGGGATATCGATAAATAGTTAATCAACCAAGGAACATCTTCAGATGGATGTACCTCAAGTTTTTTCAAAAATTTGAATTGCCTATAAGTTATTTTAAGGAGTTATTTGATTTATTGGTGCGATTTGTTGGGAAAATGTCCATGCCCTTAGGCAAGGTTGGTTTTTTTGGGGTTATTCTAAAATTATATTTTATGACATTTATTATTTAGTAATAAAATATTATCTTAGATCATTTTAAAATTGAATAATTTTTGTGGGAATGCCTTGTATTTGTTTATAAACATATTTTCTATGTCGGTCAATTATATGTAGTACAAATTATGGGGAGTTGGGTTCGCCTCGATTATGAAAGACCACAATTCTAGTTATAATATGATTGAAATAGTTCACAGCCAGGAAAGGAGTTGACATTCGGCTAATAAAGTTATGTGTAAAATCTTAGTATTTTATCTCACTATGAGAATCTTTATGGTATATTAAGGAACCGGTATATCAGGATTGTATTAAACGGGATCAATGGTGAGAGTCAAGTTCAGGTGATGATAAGATTAGGCTTGAATAATCTCAATGTTTGCAAAGGGTAAATAAATTTTTAATGTCAAAAGATATGAGGATCGAAATATTCACATGATTATTACTTTGATTTGTCGATGGGTGCGATCCAATTTATTGTGTCAATAAGCCCTATAAGTTGGGTAGACATTATGTCAATATGTTTGAGATCATGTTTTCGAAGAATCCTCATCCAGAATAGATATTCTAGATTGTGATAACCCATTGATAAACTTTAAATTTTTATTACAGCATTAAATGGGGATGGTGGAATATTATCCAGTAGAGAATCAAACAAGTTAAGTTTAAGATCAAGGAATAAATAAGACATTAGTGAAAATTGATTCGTGGCAAATTGAACTCCACCAAGAGAGTATTTAATACTTAACGCGGGGGTCATATTATGTGTTATCTAACTTTGAAAACAAAGCCTCTTTATTCGATTAATTTTGAAATAATTAAATTGGAGTAAAATTGTAATTATTTAGAGGAATTAATTACCATTAAATAGAAAAGTAAATAAATTACGAAGGTTAATTTTTTATGTTCATATTTTTGTTTTGAGGAAAATTTAATTATTCGCGTTGAGTGGATCATATACTAGAAGATAAAATGCTTTTTGCTTATGTACCCAACTATTTATAATGGTGTTTCATCATCTACATCATTCTTGTCTCGTTTGGTCGATCGCTAACAAGATCCAAAAAGGAGCGGTGATCTAAACCCTAGATCTAGTTGCATAGATGTAGTTTATATTTGTTATTTTCTAAAACATAATGAAGCAATTATCATTTGGAAAATAATTTTTTAAGTCAATATTAAAAAATTGGTATCATAGCACCATGGTAAAAGGATTCGTCATGTTTTAGGAGATCCATGTTGTCCCCCATGCAACACTAGTTTTGTATGTTTGTATGTAAATACATGTTTGGATGGAATCATACTAAAATGGTTTTGTAGGGTTTTTAATGATATATCCATCCCACCATGGTCGCGTGAATATTGTTTCATTTACATGAATCATAAGTTAGATTATCCATAGCGTATTTTCTTCAATTTAGTTGTATAATTTATTTTTGTGAAAATCATGTATTCAGAGGAAATTTTGAGGGGATGCAATAGTTTAAATTGTTAAAATACTATACCTTTGTGGGGTTTGATCATGGTGGTAATTTCATGGAGTTTGGTGACTTGCAAGTTAAGAGGGGTTTTCATGACTTTTCAAAGTTTAGTAGAAATTAAAAAGGGATAATTACGTTGATACGCAACAAACTTTACATGATTTTCCATTTTTGCCACTTAACTTTAATGGCAAATATGACATTGAACATTCATTTTGTTGCTAAAAACTTAACAAAAAAATTAAAAAAACAAATCCAACCAAAACAAAAAGTTTTATTTGAGTTGGATGCCAAATCATTTGTCCACGTAGATGACAAATCACTACCCCGTTAGTGATAGTTAACGGTGTTAAGTGTTTAGCAATAAAATGAAAGTTCATTGTTATATCCGCCAAAAAAAAAGTTTAGTGACTAAAATGGAATATCATGTCAAGTTTGTTGCATATCTACGTAACTATCCAATTTTAAAAATGATGCAATCTTGCACTATACCCAATCGATTGGGTATAGACGAGGATAATCGATTGGGTCCCTCTAGTTGGATAAAATCATAGACACTTTATTTATCTCCATAAAAACACCTAAGGACTAAAATTCAAACCATCACCTCCCAATAAGCCCGAACAAGTCAAAATATTCATGATATAAGCCTTGGCAACCTAACGAAATATCCAAAACACATAAACAATCCCAAAATCAATGGCCCAACCCCAAAATTCGGTCCGATGAATGATTGGTCCTTAGGAACTATGCCCCAACTAATCGTTCCTTTTTGGGGTGGATCAATCAGTCATGTGTTCATGGTAGTTACCTAGAAATAAAGGCTCTAACGAGTTCAAAAGGCAATAATTACACCTCTTAAATTTTGTCTTTCACTTTAGTCACTTTATCTCTATAGAAAGGCCTCAAACTCTCTTCTTTTTATCTTTCAACCTTCCATAACCAAACTTTATTTTTTTATCTAAAAACCCCTTTTACTTTTCCCTTAGCTCACATAAACCCAATAACCCAAACCTCTACTCTTTCTCTTCCAAAAACTCTCCTCGCGACTAAAGAAGCTTTAAATCTATTTCTCAAGGTGACGATCTCAAGCTCGAACGCTGACGAAATGGAAAAGTGCTCATGTGACATCATATGTATGGAAAAGTCTAACTTTTTTACACATATATCATTTATTTATATTATTTACACGCACACCTCACACTATACTGCATATTATATTTACCTATTTAAATATTTAATTTTTCGTATTTCTAACATTATAACATGCTGATATAAATGTTTCTCGTCTACTTTTGAGACCGAAGGGTGGAGCTAGTGCCTAGTACCTTCCAACCTGTAACCCAGTCCTCAGACTCTTAACTTTCTAGTTAAATATATAGACCACTTGCCATCATTAGGTCTCTACGGTGACCTACCCCTTCTTTTGTCTGTTTTGTGTACAATAGACTGAAGACTCCATATTTTCACAACGAACTAAGTTATGGCTAAGATTCATCGTAAAATATACCTTCTCTACATGTCTATAGACTTGCAGAGGATTGATTCATCATTAGGCCTAGGTTCTCACAATGGTGACTCTGTTGTGAACTTTTATTAAGCACAATGAACTCATTTGAATGCAGATTCATATTTACATCAAGACGGCACTGGGATTGATAAAAATTGACAAGGCCCCATGCAATAATTATAAAAATAATCCCCTTTTATGTGTACAGATATAAAAATGGGCCATCAACATAAAAGTAATAACAAATAGACCAGCGGGGGGCCTTGTGCGATCGCCCACTTCGCACATGCTCAGGGTCGCGCCTAACATCAACATGTTATTTATGTAAATTCATCTACATTATACTTTTTTACCTTCTATTAGATACCTGACAAGGTAGAAAAACATTGGTACTGCATGCTTTCGTAGGTATAAGACTACACCTTAGGCGTCCCTTGAACCTTGTTTATGATGTGTATATAAAATACGTAATAAAATAAGTGAAACTGAAAGAAAAGACTTTCCATAAAATTCACACTACTTCACCATGCAATATATGCATATCACTACATACCCTATTAACCTGGGGAATCTAACGACAGGATTTGGGTCTAACCAATGTATAGAGTGGTATGTTCTTTGTGAACATCACTCAAGTACCTCGAGCACATCGAGGTAACCCTCCCACGTACTATCGCTATGAGGTATATAGGGAGGCCCAATTCATGTACATTCATGTAGATGAAAATTACACTCTCATACTGTAAAATCTATGTGTGATACTTGATTAAATAGAATTCGCAAATTTCCATGTTAACCTTATTTAATCGGTGTCAATTTTTAAACCAATTTTATTCAGCCCTAAAACGTGCAACTATGTGTGGATAAATCAAACCAACATAAATAATTGTTGACACACAGATTTCAGGAAAAAAAAAATTCGGGTAAAACCTTTTATTTCACTGTAATACTTACAATGATTACAAAGAAATCTGTAATGGATTAACCTTAGAAAATCGACATGCCGCAACCTAGATCAGCAATGGAATTTCACAGCAACTCCACATGAACCACAGTTCAGTCAGCCGAGGAACACCCACAAGTACTCCCTATTGACGCGCAGTCAATCATCCCAGTACCTCCCTCAAGTGGCACCTTATCTCAGTAGAGATCTTCTCTACATGAGGAACTTCTCAAAGTTGTGTTCTTGGGATCCAAAACAATTCACATAAAAATTGAGATGATTTATGAATTGAAAACAGAGCTAAAACTCTCAAAAGTGAGAAGACAAACGTTTCTGCTTTTTTTAACCAAAACAAAGTTGTTTAACACGTTGTTTATAAAAATGTTAAGGCGGCGCGTCGCTTGAATGTAAAGGGAATCTCGCTCGAACAAGGACACGTGTCGATCAAACGAGCTTCGCAAGACATAAGGTTGTCCCTCGAACGAAAATAATTAAAAAATATTTTTTTATTTCGCCCAAATACTTCGTCTCAAAACATAAAAAAATACTTTTGACAAAAAAATCCGCTCCAACACTTAGAAAATATTTTGTAAAAAATATTTCAACACTCTAAGTGAAATGATAAGGTACTTAAACACAACCTTACCAAAATTAATTTGGTGAAGGCTTGAATAATGAAGAACATTGATATCCGGGTTCGTCTTGATGCATGATTGATCTTGAATAAGTATTCGATGGTTGTAGCGGTATACGACATACTCACATGTAAGCCGGACAAATAAAATAATGTCCTTATATATACGTTGTTCGAGGTATATCATGAGGGGTCATATTTAAAGAAGTAAGACTTTAACCTCATGGAAATCCTTACATAACCTCATGCACTAGAATTATAGCACACAACCAAATAATACAAAAGCGATGAGATTCTCCAAATGATGACATCTTTCAAACGAGTTTTAATACCCCAAGAAAGTTTTTTAAGATAGGTTGGGACTCATAACTCTAAAAAAAATTTGTAGGAAATTGGTCATAACCCTGATATAACAAAAAAATACATCTATTCTAGATTGAAATTAAGCTTGTCCTCTATAGGGTGATAATTATGTAACTTCACAAGTCTATAATTTCCATACCATCATATATGTCATCTTGGCAAAGGGTCAGAAGTCACATCTCTCGAACCTCAATACATTATAGTCTTATTAAAATACAAGCCGACAAAGGAGTGTCACTAGAGGAATTCCTAACCAGATTAACCTATTTAAGAAACAAAATTGAGGTACCTGTTGATTGGACGGTATTGAAATAGATGTTAGCAAAATCATAATAATTCATTAAGATAAATAATTAAGTGACTTAGTATTATAGGCGGCTATGGAATGGTCAGGAGCTAGGTGTTGGGGTTTTTCTTGTTCGGATTATTCCCTCAACATCGAATCCCACCAAACGTGAAGAAGGTTTTTATAATAACAAGTCAAAACATAACTAATTAATAATTAAGTTTTAAACTTAAGCTATGCATATTAGCTAATTAATTAATTTAATAATATAATTAATTAACTTGTTAAGGTGATTGGCTTGTAAAAGATGGTAACCTTAGAGTTGTTTCTTGAGATGCTTAAAAAGATCGGTTTGATCTTATTATAGTAGATTTTTAGTTTATTGAGTTAGTATACGGATTGTTCCAACTTTTAAGCCAATTCGAGCTCGTTTTGGCCTTTTTTAGTTGAAGCTATTTTAGGGCCCTAGCCTAATTTCGATATTAGTGATTTATTATAACAAACTAGATTAATTTAATAATTATAATAATGTAGCAACCCGTCCTTTTGGAGATAATTAAATTCCATAATTTAGTATAAATTGGAATTTTGGAGAATTTCTTGAAATAGTGATTTTCGAGGATTAAATGATTTTCGAGGGTGTTGTTATTACTTTTGGGCTTAAATAGGTCGAAGTATTTTAATTACACGTCGTCGTGGAGTAAAGCGATAAAAAGGTAAGATTTTTATTAGAAACCCCGCATTAAGTTATATTGGGTTAGAATAGTGATTTTCGGTCAAGTACCTCGGATGGGAATTTTGACTGCGTCGTGAGTCTCGGAATGGCCGAGATAGTCGAAAAAGAGTGTCCGATTGTCGAAATTGAGTTTCGGGTAATTTTAGAGTTAAATGGGCTCGTAATTGAGTAAACGAGTCGTTTTGGGGTTTTAAGGGGTATAAACCCTTTTCTCCTTATATAAGGAGGGAGAGAGGGAAAGAAAAGAGAAGAGAACAGAGAAAGAATAGAGGGAAGAGAGAGAGGAGGAAGAAAAAGAGGAGAAAAGGGGAGATTCTGGCCAACCTCCGCGGGATTCGACTCGGGATCGTCGAATTATATCCACGAGGCAAGTGTTTACTTGCTTTATTTAATTTTGCGCATAAATATCATATCGTAGTTGGTAATAACAAACCCTAAAGATTTTGGGTTTGGGTATTCTTGTATAAATGGGTTTTTGAGAGAAGTTTTCATAAGGATTTATTGTAATAATGATAGTAGATGAATTTTAAGCTTAAATCCTTGTTAATGGTGTAAACTATTGTGAGAAATTGGAAGAAATGAAAGTTAGGGTTTAATTGGTTAAATACACAAATAAGTTGTTGTGTTTGGTAAATTATAGTGGGGAGCTATTTATATTGTTGTTGGGTGATGTTAAGATCCATAGAAATGGTGTTGGATAAGTGTGGAAAAAAAATAGGGATTGGAGAAGATGATGAATAGTGACTGCGTCTTAACCGAATCGATTCGGCCAGGGCAAATCGATTCGGCTCTTGGTCAAAAATTAAATTTGTATATCTTTTCGACGCGGTCGCGTGAGTGCTGACTGCGTATTTTTCTGATTTTTTTTGGATTTATAGTGATTTTTCTATGGAAAGCTGTCCGAGATCGAAATCGTTAGTCAGAAATTAAGGTTAGAATTAATTGGAGATAACTATTAGGGGTTCTCAAATAGAGCGTTAGGACCTCTAAAGGACTTGAGGAGATATGAAAACTTTGGGTTTGTAGGAATAAATCCGAGTTACAACTTAAATGGTGATTGGATTAAATTTTGGGTCTTTGGGTTATATATAAAACCCTAGGCAAATTTGGGATTTTCGGGCAAGACGAATTGATTTGGGCAAGCCGAATCGATTCGGTAAGAGACAGTTTGAAAGTAGAACCATTTCAAATCGATTCGGATAGGCCGAATCGATTCGGTACTGGCAGACTTTTGAGGTTTTCTCCTTTTAAAGTTTAGGGATATTTAAACTATGGTTTTGGAGATTATTATCGGGGATTCTAGATATGATATTAGGACTCCTAGATAATGGTATTGAGGGTGAGTAAACCCCGGGATGAAAGAAGGAACCTCGGATTAATTTTAGTGTACGATCTAGGGTATGGATTTAATGAATGTTTGGGAATACTTTTGGGTTAAGTATTATGAGTGTGCGATTACTTAAATGTCATTATTAGTATGAATTGGTACATTCGGGTATATTTAAAAGTCCTTAAATATTGATTAAGGGTGAGAAATATTTAAGAGAGTGAATACTTAAATATTATTATGTGATTGGCAATTATGGCCATTTATATATATTCGAGGAGGAATATATAGTATGTATACTATGTGATTAAAGAATATATATGATGTGATATAAAAGACTTTTGAAAATGTAAATATGAATGTTTTCAAAATGGCAAAAGGAAATTATTTTTCATAAATGTTAATTTATGTAAACACACCCTCTCTAAATGCTATCATAAAGGAAGTTCGCGCGTGAGGTGAAGCCCCCTGGCTAATGAATGCAGGGTGGATATAGTCCTAGGCCATATCAACGTTTATGCTATGTTTTCTGCAATGGTGAGGTAATTTCGGGTGTGGTTATGACTCTCCCACAGGCATATGGCCGCTTCCCGACGTCTTGCGTTGTAGGTGCTCAGGTGTCGTAATTGATAGGCCCTGGAAGATGATGGTCATTTAGGGGTGCGCACAGTGGGGAAACCCGAACGGGCGGTCTTAGAACGCGTTATATGATATGAATATATAACTATAATCAATAATGTGGGACATTATTGGTATTAAAGTAATTTATGATAATAAATTGGCTTTAATTACATTTCCTGGATGGAAGAAGGGAAATGGGATAAATGATTTGGCTTCAATTGCATTTCCTGGATATAAGAAAGGAAATGGAAAGTTTTGAGATAAAAATGAAAAGTATTGATAAATACTTTGTATATGAATCCTCAATCCGGGAGATAGATCCGGATGTGTATTATAAAGATGAAATTGATTTGGTAAACCTCAGTCCGGGAGATATTATTCGGATGTATATTGTAACATATATATAAGAATGAATATGATATGTCCATTAATATATAAGTATGTGTTTATATATTGGTTTTGTACTACGGGCCTAATGGATCTCTACCATTAACCCTGCCAAGTAGTAGTGTATCGGGGGGGTTCCTTGTTTGGATTTCGCTTTGCGAGACACCCCACGCACGAACTTAAAGCAGTATTGAGAATGGAGAGAAGTTAAGCCCTTAGTGCTCGAGTTGTAGGAGGTTTCTAGTAGACAGGGGTGATAGACTAGTTAAGCAGGATAGATTGACTAGGATGTATAGAGGGATGCGCTAGGCGTGCACTATTAGAGGAGAGGTGAGGAGTATCTCATGGGAGTGCGATACCAATTTAAATATGAGATAAAATCTATTTTTCTAAAAATAAAGCATTTATGCACTTGCAAAATATTTTCAAACTCGGGATCTGACTCGTTTATCTACTTTTCCTTTCTTGCTATATATATATATATATATATATATATATAGGTGTCCAGACACAGGGACGCCTGGATGACATTTCCTTCGAGTCAGACGTCAGCTGCAGCAGTTGTGGATGCACGCAGGTTCTCGATAGACGCTTTCATTCTTGTACTCTAGTTAGGAGGTACTGTATAAATATTCGGGCCAATGGCCCAAATGCATTTAGTTATTCTTTTAGCAGCATTCAATATGGTTGTATACTTTGACCGAGTGTTCGGTTATTTTATTTAATTTCAGTTTCATTTACGCATACTGTGTGGATGTTTTAATTTAGTAGTTGTTTAAAAAGAGTAGTTAAGTAAAATTTTGACACCGGCCTAATAGGTTATTAGTAATTAAATGGATTTTCGACAGTGATGCTAAGAATGATCCATATGAGACTCCTATTTTAATTTGATATAGGAGTGATCGCCCGGTATTTTATTAGGCGGGGTGTCACAAATGGTATCAGAGCATCAGTTCTAGTGTCCTTAGAAATCTGTACGAACGTACTACGCTTTCAGCGTTGCTCTCGATTTGTTATAGAACCTCGGGATTAGGATTATTGATTTCTCTTGTGAGATTTCGTTCTCCTGTCATATTATAAGATTATAGTGATCTTTTGCACGCTCGTTTGAGAATCGTGTGCGGGGCTTGGATGGCAGCAGGAGGCGGGGACTAGCTGGAGTATCTAGAGAAATTGGCGAAGTTGTTGTTGCGAGTTTCACCTCATAAGGAAGAGGTATAATTTGCGTGGCTAAATAAAGTCGCGGTTTTTCGTTAGCCCTAGACTCGTGTGTGTAATTTGAGTTTTGTGGCAGTCTCGATAACATTATATAATGTAGGCCTATGTGTTTTCCGTCGCAGCAGAGTTTTATTTTCCTTCATTCGCTATAAAAGCGGGTGTTGATATTTTAATTTTATATATATATATATATATATATATATATATATATATATGGCTTGTGATACTTGTTTTATATGCATTATATGAGTATGGTAATATGGTGAGTATAATACATTATGGTATTATCGGAGCGATAGCAGGCTAAGGATGGAAAGACTATCGTGTCCGCAGTTCCAGGGTGGAACGGGTTGTACTTGCGATATCTCACCTGGATACAAGTTGACTTCGCCTTTATGGTGTGCTTAGATGGAACTTCGATGAGTAGAGGTTTCGTTATCGTGATTTGTGTATATGGAGACCTTATAGATGTGATTTAAGGCCGTAGGATTATGGTTGAGCTGTAAGTTTAAGCTCATTATTGATTGCGCAAGGACTTAGAGTGTAGTACGATGCGCTTAGTGGTGTGGCTCCTAGATAGAGTCGGGAGTTCAGACCACGCTTTGTTGAAAGAGGGGATAGGGTATCTCGATTGCGTAGTGTAGTTAACGGACCTCCATGACCGACAAGGTTAAGTAGTAGTGTGTGGAGGGGTTCCTTATTTGGATTTCGCTCCACGCATGAACCTTAACGACGTCGGGAGTGGAGAGATGTTATAGGACGCAGGGATATGGGTTTTGTTGAGAAGTCTTATAGTGTGGATGAAACACTATAGATTATGAGCCATGTGATGATAGTATGCTTACGAAAATATTGTGCAAGGGAAAAGCACTAAAGTGGTCCTCTCGCCACAAGTGGGTGGGTGAAGTAGGACTTAGAGAAATTAATTTGAGGATAATAGTCAGGCCTTAATAAAAAAGTAAAATTTTGAGGAAATATGTTTTGGGTATTATGTTCGTGACACTTTTTCAGAAAGTGGGCACTTCAATTAGTTAGATTTCCTTTTGTATGGGCGGAAGGATAGAATAGTAGAAATGCGTTCGTAGGTTAGCGTGGTAGGATTTAGGACGTCCCGCTGGTGTGCCTTAGGTCGCTACATCTCGATGACCGACAACGCGAGGGAGTAGTTAACGGGAGGGTTCCTTGTTTGGATTTCGCTTCGGCGAGACGTCCCACGCATGAAACCAAGCAAATGTCGAAAGTCAATAGAGGCCTTGGGCACTAGGGATATACTTAGGATTACACTCATTTCGCATAGGTAGGTTAATTCTTAGACTGTAGTATTTTTAGGATGTAAGTTTAGTAGAGTTAGTGGCGCCGAGGTTAGGAGAATTGAATTTCGCGGGTTGGGAGGACCCATGTGTGAGTATTACACCGAGGAAAGGAGACCCTTATTTAGAGAGAGTGTTACGTGTCGAACGTTCACGATAGATGTGCAGATGTGCACAGGTTAGAAAGGTGTATGGGAACCTTAGTGAGTTGGTTTATATACCGCCTGAGATAGAAGGGGCGTAGTCTATAAAGTTGAAGCTTTGATAGATGTTAGAGAAGTAGTTATAGACTCGTTTCCCTTATTGGCAACAAGAGAAGCCATCGGAGTAACGCGTTGTTGTGTGTTATGGGTAGAGATTTACATGAGCTTATCGTAAAGCTAGTACTTTGGAGTACACCTCGAGGTAGGTGGAATATAGTAAAGGACTATTGTGTTAACACCTTATGATTTTGGGGGTACTAAGACGTAGTGAGATTTGTGATCCTAGTTTGGTGATGTAGGTTGTACTTGAATTTCGAGGACGAAATTCCATTGTAACGGGGGAGTATGTAACAACCCATCCTTTTGGAGATAATTAAATTCCATAATTGAGTATAAATTGGAATTTTGGAGAATTTCTCGAAATAGTAATTTTTAGGATTTTCGAGGATTAGATGATTTTCGACGGGTGTTGTGATTACTTTTGGTATTAAATAGGTCGAAGTATTTTAATTATACGTCGTCGTGGAGTAAAGCGACAAAAAGGTAAGATATTTATTAGAAAACCCGCATTCAGTTATATTGGGTTAGAATAGTGATTTGCGGTCAAGTACCTCGGATGGGAATTTTGACTGCGTCGTGAGTATCAAAATGGCCGAGATAGTCGGAAAAGAGTGTCCGATTGTCGAAATTGAATTTCAAGGAATTTTAGAGTTAAAGGGGCTCGTAATTGAGTAAACGAATCGTTTTGGGCTTTTGAGGGGTATAAACCCTTTTCTCCTTATATAAGGAGGGAGAGAGGGAAAGAAAAGAGAAGAGAACAGAGAAAGAATAGAGGGAAGAGAGAGAGGAGGAAGAAAAAGATGATAAAAGGGGAGATTCCGACCAACCTCCACGGGATTTGACTCGGGATCGTTGGATTATATCCACGAGGCAAGTGTTTACTTGCTTTATTTAATTTTGCGCATAAATATCATATCATAGTTGGTAATAACAAACCTTAAATATTTTGGGTTTGGGTATTCTTGTATAAATGGGTTTTTGAGTGAAGTTTTCATAAGGATTTATTGTAATAATGATAATAGATGAATTTTAAGCTTAAACCCTTGTTAATGGTGTAAACTATTGTGAGAAATTGGAAGAAATGAAAGTTAGGGTTTAATTGGTTAAATCCACAAATAAGTTGTTGTGTTTGGTAAATTATAGTGGGGAGCTATTTATATTTTTGTTGGGTGATGTTAAGATCCATAGAAATGGTGTTGGATAAGTGTGGGAAAAAAATAAGGATTGGAGAAGATGATGAATAGTGACTGCGTCTTAACCGAATCGATTCGACCAGGGCGAATCGATTCGGCTCTTGGTCAAAAAATGAAATTTGTAGATCTTTTCGACGCGGTCGTGTGAGCGCTGACTGCGTATTTTTCTAATTTTTTTTGGATTTATAGTGATTTTTCTTTGGAAAGCTGTCCAAGATCGAAATCGTTAGTCAGAAATTAAGGTTAGAATTAATTGGAGATAACTATTAGGGGTTCTCAAATAGAGCGTTAAAAACTTTGGGTTTGTAGGAATAAATCCGAGTTACAACTTAAATGGTGATTGGATTAAATTTTGGGTCTTTGGGTTATATATAAAACCCTAGGCAAATTTGGGATTTTCGGGCAAGACGAATTGATTTAGGCAAGCCGAATCGATTCGGTAAGAGACAGTTTGAAAGTAGAACCATTTCGAATCGATTCGGATAGGCCGAATCGATTCGATACTGGCAGACTTTTGAGGTTTTCTCCTTTTAAAGTTTAGGGAGATTTAAACTATGGTTTTGGAGATTATTATCGGGGATTCTAGATATGATATTAGGACTCCTAGATAATGGTATTGAGGGTGAGTAAACCCCGGGATGAAAGAAGGAACCTCGGATTAATTTTAGTGTACGATCTAGGGTACGGATTTAATGAATGTTTGGGAATACTTTTGGGTCAAGTATTGTGAGTGTGCGATTACTTAAATGTTATTATTAGTATGAATTGGTACATTCGGGTATATTTAAAAGTCCTTAAATATTGATTAAGGGTGAGAAATATTTAAGAGAGTGAATACTTAAATATTATTATGTGATTGGAAATTTATGATAATAAATTGACTTTAATTACATTTCCTGGATGGAAGAAGGGAAATGGGATAAAAGATTTGGCTTCAATTGCATTTCCTGGATATAAGAAAGGAAATGGAAGTTTTTGAGATAAAAATGAAAAGTATTGATAAATACTTTGTATATGAATCCTCAGTCCGGGAGATAGATCCAGATGTGTATTATAAAGATGAAATTGATTTGGTAAACCTCAGTCCTGAAGATATTATCCAGATGTATACTGTAACATATATATAAGAATGAATATGATATGTCTATCAATATATAAGTATGTGTTTATATATTGGTTTTGTACTACGGGCCTAATGAATCTCTACCATTAACCCTGCCAAGTAGTAGTGTATCGGGGGGGTTCCTTGTTTGGATTTCGCTTTGCGAGACACCCCACGCACGAACTTAAAGCAGTGTTGAGAATGGATAGAAGTTTAGCCCTTAGTGCTCGAGTTGTAGGAGGTTTCTAGTAGACGGTGGTGATAGACTAGTTTAGCAGGATAGCTTTACTAGGATGTATAGAGGGATGCACTAGGCGTGGACTATTAGAGGAGAGGTGAGGGGTATCTCATGGGAGTGCGATACAAATTTAAATATGAGGTAAAATCTATTTTTGTAAAAATAAATCATTTATGCACTTGCAAAATATTTTCAAACTCGGGCTCTGACCCGTTTATCTACTTTTCCTTTCTTTCTATATGTATGTATATATATATATATATATATATATATATATATTATATAGGTGTCCGGACACAGGGACGCCTAGATGACATTTCCTTCGAGTCAGACGTCAGCTGCAGCAACTGTGGATGCACGCAGGTTCTCGGTAGACGCTTTCATTCTTGTACTCTAGTTAGGAGGTACTGTATAAATATTCGGGCCAATGGCCCAAATGCATTTAGTTATTTTTTTAGCACCATTCAATATGGTTGTCTACTTTGACCAAGTGTTCGGTTATTTTATTTTATTTCAGATTCATTTACGCATACTGTGTGGATGTTTTAATTTAAGTAGTTGTTTAAAAAGAGTATTTAAGTAAAATTTTGACACCGGCCTAATAGTTTATTAGTAATTAAATGGATTTTCGACAGTGATGCTAAGAATGATCCATATGAGACTCCTGTTTTAATTTGATATAGGAGTGATCGCCCGGTATTTTATTAGGCGGGGTGTCACAAATACACATTGAGAGAGCCCTAATGTTATTTTTGTTCATAATCATACCTTAATTTGTAATTAATATTAATCTAATGAAGAACCCTTGTTTTAAGTTAAAGCACTTATGTAAATTTCTAAACCCTTCAAATCATGCAATTTGATCTTGAAATCATTAGATTTGAAGTATATAAGTTGAAATAAATAAAATCCCAAATGTTTTTATGTTATTTTGATTAGATTCGTAGAGTGAATGAATTGTACTTGCCTAATTCATGAATCTGGGGTTAGCTTTATAAATTTTGAGATTTGATCTTCAAAACGAGTTCTTAATCATCTAAAACTTATAAGAATCAATTGTTAATACTCATATGATGTTTAATCAGGGAACAGAAGGGACAGTTTTGAGATAACGAGGAGTTTAGGGTTGGGGTTTTTACATATGCCACAAAATAAGAAATCCTGAAGGAGGAGACTTGGGCCACGTCGGATCGATTCGGACAAGGTTTTTGAAAAGATATAGTAAAATATTTTAATTGTTTAAAAACTCACAAAGTGTTTGTAAAGGTTTTTAAAAGTAGACCATATTCATTATGGAAAATAATTTGTGAAAATAAGATTGAATAAGAAAGTCTAACTTTTTTAATTCAATAATGAGTTCAAATAAACTTGAAGAATACAATGAGAAGATAAAATATTTTAGCTCTTGAAAGATAAGATATTTTCTCTCTTCAAAATTTTATTTTGACTTATTTTGGAGCGATGGAGTAACTCTTGGTTGTATACACAAATGTATACAGAAAATTGGGATATAACTCAAGTGCGGAAAATCCATAGGTCGAAAAGATCAATTTGGCTTCTAAACCACAATTTTTTATGGCAGAACTACCAAACCAATCTATTGAAATCATCTTTTAAAAATTAAAAACTCTAATAGGTTCGCAGCCCTAAAGAAAGTCTTCCCCTCGACAAAGGCTCAACTATAATAGATCATTCCATAAGCTAGATATTTTTTATGAGGTTTACAAAACATCACGATAAACGATGGAGATGATTAGCGAAATCAAATTTTTACTTCATTGCAGCGAACATCCAGCAAACCAAGTCAAGGTCAGAGCTAGGGTTTGGCAGTTTTGCAGAAAACTCACAAAGCTCATAATTTTCTTGTCCAACCTATAATAAAGAAAACTATAAATACAAAATATTCATTTTAAACAAAAGTTTTAGAGGAAAAATATATGGCGTGGTGTATTTGGCCAAATAAGTATACATATATGTAAGGACACATTTTCAATTGAGTCAATTTATATGTGCTGACTTAATTCTGGAAAAAAATATTTGAGTCAAAGGATAGAAATTATATTTGTGACCTTTCAATCCCATGGCATTTTTTCTGAAGACTTAGCGACCAAGACAAAGAGATCACTTCCTATGCGGTGTTTTGTGGCATGTTTCGTCATCAACATTCCAAGGATCGCTCAGGTATGAACGCATATTTTATGTGAGCCTTGAAAAATTTTTATTGGGTGTGAGAATTTTCTCTCAATTTTTTAAAATGACTTTATATTTTTTCAAGAAAAATAATCTCATTTTTTCCGAGTTGTTAGAACAACTTTCCTAGGTCGTTCGAACGAGATTTAAGGTCATTCGAGACATCTAACAAGGTATCTTTTGGCTTGTGTTGCTTCTCATTTGAAGTTTATTTCTTATCTCGTTCAAATGAGATGATTATGTCGTTCGAACGAGGGTGAATATCGTTCGAATGATCGGAACATTTTTTGAAAAATGATAGTTTATTCATGCAATTTTTCTCTTAAGCACCCGCTACTTTTTTCCAACCATTTATGTAGTGTGGGAGCTCAGTTATTTCAGTGAACTTTCCATCTTCCAAAAGAGAGGAACCTTTAAGAAAAATCAAAAGTTTTTTTGTTCTAAACTTATCTTTTAACTTTCAAAACAAAAACCAAGTATACACCGAAAAAGTTTCATGATCTAAGCTTCTACATAATATATGTTTGAGATCAAGCGTTGGCACCCTGTTCATTATTCTCTACATCATTGAAATTGTTTCTTGCAGAGGATTTTGTGTTATCTGTGTACATACGGTGGACTCCGTATGTTTGATGGTATAAGGGCCCCATCGGTGCACTCCAAGACGTAGGTGGACTCCTACATTGTCACCAGGCAGAGGTGGAAGGAACAAAGAGTGTCAAGGATTACGAGGGTGTTGAGTCATTGAGTAAGTCTTATATCATGTTTTTGTATTAAATCCTTACTTAGTGGACTTATGGTTGGGTTGTTTGAGGTTTTTTCTGTTGTAGGCTTTCCTCGTATATCGCAACATTGTAGTTGTGTATTTTTATCTTTCCAATTCTCACATAGATGCATGCTTTGGTTCGACAAGATAAAATCAGTTTAATCACGAGAAGGGTTTAATTAGAGTTAATCAATTTGGGTTGTGTAAGTTTAAGAAAAAGTTTAATTTGACAAAATTCAGGTTTAGTTTTTTTGTATAAATGTGAACTTGAATTGAAGTGTTGTTTAAGAAGAGAAAAATTAATTTGGAAGAAAGTTAAAAATTTTCATAATATTTTGTGAACCATCCTTTTAAAATTAAAAATTTGAATTTTCCAGGAACCTACATTGTTAACAAGTGCTATTAGAGTGGGAACACTAATTTATCATGTTAGGTCCTTTAGGTTTGAATATGGATAATTTATCATTTGGGGGGTTTCCTGTTTTTTATGGTTCTAACTACGCGTACTGGAAAGCGCATATGAGGTCCGCCCTTAAGTCATTAGATGAGAGGATTTGGCTATCGATCGTTAAGGGGTGGTTCCCACCAACGTGTTTAGTATGAGAAGTTTGAGTTCCTAAACCCGTAGAAGAATGGAGTGAAGATGAGCTTAAGCTAGAAAAATTTTAATTCTCGAGGTTTGAATGCTCTTTTTATTGCGGTCACACCAGAGGAGTTCCGTCGAATTATGACATGTGAAACATTTAAAGAGGCTTTGTACACACTCCAACTCACCCATGAAAGTACAAGTGTTGTTAAGGCTTCTAAAGTCTAAAACGTCACCATTCAATTTGAAACCATTAAAATGGATGGGAGTGAATCTCTCGATGAGTTCTATGCTAGATTGTCCAATGTCATTAACTCGTGTAATATCTTTCTCAATTAATTTAATTAAATTTCATATGAATTATGTTGAAGTGGGGTTAATAATTGTGGTGACAATTATGTTCAACACAAGTTAACAAGAAAAGACAATCACCAAAGTAAATAAAGAACGTAATGAATGCCAATCACACAACAAGGTATGTACATGGTTCAGTAAGAATGCCTACGTCCACGGTGGTGCTCTAAATAGTATTTCTCTATACTCCGGGGAGTGTTTTTCAAGAAAATACAATGCGTCTCTTTTTCCCCAGGCTTAGGGTTTGTTATATACATGCTTGTTCTCAGGGAGTAGGGATGTTAGACTCCCCCACGTTAGTCCATCACTTCCTAGAATATCTCTATATGAGATTTTAGGAAGAGACTAAGTCGTAACTAATTTTGGTAGGGATGCGGGGATCCCAAACTTTGGGCCTTTACTGGGCTACTCGTATGGGCCCGTGGTGGCTAAAATGGTACCCACAATTGCCTCTAAAGTTGTTGGCCCACAATTTGGGCTCAATAAATTTAAATTATTTGTCATAATGGATTCCTTGTAAATTGTGCAACTCTTCACAGGATTGAAAACTGATTTAGGTGGCAGCTTGCTTCGTGTCATGTGCGCTATGATTGGAAGCGTTTAAAAGTCCTTTGGAGCAGCAATTCGTTGTTGTCATTTCAAACTTCTTTAAATTTTCTCATCTTAGGTAAGCTCCTACTGTTGCGCCCTCATTCCCAGGTCATTATCTTTCAATCTCAATCTCCTATATCGTCTTTGCTTGTGACTTCGCGTCGTCCCAAGCCAAGTTTTTATTTCGTAAGTTCTTTTTGTTCTCTTTCTGTGCTTTTTTCTGTTGCAATCTCCTCGCATTTGTAGTTAGGGTTTTGTAAATGGAAAAAATAGGCAATAGGTCGGTAACTGAATTTAGGAAGTATTACAACATCCCAGATTGGGTAGACATTGAATGTGCCCCTATCCCTAAAAATATAAGGGAAATAAAGGGCTCTCACTGGATTCACGTTCTTTTACTGTCCCAAGGGGGTGTCATTTTTCCTCCAAGTAATTAGTTTTTGCATTTCTTTGGTTACTTCAATATTGTTCCCGCACAGTGTTCGCCAAACGTTTGGAAGATAGTTAATGGTGTCCATAGAATAAACCAGCTCTATGGCACCAATTTAGGGCTTACTGAAATATGCTTTTATTATTCTTTCTCGTGAACAAGTTCTAGTCTTCTTTACCTCAAGGCCAGGAATCCTGACAGGTTATTGGTAGTAAATCTACCTGATTCCCACAAGGATTACTGGTAAGAGGGTTTTCTTGCTAAAAATTGGCAATTTTGTCCCCATACTGAGAGGTCAAGGTCTGACAGGTTCATGGTCCCCTTTTATGGGGAGGAGTTCATAGGTAGGCTTAATTTTTGCTTTACTCTTCGATCTTCCTGTTAATGTATGATTTCTCTGATATTCTTCTCTTTTTCTTTTTAGCGAGGATAAAGAATTTAGAACCTGCTCTCAGTGGGGTTCGAGCTACCGAGATGATCAAAGCTTGGAACATTAGAGAACCTTTGGATGATGGTGAGCATCCTCGGTCAGCTAATTTTCTTCTGGAGTATAAGAATATTGGGTCTAGTTTCATCGCACGTACTGTAGACAGCATCCCCGAGCAAGATATCACTGA
Source organism: Sambucus nigra (assembly GCA_949130495.1). NCBI lineage: Eukaryota > Viridiplantae > Streptophyta > Magnoliopsida > Dipsacales > Adoxaceae > Sambucus > Sambucus nigra. The sequence continues at coordinate 221,032,722 of OX422221.1, read as the reverse complement.
AGAAGTTGCTGCAGATCCTATCCAATTGGACAAGGAAGAGAGAAGTTCTGGTGAAGGTGATAATAGAGGAGGTGCTGAAGGTGGTTACAGAGAGTCGAGCTCTAGTGGTGAAGGGTCTTCCAGCTCAGAAGAGTTTCAAAATCTCCAGAGTCTTCTAGTGAGTCGAGCAGTTCCAGCGAGGAAGATATGGCTCCTTATAGGAGGAATCTGATCAGGAATAATGATGATGAGGACGATATGCTTATTTCTATGCGATCGAAGAAGAAAAAGTCTAGCTGTGGAGAAGTTGCCACTGGTTCTCAGCCTGCTTCCATCGAGCAAGAGAAGAGGAGAAGGGAGGAGGAGCAGTTGAGAGAGAGGGAGAGAAAGAAGGAAGATGAGAGGAAGAAGGTTGATGAGAGAAAGAAGGTGGACGATAGGAAGAGAGATGAGAGGGAGAAGAAGGAGAGGGAAGAGCAGAGAATGAGAGTGGAAGTGAGGACGAAGGCTGGGAAAGCTTTGGTGCCTGTGTCCGCATTGCCCGAGGGGGCCTCAGTCGCCATCTCTCCCCAGTTGGCTCTTGTATTTCTCGAGAGAGCAATTTTGCCTACTGATCGACAGAAGGCAATGGGGACCGACCAGTTAGCTCTGCAAGCTAGTCAGAGGCTAGCCTTGGTAAGTCTATTTCCATTTTTTAATACTTGTAATATTATGTTCAATGCCTTCTTCTAATTCTCCCTCTTTACTTACAGTTCGTGACCGAATTCGCTGTTCTCCACCGTACTCGTGAAGAGCTGGTGAGTAAGAATGCGAACTTGGAGAAGCAGAACGTTGAGCTGAAGGGGAAAGTCATCGCGCTGGAGGCCGATTTGAAGACCGCCAGTGAGGCCCAAAAATCCTCTGATCTCGCCCTTGCTGAAGCCAACAGAGCTAAGGAATCGGCGATCAAGGAGCTAAATGAGTTGAGGTAGTCATACGATCTGGTCTACATGAGCATGCTAGCCATGGTCGAGGAAAATAAGGTGCTGTCAGAGAAGGTGAAGAAGGTGGAGTCTGAGGCTGCTACCATTAAGGAGAGTTTATACAACTCTAGGTGGGCTGTCGCATATGAGGACGTTGATGCTTAGATAGGCTACATCAGTCGGCTGAACTTCAAGAAGGGCTGGAACAAGGCTCTTCTGGCTACTGGGTTGGATGTTGATTCACCCTTGTTCGACGAGCATGATCTAGGCCTAAAGCCTGTTATGGATGAGGCTCTTAACCCAGCTATTGATAGTGGTGTTCCTACATCGCTCACCATTCCTACTGACACTCCCTCCGTTTAGGGAACACTAGCTGCTCCATCTGAGGGAGGTGCTCCCACTGCTATTGACAAGGGAAAGCAACCAGCGACCTATGAACAAACTGAGGTTGCCAGCTAGCCTTCTCTTAGGACTTTTTTTGTATTTTTTTCTTTATTTGCACTACTCTCCTTTAATTACCGATGTAATTGGACCTCTTTATTTGAATTAAATGAAAATACTTTCCCTTCTGCATACTGATCCTTCTATTCTTTAATGTTCGTATGGCTTGTAGTCGATTGATGTATATGAGTATATACCTACTACCTCTCAACTGGGGAGGATTCTTGGTCCTAATACGAGCAGTCAAGTTTGTCAAGCCTTCGTTAGGATTTGCAAATCTCCCAAGTTGAGGAATAAGAGCTTTAAGGACCAGTCTGAGCTTATCGCCAAACTGAAGGATAGGCTTCAAGAGATGGAAGAAGTTGATGCCTCTGTCCAAGAAGAAGTGAACACTTTGAGAGCTAAACTTCTGGATGCCTTCGAAATCAATCAAGTTGGATAGGTTCTTCAACAGGAGAATGAGACTCTGAGGAGAGAGGTTTCGCGACTCAGGGAGCATGCACCGAGCATTGCACCTCAAGTTTTGCGAGGTTCCTCTTCATCGACTGTTCCATGAGCTGGCACAGATGTCGGGGTCCAGCTAGGGAGATGGACGAGCTTCGAGAAGATGTTAGTCAAGCATACGTGATTGCTATTGGGCTTCAAAGAGATGTCACATGTCTGAGGCATCTATTCAACAAAGGACCTCGACGAATCTGGGCTGATGGTTATGAACAAGGTTAGACAGATGCTCCGACGATGTTGATAGAGTTTGAAGAGATATCCTTTATTAGGGGATGGTTGAGAGCCCTCAGGGAGCTGCAGGTCCCCAAGAACTCAGTGCTCTAGTATCAACATGAGATCTCTCCTTTGACTCTGAGGCCTAATCCTTTCAGGAGGGACGACTAGTGGGTCCCTATAGATGTTATCCCTAGGCAGCTATTAGAGCGAGATGCGAATGAAGTCAAGGAAGAATTGGCCCCTCATTCGGACGATGGCCGGAGATCGTAAGTAGATGATTACCTTACTCAGAGGCCTAATCCCTATTAAGATTTTCTTACTTCAATGTAACTCTTTGTAAATGTAACGAAGTAATAAAATATTTATGTTTTGGTCGTTTTGCCAACTAAACATGTGTTGTGTATTTTTTCTTCAATAATTTTTTGTTTGATTATCTTGGGCTCTTCGTAGCCGACTAGATTTGATGTAGGTAAAGTTGTTTTGTTGTGTGAGTATCCTCCCAGTCCAGTATGCTTATGAGATACCATTCTGTCCTACTTTACCTTTTAGGTCGTGTCATCACACTCCCTTAGGCCTAAGTATGGCAATGGCGAGGACACACCTAGTGTTGTATGTTCTATCCGATCAGGCTTTTTGAGCTAAACATTATTTGGCGACTAATTCAATTTGGCCGAGCTGCCTAAGGGTCCCCTGTAGGGCTTCATATATTACTAGGGGCAATGCTAAGAGGTTGTTCGTGTTTTATAATGAAAACCTGAGGAGGGTGATTCCCTGCTTTTTTATACTAAGTGATGTGCCTGTCGCTTAGAAAAGGTGTGCAAGTTATAAAGTTCATAATACAAAATTAACACTTCATAGGACGCCACTGCCAAATAATCTTTTATTTATCAAAAGCCATTAAAAAATAAGTTGCTAACTCCAATAATGCGATAAAAGATTAATGAAAAAACTAGAAATATAATTTTTTCAGGTTGGTTGCATTCCACGCTCGGGGTATCTCTCTACGCTCCAGCGTTTCCAAGTGATAGGCACCTTGTAGGACGTCCCTTGTCACCTTGAATGGTCCCTCCCAATTTAGAACCAACTTGCCATCAAATGGTTTTACTGCGCTACCAAGAACTTTCCTTAGGATGTAGTCCCTAACCTGGAATGTCCTTGGATTGACCTTTTTGTTATAGCATTTTGCGAACTGTTGTTGATAGCTCGCTAGTCTTACTAGGACTAGTTCTCTGCATTTGTCGACTAGGTCAAGTTCAGCAAGTAATGCTGCATCATTCTGGCCATGGTCGACCAAGGTGGATCTCATGGTTGGGAGTCCATCTTCTAGAGGGATGATTGCTTCCATTACATATGTTAGTGCGAATGGGGTTTCCCCCGTTGCTTATCATGGGGTAGTGCGGTAAGCCCACAGAATGTGTGGCAGATCGCTCACCCATGCACCTTTGGCTCGCCCAAGTCATTTCTTCAACCCATCGATCAATGTTTTGTTGGAATCTTTAGCTTGGCCATTGCTCTAGAGGTAGGCAACTGAGCTAAAATGGTTCCTGATCCCATGGTCGTTGTAAAAACGCTGTAAGGGGCCGCTCTTGAACTACGTTCCGTTATCAGTGATGATGGTTCTGGGGATCTCAAAGCGAGTAATTATGTTTTTCCATATGAATCTCATCATATCTGCATCCCTGATGTTTGCCAGTGGCTCTGCCTCAATCCATTTGGTAAAGTAGTCTGTGGAGACCAATTGATACTTACGATTACCAACAGCGGTAGGAAGAGGGCCCATGATATCCATTCCCTATTAGGCAAAAGGCCAAGGGCTGGCAAGTGATCTTAGGTCACTGGCAGGTTGGTGGACCATAGGAGCGTGTAGCTGACATTTCTCGCGCTTGCAAGCATATACTCCATAATCTCTCTGCATGTATGGCCACCAGTAGCCTTCCTTCATTACTCGAAAAGCTAGCGATCTCCCTCTAATATGGCTCCCACAGGTTCTTTTATGGAGCTCGCACAGTACTTGCTCGGCGTCCTTTGGGTGAACACATTGGAGGTAAGGGCCGGTGAATGATCTCTTATATAGCTTTCCCTCAGGAGATAAGTGAAAGCGGGCAGCTTTGACTCTTATTTTATGAGTGGCCTTCTTATCGTATGGTAGTGCACTATCCTTCAAATAGTCCCTCAGAGGGTCCATCCAACTGGGTGCTAATTCAATATGGAGAATACGGCCCATATCTGGCAGCTCTTCGCTCTGGGTGATGCTCGGCTGGGTGAGGAAGTCTATAGGGATTGTTCTCTTCAAGTCGGAGTCGATTGCTGAACTTAAGGCTGCTAGGGCGTCGGCATGATGTGACACCCTGACTAATTAAATACCGGGTAGCTACTCCTTTATTAAATTAATTCAAAATGCCAAGTTGGCTCAGTTAATAGCATCACTGTCGAAAACATTTTATTATTACTAACCACCTAGTATTTAAAAAGTAAGTTGCCAAATTTTAATTTAAGTCTGATTAACATGCAACAAGTGTAATGAAGAAATAAATAACACCATTCACCATACTGAAGTAAAACGAATAACCCTCACAATAGAGTAAATAAATTCTGGAGGAAAACTCCTCATTACAATCCCATAACAGAAATAAATAACCGAATACTGAAATAATACATGCTAAAGTCTGAAAACTGAAATGTAAAAGATGACTCTAAATAGAAAGGGGCAACATGCCCTACAACTGATAGATAGTGACTCTGGAATCCAAAAGATAGAAGCGTCTACAAGCAAATCCCTGTAGCTTCCACAACCAGCTACAGCTCGTCGCCTGAATGAGAATCCTATGCTTGGTGTCCCTGTGGCTGGGCACCTAAAATGGTTTTACAAGAAAAAGATTTGAAAAGCAAACGGGTCAGAGCCCGAATGTGGAGTTATATTTTAAAAACATGCAAGTGCTTTAAAAACATTTAAAACATTAAATGCAAAGTACATGTTAGGACGTACACTCACATGATATTCTCACATCTCGTCTAACTGTGCACTCCTAACGTAAGTACCCATCTACAACGATATAAACCACTAGCTAAGTGACATCATAACTAGCTAGACTGTAATAGTTCCTACCCTTATTACCCGGTTCTATTAACATATAACGCTCGTAATTAGATAGGGATTTAATGTAAACTCAGATGCTCAATATGCAATATATTTCTCTATCAGCTAACTCATTATGTTTCTCGAAACAATACCGTAATTATTTATACAACATTAACATGAATGTTCTTATTAATTAAGTGTATATTATTCACATCATAAATATACAATATAAGCACCCCGAGAACTAAGCTGCGGTGCACACATACTCTGCTATCCATCCCGGTACATCACGTACATAAGGATCACATATTCCGAATCTCTCAGGAATAGTTCAGATAACACAAATCACAAATAGTGGAGGCGAACACAGTCACATCACATGGGTCACGTACATACCTACGCTCCCACGATCAGCGGACTTATTAACATCCCAATAAGTCTTTCTCTGACCTATGTTCATCGAGGTACCAGTCTATATCCCCCCCCCCCCCCCGTAGGCACACAAGGATTAGAGGGTCCTAAGCGAACGTAACCTCCCGTGATAGCAAGTATGGTAGGTATGTCATACACACAATTCATATACCAATACTAAGTAAACACACGTCTTAGTAATACCGTATTTTAATCGTAGTACATATCGCATTCTCGTACTAACTTATACTTATCACAATTTATACTATTCCGGTTTGTAATCCTACGCGCCATAATTTACTCTCGTAGTAGACACTCACGTCTCAACCCAAACCGTCCATTGAATTAAATCTCTCGTATATAAATTTATTCCTCGTAATAACCCAAAAGTCCCAATTCTATCCTTACATCATCATCGGAATGTTATCTATGTCCTCGAACAAGCTTACGGGACTCCAAAAATCAAAACAGTCCAAAAAGGACCAAACTGTCAACTCGTTAGAAGTCTCGTTCGAACGAGACTGTTCGAACGAGATTCCTCTGCCAACTCGTTAGAAGTCTCGTTCGAACGAGGCTGTTCGAACGAGGTCCCAGTTCGTTCGAATGAACTGTACCTTCTAATGATATCTCGTTCGAACGAGATATCGAACGAAATCCATTCTCGTTAGCAGCGACTGGTCAACTCGTTAGAAGCTCGTTCGAACGAGTTCGTTCGAACGACCTGGGTAGGGGCTTCTAACGAGCTACCAGATTCGGCCCAGATTTTTCCCCAATTCGTTTTTCATCCATTTTAACACCTCAAATCTTCTAAACTAAGTCCCAACAATCGTTTAAGGGTCTATAATCAATACTAAACATATATAGTCACATCCTAACATGTTTTTAAGGGATCAATCCATCCTAACATCAATTAAATTTACAAATTTCTACCCTTTTTCCCAATATCTCAAGAACATGAACCCTAACTTTATATCATCATCAAATCCCAGAATTAAATTCGTTTTAATTTCTCCTAATCACAGTTATTATGAGAGAAATCATCTACCTATCATTCTACATGCAATTTTCTTCAAAATTTTCAAGTTCTAAACTCCAACTACATGGGTTTTCATTCAATCTTTCAAGAACAATCAATATTCTTCAATTTCTAACATGGAAAAGACATTCTCTGAATTTAAATGGAATAAAGTCACTTGCCTTGATTGTCTCTGAGTTTGGTGTAGGTTTGGTAGAACTTTTCTGCAGAATTTCTTCTCTCCAAGCTCCTTCTCCAATGGTGGCTAGGGTTTGATTTGGGGAACTTAGAAAACCTAAATGATAACCTACGTAGCCTTCTAGGTTAATATGGTTTGGTTATGGGCTTAGTGGGTCAAATCCACATCAGATTTAATTAACCAATTTTCGTCACTTTTAATTCCTAAAAATGTAAAATTACCAAAATACCCTTTAAGTTGCCGGTATGGCCTAAAAATACCCCGGGACCCAAACTATACCCCCGGCTAGTGTTTTCTGACTATCTCGACCCTTTCGGATGCGTTGGCGCACTCAAAACGACCATACGGATTATAGATTTTAAATTCACTTTTATTATCAAAATATTACACCGTGACGCGGCGGTCCCACGCGTCTCAACAAAATTTCTAAAATGCCGTATATAAATCTCACGACAAATTTCATAATACCAAATACATATATCAAAACACGTATGCACATAATCAAATACCAACTCTCATCTCGTTAGTATTATCTCACGACAAATTTCATAATACCAAATACATATATCAAAACATGTATGCACATAATCAAATACCAACTCGCATCTCGTTAGTATTTTAACCCGGATTAATTTCCAATTAGTACGCATTTAATTAATTAATCCCAAAAATAAATATAGCCAAAAGTACGGGGTATTACATACTCCCCCCCTAATAACTGAATTTCGTCCCGAAATTCGAAACTAGAAAGTACCTGCTAAAAACAGCTCTGGATAACGTTCGCGCATCTCATCCTCTCGCTCCCATGTGGACTCCTCGACATTGTGATGTCGCCACTGGACACGCACTAATGGGACTATCTTTGACCGCAGTTTCCTCTCGCTTCGGTCCAAAATAGCAATCGGCCCCTCCTCGTAGGAGCTATCCGGCTGGAGATCAATGTCCTCCACAGCAATGTGAGAATGAGCCAAATTATCCCTAAGGTATTTCCTCAGCGAGGAAATATGGAACACATCGTGAATCCGATGCAAATGCTCCAGTAACCCAAGTCTATACGCAACCGGTCCGATCCGCTCAATAATAGGAAACGGCCCCACATACCTTGGTGCCAACTTTCCCTTCTTCCCGAAACGCATAATCCCCTTCATAGGAGACACTCTGAGCAAAACCTGGTCCCCCACTTGGAACTCCCTGAAATATCTCTTCGCATCAGCATAACTCTTCTGCCTGTCTTGAGCTACCCGAATGCGACTCCGAATCAACTCAATCCTTGCCGAAGTATCCTGAATCACTTTCGGTCCAAGCAGTTTGTTGTTCCCCACCTCTAACCAACATGCTGGGGAACGACAAGGCCTACCGTACAATCCCTCAAACGGAGCCATGCCAATAGTGAACTGATAGGAGTTGTTGTAAGCAAACTCCACCAGTGGAAGGTATTGCTCCCATCCACCCCCAAAGTCAATAATGCACATGCGTAGCATGTCCTCCAACATTTGATTGGTGCGCTCTGTCTGCCCATCGGTTTGCGGATGATAAGCCGTACTCAATCGCAATTCCGTGCCCATGGCCTCCTGGAAACTTTCCCAAAACCGCGAAACAAATATCTTGTCTCTGTCAGACACGATATTTAAGGGTACACCGTGAAGTCTCACAATCTCTGAAATAAAGAGCTGGGCATACTGTCCCGTAGTGTAATCAGTCCTAACGGGTAAGAAGTGAGCGACCTTGGACAATCTGTCCACAATTACCCAAACGGAGTCGTGACCCCTCTGCGACGTAGGTAACCCCGTGATAAAGTCCATGGATATGCTCTCCCACATCCATACCGGGACCTCCAATGGCTGTAGCAATCCTGCTGGTCTCTGATGATCCACTTTTACAAGCTGACAAGTGGCGCATTTCGAAACAAACTCAGTGATATCTCTCTTCATACCGCTCCACCAATACTGTCGTCTCATGTCTTGGTACATTTTGTCCCCTCCGGGATGTACCGTGAGCCGTGCGACTCTGCCATCACCTCATGTCGTAATTCCTCCCCTTCCGGAACTACCAATCTCCCATTGAAGCGTAATCCCCCGTCTGAGCTAACGGTATAGGATTCGGCTCCCTCTGCTAGTAATCGAACTATCTGCTCCTGACAGAACGAGTCATTAGCCTGTGCCCGTACTACCTTCGTGACAATTTGCGGTGTAACGGTCATCACAGACATGAAAGATCGGGCCACTGCATCCTGGTGTCCCAATTCCTTCCACTTTGCTTTCCACACCTCTGCCACCTCATCTGCTGGCCTACGGCTCAACGCGTCTGCTACCACGTTAGCCTTACCCGGGTGGTACTGGATGTCGAACTGGTAGTCTTTCACAAACTCAAGCCACCTACGTTGCCGCATATTCAACTCTTTCTGCGTGAACAGGTACTGTAGGGACTTGTGGTCCGTGAACAGTTGGAACTTTTCCCCCAAAAGATAGTGCCTCCAAATCCGTAGGGCAAATACCACTGCTGCCAACTCCAAATCATGCGTGGGGTAATTCTTCTCATAAGGTTTAAGCTTACGGGAAGCATAAGCTATGGCCTGTCTCTCCTGCTGCAATACACCTCCAAGTCCTTGCAAAGACGCGTCGGTGTAAACCAAATACTCAACTCCCGGTCTCGGCAATGCTAATACAGGTGCTGAGGTCAATTTGTCCTTCAATTCATCGAATGCCAACTGACAGGCATCACTCCAGATGTATGGCACACCCTTACGAGTAAGATGTGTCAAAGGACCTGCTATCTCCGAGAAACCCCGAATAAACCTCCTGTAGTATCCTGCTAGACCCAAGAAACTACGAATCTCCGTTGGTGTCGCGGGCTGTTCCCACTCCCTCACCGCTGATACCTTCCCCGGATCAACAGATATCCCTTGGTCAGAAATAATGTGACCCAAGAACTGGACTTCCTTCAGCCAAAACCCGCACTTCTCATATTTTGCATACAACTCGTTCTGACGGAGTGTCTGCAAAACCTGCCTCAAATGCCCGGCGTGCTCCTCCTCCGTCTGAGAGTAGACCAGAATGTCATCAATGAAGAAAATGACAAACTGATCTAGGAAATCCCTGAACACTCTGTTCATCAAGTCCATAAACACTGCTGGAGCGTTGGTCAAGCCGAAAGGCATAACCCGAAACTCGTAAGAACCATATCTCGATAAGAACGCAGTCTTCGAGACATCCTCCTCCCTGATACGCAACTGATGGTATCCCGATCTCAAGTCAATCTTCGAGAAGAAAGAAGCTCCTCTCAACTGGTCGAATAAGTCATCGATTCGAGGCAACGGATACTTATTCCGTATCGTGACCTTATTCAACTCTCGGTAGTCCACACACAATCTCAATGAACCGTCCCTCTTCTTCACAAACAAAACTGGAGCGCCCCAAGGTGAGGTACTCCTGCGAATAAAGCCCTGACCTAACAGCTGCTCTATCTGATCCCGTAGCTCTCTCATCTCAGCTGGAGCCATACGGTACGGTGCGCGTGCTATAGGTCTCGTTCCCGGTAGCAAATCTATAACGAAGTCTATCTCTCGACTTGGTGGTAAGCCTGGTATCTCCTGAAACACATCTGAATACTCCCTGACTACCGGGATGGAATCTAAAGGAATCACAACCTCCTGAGAGGTATACTCCTCAATGTAATACAGATGAGCGGTCGATCCTCCCTCTGGGCGAGGCATCGCCACTACAAACATCTCTTGCCCCGGAATGGCAAAAACAATGCTCCCGCTGAAGCAATCAATCATGGCCCTATATGCTACGAGCCAATCCATACCGATGATCACATCGTGAACATGCATGTCTAACACTAACATGTCTGCAGGCAATACCAAACCACCAATCTCTACTCCCACTCCCCGACATATAAAGAAAATAAGTGACCCACTCCCCAATGGTGAGTCGACACACGTCACAGTGCTCTCTGCCGTAGCTAACAATCCTAAAGCTTTCGCGAAGTGTGTAGCTATAAAACAGTGTGTAGCACCCGTATCAAATAACACCCGACCCATAGTGCCATGGATAGGAAACGTACCCTCAATCGCGGGCGGTGCCTGTGGAACTGCATCCTGGTGGACGTTGTAGACACGTCCATACTGTAGCTGCCCCTGCTGAGCTGGGACTGCTGGAATGGGTGGCAGTGCTGCCATCTGTGGCGGTGCGGGAAGAGCGGCGGGAAACATAGGCCTCTGTGGCTCCTGGCGAGCACCCTGCTGCTGCTGCTGTGGGGCCCTGCCCCTATCAGGACAATCCTGTCGCTTATGGCCAGTCTTGCCACAAACGAAACACTTCCCTGGGAAGTTCCCTCCTCTCTGCCCCTGCTGTCCCCGGCCCTGGTGGCCGTTACCATTCCTCCCTTGGCCCTGCTGGCCCTGGTGAAACTGCTGCCCATTCTGTCCCTGTTGGCCCTGATGGCCGTTTGGACCCTGATGGCCCTGACGGAAACCTCCCTGTCCCTGTCTGTAGTTCCCTGACCGGAACCTCTTATTATCCCCCTGCTGGGAGCCCTGCTCATTCTGTCTCTGCCCCTGACCAGATTGTGCCCCGCTGGCACCATGTCCTCCAGTCCTGCCCTGATGGCTAGACTCTCCCGACCTTTTGCCCTCGGCCATATGAAAACGGTGGTCCTGGCAGTGTAACAATGCAGCGTTAACCACATCAGAATAAGTGGCCAACGATAGGTTTCCTAGCAGATGCTGACGGATCCTCCAATTCAACCCGTCGGTGAACTTCTCAATCTTCTTCTTCTCTGTTGGTATCTCGTCTGGAACGATGTTCAACAGATTAGTGAACTCGACCTCATACTCGGCCACTGTCTTGCCTTCCTGCCTCAGACTCATCAGCTTCCTCCTCATTTCCGTGTGAACAGCCGACGGAAAGTACTTGCGATCAAACCGCACCCAGAACTCCTGAATCGTGAGAGTATCCCTATCCTATGCGGTGGTAATAGACTCCCACCACTGTAGTGAAGATCCCACTAGCTTGAAAGTAGCTAGCACCTGTTTCTGAACATCAGTGCGCTCATGCATCCTCAAATGCCTCTGTATATCCTTCCTCCATTGGCTCGAGACTACCACATCTGAGCTTCCTGCAACTCTGGCGGATGCGCTTTCTGAAAAGCGTCACGTACACGCTCCCAAGCAGACGGGAATGCATTAGCCTGTACTGGCGCGACAACCGGCGCCTGAGGTGGTGCCTGCTGAACAACGGCAATTGCGGCATTTACCGCTTGGGCTACTATAGCTGCAACCTCAGCGGCGTTCATCATGCCCTGAACTGGAGCGGGCTGTGGTTCGGACGTTGCATCCCTGGGAACTCGTCGTGCACGTCGTGGAGGCATCTGAAATAAGAACAAAGTCTATAAGTTCACGGTTATAAACTTAATATAGCTGAAGAATGAAGCATACACAAAAAGAGTACAACAGTCCTAAAATATAGGGCTCTATATCAAAGAAACGTAGCGGAAACATAATAGCCGTACAGATCCTAAAGGACACTAGAACCTGATGCTCTGATACCACCTGTGACACCCCGACTAATTAAATACCGGGTAGCTACTCCTTTATTAAATTAATTCAAAATGCCAAGTTGGCTCAGTTAATAGCATCACTGTCGAAAACATTTTATTATTACTAACCACCTAGTATTTAAAAAGTAAGTTGCCAAATTTTAATTTAAGTCTGATTAACATGCAACAAGTGTAATGAAGAAATAAATAACACCATTCACCATACTGAAGTAAAACGAATAACCCTCACAATAGAGTAAATAAATTCTGGAGGAAAACTCCTCACTACAATCCCATAACAGAAATAAATAACCGAATACTGAAATAATACATGCTAAAGTCTGAAAACTGAAATGTAAAAGATGACTCTAAATAGAATGGGACAACATGCCCTACAACTGATAGATAGTGACTCTGGAATCCAAAAGATAGAAGCGTCTACAAGCAAATCCCTGTAGCTTCCACAACCAGCTACAGCTCGTCACCTGAATGAGAATCCTATGCTTGGTGTCCCTGTGGCTGGGCACCTAAAATGGTTTTACAAGAAAAAGATTTGAAAAGCAAACGGGTCAGAGCCCGAATGTGGAGTTATAGTTTAAAAACCTGCAAGTGCTTTAAAAACATTTAAAACATTAAATGCAAAGTACATGTTAGGACGTACACTCACATGATATTCTCACCTCTCGTCTAACTGTGCACTCCTAACGTAAGTACCCATCTACAACGATATAAACCACTAGCTAAGTGACATCATAACTAGCTAGACTGTAATAGTTCCTACCCTTATTACCCGGTTCTATTAACATATAACGCTCGTGATTAGATAGGGATTTAATGTAAACTCAGATGCTCAATATGCAATATATTTCTCTATCAGCTAACTCATTATGTTTCTCGAAACAATACCGTAATTATTTATACAACATTAACATGAATGTTCTTATTAATTAAGTGTATATTATTCACATCATAAATATACAATACAAGCACCCCGAGAACTAAGCTGCGGTGCACACATACTCTGCTATCCATCCCGGTACATCACGTACATAAGGATCACATATTCCGAATCTCTCAGGAATAGTTCAGATAACACAAATCACAAATAGTGGAGGCGAACACAGTCACATCACATGGGTCACGTACATACCTACGCTCCCACGATCAGCGGACTTATTAACATCCCAATAAGTCTTTCTCTGACCTATGTTCATCGAGGTACCAGTCTATATCCCCCCCCCCCCCCCCCGTAGGCACACAAGGATTAGAGGGTCCTAAGCGAACGTAACCTCCCGTGATAGCAAGTATGGTAGGTATGTCATACACACAATTCATATACCAATACTAAGTAAACACACGTCTTAGTAATACCGTATTTTAATCGTAGTACATATCGCATTCTCGTACTAACTTATACTTATCACAATTTATACTATTCCGGTTTGTAATCCTACGCGCCATAATTTACTCTCGTAGTAGACACTCACGTCTCAACCCAAACCGTCCATTGAATTAAATCTCTCGTATATAAATTTATTCCTCGTAATAACCCAAAAGTCCCAATTCTATCCTTACATCATCATCGGAATGTTATCTATGTCCTCGAACAAGCTTACGGGACTCCAAAAATCAAAACAGTCCAAAAAGGACCAAACTGTCAACTCGTTAGAAGTCTCGTTCGAACGAGACTGTTCGAACGAGATTCCTCTGCCAACTCGTTAGAAGTCTCGTTCGAACGAGGCTGTTCGAACGAGGTCCCAGTTCGTTCGAACGAACTGTACCTTCTAATGATATCTCGTTCGAACGAGATATCGAACGAAATCCATTCTCGTTAGCAGCGACTGGTCAACTCGTTAGAAGCTCGTTCGAACGAGTTCGTTCGAACGACCTGGGTAGGGGCTTCTAACGAGCTACCAGATTCGGCCCAGATTTTTCCCCAATTCGTTTTTCATCCATTTTAACACCTCAAATCTTCTAAACTAAGTCCCAACAATCGTTTAAGGGTCTATAATCAATACTAAACATATATAGTCACATCCTAACATGTTTTTAAGGGATCAATCCATCCTAACATCAATTAAATTTACAAATTTCTACCCTTTTTCCCAATATCTCAAGAACATGAACCCTAACTTTATATCATCATCAAATCCCAGAATTAAATTCATTTTAATTTCTCCTAATCACAGTTATTATGAGAGAAATCATCTACCTATCATTCTACATGCAATTTTCTTCAAAATTTTCAAGTTCTAAACTCCAACTACATGGGTTTTCATTCAATCTTTCAAGAACAATCAAAATTCTTCAATTTCTAACATGGAAAAGACATTCTCTGAATTTAAATGGAATAAAGTCACTTGCCTTGATTGTCTCTGAGTTTGGTGTAGGTTTGGTAGAACTTTTCTGCAGAATTTCTTCTCTCCAAGCTCCTTCTCCAATGGTGGCTAGGGTTTGATTTGGGGAACTTAGAAAACCTAAATGATAACCTACGTAGCCTTCTAGGTTAATATGGTTGGTTATGGGCTTAGTGGGTCAAATCCACATCAGATTTAATTAACCAATTTTCGTCACTTTTAATTCCTCAAAATGTAAAATTACCAAAATACCCTTTAAGTTGCCGGTATGGCCTAAAAATACCCCGGGACCCAAACTATACCCCCGGCTAGTGTTTTCTGACTATCTCGACCCTTCCCGACACGTTGGCGCACTCAAAACGACCATACGGATTATAGATTTTAAATTTACTTTTATTATCAAAATATTACACCGTGACGCGGCGGTCCCACGCGTCTCAACAAAATTTCTAAAATGCCGTATATAAATCTCACGACGAATTTCATAATACCAAATACATATATCAAAACATGTATGCACATAATCAAATACCAACTCGCATCTCGTTAGTATTATCTCACGACAAATTTCATAATACCAAATACATATATCAAAACATGTATGCACATAATCAAATACCAACTCGCATCTCGTTAGTATTTTAACCCGGATTAATTTCCAATTAGTACTCATTTAATTAATTAATCCCAAAAATAAATATAGCCAAAAGTACGGGGTATTACACATGACTGTTTTGTCCTCTGGGAAACTATTGGACACTGACTTCCTCAAAGTTGGACATTAACTTTTTTGCTAAAGCGAGGTAGGCTGCCATTCTTTCATCCCTCGCATTGAAGTCCCCACTTATCTGATTGGAGACCAATTATGAGTCGCCGAACACCTGTAGAAATTTTTCACCCAATGCCTATGCCTTCTACAGGCCTGCTATCAAAGCCTCGTATTCTTTCTCGTTGTTGGAGGCTTCAAATCCAAGTCTGATGCCCTGCTCGAGAATTGTGTCGTATGGATTAACGAGCACAATGCCTACTCCTGACCCCTTTGAGTTGGAGGCTCCATCAACAAATAGTCACCAAATTCCTCCTGTTGAGTGATTTTCCCTCTGATCCATGGGTTGGAGTTGGTCGCGAGGTTGCTCGCCTGTGAATTCCGCGATGAAGTCGGCGATCACCTGCCCCTTGATTGCATTCCTTGGTTGAAATTGGATGTCAAATCGTTCGAGCTTAACTGACCACTTGGAGAGTCTGCCAGACAGAGCCTCTTTTCGTAGGACTGCTTTAAGGGGGTGTGATGTAAGGATGATGATAGTGTGAGCTTCAAAGTAGTGATTCAGTTTCCTCGAGGCTACCACCAGTGCAAAGGCAACCCTTTTTCCAGTGGTATGTACCATTTCTCGGCGTCTAATAAGGTCTTGCTCATGTAGTAGACTGGGTGCTGGATTCCTGAATTTTTGCATACTAGTGCAGAACTGACGGCATGGCTGGAGACGGCAAGGTATAAGTACAGGGAATCATCCTCTTGAGGTATTACGAGCAAGGGTGGTGTGCTGAGATATGATTTTAGCTCTTCCAATGCTCTCGAGCAATCTTGGTTCCACTCTACCATTTTGCATCTTTTAATAGCTGGAAAAAGGGCTAGCACTTCTCGGAGGACTTCAAGATGAACCTATTCAAATCATCAAGCATACCCGTGACCTTCTATACATCTCTTATTATGCGGAGAGGCTGTACCTTATTGATTGCATCGATTTGGTCCGGGTTGGCTTCAATGCCTCTCTCTCTAACCAAGTACCCAAGAAATTTTCCTGACTGGACACCAAAAGAACACTTGCTCGTATTGAGTTTCATTCGGTATTTCCTGAGGATTTCGAAGGTCCTTGATAGGTTTGAGAGATGGTCCTCTTTTTGCTTGCTCTTGATGAGCATGTCATCAATGTAGACTTCCATGGTATCTCCCATTTGGTCTTTGAACATCTTGGTGACCAGCCGCTGGTAAGTTGCTCCTGCATTCTTGAGCCCAAAGGGCATAACTTTATAGCAGTATAATTCTATGGTGGTAATGAACAAGGTTTTGTCTTGGTCTGGTGCATATAGAGGAATTTGGTGATACCCCGAATATGCATCTAGAAAACTCATTCTCTCATGAGCTGCTGTAGCGTCCACCAATAGGTCGATCTTTGGGAGGGGGAAGCTGTCCTTAGGGTATGCCCTGTTAAGGTCAGTGAAATCGATACAAACTCTCCATTTTCCATTATTCTTCGAAACAACTACTGGGTTGGACAGCCATTTAGGGAACTAAACTTCTCGTATAGATCCTGCATCCAGCAGCCTCTCTACAGCTCTGGCCTTTTCTGACGCAGTTCGCCGTGCCTTCTGCGCAATAGACCTGAAAGTGGGGTCGACGTGCAACTGATGACAAACCACACTGGTATTAATTCTAGGTAGCTCGTATGGTTCCCACACAAAAACATCTAGGTTTCTCCTTAATAGCACCGTCAATTCTTTCTTCTCTTGATCTGTGAGAGACATCTCAATCAAGAAACTCCTGTCCTTTTTGTTACCACCGGCTGTGACTTCTTCCAGGTTTTCAACGACCTGCTTAGAGGGGAGGAGCCTAGTCTCCTCCACTCCGGGTCTTCCATACTTTAGCTGTTATTTCGAAGGTATCAAACCTTCTTTCTCCTCGACCTTCTCTTTGGCCTTATCGACCTTCTTCTCTGGTTTAGGGCGGATGGCTGCTATGAAGCACCTTCTTACCATCGTTTGATCTCCGTGGATCTCCATCACTCCTCGCTCAGTCATGTACTTGAGTTTCTGATGGTAGGTCGACGGGACTTCCCTCATTGCATGTATCCACCCTCTGCCAAGGATAGCTTGGTATGGAGAGTCCATGTCGACTACTAGAAACTCGATCATCTTGGAGACACTTCCTGCCCTTACTAGCAACACGATCTTTCCCAATGGGATAGTTACTTTTCGAGTGAAGCCAACTAGAGGGATAGTGGCTTACTTCAGGTTGGTAATGCTTAACTCTAACTTTCTGAATAGGTCGAGATACATTACTTCGGATGAGCTTCCCTGGTCGACGAGCAACTTGTCGATGTCATAGTTGGCTATCCTGAGGGTAATGATCAAGGTGTCATGATGTGGGGTTCTTACCCCCACTAGATCTTCATCTGTGAACATGATGTGTTTGCTGTAATCGACGTCATCTAATCATTGATGCTTTCTTGACTGTGTCTTTGCTGGATCTATCTGAAAAGCTTGCATTACTGTTGTAAGATTTTTCACTTCCATCCGAGCTGAATTCCCTTGAATCTGCTTCATATCAGATGCCCCATGAATTATTACAAATTCATGGCCAACATCATCCTCGAGTACATTGTCAGGCCTTGTGTCTCCATTAGCAGCAACCTTCTCTGCCTTATTTTCCACAAACTCGTTCAGATGCCCGATCTGGGCCAGCTCTTCAAGGTGAGACTTAAGAGCCTTGTAGTGCTCAGTCTTATATCCTCCCTCTTTGTGAAAAGCGCATCGTAGTGTGTTGTTTCTTTTTGAGGGGTCTCCCCCCATCTTCCTGGGTCACTTAACAAATGTCTCATCTTTGATCTTCGCTAGGATCTTATAGATTGGTTATTTGAAGACAGTGCTTACTGCCTGAAATGCTTTTGAAACATCGTTCTTACCTCTATTCTTGTGGCCACCCTTGCCCCATTCTTGCCTCCTTTCTTCTGGTTTTTGACTTTATCATTGCTCTTGGCAGCTAGCTTAGCCCATCCATTCTCCCCTGCACTGAGGTGGGTCACATCCTCCACCTTGGTGTACTTCTCGATGCGAGCCATTAGGTCATCAATGGTTGTGGCCTCCTTCTTCATCAGGGATTGGTGCAGAAGGTAAGAGTTGGGTAGGCCAATCTTGAAAGAGGCCACTACTACCCGTTCTGAGCATTCCTTGACTTCGTTGAATAACTCCCAGTAACTCTTTGCGTAGTCCCAGAGGCTTTCCTGAGGTGTCTTCTTTATTATTAGCAAAGCATCCGTCCTCTTTGGGTGGGAGCTGCTGGTAATAAAGCGAGTCATGAAGAGGTCGTCCAGGGATTCAAAGCTCCTGATGGACCTATAAGGGAGCCTCTCGAACCACTTCTGGGCCACATCATGCAGGCTCGAGGGAAAATTTGACACATTAGTGCATCCATATGGTTCCAGAGAGTCATGGCCTGCCTGTACTGCCTAACGTGATCGATAGGGTCAGTCTTTCCATCATAGATCTTGAATCTTGGAATAGAAAATTTCTTGAGGGATTCTTCTTCTTCTATCTCCCTTGAGAAAGAGGATTTCATCTAGGTCTTTAGAGCTCACCGAGTAAGCTCTCTGGTTGATCTGGCACCCTGATGTGCAGGGTGCTGGTCCATCTCTCTTCGAACCAGATTTTGTAAATCCTCATTACCTCGAGCTGGGCTCCTGTAACGATGAATTGGTCGCTGTTGTTTGAGCAAGTCATCATCTGACTCACGCTCCTCAAATCTTTGGGATCTGTGTCTAGCGCCCCTTCCTCAACTGCGAGACTTGCTCGCCTGAGGGCTAGGAGTGCGGTATGGGCGTCGCCTAGTGTTGCGATGGAGTTCTTTCTCCATCCTCTCCAATCTCCTTTTGAGGCGAGCATTCTTAGCCTCTTGCTTACGAGCAGCCTCTCCTTGCTCTTGGATCCTTGCCTCATAGGCATCGATCAACCTGGAGATTTGTGTGGAATTAGCTGGTCCCTGACTTTCTTCTGAGGCTTGCCGTTCTGGGCGAGGCCTTTGATCTAAACGTCAAACTTCATATCTGATCCTGCGAGGGGCAGGCTTCTCTTGGATATCCCCTGCTTGAGGGGAGTTGCTACTATGACCGGACATTATAGATTCTTTGTTGGTGAGGTATTTCTTATAGGAAGATAAACGTTTCCCACAGACGGCTCAAATTGTGGTGACAATTATGTTCAACACAAGTTAACAAGAAAAGACAATCACCAAAGCAAATAAAGAACGTAATGAATGCCAATCACACAACACAGTATGTACGTGGTTCAGCAAGAATGCCTACGTCCACGGTGGTGCTCTCAGTAGTATTTCTCTATACTCCGGGGAGTATTTTTCAAGAAATACAATGCGTGTCTTTTGCCCCAGGCTTAGGATTTGTTATATACATGCTTGTTCTCAGGGAGTGGGGGTGTTGGACTCCCCCACGTTAGTCCATCACTTCCTAGAATATCTCCTTACGAGATTTTAGGAAGAGACTAAGTCGTAACTAATTTCGGTAGGGATGTGGGGCTCCCAGACTTTGGGCCTTTACTGGGCTACTCGTCTTGGCCCGTGGTGGCTAAAATGTTACCCACAATAATAATTATAAGAAGAAGTAAAAAGGGTCGTTCAAATGACAAGAGGATGTCGTTTGAACGACCAGGGGTGGTCGTTAGAAGGTCGCGAGATATACGGCTACAAATGAGGTTCTACTGGTTTACAGTAGTAGGTCGCGCAAAGGGTCGCGCGATCTACAATTTGAACGACATGGGGAAGTCATTCTAACGACATGGGATTATCGTTCGAACGATGTAAGTCGGATTAAATATCTAAAGATGCCCTTGTGCTCTATCATGATTTTGGGTGTTGGATCTTTGAGCTCTCGAGCTCAAATCAGCCCAGAAGGGGTAAAATGGGAATTTTGGACTTTATTGGAATTTTAAATGGGTGTTGAGGGATCATTTTGTAGGGAAAAATTGCAAGAATTGAGAGAGGGGGAAGTGGGTGGTCTTCCTTCCGTAGAGGGATTTTCCCACCACTCCTCCACCATTCCACCACCATCTAATGTAATATTCCACCATGTTCGAGCCTACAATACCCATTTCCACCATTGTTGAGGTAAAGCTACGAATTTTAGAGGTGTTGTTGGGAATTTTTGGAGCAGTTGAAGATAAAACTTTCATGGAGTTTGAAATGAGTTTTAAATGGGTTTTTCTTGGAAGTTTGAATGGAGAATATTTGGAGTGTTTTTAGAGGATGCATTTGGTGGGAGTTGCTCCTCCTACAATAATATTTTTATCATCATTAGAGTCATTAGAGGCGGGAAAACCTTACTCTTAGTATGAAGACTCTATTTTACATATTTGTAGTCTTGTAGTTAGATTACATGAGAAGGGTGCATTTGAAAAAATATTATTTTGCTGAAAATAAAAAGGAATAAATATTTCAAGGTTTTGAAATATTAAAAGTTGACATTTTATGAAAATAGTGTATTATCTAGAAAGATTGAGGTTAAACATTTTATGAAATAAAATGTCTGGAAATAATGATTTATTGAGGTAAACATTGGTGAAATAATGTTGCTTGGAAAAATGAAGATTTTATGGAAAATGGACATTTTGTGAGATTAAAGAAATTAAATGTCTTTTATAATGTATTTTTGCAAGTATGATAAATTTCTAGAATGAAACATGTGTTTAAAACATTAATAGGATTTTAAGGTTTAAAGTCCATCTTCTCATGCATATAAACTTATAGTATTTTGGCACTAAGTATATAAACAAGTTTAAAGAAGATTTTGTTGGGTTTAAACATGCAATAAGAAAAGTAAAAATTCTTGCCTTTAAAGGGTGTGAAACAGGGGTTAAAAATGTGATTAGTTTAAAGTGTAAGAGTATATGTAGAATGAAAAAAACATTATTTTTTTAAAAAAATTAGTCTTAAGTGTAAATGGATTTCTGGAATAAAGAAGGTAAAGAAATGTGTGGTTTGAGAAATTGTTGATAAAAGTATTTAATAAGTGTTAATGGGTAAACATGGAAAAGTTAGTGTGTATAACTTAGTAGTGTTGTAAAAGATTAACACTTATGAAGTTGAAAGGAATTAAAGAGGCAAAGGTGTTTTCAATTAAGAAGAATATTACTCCAATGTTAAAAGGGGTGTTAAAGTGTTAAAACACTTAAGGCGTTAGGATGGTTAACTCATAGTGTTTTATAAGAAATCAACACTTGTAGAAATGGAGTAAAAGGTGATCATGGAAACATATGGATAAAATGATAATTTTATTTAAAGTGGAACATTTTTATGAAATTAAATTGTTGAAAAAAGTGTTCCACGAAGTGGTCCTAAATGAATATGATTTTTGGAATAAAATCGAGGTGTTGGAACACGAGGCCCTCAATTTTAAAATTCTTACAATTAAACGAGATGGTCAACTAAATTCCTAATTCAAATTTCAATTTAAATTTAAAACATAAACAACCTTCAAATTTTCATCTCTTTCAAATTAAAATTAACTAAACTAAAAGTGGCATAAAATTAATCCAACATAAATATTACCTTAAACATATTTAATTTAACCCAAGTCCTAAAATTTGCCAAACAAGATTAATTTATTTTTCTATTTAGGCCAAACCAAATTTTATCAAATTAAAATTAATGACTCGAATTAAATTAAATTAAAATTCACACAAACTAATTTTTGCACCAAATTACACAAGTATGATATATAAACCAATTTTATCTTCAATTAACCTAAGCATGCATTCTACGTGATTTTTGCAAGACAAAATTAAATCACAACCACTGCACCCCGATGTACGAGGAAATCCCAAATGAAAAAAACCTCGAACAGCCCTAGCCTTAAGTCCAGTAAGTACGGTTTTATGATTACAAGATAGATGACTTACTACACACAACTTGACTCCGTCCAAGCCTTGACGCATCTTCTTGTAACTACCTCTGCCTAGTTGATAACCATGAACTCCTCCACGGTCTCGAAATCCACCGATGAGGCTTTTGGTCTCCGTCACCCTCATGTGAAGCCTTTCTTCGAATGAGTACACCGCAACAAAAAATTACTCTCCTTTATGGGTAGAGAATAAAACCCAAACTTCTCCTTTTTATGGTAGAGATGAACCAATGGTTCCAAACACTCCAAGCAAATTTATATATATAAAAGATACTTGGATAAACAAACTATGGGTGTAAAATGGTGTTTTGGTAGATTTTAATCCATAAAAATTAAACACTCAAAACTTGAACTTTTGGTAGGGAAATATTTCTCTCTTAAGCTCATAGAAAAACTCAAAAGTTCTTTTTGAAATTCTCCCCACGAAATGGTTAAACACAAGTGGAAAAAGTGGGTTAGAGGGTGGTTACCAAAAACTGCCAGAAATCTAGCTTTCCCGCCAAAGTCGTTCGAACGAATTTCCCAGGTTGTTCGAACGACATCGTTCTAACGAGATTTCAAAGGAAAAATAGGCTAAAATCTCGTTGGAAAAACTCGTTCGAACAAGTTCGTTAGAACGAAATATCGAACGAAAAAATAAGGAACAATTGGCAATCTCGTTGGTAACCTCGTTCGAACGATATTTCGAATGAAAAAACAGAAAATTCAATTTTCAATTCTAAGTCCAAAAACTTTTATCCAAAGTTCTAAAATAATTTCTGAAAATTAAAAGTCATTTCAAATTCAAATTACGTCCATAAGAAATATTCTAAGTCTCCTATATATATTAAATGCATTCATACCTTTTGGAGACAATGGAATCCAATAGTTGTTGATGTAGAAAAGAGACACTAAACTCGGAAAAGGAGTGAACTTGAAATCTTGGCAGCTACATCTTCAACTCAAACATGTCATAGGCTTGAATGGAAACAGCTTCTATCCTATGACTCAAATTGTTTTGTCCAAAATTGAGCCAATACTACATAAGACTCAATTGGAAATTTGTGTCCTTACAAATCTCCCCCTTTGGATATTCCATGACAAAAACAAACCAAAAATCCTAAAGGTCTTCCAAGCTCGTCTAGAGACACATCCCCTCCAAAAAAAATACAGACGCTGACTCGACCCAATGATAAATAGCTTTGCCGATATAAAGATGCCGCTAGAATAAATTCTTGCACACTTAAGCAAACTATTAAACGCATAGGGAATATCAAAATATTAAATACAATTAAACTAAATACTCCCCCTAAATTAATTATCCCCCTTTATCAAATAATGACCTACTTAAAGGTGACGTCTCCCCCTAAAATAGATCTCCTAAACGAAAGGATTAGATACCATCTCTCTCCCTTTTTGTTCAGGAATAGATAAAGGATAAAAATTAAAACATTACTTATTTCACCCTCTAATTAAATCAATTCCATTTTTTCCCCTCAAATCGAAACAAGGGATACAAAATATGGGAAAATAAGTAACGATATGATGGTGCATAAAGTGATAAGAGCATTAAAGCATGTGGACAACGAGAAAAAGTGACTAATACACAACAAGAGTAATTAGATAATAACTTGTGATGCAATAACAAAAAAAATGATACCAACTAAAATGTCTCCAACATATGCATGGGATATCAACCAAAATTCGCAACAAGATAGATACCAATTATGAATTTAAAAGCATAAATGGATTAGCTAACATGGCGAAGACTCAAAACAAAAAACATATCGTATGTATGAATACATAATATATACAAAATAAGCATAAGTACACATATATAGATATAAACACACAAATGACACAAAATAAAATAACATGAGTTTTCCACACTCTTATAGCATAAATGTGTCATATGGAAACGGACGTGAAGGAGTGTAAACAAGATACCAATGAATTAAAACCCAATCACTTAAACATGTTCACGGAGTTCTAATTTGATTACAAAACTTTATCAACTCAGATTTAGCCTTATGTGACAAGATAAATTGAACTTTATGAACAAATGAGCACAATGCATACAATGCTATAATATTGATGATTCTACAAACCAATAAAGTCATGACAAGATAACGCAACTACGATACAAAGTCATTGTGCAAAATCGTATATATACCATCCAAACTCCCTCAAAATATGCATATAATACTTTTGAATGAATATACCAAACTAAATAAAATAGGCCTTGGCAAATATATTTCTTTTAATACCCTATGTTTTTTATTATTTTTTTTAGGCCTTTGGACCACGTATTTATTTTAGGTCCATTCCAAACGGTGGCTTACTCGCAAAGCATAATATTTTTGTTCGAAGCCCTTTCCCGTGCACATTTATATATCATTTTTATCACATAAATCTCACGTGCAACGAAATTAACATTCACAAATCCTCCTAGGTCACAAGATATATAGATGACTAGATTGGTAGGAGAACGCCTCACAAAGCTCAAATATACATGTGAAATTAAAATTGCAAAACAGCTCGTGCATGTGTGTGAAAAGGCATATAAAAGCGAATTCATTAAGCAAGTCAAACTTAAACTACTCCATGTAACCATGACAAAGAACATCTTAAGGATTGTAAAATTTTAACCAAAAGTTCTATCCACATGGGAGAGAAACGATAGGATTCAACAAAAACATATGTCACAAAAGGTGTGTTAAAAAAAATACGCATAAAAAAAATCTTTTTGAGTTTTTAAAAATTTTAACCAAACATACAAAAATATTTACTCAAAAGATAAACAAAAATCATTTTGTATTTTTCATTAACCCTAAATTACTCATAAGGTAAAACACAAATGATAAATAAAATCTTTTTGTATTTTTCATTTAATGCAAACTAAAATGAAAAGGATATAATACAAAAGATATCCACAAATCATAATTCTAGCATGTGATTAATCATGGAGCATATACTAGAAAAATGACAAACAAGCATACAACTAGCATGAACATATAGCATGAAAAACCAAAACTAGAGTATGCAAACATAGCTAACACATTCAACCTTTAGATTTTGCAAGGGAGGAAGCATGTGAAAGCAAATGATAATCAAAAATCCTACTTTGTAAAGCAACCAAGTCGGATCGCCTAACCCAAACTAGTGAAGAGTGACAATCTCGGGTCTTGGGGATCTTAGCTACCTTGCTTACCTTACATTTGGATTTCCTAGAAATTCTTTTAAGATCAAAAAAAAAATTCTATGATGACCCTTTCGACCACAATGTGAACAAGTAAAGACACGTCGAAAAGTAATAGCTAAGGATTGACCTCTAGAATCTTTCCTAGGTGATTCTCTCAAAATAGTGGTTTTGGCTTTATTAGTGGAATCGTTATAAGAATCGAAGCCTAAACCACAAGTGTCATTTTTTACTTGGACGGTTCCTAATATTTTATCTAATTTAGCGGACCTACATTCCAAATCAAATTTGACCTCACTAGAGTCTCTTAATTTTTCTTCCAACTCTAAAATTCTAGACTCTAGTAAAAGATTCCTCTCTTCAAACATAAGAAACTCCTTTTTCATTGATTCCATCAAACCTCTAAGGCTATCTCTCTCTCCTTTTACATATTCAAGCTTCTCTCGAAGAGCTCTCTCACGTGTCCTAAGGTCTTCCACTAAGGCCCTCTCATCAACGACCTTGACACGATGTTTCAAACTAGCTTCTAACTTCAAATTTTCTCTTTTTCTTTTAATAGATTTTGCATATAATTCTCTAAATGCAAATTGAAGTTCACTCTCGTCAACCTCTTAATCACTTTCACTTTCTCTCTCTTCTCCACTCTCATAACCATCATCTTTTGGGGATTCACAAACAAAGGCCTCGGAAGAGTCATGTACATATCTATCTTCATGGGAATATTCATTATCGGTGTTCACATGACTTGCCATGAACGCGGTAAAGTTGCGCACAATGGGGGAATCGGGTCCTTCTTCCTTTTCACTTTCATCACTAAGGGTGGAATTATAGGAAACTAGTTGTTTGCCTTCACGCCTTAGTTTAGTGGGGCACTCTCTCGCCCTATGGCCATAACCCTCACAACCATAGCACCTATTTGACTCGTCCCTATTAAGATTTTCATTATAAGCTTTAGGGATCTTTTCAGCTTTGTCATGCTTAGATTTTTCAAATTTATTATAATCATTCTTAAACTTATCTTTATTAAATTTAAGAAATTTTTGAAATTTCCTAGCAAACATAGCCATGTCCTCCAAGTCACTATCTCTCTCATCAACCACAACTTGTTTTTCCTCCTTTAGGTCTTTCAAAGCAATGCCCTTATCTATTTTCTTTTCATTTTTGGAGGGAAACATATCTAGCTTATAGGTTTGCAAGTCACCTACTAACTCCTCAAGTTTGGTAGAGTGCAAGGTGGGTAAAGAATTTAAAACGGACACTTTAGGAATAAATCTATCGGGTAGGGACCTTAGAATTTTCTTTACTACTCGATCGTCGAGTATTTTCTCTCCCAAATTAAATGATGAATTAACTGTATCAGAAAGTCTAGCAAAAAATTCATCAAAGGTTTCATTCTCAAGTATTTTGATGGTTTCAAATTGAGTGGTGAGGTTTTGGAGTTTCGAAGCCTTAACGACATTAGTTACCTCGTGAGTGAGTTGTAATATATCCCAAGCTTCCTTAGAGGTTTCACAAGTCATGATACGATGAAATTCATCCGGTGTGACCGCACTAAACAGAGCATTCAAGCCTCGGGAATTAAAGTTGGCATATTTAAATTCATTCTCACTCCATCTATCTACAGGTTTGGGAACACACTCATTTTTAACTAAACATGTAGGTGGAGACCACCCATTAACGACAGACAACCAAACCCTCTCATCGATAGACTTTAGTGACGATTTCATACGCATTTTCCAATACGCGTAATTGGAACCATCAAAAATAGGAAATTTTGAAAACGGGCAAAAATCCATTTTTAAACAAAATACAATGAAGGACCTTAATGCAATAAATTAGCGCTCCGACTCTGATACCACTTGTTGGAACATGAGGCCCCCAATTTTAAAATTCTTACAATTAAACGAAATGATTCAATTAAATTCCTAATTCAAATTTCAATTCAAATTTAAAACATAAACAACCTTCAAAGTTTAATTTCTTTCAAATTAAAACTAATTAAACTAAAAGTGACATAAAATTAATTCAACATAAATATTTACTTCAGCATATTTAATTTAACCCAAATCCTAAAATTTTCCTAAGATTAAATCATTTTTCTATTTAGGCCAAACCAAATTTTATCAAATAAAAATTAATGACTCGAATTAAATTAACTTAAAATTCACCCAAACTAATTTTTGCACCAAATTACACAAGTGTGATATATAAACCAATTTTATCTTGAATTAACCTAAGCATGCGTTCTACGTGATTTTTCCAAGATAAAATTAAATCACAACCACTACACGCCGATGTACGAGGAAAAACCTCGGATGACCCTAGCCTTAAGTCCACTAAGTACGATTTTATGATTACAAGACAGATGACTTACTACACACAACTTGACTCCGTCCAATCCTTCATGTGTCTTCTTGTAACTGCCTCTGCCTAGTTGACAACCATGAACTCCTCTATGGTCTCGAAATCCACCGATGAGGCTTTTGGTCTCCGTCACCCTCACGCGAAGCATTTCTTCGAATGAGTACACCGCAGCAACAAATTACTCTCCTTTGTGGGTAGAGAATAAAACTCAAACTTCTCCTTTTTGTGGTAGAGATGAACCAATGGTGCCAAACACTCCAAGTAAATGTATATATATGAAAGATACTTGGATAAACATACTATGGGTGTAAAATGGTGTTTTGGGAGATGTTAATCCCTGAAAATTAAACACTCAAAACTTGAAATTTTGGTAGGGAAATATTTCCCTCTTAAGCTCATAGAAAACACTGAAAAGTTCTTTTTGAAATTCTGCTCACGAAATGGTTAAATACAAGTGGAAAAAGTGGGTTAGAGGGTGGTTACCAAAAACTGCCAGAAATTTAGCTTTCCCGCCAAAGTCGTTCGAACGACATCGTTCGAACGAGATTTCAAAGGAAAAATAGGATAAAATCTCGTTGGAAAAATCTCATTAGAACGAGTTTGTTAGAACGAAACATCGAACGAAAAAATAGGGAACAATTGGCAATCTCGTTGGTAACCTCGTTCGAGATCTCATTCGAAAGGCAATCTCGTTCGAACGATATTTCGAACGAAAAAACAAAAATCCAGATTTTCAATTCTAAGTCCAAAAACGTTTATCCAAAGTTCTAAAATAATTTCTGAAAATTAAAAATCATTTTAAATTAAAATTACACCCATAATAAATATTCCAAGTCTCTTATATATAATAAATACATTCATACCTTTTGGAGATAATGAAATCCAATATTTGTTGATGTAGAAACGAGGCACTAAACTCGGCAAAGGAGTGAACTTGAAATCTTGGCCGCTACATCTTCAACTCAAACATGTCATAGGCTTGAAGGGAAACAACTTCTATCCTATGACTCAAATTGTTTTTGTAAGGACACAATTCTCCGATTGAGTTTTAATGTAGTTTTGGCTCAATTACGGACAAAAACATTTATGTCATAGGATAGTTTTTAATTGTATCCATTCAAGCCTATGACGTGTTTGTTGAAGACGTAGCGGCCAAGTTCATAAAGCTTCATCAAATGTCGAGTTTGTAGTGCCTCGTTTCTACGTCAACAGCATTGGTTCCATTTCTCCTGAGGTATGAATGCATTTTAATATATATATATATATATATATATATATATATATATATATAGGAGCTTGGAACAATATTTATACGGGTGTAACTTTTGTTTAAAATGTTGTTTATTTTCAGAAAGTTAATTAAAACTTTAAAACAAAGTTTATGGGCTAAAAATAGAATTTTCAGCTTTCTGGCATTTCGTTCACTATTGTCGTTCGAACGAGGTTTGCCAATGAGTCCCCATATTGGCCACTGGAATATCGTCCGAATTGTCATTCGAATGAACATGCTGTTCGAACTAGAATTCCAACGAGAACGAGTTCAAACTTTTTCACACTGGAACTTCGTTAGAAGACTTGTTCGAACGAGACTTCGTTCGAACGAGATTTTGCGGGAACAGTTTTTGTGGCAGTTTTGAGCAGTTTTTTCCACTTTCCCACTTTTGTTCCCACTACTTTTTTGCCAGAATAATTATGTCCGGGAACTAACTTTTTCTAATTAACTTTTCATACTATTCCAACTCCTAGAGAGATTTTTTGAGTGTTCATCTTTCCAAAGAAAAGTTCATTGTTTAAGTGTTTATTTTTCAAAAGAAAAATGCATTAAACACTTGTGTTACACCTATTTGTTTAGTTTATCCAAGTTCCTCTATATATATAGTTTGCTTAGAGTTTTGGCACCGGTCTATCTCTACCATTGGAAGAGTGTTTGGGTTTTCTTCTACATCCCTCAAAGAAGAAGTGTGTTTTGCTGCGGCATTCTTACTTGGTGAAAGGCACTATATGTGGTTGACGGTGTACCTATGTCTCATTGGTGAAGTCCAAGATTCCGCTGGAGCTACGGGGCTGTCTACTAGGCGGAGGTGTTTACAAGAAGACGCGTCAAGGTTTGAAAGGGGTCGAGTCGAGGAAGTAAGTCATTTGTATTGTATTTGTAAAACCATAAAGTAAATTACTTTTTATAGTGTAAGATTTTAAAAATTGGGGCCCTCCGCATTTCCAACAGTTTTGTTCGGAATTGAACCAACACTATATAAGACTCGATTGGAAATTTGTGTCCTTACACGACGTTAAAGTGTAAAGGACATGAAATGGTAAAGTTTCAAAGTGTAACACAAGTTGGGTTGTAACCCCGAGTTTTGGCTTCGGTCGGGTAAAAAGGAAAGAAATGGAGTAATGTCGACATTTGTAAAATGTTAAAACACATTAAAAGGAACTCGGATGACACTAGGATAAGCAAGAAGTGCCCGGTGCCGTAGGTGAAAAGTCCAAAATCACTGTCCAGAGCTTCTGGTGCGCATAGTTAGTGGTGTAGAGCCCGTTAAAGTATGATGTATTTGGAAGATTCTGATAAAAGATAAAGGAATAAGGAACATGTCAAGAAATGGGTGGTGTGGTAAAATGTGTTAATACATCGTAACTTGAATAAATAAATAAACGCTCCAATAAAGGTTAAAACGGGCAAGTGAATGTATAACTCATAAATGTCCATAAAGTAAGCAAAAAGGTAAAGTGATTGGGTAAATGGATGATTAAGCAACCTAAGTGGTTAAACCCATAATTAACAGAAGAATGTGTTATAAAAAGGTTTACAAATGTTAAGTATTTTCTTACATGGGGTTCGCTGCTGTTGAAAGGATGAGTTTAACGAAAATACTAAAGTGTGTTGGATAAATTAAAAAGGGTGATTTCGATAAAGGAATGTGTTCAGATAAATCAAATGTAGCGGTTTCAAGTGTTGAATCGTGTTTTTTAAATAAAGAGAGATATGCTAAAATGAGTAAAGGAAGTCTTTGCAAGATTAAGATAAATTAATCTGGATAATAAGATTTGAAAGTAAAAACTATTCCATGAATTAATTATGATTATATATCTGTATATATGTATACTATTTAGTTGCATGTGCACGTAGGCATGACGTGTTGAGCCTCCTTTTTGTCGTTCAATTTTGGACTGCATTTGTATATTTCTCACTGACTATCGGCTCACACCCTCATTTTGTTACAGTAGTTTGGGACCTGTTTCATATTTTGAGAGCGTTATACAGGTAAGTATTTTCTTTATTTTACATTAATAGCTCTGTATACTTGGACTTTGGGGTGCTCCCCATGGGTCCCTCGTGTAGTTTATTTTGGAACTGGAATCGCATGATAAATAAGTAAAACGCTAATTAAAATAGAACTGGACTACCAACATTATATGGGTTATTTCATTGCACTTCACACTTAACATTTGGGCCGGACCGGGTTAACTACGGGTAACCCATAAATCCAGACGAGGGCGTTACAAATGGTATCAAAGCTCTAGGTTCAAGGTTCCTTTCGAGAATGACATGATGAGGTCATTATTGGAACTTTCTATGTCGGTGTGGTTTGGGCTAGTCATGCTAGTTTGATGATGGTTTAGTTCGTGTCCTCAATGGTAAATTTAAAGAGGTTATAACGACGAGTTAGTTCTAAGTAGCACACAATTACGTTGATAGGTATTAATCTCTTTCGTGCTTCTGATTAGAATTGTAGTAATTTACAAGTGTCCAAGCAAACCTATAGTGGTGACACCAAGGTTATTAGTGTGAGGTACTTGTGTTGAATTTTAATGACATAGAATCATCTAAGGTGTCGATAGTGTGAAA
The DNA here is from genome assembly GCA_949130495.1 of Sambucus nigra. NCBI lineage: Eukaryota > Viridiplantae > Streptophyta > Magnoliopsida > Dipsacales > Adoxaceae > Sambucus > Sambucus nigra. The sequence continues at coordinate 221,000,944 of OX422221.1, read as the reverse complement.
CGATGCCCATTAGGTAAGCAATACAAGTTGCATATAATTAATGGTAGAGGTTGGCGGTTAGGGTGTCCCGACGAGGCACTAATGATTGGTGATTAAAAGATATATATAATCCTTAGGTATGGTGCTTATGGGTAGTTAACATCGGTAGCGTAACTAGATGAACTTGATTCTTGGGTGAAATCGCAGTTGGTGGTAATTTGGTGACATGGAGTTATGTAGGCTAATAATGGCTATACCATTATCCTTTGTGTGAGAAGTAGGGTAAAACGATTTTGGTAATGAGATTAGCTTTGTTAGTAGCACCAGTGGGTAGTTTTTGTTGCGACGTAACTGCAAAGGTTGTATGTTTCACATTTGGAAGCTAGATAACTGAATGGCATTCATAAGTACTGAGTCGGTGGTGAGAACTTGTTAGTTCCTTTGGCTGAGGACTTGGGTTTAATATATTTTGGTTATAATGTAGTATTGAGGAATAGGGTCCCGTGTGGCATCTAAGGTATAGGCCTTGGTATTTATAAGCAATACTCGACGTCCCATAACCTACAAAGATCGATATAGTCGTACTAACAGTTAGATTAGTACATGATATGATATTTTCATAGTGAGGCTATTTAGTTGCCATAGTTGAACATTCATTGAGGATTGGGTGAGGTAGACCTTAAGGTTCAGAGGTTGTAAGAAACATATTGTATCCTGTCAAAACCCTTAGCAACAATAGTTGTGGTTTATACGTGGCTTATAGTCATAGCAGTTTGGAAGAAGTATAAGATTAGTATATAAGTGTTGAGACTCATTTTTCCGTCGAGGTAATGGCTAGGTGCGAGGTAATCCTAGTGTGAGAGTATATGGCAGGGTAGCCTTAGCAACGTGATATGCCCATAGGACAAATTACGTGTGGTGTCATTGAGGATAAATATTGAACATTGTGACGACTTGAGGCATTTGATGATTAAGGTGCACTATAGATAGAAGCTCATAGACTGGTGTCTTTGCGAACACCAAGTAATATCAATGTGGGTATCGAAAGGTTTGTAGAGTGAACCTATAATGATAAAGGTATGGACAATGAAATCTTATCGGGTTTGGGACTTTTACATTAAATGTGTTTGGTGTTCTTAGAAGACCAATCAAGTTAGGTAAGAGAAGGCAGTAGCATCCTAGTAACGATAGTGTTGAGGGTGAGGTGATGATCCCATATTGTTGGTCATACAAAATACGTACCGAGTATAACCTCCTATATCGGCACAGATGGTAGCATAATCCCTAAGGTAGGATGATAGTTTGTGTCATTATATGAGTGGTGCTCGGATGTCACGGGACAACTAGTATGGGTGTGATGATACCTGATTTCGATATGTATTAAAAGATGTATTCGAGACTTAGAGTGATGACACCATGTGGAGACTTGAAAATGGAAATTAAGGTGTGGTAGCATCGAAGCATCGAAACATGATTATTATGTCAATGTGTCGACCATATATCCTAAGGTAGCCTTAGTAACATGAGGACTGGTTTTGGGCACGTCTTGTCAAGCTAGTGCGGGTTAGAAGATGTATACAAATGTGCTTTTAACTACTCATAGGGTGCCAATGGTGTAGTCAACACAAAAGTTCTGTGTGGGTAAAATCGGTCAGGTGAATTGGTGGCAACCCCGTGTGGTAAAAAAGGGCACGGTTAGGTGAGTGCCTCACTTGAACTAAGTAATGTCCATGGGAGTTTGGGAAATATATCACGATACGTTAAGGCAGGTAATAACCTAGGTGTAGTATGTTGGTGACGTCGTCACTAGTGATTGGACAAGGTCAATGACTAGAACATGATGTGTCGGTTAACCGAAATGGTTCATGTACATCGAGGATGTGAATGATAGGGCCTTGAAGTAAGGCATTGACTTCCTAAAGGACTATCGATTCATAATTTTCTTTCGTATTGCGAGAATGAATGGTTGTGATTTGATTCTCCACTACCAGTAGCCTAAGTCAGGGGGCGTGGCTAGAATTTGTACTCAATGAGAACTTTAGAAATGAGTGGAATGACTTCAAATGCACGGCGTAGGTTCCCTTCTGTAATTCAGAGTTGGACAATTACGGGCAAAATTCCTCGGGACGGTTGCTTGTCCCTCTTAATCAAGTGTGTTCCTTTCGATTTCGATAATCGAGAATCGGTATCCTCACCTATGTGGTGACTCTAATTGGTGCCATGTCATGGTACGGTGCGATTGGGCCCGGTAGAGCGCGGTGAACCGAGATTGGTCAATACAGCTTGGTAACTGGGTGCGCCTATCTGATGTATTCTTATGATTGCATAAATTTTTGCATACGGGTGGCTACATTTTCAATCGCATGGTTTGCTCATAGTAGCGATCTTTTTTAGGAATAGTGGACCTTTTACTGGCCGGCTCAGCAGTAAGTGGCTCGAGTTTCGAAGAGCAGGATGATGGTTTGAGGATACGGTATAGTGTTAAAAATCGAGAAAAACGTAGTACATGATGTTGCTTTGCCATGGTGAGTGGATTAGAGTGAAACTCCAGTGAGTACTTAAGGATGAGACACCTAGGGTAATACTATGTTCATCAGAGTGATGCAGTAGAAGTTGTAAATCGAGTGTGCGGTAATGACTTGATGAGGATATTCCCCCTTGGAGTAAGAGAATAACATAGGATGGTTATATGCAAGCTCATGCAAGTTGTGTAGTCAGGATAGCCTATACGCCCTAGATACTAGCATAGGTGGTCTAGAAATTATTTGGACTTGATCGTAAGGTGAGTGGAGACTCAGATTCAAGTGTGTAATCTCATGGTTAACGTTAGACCTGTCAAAATACACAAACTCGTTAACACGACACGACCCGACACAAAATTATAAGTTAATGGGTTTACCCTTATTAGGTTTGGGTCATTAACGGGTTGACACGGTAGACCCGTTAACACTAACGGTTCAGGTTTGGAAATTTACCTGTACCCGTTTTAACCCGTTTCTACCCGTTAACACCCGTTAACACTAACGGGTACTATAGGGTCACCCAACCCGTACCCAATAACAATAACCATTAAAACCCATTATTTCTAAATCTTTAAAGACTAACGGGTGCTATAGGGTCACCCAATCTATACCCAATAAAAATTACAATTAAAACCCATTATTTTTAAAGTATTGAAGACTAACGGGTATTATAGGGTCACCCAACCCGTTACCCATTTCGACCCAAAATGATTCGTTAATATTAACGGGTGTTAACGGTTTGGGTCGTGTACCCGTTAATATTAACGGGTCGTGTTTGGGTATTGTTATTAGACCCGTTAGGTTTAACGGGTCGTGTATGGGTTAGGGTGTTTTGACCCGTAACCCGTACACGACCCAAACCGACCCGTTGACAGGTCTAGTTAACGTGATAGGGAGCATCGAGCACGTCGATCATTTGGTGACCTTAGTGTTTTGGACTTCGATGGTTTGTCTTGGAGGATTTCTAGGACTTAGAACAGAAATTGGTGGATCCCATAAGCTTCAAGATTGATGGATCGAGAATTTCGGGGACGAAATTTCCTAAGGAGGGAAGTTTATAATATCTTACTCCAGTAATTTAATTAAATTTTATATGAACTATGCTAAGTGGGGTTCATTATAATTATAAAAGAAGTAAAAAGGGTCGTTCAAACGATAAGGGCATGTCGTTCGAATGACCAGGGGTGGTCGTTAGAAGATCCCGAGATACAGGGCTACAAACTAGGTGTTACGAGTTTACAATAGCATGTCACGCCCACGCAATCTACAGTTCGAACGATATGTGGAAGTCGTTCGAACGACATAGGGTTGTCGTTCGAATGACGTAAGTAGAATTTTTAATCTAAAGATTCCCTTATGCACTAACATGATTTTGGGCATTAGATCTTTGAGCTGTCGAGCTCAAATCAGCCCGGAAGGGGAAAAACGGGAATTTTGAACTTTAGAGGGTTTTTAAATGGGTGTTTATGGCTCATTTATTGAGGAAAATTACAAGAGAGATAGAGAGAGAGAGAGAGAGAGAGAGAGAGAGAGAGGGGGGGGAGAGGGGGTCTTCTTCCAGGGGAGGACTTTTCCCACCATTCCACCGCCATTTTATGTAATATTTCACCATGTTCAAGCCTACAATACCCATTTTCACCATTGTTGAGGCAAAGCTACAAATTTTAGAGGTGTTTTTAGGATTTTTTGGAGAAGATGAAGATGGAACTTTCATGGAGATTGATGTGAGTTTTGAAGCGATTTTGCTTGGAATCTTTATTGAAGCACATTTGGAGCATTTTTGGAGGATGCATTTGGTAACCCCTTGAGGCTACTTTTGGAGGTGGGGGTTATTCCTCCTACACCAACATTTCTACCATCATTGGAGTCTTTAGAGGTGAGAAAACCTTACTCTCAGTATGAAGACTCTATTTTTCATATTTATTGTCTTGTAGTTAGATTACATGAATAAGATGCATTTAATTAAATGATAAAATGATGTGTATTAAATAATTAATATTTTTATGGAATAAAAATATTGAAACATGTTATTTTGTTGAAAATAAAGAATGAATAAATATTTCAAGGTTTAGAAATATTAAAGTTGAAATTTTATGAAAATGGTGTATTTTCTAAAAAGATTGAGGTTAAACATTTTATGAAATAAAATGTTTGAAAATAATGATTTATTTTGGTAAACATTAGTGAAATAAATTTTCTTACAAAAATTAAGATTTTATGAAAAATGGACATTTTGTGAGATTTGAGAAATTAAATGTCTTTTATAATGTATTTTTTCAAGTATGATAAATTTCTAAAATGAAACATGTGTTTAAACCATTTAATAGGATTTTAAGGTTTAAAGTCCATCTTCTCATGCAAATAAACTTGTAGTATTTTGGCACTAAGTGTATAAATAAGTTTAAGGAATATTTTATTAAGTTTAAACATGAAATAAGAAAAGTAGAAATTTTTACCATTAAAGGGTGTAAAAAATGGGTAAAAAATATAATAGGAATAAAGTGTAAGACTACATGTAAAATGAAAGAAATTGTATTTTCTTATAAAAGTAGTCTTAAGTATAAATGGATTTCTTGAATAAAGAAGGTAAAGAAATGTGTGGTTTGAGAAATTATTGATAAAAATATTTAATAAGTGTAAATACGTAAACATAGAAAAGTTAGTGTATATAACTTAGTAGTGTTGTAAAAGATTAAGACTTATGAAGTTGAAAGGAATTAAAGAGGAAAAGGTGTTTCCAATTAACAAGAATATTACTCCAAGGTTAAAAGGGGTGATAAGGTGTTAAAATATTTAAGGAGTTAGTATGGATAACTTAATAGTATTTTGTAAGAAATTAACACTTGTAGAAATGAAGTAAAAGGTGATTTTGGAAACAAATGGGTAAAATGGTAATTTTACTTAAAGTGGAATATTTTTATTAAATAAAAAATTGGAAAAGGTGTTACACAAACTAGTCCTAAATGAATATGACTTTTGGAATAAAATCAAGGTTAAAGTGTGAAGGACATGAAATGGAAGTGTAACACGAATTGGGTTGTAACCATGGGTTTTGACTTCGGTCGGGTAAAAAGGAAAAAAATGGAGTAAAGTGAACATTTGTAAAATATTAAAACACATTAAAAGGAACTCGAATGACACTAGGATAAGCAAGAAAGGCCCGGAGCCCTAGGATTAAAAGCCCAAAATCACTGGCCAGAGCATATGGTACGCATAGTCGGCGGTGTGGAGCCAGTTAAAGTATGCTATATTTGAAAGATTCCGAAAAAAAGTAAAGAAATAAGGAACATGTCAAGAAATGAATTGTGTGGTAAAATGTGTTAATACAACCTAACTTGAATGATTAAATAAATGTTCCAGTAAAGGTTAAAATTGGCAAGTGAATGTATAATTGATAAATGTCCATAAAGTAAGCAAAAAGGTAAAGCGAGTGGGTAAATGGGTGATTAAGCAACCTAAGCGGTTAAACTCATAATTAACACAAGAATGTGTTATAAAAAGTCTTTCAAAGATTAAGTAAGTATTTTCTTACACGGAATTTGCGTGTGTTGAAAGGGTGAGTTTAACGAAAATACTAAAGTGTGTTCGATAAATTATGATTTCGGTATAGGAATGTGTTCGGATAAATCAAATGTAGCGGTTTCAAGTGTTGAACTGTGGGTGTTAAGTAAAGCAAGAAATGCTAAAATTGTGTAAAGAAAATCACTACATGATTAAGGTAAATTAATATGGATAATAAGGTTTTCAAAAGTAAAAATTGTTCCATGCATTAAGTATAAGTGTGTGTATATATATATAGTATGTAGTTGTATGTGCACGTAGGCATGACATGTTCAGTCTCCTTTCTGTCATTCGATTCTATACTGCATTTGTATATTTCGCACTGAGGATCGACTCACAACCTCACTTTGTTACGGAAAGTTAGAGCGATTTCATATTTTGAGAGCGTTGTATAGGTAAGTATTTTTTTTATTTTACATTAGTAGCTCTGTATGCTTGGACTTCAGGGTGCTCCACATAGGTCCCTCACGTAGTTTATTTTGAAACTGTAATTGCATGCTTAATAAGTGAAACGTTAATTAAAATAAAACTGGATTAGCAACATTATATAGGTTGTTTCATTGCAGTTCACACCTAACGCTTAGGCGGACCGGGTTAACTACGGGTAACCCATAGATCCGGGTCAGGGCGTTACAACTCGTTTTTTAACTTAGGAGAGAAGATACCCAATAATCGTGTCATAAAGAAAATTTTATGGTCATTACCCGATAGGTTTAATCCAAAAGTTATCATTTTGAATTCTTTAGGCACTTTAAACTCTACGAAACTTGAAGATATTTTTAGTGACGTATAGATCTATGAACTTGACATGTTTACCTACAAGGATATAAAGAAGAAGGATAATGGCATAGCTTTGAAAGTTAGAAAGAAGGAAACACCTGTTTCTGATGATGAGTCTGACATCGACTATGTTTGCTAAGATGTTTAGAAAATTTCTTAAGTTTAAGAAAGAGAGATTCAAAAATGACTATAAAAAATTTGAGAAGTCTAAGTATAATAAAGCTGAGAAACCCTTTAAAAATTGTGATGATGATATTAAGAGGGGGGAGTCGAATAGATGTTTTGGTTGTGAGGGTTATGTTCATAGCGCAGTCGAGTGTCCCACTAAACTAAGGAAGGAGGGTAAGAAACCAAATTCATATAATTCCACCCTGAGTGATAGTAAACCGAAAGAGTGACCCAATTCTCCCATTGAGCCCAACTTCACTGCATTCATGGCTAGTCATGTGAGCATTGATGATGAATCTTCTCATGAACATATTTCTTTGCATGACACTTCTGAGGCCATTGTTTGTGAATCCAATATGTTTGACGGTAGAGAGAGTGGAGAAGAGAGCGAAAATAAAGAAGATGATGAGGAAGTGAGTGAAGCCCAAGTTATTTTTCGTGAGTTGTATGCGGAATCTTTGAAATTGAAAAAGGCAAAGTTGAATTTGGAAGCTAGGATAAGAGAACATGTCGTAGGTAATGATGAAAGTGTTTTAATTGATGTTCTTAGGGCACGTAAAAGGACTCTTCAAAAGAAGTTAGAATATGTTGAAGGTGAGAGAGATATTCTTCGAGGTTTAATGGAGGTTATGAAGAAAGATCTTCTTGAGTTTGAAGAGACTAGGAGTTGACTTGAGTCTAGGATAGTGGAGCTTAAAGATAGATTGAGAGACTCGAGTCATGTGAAGTTTGATTTGGAATCTAGGTTCGAAAAATTGGATAAAATTTAGGCACCATCAAAACTAAAAATGATAAGTGTGGTATTGGCTTCAATACTCAAAATTCTTTCTCTAATAAAGCGAAAACCATGATATTGAGAGGATAAACTAGGAACACTAGAAAAAGTCAACCCTTGAGTAATATTTCACCGTTTTTCACTTGCACACATTGCGGTATGAAGGGTCACCTTAAGAGGTTTTGTTTTGATCTTAGAAACAATCCTAGGATGTCCAAGGGTAGAGTCACCAAGGTCACCAAAACCCAAGAACGTCACATTACACCTATGTGGGTTAGGAGGTCAGATTTGGAGGCTTTACATGATAAACTTTACTATTCTCATTTGCTTGCACATGATACTTCCCATGCTAGATCAAAAGGTTGATTGTGTTAGCTTTGTTTACATACGCTAGTTGTGCTTCATGATATATTCTTGCTAGTTGTATGTTTGTTAGTCATATTCTAGTATATGCTTCATCATATATGTTTTTTCTAGAATCATGACAAGTGTATCTTTTGTATTTTGTTCTTGCATTTATTGAGTCTTATTGAAAAATACAAAAATATTTTGTTCGTCCTTTGAATTGTCTTTGTGTCTAAAATTTGTTTGAAAATTTTGAAAAGTCAAAAATATTTCTTTGTGTATTTTGGTTTTACACATTTTATGTGGCACATCCTTGTGTTTGAATCCTATATCTCTTTTCATATCCATGTGGCTAGAACTTTTGATATTGAATTTCAATTCTTAAAGTGTTCTTTATCATGCTTGCATGGAGTAGTTTGACTTTGTTTTGCTTAATGGATTCTCTTTGTATATGCCTCCACACAAACATGCACGAGATCTTTTGAACGTTAACTTCAGATATTATATTAAGCTAAGTGAGATGTTCTCCCATCAATTTTGTCATATATATGTTTTGTGACTATGGGGGATTTATGCATGTAAGAACCGTTGCCCGTGAGATTTATTTGAATAATATAGAAAAGAAAATATGGTGCAAACGAAAGGGTTACGAAAGGAGCAAATCTCCTTTGCGTGAAAGCCACTGTTGGCAAAAGCCTAATGAAAAGATAAAAAGGCAATAAAAATAGAAAAATTGTCAAATGCCAACATAGTTTAGTTTGATCATTCGAAAGAAAGGGGTTCAAAAGAATATATATATATATATATATATATATATATATATATATATATATAATATGTTTATCTTTTGAGGGTGTTTAGTTGAAGATCAACGGGTTTGCAAAATGAATCCTAGTTATGCTTATCGTGTCATGGCTCTATTGATTGTAGAATCATCAAAATTCTAGGATTATGTACATTGTGCTTATTTGTTCTTTGAGTTCACGTTATCTTATCACATGAGGCTAAATCTAAGTTTGAAAAAGGTTTTCAATCAAATAGAACTCCTTGAACATATTTAAGCGATTAGGTCATATCTCTTTTATTGCTAGTTCACACCCATTCATTATGTTTACCGTATTTGGTTTAGACATATTTATGCCATATGAGTATGGAAACCCTATCGTGTTTAGTATATTATGTATATCTATATATGTGTGCTTATGCTTCATTGATATATATATATATATATATATGTATGGCATCATTTGTGTTGAGTCTATACTTTTCATCTAGTCCTTGTATGATATTCGTTCATATAGGTATTTATTTTGTCGTATTTTTTTCATTTATATTCCATGCTTATCTTAGTTCATTCTAGTTGATATCATTTTGCTATCGCATCATAGTTGACATCTATTGTGCTTTATGTGGATTAGTTGTTCTTGTCTTGTCATGTTGCTTTGTTGTTCATGTATCACTATACAACATTGCATGATATAGTTGTTTTTCCTTTATACTTAGCCCTTGTTTCATTTGGGGGGAGAATTTTTTTAAATTGGGGAGAAAATAATTATTTTATACAAATAGTCTTTTTCTATTTTTGGATAAAAAGGGGGAGAAATGGTATCTAATTCTTTTCATTTTGGGAGATCTAACTTAGGGGGAGACGTCCTTTCTTAGGTAGAAATTGTTATACAAAGGGAGATAATTTAATTATGAATTTTATTTTGTTATACTCCATATGAGTTTTGTGGTGTACTTAAGTGTGAATGTTTTCATCCACGCATCAAAATTTTTTAATATAAAGCTTCTCAGAATATGTGTCGGTTAAGCGCCTGTAATTTTTTTCTTTTGGTTTGGGATTGAGTCTTTTAAATGAGCTTGATGGCCCATAGGATTTTTATTTTTGGTTTTATTCCGGAATAGCCAAAGGGGGAGATTTGAAAGGACGAATTTTCAGTTGAGTCAATTTGTATGTGTTGGCTTAATTCTGAACAAAACTATTTGAGTCATAGGATAGAAGTTGTATTTGTGGCCTTTCAAACCTATGAGATTTTTATTGAAGACGTAGCGGCCAAATCAAAGAGATCACATCCTATGTCGTGTTTCATACCATGTTTTGTCATCAACATTCTAAGGATCTCTCAGGTATGAATGCATATTTTATGTGAGCCTTGGAAATTTTTTAGTCAGTGTTAAAATTTTTGCTAAAATATTTTAAAATGACTTTATATTTTTTCAAGATAAATAATCTGATTTTTTCCATGTCGTTCAAACGAGATTTGTGGTCGTTTGAACGAGTCATCTAACAAGGTCTCTTTTGGTTTGTGTTGCTTTCTCATTTGAAGTTTCGTTCTTATCTGATTTAAACGAGATGACTATGACGTTCGAACTAGAGTGAATAACGTTCGAACGATCGGTCATGTAGTTTTTCTCTTAACCTCCAACTACTTTTTTCCAGCCATTTATGTAGTGTGGGAGTTCAGTTTTTTCAGAGACTTTTCCATCTTCCAAAAGAGAGAAACCTTAAAGAAAAGTCAAGAGTATTTTTGTTCTAAACTTATGGTTTAACTTTCAAAATAAAAACCAAGTTTACACCTTAATAGTTTCATTATCCAAGCTTCTACATAATATATGTTTGAGATCAAGTGTTGGCAACCAGTTTGTCATTCTCTACATCATTAAGATTGTTTTTTACGGAGGATTCAGCGTTGTTGGTGTACATACGATGAACTTCGTATGTTTGACGATAGTCGTGTCCCATCGGTGGACTCCGAGACATAGGTGGACTCCTACGTTGTCACTAGATAGAGGTGGAAGGAACGAAGAGAGTCAAGGCTTGCGAGGGTGTCGAGTCGTTGAGTAAGTATTTTGTAGTATCCTTGTATTAAATTCATACTTAGTGGACTTGTGGTTGGCCGTTCGAGGTTTTTCCCGTTGAGTTTTCCTCCTACATCACGGCGCTGTGATTGTGTATTTTTATCTTGCAAATTCTCACCTAGATGCATGTGTAGGTTTAACAAGATAAAATCGATTTAATCACGAAAAAGGTTTAGTTGGAGCTTAATCAATTTGGGTTGTGTAAGTTTAAGAAAAAGTTTAATTTGACAAAATTCATATTTAATTTGGTTTGTATAAATGTGAACTTAATTTGAAGTGTTGTTTAAGAAGAGAAAATTTAATTTGGAAGAAAGTTAAAAATTTCGAAATATTTCGTGAACCATCCTTTTAAAATTAAAAATTTGAATTTTTCGAAAACCTACATTCTTAACAAATTCTTACACAAAATGTCTTTTGTAAAAAGAATACGATAATACAAATGACGTGGAGCCCATGATTATATATCTTCTCTTACACATTTCCCTTGTTTTTCTTTTCTGGACTTCTCTCTATCTCTAGAATTAAGACTACGTTAACCTATTAATGTGCTTACAATTTGCTACAGAATGACTAACAATACCATAAATGCAACAAACATGGTTTTATTTATGAGTTGGAGGTTGAATCATATTTTAAATCTCTAACTAATAAGGAAGCGAAATTGTGAAATAAATTGCAATACATAATTTGGCATATCTAGACTTTTTAGTTGAACCAGTATGCATATCCATATTCATTAGAGCACCATATACCTTTGTGATTCCATGCTTAATATGAGGAGCATACAATTCCATGAGCAAAAAAGGAAGCTAAACCTATAGACCATATTTGGAATATAAGCTTTTTCTGGCCTAAAATTCATCGTCCATCTAAAAAAACGAGATGATGATTTTTCATAAACTAAGGCCCTCCAGCAAGAGCCAAAAGATAATCATCTATGGATTCATATTTTGTAAGGAAAAAACTTCTAAGAGATCGATAATTTGAAGTTTGTTATCAAGTTTCCAAAGATTTTGAAGTCGAAATTGTAAATTCCTATAAGGTAAGCCCTACCCAGTAAGCTAAACGATCAAAGTCTTCCTCTAAGGTTGCTTAATACTACCAAGTTCCTCCTTAGATATTTCAACAACAGAGATATATCTCCTCTTCTACTTCATCCTCAACAATATCACTTTCCAGCCTAACAAATCAATCTGGAAAGAAAATATGGTTTGATAACTTTGATTTATCCTTTTACAAGAGTTTCTCTTTCCACCAAAAATCCATGTCTACATCTATTTTAGATGTAGACTAAAGAAAATTAGGCAAGTTTGGAGGCTTGAGCAGTTCAAAAGGTAAGAAATGGGATGAGAGAGGAAAGATTTTGAGTATATCCTAATCTAGTCATGCCTTAGTATTTTTTTTACTTCAATATATTACTAATTTTTTATATTAAATTTTGATATATTTTAATTAGATTATTAGATTTTAGTACACTTTTTATTGCTAAATATGAAAATGTGCCACTAAAAATGATCTTTTATGGCATTTAGCAAGTAAATATGCATTGAAGTATACTGAACCAAGTAAAATGTATTAAAGTCCAATATCAAAAAATAGTAATTGATGTGAATGAAGAATAGGGGTTATTTTTAGTATTTCTTTTAGTTTTAGTATTCATTGTATTTTCTCTTTTGTTTAGTATTTAGACGAAGGAAGGTTAATTTGCTCTTAGGGACATAAATGTAATTAGATTCTTAGCTTAGAGGTCAGGCAACCTCCTTCCTATAAACACCCTTTATGTAGGCTCATTTGAGTCATTCCTTGATTTTGAGATATTGTGATTTGAGAGAGTTTACAGAGAGATTATCTTTTCTTGCTTCCATTTGGCGTCATTTACATTAATTGGTATCAGAGCCTAGTCGCTCCACCCGGTTGTTGTTGTTATAAAATAAAAACTCGTAAACAACGTCAAGGTGGGTTCAAGAAAAGATGAACACCTCCGACGAAAACACTTTCAATCAAATCTTGGAGGCCCTCAACCTATGTAGCATGGACACGGACACGGGTGTCGTGTCCGACACGACACGGACACGCCGACACGGCAAATCTAAAAAAATCAGGACACGACACGGCGGGGACACGGTATTAAATAAATATTTTTTATAATTATTTTTATATATAAAAAATATGAAATATCACACTAATACTAATCTCATACTAAGAACAACATTAAACATATAAGCATTAAGAGTATTAAATCCATTCTACACATCAAACATCACAATGATACTAAATCCCATACTAATAATAACTATCAAAATGCATATGGCTTATGCAATTTATTAAATAGAGATTAAAAAAAAAGATTAAACAGTTGAAAATAAACAAGTGAGAAAAAGGAGAAAAAAAAACATATGTTTCCTAGCCCCTTTTTTTTAAAGTTATTATATATTTATGTCAGCCGTGTCCCTTACGTGTCCCAGCCGTGTCCAACTATTTTTAAATGCCTTTTAAGCCCGACACGCCACGTGGCATGTCGGACACGTGTCCAAGCCGTGTCCCTTGCGTGTCCGTGTCTTTTGAGTGTCCGACACTCGTACGCGGCCTTCGGAGAAGTGTCCGTGCTTCATAGCCCTCAACCGGTTGACGGTCCGGTTTGACGCACTCGACGCGCGCACTCCTCCACCAATAACCACCACTGCTCATCTTCCTCCACCATCACCCAAATTGCCACCTACCACCATTAACCCTAACCCTAGCCCCCAAAACCCCTCTACCTACGTTTCTGCAACCCATTTCACTCCCCTACCCCAAGAAAATCAAAACCCTAACCCAATTTCACTCACCACCACATCAAGAACCACCACAACCACCATCTCACCACCCTCTACATCCCTTTCCGCACACTAGCAAGGGCAGAAGCCTTGCCCATTTACAACCGACTCGCCGGACAACCCCGTCGATGGTCAAGAAACACCCGGACAAAACCCCCTGCCCTTCCCTCATGATCGAACCACCATACAGGTGTTTGATGGCGTCCCAACAACCACCGGCCCTGTCCTGATCCCTTCCGACCTCTTCCCTCAAGACGTCCAACCCCCGATCCGCTCTCAGAGCCACCACCTATCCGTCATCGACATTCAGGCGAGATCCGATGGTCACGAGACTGTAACACCCCGCTTAAAATAATAACGGGTGGACAGCCCTATACTATATTAAATCAGGAATTTCAGATGGTCCAGTCTCAACATCAACGGCCGGTACTATATAATATAGGAATAACTACCCGATATCATATAAGAGAGATGTTAAAATAAATTAAAACATGCAACATAACCCAACCTAACACTATGAATAAAGGAAAGAACTATGAGAAAAGAATCGCTAGAATAAAATGAAATAAATAACTACAACGGAATGTACAAAATTAGACCCGAATAAGCTGTCGGGTCACAGCCAATACAATAACTGAAATGGAATAAATATAAACATCTATAAATATCCCTGGGGTACAAACCCGATATACAATGAATCCTACCTAGATTTTTAAAAGTAGGAAGCGACTACCAGATACATCCCGCAACAGTCCGCACCTGTCACGGCTCCCAAGACTCTGGATAGAAGGTCATCCGGCATCCATGCGGTAGGATACCTGTAATAATATATATATATACAGGCAGGAGAGAAAAGTAAACGGGTCAGAGCCCCGATTATGAAAAATATTTAGCAAGTGTGTTAACCGTGCATAATAAATATCGGTGCACTTATTTCATAATTAAAGTGGAACCGCACTCTCGTGGAATCCCAACTCACCTCTCATCTAAAGGCGCGCACCTATTCGCGTCCTCAATTTTATTAGTTAAATTACCCCCATTTATTAGGACAACCTAACTTATCATAGGCCTAGCCTATACCCATGAGATCTACCTTTCTAGCATACCCCAAGAATCCACCCCCTTTTTTCTAAACACAATTAAATATTTATTTTCAATCATATGTGCCTTATTAGGCTAAGTGGATTCCAGTTTATACTTTAACCATTTATAATTTAATAGATTACCCAATATGCAACTGGGTTGAAACATCTAATTTAAATTTCTAATTAATAAGCATGAACAATCATTATTGACACAACTTCCCTCCAATTTCAACGCTGCGCTGCGTTTCGTGCGTGGGGTGTCTCGCAAAGTGAAATCCAAACAAGGAACCACCCCGTTACACTACTCCATGTCAACGTCGATCCTGGAGATCCATTATGCCACACATAAATATCGACATAACTTCTCTCTACTCTCAACAATGTACTACATTTCATGCGTGGGGAGTCTCGCAAAGCGAAATCCAAATAAGGAACCGCCCCGTTACACTACTCTTTGACAATGTCGATCATAGAGATCCATAATGCCGTGCATACCATAACTGGCAGAACTTTTCTCCAATTTCAACACTGCACTGCTTTCATGCGTGGGGTGTCTCGCAAAGCGAAATCCAAACAAGGAACCACCCCGTTACACTACTCCTTGACAATGTCGATCCTAGAGATCCATAATGCCATATATACAATATAATACTACTACTACAACTAACATCCAATCATGTCCTTGGGATGATGTAACCGAAATATTCCTTAAATGCGATACATCAACCCCCATCAATCTAGTACACCATAATCATCCAAGATGTACTCTACCAAAATTCTATATCCTTTCATCTATAGGATATATAAATATATATATATAGGTATTTTATGCTCACCATATATATACATATATCAATCATCCATACCCATGACCAAATGCATGTATCATATCTGATGTACAATGGACATGCACATAATCCACCCGGCTATATATATCGCCGATAAAACTGCATCAATGCTATCATCTTCCCAATGCCCGGCTCACGTAGCAACTGGGGACCACCTGGTGGGGATCAACGACACCCACCTCGTGATAACTTACACACACGACGTCCCGGGAAGCGGTCATAGCTCCACTGGCAATGAGACGAAACATACCCACCACATCTCATCCCAAAAATATATCTATCGTATAATAACACACCGGACGACTATGACCTGGGGAATATCCACACCCTGCTCTATATGCCAGGATGCTCACCCTCTGCGCGGAAACTTCACAATGATAGCATGAGCGGGGTATGCTTAACCACATAAGTATATATATCGCTCACATGCGCAATATACATACATCCATATGATCCCATCATATGATCAAATAGTAAACCATCATATACGGTTTAAACATCCATACCATGTATGTCCACAACATATATATACCCATATATTTATATGCATACTGATATATATATATATACACACATATTCACATATCCATATATCTATGTATATAAACTAGTTCTCATTCATATATATAAGGTATACAAACCCGGCTATAAGTATACATAAATCCTCAATATACAAGCCGTCACCACAAACTCATATCATTTACCTTGATATGTGAATACAATCCGTCACTTGAAACATATTCAATCATTTTTCCTATGATGAATAGTCTCCCAAAATCATATGTATATATCTATACATATATATTTAACATTAGGGTTATCACCCAAGAGTTTGTGTAGGAATCCATCACTACACATTTCATCCATAATTGAAGTACATATTTTCCTTTAGTACTATTTAACCATAGGCACATCAATGACTTAATAGTCTAAAACCTCAAATTATTCCAACCTCGTTTCAAGTATTGGAATCTCAATGGTCATATCCCCACAATTACGTGTAAACTATCCTAACTAGAATTTATGCTACCGCTTATTCTAGTCGATAGTACGATCCCAATCGTTCCCAATTTCACCTATGGTTCAAATAAATCTCAGGAACCCTTACTCCTATTTAGTTATCAATTATTCCTTAGTCTAAACATTTCTAAGGATATGAAACCCCTCACTCTTTAAGAGTATGCGACCACTCTCTTCCATTTGGCCCCAAATTATATCTTAACAATATCCTATCCTTATAAGGATTTGACATAAAGTTCGGCCTAGAAATTTCACAACATACATGGATATTTCTTATCCAATTATTCCAAGAAGTCCCCACTATCATATACTAAGTGAGAGACTCCCTATAAGTCACCAAAAGATATCTCTTGCTTCATAAGAGAAAGCCCCAAATCAATAAACCCAACCAAAAAGGGTTTGAATTCACTAAAAAGAAAATTTCTAAAAAAATGCTTTGTTTCCGAATCGATTCGGCCCATCCGAATCGATTCGGTCCAAGGGACCTGAGATTCTGCAATCCTCCGAATCGATTCGCTAGGGGCGAATCGATTTAGTCCTAAAGACCTGAGACTTCTGCAACCTGACGTATCGATTCGGTGGGGGCGAATCGATTCGGCCAGTTCAGAAAGCCACGAAAATGGCTATTTTTCTATAACCCAAAACTTCCCAAAATTTGATTTATACTACTTCCAACCCTTAATCTTCAATCCCAACATAATATCTAACATCAATACACATCCTAAATTTAACCTCATCAATTTATATCCCTTAAACCCAATCAAAATCTTCAATTTCAAGATTTGAACCAAAAATTTAGGTTTTGATGTTTATACCCAAAAATCCATTTCCATAACCCACAAATTATGAAATGAAATACACAAATAGCTATTTAGCAAGATTAAACACTTGCCTCAGATTTGTAGTGGTTGTATCGTCCTCGATGTCGCGTTTTGGCCGGAAATCTCCAAGCTTTTCTCCCTCTCTCCTTTTCTTTCTTCTTCTTTCTCTTTTCTTTCTTTTTCTCTCTTTTCTCAAAGGAGAAGGCTTCATCCGTAAGCCTTAAATCCTTTAAAACAATAAACCCAATTTTAAATGTTAATACACACTTTAAATGACTCGTTTACTCCAATTCGAGTCAACTGACTTAAAAACATTCCGGAGACGAAATAAAACTCAATGACAGTCATTTTGACTATCTCGACCCTTCCGGGATCAATGGTACCCTCAAAATTATCATCCGGAATACTTTAAAATGTCCTCTATTTTTGGACTTAAATTCCCAATTTTAGAATTTTCCAAATTTAATTAAATTTTATTTTCCCAAAAATTAAATTTCTCAGTCTCAAAAGTCTTGGGGTGTTACAGATACCATTCCGGCTCAAACCCATGCTGGATCTATATTACCTTCAAAAAGGCTAATCTCCCTCAACCCTTCAAGACGGACCTCCGACCAACTTTCCAACCTGGTTCCGACCACAACACAAGTTTATCCAGTGGTTGGTTTCACCCGGAACTCCCTAAAAGCAGCTGAACATAAGTTTTTCATACCGCCCTTGGGTCGCTGCTGCCTACCCCATCTTTCGGAAGGTATGGAACCCTCTCTTTCTTCTCCATGCATATTCAACCCCACCTTGAACACCAATTTCACAAAAAAAAACCAATTCTGCCAAAGAAACCCTAATAACAAACCCTAGCCTCTTCCGCAATTTTGAGAATTTTTGCATTCGACCTCAAATCTTTAAGTTCGAGGACGAACTGTTTTGAAGGCGAAGAGAATGATACTGTGACAACCCGTATATGATTATGATAAATTATATTTAAATCATAATTATCCTATGTGACATGAATAATGTGTTATTAATATATCTAATGTTAAGTGATTATGGTTAGTATAATTCTACTTTCATAAATCATGAATTGTCGAATTATTTACGAACACAAGATTTGGTTATTTCCGATAGAAATGTTCCTGTTTAAGACTAGTTTTGACCCTTGTAACATTACAATTGACTTGAGGTGAAAACTAAATAGTTGTATATATGTGAGTTAGGGTTGTAACACAACAAACGGTGCATCAAACGGATGTTCGAGTAAGAAGTTAGGTCGAAATTACGAGAAGGGGCGAATTTGTCAATTCCCTTAAGTGGTAAATTGTCTTTTATTTAAACCAAATGTTTTAATTTGATTGGATGGATTGGGAGGCAGCCTTGGCCGACTTAAAACTCTCCCTTAACCTTATTTCTTCAGCAAATAAGTCCCTAGGTTCAGTTTGAGGTGATATTAGCTTGAGGAAAGAGAGGTGGAAGTTAAGGAAGAAAGGGTTACAAGGAAAATCTAGGAAAACAATTCCAAGAAAATCCTTAAGGTGTTTCCAAGGTAATATTATGTGTTAATATTGTTTTAATCTTCTATTATACTTATTTCAAAGTATATAAATCGTGAATTATTGATCCAAATTCCATCCTCCTTTGTGATAATATGTATTGGTTCATATGTGAGATAAGTGGTGTTATAGGTCATATTGCTTTGTATTGAAACCCTTGGTATTCAAACTTGTATAACTCTTTGTGTGTTTACTGGAATTCCGAAATTCCAATTGGATATGAAAATAGACTCATATATTCATATCATATCCGAAAATCAGAATTTAACTCCTTATGGTTAGGTCTTAGTGATGGTTGTAAGTTGGTATATAGTTGTTGTTTGTATATTTCATTTCGGTATGCCCTAAGTTTGGTCAAGCTTTTGAGATAGAAAATGAAGTCCAAATATTATGAAACTTTAATTATGTACTATTCAGTATGTCTACTGAAAGTGTGTTGAAAATCATGGAAAGTTATGCTGTAGAAAAATTATGAAAATTATTGTAAGTCGAAGGAACAATAGAGGAGTTTGTAGGGCAGATTTCTTATGTTGTAAAGAAATGGCCATAACTTGCCCTAGGAAGCTTGAAAAATCACACCGTCACTTGTAACGGAAAGTATATTCAGATATGTTTTCAGATTTATAAGCTTTGACACCTGTATGTGTACTATTTATGAATATGGGATGGTTAATTATGGAGGACAATGATTTGAGGCCATATTGGATACCCCATGAAAGAATGTTTTTATCTTCTCCTTCCCAAGGGTATTTTGTGTACATGTTTTATGTGCGTATATATTCAGAAGTATACTTTTATGTTTGCTTGAGTTTAGTTATAAATTCCTTACGAGGTAGTTTCTAGGGTTGAATGTTCATGACCTTATCAACATATATGCCATCGTTTCGTCTTTACATATGTTTCATGGAATATGACTTGAGTAGAATCATATTGGGGTTGTGTACTCATTTAAAGTTACATAATTATATTAAGATAATACTTATGATTGAGTTTCAGTACTGATTTAGTTGGATTAACAGGTGTAAGGTCGAATCAACCAAGTTCAGCTCCACCAGAGGGAAACGTAAATACATAATTGACAACACAAGGTGAGTGTACTTACTGAGTTGATTTTGGATATGACATATATGTATAATATGTTGAGATGTTATGGCTTATTTAAAAGCCAAGAGATGTTGAAATGTTATGGCTTATTTAAAAGCCAAGAGATGTTGAGATGTTATGGCTTTATAAAAGTCAGGATATGTTGAGTTGCTATGCAATTCAGGAGATGTTAGGTTTTTAAAACCTATGGATATGATTATTGCCTACGGGCAGGAGATGTGGGGTTTATTAACTCCGGATATGTATATTGCCTAATTTGGCACAGAGATGTATATAATAATATGTTGAGATGTTAATATAGTGCTTTTACTATATAGAGATGTAGTACATTCACTGAGTTTTTAAACTCATGGTTTTATATGTTTACATTTTCAGGTTTTCCAGCTGCCACTGCCAGGTCTAGGAGGTTGAGTACATAGAAGTAGGGTCTTGTTAGTTTGCTTTATAAACTGCACTAGTTGTAATTAAGTTAAATGATATGTGAGTTCTGTTGAAATTGTCTCCTTAAAACGATTGGAAATTTTTTTTATATTCCGCATTTTAATCTTGAAGTTGTTTCAATATGTATGGCCTAAATAATAAATAAATTATAATTGTGGTTTGTAAACTATTTAGTTAATTATATCCTAATGGGGTTAGGGTGTGACAACTTGGTATCAGAGCTTTAGGTTTTTATATTCTGGGGTTAGAGAGTCTAGATATGGCAGTGGCAGAAATAGCGTTGTGTAGGTCATTTATATAAATTTTTGAGAAATACTAACCATTATGTTAGAAATAAATGTTGTATTCTTGTTTCTATAATTGTGGTTTATGACAGAGAGTAAGCTATGGAAGGAGCAAATGTTCATGAGAGGGTGGATGAGGAGTCTTCAAATACAGTAAACCAACAAAATCCAAATAATGTAGAGGGGGCTCCTGAACAACTTACAGATATGCAGAAGATGGCTCGTGCCATGACTTTAATGGCAGAACAACAAAACATGTTTATGATGCAAATAGCAGAACAACAAGCCAAGTACTTGGAGGAGCAGACTTTGGCAAGAAGATAAAGGGAAATACAACGAGAGGAGAAGAATACTCTGTACGAGAAATTTATCAAATTGAACCCTCCAGCATTCTCAGGTTCTGTAGATCCTTTAGAAGTTGAGGCTTGGGTTAGAGACACAGAAACTATCTTCGGGGTGATGAATGTACCTGGCGCGCAGAAGGTGATTTTGGCTACTTTCATGTTAAAGGGAGAAGCTAAATATTGGTGGGAGTCTTCCAAACATTTATTGCTTACTCCGGAGGGAGGTGAGGTAATTACTTGGGATTCCTTTATTAAAGTCTTATATGAAAAGTATTTTCCTCGCATGTATCGGAAGCAAAAGGAGAGAGAATTTTTATCATTGACTCAGGGGAATATGTCGGTCAGGGAGTATGAAACTAAATTCACATCTTTGTCTCGATTTTCATTACATTTCTTACGCAATGAGGAGGATAAATGCACCAGATTTCAGGATGGGTTGAATTTGGTTATCAAGTCTAGACTCACTGCACTTGAGATGGTAGATTATTCTTCCTTAGTTAACAAAGCTATGATGGTTGAAGGAGATGTTAACGATGCAATAAAGAATAGGGAACAAAGGGGAAAGAGGAGTAGATTTGATCCATCTCAGCAAAAGGAAGGCAATGTAGAATACTCGAAACAAGGGAGTCAAAGATTTCAACGCGGTAGAGGTTCTGGAAATTTTGTTCAGAATAGGACACCAAGCAGTTTTAGGGGTGCAGGATCGATGGGCCAACATAATAGACAGCAGGAGAATGACAATGGGCAGTCTAAGCCTGTTACATGCTATTTTTGCAAAGCTGAGGGCCATATCAGTCCAGATTGTCCCAAGTTAAAGGGGGTAGAGTGTTATCACTGTCATCAAATAGGTCATACCAAGAAGAACTGTCCTATGCTACTGGGAGGGATTCAATCAGCTACTACTAGTCGAGGCTCATCACCTGGAGGCATAGGGAGAGGAGGAGTTAGAGGACAGGCTAGTGGATCCAGGGCTCCGGGAAGGATATTTGCTATGACTTTACAGGATGCTCAGGCTACTCCAGAGGTGGTGACAGGTACATTTTCTGTCATGAACAAACATGCTTACGTGCTTATTGATCCCGGTTCTACTCATTCATTTGTAGCACTATCATTTACCATGCATTTGGGTAGACCATGTTCTTATCTAAATTGTGGTTTATATATTTCTACACCTATGGGGGGTGTGATGCTAGTGGAGCTTGTGTATAAAAATTGTGTATTGTATATGGGGGAGAGGGAGTGAAGCATTGATTTAATTCCCCTAGATATTCAAGATTTTGATATTATATTGGGTATGGATTGGCTATCTTCCTATCATGCATCAATTGACTGTTTTCGTAAGGAGGTTACATTTAATATGCCGGGGGAGGAAGAATTCAAATTTACTGGGGAAAGAAATGTGGTTCCGAACTGTCTTATTTCAGCCCTTCGGGCGAGGAAATTGTTAAATAAGGGTTGTCAAGGCTTTTTAGCATATATTGTGGATACAAATAGAGAATTGCAAAAATTAGAAGATATCCCAGTCGTTAAGGATTTTGCAGATGTGTTCCCAGATGAATTACCAGGATTGCCACCTAGCAGAGAGGTAGAGTTTACTATCGATTTAGTGCCTGGTACAGCTCCAGTTTCTATTTCTCCATATAGAATGGCACCTGTGGAACTAAAGGAGTTAAAGGTTCAACTGCAAGATTTACTAGATAGAGGTTTTATTCGACCCAGTGTATCACCATGGGGAGCTCCAGTATTATTTGTGAAGAAGAAAGATGGAACCATGCGACTCTGCATAGATTATCGACAGTTGAACAAGGTGACTATTCAAAATAAATATCCATTGCCTCGTATTGATGATTTGTTTGATCAATTACAGGGTGCTAAAGTGTTTTCAAAAATTGATTTGAGATCGGGTTATCATAAATTAAGGGTGAGAGATTGTGACATTTCTAAGACAGCTTTTCGTTCTCGCTATGGTCATTATGAATTTTTGGTAATGCCATTTGGGTTAACAAATGCTCCTGCGGTGTTTATGGATTTAATGAATCGAGTATTTCATCCTTTCATAGATTCGTTTGTGATTGTCTTTATCGATGATGTTTTGATATACTCGCCTAGCCAAGAGGAACATGAGAAGCATCTAAGAGTTGTATTGCAAGTTTTGCGAGATAGTCAATTATTTGCGAAGTTTAGCAAATGTGAGTTTTGGTTAAATCAGGTAGTATTTCTGGGGCATGTTGTTTCGGGAGATGGAATTTATGTTGACCCTAAGAAGGTAGAGGCAATTGTGCAATGGGAAAGACCGAGGAATGTAACGGAGATAAGGAGTTTCCTAGGATTGGCTGGATATTATAGAAGATTTATAAAGGGGTTTTCATCTATAGCCTTGCCGTTGACTAAATTGACCCGAAAGGAAGTGAAATTTGTGTGGAGTGATGAATGTCAGCACAGCTTTGAAAAGTTTAAAGATAGGCTAGTATCAGCTCCAGTTCTCACTGTTCCATCCAGTGGAGAAGGTTTTGTGATTTATACTGACGCTTCACATCAGGGTCTAGGTTGTGTTTTCATGCAACATGGAAAGGTAATTTCTTATGCATCTAGACAGTTGAAGACGCATGAACGTAATTATCCTACGCACGATTTAGAACTTGCAGCTATTGTTTTTGCCTTGAAATTATGGAGACATCATTTGTATGGAGAGACGTGTGAAATTTTCACTGACCATCAAAGTTTGAAGTATTTATTTACACAGAGAGACTTGAATCTGAGACAAAGACGTTGGATGGAGTTAATTAAAGATTATGATTGTACCATTCACCATCATCCTGGGAGGGCCAATGTTGTTGCAGATGCTCTGAGTCGAAAGTCATTGGGGAGGTTATCTTGTATTCAATGTGCACGGGTTGGCAATATTATGGAATTAAGAATGATGGGAGTCGAGTTGAACTTATCTAAAATGGGGTCGTTATTTGCACACGTTACAGTGAGACCTTTACTGGCAGAACGCATACGAAATTTGCAAGTCAGTGATCCATTCCTTGAAAAGAAGAAACGGGAAATCCTGGATGGCAAAGAGAGTGACTTTGAAATTAAGAAGGATGAATCGTTGTGTTATAAAAATAGAATTTGTTTACCGAATGATCCGTCCTTAAAGAAGGATATATTAGATGACGCACATAGTTCTATTTACTCTATGCATCCGGGAGGTACCAAAATGTACAGAGATTTGAAAGTGTATTACTGGTGGAATAATATGAAACGTGAGATTGCAGAATTTGTATCTAAATGTTTAGTGTGTCAGCAAGTGAAAGCGGAGCATCAGAAGCCGGCAGGATTATTGCAGTCATTGCCTATTCCGGAATGGAAGTGGGAGCATATAACGATGGATTTTGTTACAGGATTACCACGGTCACCAAAGGGGAATGATTCTATTTGGGTGATTGTAGATCGATTGACAAAGTCGGCCCATTTTCTTCCAGTTAAGACTACCTACACGGTTGACAAGTATGCACGTATGTACGTTGATGAGATTATCCGTTTACATGGGGCACCAGTGTCAATTGTATCAGATAGAGATCCAACGTTCACTTCTAAGTTTTGGCCTCGTTTACAGAATGCCATGGGCACAAGTTTGAAGTTCAGCACTGCATTTCATCCACAAACCGATGGGCAATCTGAGAGGACGATTCAAATATTAGAAGACATGTTACGAGCTTGCGTATTTGACTTCAAGGGCAGTTGGGATGATCATTTACCATTGATGGAATTCTCGTATAATAATAGTTATCAGTCCACCATTGGTATGGCTCCGTATGAAGCTTTATATGGGAGGAAATGTAGAACGCCTTTGTGTTGGGATGAAGTAGGTGAAAGGAAACTTTTGGGCCCTGAATTGATTGATATGACAACTGAAAAGATCAAAATAATTCGGGAACGGATAAAGATAGCGCAAAGTAGGCAGAAATTTTATGCAGATAAGAGGAAGTATCCATTGGAATTTCAGAAGGGAGATTTTGTATTCCTACGTATTTCACCGTGGAAAGGCGTTATGAGATTTGGAAAGAAGGGGAAACTAAGTCCAAGATACATTGGACCATATAAAGTGTTGGAAAGAATTGGGACCCTGGCATATAAATTGGCATTACCTCCAGATTTATCTCGTTTGCATGATGTGTTCCATGTATCAATGCTTCGTAAGTATTTGGCAGATCCATCTCATCAACTGAAAACCCAACCTATTGAACTGAAAGAAGACTTGTCATACATCGAGGAACCGGTGGAAATTCTTGATCGTAAGGAGAAAGTATTGAGGAATAAGGTTATTCCCTTAGTTAAAGTTATGTGGATGAGCCATGGAATTAAAGAAGCAACTTGGGAAACGGAGGATAGCATGAAGAAACAGTATCCCCATTTGTTTGGTAAGTGTCATTCGTATTAAATTTCGGGGACGAAATTTTCTAAGGGGGGGAGGTTGTGACAACCCGTATATGATTATGATAAATTATATTTAAATCATAATTATCCTATGTGATATGAATAATGTGTTATTAATATATCTAATGTTAAGTGATTATGGTTAGTATAATTCTACTTTCATAAATCATGAATTGTCGAATTATTTACGAACACAAGATTTGGTTATTTTCGATAGAAATGTTCCTGTTTAAGACTAGTTTTGACCCTTGTAACATTACAATTGACTTGAAGTGAAAACTAAATAGTTGTATATATGTGAGTTAGGGTTGTAACACAACAAACGGTGCATCAAACGGATGTTCGAGTAAGAAGTTAGGTCGAAATTACGAGAAGGGGTGAATTTGTCAATTCCCTTAAGTGGTAAATTGTCTTTTATTTAAACCAAATGTTTTAATTTGATTGGATGGATTGGGAGGCAGCCTTGGCCGACTTAAAACTCTCCCTTAACCTTATTTCTTCAGCAAATAAGTCCCTAGGTTCAGTTTGAGGTGATATTAGCTTGAGGAAAGAGAGGTAGAAGTTAAGGAAGAAAGGGTTACAAAGAAAATCTAGGAAAACAATTCCAAGAAAATCCTTAAGGTGTTTCCAAGGTAATATTATGTGTTAATATTGTTTTAATCTTCTATTATACTTATTTCAAAGTATATAAATCGTGAATTATTGATCCAAATTCCATCCTCCTTTGTGATAATATGTATTGGTTCATATGTGAGATAAGTGGTGTTATAGGTCATATTGCTTTGTATTGAAACCCTTGGTATTCAAACTTGTATAACTCTTTGTGTGTTTACTGGAATTCCGAAATTCCAATTGGATATGAAAATAGACTCATATATTCATATCATATCCGAAAATCAGAATTTAACTCCTTATGGTTAGGTCTTAGTGATGGTTGTAAGTTGGTATATAGTTGTTGTTTGTATATTTCATTTCGGTATGCCCTAAGTTTGGTCAAGCTTTTGAGATAGCAAATGAAGTCCAAATATTATGAAACTTTAATTATGTACTATTCAGTATGTCTACTGAAAGTGTGTTGAAAATCATGGAAAGTTATGCTGTAGAAAAATTATGAAAATTATTGTAAGTCGAAGGAACAATAGAGGAGTTTGTAGGGCAGATTTCTTATGTTGTAAAGAAATGGCCATAACTTGCCCTAGGAAGCTTGAAAAATCACACCGTCACTTGTAACGGAAAGTATATTCAGATATGTTTTCAGATTTATAAGCTTTGACACCTGTATGTGTACTATTTATGAATATGGGATGGTTAATTATGGAGGACAATGATTTGAGGCCATATTGGATACCCCATGAAAGAATGTTTTTATCTTCTCCTTCCCAAGGGTATTTTGTGTACATGTTTTATGTGCGTATATATTCAGAAGTATACTTTTATGTTTGCTTGAGTTTAGTTATAAATTCCTTACGAGGTAGTTTCTAGGGTTGAATGTTCATGACCTTATCAACATATATGCCATCGTTTCGTCTTTACATATGTTTCATGGAATATGACTTGAGTAGAATCATATTGGGGTTGTGTACTCATTTAAAGTTACATAATTATATTAAGATAATACTTATGATTGAGTTTCAGTACTGATTTAGTTGGATTAACAGGTGTAAGGTCGAATCAACCAAGTTCAGCTCCACCAGAGGGAAACGTAAATACATAATTGACAACACAAGGTGAGTGTACTTACTGTGTTGATTTTGGATATGACATATATGTATAATATGTTGAGATGTTATGGCTTATTTAAAAGCCAAGAGATGTTGAAATGTTATGGCTTATTTAAAAGCCAAGAGATGTTGAGATGTTATGGCTTTATAAAAGTCAGGATATGTTGAGTTGCTATGCAATTCAGGAGATGTTAGGTTTTTAAAACATATGGTTATGATTATTGCCTACGGACAGGAGATGTGGGGTTTATTAACTCCGGATATGTATATTGCCTAATTTGGCACAGAGATGTATATAATAATATGTTGAGATGTTAATATAGTGCTTTTACTATATAGAGATGTAGTACATTCACTGAGTTTTTAAACTCATGGTTTTATATGTTTACATTTTCAGGTTTTCCAGCTGCCACTGCCAGGTCTAGGAGGTTGAGTACATAGAAGTAGGGTCTTGTTAGTTTGCTTTATAAACTGCACTAGTTGTAATTAAGTTAAATGATATGTGAGTTCTGTTGAAATTGTCTCCTTAAAACGATTGGAATTTTTTTTATATTCCGCATTTTAATCTTGAAGTTGTTTCAATATGTATGGCCTAAATAATAAATAAATTATAATTGTGGTTTGTAAACTATTTAGTTAATTATATCCTAATGGGGTTAGGGTGTGACAGATACGAATGAAGAATAGAGATTATTTTTAGTATCTCTTTTATTTTTAGTATTCATTGTATTTTCTCTTTTGTTTAGTATTTAGAAGAAGGGAGATTAATTTACTCTTAGGAACATAAATGTAATTAGATTCTTAACTTAGAGGCCAAGCAACCTCCTTCCTATAAATACTCTTTATGTAAGCTCATTTGAGGCATTCCTTGATTTTGAAATATTGTGATTTAAGAGAGTTTAGAGAGAGATCATCTTTTCTTGCTCCCATTTGGCATCATTTACGTCAGTAATATATTAAAGTAAAAAAAATTAAATTTTACGTTAAACATTTAATAACTAAGTAGAGTTATAAACTGCAAAATTAAAGTGTTATTTGCTCTTTTAGGACCATTTTCTATGTAATCCTAGGTTAGGGTCCAAGGTATTTTATATTTTAATCAGTTTAGTAGACTTTGGAAGCCAATACAAGAAATTAGAACAAAAAAAATTAGCTTAGGATAGAGGTTGGGTTCTAAAGTTTTGGAACCCAAACTCATATCCCATCATTTAACCATTGGAACAAAAAAAATAGCTCATTGAAATTGAAGAACAATCAAAATAGTAATACTATACTTTTCAAGTTTTTATCTTAAAACTTTTATTTCAAGTTTATTAAAGTGTTGTACATACACTTTGGATACAACACCTTAATGTACTTGAGATACAAAATCTAGTACAAAAACTTGCTGCATATAATATTTTGTAAAACAAAATATAGATGAATAACATATTCTTAATGCTAAACTGATGACATTCTCTCTCCATTTTCACCCTTTCAACAAAAGCATTGATACATGGTTGGGACCTCCACACAAACCATTGCACTCATAGGACTTTTTGTACAAGCCATACATACAAGGATTTAGTCACTTATTTTGGGAGAAAATGCAAATTTAACTCTAAATTTGGGGTGATTTTCAATTTTTGACCAGAAGTTTGAAAAGTTGGAATGTTAACCCTAAAGTACAATTAGTGTTGCAATGTAAGCCACCATTATCATTCCATCTCAAAACCAAACAGAACACCAACTGGATTTGTACACATGGCTTTTAGCCAGTCAACCAAAATTTACCACCCAGTGTTCCCACATTTCCTTTCCTATTAATAAGCAAACCCGACATTTAAATTTTAGAACACTCTCATCTCCCTCAAAACCTGTTTTGTACCTGCATGTGTGTTCGCATATACGCTGAGTATTCTCCCTCATATATATATATAGATGATTGGGGTTTGCGGGCTTGGTGGGTACACATATTGCTATATACATAAATCCATGGTTTTGTCAAAGAGGAATGGGAGGAAGAAAGTTTCCTGGTAAGTTTATGTTTCGGTTTACAAATATACCCGTAATATGTATATGTTTCTGTTAACAACTTTTGTATGAACTAAGAGAATTAAGGCTATAGAATTGTAATGACAACAGGTGAGTATATATATTTATGTATGTATATGAGGACAGAGAGTTGGGTTTAGGAGAGGTGTGTTATATATACATGTATATATAGTTGTATGTATTGTATATACTTGCGTATAAATATACATATATATATATATATATACATATATATATATACACACACATATATATATGTGTATCTATGTGTGTGTGTTGTGCGAAGTGAGAGAGGGAGGTCAACCAGAGATAGGGTGCCAAGAGGAAGAAAAATAAAATGATAGGAAAAAACCATTGTACGCTGTTGCAGACAGCAGAACTAAGAGAAAGAGGGAGAAGGGGAGTGGGTGGTAGCTACGTAGGAAGAGGGGGAGGCTACTGCTCCTTCAAAGTCCCTTCTATCAACTTAAAAGCATGTCATTTTGTCATGTGTACAAATCCAGTCTGCATTCCGTTTGCTTTTGAGACGGAATGATAACGGTGGCTTATATTACAGCACTAATTATACTTCAGGGTTAACATTGCAAATTTTCAATCGGGTCTAGAATTGAAAATCACCCCAAAATTCAGGATTAAATTTGCATTTTTTCCCCTAATGTTTTGTTTTGGGGGGGGTATGTCCGCTTGTTCACCTTTTGCTTACTTAAATAATTTTGGCTCTTACGAATAGTGCATAAAAATAAATAAATAAAAGCACTGGTACAGATGCTATCCATTAAATCTCAAACGAACTTACATCGATCACATTAGTTTACATAAGGATGTTGCCTTCAGAATTCGTAATTCTACTGGAATCAACTGTCATGTCTCCCATTTGACCCTTTCGATCACTCCACAAAAAATGAAAACCCTAAAGATGACGAATGGGACACGTATGATCAGACTATCTTCGACTAAAAACAGGTTCTGCATCCGATGTTGGCTGTGTTCTTCGGGTGTACTTAAGGAGTAAAGCTTCGGCAGAAAGTCCAGGCACATTTAGATCCCTGTAAAAAAAACAAGTAAAACTATCAAGTAATCTATAAATGCAAAGTGAGAATATAGTATACAACTCAAAAGTAGGGACCCTAGTTAGACCATAGGGCTGGAAATGGATCGTGTCATGTCAAAAGCGAACCCATACTATGACCTGCTTTTGTTGTTGAGAATTATTGAGCTCTTGTCTATTCAAATCATATATAACGAAGTCATTAAGCGTATATGGTATAGTTAGGTTCCTGCTACCCATTTGTTTAAGCTGTCATCGAGTGAACCCGCTACTGACCCAAAACTGTTGAGGCCAAACCAAACTTGATAATTTTATATTGTGTTTGGGTTGGGATGACAGATCGGGTTAAGAATCTATGAAGGATGGGTACCGGTATCGGCTATGTAGCAGACACTTAGAGGCCCGTACGAGTGTCGAACATTCTGGGGACACGGACACGCGTACACACCTTGGACAAGTGTCCACCATGCCATGTCATATTTGTATTGAAAAAAGACCCAACATGCGGGCGGACACGGCAGGGCTAAAGAATGATATAATTTTGTAAATAACGGAGGCCAATTTGAGAAATCAAATTTATCATGGTTTACTAACGATTTAACACAAAGTGAAAAGCTTTCAACCTTATTCACTTTTAAAAAATCTGTTGCCACCCCCTCTCTCATCTGTCGGCACCCCTCTCAATACAAATTTAATTTACTTTCACTAACAACTTCAATTATTTTCTAAGAATAAATTTACTGCTTGTTAGAACATAAATTATTTTTTGTTAGAACAGTTATTTTTTAATTTATTTACTTTTCCTTTTCAGCCCCTGTTATTATATTTTGAAGGAATCATGTTTAATGTTCTGAATAGATTCTAACTCTTATGGTTTAATGTTTATATGAAATATATGATCATTTTAGTTTAGAACTTTAGATAAATTAGTTCTACTACTAATTTTTTGTGTTTAAAGTGCAAAATACATGGAATTATATATAGAAATTATTAAGCAATATTTATTTGTTGCCATGTCTCCACTGTATCATGTCCTGATTCTTTTAGGTTTCCCGTGTCGGCATGTCTGTGTCATGTCCGACACGACGCCCTTGTCCGTGCTTGATAGAGTACCATATACATGTTAGAAACACATGGGAGATAAGTATCCAAGGTGTATCCGAAAAATAAAAAATAAATCCAGATTCATGCCATGTATCCGGATTTATTTTTTGTTTTTTGAATACATCCTGAGGGGATATGGTGAGATAATGGGGAGATACGGTGGGGGAATTTTTACAATTTTTGATTAACGGCATTTGTAATTTTCCAATTTAGTCATTGGTCTGATTAGAATACAATAGGGCATAAACTAAAACAACTCATCTCTTTTAAAACATTGTTGCATGTTGCATATAATCAACCAACATTTGAACATTTATAAAAGATATACAATTTTTTCTTTTATCTTATATACTATTATTTTTTACCTAAATATTATTTCTAATCATATTGTTCATAGAGTTGTTAAGTTGGTAAATTTTATAATATTAAATTTTGTTATATTATTATTTATTACCACATCTCAGACATATCATATCGTACTTTTTATTTTTTTGTTTCGTCATATCCATGTATTTATACCTTTTCGAATACGCACATGTCTGTGATTAAGAATTCCCGGCCCAAGTCACGAGTAATGCAAGAGAAAAAAGTAATTCTATGAAGACACCCGTTTAAGACCAAAAAACTGGG
This sequence comes from Sambucus nigra, assembly GCA_949130495.1. Classification (NCBI taxonomy): domain Eukaryota; kingdom Viridiplantae; phylum Streptophyta; class Magnoliopsida; order Dipsacales; family Adoxaceae; genus Sambucus; species Sambucus nigra. The sequence continues at coordinate 220,968,683 of OX422221.1, read as the reverse complement.
ACTCGCGGATATGTCAGCATTGCGTTGTTCAGTTTGGAATCCACTGTCTATCATTTTAAACATTAACCAATGCAACACGTCAATGCGTACTAATTTTAAGTCCCAATCTCGAGTCCCTAAAAAAATACTCGAGAAAATTATACCGGATGTAGGGTTGTAGATCCTTCCAATCCCATTTGGGGCGCTCTTGAAATAGCGAGGAGAAACGCTCAGCAGGGGAGGAGGGCAGAGAAGAAACACCAAAGGCATACACCCAACTCTGAAATCCTAGCTTTTCGGTAAGAACTTCCCCTTCCAACATGTCGAAACTCGCATGCATCCCTTCCGGAATCTTCTGCACCCACTCCTCCATAAAGCTCTCCATCTTCATCTTTCCTCCTCTCAAGACCCCTCTCGCAAAATGAACACAAACCCGCCTCTCATCCAACCTCCACACGCGATTTCCACCGGCCTCCTCAACCACCTTCGTCCCATAGACTTGCAAACAGTGGCCCGCGAGTTTCCTAGGAAAACCATCTGATTCAAGCACACCCACAACTTCATCTTCATCAAGCGCATTCAAAGACCACTCGTTCAATATGGAATTGTGCAAAAGCATGTTTAAAATCCCATCCATATATGTATCGTCCACGATTCTCCAATATCCCTCAATCTCCAATGCCGAGAGAGCTTGTAAAGCAACCCTCAATTCCTCATCACTAGCTTGTACCCTATCAACAAGATCATCCCATCCATACAGACCCGTACTATCAGTTTCTAACATCTCGTCAAACTTGTACGGATTCTCAAAAAGGAGTGATTTAAGCTTGTCTATTCTAGGAGCAACCTCGACAAGCTCCATGTTTCCAGGGGCCGCTTTTATAACGGATGCTGTAACAATTGTCTTACGCTCCTTCTCTTTCTCATCGCAATCCAGTTGATTTTCATGAAGTGATGATTGATCTGAGGGGGGTATAAGGAATACAGAGTTAGAGTTTCCAACAAACTTAACAGCATAAGTCTTTGACGGAGTACAGAGAACCGCGTCTTCATCAGGCTGTCCTCTCAAGCTTACTCTGAAAAAATAAATCATAAGAATTGAATATAAAACCTAGTCTTTCAAAAGAAAAGGAATATAGAACCTAGAAATATATTGGATGTTAAATTATATGCATTTTTTGCATTGGAGGAATGTGATAAAAGGCTGGGACTCATGCATTTTTTACCAGAAACTCCCTAAACATTTTATTGTGAAAACCCCTTGGAACTTTGCATCTGTTGCAAAGATTGGATACTTTTTAGTAACAAATACACAAAAAATGATGAGCAGATGGAACTCTGATGGATTTGCTTGAAAGATTGGGTGGAATACCTTAGTTATGAGAATGTTTAAGCCAAACAAACCTCGTGGGACTTTTAGCAACATATAGGTGGGTTTTGCAACAAAATAAGTAGTTCAAGGGGTTTCTTGTAGAAATTACATAATTAAGGGATTTTTTTAACTTGACCCATTATTTTATTACATACCTCTGGTGGAGGACATCTGGTAAGAGCTTCTCATCAAGCTCGAGGAGAAGTAGGTCATCGTGAAGACCAAAGAGAGGGTGATACACTATAGAGGTTGACGAGCCGGGCTGCAGGTTTAAGACTACTTCTGCTCCTTTTCTGTAATCGGGCTGTTGTTGATCCATCTCCAACTCAATTAAGTACACCTTTTAAACGATGTAAATAAGTAAAATACTGCTCCCATGCATGAAAAAAGGGTATATCTACAACTGATTATAGGTCATGCTCACAGAAAGTTTAGTACAAAAGGGCTGCTCAATATCTAGATCCGAACATCAAGCCACAAAACACGTTAAACAAATTTTTCTGTAGTTCTATTCTAGTCAAAGTGTAGGAAAATTTATCAAATCTCAACAAGGTAAATACACGTCAAAGCTCAAAACAAAACAAATACCAATTATAGAGAGAAACTAAGAATTTCTTACATAAAAAAAAAAGGAGGAATGTCTTCAAATGAGGAGTACGTGGAGTATTTATATGGGGAGAATTACCCAAGTAATTACCTAAATGACTAAAAGGGGCAAGTATTAACAAAATTATACCTAATTAGTAACAAACATGCTTGGGGACCAATTAAAAGAGATAAAAGAAATAAAAGATACTATGGATTCCCATCACTCAAACTACTATTTGCATTGGAAAATAAATAGTTAAACTATCAAAAAAAAAATCACGGTGCCCTCTTTCGTATAAAAACCTACTAAGGAAAAGTATAATTCAGTAACTAAATTGTCGATGAAGTGATCTTTCTTTATTGCAATTTTCATAAACAAAAGTAATAGCGAATTATCAAAAGTCAATCGTGGATTACTGGACAAAACCAAAGTACAGCAATCAACACAACCCATCATTCTCAATATAATTTAGCACTATCAACATACACGACGTCAACAATATATACATGGCCAGCCATTGCCATGTGCCAAATGGGCAATGGCACAGTGCCCATTTTAAAGTATGCATCTATGTATGTATATTATAGGGGTTCAAAAATATTTTATGTATGTTAAAAATGTCAATTTTTAAAATAAGTTTAATTTTTTAGGGGGTCTTTTTTTAACTACTCAAAAACAATCTATACAAAGAATGATTCAACTATCCAAAAATCGCACCCAACTAAAATGGGCTACTAAAAAATAAGTATAATTTTTTAAGGGCCCATTTTAGGTATTTAATATCTTTGTACAATATTTTTATAAAAGGGTCCTAAATTGATTTTCGCACAGGGCACTCCCAATCTTAGGACCAGCCCTGAATATATACAGAGGGATCCATAAATTATATATACCTATTGAACTGCTTTCCAGTGGAACAACTTGTGCTTACCATGTATCACAGTCTCCTTTTTTTGTTGGGTTGAAGGGTTTAATATTAAAAGGTAACCACAAATTTTAATTTATATGCAAAACATGTACGGTACAAAACATTCACAAATTCTGAAACTTTGGGAATTTGAGGCAAATAGAGAAAATTAGCCCTTCCAAACAATAAAAAGATGATCAATATTAGAGAAAAAAACAAAAAAAAAAGGGTTAAGTCCGGTTTACTGGTCTGCCCCTTGAGCTAAAAAAACAGACAATAAAACCCCTTCAACTACTTACCTGAAAAATTGGGGTAACACCGTTACCGGAAATTGTAAAATGACGAAAAAAAACTTTGGAGTTTAACCAACAATGTCGTAACAAGTGGCTATAATGAAATTTTACCAAATAATTCTAAAATGCAAATCAAACAACCCAGATTAAATATAAAATCACACTCCTCCCTCTATCCCAAATAAATGGCCGCTGTTTAAAAGCCAGATATTTTAAGAAAAATTTACTTTCCAAATTTATCCTCCTAAAATGATGAATTGATCATTTTCCTCTTATGGGTGTTTTTACATCTGTTCAATTTCACCTAGTTTTATATGTCGCTTTTAGAAACATGACTATTAATCCAAATAAATTCCCAGATGTATCATTAACGTTGACTTCAACATTTACATATTTAGAACAAGAAAAGGTGAAAAAAACTATTAACAGTTAGTACCCAATTCATTTGGCACAAACCCTAATGAGAAATTTAATGAAAGATAAGGAAATGAGCGAGGTACATCAAATTGTAAAGATAAAAAAAAAAAAGTTGTTAAAGTGGTTTACCGTCTTGATTCTGGGCGTTTGCTGGGTGTGTGGTTGGGTAGGGTTGAGAATGGCGGGAACAAAAGTTGGGATGGACTTTGTTTATGAGGGTTTCGCACTTTGTTCAACTTTGGAGGGAAACGCGGAATAAACAAATTTAGCCGAGTATATGGGAATTAGATATAGTTTTTTTTTTTTTTGGGGGGGGGGGGGGGGGGGGGGGGTTAGGTTACCATCTCCTTTGAACCATGCTTATTACAATAAAATCAGCAATTAAAAAAATAAAAATACGAGAGTAGATACAAATAAATTTTTAAAAGTAAAATTAAATACATGTGATCCCAATTAGATATCGTGCACTTATGGCATCGCGTGTCTATACTTAACATCAATAAAAATACGATATGAATATGATATGTATCATACATATCTCCTACTATAACAACAATATTTTTACATGTGCAAATTTAACATTTTTTTATTGGTATTGAGATTAGACATGTGATGGTTTAAGTGCGTTATACTTTTTCTCTCTTTCATTAGTTTATATTCTGAGTGTATTAAAGTGTTTTATTAAATACTTGTAGATACAATCATTTGATTTGGGGATTTTTGGCATAACTCTTATTTCTTAATGTTTTATTTGACTTAACACTTACTTTCTTATCTCTTTTATGTAACTCCCAAATTTTTAATACCGTTACAACTCAGTTATAAAAATTCTTATTTCCTAATTAGACTTAACCCCCGAATTATGTTTTTGAACAAAATACCCTTATATTTAACTTTACAAATACCCCCTCTCACTTTTTCTTCCCCAAATGAAAACCCTAAATTTTCTCTGGAGATTACACTGACTGCCATCACCGAACTAGGTTCTTTCTCTTCCTCTATTTAAGTTGTCTCTCTCATATGTTGTTGATTAGGATTATGTTGTTTGGTATGTTCAGGTTTGGCTTACGGTGACTGGTGTTGAGGGTTGTGGTTGATTAGGTGGGGTTGCGATTTTGATGTTGGGGATGGTGGTTTGATGGCACGTGGTTTGAGGAGGTTTCGTACACTACACCAAATAGATGAAATTGTCACGATTTCGGATTGTGACAAACAGTAATGGTCATGATTCTTGATAGCGACAAATTTTAGGGTGACTATTTTAGGGGTCACAGTCATGAACCGTGACCATTTATATGATTCACGATCGCGTTTGTAACATAAATTTTGGATAATGGTCATGGTCCCTGACTATGACTCCTGATCACGATGACTGTGACCAGATTCCATTTAGTTACAGTTAGGGCTATAAATCGGGCGGGTGAGCCGAGAGATTAAGATTGCTCATGCTCGTCCCGAACTACCTTACCCCTGTTCAAGCCCGAGCTCGACCCGATCTAAACTTTTTCACTAAAGCTCAAACTCGACTCATAAATATTACGGGGTTCGGGCTCGATTTCAATTTTTTGTTAAAAAAAGTTTGAATTGGTATTTTTTTATTGTATTTCCATCATGGAGAAAAAGTATACACTAAAATCTAATTTATATTTCATAAAATAAAATATAGAATTATGAAATGTATTAAATTAATATATGGGAAGTAAGAATGAAAACCTACAAAGACGAATTAAACTTTATACATATAAAATTAATTAACATAATATGTTATATTATATAAAATTATTTATTTATTTATATATTCAAAGTTCAGGCTTCGCCCCCAATTCGAGCTTAGCAAAGTTCGGTTCAAGCTCGGCCTGAGATTCGTTCGAGCTTGAAATTTTGGCTCAGACTCGGCTCGAATCAAACTCAAATAAAGCTCGGGACGAACGGGCGGGCTTCGGGCTTGCCCAACTCAATTTATAGGCCTAGTTACGGTCTAAAATTGTGACCCTTTCTGTGATAATACATCAACTGGTCACGGTTCTTGACCATAACCTATAGCCCTAAACATGAATTTGTTAGTCAGGTTTACGACCGTGGCCAAATACCCAAGATAATAAAGATGTTGGTCGCGGTTTAGGATCATGGCCCTCTACTTTACCCATGAAAACTGTCACGAGTTTGCACCGTGACCAATAATAAATTTATTTAAAGAAATTAATTTTAATTTGTTTGCTTAAAAAAATCATGTACATGTTTTCAAACATGTATATAATCCCATTATAAAACTAACTAATAAATCAATCAAAAAACAATAATATTAAAATTATCAATCCATCAAATTAATTACATGAATCCAAAACTAATAATATTAAAATCTTCAGAGTGTTCCCTCCTCGAAGCATATGGAGTCTCATTGTAATCGACATCCGCATCCACCTAACTAGAGCTACAAATATTACAAAATGTTCCAAATTTTAATATAATATGATCCGAACAACAAAATGTTATTTACCCAAGGTTATAACTATTAGAACATGTATTGAACATAATTTATAAACAAATAGTTATGGTCTTAATGTGTTATCGTGTCGGCTATATCATAAGTACCAAACCTGAACCGTTATCTTAACAAGTTTATTGGGCGTAGTGCATGTATGTGAGCAACAAAATGTGTGCACGTGTCTGAGGAGTATAATGATCTTATCCACATCATGGAAAGAATTAGTACACGGATGAACAGAACTGCTAATAATAGAGTAAAAAAAGTAAAATTGACTAAAATGTGAGCGACAAAGTAATAAATGCAAGGCAACTAACTATATGAATAAAATATGCTAACAACGTGAATGAGATGATAATTGTGGGGGCTTATTTATTCTTCAAGCCCACTGATACAGCCGACTAACCGAGTGTGCAAAGTAGACGGCCCGACCCAACTCATATATTTAATTTAGACCCGTGTATTTAACATGTGTTTAAATGCATGGAGATAGAATAAAATCGGTTAACAACAAACTCGAGGAGATATTCAGGACACTTACGAGCTATCCACAAGCTAGTTGACTTACTTATACAATTCAATCACTTAGAATCATAACTATAAATGTAAACCCTGAAACGGGGATAAGGGTATGTAACTTCGGTTATCTAAGAGACACTAATAGAAAATAGTAACCTCTTCATGGACGTAGGAAAGTTACCGAACCACGTACCTTTGGCGTTGTGTGTGTGATTACTTATTTACTTCTCGATATTGCTTTCAAGATTTTTCATTGTGATAATTCTTGCACTCGCAGTCGGTGTAGTTATTAAAATAAAGCCTGTGATGTCTCACCATAACAACAATCTTCCTCAAATTGACAATGTGTAGACTGATCCAGTCCCACCTAGGGTCAGTGCTGAGATTCGCCAACCACTAAAATCAAGGTTTCGCCAAGAGAGATAACCTTCTAAAGAAAGTTATTGACCACCTAGGTCTAATCAGATCTCCAGGATGGTCGATGCTTATGAAGCCAAGCTTCAAGAGCAGGAGGAGGCAACATGCCTCCAGATGGAAGAGAAGGCTCGCCTACAAAGGTGACTTAAAAGAATGAAGAGAGATCTCTATAAGGATACCAAAAAATGTCGTTATATATTTCATGATCATCGGGCGAGCGATACCCACACCCGAGGGAGGAGCTCCAGATGCGACTAGGATCCATCCGAGCATGGCAGGTCAGAGCGCGATCAATGAGAGCGTAACTGATCAGAGAAGCACCATAGAAATAAAGATCATCAGGATGAAGACATCAGGATTTTGGTCCATAAAGAGATGAACCAACATCCAAACCACCGAAGAGCTAAATCCACTAGAGAGATAGCCATAAGAACTCTTAACACTCGGATGAAATCCTCTTTTTCAATGGAGATTGAATAGAAGGAGCCCTTGAAGAAGTTCGTCATTCCCAGATTCAAAATCTATTATGGCAAGACGGATCCTATAGACCACGTTCGGTAGTAGAGGTAGGCGATGACCCTGTAGAGCCACAACGATGCTTTATTGTGTCGAATATTCCGTTTTAGCCTATATGGCATAGCTCAGAAGTGGTTTGAGAAGCTAACCCACAAGTCGATCAAGAACTTCAAGGCCCTAGTAGAGGCCTTTACTGCTCGCTTCATAACCAGCAGTTCCCACCCCAAAAGGATAGTTTCACTACTCACAATGAAGAAGGAGCCATAAGAGAGTTGGCGTGACTACGCCAAGAGGTATTGGGAGGTATTCAATGAAGTGGAGGATTGCTCGAAGTAGGTCGTTATAGCATCCTTCAAGATTATTTTACCGGCCACATCTATGTTTCATTAGTCCTTGACGAAAAAATAGGCGAGCACCATTGACGAACTCATGGCACGTATTAAAAAATATGCCAAGGTTGAGGACGTGGTTCACCCTACCCCAGGGCACAACGGTTATGCAAAAGAAATCAAAAGAGGAGACAAAAGTGACACTCAAAAAAAAAAGAAATAAGAATGGAGGCAAGAATGGCTCCAAGAATGGGAGTAAGGACGATCCATCGAAGGCATTCCAGGTTGTTAACAGAGTCTTCAAAGAACCAATCTACACGATCTTGAGTAAGATCAAGGATCAGCCATTTGTCAAGTGGCCCAAGAAGATGGGTGGTGAACCGATAAAGAGAAATAATGCCCTGGGATGTGCGCTCCGCAAAGAGGGCTGCCACGGGACAGAGAATTACAAAGCACTAAAGTCGCACTTAAAAGAGTTGGCCCAAGCTGGACATTTAAATGAGTACATAGAAAAGAAAACTGACAAGATCGCAGTCAATAGTGATCGAAACCAGATAATGTCCATGATAACGATATAAGACATGAGTTCTCCGTTAGTCATAGAGCATACAACCAAAGAAAATACAAGGGAATGCTATTTGGATGAAGTTGAAAAAGGTCACAGCTCTCATGGAGGCATTTCAGATTGACCTTGTAAAAAACAAGCTAGCAAGCGTCGGTGACCAAAAGAGGTCAACTACACCAAATATATCATCTTCATAGATGAAGATCTAATTGGAGTGAGGAATATGTACCACGATGCACTCACGATCACTCTCGGGATCACAAACTAGGACGTCGACAAATTGCTGGTAGATCAGGGAAGTGAATTGTCCCGAATCATGGCACATATACCATCTATACTTATGCATTTTAGCCCCCTCGGGTACTTTAATGCCTATAATTATGATCATTAACCAAAAAATATCCGTTTTATATGTTAACATGTTATTTGAGGTATTATTGAGTGTTTGTAGGTGTTACGGTGCTTAGTGTGGAGTTTGAGTGCATTCTAGTAAAGTTTCATCAAAGTTTGAACATTCAGGGGCAATTTAGTAATTTCACACTTCGAGATTTTTTCCAAAAGCATTCACGAAAGTTGAAGCTCTCGAGTTAAGCTTCGGGTGGCCATAAACGGTGCACGAATCCGAGTCCAAATGAATATTGTACAGACCTTTGAGCGGAGGAGGAATTATATGGGAATTAAATAAAAGTCAAAACAAACAAAAATTAAGAAAAGGCCACCATGTCCTATCCTCTTTTTACATAAAATTCATAAGAAGATCGATAATGGAGATTTTGATGTTTCTTTAGCTTCGGATCTTGTATCGGGTTCTTTGCTACACCATGTGGGGCTTCTATTGCAGCGGGTCCATTTCAATGGAGCACGGGCTTTGAGCTGTTGTTGCATGATTTGGGTCTTGGGCTACACATGAGAAACACAAGCGAACCATAACAGGTCTTTCGTCATCGGTCGATCATCCCTGAGCCCCCAGTCGACCGAGTTTTATTATTCTATCGTGCGTTGGAGGCAGTGTGCTCTTCCATTACCTCACGGTCGACCAGCCATGCTCCAGCGGTCGACCGGTCCTGCTATTTTGGCCGACTTCTATTGTTTCCTTCTTTTTCTTTTCTTTTTGTTGTTTCTTTTATTTATTATTATAACTTAGTATAAATACCAAACGTTGTTTAGTTGTAAGGTATCTCATCTTATTTCCTTCTCTTTTAGTTTAGTTATTGGGGTTAGAATAATTTGGGGATTTTGTGGAGACGACCCCTCTCCTCCATTTTCTTGCTTAGTTTTCACCCATTAATGTAAGTGGGTACTATTCATCTTCTTCTCTCTTGTATTTTAGCTTTGTTATTTTCTTTTCTTTCTTTGATTAAATTAGGTTTACTTGTTTTCTTTGTTTCTTCCATTTATTTTTTGTATTTAATACATATTAGTTACCATTCTTTCTAGCTAATTTCAATTAGGATGTGTTGGATTGAACTCACCTTGGGATGATGTGGTTGCTTTGCTATGGTGATGGATTTTCATGAGTTTATTTCGATTGGGTTGTCCTAGTTATTACGCCTAGGATATTTAACGGGGTATATCACGTATTCTCTGTATTTACGACCTTGCGTGTGTAATTTTCAGGGTATTTGTTGACGCCAAAATCATAGTAGTCTTTTATATGAATTTAGGGGTGTGACAACTCTTGATTTAATTAATTGACGAAACGAGATTCAATCTTAATAACTTGTGAACCCATGTAACCATTTATACCAATTAACTCTGGGTGAGGGATATCTGTCGCAACCTATAGTTTTTTATTCTGCTTTTCAATCTAGTTTACATACACTCTTTTAGTTATCTTTTACTTTTTGTTAACATTTACCTTTTACACTTATATTTTAGAAGTATTAAACCGATTAAATTTTAGCAACTTGTCTTTGTAGATTTTCGATACCCGGACTGGCCGTTATACTCCCTTAAAAGAGTGTAGTCATAGTTTAGGTTTTGTATTGAGTTGGTTAGCCAATATAACAAACGACCAGCGTCGATGACGCGACATCGCGACAAAACCATCCCTACCAAATGATGTCATTGCCAGGGACTTGTTTATTTTAGGATTGATTTGATTTAGTATTTCATAGTATTTTCTTTCTATTTGTATTTTTTTTTCCTAACATTTTTCTAGGACTTCTACATTTGAGCGCTAAGAAACGCTTGAATTTTTCAGCTGTACATCACTTTGTGGAATTTGCCATCTCGAGCCTTTTTAGGGGTAAGCATGTCTTATTCCAATTTTGTTTGTAATCGTAATGATAATTCTCAAAATCCCCCTACGCTTATGACTTTTGGTCAATGCTTAAAACCCAAAAAATTGAAACACCTAAAATATTTTTGGGTGAGTATTACCAAAGTCAAGTTATGGATTACGGGAATTTTGACAATGATTATTCAGATTTTGGGCGACGAAATCCTTATGATAATAATTTTGATACTAATTGAAATAGCTTTCAAAATTCTTATAATAATGATTTTGATTGTATTCCCGGCGATAATTTTCAAAGTTCTCATTTGCAAGAATCCGCGTCTCGTCCTATGACTTTCGGTGAGGGTTTGCGCATTCTTGAAAATGAGAAAATTAAAAATCGTTATCGAGAAGAAAATCGTCGTTGGGAGCATTTGTTGGATTTATTATTTGAATCTGACGACGATTTTTCTTCCGAGACTTTCAAAGTCGAGGAATGTTTTGAACCAAATGAGGATTTTGTTCCCACTCTGGAACAAACCATTCTTCACTTAGCCCATTGTATAATAGAGAATGAAAATGATGAAGAAATGGACGTAGTATCAATGAAATGATTTCTTCTTTGGCCCCCAAAGAAGAATATTTCATTGAAAATGATCTTATTTCCTTCAAAACTCAATCTTCAAGTGATGATGACTCATCTCTTGAGTTTGAATTTCTTTTGTCCCCATCTTTATTCTATATTGTTAAACCGATACAAGTAACCGATGAATCGGTGCCAAACTTTAAAACGTTTAACCCTTTCGCCGATTACTTGCTCGAGTTACTTTCCATGATGACATATTTGCCTGCATGTGCACCTCCTCCCATTCCAATTGAAAGATATTTGGGAGAAAATTCTGTTATTTTTGGCCCCCTTGTTTATATGTCACCCATTTTATCCAAATCCCCCATCATCCCTCCAAAAATTCTAATTGGTGATGGTTCACTTTTTTCGCCTTACACATGCCTTTCGTTGTTTGAACGGAATTCCTATTTTCCGGAAGGTATGCATGAAAGGGAGGGTCCCCTGTTGATCCTCCAAAGTCAAATTGTATTTTGGGTGGACCCTAAATTTTTTTAACTTCTAGTGTAAAGTTAGTTAGAAGTTAAAATTGTAGGTTGTAAATAGTTAGTATTAATTTTTCTTTTTTCTTACTTACTGTCTAATGTAATTAGTTAAGTTTTTGTTATGCTTAATCATTGGACTTGTACTTTCACAAGATCACTCCATTGTGGGTAATATCAATCTTTTCCTCTTTTTAGCTTGGTTCTTAACTCACATTGAGGACAATTCTAGGTGTTAAGTTAGGGGGTGGGATATTCTATCCATTCATTGGTAGTTTCTTTAATTTGATTATATGTTCTTTCCGAGCATACGTTTCTTGTAAAAAAAAATGAAATTTTCAAAAATATTTTCTTTATTTTTTGGGCATTTTTGCCTTGTTTTCGATGATTGATTTCAATAAATGCCCAATCCAATAGACAACTCAATGATGCATGTTCTTAATTTGAGAAATTATTAGACATTAGTCCTCAATTATTGATATTATGAATAACTTCATGAATTAATCTTTAATCCCATGAGCACATGCGTTTTTCTTGCTTTATTGATTTGGTTTAAGATTTTTATAACTCGGTAATCTTTAATTGCATTGTATATAATTCCCCCGAGTGAGCTTTGGGCTTTTCTTCATTTGTGAGTGTTACACACTTCTCTTTCCTCTTAAAAAAAGTTATAGTCGTTGGTAATCTCACTATTCTTTCATTGATTGTTCATTAATTGAGTTTAGATCTTAAAATGTGTTACTTGAGCATGATTTTCAAAGTTTGTTTTGACTCGAGAATTGTGTAAACTTTAGAAAATGATCATAGGCCATCTTTATTATATCACCCATATTGACCTTGACCTCACCTTATATGTTTGCCCTTGTCAATCCCTTTGAGCCTTAATATAGCCTTTCGTTTCATAACCCAAATCCCATAACCAACTCCACATTGCAGTTATAAGCCATATATATCACCTTCCGTACCTTTGTTTGGAATGATACTTAGGATTGAATGATGTTCTTGTTATGTGGTTGCAATTATGCATGTGAGAGTGAGAAAAGTAAAGAAAAGAAAGAAGTGAAAAAGCAAAGAAAAAGAGAAAGTAGAAAAGAAAAGAAAAGAAAAGAAAAGATGAGAAAAAGAAGAAAAGAAAAGAAAGAGAAATTTTTATATGTTGTGTATAGTGTTCAATAAGCTTTGTTTACTCTTTGCATTTGTATATCTAAGTCTTGTTATGGAATCATATTCCAATTTTGTAATTTTCTGCAATTTCCCATTATCTCAAGTTTCAATCTCCGAATACTTTGAATCCATACATAGTCCTTTCATTTCATAACCTTAACCCCAAACCCACATTATAACCCTATAAATTCCTATATGATCCTAGGGTGATTCAATTCAAAAGTCTAAATAATTGCGATAATCTACGAAAATGCATTTCACCTCTTTAATGAGTTATATTTTCATGGAGATTACAAAGTTTTTATTATATATATAGTGTTTTTCATTTGTGACACGACCTAATTTTCATTTACATTTACTCTTGATGCCCACATGTCCCGTGTATTACATCCATTTTCATAATGATTTCAATTGTTGAGTGTAATATCCGGTGAGGATTGATTTATGCACGCTTTAATGTTTGTTATCCGATTTATTTAAGTTTTTTTCAAAATATACTTTGCATGTGCTCGCTCCCCTCCCACTTTTAAGGTTTCAATTTAACGAAGTTCATTCTATAATGTTAATAATACGGACTTTTCTGTGAATTCATTCACTATGCTAATAACGTGTTTGAAATCTTTTTCGCTATTGTTGGGCTTATCGCATGTGATTGGGCATACATTTTGAGGAAACCATATGATGTTTGAGGGTTTTATCCTTAAAAACCCTCATGAGACGATAGTCGTCCACTAGGGTAACCTAGGGATTTAACGGCTTATTGCATACGCTAAATGCAATCGTTTCCCCACGAAAGTGTTTTTTATCTTTTTCATCGCTTTTGTATATATTTCGTGTCTTGTGGTTTTCTCATAGTTCTTCTTGCTTTGAATTTCATTGCTAAGGACTAGGTGTAAGTAAGGGGGTGTGATTCGTCCTGAATCATGGCACATATACCCTCTATACTTGTGCATTTTAGCCCCCTCGGGTACTTTAATGCCTATAATTATGATCATTAACCATAAAATCTCCGTTTAATATGGTAACATGTTATTCAGGTATTATTGAGTGTTTGTATGTGTTACGGTGCTTAGTGTGGAGTTTGGGTGCATTCCGATAAAGTTTCGTCAAAGTTCACACGTTCAGGGGAAATTTAGTAATTTTACACTTTGGGATTTTTGCCCAAAGCATTCATGAAAGTTGAAGCTCTCGGGCCATGCTTCGTGTGGCCATGAATAGTGCACGAATTTGAGTCCAAACGAATATTGTACGGACCTTTGAGCGGAGGAGGAATTATATGGGAATTAAATAAAAATAAAAAGAAACAAATAAAGAAATGATCACCATGTCCTATCCTCTTTTTACAGCAAATTCACAAGCAGATCGATGATGGCGATTTTGATGTTTCTTTGGCTTTGGATATTGGCCCGGATTCTTGGCTACGCCATGTGAGGCTTCGATTGCAGCGGGTCCATTTCAATGGAGCACGGGTTTTGAGTTGTTGTTGCACGATTTGGGTCTTGGGCTACACATGAGAAACACAAGCAAACCATAGCATGTCTGCCACGCGCCGATCGACCGACCCTGAGCCCCCAGGCGATCGGGTTTTGTTATTTTGTCGTGCATCGGAGGCAGTGTGCACTTCCATTGCCTAGCGGTCGACTGGCCATGCTCCGGCGGTCGACCGATCCTGCTATTTTTGGTCGACTTTCGTGTTTCCTTCTTTTTCTTTTATTTTAGTTTCTTCTTTTATTTATTATTGTAACTTAGTATAAATACCAAACTTTGTTTACTTGTAAGATATTTCATGTTATATCCTTCTCTTTTAGTTTAGTTCTTAGGGTTAGAACAATTTGGGGATTTTGTGGAGACAACCCCTCTCCTCCATTTTCTTGTTGGGTTTTCACCCATTAATGTAAGTGGGTACTATTCATCTTCTTCCCTATTGTATTTTAATTTTGTTATTTCCTTTTCTTTATTTGATTAATTTAGGTTTACTTGCTTTCTTTATTTTTTCCATTTATTTCTTACAATTAATACATGTTATTTACCATGCTTTCTAGCTAATTTAAATTAGGTTGTGTTGGATTGAACTCACCTAGGGTTGATTTGGTTTCTTTGCTATGGTGATGGGTTTTCATGAGTTTAGTTCAATTGGGTTGCTCTAGTTATTATGCCTAGGAGATTTAATGGGGTATATCACGCATGCTCCGTATTTATGACCTTGTGTGTGTAATTTTCGAAGTATTTGTTGATGCAAAAATCATAGTAATCTTTTATGTGAATTTAGGGGTATGACAACTCATAATTTAATCAATTGACGAAACGAGATTCAATCTTAATAACTTGTGACCCCATGTAACCATTTATACTAATTAACTTGGGGTGGGGGATATATGTCTCAACCTATAGTTTTTATTCCGCTTTTTAATGTAGTTTACATACACTCGCTTAGTTATCTTTTACTTTTTGTTAATATTTACCTTTTACACTTTTATTTTAGAAGTATTAAACCGATTAAATTCTAGCAACTTGTCTCTATGGATTTTTGACACCTGTACTGGCCGCTATACTCCCTTAAAAGATTGTAGTCGTAGTTTAAGTTTTTGTATTGAGTTGGTGAGCCGAATATAACAAATGACCGGCGTCGGTGACATGACACCACGACAAAACCCTCTCTAGTAGGAAGCTCATCGGAGGTGATGTACTTAGAGTTGTACCACAATTTAAAGATTAACTTAGCCGACCTTAAGGAGGCCACAATTCCATTGGTTGGCTTCGCGAGAAAGATCGCGATGCTGTTGAGAAAGATAGTCATGCTAGTAACGACGGGCAATATTTTAAAAATGATCGAGTTTCTGGTGGTAGATATTGAGTCCCCCTACCACACCATTCTAGGTAGGGGTGTCTCCATGCTATAAAAGTCTTACCGTCCACCTACCATCAGAAGATCAAAATGTGTTACTAATTCGGGAGTCATAGAGATTCGTGGCGACAAGGCCACAATCAGAAAGTGCTTTATCGTTGTTATCCAATCCCAAGAAGAGAAGACGAAGGAACCAGTGGTTCAGTCGGAGGATGCCCAAGATGGGGTCACTCCTTAAAAATATAAACTATGGTATGGT
Source organism: Sambucus nigra (assembly GCA_949130495.1). Taxonomy (NCBI): domain Eukaryota; kingdom Viridiplantae; phylum Streptophyta; class Magnoliopsida; order Dipsacales; family Adoxaceae; genus Sambucus; species Sambucus nigra. Next base: position 220,952,702 of record OX422221.1, on the reverse strand, counting down.
CGACTAGGGGTGGAGGAGACTTGGATCCCCCCCACTGATAGGGTCGTTAAAAGCCTGAAGGAAGTTGGTGTTGATGATAACTTTTCAGATAGAAAGTTTCTGATCGGGACTACTCTTTTCGACCATGAAAATAAATAATTAATTGCCTTTTCAAGAAGTAATTTGGACGCTTTTTCCTGGAATCCATACGATCTTCCTGGGATTCATCCCGACGTAGCCTTTCACCAACTCTGTGTTGACCTAACCTTCAAGCCGATCGCTTTAAAGACACATCAAATAGCCTCAGAAAAGGCTAAAGCGATGGAGAACGAAGTCGAGAAGTTTCTGGATGCCGGATCTATTAGGAAAGTATAGTTCCCCAAATAGTTTTCCAACCCAATGGTAGCTCAAACGGAAAATCAACGATAACTAGATAGTCTACATAGATTTCACGAACCATAACAGAGCATGTCCCAAAGATAGTTTCCCACTGCTAAAGATTGATTAGCTAATCGATGCCATGACAGCTCACGAGAGAATGAGGTTTTCATATGCCTATTTAGGGTACAATCAGATCCCTTGTTTCGATCCTGACCAGGACAAAGCATCCTTCATAACTCCGGTAGGTCTATATTATTACAACGTCATATTGTTCATGTAATACCCCGTATTTTTATGCTATATTAATTTGGGGATTTATTAAATTTAATGTGAGTTAGTTATTTAATAAAAATCCGGAAATTAATTATGTTATAATTATTAACGTGACGATAGAGATAAGATTTTCGTGTCACGTTTTTGGGAAAGCTTTCAGGAGGCTATGGGTACTGAGTTGAGGTTGAGTTCAGCTTATCACCCCCAGACAGATGGACAGACAGAGCGTACTAATCAGATGTTAGAGGATATGCTATGCATGTGTGTTCTTGATTTTGGAGGAGGTTGGGAGCCACATCTTCCACTGGTAGAGTTTGCTTATAATAACTCTTATCAGTTTACGATTGGTATGGCTCCATTTGAGGCTTTGTATGGCAGGCCTTGTAGTTCTCCAACTTGTTGGCTCGAGGTGGGGGATAACAAGTTACTAGGACCGGAGGTGATTCAGGAAACCTCCGCGAGGATTGAGATGATCAGGAGTCGCATTCGAGTAGCCCAGGACAGGCAGAAGAGCTACGCCGATGCAAAACGGTTCTTCCGGGAGTTTAATGTGGGGGACCAAGTGTTACTGCTTGTATCTCCTATGAAAGGAGTGATGAGGTTCGGGAAGAAAGGGAAATTGGCCCCGAGGTACGTGGGACCATTTCCCATCATCGAGAGGATTGGGCCAGTAGCATACAGATTAGGACTGCCAGAATATTTGCATCGCATTCACGATGTATTCCACATCTCGTCGTTGAGACGGTATCTTCGAGATGATATGGCCCATACTCACATTGCGATAGATGAGATAGACTTACAGCCTGACAGCTCTTACGAGGAGAGACCGGTGGCTATCCTAGACTATAGTGAGAGGAGATTGAGGTCGAAGATAGTTCCACTTGTGCGAGTCCAGTGGGAGCATCATAATATGGAGGAATCCACTTGGGAGCGCGAGGCCGATATGCACGAGAGATATCCAGATTTGTTCTTACCAGGTACGCCTTGTTTTCCGAATTTCGGGATGAAATTCCATTATTAGGGGGGAAGTATTTAATACCCCGTATTTTTATGCTATATTAATTTGGGGATTTATTAAATTTAATGTGAGTTAGTTATTTAATAAAAAACCGAAAATTAATTATGTTATAATTATTAACGTGACGAGAGTTAGTAATTATGGGAAATTTGTTGAATATTACTAATGAGCAAAGTAATATGTAATATTGGTTATATTGAATGTCACGAGTGAATTAATTGACAATTTTGGAAATTTGAGTCGGGACGCGCCCGTGTCGCGTCGGGACTAAACATTGATAAATTAAAGTGAATATTTTATAAGTCATTCGTATGGTCGTTTTGAGTGCGCCAACGCATCCGTAAGGGTCGAGATAGTCAGAAAAGTGTACCCGGGGGGTTTAGTTTGGGTCTCGGGGTGTTTTTAGGCCTAATTGGTACCCCGGGAGGGTGTTTTGGACATTTCACATTTTTGGGTAATTAAACCCACGAAAATCAGTAATCTATATCAGCCATTTAGGTTAGTCAGCTAGGGTTAGAAAACTCAAACACAAGAACGGCCATAGGAGAGGAAGAACAGAGCTCTCAAGGCAAATTCAAGGCCTAAAAGCCATCCGTTTGCACCGCCACCACCACCAACGTGTAGATCGCGTGACGGACTACGTAACCACACCAAAATCATCTGCAAATCAGAACACCAAAAATCCCAGGCAAGTGTTTATCTTGCTTATTTCGTTGGTGCATCTTTCATATTAGTGTAAGAGTAATTAGAATGAGTTTTTATGGAAGAAACCTAAGATATGAGTTAAAAAATTGCATGTAGTGATGAATAAATTGATAATTCTGGAAACCCTTGCCATGTAGAGGAATTTCCCACGAAATTATGATGTTTATAATAAGAAATTTCTGGAAATACTTGTTAGAACCATGTTTAAGAGAATTCTAGGGTTCTTGATAATTATAATAATTTTTGGTTGGTTAATCCATGTATAATGATAGAATTCCTCATGCTTCACGTTGGAAATACCTAGTAGGATGATATAATGTTGGTAGTACAATATTTGAGACGTTTGGGATTGAAAAATATGGATTTGGATGAAGAAATGTGTTAGAACCCGTAACAGCAATTCTGCAGAAATCGCAATACCTGCTTGATCGATCGATCAAGCCCAGAGCTTCGATCGATCGAAGGTTCGATCGATCGAGCCCCAGACCTCGATCGATCGACCCCTCCTGGAAGACTCCTATTTCCTTTTAAATGAGTTAAATTCAATTTATTGTGAGACAATTCTTGGGCATCCTTAATAAAATGTTTTGGGAGATAGGGAAGACCAGTAGGACGTGTGAATAGATTTTGGGACCCTTGATATCGGGAAAAGATTGTATTTTGGGATAATTACATAAGGGTCGGTGAATTTATGATTTAAAGAGAGAGACACGTAAGAGAGTTACTTTGGGACAAATGTGTATACCTACTGAATTTTATAATTAGGAGGATAGAATCCATGAGCGTTATGTAGTAAGTGGAAAAGTTCCTCAAATTAAAGTAAGATATGAATGGTTATACGTGATAACTAAATAATGAGAAATAAATACAAATGCCGTAATTATGGGAATTGAGAATATACCCATTATTGATATCGTAATATTAGTATAGTTATATGATTGTGTATGCATATACTATCTATGTGTGAAAATCATGCCCACGCTACTTGCTATTCCTGAGGTTGCCGCACTGGGACGATCTTATCCTGTGTTGCCTTATGGGCGATATTGACTCGTACCCTAGAAGATAGATATCCTTGGTACAGGCTATCGGAATGATAGTTCGAACGGTCCTAAGAGATGCGGGTATGTTCTTTCCTCTTAGAGACTTGGAATATATGCTTCGCCTCATATTGTTTGTGTGTAGATTTCCTTGGTACAGTCTATCGCAGTGATAGTTCGGACGGTCCTAAGAGACGCAAACATATGCCATCCTCTTAGAGACTCGGGATCTATGCTTCGCCTCAATATTATTTGAGTATGTGTTAATACAGTTCGAGAGTGATTCCGAATTTGTATTCCCTTAGTACGAGTGATACGGGGATTGGATAGTAGAGTATGCCCGCACCATAGTTTTATTTTGGGGTGCTATTATAATATATATATATATTTTACGAGTGGTTAATATATATATGAAATTCTGAAATCTGGAACTGCCTACTGTGATTTTATATGTAGGACATGGTTGATGACTCAAATTATAAATACTTGTTTTGAGATAGTATAATATGACCCTGGAAAACTTTATTGATTAATAAAGTTAAAATGAGAACTTTGGTTACTAATTGAAATATTCTTTTCAAACAATTGAATCATTAAATTTTGAATCCTTCGAATAATCTAAGATAAGTTAAACTATTGGGAAAGGATAGCGTGATATATGATGAGTTAGACCACTGGGAAGGTTAGTGCGATAGGTGTGCACATTATAAGAGAGGTGAGAATTTCTCAAGAGAGTGTCGCACTAATATGTTGTTGCATTGGCCTGTATCAATTTAAATACTTGCTAAACAATTTTTAAATCATATACACTATCGGGCTCTGACCCATTTCTCTCTCTCTCTCTCTCTCTCTCTCTCTCTCTCTCTCTCTCTCTCTCGTATATATATATGTATGTACTACAGGTGCCCAGCCACAGGGGCGTCTTGGTTAGGATACCTTGGAAGGAACGTGCTGCAGCTTAGGTGGGAGTTGCAGGCCACTTGCTTAGACGATTTCATTTACTTGATTCCACTCCTATGATTCTCAGTTATTGGGGCATGTGTCGCCCTTTCCACTATTTATCTGTTTTGTTGGGACATTTGTACTTCAGTTATTTCTAGTACTGTTACTTTGGGATTTATTCAGCATGTATGTTTTACATTAAGTTTTAAATGTTGGGATTTTGGATGTTGAATGTTTAAAGTAATTGGATTATGTTCCAGGATTATTGTTGTATGATTCCTACTTATTGAAAATGTTGATACTAATTAAATAAATAATTTTTCTTTTTAAAATAAAATTGGTCTGAAATGTTGAAAAATGGTTTTGACACTTAGCTTAAATAATTAGGGTGTTAATTTGGAAAAAGTTATTTTTACGACAGTAATGCTAAGAATGAACCAACTGTTCACCTTGATTTTAATTTAATAAAGGAGTGATTGTCCGGTATTTAATTAGGCGGGGTGTCACAGTTCAGCCTGAAGAACGCAGGGGAAACTTAACAGATGCTAGTCATGAAGATGTTCAAGCAGCAGATACGAGACACCATAGAAGTCTACATCGATGACATGTTAGTCAAGATCAAGGATAAAGACGATCACCTCAAAAATCTGTCCAGAACCTTTGAAATCCTCAATAAGTACCAAATGAAGCTCAATGCGAGCAAGTTCTCATTCGGTGTCCAGCCAAGAATTTTTTTTGGTTACCTAGTCAGTAAGAGAGGGATTGAGGTTAATCTAGATCAGATCGACGCGATCAACAAGGTCTAGCCACCAAGGACATTGGGAGATATTCAGAAGCTTACTAGAATGCTTGCAACACTTAATCTCTTCATCTCCAAGTCCTCGGAATGCTGCCAACCATTCTTTCAGATCCTAAATAAGAATAAGGGCCTCGCCTGGAATGATGACTGGTCAAGAGCTTTAGAGGAGATCAAGTCCTACCTCAGCAATCCACCGCTGCTCGCAATCCCCGACGACGGAGATCCTATATACCTCTATCTTGCAGTAATAGACCATGTTATTTATTTGGCTCTGGTATATGAGAAGGAGCATAGAAAGTATCTTATATATTATTCCAATAAGATGATCCTGGATGCAGAACAACTCTAGTTTCCTTTGGGGAAGTTAGCCTATGCTCTGTTAGCTGCCTTTAGGAAGCTGAAACACTATTTCGAAGCCCAGTTGATAACGATGATCACTTCATTCCCTGTCGCACCCCGACTCAATTATGTTAAAATCATCCATTTATTGAGAGATGAATTCCATTAAATAATACTTTATTTAATCTCTCAAAAAATAGCACAAGCTTTTTTTTTCAAAGGCATGTTTAGAAGAAAAGATAACTACCTTTACATATAACTTATAACTACTAAATAATATATGAAAAATATCATGTATTCGAGATAATTATGGTGGTAAAGCCAATTTATAAGCTACAGCTCCAACCCATTTCACTATCTAATAAGGGCTAATGTACCTAGGACTTAATTTTCCCTTCTTCCCAAATCTCATAACCCCTATCCAAGGAGAAACACGTAGGAATACCCGATCACCTTCCTTAAATTTCAATTATTTCCTTCGGTTATCTGCATAGATTTTCTAGCCTATTTTCGTGTGTCCACCACATGATCAAGATAACCCTGACACCCTTTCCTTAGCAGTTTATATGATTTTGTAGCAGAAATCAAACATGTCGTAATGACATTTCAATCCCCCATAAATTTAAACTCAGGTTCACCGAGTAACCAGAACACTACTTCCTTTTTAAAGCAGTCTATAAATACATGATATGAAGCCAACCAATCCATACCCAGTATCACATTAAAGTCACGCATCTCGAAGAGTAATAAGTCAACCAACAACCCTTTTTCACCTATTCGCACCACACACTCCCTACACATCCTATCAATAAAAAACATTCCCCCCACTAGAGTAATACTATCTAAACCAGAATATAATTATAATAATGGTTTATTAAGATGCAAAAGATAAAGCAAAGACACAAAAGAATGTGTTGAAGTAGGATCTATCAGCACATAAGCATCTTTCTCACCAATAGGAAGTGTACTTGTCACTACATTCGGTGTAGCTTGTGCATCTTGTCACGTCAGTGGAAACACTCTGCCTTGACCTTGGCTTTGAGATATACCTCCTCTACCTCCCCTGTATACATTCCTTTTAGAACTCCAACCTCCTACCATCACACTCCCAACTTATGTTGTAGCTCCCATCATGAGATAATTTTTTTATAAGTTCCCTGGTTGATGACAATGTAAACATAAAGGTGTCGTCTTCGCTATTGGACACTCCCAAGGCATATGCCTTTGACCACCAAATCTATAACAAAATGTGGCCCTCGGTCCCAACACATATGCATTTTCTAACCGACTCTTCCTAGTCCTTCCACCCCGAGCTTGAAATCTTCATGGTGCATTTTTTCTATTTTTAAATCCTTGACCTATGGGTACCCCTCGTGCTACATTCTGAATTAAGGTTCCTGTCTCCCATCTATATGATTTTGTACCATCGTGTCTAGCTTGAATGTTCAGCTTGTATTTCTTTCATTAAATTTTTTGACACCATGGGCCAATCCACCCAGTCCACGTAATTTGTGATCTTCATATTAGCAACCACGACTTTTATATCCACATCCAGCCCAATTTGAAATCGATCACATTTACTTTTGTAAGGCCATAAGTCTTCGATTGAGTCTTAATGTAGTGTTGGCTCAATTCTGGACAAAAATATTTGTGTCATAGGATAGTGTTCAAGTGTATCCATCCAAGCCTATGGCGTGTTAGTTGAAGACGTAGCGGCCAAGAGTATAAAGCATCATCATATGCCGAGTTTAGTGTGCCTCGTTTCTACGTCAACAACAATGTTCCAATGCTCCTAAGGTATGAATGCATTTGATATATATATATATATATATATATATATATATATATATATATATATATATATAGGAGCTTGGAAATTTATTGGGTGTAATTTATAATTTTTATAAATCATTTTTAACGACTTTGTTTTACTCAGAAAATACTTTTTTACAACTTGTCATAAAAAGTTTTGGACTTATAAAATGATTATTTTATTTTCTGATTTTCTGACCCGTCGTTCGAATCACACTGGAATCTCATTCGAACGAGATTACCATGTCGTTCGAATGAACTGGTATCTCGTTCGAACGAGATTGCCAAGTCGTTTAAATGAGACTTCTAAGGAGTTTGATTTTTTTTTGTATTGGAACCTCGTTAGTAAAGTCGTTCGAACGAAATTTGGCGGGAACAGTTATTTTGGGCGTTTTTTACGGTTTTCCCATTTTTCCCACTTCATTTCCCCAGTATCATTTGCCAGATTTATTAGGTGCGGGAACCAACATTTTGGAATTAACATTTTCACATACTACAATCTCCAAGAGAGAGTTTGAGAGCAAAATTCTAAAAAGAAAGAGTTCATGTTTTGAGTGTTTATTTTTCAAGAAAAAAATCTTTAAACACTTTTGTTTACAGCCATAGTTTGTTTATTACAAGTTTCCATATAAATATCTTGCTTGGAGTGTATGGCACCGAGTTTACTCTACTGTGTTGAAGAGTTCATTTGGGTTTGCTTCTACATCCCTCAAAGAAGAAGTTCGTTGTTTTGCTGCGGCATTCTCACATGGTGAAAGGCTCCATGTGTGGTTGACGGTATCCCTAAAGTCTCATTGGTGAAGTCCAAGGTTCCGATGGAGTTACGGGGTTGTCGACTAGGCGGAGGTGTTTACAAGAAGACGCGTCAAGGATTAAAAGGACTAGAGTCAAGGAAGTAAGTCACCTATCTTGTAATTGTAAAACCATACTTAGTGGACTTAAGTCTAGGGTCGTCCAAAGTTTTTTCCCGTCGTGGGTTTTTTCTCGTACATCGCGGCGTAGTGGTTATTTGTTTATTTTATCTTTTGCAAATCTCACCTTAGATGCATGCTTAGGTAAAAAGATAAAATTGGTTTAAATCACTACTCTTGTTTAATTTGTTGCTAAATAATATTTTGGGTAAAATTGATACTAATTTAATTCAAGTCATCATTTAATTTGTTGAAATTGGTTTGGCCTAACTTGGTAATATTGAAAATATGGTTTAGGCAAATTCTAGGACTTGAGTTGAATTAATTTGGTTTAAGTGAAAAATGTATTTATTGTTTAATTTAATTTCACTTTGAACTTGTTTAATTTTAATTTGAAAAGAAATTAAAATTTGGTGTTTGTGTGTGTTTAATTGAACCATCTCGCTTCCGCATATCTCTTTATAAAGGAAATTGAATTACTCTTTTTGTTTAAGATTTTAAAATTGAGGGCCTGGTGTTACAACAAGTGGTATCAGAGCATTGATTTAGAGAAACTCACGTTTTCAAATTGGTATCAGAGCCGGAGCGCTAATTTATCGCGTCAAAGATCCATTTTTCAGCTTTTATAATTTTTGTTCTCCTTGTATTTTTAGGTGGTTCATTTTTTTGACTCACTCTAATTTTTTTATATCTCTCGATGGGACGTCTTAATGATAATTTCTCCTTTTATAATGATAATGAAGTTTTTTATATTCGAGAGGAATTTAATGGGCTTAATAAGTGTAATGAAAATTTAAGAGAATTAAATGTGAAGTTTGCAAAAAGAATATGTTTTAAATCTAGAATTGAACTTTTGCAAACCTCGCTATCTCAAAAGGATATTTTTCGTGAAAAGCTCACGGACATAAATTACAATTTTAATATTTTAAATATGTCTAAGAAAGAGAGTGATAGTCGAGAAAAGACTCTTAGGGACAAGTTTGCTCACATTGAGGGGGAGCGTGATAACCTTCTAGGAGTTATAGAAAATCTAAATAAGGAGTTCCGTAAAATTGAGGAGTCTAATTTATTACTTGAGTCCAAAATTGTAAAAATGAAAAATAACTTACAAGACTCGAGTAGTAGTTGTAATGGTTCTAGCTCATCTAGTTCAAATATTTTCGTTGCTAAAGCTAAGGCCATTGTTTGTTTTAGAGGGTCAAATTTATCCAAGGACTTTAGAAAAGGTCACACCTTAGGTATCATTCCTCGTGTGTTCACATGCTTGCATTGTGGTAGGAAAGGTCATCTTAGGTCATTTTGTTTTGATCTTAAAAGAAATCCTTGGAAGTCTATGTCTAGCAATTCATTAGTTTCCAAATGCCATCACTTTAAATATTAATCTATACGGATTAGGAAATAACTTTTAGACGCACTAGATATTAGATTTGTTGATTCTCATTTGCTTTCACATGAAACCTCCCTTGCTAAATTTAAAGGTTGAATGTGTTAGTTTTGTTTGCATACTCTAGCTGTTTGCGCCCCATATTATATATCATTGCTAGGTATATCCATATTTAATCATTTTCTAGTCTATGCTCCATGCTTAATCACATGCTAGAATAATGATTTTTATTTATCTTTTGTATTATACTTCTTTCATTTTAGTTTGCATTAAATGAAAAATACAAAAGATTTTCTGTATCATTTATGTTTTACCTTTTTAGTAATTTAAGATTAATGAAAAATACAAATGATTTTTGTGTGTCTTTTGAGTAAATATATTTATTTTTTGATTAAAAATTATAAAAACTCAAAGAGATTATTTTTTTGTGTGTATTTTAGTTTGACACACTCTATGTGGCATACACTTGTGTTAGAATCCCTTCTTTTTCGCTTCCATGTGGCTAGAACTTTTGGTTTAGATTGTCAATCCTTATTATGTTCTTTACCATGCTTACATGGAGTAGTTGAATTTTGTGTTGATATAATGGATTCTATTTTTATATGCCTCAATTCACACATGCAAGAGCTCACTTGAAATTTTAACTTCATACGTATATTGGAGCTTTGTGAGGTGCTCTCCTACCAATCTAGTCATATTCATATTATATGATCTAGGAGGACTAGTGCATGTTAAAATCCGTTGCATGTGAGATTTGTGTGAGATATAAAAATGATGTATATAAATGTGCACGGGGAAGGGTTTCGAAAGGAAAAATATTATCCCTTGCAAGTAAGCCACCGTTTGGATTGGACCTAAAAGAAATACGTGGTCCAAATGCCTAAAAGAATAATGGGATTAAAAAGAGAAATAATTGCCAAGGCCTTGTTTTATTGATATATTCATTCAAAAATAATATGTGCTTATTGAGGGAGATTGGATGGTATATCAACGATTTGCACAATGTCCGTTTATCCTAGTTGTACTTTAAATGTCATGACTCTATTGGTTTGTAGAATCATCAAAAGTCTAGGCTTGTATGCATTGTGTATGTTTGTTCATTGAGTTCAATTTATATTGTCACATGAGGTTAAATTCAAATGTGATGAAGTTTGCAATCATATGAGAACTCCGTGAACATGTTTTAAGTGATTGGGTCTAAATTTAATTGTTTCTAGTTCACACCCCAACACTTCCGTTTCCACATGACACATTTTTGCCATACGAGTGTGAAAAGCTTATTTTATTTTGTGTCATGTGTGGTGTTAATACCTAGTATATGTGTGTGTGCGTTAATGATATTTATTATGTACTCATATAAGAGGTATTTTATTTGTCTTTGCCTTGCTATCTAGTCCTTCTATACTTTTACTTCATAATTGGTATCTATCTTGTTGCATTCTTTGTTGATATCACATGCTTAATACTTATGTATCCTATTGGTATCATTTTCTGACATCTTAGTTGGTATCCTTATTCTTTATATAGGTTAGTTATGCTTTTGTTGCCTATATGCTTTCATGTTATTATCACTCTAAGCTTCATCGTGTTTAAATTAGTTTTACCATTTGTCTATTTGTGAACAAAAAGGGGGAGAAATGATACCTAATCCTATTGTAATCGTATCTTAGTTTGTGAGATTTAACTTAGGGGGAGTCGCGACCTTCTTAGGTAGATCATAATTGATAAAGGGGAGAATTAATTTAGGGGGAGTCTTTATTTTATGCATTTAATATTCTTGATATTCCCCATGCGTTTGATAGTTTGCTTAAGTGTGCGGGAATTCTTCTAAATGTCAAGTTTCATCATCGGCAAAGATATTGATCCTTGAGTTTTTGATTCAAGCTATGTATTTTTTATTTTTGGGTGGGATATGTTTTAAGTCTAGTAGAGCTTGACGGCCTTTTAGGATTTTTATTTGGTTTTTGTCCCGAAATAGCCAAAGAGGGAGATTTGTAAGGACACAAGTCTCTGATTGTGTCTTAATGTAGTGTTGCCTCAATTCTGTACAAAAGCATTTGTGTCATAGGATAGTGTTCAAGTGTATCCATCCAAGCCTATGACGTTTTAGTTAAAGACGTAGCGGCCAAGAGTATAAATCTTCACCATATGCCGGGTTTAGTGTGCCTCGTTTCTACGTCAACAACAATGTTCCAATGCTCCTAAGATATGAATGCATTTGATATATATATATATATAGGAGCTTGGAAATTTATTGGGTGTACTTTATAATTTTTATAAATCATTTTTAACGACTTTGTTTTACTCTGAAAATATTTTTTTAGAACTTGTCATAAAAAGTTTTGGACTTAAAAAATGATTATTTTATTTTCTGATTTTCTGACCCGTCGTTCGAATCACACTGGAAACTCGTTCGAACGAGATTACCATGTCGTTCGAATGAACTGGCATCTCGTTCGAACGAGATTGCCAGGTCGTTCGAACGAGACTTCTAACGAGTTTGATTTTTTTGTATTAAACCTCGTTAGTAAAGTCGTTCGAACGAAATTTAGAGGGAAGAGTTATTTTGGGCATTTTTTACGGTTTTCCCACTTTTCCCACTTCATTCTCCAGTATCTTTTGCCAGATTTATTAGGTGCGGGAACCAACATTTTGGAATTAACTTTTTCACATACTACAATCTCCAAGAGAGAGTTTGAGAGAAAAATTCTAAAAAGAAAGAGTTCATGTTTTGAGTGTTTATTTTTCAAGAAAAAAATCTTTAAACACTTTTGTTTACAGCCATAGTTTGTTTATTACAAGTTTCCATATAAATATCTTGCTTGGAGTGTTTGACACCGAGTTTACTCTACTGTGTTGAAGAGTTCATTTGGGTTTGCTTCTACATCCCTCAAAGAAGAAGTTCGTTGTTTTGCTGCGGCATTCTCACATGGTGAAAGGCTCCATGTGTGGTTGACGGTGTTCCTAAAGTCTCATTGGTGAAGTCCAAGGTTCCGGTGGAGTTATGGGATTGTCGACTAGGCGGAGGTGTTTACAAGAAGACGCGTCAAGTCTTAAAAGGAGTAGAGTCAAGGAAGTAAGTCATCTGTCTTGTAATTGTAAAACCATACTTAGTGGACTTAAGGCTAGGGTCGTCCAAAGTTTTTTCCCGTTGTGGGTTTTTTCTCGTACATCGCGGCGTAGTGGTTATTTGTTTATTTTATCTTTTGCAAATCTCACCTTAGATGCATGCTTAGGTAAAAAGATAAAATTGGTTTAAATCACTACTCTTGTTTGATTTGTTGCTAAATAATATTTTGGGTAAAATTGATACTAATTTAATTCAAGTCATCATTTAATTTGTTGAAATTGGTTTGGCCTAACTTGGTAATATTGAAAATATGGTTTAGGCAAATTCTAGGACTTGAGTTGAATTAATTTGGTTTAAGTGAAAAATGTATTTATTGTTTAATTTAATTTCACTTTGAACTTGTTTAATTTTAATTTGAAAAGAAATTAAAATTTGGTGTTTGTGTGTGTTTAATTGAACCATCTCGCTTCCGCATATTTCTTTATAAAGGAAATTGAATTACTCTTTTTGTTTAAGATTTTAAAATTGAGGGCCTGGTGTTACAACAAGTGGTATCAGAGCATTGATTTAGAGAAACTCACGTTTTCAAATTGGTAGCAGAGCCGGAGCGCTAATTTATCGCGTCAAAGATCCGTTTTTCAGCTTTTATAATTTTTGTGCTCCTTGTATTTTTAGGTGGTTCATTTTTTTGACTCACTCTAATTTTTTTATATCTCTCGATGGGATGTCTTAATGATAATTTCTCCTTTTCTAATGATAATGAAGTTTTTTATATTTGAGAGGAATTTAATGGCCTTAATAAGTGTAATAAAAATTTAAGAGAATTAAATGTGAGGTTTGCAAAAAGAATATGTTTTAAATCTAGAATTGAACTTTTGTAAACCTCGCTATCTCAAAAGGATATTTTTTGTGAAAAGTTCATGGACATAAATTACAATTTTAATATTTTAAATATGTCTAAGAAAGAGAGTGATAGTCGAGAAAAGACTCTTAGGGACAAGTTTGCTCACATTGAGGGGGAGCGTGATAACCTTCTAGGAGTTATAGAAAATCTAAATAAGGAGTTTCGTAAAATTGAGGAGTCTAATTTATTACTTGAGTCCAAAATTTTAAAAATGAAAAATAACTTACAAGACTCGAGTAGTAGTTGTAATGGTTCTAGCTCATCTAGTTCAAATATTTTCGTTGCTAAAGCTAAGGCCATTGTTTGTTTTAGAGGGTCAACTTTATCCAAGGACTTTAGAAAAGGTCACACCTTAGGTATCATTCCTCGTGTGTTCACATGCTTGCATTATGGTAGGAAAGGTCATCTTAGGTCATTTTATTTTGATCTTAAAAGAAATCCTTGGAAGTCTATGTCTAGCAATTCATTAGTTTCCAAATGCCATCACTTTAAATATTAATCTATACGGATTAGGAAATAACTTTTAGACGCACTAGATATTATATTTGTTGATTCTCATTTGCTTTCACCTGAAACCTCCCTTGCTAGATTTAAAGGTTGAATGTGTTAGTTTTGTTTGCATACTCTAGCTGTTTGCGCCCCATATTATATATCATTGCTAGGTGTATGCATGTTTAATCATTTTCTAGTCTATGCTCCATGCTTAATCACATGCTAGAATAATGATTTTTGTTTATCTTTTGTATTATACTTCTTTCATTTTAGTTTGCACTAAATGAAAAATACAAAAAGATTTTCTTTATCATTTATGTTTTACCTTTTTAGTAATTTAAGATTAATGAAAAATACAAATGATTTTTGTGTGTCTTTTGAGTAAATATATTTATTTTTTGGTTAAAAATTTTAAAAACTCAAAGAGATTTTTTTTTTGTTTATTTTAGTTTGACACACTCTATGTGGCATACACTTGTGTTAGAATCCCTTCTTTTTCGCTTCCATGTGGCTAGAACTTTTGGTTTAGATTGTCAATCCTTATTATGTTCTTTACCATGCTTACATGGAGTAGTTGAATTTTGTGTTGATATAATGGATTCTATTTTTATATGCCTCAATTCACACATGCAAGAGCTCACTTGAAATTTTAACTTCATACGTATATTGGAGCTTTGTGAGGTGCTCTCCTACCAATCTAGTCATCTTCATATTATATGATCTAGGAGGACTAGTGCATGTTAAAATCCGTTGCATGTGAGATTTGTGTGAGATATAAAAATGATGTATATAAATGTGCACGGGGAAGGGTTCCGAAAGGAAAAATATTATCCCTTGCAAGTAAGCCACCGTTTGGATTGGACCTAAAAGAAATACGTGGTCCAAAGGCCTAAAAGAATAATGGAATTAAAAAGAAAAATAATTGCCAAGGCCTTGTTTTATTGATATATTCATTCAAAAATAATATGTGCTTATTAAGGGAGATTGGATGGTATATCAACGATTTGCACAATGTCCGTTTATCCTAGTTGTACTTTCAATGTCATGACTCTATTGGTTTGTAGAATCATCAAAAGTCTAGGCTTTTATGCATTGTGTATGTTTGTTCATTGAGTTCAATTTATATTGTCACATGAGGTTAAATTCAAATGTGATGAAGTTTGCAATCATATGAGAACTCCGTGAACATATTTTAAGTGATTGGGTCTAAATTTAATTGTTTCTAGTTCACACCCCAACACTTCCGTTTCCACATGACACATTTTTGCCATACGAGTGTGAAAAGCTTATTTTATTTTGTGTCATGTGTGGTGTTAATACCTAGTATATGTGTGTGTACGTTAATGATATTTATTATGTACTCATATACGAGGTATTTTATTTGTCTTTGCCTTGCTATCTAGTCCTTCTATACTTTTACTTCATAATTGGTATCTATCTTGTTGCATTCTTTGTTGATATCACATGCTTAATACTTATGTATCCTATTGGTATCATTTTCTTACATCTTAGTTGGTATCCTTATTCTTTATATAGGTTAGTTATGCTTTTGTTGCCTATATGCTTTCATGTTATTATCACTCTAAGCTTCATCGTGTTTAAATTAGTTTTACCATTTGTCTATTTGTGAACAAAAAGGGGGAGAAATGATATCTAATCCTATTGTAGTCGTATCTTAGTTTGGGAGATTTAACTTAGGGGGAGTCGCGACCTTCTTAGGTAGATCATAGTTGATAAAGGGGAAAATTAATTTAGGGGGAGTCTTTATTTTATGCATTTAATATTCTTGATATTCCCTATGCGTTTGATAGTTTGCTTAAGTGTGCAGAAATTCTTCTAAATGTCAAGTTTCATCATCGGCAAAGATATTGATCCTTGAGTTTTTGAGTCAAGCTATGTATTTTTTATTTTTGGGTGGGATATGTTTTAAGTCTAGTAGAGCTTGACGGCCTTTTAGGATTTTTATTTGGTTTTTGTCCCGAAATAGCCAAAGGGGGAGATTTGTAAGGACACAAGTCTCTGATTGTGTCTTAATGCAGTGTTGCCTCAATTCTGGACAAAAGCATTTGTGTCATAGGATAGTGTTCAAGTGTATCCATCCAAGACTATGACGTGTTAATTGAAGACGTAGCGGCCAAGAGTATAAATCTTCATCATATGACGGGTTTAGTGTGCCTCGTTTCTACGTCAACAACAATGTTCCAATGCTCCTAAGGTATGAATGCATTTGATATATATATATATAGGAGCTTGGAAATTTATTGGGTGTAATTTATAATTTTTATAAATCATTTTTAAAGACTTTGTTATACTCAGAAAATATTTTTTTAGAACTTGTCATAAAAAGTTTTGGACTTAAAAAATGATTATTTTATTTTCTGATTTTCTCACCCGTCGTTCGAATCACACTGGAATCTCGTTCGAACGATATTACCATGTCGTTCGAATGAACTGGCATCTCGTTCGAACGAGATTGCCAGGTCGTTCGAACGAGACTTCTAACGAGTTTGATTTTTTTTGTATTGGAACCTCGTTAGTAAAGTCGTTCGAACGAAATTTAGCGGGAACAGTTATTTTGGGCATTTTTTACGGTTTTCCCACTTTTCCCACTTCATTTCCCCAGTATCTTTTGCCAGATTTATTAGGTGCGGGAACCAACATTTTGGAATTAACTTTTTCACATACTACAATCTCCAAGAGAGAGTTTGAGAGCAAAATTGTAAAAAGAAAGAGTTCATGTTTTGAGTGTTTATTTTTCAAGAAAAAAATCTTTAAACACTTTTGTTTACAGCCATAGTTTGTTTATTACAAGTTTCCATATAAATATCTTGCTTGGAGTGTTTGGCACCGAGTTTACTCTACTGTGTTGAAGAGTTCATTTGGGTTTGCTTCTACATCCCTCAAAGAAGAAGTTCGTTGTTTTGCTGCGGCATTCTCACATGGTGAAAGGCTCCATGTGTGGTTGACGGTGTTCTTAAAGTCTCATTGGTGAAGTCCAAGGTTCCGGTGGAGTTACGGGGTTGTCGACTAGGCGGAGGTGTTTACAAGAAGACGCGTCAAGGCTTAAAAGGAGTAGAGTCAAGGAAGTAAGTCACCTGTCTTGTAATTGTAAAACCATACTTAGTGGACTTAAGGCTAGGGTCGTCCAAAGTTTTTTCCCGTTGTGGATTTTTTCTCGTACATCGCGGCGTAGTGGTTATTTGTTTATTTTATCTTTTGCAAATCTCACCTTAGTTGCATGCTTAGGTAAAAAGATAAAATTGGTTTAAATCACTACTCTTGTTTAATTTGTTGATAAATAATATTTTGGGTAAAATTGATACTAATTTAATTCAAGTCATCATTTAATTTGTTGAAATTGGTTTGGCCTAACTTGGTAATATTGAAAATATGGTTTAGGCAAATTCTAGGACTTGAGTTGAATTAATTTGGTTTAAGTGAAAAATTTATTTATTGTTTAATTTAATTTCACTTTGAACTTGTTTAATTTTAATTTGAAAAGAAATTAAAATTTGGTGTTTGTGTGTGTTTAATTGAACCATCTCGCTTCCGCATATCTCTTTATAAAGGAAATTGAATTACTCTTTTTGTTTAAGATTTTAAAATTGAGGGCCTGGTGTTACAACAAGTGGTATCAGAGCATTGATTTAGAGAAACTCACGTTTTCAACTTTCTTCTGTCCTCACCAAATCAGGTGGAAATCTTGATAGAGATATGAATAAAGTCTCCTACTCAGCCACTGTTCGATTTCCCGTTTCAGCATGATAAATTCTTCCCCTTTCTCAGTCCTATAAAGCATTGAGATATATTTTTCAAAGAACACATTCGCAAACCTCTCCCATGTAATTAGTGGAGGATTTGCTAGCACCACTCCCCCAAATGTAGTAAGTAACCTCTTTGCAGCATGCCACCATAATTTTGCATCATCCTCTAACCTAAAGGTTTCTAACAAAACCTTTTGTTCATATCACTCTTCCATCACCTTGAATATTATTTCCATCTTTCAAATCCACCCCTATGCCACTAAAAAATCTGTAGTCCCTGTAAATGCTGGAGGATTTAACTTCATGAACCTCTCATGCAATTTATCCTAATCTCCACCAGGTGCTCCACCTCCTTCTTGTTCCTCTAGTTGTGCCACAACACGTAATATCCTTCCCACGTCATCAATAGGTCGTTGTTTCACCTCTGGTTCATCCACTTCAATGCGTCCCTGTCCTTGCTGACTATTAGGTACATATGATGCTTCACCCTTTGTTCTATCATGTGGCTCATGTGGATCCATCACTTACTTCAATACAAATAACGTGAACAAAATACAATAACACCAGTTTAACATTAATATTATTAGTCAAAATCCTGACCCATAACAAACTCACTTTCCATTGTCCACTGCCAATCTAGACCCTCACACCCTGTCCAAAACCTAATAATCATGCTCTGATACTAAGTAGCCACGCCCTGACTTAATTATGTTAAAATCATCCACTTATTTAGAGATGAATTCCGTTAAACACTACTTTACTTAATCTCTTGAAAAATAGTACAAGCTTTTTTTTTTCAAAGGCATGTTTAGAAGAAAACATAACTACCTTTACATATAACTTACAAGTACGAAACAAAATTACTTACATAAGTTTCTTAGTTTAATATTTACCCAAAAATCTTGTTGATATTCAACCCACGTTATTTATCCTCCACTCGCCCGTTTAACGTCCTAACTTGGTAGTGAACTCCAACATATATGAAACATAACATTAAAGGAGTGTAAGCAATAAAAGTTTAGTGAACGACCATATATACACACATACACCATAAATATAAACAATTTGAATAACTATTTTTATTTTCTAATGTTATAACCCAACATGAATTATGAAACTCTCGCAACGTTGGACCCACCATAATCCAGTTAACCCACCATAGTTGATGGCGACCACCAAGTCCCTTTATTAGGCCAGAGTACACAAAATTTTAAGTTGGATTAATGGGACTTCCACATCGTATAGGACCCACCACAATCTTTAACATTAGATTAAGGACCCGCCACAGTTCGTATCATTAGATAACTTTGCTCACCATTTTTAGTCATATAAATATGTTTAATAAATACCACATCACTCCATAAGCATTCCAACACATGTATTTAACTACACATTTCCATATGAAATATAAGCATTTATATTTCATAGGGCAAGTTACTCACCTTGAAGTAGGTACAAAGATTAATACCCAAACTATTTCCTTGCTATGGTAGTATGAGCCGCTTCACCACGTAACAATTCAACGCCATTAGTATTTTAATACACCAAATAACGTTAAACCCAGTAATACATCACATCATTTGGTCAATCTGAAATAACTAAAAAGGAATTAAATATGATACTTCACATATTTATACGATCCTATTAATTAGGGTTCTAAAAAAATTTACGTACCTAAATTACGAATTCTCTAGACAAAGTTATGCCCATTTAATTACAACCTTTTCCAAATCGTTTCTGGAGAAATATAATAACAAAACTTCAACTTAAACACAACCCCCAAGCCAAATCAGAAGGTATTTTATTCTAATATTTGAATATGTTATACTTATACATGTTCTATAACATCTTCAACTGGAATTTCTTCATTCCAATGAGTATTCAATGATTTATGTCGTTTTTAACACAACTAGGCCAGAATAGGGCATTAAAGCAAAACCAAACATGATTAAGCATACATACTCTCCACCTCGGGCATCAATCGTGGAAAAATATACTAAACATGTTTTTAACATATACACACATCATATATAAGAATTTCCTAAATTAAAAAGATCCACAAGAAGGTGATTCAAATCTAGGACTTTGAAGTTAACATTTCTTATCCTAACACAAGTTCTCACGTTTGTTCTTAAGTCATCCTTGTGTTTAACACAATTTGACAATATGGGTATCATTAAAATCTTTATCAAAATCAGAAACAAAAATATACAAAAGTGTAAAATTCATTCGTGTGACCAACTTAAACAAAGAGGTAATTACCTTATAAGAATTCTTCGATTTATTGAAATTTTCTGAAGAATTTTCTTCATTAACTTCCTCTTTTCTCTCTCCTTAGGCAAAATCTCTCAAACCTTGCTATTTCTTATGAGGAAGAAGCTATAGATCTTATTTATAATCATAAATACGTTTCAAGAGGTCCAATAGACATAAAGGTACTGGTAATGTTTGATTGGTGGGACGACAGGTCCAGTCAAATAATTTCGCTAATGACAAATTTGTCCCACCTTTGTAAAATCACCACAACTCCCTATTACGGGCTCTGATTTACTCCCCCTTTGAGTTTACGCATAGATAACTTATATATATACAGCTTTCATATTTTGTATTTTCCAAAATCATAAAATGAATATGACTAATTTGGGCTCGAACAGGAAAGCAGCAATTTACCGACAATCTCAAAACTTTCACATTTGGCGACCAGACATTGCCAATTTTGCACCAACACCCTAGTTTGCTTTTATAAACATAATTATGCATTAAAAATATTTTATGATGCATTTAAACACATAACTAATCATATGCTCTAAACATGTTATCCCCGATCATAAGCTCGATTAACATCTAATGTAAACAACATATATATCACATGAGTATGCATACCCTAAACATGATAATTAAAATGTTTAACACCCATCACCAAACTTATAACTCATAACTTATAATTAATCATGTAATTAACATTCCTAATCATGTTTTAGGGCCCTACATTCCCCCTCAAGGTTGTCCTTCAAAAATTCGACCTCTCTGGATGACTGCCAAAATAGTTGGTCGAACTCGGAAGGTTCGATGTTCAATTTCAGTCAAGAACAACGATTAAGGGACAAGTCTTAGTCGATTTCATCAGTAAATTAATGAGAGATAAGCCAACCGACCAACAGATACTGGAGCAATCTACAATCAAGGAAGCACAGTCCAAGGACTAGACCCTATACATTGACAGAGCCTCTAATTCCAAGGGGGAAGGAGTAGGGATCGTCCTCTTCACAGAAGATGATACTGTCATCGAACAAAGAATTAAGTAGGGATTTGAAGCCTCCAATAACGAAGCCGAATATAAAGCACTGATAGATGGTCTATGCAAAGCCCAACTGTTAGAGGCAAAGCACTCCAATGTGTTCAGTGACTCCAAATTGATCTCCAAGAAAGTGAGCGGATATTTTAACGCATACCTTATCATGGTGCGAGAGCTTATGATAGAATTTGAGGAGGTCCACATTCAACAGTTCCTCGGGATCAAAGCAGTCATGCTGACGCCTTAGCATCCTAAAGCTCAACAGTGGATTATGACCTCAAAAGGACTATCCAAGTGGAGTTCCTCGTTTGTCCTAGCATTGACAAGATGGTAATCACCGAGCAGATTCTTTCTGTAGAAAGAGCTCCTAGCTGGATGGATCCAATTGCTGCCTACTTGCAGGATGATACATTACTAAACGATAGGAAATTGGCTCACCAAATAAGGGTGAAGGCAGCTTATTTCTATCTCGATCTAGGAGGGAAGATTTATAAGAGATCCTTTACAGGTCTTTACCTCCAATTCTTCCACCTGCAAAACACCGAGAAAGTTCTCAACAAGCTTCATAATGGTATTTATTGGAGTCACATAAGAGGACGATCATTAGCATGCCGAGAAATTAAAGAGGGCTACTGGTGTCCACACATGCAAAAAAGATTCAAGTATCTACGTTCAGAAATGTGAAAAGTACCGAAAGTTCTCCCTTTATGGTTCATCAACTAGTTAGCGACCTAAAATCCTTGACCGGCCTTTGGCCATTTGCATAATGGGGGTTGGACATTGTGAGACCACTACCTACTGCACCTAGGAGTCACGAGTATCTGTTGGTCGGCACATATTACTTCACCAAATGGGTAGAAGTAGAACCACTAGCCAACATTCGAGATGCCGATATGATAAGGTTCATCTAAAAGAGCATCACAACACGCTTTAGGGTATTAAGAACTATTATTACCGATAGCGGCACACGTTTTGAGAGTGTTTTTTTCCAAAAAATTTATGATAAGAATGGCTTTAAGAATCACTTCATCTCGGTAACGTACCCTCAGAGCAACGGTCAAGTAAAAGCTTCCAACAAGATAATGCTTGACGGTCTAAAGAAGAGGCTGAAAAAAGAAAAAGGTGCTTGGGTGGACGAACTCCCTCACATCCTTTGGACCTATTGTACCATGCCAGAAGTATTATTGGGGAAACACCATTTGCACTCACATATGGAATGAAAGTCATCATCCTACTTGAAGCAGGTATCCTGACCATAAAAACCAACTTGGTCAACAAAAGGCTAAACAATGATGCCTTGTGCACTGAACTTGACTTAGTGGATGAATGAAAGAGTAATCCATGGTCAAGTTGGCTTCATATCAGCAGCAACTAGCAAGGCAGTACAATAAGAAAGTCCATCCGAGGAGATTCTAGGTAGGAGATTTTGTCTGAGGATGACC
This sequence comes from Sambucus nigra, assembly GCA_949130495.1. Lineage (NCBI taxonomy): Eukaryota > Viridiplantae > Streptophyta > Magnoliopsida > Dipsacales > Adoxaceae > Sambucus > Sambucus nigra. Next base: position 220,930,152 of record OX422221.1, on the reverse strand, counting down.
TTCAAGGAGATTACCACTTGGAAACATTGGAGGGAAGAGAGATACCAAGAGCATAAAATGCGACCGACCTTAAGAAGTTCTATTTTAGCCTTCTTTAGCACATCTAGTTCATGTAAATTTTTATTTCAGACTTATGCTGCTCTTAAGTTATTTCTTAATGAATAAAGGCTCATTTGCTCTCACATTTTGCTTTCGCATTTTAATTGTCTCAATTCTATATTATATATCTCAATATTATGCATCATTTCTTAGCAACATATCCATTCTCAAGATACTAGGTAGAATTACACTTGGTTATAGTAAGATGCTTAGCATACTCTAACCAAGGAGCTTCTTCAATAAAAAAGGAATTCCTTTAGATTACAATGGGTTATTCAACTTATTCCCATTAAGGAATATCCTCACACCTAGCATAGTTCATATTAATTATAATAAATCTTTAAGTTTGTTTTAATTAATGGAATTCTCAGGCCTTTGTCATATCAAACATAAAGGGGCTCACGAGTTTCCCCGATAATAATAAAATCCCTACAGGAGATCCTTTGGCAAAAATTCAACTGAGGTTGGTCACTAACTATGTTGGTCGCTAAAAGCTTGATCGGCTGGATGGCCCATTAATCAAGTGCATTCTTTCCATTATCTCTCCTAGGCCTAAAGGAGTGCAACGACACGACCTAAAAGGTAAGCCATGTAGAATAATACTGCTAAGGCATATTGGACTGGAAGAATGCTTAATGCTTATAAAACCAACACTAACTCATTTAGTCGGCAAAAGCAGCCCAAAATGATTAAGATTAGTTATTAACTCATTTAGTCAGAAAAAGCCCATACACTACAGTTGATAAATAAACTTTATTGGGTAAAAGGCTGAAGCGTATAGGGATTCGAAATATTATAAAAACTACACAAGGACACAAGACAACACAAGGGTGACGAGCTAAAAAGTCTACTATTTACCTTCTTCGGCCATCGTCTGGATTAGGGACAAACTTTTTCTCAATGCTTGGATCCACCTCGAAATGATTCAACAGTTGTTGGGGAATAACATCTAAGAGAACCCACTTCTCATCCTTCCCAAAGGGAGGTCGATAATAGGCTGGGAAGTCCACTTGATACATGTACCACAACTGGGACTCTCTTTATTCCTACAGTACTTTAAGGGAATTCAACTACCCATCTTTATATGTAACATCTTGGGCTACTTACACCCTCATAAGAGCATCCAACCAACCCTCATCATAGCCTGTCGACCACGCATCTCGAGGGACCATCCTGAACAGGAACCTAAGCCTCTTAATGTTTCTCTAAATACCAACTATGATGGTGTATCTTCGTTGAAGTTCCCCCTTCAGCTCAATAACTTCCTTATTTAAGGCATCATACTCAACCTGAACCAGCTTGCTGAACTGGCCCATATATCTACTCACCGCAAGCTGGGCCTTTAGACTATTTATTTCCTCCTGCACAGAGGAATCAATCTCATTCATAACTTGGAGGTAATCCTTCAACTCGAAAACCATCTCAGAATGGTCCTTGTACACTGTCATTCTGACCTTCGACTGCTTGCAGACCTTTAAGAAGGCCCGACGAGCTTTCCTACTCATATCTGGGCTTATAACCTTCCAAAGATTTGAAGAAGGAGATATATTGTCCTCCACAATGATATGCTACAAGTAGAAAAACAAATAATTAGTGAAAAGAACATCAATAAAATTAAAAGAAGAACATCATTAAAGAGGAAAGTCTTTTTCCATTGATAATTCAAAAGGGAGTCAAGAGCCATTATAACTAGAGAAAGAAAAAAAATTACAACATATGAACTATCATCTCGACCTCATTTAGCTCTTTTTCATCCTGGTTGGCAGGCTTACCAGCGAGAAGCTCCTCAGTAGCTTTGGGAGAAGGTCCTGGGAGATGAAGCTTGTACATATCAAACTCTGGTGGGACTCCTGTCACCCCCAAGGCTTGTTTCCATCCCTTTTTGAAGTAAAGTTCTTTGGCATAAGCAATCTAGACCACAACATTATCGTAGAATGCATTCCAATCGTTTATGTAGTTGATCTCCTTGATAGTTGGGACCTTACCCTCTAGTTTCTAGACCTCCTCAACCAGATCCAAGTTCTCCACTATCAGTTTCTCCTTCTCTACAGTTACAAGGCTATTAACCATCTTCATACCGACCAAAGCCTTTTATCGACTTTTCCCTCTATTGCTCGAAGGTATCTCGAGCATTAGCTAAGTCCTTCTGGGAATTCTTTAGGGCTTCACTCAACTTTTAGTTTTCTTGGACTGGTTGATATAACCATCCAAGAGTGTGGTAAAATCTGAGAAAAATTACAAAGAACGAGAAAGAAGAATTAACGCGTGAAAGCTGAATAAAGTGAAATGACTAATAAAAGAGAGAGTACTTACCAAGGTGAGTGCCTGTGCAAATTTAAGTTCAAGCTGGTCTGACAGCTGTTGTGACAAGTGCTCGCGGTCAACTGCGATCACTACCCCTTTCAACAAGCCAGGGGCAAGGGATAGGGTGTTGGCCATACTAACCCTCGACAACAACCATAAAGGAGAGGAAGAACTCAACTGGGGACTTGAGGGGTTGCTTTTTTTCCTCTCATCCTCTCTCTTTCTCTCCACTTCCTCCCTCCTCATCTCTCATTCTCTTCTTCTCTCATTTTATTCTTCTCCACCTCCTTCTCCTTCTCCTTATTTCCTGAGCTGGAACCACTGACTTTAGGGGATCTCCCCTCATATTTTTTCAGAATCTTGAGCCTGCCAAAAAATAAGGCCCGGTCTTCGTCGTTCGAGATCAACAGAATCCTCTTCAAGGGAATCGTGTCTTCTTCTTCTTCTTCTTCTTCTTCTTCTTCTTCTTCTTCTTCTTATTCTTCTTCTTCTTCTTCTTCTTCTTCTTCTTCTATCTAAACTAGACCAGGTGAACCAAAGGATTCCTCTTTCAGAAAATCTAAGACTGGGATCCTATCTACCGACCGAGCAATAAAACTAGAAGTGGTATTTGTGTATTTCAAAAGATAAGCTGCTAAACGAGGGTGCTCATCGTCTGAAAACCTATCTCTAACCTTTCAGGCCTTTAGAAGATCAGAAACCCTTATGTCTTGGAGAGCGGGATCTTGGTTCTTATCACGAGCTGCATAACAGAGGAAGAAATTCAGATCAGAAGACAAAAAAAGAAATAGCAAACAAGAATTCAATAATTTGATAGAAGAAAAACCAGCGACCTATGTGATCCTCCCTTAAGTTAGGGCACAAGGGACCTCGGTACCTCTCACCCTCAGATTAGGGAAGATGTTGCCAATTCCTGACAATGAAACCCTACTCCCAATACCCATTGTAGGAGTCAAGTAGATTTACGACCAGAGCCCTGTCAGCCTTCCTGGCTTTCAGGTACAGAACACCATCAGTTGTGCACGACCAAACATAGCAATAGAAAATTATTGGGAGCCCCAAGTTGGTCCCATACAATTCATTGATTTTGTGTACCCCATTCACTATTTTCCAAGTGTTTGGGGAACATTGAGCAGCGACAACCTCAAAATAAATAAATAAAATTTAAAAAATAATGGGTTTGGGGGAAAAGTTAAACCCCCCTGAACGACAACAAGAATGTGAATCCAGTGTCCATCTTCTATATCTTGAAAAACTATGGGCATAGGGACATAATCAATTTCTACCCACTCAGGAATACAATATGATTTTCTAAAATCCGCAACAATTTTACCATTGAAAGGAGCCATGAAGAAAAGGTTTCAAATAGCAAAAGAAGACCAACCAAAATGATGAATAAAAGGAGCACATTAGAAGAACTTACAAGTAAAAATAGTGAGAGAAATATCTAGAAATATGAAGGACAAGAGAGAAGATATAGTAGCAAGTATGCGAAGAAGAAACGTGGAAAAATTACGATTGATACGGCTACACCCAAGTTGAACTTTGCTCTAATGATGAAAGGGTGATTCCTAATAAAGATCTTGATGCTTCATAGATATGCTCGGACCAGTGCACCCTCATCTATTCAGGAATATTACAAGTTTTCCATGATAATTCCACCCGGATGAGCATGTCCTCAGCAACTTCAAAAATATTACTAATATGCCATGTCGATTTTAATATAGCCTTTAACTCATTTAAAATATATTGTCCCATTACTTTAGCCCAAAGATTTTAGGGGCAACGTGGAGGCGTATTTATTCTTCAAGCTCAGTGATACAAACGACCACTCCAGCGTGCAAAGTGGATGGCCCTGCCAAACATAGATATTTAATTTAGACCCATGTATTTAAAATGTTCTTAAATGTATGGAGATAGACTCAAATCGGTTCCAACAATCTCGGGGAGATATTCAGGACACCTACGAGCTATCCACAAGCTGGTTGAGTTACTTGTACAATTCAAACACTTAGAATCACAATTATAAATATAAACCCTGACCCGGGGCAAAGGGTACGTAACTTCAATTATTTAAAAGACACTAATAGAAAACATTAACCTCTCCGTGGACGTAGGAAAGTTGTTGAACCACTTAGCTTTGGTGTTGTGTGTGTAATTACTTATTTTCTGCTCGATATTGCTTTCTAGATTTTTCATTGTGATAATTCTTGCACTCATAATAATATATGAAGATAAACTGCAGGAAATTGGTAAAAAATGACTTAAATCTAAAAATAACTTCGTGATGCCTACGTAGCCAAAAATGGCATCAAAGTCCACATAGTTTTAATGCTGCTAACATCCATTAGGTGTTGTTCAGAGGGGATTAATCTTGTTGTGGCATCAAGAGTGGTTCTAATCGATGTTGTGTGGAACCCATGGGTTAAAATGTAGGATATTAGGTGGGTTTATAGGTCTGGAAAAATTGTAGCTATACATAACCATATTTTGGCCAAGCCTATAAGCTCGACTAATAACCTGCATTTTAACCAACGGGTTCCACAAATTGGGAATGTGATTATTTTTTTGAGACAATTGGTATTGATCAAGGTACTCACAAATCTAGTTTTAGTTTTGTGTGAGTAACCTTGAAGTTTTTTTTAGGTATACCCAGTTCAATTCATTCGGGGTTCCTAGCTTCATAACAAGACTATGACATCGCCATTTTAAGCATGAAATCCCGAATGAGCTTGAGAGTTGGTGTGTAATTTTTAAAACTCCTTCGCATGAAAATTGGACCTTTGCCTAAGCATACAAGACTTGAAGAGACATCACTTCCTTTAAAAGCTTCATTTATTAATGGATTTGTATTAGGGTGTGTTTTGCAACACATGCGTAAGAAACTGTAATAAAATATGTGATAGTTACCTCTTTTGATACCCATGCCATAAAATCATCCATCGCATCCATTGAATTGTTTCTCTTCTGATTTTAGGCCTATTCTCTTATATACTGCCCACATGTGTTCATGAAATTGTAGAATTTAGATGGTAATTATAACACCCACCCCCGTGATTTTTATCGTACCGGTGTGACTTGGTGAGTTAGTATTACCCAATTGAGGTTTGGACTCTGTAAGTTAGACCATGCACTGAATTTGGATGATTTTGTGGCCTTGGTGAAATTAAATGGATTTAGAATGGACTTATTTGTAATTTGGAGAATTTAGGCTCATTTGAATGAGACCATGAGTCGTTCGAACGAGATCCTAATCTCATTAGAACTAAGACCAAGTCGTTCGAACGACAAACCTCCTTTGTTCGAACAACCACTTCAAATGACCTACCAACGACCCACCCTTGTTTAGAAAACCTACTCTCATTATAACCTCGTTGAAAGTACGTTTGAACCAAATATTAGTTCTGGTTCGAATGAGATCCAAATCTCATTCGAACAAGACTACTACAATCAGACTCTGCAGTTTCAGAAAATGTTGTCATGATCTAGACTATTGGATTAAGATACATGTCACACTCCCACAACAGCAGATCAACTCGGGAGTTAAGCTTTGGGGCATTTTTGAAATTTAACCCTTAGTGTTTTAGTGTATTTAAAGGTTGTTTAGGGCCATTTATTGCATTTTACGTAAGATTTTCACTCTCTATCTAACTCTTAGAGCTTCTCCACCACCCTAGCACCACCACTCCTCTACCCAAACCACCATACTTTTAACCCTTTTCCATCCTATTTAATCCTAGAAAATCCATTTTCACCACATGTTAGCCAAGATATCATTTTATGGAGATGTTGCTAGGGATTTTTATGCAACACCCCGCCTAATTAAATACTGGGTGATCAGACCTTTATTAAATTAAAAATAAAGGTGAACGGTGTGGTTCATTCTTAACATCACTGTCGAAAATAATTTTCGTTTTAATCACCCTAAATAATTAAGCTAAGTGTCAAAATAACTTAAATGATTTTATTTTATTATATTCCGTTGTAAAACCTTTTTAAACATAAATAGCTTTAAAAATAATACAAATAATAAAGATACCAATCATCCAGCGAAACATGCCAACTAGATTACTCAAATCCATATAAATAACCACTGATAATGTGATAGATAAAACAATACCAAGTGAAAACAGAATATTGAAATGATAGAAGTATATGCAATCCCTATCAAGTCTAAACAAGGGTCTAGTTATGGGCGACACATGCCCTAACTAAAAGAACTAAATAGAAAATCCGAGGAACCAAAGGAGGAAGCATTTACTGCAATGACCTGCAACTCTCACACAAGCTGCAGCACGTCCAGTCAAATGAGTCTACACTTGACGCCCCTGTGGCTGAGCACCTGTAATATATATATATATATATATATATATATATACAAGATAAGGGAAAATGATAGGAAACGGGTCAGAGCCCGAGTGTAAAACAGTTTTAAAAATAGTTTAGCAAGTATTTAAAATGCTTATCGGCTAATATAACAATCATGTTAGTACGCGACACTCTCTTGAGAATTCTCACCTCTCATCTAGTGTGCACGCCTACCGTACTACTAAATGCCTAACAAGTCTCTCTAACTCGTCTCCCATAAATTCTATTTCGAGAAGTCACAAGACTATGATTTTAGTTTAGAGATCAGTCTCTTAATGATTACTTACGTCACTTATGTATTTCTCAATACTGTTATAAAGTTCCCGAACACTTACTATAATTAGGAGCATTTATTCAAATTACTTATCTACTTACACGCACAGTAGAAGTATCTCAGGTATAGGTATATATTTTAATCACTCATACAATATATATATTGATAGGCGCCTCGCATAAAATCTATGGTGATGGCTTACTCTGCTATCAAGTCCCCGTGTACCTCGTATATGGGAAATACTAGTTCAGAATCACTCTCTAATTGTATTAACATAATACACACAGAATGGAGGCGGAGCATAGTTCCAAGTCACTAAGAGGTCAGCACATACCCTCACGTCTCTTAGGACCGTCTGACTATCATTCTCAGATAACCTGTACTAAGGAATCCTATGTTCTAGGGTACAAGTCAATATCTCCCATAAAGGTCCCATCGAGATAAGACTGTCCTAGCATGGCAACCTCCGTGATAGCAAGTAGCTCGGGTATGATTATACACAAATGTATACATTCAATATATTTACACAATCACTCGGTCATATATATAAATATTCACATTTTCCAATTAGGTTCGCCCACAACCTACAATAAAATTATTAACCGTACGTAATACAATTTTACCCAGTATCTTATGCATAAAGAACTCATCTCTTTTTATTCTCAATTAATCATTACATAATTACATCTCATCCCTCGAAGTATTCTCTCTTCCTAAAGGTAAATTCAATAGGTACACCCTCTCTAACATACTGGTCTAAGTCATTCACGAATCTCTCAATTCCATAGTTAACGTACGCACGATTCCCAATATGTGTCAAACCCCCGTTAGCCCAGGGTTACATCCATATCAAGTTATATTCAACGGAATCTACTTAGACCCTACTGGTCCTCTTCATGACCCATTATGCTCTTTAAATGATAATCACCTACGCATTTTATCTAAATTAATTAAAAAGGGGAAAATTAATTAATATCCAGGAGGGGTCGATCGATCGATGAAAGGGGATCGATCGATCGACATTCTTGACTCGATCGATCGATCGAACATGTATTCTGAATTCTGCCATTGTTAACTACGGTTTTCCTTCATCAAACTCAACCAATACTCCATAATTGAGTCCCTAACTCCCAACCAATTAAACCAATAGTTATATTAACCTACCTACACGATTTCCTACGTAAAGCATGTACGAATTTCATCAAAAGTATAGGATTAAAGGGGCCAATTTAGCAAAATTATCAAGAACCCTAGTTTTGTATTAATTTCCAAAATTCTCATTTTTCCTCTAGATTTCTTCCTATTAAACCAATACAAATTCGTGGGTAATCCTCTACATATGACAAGATCTCCAGATTTCATGATTTACTCCCAAAACATGCGATTTAAATCTTCTAAATTATATGATTATTCCATAAAAACATGTATTCTTAATCATATTCTAACATGGATGAAATATCAACTAGGAATTTGCAAGATAGATACTTGCATGGAATCGAAGGTCTGATCTATTGGTGACGAAGATATGGTTGGGTTCCTCGTCTTACGATCTATGCCCCGATGGTGTTATTCTTGAAAAAGGTGTTACGGTTTGTGATCAAGTCTTGAAGGTCTCTCTACCTTTCTTCTCTAATGGTCGTTTTATGCTTCTGTGATTGATAACCCTAAAAGCTTAACTCTAATAGCTGATATAACTTAGGGAAATTCATGGGTTTAATTACCCAAAAATACCGAATGACTATAATACCCTCCCGAGATGCCAGTTAGGCCTAAAAACACCCCGAGAACCAAACTAAACCCCTAGGGTACACTTTTCTGAATATCTTAACCCTTCCGAACACGTTGGCACACTCAAAATGACTATACGGGCGACTTATAATTTATTCACTTTTTATAAAAGTAATTTAGTCCCGACACGATACAGGCGCGTCTCGACTTAGTTTCCACAATTGTCATATTATTCACTCGTGACAATTTTAATAAATTTAATTATACATATTACTTTACTCATTAAGTAATATTAAAGAAATTTCCAATAATTACTAACTCCCGTCACGCTAGTAAATATTTAAAATAAAATTTTGAATTAATATTAAATTAATATCTCAATTTAAATTTAATAAATTCTCAATTTAAAAGCCATAAAAATACGGGGTATTACAATTTGGAGAAGAAATGAAGAAAATTAATGGAGTTTGAAGGGGGATTTGCAGGGAGATTTCATGGAATATGTTTATGGAGCTAGGCAACCTCTTTGAGTCCACCTTAGGAGGTGAGAGGTTTCCATCATCCCTCTTCTTCATCCAACCATGCTAGAGCCTTTTGTGGTGGAAACTCTACTATTTAAGTTTAAGAACTCAATTCATGAGTATTTGGTCTTGTATATAGAGTTTTTAAGAGTAGAATGCATGCATGTTGTAATAAGGTTATTTTCTCATGATTTATGTAAAATGGTTTTACAAATGATTTCAAGGTTTTGAGAAAATGATATATTTTCAAGAATAGTTCGTATTTCCACATTTTATGAAATAAAATGTTTTGAAATGATATATATCTAGTTAAGATATTTTATGTGTAAAGTTTTAGAGTTTTCTTGTAAAAATGGGATTTTAATGAAGTTAGACATTTATTCAATTTTTGAAGAACAATAATACTCTTTAGTCTTGAAAAGCATGTTTTTGCAAGTATTATGAAATTTCTTATGTTAATCATGTATTAAACCCATTTTCTGGACTTTTGGGCTTAAAATCCCTCTTCCTTATGTATAAAATTGTAGTATTTTGATGAGCATATAAACAAGTATACTAAATGTTTTAACGAGTTTTAACATGAAGTGAAGAAAATAAAAATTTTAGCCCTTAAAGTGTGCTAATGAATATTGAAAATATGATAAGTGTATATTTTCAAGACTACATGTGTTAATAGATGAAAAATTGTGCTTTTCTTGTAAAGTAGTCTTCAAAATTACAAATGATTTCTTTGATAAAGAAGGTAATGAAATAAAGAGATTTCCAACTTGAGAAGTGTGTTACTCCAAAGTGTTAATGAGTTAAAAATATTTAAGAAATTAGTTTGTCTAACTTAACAAGGTTTTTGACTTGTGAAAAAGGGAGGAAAGTGCAAGTTTGAAAACAAATGGGAAAAATCGTAATTTTACATAAAGTGGAACATTTTTATGAAATAAAAATATTGGAAAAGGTGTTACACACAATGGTACTAAATGGAGTTATTTTCGAAATGAAATCCTCGTAAATGTATAAAGGATATGAAATGGTGATTTTCTAAAATGTAACACAAATATGAGGCGTAATCTCTGCGATTTTGGCTTCAGTCGATAAAAGTGGAGTGATGTTGTAATACCCTATTGTAGACACCACATTATAGGACCCTTATAAGCATATCCTTAGGTCCCTAACACTTCCCCTTTCATCATAAAACCAAGGTCATACTCTGAATACTGATTTGGAAGTCGTTAGGCGCTCCCGGGCTCCGTTTTGGCCTCAATCAACTTTTTCAGCTGAGATTGCTGAATGGCAAACCCATTTCCCTGCCTTCCGATAGTGTGTTCGGGGTTTTCTTGTCGATAGGAATATTAAGGACAATGTCGATCGGCACCGCCTTGACTTTATATATAAGGAGAGCATGAGCTCTCTTCGAAAGGAACCTCATAACTATCCCTCTCAGTGATCTCTGTAACATTCGCTCGAAGTCAGAATGGTTTCTATATTGAAACCTCTCCCCCCACATTCCGTTTACATCCTTTCCTTACCCAATTTAGCAAATTCCATTCCTGCCCCACCTACTACCTTCATCCACTTGTAAGAGCAGCCCTTAAACATCCGAGGTCAACTTCAAAGCTTTAAAAGAAGATCCAAATCCTCCACTATCTCTTGAAACTCTTTTTTTTGCACTCATTATTCTTATTTTAGCATTTCATTTCTATTAGATTGCACATATTAATCTCTAACTCATTTATTAGTAGTATTTCACATACCATACTTTCTATAAAAAAAAATAAAAAAAAAATAAAAAAAAAAGGTTTGCTTGTAAATTCCAAAAGAGGATTTATCACTCCATTTTCGCACACTAAAACATCCCTTTTTCACACAAACACATAAAAGTAAAGTGCCCCGTTGGATTTATGGGATAAACCCCATCTCGTGTTGTATACGAACTATGTGGACTTTGATTCCTTTTTAGGCTATGTAGGCGTCTTGGGTAAAATCTGAGATTCGAGTCCTCCTCTCCTATTTTTGTTCATACATTATTTTCATATCATATATTCGTGATTCATGCTTGCCTTTTATCCAAACTACACTATCAGCCTTCTATAAATCATCGCTGACCCGACAAGTGCACACATAATATTTTGATTAATATTTTGGGAACACTCCTAAGGATGACCTCACTCCTCCTTTATCCATGATGCGAATTGAGTAATTCCACTCTTCATCTAAATATACACACACACACTTTACGGAGTTATTAAGGAGAAGAATATCACATGCCCATGAGATATCAAAAGGGAGGGATGGGTGCCTAACACCTTCCCATTCCATAACTTAGTCACCGAATCCTTGAACTAATTGGTTTCATAAGCATCGATATGTCTTTGATGCCATTCCCTCGAGTAGACCTGCCAATAGGTCGTGTACGGGTCGGGTTAATGGGTTAACGGGTGAAAACACCCTTAATCCATACACGACCCATTAATGACAATACCCAAACACGATCCATTAATATTAATGGGTATACGACCAGAACCGTTAGCACCCGTTAATATTAACGAATCAGTTTGGGTCAAAACAGGTAATGGGTTAGGTGACCCTATAGTACCCGTTAGTCTTCATTAGTTTAAAAACAATGAGTTTTAATAGTTATTTTTATTTAGTATAGTTTGGGTGACCCTATAGTACCCGTTATTCTGAAAGGATTTAGAAATTATGGATTTTAATGGTTATTCTTATTGGGTATGAGTTGGGTGACCCTATAGTACCCGTTAGTGTTAATGGGTATTAACGAGTAGAAATGGGTAAAAACGGGCATAAGTAAATTTCCAAACCCAACTCGTTAGTGTTAACGAGTCTACCATGCTAACCCATTAATGACTTAAACCCAATAAACGTAAATCCATTAACTTATAATTTTGTATCTGCTCGCGTTGTGTTAACGGGTTATCGTGTTTTTTTACAAGTTTACTCTCGAAGCGACAACATTTCTTTCGCCTATTTTTGGCAAAATAATCTGGCGACTCTCTCTCTACACGACACCCCAATTGATGACGGTCGAAGCCCCCAGCACGTGCGTGCGCCACTCGGGAGAGGGATGGCCACAGTGGTGACTCTACTGGGGATACCTAAAAGAGGACTAAACTCGATTTTTACATGGGTGTTATTATTGTCTGCATGTCTGCGTATGCACCTACTTGTATGTTCTTTTTTTCCTCTATTATTTCTTGTATATATCCACCTCATGTATATATCACTTCTCACTCACTTTTTTGACTTCACACACTTTTAAATACCCTCCATGTACATCTCACACTACTTACACTTGTATATAGGATTACTTATAATCACATGCCTTACACACTATTTAGAATATCCATGCTTAGGCTTCACCAGCACACACCTCCACTTATCACACATGTATATATCCATGCACACTCGTATATATAATATGCCACTTATTGTTGATCCATGCTTAGGCTCACTACCACACATTCGTTTGTAGATAGTCACATATCACTCACACGTTTCCATGCTTAGTGTAGTCTTTATGCTTCATCTTAGATTTATTTTTTATGATACTTGTACATTCTTTCCCATTAGTACTGTAGGAGGGTAGTGAGATTGGGGTCTATGAATAACTGGAAAGGGTGAGGCGTGACCCACTCCAATGGACACTTCCTGCAAGGTCTTCAAGGTCTCCTGGTGCAACTTCTTAAGAAAACTTCTCCTTCTGGTAACAATAGAACTCAAGCTTTAACTCACTCCCTGCAAGAAGATTAACTTTCACAGCAAAAATAGTAATTTTCTCAAGGGAAACACCTGAGAATGATGGCTGTCAATGGGGAGTGAAGGAACAAGGCACTCAGCACTAAGAGAATGAGCAGGGAGAGAATACTAGGTAGGTCTGGTGAGATTTTAGCAGAGTAACAGTGCAATTTCAATTGTGTTCTATTGACCTTGCCCAGAGGTCTATTTATACTTGGGCATTAGGGCTGAGTTGGCATTTTTAGGCTCCAAAATTGAGAGGGTTGGTGGGGAATAATGTCTGAAGTGTACCATTTGTCCCTGCCTGCAGATAGCCCTGCCTGTCCCCTCCTGCAAGTGCCACCTGACGCCAACCAAAGTCAAAAAGAACATATGTCTCCCAATGAAGACAAAATATCTGATTTGGTAAATATCTTTTGAAACGGTAACTTGTGGTGCAATTTTGCAAATCTTGAGAGAGGGGGCCTTAAGGACCCCTCCCTTCTAAAATTATTATTTTTCTTGAGAGGGACCTCGAGGACCCCCTCTTCTGGAAAACTCATTTTCTATGTGAGCAGCCAACTCTTTGGCTGCTCACTTCACTTGTGACTAAGTGTGAAGTGTGTGTAGTCTTGAGTAACTTCTGGGTCTTCCTACTAGTATTCTCTCAATCCTATAGTGATAAGTGGTTGAGCTTGCTCAACATACCTTGTCCCTCAGTCGCCAAGCCAAAACTCCCAGGAAATCCTAACTGGCCTATTTGAGCCCTGCTTGCTCAACTAGGCTACCTGTATAAGAAAGCAAAGTGTTAATATTGTTATTCTTTTAAAGAGTAACGTTTCATGATGAGGAGTTGCTCATGGTAGCCACTCCCTCATCCCGACCTATTTCTCTAGAAGCTGGGGGGGGGGGACCTTGACTGCTCCTCGCCCTGACATTTTCTATTGTTAAGGGACCTTGAGTGTACCTTCTGAATATGAGTCTCTGCCGGGACCCTAGGTGGGTTCCATAAAAATATGAGTTTCTACCGGGACCCTGGGGGGTTCCTGCTCAATATGGGTTTCTGCCGGGACCCTGGGGTGGTTCCTTCTCAATATGAGTTTCTGCCGGGACCCTGGGGGTTCCTGCTCAATATGAGTTTCTGCCGGGACCCTGGGGTGGTTCCTTCTCAATTATGAGTTTTTTCCGGGACCCTGGGGGTTCCTGCTCAATATGAGTTTCTGTCGGGACCCTTGGTGGGTTCCTTCTCAATATGGGTTTTCGCCCGGACCCTGGGGTGGTTCCTTCTCAATATGAGTTTTTGTCGGGACTCTGGGGTTCTTGCTCAATATGATTTTCTTCCGGGACCCTGGGTGGGTTCCATAAAAATATGAGTTTCTTCCGGGACCCTGGGGGTTCCTGCTCAATATGAGTTTCTGTTGGGACCCTGGGCGGGTTCCTTCTTACTATGAGTTTCCGCCGGGACCCTGGGGATTCTTGCTCAATATGAGTTTCTGCCGGGACCCTGGGGGTTCCTGCTCAATAAGAGTTTCTGCCGGGACCCTGGGTGGGTTCCATAAAAATATGAGTTTCTGCCGGGACTCTGGATGGGTTCCTGCTCAATATGAGTTTATGTAGGGACATTGGGTGGGTTCCTGCTCAATATGAGTTTCTGCCGGGACCCTGGGGGGTTCCTGCTCAATATGAGTTTCTGTCGAGACCCTGGCTGGGTTCCTTCTCAATATGAGTTTTTGAAGTGACCCTTGCAGCGGCCCTTCTCAATCTTGGACTTCTGCAGTGGCTTTTGAGGGGCACTTCTTCAAATGTCATTTCCGTAGTGGCCCTTGCAGTGACACTTCTCGAATGTCATTTCTGCAGTGACCCTTGCAGTGGCCCTTCTCAATCTTAGACTTCTGCAGTGGCCCTTGCGGGGAACTTCTCAAATGTCATTTCCGTAGTGACCCTTACGGTGACACTTCACGAATGTCATTTATGCGGTGACCCTTACGGCGTCCCTTCTCAATCCTGGACTTCTGCAGTGGCCCTTACGCGGTACTTCTCAAATGTCATTTCCACAATGACCCTTGCAGTGACACTTCACGAATGTCATTTCTGCAATGACCCTTATGGCGGCCCTTCTCAATCCTGGACTTCTGCAGTGGCCCTTACGCGGTACTTCTCAAATGTCATTTTCGCAGTGATCCTTGCTGTGGCACTTCACAAATGTCATTTCTACAGTGACCCTTGTGACGGCCCTTCTCAATCCTGGACTTCTGCAGTGGCCCTTACGCGGTACTTGTCAAATGTCATTTCCAGAGTGACCCTTACAGTGGCACTTCACGAATGTCATTTCTGCAGTGACCCCAGGTGGAGTGGCCTAGGTAGGGTCCTCTCAATATCTTCAAAAAAAGTATTTTAATTAATTTTTTTTGTATGTAGACACCCTTCTGCATTAGCCCCTCGTGCAAAGTCTTTTGTGCTGGGTAGACCAAAAGGCTTTGTACGCCATAAATTCAGTTTTTTTTTCGGGACCCTAGGGTTTCTTCATCATTCCCCTTAGGGTTATTAAATGTTATGTCACTTCATCCCAAGTTTTGTAAATGAGGCCACTTATAGTGGACCTCCTTATCTGGGTATAAACTTGGGAGGAGGGGTTACTCGCGATGAGCCCGTCGTTTTTTGCCTTTTTCTATGGCCTTTTATTTTATTTAAAGGGGTTGCTCATGGTGAGCCCCTTGCCCTTGGCCTTTTTTTTGTGGCCTTCTATCTTGGGTAGAGGGGTTGCTCAAAGTGAGCCCTTCTCCCTTAGCCTTCTTCTGTGGCCTTCTTTCTTGGGTAGAGGGATTACTCGCGATGAGCCCCTCGCCCTTGGCCTTCTTTTGTGGCCTTCTATATTAGGCGGAGGGGTCACTCACGGTGGGCCCCTCGCCCTTGGCCTTCTTCTCTGGCCGTTCGTCTTGGGCAGAGGGGTTAATCGTAGTGAGCCCCTCGCCCTTGGCCTTCTTTCATGGCCCTTCATCTTGGGCAGAGGGGTTACTCGCGGTGAGCCCCTCGCCATTGGCCTTCTTGTGTGGCCTTCTATCTTGGGAGGAGAGGTTACTCGCGGTGAGCCTCTCACCCTTAGCCTTCTTCTGCGGCCTTTCATCTTGGGCGGAGGGGTTACTCGTGGTGGGCCCCTCTCCCTTGGCCTTCTTCTGTGGCCTTCTATCTTGGGCGGAGGGGTTACTCGCGGTGTGCCCCTCGCCCTTGGCCTTCTTCTATGGCCTTCTATCTTGGACGGAGGGGTTACTCGCGGTGAGCGCCTCGCCCTTGGCCTTCTTCTGCGGCCTTTCATCTTGGGCGGAAGGGTTACTCGTGGTGGGCCCCTCGCCCTTGGCCTTCTTCTGTGGCCTTCTATCTTGGGCGGAGGGGTTACTCGCGGTGAGACCCACGCCCTTGGCCTTCTTCTGTGGCCTTCTATCTTGGGCGGAGGGGTTACTCGCAGTGAGCCCCTTGCCCTTGGCCTTCTTCTGTGGCCTTTCATATTGGGCGGAGGGGTTGCTCGCGGTGAGCCCTTCGACCTGAGTTCTTTTCATTAGCATCAAGTTTGGGACCCTCAAGGTGAATCCCCTCGCCCTAGGCTATTTTCTGTCAAACTTGCAATCTTGGGAAGGTGGAGCCACTCTAAGTGGATCCCCACACTCCAAGCTATTTTATTATTCGTTCAATTGCTTGAGGACTTCTCAATATTAGCCCCCTCGTTCAGAAGTGTCTTGCAATGTCTAGAGACTTGTGTACGAAACTGTAGTACCTTTTATTTATACTTGGCAGTTGCTCAAAACAGTTAGCGCTCCGGTGCCCTTGGATCCTTGGGTGCTAAACTGTCGCACCTTATATTTATCCTTGACACTTGCTCAAAACTGCCAGCGCTCCGGTGCCCTTGGAGCCTTAGGTGCTCAACTGGGGCACCTTATATTTATACTTGTCACTTGCTCAAGACTGTGAGCGCTCCGGTGACCTAGGAGCCTTAGGTGCTCAACTGGCGCACCTTATATTTATACTTGGCACTTGTTCAAGACTGTGAGCGCTCCGGTGCCCTTGGAGCCTTAGGTACTAAACTGTTATACCTTATATTTATATTTGGCAGTTGCTCAATATAATGAGAGCTCCGTTGCCCTTGGAGACTTAGGTACTAAACTGTTGTACCTTATATTTATACTTGACACTTGCTCAATACTGTGAGCGCTCCTATGCCCTTGGAGCCTTAGGTACTAAACTTTTGTACCTTATATGTATACTTTCAGTTGCTCAATACTCTGAGTTGCTCTATTTTATGTGAGAACTTCAAGATTGAACTTCCCCCTTCTAACTGTGGGGTATTTACATATGAGATGAGCAAGTTGAAATATTGAAGCTTCCCCTCTAGCTGCAGGGTACTTGCATATAACTGAGCAAGTTAAAATTTTGAAGCTGCCCCTCTAACTGTGGGGTACTTGCATATAACTGAGCAAGTTAAAATATTGAAGCTGCCCCTCTAACTGCAGGGTACTTGTATATAACTGAGCAAGTTAAAATTTTGGAGTTACCCCTTTAACTGTGCGGTACTTGCACATGAGCTGAGCAAGTTATATTTTTTAAATTTCCCCTCTAACTGCGGGGTACTTGCATATAGGCTGAGCAAGTTAAAATCTTGAAGCTGCCCCTCTGATTGTGGGGTAATTTCATATAACTGAGCAAGTTAAAAAAATTCTGAAGCCGCCCCTCTAACTGCGGGATGCTTGCATATAGGCTTACCATCTTTGGATGCACGATTGAAGGCCTTTCTGTCTATATTCCGGCCGCATCTACTTTTTTTAGTTTATACAGGAAGTTCTCTATCTGGGATTCTAGCTATCCAGGGTTCCTTTCTTGGGATCTGTACCCCTGGGGTTTCCTCGTCAGAGGCATCACAAAATTTAGGTTCCTCGCCCATAGCAGTTGCTGGTTGGGATTCCTTGTAAAAAACATATGTGGTAGGGGGTTGTTTGCTGATGAGAGTTCCTCTTTTGAAGTTCCTAAGCCCTTTCTTCACTGGGTTCCTCATTGGAACATAGAGCTACTGGTAGTTCCTTATGTGAGGTGCTGCTCATGGGGGTTTCTTCACCTGGAGATTGTGCCCGTGGGTTCCTCATTTGAGGAATAATTTTTTTTCAATTAAGGGTTTCTCGTGCGCCGCTGTTAGTGGGGTGCTTGGCTTTGGGAGGATAGGTTCCTCGCACATCGTATCTTCATTTGGCCTTGAGTTGGAGGAAGGAATTATGACTGTTAGCGTTTTGGCATTTGGGGCGAGGACCTCTAAGGGTTCCTCGCTACTGGCTTGAATAGGGGTGACTCCTTGCATAGGGGTCCCTCGTCTGGGTGACTCCTTCCATGGGTTCCTTGACCGCTGAGACAATTATGAGGGATTCTTTATCCGATGATGTGGTGCTCGTGACGGCTTAATCGATCTCAAATGGGGTTCTTGTCTAGTGCTCCAACCATAAAAGGTTCCTTGACTGCAATGGAGCTACTGAGGTGGAAGAGGGTTCCTCGCGTGCTGTTGTTAATGAAGCATTTTATTTTGAGTTTGGTCCCTCGCGTGCTGTTGGGTCTGATCTTTCCACGAGTTCTTCGACTGTTGGCTTTACGAGGTGTGTCTCTCTTTGTGTTTTGTTCCTCAAAGATTTCATCACCTATTATCGAGGTCACGAGGGGTTACTCGCATGCTGCGGGTTCCTCTCAGTTGAGTTCTTTGCCATTCTGTTCTTCGGGACCTCTAGCAGCTCACATGGGTTCCTCGCGACTGAGTTCTTTGCGATCCCCTAAGGACTGTTATGGGTCTCTCGCACGTGGGTTCCTCGAAGGTGGCCTCATTAGCTGGAGAGAGTTCCTCATTTTTTTTACTCGACGTCAAGGGTTCCTCGTCTCTTTCTGCAACCATCTCGTCCATGGTCATTGCCGACGAGGGTCCCTCGCCATTCGCAAGTTCCTCGTGTGCCAATATCGCATCCAAGGGTTCCTCGTCAATGGGTAATATTTTTTTAGGGTGTCTCGCCGACCATTGGAACTATGAGGGGTGCACTGTCAGCCATGGGTTCCTCGCGACCCCCTTTTTGGTGAGTTCCTCGCGACATAATTATGCATTTGAGGGTTCCTCACGAACCAAGTCTACCCTTGACAGTTCCTCGCGTGTTGGCGGTTTGGTGCTTGGGGCGAGGACCCTTAGGTTTCCTCGCCATTGGCTGAGATGGGGGGTCCCTCGCCAATGTTCAATACTACCAAGGGTTCCTCACAAGCCTAAGTGCGCTGTCAGCCATGGGTGTCTCGCGACGCTATTTGTTGTTGGGCATACCTCGTTTGAGGGTTCCTCGCATGGAGGTCTCTCTCCTGGAGTTGCTATTGGGACTTAGGGGTTGCTCACCCCATAGAATTTCCATTATGGGACCCACTGCTAAGGGTCCCTCGCCAATAGATGCTTCTGCCATGGGTTCCTTGTGTGAGACTTTAAGCACGGGTGATTTTTTTTGTATGCTCTTTTATCTTCGAGGAGTTCATCACCCACTACTGCTAGCATGATTACAGGGGGTCCCTCGCGCATCGACTGCATATTTGAGGGTGTCTCGCCAACTGCCAATACTAGTAGGAGTTCCTCACGCGTCGACGTCATGCCTGAGGGTGACTCACCGACTGCTAATGTTAACAGGGGCTCCTCACCGCCGAATATTTCCTTAGGCTTTATTGCCCTCGCCAGCTATTACTGCTATGGGGAGCGCATTTCTAAACACAAATGCCTCGCGACCCACTATATTGGTGAGTTCCTCGCTTATTAAGGAATCTGGTAGCACTTTTTTTCTGTTGGAGGTTCACAGCCTTTGGGTTCCTCGCGTGCCATTACTGCCCATGGGTTCCTAGATAGCATTATAGCCCATGGGTTCCTCGACCGCTGTCGTGAATGAGGGGTGTCTCGACTTATCGTTTCGTCGAGGGTTCCTTGCCTCGTGGTACCGCGTTTGGTGAAACTGGAAATTTGCTACTTGCTTCAAGTGGGGGTATCTCAACTTTATGCTTCGTCGAGGGTTTCTCGTCTGGTAGAATTTGCACCCGCCTCGCAGGTTAGTCTCCTATCCGAGGGTCCCTCGCGGGTTGACTTTGTACCTTCCCCTTCCAGGGGGTCCTTGCCGATAACTAATACTTTCAGGGGTTCCTCGACGACTGTGGTTACCATGAGGAGTGCGCTGCCAGCCAAGGGTGTCTCGCGACCCTATTTGTTGAGGAGTTCCTTGCACCCTATTTCTGCTGAAGGTGCCTGATGGCAATTTTCTGTTGGGAGTTCCTCGCGCCCCATTTCTGATGAGGGTGCCTCATTTGTATTTTCCCCTTTTCCACTAAACTTGATAAACTTTGGCGGAAGGTACCCTCTGTGTATGGCTTCTCGTTCACCTTTTGCGGGTAAGGGTCTTGCAACTCCTCTTATAGAGGATGTCCCTCCCCCGGGAGAAGGATAGTAGCTTCCTCACCTCCTCAATAGTAATGACTTTAGAGTGTGATTACTCTAAATTCATGCTCTCTGCTGCTGGTGAGCCTGATGGTGTCACAACTTGCTCCGATACCACCCTCAGCGGCGGAGCCACTTTTATCGAAAGCACCGCTATAGCGGCTGCCCCTCCGGAGGAGTGTACTGCTGGTGTTCCGCAGCCTTGACCCCAAACTTGCTAGGTCTATGTTGTTTTTCTTCAAAAACTCAAAAAACATACTCATAAGATTGATGCCTGTCATCGGAGCCACCACCGGTGAACTGGTCTACCCTCTCAGAGGAGCAGGTACCTTGGCTCCGATCACCACCACTTCTTCTTGAGTAGTCTAACCGTTGTGAGCTCCATTTCTAGATGGAATGCCATAAAAAATGAGCTGCTTAGACTTGTTAAAACCTTATTTGTCCATAAAAGTGAGGATACCTTCCCAGCAGAGTTGCCAAATGTAGGAGGGTAGTGATACTGGGGTCTATGAATAACTGGAAAGGGTGAGGCGTGACCCACTCCAATGGACGCTACTTGCAAGGTCTTCAAGGTCTCCTGGTGCAACTTCTTAAGAAAACTTCTCCTTCTGGTAACAATGGAACTCAAGCTTCAACTCACTCCTTGCAAGAAGATGAACTTTCATAGAAAAAATAGTAATTTTCTTAAGGGAAACACCTGAGAAGGATGGCTATCAGTGGGGAGTGAAGGAACAAGGCACTCAGCACTAAGAGAATGAGCAGGGAGAGAATACTAGGTAGGTCTGGTGAGATTTCAGCAGACTAACAGTGCAATTTCAATTGTGTTCTATTGACCTTGCCCAGAGATCTATTTATACTTGGGCATTAGGGTTGAGTTGGCATTTTTGGGCGCCAAAATTGAGAGGGTTGGTGGGGAACAATGTCTGAAGTGTACCATTTATCCCTGCCTGCAGACAACCCTTCCTTTCCCCTCCTGCAAGCGCCACCTGGTGCCAACCAAAGTCAAAAAGCACATATGTCTCCCAATGAAGACAAAACATCTGATTTGGTAAATATCTTTTGAAACGGTAACTTGTGGTTCAATTTTGCAAATCTTAAGAGAGGGGGCCTTAAGGACCCCTCCCTTCTAAAATCATTGTTTTTCTTGAGAGGGACCTCGAGGACCCCCTCTTCTGGAAAAGTCATTTTCCATGTGAGCAGCCAACTCTTTGGCTGATCACTTCACTTGTGATTAAGTGTGAAGTGTCTGTAGTCTTGAGTAACTTCTGGGTCTTCCTACTAGTATTCTCTCAATCCTATAGTGCTAAATGGTTGAGCTTGCTCAACATACCTTGTCCCTCAGCCACCAAGACAAAACTCCCAGGAGATCCCAACTGGCCTATTTGAGCCCTGCTTGCTCAACTACGCTGCCTGTACAAGAAAGCAAAGTGTTAATACTGTTATTCTTATAAAGAATAACTTTTCATGATGAGGAGTTTCTCATGGTAGCCACTCCCTCATCCTGGCCTATTTCTCTAGAAGCTGAGGGGGAGGGGGGACCTTGACTGCTCCTCGCCTTGACATTTTCTATTGTTAAGGGACCTTGAGGGTACCTTCTCAATATGAGTCTCTGCCGGGACCCTGGGTGGGTTCCATAAAAATATGAGTTTCTGCCGGGACCCTGGAGTGGTTCCTTCTCAATATGAGTTTCTGCCGGGACCCTGGGGGTTCCTGCTCAATATGAGTTTCTGCCGGGACCCTGGGGTGGTTCCTTCTCAATTATGAGTTTTTTCCGGGACCCTGGGGGTTCGTGCTCAATATGAGTTTCTGTCGGGACCCTTGGTGGGTTCCTTCTCAGTATGGGTTTCCGCCGGGACCCTGGGGTGGTTCCTTCTCAATATGAGTTTCTGCCTGGACCCTGGGAGTTCCTGCTCAATATGAGTTTCTGCCGGGACCTTGGGTGGGTTCCATAAAAATATGAGTTTCTTCCGGGACCTAGGGGGTTCTTGCTCTATATGAGTTTCTGTCGGGACCCTGGGTGGGTTCCTTCTCAATATGAGTTTCCGTCGAGACCCTAGGGATTCCTGCTCAATATGAGTTTCTGCCGGGACCTTGGGGGTTCCTGCTCAATAAGAGTTTCTGCCGGGACCCTGGGTGGGTTCCCTAAAAATATGAGTTTCTACCGGGACTCTGGGTGGGTTTCTGCGGGACACTGGGTGGGTTCCTGCTCAATATGAGTTTCTGCCGGGACCCTGGGGGGTTCCTTCTCAATATGAGTTTCTGTCGGGACCCTGGGTGGGTTCCTTATCAATATGAGTTTCTGCAGTGACCCTTGCAGCGGCCCTTCTCAATCTTGGACTTCTGTAGTGGACTTTGCGAGGCACTTCTTCAAATGTCATTTCCGTAGTGACCCTTACGGCGACACTTCTCGAATGTCATTTCTGCAGTGACCCTTGCGGCGGCACTTCTCAATCTTAGACTTCTGCAGTGGTCCTTGCGGGGAACTTCTCAAATGTCATTTCCGTAGTGACCCTTACGGTGACACTTCACGAATGTCATTTCTGCGGTGACCCTTGCGGCAGCCCTTCTCAATCCTGGATTTCTGCAGTGGCCCTTACGCGGTACTTCTCAAATGTCATTTCCGCAATGACCCTTGCAGTGACATTTCACGAATGTCATTTCTGCAATGACCCTTATGGCGGCCCTTCTCAATCCTGGACTTCTGCAGTGGCCCTTATGCGGTACTTCTCAAATGTCATTTCCGCAGTGACCCTTGCTGTGGCACTTCACGAATGTTATTTCTGCAGTGACCCTTGCGATAACCCTTCTCAATCCTGGACTTCTGCAGTGGCCCTTACGCGGTACTTCTCAAATGTCATTTCCAGAGTGACCCTTACAGTGGCACTTCACGAATTTCATTTCTGCAATGACCCCAGGTGGAGTGGCCTAGGTGGGGTCCTCTCAATATCTTCAGAAAAAGTATTTTAATTAATTTTTTTTTGTATGTAAACACCCTTCTACAAGTACAATGTTACTTTCACTCATAATAAAAGACTCTCTCCATAATATACTAATGAATAATCATGCATTTTGCACATTACATCACCAAGAACATTGCTATATTGACCAAAATTCTCTCTAGTACTGGGGGGTCACTTTGTGATGGGTGATGATCTGGCAAGTCACAGTTAGCCTAAGAAATATGACTCTCACCTTCCATTGGCCTAGTACCTTCAACATATATCGAATTATTCCCCCCGTATCGTATGGCTTAACCGAACTCATGATGGGATGTATATAGCAGGGAACTCGTTCATATACGTTGAGTATATCGAATTTTCTCTCACACGTACTATCCCCACGAGGTATATAGTGAGGCAATTCACATACACCTAGGTATATCAAATGGCTTATCCACACGTACTGATTTCCCTCAAAAGCAAGAAGTATATCGTGGAAGTCACGCAAAAAGGCGGAACCCTACCACTTGACCAACAAACTGCATAAACTTCATATAGGCGTCGAACCTAGGGTACTCAAATTTAGTTTGTCGGTTGCTACACGAAACTCTGCCAAAATGTCTGGTCGACATTATGCCCAAATTATTGCGTTATTTCGTCAATTTTCAAAACAGGACCCTCTCCCTGAGTCTGGAGGCAAGCTAAACCCTGTCTTACATATTTTTTAAACCCAATTTTCCCAGGCTCGGTTCCTATCTGACATTTCTTTTACATTTAGGTAAACCTGATACAAGTGAAAACATAAAAATAATGATCATTCTTCTTCTCTCATTTTTTCCTCATTTTTTCTCAAAAAATCAAAACGCCAAAAATAGTTTTCCTCCTTTTATCAAAAATACCAAAAACATTTTCCCTCCTTTTACCAAAAATACCAAAAAATAATTTCCCCTTTTTTCAAAAATACCTAAAAAAAAATCCTTTCTTCCCTCTTTAAAAAATAATCTCAAACCATTTTTCTCTTCTTTAGGTCGATCGCATACCCGATTCTAGGCCTAGCTGCCCATTAGCTTCGGTATTTTGTCAAACCACCCCAAGCTCCGACAGTTCCTCTGCTACTTCATTCGGGTTTGGAACCTACCTTCACCATCTCTCCATAAAAAATGTCGATCAAGCACCAAACGTGAAGCATGATCTGATGGAAGTCCTAGTCCAGCTTAGTGCCAAGACTGACAACCTTTAAATCGAGGTCCATGAGATGAAGTGAAACCTGGTATAGATTCCCAAAGAACCCTAGGTTCTACTTCCTCATTCCATGTGTCCACTAGATTCCAAGCCTGTTTGGGTCATAAAAGAATATCGACATGCTCCGTGTGCCCCTCCTGCCAATGGGCCACCGCCAGCTCTGCTCCCTATGCCAAACCTTGCCCAACCAGGGGTTAACTTGCCAACACCTATTGATACTAAGAAGGAATAACCGAACAAGGTCAAAGAAGACCTGAAACTGTTGTCCAAGAAATTTGAACAAGTGAGGATATTTTATAACTACCTAGAATACACCTATATATCTCCCTATGCCAAAGCAATATTATCGGAGAAGTTTAAGATGACAGCCATCGAAATGTTCGGGGGTAGCGGGCCCTCAATTATGCACCTTCACAGTTATCATCGAGTCATGAACCTTCTTGGTGCATTTGAAGAGATAATGGCCCAGATGTTTTAATAGACTTTGAAAGAAAGCGTCTTTCGATGGTTCCTATACCTCAAAGAATTCAGAATCCATAGTTGGGAGGATGTCGCCCGGGAATTCATGTCCCAATACAAGTACAATGAGAATCTAGAGGTTACACATCATGATCTAGAGTTTCTTAAATAAAACCCAGGGGAAATAATCAGTAGATTCATAGGAAGATGGAGAGATAAAGCTTCCACTATGACCAACCGACCCTCCAAAGAAGAACAAGTTAATATCGTGAAGAAGAATTTCTTACCCATATCCCAACAACTATGTGAGGTCAGTACTATCCACACTTTTGAGCTCTTCAGGAAGCGAGTGTAGAAATTGAAGAAAGTATTACCAAGGTAGAAGTTAAGCCAAAGATGGTGACGGGACAGTTTATTCCCCAAAAGTATGAAAAGTTTGCCAATGCTACAGTCTTAACCATCAATAATATCTCCCAACCTGCTATCTCTTGGGCACCAGAAAGCCATCCTAATCTCGCCAAAAAGGAATACACCAAGCTCCTTGCTCCCTTATACAAAGTTTACCAGGCTTTGTTACACCAAAACCTCATTAAACCCTTGGAAACTCGTCCATTACCAAACCTACTTCCTGAGAACTTCAAAACCGATGCCCACTATGACTTTCACCAATCCGTGGGACACACTACCGACCAATGTTTCGATCTCAGAAACATGATTCAAAGCTTGATTGACTGGGGTCTTATCGCTCCACCAAAGGATCCTAAACCCAATACCACCAACAACCCACTTTTCGTACATGCGAATGCCATCTTTCTAGAGAATGAACCTAAATTTGATCCATGTACTTAAATTATACCCAAAAAAACACCTATCATCTCACCCAAATCGCTGAAAGTTTGTCTGTATTTTATCCTACCCCCCACTTGCTTCACCGACCAAGCTCCGTCGCTCCTCACATGAACCTGCATTGACGTCCGCACCCGATTTAAAGGGAAAGACATGGAGTTACCAGCAGTAGTGAACAAATTCTGGAGTTTGGGTTGAAATTTCTCATCAAGATGACCATCGACTATCAGAAATTCAATGGCCTATTCATGAAAGTTTAAAAATGTGCTCTGGAATTATACGAATGGGTGTTACTGGCTTAAGAAATTCGTCTAGATGACATGGTACAAATCATGGCAGACATGTTTTAAGAAACCAGTAAGATTTGTGGCATTTTCGAACTACTCACTGCTTTGAAACTTCAAGGGCAGCTGGTCACTTCACTCCTGTACCTCCCTGTTGAGTGGAAGGATTTATATGAGGAAGTCATTGAGGTCATGGAATGCAATAATTTCTCTTGGCAAGAAGACATCATTGACACCAGATGTGGGGAAGAATTTAATTACTCAGATGATGAACCAAGTTAGGAAAAAGTTAGTCCAATAATCAATATGTGCAGAATGATATCTGTTGGGGGAAATTAGTAAAGTATCCATTCAGCCAAAAATAGATGAAGACGCGGGGTCCTTATTCTTACTCACCTCAGTAAACCCCATGACCAGATCAGGGATACACTAAAAGGATTCAAATCCTCAGTTGTCGAGAATAGATAAGGTAAAGGGAGTCGTTGAAGAACTTCTCATGCCAAAAATGACCGTTGAGGAGATCAAAATCCTCGACCAACTTAAGAAAACTCAAGCTAAAATCACCTTATGGGGACTCTTTATGTCTTCCCAATTACATTGAAATGCTCTGATAAAGTTTCTCATCGTGCCCACAGTTCCTCCTTCCACCACATGTATGGGAAGTTATCTGATAAAGTTTCTCATCGTGCCCACAGTACCTCCTTCCACCACATGTATGGGAAGTTATACGGAGAAATTATTATTAAGTGTTGGTTTCCCTTCTCTAAACATGTATGGGATGTTATACATAGCAATTATGGGTGTTTTATAGGTGTAACTCAGGTGTCCGTGTTCTAGTGCATGCGTAACTGTTATGGAAACCTGGTGGATTGCAAGAGCAGCAACTGAAAGTAGTTATTGGAGGTAGTATTATTTCGTGGATACATAGCCTAATAGCTGGGGTTGTCAACAACATATTGTAGCCTTATTTATACCATTATAGCTTGTATATTTTCAGAGCAAGAGAGATTGAAAACGATTTTGTATACTCCCTTATATTTGTGAGATTAATAAAAGTTTGGGGGTGTTTTCCCTATAAATTGTGTGTGTTCTTCTATATTCATGTGTGTGGGTTTTAATGATCGAATTGTCGGTTTGATCAGTGCAAACGCCTCACATTTAATGGTTTTTGAAATTGAATTTTTTTTCTATGATACTTATGATGGTAAGTAGTCTGGAGGCTGTACATATCTCTTTCTGCTTAATGAAATCATTTGACATGACTTGTACAATGTTGTTTATGTTGAATTCTTCTACTGACACAAGCCAATCATCTAATTTTTGAGGCCACTCTCGAGTTCCCATTTAGATGTTGTTGATTCTCTAATAATTATATTCCTCGATAGTCATACCAGCTGGTAACTTTAGCCCAAAAATCTCTGAGTTGATCCAAAATATCTGGTAGATCTATGCTCCTCGATTCTAAGTGGGTTACAATTGTTCCAATGATAAGAACCATCAAAGAGAATCGTTAAGAGTTTGTGGAAACATTTGGGCTATTATCTCCTTGGTGGTCCCCAATAGGCTCATGGACCAGTGATAGTTGTAAGGATGTATAATGGGAGGTTTTCTACCTCTAAACTTTTTGATGTCTGGTATTTTGAAATTTTCTGGCAACCGAGCCTTCGGGTAAGGAAACATGTGGGTGTAATCCACATAGTTCCCTGAAATTTTAACTTGGCCGAACTTCTTGGATAATAATCTAAGGCATTCCTTAACCTCGTTGAATTCTTCTTCTTTGGGATCAATTGCAATAGACATTAACAGGTTAGCCCCTAGCTGGGCAAGGTTCGACATTGGAAACTGAGCTGGCAGTGGCCCATTAATAAGTGAAACACACAGGGCATAAAAACTTATGGGAACTCCTCTAGAGCCCATAGATGTTCTGGTTCCTGCGAACCCATGGCATGAAGGAAGCCAACATTAGGTTCAAGAACCTTGGGCATCTCTTGGAAGTTTGCTTATATACTATTAATCTTGACGTTGAGCTAAGCAAGTACCATCATCAAGTCAGTTTAGACATTGTTGTTAGGATTTGGGTTCTCCATAAGAAATCTTTGGTAGTATCTCTCGATTTTCATGAATGATGAGGGCGTATGACATTGGGGTGGCTTGATAGGAGATTTGAGCCCATAGGGAGCCAAGCCAAACTAGGGTATGCGATTGCACTTCAGAAGGAAAGAAAATTTTATTTTATTAAGGGAAAAGATATTTAATTTTGGGTGTTTTTGAGAAAATGAGAAAATATTTTTGGTATTTTGAGGGGGTGAGGGAATATTTTTGGAATTTTTAAAAAGAGAAGGAACCATTTTTTTATTTATGAAAAGAGAAGGAAGGAAAATCCTCGAGTGTAGTTGTTATTACTATGTTTCACTTGTATTTATGTTCTTCCTAGGGTATAAGTGAAATGCTTGACAGGAATCGAGTCTAGGAAAGGACTGGGTACACAATGTAAGATAGGATTTGACTTGTTTATAGACTTATGGATAGGGTACAATTTTAAAAATGGGCGAAATAGCACAAGATTTAGGCGGTAATACAACCCAAAGTTTTGGCAGAGTTTCGCAATGAAATCGGTAAAATAAGTATGAGTGTCTTAGGGTACACTCCTATATGAGTTTTATGCATTGGAGGTTAGTGTAAGGGTTTCCTCATTTGACATGGCTTCCACGATATACCTCCTGCCTATAAGGGCAATCATTTATCTATATGTGTCGAAAAGAAATTTGATACACCTAAGTGCACATTAAATGCCTCACGATATACCTCGTGGTGACGGTATATGTGTGAACGAATTTGATATATTCGACGTACGCGAATGAGTTGCCTGTAGTATACCCCCCATCGTGAGTTTGGTCAAGTGGTACAATGCGAGGGGGGAACCATTCAATATACGTCAAATGTACTAGGGCACTGGAAGGTAGGAATCATATATGTTAGGTTAACTGTGCTCTGCAGAATCGATAACCCATCCCCATCATGATGTGACCCCCAATATGGGACAATTTTTGGTCAAAATATAGTGCCCACATGATGCAGTGTGCAAATGCTTGAGTCTTAATTAGTATTTTTATATAAAGTTATATGTATGATATGGGGAATAGTACTACTGCTAAAGATGAAGTAAATCATGGAAATATATATGGATGGAATTTGAAAAATAGATAAGTATATAAGAAGAGCAAAACTAATCAAATATGTACACATAACACAAAGCATGGAAAATCTAGAAAGCATGATGATGTATATACGGTGTGAATATACACAAGTGAGAGATATATATGTGCAAAGTGAGAGTGGCATGGAAACATGTGAGAGTGATAATAAAGTATCATAAAAGTGTGCATAAGTGTGAATAATGCAGTGGTGTGCAAGTAACAGTAAG
This sequence comes from Sambucus nigra, assembly GCA_949130495.1. NCBI lineage: Eukaryota > Viridiplantae > Streptophyta > Magnoliopsida > Dipsacales > Adoxaceae > Sambucus > Sambucus nigra. Next base: position 220,900,467 of record OX422221.1, on the reverse strand, counting down.
GTGAAAGTGTGTGCAAGCGAGAGTAATATGAATATAGACACAAATGGTATGTGAAGCATGTGAAATGTATACAAGTGGGAATAATCATGCATGTCTTCAAATGATATGTGAAAAACATGGGTAAGTGAAGTGAGACAATATAAGTATATAGAAGTGGATAAAGCATGAATCATGTGATAGAAAAGGTGGTATATACATGTGGTGAGAAAAAATGAGCATTATGGTGAGAAGAATATACATAGATAAGCATGACATGAACAAGACGTATATACAACATGTGAGCATGAGAGTAAGAAGGAAGAATATATAAGTGGATATATATACACAAGTTCAAAAGTAGAGAAAAGAACAAAATAAAGCCCATGTAAAATAGAGTCTAGTCCTCTAAAAATAATCAGCGAGTTGCCACTATGGTTGTCTGGGATTCAGAGCGGGGTTGCCTCGAAAAGAGATGGCATGCGAGGATAAAGAAAAAAAATCCTCTTTTCACCACTAGTGATATTTGAAGGCTCCCACGGACATAAATTGGATGTCGTCAAGGGGATGAAAATAAATAAAATGGAATCTATAGCCTATTTTTCTCAAAACATGAAAAAGAATGTAGCTGTCTCTGAAGAAACAACATCTCAAAACAAACTGATGTATACGAAGCCATGTAGATCAAGGGTCCGAGGACTAAGTTACGAAATGAGAAGGTGTTAGGCAACTATTTCTCCCTTTCGATATCTCAAAGGCTATGATAATATTCTCGCTTTGATCCATATTACAATTTATGTATATAGGGTGTGCGGAATGAAATAGGTGAGAAAAGAAATCACAATACCATCATGGAAAATACAGGGATGAGTCATTCTAAAGAGTACAAATAAAAGGAAAGAAATTAATCTAAAAAGTAGACAAAATGTGAGAGGCACACTAGATGACAATCCATCGTAAAGAAGGGAATACGCATGTCTGACGGGGTTGCTAAAATATAATAAAGACAAAAGTCTATGCTATATGCAATATGTCAGATCATAGTCCACTATGAGGAAATAAATATGCATGTTTGGCGACATTACGAAAATGAAAGAAAATGAAAAACATGAAAATATAATATTATGTGAGCAACACACCAGATCATGATTCACTATGAGGAATTTAATATCCATGTCTGATGGGGTTGATAAGAACATATAAACTAGTGTGTATATATATATATACACACACACACACACACACACACACACACATGATACTAATGAAAATGAGAATGAATAAAGTGAAAAAATCAAGAAAGAGGGATCATATCCCAAGGAAAACTCGAGATGCTTACATAGTCAAACTGGCATCACAGTCCACATAGTTCGAAACCACTTAAGGGAAGGATATAACATGTGAACCCAAAACTAGAATTTCTTTATTTTGATTTGTTAGAAAGTATGCACAAGTGAAGAATAAATGGGAAGAAAGTTTGATTTGGGTTAACAGATTGACCTTTTTTTTAATTTGTTTTTTGAGTTTATGAAAATATATGAGTAACAAAAGAAGTAGTTAGGGTGAGAAATATATAAACTAAATATAAAAATATGCAAATAAGTAGAAAAATGAATAATATAACTAAAGTAGAAAGTTTGAGCAAATATGATTTAGACCTTCTATGGCGGGGTAAGGAGGGTAAGGTGTATAGGGAAACTCTTCAAAAGTTCATTAGGAAACTCTTAGGTCCTAGAGTTGACCAAAGTTAAATGGAGCTTGAAAGTGGTCGGTGATCTCTAGATTAGGTTTTAGGAGGGAAACGTAAAGTAAATATGAATTGTAAGGCAAATTGGTATACGATATGGACTGTTATAAAGGGTATTCAGAGCCTTATGAAAGTTCATTTGGTTACCCTAGTTCTGAGAGTTTATTAGCATCAAATAGAGCTCGGAAACATCGTGTGGCTTCTAGATTAGGGTTTCAGAGTAAAAAGGTAAGTAAATGTGAATCATAAGGCAGATTCGCGAACGCCATGGACTCTTAGAAATGGTATTTAGATCCCTATGAAAGTTCATTCAGTTACCCTTGAATTCTTGAGTTGACCGGAGTAAATGGACCTCAGAAGTATCCTATGACCTTTAGATTAGTGCTCCAAAGGGAGGATCAGGTTCCAATGGTTGAAGGGGTTGTGCTGGGGACCTATGAAGGTGTATTAAGGGTACTAAGATGGGAATACTATAACCTAGTGTCTACAATGACCGTGACTAATGTCTGATAAAGATTACCCTTGGAAGGGGTCATAAATTGGGTCATGGACAATAATACATTATCACAATTTTGGACTGTGACCAAGGTAGCCACGGTCTCAAACCACAACCACCTTGTCCTGAAAATTTTCAATTTTGGCGTAGTGGTATATATGTCTTTTGATAGTTGAGGCGCGGGTATTTGTTGATTTGGCTAGTTGGATTGGAGTTTAGGGTTAGATAGGATATTGTTGAACTAGGTGGTTTATATTGGTTGTGATTGTTAGCCTTTGAAAAAATGGTGACGATAGTTTTGGGTTGATGGTACTATTCGCAGAGTTCATTAAGACTCCGACAGGCCAGGGAATGTTGGAAGCCACTACGGGAGTGAGTTCCTTTACCACACCGCCAACCAATATACCAACTCCAACTGTTACTGGAGGGGTGGTGGCTCCTACTTCTGTTAACACTCTCCCCACGGTTCCACCCGTGACAAGGGAACAAACGTTGCAAAACGGGGGAGTGACTCCAGCTGCTCCAGCTATCGTGGTAAGTCAAGGTGTAGGCATGCCAGCCTCAACGACCCCGGTGACAACAACGTCGTCGTCAACTAGCCCCACGCTAGCCAGTTTATAAGATATGAAGAAAGAGTTGCTAAAGTTCATAATTGTGTCTAAAGGAGAAAGCTCTTCCATATACGATGACTTTAGTACTCCTTACCCAGAGGAGTATAATAAAGAACCCTACCCAGTGGGATATATTCCCCCAATCTTTGAAAAGTACACGGGGAAAGGCGTGAATCCCAAGGAGCATGTGAAGAGGTTCATCGAGAATTTAGGGGCTCATTGCAATGACAAAAAGTTGAGGCTAAGAGAGTTCTCAAAATCCCTGACAGAGAAAGCCTACACGTGCTATTCCCACCTAGCTCCAGGTAGTGTAAGTTCTTGGGATGAGTTACATATTTTGTTTGTGTAAAAGTTTTTCTTGGCTGAGGACGTGTTCACACTCACCAAACTCGGGCGCGAGAACCAGAAGCCAGGAGAGGATATTGTGGCCTATACCCAAAGGTTTCGCGAGCTCTCCCTAGATGCGAGCGAAGAGACACGGGAGGATAAGCTTTTACAAGTATGTGCAGAAGGCTTGCTGCCTGAATACATATGTTACCCGATTAACAAGACAAGAGAAGGTACATTTGCAGCCTTTTTAAAGGCAGCAAGGAATTTCGCATTAGTCGTAAAATCCATAATACCACCTCCCTCTTTGCCCAGATTGCTGGGGAGGCTAACAGTTACCTTGGGAAGGGTAATACCCTCGAGGATCAACTACGCAGACGATGGGGGCAGAGAAGGAGGTAATGGCGGTCAAGGAGGTAGAAGGGGTAGAAGCAACAAGAGACGGTTCGAAGACGAGGAGGATCCTCCAGAACTACCTTGCACGGTGGACCAAGCCTTGAACCTGTATGATCTCATGGTCCATGATAAAGTTTGTAGGATAATTAATGTCCACACCGCACCACTCACTCGAGAAGATAGAGAGAAACCCCACTATTGTGCACTCCATAACAGGGTAAATCATCATACTAAAGTGTGTTTTTCATTAAGAAGGTTGATTGACCGCCATATGAAGAATGGAGACATTGAGTTATCGCAGACCAATGTAAACAACAACCCTTTACCATCCCACGAGGCCCATATGGCTAACGCCTTCGATGAGGAGGCCGAGCGGTCAATGATGGAACAGTGGCTTGGGGGGAATGACTCTGAAGGCACTCCGGATAACGACTTCAAAAATTCTCTCGAGGAATGCATTTTTGAGTTGGCTTGCCTGCGTTTAGATGACGAGACTGAATACGGAGAGGATGAAGAAGGAGAAGCATACGATGTTGTTGAGATGCTCAGTGGGCAGGTGGGAGATTGTGGTCTGGGAGAGGTCAACGCAGTAATAACGTATGATGAGGCTGCATATAGAGACATAGAAGAAGTTTATGAGCTCGAGGACAATCGGACGGATCCATGGATTGAGTGTGAAGCTGTGGCTCGCTCGCCAAAATTTAGCTGGTTCTTCGACCAGGTTGGCCTTCTTGATGATTCTCGACTGGAAGTTACAAGGGACATTTTGGAGATTACAAAGAAAAATATGGCCCCACATTTGAAATAGGAGGGGCCTATGGCCAAATTGGAGAGTACATATCTCTCAGAAGTCACATTCTCGGAGACAGATAGGATGATCAAGTACCCACACAATAGACCTTTGTATGTTACTGCATGAGTGAATGATTGCATTTTCTCGTGAGTACTATTAGACGGAGGGGCATCCATCAACATAATGCCTATGGGATCCTTCTATGCCACCGAGTTATCGGATATAAGGATAGTGCCCCACTCATTCGCAAAATCGAGTTATGATAATCAGTCCTCTAAGTCGGTGGGCTACTTCAATGTGGGCATTACGATGGGGAATATCACTTCCCATATTAAATTCCACATCATGAATTGTGAGCCATCGTATCAGTTGTTGGTAGGTAGGGTATGGATGCACAACCATTTGTTGGTACCCTCAACGTATCATCAATGTTCTAAAGCAAACATAAAGGGTAAGGATGTGGTGATACGAGCTACTAAGAAATCTTTTGTAAAGGAAGAGGCCCATATGGTGGATGAAGCTTTCTATATCGATCTGGAGGAAGAAGCTACTATGGTGACAAGATATACCGGGGGGATAAGGACCCCGTCAACTCTAGAGAAGGTGCGGGTACCCGCTCGAATGATTGTGACATATGAAGAAGAACGTGATCTTGGGGAAATAATCCCCTCAGCCTGTCAAGACAGTTTCGTGATTGGATGACCCTGCGAATTGATCCCATTGAGCACCAAATGCAGACACAAAGCGTTCTTAGTAGGCGAACGGTGAAGGAGGTGGATGAGAATCGTAGAAAGAGACCTTTCCAAAGAGACGCGGCCCGACAGTGAAAACAGGTTGTTTTGCCTAATGGAAGAATTATTTATAGATTATGAAGGTGTGAGTGGGAAGCCGAGAGATTGGACGATGAAGATGACCCGTCATATGAATGCTTCATGGTAGATAACTAGGGGAATGCCTAGTAATTAACAACTATGGGATCTAAGAGTTTGTAGAAGAAGTGGAGGAAGACCCGGAATGTATGAAAGATGGCCCTAGGCCACAAATCCAGGAATTAAAAAAGATCATGGCTAGGGAAGGTGGGGATTTGAATCCCATCTTCATTTCGAAGGACTTGGAAGGATCCCCTCGAGAGGGATTAATAAAAATATTGGTGGAGTTCAAAGATGTCTTCGCATGAAAGTACAACGAGATACCTGGGGTTGACACGGAGGTAAGTTGCCACAGATTGAATGTCTTGCCCTCAGCAATTCCACTTAAACACGCCACTTGAACATACAAAGTAGAGTTGGATTTGAATATCAAGGAAGAAGTACAGAGGTTGCTCGCGACAGGGTTTATAGTTCCTATACAACACCCAAGATGGTTGTCCAGTATTGTACCGGTGGGAATTAAAGACAAAAGCTAAATCAGGATATGTGTAGATTTTAGAGATCTGAATCGAGCGTGCTCGAAGGATGAATTCCCACTACCCTCCATTGACAGCTTGATCGATGAGATAGCGGGTCATGAGATGTACAGCTTCATGTATGCGTATGTGGACTATAATCAAATAAAAATGGATCCAACTGATGCGGAGAAGACTGCATATCGAACACCCTTGGGCAATTTCAAGTACACGATCATGCCTTTTGGATTAAATAACACATGAGCCACCTATCAGAGGATGATGATGGCCATATTCCATGACCTTTTCCACAAGACTGTGGAGTTTTATGTCGATGACTTGGTGATTAAGTCCAAGAAGGAAGAATCCCACCTAGACGACTTGAGGAGGGTAATCACCCGCTGCAGGAAGTATAAGTTAAAGATTAACCCCCTCAAATGCGCCTTTGGGGTAATGAGCGGGAAATTCTTGCGGTTCGTGGTAAACTTCCAGGGGGTATAAATAGACTTGGATAAACGACGAGCCATCCTTGATATGCCAAAACCAAAATCCACAAAAGAGCTAGAGAGTTTCCTTAGAAAGGTGTCCTACTTGAGGTGGTTTGTCCTGGAGCTGGCTGAGGTAACACATCCCTTGATGGAGCTACTGAGGAAGGGATGGAGTTCGCATGGGAAATAATGCACTAGGAGGCCATGGACAAGTTGAAGGCGCTCCTTACCTCCCCTCAAAAAATTATCCCTCTGAAGGCCGGTACCCCTTTACGCCTATATCTCACGTCAACAGAACGGTCCATTGGGGCTTTATTGGCCCAAGAGAATGAAGGCATTAAAAAACCTATTTATTATCTAAGTAGAATTATACACGGGCCTGAGGCCAGATACACTAGCATCGAGAGGCATTGTTTAGCCCTCTTATTTGTAGCACAAAATCTTAGATACTACCTGTTATCATTCACGATTCATATTATAACTAAATGTGACCCCGTAAAGTTTTTGCTTGCTATAACTGTATTGGTAGGCAGGGAAGCTAGATGGTTATTAATCCTTTCGGTGTATGATCTCAAGTGCGTGGTCCCCCGGGTCATCAAAAGTCAGGCATATGCAGATCTATTGGCTATTTTCCCATCTAGGACGTTCAAAATGCCTACTGAAGAGCTCCCGGGTGATGACCTTTAGGTCAATTTCGTAGCAACTAGCCTAACAAATGGAGTATAGAGTTTGACGGCTCTTCAGCCGAGAAAAAAGTAGGAGCGTGAGTCATTCTTTGAAGAGGCAGTGAAGAGATTCGCCTAACTTTAAAATTGGAGTTTGAATGATCAAATAATGAAACTAAATACGAGGCACTATTCCTTGGGTTACTCGAAGCGCTGAGGAGGGCTGTCCAGGTTCTAACAATTAAAGGGGAGTCAAACTTGGTAGTGAAGTAAGTGACGGGAAAATTTGCATTGAAGCACATGAGTTTGGCACCTTACCGCACGATCATCCAGCGATTACTGGCCATTTTAAGGTGGTAAAGATAAAAAGTCATCCCCGAATGATGAACAGGCATGCATATGCCTATTCCACCATCGTGCAAAAGATTGCCTTTAATGGAGAATAAACCGTGGTCTGAATCACAAAGAGAACTGTCCCCTCGACGGTATCTGAGATGCTGCCATTAAAAGACAAAGATGATTGGAGAGGTGAAATCAGAAAGTAGCTAGAGAGAGGGGACGGACCACTTAGCTTGGCCGACTTATCACAATACTTTATTCCCAGAGGCAACTTATATTTAAAAAATAAAGGGGGTTAGATGTCCAGGTTGTGAACCCTGAAGAGGCTAAGAGAAGATTGATCGAAGTACATGAGAATAGTTATGAGACCACCGAGATCCCTATATACAAAAGGATATAATGGGAGGGGTACTACTGGCCCTCGATGAGATAAGAAGCCACCACAATACAAAGAGAGTGCTCGAAGTGCTGCCTTTTCTATCAAGTGACACAGTGAAACTTCATTAACCAATCGCAAGACTAGAGACAGTCCTATATGGACTTCTTGATAGACGGAGTAGTGCCAGCAGATAAAGAGGATGCTACAAAGATAAGGAAGTGAGCATCAAGGTACTTCATGCAAGATGGGCGGCTGTACCGATGAGGCTACCACGACAGGCCCCTAAGGTGCATAAGAGGTTAAGAGGCCGAAGATGTGTTGAAACAAGCTCACGAGCCAGGTCACATTGGGGGAGCCAAACTTTATGACCAACTAATGACCTTGGGCTATTACTGGCCTTCGATGGAGAAAGACTCAGCTGATTTTATTAGAAAGTGCAAAGCTTGCCAGCTACACGAGAATATGATCCACGCTCCTTTAGTGGACCTGTACTCTTTATCTACACCATTTCCATTCCATATTTGGTCTTTCGACCTAGTAGGGGCCATCAACCCTTGATCACGAGGAAAGATATAAATTTTAATAGCCACAGAATATTTCACGGAGTGGGCGAAGGCCATACCGCTCAAGAAAGCCACTGCAGGGGTAGTATCTCAATTTATGAAGGAATACATTATTTGTCGCTTTGGCTTCCTAAAAGTGTTTTTATCGGACAATGATACTCCTTTCATAAATAGTAACGTGCGCTTACTCACGAAAAAGTACTCCATCATCCATCACAAGTCAACAGTGGACTACCCGAAATTTAATATGCAAGCAGAAGCTACCAACAAGACGCTGGTGAATATTTTGGCAAATATGCTAGAGGACTTCCCTGGCACATGGGATGACAAGATCCCCAAAGTTGTATGGGCCTATCGAATGACGAAGAGAAAGCCAATAGGGTACACACCATTATCCCTAGTATTTAGGGCAGAAGTTGTGATGCTGGTCGAACTCGAGGTACCCTCAGCTCGTTACAACCTACGAAGTGCTATGCTCCCTCACAGTCGCCATGTACAACTCAAAGCCTTGGAAGAACATAGGGATAATGTCGCGAGACACGTCGAGATATATAGGAAGAAGTTATCCAGATCTTATGACCAATTGGTGAGGCTAAGGAAGTTCAAAGAAGTAGAATTGGTTCTAAAAGCATGCACGAGACACATAACAGGCTTGTCTCTACCAAAGTTCAAAGAAAATTGGGAATGGATTTATATCGTTCGAGCCGCCCATGACTTGGGCTACTGCGAGATATCTAAGCTGGAATATAATGTGACTTTCAAATTGAACAAGTGGCTAAAGATTTATTTCGTCTGAATGTATGTCCTGTCACTCCTGTTCAATGACTTGCTTTTTGCGTTAAACCATAGATGTTCACTTTAAAGCAATTGGGCTCGCCCGTTTAATATAATCAGAAGAAAAATTCAGGGGGCATATTCTAGATCAATATTTTATTTTCACAAGTTCATTGATTGATCCATGTATTATATTTTATCTAATTAGAATTGATGTGTAAGCATAGCTAATAATCAATTAAACAACAGAAAGGAAAGGAAACACCAAAGTTGCCAATGTTTCTTTATTTAAAATAAACAACAACATTGTGGTTACAACTAAGTTAGAAAAATTCAAAAGTTCACATTAAAGGGCAAGGCCAACAAAAGAAACACTGTATAATGAAGCTAGTGGTCGTCCATAATAAAGCGAAGATTCTCTGAACCAAGCAGTCAGTGGTGATGTGGGGGAAGATTCTGCTAAAGTTGGCTCTGCTCTGCGATAAGGTCAGCTAGATTCTTCTCGCGAATTTCTTGGGCCTGATAGATGGTTTCTAGCTCCTTCTCTTTTTCAACCAACCATGCCTCTGCACGAGCAACCTCCTCGCGAGCCTCTTACACTACTTGCTCAGTCACCAGCAATTGGGATTCCAGACCCACGAGTTCTTCTGAGACAACCACCTGCTCACGATGGAAATTATGGAGGCGATTATAGATGCTGGGAAGATCACTCTTATTAAAACTCCGCAGTAGCTCCACTTGCCATGTCATAGAAAAACCATAATTGGTTAACGCGTTAACCCTACCCAATAAAGCTTTGACAGTGTCAGGGATAAGGGACATAAGGGGGTGCTGATAATGTCCTCTAATACCATCGCGAGCCCAAATAACCGGCCAACCATCATCCCAAGTAGTGGATGTAGACAGCGAATGATAAAGGTCGAAGGAAAAAGAGCTAGAAATTGCTCGATCAACAGACGGGGACCCTCAGTTAAAACAGAAGGAAAACTTGCTAAAGTTTGTCGTACAACCACTTTGGGGGATGCCTCAGGTGGATGAATACTGAAAATGATATCACTGGCAGATGGCCGTCAGGTATGCGAAGAACTATCACTTGCTTGCACTTGAGGAATGCGTGGTGCAGGAGTATCACCAAGCACACGGGCCTCGCCCAAAGAAGAAACTGGAGCTACTATTGGCGCTTGAACTAATTCCTTAATAATAGGCTCCACTTTCAGCCTATAAGTTGCTAGTTGATCGACCTCCACCTGAAATGCAAAAAACAGTTGAAGTTAGCAATAAAGACAAAGGAAAGCATGAAAAAAATAATACTATGCTAACTTAGAGATTTATGCCTATAAGACTAGGCCCGCCTGACCCTCGATTATGGGATATTTATGCCTATAAGATTAGGCCCGCCTGACCCTCGGTTATGGGAAATTTATGAAATATAAAGTCCTACATTCCTAGGCCCGCCTGACCCGCGGTTATGGGAGATTTTGATTTTAAAGCTAACATATTTATATATAGAAGATAGATAGAAGAGTGGAAATACCTCAGGTCGTCGCTCCTATGCAAACTCGCGAGTGGCCATCTGAACCATGTCCTCCTCTTCAATCACCTCGGGGGCCACCAATGGGGGATGACTTTGAGGGGAAATCACATTCACCCCAACCTCAACAACATGCTCCTGCCTATTCTCCACCGTCTCAATAATATGTTCACCCTCTCCTTGGGCAACTGCAGCTGGCTCAACACCTTCTGGGTTTGAAATCGAAGGCCCGAATAAAATAACAAGCATTTAATTGTTCGAAGGTGGAGGCACCACGGGGACAGGCGTGGGAGCCTAAAGAAGGAAGAAAAGTAGAAATTGAATCAAAATAATTGAGGGGGCAATAAAAAGTGGGAGATAAGTGCCGAAAATAAAGGCTTACCACAGGTATTGAAGTCATAACAACAACAGGCACAGGCATAACTTCAACAACTTTCATAGAAGGCACCCCCTGTTGAGGCCAGCCTGCTCTCGCAAAAAAGGGGGGGTCAGGAGAATATCCGCTATTGGACTCAGACGAAGTATCAGATATAACTACCCCTAGGGGAAATAGGAGATTACCTGTGAAGTAGTAGGGGCAGCTCTCTCGACTGAACGATCATCTCCAACTCCAGCGTGCGCATTAACCTGAAAAGATACATGGGAGTATTAGTATGAAAAGAATATAAGGAAGAATATACTTAATGAAAAAGAGGTTAAGAGGCTTACCTCTCCTTCTAACACATCCTCTACAATCTCATACTCCTAAGGAGGAGAGGCAGGTTTTGATGGAGAAACCATCCTCCGCAACCTACGCTGCCGCACTAATGCAGTTTACTCTTCTTCTTCTTCCTCTTCCTTTTCTCCCTCTTCTTTGGCTTCCTTTTCTTCTCCCTCGTCATCATCATTATCCTCATGAACATCACCACCAGACACATATTCCTCATCCAGATCCTCCTCACTGGACTCACTCGACTCCTCCATTACAAGCTTGAGGGGGCTAATCGCTTTCTCCTTTTTACTACCCCAACCGATTGGGGGTCATAAGAAAACCCACGAGCAGACATCTCGGCTAACATAAAATCTTGGTCTTATTCACTAAAATGTTCACAAGTCTGGCAAAAATGATCCACCATCTGTCTCACTTCTTCGGAAATCTTTGGGTCAGGAGTAGAGGCTAATGGAGGAGGTGGAATGTTTTTAAGCTTCTTCAAAGGCCCCTTCTGAGTAGACCTAACTACTGCGCCCATTGAGGTAATGCGAGGAGATTCGGTCCTTCTAACCGGCCTCGAAGGACCAGGGGAAACATCGGTCGGAAGAATGGAAGGCTGAGTAGTTTTCTTTCTCTTCACAACTGCCTAATCCATAGGAGTTAGGGGAGACAACTCGGGGGGACATTAGTGTTGGATGTACTGAGGAAAAAAATAAAAGATTGGGTGGTGTAGTTACTCAAACCCATCTCAATGTGTGGAAATCTCTCAACTTCGGGATAACGGGGTTCCTTGAGAAGGTTGGTTTGGAAGCGAACCAATTGGTTCTGCCAGAACACATTGATGTATATCGTTGATCTTCCTCCTCGAGCTCCCTTGCTTGGGATCACAAGGTTAGCAGGATAATGGGCATACAGACTGGCAACAGTAGACGTGAGGAAATTCGAATAAGCCAATGAAAAATTAGTGGGCTTCTCTCTAGTGAAATGGCCTAACAGGGGCCCCCTTAATCATAGCCAAACTACATGGCTACCCGATGGGGGCTATATACAGAGTAAAATGATGACCATTCAGTATATGAAGGAATCAACAACAGGGGGACACTGTGCTAGGGGAAATTTCGGGCAAGGGCTTCCTCAATAGGAGCAATGGGACTCTCCTCTTCACCAAAGAAATTGTTGTAAAGAATTAGCTTACCCCAATATAAGGGCGAGGCTTGAACCGCTCATCTCGATCAATCAGATCTATCAGAGGTTTATTCACACTGTTACTCTTCCAACAGCAAATACGGGGGACTCTTACATCCTGTGAACTGGGGAAGTGTCCAGCGGGGGCATAATTCGAGAAATGAGCGTAGACGAAAGCCGTCAAAAGAATATTACTGGCATAGTTAGACACATCGAACCTACCAATGCTTCAAGCGGAGTCTGTAGATACACGATCTAACCAAGTGTATAAAGACCCAAGAACAATGGCAGCGAGGGGGTCTTTACACCAAAAGCCATTCGAACGACCATGTTGATCAGGTCTTTGTGAGGGAAGTCGTGGGGCTTACCCGGAAGGTATACCTTCGATAGCATTACCCATATGTACCCCGCCAACTCAATTTTGGACTCATAGGCTTCCCCAGTTGGAGGCTGCTCAAAAACTTCTTTCCTTCGAGGGTTGTCCCTAGCAGCTTTACGGGCTCTAACGACAACCTTCTCTTGAATGAAGTAAAATTAGCGAATGATCTCAGAGTAGGTGCAATTGTTATAAGTGACCATATAATCCTTCACAACGGTATCTAACTCGCTCCTCAGAGTTTTCTCTTCACTAGAGAGAGCTTCCTGGTAGAACATGTCAAACCCCATAACTTCCAGTCCCAATAGTTCACAACATCCTTAAGGGTAACAGTAAACTCACCCCAAGCAGCCACGAATGTGTGTGACCTATGGCTCCACCTGGACACCAACAGTTGCAAAGCAGTGTTGTTCTTAGCCAAAGTAAGATCACCCAACCATATGGAGCAAGAAAAGCCTACGAGAGCTCGGGAAATCACCACGATCTATACGAAAATGGGTAACAGTAGCGATAGGGATGTAAGCGAAGTCTTTAGTGTCTTCACCTTCGTCCATTAGAAAGTTTGGCTCCTCAGTTGGCACCAAAGAACCGAGAAATTGCTATTCCATTGCCTAGAATTGATCGTTCTCCCCAAAGTAAGGGGAACGATGGTACCGTACCCACTGATCCTGGCGTGCCAGGGTAGTAGGAGAGGCGCCCCTGATGGAAAGAGTTCTCCTTACTGGTGCCATATCAGATGAGAGAAAGGAGAATAGAAGATAATGGAAAAAAGGGTCGGGTCAAGAAGTTGAAGAAGGCAAGAATTTATTTGATAAATTCTCACAGAAAAGCTTGAACTCAGAAAGTTAAACCTAGAGGTGAGTTTGGACTAAAGGTGCGTCCCCTTTTATAGGGACAATACAAGTTCCAAAAGACGGCAGAAAGGTGACGATTGGAAAAGTGCAATGATGGAGTTTCAGAATTATGTGGCTGGTGTGTTGGTGAAACGCGCATGATTATGGAAGACCAAGGGTTACTATGATGATGATTCGGGGAACGACGTGTCGAACGGTTGCGTGTCCTTCATGCGCTTGCCCTGGCACTGCCACGTGTGATGCACTGAAATGCAAACGACAACTGCATTTAATGAGGCATGCCTGAGGGTCTTATCTACCTTGAGGAACGAAGAGCTTTGGGGGAAATTTGAATAAATCTCTTCATTTTCTCCAAGAAGGAAAATCATAGATAAATGGAAGTTTCGTACATATATTTCTTCATGAAATAAACAAATATCTCTACAAAGGGGCAAATGTAGGGGGTGTCCTCCCCTCACATGGATGAATAACTTAGCCGAGTGAGTTGACTGTTTACAAAGAAAGATGTCTCACAAACACACTTCGAAGAATCTCTATGCAAGTGGATCACATGACCCACCTCGAGGTCTCTTCACAAGTAAGTATCTCGCAGCTCTCTACCTGGAAGAGCCTTTAACGGACCTAGCTCAAAGGACCCAACTCGAAGAACAAAGGTCACCCGGGTGACAATAGTTTGTAATAAGTAATATAATGCTGTATTATGTACTTTATCTAATGAATATATGTATTGAGTGGGGTCGCTTGGTACATGCGAGGGACCATGCCTGGTAGGGAATGGGAGGGCTTTCATGCTCTATCAAGTAACCTCCTCTTAGGAACTTCGCAGGGACATGGTTTGGAGGATTGAGAATAACGCAACATTGGGAACTCACCAACCCTCTTGGCACACTTGGACAAAAGTTCACCTAGGAAAAATGTCACCCGGGCCCACTCATTACTTACCTATTCGAGTGAACCTCCTTGAGTCATTCGATCTCCCTCAATACTTTCCCCCTCGAGGTACCTCGGGTGCCAGCCCGTCTGACTGACGTGACTAGATACCAAATAATTACCACTATTTGAACCACATCCTGACGTCATGGCATCTGATATTTAGGAACTAAAGAATATAGCACTCAAGTGCCTTTATCCTTAAGATGGCAGGTCTAGTTCACCAAATCTGACCGTATAACCATCCTAGAGTAAGCCTCAAGCTGACAAGTCATATCCTTCATTAATGACTTCAATACTTCCAACCAATAGAATGTTTTCCCGTAAAAACTAACAGATCCCATGCATTAAATGTAGTATCTCATGCATTTAATGCACCAAGTCAAAGCGATCGAGGGCATGCTGACTCGAGCAACCTCTCCCTCCTTATAAATAAGACCAAAATAAACAAATCCAAGAAGAGAGGATCCAGAGCCCAGAACTGCTGCCCAATTTTCCTTATACCAAAGAACTCTCGCGAGAGCATTAACTCCCATACACATTCAATGCACCTATCACGTGACATTAACTGAACTTGAAGTTCATGCCTTGTCTTTATTGTGCCTAGAGTGCTTGTTCTTTCTCCTTCTGACCACGCTACCTACTGGTCCCATTCATTTATTGTGTTCGCCCTATACTGCTCATGTCAATATGTTCTTTAATGAAACTTTGAATGTTGGATCCGTCTGTCTCTGATCTGCTCGTGGCTCTGACTTATACTTTAACGGTGTTAATCCCGATCTTGATAAGGGTTACGCCTCACTTAATACTAATAGTATTTGAAGGACCCACATCTTACAGTTGAACTAGGTGGTTTAAATTGGTTGTGATTGTTAGCCTTTGCAAAAATGGTGACGATGGTTTTGGGGTTTTAGGATTGATAAAAAAATTCGCATTTTACTTTGGGTAAGAAGATGCCCTCGAGGGGAGGGGGTAGTTCTTAAAGTTTAATATAGCGGTATTTGGGTAAAAAATTTGATTTGAGGGTTAAATCTAATTAGGAAATAATGATTTTTAACAGAGTCGTAATGGTGTTAGAAATTTGAGAGTTATGTCAAAGTGATTAAAGAAGCGGGGGTTAAGTGAAATAAGACATTACGAAGTGGGGTTATGTAAAAAAATCTACTTGGGATGTAAACTTGATAAGCAAAGAAAATTAATATGTACAACATTACTCATATAAAATATTGGCTTGAGACACATCCTAAGCAATAACCTGGCTTTGTGTGGTTGTTTGCTTAATGTTATTAAAGGGTTTGAGTAAATTATTATTTGAATTTTATTTATGGTCCGCTTGATTGTGTTTTTATAAAATCGAGTTTAAAAGCTATTTTTTAGAATAATTTTATAAATAATTTAAAAAAAATATTTTTAAGCCTAACTTGATTTAAAACATGTTTTAAAAAAGTAAATTAACACACACACACACACATACACACAAGCACATGTACATATATAATATATGATTTTTATATCATAAATATAATATTTAAAATTTAAATAATACAGTTACGTGTAATTATAAATACATGTATGGGTACATATAATATGTATTTATATATACACACACAAGCACATATATACATATGGATATTTTATATTAGTTTTTCTACTTTAATACATTACTAATTTTTAATTTTAGAATTTAATATAACTTAATCAATTTATTAGACTTAACTACAATTTTCACCACTCAATGTGAAAATTTTGCCACTAAAAGTGATCTTTGGTCACATTCAGTAACGAAAAATGTCATTCCATGACGAAACATGTAATAAAGTCTAATCAAATGATTGAGTTGTATTAAAGTCAAATAAAATAATGTATTAAAGTAAAGAAAACCCTTTTATATTATTACATAAGTGCACACATAAGCATATAATATGAATATAAATATATATATATATATATATATATATATATATATATATATATATATATATATATATATATATATATATATATATATATAGATATATATATATATAGAGAGAGAGAGAGAGAGAGATTCTCTTAAACGGACTTCCTTAAAGAACGGGTTAACGGACTTTTGTCCTTATCCGGTTGTGGTATAGAGAGAGAGAGAGAGAGAGAGAGAGAGATTCTCTTAAACGGACTTCCTTAAAGAACGGGTTAACGGACTTTTGTCCTTATCCGGTTGTGGTCCCCTCGTGGTCCCTATGACATTTTGTTTTGTTCTTTAGATGACCCCCCTCTTGTCTTATACTAAACCCATATTTTAAGACTATATATTTAAAATATTTGTAATTTAGACCCCAATTGGTATCAAGTCCTTAAGAACTTTAGAAACTCACCGAATTTCGACCAAATCCCTAATTCTGGTATCAGAGCCATAAGACGCTCCTTTTAGACTTATAGTAAAAAGACTTTAATTCCCTTGGGATTTATCCCTCGCATTTACAAAGATATTTTTGGAACCAACCCAGACTGCCAACCTATACCCACAACCGATTTAGACCAAGAAGGTTGTTTAACCTCTCACATAGACGACTGTTCACATACTGAACACATCCCAACCAAACACGCAGATAGTAGACAAGTTACTGCTAGTGCTATTAATAACATAATAGACCAAAATAAGTGTATACTCCTTATATTAAGACAATTAATAGAAGACACTCAAACCCTAGAAACAGAGATAAAAAATATCTCTAAAAGACTACTAGAAATAGATAATCAAATCTCAATAGACCTAGTACATGTTCTACAAGAAATAAATATTAAGACTAATCATATAGAAGTCCTTAACAAAGACATTTTAGAAATTAAAACTTTAACTAAAAATCAAGACAGTGAGTTAATTAAACTTACTAAAGAATAAGCTAAGCTTATCCCTAGATTAGATAGTTATCTTCCTAATGGAGATAGTTAAATCGGACTGGAACGAGGCACCAAGAGACCTCTCCATTCAGACCCTAGCAGATTTTTACCAAAGAATTTTAGAAAAGAAAACGATGATAGATTTTATTATAAGATAAATGAAAATGAGATTGCCAACTCTGCTAAAGCAACTAGACTCATTTTAGAAAGATTAAATTTAATTTCTACTTCCATAGCAGCTACCCAAGACTATAATAGTAGCTTTGTTAAAGACTTACATTTAGATTTAAAAGCTAAGACATAAAGATTAATCACCTTCTACACGGACTTTGTTAAATTCCAACAAAATTTAGAAAATTATCTTAACAACATAAAAGGCCATAAACAATTTAGAATGGATGGTATTATTAATGAACTTAGACTAAACGTGGCCCAAGCAAAAGATAAATATGAAGAAATTATTCAGGGAATTAAGATTGTATATAACAAACCTTCCCAAGCAGAAATAGACTCTCCTTTTATTCTAACTCATTTAGATAAACTAAAAAAATTGTAGAATCTATAAAAATTAGATCTACCCAACAACAAGAAAAAGATAATGAAGTAAAAGACTATATTACAAATGTTAGTAAATCCCTTGTTAATTCTCTAGCCAGACATAGTGAAGAAATTTCTGATAAGACAAGAAAAGAGAATAAGATTTTAAAAAAAGAAATCCTTAGTCAGATAAAAAGACAAAAAGATTATTCAGACTTCTTAGAAAGAATTGAAAAAAGACTTGAACAAAAACAGGTAACCACCTGTAAATTTAGAAAAACCCCTCTTATAGAAACTATAGAAAGGAAGACCGTAGGAAGAAGAATCATAAATGATGGATTAGATATGACTAATAAGATAGTTATCTCTATCCCAAATATTGGATACATAGACTTGTTAGAACATGGTGGAAGGAGAGAAATTTCACCAATACTCTCCAATGGAAAGAATTGGGTGAAGTTGACTGGAAGATTGTTGAAGATTCCATTCATAATGGACAACTTCCGGCCGTTAGATACATAGACTTGTTTAAAGAAGGTGCCACTCCTAAGACTCCTAATTATAACATGACTTATCATTGTAGGAATCATGTGTTAGACAAATCCTATACTGAGCTCCAAGTATTTGACTCAGAATGGCTTAGATCTAGAGGAATTGATAGAAAGTTCCAATTCCTAACCTTTGTACTCTTTCAAGCAAAAATCTAAGGATTACATAGACCGCAGAATAATATCAACATATTGTGTTGTTTAGTAGATAAAATATGGAAAGATTTTGAAAAAAATCCTTATTGGGATAGCCCAATTAGAAATGTCAGACAACATAGGATACTTTAATGTCATTCCGGCATTTACAATAACCGTAGACACAACCAAACATTTTAAGTTAATCTTATATGCTAGTGGCTATGAAGACTATATTATCCCAGACGCTAATATAAATATAGAATTCCAAAGCTATGTGAAGTTCTCCCAATTTCCTTATGAAGGAATGCAATCGGGAATTCCTAGCGATAAACTTAATGAAGAAATCTTAGTTAGAACCAATGTTTCAGACTATAATCATACTTACAGTATTAGGAATACTAGACCTATAAAAGAAAAAGCTAAGACCCTTTGGCAATTTCCAGAATTCCAATAAACTAAGACTATACAGAATAAACCTTTGTTTATTAATCAAGACGATGTCACTAGAAATGTTACTATCCAGTTTGTCCCTCCTAAGATTATTAATAAGAATATCCAAACTGAAGAAGTTATATTTAGGAATATGGGAGAAGCCATGATCAATGATCCTTCATAAGGAGAATGTAGTAGTAAGACTAGTTATAATTTACTAAGACAAGCTCCTGTAATTACACTTAGAAGATCATTTTAACAAAAGGACTTAGTTAAAGAAAAATTCAGGATCCAAAACTTTGGACATGAACCCTCAGAATTGGACATGAAGACATTTAAAGATCACCTTAAGAAAAGTCATTCTGTTAGATTTGAAGAAAGAGAAAGATTTAATATGATAATTCAAGACCGTATATTAAAATTAAAAGAATCTAAGAATACTAAAGAACTTCTTCGAAACTTAAGACTAATAGAAGAAGGAGAAGAAAGACTAATGCCAGCTACACAAGTAGAACCTAATAAATAAGAGATAGGAAATAGTAATAGGCTATAAGTTTCTCCTAGACTTTTTAGTAAACCAATAGGAATAAATATTCCTATATACTCTAGCATTTTAGTTAAGACTAAACCTGATTATATAAAAGACTTTCCAACTAGTGACAAGAGTTTTACTCGTGTTAAGACCATGTCAAGTCAAGCCATAAATCCAATAGGGATATACCTTAACTTAGACAATGTCCAAGATAGGAAGAAGACCTTAGACGAATGGCGTAATCAGATCAACATGTGTTTTGCATCTAATGAACAATGGGATGCAAGTTCATGTAAACAATACGCTAAGCAATCCATTAAAGGTATTACAAAAGATTATTTAGATAGTTTAAGAAAGGCTACAGATGAAGACTCCTTAGCTAAGATTGAGAAGATAAAAGAGAACCTAGAAGAAATATATATTGAAGAATACATTCAATTGTTCACATCAGAATTCATTGGAGTTGGACATTTGGCTCAAATCAATAAACAAGACCTAGCAAAAACTAAGTTAGCCCTCCTTAGCATTTGCAAACTAAATAAGATAAATGAATATAACAATAATTATGAGCAACTATATTACCAAATTAAAGAATTTGGAGAGACCTTAAAAGATGAATACTTTAGGAAGATACTAGCTATAGGACAAATCCTAATTAATGAATATAGGAATTGTCCAGGAGTAGCTGGAGTTAAGAATAACTCCCTTGGTGAAAGAATTAATTTCTCCAAAGACTATATCATATCTAAGAGATGTGATATAACTCAAGGAAAGTTTATAGAAGAGACTTTCAAACAAATCCCTCCAATCAAAGATGAAAGAGACATCGCTCCAATCCAATGGGGATCTGGTAGTGAATCTAAGAAATTCAAAAAGAAATTAGAATTGAAACATAGGAAGTTTAAGACTAGACCTTTAGTATTTCCAAAAAAGTATAGATTTAGACCATCTACTACCTTCAGAGAAATGAACTTTAAGACTAAGAAAAATAAATTTAACCAAAGAAGATATTTTAAGAAGAACACTAGTAAGTATAAGAAAGTTCCTAATTATAGGAAAGAAAAAGATGTAGCTCAATCTAAGACTGCCATTAAAGAATGTTGGACTTGCGGTAAATAAGGACTCTTTGCTAAAGACTTCCCTAATAAGAAAGATAAAGAAGGTATTAAGATTATTAATACAATATTAGACTATGCAGATCAAGAAGAATTAGATATCATATATGCTATAAATATATCAGACATAGAAGATGATGATAATACCAGTATCTATAGTGCATATACAGACATTGATTCAGAAGGCTATAATAGTGATACTGATGAATATGAAGACTCTCAGGATATTTTAGACTTGCATATGATGCAAACTAATCAAGACGATTTGGATAGTGAATATATAGACTTTGAAGAAGCTTGGTATAAGTGTATATTAAGCCCCTTTTTAAAGAAAAGATGGACAGTTAGTAATCCTGAGTTACTAACATATATACCTAGATGTTACTTTGATGAAAGACATTATTGCACATTTGAAATAAAATGTAGCAAGAAAGGTTTTAGATGTGTAGAATGCTTTGAGACTATACAAACAAAATTATTTATGGTTTGTGTTATTTGCCAATTACCCTACCATGAAAACTGTTGGAGAACTAGATTTAGAACAATTTATACTAACCAGTATGACGCTCAAATAGACTTAGATATTAAAACATATTATCAAGACATTGATAGAAATATAGCCAAAAGATTACAAGAAAATGAAGACTTAAAAGGAAAAGGAATTTCCTATGATTTAGAAGGATACCATTCTGATAGTAGTTCAGAAGATATAACACCCATAGAATTTATAGATAAACCCCAGAAAGGAATATCTATTTTAGTAAAGAATAATTTAGAATTTTCTACTAAACCACATGCTTGTTTTGTAGAAATATTTATACAACATAAAGATTATCCTAAAAGACTTTTAGCTTTTATAAATACAGGATGCTCTCAGAGTATTTGCAAGGCTAATGCCTTCCATGAATACTATTTTTTAGAAAGTACTCAAGAAATGTATGGTAAAGTGGCTAATGGAGACCCATTTACCGTATATTTCCAGACTATTCCTATTTATTTTAAATTAGGAAATCAGACCAACAAAACCGTTAATCATCGATTTTGGATAATGGATCCTCGTCCCAGTTTCAAAGGAAACATTATTTTAGGACAAGACTTTATTAGTAAATATCATCCTTATACTCAGTATAACGATAAGATATTAATTAGTGATAAAGAGGAATTCAATATTAAAGCCCCTCTAATAGATCACAAGACCGCCTTTAACCATATGCAGGTCAAACCCAACTATAGACCCATAAAATATCGGAGTTCTTCAGCTGAGCATGGTGGACCTAGACCTACAACCCAACAAGAAGCCCTAGACATTACTAAACCCTTACAAAAAGAATATAAGTGTCCAGATCAAAAGTGTTATAAGCAAATAGCGCTTATACAACACGATATTTTAGATCAAGCCTAACACACCTTATTACAGGTTCAAGCTATATCCAAACGGGAAGAAAATGGATATAGAAGTAGAAAAAAAAGATTAAGCAATTAACAGATCCTACTTTAGGAGAAAATCCCATTGCTAAGTGGGATAAAGACCAAAGTTACTGTAAAATTATCCCTATTAACCCATATGCCACTATTAATGGTGGAACCTATAAGAAAGGATATTCACAAGAAGACATGGAAGATTTCAAAAAAGACATAGATGAAATGCTTAAGTTAGGCATTATTAGAGAAAGTAAAATTAGACATGATAGCCTCACCTTCTATGTTCAAAACGAATCTGAACGTAAAAGAGGAAAAAGACGAATGGTCATAGATTATAGACAATTAAATAAGAATTGTGAATTTGATTCTTATAAGATACCAGACAAAAATAATTTGATCAATTTGATTGAAGATAGAATTATATTCAGTAAGTTTGATTGCAAATCAGGCTTCTAACAAATTAAGATGCATTCAGACAGTATTACTTGGACAACCTTTAGTGTGCCCCAAGGTAAATACGAATGGCTAATAATGCCATTTGGATACTTGAACGCTCCTCAAGTATTCCAAAGAAGAATGGATTATATATTTATACCTTATTCTGAATTTTGTGTTATTTATATAGATGCATTCTTGTATCCAGTAAGACCGAGACAGAGCATGTAGACCATCTTAAAAAGATTATTTTAGAATTAGATAAATATGGTATTGTTATTTCCGAAAGGAAAATGCAATTATTTCAGACCCATATAGACTTCGTGGGAATGCATATCAATAAAGGAAAATTATCCTTAGCAGAACACATAACCAAAAAGATTCTTGAGTTTCCAGACCAACTCAAAGATAGAAAATAATTACAATCATTTTTAAGATTGCTTAATTGTGCTGCAGACTTTATTAAAGACCTTGCTTCAAAAAGACAAAGCCTAACATACAAATTAAAAGGAATAGACAAGACTAACCCTTTTTATTGGATTAAAGATGATTTTTATGTTATAAGGCAGATTAAAGAAGCAGTCAAAACTATCCCTTTACTTGAACTGCCAAATGCTGAAGACCAATTTATAGTAGAAACAGTTGCATCTGATAAACAATGGGGAGCAATACTTTGCCATTGATCATCAGACTAAAAAGAAGAAACTTTGTAGATATAGTTCTAGAACCTTTACGGATCCAGAAACAAGATACACTGCCCATGAAAAAAAGTTTTAGCTATAGTAAGGGCAATAGAAAAATATATACTTTTTCTTAGACCTAAACATTTTACTGTTTATTCCGACTCTTCTTATGCAGTAAAATTTAGAGACTTAGACTTGTCCAAATCAAGGACTAATAGACTTATTAGATGGTAATAATTTCTTAATGGTTATGACTTCTCTGTTATACATATTAAGAGAAGTAAAAATACCATTCCAGAAATTATATCAGGAGAACCAATATTTGCTAACACTAAAATGATTTCATGTTTTATGTTGCAAATAGAAGATATAGACAACATGAGTTCCTCTTGAATGAATAGACTAAACAAAGAAGACATTACAGGCTATCTTAGATGCGTAAGACCAAATGCTAGCTTAACGTAAAGACAAACTCATATTCAAGACTCTCAAGAAAGACCAATCCTAGAGAACTTTGATGATATCTTAGTCCCTCCTGAAAAATCTAGACATGAGATTGTTTCTCAAAATAGACTCATTGGGAACATGTATTTCCCCAATACATACCCGATCAAAGATATCCAGCCTTAATAAAATTTAGACCAGAATTTTTAGATGATGAAAATACTTTTATAGACGCTATATGGTGGAATGTGAAGAATAGACTATGGATAGAGTTCAAACAAAATTTAGTAGCCATTGCCAGATTCATGAGGACTCAAAGACTTGCAGTTACCCAACTCAGTGGTACTGCTATGCATAGACCACAGACTCAAACTTATGCTCAAACTCTTGGAGAATCCTCCAAAATTAGACCCATTGATAATTTTTGTTATCAAAAAAAGACTTTTAAGACTAAGATTATTTTACCATTTGGTCATAATAATCTTCCATTATCAGAAGACTATCAGAAAGAATTTAATAACATTATTGAACATTTAAATATGTTATTATCTGAGATTAATGGAGATACCTTAATGATGAAAGGTTTCTTCAAAGACGTTCCAAAGATTTATCTTTCTGTGAAAGTAGAGATTGCCCAGATAACCTTAGCAGACTATGGGTTCATTGGACTCATCCAAATTGAGACTATAGAAGACTCTATTGCTCTTGGAAAAATAGTCCATTAGTATGTTAACAAGGTAGAAGACTTCCTTCCTCTATTTGCTAGAATCTATCAGATTGCTCCAAGTTCCTGTAGAGGAATGAGAGTAGAAGGATTTAGACTTATTAGATTTTCGAATTATATATTTGAAGACGTTGAGATTCTATCAGGAGACGAGATTAAATATTTAATTATTGATAAGTCCAAGATCCATATTGCTCAAGCCATGGAGATAATAGAAATCATGGAATTATTGACAGGCGAAGATAGATGGTACACTGCCTACCACAAAGAAGACCCAATAATCCATGATGATGAATC
The DNA here is from genome assembly GCA_949130495.1 of Sambucus nigra. Lineage (NCBI taxonomy): Eukaryota > Viridiplantae > Streptophyta > Magnoliopsida > Dipsacales > Adoxaceae > Sambucus > Sambucus nigra. The sequence continues at coordinate 220,875,775 of OX422221.1, read as the reverse complement.
ATTCAAAATAAGGATTAAGGAAGAAGCCAAAGAAATGGTAGAGATAGCTTTTCCAGCTAGATTTAGAATTGTGGGACTCATTGATGAATTTTTCAATAATGACCTCCCACGCCAAGACAAGGTAGAAGAAGACACAAACGGGACAATGACGAGCCCCTCGTTAGATGAAGAATTATTAAAGACAGAAGATGCCATACTCTAGACCTATGCATTATTACAAGATGACAAGACTCAGTTTGAAGACTTGACACGCTCCATCAGACGACCTTTATTTTTAAAAAGAAAAAGGTTCCCCAATTATCACAAGACATCAAAAGCCTGTAGACCCATCAGATAAGATTCTTAAAGATAAAGTTGCTTTAAAGACTTTAATAATTTATATCTTTCCACCGGATTGCTTTTGGTAGCTGATTACCAATCGGTTGTAGTGCCCTTGAAGCTTATAAAAGGGAGAATCTAATATGTGTAGGAGACATCAGTAGTGAGACTTCCAGTATTAGATATTAGAGAGAGAGTATTCTTGTGGTGAGTAATATGTACATGAGTGAGTAAACCTATCATAGTTAGGGAAGAGGGGAGAGTTGTATTTACTTATGCAAAGCAATAAAAGTATTTTATTTTCCAGAAATCTCTTATGTTGAGTTGTTATTATTTTCTAAATAGTCTCCAACTTTTTGTTCATAGAGGACTATTGTGTGGAACCTCTAGTGTAGCATACAAGGTGTTATACTGTTGAACCGCCGTCAGGTGCTGATTTGTCGTGAGCCGTTAGCCAGGTGGGAGTTAGGCATGAAGGCGTACAGGCAGGAAACGGGTACAATGCCAAAATAGTGGATTGAGGTGCGACACATAAAGAAAGAGTTGCAGGAGGTCGAGATCGGAGAAGAATAGTAACGAAGATGAAAAGATGAAGGAAATAAGATAACGATATTGCAGACCAAAAGGAAGGTATAAACTTGAACCAAACCCCTAGCTATTTTACATATTATTGTTATAATCCAAAGATATTTGCATGATATTAAAAATCACTTCAGACTTTTTAGCATTTATTAACCAAACAAATCCAGACTTAACAAGAGAAATCCAAGATTGGACTCACACATACCCTAAAGATAAAGAACTTATAGTATCTGCTTTAATATACGCGGGTGGTACTTTCAAATATATAGACCAGGTTATTGAGTGGTTAGTAAGAGAAGTACCTAGAATAAAAATAATTAGAACAGGGATCCGTGATCTCTTTAGAAAAAGATTAAGAACTAAAGATTTTGCAGAAGAACTGTCAAGACCTGAAAAATATCAAGAATATACTAGAATACTTGAAGACAGTATAGACGTATTAAAATTTATTAGACGAAAAAGATTAGTAGAAACCAAAGCTATTTTAATTAGAACCGGAGGAATCCGCCCTCTCTTAAAAAACGTAGAAACAGCCGCCCCTAGAACATATAGAGGATTTTTGTCATCTTACGAATATAACGATTTAGAAAAATTTATAGAAGACGGTATCATTGAAATTATTAATCAAATATATAGAGAAACTAAATTAATAAAACCTCAATACCGTATAAGGTATTTAAGATTAGAATATTTTCCTTCAAAACCACTTGCAATTTCTAGACTCCCTGAAGAAACTATTTTTATAGATAATCCTCGCTATTCAGAATTCCAGTACGATAGTGACGGAAGAAGCCTGAGAAGTAGCAGTAGCCCTGAAACTTCTACACTTAGACTCCCAGATTAATTAGGCTTTAAAATAAGCTTAGAAGACTATATAAATCATTGGGGTAGAAAGTTATATTCCTATAACATTAAGAAAAAGACAATGACATAAAAAGACAAAGTAGTCCCCAAAGGATGGTCCAATAGATAAAAGCGGTCCCAAAATCGTGTGGACGATATTAAGCCCATCATTTAAGGCCGTTAAATTAGCCCGTCAGAGAGCCTGCATAATAAACAATAAAATTACGTACATACATGCATAAAAGTATTTACTTATCTATAAGTATCATGTATGTATTGATAATGTTATTCAATATATAGATCTTAATATATATATATTTTAATACTACATATATGTCTGTAATTATGTGTACATATACATATAAGATAATATAAATATATAAAGAGAGAGAGGGATATATATATATATATATATATATATATATATATATATATATACAGAGAGAGAGAGAGAGAGAGAGAGAGATGGATGGATCAATGTTGTAACAACCTGTATATTTTAACACTATGGTTGGCCAAGTCCTAATATTAAAATAAACAAATCATCAAAACAATTTAAATATCATTCTCGTTCGACATGTAAAGAATCAATAGAAACATATAAGATAAAGTGTAGATAAGATGTGATAAACCACAAATGTACTGTATCAGCACCACAAAACAAAATATATATAAGAATGTCTCAACACCCACAATATAAAAATCCATCCAACAATCTCAAAGATAATGTCCAAGTCTCAAGAAAGCAACACAACTATAGGAAACTACATGCCAATAAATTTAGCCACCATACATTCTAATTGAAATATAAATGTATCTAAACTCACACAAATTGAAAGAAAAAGAAGTCAACCACTGAGAATAACCTACATCTGATCTCCTGGATGATAAACCAAAAGGAAATATAATTTTTGCTACCTGGAAATGAAATTACTCTAATTGTCCAGCCCTAGCACGTGAAATATTTCCATGATAATAAACGGGTTAAAGACTAGTAACTTGCCAAAGCTACGTAACTCGGTTATATATATAAATTATAAATCCATGGGTTGTCTAACAGATTTTTATAATAACCACGCGTGTAAAATGGAGCCTCTCAGTCCATTTTAATTAAACCATTAGTTTTAATAATTAATTAATCTCTTAATTAATATAATTGTAAATGTCATGTGCCCCTTCTCCCCGGCTATCCTAAAACCATGCAGTATGCACACATAATCCCATCGTATCATCCATGCACCACCAATCTCTATCATGGGCCTAAAAAACATAAGTGACATACAAACAAAATTGCCTTTGTAGTCAGACCCACCATTCAATAGTATGGGCCCATTGCTCACTTAGGTCGTACACATAAAATTATGCTTCATCCTGTCAAATTTGACTACTAAGCACACAACTGTAGGAGGCTTGAAGGTAATATCTGAATTAGAAAAAGTTTCCCCAGTTAGTAGAAGAGACTCAAGAGAAGGAAGTAACATGAAAACAGCGAGGCAGCTCAACGAGGAGGCCCAGTGATGCAACCCATCGAGGAAACTGGCCAAGATAGATCTTCTTTATCTTCCTGTCTTACGTAGTCGAGTTGTATCTTTTAAACACATTGATTGTAATGCTGTATCAATTTGTAATATTAAGTGTGAGGTCAAACGGTACTCGCGAGAGACCAGGCCTGGCAGGGCCTGGGAGAGCTTACATGTCTATCGAATGACCTCGTCGAGGGAACTTCTGAGGGAGTTGATTTAGAGGATTAAGAAGTGAGATATCATAAGGGCTTGTCATAACTATCTAAGATAGACCTGGTAAAACATCGAGAGATCTTTTCATCGAGGAATCTTGTGTAGAGTAACCTTGAGTTCCATCGCATATTGAGCTTTGAGCTAAACAGTTCCCTACCAAATGTCACATCTACTTTACAACCGACGTTGCAAGCCACCTGCCCGCTGTCTAATATGAACTTGAGTAAACCACTGTGGTATTGGGGTTGTCAAATTATTTGGCGAGCTACCTCTCTCATGACAGTCCTCTGACACACAGTGTGTAGGCAAAAGGCATGTCCTGGCATTTAATGATTATGACATAAGGTATGCTAATCCATAAGGCATTTAATGTTTGGGACTTGAAAGGCAGGTCTTTCATATTTATGAAGAGTGAGATGTCTCGAGAAGGGGTGGTGGATATTTATGAGCCTCAACCACTTCTAAGATGAGATTTTTCTTTATAGAGATTTACTATTAGAGAGAGAAAGAGAACATATTAGAGAGAAGTTATTGCAAAACAGAGAGTTTTACTCACCCACCATTGTCATTTATTGTGAAGCTTTCAATAGCTAACCAAAGATCTATCAGAGGTTGTTGATGTGTTGTCTGCCTGGCAAGGTGTATCCAGGGTGCTTCTTTCTCCTTCCCTTTGAATGAGTTGCTTATAAGTTTTCTTTATTATAATTTGAGTTGTACATGAGAGACTTGTGAGTCCAATCTGAGTGCTGATTATGTACAATATTGCGTGTCCACTTATCTTTGTTGAAGAGTTATTGGGTTATTGTTTATCACCATATCTATGGGGGGTATGCCTCAACTAGTATTACTATAGTCCAAGGATTCCAGGGGACTACCCTCTTACAACAACAAATTAGGTGTCCTCTCCCAGTGCACACCCATATAACCATATCAATCCATTAATTTCAATTACTCATCAACATAAATATTAAAATACCGTTACATAATTTTCATTTAACTTATTACTCAAGTTATAATGACAACATATTCAATTAAGCCCACCCATCGTACCATATCCAACAAACTTCCAACTATCACTAACATTACCTAATTATTCCATAAGGGATTCATATCAACTACACATGTGAAAATAATTTACATGGGTGTTCCTCAACATCTAAGACTTTCATTAAAGGAGAAAAGTTAGGTAAATTATTCCAAAGGTCCCAACTCCGTTTAAAATTTGTTTATTCTGAGATAAACACGTTTTAGAGTCACGTAGATCTTTCCCTTGTGTTTAGAAGGATCAAACGACTTTATCACTCATTCAAATGACATGTGACTGCCATTCAAACGACATGGACATCTCATTCTAACGAGATGGACATATTATTCAAACGACAGTCACATGTCGTTGATAAATAGGTTTTAAAGTCATATAGATCTTTCCCTTATGTTAAGAAGGATCAAATGACTTTATCAGTCGTTCAAATGAAATGTGACTATCGTTCAAATGATATGGACATCTCATTATAACAAGATGGATTTATCGTTCAAAATATATAAACATCTCGTTCTAACGACTTGCCGACTTAATATTTTTCACTTCAGGCATTTTTCTCTAAAAAATACAGTGACTGCAGAAACAAAATTATAGAACAGAGCAGTTATGTTTTCTGCACTTGTTTATAAAATTTTTCAAAGATAAAAAATATCCTTTGTGTTTCATGATCCTATCTTTCATAAACATATGCAATAGAGATCTAGTGTTTAGCACCATCTGGAGTTTGTTCATACTTTAAACATTTGTTTCGTTGAGTTTTACGATGAAGAAGAGGTAGAATCCATGTTCCAAATCGTAGATGAATGCCAAAGTTGCATCGGCGGATACCGAGGTGCACGTGGACTCATGTGTGGTGGACTTGGCGTGGAAGGATTTCTACTTTACACTGTGGATGAGTGGTTGAATCATAGAAGTGCTTCAAGGCTTATGGGGTATCGATTTGTTGAGTAAGTCTATTGTATGTACTTTGTACAATCGTAACATAGTGATTGTTTGGCTTAGGACGTCCGAGGTTTTCCCTTAGTGGTTTCCTCACATATTGGCATTATGTGTTTTGTGGACTTGGTATATTTTACTTGCTTAATATCACCTAGATGCATGCTTAGGATTAACAAGATAAATTTGGGTTAAGAAAAAATGGTTCACAAAATTGGTGCGAATTAAAATTTGAAAAAGTTTGTTTTTGAAAAAATTATTTTCACCTAAATCACACATAAGAAAAATGGGCCTACAAATTGGATCAGAGTTTGAGGTCATTTTTTTATTGTGTGTGATCCCGTGTGCTTGTAGGTATGAATTTCAAAAATTTTGATGCTTTTAGAATTTTTTTTATTGGCACTAGTTATGCTTATTGGAAAATGCGAATGAAAATTGCACTTAAGGCTATTGATGATCGTGTTTGGTTATCGGTAGAAAAAGGGTGGTCACCACCAATCACGAGAGATGGAGAGTCCACTAGTTTAAAACTTGTTCAGTCATGGACTAAAGTCGAACATAGACTTGCACTTTATAATTCTAAAGGTTTAAATGTTATTTCCTCGTCTGTCACCCAGAAGAGTATAATCGTATTATGTTGTGTGATACGTCGAAAGAGGCTTGGGATGTTCTTGCACTCACTCACGAGGGAACTAGCACGGTTAGGGCGTCAAAACTTGAAAACCTCACTACCCAATTTCAGAAGAATAAAATGTTAGAGAGTGAGATGTTTGATGAGTTTACACTAGATTGTACCATATTGTCAACTCATCGTTTAACTTGGGAAGGAAAATACCCGATAATCGAGTTATAAAGAAAATCTTAAGGTCATTACCTAGTATAATTGATCAAAAAGTGATTGTTTTAAACTCCTTGGGTATGCTTGAATCAATGAAACTAGAAGAGATTATAAGTGACATATAAACCTATGAACTTGACATGTTTAGCTCCAAGCAAGTGGTAAAGAAAAAAAAGGTCATTGCTTTGAAATCTTGGAAGGAGGAGACTAATGTTTCATATGATGATTCTGACACTGATTTTGAATATGTAGTTTTGTTGGCAAAGAAGTTTAAAAAGTTTCTTAAGTTCCAAAAGCAATCGAAAGATGCCAAATGACTTGAGATATTCAAGAACAACAAGGCAGATCATGTCCCTAAGAATCAAACTGAGAATTATAAGATGAATGAGTCGGATATATGTTTTGGTTATGAGGGTTAACCGTAAGGAAGTGGAGTGCCCCACTAGACTTAAGAAGGAAGGAAATAAATCGATATCATATAATGACACCTTAAGTGATAGTGAACCGAAAAAGGGAGAGAGTTCCCCTATTGAGTGCAACTTTGTAGAGTTTATGGAATATCATGTGAGCGACGATGATAAATCTTCTCATGAAGATAATAATGTGAATGACACTTCGTACACTATTTTGTGTGAATCCTAAGCGAGTGAGGGTGAAACTAGTGAAGAAGAGGAGATAGATGTGAGAGAGTTGTAAGTTGACTCTAATGATTTATACGAGGAAGTGGTAAAGGTGAAAAAGGCAAACTTGAAGTTGTAAGCTAAGTTGAAAGAGCGTGTAGTAGAAAATAATGATACTTCAATTAAGGGACTTAGGGCATGAAAGACGACTCTTTAGGAGAAACTAGAATACGTTGAGGGTGAGTGATTGTCTTCGTGGTTTGATGGAGGTTTTGAACAAGGAGATTCTAGAGTTTGAGGAGTCTAGTCATTTTCTTGAGCTTACGTAGAGATTGAGATACTTGAGTAAGGCGAAGTTTGATTTAAAGGCAAGGTAAAAAAAGATGGATAGGATTTTAGGTGCCGTCCAAATCAAGGATTATAGGTGTGGTATAGGCTTCGATGATCGTATTGCACCCATTCCCAAAGACAATACCAATTGTGTGATAGAGATAACTAGGAACATTTGGAGAGGTACATATTTAGGTCACATTCCTCGCCGTGTTTTCACTTGCACTCATTATAGTAGGAAGGGTCACCTTACCCCATGCGTCATTACACACCTACTTGGGTTAGGAAATCGAACTTAGAGGATTTAGGAATTAAACTTCATAACTCTCATTTGGTTACACTGAATTCTTCCCATGCTAAATCTAAAGGATGATTGTGTTAGCCGTGTTTGTCATACGCTAGTCTTTAATATATATATAGTGATATGACATGTGTATCTCTTTGTATTTGTTTTTTTAGTCTTATTTGAAAAATACAAAAAGATTTTTGGTTTCATATTTTTTTGAAAATACAAAAAGATTTTATTCTTGAGTCAAAAATATTTTTTGAAAAACACAAAAAGATTTTTGGTTTATTTTTTTATGTCATGAGTTTTCATGTTTAATATGGCGTATTAGTGTGCTTGGACCCCCATCATTTCATTATCCATGTGGCTAGGACATTTCATCATAATTATAGATGCTTAGAATGATCTTAACCTTTGTCTAATGGGGTTGTTTTGAAGTTGATTTGCATTTGCATTCGACTTTGTGTATATGCCATCGCACATACATGCACGAGTTCATATGAATGTTTGACTTCTCATGCGTATTTGAGTTTGGTGAGATGTTCTCCTCTAAATTTTATCTTTTATGCGTTATTAGACTTAGGAAGATGTGTGCATGTAAGAACCGTTTGCCATGAGGATATATATTCTTTAAATTAAAAAAATGACGAGTGTTCACGAGAAAGCGCTGCGAGAGAACAAAAATCTCGTCGTGAAAGCCACCGTTTAAAAGAGACCAATAAAAAATTAAGGCAATAAAAAGAAACATATGCCAAAATGGGGCTAACAGATTTTCTCTAAGGTGAAAAAAGTATAAACCTCGAAAGATCTTGAAAAAGAAAATATGAAAATATGAGGGTGTTTGGATGAAAAATACAACGGGTTTGCACCACGAATCCTAGTGTCGAAAAATTGTGTCATGACACTATTGTTTTTAAAATCATCAAAATTTCGAATTTGTGTGCATGTTGTTTGCTTAGTTCATTAAGCTCAATATGTTAATTGTCACATATGGCTAAAACTTAGTTTGACATTTAGCTATTAATTAGAGCTTCTTGATCGTTTCGATGTGTCCAAATTGTGATTCATTTGTTGTACTTGATGACCATTCATTCCATATCCATGTTTGAATACATTGATACTATGTTAGCATGAAACTCATATTTTCTATTTTGAGTCTGTTTTGCTACTGTTTCGTATTTTCAGATGTTATTTTCATGAAATTTCTTCACTGGGAAAAAGCTAATCATTTTTGAAGCTGTAATATAAAAGTTTTTGAAGTCGTTCAAATGACTTCTGGATGTCATTCAAACGACATACCCATGTTGTTCAAAGAATCGATCACGCAACTGTAAAAACGGGATTTTAAAAGTGTCAGGTATGGTCGTTAGAAGGATCATTTTTAAGGTCGTTAGATGGATGCTTCGCGTGACGACACGCTGTTTTGGGTCATTTCTTTCATAGATCGAATAAGATCTTATCTCGTTCAAACAACAGTGCATTATTGTTCGAACAACCTTTACTAGAGTTGACTTTTGACCTTTTAGTTTTATTTTTGTACCCATTTCGTATATGTGATGATATTACACTATTTTGCTATAGCTAGTCAGTTTACATGCAGTTGATAGTATTTATTCATGCTTGATTCATATACTGCATTGTTTTGTTTAGTCACATCTTGCTTGATATTGATGTATTCATTTGTGTGACTGTTTGCTAACTATAATTTGGTATCTTCTGATTATTATTAGCTGGCTACATATGTTTATCTAGATGTGCTTCAAATGATTATTTCATTCTAGATATTACTTTGTTTATCTTTTTCTATGGTTGTCTATTCGAGATAAGAAGGGGGAGAGATGATATGTGATGCAGGGGAAGTTTTTGATTTGTTTAATGAACATAATTGTTTATCATGTCTTAATCATATTGTTTACTTATTGATATCATTTATTTGAGCTATATTGTTTATGTATACTCTTTGGTATCATATGTTTTGCTCACATGCTTAACAAATGGTTAGTTTTACATATTGATATTTTATATCATTTGTACCTCCATACTTCACATGGTATTTTTTGTTTAGTGTGTGTATTTATTATTCATAGATTGAATATTTTGCGACTACATCACATGAAGCTAAGCTTATACTTTTGATCTGACATTTGTTTACTTGATCGTGTCCTATATTTTCTTTTTGGGTTTATGGGATGGGATTTTGGTCTTTCGGCTTGACGACCCAGCTTAGACATTTCACTTTTTTGGTTTTGTCATGGAATATCCAAAGGTGGAGATTTGTAAGGACACATTTTTGAATAGTGTCAATTTGTATGTATTGATATTATTCTGGACAAAAACCAATTTACGTTACAGATAGATTTTTACTTGTCACGATACCCACATAGTATATGATATGTTATTTAAAGACATAGTGGCCAAGCTTCAAGATATTTCACGCTGTGTTTATTGTTGCACGTTTCGCATCTTCTTATCACATTATATTTCGAGATATGCTCAGGTATATGTTTATGGGACTCAAAAAATATTTTAATGATGTTATTCTATTTAAAATTGATTTTTAAAATGTTTTAACTTACTTTATTCTGAGATAAACACGTTTTAAAGTCATGTAGATCTTTCCCTTATGTTTGAAAGGATTAAGCGACTTTATCAGTCATTAAAATGACATGTGACTGTCGTTCAAACGACAGTCACATGCCGTTGATAAACACGTTTTAAAGTCATGTAGATCTTTCTCGTGTTTAACTCGTGTTTAGAAGGATCAAATGACTTTATCAGTCGTTCAAATGACATGTGACCGTCGTTGAAACGACACGAGATGGATATATAGTTCGAACGACATACACATATCATTCTAACGACTTGTCGACTTAATAATTTTTATTTAAGGAATTTTCTCTCTGAAATACGGGGAGTGCTGGACCAAAATTACAGAACAAAATAATTACATTTTCTACACTTGTTTACAAAGGTTTTCAATAATAAAAGAAACAACCTTTATGTTTCAAGATCCGATTTTCCGTATACATTTGCAATAGAGATATTGTGTTTAGCACCATCTGGTGTTTGTTCATATTTTGAACATTTATTTCATCGAGTTTTGCAATGAAGAAGCGGTGGACTCCGTGTTCCGAATAGTAGACGATTGCCAAAGATGCATTGGTGGATATCGAGGCGCACATGGACTCGTGTGTTGTGGACTTGGCATGTAAGGATTTCTTATTTGCACTGTAGAGGAGTGGTTGAAGCATGGAAGAGAATCAAGTCTTGTGGGGTATCGAGTCGTTGAGTAAGTCCAATGTCTATACTTTGTAAAATCCTATCATAGTGATTGTCTGGCTTGGGACGTCCGAGGTTTTTTTCCTTAGTGGTTTCCTCGTATATCAACGTTGTGTGTTTTGCGGACTTGGTTTATTTTACTTTCTTAATTTCACCTAGATGCATGTTTAGGATTAACAAGATAAAATTGGGTTAAGAAAAATTTGTTCACAAAATTGGTGCAAATTAAAATTTGAAAAAGTTTATTTTGAAAAAAATTATTTTCACCTAAAGCACACATAAAAAAAGGGGCTTACATTATGTAAGTACATTATTCATATAAAATATACATTATGCAAGTACACTATTCTTATAAAATATACATTAATGTTTGTGTAATGGTTCAGACATTCATGGATTATTTTTTCCCTAAACTAAGTAAAATGGGATTCGACCAGTTTACCAAAGTTGCTCGCATCTTCCTTCGTTGGTCTGTCATTGTAGCGAGAAATTTCTTCCGGTCAACGAAGTGTAATACCCCGTATTTTATGCTATATTTAATTTGGGGATTTATTAAATTTAATGTGATGTTGTATTTAATAAAAATCCGAAAATTAATTATGTTATAATTATTAACGTGACTAGAGTTAGTAATTATGAGAAACTTGTTGAATATTACTAATGAGCATAGTAATATATTATATTGGTTATATTGAATGTCATAGGTGAATTAAATGACTATTTCGGAAATTTAAGTCGGGACGTGCCCGTGTCACGTCGGGACTAATTATGTTAATTAAAAAGGGAATATTTTATAAGTTATTCGTATGGTCGTTTTGAGTGAGCCAACGCGTCCGGAAGGGTCGAGATAGTCAGAAAAGTGTACCCGGGGGTTTAGTTCGGGCCTCGGGGTGTTTTTAGGCCCAATTAGTGACCCGGGAGGGCATTTTGGTCATTTTACAAAATAGGGTAATTAAACCCACGAATTTCAGCCATCCTTAACAGCCATTTAAGTCAGCCTTTTAGGGTTAGAACATTCAGAACCCTAGAACGTCCATTGGAGAAGAGAGGAGAGAGCTCTCAAGGTGATTCAAGGCCCGAAACACCACCGATTTCACCGCCGTCACCACCAACGCGTAGATCGCGAGAAGGAGAACACAACCACACCAATATCAGCAGGAAAGCAGACCTCTGAAATCCCAGGCAAGTGTTTAACTTGCGTATTTCCGTTGGTGCAATAATCATATTAGTGTAGGAATGATTAGGAGTATAATCAATGGAAGAAAACCCCAATTTTTGATAGGGATTTGCATGTAGAAATCGTTATAACCATATTCTGGAAATAATATGTGAAGTAGATGATTAACCCACGAATTTGTGATGTTATGTTAGAAGGAAATTCTGGAGAAAACTGATTAGAACAAAAGTTAAGAAAACCTTAGGGTTCTTGATTATTAGATGAGATTTTAGGTTGTTTAGCCATGTTTAATGATGTATACACGCATGCTTAACGTTAAAAACATCTGGAAATATGTTATTATGTTTGTAGTAGGAGTTTTAGGACGATTAGTGTTGGAAAATAATGATTTGGGTGAAGAATTTTGGTAAAACCCGTAACTGCACTTCTGCAGCATTTCGCAGACCTGCTTGATCGATCGATCGAGCCTAGAGCTTCGCTCGATCGAAGGTTCGATCGATCGAGCCCCAGACCTCGATCGATCGACCCTTCCTGGCAGACTTATCTTTCCCCTTGTTTAATTAATTGAACATGATTAATCGTGTAATAACCTTTGGGCATTCTAAATAAAAGGATTTGGGAGATATTGTGGACCAGTAGGGTATATGGTGAAATGTTAGAACCTTTAATCTTCAACAAGTATGGTAATTATGGGATATTTACTTTAGGTTGATAGATTTATAACTTAAGGGTGAGGTACGTAAGAGAGTTACGTTGGAATCAAATAAAGTCCCTTACTGAATTTCAGATTTGTGAGGATATAAACCATGAGTATTAGGTAATGAGTTAGAAAACCCTTCGAATCAAGGTTAGAGACGAAACCTTATACGTAATCATAATAATGGGAAATTAAGGATAAATGTTGTGACTATGGGTAACGGGAGGAACCTATTTAAATATGATGAATGGGTATATTTATATGATTGTGTGTACATATATTATATACATGTGAAAAACGTACCCGCGCTACTTGCTATCCCTGAGGTTACCGCGCTGGGACGATCTTATCCTGTGTTGCTTTATGGGGGATATTGATTCGTACCCTAGAAGATAGAGATCCTAGGTACGGGCTATCAGATTGATAGTCGGACGGTCCTAAGAGACATGTGGGTATGTACTGACCTCTTGGACTTGGAATCTATGCTTCGCCTCAAAGTTGTTTTGTATATGATAATACAGTTCGAGAGTGATTCCGAACTTGTATTTCCCTTTGTGTGAGCGATACAGGGATTGGATAGCAGAGTATGCCCGCACCATAGCTTAGTTGGGGTGCTGTTATATATATATATATTATACGAGTAGTTAATATATATATGAGGTTATAAACTTTAAACTGCCTACTGTGATTTGATAAGTAGAACATGGTTGTTGACTCAAATTATTAAATACTTGTTTTGTGAAAGTATGAGAAGACACTGGGACACTTTATAATTTAATGAAGCTAAAACGAGAGGAGTGCTACATATTGAAAGTAAACTTTTTAAAACATTGTCATCATTCGGTTTTGAAAACTTAGGAGTAAGTTAAGATAAACTAAATTATTTGGGAAGGTTAGTACGATAGGCGTGCACATTAGAAGAGAGGTGAGAATTCCTCAAGAGAGTGTCGAACTAATATGACTTGCATTGGCCTGTATCAATTTAAATACTTGCTTAACGTATTTTAAAATCAAACACACTTTCGGGCCCTGACCCGTTTCTTTTTCTCTCTCTCTCTTTTGTATATATATGTATATTTTCAGGTGCCCAGCCACAGGGGCGTCTTGCTTAGGATCCTTCGAGAAGAACGAGCTGCAGCTTAGGTGGGAGTTGCAGGTCACTTGAGTAGACGACTTCTGTTATTGACTCCACTCCTACTACTCTCATTTATTGGGCACGTGTCGCCCTTTTCATCATTTCATTTATTGTTGGGATTTTTATATTTCAGTTATTCCAGTATTGTTTTACGGGATTTATTCAGGATGGTTTATGATCTTTAGTTTTATTATGTTGACATTCGATTGACGAATGTATGGTTTTATTTTTAGTTCATCGTGGTGTGATTCTCTATCGTAGAAATGTTGTTTTGTGTATATAAATCTTTTCCTTAATTAAAATTTGGAAGTTTGTATGAAAAAATGTTTTGACACTTAGCTTAATTATTTAGGGTGATAAATTTGAAATTTTTTATCGACAGTGATGCTGAGAATGAACCAACTGTTTACCTTGATTTAATTTAATAAAGGAGTGATCGCCCGGTATTTAATTAGGCGGGGTGTCACACGAAGGTAATTTGTGTTGGTTGCACCTATGACCCGCATGCTAGATATATCTAAAATGTCTATTGGATAATACGAAGACCTTTGTGGCATCCACATATTTCCTAGACTCGAGTGCTTTGATCTCCGTGTGATATCACATTCCACTTGCCTTAAGTTTTTTTTATATACTTGGAATAACTTAGGTTAAATAGTGTTTTTACTTCATAATTCATCTATCTTTTGTAAAAACCTTTAAAGAAAAAATATTGAGAAAATATTTTTAAGAGCAAAGACACTTGATCACGAGAAGAAGTTTTAAGATATTTGTTTTTGAGTTTGATTAATCTAGAGAGTTAAATCATTGTTTATCTTATTCACATTTCTCTTTGTGTTATTGAAGTGTTTTAGTATCAAACTTTGATCACAAGTTATATTGAAACTTAAAACTTTCTACATTTGTTCTTGATCCAGAATACTTGTTTTCTTTTTCTTGAAGACTTATGTGAATACTTCAAAAACACATTATAAGGTTTGAGCAAGCCAAAATTATTAACACTTTCAAAATCGTTAGGAAAACTCACATCCTATTAGGAACCAAGCATTAGTGGATTCTTAACAAAGTTCATATTCTACTTAATGAGGATTTTGATTCACGGCGTAGATTTGAAAGAAATTGGATGAGACCAAAATCGCCTGTTGTTGTGTAGTGCTCTCTTGTTATTGGTGCTCTCCTCCATGAATATGGTGGGAAATAATTTGTATTCGATGTGCGCATTCTATGATTCTAAGTCATTTTCTTCCATATATAGTAATCTACCATACAACATTTATCGTTCCGAGCAACCCATGGTTTTTTCACGTGGTGGGTTTTTCCTAGTACAACTTGGTGTTGTGTAATTGTTTGACTCATTTTTGCATTTAGATTTAATCACCTAATTTATAAATAAAATTTGGCGTTATATAATTGGTAAAGCCTTGATCACATAGAACTAGGTTTTATATTTTGTACCTAAAAGGAATTCATAAAAAATATCATTGTTATTACGACAATAATTTTAATTGGGTACTTTCAATTTGTTCAAAGTTTTAAGCACATGGCACTCTCAACTGGTGTCAGAGAAGTTCCTCATTCAACGGGATTAATCACCTTTAGGTTAATCTTGTGTATATTTCAATGGAGTTAGGTTTGTGTGATAGTATTAGTGACCTAATCGGTGCACGTAATACACATGCATTGAATGGGCTTGTAAGGTCCTCTAACCTTTTGAATTACTCTATTGACATTACATTGGTGTGTGTCCATAGTGACAGTGATTATAAAGAAGTTGATTAAGTACTTATAATGAAAATCTTGTTTTATAATCAAAAGTTTTATTAAAGTCAAATTTATAACTTAGTACGAAAGTAAACCTTTCGAAAAAAGAAAAGCTTTGAAGCTGAACGAAGATCATATGTCTTTAGCTTTTCTATCGAAAGGGTCTATTTACTTGAAAACATTAAGCCCAATTAATAAGACCACCGTTTCAAATGAGGTCATAATTGTACAAGAAGAAAATGATTTTTTTCAACTTATAGAAGCTCATCGCCATTCTCTTTTCCCTAAAATTAAAGTTCTTAATTTAGTCTTTAGTTACTTCTTAAAATTTCTAAAAGAACTTGTTGTCGATAAGAAGTTACCTTTGGTTGAAGATGAATATGTGTCCACCATGAAAAAAGAGAGAGACGATATGATTGCTTATTTGGATATGGAGAAATTTTGAAGTTGTGGATAATCCAATGGCAAGATTTTGAAAAGGTTGGAACAACTATTAATATCTTGGATTATAGTAAACAAGGAATTTCTAATGGAGTTGCATTTCATGTTAATGCTTCAAGGTCAAATGAATCATGTTTTTTCAAACCTATCGTTGATGTAAAAAACTAGATTATCTCTAATTAATCAATCACAGATAAATAAATTAATAAGACAAAGGATTTTTAAAGTGGTTCAGCCTGATGAAAATGGCCTACGTCCACTGTTTTTATATTGTTGACTGTTTATTTGGAATCTCGATAATAGGTTTACCAAGAGATCCAAAAGTTCCATCATATGAGGAGGTTACAATGTATTTATAGCCTTGAGGATGTACATATGAAAGGATAATGTGCTATTATCCAGTAGACATATACATCTGTACGATAATAATGCACATTTAATGCGTAGCTGTCTTTTCATTCTGACGCTCTGCACGCTAAGTAGCTCGGACCAAGTGAGTTGCTCTGTACGCTTAAGTTGCTCGGGGAGACTGAGTTGCTCGGTACTCTTGAGTTTCTCGGACCGACTGAGTTGCTCGGTATACTTAAATTGCTCGTCTAAAGTATTTGTATTTGACATGTAGGCCACCACGTGTCTTCAAGTGATTGGTTCACGTCAGCAGACTAAATTTGGTATCAACAGAAGCCCCCAATGTTTCACAGTTGAGGTTGAAGGAGAGTGTGGAACATTTTTCTTGAAAACTGCTAGGATTATGGATCTTCATGGATTTTAGGAAAATTTTATAATTCCTTTTTGAGCGCATAATATCAGACTTCATAAATATTTTGAATTTTCACGATCACTTCGATATTTGTGCCCGTTTCTTCTTTTAACCGACGAAAACGCAAACGTCTTTCCTTGTAATAATTTTTTTTCTCTATTCTCAAGGTAAAGTATTTAAGTGTGACAGAAATCCTATCATTTTTCACTTTTCAAATCTGTATCTCTGAACTCTTCATCTTCTCTCTATCTTGCGCCTTCTTTCTTTCCATCATTCATTGACAAATGATCTCTATTTCCTCTATAAGATTTTCTTCCTTCTTCTTTATTTTCTTTATTCACCATGGTTTATCTAGTTGAATCGTTAGACAAATTTCGGTCTGAGTTTTCAATCCCTTCATGGGTTATCTTGGAAGAAATTTTTGGTCCTTATGATTATTTTTCTTTAGCTGAGGGACATTGGTTCCCAAGTCTTTTTGTAGTCGAATGTGGCTTTTCTTTCCTGCCAAATCCCCTATGTTTGGAGTTTTGCCAATATTTTGATATTGTACCTGCAAGAGTAGCTCTCAATACATGGAGGATAGTTAATAGAGTACATAGGTTGAATTAACTTCATGGAACTCGTTTAGGGATTCCAAAGATTATGTATTGCTACAGATGGGTTACCAGTGACAGTACTTTCTATTTAAAAACTAGGTTTTTGAATAGAGCGTTAGTTGTCAATCTTCTCGATGCCAATATGGATTATTTTGATCATCGGGTTGTGATGAAAAATTGGCAACACCTTCCATTAAATGGAGATGATGTATACCAAGGTCCCAGGTGTCCACTTTATGGCAATGGGATATGTTGTTCTTATTTTTGAAATCTTGTTTTCTTTGTATTTGATAAAGTGCATCACTGACATTTGATTTTTGTTTGTTACAGTTGACAGTAAAAGGAAACCTCCAAAAGAAATCGAGGTTAATATAAAGCATTTAAAACTTATCTGGGGCTTGCATCAATCTGTTGCCGAGGAGCGCATTAGATCTTCTTCTTATTTGCTACAATACAAAAGCTACACTTCGTCTTTTATTGCTCGTCCTCGTCCTGTAGTGGTTGATATTGACCAAGTACCAACCTCTGAAACCAGTGTGGAAGGTTCTTCTTCTGACTTAAGCATTCCCATCACTGATCTGATAAAGAGGAGAAGAGCTCCTTCCTTTTTTGACAAGTCTGCCTCTGCCACTGTGGAGGCAAAGAAAAGTAAACAAGATGTCCCAGAAGAAGGGGCAAAGACTATAGATGTACCCCTTCCCACTGCTGCCAAGGAAGCTGGCGAGAAGCCCCCTGTGCCTCCGAGTAAGACTATTGTCATCTCCCCAATAGAGACAATATCTTTAATTGAAAATGCTCGTGCTCCTCTGAGGAGATTAAAAAGAAGTTCTTCTGAGAGACTTGCTGAACATATCTCTCAACCTTCAAATATTGAAGGTAGTGTTCCAGCTCTTATTGCTTTGAGCTCTGTTGTGAGCTTGGTAAGATCCTGGACTGTTCCAGAATTCCAAGGTGTTGAAGACACCTTTTCTCGCGAGAAACTTACTACACTGGCTGCTCAACATATTACTTCAGTAAGTATCTTTATCTTGACCCCTTTATTTTTTAATACTATGTTCATGTATTGACTTAAATTTCTTTCTTTTTTCAGCTTGTGACGTGTTTTAATAGCATTTTGAAGAAGGATGAAGCTATCAGGGTTTCAAGCTCCTCGGGTGGAGTAGAAGAAGCTTTTGCTGGACTAACTCGGTCTTTGAAGGAATCTCGTCAGAAGTACGAGGAAGACAAAGTTGCTTGGGAGAAGTAATTCAAGTCTATTGAAGCAAATCGAGATCAAGCCGTGACTACCTTCAAAGAGCTGGAGAAGAAATTGAAGGAGGTCGAACGACATAACAACGAGCTTAAAGTCAAGCTCAAAGCTGCTGAGGAAAATGTTGCTAAACTTTAAGATGTTGAGCGACACAAGACAGAGGTGGAAGAAAAGCTGAAGTCTACCAAAGAGCTCCTTAGGGAGAGGACCTCCTCGGAGAAGGCAAAAAGGAAAGCTGCAGTTAAAAAATCATTCAGTGATGGCTGGGACAAAGGGTGGAACAAGGGCCTGACTGTCATGTCTTCTTAAATGGAGTATGCGAGTGTCAAATATTTTAGGGATGGATGGGTAGAAGCCTTAATGGAGATGAAGGTTACTGAGAATTCTGAGTTATTCCAGCAGCATACTCATGGCCCTCCTCCCTCTCCTGGAGAAGAAGAAGAAGATGAAGCAGCTTCAGATGAATCTTCCTTGATGACAGGAGAGCAGGTCCCTGTTATTGCTATTGCCCAACTCTCAGAGCAACTCCAACCAGCCAGCACATCTGTCGAGCAGCTGCCATTGCTTTCCTAGCAACCAACCCCTTCATCCAAAATCTCTAAAGAAGTCGTAGGAAATAAGGATAAGGTGTAAAGTTGTTCGGGTCTTTTATTTTGCTATTTCGTGAATGTAATCTTGAACTATGTTTTCCTTGATTATGATGAATAAAATTTGAACTTTTGTTGCTCGACTGGAATTTCTTTCTTACTTGCTTTGTTCGCACCATTGTTGATTTATTTTTATTTCTTCTCTTTGCTAGTTTATGGCCAGGATGGAGCTCTTATCAGCTCATGATATAGAGTTGATGAATAAATGCAACGACTATTTCAAGGCGGGTCATGCATACCTTAATGAGGCCTAGATAACTGACATCCTTGGATCAGGTGCTTCTGACCGAGCAGTTGAAGCTTACCAATACTTGAAATGCTTACCTGATCGTGCTGTAGCCAATAATGTGGCCTACTACGAGATGATTGAAGATCTCCAAGGAAAAATCAAGGAACTCCAACAGCAGTACAAAGAATCCACCACACTTCTGCATCAAGGCTATAAGAAAAAGTAAAAACAATTGAGTTCTGACAAGGGATATGACAAGTTCATTCCTGCTCATGAGAAAAAGGAGAGTGTTCTGAAGCTTGAAGTTGAAGAGCACAGACACATCACCAAGTTGTTGAAGCAGGAGAACATTGCTTTGTAGGAGGAAATAAAATAACTCAAATCTGCTGCCTCTTCCTCGGGAGCCTTGGTCCCCATTAATGATGAAGGTTTTTCCTTCAAAGAGGTAGAAAATGCTAACTTACGAGATGAGTTAGAAACTTTGAAATGAGCTGGACCCTCCACATCTACTCGTGGTAGAGAAAGATCTTCTCGTGGATGAGCAACGGCTGGTCGGGTCACCATTGAAGAAGTGAGAACTCAGTCGGCTTTAGAGAGGAACTTTCTAATCAAACTTCTGCTCTGGAAAGTAAAGAAATTCTGGTGAAGAGACTCCATGAGCAACTAGAGAGGTTAACTTATCAATTTCATAAACAACCTAGGGAATTTTGGATGGCTGGGTATAATGAACCTCTATACCATCTTGATGCTCGGTTGCAGTAATCGAATAATGAGGGGTACAAGCAGGGATGGTTGAATGCTATGTGTGTGCTAAAATTGGAGCAAGGACATTACTTGTGGGATTATTATGAGCCTGGAGTGCTCGATTTGCCCGTGCCTCCTTTTAATCTTGATATTAGTTGGATTCCTGCTCGTGCAATTCCTCAATGCCTGATTTCCAAGTATCTCGATGATTACAGTCTTCATACAAATTTTGAGATAGCTCGTCCAGAACACTTGCTTGATTGACCATCCCTAATGAATGTCAAAATGCTGGGAGATCTAAACTTTATAAATTCCCCTTATGCATTAGATGATCCTCCAGCTGGGGTAGAACCTGTTTCAAAAGCAGAGGGAAAGAAACCAATAGAATAGGATATTTGATGTAATGAATTAGACTTCATATCTTGTGTAATCTACTTTGTTTTATTGAAGAATAAGTTTGTCTTTTGCCATTTCATTTTCTTCAAAATAATTTGTAGAATGTCTTTATTTTTTGGTTAGTAAATATATATGTATATACTATACTTATTCCATTTGTTGTTTGATTATAGTGACTTGTCACTCTTTGGGCCTAAGAAATGGAATAATTTTCATCCCATGTTCCTTCTTAGTTGTAGTAATCTCGTATGGATTACCTGGTTGCCTAGACAGTGGATGCCCTGGGAGGTCATCCAGCTTCTTGCCTAGTTTGGTACCAACCAACCGGAGTTGGTGGTTATTGATTTACTGACCAATCGGAGTTGGTGGTAATGAGTTGTCGACCAACCGAAGTTGGTGGTATTGAGTTCCCGACCAACCGGAGTTGGTGGTAATTGAGTTCCCGACCAACCGAAGTTGGTGGTTATTGATTTACCGATCAATCGGAGTTAGTGGTATTAAGTTCCCGACCAACTGGAGTTGGTGGTATGTTGCTCTGAATTTGTTTGTGTAGTGTGTAGCACTAATATTCCGAAAAATTTCAACAAAGAAGGAAAAATGGGTGAAACATCATTTTATTTATATTGAAGAAACTTCATTACATAGGAATTTCAATTACTGATAGTACTTGCGCAGGTGTTCTGCATTCCATGCATTCTTGAATTCTTCTCCCTCCAAAGTTTCAATTCTGTATGTCCCTGGACGAACAACTATAGTTACTCTGTAAGGTCCATGCCAGTTGACTTCCAGTTTGTTATGCTTTTGGATTACTTTCTTCAACACATAATCCCCTTCTTTCAAATCACACTTCTTCACCTTTTTATTGTAGAACAAAGTTGTTCGCTGTTGATATGCTGCATTCCTGATTGCTGCTTCTTCCCTGACTTCTTCGAGCATATCTAGGTCTAATCTTCTCATTAAGTCACTTATAGGGGAGTTAAAGTTAAGCACCCTATGTGTGGGTAGACCTAATTCAGCAGGTATGAAAGCCTCACTCCGAATGTTAACATGTATGGAGACTCCCCAGTTGCTGTTCGTGGTGTAGTGCGATAGGCCCAGAACACAGAGTGTAGCTCGTTGATCCAATTTCCCTTTACATCATCCAGCCATTTTTTCAAACCATTCAATGGGGTTTTTTTAGTTACTTCAGTTTGTCCATTGCTCTGGGGATGGCCTGGCGCAGAGTGGATCTTCAATACGTTAGATTGATGACAATAGGAAGCAAATTCCTTGTTGTCAAATTGGGTTCCATGGTCGGTGATGAATGCATGGGGAAGACCATATCTGCAAATAATATTCTTCCAAATAAATTGATAGACCTTGTCATATGTCATATAAATAAGAGGCTCAACTTCCACCCATTTAGTAAAATAATCTACAGCAACCACGAGGTATTTGAATCTTCCCCTGGTCGTTGGAAGTGGTCCGACCAAATCTATCCCCCATATGGAGAATGGCCAAGGGGACGTTATGGGTGTTAACAATGCTTGGGGAGTTCTTCGGATGGAAGAGAAGCGTTAGTATTTATTGCACTTCTTAGCATAAGCTGCGCAATCAGCTCTCATCGTTGGTCAGTAATACCCCCGTGTTGTTATTCTTTGTAAAAGCGTCCGACCTGCTACATGGGCTCCACAGACCCTTCGTGAACCTCTTCGATCAAGTATTTCACTTCAGAGGGATGGACACATCTTTGTAGTCCTGCTATAACTCCTCGTCTATATAAAATGCCACTGGTCAATACGTAACGTGCAACTTTAAACTTCAGTTTCTTGGCTGTGAGTTTATCAATTGGCAAAGCCCCCTCTTCAATATAAGCCCTGATGGGGTCCATCCAAGATGGTCCCAAGTCGAGGGAAATGAAGTTCATCATCAAATCTTCGTCTATGCTCCGATCAACTAGGATTTCTATTGGGATTGTTCTTTGTAGCCCGATGTGTGTGGCTGATGCTAGTCGAGCTAGGGCATCTGCTCTTGCATTCTCCAATCTCGGTATCCTAATCAATCGAACTGCAGTAAAACTCGATACAACCTCCATTGCTTTTGTATGATACTTGACCATTAATTCTCCCTTTGCTGCATACACCCCCAGAATTTGATTTACGATTAACTGTGAATCACTGAATACAACGACCTGCTCTACCTTCATGGTTTTGGCCAAACTTAGACCCACGATCATAGCTTCATATTCGGCCTCATTATTAGAAGCCTTAAATTGAAAGCGCAGAGCATACTCCATATCAATCTCATCCGAACTATTTAAAATAATTCTTGCTCCACTGCCTGTAGTGCATGAAGAGCCATCCACATACAGATTCCACACATGTACTTCATTATCAAACTCTTGGTCAGACAGAGCTCCTCGGTGGAATATTTGATGCTTCCTTTTGTCTTCCCCCAACACTTCTCTCTGCTCATTGATTGTCTTATCTTGATCGCTCATAAATAGAAATTGGTCGGGGGTTAAATTTGGTGATCCCGTAACATCCACGGGTTGGTCTGTATTAAACTCCTGTTCCTCAGGGGTATCAGAATGAGTAAACTCCGTAATAAAATCCGCCACTACCTGTCCCTTGAGCGATGATCTAAGCTCATAAACTATATCATATTCACCAAGTTCTACTGCGCAGTACATCAATCTTCCTGATTTCTCCAGTTTATGCAGAGCTTGCCTTAATGGCATATCAGTATACACAACTATAGTATGAGCTTGAAAGTATGGCCTCATCATTCTGCTCGCTTTGATCAGTGCTAGTGCCAACTTCTCCAACCTCAGATATCTGATTTTTGCTCCTCGGAAGGCCTTGCTGATGTAATAGACTGGTTTTTGTACTCCTCCCTCCACTCTTATCAACGCCAAGCTAAATGCATTCTCTGAAATTTCTAGATACAAGTATAGTCTTTCTCCCATCACTGGTCTAGATAACGATGGAGGTGTCCCCAGATATTTCTTCAAATCTTGAAAGGACTCTTCACATTCATCATTCCACTTGAAAGTTTTTCGAAGTGTTTTGAAGAATGGGAGGCATCTGTCTATTGCTCGCGACATAAATCTGTTAAGTGCTGCAACTCGCCCTGTGAGACTTTGCAATTCCTTCTTCGTAGTTGGAGATCGTAGCTCCAATAGAGCCTTGGTCTTTTCAGGGTTCGCCTCTATACCTCTTGATTAACAATATATCCGAGAAACATACCTTCTCACACCCCAAATATACATTTAGTGGGATTCAACTTCATTTGATATTTCTCTAGTTGATCAAAGGTCTGTCCTAGTCCAACTAGATGATTAGAAGCTTTCTTGCTCTTCGTCAGCATATCGTCAACATAAACCTCCATGTTATAACTGATTTGCTCTGCAAACACCTTATTCATCAGCCGCTGGTATATTGCACCTGCATTTTTAAGTCCAAAAGGCATAACATTATAGCAATAAGCTCCCCTTGGGGTGATAAAAGAGGTACTCTCCCTGTCCTCAAGCTTTATTTTAATCTGGTTGTAACCAGAATAAGCATCCATGAAACTCAACAATTCGTGTCCCGAGGTAGCATCCACCAGTTGATCAATTCGGGGCAAAGGAAAATGATCCTTTGGGCATGCCTTATTAAGATCAGTGAAGTCTACACACATCCTCCACTTGTTATTTTTCTTCTTTACCATCACCACATTTGCTAGCCAATCAGGATATTTGACATCCTCAATAAAGAAGGCTTTTCGTAGTTTCTCTACTTATTCCTGTATAGCTTGGTTCTTTTCAGGGCTGAACACTCTTCTTCGTTACTTTCTGGCTTGATTTCCTTGTTCACGTTGAGCTCGTGACACAGGAAATTTGGGTCTATTCCTGG
This sequence comes from Sambucus nigra, assembly GCA_949130495.1. Taxonomy (NCBI): domain Eukaryota; kingdom Viridiplantae; phylum Streptophyta; class Magnoliopsida; order Dipsacales; family Adoxaceae; genus Sambucus; species Sambucus nigra. The sequence continues at coordinate 220,851,258 of OX422221.1, read as the reverse complement.
CATGTCTTCACGACTCCATGCAAAAGTCTATTTTCTACGCCTTAGAAATGTTATTAGTTCCTTTTTTATCGATTCATCTAATGACGCACCAATTTGGGTTGTTCGTTCTGGGTGTTCATCGTCTAGAACGATATTTTTGGTAGCTTCCATGACTTGGACCTTCACGAGCTGAGACTCGTCTCTAGGGTCTAATGTTTCAATCTCTGCATGTTCTATTTCATCGACTTGATAAGTGATAGTCTTCTTCCTGGATTCTTCATGTTCCTCCTGTTCGGCAGATGAATAGTAGCATTCCCGAGCTACTTTTTGGTCGCCTTTCACCACTCCCACTCCAAAGTTGGTTGGGAATTTTAAAGATTGATGTACAGTAGATGGTACTGCTTCGAACTTCTTCAAACTTACCCTTCCCATGATGATATTGTAAGCTGATTGGACATTTCTATCCATAATGAAAAAGCGTATTCTTTCTGTTCGACAAGCAGGCCATGTACCAATAAGAATATCCAACTTGAACGTCCCAAGTGGAAAAATCTTTTCGCCAGTAAAACCAAGGAGAGCCCTATGATAGGGCTCCAACTGGGCTAACTTCAGATTCAAACTATCAAAGCATAGGTAGAACATGATGTCTGTCGAGCTACCATTATCCACCAGTACCCGTGAAATCACCACTTCCTTCATTCTCATCTTGATTACCAATGGGTCATCATGAGGATATAGTACACCTTTCAGGTCATTTTTGGAGAAACCAATGACTAGTTTGTCTTTATTCACCTTCCTCGGGTGATAATCTTCTGCCAAATTTATTCGATGTATGTACGAGCAGGCTTGAGCCTTATTGAGGTAAGCTTTCCTCTCCGCAGTAAGATCTCCACCTCATGGATCTCCACCTATAATAACATTACATTCAAATGACCCAAAATGGATTGAAAATACCTCACGCTTTGGCTGTCTCGGTCTTTTGGGGAGATCGGGGTCATCTTCTGTATCATCTTCATGGTCTCTCTTCTTCTCTTCTTTTGCTCGATGAGGAGACTTAGATCGTTGCCTTCCTTGGTTTCTGGTCTTTCCACTATTTTGGCGATCAACATACTTAGCCAATTTTCCTCTCCTAATGAGTGCTTCAATTTCATTCTGGAGAGCTGTGCAACGTTTGGTCGTGTGACCATGGTCTTTGTGGAATTCGTACTATTTGGACTTGTCTCTTTTGTCAGGATCTGCCTTCATTTTCCCTGGCCAGGATAACTCTTCGCTGTTCTTGATCTCCTCCAGAATGTGATTTATATCCACTTTTAAGGGAGTATAATTTCCAAATTTCCTCATCTGCTCCAATGCTTATTTTCCTTTTGACGGCCTGTTGCCACCATTATTCTTCTGATCATTCTTCTGGGTTTTACCAGCTTCAACCTTGGTCTCCTTAGTTTCTGTGTTCTTCGCAGCCATAGCTTCCTCAGCGTTCATGATCTTGTCTGCTTTTGCCATCAGTTCTGCTATGGTCCTAGGTGGATCTTTAGCCAAAGTATAGTACAGTTTATCTGGTAACAATCCACTCATCAAAGCAGTAATTGTTGTTTTCTCCTCGTAATCTATTACCCCAAGTTTCTCGTTATTTAAACGAGTAATGTAGTCCCTGGTACTTTCTTTTGGTTTCTGTCTAACACTCAGTAAGTGTGCTACTCTTTTAACTGATTTCGCTCCAAAACAAAAATTCCCTATGAACAGCTCTGCCAGTTGAAGGAAAATTACAATCTTCCCCCGAGGAAGGTTGTTGTACCATATATGGGCTGACCCGATGAGAGTTCCTGAAAATGCTCTACATCTCATCTCATCTGGAACCGCATAGATGTCAGCAGCAGCTTGGTATTGTTCTATATGAAGGACAGGGTCAGTTTTTCCATCGTATTTAGGCGTCACCATAGGAGCTTTGAATTTTGATGGTGTGGGAAAATCCACAATTGCCTGTACGAATGGTGTCCCTTGGACAAAAGTTATTTGTAGAGGATTCTTGCCCTTATCCATTTCCCCTAATCTGTCCTCCAACCTTTGAATCGAGACTTTTCATGCATCGTTTCCCACCTCGGGCCTATTTGTTCGAGCAACAGATCGCGTTGAGTTTTCCTCTTGGGACCTTTCATTACGAGCTGTTGGGCGTGATTGAGCAGAGCGTTCCCTTAGGTCGGATGGTCATTGAGAGTTCCTCGACGCAATCCTAGGAGGACTTCTATTCCTCATAGGGACCAATCGATCAAAAGGGGATACTCTACTCAACCTATCTATAACACTAGTACTTTCTGGGGTGAGAGTGACATTTGGATGGGAATCAGTAGCTCGTATTGATAAAGTCCATCCTGGTTGATATGAAGGATCATTAGATCTTTCAGTACGATGTGAGTCAGTACGTCTAAATTGAGAGACCTCCGGGAATAACGTTTGTCTAGTTCTTGAAGAAGGAAAATAGGTATTTCTCTGAACGCTTCGTTGTCCTGATTGGGCCGGCACTCCACCTTGAACAGTTTGTATAAGTTGAAGCATAGTTTCCTACATAGCCGTTTGCCCTTGGACTAAATTAGCCATTATGCCAGCTAGATCTTGAACATTTGGGGGAGTAGAAGGGTTTGGAGGGATCCCAGTATTTCGATTACTGGATTCCGGATTATCAGCCATAGATGATGAATTATTTTGGTGAAAAATGTAAAGTACAGTCGTTTCCCACAGACGGCGCCAATCTGTTGATGTAAAAAAACTAGATTATCTCTAATTAATCAATCACAGATAAATAAATTAATAAGACAAAGGATTTTTAAAGTGGTTCAGCCGGATGAAAATGGCCTACGTCCACTGTTTTTGTATTGTTGACTGTTTATTTGGAATCTCGATAATAGGTTTACCAAAGGTCCCCCTCTTATAAGGAGGTTACAATGTATTTATAGCCTTGAGGCTGTACATATGAAAGGATAATGCGTTGTTATCCAGTAGACATATACATCTGTACGATAATAATGCTCATTAATGCGTAGTTGTCTTTTCATTCTGATGCTCTGCACGCTAAGTAGCTCGGACCGACTGAGTTGGTCGGTACGCTTAAGTTGCTCGGGGGGCCTGAATTGCTCGGTACGCTTGAGTTGCTCGGACCTACTGAGTTGCTCGATACGCTTGAGTTGCTCGTCTAAAGCATTTGTATTTGACATGTAGGCCGCCACGTGTCTTCAAGTGATTGGTTCACGTCAGCAGACTAAATTTGGTATCAACACCTATTTTCAAACTTTTTCCAAACATAAAGAAATATTTTGATGTGAATCATTTGACGAAGAAGTCTAATTTTACTTCAAAATTTGCAAAGATTATTTTCGATGATAAATCGCGTGTTTTTAGACTGAAACTAATTGATTGTACTTATTGTCATAAAGTAGGTCATAGTAGAAAACTTTGTTATCTACTCAATCCGGCCTTGTATTCATGTAATGGTAGGAAAAGTAGGAGTTTTGCTGGAAATAATTGATAAGGTTTGTAAGGAAAACATGATCTTCATGTTCCCAACAAGAAGGACAAAAGAATTCAAAATTCTTCAAATGTCTGACTTAAGCCTAAGTTGCCTCGCATAATCAAATATGGATTATGAAGGATAATATGAATATGATAGATGAAAAGACCTTACAGGATTCCAAGTTTTCTCCCTCAACCTCTACTAGATAAAGTGATTTCTCGATTAACTTAGGATTCTTAGAATGCTTATCTCGTTCCTCGTCTCATCATATTCCTTGCTTTTTGTTTATTTATCAACCTTGAATTCTTTTTAGGTTCAAGTGTTGATCAAGTTCTCGTAGGTTAATTGACTCATAATGCTAGATTAATGAACATACTCTTGCATATGATATTTTTATATTGGTTTTGTTTATGCCTATATGCTATCGAAATGGAAATATAAAGCTATAAAGTATTAAAACTCTTAAGCTTGATTAATATGGACTATATGCTATAAAATCTATGCACACCACATTGTTGAGTACTCTTCATTGAAAGATTGAGATAAAGCACCTTGATTTGTGCTTCATGGTTTTAGAAATAATTGTGGTTTGAAAAATGAGCGTCATTTTTATGCCTTGTGCATGTGATATTTTTCTTCGTGATTGTAGTTGGAAAGAAAAATGCAATATCATTCAACATCACGAGAGGTAATGTGGATAGGGATGCAATTTCGATTTGTGTGAGAAAACTTTGTAAAATTAGAAATAGTTCTTCAACCTTTCTATTAATGTGAACGATGCCACACGATTTTTTTTTTGGCTAAAACGACGTCTTAAAGAATTTTATATATTCAAAATTGGGTAACACCGAGGATATGAGACTAAAGGTTTTAATCGATCGTTTAAATTGAGGAGGACAAAAGTGTAAGTTCAACATTTTATACTTTTAAGGAAAATGAGTCTTTGTTCATGATAAACATGAAAGTAGATTTTTTGAACATATATTTCATTGAACTTTAGCTTCAGATTTATCAATCAAGGCTAAATTATGTTCACTTTTGTTCTTCACACGAGTTATGTGCATTACATAAAATGATTAATCAAGCTAACAAATGTTTTATGACTTTTTATTATTTAGTCATCTCTATTTGATGTATGCGATATAACCATAAATCTTGATTATGATGTTTATAACGCTTATGTTCTGATCATTATCATGTGTTGTGATATATGGACCTTATTGTTCATAATTACATTGTAATTGAGATTTTTAGTTTTGTGTTGGAAAATCCAAATAATCTGGTCCATAGCTCAACCCACGATTAAAGTTGTCACTATAGCAAAATTAAGCACAGCCTAGAAAAAAGCAGGTCATTGCAGCGAAATAAATGAAATGAAAAAGTTTTGTTCCATGTCGCAACCCGCGACATAATTCCTCGCATCAATGAATGATAATATATGAGGAAAGAAAAAGTTTTGGTCACCAGTGCAACCAACGATTCTCTATTATCACATCTATTATCACATCAACGAAGGCATTCACAACTTGTGAAGCTTTGTGTGTCAATGAATTTGGTTACAAAAAACATGAAACCATTTTTTATTTTTTAGACTCTTTGTATCAACTACCCTTTATTTGTCCAACCCGGATGTGCTTCCAGAGTCTTTAGTGTGCAATTCTTGTCATTTCTGGTGATTTCTCTAAAGATTCAAGATCCAAATAACTTGTTCTACAATAGGTATACCTATTTATTATCTTGAACTTAATTTTTGTACAAATCTTTTTTCTTTTGTGGGATTCATGTTGTTTTGGTTAAATAACTAACAATGATGGGATTTATTTTGATTCTTGAGATGTGTTTAATTATCTAAAGATAGTTTGATGCCAATATAATGGATTTTCATCACCAAAAGTGATTGCATGTCAACTATCTCAACCTAACTTGGGCCTTTTATGAGTTTTTGATAACCTCTCAACTAATACATAGTGGTTTGAAACATTACCCACATTCCGGACTAGATTCCTCTTTTATCTTAGGTTGAAAATAATTTAAATCCGACTTAGAGTTTTTATGTTATTTTATTTTGTGCTATGTGTTATAGAAATGGCAAGCTTCTATACCAAACGCCTTTGCTGGAAACTAGCCCGAACCAAGCCCCTGAGATTTGAAATGACAACTCAGTAACAACACTAGGGGAGCTATTTTAGTGAACGAAAGGTTCTAGTCGAATGAACTATTGATTGGACATTAATTTTATGATGTAGGAGGTATGCGATGAGTTATTGAGGATCATCTGGCCTTATGTTGTCACATAAATGGGAAAATGAGTATGTTTCATGGGATCCAGATTGCTATCTCTCCAAACATCATAGATCGTATCTACAAAATCCCTAGAGTTAAAAGATCTAGCTACAAGGATAAGAGTATCCGTCAGTTGGAGAAGCTTAGATTGAAATCATGAACGACCTTTGGAAGCGACATGTGAATAATCCCCTAGAACAAAAAAAATTATCTGAATTTTACTGTCTGCTACATATGATAGTGTTAGGTAATTTATGTATTAAATCCCACCATACCACTCTTCCCGATTCATATGGCACTTATCTCTACATTATTCACATATATGTTCCTCTAAACCTTGACCTAGACCTATATAAAATAATGAAGGTTTCGATTCTTAATAAGGGATATGTGAGACAGTTGTTGGAAATTAATGTCAAGTAACGAAATTAATTATTTAATTTCAATTTTATTAAATTCCGAATTTTCCATCATTGTGGTCTTGATAAATATCAGATAATTAATTAGGAATGTGATAAATAAAGATATTAAAAGATTTGGATAAACCTTATCCGTTAGTCACATGATGGTTAGTGGCATTAGTGGGAGACTTTAAAGAGTCCCACCTCCACTAGGATTCCGGCGCTCTTCCCCTTATAAATAGAGACCTCTACACCATCTAGAGTCATCTCATAACACACTATTTATGAGGTGGGAGAGAAATTCCGAGATTCTATTTTGAGTGTAATTTTTTCAAGAAGGGAGATTGATGGAGCAATTAATCAAGATTGATCAATGCATTGGATCAAGGTAAGTCTTATTTTATATCGTTTAGACGTATTTTGTGAAAACATGAAGATCTAAGATCCTTTTATTAAGAACAATTGTATGTTAAAGTTTAATCATATTAATGTGTTCGTGATTAATATTAGGGTGTTCTTAAGAATGATTTTACATGTGGTATCAGAGCTAAAGTTTAAGATCTCATGATTTTCCTTATTGATGTTCGTCTATAATGAAATATGTGCCTGAGACTTTCTGCGACATTTTTATTTATGTCATTAAATTGCTTTTGTGCCTGATACCTTCTGCGACGTCTTATTTCTGTCATTAAATCTGCTCTTAAAGTGTGTCTGAGATTTTCTGTGACGTTTTTCTTCTGTCGCCAATACTCACTGGTGAGAATGAAAGGTCAAAACTTGCTCGGAATTTTACGAAACTGACATGGTCGACTGGAAACGTCGAAATAAACAATAACATTTATGTTCATGATTGTTCTAATATTCATGTTATGTAGTATATGGTATTGATGAAAGAGTTCAATATAAAATTTTGAATATTAGATGTATGGTTATGTGTTTGACAATAACATTTCGATATATTAGGTTATTGTGCATAATCTATATTTGGTAGCCTTTGTCCTATTGTAATTATGAATTGATGTTTAGACAATAATATTTATATGGTGTTGGATGGGGAAGACATGAAAAGTGTCTTAATCTATAATTGCAAATATTTGATTATTATGTATGCATCTATATTTGGACCATTAATTATACATTAAGTTTTGAGTATAATATTTTTGGGGGTATTGATTTTGCATAAATAATGTTTCTGACTTCCAGAAAAATATTTTTGAATTCCGTCGAATATTTGAGATTCTGGAGTAATTTCCTACGGTTCCATGATGCTAACTCATTTTTTAGAAAAATTTAAGTTTTTCCATATTTCATGTATGTTTTATCTAGAACTGTGATAAAACCTTGCTCTAATGATCCTTTTTTAGTTGAATATTCGTGCGAAACACATGCCAACATATTTCATATGGTAGGATATTAGACTTGCGTTATTGTTAATATTCATATTTTGATGAGTCTCGTGCCAAACATAGACCAATGATTCATAATGTTGAATATTATGATATTCGTGTTTTAATGAGTCTCATGCCAAACACAGGCCAACGATTCATGTAGTTGAAAATCAGAATTATTGTTTATTCTAAGGCTAGTACTCCCATTAAGTTGAATTAAATGCCAAACACAGGCTACAATTCATATGTGCGGATACTAGATTTATTCGTTGCATACATGCATATTTGAATGTATGGCTTGCAAATTTTGAGACTCATAAGTAGGTATTCATTTAGTTTAATCAAATGCCAAATACAAGTTAAGATTACATGTGAAGATACTATACTTGTAGTCATTTCAGATTATTCTAATGTTTATTATAAGGTTAAATTGAAGCACAACACATGCTGATATTTGAATCAAATAAACATTGGAATTTTTGCAAATATTAAATAATTGGCATCAATGTTATATAGTCATATTTACATATGCCACTAGTATAATAGTTGTGATTATAACCGTATTGTGCATTAGTATGACCATGAATGATTTGGATCAATATTTCTGATTTGTTACTCATATATAAGTGATGAAGCGAAAGTAAATGGTTTATGTCTTCCATTTACTATTATTTGTATAATATCTCATGCAAACTCTTGGTCTATTTGATTTTCACATAATGTCTAATTTTTCATGAATTTCAAATTAAGGAATAGACAATAATATAGTTATTCATGTATTACGGGTATTTTGCACATGTATGCGTATCTCTTATATTTATATAATATATGGTTTGGTGTTCATTAAAGTGCTCCATTCCAGAAGATATAAATATTGGACTAATGCATTAATATCATGCATATTTTGGTTACCTACGGGTCCATGTATTATATTGAATGCTAGGATGATGGTACTTTATGATGTTGCAAACATATTATTGTTTATTCAATCATTGTGATTCGGAAGCCTACATGTCCAATTACAATAATTGAACAAAATATAAGTGGTGATATATATTTTGGGAAGGCAATAATGGTCGTCAAACGCAGATGCCATAGTTTCTTTCACTATCATATCACCAATTAAGTTTATGAAAACCATAAACATGAATAATTTTGTTTGTTGCTCATGCGATATTTAATGAAAATAAGTGAAAAAACTTATTAACTTGTGTATGTAAGTCTTTACGTAATGTAATATTCATATTATGAAATGTTTGGTAGTCACCACAGTGACCCAACTAGAATTGCAATGAATATTAAATGTAAAGATGATGGTAGTAGTAACTCATGATGGTTATAATTGTAAAGATATTAATGGGGTATATTGAGTTTATTTCTTCAAGCAAGGTTATTCCTTATCGGGAATCGATTTTGAGTGATTGAATGAACATCATAGATCACATACATTATTATAGTATGTGAAAATAAGTTGTGCACAAATATCGTGTACAATATAATGAAATAACATTATACCCAATAAAGTAATCTACAAGCATCATATAATCGATATTTCACGGTTACTACTGACAAAAACTCACGGTTATGCACTCAATTTATCATGTAATCGATGTGTGTGTTGTTAAATCAAAGCATTAATGAAGTGAGCAATTTATCTCATTATCTTATCACATATAATTGTATCCCATTTTGTTTCTCTAAAAATTTCATATTTAATTTGGTTAAACAAATTAAGTTTATTTACATATTGCACACTCGGACTAATAATGATAAAGATAATATGTATTTTTTATGATTTGAAACGAGTTTTTCATCTTAGTAGAGTTTGCAAGTTATACTTACTATGTTATAGAAAGTATTTACTTTTGATGCAAGGATTTCTTATAAAATAAACTAGAAATGCTAATAAGATTCTTTTTTTTGTTATTGGAGAATCAAATCGCCATTTGTTTTTCATAAAACCTCAAATTTTTTGGAAACTGTTTGTCTAGACTTGACCGTGAGGGGTATGTTCTAAAGAATCTTTTGATGTATATTTTTTCAAAGGTTGTGGCATTCCTTTTGATACTTTGTATGAAATAAAATTTTGGACATATTTCTTTTAAAGATTGTTTTGATCCTGCATTATAATCATAACCTTATTGATTAGACTCTTTAATCTTGTACCAAATTAAATCTAGACTCTTTTTCATAATTTTCGTGGACAAGATTTTTGTAATGTCTCTTACAAATTTTGATAGTCGAGTTGTGCTCTTAAGGTATTACGATGTCTAATATAAGGATGACCTATGTGGCCCAAGTGGGAGATTATGAGAAACTTCCCTTAAATTGGACCTACATAGATCATATTGCATTAAAGTCAAATTCATTATGAAAGGTGAAATTAGTGGTAGTAGAAAATCATGAAATATGGTTATAAAGGAAGGTAGGGTACTTATCCCATTATCGATAACCTTCTTGAATCCTTGTTCTTTTAGTTGTTAGATTGTCTAAACAACAAAGAACAAATAAATGATCAACCACTAAATGATAGTATTGTCACCGTGAGATAAATGTAGATAAAATCATAAGGAATTGTATTAAGAAGATCCTAAAAGGTCTACTATCCTCGATGATTATGTGGTGTATCTTCATGAACATGAATTTGGCATATGAATAAATAATGACATGTTTTATTTCCAAAAGTCATAAGAAGTGAAACTAATTGACTACAACTAAGTTTAAAATCTCGTTCAATTACATGATTGATGCACTAAAGTCGGGTATAAGGGGGTCATCAAGACCAAACGCGACACTAACGGTAGTTAAACGAGATAAAGCTAAATTGTAGTAAAATATTTCACTATTAATGAAGAAAAGGTTATAAATGAACCTTCTCAATTATATGTAAGGACATGGAATTCCTATGACATTAGTAGCTTATTATGATTGAGAGTTACATGGAGTGGATGTGAAAATTACTTTTTGAAGTTTTATAAATCATGCGTATATGTTTAGGAGATCATTATATAAACATAAGTTTCCCACATGACGTATTTTAATAAATAATATCATTATTTTTTTAATTGTTGTATATTTGTATACACCTTAAGATCAGTGAGAGTAAGTTTATATATTTTCTCTATATACAAGCACGGATTTAGAAAGTAGAGAATAAAAATAATTTTATGGGTTTAAAAGTTGTGTATGAAGTAATGAGATACTTAAAGGACTATATGCTCACACTTATGATGTATGTGTTCATTTAAATATGAACAATTACTGTGACTCAGATTTACTAGTTGTGCGGATGGTACGAAGTTCACTCTTGCTTAAGTATGTTTGTTTTGGTTTATCAACCAATATAATGAAGGAGTGCAACACAAACCATCCATTAACTATTGTGAAAGCTGAGTTTGTAGCATGCTTGATGCTACAACTTATGTATTTTGGCAGCGTGACTTCATTTCGGGACTTGGAGTTGTCGCTGCAATCTTCTTTATGAAGAAATGTTAGGTATTCCTAAAGTAACTAAGCACGTTGAATGAAATACCTATCAGTTAAAGAAGAAATTCAGAAACAAAAAGTGTCAATTGATCACATTAGTACGAGTGATAACATATCAGATCCTATTACGAAAGGACTATCTCCAAAATACCTTATGGAACGTGTCAAAGAGATGGATCTCGATTAGTAAAATTATGATTGCTATTTAGCTTAGTTGTTTGACACTATTACTTGAATTCAATAAAAGTGTTTATGATTTCAATTATTTCTGTCCTTTGTGAATGCATGCATATAATTATGAATTGTTGTTGACAGAAATAGTCCTTATTCAAAAGGACATTATGAGGCCATTATGATACTCAATATTAAAGGCTCAGTTGAATGAAACATTGGTGTTGTGGTACATGGAAGGAACCATGCTCTTGAATAGCATGGAACTGCCATGACTCGCATTCGTGAATCATTTGATTTAGCAAACTGAATTTATCAATAATTGTGCACCTTATGATACCTAATTTAATTATACGAATTATTAAGACCAAGTGGGAGACTGTTGGAAATTAATGTCAAGTAACGAAATTAATTATTTAATTTCAATTTTATTAAATTTTGAATTTCCCATCATTGTGGTCTTGATAAATATCAGAATTAATTAGGAATGTGATAAATAAAGATATTAAAAGATTTGGGTAAACCTTATCCGTTAGTCACATGATGGTTAGTGGCATTAGTGGGAGACTTGAAAGAGTCCCACCTCCACTAGGATTCCGGCCCTCTTCCCCTTATAAATAGAGACCTCTACACCATCTAGAGTCATCTTATAACACACTATTTCTGAGCTGGGAGAGAAATTCCGAGATTCTATTTTGAGTGTAATTTTTTCAAGAAGGGAGATTGATGGAGCAATTAATCAAGATTGATCAATGCATTGGATCAAGGTAAGTCTTATTTTATATCGTTTAGACGTATTTTGTGAAAACATGAAGATCTAAGATCCTTTTATTAAGAACAATTGTATGTTAAAGTTTAATCATATTAATGTGTTCGTGATTAATATTAGGGTGTTCTTAAGAATGATTTTACAATAATCACTATACTTTGGGAGACTCGCTTCCAAGCAGGGGTTAAGATGATGGCTAGTGAGACTTTAGTCAGTGTCCATCCAAACATTACTCATAAGTTCTTCTTCGAAAGAAGAAAGTGGTACTTCCATGCCCCAGTAGGAGACAAATGATGTTGTTGAGTTAGATATAGATGAAAAGATGAGATAAGAGGAGGAAGAGATCCAAAAAATGGAAATCCAAGTGGGTGAAAGTTTTCAAGGTTCAAGGGTATGGACCGTTATCCGCTAGTTATCAGTTTCACTTATTCACGGAGAAGATGGACTATATTTGTATATGACTTAAGGTTCTTTTAACCCTCGACATTGCAGAACTGATTGAGTCCAATCGGGCTCAGACATTAGCTGATAAACAGTTGTTGCTTTAATGAATAGGAGTTTAGTAGCATCAAGAAGAGAAATGTGGATCTCAATGGGGAAATTAGAGCCCTTAGTAGTACTTACGATTCTATATCGGATGATGAGGATTAACTCATAGAGATGATGATTGTGGTGATGATGATGGTTGTTATGGTTGATTTTTTTTTTTTTTTTGTAAAACTTGTTTATTTTTTTAGGAAGAATTGTTTGCTTTTCATTGATCATGTTTATGTAATATTAGTCTCTTTAATGTTTTTTATCTATCTTTTGAAGTGAAACTTGTATGTATTCTACCTAGACTACAATTTTAATGCAAGTATGATATGTCATTTTAGGATTGTTTTATTATTAATTATATATCTATCCATTGTTTACCATAAATGCTTCTATATCATGTGTGTATGAGTGTGTTTATCACTTTAATATAATTGATGAGTTGAACCACATATCGTTAAAGTAGATTCCTTTTGAATGTTAAATTCATTCAAAATTTCATTTTCTCACTTGAATTAAAACTATTTCTCGAGTTAATATGCTTTTTCGATATAAAGACTTGCCTTTGTTAATTTCTATGACAAAATAGGGGGGAAATGATGGGAAAGAGAATATTACATTATGAGGGAGATTTAACTTAAATAAAAATATGGATTATTTTATAAAATGATATTGAAAAACGTATATACTTCAAGGGATGGAGTACAATATATTAATATGATGTTCTTGGATGCATACTTGTTTAGAATTTCATATACATTTGGTAATTAATATGTCTCATGCTTTAACTAACATACCTTATAGTCATCATAATTAGATCCCGTTAACCTTGTTTTATATATTGGTATCGTGATATCTTTTTTAGTGTATGATAGGTAAACATGTTAAATGATCTAAAGTGGGTTCTTGTTGATTATAGGTTGATAGGGTGATGTATGCCTTTGACCAAGCTTGTATCTTTGTTGTCATAGGGTTATAGTTTCGATTTTATTTTCTTATAAGCTTTTGATTGTATATTTTGTCACGAAATAAACAGGGGGTGTGGGTGGGGTTGTAAGAGTATTAGTATACTCATATACACCACACATAACTAGATTATCGTATTTTGTGTACAAAATATATTTTGTGTCTTTTCTTATTCCTTGAGGTCATTTAGGCATAACAGAATTACAATATAATTGCTCTAGACTTGTATCGACTTCTCAACTCGACACCCACATGATCTCGTATTGGTGCCTCTACTTGGTTGAGGTATTTGGACTTACTAAAGACCTTCTCACACTTTGTCACATTTAAATTAAATCTTTGTTCACGCGTGTGTTTGGTTTGTCTTTTTAGTTTGATGATTAACTTATGAAAGTATCTTATTCTTATAAAATATAATTTTTGAAGTTACTTTTTTCATAAGTATATCACATGAATATTTGTGTAATGGTTCAACAATTCATGGCTTGTTTTTTCACTAAACTAAGTAAACTGGGTTTCTTCATTGGTGCCTCACTTTAGCGAAGTATGAATCCACTGACGCGAAGACATTACTCACTGGTAGTGGTACCACCCATAGATTTTGTACTGATTTTACCAAAGTACCTTGATGAGTACATTATTTTGTATATTTTATACCCAAATTTATAACTTGTTAATCCCATTTTGTTTTATTTAATAAGTTCTTAGGATCATTTTATTAAAAAGAAAAAAAATGCAAGAATAATTGAATTCATAGTTAAAATGGCAATTCCAAGTCAAAAATAGGTGCTTCAATAATTTTATAATATTCTTGTGCTAATTTGTGAAAAAAATTGTCTAGTGAAATTTTTGCAGGTAATGATGGAATTTGGTGCCAATTGATGATTAACTTGAAAAAGGCGTGAAAAAACTAATTTTTACGATCGTTTAAAAAAAGCTGTTTTTACACTTGTGAAATCGTAAAAAAGTCGGGAATTTTTATTCTCCGAATGCCTCACCCTAAGCCTATAAATAAAACCCTTTGACTCATTATTTGGTGTGTAGAACAAGGAGAGAATTGTAGAGAGAGTTTGGAAAATAGTTTTTGGTTCTCTTATTTTGAGATTTTTATTTATATTTGAGGGTCAAGAATTGTATCTTTATGGAAGGAATTCTGTCAACATCAATTATAAGACACATCATTTGTAAGTTGTTTTATTAATGAAAATTCATATTCATTCTTGCAATTTTATGATGTCTTCCATTATGCTAGCGTAATTTCTTTACTAGGACTAGGTGAAATTTATCATGTCTAGTTAATATTGTGCGTGATTTAAATTCGTCTTTGTTCCCAATATGTGCTAAAGGCTTTAAAAATTCGGTATTCATTTAAAACAACACGAGAGTGTGTTTTAAACCTTCAGCTTTGTTTGAGAAAAAAATCATATTTTTATTTTTAAGTGTGAGTACTTTTAGATGGATTATGCTTGCACTCGATTGTTTTGATAGTCCATACTTAAAGACTATACATTGAAATCTAAAAGTGGACTTTTAAGGGAATATCGATTTTAGCCGTCTTAATTTAGAGACGTTAAATTTTATTGGGAACTTAACCATGTTATCCTCCGAATTAAATACGACGAGAGTCGGTTTAATTTGAATTATAAAATCGGGACTGACGAATTTAAATTATTGCATAGTGTTCACTAAAACGTGATAAATGGATCCAACATCCTAGTTCTCACGCTCCCTTGATTATATCTCTCGTACTCCTAATTCTTGTTTGTGTTTCTTATTTTAATATTTCATCTCATCTCCAAACCCAGTTAATCTAGTTAGACAATCACAACTATTTTGAATGAAAAACTGGACAAATCCTCATGGGTTCGACCTGTATTTACACTCGCTATTCTATAATAGCCCGTTCACTTGCGGTATTTGATAAAATTGACAACATGCCTCGTGACTTCCTTCGCTTGTATATCGCTGCAGTGAAAAAATTTCTTTGTGTTAGTGGAGATAATTTTCACTAGTCACGCCAATGACCTAACATCTAGATATTTCTAAAATATCTTTTTTGGAAAATATGAAGACTTTTGTCGCAGCCAAATCTTTCCTAGACTCAAGTTCTTTGATCTCGTCACCTCCCACTTGCCTTAAGTTTGTCTTACACACTTGGAAGAGCTTAGGTTAAATGGTGTTTTGACTTCATAATTTATCCATCTTTTATGAAAAATCTAAAGGAAATATATTGAGAAAATATTTTTGAGAGCAACGACACTTGGAATTTTTTTTAAAAGAAATTTGTGTTTTAGTTTGATTACTGTAGAGAGTTAAATCATTGTTTATCTTCATCACATTTCTCTTTATGTTCTTGATGTGTTTGATTTTCAAACTATTATTGCAAGTTACATTGAAGCTTAAAACCCGCTACCTTTTGTTATTGATCCAAAATACTTGTATTCTTGTTCATGAAAACTCATGTGAATACTTCAAAAACACATTTTGAGGTTTGAGCTAACCAAAATCATTACAAACATTTTCAAAACCTTTACGATAAATCACATACTAGATAGTGGTAACTAAGTATTGGTGTCTTCTCAACAAAGTTCGTCTTCCCCTTGAAGATTTTGATTCTTGGCGTGGCTACAAGAGTCAATGAATGAGTCCAAAACCAGTCACAGTTTTGAAGCGTTCTCCAATTATTGCCTCTCTTTGGAGAATATGGGAGGAAATATTCTATAGTCACTAAGTCCATTATAAAATCATAAGTCATTGTCTTCTTTCTGTAATACTCTACCATAATGCATTTGTCGTCTCGATCGGCCCGAGGTTTTTTCATGTGGTGAGTTTTTTCTTATACGACTTGGTATTGTGTGATTGTTTGCCTTATTTCCGCATTTAGATATACCCACCAAAATTAAAGATAAAATTTGGTGTTATCTAATTGGTAAACGATTGATCAAATAGTACTAGGTTATCTATTTTGTACCTAAAAGGAATTAAAGAAAAAAAAACAATTCTATTATGATGATAAGGTTGCTTGGGTACTTTCACTGTACTCAAGCTTTTGAGTACACGACACTTTAAAATTCAATTATATACAATTTAAAGTACTAAAACGCAAATTCCAAACTAACTAATCATGTAAAGGATTTCTAAATAGAATAAGAATATACAATCGCGGGGTAATTATCCATTATGTATCTACACATGAAAAATGAGTTACTAATCATTATGCATTGAACTACAATAATTAGGTATTTCCTCATAAAAGTACAACTTAAAATCCTAGGAGTACATCCCTTTATAGACTTAATCCAATTATCATTAATAATTGAACTTTAATGATGGATTTATTATCAATTAAAATTTCTAACTCATTATGTGTCTAATTAACATTGGGTATGTGTGTTATTCAATGAGTGTACATCATTAAACAAACATGTTGGGGGGGGGGGGGGGGGATTGGTTTGATTGCATGTTATGACCAATTTTTTGACAATTACAAACTTGCTTTCAATTTTAAATGACCTAGAACATGTTAGAACGAGGTGATGTGATGATTAGCATGGATTAACAAAACAATGATTCAATTTAGTCAAATCTTGGACAATTCACTAGAATTAAAATCCTAAAGTCATTGTTGATGAATCACTCTAGATCAATTGTGACACCCCACCTAATTAACCCCGGGTGATCAGTCCTAAATTAAGTTAGAACATGTTTCTCAGTTGGTTCATACTTAGCATCACTATTGCCTTTTTAATTACTAACCACCTAAGTGAGAAAATTAGACTGGTGCCAAGTTTTATCTTTCATTAACTTGAATGAAAATCTCATGCGAAAATTAAATATCACAATAATCACAATTAACTAAAACGACCATTCACAATTAATTAACTGACCGAATAAACCATCGGCCCAAAACCCAACAGATATAAAATTAAGACAAGTAATCAATCTCAACAAGTCTGACAAAACTAA
The DNA here is from genome assembly GCA_949130495.1 of Sambucus nigra. Taxonomy (NCBI): domain Eukaryota; kingdom Viridiplantae; phylum Streptophyta; class Magnoliopsida; order Dipsacales; family Adoxaceae; genus Sambucus; species Sambucus nigra. Next base: position 220,833,813 of record OX422221.1, on the reverse strand, counting down.
ATGAACTGTGAGCGACATGCTCGAAATATCTGATAAGAAGTCTCCATACTAGAATTGAAAGAATGAGGCGTCTATCAAACTCCCACAACATCCACAAATGCTACAGCAACGGATCCCTGGAATTGAGTCAAGCCCGGCGTCCCTGTGGCTAGACACCTAAAAGGTTTTTTAAAAGTTTTTATAGCAAGGGTTAGTACCCAAAATATTTGAAAAACATTTAGCAAATTATTAACTTGCAGTAATAAATAAATATGCATGCTCTTCATATTTTAGTTAGTACCGCACTCCCTTGAGAACTTTCTCACCCCTCCTCTAATGTGCACTACTAACGCCTTAATTAAATTTACCTTGTTATTTATCTCATGACTAGATAAATTATACAACCCCTTGTAACCACCCTACTCTAACTGAGTATGCCTTAATTACGATTTTTAAGTTATTATCAACATCAACTTAATTAAATCATTTCCCTTTTAAATTTCATATGACTTCCACATCTGTTATACATATAATACAACTCAAGCTTTGTATTAATTATCCCGTATATAGTTATTTACCTAATTATATACTTATAGTCATATTACAACATTCACAAACATACTGAAATAACATTTAATAATAGTATTTCCCCGAGTATAGTCTCACCGGGTATAAATTCTCTAAAGTGCTATCCCACTAGGTCTATTCACATAACCTAGTTACCCCAAGTCAGAATCGCTCACTAACTTGGTTAATACATACATGTTGGAGGCGGTCATATTCCTTCCCTGAAAGTGAGATGCCCCTCACCCATATAACGGACGTTATGACCTGGGAATATACTCGCCCTACTCCTCAAGATAGAGGATTCATCCACTACTCGCAACCTCCCCCTATAGCACTAGATTATATAATAATAATATCTATCCACTGATATTAATGCACACACCATATATATACTATCACACACCGTATATATATAAATATAAAACATCCCGGCTACACCGTGTACTAAGTCCGTGACACAAGCCTATTCCATTTTATTATGAGTTTATGGCCCAACTCTAATTATTAATTAATTTGCACATTAATTTCTTTTGGTATCGCCCCAACCAATATATTCAGACTTACTCTCATGGCCCAAAATAATACCTCACCCGAGTCTAAATCCCCGACTCTAAATTATTTAGCCTTCACCTAAATAAAATTTACATCTCGGTATCGCTCAGCCATTATCCCAGGACTTGTCCACTAAATCCGTATTTAATTATTTTGAAACAAAATTCTCAAAATTTAACCTTAGTGTGTCACACCTAATTTCCTCCAAATCCCAATTAATTTTTAATCATGATGTGCCACACAAAGTCTCCCTCAAATTCTAATTAATTTTATTCACAATCAATTACATTTAAACTCATGTATAAATTTCTCAATAATTAAGACATGAAAGATTTTATAATAAATTTCCCTTTATATAAATAACTGGGCGAAGCTGTCAAAATTTTTGGACCATCGATCGATCGATGGTCCACCTTCGATCGATCGATCAGGTCCTCGTCTTCTCCTAGTTGGCTGTTTTAGCCATGGACGAATACCTCCAAACCCTAACTTCTTCTACAGTGAAAACCAAGCCTTCCCATCAACAGTCAATTTCAAAAACCTTATGAGGAACCTCTTTAAAATCCAAAAACATCAATTAATTCACTTTCTCTACTGTTTTCACAAGTTTGTGATAAAATCTAATTTAATCTTTTGACCCATTTAAACATCAATTCTGTATCACCAATTCGTTTCTAATTAATTCGGGTTTACACATCTTACCAGATACATGTACACAACTCAGATTATACATGAATTTCTACTCAATTTAGAAATCAGATTCATGGTTTATAAAACCCCATGTTTATACCCTTTAAATCCCAAAACGAATTTCTTTGATTACACACATCACACAAATATGAATTGAAATACAATTTAAATTCTACATCAAGTTAACCACTTGCCTTAGAGTTCGTAGAGTCTAATTTTGGAGTTGTGAATGCCCATGGTTGAAGATGACTCTTTTTGGCTCTCTCGTGATCCCCAAATTTGCCTTTAACTGCTATTAGTGTTTTCCTAATCCACTAAGCCTTTTTCTAACTCAATTCAGCCATTCTCTGATTTCTTATAATTATTTAATTAACCTTAATCCCATTTTTTGCCTAATGGGCCAAGCCCAAGTGACCCAAATGCCCTCGTGTGGGCCCGACTATGTCTAAAAACGTCTCGTGACCCGTTTACTATCCCTAGGTACACTTTTCCGACTATCTCGACCCATCCGGACTCAACCGCAAACTCAGAATTGGCATCTGAATTAATTGATAAAAATCCTTATTCCACACCCAAATTAGTCTATACCGACTCCCGGCTGATATAAGTACATATCCCATCATTAATACCCGAAATGACGTAAACACATTATTACTATTCACTTAGTAAATAAATTTCCCTAAATATTTACCATTCACTCCCCGATTAACATTTAAATATAAATTGCTATAATTAATTCAATTAAAATTACGACAAACAAGTAATTTTGAATTCTCGAATTAATTAACTATTAAATGCACAAAAATACGGGGTGTTACATCAATGTTAGAGCTCTGTGTAGTGTGTGAAAATCAACAATCAAGGCATTTAAGAAATTCATGTAAAAACTCTCAACCTCAAAAAATACTCTCAGAATTGAATTTGAGTAGTGAGGTTTTCATATTTTTTGAAATGGGAGGAAAATGGACCCATTTATAGGAAATTTTCAAAAATATGCTCCTCTGTGCGCACAATTGACTATTGTCGTGTGCATAATTTCAGTTAGTGCTGAAATGTAGCACAGTCATGTGCACGGCTCAAATCTAGACCATGCATGCAGAGTTGTGCGCACGAATTTAAAATGGAACGTGTATACGGTCTGAAGAAAAAGTGATAAAAATCTTCAAAACGAAATAAATAAAAACCAAGTCATTTCCCAATAGAGTAATACAACATATGTTGAGTATAATTCTCTTGTTAAGACTTTTTTTAAACACATTAGAATATGTGCAAGTGTGTGTAGCCAAATATTCAATCATAAAACTATTAAAGGATTCATATCCAAAGTGTGGTAAACAGAAGTCATTTGTTATACAATGGATTGAATGATCTTCAAAGTTCAAAACTCTAAACGAACACGCCTCACTCTATGATTCAATCCTATGTAGATTGAATGATTCAAAGACTCAATGATTTTACATGTAATTTAGGAAACTTTAATATAATACAATTATAATAAAAATGTTTACATTTTAAATCTCCCCCTTTAGCTATTTTATGGAAAAACCCCACAAAACCAAAATAATCTCGATTACTCCACCAAATCCACTCCACATTAGCCATATAATGAGACTAGTAGAATGTAATACCCCGCTGTGGGAATTTCTTTAAAGTATATATGGGTTTATACAAGGAGGAACGAATTATGATTTTTGGGTGACAAACTAAATTAAACAAAGAGAAATAAATGGATTAGGGAGTATATATGGAATAATTGTTTATTAAATAATTAAATTAATGTTGTGACCCTTGTAAGAATTTGAAGTGGCTGGGGATAATTTGAGGAAAAACTGGGAACTTAGGAGTTCATAGCAGGTCCAGTCGCTTGAACAACGAAGGAGATCGCTTAAATGACAAAACAACGTCGTTCGAACGACGTTGGAGCTCGCTCGAACGACGCTGATGAATCAGACGTCCCACCTCGCTGGCAGTGTGGAGACATTAATCCACTACTATGTCAGCTCACGGAGACTGACTATTTCGACATAAGCGTACCCTATGTTTAAAGGGGTTTTATTTTGTGGATAAAGGAGAAAAGATTTGGATGATTAGGCCCTGACAAGAAAATAGTCCTACCTTGTTGTTGTCCATCTCTTGTTCGTTGGTCAGTGATCAAAATTCAGACTGAAGAGAAATGTCGTTAGTTTTTGGGTCTTTGTAGGTTTCGTGTATGAGAGTGTAACCCCTGCCATTTGTGCTGTCTTAGGGCCAGCTCTCCAAGACCAGATATGGGGGACGGATGTGAAGCTAGGGTTTCATTACTTTGGTGAACAATTCATTTAGTATGGTCATATAAAGAGAAGTGTGGTGTGCAGTAGGCCACACGAAAATCGTATCCTCCCATTTCCTCTCAAACACTCTCACCATTTCTCTCATTAGATATCCGATTTCCTTAGTATAACAGTACACCCACACTAAAAATACCTATTTCCCCACTGTGAAAGCATGAGCTACGAAATATTTATGTTATTATTGCAGTTTGTTGATGTGTTATTAGAAGTATTTAAAAGAGTTTTAATGGAGTTTCTTTGAGCTGATTTTGGTGGAACATTTGTGACTCCCTTTAGGGCCACCTTTGGAGGTGGGGGAGTCACCCACTCTTCACCATCACCACCACCATCTTTGGAGTCATTTAGGTGGGTAAACTACTTTTATTGTATTGAGACTCTATTTGATCAATAGTGTAGCCTTGTTGTTGCTGATTAAGATTAGGGTTGTGATGATATTATGACGTGTTCTTAATAATCTGAAAGTAGACATTTTTATGGAATAAAAATGTGTAGAAAATATGAGTTGTGTATATTTTCTAATATAACTGAAAATGGACATTTTTATGGAAATAAAAATGTAAGAAATATTATTGTAGTGTCTTTTCTTAGTAAACTGAAATAATTTTTTTTATAGAATAAAAATGTAAGAAATGTCATTTTGCTATATTTCTAATGTAAAAGAAATAATAAACATTTTTATGGAATAAAAATGTAGAAGATGTTATTCTAGCATATTTTCTAGTAAAAGAAAATAATAAACATTTTATGAAAATAAATTGTGGAAAATGTTATTCTAGCATATTTTCTAGTAAAAGAAAATAACGGGCATTTTATAGAATAAAGATGTAAGAAATGCCATTTTGGTATATTTCTAGTGTAAAACAAATAATAAACTTTTTTATGGAATAAAAATGTAGAAGATGTTTTCTAGCATATTTTCTAGTAAAAGAAAATAATAAACATTTTATGGAAATAAAATGTTAAAGATGTTATTCTAGCATATTTTCCACTAAAAGAAAATAATGGGCATTTTATGGAATAAAAATGTAAGGAATTATTATTCTTGTTTAGAATAAAAGGAAAATGCATGTTGTTGCAAATGGTATAAATTCTAAGATGAATGTATGTTTAATCCACTCGGTAGGATTTTAGTAATTAAAGTTCACTTTCTCGTGCGTATAAACTGGTAGTATTTTGATAGTAAATATATGAGCAACTTTAAAGAAAGTTGTGTTGGGTCTAAACGTTTATTAATACAAATGGAGATTTTGCTTGTAATAGAATGAGTGAAAAATGGAAGTATATTATGCAAAGGTGTTATTTTACATATTCGAAGTGTAAAAGTGTCAAGTGTGAGAATTGGGTAATATTGTGGTATTTAACAAGTGTCAAAAGGCGTTTAAATGTTAAATTGGAAACTTAATAATCATTTGACAAATAACACTTGTTAATGACTTAAATTGTAAGTTTGATAAACAAAGGGTAATTGGTAATTTACTGAAAGTGGAACATCTTTATGGAATAAAAATGTTAAAGCGTGTCTTTACACTAATGTGTGACAAATGAATTAAGTCCTAAAGCGTGAATGAATTTAGTATAAATCACTTGTGTGTGGATAAGGGACTTAAAGAAGAAACGAAACAATTTTTCCAGGTGTTAATGGAAAAAACGTACAGTTAAGTTCGGATTTTGGCATTGGCCAGATAAAAGTAAAGAAGTGGAATAATGTGGACATGTGTAAAATGTTAAACACATTAATAAGGACTCGGATGTAACCAGGAGTAAGTAAGAAGGGCCCGGAGCCCTTGGTTTAAAAGCCCTAAACCACTGGCCAGAGCATATGGTGCGCATAACTGTCGGTGTAGAGCACGTGTAAGTATGCGATGTTGGAAGATTCCAAAAAATGTTATATGAAATGTGAAACATATCTAGAAATGGGTTGTGTGGTAAATGTGTTAATACAACCTAACTTGAAATAATGTAATAAATATTCTAGTAAAGGTGAAATGGACAAGTAAATGCGTAAATCTAGTAATGTCCATAAATGATTGAAAAAGGGTTAAAGAAAGTGGATAAATGAGTGGTTAAGGAACCTAAATGATTAAACCCATACTTAGCACAAGAATATGTTGTTAAAAAGGATTTTGAAAGGATTAAATAAGTAATTTCTAACACGATGAATGGGTGTGTTGAAATGGTGATTTTCAATGAAAATACTAAAGTGTGTACTAATGAATGAAATGGGTTAAATTTCAGCAAATGAATGGATTGGGTAAATCAAGTGTAATGGTTTCAAGTGTTGAGCCGGGTGTATTAAATAAGGTGATAATGCTAAGTATGAATGAAGAAAGCCTTTAATAAGATTAAGGTCAATTAATTGGTCGGCAAACGGGCAGCGGACGCATGCGTCGCTTCTAGTTCGGATTCTGACTTAGAGGCGTTCGGTTATAATCCAGTGCACGGTAGCTTCACACAACTGGCTTTTCAACCAAGCGCGATGACCAATTGTGCGAATAAATAGTTTCTATCGGGTGATGCCTAGTACCATGACAATGTGGTCAAGGTAATGCCTATAAACAAGGTAATGCCGGAAAGGTGATGCCTAAAAACAAGGCAACGTCGGTCAATGATCCCTAGCACCGAGGCAAATTTTGGTCGGGTGAACCTTAAAGTGCTATTCACGATCCATGTTTGCCTCGCCATCGTGCGTGGGCATGCATGGCTCGTGGAGGATGCTTGATCTCACGGATATGGAACCTTTTTCGGGCAAGGGGTCTTCAGGGTTTGGTTTTCCCTAACTAAGTGTTCTTATTAGATTTATATTCTCCTTGATCTCATCTTAGGACACCTGCGCTATCTTTTAATAAATGTGTTGCCCCAACCAAACTCCCCACTTAACAATGTCTTTTGCCCGGATTAGGGAGGCGACCAAAGCCCGTGCTATTGATATGCGCGTGGAGATGCCGTCGCCTTGATCATGGTGGGAAGCGCGTATTGTAATGGTATGCTTTGGCATCTGCATGCTCCTGGCACCGGCCTGCTTGAGGCCCAAAACATCTAAGGGCATCACAGACCTGTTATTTCCTCAAACTTCCGTTGCCTGAAAGGACATAGTCCCTCTAAGAAGCTGGCCATGGAGGGATACCTCCATATAGCTAGTTAGCAGGCTGAGGTCTCGTTCGCGGTTGTTGTCACTAGACTTGCCCTCTAATGGATCCTCGTTAAGGGATTTAGATTGTACTCATTCCAATTACCAGACTCAATGAGCCCGGTATTTTTATTTATTGTCACTACCTCCCCGTGTCAGGATTGGGTAATTTATGCGCCTCTTTCCTGCCCTTGGTCCGTGTTTCAAGATGGGCCGAATGGGGTGCCCACAGGCCAGTTCTAGGAGCGCGCAAATGCCAAAGCACGCCATTACAGCAAACGCTATAATGGCGTGCTTTGGCCGCTAACATCTTTCGGGTCCCGACAGGCATGCTCACACTCGAACGCTTCTCAGAAGATCAAGGTGGATCGGTGGTGCACCTCGCAGGGGGAATCCCACCAATCAGCTTCCTTGCACCTTACGGGTTTAATCACCCGTTAGCTCGCACACATGTCAGACTCCTTAGTCCATGGATAAGTAAAGTTTTCAGAAGTAAAATGGTTAATGCATTTGAAATGTGTTTTCAAAGGTATATATATGTCAATATATACATATTTTCACACGCATGTGTTTGTTGCGTGTGAGTTTACATTTCTTCCGTTCGTTTATATACTGTTTGTATAAATTTCACTAGGCATAGGCTCACGCCCTCACTTTGTTAGGGCAGGTCGGGTGCGGATTCATATTTTCAGGGCGTTCTACAGGTAAGTGTACTTTATTCATTTTACGTTAGTAGCTCTGTTTACTTGGACTCGGGGTGCTCCCCTTGGGTCCTACACATAGTTTATCTTGAAATTAGACTCGCATGATAAACGAGTGAAACGTTAATTTAAAATAAAACTGGACTAGCAATATTATATAGGTTATTTCATTTCACTTCACACCTAATATTCGATTTGGACCAGATTGACTCACGGGTAATCCATAAATTCGAGTCGGGTCGTTGCATAGGAAGTAATTTACAATGAGTCCAAATGACTAGTGAAACATCAAAGTTGAGTCTGAAATCATGGAAAAAAGTCATATTAACATGTATATACATGAAATCACATGAAATAATAAAGAGATTCACATAGGAAATAACATGCATAAAGAGTAGCTCCTTCTAATGCGAAGAATGTGAAAATATGATAACATCACCTAATATCACTAAATACAACTAGTATGTGCTCCCCTACATGAAATATGAAAAAAATAGTGTTTCTCCCCTAATGTCCCATAACAACGTTTTTTTCCCTAAAGCAAGAAACGTGAGAATCTCCCATATCTTAGACGTTCGCCTCCTTTTTGACACGGAAAAGTAAAATATAAGTATTAAGATATAGATAATGGGTATAATATGGGCTATAAAGCAACAATCACAATGAATAGAAGAATTAACAAAGAAAAGGCTAGATAATCATGTAAAATACCAAAGTTATAAAGGGAATACTTGAAGAAATCAAACATGAGTACGTGAAACAAATAAGTGAATCGACAAATGAATCTTAAAACATGAATTAGTAAATGAAATACATTAATAAATAAGCGTGTGAAGCAAGATATGTAATATAAACCAATCTAGCTAGAATGAGATCATAAGAAAACATGGATATATCATTGTAAACATTAAGATATGGATAATACAAAAATAATCCCTAAAATCATAAAACATGTACCATATTAGAACAAAAATACTCCAAGATAGATAAAGAAGTAAAAATTACAACCAAAATATCCATACAACCAAACCAAAAACCCAAGCACCAAAGAAAAAGTACAAATGTCCAAAGTACAAATCCAAATATCCAAGTACCAAACAAAAGGTACTACAAAGTCTCAATAAAAGTAGAGATAAATCTAAAATCTCTAATCGTCATCAGTTATCCCATCTTCCTCATCATCATCTCAGTCTAAGAAAGTGGGGATTCAATGGACTAATTCGTATATTAGGAAAACCACACACAAATTAAATTTTAACAAATTTTATCTTTGAATTAATTTAGTGTGAATGCAAAGATGTGGTCCAAATTAAATAAAACAAGCTAAGTAGGCAAATATGCGAAGAAGTAGGAAAAATCTCTTTCGGACAAAACCTCTATTTCAACACTATACAAGATTTGACAGGCATGATACGACTTATAAAATACTTAGCTCACTAAGTATGACGCGCAATTCCTCATATCTTATACAACAATGACACAGTCTAGCACCGGCCATAAGAAGCAGCCTTCCCTCGGTATCCACTGATCGAACTTTTTCTTCAGTAGTAGAGCCTTGGATCTCAAAATCAGTAGTAAAAATGAACTATATAATGATTCTTGAACATGAAAGTGTTCTTCTTGATTTGATAAAGTGATCTCTAAATTTCCAAGGGGTTTGAATGATATTTGGAAGAGTTTGATCGCAGATAGAGCTGTAAAAAGGTGTGGAAAAAGTTATAAAAATGTTCTTGAAGACTCTAATTCCGCATATATTTTTATAAAGAAGTTTGTTATAAAAGGATAAACATAAGAGATTTGGATCAGATTTAATTAAAAAATAAATTCTCGCACGTTCGTTCGAACGACTTGGTACTTTGTTTGAACGATGTACCCATTTTCATTTGAACCAGTTTCCAACAATCTATTGAATGACATTTTATTAAAAGACAAAAAATCGATTAGTTCGATCATAGAACCCTCGTTTGAATGACGTCGTGTACCTCATTCGAACGGCAATGCCAACTCGTTCTAACGACCTAGGGATATTTCCAAAAAATTTTAAAAAATATTTTAAATAATTTAGAAATGCAAAATCTTATAAATATAAAACTCCCTAGAGAAATAAAGGCTTTATGAAAACTACTATAACTCTTCTGAATGTTATTGAGATGAACAATTCTTCAATCTTCCCAAAGTCTTCAACTTTGTCTTCAAATATGTTGAAGTAGTCATGATGGTGCAGTGTATGTGTAATGGGATAAGTCAAATAAAAAATACATTGAGAAATTGTAAAACTTTCTCTTATAAATCTTCCCATTTGGCTATTCTGGTACAAAACACAAGCCGAAGCCAAATTAACACCTAAGACTAATACAATAAATGCCAAATTAAGAAATGGAAATGCACTTTTGTATATGTTTGCAACTAAAAAGTCTTCATCTTGTGTGAAATCATCATTAGGCGAAAATGACCTACACACATGACACAAAACAAATACCGTGACGCATATGAGTTGTAAAAGATAAATAAAACTCCCCCTCAATTTTTTCTCCCCTTTTGTCCATAATAGATAAAGGAGTAAAAAATAAACATAAATAATAAGCATCACATGAAGAAGCAAGATATCATCACAAAGATAATCAATTAGAGAACATGTAATGATAATATCAAAGGCAAATGCTCTCATATCAATCCTACTTAATAACCAACCAAATGTAAAAAGAGATAAGTTGTGTGTGTAAGAACCATTGCTCGGATTTGTTTTCTCGAATAATATTATTAATTATTAAGCAATGGAAACAGGCTACGCCATAGCAAATTCTCTTTGCTTTAAAAGCCACCATTTACAAAAAAAAAAAAAAAATTGAGGGGGAGTTTTATTTATCTTTTAAAACTCGTATGTATCACAGTATTTCTTTTATCTCATGTGTGGAGGTCATTTCCTCGTTGTATGATTTCGTGGACCGCATAAGATGAAGACTTTTCAGTTACAGACTTCTACAAGTGTGCATTTTCGTTTCTTAATTTGGGAGGGCATTTATTGTATTAGTATTAGGGGTTAGTTTTGCTTTGGTTTGTGTTTTGTACCGAAATAGGCCAAGGGAGAGATTTGTAAGAGAAATTTTTATAATTGCTCAATGTATTTTTTATTTAGCTTATCCCGTTACACATACACTGCACCATGATGACTGTATCTACGTATTTAAAGATAAAGTTGAATAATTTTGGAAGATTGAAGAATCGTTTGTCTCAACAAAATATTGAAGATTTATGGTAGTTGTAGTAAAACCTTTATTTCTTCAGGTATTTTTATATTTGTAAGAGTTTGTATTTTTAAATGATTCAAAATATTTATTAAGAAAATTTTAAAAATCTCGCTAGGTCATTAGAATAAGTTTGTATTGTTGTTAAAAATAGGTACACAAGGTCATTAGAATAAGGGTTCCCACGATCGAACGAGCCAATTTTTCATCTTTAAAGTGTAATTGTATAGTTCACGAAAGGTATTTTGGAGTCGATCTTCTCCCTCACTCAAATTCTATTCCTCACTCCCACTCTTTCCATAATGATTTCAAACATCACCGAGGCACTCACATTTAGAAATGTCCTTCTTGATGTGGGACAAACTTGAAGTACTAATGTGACTGGCCATGAACGCAACACTAGGTTCATGCATTGATTCATCCCTGGAATCCATCGACTCGGCATCACTATCGCTAAGAGTGGACTTATGTGCAACTTTCTTGCCTTGTCTCTTTAGCCTAGTGGGACATTCACGTGATTTATGCACTTTTCCCTCACATTCATAGCATCTTACTTCATCTTTCTCATAAACATTCTTGTCCACATTCTCATATTTATTTTTCTTAAAAAAAAATCTTTGTTGAATTTGAGAAACTTTTTAAAAAATTTCACAAAGGGCTAAATCATCAAACTTGGATTCAGAATCAAAAACCTTTTTTTTCTTCTTTTTAGTTTGAGTTTTCAAAGCAATCCCCATTTCTTTTTTCTTTTTAGTTTTAGTAAATGTGTCAATTTTCTAAGTTTGAAGGTCTTCTACGAGTTATTTTAATCTAAGAGTATCTAAAATTCCCATTGAATACTTGGTAATAAATTTAGGGATAAAACGGGCTGGCAGGGATCTCAAAATCTTTTAACTACGCGCATCTCAGGAATCTTCTCACCCAAATTAAAACTAGAATTTACTATGTCCGATAAACGTGCATAAAACTCATCAAACAACTTAGACTCTACCATGGCAATAGTCTCAAATTGTGTGGTGAAATTTTGTAGCTTAGATGCTTTCACAACATTGGAACCCTCCCGAGTGAGTTGAAGGGAATTCCAAGCTTCTTTAGATGTGGTTCACGTCATAATGCGATGAAACTCGTGAGGGGTGATGGCTTCAGAAATGGCACTTAAGCCTCGTGAGTTAAAATTACTCCATTTAAATTCCTCTTCTTTCCGAGCAGAGACATGCTTTGCCCTATGACATCGCTATTGGTCATTCTGGGTAGTGTCCACCCTCTTTCACAAAAAAGCTAGACTCTTTCATCAATTGATTATAAGGAAGACCTCATTCTCACTTTCCAGTATGCATAATTAGACCTATAAAACTAGGTATCCTATTATACAAATTATCCATAAAATCAAAATTTTTAAAGATCACCAATTTAAAAAAAAATGATATCAATTTTTTTTTTGTAAAAGGATCACATAATATTTTAGTGCAACTTGCTCTGATACTAATTTAAGAAAATTGGTATCAGAGCATGTTACACTAAAATATCAAGTGATCCTGATTTTATGGATTTTCTTTTGAGATACCAATTTTCTCATAATTCTCATCACCATCATCATCAATAGGAGGAAGATAAGGAGGATGATTAGAATTATGTAGTGGTGCATAGGTAGATGCTGGAATATCTAGGACAAGACTGATCCTCCTCAAGTAGTTAGAGATAAAATCAACATTAGACCTCAGGTTGGCCTACTCCACATCCATACATTTAGACAGTGACCGAAGTTATCATGCATCTGAGTCATCTGGGCTCTCATGTTGATAAACTGACCACACATGTAGGTAAACTATGCCTCTATGAACTCTAGTTCCCTTATTTGAATGAGGTACATGTGCTAGTATTGGCACTGGTGCAAGATCATTAGGATTAATGGGCTGACAATGTAACCATCACGAAGTCTGCCTGGTGGAACAAGATGAAAACATAATAGATATGAAAGTAAGAATGGGAGCAAAATCATTCGTAAGAAGGCGAGGAACAACTAACTCGTATAGGTAACCGGTAGTCATCCAACCATATCATAAACCTCCTGAGTCATATCTGTGTAAGCTCTCCTTATAACCTTTAAGACAAGATCAGGATGATCAATAGACTGTCTATGAGCAGACGCATACATCAACCTAACTATCGCATATGGGAAGCCCTAAGAGCAACAATGTGGCATTAGCCTATAGATATCGAAGAAGTGAAGAATATAATACCTCTTCAACATAGCCTTCTATTTGAAAATATTTCAAACCGAATGCGTAGGATAGCCAATAAGAAAGTTGCAAAATCATCATAATCAAACCCAACCTCTCGATATGTGAGGATGCATGTTTAAACCAAAAGTGTTCAACCTAAAACATAACTAGAAGAGGGGGGGGGGGGGGGGGGGGGAGAATAGGTTTGGTAGAATAACACGGCTAAGTTTTGATTTAATTCAACTTCTCTTGTAGTTTAAATTATCCTAGAACATGAATTAACTAGGTGATGTGATGTATGGCTTAAATTAACCACACAACAAAATTAATTAGGCAAATCTAGAGGGAATAACTAAAAGTTAGCACATAATCTCAATTTTAGCCAATTACACTAGATCTAGATGTGATCTATGTGTAGTGTGTGATGAAAGTGTGCAATTGAACAAATAACAATCACAAACATACACAAGGCATATTTCATGAGGAAGACCCCCCACCAATAGGTGAAAAAATATCGACGCACTCTAATTATTATTTGTACTTAAAAAGAGTTTTATACAAAGCAAGGAGGTACCTATCACTCATGACCTCACGAATAGTTACCTATGGACTTCAAACTTTCCCCCATAGAAGGTAGAAATCCACTTCGAGCTCCATGAAGTGAATAGAAACTCCACTATTCTCCTTGGAATCACGGCATGCTCTAATTCCTCCAATGAATCAAAGAACCTCCAATTTTAGATATAGGAGTTATATATCTCTAATTCAAGGCTGATATTATTTGAACTGAATAATGCCTTGTGGATCTAAACAAAAACACTCTAAATTCTCTCTCAAAAGCATAAATCAAGTGTAGATCTAAGTTTTTTATATTTTGGAGGGAACAAGTAAAATTGTAAATAGGGAAGCAAAGTAAAATACTATCAACCACAAAAATTCTCTCAGATCTTTCAAAATGGGAGAGAAAATAACCTATTTATAGAAATTTTTTAAAAATTTTCTTCGTTGCCCTCACATTTGACTTTGTTCGTGCACACGATTTCAAACAATGTTGAAATATTAGCCCAACAATACGCACGGGTAAAAATAGTATCGTACGCACAGGTCAAATTAGAACCATGTGAAGGGTTTAAGGCCGAAATCCATACAAATCCTTTAACTTTGCACAAAATGTTAGGTCATATCCCAAAATGGTTTACACAATACTTCGAGAAAATAATCACTTGTTCATCCAATTTAAAATGCACATTTTAAAAAACAATGTGCACGTGTGTGTAGTCATGATTCAATTGAAACATCTATCAAAATGAATATGTTTTTTTAACTTATGTGGAAACGAAAGTCTTATGATTATTAAGCGGCTTGCATGATCTTCACATTTAAAATTTCATCTAGTCCAAATGAATGCGCCTCACTCAATCATATCAAGCATATATAGCTCGAATTACTCAATGACTCAAATGTTTTGTCACGGAATGTATCCAATTAATATATAATACAAATCTTACATTTTAAATCTCCCCTTTAGAAATTTAGTTAAGAAACCCCCAAATTCAAAATACTCTTAATTACTCCTATCAAACCCACTCCACATTAGCCATATAATGAGAGTAATAAGAAGTAATGCACATATGAGTCAAAAATACCAATGACACATAAATGTCGAGTCTAAAACCATGGGTCGAAGTCGGAATCCACATGAATATACCAGAAATCACATGAAATAAAAAAGATAATCACGCTAGCAATATAATCACAAAGGGAAACTCCCCCTGCTTGGGAATCCATTGAAAAATCAAAATGATATAGTTGATATAATGATGTAATCATTCGAGATATATCAAAATCATCTAATATAAATTAATAAAAAAAAGTATAACTCCACCTACAAATCATCTCCCCTTTCGGGCCATCTTCCCCTATCTTCAATATTCCCCCCCCCCCCCTTGAGAAATGAGTAGAAAACTATCTCCCTTTTTTTACACGAAAAGGAAGGAGAAGAAAAATATCATAGACAATAGGTATATCATGGTAATAAAGCATTATTACAATGAGAAACAGAACTAGCGAAGCAAAATCTAGTAAAACATGTGAAATACAAAAGCTATAAAGGAAATATACATTGAACATATACCAGTGTATCATCACAAGAATCTAAAAAACGAGAATTAGTACATGAAAGATATCATACAAGAAGAAAAAAGCATGATATGTGATATACAATCAATCTAACTAGAACGAGATCAAATATCAAGCATTGCTATAACAATATGGGCATAAAGATATAGATAAAGTAAAATAATTCATAAAACCAACAAAAAGATCCATACAATCATCCAAAAGTATCCAAAGTACCAAATAAATGGTACATATACCTAATACAGACAAAATGAATCAAAGTATCATAGGAGATACTATCAAATATAAACAAAATGAAATAGATATATGAAAAAAATATCTAATCATCATTTGTCATATCATCATCAGTCTCTTTGTCCTCATCATAAACATCATCAAAATCCCACAAGAGGTAAATATATGGTAGGAGTGGTAACTAGTGGTGGTGCAGCAGCAACCAAGTCAGGAATACGATTGGATATCCTTAAATAATGGACAATAAAAGCAATGTTCATGTCTAGATTGTCATGCTCACGATCAATCAAATCTAGATGTTGTCTATAATAAGAACGCGAATATTTTATCTTAACTCGAACATCTCTAAATTATCCTCATTTATAATTGAATTGAGCCTCCATAAACTCTTTCTGACCCTAGAGAGATTTCGGCTCCAGAACAGGTGCAGGCTGAGGAATGGGTGTAGGAGCAGGTGTCAATTCTAGTGTATCGAGAATAATTAGTTGTCTAGGGGGTCTACATCAAGTCTGTCCTGTAGAATGGGACAAAACGATGCCCAAAATAGCTCTAACAGTAGTAACAACGTCGTCCGTAAGCAATCATGGAACACATAACTGATACAAATAACCCATGATCAACCTCCCATATGGTAAAACCTCCCCTTAAGTATGTGTGCACGGTATCCTCATCATCAGAAGTATAAGACCATGATAATTTAGAACATGCCTATACGCAAGAGAATACATCAACCTACTAATTAGTTAAGGGATATAATGGGTGTGATGATGAGGCATGGGGTTGTAAACAACCAATAAATGAAGTAAAGAAAATCTCCTATCCTTATCAGCATGTCGAAAAAAAGAACCAGCTCGATGTGTCCTATATCCCGTAAGAAAAGATGCAATACCATATTGTGAAGCTCCACCCTCATAATATGCATTAAAATTAGGGAAATATATTCTAGTATCAAGAACTAAATGTGTAATAAGTACATCATTTGTGATCTCAATATCAATCTCATTAACAAATGAAGGAAATGAATGTATGGATAAGGAAGGCACAATCATATTCGCATAGAACTTTCGAATAAGGGTAGCATTGGCAGATTATTATGGCCCAATCAATGGGTAATCAAGGATGGTCTCAATCAAAGATAACATTTATTGTGCCTCTTTACACTAATGAAGATGATCCAAATCCACATCTCTTTAGATGATAATGTCTCATATTATGAAAATCTCAGCAACTGTTAAACCTTATCTATCAAAATGTATCTTAGAGGCATCAAGTGTAGTAGTTAGAATAGGAATAGAGGCACTCGGGGCCTATCTACGACGTCTTATAGGTGGTGGTGAAGACAGTGACTCTCTAAAACGCGATGTCTCTTATGGACCACTTAGGGGTTGAATTTTCTTCCAAGATTGTGTTTTTCCTCTAACCATACCACATAAATTTAGAAGAAAACAAATAACAAATGAAACTGGGGCAAAAAATTACAAATGTATGAAAGTAACCAAATATTAAAACCCAAAAACCACTAATGCAAAAAATCTAGCACCTAGATCACTGAATCTCACCTAGAATCACTCTCTAAGAAGTAAATATATAGGTATAAATTTCCATTCAAATCAATTGGTTTTTAATTGACTTAATTCACAACAAAACATTTGAGTCATAAGTTAGGCTTTGCATTTTTTATCTCGTAAGCTTACGACTTGTTTGATGAATACATAGCATCCAAGCTTCAAAGATGGATAGGCATTGTGTTGTGTTTACATGCTAAGTTTCTCTTTACATTTGCTGGGGATCTCCTAACGTATGGATGCAATTGAATATGATGCATGGAAGTATTTTTGGGTGTCTTTTTAAACAAAATCTTTTGAAACTATTTAAAGAAACGTTTTTAGAGATTTTTTTTTACTTTAGTTCCTTAGAGAGAAGTTTAGACTTTGTTGGAACGAAATAAAAATTTATTTGAACGAGTTTAAGTTCTCGATGGAAAAAACTATGGGTGATCGTTAGAATGAACATCTAATGGACATCAAACGGGTACTCTCTTTTTAACAAAAGGCACCCATTGGAAGCTCGTTGGAACGATAATGCTTGTTTGTTCGAACGAACCTCGGTTTTGTTATAACAAAGTAAGCATTTTTTTCTAACAAACCACAGGATTTCATTCGAATGAACCCGCTGCCTCAAAAATCACGTTTTACTATTTATAGGCATGATGGACTCAATTTTTTAAGAACTTTTCGCGAAAATCAATTTCCTACCTGTTTACTAAAGTTCCAAAACCCTAGTTTCACCTATTGAGTTTAAAGATCCAAGTTTCAATATTCGTAATCCTTGAGATCTTTGTGTTGGGCACTAAAATTATTTCTCTTCATCTTGAGAGAAGAAGTTTCGTGTGGTGGACTCCGTACTCGTGGTTTGTTGTGTTGTGATGAATAATAAGTGTTCCGTGTTTAGATTTTATAGACATTTGATGAGTCTCATAGAGGTGTGTGTGGATTCATGTGTTGTGGAAGCTTGCATGGGTAGACTCCTAGGTTGCACTCTGGGAGAGAGGTTGAAAATAGAATAGAGTCAATGCTTGTGAGGGATATGAGTCATTGATTAAGTCTTCTGTCTAGATTTTATTAAACCTTATCATAGTGATCTATTTGGCTAGGCTGTCATCCCTTTTTGGTTTATCTCGTACATTGGTGTGTCGTGTTGCTAATTTATTTATTCTATCCATAATCACGTAAATGCATATTTTAGGTTAAAAAGATAAAATTGGGTAAAAAAAAAATTCACAACAAACGATTTATTTTTGTGAACAAGTTTTATTAGGTTTAATTTGTTTAAAGTTTTGATCTTTAAATTTAAAAAATAAAAAAATATACTTTTTGTTTTTGACCATCCCTGCCTAAGTTACATAAGGCATTATGAAATTGGTATAAGAGCTAGAACATTAATTTGTCATGTTTTGATCCAATGTCTTTAGGCATGAATTTTGGTAAATTTGATGGTCTTGGATCCCCGATGTTTGATGGGTCAAACTACATATACTGAAAAATGTGCATGAAATCAGCATGTAAGGTGATAAATGAGTGGGTGATGGTTGGTCCCCATATAACCTTAGATGGAGAATAGGATACCCACACTTGAAGAATCGTAGAGTTAGCCTGTGCATAAGGTAGTGAATTATAACTCTCGAGGTTTAAAGTGAATCACAACTATCGAGGTTTAAATGCTCTGTTTTGTTCTATCATCCTAGAGGAGTTCCTCTATATTATTACTTATGAGACATAAAAATGGGTATGGGACATACTCCAACTCACTCATAAAGGAACTAGTACTGTTAAGTCTTCCAAGTTCTAAAATATCACCACTCAGTTTGAAACGATTCAGATGTTCGAGAGAGAACTTTGATGAGTTTTCAAAATAATTAACTCGTCTGTTTAACTTAGGAGAGAAGATACCCAAAAACTGAGTAATTAAGAAAATTTTAAGGTCATTGCCTAAAATATTTAATTAAAAAGTGACGGTTTTGAATTCCTTGGATACTTTAGATTCTACAAAACTTAAAGATCTTGTAGGTGACTTACAAACTTATGAACTTGATATGTTTTTCGCAAAATTTAGAAGAAGAAGGATAAGGGCATTGCTTTGACAGCCTAGAAGGAGGAAACACCTATTTCGAATGATGAGTCTAACATTGAGTCTGAGGATACCACCATGTTAGCAAAGAAATTCAAGAAATTTTTCAAATTTCATAAGCAATCGAAAGATGCAAAAAAAGTTTGAGAATATCATGTATAACAAGGTAGAGCACTTCTCTAAAAAATTATAATGATAACTTTAAGAGGGATGATCCAGAAAGATGTTTTGGTTGTGAGGGTCATGGATATAGACTAGTTGAGTGCCCCACTAAACCAAGGAATGAGTGTAAGAAATCGTATGTGTACAATGCCACCATTAATGATAGTGATCCGGAAGAGGAATGCGATTCCCCTAGTGAATGCCACTACACTGCATTCATGGCTAGTCATGTGAGCTTTAATGATAAATCTTCCTATCAAGATATTTATAAACATGGAACTTTAGAGGCCATTGAGTTTGAATTCTAATTGGATTATAGTAAAAAGAGTGGAGAAGAGAATGAGTATGAAAAAGAGGAGGAGGAAAGTGAACTCCAAGTTGACTTCTGTGAGTTGTATGCGAAAATTTTGAGAGTGAAGAAGGTCTACTTAAAGATGGAGGCTAAGTTGAAAGAATATACCATAGGAAGTGATGATAATGTTTTGATCGGGGATCTTAGGGAACGTGAGAGGACTCTTCAAGAGAAGCTAGAGTATGTTGAGGGCGAGAGAGACAACCTTTATGGTTTAATGGAGGTTATGAAGAAGGATATTCTAGAGTTTAAATAGGCATTTACCTGAGTCTGGAATAGTTGATCTTGAAGAGAAATTAAAAGACTCAAATCATATCAAATTTGATTTGGAATTTAGGTTGTAAAAGATGCCTAAAATGTTAGGCACCATCCAAATTAAAGATGACAGGTGAGGAATTGGCTTCGATGATCAAAATTCTTCACTACCCAGGCCAAGACCATGTGTTTGAAATATTCAACCGTTGCTAGGAACGTTGGTCAAGGTCAACCCTTAGGTAACACCCCTCGACGTGTCTACACTTACACACATTATAGTAGGAAGTTCACCTTAGAGGTTTTTACTATGATCTTAAAAATGGTCCTAGAAAGTCTAAGAATAAAGTCACCAAGGTTTCCAAAACCTGAGAGCATCACATTACACCTATGTGGGTTAAGAAATTGGATTTGGAGGCTTTACATATTAGAATTGTTGATTCTCGTTTGCCTGCACATGCTATGTTCAATGCTTGATTGTATTCACATGTTTACATACACTAGCTTTTGATATATATGATTGCTAGTAATATGTTATTTGAGTCTTTTATATTTTTATTTTTCATTTATTGAGTCATATTAAAAATACAGAAAGCTTTTATTTGTCTTTTGAGTTAGTTTTTTTTTTCAAATTGGTATTTTTTTGAAAATTTTAGAAAAACTATTTTTTTTTTGTATTTATAGGAGGGGCCTAACGACAAGCCGCTCATTTGATTATTAAATTATAACAAAGATGATTAATATTGATAAAAGTCCATAATACCACATGGGTTAATGTGACACAAATATTATTGTGGGCATCTAGTATATAACGCGTATTTGTGTATTACTTATGCATAAACTAGATAATATTCTTGTATTAAGGGTGCAACATATGTTATGAGATACATGTCTCCATATTATATTTTGACAAGTGGTAACCACTTTTGTTGGATTTTGTTATAAATAAGGTTCATTACTTTAAATTTTAAAGAGACCTCTTGGAAGATAAGAGTTTTGGAGAGTGTTTTGAGAATAAGCCTTGAGAGGAGTTTTGGTAAAGAGTTTTGAGAAGAGTTTCACCACCTCTCACCTCTCCGAGAACCACTACAATGAGTTTTTTGGTGAATAGCACGAACCCACTAACTACACTGACTTTCATTCTGATTATGATGGATATGTAGGCGTAATCGAAGTTGCTCAAGTCAATAATGTACAAAAATCTAGTACTTAATCATATTAAACCACTTTCTTACATTTGGCGACTCCGCGGGAAAGGTATTCATGATTTTTTATCGTGTAACGTGTCATTTGAGATGGAAAAGTGGAAGGAGATGCTGGAAAGAGGTTAACAAAATAACTTTTAGCTCCAACATTCATGAAAGAAATATCAACTCTATTTCAGATAAAAACCCAATCCTAATTTATTATCTCTAATGCTTTACAGAAAAATCATTTCATATATTTATATGCAAACATTAGATGAGACTTCAACTTGAAATTATGCTTTAGACAATATTGACTTCACATGAGGTTATGTAATCTGTGTTTGCATAAATTTTGTGGGTAAAACCATTAAAGTTCATGAATATTTTCATGCATCAATTGCTGAAAAAAGTATTTTTTCTAAGAATATATCCGAACGTGGTATATTCAAGTAGCAGACATTAGGGATGAATTTGTGCTTTGTCGAGTTCCTTGGTTGTATGTAGAAATATGTGCACTACCTCCGATATTTAATATTTATAGCCTTTTACTTTATTGCCTTACTACTGCTTTCAAGATCATAATCTATAAAACTATATAAAATTTGTTGCCCCAAATCATGTGAGGCTGACATATGGCAAGTTTTTAATAGCATTTGATGCATTAAAGTTTACTACTCATTCGCTCAAGTGGCACACAAATACAAGTCTTACTACTTCCGAGAATTAAAATTACAAATCCACGTCACTAAATTACCTTGAGAACCTGAATAGTCAGGACAACTAAACTTCCTTGAGAAGGTGAATAGTCACAAGAGGAACACAAATATTTACGTTAAATGTATGAAGTATAAAGGGTTATTGTCTTGAGTAGGAGAGAGAAATCGATACAGGTTATTTACAGACTTTGAAAAAACACCCACTCCCAAACACATCATCAACTCAAAAAAACCTCCCACTAAGAAACAAAGCCACAACTTTTGATTTTCGCCTTCAATTATAAAAATTCCATGCAATGTCAATGTCTGCATCTCTCTCAAAACTGTTTCACACTCTCATTCACATATATTAATTTTTCTAATAAACTAGATCACTCTCTCCCTCCCCTAAGTATCTTACGCCACCACACATCTTCCTCCATTACCTGACCTCTTTCAATTGTTGACCACCACATTAGCCAAGACATCCTCCCACTGGCGACCGCTCTTCTTCTAGCTCAACTCCTTCATTGTGGGTAACATGTCTGTATTTTGTTTAAGTTTTTTCATGCTCGATGTTACGTGTTTTTTTATTTTGATTTTGGCTTGAGTGAGACTCATCATCACTTTCTCATTCTTTCTTTCCATGTGAGCGTCCACTCTACAAAATGAGAAATATTCGTAAAATTCAGTAAGGACATCTTCATCTCTCCTATTAATTTTGCCTATTGCTTTTTATGTGTTAGTTAGGATCTGTTTGCGCAACATACTTAATCAATGTTTTTTTTTGCCATAAGTAAAATGTGTGGTTTCTTATCTATGTATATATATAATAGAAGTTTCAATAATATATTTTTGCTAAACTTACTTTTGTAAAACAAATCTATATATGCTTACATTTTGAGGGGTTAAAGGTATAGAGATTGTCTAATCTTTATATTATGAAGATACCCTATTTGACGAAATGCAAATGAGGAAAAAAGATGCACTTAAATAAAAAGTTATTTATTTTTTACTTGGTGGTTTTGATCTTTGGTATACAAGTGTATCAATTATCAATACTCCGACACTTAAAAACAAATTTCCTGAATTTTTATTGAACATTTCAGTGTAATTTAAAAAAAAATATGTCAATCATATGAATTTTAATATTAATTTAAAACTCTATCTCATTTCATGTATGGAATATATTATGTGAAAAAAGATATAACAATAAAAAAAATCAATAAATTCGATCACGCATTGTGTGACCTGCATGTTAATATTTATAAAAAGATACTCTCGTATAGATACACATATGTTATTGAAAAGACAACGCCCATGTGTGAATTAATAAATGAGATGAAAAAATTGCTGACATTTAGACGCACATGACACTAGCGTTCAAATTTTCTAGTCATTTCATATTTATGAGTGTATTGTTTCAAAGGAACCTTATATCTTGTCACAATTTAGAAATATTTAATTGCAATTTAATGTCTGCAAATGCTATTGAGATTTGATCTGACTGGACAATTTATAAGAGCATCCACAATGGTGGAGAGTTTGGACAAAAGAATTTGTAAAATTACCAATTCATAGATGTACAATGGGGATTTGCAAAGTTACCGGATGTGTACTGAATCAGTAAAAGCTTCTTACGAATTTCTGATCCTCGTAGGAACTTCCTACGAACTTCTTTTGTCCGTAAGAAGTTCCTACGAACTTCTTTTGTTCGTAAGAAGTTCCTACGAACTTCAGAAGCTCGTAAGAATTCCTACGAACAAAAGAAGTTCGTAGGAAGTTCTTTTTACTGCTTGGTAAATCTAACGCCATTGGGGAATTTTGTTTATAAATAGAGCTCAACTTCCTCACAAATTTTTATTCTCACCCTTTATAAATTTTGAGAGTATAATTTCCTCTGTGCCATTTTCTTATTTCCATTCTTAATATATATTATTTCTACAAAAAACATGTCTTCCTCTCAACCGATTAGTTCCGGTACACCTCGACAACCTAATATGACTCCTTTTGAGGACGAAGTATTATGTACCATTTATGCAAAATATACAGCTCGAAGTATTGAAGGAAACTCAATATCATCGGGCACATTTGGGACACTGTGAAAGATGAGTATAACGTCACGCATGGAATTTCAATTACTCGTACGAGATCCATGCTATCAACACGTTATAATCATATATCGCATCAAATAATGCTATATATTTCAAAGCTTTCTCACCAAATGAAGAATATGGGAAGCGGGACGAATGAATTCCAAGCGGTTACTAATGCATGCGACGCGTACCGCGCCTAAACCAACAAACATTTTACGTTCGATAACTGCTATCAAATTTTAAAAGATTTACCAAAATTTGACTTGGAAAACACAGCGGGGAATGACGACAGCCCTACACCTGTACGCGAAGATGAAACTCCGAGGGTATGAGACGTACTGGATAGACCCCTAGGCAGGAAGGGTGAGAAACAACGTGCACGTCAATGAGCGCGTTCTGACAACTTGGATTGTAACACGTCATTACTCAAACATTACGAAGACTTTAATGAAATGTTTAAAAGCAAGCAAGAGTGGAAGAATAATCGTGCCCTTAAATTTGACTCTCAAATGGATGCGTTAACGAGATGAAGCGAGCTGATAAACTCGACAAAAAATAAGATCAGCTCACCAAAAAACAAGATCAACTTGTGCACCTAGGCCGAGAGCAGTCGTACATCATGGAGCTAGATATGAACAATATAAATGATCTGCAAAAGCAGTTTCATTATAAAAGGTTCAATGAGCTAATAGCGATGGTTAATGCCACCGAAGCTGCGATTTCTGAGTTACAATCGAACTATGATGGGTCATCTAACCCTACGTCAAGTCCAAGCGGTTCAATTAATGACTAGTAGTATTTATTGTAGTTGTATTGAATCCTCGTTATTTTATTTTCGTCATTTACTACCAGTATATGTACACTGACCCAGTTTGTTTTTTAATAAATCAAATGTCAACGTTTAAATATATGTAATGTCAGTACTGTTTATTAATTTTAGTTTCAATACAATAGTCCTACAATTACCAAATAAAAATAGTACAATTAATAATTGAAAATATAACTAATAAACCGAATATCCACAATTAATATAAGAAATATGTTAACATATCTTCAACCCACCATTTCATCACCGTGGGTGTTCTAAATGTGATCCACTAAATCATTCTGTAACTGTTGATGTTTAGTTGCATCTCTTATCTTTGCATCCCGCGTGAGGTAGTCGAAGAAATTAGTTTGGAACCTCAAAATATGAGGTGTTACATCATTCTGTTCGTATTCATTTTGCCATGGACAATCTCTACGTTCATTGTCAATAATCATATTGTGCATTATAATGCAAGATTTTATTATGGTTGATAGTGATGCCCTATTCCATAATTTACAAGGTTCCCGAACAAAAGAGAATCGGGCTTGTAGTACACCAAAAGCTCGTTCAACATCTTTTCTACACGCTTCTTGGTACTTGCAAAATAATTTCCATTTCTATGTAATCCCTTGTTGGTTCCTAAAAGTTTTAACTATTGTAGTGTAGGGAGGGTAAATGCCATCACCAAGGTAGTACCCCATGTCGTATGAATTTCCATTAATAGTGTAATTAATGGGAGCTTCCCTTCCATTGCGCAATGTGACACCCCGCCTAATAAAATATCGGGCGATCACTCCTATATCAAATTAAAACAGGAGTCTCATATGGTTCATTCTTAGCATCACTGTCGAAAACCAATTAAATTACTAATATCCTATTAGGCCGGTGTCAAATTTTTAATTAACTATTCTTTTTAACCAAACCATTCAAATAAAACAATTACAATAGTTTACATGCAACAACTGAAATGAAATAAAATAAAATAACCGAACACTCGGTACAATAATACAACCAAATCGAATGCCGCACTAAAAGGCGATAAAATAATAAATGAGTACAGTTGGGCCATAAGCCCGAATGTTTCTACAATACCTCCTATCTAGATCTCAATGATAGAAGCGTCTAATATAAACCTGCTTGCATCCACAGCTGCTACAGCAAACGTCTGACTCGAAAGAATCATCATCTAGGCGTCCCTGTGTCTGAACACCTATATATATAGATATAACAAGAGAGGAAAAATATAGAAACGGGTCAGAGCTCGAGTTGTGAAAACATTTTGAAAGTGCATAAATACTTTATTTAGGAAATTATGTTTTATGTCATATTTATATTGGTATCGCACTCCCATGAGATACCCCTCACCCCTCTTCTAATAGTGCACAACTATCGCATACCTTTCTAAACAACCTAGTTAAGCTACCCTTCCTACTAAGGTATTTCCCTTATCTTCCAAAATCCCCAAAAATCCGAGTACTAAGTACTAAGCTTCTCCCAATTCCCAACATTACGTTACGTTCGTGTGTGGGGTGTCTCGTGAAGCGAAATCAAAACAAGGAACCCCCCCGATACACTACTACGTGACAATGTTGATCATCGGGATCCATTAAGCCTTAAGTACATACCAAATTTATACCATCCCATATATATATTAATAGTTCTCATTAACTTATGATCCATATTCATATAAATCCGGATATAAATATACCGGAAGGAGTATATCACTTTATTCATTATTTTCCCTTTTATACAGGGTTACGTTATATGATATCTCATCTCATATATATAAATAATATACTACATGCAACAAGTATATTAATCATCCACCGAGCTATAATATTAAGCAACCGTGGATTATCTCAAGTACACATATATTTTAATCTCAATACATATATCCATATCCGGCACCCATATATGCCCACATACTTTGCTATCCAAATCAAAGTACATCTCGTACAAAAAGGATTACCCGTTCCACATCACTCAGGAACTGTAACAATAAAAATCACACGTATTGGAGGCGAACATAGTTCACGTACCTATGGGTCACGCACATACCTACGCTCCCATAAGCAGCAGACTTATCAACTCACAAATAAGCCTTTCACAGTCCTATGTTCTTAAGTTACCAAATCTAAAATCCCCCCGAAGGCAACACAGGATAAGATTGTCCTCTTCTGAACGCCAACCTCCCGTGATAGCAAGTATGGTAGGTATGTCATACACATAATAAACAATCATATAGGTACACATTCCACCTATATAAATATACCATCAATTATGTATTCACACAACCATATTATAATTATAGGTATTTCTCTCACCTATACATAAATCCCCATAGGTAATTATTTAACCCACGTATATATTAACATCCGGGCATACGCACAACCCGTATAATAAATCCCATATGTAGTATATTTACATCTCGAATATCCTACGCATTTATCTATTTTTGACTAATCCCCAATATTTTATTTCTGAGCTTTTCTCACCGCACAATAATAATATCAACAACCCCGATATATTCATTTGTCTCATATTATATATACTTTAACGACATCGTATATATATTATTTATATCCCTTCTCAATATACTATGGCTAAAATTTTCAAACTCTTATAACAATAGCCAATAACATCGAACATTCTCATTCGCAATAATATAAGCCATCACACAATTAAAACACTACTCCAATACGTATTCCTTTATTTAATAGTCAAATCACACCTAAATATCTCTTTAAGTATTATTCCTCACGAACACCCCTATTTGGGTAAATCTTGGATTTTACTTTCAACTAAACCAAAGTACACGCCTTACTAAAAAAATATATTTAGAAGTCCCCACACTATTTTTAGGAACCCCAAATATTTATCTCCAAACAATTCTAGAAATTATTTTTCCAATTTCCGAGTGCATTTCCGAGTTGACGATTTCCCCCCGGAACTGCCATCTTCTAAAAATCATAACAATTCGAAGAAAAACAAAAAAAATACGCGGTCTGCGCTCACGTGACCGTATCAAAAAGATCAACAACTTTTGTGTTCCGACCGAGAGCTGAATCTGCCCTCTTCTTATCTGAATTTATCCCGCAAGCTACAGAGTTACTATTCATCATCTTCTCCAAAATCTTCTCCATTTTTGTTGTTTCTAATCTCATCCAACAACTCCATAAACATCTAATCTATGTTTTTCAACTAACACATCAATTAATTTGGGGTATTAAATCATTTTCCTTAGGTTTAAACCCTAAAACCATAAAAAACCCAACTTATCATTTTAAACCATTTCAATCCATTACTTCACTCCATTTACATGGATTTAACACTAGAAATTATTAAGAGTCTACATCACATCAATATGTAAACTCATATACAAAATTTCCCAAATTTATTTTAAGGGTTTACGAACCATAATATGAAATAAATGCACAAAATGAAATAAAGCAAGTATACACTTGCCTGGAGGATGAAATACGACGATCTCGAGTCGAATCCGGCGGAGTTTGCCCGAAAATATCTTCTTCTTCCTCTTCTTCTTCTTCTTCTTCTTCTTCTTCTTCTTCTTCTCTCTCTTAGGGTAGATTTTGGGAAATAATGAGTGCTATCTTTCTCTTAAACTCGAAATTGGGTATATACTCAATTGTTAAATGACTCATGTACTCATTTACGTGTCCCTACTAGTCTAAAAATGCCCGGAACCCAAATACTACCCCCGGGTAATCGATTTTGACTATCTTGGCCCTTCCGAACCCAATGGCAAAGTCAAAATCTCCATCCGAGTCACTTAACTAAAATTCACTATTTTGACTCAACGCGTACAATACGTGTGTTTTTCAATTTAAAATATTTTCCTTTGTCGCTTTACCCAACTGCGACATGTAATAAAAATAATCCGCGTAAATATTAATCTGTCACTCGAAAACTAATATTTACTATTCACTTTATATTATCGAATTTATTTAATTTCACTCATTAATCCCAGAATTACTATTCACAATAGTTCTTCAAATTACCAAATTACATCCATAGTGTAATTTAATTATCTTTAAAAGTACGGGGTATTACATACTTCCCCCTTTAGAACAGAATTTCATCCTCAAAATTCAGATATAGTCTGTACCACTGCTCTAGGATCGATATATACATTACGTCCTAGTTTAACCAAATTTTGATAGAGCCTAACACAATGGTCTCCCACTATATTCCAGCCATCTCAAGGCGTATGATAATATATATATAGTCTCCTCATCTATATATATATACACAAATCTTGCACCCCTTTATTAAGACGACTTGGCGCAATGTATTTATTATTAATACCATATCTACTAGTCTCACACAGTAGAAATATTCACAAATCCATATATATACAATTAATTCTCGTTTACTCTCCCGAAATTTGGTACTATATGCACTCCTTCTTTCCTTGGAGTATGCTAACAATAATTTCATGTGCAAGCCATTCGTCAAAACTCATTCGAGTAAGATTCCTCTCTACTTTCTCACAATAATTTGATATCCTTTTCATCAAGAGGTACCTTTTAAATGACTTTCCACAACCTTTCAACCCATCTCGGGTGTGTTAGCTCTCATTGCACATAAATGCTTGAATTATCATCATTCTCACACAACATTCAATTCGTCATACCATATTAACCTTGTTTATAGCTACCCCTCAGGCATATATTCTACACATTCATTTTTACATCCTTCTATCTCGGATATATTTTTTTAAATTAACTAACCAAGGTACTCATACCCCCAATCATTCGTGTATATCTGTACAACCATTGTAAACGTTTTGATACATTACACTCACTCTAAATAATGGGCATCATTTCATCGGCTTGGTACTAACACCTGGGTATACTTTAACCCGAATATTTCAAATTTTAATTCTCCCGATACTTAGAAATTCAATCCTTCTCAAGATTATCCCATCGAACTTCTTGTGGTTAACTCACAATAGTCATCCTATATTAATGCCGATAGTCTTATTGCCCTTACTTCGTGGTGGTCCTAAGATCAAGGTGTTTCTAACACACGTAGTATGAGTACTATTCTAATTATATCCCCAGTGCCCAAGACCTCTCTTGACTTCTGACATTTGCTCGTTTT
Organism: Sambucus nigra; assembly: GCA_949130495.1. Lineage (NCBI taxonomy): Eukaryota > Viridiplantae > Streptophyta > Magnoliopsida > Dipsacales > Adoxaceae > Sambucus > Sambucus nigra. The sequence goes on along the minus strand of OX422221.1, from coordinate 220,803,724 downwards.
CATGCGTGGGACGTCTCGCAAAGCAAAATCCAAACATGGAACCCTCCCATTACACTACTCCCTCGCATCGTCAGTCATCGAGATATAACGGTCTAAGGGACACCAACGGGACGTTCTAAATCCTATTAGTTAATCCATTAATGTACTTTTACCACAAAATCATTCCATCTTGTCCAAATGGAAAGTCCAATTAATCAGGGAGCCTACTCTCGACAAAAGCATTATGAGCATCATACCCAAAATGTATTTCCTCTCAATTTGCCTTCTATTCAATTTCCTTTATTTTACCTCACCCACATACTTGCGGTGATAGGAAAATTTCAGAGCTTTTCCGTAGCACTTATATCTCTATATAATTATACATCCATCAAATGGCTCTCACTCTATAATGTTTCCTCTACACTAGGTGACTTATCGTCAAAACCAACATTATTGCATTTTTTAACATCTGTCCACTCCCGACGTCGTTAAGGTTCACATATGGAGTGTCTTGTTAGCTTTAAATATACAACCGAGATAATCCCATCCCATCTACCAATAAAATATGGTCAGAACTCTCAATTCTGTCAAGGAGCCATACCATAAGCACTTGCATTAACAGTAAGTCCTTCACGCGAACATCAACAAGCTTAAACTCCCAGCTTAACTATAATTCCCATATACGTTAAATTATATCTATAAGGTCCACGTGCACTCAAATCATGGTAATGAAACATCTCCTCATCGAAGTTCCATCTAAACATATAATCAAGGGGAGCTCATCCAGAATTTATCTCGCATTCCATTCTTTATTATGTCCGTATATATATGTTTCACATCTTATATAAATATATACATTATACTGTACACATCAAGTATATCCATACTTATATATCATACCTTATATAAGTATAATAACCATCCCTCAGAGCTATAACTCAATAGATGCAGTCTCTCAATGCTATCATATTCCAGGGAATTAATTGCACATCATCTTGGGTACCAGTGGTCGGACTATCACACCGATTCGATAAAAACTGTATCATATAAGTATACCAATCACACACATATATATTTAACATATCACATATATACGTCTGAATATGCCCGTGTATATATATATATATATATATATATAATATTATTCGGCTAATCGTGCATATTCTTTACTCACTCATAAATTTTAAATTACTCGACATTCGTACAGGATTAACACTCATTTAAATAAGCCTACAAGAAGTTCGAAACAAAAATCGAGCCTTAATAGTCATTCTGGAATCTCGTTAGAAGACCCAGAATTCTCGTTTGAACGACATTTCCAACATCAAACGAACTACCTACTGGAACCTCGTTAGAAGTCTTATTCGAATGACCTGGGCAGACTTCTAACGAGATTTCTGCAGGTGCACAGTTCATCTCCAAAATTTGTTCTTCCCATTTTTCCTTCTTCCAATTCAATCCCAAACTCATTCCAACCCAAATACAAGGTTCCCAAACCATTCTAAGTCACCCTATAACACTTCTTAGTATAGTTTAGGGATTAAATCCTTTCAATCTTCAAGTCAATCCAACAAATCCATAAATTTTCCCATGAGTTATATTAACATAAACCCAAATTTTTCTTCATCTATAAAAACTCCATTTTTATTTCATGCTTAACATCTAATTCACCGAATTTCACATTCTTATTAAGGAAAAATCCATCTGTAAGATTAATTTATGAGCAATACGTCATGCTCCCCCAAATATGGTGACTATCGTCCCCACCATTTCAACATTGCTCTCACGAGTGAAAAAAAAATTTCCTCAAATTTTCACATATGGTTAATTCCATACCCAACTCTAAGCTAGAGCTTCTGAGCCTTCTACTTGTTAATTCAAGTTTAGCACCATTCACAAGTACAATTGTTCTTAATAATTTTAACTACTATATTTTAGTAGTCATTGCAACAATCCGACAATGCCTTAAGGAAAATAACCTTTACTGCGGTCCTCATTTCCAACATTAATATACAACTTTAATTAAGCCTCGCCTCCTGCTGCCCACACAATGGACTTCCCTAGTCGCCCTTCGTCGATCAACACACGAATCCCGAACGAGCGCGCAAAAGATTTATAATAATCTTACATATTTGCAGGAGAACGAATTCTCACAAGAGGATATCAACAATCCTAAATATAAGGCTCTATATCAAGTCAAAAGCAATGCTGAAAGCATAGTACATCCGCACAGATTCCTAAGGACACTAGAACCTGATGCTCTGATACCACCTGTGACACCCCGCCTAATAAAATATCGGGCGATCACTCCTATATCAAATTAAAACATGAGTCTCATATGGCTCATTCTTAGCATCCCTGTCGAAAACCAATTTAATTACTAATATCCTATTAGGCCAGCGTCAAATTTTTAATTAACTAATCTTTTTAACCAAACCATTCAAATAAAACAATTACAATAGTTTACATGCAACAACTGAAATGAAATAAAATAAAATAACCGAACACTCGGTACAATAATACAACCAAATCGAATGCCGCACTAAAAGGCGATAAAAGAATAAATGAGTACAGTTGGGCCATAAGCCCGAATGTTTCTACAATACCTCCTATCTATATCTCAATGATAGAAGCGTCTAATATAAACCTGCTTGCATCCACAGCTGTTGCAGCAAACGTCTGACTCGAAAGAATCATCATCCAGGCGTCCCTGTGTCTGAACACCTATATATATATAGATATAACAAGAGGGAAAAAATATAGAAACGGGTCAGAGACCGAGTTGTGAAAACATTTTGCAAGTGCATAAATACATTATTTAGGAAATTATGTTTTATCTCATATTTAAATTGGTATCACACTCCCATGAGATACCCCTCACCCCTCTTTTAATAGTGCACAACTATCGCATACCTTTTTAAACAACCTAATTAAGCTACCCTGCCTACTAAGGTATTTCCCTTATCTTCCAAAATCCCCAAAAATTCGAGTACTAAGGACTAAGCTTCTCCCCATTCCCAACATTACGTTACGTTCGTGCGTGGGGTGTCTCACGAAGCGAAATCCAAACAAGGAACCCCCCGATACACTACTACGTGACAATGTTGATCATCGAGATCCATTAAGCCTTAAGTACATACCACATTTATACCATCCCATATATATATTAATAGTTCTATTTAACTTATGATCCATATTCATATAAATCCGGATATAAATCTACCGGAAGGAGTATATCACTTTATTCATTATTTTCCCTTTTAGACAGGGTTACGTTATATGATATCTCATCTCATATATATAAATAATATACTACATGCAACAAGTATATTAATCATCCACCGAGCTATAATATTAAGCAATTGTGGATTATCTCAAGTACACATATATTTTAATCTCAATACATATATCCATACCCGACACCCATATGCTTAACAGCGGTGCCCACATACTCTGCTATCCAAATCTAAGTACATCTCGTAAAAAAAGGATTACCCATTCCACATCACTCAGGAACTGTAACAATACAAATCACACATATTGGAGGCGAACATAGTTCACGTACCTACGGGTCACGCACATACCTACGCTCCCATAAGTAGCAGACTTATCAACTCACAAATAAGCCTTTCACAACCCTATGTTCTTGAGGTACCAAATCTAAAATCCCCCCGAAGGCAACACAGGATAAGATTGTCCTCTTCCCAACGCCAACCTCCCGTGATAGCAAGTATGGTAGGTATGTCATACACATAATAAACAATCATATAGGTACACATTCCACCTATATAAATATACCATCAATTAGGTATTCACACAACCATATTATAATTGTAGCTATTTCTCTCACCTATACATAAATCCCCATAGGTAATTATTTAACCCACGTATATATTAACATCCGGGCATACGCACAATCCGTATAATAAATCCCCTATGTAGTATATTTACATCTATAATATCTTACGCATTTATCAATTTTTGACTAATCCCCAATATTTTATTTTCGAGCTTTTCTCACCGCACAATAATAATATCAACAACCCCGATATATTCATTCGTCTCATAATATATATACTTTAACGACATCGTATATATATTATTTATATCCCTTCTCAATATACTATGGCTAAAATTTCCAAACTCTTATAACGATAGCCAATAACCTCGAACATTCTCAGTCGCAATAATATAAGCCGTCATACAATTAAAACACTACTCCAATACGTATTCCCTTATTTAATATTCAAATCACACCTAAATATCTCTTTAAGTATTATTCCTCACAAACACCCCTATTTGGGTAAATCCTGGATTTTACTTTCAACTAACCCAAAGTACACGCCTTACTAAAAAAAAATATTTAAAAGTCCCCACACTATTTTTAGGAACCCAAAATATTTATCTTCAAACAATTCTAGCATTTATTTTTCCAATTTTCGAGTGCATTTTCGAGTTGACGATTTCCCCCCGGAACTGCCATCTTCTAAAAATCATAACAATTTGAAGAAAAATCAGAAGCATACGCGGTTAGCGTTCACGCGATCGTATCGAAAAGATCTACAACTTTTGTGTTTTGATCGAGAGATGAATCTGCCCTCTTCTTGTCTGAATTTATCCCACAAGCTACGGATTTACTATTCATCATCTTCTCCAAAATTCCAACCTTCATTTTTCTCCATTTTTGTTGTTTCTAATCTCATCCAACAACTCCATAAACATCTAATCTATGTTTTATAACTAACACATCAATTAATTTGGGGGTATTAATCCTTTTCCTTAGATTTAAACACTAAAACCATAAATTTATTTTAAGGGTTTACCAACCATAATATGAAATAAGGCAAGTATACACTTGCCTGGAGGATGAAATCTGACGACCTCGAGTCGAATCCGGAGGAGTTTGCCCAAAAATATCTTCTTTTTCCTTCTTCTCTTCTCTTCTTCTTCTTCTCTCCCTTATCTCTTCTCTTTCTCTCTCTTAGGGCAGATTTTGGGAAATAATGAGGGCTATCTTTCTCCTAAACCCGAAATTGGGTATATACTCAATTATTAAATGACTCGTGTACTCATTTACGAGTCCCTACTAGTCCAAAAATGCCCGGAACCCAAATACTACCCCCGGGTAATCGATTTTGACTATCTCGGCCCTTCCGAACCCAATGGCGAAGTCGAAATCTCCATCCGAGTCACTTAACTAAAATTCACTAATTTGACCCAACACGTTCAGTACGTGTGTTTTCCAATTTAAAATATTTTCCTTTATCGCTTTACCCAACTACGACATGTAATAAAAATAATCCACTCATATACTTAATCTCGAAATATAATCCACGTAAATATTAATCAGTCACTTGAAAACTAATATTTACTATTCACTTTATAATATCGAATTTATTTAATTTCACTCATGAGTCCCAGAATTACTCTTTACAATAGTTCTTCAAATTACCAAATTACATCAATAGTGTAATTTAATTATCTTTAAAAGTACAGGGTATTACACGCAATTCCCTGAAGTCGTTAGACCGGTGCAACACATTTAAATCATTGCAAGAATCAGGCACACCGAAGAACGATTTCCAAATCCAAAGGTTGTACGAGGCAACCGATTCAAGGATGATAGTCGGTGACTCTTTACGTCCACTATATTGAGCGTGCCATGCTGTGGGGCAATTTTTCCAACGCCAGTGCATGCAATCAATGCTGCTTAGCATTCATGGGAAACCCGTATTTGCATTTTATTCGAGTAACCTTGTAACGTCGCCTTGTGTCGGATTTTTACCGTACTGGGGACCAAAAATTTGTACAATTGCCTTTATAAATCTAATAACAGTTTCTAATAGAGTGGTTTCACTCATAGCGTACTGCTCAGATCACACGTCATGGGAACCCCCATTAGCTAATAGTCGAATTGCCCCCAACACTTTCTGATGAGAGCTTAAATCTTGACGACCACAAGCATCATTCTTCTGAACAAAGTAGTTATCATAAAGGCAAACAGATTAAGGGATGCGATTGAAAATACTATACATCATCCTGAATCTCCTTCGGAAAAAATACTCGTTATATACCTTATCTTCCCCAAAGTAATCTTCCCATAGTGTTGCATGTCCCCTTTCTCTCCTACGATTCACTCGATGTCTCGTTTCGAGTTCTTTCCCATCGCGAATTATATTTTTTTCAGCACACCACCGGGTAATCCCCATCATAATAATCATTTCCTCGTCTGAATCATCGGATGATCCACCTTCATTAAATTGTGCATATTGGAGCAAAAGATTTCGTCCCTCATCGCTAGAACTAGAGGAGTCCATGATATAATATGGTTACAAATTAATTTAGATGTAGATGAAATATTATACTCTACTTGTATAGTTTTACGGTACACAGGTATTTATAATTATAGGTAACATATTATATAGGTAAGTGTGCTACATGTAACTGTGCTACAGATAAGTGTGCTACAGATAATATAGGTAAAATGTTAATTTCTGTGTCCTATTGGTAAGTGTGCATTACAAAATTATCTAGATCAGTGCGCTCGTTCAGCATCAATAATATATGTGTCCTTTTGGATTGCATGTGTATGTAATTTACCGTATGTAAATATACTGTATGATATTCACATTTTGGTATGTGCTACAGATATTATCTTGGTAAGTGTGCTAGAGATTTTATCTTGCTATTGGTAAGTGTGCTACATTTTGGGTTCAGGTTCTTCAGGTTGTCAATATGTTATTTGTCAAGTTGTTGTATGATAACTACTTTATATATAGTTAATTTATCTTTACTATGTGATAACTATAATCGTCTGCAAGTTATTATTGTGCCTTTATAATTTATCTTTTCCATTGGTATGTGTGCCTTTGTATTATTATAAATATTTTTTACCATTGTAAAATAAAATTATAACTTCGAAGGTTTAAAGTTACCTATAAATAAATTAGAAGGATTGCAACAATTTTTTATCTACCATTGTCTTATATTTTAAAAATGGCTTCATCTCCTTACTATTCATCCATTTACAATGGCTCTTACACAGATATTGCTGGTAACGATTGGTATGGGAAAAAAATAATTTTCCAAACATATCCAATTGATATTTCTCAACGTTTTCTCAATGACTTTGGTCATATATTCATAATCTCTCCCAATTCGTAACCTGAAGACGGATTAGTGTATCCTTGGGAACACCTCACATGGTCAGATAAATATGATGAAAGGTGTGACCTCGAGGTGTTTTGCCATTACCATCACATATCCGTGCCAAAAAATCAAGCTGCCGCACTTTGGCCAATATCGTATCCCGAAGAAGCGGTTATGTTTTATCTTGATTTATTGGAGGAAGAGATATGGCAGATGGAGAGGCGCCTACAACGTTATCACAAAGCACAATGCGCGATGCTATCAGGTCGTCACATTCAAGAACAATTAATTAACATATATAACGACTCTACGTTGGCATCAAATAATGATATTTCCGACTACACCAATTTCGGTTATGATTACTTTTCGGAATGCATATATGAAATGATGGGGAAGAGTACGAACCAAATATATCAAACTGCAATGAAGAATATGTTGATTCCGATACGCAACGATCTTACTTACCTAAATGTTTAATGCGCAATGAGAAACCATATTGTTGTACTTCTACTAGGTTCGACCTAAGCGTTTGAACACATACTCCTAATAATCATTTTGATCATGTATTATTGTTTTTACTACTTAAATCATTATTTCAATACTAATAATAAATGATAAAGTCCAATCGTAATAATTGTTATGATGATTATAGTAAACCATATATTTCATTAGTGTAATAATTTGTTTGTCATCATTCTATGTGTAATAGATGAAAATAAATATGAGACATTATACATCATAACATTTTTCATAAATATGAGACATTATACATCATAACATTTATCATCATAAATAAATTGAGACAACAATACAAAATTTATTCATAACATTTTTCAATAGTACATTATATATCACTGGCGCCCCGGGCCGAACTCAAAATCCGCACCTAAATCTCCATGTGAGCCCGTGTAAGGGTCATACCCAAATAAATTACCCCAACCTTGTTGTGCCTCATATATCGGGATCGGGTCAGAGGGTGGGGCTAGGTGTGGTCTGTAAACGCTTGGACGACTAGAACTAGTACCACCCTCCTCAAACCCACGACTAGGCATAGTAAAACGTGCTTGTCTACGCTCCAACTCATCAATGCGGTCATCAAGTGCTTTGAGTTGATCCTCTCCCTGACGTGTCTCGTGTAATATTAAATGACGAAGACCTCGGATATTATCTGTTTCCTCGACGTAGGACTGATGCCATTCTAACTGCGTCAAAGATTGAGCTGGAGGTGTGTTGGTTGAAAACTCGGGTCTCAGAACATCCATAGTATATGAAGCCCCCTCCGGTAAGCCTACGTCTACCGTCCAATTCTGCCTCGGTGGTTGGTCGTGCGTAGAACCACCCACAGAGAACTGTGTCTCACACACATGCGGATCATTTGTCGGTGCTGGTGCTTGCGGGATTCGCAACGTCGAAGGTTCCACTGAACCAACTCCAATCAAGTCTACATTAACATATCTGGCAATCGGCGGTTGTAATGGCCCGAGTGCTACTTCCTTCCAATATGCATTATACTCTTCTTGTGACACATCTCTTATGTGTTGATTTGTGATAGGCCAATTTTGGGCGGCAGCTACTTGGAATTCTTGTTCTGAGATACAACATAAACTTGATGGTGGGTTGTCTGCTATACATATCCGCCTAGTCAATTTTCGGATGGCCCGATCACCCAAGTACCAAAAACCCTTAAATAAGGGATCCTAAAAAATCATTCATAACCCCGATATCTCACGAGCATATAAGATGACATCAGAGTCACGATAGGCAGAAGTCTCGTATGGCTGCCATATAATGAACTCGGGTGACCGCATCTCAAGCTGATGTTGACTGCTTGAGATGTTAAACCACTGTGCTCCCTTTACTTTCTTTTTGTTCCCCCTCGACCAATGAAATATGCGGGGCCACGCATCGATGGACGGATCGACGAGAATAGGACATGCCGTGGCCATGTACTCGTGATGTAAATACTGAAAAATTTGTCAATAAATTTAATTCATTAGAATAAGTTGACATATATTGTAATGAAACATAAATTTCATTAAATAAGATGACACAAAAATATACCTCGAGTATTTGCCACATGCATTCAACGCTAGTCACCGATTGTCGACTGACTTTGTCCAAAGACCATAAAATACGGGAATAAATAGTCGAACCCCAGTCGTATGTGCTGATGGCAGGAATATCCTCCAGATAATGTAAAAAGCTGAGGTCGAAAGTGGAGTGAGCATTTGAAAAAAATACACTCCCGAATACATATAACCAAAATGGCCGAGCTATGATTGGGGACATGTAATCTGGTAAAGGTTCAACCTTGACAAAATTTTCTATGTATTTTTTAAGGTCAGAAACTGGAATTCCCGCACCGATAAATCTCTGTATATGAATTTCTGGGAAAAATTCATTTATGGTATTAACAAAATTTGTATATTGTTAAATTCGTAAGTTTTGAATGGGTCGTCCTTGTCCAATCGGAATGCCTGTACATAATTTAAAAATTTTGTCATATATTTAAATAATTATGAATATAAAAACCATAAAATATATTTCAAACAATCAATTATGAATTTAAGTACAACTAATTATTTTTCACATATTGAAACAATTATGAATATAAATAATTATTTTCATATATTCACACAATCGGAATGCAGGTACATTTTTCAATTTTTTTGGCATATATTTAAACAATTATGAATATAATTACCTAAAAATATATTTCAAACAATTAATTATGAATTTAAGTACAACATATTATTTTTACATTTTGAAACAATTATGATGCCGGTACATATTTTTAAAATTTTGTCATAAATTTAAATAATTATGAATATGTAAACCATAAAATATATGTCAAACAATCAATTATGAATTTAAGTACAACTAATTATTTTCACATATTGAAACAATTATGAATATAAATAATTATTTTCATATATTGACACAATCGGAATGCGGGTACATTTTTTAATTTTTTTGTCATATATTTAAATAATTATGAATATAATTACCTAAAAATCTATTTCAAACAATTAATTATGAATTTAAGTACAACATATTATTTTCACATTTTGAAACAATTATGAATATAAGTACAACGAAATAAAATAAAATTATTACCGGACAACATTGTGAAGCCGAGCGGAGTGAAGGCAAGCTCGATGTATGGTAGTTGGAAGGTATGCGTCGTGTCCCACCAACGTTCGATCATCTCTGTCACAATACATTGATCGGAATTGGGCATCAACATAGAAAAGAAATTCTACATAAAACCGACACTGTCGATAATTGCTTTGATATCCGGTTTTCTGTCTTCAATCAATTTGTACAATTTCATTGGCCCCAGCCAATTCCCCTGAAATTCGAATTTATTTTCATTTATTATCGGAGTTTCGCCGTACGACGCGCGTGATACTCCATCATAAATACAGGTATAGTTGTCAATTACGGGATTCGACGATTGAATCTGCGCGGAAGAATCGAGAATTATCGTTAAAGTTGACCCGTGTTTTTTTGATTTCCCGATATTAATATATTTCTTCCATTTTCTACCTAATTCCATTGTGTTGACAAGATCTAATTTGGAGGATTTTCTATATCTAATTTGGGACTGATTTGAAATTATTTTGGGGATTATATGGAATGATTTTTGAGAGTATATGAATAAATTTAGGGAAAATATATAAAAACTTTGGGACTGGATTATATGGGACTGATACGTAAAATTTTTGAGGAAATAAGGAAAGAAGATGGAGGAATCTAATGGAGGAAATAAGGAAACAAGAATATTATATGAAATAAGTATCGATGATGATGTAGAAGAAGTTGCAGAAGAATGAAGAAGATGAGTAAAGCTTCCTAAATAAATACACATAGTAATGTTACCGTTTAATTATGACCGTTAAGTTCTTACGAACTTCTATAGTTCGTAATAACTTCCTACGAACTTCATTTGTCCGTAAGAAGTTCATACGAACTATAGAAGTTCGTAGGATTTCCCCCACTGCATGTTGTTCATTTGGGCGAAAGGTAAAACACACACACGCGCCTCACACACTGGTTAACCTACCTTTCATCGATACACACCAGTACGGATGCTCTAAGTTGTACATTTACGCTATCGTCAAAGGCGAAAGTTTCTTCAGAATATATTTGGGTACCTAAAACTTGTTGTAGAAGCTAAATATTATTTAGGTTTTTACGGTCTAGTCCTTGGACTAACAATTTTGGACAAAAAAACCGGTGAACCAAATTTTAAACGATTAGGTCCAACATATAAATACTGCCAATTTAAAAGAATCATAAACCTAATCGTCTATTGGAGTTTTCTCTGCAACTAACGACTATTCTCCGAAATCGAAGAGAAAATCAGTCTTATGCTTTTTTCGTCTGTCCTATAATCGATTACAGTGTTCTTAATCGATTCTACCTGTATCACTTGGCTCTATCATTTGTAAGTTTATCTTAATTGATTCTACCTATTTTGATTTTGTGTTTTTTATGCATTTATGTTTGGATTCTTCATATTATATTTATCAATATTTGTAATTGTTAGTTGAATGTATTGTATTCTTGATGTTTCATTCTAATTTTAAGAGTCCTTGATTTTGATTTGGTATTGAATCACTTATTGATATAGGTCTGCGCCAGCGGAAATAACCAGTTCTATATCAGTTTTCAAAGTACACGCAGGGTTTATAAAGTAAACGTGATTGTTTTTTTGAAAGTATGTGTCTGCTTTATTGCTTCATGTATATGTTTTTAAATAGGGCCTGTAATTTTATATTAATTATAAATAAATATTTTGATATTTCATGCATTAAATTATTGCACACATTTTTAGAATTATTGACCTTGAAGTAAATGTTTTTCGTCTCTCTTTTACTGCAGGACATTATGGTAAGTAGTGTAATAGCAATGTGTTGTTATTTGGATAATATGTCTTGTATTGAAATATTTGAAGATAGCTCATTAGATTTCATATGCAATGAGTTGTGTATTAGGTTTTCTAATTTAAGAAGTGGGGGTTTTTCATTGAGGTATTCATTTGGTGATGAATGTTGGTTCATGTTGGTTTGTGACAACGATGTTTGTTGTATGTTACGGTCCCAATTGATCGTGAAAGCTAATTTCATTTGGATATATGTCATTGATTCATTACCATTTCCATGTAATACATGTCGTAAACGGGTTGAATGCTCTAATCGAATTTTTGAAGGGGTTGATTGCAGTAATACAAGTTCTGAGAGGGTTAACAGTGGTGATACAAATACACAGAGGTTAGAGTCTTTATCATCTGGCATTGCAAATGATTTTAATAGTTGCATTGAAAATGACTTTTATCTTGGAGGTGTGGAGCTAAGTAAGTCGAAAGTCTATCTTTCGAATGATTGGAAGACTTATATAAGTCATGAGCAGCAGTGTTTTGAAGGAGGTGTAGTGGAATTTCAGGATAAATTGCGAAAGAATGCCGTTGAGGTTGGGTTCAAGTATGTGTATTTGAAGAATGATAAAACTTGAGTGATGGCTGAATGCTCTAAAAAGACTACTGAGAATTGCATGTAGAGAATTCATGCTTCATTATCTACAATAAATGGATACTTTTACATACGTGCAATGAATAATGAGCATACATGTAGAGGTGTCTTTCGTAGTCCACCAGCCAAAATGATAGCCTCCAAGTTGGTTTCAACATTGGTAGCTGATGATCTTAGAGATAACCTGCTATTGAGACCAATTGATGTAGATAGATATATGAAGAAGAATTATGGTCTTGATATAGCTTATCAACATGCATAGCGTGCGAAAGAGATGGCTGCTGTTGATATACATGGTGATGAAAAGGTTTCTTATGCATTAATGAATAAATATCGTGACCTTCTATTGCAGTATAATCCTGGGTAGCATTGCATCCTTGACGTGGAACATGAGAGTAAAAAATTCAAGAGAATATTTGTAATGTTTAGAGGATGTGTTTATGGATTTCAATACTGCAGACATGCTTTATTTCTTGATGGTGCCTTTTTAAAGAGCCGTTACCGTGGAACAATACTATCAGCTACTGCAAGGAATGGGAACAATGGTAAATTAATTGTAAATATTTTATTTTGTGTATTGCATTGACATTTTGTTTGTTCCATTCCATATCATCAAAATACAAGCATAAAAATATGAAATACCTTTGAAGGTCTTTGTTTTAGTTCACGTGTCCTTTTCATTTTTCTGCGTGTATTTTCATGATATGTCTTATTATGTGTAATACTTAGTAAAGTACACGCATTGTACATGTCAAGTACACGTGAATGTTTTTGTTAATTTCACGTATAATTTTCATTTTTATGCGTGTATTTTGACGATGATGTTGTTATGCTGAATACAAACTAAAGTACACGTAAAGTACATGTCAAGTACACGTGAATGTTTTTCTTAATTTCACGTGTACTTTTCATTTTTATGCGTGTACTTTGATGATGATGTAGTTATGTGTAATACTAAGTAAAGTACACGCATTGTAGATGTCAAGTACACGTGAATGTTTTTGTTAATTTCACGTGTACTTGTCATTTTTATGCGTGTAGTTTGATGATGATGTTGTTATGTTTAATACAAACTAAGTACACGCATAGTACATGTCAAGTACACGTGAATGTTTTTCTTAATTTCACGTGTACTTTTCATTTTTATGCGTGTACTTTGATGATAGGTGTTGTTATTTAGAAATAATAAAGCCACGTACATGTTAAAAATGTAAAGTAGCTTTGAATGTTGTTGTTTAGTTCACCTGTACTTTACATTTTTATGCGTGTAAATTGATGTTAGTGTTGTTAATAATACATCCAAGCAAAAGATTGGAAAGTAAACGTGCATGTCTTTCTTTATCATGTGTAAGTTACATTTTTATGTTTTGTCTTGTTATTTACAAACAATTTAAATTAAACACATAATATATTTTCCATGTGTTTTAGGGTCTGCGCCAGCAACATCAATTTATAAAGTGTTGTACATGGATATGATATTTATTTTAATTTTGATATATTTTCATATATCAGGCCTTTTTCCTGTTGCATATGCTGTTGTTGATTCTGAAACCGAAGATAACTGGATGTGGTTTCTTGTCAATTTGCATAGTGCAGTAGTTGAGCAATATCGAAACATAACATTTATATCAGATCGAAACAATGGATTACTTGAAGTTGTTTCGAGGGTCTTCCTTTTGTCTGCACATTCCTACTGTATACATCATTTACAAGGGAAAATAAAAAAGAAAATTCGTGAGAATTGTGCTGGATTTCGAAAGAAAATTGTTAAAGATTTTTTGTCTTGTGCATATGCTGTCTCAGTAGATGTATTTCACAGGAATATTGAGGCATTGAAGAAGGAAGTAGGAGTTGCTATTGTCGATTTCATTGATAGTTTGCCTCCCGAGAATTGGTCCTGTGCATATTTTCCTGGTAAACGGTATGGTGACATGGGATCTAGTGTTGCAGAGTCATTCAATTCATGGATATTGGAGGAAAGGCATTTACCAGTAATGAATATGCTTGATAAATTGAGAGTGAAGATTATGAATTTCAATGCAAACAAACTTGTTGAGTCTGACACTTGGACAAATGAGCTATGTCCTTTTTTTCAAAAGTTACTGAATGAAAATTGGAATAAAAGCCTATATTGGACTATTAGTCACTCAAGTCAAAATGTATTTGAAGTTCATTCAGAAGTGCGAGCAACAGTTGACTTAGGAGAAAGGACATGTTCTTGTGAGAGTTGGCAGATTAGATGTTTTCCATGTTCTCATGCTGTTTGTGTTGTGCGGAGGAAAGGGACCAGTATTTGTGATTATATTGAGGATTATTATAAGGTATCTTTCTACAGAAAATCATACTCAATACCTATAGTTCCTCTTCCTGATTTGATTTCCTTAAATATTCCTATTCCTGAAAATCCATTTGTCCTTCCACCAATGACTAAGAGACCGATAGGCAGGAAAAGAAATAAGAGAATAAAGTCTTCTGGTGAGATCACAGTAAGGGAATTTACTTGCTCTAGGTGTAGTAAAACGGGTCATTACAGGTCTACTTGTAAGGAACCCATTTGAGTATTTTTAAAATTGTTGAATTCATTCATTTTAACCATTTGATTGAATAAATTAATTAATAAACCATTTGTTTCACATAAATGAATGTAATTTATTTTTAAGTCTCATTTTTTAGTTTGTTTTTTGCGTAGCTGTACACATATTTTTCATAAAACATACGTGATCATTTTTCCTGATGTTCACGTGTACTTTACATTTGTATACGCATGTTATGTACAGTACACGCGCATTTTGATGTCCAAAGAAATTTTATCAATGCGTGTACTTGATGAAATATGCGTGTACTTTATGAAGTACACATAGAATACATAAAGTACACGCATTTAAAAATAGATTTGGTCAGTTCAATATGTGTGTACTTTATAAAATCATGCGTGTACTTTATTAATGACATTTAATTTAGATTAACTTGATGAAATATGCGTGCTCTATGATGTACGTGCATGAAGTACACGCATAATATAAATATAATATGCGTGTACTTGATGAAGTACACGCATTGATAATTAAAGTACACACATATAAATATAAGTGTACATGCATGTTTTAGCAAAGTACACGCATATTGATATGACAAAAATCTAATTAAATACATGTACTTTACGTATTATGCATGTAATTTTATCAAGTAGACGTATATAAATGCATGTACTACTTGGAAAATTATTTTGGACATTACAATATGCTTTTACTTTATAAAAGACACTTGGGTCACTCATATTCTTAAACTCCTATGTGTATTATGGGCCGCGCCAGCGGCATTATTGTACAAGTATTTCAATAGGCGTGTACTTTATAGACTGTGCGTGTACTTTATAAAGTACACGTGTAATATATAGAGTACACGCATTTATATAATGTTTTGGGACAATATATTGTTTGTGCTTGACATACCATTTTTTTACATGAAATGATATTAATGTTTACATTTTTTACAATACACGTGATCATTTTTATAAGGGTTCACGTGTACTTTACTATATTTGGTGTATGACATAAGTGAGAATACATGCATGAAAGAAATAAAAATTTTATTAAAAAAGAAAAAATAAAGTACAATTTTTTCAAATAACTAAAGCTGAAAAAACTAAAGAAGGCTTCTATTAGGGAAGTTTGTCAAAGGCATCTAGGGTGTCAGGAAGAGAGTCAATAAAATTCGACCAGTGTCGAATTTCTTCTTCTATAACAGCTATGAGGCCTTCATGAAGAGCCTTCTTCCCCTTCAGCTTGTCGATTTTCATGGGAACTTCTTGTGTATAGAAATACATGAGGTCTTCATGTGTTTGATAAGGGTCCTCATCCACATCAAATAAATCCATTGGATTGGGTGGCAGTCCAGAATAGCCTTCCCTCACATATGTTTGAAACTGCTCAAAGGCAGTTTCATATGAGGAAATATTTTCCTCAATTTACCTTATTTTTGTTTTATTTCTTTCATCTCTCTGAAGAGTTTCTCGCAAGTTTTCTGCTGGAATAGCCATTATGTTATCTTTACCCTAGATGTAATGGTTAAGAAAGGAACAAATATTACTGTTTTATAGCAATAGTTAAAGCTATTTATTTCATGACCAGAAGTAGTTGAGAAGTGAGTAGTTGAGCTTAATAAATTGATTTTGGTTATTGTGTCCTGAATAAATTCTTCAAAGTAGTTTTCAATTAAAATAATAAAAAATTATTATATTAACCAGTATGTGTACTTTAGTAAAAATGCGTGTACTTTAGTAAAAATGGTTAAAAATGAACAAATTATTATAGACCAGTGCGTGTACTTTAGTAAAAATGCGTGTACTTTGAAGAATTCATTGGTGTACTTAGTAATTATCACTTGTATTTTTCGTGAAAAAAGCTTGTACATTATTTCGTAACACTCAGGTGCATTGTTTGTCTAAACTTTACGTGGATTGTGGTCCGCGCCAGCGGAAAAAAACTATTTTGGTTTAATAAATATTGTAAACAATAACCAATATAACACAAAAAAAATTACAAATATGTTTTGTATTTGAATCACAATTTATAGAAGTTTTTTCTCCTTTCGGGGGAAGAAATATTTTGAAAGAAGAATTTCACCGAGTACATATGCTCTTTGTTTTAGCATGTCAGGGTCTTGAAACAATTTTTGTATTTCCTTGTTTCTGCTTATTTGTTCAATGTAGTACATGCAGAACACCCCACAGTCAACCCTGGAATTAAAATAAAATAAATATACAAATTAGTATGATGTGAATGAAATTTTTTGAAAAGATACAAAATAGTAATTTTTAGAAATGAAGTTTTTCTTACCCATTATATTATTTAGGGCATTCATGATCTCTTATTAGGTCAAATTTGAGATCACTTTCCAGTAAGAAATTTACTGTTCTGTTTTCTTGCTCTGTCAATAGATCATCATCCAATGTAAACTCATTTGGTGTACCTTCATCAAACTTCCTCTGAATTTTGAAACCATTATTTTTCATTGTTTCTGCTTCAGTCTTCAATAGGCACAGTGTTTTTTGGAAGACAGAAAACTGTTAAGAAGACAATGATTTAGTGTATACAAATAAAAGAGTATAGGAAGATTAAAGAGTGAAAAGTAAACGTATTATATTAACGTACACATATATTTTATTTTTTCATATCACGTGTATTTTAAAATATGATGCGTGTACTTTGCCTAATGAGTTAAAAGTACATGCTTAATATTAAAATACACGCATATTTTATTTTTTCATATCACGTGTATTTTAAAATATGATGCGTGTATTTTTCCTAAAGAGTTAAAAGTACACGCATAATATTAAAGTACACGTAACTTGTATTAGTTCATTTCACGTGTATTTTAAAATATGAAGTGTGTACTTTGATAATCTGGGTAATTATGTGCAATTAATACAAAGTAAGTGCATTATATTTTAAAATATACGTGTACAATGTATAATATAAGTACATGTAACATTACTAATTAAATTTAGGCACTAACCAATTTTTTGCATCATCGAAGAATATTGTATTTTTTTCCTTATCGTTCGGTCGGAGGGAATCCATGTGGACCACATTATTTTCTTTTTTGTATATCACAAGTAATGTGAAATGTCCTACACTATGTCTTAGTACAATGAACAAATTATTACAAGTGCCTAAGTATTCAAATAAATCTCTGTATAACTCCCCCTTCTTATTGACTTCATTTGTGCTACAAGCTTCTATCTGAATAAAAATTATAGACATTGTGTTAATAAAAAAAATTGAAATTTTTGTTTCTCAAAACTTTCGATTTAATTGTACTTACCCAACAATAATCAGAAAAAGTGTGTGAGTAGGAGAGCCCTTCCTCTCACAATTTTAACCTCAATACTTCACTAAAGGCAAGTATTATCTGTTTCATACAATATAAAATGGTGAGGAAATAATAATGTTTAAATTTAATGGATGTCTAATATTTGGACTCCATACTTGGCTTGAAATTTCTTGATTGTTGAGGACTTCAACAAAATCTTCCCATGGGACATACAAAACCAGCCCTTGAAAAATAAATTCCTTGCATTTTATATAATCAATAAGAATTGTATAATAATAATAACCTTATTCTTTTGCACCAAAAAAATATAAATTAGCGAAGTGATAAATCATAAAACAATAAACTTTACCCTAGCTCAGCCTTTTGAATAAACTCTTCAATCTTTTTCTTCGAAGCTTCATCGAAATATTTGTATACTTCGATTGCTTCAAGCTTGAAGTGAGTTTCTTTCATTTGTTGAGCTATTGTTAGACAGCCTTTTTCTCAGCTTTGGCTCTTTTTTTTTCTTAATTGGTTCATGCTTTTCGGTTTCACTGTCAGCTTTTCTTTTCTTCTGCCCTCTAGTAAGAGGTCCTTTTATTTTGGATATTTTTGGGGTGCCCTGAACTGTCTTTAAGGCTAGTTCAATCTTCAAACTTGAAATTTCGTCCATGAGTTTTTTATTAATGTTTTCCTGATATATTTAACAAGGAATGTTGGATTGTAAGAATTTTTTGAAACAATGATTCATTTTTTCTTATGTGTATTTTATAAAGTACACGCCTGTATTTTAATACATGCGTGTATTTTATAATATACACGCATGTATTATAAAAACGTGTACTTTATAAAATTTATAATATACACATGTACTTTCAACATAATTTGCGTTTACTTTAGAAAGTAAAGCGTGTACTATATATCTATTGTACTTTACAGATACCTGCTCAATTTTTTTCAATTCTGATTCTTCAAGCATTTTCTTCAACTCCGAAATTTCGTCATTAAGGAATTTATTATTGTTTTCCTGTTATACAAAAAGAATGTTACATTATAAGCAATACTTGAATAAAACTATATTATTTTTAATCAAATAATGCATGTACTATGCATTATTTCTAATATAAAATAAAACTTCATTAAAAATAAGATGAAATAAAACAGCGTGTACTTTAGGAAAACTGCGTGTACTTTATAGAAACTGAGTGTACATTAGGAAAACTGCGTGTACTTTAGGAAAACCGCGTGTACTTTAGGAAAACTGCATGTACTTTTAACATGTACTTCAGTAAAACTGCGTGTAATTTAGTAAAACTGTGTGTACTTTTAACGTGTACTTTAGGAAAACTGCGTTCACTTTAGTAAAACTACGTGTACTCTGCATTCAAAAGTACTTGTTGAGTTCTTTTCAATTCTGACTCCTCAAGATTCTACCTCAATGTCATCTTTTCTATGTCAGCATCTTTCCATTTTTGCAATGTATCATCATACTTTTTTTTAGATCTTCATTAGTTAGAGACAGATATCCATTTTTTTGTTCCAAAATTCATGTTAATTCTGCCTATTTTTTCAATGATTCATCCAATTATTTAATTCTATCTGAGTCACTCATTGTGACTTGATCATACTTTTCTTTTAAAGAATTGTTTAACTCAACTAATTGGGCATTTTCTACCTCCAACTTATTTAGTAACTTTTTTTCCTTCAAAAGGTTGGAATTCTCCACCTTTAACTTCTTCATTTCATCATGGGATTCAAAAAGTGAATCACGATCTACCTACAACTGTACATCCAAAATGGCACTCTCCACCTCCAAAGAAGTCACCTTCTCAAGTGCACCATTAATGTCTTCAGCTGCTTTAGATAGTTGGTTTTTTTTCAACAATTCCCTTTTCAAAACAACAATTTGTTCCTCCAAATTAACCTTTGGTTGATCTTTTCCCTTCTTTTTCTTTGGTGTCACAATGTTTTTAAGGGGAATATTCCAACCATGTGAAAACTCATTGTCATTAATATCTTCACCAACGTTTTCTAATGATGAATCAACATGTATAGGACTTTCTGTAGAAATTTTCAAAGAGTAACTTGGCCCTTCAAACTGAGATTCCTTTTGTACAGAACTGTCCTTACAAGCTGGTTTATTTGTAGCCTACTTCAAAGTTGTTGTTGCGATGTCATTCTTCACAAACCATTGTCTCAAAGATGACAATTTCCACTTCAGGAATTTTGGAGTATTTTCTTTAAATTCTTCAACAGGAGAAATAATTTCAAATTTCTCACATGCCCAATACTGTGATCATAAAAAAAATAAAATGAATTTAATACTTGTATTACCTAGGGATTCATAATGGAAAGTACAAGTGATTTGTTTAAAATACACACAAAATTAAACGTGTACTTTACAAATTTTACAAATGTATATTGAAAGTACACGCGACTTTTATAAATTTAACATTTTCAAAATACACGTGATATAAGACGTGTATTTTCAAAATACACGTGATATATCAAGTGTATTTTCAAAGAACAAGAGAAAATATCACGTGTATTTTGAAAATACATGTAATATTTTCAAAGTAAATGTAAATATTGGTATGTAAATTTTAAAATATTAGGAATATCAAGTGTATTTTGAAAATACACGTGAAAATATATGTATATTTTCAAAATACAAGTGAAAATATCACATGTATTTTAAAAATACACGTGAAAATATACGTGTATTTTCAAAATACAAGTGTAAATATCACGTGTATTTTCAAAATACACATGAGTAATGGTATGTAAATTTCAAAATATCAAGATGTTTTTTTTGCTCACCAGTAGGAAAATTACACATCCAGTAACTGTGCTAGGTTTTGAACTTGCTGATTTGTCAAGTGAATGTATGAGAAACTCATGCACAACAGATGCCCAATCATACTTATTCATTTTCTCAATATTGTCGATGTATTTCAACCAAAATTCTCCCAGGGTGAAGTTTGAGTTGGAGAAAAACAACGTCTTCAAGAAGTGGAGACACACAATTTTAACAAAATCAGCAATTCTTTCATGTGTCTCCAATTCAACTGATTTCTTCAAACCATTCAATATTTCTTAATTTCCTATTCTTTTTGCGAAGTATCGTGCTTGTAATCCAGATTTTTGAGCAGTATTCGATCGCCTTTTCAGTTCTATTGATTTTAAACCCTCAACCAGGGGTATGCTAAATATTTCACTTATATCTATTGGCATTATTGTAATCCTACTCTTCATACGGAAACTTTTGGTATCAGTATTGTACAGCTCGATAATTGATAAAATATTTTTATCCGTCTTCTTTTGGTCCACTTCTACTACTTTCTCACTGTAGTAGGCATTGAAAAGCTTCCAAAATGGAGTCTTCTTAAGAAGTTCAATATGGCTATTCACTACACCAAATCTGCCCATTTGTCAAGGTCATTGACCTTGACAAATTCACCTTGTCAAGGTCAATGACCGTGACATTTCGAGGCGAGACAACTTTTTTTGTCACGGTCGTGTCACGGTCATTGACCTTGACACAAAACTCGCGTTTTGTGTCACGGTCGTGTCGCAGTCAATGACCGTGACACGTTTGTCACGGTTATAAACCGTGACAAAGCCGTGACCCTTTTTAAAAAAATTGTCACGGTCATTGACCGTGACAATTCTGGGCAGAATTTAAAAAAAATCTGCTGGGCAGTATGGCCACCGCCACTGCCCAGCAGTATATTTGTACCTGTTATAGCAACGTTGTACCTGTTCCAAACATCATATATCCAACACAAACTAAAGATAATGCAAATATATATTCATGACAGTATAATCCAAATCTTCAAAGTAAAAATAATATACATGACGATATAATCCAAATATAATTAAAATGGACAAACTTAAAAATAATGTTACTACATGTCTTAGATAAAACTGAGGAGGTGAGTATGCCACACGACATACGAATTGACGCACCCACTAATATACGTCGTGCCGCATTGTTCGCGCAACCACAATAGGGAGTTCTCCTTCCCGGGTATGACATGCGTGACGAGCACCCTGGACTCCATCTCTTGAAGCACACGTCCATGGACTAGTCCACCCTCGACGATGTTCGGGTCCCTCAATCCCCGCCCTATCCGCTGGCCATCAAATATGTCCAATATGAACACGCTCGGCCAACCAATTGTCGATAATGGTCTGTTGGAGGGCGTCAAATAGGGAAGTGGATCGTCGAAGTACTAACGTGTCGGTGATGAAGCAGCGAGGTCCACATCCTCGTCATCCTGCGCCTCGTCCTCCCGCACCTCCTCATCCTCCCGCACCTCCTCCTCCACCGCCTTCTCCTTCCCTTTCCCTTTCCCTTTCTCTTTACGGTCTCCACCCAACGTACGCTTCATGAATGCGTACATATCTTGGACCGTCGCCTCCAAACGGGACAGCTTCGCGTCGTATGAATCCACCGTTCGAGCCAACCCGGTGTCGCTCGTCTCCAATCCGATGATCCTAGATTTGGCCACCCGCGAGCTCACTCCCCTTGTCCTCCCCTTGCGATCAGAGCCAAGCACTTGGCTGAGTGTGTCTGTGGACAAAGATGCCTTGTCGGCATCAGACTGCGACTCATGCACTTCCTTAAGCTTTGCCTGAAACGAAAAAAAGCACATGATTAGTAAAATAAGTAAACTAAAAAATTATAACGTAATTAACAATAATTAAACTGTCGGATTACTTACAATCGTGGCCGCGACGCTCGGGGACACCTCCTTGTCCTTCCCCTTCTTCGTCCGAAGAGCCACATAAGTATCGAGCCTATGTGGCTTACCCCCTGGCCCACTCCCTACCCCCTGAAATAAAATAAAGTAAAGTAAAATTAGTATCGGCCCCGCAAAGTAAAATAATATCCAATAATATATTTCTGTAGTTATAGATAAATTAAATATTACCTTCATCCTATGCTCCACCTCAGCGTAAGAGGTCCGGCCGGAGTAGTGCACGTCTGTCTTTTTAGCCCGATTTTTCCTCCCCGATTGGCGAGATGCCAATTGTCGATCCTCGATCTCATTGTCAATGAACTTTTGCCATTGTGCCAATGAGATCGGCTCCTTGGGCGGGAAGGATCCGCGCCATTGTAAAATGGTCTCTCGTGTTTTTCCAAAGTACCGTGTCCGCATATTTTTTTTCCACGTCTTGTGTTGCTCCCTCAACTGCTCGAAGACGGAATCGCGTAGCTTTGGATCCAAGTTGAATTGTTCATGTCCAACAAATACAATGTTAGTTGCGAATAAATATAAATATAAATATAAATATAAATATAAATATAAATATAAATATAAATATAAATATAAATATAAATATAAATATAAATTGAAATTGAAATTGAAATTGAAATTGAAATATTCATATAAATATTACCTGTAGTGCCGCCCAAACAGCTAACTTGAGCTCA
The DNA here is from genome assembly GCA_949130495.1 of Sambucus nigra. Classification (NCBI taxonomy): domain Eukaryota; kingdom Viridiplantae; phylum Streptophyta; class Magnoliopsida; order Dipsacales; family Adoxaceae; genus Sambucus; species Sambucus nigra. The sequence goes on along the minus strand of OX422221.1, from coordinate 220,779,808 downwards.
TACGGCACCTCCTTCCAACTCATAAACCCCGGGCCGATGACCGTCTTTAGCAGCTCGAGGGATCTCGCTAAAAGCTCCGACTTGTTTTCGACGGTAATCCCAAATTTTCCATATTTGGGGAGCCTAGGGGCGGAGGAGCCCTCGTCGCCTCCGCTACCATCGAACCCAGACGACGACATCATCATAAACAGCATCATCATCTTCGCCCTAACATCTGAAGGAGACATTTTTGCTGTAAAAAAAATGTTATTAGTACAGATAGAAAAAATGTTATTAGTACAGATAAAAAAATGTTTCGTCTATATTATAACGTATGTGTAAGTTCCGTCAATACCACCCCCGCCACACGCACACACACACACACACACACACACACCACCCCTACCCACCCCACCCCACCCCCGCCACACGCACACACACACACGCACACACACACACACACACACACACACACACACATATTTTGAATGAAAATATCAATTATTTATAAAATTGATGTCTACTTTTAGTGTTGTGTATATATGTTAGTCTACTTTTGTTTTTTGTTTTTTAAATAATCAATTAACCAAATTTCATAATAGTGAATAAGGGTTAATCCTAGCCATTGATTAAGTGTATTATTAGTAAGTACAAAAAATAAGTATGGACTCTTAATCTAGGATATAAGGAGTATTTGTTAGTGAAATAATAATTTAGTGATAAAAACACACTCGAACACTACCAAGTTTTGACGACACGGGTCTCTAGAAAGAAAAACAAGCATTTCCAAATTACACGTCGAAATAATACAAGTGCATGCTTTGCAATCAAAGGTATTTATCTTTAGGGGTTTGTAAATTTAGGATTTATTGTAATATGTATTTTGAAAATAGGACAACAAACATTTTATTTATGATTTTAGTCCCTATTTTTTAATAAAACCGCTGGCGCGGACCCATATTCATAAAACGTTAACCAATCATAACATGCCACGTGTCCCTTTAATTTGAAAATAGGGACAAAAAATGGAAACAAAATGTTTGTTGTCCTATATCCATAATCAATATTATTTTAAGTCCTAAAATTACATAATCTATTATCTTTATAAGGATAAAATTATCTTAAAATGATTGGTAGGGAATGTCTATGAGGTGGATGATAATTTATTTGATATTTTATTTTATTTCTTTTGGTTAGGTTATTAAGACTTTATTTGAATTGATATCTTAGTAATTATTATTTAATATTTATTTTGAGCAATTATCTTATAGTAGGATTATTATCCTAGAAACAATTCTATCAATTCAAATAAATAGATATCAATTCAAATACATGTCTTGGATATCAATTCCCACTAGGGGTGGCAATTCGTGTGCGTCGTGTCGTGTTCGGGTCGTGTCATGTCGGGTTCGTGTTAAGTATTAGTCAACCCTAACCCGACCCATTTAACTAATCGTGTCAGATGAGCAAACACTAACTCGACCTATTTATTATCGTGTCGTGTTCGGGTTGACCCGCATAACCCATTAAGTAAAATATAAAATAATTTTTTTCTTCTCTCTTAACCAATCATAGCACTCATACGCCTACAATAACTTAATTTAATTAATTTCAAATTCTTGCAACACATAAATAATTTATCATCCGAGTTCGTGTCGGGTATCGTGTCATGTCAAAAATTGCCACCCCACCCCACCCCTGCCCCCCTCCACCACCACACACCACCACACACACACACACACACACACACCACCCCACCCCACCCCACCCCCTCCCCCACCACACACCACCACACACACACACACACCCCACCCCTAACCACCCCCTGCCCCACCCCTCCACCACCCCCTCCCCCACCACACACACACACACACACCCCACCCCACCCCACCCCACCCCACCCCACCCCACCCCCTCCCCCACCACACACCACACACCACACACACACACACACACCCCACCCCTAACCACCCCCTGCCCCACCCCTCCACCACCCCCTCCCCCACCACACACACACACACACACCCCACCCCACCCCACCCCACCCCCTCCCCCACCACACACCACACACACACACACACACACACACACACACACACACACCCCACCCCACCCCACCCTGCCCCACCCCCTCCCCCACCCTGCCCCACCCCCTGTCCCCCTCCACTGTCCCCACCCCCTCCCCCACCCTGCCCCACCCCGCCCCACCCCCCACCCCCTGCCCCCCTCCACGCACACACATACACACATATATATATATACACATACACACAAATATACAGACAAATATATATATAAATGAAAGAGAGAGAGAGAGAGAGAGAGAGAAAATGGACCTGAAAGTAGAGAGAGAGAGAGAGAACAGCGTCGAGAGAGAGAGAGAGAGAAATGGAGGGAACGGCGCGGGAGGGAAAAAAGAAGGGGGGGTAGGGTTTTTGCTGAGAATATTGTCACGGTCGTGTCAAGGTCTTTGACCGTGACTAGAATTTAAATAATTGTCACGGTCAATGACCGTGACAAGTCCGTGACAAGTAAATTTGTCACGGGCTTGTCACGGTCATTGACCGTGACAATTCGTTGTCACGGTCGTGTCAAGGTCAATGACCGTGACATAAAACGCGTGTTTTTTTTGTCACGGTCAATGACCTTGACAAGGCTGGCCGGCTGAAAGGTGACAATTTGCCCATTTTGGTGTAGTGATTGTTTATTTTATCTTTAATCTGATGAAAATTATGGAGAAAGCTAACAATATTTAACCGATATTGGTCATTCTTCTTTGAAGGACGTTTAGATTTCAATGACACACTAGAACTAGAACTGGAACTGGATGAAGAACTATCATCAGGACTGCTCTTTTTTTTTATTTCTTTCCTCTTCTTGCCTTTATCTTCATCCCCATTATATTGATCTATAAATAAATTTAAATTACTAACCTATAATGATATGTACAAAAAATAAAATACATGCGAATTAGAATAAAACATAGACTAAAACAATAAAATACAAGCGTATTTAACAAAAGTACATGCAATATTCTCACAAACAATTTATACAAGTCTCAACAAAATACATGCTAAAGGCGATAATATATATCGTCAGTTTCATGGTAATACCTAACAGAGGTTGTTCGACAAGTCAAAAACCAAGATTCTCTACTCCTAACATATTCAGTAAGGAAGTGATACAATAGCTGAATGCTAAAAGCTCCAACATTATCAAAACCCCTTAAGCAATACTGTTCAATTCGTTTAGCTAAATCCTTCGCTTTCGATTCAGTTACTTGAAGCTGTTGCACATCAAAAGTGTAGTAAATGTCTTCATAGTAGTAGTAGAAACCATGTAACCTTTTAGCTCTATCATTGATGCTGTTGATGTAAAAAACTAGATCACTCTAATAATTTAATCACAGATAAATAAATAAGACAAAAGATTTTAAAGTGGTTCAGCCTTATATGAATGGCCTACGTCCACTGTTACGTTATTGCTGAGTGTTTGGGAATTCTCGATTATAAGTGCTATCAAGAAATTCCGGTCCCTTTGAATGAGGGTGATACAAGGTATTTATAGCCCTTAGGCTGTACATGAAAGGGTTGATGCATTAAATGATATACATATGAAAGGGTAATACATTTAAGGCATCGCGTGCATCAAGATTATGAACATTCAATGATTAGTTGAACTGTTGATTATCTGACAATTAATGATACGGCCGAGATGCAGCTCGGACCGCCTTAGTTACTCGTTGCTCAGGAGTTCATCGGAGCGTTATAATACCTTGGAGTGCTGACGTTCCTCGGTGTATCCTCATTTCTCGGAGAGACTATGAGTTGGTCGGGGAAATGAACGTCCTCGTTGTTATTGTGCCACGTAGATTGACAAGTGTCTTCGTATGATTCGTCCACATCAGCATATTAATTTTGGTATCAACAGAAGCCCCCAATGTTTCATATTTAGAACTTTGAGGAGTATGGAACATTCTTTCTCGGTATATGGCAATATTAAATGACCTTCCTGGGTTTTAGGAGCATCGTATTTGAATTTATTTCCACATTCACAGAATCCGCCTTTTTTCGAATTTTTACGAGCGCTTCGATCTTTGTGCCCTTTTTGTCCTTTTAGCCGCCGGAAGTTCGATAGTTCCTTTTTGTAATCATTTCCTTCGCAGCTTCCCAAGGTAAAGTATTTAAACTTCTTAGGTAACCATACCGTCGTCTACCTTTTCCAATTTTCTGCACTCAAGCTTTTCGAATTCTTCAGTCTTTCTTTCTCTTGTGCGTTCATCCTTGTTTTCGTTCGTTGTCAACTGACCTCCTTTCTTCCTGTAAGATCTTCTTCCTTCTTATTTTATTCACCATGGTTTATATTATTGAATCTGTTGAAAAATTCCATTCTGATTATTCCATTCCGTCTTGGGTAACTCTGGAAAATCTTCCTGAGCCCTTTGATTATTTTAGTTTGGCTGAGGGACATTGGTTCCCCAGCCTTTTTATTGCTGAGTGCGGATTTTCTTTTCCACCCAAATCCTTATGCTTAGAATTCTGCCAACATTTCGATGTTGTTCCTGCAAAAGTAGCCCCCAATACATGGAGGATAGTTAATGGAGTGCATAAGTTAAATCAAACTCATGGAACTCGTCTAGGAATTCCTGAGATTATGTTTTGCTACAGATGGGCTGTTTTAGATAACGTTTATTATTTAAAAACTAGATTTTTGAATAGATCTTTAGTAGTCAACCTCCCTGATGCCAACAGGGATTATTTTGAACATGGGTTAGTTTTCAAAAATTGGCAACATGCTCCTTTAGTCAGAGACAGAGTGTATGAAGGTCCCAAATGCCCCCCATATGGCAATGGGATAGGTTATTTTCATTTTATTTTATTTATGAAATTATGCTTTTATCATGTTTAACAAAATATATGACTGATATCTCATTATGTATTTATTTTCAGTTGATAGCAAAAGAAAAACTCCCAAGGAATCAGAGGTAAATATAAGGCAATTGAAACATATCTGGAGTTTGCATTAGAAGGTCGCAGACGAGCATATCAGGTATGCCTCATATTTGTTGCAGTATAGGAGCTATACTACTTCTTATACTGCTCGTCCTGTTGTCAGCACCAGTGATCCAGTGCAAATTCCAGAGGACTCTGATCCAGAATCTCATATTCCTTTGAGCCAGAAAATGGTCAGGAAAAGAGCTCCCCCTGCTCTATTTGATGACACTACTTCTGCTATTGAAGCCAAGAAAAACAAAGTTAATGTCCCAGAAGGGACTAAGAAGGTGGATGTTGCACCTTCCAAAGCTGCCGAGAAGCCCCAGTGGCTCCGAGCAAGAAGGTTGCTCCTGTCGAGATGACTGCTATCTCTCCGACCAAGAGCTCTTCCTTGGTTGAAACTACTGAAGTCCCTTTGAGCAGATTGAGGAAATCATCCTCAGTCAATTTGGCTGAAACTGTCTCTTCTCCACCATCTGGTGTTGTTGGTGTTCCAACCATCATTCCTCCGAGCTCTGCAATGAGCTCGGTAAAAACTTGGATCAACCCGAGGTCCAAGGAATTGATGAAAATATTTCTAGGGATATGTTGACATCCCTAGCTACTCGTCACCTTGCTTCGGTAAATTTCTCACACTCTGAATTTCCTTTCTGTCTTTGAATACTTGTATTTTTGTACTGACCTGTCACTTTTTCTTTTGTTTAGCTGGTGAATTATTTTAATAACATCGTGAAGAAAGACGAAGCTATTAAAGCTTCCAGCTCCTCGTCAGGTGTAGAGGATGCTCTATTGGGTTTAACCCAATCTTTGAAAGATTCTCGTCAGCAATATAGTGAGGACAAAGATGAATGGGAGAAAAAGTTGTCTATAGTTGAGGCCGAGAAGGTGAAGTTGGCTGAGACCTCCAAGAGTTTGGAGGATAAGGTGAAAAGTTTAGAGGTCGAGCATCAGAAATATGACGACAAGCTCAAGAACTTTGGAGAGCTTGAAGATAAGCTGAAAAAGGCAGAGGAAGATTTGTCCACCCTGTAAGATATCAAGGGCCAGAAGGAAGAATTGGATGTGAAGCTCTCCTCGGAGAGACTGAAAAGAAAGCTCGCAGTTAAAAAATCCTTCAGCACTGGCTGGGATAAAGGATGGGACAAGGGGATTGCTGCGATGACATCCCAAGTTCAATACGGGAAGTTGAAATACTTTTGAGATGGCTAGGTAGCTGCCCTGCAGGAATTGAAGATCAAAGAAGATTCTGGGCTATTCCAGCTACACCTCCCTGGTCCTCCTCCACCAATTGTGGAAGAAGAAGAAGATGAACCTATCTCTGATGAATCTTCCATGGCCATAGCTGATCAAGTCCCTGCCTCTCTTCCTTTTGCCAACGAGGACATTTCTTCCATGCCTCCTCCTCCTGAGAAAATTTCGACTCCTGCTGATCAGGCTGCTGTTACCACCGAGCAACCAAGCTCCTCGTCCCATCCTCCCGAGAAAGTCTTGGGAGACAAGGATAAGGTGTGAAGTTGTTCGGTATCATTTCTATCTTTCATTATTTGTAATCAAACAATGTAATCCTTTCGTGATCGAATAAAATACATCTTTGTTCATCTCTGTTGTTGATGATTTGTTTTTTTGTTGATTGTTGTCTTCTTCTCATCCTTAGTTTGTGGCTAGAATGGAAATGATATCTGCACATGATACAAAGCTGATGCAGCAATGTCACGAATATTATAAAGCAGGTCATACAGACCTTAGTACATCAGAAATTGCTGACATTCTTGGTCATGATGCTACAGAGCAAGCAATTGAGGCTTATCGGTACTTGAAGGATTTACTTGACCGAGCTGTGGCCAACAACGTGGCCTACTATGACTTGATTGAGGAACTTCATTATTCCTTAGAAGATCTCCAAGGTCAGCACAATGAATCAATTGCTTTGCTGCACAAGGAATATGAAAATAGATATCAACAGCTTTCTTCTGAAACAGGCCATAAAAAGATCTTTGCTGGATACGATGTTAGGGAAAGAACTTTAAAAGGTGAAGTTGAGGCCTTTAGGCAGATTGATGAGTTGCTGGAACAAGATAACAATAATTTGCAGAAAAAGTTGGCACAGTATGAATCTGCAGCGTCATCTTCCACTGCTTTAGCACAAGTTAACGATGAAGGTTTCTCGTTCTTAGAAGTTGAGAATGCCAAATTAAGGCAAGAGTTGGACGTTCTGAGAAGATCGGGTATTTCCACTACTGTTTGGGGACGAGGAAGAGGATCTCGTGGACGAGGAAGAGTTGTTCAAAATGTTGTCGAGGAGCAAAATTCTCCACCTGCTCGGAGTCGATCAAGGGTTCTCAGTCGTAATGTTGAAGAATCTCGTACTCTGTCAACATTGGAAACTCAAGCATACCAATTGAACGCCAAAGATCGGCTTTATCTGAAATGTCCAAGAAAAATCTATCCTTGGAAGATCAACTTACTGTAACGAAGTCTGCTTTACATACTAAGGACCTTTTTGCCAAAAACCTTCTCGAACAATTGGATAGATTAACCTTCCAATTTCATAAACAACCCAGGGAATTTTGGATGGCTGGATACAATGAAGCTCTAGTTCATTTGGATGCTCGTATTGAACACTCCAATAATGAAGGTTATAAGCAGGGGTGGTTGAACGCACTGGGTGTGTTAAAATTGGAGCAAGGGCATTGTTTATGGGATTATCATGCTCCAGGGTTACTAGACTTGCCTGTGCAACCTTTCAAATTGGACATGGCCTGGATCCCAGCTCGTTCCATTCCTCGTAGCTTAATTTCAAAATACCTTGGTGACTATAGTCTTCATTCTCAGATTGAATTATCTCGTCCCGAGCATCTCTTGGATACACCTTCTGTGATGAACGTCAGAATGCTCAGAGATGTTAATTTCATTAATTCTCCTCTTTGCCTAGAGGATCCTCCTGCTGGCGAGGAGCCTGTTTCAAAAGATAAAGGAAAGAAACCAATAGAATAGGTTTTTCAATGTAACAGTTAGCACATATACATAGCTTGTAATTTATTTTGATTTTTAATGAAAGATTTTCATTTTCTGTTTGCAAATCTCTATTGCTATTCTGTTGTGCTTGTTAAACACTTTATATTTGTGCATATGTATCTGTTAAAGAGATAACAATATTGTGTTGTTCATCAACCAACCCAAAAATAAAAGTTGCAAGTATCAATGTTGCTCAATCACTTAATAAAGTACTGAGTATAAACTGTTTAAAACGTTTCCAACCAACCAAAGTTGCTAAATAATGTTTGTCGATCAACTACAGTTGATGGGTTTTTATCCCCGACCAGCCATACTTGGTTCAATTTGAAATATTTTCATAAAATGTGTCCGACCAACCAAGGTCGATAATTTATCCTCGTCGACCAACTACAGTTAGTGGGTTTTGATCACCAACCAACTATACTTGGTTTAGTTTGTTATTTTTTTTGTATTTTGAGGAACTTTTGTTATAATATTACCTCCCGACCAACATAAGTTGGCATTTGATAGTATAAACCAACCGAGATTGGCGTTATAAGAATGTTGTTCTTGCCCTTTTACCAACCAAAGTTGGTCATGGGTTTGAACTATCAGGTTCTTTCGAACTATCATGTCTACAAGCTCTTTTACCAACCGAAGTTGATCACGCAAGTGTACGCCTCCTAACCAAAGGAGTATAATTTGTTCTCGCCCTTTTACCAACCGGAGTTGATCGTGGGTCTGAACTATCTTGTTCTTTCGAACTATCTTGTCCACTAGTTATTTTACCAACCGAGGTTGATCATGCCAGTGTACGCCTCCTAACCAAAGGAGTATAATTTGTTCTCGCCCTTTTACCAACCACAGTTGATCATGGGTCTGAACTATCTTGTTCTTTCGAACTATCTTGTCCACTAGTTATTTTACCAACCGAAGTTGATCACGCCAGTGTACGCCTCCTAACCAAAGGAGTATAATTTGTTCTCGCCCTTTTACCAATCGGAGTTGATCGTGGGTCTGAACTATCTTGTTCTTTCGAACTATCTTGTCCACTAGTTATTTTACCAACCGAATTTGATCACGCCAGTGTACGCCTCCTAACCAAAGGAGTATAGTTTGTTCTCGCCCTTTTACCAACCGGAGTTGGTCGTGGGTCTAAACTATCTTCTTCGTCTTGCTATCAAGCAGCGTAGTGTTCAACACTAGTATTCCCCGAAAAACTTTCAAACAAAGGAGTTGGTCGTGGGTCTGAACTATCTTGTTCTTTCGAAATATCTTATCCACTAGTTATTTTACCAACCGAAGTTGATCACGCCAGTGTACGCCTCCTAACCAAAGGAGTATAGTTTGTTCTTGCCCTTTTACCAACCGGAGTTGGTCGTGGGTCTGAACTATCTTCTTCGTCTTGCTATCAAGCAGCATAGTGTTCAACACTAGTATTCCCCGAAAAACTTTCAAACAAAGGAGAGAAAAATGGTGAAAAACATCATCGTTTTATTCATATTGATGGACCCGTTGTACATTTTACATCATTGATAATACTTGCGAAGGTGTTCAGCATTCCAAGCATTCTTGAATTCTTCTCCTTCTAGAGTTGCTATTCGGTAAGTTCCTGGTCGAACGACTTCTGTAACTCGGTAAGGTCCATGCCAATTTGCTTCCAATTTATTGTGCTTCTGAATGACCTTATTTAGCACATAATCTCCTTCTTTTAAATCGCATTTCTTCACCCTTTTGTTATAGAACAAAGCTGTTCGTTGTTGATAAGCAGCATTTCTAATGGCTGCCTCTTCTCTGACTTCTTTGAGCATATTCAAATCTAGTCTTCTCATCAAGTCACTGATCGGAGAATTGAAGTTCAGCACTCTGTGTGTCGGTAGGCCCAACTCGGCAGGTATTACAGCCTCACTTCCAAATGCCAGCATATATGGTGATTCTCCAGTCGCTGCTCGGGGAGTTGTTCGGTAAGCCCACAATACTGACTGTAACTCATTAATCCAATTAGCTTTAGCCTCACTTAGCCTCTTCTTCAAACCATTTAGTAGCGTTCTGTTTGTCACCTCAGTCTGCTCGTTGCTTTGAGGATGACTTGGTGCTGAATGAGTCTTCAGGATGTTTGATTGTTGACAATAGGCAGCAAACTCTTCGTTGTCGAATTATGTTCCATGGTCCGTGATGAAGGCATGAGGGAGACCATATCGACATATGATATTCTTCCAAATAAACTGGTATACCTTCTCGTAAGTCATGTCGATAAGCGGCTCAGCTTCTACCCACTTAGTAAAATAGTCCACTGCAACGACGAGGTACTTGAATCTTCCTCAGGTGGTCGGCAGTGGTCTAACCAAATCAATTCCCCACATGGCAAATGGCCAAGGGGAAGTTATTGGTGTCAGCAATGATTGTGGAGTTCGTCGGATGGAGGAAAAACGTTGGCACTTGTCACATTTCTTAGCATAGGCTATACAATCAGCTCTCATCGTCGGCCAGTAGTATCCTTGAGTCATTACCCTTTGCAAAAGTGTTCGACCTGCTACATGAGCTCCACAAGATCCTTCATGGATCTCTTCAATCAATTCTTTCACTTCGGAGGGATGTACACATCTCTGCAAACCTGCCATAATTACTCGTCTATATAAAATACCATTAGTTAATACATACCGAGCAACTTTATACTTCAATTTCTTGGCAGCAAGCTTATCCTCCGGCAGTTCTCCCTCTTCAATATATACCCTGATTGGATCCATCCAGGATGGTCCTAAATCAAGGGCAATAACATTCATCGTCAAGTCTTCCTCTATGCTCCGACTTTCCAGTACTTCAATCGGTATTGTTCTTCGTAGTTCGGTACGAGTAGCTGACGCTAGTCGGGCCAGTGCGTCTGCTTGTGCATTTTCTATTCTGGGTATTCTGATCAACTGAATCACATCAAATTCTGCCAATAACTCCATTACCTTGGCATGATATTTGACCATTAATTCTCCTTTAACTGCATATGTTCCCATCATCTGATTCACAATCAATTGAGAATCACTGAATACCATCACTTGTTGCGCTTCCATAGTCTTTGATAAATTAAGACCTGCTATCATGGCCTCATACTCAGCCTCATTATTGGAGGCTTTGAATTGGAATCACAAAGCATATTCCATGTCAATCTCGTCTGGGGTGTTCAAAACAATTCCTGCTCCACAACCTGCTGTGCAAGATGAGCCATCTACATATAATCTCCATATGGGCAACCCGTCTTCAAATTTCTTATCTGATAGAGTTCCTCGGTGAAATAATTGTTGCTTCTTTTCATCCTCCCCCGACACTTTTCGCTCCTCGTTGACCATCTCTTCTCGTTCTTTAACCAACCGGGGCTGGTCTAAATTTGAAGTTGATGATCCTTCTACATCCACAAGCCCTTTTACCAATCGGAGTTGGTCTGGACTTACGTCTGTTGATCCTGTAACATCCACAGGTTGGTCAACGAGCAGTTTTTGTTCCTCGGGGGTATCAGGATATGTAAACTCTGCTATAAAATCTGCTACATCTTGCCCTTTCAATGATGCTCTGGGCTCATACATAATATCATATTCACCGAGCTCTATTGCCCAGTACATCAATCTCCCTGACTTTTCTGGCTTATGAAGGGCTTGTCTCAGTGGCATGTCGGTATAAACGACGATGGTATGGGCCTGGAAATATGGCCTCATTCTTCTACTTGCTTCAATTAATGCTAATGCCAATTTTTCCAGCTTTGGATACCTGATTTCTGCACCTCGGAAAGCCTTACTTGTGTAATAGATTGGTTTCTGGACTCCATTCTCTAATCTAATCAATGCTGAACTGACTGCATTCTCTGATATTGCCACATACAAATACAACTTCTCTCTTGTTATTGGCCTGGACAACAATGGAGGTGCTCCCAAATACTTTTTCAAGTCTTGAAAAGCCTTCTCACATTCATCAATCCACTCAAAAGTTTTTCTAAGTGTTTTAAAGAATGGGAGACATTTGTCAGTTGCTCAGGACACAAATTTGTTGAGCGTTGCAACTCGTCCTGTAAGACTCTGCACTTCTTTCTTTGTTGTTGGAGATCGCAACCCTAAAAGAGCTTTGATCTTATCTGGATTTGCTTCAATGCCTCACTGATTAACAATGTATCCGGGAAACATTCCTTCTCGTACTCCAAATGTGCACTTCGTTGGGTTGAGCTTCATTTGGTATTTATCCAGTTGATCAAATGTCTGAGTTAAGTCAACTAGATGGTCTGCAACTTTCTTGCTTTTTGTCAGCATATCATCGACATAGACTTCCATGTTGCAACTGATTTGTTCGGTGAAAACCTTGTTCATCAGCCGCTGGTATGTCGCTCCTGCATTTTTCAAACCAAAAGGCATAACATTATAGCAATAAGTTCCCCTAGGGGTAATAAAAGAAGTATTTTCCCTGTCTTCAGGTTTCATTTTGATCTGGTTGTAACCAGAATACGCATCCATGAAGCTGAGCAACTCATGTCCCGAGGTAGCATCCACTAGTTGGTCAATTCTGGGCAATGGAAAATGATCTTTTGGGCACACCTTGTTGAGATCAGTGAAATCAACACACATTCTCCATTTATTGTTCTTCTTTTTTACCATCACCACATTTGCCAACCAGTCTGGATATTTCACATCTTCAATGAATTGGGCTTTCTGGAGCTTCTCGACCTCCTCTTGTATGGCCTGATTCTTCTCGGGACTAAACACTCTTCTTCTCTGCTTCACAGGCTTGATCTCCTTATTCACATTGAGCTCATGACATAAGAAGTTTGGATCTATTCCTGGCATGTCCTCATGACTCCATGCGAAAGTTTTCTTCCTATTTCTCAAGAAAATTATGAACTCTTGTTTTATTGAAGCATCCAACGTTGAACCTATCTGGGTTATTCGTTCAGGGTGCTCGTCGTCTAGAATAACATTTTCTGTAGATTCCACCACCTGTCCCTTTACAAGTTGGGATTCATCTCTGGGATCGAGAGTTTCAATCTCTGTATCCTCTTCCACCTGGTAGGTAGTAGTCTTTTTCCTCGATTCCTCAAGCTCCTCTTGTTCGGCAGACGAATAATAGCATTCCCGAGCTATTTTTTGATCACCTTTCACAACCCTTACTCCAAAGTTTGTTGGGAATTTTAAGCACTGATGCACTGTAGATGGAACTGCTTCGAACTTCTTCAAACCAACTCTTCCCATGATGATGTTGTAGGTTGATTGCACATTCTTATCCATCACAAAGAAGCGTATTCTTTCTGCTCGACAAGCAGGCCAAGTTCCAATGAATATATCCAACTTGATCGTCCCAAGTGGAAAAACTTTCTCGCCAGCAAAACCCAGGAGGGGTCTGTGATAAGGTTCCAATTGAGATAATTTTAGATTCAAGCTATCAAAGCATGAATAGTACATGATGTCTGCCGAGCTTCCATTATCTACCAATACCCTTGAAATCGCTACTTCCTTCATCCTCATTTTGATCACCAGGGGATCGTCGTGCGGATAAAGAACACCTGCTAGGTCATTTTTTGAAAAACCGATGACCAGCTTCTCTTTGTTTACCTTCCTCGGACGATCATCCTCGGCCAGATTTATTCGCTAAATATATGAACAAGCTTGAGCCTCTCCGAGGTAAGCTTTTCTTTCTGCAGTATGGTCTCCTCCTCCTGCATCTCCTCCTGTAATAACATTACAATCAAATGATCCAAAACGTATGGAAAATACCTCTCGTTCTGGTTGCCTTGGTTTCTTGGGAAGATCGGGGTCATCCTCTGGATCATCTTCATGGTCCCTCTTCTTTTTCTCCTCTGTTCGGCGAGGAGATCTAGACCTATCTCTAGTTCGGTCATTATTTCTTTTTTCTCCTCCCCGATCAACATATTTTGCTAGCTTCCCTCTTCGGATGAGCGTTTCAATCTCGTTCTGAAGAGCTATGCAGTTTTTGGTCATATGACCATGATCTTTATGAAATTCGCAATATTTATCCCTACTCCTCGAATCAGGGTCTGACTTCAGTTTCTTTGGCCATTTTACTTCATCGTTGTTCTTGATTTCCTCCAAGACATGATTAATACCCATTTTCAAAGGAGTATAATTGTCGTACTTCTTCATGATTTCCCATTTATTCTTGGAATGTTTATCTCCACCATTGCTTTTATGCTCTTTCTTCTTAGATTTGTCGACTTCTACCTTGGTTTCTTTATCCATATTCTTCTTTGCAGCCATAGCCTCCTCGGCATTCATGATTTTGGCAGCCTTTGCCATCAATTCTGACATAGTTCTAGGTGGATCTTTCGCCAAGGTGTAATATAATTTATTAGGCAACAACCCACTCATCAAGGCGGTGATTGCTGTCTTCTCTTCGTAATCTATGACTTCTAGCTTCTCGTTATTGAAACGAGTTATGTAATCTCTAGTACTCTCACCAGATTTCCGTCTAACACTTAACAAGTGTGCTACTCGTTTACTGGCTTTGCTCCAAAACAGAAATTGCCAATAAACAACTCGGCTTACTGAAAGAAAGTTGAAATCTTACCCCGAGGAAGATTGTTGTACCATATCTGGGCAGATCCAGTAAGAGTTCCTGAAAAGGCCATGCATCTCATCTCGTCGGGGACAACATAGATATCGGCAGCAGCTTGATATTGTTCTATGTGAAGAACAGGATCTGTCGTTCCATCATATTTGGGAGTTACCACGGGTGCTTTAAATTTCGATGGTGTAGGAAAATCCACAATGGCCTGTACAAAAGGTGTTCCTCGAACGAAAGTTCGTTGTAGGGGGTTCTTTGCTTTGGCCATTTCTCCCAATTTATCCTCCAACCGTTGGAGAGATCCTTTCCACGCTTCATTTCCTTCCTCGGGCCTAATGGTTCGAGCAATTGATCGTTCTGAGGTAGCTTCTTGAGATCTATCTTGACGAGCAACGGGTCGTGATTGTGCTGATCCTTCTCTTAGATCTGATGGTTGTCGAAAACTCCTATACATGGTCTTAGGTGGACTCTTATTCCTCCTAGGGCCTAATCGACTGAAAGGAGACACCCTACTCAATCTTTCTATAGCACTAGGTCTTTCTGGAGAGAGAGTGATACGTTGATCAGTATCTATAGCCCTTATTGACGAAGTTTGTCCAGGTTGATAAGAGAAATCATCAGACTCCTCATTACGATATGACTCAGTACGCTTGGAACGTGAAGAAAGTAAATAAGTTTGCCTCTGACCACTTTGCTGTCCTGAACGTGCAGGTGCACCGCTATGAAGGGTTTGTATGAGTTGCCTCAGTGTGTCTTGCATGGCGGTTTATCCTTGAGCCAGATTTGTCATAATTCCGGCAAGATCTGGAGGTGCAGAGGGATTTGGAGGATTGCCAGCATTTCCAGCGTTTCGATTGCTGGATTCTGAATTATCCGCCATTGATGATGAATGATTTTTGGTGAAAAATGATAATAACAATCGTTCCCACAGACGGTGCCAATCTCTTGATGTAAAAAACTAGATCACTCTAATAATTTAATCACAGATAAATAAATAAGACAAAAGATTTTAAAGTGGTTCAGCCTTATATGAATGGCCTACGTCCACTGTTATGTTATTGCTGAGTGTTTGGGAAATCTCGATTATAAGTGCTATCAAGAAATTCCGGTCCCTTTGAATGAGGGTGATACAAGGTATTTATAGCCCTTAGGCTGTACATGAAAGGGTTGATGCATTAAATGATATACATATGAAAGGGTAATACATTTAAGGCATCGCGTGCGTCAAGATGATGAACATTCAATGAATAGTTGAACTGTTGATTATCTGTCAATTAATGATACGGCCGAGATGCAGCTCGGACCGCCTTAGTTGCTCGTTGCTCAGGAGTTCATCGGAGCGTTATAATACCTCGGAGTGCTGACGTTCCTCGATGTATCCTCGTTGCTCGGAGAGACTATGAGTTGGTCGGGGAAATGAACGTCCTCGTTGTTATTGTGCCACGTAGATTGGCAAGTGTCTTCGTATGATTCGTCCACATCAGCATATTAATTTTGGTATCAACAGATGCGAAGGAGAAAATGAATTTCGTCATCATTAGTACTATTGACTGTCAATGTGAAAGGTTTTGTATTGTTAAGATCTTCGAACGTGCAAACAACAGTTTTGTAGTTGAACATGCTTGATTGTATGATTCCTAAACAATAACACAACAATACAAAATAGTACACTCATAATACACATTAGTACATGGATATTGGATTTAACAAATTGAATTTCAAAGTGCGTGTACTTTCAACAAACTACACGTAAAAAATGAAAAAGTACATGCAATAATACAGATTATTACCTAATAACATATCATTCAAATGCAGCTGGCGCAGACCAAAAACACTCCTAGATATTAACAAAACAATAATACTTCTTACAAACTCATGGAATATCATTCAAATGCCGCTGGCGCGGACCAAAATAACATAGGATTGATCAAATATGGATTTGAAATAAAAATTTTATAGAGTACACGTATAAAACATAAAAGTACACGCATAATGAATTGAGAAATTCAATTTCAATGTGCGTGTACTCTGTGTATTTTGCGTGTAATTTTTGATAGTACACGCAAAATACACATAGTACACAAAAAACAGGGCTTGTACATGTACATATTCCGATCATGTGTATATTCCTAGTCCTTGATAAATCCTCGATAAAAGATGTATACAGGAGGAAAAATACAATGATGAAATACATATATCTAACATGCAAAATGTGTGTTTTACAATTAAAATGAGGGAAACAAATATATTTTTTCATATCATGAAGAAGAAGAATGTGATTTCACCTGTCCATGTGTCTACACATTTATACATATGAGAACACAAAATACGCAAGGACAAAAAGGTGATAAGAGAATATATACATACTTATTAGTGGTGTTTGGAAGAATTTAATTTAGAATGTAAAATGTAGAACTTCAATTATTAGGGTTTGATCAAATAGAGCTAGGGTTTTGATCGAAGAAAGTTAGGGTTTTGATCGAATAGAGTATTTAGTGCTTCGATCAGGAGTATTTATATGTTGTTGTTGACCAAAATTTGATTCAAAAATCGATTCGTTTTTGGGTTTTGATCGAAGAGATGGTACGATTAAGGTTTTGATTCAAGAGAGAATACAGTGTTTTTGGCGCTTTGATTTCTGTATAGTGCGTGTTTGTTTTAATTTTGGGGTATTTATATGTTGGACCTAATCGTTTAAAATTTATTGGGCCTGGTTTTTTTTTCCAAAATTGTTAGTCCAAGGACTAGACCGTAAAAACCCCAATATTATTTTATCCTCAGTTTTTTCTTTTGATTGAAAAGAGGCCACGTCATGAATGAATATTAAATACATATGTTGCTCCATACTTGTTTGAACCAAAACGAGAAAACCCCCATATTCTTGTTCCCTGGAGAATAACCATTACAGAGGCTTGTACACAGTTTCAATATAAAACTTTAATGAGAATAAAAACCCTTGAAACATCATTCCTCTGGCAAGAAATCACTAAAAGACAAATCAACATGAAACTAGAGGGAAAGATCGTGGCGGAATATGAGGCAGAGTTTATCAACCTTCTGAACATTGTACTGGATGAGATCCCGACTAAGGAAAAGAAAATTCAGCGTTTTGTGGATGGGTTGACATGGAGAATTTTCCAGCATTTGATAGGCAATCTCTCTTTGGACACATATTCAGACGTGGTTAATGCAGCACTACTCCACTTCCAGGACCACCGTTTTCATCTGACTGAGGTTAAGCGAGTAGGAGAGTCCATCCAACAGGGCAGGACATGAGGAAATAGTGCTAGTGGGGCACAGACAGTTCAGGGTCAGCATAGGCACAGTGACCAGGGTTCCCAGCAGGGGGATCTTAAGAGGTTCAGGTCAGGAGGTTTTAGACATAGGTAGGGAGGCTTCCGACATGTCCAGCGGGGTCACCACGGGCATCAGGGCCAGCAGCAGGTTCAGTAAGGCCAGAAGGGCCAAGGGAGGGGTGGTAACTGCCATCAGGGTTGGGGACAGTAGGGACAGAGGGGAGCACCCTTCTCAGGAAGATGTTTCACTTGTGGCAATACGGGCCACAATCTTCAAGACTGCCCTCAGAAGGGTAGAGGCCAGCAGCAGCAGGGCGCTCGCCAACAGTCCCTGAGACCATTATTTCTCGCAGCTCTCCCAGTACCCCCACAGATGCCAGAACTGCCACCCATTCCAGCCGTCCCGGTTCAGCAGGGACAACTTCAGTACGGACGAGTCTAAAACCTTCACCAGGCCGCAGTCCCGCAGGACCCACCCGCGATTTAGGTTATGTTTTCTATCCAGGGGACTTTGGGGCACATTTTATTTGACACGGGGGCCACATATTGTTTTATTATCACGGGGTTTGCACGTACTATAAGATTATTTAATACAGTAGAGAGTACGATCACTTACGTGGATTCACCATTGAGTAGAGGTTCCGTTATTTCTTTTATTTATCGGGGAGTGGGTATAGAGATTGGAAGGTTTATCTTACTCACTGACATGCTCGTATTGGATATGTCCGAGTATGACGCGATTGTGGGTATGGATTGGCTTGTCAAGTATAAGGCCTTGATTAATTATTTTAGTAAGAGTATAGTTTTTTCAATACCTGGCCAGGAGATGTTCCTGGTGGTAATGCCTCGCTCTGAGGGAGGATCGTCCGCTCATTTATACTATATAGAGGAAGATACCACTACGGAGGTGGTGATACCGCTTGATTCGATTCCTATTATTCGGGAGTTTGCCGATGTGTTTTAAGAGATTTCAGGGTTTTCGCCCAGTAGAGAGATAGACTTCGTTATTGATTTGTCGTCGAGTACTTGACCGATAGCCCGCGCACCTTATCGTATGGATCCAGTAGTAATGAGGGAGTTACGTGACCAGATTGAGCAGTTGTTAGGGCAGGGATTTATCCGTAGGATTACTTTGTCGTGGGTTTTTCGGTACTGTTCGTTAATAAGAGGGATGGATCATTGAGGTTATGTGTTGATTACCGAGAGTTGAATAGAGTCACGATACGAAATAAATATCCGTTGCCTCGAATAGATGACTTATTCGGCCAGTTGAGAGGAACGACCTTCTTCTCGAAGATTTACTTGAGATCGGGATACCATCAGTTGCATATCAGGGAGCAGGATGTGTCAAAGAGTTCCTTCTTGACGAGATATGGTTCCCATGAATTCAAGGTTATGCCTTTCGGGCTAACCAATGCCCCAGCTGTGTTTATGGACTTGATGAGCAGGGTGTTCAGAGAGTTCCTGGACCAATTCATCCTCATCTTCATAGATGACATTCTGGTTTACTCACAGACCGAGGAAGAGCATGTCGAGAACTTGAGACAGGTTTTGCAGACATTGCGTCAGCATGAGTTGTATGAAAAATACGAGAAATGTGGGTTTTGGTTGAAGGAGATCCAATTTTAAGGGCATATCATCTCTGACAGAGGGATATCAGTGGATCCGAGGAAGGTGTCAGTGGTGAGGGAGTGGGTACATACCACAACACCGACCGAGATACATAATTTCTTGGGCTTAGACAGATACTACACGAGGTTCATTCAAGGGTTTTCGAAGATAGAGGGTCCGTTGACACACCTGACTCGTAAACATTTATCTGGAGTAATGCCTGTCAGTTAGCCTTTGATGAGTTAAAAGATAAGTTAACCTCAGTACCAGTGTTATCATTACCCAGTCCGGGAGTGGAGTATCTAGTCTACACTGATGCGTCCTTATTTAGAATTGGAGGTGTACTTCAGTAGGAGGATAAGGCTATAGCTTATTCTTCCTGTAAGCTTAAGCCTCACGAGAGGAATTACTCTACCCACGATTTAGAGTTAGTGGCGGTGGTGTTTTCACTTCGGATTTGGAGACATTACCTCTTGGGGGAGAAATTTCGCTTGTTTACAGATCACAAGTCATTATAGTATCTCTTCAGACAGAAGGAGCTGAATATGCGTCAGCGCTGGTGGCTTGAGTTTATGAAGGATTGTCATTTTAATATCCAATACCACCCGGGAAAGGCTAACGTGTAGCAGATGCATTGAGCCGTAGGCCGGTAGGGGAGGTGGATGAAGTGTGGAAAGTAAAATGGAAGGAGTTAGGGCACCAAGATGTGGTGGCTCGATCGTTCATATCTGTGATGACGGTTATGCCTCAGATTATTACGAGAGTAGTATAGGATCAGGAAACTAATCCGTTCTGCCTAAGTCAGATAGTGCAGCTTCTAGCAGAGGGGGTCGAGTCTTATATCGTAAGTTCAGACGTGGGTATACGTTTCAATGAAAGATTGGTTGTTCCTAAGGGTGAAGACTTGCGAGACGAGGGGATGACAGAGTCGCACGATTCACGATTTGTAATATATCCCGGTAGGGATAAGATGTAACTAAGATATGCGTAGACAATACTGGTGGAGCGGGATGAAAAAGGATATTACCGAGTTCGTCTCGAAATGTGCCACTTGTCAGTTGGTAAAGGTGGACCATTAGAGACCATTGGGACTTCTACATCCATTATAGGTTTCTATGTGGAAATGGGAGAGCATTTTCATAGACTTTATCACAGGATTACCTACATCGCGGAGGGGCCACGATTCAATATGGGTGATAGTGGATCGGTTGACCAAGGTAGCCCACTTTCTACCAGCCAGGACAGACTACACCATGGGACAGTACGCCCAGATATTCATATCAGAGATAGTGAGACTACATGAAGTGCCTCTTAATATCCTGTCTGACAGAGATAAGGTGTTTGTGTTTTGATTTTGGGAGAATTTTTAAGTGGTGATGGGTATGGAGTTGCGACTGAGCACAACCTATCACTCGCAGATGGATGGTCAGATCAAGCGAACAAATCAGATGATAAAGGACATGTTTCATATGTGCATCAATGATTTTGGCGAAGGCTAGGAGCAGTACCTTCCGCTGGTGGAGTTTGCCTGTAACAACTCCTACCAGTTTACTAACGGTATAGCTCCATTAGAGGCACTATACGTCAGACCTTGTCATTCCCCAGCATGTTGGTTAAAGGTGGGGGACAATAAGCTACTTTGTCTGGAGGTGATTCAGGATACTTTGGCAAGGATAGAGTTGATATGGAGCCGTATTCGGGTAGCTCAGGATCGACAGAAGAGCTACGTTGATGCCAAACGGTATTTTCGAGAGTTCAACATTGGGGATCAGGTGTTACTTTGGGTGTCTCCTATGAATGGAGTTATGCATTTTAGGAAGAAGGGAAAGTTAGCGCCTAGATATGTAGGGCCACTCCCCATTATCTAGATGATTGGGCCAGTTGCTTATAGACTTGGGTTACCGGAGCACTTACATAGGGTCCATGACATGTTCCATATCTCTTCGCTAAGGAGATTTCTTTGAGATTATTTGGCCCATACTCACATTGTGTTGGAGGAGATCGACTTACAGCCAGATAGCTCCTACGAGGAGGGGCCGATTGCTATCTTAGACCGTAGCGAGAGGTAGTTGAGGTCGAAGATAGTCCCACTAGTCCGTGTTCAGTGGAGGCACCATAATGTTGAGGAATCAACCTGGGAGCGCAAGGACGACATGCGTGAACATTATGCAGAGTTATTCTTTCCAGGTATATTTCCATTTTCGAATTTCGGGACGAAATTCTGTTATTAGGGGGGAAGTATGTAATACCCCATATTTTTACGCATATTTATTTAATTATGAAATTATGGAAAATGGGGATTAATTAATTTGAAGGGAGAAAATTTAATTTGTAATTAATTTGATTTAATGGTAATAATAACTAGCGTGACGAGAGTTAGCAGTTATCGAAAGAATATTATGGCCGGGATAAGATACACGACAGTCATGATGTAATTATTTGGGACGCGCGTATGAGTAGCATCACCGATATGTATTTGGGGGCTAAAAAGGTAAATTATTTTTACATAACTCGAATGACTATTTTTTAGTGTGACAGAGTGTCTGAAAGGGTCGAAAGAATCGTAAAATACTACTCGGGTATTTTATTTGGAGTTTGGGGAATTTTAGCCCAAAACGACACCCCGGAGGGGTATTTTGTTCTTTTGGGATTTTTGGGTAATTAAATGGACAAAAATTGGGTTTAAATAAAAGCATTGAGGGTTAGTGGTCTATCAGTTTCAACTTATGTGAGAAAGAGAGAGAGAACTAAGGAAGACGAAGACTCCATTGGAGCCCTAAGCCAAGAACTCGAGCTTTCACAACAAAAATTACATCAGCGTGTAGATCGTGTCAAGAGGGTCGTTCTCATACCAATTTCAGTCCGAGAATCAGAAGTTCATTCCGAGAAAAGTGTTTATCTTGCTCTTCTTTTAGCATATATTGTTCCTGTTAATTTAGGTTTGATGATATAAACTTGGTGCAATGAAAATTTAGGTTTAATTAGACTGAATCGTGAAGAAACCTTATGAATTGGAGATGAGTATGCATGTAGAGGTTTTGCCCTTGGTTGAACTATTAAAATCTGGGAATTCAATTTCTTAATCACGAATTATAATAAGAGTTTTGGACAATTAAAATTCTGGGTTCATATTTAAGAGACTTATTGGAAATTAAAGAGATTGTTGAATTCCAATTGATTATATAAGGATTTGACCTTTAATTAGTATTTGGAAGTATCTTAGGGTGATTTGGATTACTGTAGGAACATGTAATTTGGATTGGGTTGAGTATCTGTATGTTTTTTAAGATTAAAAGTTGAGAAAAATCAAAATTTTGAAGAACTGGGTCTGTCCAAAATTCTAGTTCGAAGACCTGCCCAGGTCGTTCGAACGAATCGTCCAACGATATTTCCAATGACCTTTCTAATGAGTTACTGAGTTCGTTCGAAGTGTGAACTTCATTCCAACGACCTCGTTCGAACGAAAATCCTGGAACTTCTAATGAGATTTCAGAATGAGTTTTTAGGGTCTGTTCGAGTTAAAAAACATCATAGGGTTATACAAGCGAGTGTATTCACGTATGTGAGTAACGAGTGGCTTAAATTCCAAAGTGTTAGGGAATTTAGGGTGTAATGGTCCTCGGTGTATTGAATTTGTGTGAAAACCTAGGAGAGAACATAAGTCCTAAAGAGGATATATATATATACGGATATCGTTGAGAGTATTGGCATTAATATTACTTACGGATTATAGCATTAGGGTTATGTGATTACCTATTAATGTATATAAGTTGTGTGCATGCTTATTATTTGGAATATCATGTGTATGGCATATATCGAACAAGGGTTAACGCATTGTGGACAACCATATCTTGTGTGCCTTCGGTGGATTTCGAGTCGTACCACTAGAGCATGGAACCTAGGTACGGGCTATCTGTGAGAACGATAGTGTTGACGGTCATATGGGTGCGTAGGTATGTGCACAACCCATCGACTTGGGACTATGTTCGTCTCCAATATGTGTATACTTTCTTGAGCGATAGAACCTGTTGTCCTTTATGCGTGAGTGTTGTAATGGGACTTGATAGCCGAGTATGCCTAGCACCAGGATTTTCTTAACCATGAGTGTTGTATAGATATATTTTTATGTATACATAGTGAGATTTTATATATGTATACTGAGTTCCTATTCTTTGTTTCTTATTGGCTACTCTATTATAGTATATACTTATTGGGTCACCAGTTGGGAATAAAGAATACTATGAGAATGAATTATAACATCCTTAAACCTATTCCTAAATAATGGTAATATATTGATTTCGGGTTATTTAGATATTATATCCGGCATAGTGATTATCCTACATATAGTCAGGTAGAGTGACGAGATTAGTATGGGTAGTTAGACTTGCTAGGTGTGCACATTAGATGAGAGGGGGGGATCTCAAGTGAGTACGCTAAGTTAACATGGATAATATATGTGCGAATTAAGTCAATTTAAGAACTTCCTATATTTAAGTACTTGCTATAATTAATTAGGTAGTGTATTACACCGTTCTCTTGACGCAACAACATTCTTCTGCCTGTTTTGTGAAAAATAGGCTGGTAACTCTATCTCTTCATGTTACCCCATTTGATGATGACCAATTTTATATCCGACGCTAGACCGCGAAGATGCTGACGCGAGTGGTGAAAAATGGACCTCCATATCCCCGAATCCCCATACGTGTAAGGCTAAAAAGGGGAAGAGAGAGAGGGAGGGAACCTTGTTTCCTTCCTTCTTTCTCCCTATCGTCCCAACTTCGAGGCTCGATCGTGTGCCGAAGGAATCCGACCCAAATGGATACACATATATTTATGCTCATGTATTTGAGCATAAGATGCTGTGAATTGGAATCCTAGTTGACTCGTGTTAAATCTAAAAACATCATTATCACATATTCCAAATCAAAGTTGGAGTATCATAAACATTTCTGAATATTTTTCTTGAACATGGTTGCCCATACAAACAATTTAAATAATAGTCATATTTTATAAAATTAGTGATATGCGCATGATATTATTAAAACAATGAGTGTATTATATTTTTGTCATAAATAAAATTAAACATAGGGATAATAATGCAGAGTTCATTAAAAAACATAATTGTTCTCTCATAAATATTTTGAGTATCCTTCACTTATTGAGTTGTTCATTCATCGACTTAATCTAACTAGTTAGTTTTGATAGCAGTGGCATGATAGTATCACAGGCCTTTTTTTGTGGGATTTTTTAATAGTAAAACCCTACTTGTACTTTTCTTATAAAAGGGTTATTTTATGATTTTAAAGGTTGCTAAATAAACATGACTTCTTTTATTTATACTCTATACGTGTAAATATGTATATGAGACGAAACTGAGTACATATGTTTCTCTCTTAATTATGAAGTGGTATAAAAGTGTCGGTTATCAATACATATATAGTTTATATGCTTTTTCTATCATCATACATGAAAAGAGAATATATTAAACTTTTGAAACCATGCGCCCTACCTGGATTATGAAAAATAATATTTTAACAAATCGAGTGAGCTTGTGAGAAGAATAAGATATATATAAGCTTGCGAAGAATCCCAAACAAGCAAGAACAGGTGCATACTTCACTTTCTTTCATTAGGTGAAAGTACCATTACCATATTTTGATATATGTACCATTACCATATGGTACTACCCAAATTAATATGATAATTCCATGAGTTATGATAATGATTTAAGAAGCTTTATAAAAGAAATAAATCTAGTATACATATCTACTTTATTTTAAATGAGATAAAGGAAGCATAATGAAGCATCATATGAGTATTTTATGACATTTGAAAATATTAATCTATACTTGTACATCATATTCATACATTATGAATCATTTACAAAACCACTTCAGTATGTTCCACAATTCAAAATTCACTTTGATATTTTACACACTCTCGAATTTGATAGGGCGTGTGCTTGAACAAGATTAAATTGTGCACAATACACCTACTAGTATGGAAGTCCATGATTCATTACCCAAATATCCCTAGAATTTATTTAATTTTTATTTTATTACATCAAATGTAATAAAATAAAGGGTGCATGATGAGAATTGCACTCAAATATTTCAAGAGTTTTGTTAACCATTTGTAATGTTATATTATTGTATCAAAAAGTTTTATTATTTTGCAGAGGCCTCTGAATGAGTAGATATTGAGTCACACAAACGTCAAGTCGTTGTTCAAAGATATAAAAGTTTGAAATATACCCCATGAAATGTGACAATTAGGCCGCTTTTATTTTTTACTTCGGGTGGGCATTGTAAATGATATATGTAATTTATTTTATTATATCTTAAGATAAAAGAAAATAAAATAAAGGGGTCAAACGGATATTATATGATGTAACATATCCTTTTTTACTTTAAAGCTTCTTTGACAATCTTTAACAAGGTTAGATTGATGAACCTTCAGAGTCAGGTAATGCCCAAGCAGACAATTACAAAAGCTTCTTCTATTTTTTTTTGCAACAAGTCCAGACTGATTAACTAGTTGTCACTCAGATACTGACAACACAAAGTCATAGCCATCCTTTAGATATGGCATCACATCACGAAAACCTTACCAATAAATGGTAAGTCTTCCTCACTGGTGCATACTATGCTAATTTTTTTCGATATATTTGGTTTTGATTTTCTATTTTCTATTTTCTAAAAACATTTACCAATACCCAATCAAGTGGTACATCCTTTTTTTTGTAACTTTTACTTTATGTAATTTTGGTTTTTTCTGGTATCTTTAGTTTAGTTTTTCTTATTTTTCAATCGCTTTCTATTTTTTTATTTAATAATATTTGATATTTTCAACTTTCAATTGAAATAACAAAACTAACACACAAATTATCAAATAGAACATAAATCAATAATAATAAATTCTACTTAATTTGAAAACATATTACATTTACTTTGTTGAAATTAAACGACAATTATCCTAAGGGAAAAGAAGATTAAGGGAGCGCTTTTATATGTGTGAGAGAATTAATGTCGAGGTCACTTTTTAATAATAACTATTGTGATTATTGGATCCAATTATTGATAGAAATTCACAGAAATAATAGAAATTATATATTTTTGGCATATTTAATTGGTACCTGGGTCGGCATTTAATATTTCAATTTGGTAATTTTTTTAAAAATCTAAACCAAATCTAATCACAAAGTTTTGCGTAATTTTGATTTTAGTAAATTAAATTTCAGTAATGAAAAGTGTAGGTGGTAAAAAACCTACTGATGTTTTTGTCAACACAATATAATTCGAGTGGAATAAAGCATGCACAATCACAAAGGAAGACAGTACGTACATGGTTTGACAACATGCCTACATCCACAGGGTTTTTCTCTATCTTTATTGATCATCTCTTAATAAAAAATATTGCATGCCCCCTTGCCCCAGGGTGAGGGTTAAATTTATTTCATAAATAAAAAGGTTAAGCCGTATAGGACTTCATGACCTTAGATTTCTATCACAATATATACGGTTGTATTTAATTATGAGAAAACTTCTAATCGTCCTTAATCCATATTTCTCTTTAAATCGTGATTTTCGATAGGATTATTGGAGACGTGTCACCTACATAGTTATGGTTGAGTAATACCCAAAATTCCCCCCCCCCCCCCCCCCAAACTTTGCATTTGAATAGGGTGAAGAGGTTTGCTTATCCGCCATAGAGAGTCTTGATTGTGGTCGGTAATGAAATGTGGTTGTCCATGGGTACTATATTCGGAGAATGCTGACACTCGGGTTTTGAAAATGTAAATTTCTTTATATTGACCATTAAACCATTAGGGATAAGTGAGTAACTTTCCCTAGTGTTTTTAATGTCATGCTCATAAATATGCAGTAATCATCACAAGTGGCGGTTGCGTGTGACATATCTCCATTTGGGGACGTAAAATTAAATGATGAGATCTATCTTGGAAGTTGAACCATCTCACTTATCCCTTTGATATTATTGGTTTGGATTTTTTTCTCCTCATTCTCATTTTCAATTTGTTCTATAGCCTCATTGCTACGTCTTTATGCTCTAAGTTCATATTTCTCTTTCGTCTTTCATTTTCTGTGAACTTTTCTTTGCAAGCATTATTTTTATTCCCTCATCGTGTTTTTTTACCTCATTTAAGGATGATTTAACCTATTAATGAGAATACAATAGAATATTTTTCTCGTCAATATATATCTGAGTGGGTAACTATTGAAACAATGGAGGGTAAGATGGATTACTACAAAATTGAAGTAGGCCACTGGCTTTTTTACCCAATTTGTTGTAGAAACTAAGTAATTGGAGAACATTAAATTGCGCTCACAAGATCAATGAACTGTATAAGACTAAACTTGGAATCCTTGAAATCCTCTATTTCTATATGTATGTTAAATCCAATTAGGGAGTTTAGTATTTGAAGGAGAGGAGGGATGAGAGAGTCCTCATACTGAATCTTCCTGGATTCCATCAAATACTATTAGTCGCATGGGTCTGTGGTGAAGGATTAAGAACACTTGTCCATCCCAAAAGTGGTGAACCTACATGGTTCATAGGTTCCCCAACGGGGATATGAAATATGTTTAACTTTAATTCTGGTATGTTATCTTATTCTTCCAAATTATATATGATTTTTCTGATGTTGTGGCTTTGCTTCTACAGAAAGTCAGAAAAAGAAAGAGCCTAATAAGAGACACGAAAATTTTGTTGAGTTGAAGAGATATTAGTCTCTTAGATAACCATTATCGACTACCAGATACCCAAGGTCAGATTCTCTAGTGTTGTCCTATATATCTTCCACCACATCCTTTGTTGTTCGACCAATGGATAGAGAACTAGAAATACTTGAAGGATTGGGCGAGAAAGGCTCTGAGTCTACCTTCACACCTGCCTTATTTGAGTTCATTAATATTTTTCCATCCCCTTAGTCTTCCTTACCACTATCCCTTTGTCTCCATTACCACTTATAAGAGGTAATGTCGGTGAGAAGAATTTAAAATTTGATGGAGGGTGACTTTACCCCCAGTTCACTAACTCCCAGCCTTCCAAGAGAAAGGAGGTTGGGGGACCATCCAACCCAGTCAACTTAGGGATTTCCTCGACAAGATGTGAACCTAACTTGGGAAAAAGGGCAACGCTAACTCTGGTCTTGCGATAAATATAACCACATAAAAGACGATGGATGCCCACAATAAGGGGAAGGGCCTTGTTGGAGGGTTTATAGCCAAGCATCTCAAATTGGCTCCTGGATTAATAAAGTGATCTTATCCCCTGGCCGAATAGGCTTTGGTCGGATGCTTGCCTACTGAGAGGATATTTTCCCATGCTTCCCAAACTCTCTCCTTGGCGAGATTGAAATCATTTTTATCGTATCTTTATGACTTTGAATATTTTTTCTTGTACTAACTATTTTTTTCGTTCTAGTCTTGAAGTTTATGGTAAACTTTTTTAATATCCTCAAAAAGAGAAATATATAGGCGAAGAAGAATGCTGACTGACACACCCCAACCCAGTTACTTATAATTTAGTTTGAAAGTCAAAGTGAGTCAAACCATAATTGCCTTAACCAAATAATAAACACAAGTATCCTTTTTCAATATCAGCATGAAGCCATAACACTAAAAAAATTTCAAAATTTTAAAGTAACCGTGCTTATTTAAACTTGCTCAAAGGATAAGTAGGATTAAATTACCCCTTTTTAATTTGACCAAAATTATGGTTTTACGCATCCCTTTCTAACCCCACCCGACCTCCTAGATTTGGCAGTGACATTTCATTACCTGAAAAAAAACATAAAATAGGAATCATAAACAAAATAGCTCAGTGAATGCATTACTAATACACTAGTGCATAAAATTAAATGCAATAAGTCGTATCTATGTAACAATATAAAACATCTCAACATCTCTTGGCAGTTAATAAGTCATAACATCTCTTGGCTTTTAATAAGCCATAACATCTCTTAGTTGTTAATAAGCCATAACATCTCT
Source organism: Sambucus nigra (assembly GCA_949130495.1). Taxonomy (NCBI): domain Eukaryota; kingdom Viridiplantae; phylum Streptophyta; class Magnoliopsida; order Dipsacales; family Adoxaceae; genus Sambucus; species Sambucus nigra. Next base: position 220,750,375 of record OX422221.1, on the reverse strand, counting down.
TGGCCCTTAATAAGCCATAACATCTCTTGGATCTTAATAAGCCATAACATCTCTTGGATATTAATAAGCCATAACATCTCTTAGCTGTTTGATAAGCCATAACATCTCTTGGTTATCAATAAGCTATAACATCTCTTGGATATTAATAATCCATAACATCTCTTGGCTGTTGATAAGCCATAACATCTCTTGGCTGTTGATAAGCCATAACATCTCTTATAATACATTCACATATCCATAATCAACTCAGTAAGTACGACATATCCTAACCATAATCAACTCAATAAGTACAACATATCATATTTATAATCAACTCGGTAAGTACAACATATAACATCCATAATTATCTCAATAAGTACCACATCTCATATTTATAATCAACTCGGCATGTACAACATATAATATCCATAATCATCTCAATAAGTACAATATCTCATATTTATACTCAACTCGGCAAGTACAACATATGACATCCATAATCATCTTAATAAGTAAAACATATCATATTTATACTCAACCCTACAAGTACAACATATAATATCCATAATCATGTATAAATACATCTTACTAGTGAGTACACTCACCTTGGCCACTTCATGTGTTTTTCCCTTGCCTTTGTCTGGCACTGGTTTAACCAGTTCTTCCTCCCTTCCACATATTCATTCTTACAATATTAGTATCATCATAAGGATGTTAAAAATCCAAAGAAAACTTAACCTTAACCGAATTCATAAGCATCATAGCACCCCATTCTAATCATTTATCATAAATGAAATCTCATTCAATTTCATGTTAAAATATTTAACATATCCAATCCAAAGCCCAAAAATTCTTTAACTTCTTCTTGGTAATCCAATTATTATCATATAAGTCTCCCAATATAAAAGACAACACATCATTTCAAGTTTCCTAGAGCAAGATATGTCCATTTCTTTATTATAAATCAAATATTTCCTATAGACTCTTTTATCGTTCAGTCAACTTCGAAGAATTTTTCATAATTTTTTTGCATCATAACATCCTTGGATATTTCACCCAACATCCATAAACATATTTATCAATACAAAACTAAATTTCATAATTTTTAAGGTTCAGTTGCTATGTCAAGCAAAACATGGAACACCTGGTGTGCATACTTACACCTTTGGGGCAGATTTGATACATAAACTTCAAACTATCACCAAAGATTCATTTCTAGGTATTTTCTCATAACATTCGTATATGTTATACATATATGAGTCTATTTTTATATACAACTTGAATTATTCAATTCCAATAAATATACAAAAAGTTATAGGAGTTTGAATACACAAGTGTTTCCAATCGAATCAATATACATGATTTACACGTTCAACTTTGCTTAAACCCGCATCTATCCATACGTATACCTCAAAACATGGAAGTTTAGTAAAAAAATGATTATTTATATCAATTTAAATCAATAATTACAACAATATACAAGATTTACAGGTAGAATTACCTTAGGGATGTTTTCGTAATTTCATATGGATTTTTCTCCAATTTTTCCTCGCCTTTCTCTTGTTAAACTTCTCGTTTCTATGTCTTCAGTCCAAACTCTCTAATGGTTAAGTTTGGCTGAAGAAGAAGGTTATTTTAAGGGGCTTAAGTCGGCCAAGCTTGCTCCCCCCCTTCCAACCAATGAAATTCATCCATTTGTTATACATATAAGGCAAAATACCACTTAACGAATGGACAAATTTGCCCCTGCTTCGTAATTCCATCATAACTTCTTATTCGAACCTATGTATTACACACCATTTGTTGTTTTACAAACTTAACTCCTATATATACAACTATATAGTTTTCACCTCAAGTCAATTATTATATTATAGTGGCCAAACTAGTCCCGAACTCAAACATTCATACCGAAGACTTCACAAATTTGTGTTTGTGACTAATTCAATATTTCATAAGTTATGAAGGTAGGATTAAACTAAACACAATAACTTAACATTATATATTCTAGTAACACATTATCCTCATCCCATACGGTAAGCATTATTTAAACATGGTTTATCATAATCATATCCGGGTCGTCACAACCTCCCCCCTTAGAAAATTTCGTCCCCAAAATTTCGGGGGAATTTCACTTACCAACCAATTGGGGATACTATTTCCTCGTGCCTGACAAATCTTCTCTCATATCATCTTCATTTTATTTATCACTTACACGTAAGAATAGTCATCTAATTATTTCTTATAAATGGAAGTCAATTCCCAACTCATATATTACTTCATACCGTCATTCCTATGGTCCATCCATTCAATATTTCAAATAATAAATATTCTATTACAAGCCTAACTTCTTATATTTCCTTTCTCCAACTTCCATTCAATATTTCAATTTATAAATATCATATTACACGACTAGCTTATTATATTCCTTCTTCTCATCTTCCATTCAACACCAAATACATGTGTTTGACCCTAACTACTATCCATATCATTTCGGATGTTTAAGAGTATGTTAAATCTCGTCCTCACAATTTCTTAATTTAAATATAGCCTCACTACTATTCATATATCAAAACTGAACAATCATTCACTCAATGTTTATTCTTAACCACGATTTGATATTCACCTTCATGTATATTATGCAGTCATGTACTATGAACTCAATCTAACTTCTCACTATATTCCCTTTTTCAGTATCACTTGATTGTTCTTTAACTAAACATACAATGACCTTAATAATTCATTTATCTAACACAATAACTTTACAATCATAATCTTACCCCAATCCTTATTAACATTATAGTCTCATGCAACATTATTAATACACTCACCTTACCCGTTTGGTAACATGTATGTTAAACATAACATCACCACTGAAAACTTTAACCACACATACCAACCCCATAATACTTATCTTAATTATTATATGTCGTGTTTCTTTCAAATAACCTATACACATGCGTTAACATATCCCCTTACGGTATCTCACATAGCACATTATCCTTAAACATACTTCTTGGTGACTGCGTATAATGTCAATCATATTCATTATATGTCATACTCTTATAACACGTATGCAAAATTACAAACATAACTCAATATCAACCCAAACCAGTTGTCGATATTCAAACCCGATTAGCATCTTTCTTATACTCACACACAACACATACTCTTAAAAGGGCTCTCCAATATTTTAAACTTCCAACTCTTTAACACTTCGTCTAAACTCTGCTATTCATATAAGCATTTCAAAACATCCTAGGAGTAATATTCACTAAATATACGCATACTATTAAAAAATACATCTCAATTCTTATTACTCTTTTCTTCTACTTATCATAATTCAGTATGAACCCATATTCGGATCAATTGTGATATATCAACTAGTAATTGAATTTCAGACCATTTCACATATTAAATTTAAACATATACAACTATTAATCTTCTCACTTCACCTTTACCATGTGAATCTTAATTTGATTCACACGCTAACAATTTACCATCTCATCCTTTAGCGGAATATGGGTTCCCGTACCTCACACTCCCACATAAATGGGCACACACCAAACTGTGGCTTAATAAGTGACACTACTCAAGTTTACAAATTCCAGTATAAGAAGGGATTACTTCCAATACTTTACAATTTTCGTATACCACATTTTGTCTTTAAAATTTTTCCTTCAATGACATGTTTGTCCATACCACAAATAAAACAATGCAATGTTTCATATAAAAATACATGTATTCGCTGTAATCCTTGAATAAACCTCAACATCTCATTTCCTTTCCTCCAAGATCCTTGCATTTCACATCTCTTACAATAATATGTATGTATAACTAACAAATGTTAGTCAACAAAAGCCAATTTACTTATGAATCAAAACAATTTCTACTTCCACTGCCAAATCTAGGCGTTCCTCACCCTAGAACCTCTAAAGCCTAGGCTCTGATACCAAGTTGACACACCCTAGCCCAATTACTTATAATTTAGTTTGAAAGTCAAAGTGAGTCAAACCATAATTGCCTTAACCAAATAATAAACACAAGTATCCTTTTTCAATATCAGCATGAAGCCATAACACTAAAAACTTTTCAAAATTTTAAAGTAACCATGCTTATTAAAACTTGCTCAAAGTATAAGTAGGATTATATTACCCCTTTTTAATTTGACCAAAATTATGGTTTTACGCATCCCTTACTAACCCCACCCGACCTCCTAGATTTGGCAGTGACATATCATTACCTGAAAAAAAAATAACATAGGAATCGTGAGCAAAATAGCTCAGTGAATGCATTACTACTACACTAGTGCATAAAATTAAATGGAATAAGTCGTATCTATGAAATAATATAAAACATCTCAACATCTCTTGGCTGTTAATAAGCCATAACATCTATTGGTTATTAATAAGCCATAACATCTCTTGGCTATTGATAAACCATAACATCTCTTAGCTATTGATAAGGCATAACATCTCTTGGCTGTTGATAAGCCATAACATCTCTTGGCTGTTGATAAGCCATAACGTCTCTTAACTATTAATAAGCCATAACATCTCTTGGCTGTTTGATAAGCCATAACATCTCTTGGCTATTAATAAGCCATAACATCTCTTGGATATTAATAAGCCATAACATCTCTTGGCTGTTGATAAGCCATAACATCTCTTGGTTGTTGATAAGCCATAACATATCTTATAATACATTCACATCATATCCATAATCAACTCAGTAAGTACGACATATCCTAACCATAATTAACTCAATAAGTACAACATATCATATTTATAATCAACTCGGTAAGTACAACATATAACATCCATAATTATCTCAATAAGTACCACATCTCATATTTATAATCAACTCGGCATGTACAACATATAATATCCATAATCATCTCAATAAGTACAACATCTCATATTTATACTCAACTCGTTAAGTACAACATATGACATCCATAATCATCTCAATAAGTAAAATATCTCATATTTATACTCAACTTGACAAGTACAACATATAATATCCATAATCATGTATAAATACATCTTACTAGTGAGTACACTCACCTTGGCCACTTCATGTGTTTTTCCCTTGCCTTTGTCTGGCACTGGTTCAACCAGTTCTTCTTCCCTTCCACATATTCATTCTTACAATATTAGTATCATCATAAGGATGTTAACAATCCAAATAAAACTTAGCCTTAACCGAATTCATAAGCATCATAGTACCCCATTCTAATCATTTATCATAAATGAAGTCTCATTGAATTTCATGTTAAAAAATTAAACATATCCAATCCAGAGCCCAAACATTATTTAACTTCTTCTTGGTAATCCAATTCTTATCATATAAGGTTCCGAATATAAAATAAACACATCATTTCATGTTTCCTAGAGCAAGATATGTCCATTTCTTTATTATAAATCAAATCTTCCCTATAGACTCTTTTATCGTTCAGTCAACTTCGAAGAATTTTTCATAATTTTTTTGGATCATAAATTCCTTTGATATTTCACCCAACATCCATAAACATATTGAGAAATATAAAATTAAAGTTTCATAATTTTTAAGGTTCAGTTACTACGTCAAGCAAAACATCGAACACTTGGTGTGCATACTTACACCTTTGGGGCAGATTTGATACATGAACTTCAAACTATCACCAAAGATTCATTTCTTGGTATTATCACATAATATTTGTATATTTTATACATATATGAGTTTATTTTTATATCCAACTTGAATTATTCAATTCCAATAAATATACAAAAAGTTATAGGAGTTTGAATACACAGGGTTTCCAATCAAATCAATATACATGATTTACACGTTCAACTTTGCTTAAACCCGCATCTATCCATACGTATACCTCAAAACACAGAAGTTTAGTAAACAAATAATTATTTATATCATTTTAAATCAATAATTCCAATAATATACAAGATTTACAGGTAGAATTACCTTAGGGATGTTTTCATAATTTCCTATGGATTTTTCTCTAATTTTTCCTTGCCTTTCTCTTCTTAAACTTCCCGTTTCTCTCTCTTTAGGCCAAAATCTCTAATGGCTGAGTTTGGATGAAGAAGAAGGTCCTTTCAAGGGGCTTAAGTCGGCCAAGCTTTCCCCCATTCCAACCAATGAAATTCATCCATTTGTTATACATATAAGACAAAATACTACTTAATGAATGGACAGATTTTCCCCTGCTTCGTAATTCCAGCATAACTTCTTGCTCGGACCTATGTTTTACACACCGTTTGTTGTGTTACAAACTTAACTCGTATATATAAAACTATCTAGTTTTCACCTCAAGTTAATTATTATATTATAGTGACCAAAACTAGTCCCGAACTTAAACATTCATACCAAAGACTTCACAAATTTGTGTCTTTGACTAATTCAATATTTCATAAGTTATGAAGGTAGGATTAAACTAAACACAATAACTTAACATTATATATTCTAATAACACATTATCCTCATCCCATATGGTAATCATTATTTAAACATGGTTTATCATAATCATATCCGTGTTGTCACACTGACCTAGGAAGTCATTGGAGGAGGCAGGAAAAGCCTTCGATGCCATACAAAAAAAAGGCAAAAGAGCACAATACTGTTATAAGGTCCAAAGACTTGGAGCTCACCACTCTGAGGTCGAAGGTCGAGCAACTTGAAAAAGTTGGCAATGAGTTGTGAAACCCTGCTTAAAATAATAACGGGTGGCCAGCCCTATACTACATTAAATCTGGAATCTCAGATAGCTCATTCTCAGCATCAACAGACTATACTAAAATAGATAAGGCTAACAACCCAAAACTATAAAAGCGGATGCCAAAAATTAAATAAAACATACAAGGTATAACAAACCAACAATAGTGAACTACTATAAAAGGTAGAATGCACACAAGTACCATGATAAAATAAAGTGCTAGAATTAAAATAAAATAATTACACAAAAGAAAATATACCCGAATAAGCTGTCGGGTCAAAGACCGTACAACATCCAGAAAGAAGAAATATCAACAACTACAAATAACTCTCGGGTCTAAACCTGAAATACAACATGAATCCTACCTAGATTTTTCCAAGGAATAGAAAGTGACTATAAACTAAATCCCGCAACAGTCCGCAACTGCTACGGCTCCCAAGACTGATAGAAGAGCATCTGGTATCCATGCGGTGGGACACCTGTAGTAACCAGTATATATATATATAGAAAAAGAGAAATATAAATGGGTCAAAGCCCGAGGTGTAAAAATGTTTGCAGCAAGTGTGTTAACCATGCATAATAAATATAAATGCACTATTTCATAATTAAAGTGGAGTTTCACTCTTGTGAAACCCCAAACTCACCTCTCATCTACAGCGAACACCTAATCGTGTCCTGGAACCTTAATTAAGTTACCCCACCCATATAAGGATAACCTACCTCACTATACGTACGACCTATACCCGCATTACCTGCCATCCCAACCTAACCCAAGAATCCTTTTCATTCTAATCACACCTAAATATATATACACATATATGCCTTACTAGGCTATAGTGGTTCCAATTATTAACTTAAACCAATTATAAGTCTTAATATTTCACATATTAACATTTGGCTTCAAAATAAGAGTTTACTCTTTAAACAACATACATACTGTTGATAAGGACAAAACTTCTCTCCACTCTCAACAAGGAATTGCATTTTGTGCATGGGGCGTCTCGCAAAGCGAAATCCAAATAAGCAACCCCCCCCCCCGATACACTACTCCTTGACAATGTTGATTGTAGGGATCCATTATGTCTTCTACACAAATCCTATTACTACATCTACTTAATTATTGAGTACTATATCTAAAAACATAATTAGAATATCTATCTAACTCCTTGGGGTCGATATAACCACAATTGTCTCTAAGTACGATCTTCTGACCCTGACACTAGTACACCGAAATCACCCAAGATGTACATACTAGAAAAATTCATATCACCTTCACATATAGGATATATATATTTATACCCTAAATATATGTATAAGCAATCATTCATTCCTATAACCACGTATACATAACACACATAATGTACACTTTGCAATACACATAACATAAACGGTTATAGGATACAAAAATACTGCACCATGCTATCATCTTCCAGGAATTACTCACTTTCTCCCGGGGTCACCACCTATCATACTATTATCACACCGCCATGGCGACAAAATCAATCATAACGTATGGGAAACAATCATAGTTCCTAACCAAAAAGTGAGAACGACTCATACCCAAGACTTCTCACCCCCAAAATAAAATCACACAAATAAAAATGGACGACTATGTATCCACACCCTGCTCCTCAAGCCAGGGGCTCACCCTTATCGTGTAACTTCCCATGATAGCATGTGTCGGGTATGCTTCACACAATAAGTATATATATCATTCGCACTAAATATATACATCCATATGATCACATCATATAATCAAACTTTCACATACACTGTCTATATATTCACACCATATATACACACATATAGAAATATCCACCTACTTACATATTTATATCTATACATACCATCTCTCATCCGTATGCATGAAATTTATAAACTCGGTTATAAGTGTACATAATCCTCTTTATACTAGCCATCTTACCCAAGCGTATTAACTTAATTCATTATATAAATACGATCCCTCACTTGAAGCATATTCATCCATTTCCCCTATGATATTAATAGTCTTCCAATATATATAACAATCACTTTACATTCCATCTATATCTAAATGCACTTCGATATATCTAATAATAATCCCGACTATAGGTGCACACATAACTAATAGTCTGCAAACCTCAAGCTCAATCCTAAATTCATTCCATGATCCCATCAAGTATTGGAATCCCCATTGTTAATCACGCACAGATATATAACAACTATCTCAACTAGATTTACAACATAACGTATTCTAGCTGATAGTACAATCCAATAGTTCTCAATTCCGACTATGGTTCAATTGTCCCTATGAACCCTTAACATTAACGCATTTAGGATTTATTCCTTGAGTTTATCATCACTAAGGATATGCTACTTCTCTCTCTCCTCAGTCCCCAATCATATCTTAAATATAATCCTATCGCTATAAGGATTCGGCACAAATATCGGCCTACAATTCCCACAATACCTTCACCACTCTCTCAAAGATCTCTAAACTTTACGTCATCTAAACTCACTTCTGACCTCTAAATAGAACTCCCATCCTCAATGAGATTCCCCACTATACCTCAGAATATCTATTATTAATACGCATAAATATGTAGTAACTAATTCGTCTAGAAGTACACACATAACTATTCTATTCGGTCATAATCTATATCATATACCGCAATACCTCTTGACTTCAAACGCACATAAACATAAAGGGACTATCTCTACAATTTATAACTATTTTGTGACAGCCCACCACCATCATATTAAGATAATCCGCCTATCATTTAGTCCCTCAATCATTTCCTTACTAAGAGAGGCATCCTACCCTCATAATCCAATTCTAACATAAGTTCGAAAGCCCCTATTCATCCTAAGGCACAAATCCCTTAATATAAAATCATAACCCTCCACAATAAGTCCATTAAGAAGGACCCTAAGAATAAAACCCAAAAGAAAATAGGGGTGAAAGAAAATCCCCCTTCTTGGGCTAAAAACAAAGGATCGGTCGACTGGCCCAGACCCCGGTCGACCGAGGTTTTAAATTTTGCCCTACGAAGAATGCAGTAGGATTTTCCCTTAGGGCGTGGTCGACCGCCCCCCTGGCTGCGGTCGACCGGCCATACCAGATATCTTGACCCTTTTTCCATTTTGAACGAACCCTAACATCCCAAACACCCAAATATCATCATCTAACCCCAATCTTTAACTCAATTATATTCTTAACATTAAAACTCATCCTACATCTCATCCCATCCATTTACATGTCATCTATCCCATGTATAAACATCAAATTCAAGTTTTAGTACCCAAAATCCAATTCCTTTGCCCACAAATTATGAAATAAACTACACAAATGAATTATTTAGCAAGATTAAACAATTGCCTCAGAATTGTAGAGGTTGAATCATCCCCGGGACCGTGTATTGGCCGAAATCTCCAAGCTTTTTCATGCTCTCTCTCTTCCTTTCTTCTTCTTTCTCTTTTTCTTTCGCTTTCTCTCTTTTTCACAAATGATATAGGCTGATCCGTACGCCTCTTAAGCCTATAAAACATAAATCCCAGTTTTAAATGATAATACACTCTTTAAATGACTCGTTCACTCCAATTCGAGTCAAACTTACTTAAAAATATTTCGGAACCGAAATAAATCCCAAGGATAGTCATTTCGACTATCTCGACCCATCCGGAATCGATGGTGCACTTAAAATCAACATCTGAAATACTTTATAATGTCCTCAATTTTTGAACCTCACTTTCCAAATTTTAAAATTCCCCAATTTAAATAAATTTTATTTCTCCCAAAAATTTAATTTCTCAGTCCCAAAGTCACGGGGTATTACATGAGTCTGCCTAATCCCTGGAGGTGGTGATCAAGGCGAAGGATTGTGCTCTTGATAAAGGCAGGGACAAGGCCTCTACCATTGCCTAAAAGCAGTTGAACTTCTTTCGTAAGTCCTTCTGAAAAAATGACTGGGATGAGGACTTGGAAAAGCCTGAAGTTCTAGTTGATTTTTAGATCTTCGTTCTCCATGCTCCTGACATTCCTACTAAATTGAAGGAGATCCCACTAAGAAGTAAAAGGAGGTTGCCAATTAAGACAAGACTCTTGATGATGAGGATAAGTTGGGGCCAGAGAAGGAGACTTATGCTAATTAGTTTACGACCTTCTTATATTTTAATTTCTTTGGTGATACTTTTGTATTATCTTATAAGGGTTTGACCTAATTTTTAATGAATGGAATGGTATATTTTTGGCTTCATCTTGCTCTTCTTGGCCACTATTCTTTACTTGCTTGTATGTGTTTTTTTGTTTGCCTTTTAATTTTCAAACTATTTGCTTCTACTTTTGTAGTTTGATAACAACTTGGCCTTAGTGCCAATTGACCAAAAGAGTGAAGATGTGGACTTAATCCTTGGAGGAAATGATTTTGATCGCGATCAAGAAAACATTTGTGATGTTTGACATGTGCTTCCGAAAATGAAAAATGCTTATGGATACCAAATAGGTGTGGTCGTCACTCTTTAGGTTAAGCTTGGGGAGGTCAGGAACATAGCTGGTCTACTATAGAATGAAAATATTTCTCGATCAAACTTGGTTTGCACAGGTAGATAATGAAGTTAAGGTACCCATTTTATAAGTTTCCCTGAGCGGACTGGGATGCTAGCTATGATGAAGGTTGGATGGACTCCGCATGTAACACCCCGCGCATCTGGCATCGACCGCCGTCGAACTATGTCGGGCATCACTAAATAAATTATCATTCTCAGTATGTGACAGAAATTTGAGACATTAAAAAACTTTTATTCCTTAAGATATAATTTGAATAAATCCAATGAATACAAACATCCATGTAAATAAAATCCATTACCATGCTAACTCCAAAATAAAATCCTATTTCAAACGATAGATTAAAGCTCAAGATAAATAATCCAACTAAAAATTTCTAACTGAAATCCATAAATAATTTTGGAACCGAATGTCCCACCCAAATCCATAAATAACTGTCTCAAATATAAACGACATAATGAAAATAAATCAAACTACCAAATGATAAAAATAAATCTCCAGCTGCAATCCAAAGATCTCCAATCTATCTTATGCACCTACTCCAACAACTATACCTGAAATATTAATCAACGCAATGGGTTTGAGCCCACCGCATGAACACTAGCTACTCCTCCCAATTAGGGTCCGTGAGCCCCAAAATAAGCATCATACATGATATATATCGTAACAGAGTATTTTAAATTAAATGATTCAATTACATGTGATTAAAGCAATACGACACTAACTACCCACATACTAAACCACCCCATTATTCAGGTTTAATTATTAAAGTTACAATGTTTCATCTTAACAAGGCTAGTAACTTAATTTATTTCCTTTAATAAATTTATTAGTAGAGCAATGCCCCTATAGCTAGCCGACCTATCTATGGATCCTGCACATATTCGAGCCCGCCTAAAGTTACCAATTCATCACACCCATTTCCATCACTATAGCCAGTCGGCCTAACTTTGTTAGCCCTATACATATTCGTGATGTTCCACACACGACACGCCGCCATAGACCACAAACCCAAGTATCGTTAGCCCTGCATATATTGGTGACGCCAACCACATTCGCATCACTATAGCCAGCCAATCCAAATTTGTTAGTTATGCACATTTTGGCGACGCAAATCCATTTTAATACTTGTTCTTTATCTTAGGCATTAGTTATTAATTTATTGTCAATTTATCTTTTTTTTCTCTATTAACCCCACCCTTTATTCGGGTATCCAGCCTAAATCACCCCTAGTCCCATACCTAGAGATCACTAAACCATAAGCATCACCTAGGAAAGATACTCAACTAAACTCAATAAAGCCTTTTCCCAATTATTTAAGGCCAGCTACATAAATCCTATTTTTCCATTCCATTTTGTCCAGTGCAATATCTTCGGTTAAACCACATGACATCATGTCCTTTTTAATAATATCCCACCAAGTCAATTTAGGCCTACCTTTACCCCTTGTGTTACCATCAATACTAACTAAATCACTCTTCCTTACAGGAGCATCCATTGGTCTACGCTTGACGTGTCCAAACCATCTAAGTCGATTTTCTCTCAATTTATCTTCTATAGGAGCTACTTTTACCATTTCACGAATTTGTTCCTTTTTAATTTTATCCTTTCGAGTTTTACCATAAATCCATCTTAGCATTCGCATCTCCGCCACACTCATTTTCTACACATTTTGTTTCTTGGTTGCCCAACACTCTGTCCCATATAACATGGCGGGTTTAATGGCTGTCCTATAAAATTTCCCTTTTAACTTCAAAGGTATACGCCTATCACACAAAATGCCGGTAGAACTTCTCCACTTAACCCAGCCTGCTCTAATCCTATGAGTAACATCATCACTAATATCTCCATCTTTTTGGATAATCGATCCTAAATAACAAAAATGATCATTTCTAGGTCTCTCTTTACCCTCCAATTTAACCACATCTCCATTTGTCCTCCTATTACTACTAAAATTTCACTCCACATATTCTGTTTTAGTTCTACTTATTTTAAATCCTCTTATTTCTAAAGTTTCTCTCCACAATTCCAACCTAGCATTAATCCCCGTCTTAGTCTCATCCACTAAAACAATATCATCTGCAAATAGCATATACCATGGCACCTCATCTTGTATTTGTCCAGTCAACTCATCCATAACAAGAGCAAAGAGATAAGGACTTAATGCTGAACCTTGGTGTAGACCTACCGTAATTGAAAGATACCTACCACAAATCACCACATAGTCTCACACCTAGGTAAACAGAAAATACGTGACGATGTACTACCTAGCCCCACCCAGAAATACCCAACCGTATAATCCTACACTCACTATTACCATACCTAGAAAATGTTGCCAACCACAAGGCCTACATACGAGCCCTATACCTAGAAAGTAACCTAAAAATAAGGGCAAAAGCATAACTATCCCAAAAATCCCACGTTCCCATGGTGTCGAATTATTAACACAAGCAACATTCAAATAAAGCATATTTTTAATCTGTAGATATAATTCTTCCAATTAATTCTTCAATTACAATATGATCCAAATTAGGTCCTCTAAATTTTATTATTAAGCAAGTCTTGTCGATCGTCATACAGGTTTTCCAATTTCAAAATTAACATATAAGTGACGTTTCATCGTTTAACACAAGATTCCATTTTTAATATGCATCTTCACAATATTACACAATAACAAATCCATTCTATAATCTGCACATATGAATCATGATTTTTCTAGTAGAAACATTTTTAAAAATTCATACTTTTAGTTTTAATAAGCGAAACGTCCCACAAATCTTTCGTAATCCCAACCTCTAATCTAAGCATGCGATTGTTTCAAGTCTTAAATATATTTTGACATTTGAATAAAAATATCCTGGGAATTATTTTCACTTTCCCTAATTAGTCTTTCTAATTCATTTTAAGAAAAACTGTCTATTTAAGTTTAGACAGTATCTAAAACGTATAACACTTAAGGGGAAAAATAGAAGAATTTATGCCTATAAAGAATTCGTCTTGAAAATATGATTACATGGTTGTGTTCCCCTCACGAAAATAACAAAGACACGTTCTGGGTGGTTCTTGAAAAAACTTGATTTAGGTCTTCAAATATTGGGTTGAAAATTATGTTTAATGGGGTCTAGGCTTTATAGATGAGAGGACATAAAATTATGGGAGGCTACTACTTTTTGAAAACTTTTAAAAGTGTTTTAAAAGTATAAACCCCGAGTCTAATTTATATGGAAAAGTGGAAGAGTTTTAATTAAACACAAACACTTAAAGATTAACCTAACTCACAGCTCTGCTCGGCGTGAATCGATTCGCCCCCAGAGGCCGAATTGATTCACCCTTGAGCCAAGACCAAGGACACCCATTTTAAATATAAACTTAAAAATCTAATTTTCCCCCCATTTTAAATTCCAATTAAAACCTTATTCTCATTAATATTTTTTACTGCTAAAATAATTTAAATCCAGCAAAATATTTTTCCAATTTTTGATTTAAAACGAGTTATTTACGGTTACACCCCACTACACCTAGATGAAGATAAGCATGGTTGGATGTCTATCTAAAACATTCCCATGGATTCTCAATTCTTGTATTGGTACTAAGTAGACTTTCCGTTTCCCCAACTACCTCCCTTGGGGTGTAATGAGTGTTAGAGTCCACCTGATGCAATCCCAATGAAATCGGTGAAAGACTATCTTACCGATCATGATAGTGATGATGATATCCATCCCAACCCCAACGATGGTTGATGGTCAACTATATCAGAGATGTTGAATAGGCGAAGAAAGTGAGACTTGCTATTGATATCTTTGTATTATTTTTTTATTTATCTATTTTTTAAATAATTGGTAACCATCCTATTATATAATATATATTATGAATGAGATATAACTTATTTCCCACTTATTTACAGTCTTCTACGTCACATTTACGCCTACACATGTTTTTTTATCTTACCTTTTCGGATTGTGTCGTCACACTACCTTAGGCCTAACATTAAGCTATGGTGATAATGCACTTGGTCACTGGTCAATTCATTTGTTCAGGTTTTTTAACCGACTAAACTAGCTAGGCTACTTAATTCATAGGGATTCCCGATAGGTCTTTTGCCTTGCATAGGAAATTCTTGATGCTTTTGTGTTTATTACTGATAAATAAATTTAGCCTTAAAACAAGAAAAGGTCTAATAATAAGATGTCAGTGTGAAAATCATAATTTGATCGAATATATACAAAGTGATGATGGTCTTGACATAATGAGAATTATAATTTGGTTGGGCAAATTTTCGAATATTTTGGACTGCCATTTGGAATAGTAAGAAAGATAATTGCATAAATCAAAGTTTACACATCCTAAAAGTTGGAGTGACAAAATAAAACTTTCATAAATCCAAAAATTTAATAATAAATTCATAAATAAAACTTCCTAAGGTTAGCTGCATTCCAAGATTTATATATCTCCCCGCCCTCTATTATTTATAAATAGTAGGCTCCTTGAAGGTCTTCTCTGATGATTATTAATGGGCCTTCCCAATTACGTACCAACTTGCCTTTTGGTGCCTTCCTCGTGCTTTCGATGACCATTCTAAACACATTATCTTGGACCTAGAACTTCCTCAGATTGACTCCTTTGGTATACTACTTCGCGAACTTTTCAGCGTAACCTTTATAATTTCTTCATTTGTGCTTCGCTCGGCAATTATTGTCCGCATGCTCAGCAAGACATCCTCTAGAGGTATTATGGATTCCATCCCATAAGCTAAGGAAAAGTTCATTTCCCCGGTCGACTTCCTAGGCATTATTCGATATGCCTAAAGGATGTGGATAAGCTCGTCCACAAAGATCCTTTTTCTTTCTTAAATATCTTTTTCATTCTGTCGAGGACTGCCATGTTGGAGGACTCAGCCTATCCATTGCTCTAAGTATATGCTACCGAACTAAAGTAGTGTCTGATGTCATGGATATTGCAGAAGTCTTGGAATGGTCCACTATAAAATTGAGTCTCATTGTCTGTTATAATTGTCCTCGATAATTCAAAATGGGTCATAATATTCCTCCAAATGATCCTGATCATGTAGACATCCCTTATGTTCGCCAATGGTTCCACTATCCATTTGGTGAAATAGTTTATGCCAATTAAAAGGTACTTTCAATTTCTAGGACTGTGGTTAGTAGGCCTACAATGACCAACCCCCACTATGCAAAAGGCTTGGGGTTGTTTAAGGCCTGGAGGTCGCTGGATCGATGGTGGAGCATGGTCGATAAAATATGGAATTTCTTATATTTCTTTAAATTGAGAATCTCATCCTTTTACATGTAGGCCCACTAATATCCTTATTTAATTGGATTTAATGGTAAAGACCTTTCTCACGCATTAGTCTCACATATACCTTCGTGTATCTCATAAAGAGTGTGGTCGATGTCATCGGGGATACACATTGTAGGTGTGGACAAGTGAAAGACTGTCTGTAGAGCTTCCCCTCAGGGCATATGTAGAATTGAGAAGGCTTGACTTTTATTTGATGAGCTTCCTTCCTATCGTAAGGCAGTATATCTTCTCGTAAGTAAAAAATTATTGTGAAAATGTAAACAATTGAATTATATATAAATTCGCTATCTCCCATGCCAAAACATTGAGTCTATCAAGTCAAAATGACTTGATTAGTCTTGACCAAGAGGCGGTCTAGATTATGTTAGATGAACCTAGAAGATGAAGATTGAAGATCATTCACCGCCTCTCAATTTGAATAATTTCATAGCCACATATTCAATTGAAGATTGAATATATATCCTTTTTGAATGATTGTGAATTTTACACGGCCAATCACACATGTGCAAGTTTTTTTAAATTTTTTTTTCAAATTGCACGTTTTTTAAAAAAAGTGAGGATTTTAATAGAATGGGATTCAAGTGAATTTTCTTAGTATCATAGGGTTTTAATTGTGTTTAATTTTTTTTTTGGAAATTGGATATGTTTCATTTTGTTCTTTAATATGTTTTTGAATGGTCTTGTATTGGACCGTTTGCACGACCACTATTTATGTCCATGCGCACAACCAAGGTTCAAAGTCCCTCCTGGACAAAATCATGCAAAAAATTGGATCTCGTCGACTAGATTTTTTAAAATAGTCTATAAATAGCAAATTTCCCTTTCATTTGATGATATCTGAAAACCTCATAACTCAAACACCTTTCTGAGAATATTTTCGAGGTTGAGAGAATTTTACATTTTCTTATCTTTTCAATTTCTCTTATTCCCTCTTATTTCGATAATAGTTATATCTATACTTGATCTATGCTTATGAGAGAGAATTGAAAGTGTTTTGGTTCAGATCTATACACCAACCTTTGTAATTCAAATCATTTCATTGATTAATTTCTATGATCAAGTACTTCGCGATGTAAAATTGGAGATGCTTTGATTCATTAGAGAAATTAGAGTACAAGAACATTGCAGTTTCTCATTTGTTTCGTGGAGATCAGCGTACATTTTAATTCATCTATGAGGATAACTTCTAAGTTCATAGGTAACTACTCGCGATGGCATGAGTGAGAGGTACCGTCTTGCTTTGTATAAAACTATTTTTTAGTAGAAATAAAAATTAGAGTACGTCGAGGTGTTTTTTACCCATGGGTGAGGGGTTTCCCTCGTAAATCTATCTTATGGTTGATTGTGAAGGTTTATACTTGTATGCACATATTTCATCACACGCATCACTTAGATTTTAATTAAATCTAATGCATTGGATTAAAATTGACTTAGATGGGTTAGATCTAATTTTATTAATCTAGATTCTTCTAAATACATTATTGTACGTGTGTTAATCTTGTCATTAAACAATCAAATTGGTAAAATTTGTGTTAAGTAACTTGAATATACAAGCAAAAGTGTTCGAAATAAAAAATTGGATATAAGTTGTCTTCAAACCTATTCACCTCCGTTAGGTTTATTGTTAATGTTTACTTAATGCACATAACATGCATTCTCAATTGGTATTAGATCCAAGTGATCATTTGTATAACATTAACGTGCTTGAGTTGATCCTTATGCTATTTTTGTGTTCGTTTCTCTATTTGTGTAAATCTAGTTTTTGTGACTATGATGGAAATTTCTTGTCCTAATTTGGCTAGTGTTAATTATTCCATACCTTCATATTCTATGATTTTGAGTAATGTTGAAAGGTTAGATAATTTGAAATCTCGATTTGATAAGATTGTGGTGAAGTTATCTCATTATCAAAATAAATTGAAATCTATTGATTTTGATTTTGATGAACGTGATTAAAATGAAAATGTTAATTTCTTGAATAAAAATAAAGTTGTGTTGAATGATCAACCTGTCAGAATGAAAAAGATGAATGTTAAATTTTCTAATCAAGTCAAACTCTATTAGTAAGAAAAATAAGCTTCTAAAGAGTTTTAATTAATTAGTTAACTTACAAATGAAAAGTTGACATTGATTGAAAACAGAATGGTGAGTTAATTGAATTGACTTTTGGTTTGAAAGAAGATAAACAATCTTTGAGATTATTAAATTATGATTTTATAAGATTAACAAGTTGCACAAATGTTGATTTCAAAAGTTCAAAATTATGAAAGATGAGAAAAATGTTGTCTCTTGAACTTGAAAAAGTAAAAGAAGAAATTCTTGTTTGTGAAGGTTCCAAAAGTGAACTTGAAAAGAGTTTTGAGTCTTTGAAAAATGAATTTGACTGATTCAAAAGTTTGAAAAAAAAATCATATTCTTCTCAATATGATTCATCGAGTGAATTTTCATCACATGGTTCAAAGGAAACCAATTCCCTAAGTTTGAAGGAAAATGGAAACAAGTTTTCATTTAGTGTAGAAAAATATGATAGGGTGTATTTAGGGAGTGTGTTGAAGAAGAATATAATCAAGTCTTCTTGAAATAGGACTCTTAATGATTTTTCATCTTATAGTAGTGAGAGTTCACACACCTCTATCCCTATATCACGAGATGATAGCAATGATGATGAGAGTGATTTTCAAAAAGGATTTAATGAGCTTTATTAATAATCTCTAAAGACTAGCGAATCAAACATTAAATTTTTCAACAAAATGAAGGTTTTACTGAACAAGCTTTGTGAGAAATAAGAAAAACTTGAAAGTTTCAATCAAAGTGTTCTCAAAATAATGTGAGTTTTTAAAAGCACGAAGCACAACCATTTTGAAAGAAAAATAAGAAATTGAACTTGAAAATTTGATTATTAAAATTGACATTGAGAAGCTAAAATTTAAGAATAAAGATGCAAAGGATTTGAAAATAAAACGTGTATGATAAAATTGAAAAACTTAATTGTATTTTTTCTAAGCAATGGTCAGCCAAATCCTAACAACCATAGGTTAAGTTTCAATGACCCAATGCTTGAAAACAAGCTTGGAAAGACAAAAGTTAATTTTGAAGGTTCAAACTCTCTTAATGAGAAGGACAAAGTACAAAATCCTCTGCTTAAAATGAAGGAGGTTGAACCTAATTTCGATATTGAAAATAAAATCTTTGGATGTACTTTTTGTGGTAAGTCAAACCATGCTGCACATTTTTTGCTTCAAAAGAAAAAGACTTAAATAAGTTTCTCAAAAAACACAATTTGAGAAAAAAGATTTGAGAATGAATGAGAGAATGTTTAAAAGAAAGAATGTTCTAAAAAGAAATGTATCTTTTGTAATTTTTATAAGGTTCAAGTCCACACAAATCAAGCCTGGAGGTGATTGAGAGAAAGAAATAATAGGGTTATGAACAATAGGAATAAAGTGTATAAGAGAGATCCTAATGATGAGCTTAGATGTCAAATTTTCGAGTTGACACAAAGAATTAATTTTCTAGTGCATGATAGAGGTGACCCTAGAAGAGAGTTTTCTTGACCTAGACCATATGCTCAAATTCCAAGGACCTGGCATACGAATCCGAGGAGAAATGAGAGAATGATTCCAAAAGTTATAAGGGATTTGCCTAGGAATTCACCTAGAGTCAAGGTTTACCTTGTAGGAAATCAAAAGAAAGTTAACATGAAAGAAATCAAGTATGAATATCCCATTGACCCTGGGGATGCAGTACACATGGCTACCTAAAGAGATTAATTTGTTATTTGTCATGTTTTTGGTGAGATATTCATTCATATGTGCATTCCATGTAAATTTTATTTCTATGCATTATTTTTTTTTATCTAAACATTATTTTGTAAATATTCATTCATCATTATTGTTTAAAAAGCCAAAAATATTCTACGTTTATTCTTTTTATGATAAATGTGGTTATTTTATGATAAATGTGGTTAAGTGTTTGATTCATAATGATTTGATGATTGATTTAACTTGAATTATTATTGAAAAGTGAATTTTAAATCATTTGATGCATAATGCTTTATTGATTTAATTGTTAGTTGAATTTGATTTGATAAATCATGATTGCTAAACTTGTTGAGGTCCATTGAATTTGATTTCATACTACTTGCACATGCCGATCATTTATTGTATATGATGTTTATCATGTTGATCTTACTTATAGTGCTTTATTTGATCATAATAAAATGCTTGAGATCTTATTGGTGTTTAGTTGGTCCAGAAGTGAGATTTTATATGTTCCTTACTACAAAGGATTTAAAAAGGAACCATTTTCAAAATCATTGATAAGGGCTACTGCTAAGAGTGATTACACCCATTTTGAAATTAGAAATATTTTTGGATAGATGTCATCTAGGTGTGTGAAAAGATCATCAATGAAAAAAAATGAAAATATGTTGAAAAATAGCATTGGCCAAGAGATTGAACCGATATGGAAAACAAGTTAGGGCTAAGCATTTCTAAAAATAAATTTTCTTTTAGATGGCATTTCAAAAGGATTTTATCAACATCTTCTTGACGGTTCTAAATGGCTAGAAACTATCGTTTTTAATTCAAAAGGATATTGATACAATGGTTGTTTTTTAAGCATCATTTGTAATGTTGCGTGATTTAATTATGTGTATTCAAGTTGATTATTTTTTTATCGTCACATAAATCATTCCTTGATTAACATTACAAATTTCCACAATATTGATTTGATGAGAATTTTATTCTATTAATGTTTAATTAATTGAAATTGATTTAAATCTATTTTTGAATTCATGTTTTTTAATGAAGATTTAAATTACATCCTCATGTTAAATTATTGAATCACGAGTTTCCTAATCAAAATCACATATTTATATTCTTTTTACTTATATATATATATATATATATATACACACTTCGGGGTAAAAAGAGAGAAAGTTGTTGATTTTCGCAATTTTATTCCTAAGTAAAGCTATTAATGTCAAATTGAATGATATTTCATGCATTTGCATTCATTCATACTTCTGAGAGTTAGTGCGGTTGGGACTCAGTGTTCCTTTGAGAGTTGATGCTGAAATTTTGAAATTTATTATGCACCACTATGTCCTTTATGTGAACGATACTCATTTGGGGGCGTGCACATGGTGCTTTGCTTTTTTGTTACACTCTGCCTTTGATGTTGCACCTTGATTGTGTTCACCTCTTAGAGCTTTCGTGACATTGTGATTGATAGGATGGCTATTCTTAGAGCTTTATAAGCTGTATAGGATTATTATGGGCTATCATTTTTGGAACTTGTTTTCCCTTGGTACTTTGACTTAGTGATAAGACCTTGATTACTGTATGATTTGGTTTTATGTGAGCTTCGATTGAGTTTTTGAGTTGATTTTGTGCTTACCATGTTAGTATATTGCTAGTTCAATCTTTGATACACCTTGTTCCTTATAGTTATTCTTATTTATTATGACTGTATGGTGTGTTTGTCTTGCCTAGTATTTGGTATTATATCTTGTATATTATCTTTGAGAGCTTATTTGATTTATCTATTTGTGATAACACATGTTACTTATTGTTATTTGTTGACATATTTGATTATTGTCATTGTTTAACTTGTATGATCACTTGTTACATGCCCATATGTCTCTATCAAATAATTCCATATTTTATACTTATATTAACATGTGCACATGTTCTCATATGACCCTTTGATATCTTGTTGTGACACTTATACTCCTACTCCCATCATGTTCCACATGTTTTCACATGTTATATATGTGATGCTTTGTCATGTTCTTCATCTTTTGATTCTTTCATGCATATCTTTAGGCATAATTGTATTAGTTTGGTTAAGATGTTATTATCTTGAGTATTTTCTTGTTCATGATACATTTGTGGATCCTCATGATACATATTTATTATTTCTAACATGTTGATATTGTGTGATGTTATCTTTAGATATTATTTGATTATTCTTCACACATGCATTTGACAAGGATTCGAGTTTTTTCACGTATCTATCCATTGATTGTCCCTTGTTGATACTGTACCTTTTTCTTTTGGTATTATGTGTTGGATATCCATACCTTATGCTTTGATATTTGATACTTGGACATTTGGATGATTATGTGGATGGGTGACGTACCTTTACTCTGTATTTCTTATGGTACTTTATGTTAGATTTATGGATCTGCATCCTCATTTGGTCCATTCTCATTTGATATCTTGGTTCTCAATTGGTATCATAGCCTTGTTCTCATATTGTTGTATCATTGATTTTTTATATGTTATCACTTTGCTAGTTTTGATGTTATGATTATCTCATATCCTTATTTTGTGATTATTGATTTGATATCATTCATCTTCTAGTTTATGAGTTTGAGGATCATGTTGTGATATTGTCATTCACATGTCTATATGATCCTTTGATTTATTCTCATACTATAGCTTGGTTGTTCACATGCTTTACTAGCTTTTATTGCGCTATTCTTTCTTACTTATGTGACTTTGTTTTTCCATGCTATACCCGTTTTCTATGATATATTTCTTCTATTTATCTTTACTCTATGACAAAAAGTGTGATAAGAGACTCATATTTCCCACATCCTTGAGATTAAGGTGGAGATCCAATACCTCATGTGCCAAAAAAGGGTATTTTTCAAAAGGGAGAGAAATATCCATGCTAGGGGGATATGTTGTTTGCGAGGAAGGGGAGCTATACTATTTGTGTTACTCATTGATATTAGATGATTTTATACTTCACGTGCTTAAATACTTTATATATCATCTAACTCACATTGATTTTTCGGAGGATTACCAAGTAGGGGGAGTTTATCTTTGTGTATGTTATTGGCCACGTGATGTTGTTTGTTATTTTATGTGGTTTCAGGCTTAGCATTGATGATTTCAAATCTATCCCATGTTAAACATGACCTTTTCATTATCAATTGGTTTCAATGATTTTGTACATTACCTTCCACTACATTCACTATATGGCTAGTGGAGTGTGTGCCATGTAGGGGTAATAAGATCATTTTGGGATTTATGGGTTTTTTCACAAAATAGCCAGAGGAGGATATTGAAAATGTAAACATTTGTATTATATATAAATTAGCTAGCTCTTGTGTCAAAACATTGAGTCATCAAGTCACATAGTCCTGATTCTCCTTGAGTAAGGCACGATCTATATTAGGTTAGATGAACTTAGAAAACGAATAATGAGGATCATGCACCTCCACTCAATTTGAATAATTCCTTAGCCACACATTCAATTGAAGATTTGAAGATATATCATTTTTGATTAATTATGAATTTTATAAGGCTAATCACACATGTGAACTGTTGTTATAAAATTGTGAGGATTTTAATAATAAGGGATTCAAATGACATTTTCTTAGACTCAGAGGATTCTAAATGTTTTAAAACATATTTTAAAATTGTCTATGTTTCATTGTCCTAAAATATGTTTTTGAATGGTCATGAATTGTACCGTTCGCACTGCCACTATTTGGGTTCGAGCACATGGCTCCGTTTGCACGGCTCTAAACTAAGTTTGTTCGCATGACCAAGGTTCAAAGCCCCTGCTGGACAAGATCGTGAGAATGATTGGATCTAGCAGCGAGCACAAATCAACTAGATTTTTTAAAAATCTTTTATAAATAGTAAATGTCCCTCTCATTTGAAGAAATTTGAAAACCTCACAACTAAAACACCTTTCTAAGAGTATTTTTGAGGTTGAGATCATTTTACCTTTCCTTGTCTTTCCAATTTCTCTTCTTTCCTCTTACTTTGATAAAACTAAGATCTATACTTGAGTTATGCCTTTGCGAGAGAATTGAGAGTGTTTTGGTTCAAATTTATACACTAGCCTTTGTAATTGAAATCATTCCATTAGTGAATTCCTATGATAAACTAGTCCGCAATCTAAAATTGGAGGTGCTTTGATTCATTGTACGAGTTAGAGCATGACGCGATTACAAGGAGAATATTAGAGTTTCTTATTCGCTTCGTGGAGCTCGGAATGGATTTCTATTCATCTGTGGGGGAAGTTCGGAGTTCATAGGTAACCTTCTTATAAGTGTATGAGTGAGAGGTACCTTCTTACTTTGTTTAAAACTCTTTTTAAGTAAAAATATAATTGGAGTGAGCAGAGGTCTTTTACCTCTAAGTGGGGATTTTTCCTCTTAAATTTGTCTCATAGTTGATTGCAAATGATTTGAACTTGTATGCACACATTTGATCACACACATTACTTAAATCATAATTGTATCTAGTGAATTGAACTAAAATTGACTTAGGTATGTTAGATCTAGTTTTATTTATCTAAATTCACCTAATTACATCATTTTGTGTGTTAATCTTGCCAACGAATAATCAAATTAGTAAATCTTATATTGAGTTACTTGAATGTACAAGAAAAATTGTTCGAAAAAAATTGATCATAAGTTGTCATCGAACCTATTCACCCCCTGTAAGTTTGTTGTTGATGTTTACTTAGTGCACATACCACGCATTCTCCGATTGGTAGTATTCATCTAGGAGCCTTCTGGGCGTCGATGACTTATTCAACATTATTCTTCCTCTTGATGCTTGTCTAATAACATATTCCACTTTAATGGTTCTCTAAGGTCGGAGTCAATAATTGAATCCAGAGTAGGTAAGGCATCTCCATGGATGTTATTTCCTCGAGGAAAATATTAGACTGGGATGTACTGAATTTGGCGACCAGGTCTTATGAAATCTATAGATATATTGATAGGAGTTCATCTTTGTCTTTATAGTCACCTAATATCTTATTTGATACCATCCTTGAATCCTAGTAAACTTCAAGGTGACTAGAGCCAAATTATAAAGCCTTCTTTAGTCTAGTGATGAGGGCTTCATAATCGACCTCGTTGTTGGATGCCTTAAATCTATATCTGATCCCTTACTCATTCATGGTATGATTTGGGGTTACTAGGAAAACTCATACCCTTAATCCTTTTGAGTTGGATGCTCCGTTAACATTAAGTGTCCATGTGTTTAGTTGATCATCCTCCTTAGTGGTTTCTTGATCAGTAAGCTCCCTTTTGTCGGGTTGTTACCCTCCAATGAATTAAGAAATGAAATCTTCCACGATTTTCCTTTTATGAAAGTTTTGGGATGATAATGGATTTTAAACCTTCCCATTTCCACCGACCATTTGGACATTCGTTCAAAGAGGTCGACCTTTCTGAGGACTGCCTTTTAAGGAAAGTATGTGGTAAGAACAACTAAGTCGGCTTCAAAATAGTTATTTAACTTGTGTGAAGTGATCACTAATGAGTAAGTCAAATTCTCCAGAGGAAGTTAGCACTTCTCAATGTACAACAATGTCTTTCTGACATAGTAGATTGAGGCTTGGTGCCCCTCCTTCTCGTATACAAGTGTCGAGCTAACTGCGTGGTTATACATTGAAAGATACAAGTATAATAGATCTCCCAAATTCGGGACCGTGAGCAGAGGAGGTTGACTGAGGTAGTGATTTATCTCTTCAAGTACCTTTGAACATTCTTCATTCCATATTTAGTTCTTCTCCTTCCTCGGCAGTTAAAAGAAAGGCCATCACTGCTCGGACGATGTAAAGATGAATCAATTAAGGGTGGCCAACATCCTGATTAGATTTTGGACGACCCTAATTATTTTATGTGGGTGAATACTATTTATTGCCTCAATCTAGTCAGGATTCACTTTTATTCCCCTTTAGCTGACCAGGCATCCCAAAAACTTGCCTAACTGGTCTTTAAACGAACACTTGGTTGTGTGGAGGTTCATCCTATAATATTTGAGCACCTAAAATGTCTTCTCCAAATTTGCAAAATATTATTCATTATGTCTGCTCTTTATGAGCATGCCATCTATGTAAACTTCCATGGTGTCATCCATTTGAAGCTTGAACATATTAGTTGACAAATGTTGGTAGGTCACCCCGATAATCTTCTGTTTAGATGACACAACCATGTAGTAGTAGAGGCTAAGTGTGGTGAAGAAAAAGGTATTCTCTTAGTCGGTTCCAAACAAAGTAGTGAATTTTCAATTACGGCAGGGCTACACCAAGGTTCAACATTAAGTCCTTATCTCTTTGCTCTTGTTATGGATGAGTTGACTGGACAAATATAAGATGAGGTGCCATGGTGTATGCTATTTGCAAATGATATTGTTTTAGTCGATGAGACTAAGATGGGGATAAATGCTAGGTTGGAATTGTGGAGAGAAACTTTAGAAACAAGAGGATTTAAAATAAGCAGAACTAAAACATAATATGTGGAGTGTAATTTTAGTAGTAATAGGAGGACAA
Source organism: Sambucus nigra (assembly GCA_949130495.1). NCBI lineage: Eukaryota > Viridiplantae > Streptophyta > Magnoliopsida > Dipsacales > Adoxaceae > Sambucus > Sambucus nigra. The sequence continues at coordinate 220,723,511 of OX422221.1, read as the reverse complement.
ATGGAGATGTGGTGAAATTGGAGGGTCAAGAAATACCTAGAAATGATCGTTTTCGTTATTTAGGATCGATTATACAAAAAGATGGAGATATTAGTGATGATGTTACGCATAGGATTAGAGCAGGCTGGGTTAAGTGGAGAAGTGCGACCGGCGTTCTGTGTGATAGGCGTATACCTTTGAAGTTAAAAGGAAAATTTTATAGGACGGCCATTAGACCCGCCATGTTATATGGGACAGAGTGTTAGGCAACCAAGAAACAATATGTGCAGAAAATGAGTGTGGCGGAGATGCGAATGCTAAGATGGATTTGTGGTAAAACTCGAAAGGATAAAATTAAAAATGAACAAATTCGTGAAACGATAAAAGTAGCTCCTATAGAAGATAAATTGAGAGAAAATCGACTTAGATGGTTTGGACACGTCAAGCGTAGACCAATGGATGCTCCTGTAAGGAAGAGTGATTTAGTTAGTATTGATGGTAACCCAAGGGGTAGAGGTAGGCCTAAATTAACTTGGTGGGATATTATAAAAAAGGACATGATATCATATGGTTTAACCGAAGATATTGCACTGGACATAATGGAATGGAAAAATAGGATTCATGTAGCCGACACCAAATAATTGGGAAAAGGCTTTGTTGAGTTGAGTTGTTGAGTTGAGTTGATCTATATTTGGTAGGGGAAGCTGTCTTTGGGACATGTTTTGTTTAAATCAATGAAATTTATACATAGTCTTTACTTCCCATTACTCTACCTGACCATGACTAGGTTTTAGACCCTCTTAGGTAATTGAACTAATTTGTTGGATCTTGCCTTCAAAAGTTTCCTTACTTCTTCTACCACTGACTTTACTATTTCCGAAATTGTTCGCCATGTCTTCTGCGTGATCAATGGAAAGGCTGGGTCCATAGGAATTCGATGGCACATCACCTCAGGATCAATCCTAGGCATATCACATGACTGCCAGGCAAACACATTCTTATTTTCTTTGAGAAAATAGATTAACTCTTCCTTCTCGTGATCGTCCAGTGAGCTACTAATAATAAATTTCTTCTTTGGGTGGGATTCATCAAGCATGACTTCTTGAATGGTTCTATGAATCTATCTGCTAGCCCACCCTAATTGTTTCCACCCTCGATCTTCCATTTTACAGTTGATATTTGAAGGGACCGGGTTCCTTTGTGTTCTCCATTTTACCTTTTTAATTTCTAGTTTGGGTTTAATAGCAACGCTGAAGCATTATCGAGAAATAGCCTAATTTTTCATTATCTCCATTATCCCCCGATTGGTGATTCATTTGAGATTCTAGTGGTAGTTGAAAGGAATAACTTTCTTGGCATAAATCCATCCTCGTCCTAGGAAAGCATTGTAGGGAGACCTAATGTCCAATATTAAAAACTCGATCAGCTTGGATATGTTTCTAGTTCACACCTGGAGTACCACATTCCCCATGGGCATCGTCATCTTTCCAGAGAATCCAACTAAAGGTATGGTATCTTCCTTCATATTCTCCACCTTGAGGTTGGTCTTATTGAACAAATTTAAGTACATTACTTTCAAAGATCTCCCTTATTCAACTAGTATCTTATCTACATCCCATTTGGCTATTCTGAGTGTGATTACTAGTGCGTCAAGATGTGGGGCCCTAACTCTAACCAGGTCTTCCTTGATGTTATAGCACAAATATGGAAAATCTCGTGGGTCAGTCAGAAGACAAGACGTGGCCTCATCCGTAACAACAAGGATGCCTAATTAGCAGTGAATCTGGTTGGCCACAGTTATAAGTTCGGTCAGATAGTCCTAACAATCTATCTTAACATTATCAATTCACTGTTAGATAACTTCGTTATTTAACACTATTTTCTTAGGCATGTACCATATGATAGGATGGCATGAATAGCAGTCACATCACACACACATGTGAGAGATATGCAAATATTTCTCCACGTGCTTTATAACTAACTTCATTATTATTCTTCCACTTGCATATAATGTTATACCCACCTAACCTATAGAGGCATAACAATTGTCCCTCTCTTCTCTATTATCTCTATTCAAATAGCCTATAAATAGCGCACACACCCTTACTTTGATGTGATCGAGATATTTTTCAATTCTATTATTGTAATGCTTTAAGGCATGATTAAGCATGTTAGTTGCATGATTAAGTATAAGTTATGATTCATAAGGTTGATGATGGGTACAGAACATTTTAATTATTATGTTTAGAGAGTGCATACTCATGTGATATATTTTGCTTGCATTAGCATCTAATTGAATTTATGACTGATGATAACATGTTTAGAGTATATGATTAGTTATATGGTTAAATTTGTTATAAAGTATTTTTTGGATGCATTGTTTTGTTTATAAAAGTAAACCCGGGTGTTGGTGCGAATTTAATGAGCTTTAGTTGCCAAATGTTTAAGTTCTGAAATTTTTGGTAGATTTTTATATTCTTATTTGAGCCTAGTTTAAGCATAGTGGAGTTATGATTTTGGAAAAACATTAAATATAAAAGTTTAACACCTTTTGGTAATCTACCAGTAGTAAAAAATGGGAGTCCAATCGAATGCCGAAATAGTAAGTTAAAATGTATTTACCAACAGGGGACCAATCTTGCATAAGTTGAAATGTTTTGATTGGACCTTTCTTTCATCCAATCATACAACACCTCCCTAAAAATGACCACATGATCACGTTTTTCTGGTCAGAAATCAGATATTTATCATCTTCTTCATTACATAGGATAGGTTTGGAAGAAATAAGCTTAAGGAGAGAGAGAAAAGGATTTAAGGAAGGATTTCTTGAAAATATTATCATAAATTAAGGAGTTCATATAAGGTTATTGTATTTTTGTTAAAGTTGATCGCATGAATGAGTTCTACATTTTGTATATTTTTATTTCTAATTTGAAAAATATTTAAATGAGTCCCATTATGCCTAAAGAGGGGGAGAGAAGAAAGGTTTTACACCATAATTGAGAAATTGTGTTTGGATGGTAAAAGTAAAACGTGAAAATCCTGGACTTGAATCATCATCTTGTGAGAGTTTTATTTTTTGAGATTTATGAATGTGATATATATATATATATATATATATATATATATATATATATATATATATATATATATATATATATATATATATATATATATATATATATGTATGTGTGTGTGTGTGTGTGTGTGTGTGTGTGTGTGTGTGGTGACAATTAAGTTCAGCATAAATTATCAAGAAAAGACAATCACTAGAGCAAATAAAGAAAGTAAGGAATGACAATCACACAACACAATATTTTACGTGGTTCAGCAAGAATGCCTACGTCCATGGTGGTGCTCTCAATATTATTTCTCTATACTCCGGGGAGTGTTTTACAGGAAAAATAATACATGCCATTTGCCCCAGGCTTAGGGTTTGTCATATACATGTTTATTCTCGGGGAGTGGGGGTGTTGGACTCCCCCACATCAATTCATAACCCCTAGAATATCTGCATGCGAGATTTTAAGAACTTTACTGAGTCATAACTGAACTGATTGGGATGCGAGGCTCCCAGACTTTGGGTCATTTTTATTGGGCTACTCGTCTTGGGCCAGAATGAGAAATCGAGGTACCCACAATTTCCCCTAAAGTTGTTGGGCCACAATTTAGGATCAATAATTTTAAATGATTTGTCATAATGGCATTTTTGTAAATTGTGCAACACTTTCCAAGATTGAAGCGCCTCTTCTGAACTTATTTAGGCAGTAGCCCGCTTCGTTTCCTGTGCGTTATGATTAGAAACATTTAAAAATCCTTCGAAGAAGTGTTTTATTGTT